>OY720641.1:55377317-60177317 GCA_963169105.1 Ceriagrion tenellum
ATAAATATTTGCTGAGGGCTCTAATCTTCAATCCCTTTCTCTTTGTGCATGCTTCCTCAGCAAAGGCTTATCATCCCCTAATTCCTAGTTACTACATCTGTTTACATCGTAAATGCAACAGGACACACCTTAATTTCATCACCTAATAACTAAGTAACTGTCTAGTAACCTAAAATATTCACGGAATTTTCCAAACTTGCCTACTGTCGGTTGGTCATGGTATCGCTAGAAGTAATTACGTAATTTTTTATATAAATACCAGTTTCGCCATGCAGAGACGTTGGGCGTTCTTGGAGAAGCATTTTTCGCTAATCAGCTAATCACTCGAACCTTCCCCGAACCCAGGTTCAAAAAATCCACCAATATTAGTTAGTTGTCTCAATCCAAAGACTAAAAAAGATCTATACGATGAGTGGTCATCTTTCCGATGAATGTTTACTGAGAACACTAAATAAGAGGAGAATCTTCTTTACCTTCCTCTTTATGCACGCTTCCTCTGCAAAGACTAATCATACCCTAATGCCTCGCAGTTACCACATCCATTTACATCGTAAATGCAACAGGACATAACTTTTTCTATTGCAACATTGCTTCACCAACTATATTTAAAGACCAACAAAATTTAGCCGACCTCATGAATTGACATACTGTCAACTTTTTTCTTGTGATTAGTCTTCATCCCACTCCGTGAATCACATTTTGAATGAATGTAATGAAGCACTCGAGGGGAGAGTCAAAGGTGTCTCTCTCCGAGAATGCCCTAAAAACAAATTCTTCCCAAAAATACGAGTGAGACAGACAGGAGGAAATCGGGAACAATCAAGTATATTGAATTACAACCAAATTAAAGATAATGTATTTCAGCAGCTTAACACATACAAACAAGTAAGGGTCAGCCAACCTTTGCTTTGACGTCTAAGTTTCAAATTCAAACAGCAACAACTCGAGACAGCAAGAGTAGAACCTCTCCAAACCACGGTCTATCTCAAAAAGGCCGGTGGCGATTTCCGTCGAAGGAGGGGAAATTCAGACGGAAGGAAGTGGAAAGGGGTAGGTAGAGGAAGTAGAGGCGATTGGCTACCTCGGAGGGGAAAATTTCAGCGAGGTCGAAAAGAGAAAGTTGCTGTTGGAGTGAGGGGGAACAGGTGATTGGCAGTCTTGGAGGGGAGGTAGTTTTATGGAATGGGGAACCATGCGGTGTAGGTATGCAATTGGAGAAAGGAACTACTTTTCATCTCCGTTCGCGGATTACTGGTATGAAACCGATTTGCGCGAGACTGTCGGCATTCCACATTCTCGTATTCTTCCGTCTCCAACTGCTATATAAACGAGAGTAGGTCCTCGGGAGGGAGGGCAGGTCACCGAGGGCAGCAGACGCCGATGGCAGAAGACGCTGAGTTCGCGAAGACGGCTGGAGTTTCGCGAACGTCGTTGGCGCGACAGATGTCGTTAGCGCGAAGTGGCGTGGCGCGTCGGGGCGCGCCTCGGGCAAGTCCATCGGCTAAGTCCGGAGGATAAATAGTCCGCAGAGGATAAATTGTCCAAAGAGGGATAAATGGGGGGGGGGTATGCCCAAAAAATGCTACATCCACTGGGAGAAAATGCAACAAAAATTGACTTATAGTTGGGGGGGAAATTATAAATTCACTGAGAACTAAGGGTGCAGCTCACAACCACTGGCATCACACCAAAATATTAAGAGGAACAGAAGTTTGCCAGTAGATTAACACACCCAAAACCAAATTTCCAATCTTGAAGTCACAGTGGGAAGCTGGAGATAACTGCCATAGAATTTCACACAAGCTTATGTCTGTTCTCACTCTTCCCATGTCATATCCAAGTCTCCCCCACTTATCAAGTTTCAGCACAAAATTAGCACACAGTCAAACAAGCTCACCCGCAGGATGTACTCCCCAAAAACAGCCAAGTATGAAACACATTCAGAGGTCAATTAACACGAAGTCTCCATCTTATCATCAGGTATCACTTGCCCACCTATGCATAGTTTTATTTCTTAATCAACACTCAAGTACTGAACTAAATACCCTGCAGGTCAACACTCGACACAAGTGAAAGAGCAACATGAAGGAAAATACCAAACCTATACCCTCCAGAATAATGCAGACAGCAAACGAAACTAAGGTCCAACTTCCATAGGACAATATAACTTTCCACCAAAATCAACAAAATACCACTGTTCTTCAATGCTTACTTAAGCAAGTGAGATACAATTAATGAATGCTCCAGATAGGATGGTAGCAAGTAATTACCCTCTGCATAAATTATTATTCAAGTAATAACATAACAAAATTCATAGTTCTGAGTTAATATCATTGAAAGTATAGGTATTATAAAGAAAATTCTAAAGTAAGGTCTGTCATCAATGAAATAGGTACATAACATTATCATGTATTAACAATATCAAATCTATTTGCAATGTCAAAGGAAACATGTGTGGGTTTGGGATAATAATTGGTCACTCCAAGTTAAGGCTGCAGTAGCAAGTTAATAATCATCATGTAGTGTTGAAATCAGTATCAAAACACACTATAACTAAACAATATTCTTAAACCTAGTTACATTTTGTCGTACAATCAATTGGATTGTACTGTTATACCATTGACACAGTCAATGAAAATTGATTGGAAATGACTATTCCCCTTAAAATAGCCATTTCAGTTTTAAAGAATTGACCTCTCACTAGGAGAGAATCAATTAGGTCCAGGGCCCAGGTTAAGCCAAACGCGTTAGAATAAACTATTTGAGGGAAAAATTAATTTTGAGGCCACACACACAACACTTCAAGTGGATTATTAAATTAGGGTGCTCCAAAGGAGAAACCCCTGACCAGCAAATGCTGGGTGCTGATTGCGACTAACTGAGACTAATTTCAGCTAGCCGGGCGATGAGGTTGCAAGCTCTACGCCAGAAATGAGGGAATATTCCATAATTCTTTTGCCAGGAATCGAAATTCCCTAAGTGGAATTCA
Source organism: Ceriagrion tenellum (assembly GCA_963169105.1). Lineage (NCBI taxonomy): Eukaryota > Metazoa > Arthropoda > Insecta > Odonata > Coenagrionidae > Ceriagrion > Ceriagrion tenellum. Next base: position 55,380,307 of record OY720641.1, read on the forward strand.
CACCCCTATTGGGCAGAAAACAAGTACATTCTGGCATTAATGCCACAAGTTAAATAGCAATCAAACCCGAGCATCAACCAATAAGTGCATTGGCATTACAATATTCGGAATCTCAAACTATAAATCTAATCATGGAAGGGTTAAATCCTCAGTCTAAATCAGCCAAATTGTCATTGGATATACTCTTCCAAAAGAAGAAAAAAAAAACTAAATACACCTTGAGAGCAGCCAGAATCATGGCAGTAATTGAACATGATTATAATATATATGAACATTGAAGCTTGGGTTCTAAGAGCACTTGGGTTGTAACATCCAGACCACAATAGACATAATGATAACGTGGGTTCTTAAAGCACTTGGGTTGTAACATCCAGACCACAATAGAAATAATAATAACTTGGGTTCATAATTGAGTTGGGTTGGAGCAATATATCAAAAGTATACCAGGTAAGTTTAAAGAATGCACTATCAACAGCAAAGGAAATGACACATACGTCCAGCAGAATATATTTGACAATAGTCATCACTCAATATCGAGAAAACACCAGTTAGGATGGGAGGCACTGGTGGCAATCAAACACTGAATCTTAGCGGCCATTGACCCCTCCGCAACTTATGCAGCATACGAGTCACCTCGGGGAATGTTCCATGGCCACTCTACCCCCCATCTCCCTCCATAGCACACCATCATTCCTCCAAATAACACTTAATTCACTGGTAGCATAATAATCACAGAAAACTTATAGGCACACACAGCGGTAACCCAGAACAGGATGATTATTTGATAGTACGTAGTAGCTGGTTCGTTATATAGAGCATTTGAGTAAACTGAGGGAAACATCATAACAATGAGATATAGCATAAGACAAATGATGAACGGAAGTAATTGGATATATTAAACCTTATGAATTGAACATATATTATAGAATTGAACATTGAATTATGAACATATATCAAAAGTCATATTTAAATAAGACCAAGTGTCTCGACTTAATGTAGTCAGACCTTAACACCATGATAACCCTTCAGTTGAGAGACATGACATATTCTCTCTCTGCCTGGGGCTATCTCAAGCAATACAGTTACAGGAGAAACATATTTCTTAAGGGTGAAAGGCCCTTCCCAAGTAGGCATCAATTTAGCCATTTGTTTATTTGCCTTTGAACTAATGGGATGATTTTTGCTCAACACTAAATCCCCAGGTGCAAAGGTTACTTGAGAATGGAGTTTATTGAAAGATTCTCTCTGTTTTGCTTTCGCCTTGTTCAAATTGGAAATGACCTGTTGCAAGCAGGACTTCCTCTGCTCATCACTGACATTATCACAAAAAATTTCACTTGGGATAGCCCAGTGATTTGTCAGTGGATGAGGCAACTGTCTACCAAAAAAGATTTTGGCAGGAGAGTGACCAGTACTGGCATGTAATGCAGTATTGAAGGCGAAAGTTAAATCAGGAATGAAAATGTCCCAAGTGGAATGATGGTTATGGCATAGAATAGAGAGGGCTGACTTCAGATTTCTGTGCAACCTTTCAACTTGGTTAGAACAAGGATAGTAGGGTGAAGTAAACACTTGCTTTATGCCAAATTGTAAGCACATCTGCTTGACCAGATGAGACTTGAAAACAGCAGCATTGTCAGAAACTAGATATTTTGGATATCCCAGTTTAGAGAATACTCTTTGAGTGAGCACTGAAACGACAGCTCCAGCCGTAGCCTTTCGAGCAGGTTCCAGGACACAAAACTTGGAAAATCCATCTATTAATGACAAAACATACTGATGCTTGTTCTTTGTGGAGGGAAGAGGACCAACAAAATCTATGAAGAGTCTTTCCCAAATGTCATTAGGGGGTTTGGAAGATAACATGCCAGGGGGAGAATTATTTCTTGGTTTGCAAGTCTGACACATGTGGCACTTCCTGACCATGTCAAAAATTTCCATCCTCATGTTCTTCCACCAATAATCTCTGCTTATTTTATCATAAGTTTTAACCATCCCCAGATGACCACCCAGGCTAGCACAGTGAAAATACTGGAATATCATAGGCCTTAGAGCAGCAGGCAAGACTACTTTCCCCTTTTTTGTTTGAGAATTACCAAAACACAGGAGCTGACCCTTGACAAAATAGTTTGGACAAGATAAGGGATCCTTTTCTAATTTCAAGAATATTTCCCTCAAAAGACAATCTGATTTTTGGTGATCACGAATATTCACAAAAGACAGTGGAATATTATGCAATACACAGGCAATTGGAGGCAATGGCTCCTCAGTCACCTTAACTATTGGAGTGCACTCATCATTAGAATGAGACTGTACTGGAATAACACGAGACAGACAATCAGCAACCGAATTAGTGGAACCACGGACATGATGAATGGTAAATTTATAGGATGAAAGTTTAAGTACCATTCGGCCAAGTTTTCCCAACTGTTTAGGATGCGAGAATAACCAAGACAACGCACCATTATCTGTATACAAATGAAACGGTTGTACTTGGAGATACACACTAAATTTATCAACTCCCCAACAAATAGCCATGCATTCTAACTCATAAGTTGAAAACTTCCTTTCATGATCAAGCAAGGCTTTACTGGCGTACGCCACCGGAATAAAATGTCCATTCACCTTGTGATTCAACACAGCGGCCAAGGCAACGTTACTTGCGTCAACGAACAAGTGGAATTCGTCGTCAAAACGAGGGAAAGAAAGCACAGGCGGATTCATTAAGGCTTGTTTCAACTGACTAAAGGCTTGAGTCTCAGCCGTTGACCAACAAAAGGGAACACTCTTACGTTTCAAACGATTTAAAGGAATAGAAATTTCAGAATACCTTGGAATAAATTTGGAGTAAAACCCACACATGCCGAGAAATCTCGCAACCTCCTTGAGATTCTTTGGAACAGGAAAATCTTTGATCGGCTTAATTCTGTCCGGATCAACCTGGAGTGTACCATCCTTGATTAAATGGCCCAAGAATGTAAGAGAGGCAGTACCCAGCTTCACCTTCTCTTCACTAACGGTGAGACCTGCCGCTCGTAGCCTCGAAAGGACGGCTCTCACATGATTGACATGTTCACTGGAAGTTTTAGAATAAATACACAAATCATCAATATACGGGTACACACAAGAATATTTTAAATCTCCCAACACTTCGTTAATCAGCCTTGTGAAGACCTGGGGAGAGTTAGCAAAACCAAAAGGCAATCTGGTATATTGGAACAATCCAAACGGCGTAACAAATGCCGTAAATTTCTTGGATTCCTCGGTTAAAGGAATTTGATGGAAGGCAGAATTTAGATCAAGGATAGTGAAATATTTGGCACTCGACAAATATTGAAACGCATGCTCCACTGATGGTGTAGGATAGCCGTCAACCTTCACTTGCTTATTTAACTTTCTATAATCTACCACCAATCTGTCAGTTCCATCTTTCTTAGGAATTAGAAATGCAGGAGAAGACCAGTTGGAGTTGGAAACTTCTACAATACCTTTGTCAACCAGGGACTGAATGTGTTTCTTCATCAGCTGAGTTTTAGGAGGAGAGAGAGAATATGGATGACTTCGAATTGGTGAAGGATTAATTAACTCAATTTCGTAAGTCATCAAAGATGTCACTCCTAATTCACGGGTGAGAACGTCAGGATATTGCGATAACAATCGCTTTAACTCACTTAACAAATCATCAGGAAGTTGAACTGATTCATTGGACACCAAGGGCCCGGCATAATCTGTCAAACCACCTGTTCTTTTCAAACAAGGAACAAGACATGAATTTCTCGTCGATTTAACCTCATTTGTTTTCGAAATTTCGTTCCCAGATTCCCCAAAACTAAACAGGAGAGACGGTTCACTTTGAAATCCGATGGCATCGGCCAGAACGATCATTTGAGATTTTTTAATAAAGTCAAATCCGAGAAGTACAGAAAAAGGAACTTTAGCAACATAAAACTTGTGTACCCAAGAGAATTTTCCGATTTGAAGTTTCAGCAGAACAGAAAACTTAAGGCTGAAAGCTTCACTGGAGACCGTAACTAAATTAATCGAATCAAGACACTTATTACGACCGGGAAGTTTGAGGCTCTGAAAGAACTTCTCGTCGCAAATTGAAATAGAACAACCTGTATCAATGAGTGCATGAGAAGAAACAGATTGAATGATTATCGGAAGTAGAGGCAAATGAGTATCATGAGGGTGGGGAAAACCCATCATACTGATAGCTGGTAAGCGTGTTTGACGTTTTTTCTTACGACAATCACTGACATGATGACCATTTTTATGACAGAAGGAACAAGTTGTTTGCCTCGAAACGGCAGTAGGAGAGTTATGAGAAACTCCATGGAACGTATTCAAGTATTCAGCTGAAGCCCTCAACTCCTTCGTGGCTCTAGAAATCAGTGAGTCTAACTCAGCAAACGTGGTGGGTTGGATAGCGAAAATGCCGGTTGATTTTGTGATAGGATTCAAGCCGTCCGTTATTATCTCAACCGTTTGAGCCTCAGGAAAATCTAAAGCCAACACCTGAATCGCGTTGCGAATGGAACATGCAAAATCATGGGGAGTCTCACAAGGAAATTGAAACCTCTTGACGTTTTTCGCGACAAGTCGATCTATCTCACGATTTCCCAGAATACTTCGCCACAAACGTTGGGTGAATTGGGGCCAAGAGTGATTCTGAGTAGACAAGGATAGCCAAGATTGCCGCGAATTGGTAGGCAATTTAGTAACAACCAAATATAAGAGAGTATTCAACGGAACGAGAAAAAGAGACACGATTTCGTTGACCTTAACCATGAAATCATACCAATTTTCGGGATTCGATACATCAAACGAAGGAACTTTTGCAATCAAATCCTTGACAATGACGAGACCATCAGACAAGGGGATAATAGCTTGTCCCTGGGTTGCCACAAGGGTAGGATTTGGGACATTAACTTGCTCTGGAGGGAGCACAGGTGTAACTTCCTCCGAAACCACAACATTTTCAGACTCCCCCGTTTGATCATTTGACCTAGCCCGTCTATCCTCGGCCGTAGTAGCATACGTCCGGGCGTACACATTCCCCGAGTTCTGCGAACCACCAGGCATGTTTCTGAGTCACTTATCCCAACAATTTTGAAATACAGACAAGGAAACAAATTCAAAACAGCACTAAACACCGACTCCTCAAGAAACACTCACCGACTATACAGGGAAGACAGTCGAGAACCACGCTCTGCTACCAATTTTGAAGCACTCGAGGGGAGAGTCAAAGGTGTCTCTCTCCGAGAATGCCCTAAAAACAAATTCTTCCCAAAAATACGAGTGAGACAGACAGGAGGAAATCGGGAACAATCAAGTATATTGAATTACAACCAAATTAAAGATAATGTATTTCAGCAGCTTAACACATACAAACAAGTAAGGGTCAGCCAACCTTTGCTTTGACGTCTAAGTTTCAAATTCAAACAGCAACAACTCGAGACAGCAAGAGTAGAACCTCTCCAAACCACGGTCTATCTCAAAAAGGCCGGTGGCGATTTCCGTCGAAGGAGGGGAAATTCAGACGGAAGGAAGTGGAAAGGGGTAGGTAGAGGAAGTAGAGGCGATTGGCTACCTCGGAGGGGAAAATTTCAGCGAGGTCGAAAAGAGAAAGTTGCTGTTGGAGTGAGGGGGAACAGGTGATTGGCAGTCTTGGAGGGGAGGTAGTTTTATGGAATGGGGAACCATGCGGTGTAGGTATGCAATTGGAGAAAGGAACTACTTTTCATCTCCGTTCGCGGATTACTGGTATGAAACCGATTTGCGCGAGACTGTCGGCATTCCACATTCTCGTATTCTTCCGTCTCCAACTGCTATATAAACGAGAGTAGGTCCTCGGGAGGGAGGGCAGGTCACCGAGGGCAGGTCACCGAGGGCAGGTCACCGAGGGCAGGTCACCGAGGGCAGCAGACGCCGATGGCAGAAGACGCTGAGTTCGCGAAGACGGCTGGAGTTTCGCGAACGTCGTTGGCGCGACAGATGTCGTTAGCGCGAAGTGGCGTGGCGCGTCGGGGCGCGCCTCGGGCAAGTCCTTCGGCTAAGTCCGGAGGATAAATAGTCCGCAGAGGATAAATTGTCCAAAGAGGGATAAATGGGGGGGGGGGTATGCCCAAAAAATGCTACATCCACTGGGAGAAAATGCAACAAAAATTGACTTATAGTTGGGGGGGAAATTATAAATTCACTGAGAACTAAGGGTGCAGCTCACAACCACTGGCATCACACCAAAATATTAAGAGGAACAGAAGTTTGCCAGTAGATTAACACACCCAAAACCAAATTTCCAATCTTGAAGTCACAGTGGGAAGCTGGAGATAACTGCCATAGAATTTCACACAAGCTTATGTCTGTTCTCACTCTTCCCATGTCATATCCAAGTCTCCCCCACTTATCAAGTTTCAGCACAAAATTAGCACACAGTCAAACAAGCTCACCCGCAGGATGTACTCCCCAAAAACAGCCAAGTATGAAACACATTCAGAGGTCAATTAACACGAAGTCTCCATCTTATCATCAGGTATCACTTGCCCACCTATGCATAGTTTTATTTCTTAATCAACACTCAAGTACTGAACTAAATACCCTGCAGGTCAACACTCGACACAAGTGAAAGAGCAACATGAAGGAAAATACCAAACCTATACCCTCCAGAATAATGCAGACAGCAAACGAAACTAAGGTCCAACTTCCATAGGACAATATAACTTTCCACCAAAATCAACAAAATACCACTGTTCTTCAATGCTTACTTAAGCAAGTGAGATACAATTAATGAATGCTCCAGATAGGATGGTAGCAAGTAATTACCCTCTGCATAAATTATTATTCAAGTAATAACATAACAAAATTCATAGTTCTGAGTTAATATCATTGAAAGTATAGGTATTATAAAGAAAATTCTAAAGTAAGGTCTGTCATCAATGAAATAGGTACATAACATTATCATGTATTAACAATATCAAATCTATTTGCAATGTCAAAGGAAACATGTGTGGGTTTGGGATAATAATTGGTCACTCCAAGTTAAGGCTGCAGTAGCAAGTTAATAATCATCATGTAGTGTTGAAATCAGTATCAAAACACACTATAACTAAACAATATTCTTAAACCTAGTTACATTTTGTCGTACAATCAATTGGATTGTACTGTTATACCATTGACACAGTCAATGAAAATTGATTGGAAATGACTATTCCCCTTAAAATAGCCATTTCAGTTTTAAAGAATTGACCTCTCACTGGAGAGAATCAATTAGGTCCAGGGCCCAGGTTAAGCCAAACGCGTTAGAATAAACTATTTGAGGGAAAAATTAATTTTGAGGCCACACACACAACACTTCAAGTGGATTATTAAATTAGGGTGCTCCAAAGGAGAAACCCCTGACCAGCAAATGCTGGGTGCTGATTGCGACTAACTGAGACTAATTTCAGCTAGCCGGGCGATGAGGTTGCAAGCTCTACGCCAGAAATGAGGGAATATTCCATAATTCTTTTGCCAGGAATCGAAATTCCCTAAGTGGAATTCACACCCCTATTGGGCAGAAAACAAGTACATTCTGGCATTAATGCCACAAGTTAAATAGCAATCAAACCCGAGCATCAACCAATAAGTGCATTGGCATTACAATATTCGGAATCTCAAACTATAAATCTAATCATGGAAGGGTTAAATCCTCAGTCTAAATCAGCCAAATTGTCATTGGATATACTCTTCCAAAAGAAGAAAAAAAAAACTAAATACACCTTGAGAGCAGCCAGAATCATGGCAGTAATTGAACATGATTATAATATATATGAACATTGAAGCTTGGGTTCTAAGAGCACTTGGGTTGTAACATCCAGACCACAATAGACATAATGATAACGTGGGTTCTTAAAGCATTATATGTTAAAGTATACAACAACATTAAAAAAACCTGTCATTGAATGTTTTATCATAAAATGTCTTGGTTTAAAACTTGGTTGTTTTCAGCTGGAGTTATCTTAACTCTGAATCCTGATGGAATCAATTCCATGGTGGGGTATGATTGCAGGCATAAAAATGTCAAAATAACTCCCATCTCCCTCACTGAACTAGAGGAGTGTCCTGAGTTCCCTGATCCTGATGTGGAAGAATTGTGGGATATACAGTTAATACAGAAAAAACGTTTTGACCACATTCCTTACATTCAGTGTGAAGTTGTTCGGAAGGTTTCCCGATATCAGTGTGGTGATAACAATCATATGTACATGGTTACAGGCGGATACTTGGAATTCTATGACACTATGACCTATGAAGGATGTAAAAGACTAATTATTGGGAGCCCTTACATCTTTAGAAATGGTAAATCCTCTGGTCCACTCAAAGTTAACCACACAACAACAGGGCAAGTCAACACCGTAGGGTGGACTCATGAGAAAGGCTACTGTGGGGGGCAGAGTGTCGTGCTAGATGGGCTTAGCTACGATAGGCTTGTGGAAATGACATTTTTCTCTATCACAATCTCTACGGGTCTAGCCACTATTGATTTCGAGAATGAAAAAGTGATACTACCATCAGGGATAAGATGTGAAGCAACCCTCGGTGCTTGTATGGACATAAGCAAAGGGATGGTGTTTTGGAGCAATGATTCTCCTAAGGAATGCTCTGTTGACAACTATCTAGTATTGTATCAAGGACAAGGACGTGTTCTCAAGAATTCTAATGATAACAGAATTGTACTTGTGGTTGAAAATGAACACTCATCATTTTCTCTAGAGTTAAGATCCCATGTATCTATATGTAATAGCCCGTCTTATCACACTGAACACAGTCAACTATTTGTAAATCGGGTGCAACTCGGCCGTTATGTTTTTCAGAGCCACACATTGTCACCTCTTGACGTAAGCCTCTCGTCATTTATAAATTCTAAGTTTGTATATGTTGAAAGGCATATTCGTGGACAAATGAACTCGTTGTACCGTGATGTCCTCAAATACAGATGCTTGATCCATCGCAATACACTTGTAAACTTGTTGTCCATAGCTATGATTTCTGATGAAGAGTTTGCCTATGCATATAAGAAGACACCAGGGTTTTCAGCAATTAGGAAGGGGGAGGTCGTGTATCTAATAGAATGTGTTGCATCTTATGTGATAAGGAGGGAGACAGATTTATGTTACAATGACCTCCCTATTTATCATTTGAATACGTCCAAATTCTTGTCTGCACGTAGTTGGATTATCAATGACTATGGTGAACAATTAGGATGTTCAGATATCATGCCTGTTATGTATCATATAGATTCTCAATGGTATAAGATTAATCCACAGTTACACCAAGCCACTAAACCACATATTTTATCTCCTTATCAGACCCCGACATGGACATATATAGTCCCTAGCAAGCTGGCAGAAGATGGCTTGTATAGTCAAGACTTATTACAAAAATGGCAGGATAGCGCCCTTTTACCTTCACAGCAGGAAACAATCAGTCGCATTCTTGCCAAGCAGTTTATAGGAATGGACATCAATTCACAAGGTGGTTCTATCAAGAATATGTTAGACCATGACACACTAAGACATGTTACTCTGTCCTTCTTGGATTACACTTGGGGAATATTCTCCAGTTTTGGACGATTGGCATCAGGTATAATTGGTATGGTTATAGTGATAAAAATAATAAAATGGTTGATTGATTCATTAATGAATGGTGTAGCCTTGTATAAGATTTATGGGTTTTCATTGGCTCTAATTGGTTGTGTATGGGACAATATGGCACATCTTTTAATCTCCTTTAAGAAACGAGACTCATCAGTTCCTGTAAAGCCAGATGATGACCAAGAGCCCTTAGCACAGGTACCTTCAGCCCCGCCATCGTCAAACTCTGGTGTGGCTGTGACGTTTGGATCATTACGAAAGGAGCTCAATGAAAGATTGAACAAACCCAAAGAAAGTGTATAAGCCAAGCCCTTAACAATTGTAAACTAACACATACATCATTAACCATGTATACAACCACTTTAAAACATATGTAGATCTTTAACTTTAGATCATTCTTGTTTTAAAAAAAAAAAAAAAAAAAAAAAAAAAAAAAAAAAAAAAAAAACTAAATACACCTTGAGAGCAGCCAGAATCATGGCAGTAATTGAACATGATTATAATATATATGAACATTGAAGCTTGGGTTCTAAGAGCACTTGGGTTGTAACATCCAGACCACAATAGACATAATGATAACGTGGGTTCTTAAAGCACTTGGGTTGTAACATCCAGACCACAATAGAAATAATAATAACTTGGGTTCATAATTGAGTTGGGTTGGAGCAATATATCAAAAGTATACCAGGTAAGTTTAAAGAATGCACTATCAACAGCAAAGGAAATGACACATACGTCCAGCAGAATATATTTGACAATAGTCATCACTCAATATCGAGAAAACACCAGTTAGGATGGGAGGCACTGGTGGCAATCAAACACTGAATCTTAGCGGCCATTGACCCCTCCGCAACTTATGCAGCATACGAGTCACCTCGGGGAATGTTCCATGGCCACTCTACCCCCCATCTCCCTCCATAGCACACCATCATTCCTCCAAATAACACTTAATTCACTGGTAGCATAATAATCACAGAAAACTTATAGGCACACACAGCGGTAACCCAGAACAGGATGATTATTTGATAGTACGTAGTAGCTGGTTCGTTATATAGAGCATTTGAGTAAACTGAGGGAAACATCATAACAATGAGATATAGCATAAGACAAATGATGAACGGAAGTAATTGGATATATTAAACCTTATGAATTGAACATATATTATAGAATTGAACATTGAATTATGAACATATATCAAAAGTCATATTTAAATAAGACCAAGTGTCTCGACTTAATGTAGTCAGACCTTAACACCATGATAACCCTTCAGTTGAGAGACATGACATATTCTCTCTCTGCCTGGGGCTATCTCAAGCAATACAGTTACAGGAGAAACATATTTCTTAAGGGTGAAAGGCCCTTCCCAAGTAGGCATCAATTTAGCCATTTGTTTATTTGCCTTTGAACTAATGGGATGATTTTTGCTCAACACTAAATCCCCAGGTGCAAAGGTTACTTGAGAATGGAGTTTATTGAAAGATTCTCTCTGTTTTGCTTTCGCCTTGTTCAAATTGGAAATGACCTGTTGCAAGCAGGACTTCCTCTGCTCATCACTGACATTATCACAAAAAATTTCACTTGGGATAGCCCAGTGATTTGTCAGTGGATGAGGCAACTGTCTACCAAAAAAGATTTTGGCAGGAGAGTGACCAGTACTGGCATGTAATGCAGTATTGAAGGCGAAAGTTAAATCAGGAATGAAAATGTCCCAAGTGGAATGATGGTTATGGCATAGAATAGAGAGGGCTGACTTCAGATTTCTGTGCAACCTTTCAACTTGGTTAGAACAAGGATAGTAGGGTGAAGTAAACACTTGCTTTATGCCAAATTGTAAGCACATCTGCTTGACCAGATGAGACTTGAAAACAGCAGCATTGTCAGAAACTAGATATTTTGGATATCCCAGTTTAGAGAATACTCTTTGAGTGAGCACTGAAACGACAGCTCCAGCCGTAGCCTTTCGAGCAGGTTCCAGGACACAAAACTTGGAAAATCCATCTATTAATGACAAAACATACTGATGCTTGTTCTTTGTGGAGGGAAGAGGACCAACAAAATCTATGAAGAGTCTTTCCCAAATGTCATTAGGGGGTTTGGAAGATAACATGCCAGGGGGAGAATTATTTCTTGGTTTGCAAGTCTGACACATGTGGCACTTCCTGACCATGTCAAAAATTTCCATCCTCATGTTCTTCCACCAATAATCTCTGCTTATTTTATCATAAGTTTTAACCATCCCCAGATGACCACCCAGGCTAGCACAGTGAAAATACTGGAATATCATAGGCCTTAGAGCAGCAGGCAAGACTACTTTCCCCTTTTTTGTTTGAGAATTACCAAAACACAGGAGCTGACCCTTGACAAAATAGTTTGGACAAGATAAGGGATCCTTTTCTAATTTCAAGAATATTTCCCTCAAAAGACAATCTGATTTTTGGTGATCACGAATATTCACAAAAGACAGTGGAATATTATGCAATACACAGGCAATTGGAGGCAATGGCTCCTCAGTCACCTTAACTATTGGAGTGCACTCATCATTAGAATGAGACTGTACTGGAATAACACGAGACAGACAATCAGCAACCGAATTAGTGGAACCACGGACATGATGAATGGTAAATTTATAGGATGAAAGTTTAAGTACCATTCGGCCAAGTTTTCCCAACTGTTTAGGATGCGAGAATAACCAAGACAACGCACCATTATCTGTATACAAATGAAACGGTTGTACTTGGAGATACACACTAAATTTATCAACTCCCCAACAAATAGCCATGCATTCTAACTCATAAGTTGAAAACTTCCTTTCATGATCAAGCAAGGCTTTACTGGCGTACGCCACCGGAATAAAATGTCCATTCACCTTGTGATTCAACACAGCGGCCAAGGCAACGTTACTTGCGTCAACGAACAAGTGGAATTCGTCGTCAAAACGAGGGAAAGAAAGCACAGGCGGATTCATTAAGGCTTGTTTCAACTGACTAAAGGCTTGAGTCTCAGCCGTTGACCAACAAAAGGGAACACTCTTACGTTTCAAACGATTTAAAGGAATAGAAATTTCAGAATACCTTGGAATAAATTTGGAGTAAAACCCACACATGCCGAGAAATCTCGCAACCTCCTTGAGATTCTTTGGAACAGGAAAATCTTTGATCGGCTTAATTCTGTCCGGATCAACCTGGAGTGTACCATCCTTGATTAAATGGCCCAAGAATGTAAGAGAGGCAGTACCCAGCTTCACCTTCTCTTCACTAACGGTGAGACCTGCCGCTCGTAGCCTCGAAAGGACGGCTCTCACATGATTGACATGTTCACTGGAAGTTTTAGAATAAATACACAAATCATCAATATACGGGTACACACAAGAATATTTTAAATCTCCCAACACTTCGTTAATCAGCCTTGTGAAGACCTGGGGAGAGTTAGCAAAACCAAAAGGCAATCTGGTATATTGGAACAATCCAAACGGCGTAACAAATGCCGTAAATTTCTTGGATTCCTCGGTTAAAGGAATTTGATGGAAGGCAGAATTTAGATCAAGGATAGTGAAATATTTGGCACTCGACAAATATTGAAACGCATGCTCCACTGATGGTGTAGGATAGCCGTCAACCTTCACTTGCTTATTTAACTTTCTATAATCTACCACCAATCTGTCAGTTCCATCTTTCTTAGGAATTAGAAATGCAGGAGAAGACCAGTTGGAGTTGGAAACTTCTACAATACCTTTGTCAACCAGGGACTGAATGTGTTTCTTCATCAGCTGAGTTTTAGGAGGAGAGAGAGAATATGGATGACTTCGAATTGGTGAAGGATTAATTAACTCAATTTCGTAAGTCATCAAAGATGTCACTCCTAATTCACGGGTGAGAACGTCAGGATATTGCGATAACAATCGCTTTAACTCACTTAACAAATCATCAGGAAGTTGAACTGATTCATTGGACACCAAGGGCCCGGCATAATCTGTCAAACCACCTGTTCTTTTCAAACAAGGAACAAGACATGAATTTCTCGTCGATTTAACCTCATTTGTTTTCGAAATTTCGTTCCCAGATTCCCCAAAACTAAACAGGAGAGACGGTTCACTTTGAAATCCGATGGCATCGGCCAGAACGATCATTTGAGATTTTTTAATAAAGTCAAATCCGAGAAGTACAGAAAAAGGAACTTTAGCAACATAAAACTTGTGTACCCAAGAGAATTTTCCGATTTGAAGTTTCAGCAGAACAGAAAACTTAAGGCTGAAAGCTTCACTGGAGACCGTAACTAAATTAATCGAATCAAGACACTTATTACGACCGGGAAGTTTGAGGCTCTGAAAGAACTTCTCGTCGCAAATTGAAATAGAACAACCTGTATCAATGAGTGCATGAGAAGAAACAGATTGAATGATTATCGGAAGTAGAGGCAAATGAGTATCATGAGGGTGGGGAAAACCCATCATACTGATAGCTGGTAAGCGTGTTTGACGTTTTTTCTTACGACAATCACTGACATGATGACCATTTTTATGACAGAAGGAACAAGTTGTTTGCCTCGAAACGGCAGTAGGAGAGTTATGAGAAACTCCATGGAACGTATTCAAGTATTCAGCTGAAGCCCTCAACTCCTTCGTGGCTCTAGAAATCAGTGAGTCTAACTCAGCAAACGTGGTGGGTTGGATAGCGAAAATGCCGGTTGATTTTGTGATAGGATTCAAGCCGTCCGTTATTATCTCAACCGTTTGAGCCTCAGGAAAATCTAAAGCCAACACCTGAATCGCGTTGCGAATGGAACATGCAAAATCATGGGGAGTCTCACAAGGAAATTGAAACCTCTTGACGTTTTTCGCGACAAGTCGATCTATCTCACGATTTCCCAGAATACTTCGCCACAAACGTTGGGTGAATTGGGGCCAAGAGTGATTCTGAGTAGACAAGGATAGCCAAGATTGCCGCGAATTGGTAGGCAATTTAGTAACAACCAAATATAAGAGAGTATTCAACGGAACGAGAAAAAGAGACACGATTTCGTTGACCTTAACCATGAAATCATACCAATTTTCGGGATTCGATACATCAAACGAAGGAACTTTTGCAATCAAATCCTTGACAATGACGAGACCATCAGACAAGGGGATAATAGCTTGTCCCTGGGTTGCCACAAGGGTAGGATTTGGGACATTAACTTGCTCTGGAGGGAGCACAGGTGTAACTTCCTCCGAAACCACAACATTTTCAGACTCCCCCGTTTGATCATTTGACCTAGCCCGTCTATCCTCGGCCGTAGTAGCATACGTCCGGGCGTACACATTCCCCGAGTTCTGCGAACCACCAGGCATGTTTCTGAGTCACTTATCCCAACAATTTTGAAATACAGACAAGGAAACAAATTCAAAACAGCACTAAACACCGACTCCTCAAGAAACACTCACCGACTATACAGGGAAGACAGTCGAGAACCACGCTCTGCTACCAATTTTGAAGCACTCGAGGGGAGAGTCAAAGGTGTCTCTCTCCGAGAATGCCCTAAAAACAAATTCTTCCCAAAAATACGAGTGAGACAGACAGGAGGAAATCGGGAACAATCAAGTATATTGAATTACAACCAAATTAAAGATAATGTATTTCAGCAGCTTAACACATACAAACAAGTAAGGGTCAGCCAACCTTTGCTTTGACGTCTAAGTTTCAAATTCAAACAGCAACAACTCGAGACAGCAAGAGTAGAACCTCTCCAAACCACGGTCTATCTCAAAAAGGCCGGTGGCGATTTCCGTCGAAGGAGGGGAAATTCAGACGGAAGGAAGTGGAAAGGGGTAGGTAGAGGAAGTAGAGGCGATTGGCTACCTCGGAGGGGAAAATTTCAGCGAGGTCGAAAAGAGAAAGTTGCTGTTGGAGTGAGGGGGAACAGGTGATTGGCAGTCTTGGAGGGGAGGTAGTTTTATGGAATGGGGAACCATGCGGTGTAGGTATGCAATTGGAGAAAGGAACTACTTTTCATCTCCGTTCGCGGATTACTGGTATGAAACCGATTTGCGCGAGACTGTCGGCATTCCACATTCTCGTATTCTTCCGTCTCCAACTGCTATATAAACGAGAGTAGGTCCTCGGGAGGGAGGGCAGGTCACCGAGGGCAGGTCACCGAGGGCAGGTCACCGAGGGCAGGTCACCGAGGGCAGCAGACGCCGATGGCAGAAGACGCTGAGTTCGCGAAGACGGCTGGAGTTTCGCGAACGTCGTTGGCGCGACAGATGTCGTTAGCGCGAAGTGGCGTGGCGCGTCGGGGCGCGCCTCGGGCAAGTCCTTCGGCTAAGTCCGGAGGATAAATAGTCCGCAGAGGATAAATTGTCCAAAGAGGGATAAATGGGGGGGGGGGTATGCCCAAAAAATGCTACATCCACTGGGAGAAAATGCAACAAAAATTGACTTATAGTTGGGGGGGAAATTATAAATTCACTGAGAACTAAGGGTGCAGCTCACAACCACTGGCATCACACCAAAATATTAAGAGGAACAGAAGTTTGCCAGTAGATTAACACACCCAAAACCAAATTTCCAATCTTGAAGTCACAGTGGGAAGCTGGAGATAACTGCCATAGAATTTCACACAAGCTTATGTCTGTTCTCACTCTTCCCATGTCATATCCAAGTCTCCCCCACTTATCAAGTTTCAGCACAAAATTAGCACACAGTCAAACAAGCTCACCCGCAGGATGTACTCCCCAAAAACAGCCAAGTATGAAACACATTCAGAGGTCAATTAACACGAAGTCTCCATCTTATCATCAGGTATCACTTGCCCACCTATGCATAGTTTTATTTCTTAATCAACACTCAAGTACTGAACTAAATACCCTGCAGGTCAACACTCGACACAAGTGAAAGAGCAACATGAAGGAAAATACCAAACCTATACCCTCCAGAATAATGCAGACAGCAAACGAAACTAAGGTCCAACTTCCATAGGACAATATAACTTTCCACCAAAATCAACAAAATACCACTGTTCTTCAATGCTTACTTAAGCAAGTGAGATACAATTAATGAATGCTCCAGATAGGATGGTAGCAAGTAATTACCCTCTGCATAAATTATTATTCAAGTAATAACATAACAAAATTCATAGTTCTGAGTTAATATCATTGAAAGTATAGGTATTATAAAGAAAATTCTAAAGTAAGGTCTGTCATCAATGAAATAGGTACATAACATTATCATGTATTAACAATATCAAATCTATTTGCAATGTCAAAGGAAACATGTGTGGGTTTGGGATAATAATTGGTCACTCCAAGTTAAGGCTGCAGTAGCAAGTTAATAATCATCATGTAGTGTTGAAATCAGTATCAAAACACACTATAACTAAACAATATTCTTAAACCTAGTTACATTTTGTCGTACAATCAATTGGATTGTACTGTTATACCATTGACACAGTCAATGAAAATTGATTGGAAATGACTATTCCCCTTAAAATAGCCATTTCAGTTTTAAAGAATTGACCTCTCACTAGGAGAGAATCAATTAGGTCCAGGGCCCAGGTTAAGCCAAACGCGTTAGAATAAACTATTTGAGGGAAAAATTAATTTTGAGGCCACACACACAACACTTCAAGTGGATTATTAAATTAGGGTGCTCCAAAGGAGAAACCCCTGACCAGCAAATGCTGGGTGCTGATTGCGACTAACTGAGACTAATTTCAGCTAGCCGGGCGATGAGGTTGCAAGCTCTACGCCAGAAATGAGGGAATATTCCATAATTCTTTTGCCAGGAATCGAAATTCCCTAAGTGGAATTCACACCCCTATTGGGCAGAAAACAAGTACATTCTGGCATTAATGCCACAAGTTAAATAGCAATCAAACCCGAGCATCAACCAATAAGTGCATTGGCATTACAATATTCGGAATCCCTCGGTGACCTGCCCTCGGTGACCTGCCCTCGGTGACCTGCCCTCGGTGACCTGCCCTCCCTCCCGAGGACCTACTCTCGTTTATATAGCAGTTGGAGACGGAAGAATACGAGAATGTGGAATGCCGACAGTCTCGCGCAAATCGGTTTCATACCAGTAATCCGCGAACGGAGATGAAAAGTAGTTCCTTTCTCCAATTGCATACCTACACCGCATGGTTCCCCATTCCATAAAACTACCTCCCCTCCAAGACTGCCAATCACCTGTTCCCCCTCACTCCAACAGCAACTTTCTCTTTTCGACCTCGCTGAAATTTTCCCCTCCGAGGTAGCCAATCGCCTCTACTTCCTCTACCTACCCCTTTCCACTTCCTTCCGTCTGAATTTCCCCTCCTTCGACGGAAATCGCCACCGGCCTTTTTGAGATAGACCGTGGTTTGGAGAGGTTCTACTCTTGCTGTCTCGAGTTGTTGCTGTTTGAATTTGAAACTTAGACGTCAAAGCAAAGGTTGGCTGACCCTTACTTGTTTGTATGTGTTAAGCTGCTGAAATACATTATCTTTAATTTGGTTGTAATTCAATATACTTGATTGTTCCCGATTTCCTCCTGTCTGTCTCACTCGTATTTTTGGGAAGAATTTGTTTTTAGGGCATTCTCGGAGAGAGACACCTTTGACTCTCCCCTCGAGTGCTTCAAAATTGGTAGCAGAGCGTGGTTCTCGACTGTCTTCCCTGTATAGTCGGTGAGTGTTTCTTGAGGAGTCGGTGTTTAGTGCTGTTTTGAATTTGTTTCCTTGTCTGTATTTCAAAATTGTTGGGATAAGTGACTCAGAAACATGCCTGGTGGTTCGCAGAACTCGGGGAATGTGTACGCCCGGACGTATGCTACTACGGCCGAGGATAGACGGGCTAGGTCAAATGATCAAACGGGGGAGTCTGAAAATGTTGTGGTTTCGGAGGAAGTTACACCTGTGCTCCCTCCAGAGCAAGTTAATGTCCCAAATCCTACCCTTGTGGCAACCCAGGGACAAGCTATTATCCCCTTGTCTGATGGTCTCGTCATTGTCAAGGATTTGATTGCAAAAGTTCCTTCGTTTGATGTATCGAATCCCGAAAATTGGTATGATTTCATGGTTAAGGTCAACGAAATCGTGTCTCTTTTTCTCGTTCCGTTGAATACTCTCTTATATTTGGTTGTTACTAAATTGCCTACCAATTCGCGGCAATCTTGGCTATCCTTGTCTACTCAGAATCACTCTTGGCCCCAATTCACCCAACGTTTGTGGCGAAGTATTCTGGGAAATCGTGAGATAGATCGACTTGTCGCGAAAAACGTCAAGAGGTTTCAATTTCCTTGTGAGACTCCCCATGATTTTGCATGTTCCATTCGCAACGCGATTCAGGTGTTGGCTTTAGATTTTCCTGAGGCTCAAACGGTTGAGATAATAACGGACGGCTTGAATCCTATCACAAAATCAACCGGCATTTTCGCTATCCAACCCACCACGTTTGCTGAGTTAGACTCACTGATTTCTAGAGCCACGAAGGAGTTGAGGGCTTCAGCTGAATACTTGAATACGTTCCATGGAGTTTCTCATAACTCTCCTACTGCCGTTTCGAGGCAAACAACTTGTTCCTTCTGTCATAAAAATGGTCATCATGTCAGTGATTGTCGTAAGAAAAAACGTCAAACACGCTTACCAGCTATCAGTATGATGGGTTTTCCCCACCCTCATGATACTCATTTGCCTCTACTTCCGATAATCATTCAATCTGTTTCTTCTCATGCACTCATTGATACAGGTTGTTCTATTTCAATTTGCGACGAGAAGTTCTTTCAGAGCCTCAAACTTCCCGGTCGTAATAAGTGTCTTGATTCGATTAATTTAGTTACGGTCTCCAGTGAAGCTTTCAGCCTTAAGTTTTCTGTTCTGCTGAAACTTCAAATCGGAAAATTCTCTTGGGTACACAAGTTTTATGTTGCTAAAGTTCCTTTTTCTGTACTTCTCGGATTTGACTTTATTAAAAAATCTCAAATGATCGTTCTGGCCGATGCCATCGGATTTCAAAGTGAACCGTCTCTCCTGTTTAGTTTTGGGGAATCTGGGAACGAAATTTCGAAAACAAATGAGGTTAAATCGACGAGAAATTCATGTCTTGTTCCTTGTTTGAAAAGAACAGGTGGTTTGACAGATTATGCCGGGCCCTTGGTGTCCAATGAATCAGTTCAACTTCCTGATGATTTGTTAAGTGAGTTAAAGCGATTGTTATCGCAATATCCTGACGTTCTCACCCGTGAATTAGGAGTGACATCTTTGATGACTTACGAAATTGAGTTAATTAATCCTTCACCAATTCGAAGTCATCCATATTCTCTCTCTCCTCCTAAAACTCAGCTGATGAAGAAACACATTCAGTCCCTGGTTGACAAAGGTATTGTAGAAGTTTCCAACTCCAACTGGTCTTCTCCTGCATTTCTAATTCCTAAGAAAGATGGAACTGACAGATTGGTGGTAGATTATAGAAAGTTAAATAAGCAAGTGAAGGTTGACGGCTATCCTACACCATCAGTGGAGCATGCGTTTCAATATTTGTCGAGTGCCAAATATTTCACTATCCTTGATCTAAATTCTGCCTTCCATCAAATTCCTTTAACCGAGGAATCCAAGAAATTTACGGCATTTGTTACGCCGTTTGGATTGTTCCAATATACCAGATTGCCTTTTGGTTTTGCTAACTCTCCCCAGGTCTTCACAAGGCTGATTAACGAAGTGTTGGGAGATTTAAAATATTCTTGTGTGTACCCGTATATTGATGATTTGTGTATTTATTCTAAAACTTCCAGTGAACATGTCAATCATGTGAGAGCCGTCCTTTCGAGGCTACGAGCGGCAGGTCTCACCGTTAGTGAAGAGAAGGTGAAGCTGGGTACTGCCTCTCTTACATTCTTGGGCCATTTAATCAAGGATGGTACACTCCAGGTTGATCCGGACAGAATTAAGCCGATCAAAGATTTTCCTGTTCCAAAGAATCTCAAGGAGGTTGCGAGATTTCTCGGCATGTGTGGGTTTTACTCCAAATTTATTCCAAGGTATTCTGAAATTTCTATTCCTTTAAATCGTTTGAAACGTAAGAGTGTTCCCTTTTGTTGGTCAACGGCTGAGACTCAAGCCTTTAGTCAGTTGAAACAAGCCTTAATGAATCCGCCTGTGCTTTCTTTCCCTCGTTTTGACGACGAATTCCACTTGTTCGTTGACGCAAGTAACGTTGCCTTGGCCGCTGTGTTGAATCACAAGGTGAATGGACATTTTATTCCGGTGGCGTACGCCAGTAAAGCCTTGCTTGATCATGAAAGGAAGTTTTCAACTTATGAGTTAGAATGCATGGCTATTTGTTGGGGAGTTGATAAATTTAGTGTGTATCTCCAAGTACAACCGTTTCATTTGTATACAGATAATGGTGCGTTGTCTTGGTTATTCTCGCATCCTAAACAGTTGGGAAAACTTGGCCGAATGGTACTTAAACTTTCATCCTATAAATTTACCATTCATCATGTCCGTGGTTCCACTAATTCGGTTGCTGATTGTCTGTCTCGTGTTATTCCAGTACAGTCTCATTCTAATGATGAGTGCACTCCAATAGTTAAGGTGACTGAGGAGCCATTGCCTCCAATTGCCTGTGTATTGCATAATATTCCACTGTCTTTTGTGAATATTCGTGATCACCAAAAATCAGATTGTCTTTTGAGGGAAATATTCTTGAAATTAGAAAAGGATCCCTTATCTTGTCCAAACTATTTTGTCAAGGGTCAGCTCCTGTGTTTTGGTAATTCTCAAACAAAAAAGGGGAAAGTAGTCTTGCCTGCTGCTCTAAGGCCTATGATATTCCAGTATTTTCACTGTGCTAGCCTGGGTGGTCATCTGGGGATGGTTAAAACTTATGATAAAATAAGCAGAGATTATTGGTGGAAGAACATGAGGATGGAAATTTTTGACATGGTCAGGAAGTGCCACATGTGTCAGACTTGCAAACCAAGAAATAATTCTCCCCCTGGCATGTTATCTTCCAAACCCCCTAATGACATTTGGGAAAGACTCTTCATAGATTTTGTTGGTCCTCTTCCCTCCACAAAGAACAAGCATCAGTATGTTTTGTCATTAATAGATGGATTTTCCAAGTTTTGTGTCCTGGAACCTGCTCGAAAGGCTACGGCTGGAGCTGTCGTTTCAGTGCTCACTCAAAGAGTATTCTCTAAACTGGGATATCCAAAATATCTAGTTTCTGACAATGCTGCTGTTTTCAAGTCTCATCTGGTCAAGCAGATGTGCTTACAATTTGGCATAAAGCAAGTGTTTACTTCACCCTACTATCCTTGTTCTAACCAAGTTGAAAGGTTGCACAGAAATCTGAAGTCAGCCCTCTCTATTCTATGCCATAACCATCATTCCACTTGGGACATTTTCATTCCTGATTTAACTTTCGCCTTCAATACTGCATTACATGCCAGTACTGGTCACTCTCCTGCCAAAATCTTTTTTGGTAGACAGTTGCCTCATCCACTGACAAATCACTGGGCTATCCCAAGTGAAATTTTTTGTGATAATGTCAGTGATGAGCAGAGGAAGTCCTGCTTGCAACAGGTCATTTCCAATTTGAACAAGGCGAAAGCAAAACAGAGAGAATCTTTCAATAAACTCCATTCTCAAGTAACCTTTGCACCTGGGGATTTAGTGTTGAGCAAAAATCATCCCATTAGTTCAAAGGCAAATAAACAAATGGCTAAATTGATGCCTACTTGGGAAGGGCCTTTCACCCTTAAGAAATATGTTTCTCCTGTAACTGTATTGCTTGAGATAGCCCCAGGCAGAGAGAGAATATGTCATGTCTCTCAACTGAAGGGTTATCATGGTGTTAAGGTCTGACTACATTAAGTCGAGACACTTGGTCTTATTTAAATATGACTTTTGATATATGTTCATAATTCAATGTTCAATTCTATAATATATGTTCAATTCATAAGGTTTAATATATCCAATTACTTCCGTTCATCATTTGTCTTATGCTATATCTCATTGTTATGATGTTTCCCTCAGTTTACTCAAATGCTCTATATAACGAACCAGCTACTACGTACTATCAAATAATCATCCTGTTCTGGGTTACCGCTGTGTGTGCCTATAAGTTTTCTGTGATTATTATGCTACCAGTGAATTAAGTGTTATTTGGAGGAATGATGGTGTGCTATGGAGGGAGATGGGGGGTAGAGTGGCCATGGAACATTCCCCGAGGTGACTCGTATGCTGCATAAGTTGCGGAGGGGTCAATGGCCGCTAAGATTCAGTGTTTGATTGCCACCAGTGCCTCCCATCCTAACTGGTGTTTTCTCGATATTGAGTGATGACTATTGTCAAATATATTCTGCTGGACGTATGTGTCATTTCCTTTGCTGTTGATAGTGCATTCTTTAAACTTACCTGGTATACTTTTGATATATTGCTCCAACCCAACTCAATTATGAACCCAAGTTATTATTATTTCTATTGTGGTCTGGATGTTACAACCCAAGTGCTTTAAGAACCCACGTTATCATTATGTCTATTGTGGTCTGGATGTTACAACCCAAGTGCTCTTAGAACCCAAGCTTCAATGTTCATATATATTATAATCATGTTCAATTACTGCCATGATTCTGGCTGCTCTCAAGGTGTATTTAGTTTTTTTTTTTTTTTTTTTTTTTTTTTTTTTTTTTTTTTTTTTAAAACAAGAATGATCTAAAGTTAAAGATCTACATATGTTTTAAAGTGGTTGTATACATGGTTAATGATGTATGTGTTAGTTTACAATTGTTAAGGGCTTGGCTTATACACTTTCTTTGGGTTTGTTCAATCTTTCATTGAGCTCCTTTCGTAATGATCCAAACGTCACAGCCACACCAGAGTTTGACGATGGCGGGGCTGAAGGTACCTGTGCTAAGGGCTCTTGGTCATCATCTGGCTTTACAGGAACTGATGAGTCTCGTTTCTTAAAGGAGATTAAAAGATGTGCCATATTGTCCCATACACAACCAATTAGAGCCAATGAAAACCCATAAATCTTATACAAGGCTACACCATTCATTAATGAATCAATCAACCATTTTATTATTTTTATCACTATAACCATACCAATTATACCTGATGCCAATCGTCCAAAACTGGAGAATATTCCCCAAGTGTAATCCAAGAAGGACAGAGTAACATGTCTTAGTGTGTCATGGTCTAACATATTCTTGATAGAACCACCTTGTGAATTGATGTCCATTCCTATAAACTGCTTGGCAAGAATGCGACTGATTGTTTCCTGCTGTGAAGGTAAAAGGGCGCTATCCTGCCATTTTTGTAATAAGTCTTGACTATACAAGCCATCTTCTGCCAGCTTGCTAGGGACTATATATGTCCATGTCGGGGTCTGATAAGGAGATAAAATATGTGGTTTAGTGGCTTGGTGTAACTGTGGATTAATCTTATACCATTGAGAATCTATATGATACATAACAGGCATGATATCTGAACATCCTAATTGTTCACCATAGTCATTGATAATCCAACTACGTGCAGACAAGAATTTGGACGTATTCAAATGATAAATAGGGAGGTCATTGTAACATAAATCTGTCTCCCTCCTTATCACATAAGATGCAACACATTCTATTAGATACACGACCTCCCCCTTCCTAATTGCTGAAAACCCTGGTGTCTTCTTATATGCATAGGCAAACTCTTCATCAGAAATCATAGCTATGGACAACAAGTTTACAAGTGTATTGCGATGGATCAAGCATCTGTATTTGAGGACATCACGGTACAACGAGTTCATTTGTCCACGAATATGCCTTTCAACATATACAAACTTAGAATTTATAAATGACGAGAGGCTTACGTCAAGAGGTGACAATGTGTGGCTCTGAAAAACATAACGGCCGAGTTGCACCCGATTTACAAATAGTTGACTGTGTTCAGTGTGATAAGACGGGCTATTACATATAGATACATGGGATCTTAACTCTAGAGAAAATGATGAGTGTTCATTTTCAACCACAAGTACAATTCTGTTATCATTAGAATTCTTGAGAACACGTCCTTGTCCTTGATACAATACTAGATAGTTGTCAACAGAGCATTCCTTAGGAGAATCATTGCTCCAAAACACCATCCCTTTGCTTATGTCCATACAAGCACCGAGGGTTGCTTCACATCTTATCCCTGATGGTAGTATCACTTTTTCATTCTCGAAATCAATAGTGGCTAGACCCGTAGAGATTGTGATAGAGAAAAATGTCATTTCCACAAGCCTATCGTAGCTAAGCCCATCTAGCACGACACTCTGCCCCCCACAGTAGCCTTTCTCATGAGTCCACCCTACGGTGTTGACTTGCCCTGTTGTTGTGTGGTTAACTTTGAGTGGACCAGAGGATTTACCATTTCTAAAGATGTAAGGGCTCCCAATAATTAGTCTTTTACATCCTTCATAGGTCATAGTGTCATAGAATTCCAAGTATCCGCCTGTAACCATGTACATATGATTGTTATCACCACACTGATATCGGGAAACCTTCCGAACAACTTCACACTGAATGTAAGGAATGTGGTCAAAACGTTTTTTCTGTATTAACTGTATATCCCACAATTCTTCCACATCAGGATCAGGGAACTCAGGACACTCCTCTAGTTCAGTGAGGGAGATGGGAGTTA
Organism: Ceriagrion tenellum; assembly: GCA_963169105.1. Taxonomy (NCBI): domain Eukaryota; kingdom Metazoa; phylum Arthropoda; class Insecta; order Odonata; family Coenagrionidae; genus Ceriagrion; species Ceriagrion tenellum. The sequence goes on from OY720641.1 coordinate 55,405,569, forward strand.
TTTTGACATTTTTATGCCTGCAATCATACCCCACCATGGAATTGATTCCATCAGGATTCAGAGTTAAGATAACTCCAGCTGAAAACAACCAAGTTTTAAACCAAGACATTTTATGATAAAACATTCAATGACAGGTTTTTTTAATGTTGTTGTATACTTTAACATATAATGCTTTAAGAACCCACGTTATCATTATGTCTATTGTGGTCTGGATGTTACAACCCAAGTGCTCTTAGAACCCAAGCTTCAATGTTCATATATATTATAATCATGTTCAATTACTGCCATGATTCTGGCTGCTCTCAAGGTGTATTTAGTTTTTTTTTTCTTCTTTTGGAAGAGTATATCCAATGACAATTTGGCTGATTTAGACTGAGGATTTAACCCTTCCATGATTAGATTTATAGTTTGAGATTCCGAATATTGTAATGCCAATGCACTTATTGGTTGATGCTCGGGTTTGATTGCTATTTAACTTGTGGCATTAATGCCAGAATGTACTTGTTTTCTGCCCAATAGGGGTGTGAATTCCACTTAGGGAATTTCGATTCCTGGCAAAAGAATTATGGAATATTCCCTCATTTCTGGCGTAGAGCTTGCAACCTCATCGCCCGGCTAGCTGAAATTAGTCTCAGTTAGTCGCAATCAGCACCCAGCATTTGCTGGTCAGGGGTTTCTCCTTTGGAGCACCCTAATTTAATAATCCACTTGAAGTGTTGTGTGTGTGGCCTCAAAATTAATTTTTCCCTCAAATAGTTTATTCTAACGCGTTTGGCTTAACCTGGGCCCTGGACCTAATTGATTCTCTCCTAGTGAGAGGTCAATTCTTTAAAACTGAAATGGCTATTTTAAGGGGAATAGTCATTTCCAATCAATTTTCATTGACTGTGTCAATGGTATAACAGTACAATCCAATTGATTGTACGACAAAATGTAACTAGGTTTAAGAATATTGTTTAGTTATAGTGTGTTTTGATACTGATTTCAACACTACATGATGATTATTAACTTGCTACTGCAGCCTTAACTTGGAGTGACCAATTATTATCCCAAACCCACACATGTTTCCTTTGACATTGCAAATAGATTTGATATTGTTAATACATGATAATGTTATGTACCTATTTCATTGATGACAGACCTTACTTTAGAATTTTCTTTATAATACCTATACTTTCAATGATATTAACTCAGAACTATGAATTTTGTTATGTTATTACTTGAATAATAATTTATGCAGAGGGTAATTACTTGCTACCATCCTATCTGGAGCATTCATTAATTGTATCTCACTTGCTTAAGTAAGCATTGAAGAACAGTGGTATTTTGTTGATTTTGGTGGAAAGTTATATTGTCCTATGGAAGTTGGACCTTAGTTTCGTTTGCTGTCTGCATTATTCTGGAGGGTATAGGTTTGGTATTTTCCTTCATGTTGCTCTTTCACTTGTGTCGAGTGTTGACCTGCAGGGTATTTAGTTCAGTACTTGAGTGTTGATTAAGAAATAAAACTATGCATAGGTGGGCAAGTGATACCTGATGATAAGATGGAGACTTCGTGTTAATTGACCTCTGAATGTGTTTCATACTTGGCTGTTTTTGGGGAGTACATCCTGCGGGTGAGCTTGTTTGACTGTGTGCTAATTTTGTGCTGAAACTTGATAAGTGGGGGAGACTTGGATATGACATGGGAAGAGTGAGAACAGACATAAGCTTGTGTGAAATTCTATGGCAGTTATCTCCAGCTTCCCACTGTGACTTCAAGATTGGAAATTTGGTTTTGGGTGTGTTAATCTACTGGCAAACTTCTGTTCCTCTTAATATTTTGGTGTGATGCCAGTGGTTGTGAGCTGCACCCTTAGTTCTCAGTGAATTTATAATTTCCCCCCCAACTATAAGTCAATTTTTGTTGCATTTTCTCCCAGTGGATGTAGCATTTTTTGGGCATACCCCCCCCCCCATTTATCCCTCTTTGGACAATTTATCCTCTGCGGACTATTTATCCTCCGGACTTAGCCGAAGGACTTGCCCGAGGCGCGCCCCGACGCGCCACGCCACTTCGCGCTAACGACATCTGTCGCGCCAACGACGTTCGCGAAACTCCAGCCGTCTTCGCGAACTCAGCGTCTTCTGCCATCGGCGTCTGCTGCCCTCGGTGACCTGCCCTCGGTGACCTGCCCTCGGTGACCTGCCCTCGGTGACCTGCCCTCCCTCCCGAGGACCTACTCTCGTTTATATAGCAGTTGGAGACGGAAGAATACGAGAATGTGGAATGCCGACAGTCTCGCGCAAATCGGTTTCATACCAGTAATCCGCGAACGGAGATGAAAAGTAGTTCCTTTCTCCAATTGCATACCTACACCGCATGGTTCCCCATTCCATAAAACTACCTCCCCTCCAAGACTGCCAATCACCTGTTCCCCCTCACTCCAACAGCAACTTTCTCTTTTCGACCTCGCTGAAATTTTCCCCTCCGAGGTAGCCAATCGCCTCTACTTCCTCTACCTACCCCTTTCCACTTCCTTCCGTCTGAATTTCCCCTCCTTCGACGGAAATCGCCACCGGCCTTTTTGAGATAGACCGTGGTTTGGAGAGGTTCTACTCTTGCTGTCTCGAGTTGTTGCTGTTTGAATTTGAAACTTAGACGTCAAAGCAAAGGTTGGCTGACCCTTACTTGTTTGTATGTGTTAAGCTGCTGAAATACATTATCTTTAATTTGGTTGTAATTCAATATACTTGATTGTTCCCGATTTCCTCCTGTCTGTCTCACTCGTATTTTTGGGAAGAATTTGTTTTTAGGGCATTCTCGGAGAGAGACACCTTTGACTCTCCCCTCGAGTGCTTCAAAATTGGTAGCAGAGCGTGGTTCTCGACTGTCTTCCCTGTATAGTCGGTGAGTGTTTCTTGAGGAGTCGGTGTTTAGTGCTGTTTTGAATTTGTTTCCTTGTCTGTATTTCAAAATTGTTGGGATAAGTGACTCAGAAACATGCCTGGTGGTTCGCAGAACTCGGGGAATGTGTACGCCCGGACGTATGCTACTACGGCCGAGGATAGACGGGCTAGGTCAAATGATCAAACGGGGGAGTCTGAAAATGTTGTGGTTTCGGAGGAAGTTACACCTGTGCTCCCTCCAGAGCAAGTTAATGTCCCAAATCCTACCCTTGTGGCAACCCAGGGACAAGCTATTATCCCCTTGTCTGATGGTCTCGTCATTGTCAAGGATTTGATTGCAAAAGTTCCTTCGTTTGATGTATCGAATCCCGAAAATTGGTATGATTTCATGGTTAAGGTCAACGAAATCGTGTCTCTTTTTCTCGTTCCGTTGAATACTCTCTTATATTTGGTTGTTACTAAATTGCCTACCAATTCGCGGCAATCTTGGCTATCCTTGTCTACTCAGAATCACTCTTGGCCCCAATTCACCCAACGTTTGTGGCGAAGTATTCTGGGAAATCGTGAGATAGATCGACTTGTCGCGAAAAACGTCAAGAGGTTTCAATTTCCTTGTGAGACTCCCCATGATTTTGCATGTTCCATTCGCAACGCGATTCAGGTGTTGGCTTTAGATTTTCCTGAGGCTCAAACGGTTGAGATAATAACGGACGGCTTGAATCCTATCACAAAATCAACCGGCATTTTCGCTATCCAACCCACCACGTTTGCTGAGTTAGACTCACTGATTTCTAGAGCCACGAAGGAGTTGAGGGCTTCAGCTGAATACTTGAATACGTTCCATGGAGTTTCTCATAACTCTCCTACTGCCGTTTCGAGGCAAACAACTTGTTCCTTCTGTCATAAAAATGGTCATCATGTCAGTGATTGTCGTAAGAAAAAACGTCAAACACGCTTACCAGCTATCAGTATGATGGGTTTTCCCCACCCTCATGATACTCATTTGCCTCTACTTCCGATAATCATTCAATCTGTTTCTTCTCATGCACTCATTGATACAGGTTGTTCTATTTCAATTTGCGACGAGAAGTTCTTTCAGAGCCTCAAACTTCCCGGTCGTAATAAGTGTCTTGATTCGATTAATTTAGTTACGGTCTCCAGTGAAGCTTTCAGCCTTAAGTTTTCTGTTCTGCTGAAACTTCAAATCGGAAAATTCTCTTGGGTACACAAGTTTTATGTTGCTAAAGTTCCTTTTTCTGTACTTCTCGGATTTGACTTTATTAAAAAATCTCAAATGATCGTTCTGGCCGATGCCATCGGATTTCAAAGTGAACCGTCTCTCCTGTTTAGTTTTGGGGAATCTGGGAACGAAATTTCGAAAACAAATGAGGTTAAATCGACGAGAAATTCATGTCTTGTTCCTTGTTTGAAAAGAACAGGTGGTTTGACAGATTATGCCGGGCCCTTGGTGTCCAATGAATCAGTTCAACTTCCTGATGATTTGTTAAGTGAGTTAAAGCGATTGTTATCGCAATATCCTGACGTTCTCACCCGTGAATTAGGAGTGACATCTTTGATGACTTACGAAATTGAGTTAATTAATCCTTCACCAATTCGAAGTCATCCATATTCTCTCTCTCCTCCTAAAACTCAGCTGATGAAGAAACACATTCAGTCCCTGGTTGACAAAGGTATTGTAGAAGTTTCCAACTCCAACTGGTCTTCTCCTGCATTTCTAATTCCTAAGAAAGATGGAACTGACAGATTGGTGGTAGATTATAGAAAGTTAAATAAGCAAGTGAAGGTTGACGGCTATCCTACACCATCAGTGGAGCATGCGTTTCAATATTTGTCGAGTGCCAAATATTTCACTATCCTTGATCTAAATTCTGCCTTCCATCAAATTCCTTTAACCGAGGAATCCAAGAAATTTACGGCATTTGTTACGCCGTTTGGATTGTTCCAATATACCAGATTGCCTTTTGGTTTTGCTAACTCTCCCCAGGTCTTCACAAGGCTGATTAACGAAGTGTTGGGAGATTTAAAATATTCTTGTGTGTACCCGTATATTGATGATTTGTGTATTTATTCTAAAACTTCCAGTGAACATGTCAATCATGTGAGAGCCGTCCTTTCGAGGCTACGAGCGGCAGGTCTCACCGTTAGTGAAGAGAAGGTGAAGCTGGGTACTGCCTCTCTTACATTCTTGGGCCATTTAATCAAGGATGGTACACTCCAGGTTGATCCGGACAGAATTAAGCCGATCAAAGATTTTCCTGTTCCAAAGAATCTCAAGGAGGTTGCGAGATTTCTCGGCATGTGTGGGTTTTACTCCAAATTTATTCCAAGGTATTCTGAAATTTCTATTCCTTTAAATCGTTTGAAACGTAAGAGTGTTCCCTTTTGTTGGTCAACGGCTGAGACTCAAGCCTTTAGTCAGTTGAAACAAGCCTTAATGAATCCGCCTGTGCTTTCTTTCCCTCGTTTTGACGACGAATTCCACTTGTTCGTTGACGCAAGTAACGTTGCCTTGGCCGCTGTGTTGAATCACAAGGTGAATGGACATTTTATTCCGGTGGCGTACGCCAGTAAAGCCTTGCTTGATCATGAAAGGAAGTTTTCAACTTATGAGTTAGAATGCATGGCTATTTGTTGGGGAGTTGATAAATTTAGTGTGTATCTCCAAGTACAACCGTTTCATTTGTATACAGATAATGGTGCGTTGTCTTGGTTATTCTCGCATCCTAAACAGTTGGGAAAACTTGGCCGAATGGTACTTAAACTTTCATCCTATAAATTTACCATTCATCATGTCCGTGGTTCCACTAATTCGGTTGCTGATTGTCTGTCTCGTGTTATTCCAGTACAGTCTCATTCTAATGATGAGTGCACTCCAATAGTTAAGGTGACTGAGGAGCCATTGCCTCCAATTGCCTGTGTATTGCATAATATTCCACTGTCTTTTGTGAATATTCGTGATCACCAAAAATCAGATTGTCTTTTGAGGGAAATATTCTTGAAATTAGAAAATGATCCCTTATCTTGTCCAAACTATTTTGTCAAGGGTCAGCTCCTGTGTTTTGGTAATTCTCAAACAAAAAAGGGGAAAGTAGTCTTGCCTGCTGCTCTAAGGCCTATGATATTCCAGTATTTTCACTGTGCTAGCCTGGGTGGTCATCTGGGGATGGTTAAAACTTATGATAAAATAAGCAGAGATTATTGGTGGAAGAACATGAGGATGGAAATTTTTGACATGGTCAGGAAGTGCCACATGTGTCAGACTTGCAAACCAAGAAATAATTCTCCCCCTGGCATGTTATCTTCCAAACCCCCTAATGACATTTGGGAAAGACTCTTCATAGATTTTGTTGGTCCTCTTCCCTCCACAAAGAACAAGCATCAGTATGTTTTGTCATTAATAGATGGATTTTCCAAGTTTTGTGTCCTGGAACCTGCTCGAAAGGCTACGGCTGGAGCTGTCGTTTCAGTGCTCACTCAAAGAGTATTCTCTAAACTGGGATATCCAAAATATCTAGTTTCTGACAATGCTGCTGTTTTCAAGTCTCATCTGGTCAAGCAGATGTGCTTACAATTTGGCATAAAGCAAGTGTTTACTTCACCCTACTATCCTTGTTCTAACCAAGTTGAAAGGTTGCACAGAAATCTGAAGTCAGCCCTCTCTATTCTATGCCATAACCATCATTCCACTTGGGACATTTTCATTCCTGATTTAACTTTCGCCTTCAATACTGCATTACATGCCAGTACTGGTCACTCTCCTGCCAAAATCTTTTTTGGTAGACAGTTGCCTCATCCACTGACAAATCACTGGGCTATCCCAAGTGAAATTTTTTGTGATAATGTCAGTGATGAGCAGAGGAAGTCCTGCTTGCAACAGGTCATTTCCAATTTGAACAAGGCGAAAGCAAAACAGAGAGAATCTTTCAATAAACTCCATTCTCAAGTAACCTTTGCACCTGGGGATTTAGTGTTGAGCAAAAATCATCCCATTAGTTCAAAGGCAAATAAACAAATGGCTAAATTGATGCCTACTTGGGAAGGGCCTTTCACCCTTAAGAAATATGTTTCTCCTGTAACTGTATTGCTTGAGATAGCCCCAGGCAGAGAGAGAATATGTCATGTCTCTCAACTGAAGGGTTATCATGGTGTTAAGGTCTGACTACATTAAGTCGAGACACTTGGTCTTATTTAAATATGACTTTTGATATATGTTCATAATTCAATGTTCAATTCTATAATATATGTTCAATTCATAAGGTTTAATATATCCAATTATTACTTCCGTTCATCATTTGTCTTATGCTATATCTCATTGTTATGATGTTTCCCTCAGTTTACTCAAATGCTCTATATAACGAACCAGCTACTACGTACTATCAAATAATCATCCTGTTCTGGGTTACCGCTGTGTGTGCCTATAAGTTTTCTGTGATTATTATGCTACCAGTGAATTAAGTGTTATTTGGAGGAATGATGGTGTGCTATGGAGGGAGATGGGGGGTAGAGTGGCCATGGAACATTCCCCGAGGTGACTCGTATGCTGCATAAGTTGCGGAGGGGTCAATGGCCGCTAAGATTCAGTGTTTGATTGCCACCAGTGCCTCCCATCCTAACTGGTGTTTTCTCGATATTGAGTGATGACTATTGTCAAATATATTCTGCTGGACGTATGTGTCATTTCCTTTGCTGTTGATAGTGCATTCTTTAAACTTACCTGGTATACTTTTGATATATTGCTCCAACCCAACTCAATTATGAACCCAAGTTATTATTATTTCTATTGTGGTCTGGATGTTACAACCCAAGTGCTTTAAGAACCCACGTTATCATTATGTCTATTGTGGTCTGGATGTTACAACCCAAGTGCTCTTAGAACCCAAGCTTCAATGTTCATATATATTATAATCATGTTCAATTACTGCCATGATTCTGGCTGCTCTCAAGGTGTATTTAGTTTTTTTTTTTTTTTTTTTTTTTTTTTTTTTTTTTTTTTAAAACAAGAATGATCTAAAGTTAAAGATCTACATATGTTTTAAAGTGGTTGTATACATGGTTAATGATGTATGTGTTAGTTTACAATTGTTAAGGGCTTGGCTTATACACTTTCTTTGGGTTTGTTCAATCTTTCATTGAGCTCCTTTCGTAATGATCCAAACGTCACAGCCACACCAGAGTTTGACGATGGCGGGGCTGAAGGTACCTGTGCTAAGGGCTCTTGGTCATCATCTGGCTTTACAGGAACTGATGAGTCTCGTTTCTTAAAGGAGATTAAAAGATGTGCCATATTGTCCCATACACAACCAATTAGAGCCAATGAAAACCCATAAATCTTATACAAGGCTACACCATTCATTAATGAATCAATCAACCATTTTATTATTTTTATCACTATAACCATACCAATTATACCTGATGCCAATCGTCCAAAACTGGAGAATATTCCCCAAGTGTAATCCAAGAAGGACAGAGTAACATGTCTTAGTGTGTCATGGTCTAACATATTCTTGATAGAACCACCTTGTGAATTGATGTCCATTCCTATAAACTGCTTGGCAAGAATGCGACTGATTGTTTCCTGCTGTGAAGGTAAAAGGGCGCTATCCTGCCATTTTTGTAATAAGTCTTGACTATACAAGCCATCTTCTGCCAGCTTGCTAGGGACTATATATGTCCATGTCGGGGTCTGATAAGGAGATAAAATATGTGGTTTAGTGGCTTGGTGTAACTGTGGATTAATCTTATACCATTGAGAATCTATATGATACATAACAGGCATGATATCTGAACATCCTAATTGTTCACCATAGTCATTGATAATCCAACTACGTGCAGACAAGAATTTGGACGTATTCAAATGATAAATAGGGAGGTCATTGTAACATAAATCTGTCTCCCTCCTTATCACATAAGATGCAACACATTCTATTAGATACACGACCTCCCCCTTCCTAATTGCTGAAAACCCTGGTGTCTTCTTATATGCATAGGCAAACTCTTCATCAGAAATCATAGCTATGGACAACAAGTTTACAAGTGTATTGCGATGGATCAAGCATCTGTATTTGAGGACATCACGGTACAACGAGTTCATTTGTCCACGAATATGCCTTTCAACATATACAAACTTAGAATTTATAAATGACGAGAGGCTTACGTCAAGAGGTGACAATGTGTGGCTCTGAAAAACATAACGGCCGAGTTGCACCCGATTTACAAATAGTTGACTGTGTTCAGTGTGATAAGACGGGCTATTACATATAGATACATGGGATCTTAACTCTAGAGAAAATGATGAGTGTTCATTTTCAACCACAAGTACAATTCTGTTATCATTAGAATTCTTGAGAACACGTCCTTGTCCTTGATACAATACTAGATAGTTGTCAACAGAGCATTCCTTAGGAGAATCATTGCTCCAAAACACCATCCCTTTGCTTATGTCCATACAAGCACCGAGGGTTGCTTCACATCTTATCCCTGATGGTAGTATCACTTTTTCATTCTCGAAATCAATAGTGGCTAGACCCGTAGAGATTGTGATAGAGAAAAATGTCATTTCCACAAGCCTATCGTAGCTAAGCCCATCTAGCACGACACTCTGCCCCCCACAGTAGCCTTTCTCATGAGTCCACCCTACGGTGTTGACTTGCCCTGTTGTTGTGTGGTTAACTTTGAGTGGACCAGAGGATTTACCATTTCTAAAGATGTAAGGGCTCCCAATAATTAGTCTTTTACATCCTTCATAGGTCATAGTGTCATAGAATTCCAAGTATCCGCCTGTAACCATGTACATATGATTGTTATCACCACACTGATATCGGGAAACCTTCCGAACAACTTCACACTGAATGTAAGGAATGTGGTCAAAACGTTTTTTCTGTATTAACTGTATATCCCACAATTCTTCCACATCAGGATCAGGGAACTCAGGACACTCCTCTAGTTCAGTGAGGGAGATGGGAGTTATTTTGACATTTTTATGCCTGCAATCATACCCCACCATGGAATTGATTCCATCAGGATTCAGAGTTAAGATAACTCCAGCTGAAAACAACCAAGTTTTAAACCAAGACATTTTATGATAAAACATTCAATGACAGGTTTTTTTAATGTTGTTGTATACTTTAACATATAATGCTTTAAGAACCCACGTTATCATTATGTCTATTGTGGTCTGGATGTTACAACCCAAGTGCTCTTAGAACCCAAGCTTCAATGTTCATATATATTATAATCATGTTCAATTACTGCCATGATTCTGGCTGCTCTCAAGGTGTATTTAGTTTTTTTTTTCTTCTTTTGGAAGAGTATATCCAATGACAATTTGGCTGATTTAGACTGAGGATTTAACCCTTCCATGATTAGATTTATAGTTTGAGATTCCGAATATTGTAATGCCAATGCACTTATTGGTTGATGCTCGGGTTTGATTGCTATTTAACTTGTGGCATTAATGCCAGAATGTACTTGTTTTCTGCCCAATAGGGGTGTGAATTCCACTTAGGGAATTTCGATTCCTGGCAAAAGAATTATGGAATATTCCCTCATTTCTGGCGTAGAGCTTGCAACCTCATCGCCCGGCTAGCTGAAATTAGTCTCAGTTAGTCGCAATCAGCACCCAGCATTTGCTGGTCAGGGGTTTCTCCTTTGGAGCACCCTAATTTAATAATCCACTTGAAGTGTTGTGTGTGTGGCCTCAAAATTAATTTTTCCCTCAAATAGTTTATTCTAACGCGTTTGGCTTAACCTGGGCCCTGGACCTAATTGATTCTCTCCTAGTGAGAGGTCAATTCTTTAAAACTGAAATGGCTATTTTAAGGGGAATAGTCATTTCCAATCAATTTTCATTGACTGTGTCAATGGTATAACAGTACAATCCAATTGATTGTACGACAAAATGTAACTAGGTTTAAGAATATTGTTTAGTTATAGTGTGTTTTGATACTGATTTCAACACTACATGATGATTATTAACTTGCTACTGCAGCCTTAACTTGGAGTGACCAATTATTATCCCAAACCCACACATGTTTCCTTTGACATTGCAAATAGATTTGATATTGTTAATACATGATAATGTTATGTACCTATTTCATTGATGACAGACCTTACTTTAGAATTTTCTTTATAATACCTATACTTTCAATGATATTAACTCAGAACTATGAATTTTGTTATGTTATTACTTGAATAATAATTTATGCAGAGGGTAATTACTTGCTACCATCCTATCTGGAGCATTCATTAATTGTATCTCACTTGCTTAAGTAAGCATTGAAGAACAGTGGTATTTTGTTGATTTTGGTGGAAAGTTATATTGTCCTATGGAAGTTGGACCTTAGTTTCGTTTGCTGTCTGCATTATTCTGGAGGGTATAGGTTTGGTATTTTCCTTCATGTTGCTCTTTCACTTGTGTCGAGTGTTGACCTGCAGGGTATTTAGTTCAGTACTTGAGTGTTGATTAAGAAATAAAACTATGCATAGGTGGGCAAGTGATACCTGATGATAAGATGGAGACTTCGTGTTAATTGACCTCTGAATGTGTTTCATACTTGGCTGTTTTTGGGGAGTACATCCTGCGGGTGAGCTTGTTTGACTGTGTGCTAATTTTGTGCTGAAACTTGATAAGTGGGGGAGACTTGGATATGACATGGGAAGAGTGAGAACAGACATAAGCTTGTGTGAAATTCTATGGCAGTTATCTCCAGCTTCCCACTGTGACTTCAAGATTGGAAATTTGGTTTTGGGTGTGTTAATCTACTGGCAAACTTCTGTTCCTCTTAATATTTTGGTGTGATGCCAGTGGTTGTGAGCTGCACCCTTAGTTCTCAGTGAATTTATAATTTCCCCCCCAACTATAAGTCAATTTTTGTTGCATTTTCTCCCAGTGGATGTAGCATTTTTTGGGCATACCCCCCCCCCCATTTATCCCTCTTTGGACAATTTATCCTCTGCGGACTATTTATCCTCCGGACTTAGCCGAAGGACTTGCCCGAGGCGCGCCCCGACGCGCCACGCCACTTCGCGCTAACGACATCTGTCGCGCCAACGACGTTCGCGAAACTCCAGCCGTCTTCGCGAACTCAGCGTCTTCTGCCATCGGCGTCTGCTGCCCTCGGTGACCTGCCCTCGGTGACCTGCCCTCGGTGACCTGCCCTCGGTGACCTGCCCTCCCTCCCGAGGACCTACTCTCGTTTATATAGCAGTTGGAGACGGAAGAATACGAGAATGTGGAATGCCGACAGTCTCGCGCAAATCGGTTTCATACCAGTAATCCGCGAACGGAGATGAAAAGTAGTTCCTTTCTCCAATTGCATACCTACACCGCATGGTTCCCCATTCCATAAAACTACCTCCCCTCCAAGACTGCCAATCACCTGTTCCCCCTCACTCCAACAGCAACTTTCTCTTTTCGACCTCGCTGAAATTTTCCCCTCCGAGGTAGCCAATCGCCTCTACTTCCTCTACCTACCCCTTTCCACTTCCTTCCGTCTGAATTTCCCCTCCTTCGACGGAAATCGCCACCGGCCTTTTTGAGATAGACCGTGGTTTGGAGAGGTTCTACTCTTGCTGTCTCGAGTTGTTGCTGTTTGAATTTGAAACTTAGACGTCAAAGCAAAGGTTGGCTGACCCTTACTTGTTTGTATGTGTTAAGCTGCTGAAATACATTATCTTTAATTTGGTTGTAATTCAATATACTTGATTGTTCCCGATTTCCTCCTGTCTGTCTCACTCGTATTTTTGGGAAGAATTTGTTTTTAGGGCATTCTCGGAGAGAGACACCTTTGACTCTCCCCTCGAGTGCTTCAAAATTGGTAGCAGAGCGTGGTTCTCGACTGTCTTCCCTGTATAGTCGGTGAGTGTTTCTTGAGGAGTCGGTGTTTAGTGCTGTTTTGAATTTGTTTCCTTGTCTGTATTTCAAAATTGTTGGGATAAGTGACTCAGAAACATGCCTGGTGGTTCGCAGAACTCGGGGAATGTGTACGCCCGGACGTATGCTACTACGGCCGAGGATAGACGGGCTAGGTCAAATGATCAAACGGGGGAGTCTGAAAATGTTGTGGTTTCGGAGGAAGTTACACCTGTGCTCCCTCCAGAGCAAGTTAATGTCCCAAATCCTACCCTTGTGGCAACCCAGGGACAAGCTATTATCCCCTTGTCTGATGGTCTCGTCATTGTCAAGGATTTGATTGCAAAAGTTCCTTCGTTTGATGTATCGAATCCCGAAAATTGGTATGATTTCATGGTTAAGGTCAACGAAATCGTGTCTCTTTTTCTCGTTCCGTTGAATACTCTCTTATATTTGGTTGTTACTAAATTGCCTACCAATTCGCGGCAATCTTGGCTATCCTTGTCTACTCAGAATCACTCTTGGCCCCAATTCACCCAACGTTTGTGGCGAAGTATTCTGGGAAATCGTGAGATAGATCGACTTGTCGCGAAAAACGTCAAGAGGTTTCAATTTCCTTGTGAGACTCCCCATGATTTTGCATGTTCCATTCGCAACGCGATTCAGGTGTTGGCTTTAGATTTTCCTGAGGCTCAAACGGTTGAGATAATAACGGACGGCTTGAATCCTATCACAAAATCAACCGGCATTTTCGCTATCCAACCCACCACGTTTGCTGAGTTAGACTCACTGATTTCTAGAGCCACGAAGGAGTTGAGGGCTTCAGCTGAATACTTGAATACGTTCCATGGAGTTTCTCATAACTCTCCTACTGCCGTTTCGAGGCAAACAACTTGTTCCTTCTGTCATAAAAATGGTCATCATGTCAGTGATTGTCGTAAGAAAAAACGTCAAACACGCTTACCAGCTATCAGTATGATGGGTTTTCCCCACCCTCATGATACTCATTTGCCTCTACTTCCGATAATCATTCAATCTGTTTCTTCTCATGCACTCATTGATACAGGTTGTTCTATTTCAATTTGCGACGAGAAGTTCTTTCAGAGCCTCAAACTTCCCGGTCGTAATAAGTGTCTTGATTCGATTAATTTAGTTACGGTCTCCAGTGAAGCTTTCAGCCTTAAGTTTTCTGTTCTGCTGAAACTTCAAATCGGAAAATTCTCTTGGGTACACAAGTTTTATGTTGCTAAAGTTCCTTTTTCTGTACTTCTCGGATTTGACTTTATTAAAAAATCTCAAATGATCGTTCTGGCCGATGCCATCGGATTTCAAAGTGAACCGTCTCTCCTGTTTAGTTTTGGGGAATCTGGGAACGAAATTTCGAAAACAAATGAGGTTAAATCGACGAGAAATTCATGTCTTGTTCCTTGTTTGAAAAGAACAGGTGGTTTGACAGATTATGCCGGGCCCTTGGTGTCCAATGAATCAGTTCAACTTCCTGATGATTTGTTAAGTGAGTTAAAGCGATTGTTATCGCAATATCCTGACGTTCTCACCCGTGAATTAGGAGTGACATCTTTGATGACTTACGAAATTGAGTTAATTAATCCTTCACCAATTCGAAGTCATCCATATTCTCTCTCTCCTCCTAAAACTCAGCTGATGAAGAAACACATTCAGTCCCTGGTTGACAAAGGTATTGTAGAAGTTTCCAACTCCAACTGGTCTTCTCCTGCATTTCTAATTCCTAAGAAAGATGGAACTGACAGATTGGTGGTAGATTATAGAAAGTTAAATAAGCAAGTGAAGGTTGACGGCTATCCTACACCATCAGTGGAGCATGCGTTTCAATATTTGTCGAGTGCCAAATATTTCACTATCCTTGATCTAAATTCTGCCTTCCATCAAATTCCTTTAACCGAGGAATCCAAGAAATTTACGGCATTTGTTACGCCGTTTGGATTGTTCCAATATACCAGATTGCCTTTTGGTTTTGCTAACTCTCCCCAGGTCTTCACAAGGCTGATTAACGAAGTGTTGGGAGATTTAAAATATTCTTGTGTGTACCCGTATATTGATGATTTGTGTATTTATTCTAAAACTTCCAGTGAACATGTCAATCATGTGAGAGCCGTCCTTTCGAGGCTACGAGCGGCAGGTCTCACCGTTAGTGAAGAGAAGGTGAAGCTGGGTACTGCCTCTCTTACATTCTTGGGCCATTTAATCAAGGATGGTACACTCCAGGTTGATCCGGACAGAATTAAGCCGATCAAAGATTTTCCTGTTCCAAAGAATCTCAAGGAGGTTGCGAGATTTCTCGGCATGTGTGGGTTTTACTCCAAATTTATTCCAAGGTATTCTGAAATTTCTATTCCTTTAAATCGTTTGAAACGTAAGAGTGTTCCCTTTTGTTGGTCAACGGCTGAGACTCAAGCCTTTAGTCAGTTGAAACAAGCCTTAATGAATCCGCCTGTGCTTTCTTTCCCTCGTTTTGACGACGAATTCCACTTGTTCGTTGACGCAAGTAACGTTGCCTTGGCCGCTGTGTTGAATCACAAGGTGAATGGACATTTTATTCCGGTGGCGTACGCCAGTAAAGCCTTGCTTGATCATGAAAGGAAGTTTTCAACTTATGAGTTAGAATGCATGGCTATTTGTTGGGGAGTTGATAAATTTAGTGTGTATCTCCAAGTACAACCGTTTCATTTGTATACAGATAATGGTGCGTTGTCTTGGTTATTCTCGCATCCTAAACAGTTGGGAAAACTTGGCCGAATGGTACTTAAACTTTCATCCTATAAATTTACCATTCATCATGTCCGTGGTTCCACTAATTCGGTTGCTGATTGTCTGTCTCGTGTTATTCCAGTACAGTCTCATTCTAATGATGAGTGCACTCCAATAGTTAAGGTGACTGAGGAGCCATTGCCTCCAATTGCCTGTGTATTGCATAATATTCCACTGTCTTTTGTGAATATTCGTGATCACCAAAAATCAGATTGTCTTTTGAGGGAAATATTCTTGAAATTAGAAAAGGATCCCTTATCTTGTCCAAACTATTTTGTCAAGGGTCAGCTCCTGTGTTTTGGTAATTCTCAAACAAAAAAGGGGAAAGTAGTCTTGCCTGCTGCTCTAAGGCCTATGATATTCCAGTATTTTCACTGTGCTAGCCTGGGTGGTCATCTGGGGATGGTTAAAACTTATGATAAAATAAGCAGAGATTATTGGTGGAAGAACATGAGGATGGAAATTTTTGACATGGTCAGGAAGTGCCACATGTGTCAGACTTGCAAACCAAGAAATAATTCTCCCCCTGGCATGTTATCTTCCAAACCCCCTAATGACATTTGGGAAAGACTCTTCATAGATTTTGTTGGTCCTCTTCCCTCCACAAAGAACAAGCATCAGTATGTTTTGTCATTAATAGATGGATTTTCCAAGTTTTGTGTCCTGGAACCTGCTCGAAAGGCTACGGCTGGAGCTGTCGTTTCAGTGCTCACTCAAAGAGTATTCTCTAAACTGGGATATCCAAAATATCTAGTTTCTGACAATGCTGCTGTTTTCAAGTCTCATCTGGTCAAGCAGATGTGCTTACAATTTGGCATAAAGCAAGTGTTTACTTCACCCTACTATCCTTGTTCTAACCAAGTTGAAAGGTTGCACAGAAATCTGAAGTCAGCCCTCTCTATTCTATGCCATAACCATCATTCCACTTGGGACATTTTCATTCCTGATTTAACTTTCGCCTTCAATACTGCATTACATGCCAGTACTGGTCACTCTCCTGCCAAAATCTTTTTTGGTAGACAGTTGCCTCATCCACTGACAAATCACTGGGCTATCCCAAGTGAAATTTTTTGTGATAATGTCAGTGATGAGCAGAGGAAGTCCTGCTTGCAACAGGTCATTTCCAATTTGAACAAGGCGAAAGCAAAACAGAGAGAATCTTTCAATAAACTCCATTCTCAAGTAACCTTTGCACCTGGGGATTTAGTGTTGAGCAAAAATCATCCCATTAGTTCAAAGGCAAATAAACAAATGGCTAAATTGATGCCTACTTGGGAAGGGCCTTTCACCCTTAAGAAATATGTTTCTCCTGTAACTGTATTGCTTGAGATAGCCCCAGGCAGAGAGAGAATATGTCATGTCTCTCAACTGAAGGGTTATCATGGTGTTAAGGTCTGACTACATTAAGTCGAGACACTTGGTCTTATTTAAATATGACTTTTGATATATGTTCATAATTCAATGTTCAATTCTATAATATATGTTCAATTCATAAGGTTTAATATATCCAATTACTTCCGTTCATCATTTGTCTTATGCTATATCTCATTGTTATGATGTTTCCCTCAGTTTACTCAAATGCTCTATATAACGAACCAGCTACTACGTACTATCAAATAATCATCCTGTTCTGGGTTACCGCTGTGTGTGCCTATAAGTTTTCTGTGATTATTATGCTACCAGTGAATTAAGTGTTATTTGGAGGAATGATGGTGTGCTATGGAGGGAGATGGGGGGTAGAGTGGCCATGGAACATTCCCCGAGGTGACTCGTATGCTGCATAAGTTGCGGAGGGGTCAATGGCCGCTAAGATTCAGTGTTTGATTGCCACCAGTGCCTCCCATCCTAACTGGTGTTTTCTCGATATTGAGTGATGACTATTGTCAAATATATTCTGCTGGACGTATGTGTCATTTCCTTTGCTGTTGATAGTGCATTCTTTAAACTTACCTGGTATACTTTTGATATATTGCTCCAACCCAACTCAATTATGAACCCAAGTTATTATTATTTCTATTGTGGTCTGGATGTTACAACCCAAGTGCTTTAAGAACCCACGTTATCATTATGTCTATTGTGGTCTGGATGTTACAACCCAAGTGCTCTTAGAACCCAAGCTTCAATGTTCATATATATTATAATCATGTTCAATTACTGCCATGATTCTGGCTGCTCTCAAGGTGTATTTAGTTTTTTTTTTTTTTTTTTTTTTTTTTTTTTTTTTAAAACAAGAATGATCTAAAGTTAAAGATCTACATATGTTTTAAAGTGGTTGTATACATGGTTAATGATGTATGTGTTAGTTTACAATTGTTAAGGGCTTGGCTTATACACTTTCTTTGGGTTTGTTCAACCTTTCATTGAGCTCCTTTCGTAATGATCCAAACGTCACAGCCACACCAGAGTTTGACGATGGCGGGGCTGAAGGTACCTGTGCTAAGGGCTCTTGGTCATCATCTGGCTTTACAGGAACTGATGAGTCTCGTTTCTTAAAGGAGATTAAAAGATGTGCCATATTGTCCCATACACAACCAATTAGAGCCAATGAAAACCCATAAATCTTATACAAGGCTACACCATTCATTAATGAATCAATCAACCATTTTATTATTTTTATCACTATAACCATACCAATTATACCTGATGCCAATCGTCCAAAACTGGAGAATATTCCCCAAGTGTAATCCAAGAAGGACAGAGTAACATGTCTTAGTGTGTCATGGTCTAACATATTCTTGATAGAACCACCTTGTGAATTGATGTCCATTCCTATAAACTGCTTGGCAAGAATGCGACTGATTGTTTCCTGCTGTGAAGGTAAAAGGGCGCTATCCTGCCATTTTTGTAATAAGTCTTGACTATACAAGCCATCTTCTGCCAGCTTGCTAGGGACTATATATGTCCATGTCGGGGTCTGATAAGGAGATAAAATATGTGGTTTAGTGGCTTGGTGTAACTGTGGATTAATCTTATACCATTGAGAATCTATATGATACATAACAGGCATGATATCTGAACATCCTAATTGTTCACCATAGTCATTGATAATCCAACTACGTGCAGACAAGAATTTGGACGTATTCAAATGATAAATAGGGAGGTCATTGTAACATAAATCTGTCTCCCTCCTTATCACATAAGATGCAACACATTCTATTAGATACACGACCTCCCCCTTCCTAATTGCTGAAAACCCTGGTGTCTTCTTATATGCATAGGCAAACTCTTCATCAGAAATCATAGCTATGGACAACAAGTTTACAAGTGTATTGCGATGGATCAAGCATCTGTATTTGAGGACATCACGGTACAACGAGTTCATTTGTCCACGAATATGCCTTTCAACATATACAAACTTAGAATTTATAAATGACGAGAGGCTTACGTCAAGAGGTGACAATGTGTGGCTCTGAAAAACATAACGGCCGAGTTGCACCCGATTTACAAATAGTTGACTGTGTTCAGTGTGATAAGACGGGCTATTACATATAGATACATGGGATCTTAACTCTAGAGAAAATGATGAGTGTTCATTTTCAACCACAAGTACAATTCTGTTATCATTAGAATTCTTGAGAACACGTCCTTGTCCTTGATACAATACTAGATAGTTGTCAACAGAGCATTCCTTAGGAGAATCATTGCTCCAAAACACCATCCCTTTGCTTATGTCCATACAAGCACCGAGGGTTGCTTCACATCTTATCCCTGATGGTAGTATCACTTTTTCATTCTCGAAATCAATAGTGGCTAGACCCGTAGAGATTGTGATAGAGAAAAATGTCATTTCCACAAGCCTATCGTAGCTAAGCCCATCTAGCACGACACTCTGCCCCCCACAGTAGCCTTTCTCATGAGTCCACCCTACGGTGTTGACTTGCCCTGTTGTTGTGTGGTTAACTTTGAGTGGACCAGAGGATTTACCATTTCTAAAGATGTAAGGGCTCCCAATAATTAGTCTTTTACATCCTTCATAGGTCATAGTGTCATAGAATTCCAAGTATCCGCCTGTAACCATGTACATATGATTGTTATCACCACACTGATATCGGGAAACCTTCCGAACAACTTCACACTGAATGTAAGGAATGTGGTCAAAACGTTTTTTCTGTATTAACTGTATATCCCACAATTCTTCCACATCAGGATCAGGGAACTCAGGACACTCCTCTAGTTCAGTGAGGGAGATGGGAGTTATTTTGACATTTTTATGCCTGCAATCATACCCCACCATGGAATTGATTCCATCAGGATTCAGAGTTAAGATAACTCCAGCTGAAAACAACCAAGTTTTAAACCAAGACATTTTATGATAAAACATTCAATGACAGGTTTTTTTAATGTTGTTGTATACTTTAACATATAATGCTTTAAGAACCCACGTTATCATTATGTCTATTGTGGTCTGGATGTTACAACCCAAGTGCTCTTAGAACCCAAGCTTCAATGTTCATATATATTATAATCATGTTCAATTACTGCCATGATTCTGGCTGCTCTCAAGGTGTATTTAGTTTTTTTTTTCTTCTTTTGGAAGAGTATATCCAATGACAATTTGGCTGATTTAGACTGAGGATTTAACCCTTCCATGATTAGATTTATAGTTTGAGATTCCGAATATTGTAATGCCAATGCACTTATTGGTTGATGCTCGGGTTTGATTGCTATTTAACTTGTGGCATTAATGCCAGAATGTACTTGTTTTCTGCCCAATAGGGGTGTGAATTCCACTTAGGGAATTTCGATTCCTGGCAAAAGAATTATGGAATATTCCCTCATTTCTGGCGTAGAGCTTGCAACCTCATCGCCCGGCTAGCTGAAATTAGTCTCAGTTAGTCGCAATCAGCACCCAGCATTTGCTGGTCAGGGGTTTCTCCTTTGGAGCACCCTAATTTAATAATCCACTTGAAGTGTTGTGTGTGTGGCCTCAAAATTAATTTTTCCCTCAAATAGTTTATTCTAACGCGTTTGGCTTAACCTGGGCCCTGGACCTAATTGATTCTCTCCTAGTGAGAGGTCAATTCTTTAAAACTGAAATGGCTATTTTAAGGGGAATAGTCATTTCCAATCAATTTTCATTGACTGTGTCAATGGTATAACAGTACAATCCAATTGATTGTACGACAAAATGTAACTAGGTTTAAGAATATTGTTTAGTTATAGTGTGTTTTGATACTGATTTCAACACTACATGATGATTATTAACTTGCTACTGCAGCCTTAACTTGGAGTGACCAATTATTATCCCAAACCCACACATGTTTCCTTTGACATTGCAAATAGATTTGATATTGTTAATACATGATAATGTTATGTACCTATTTCATTGATGACAGACCTTACTTTAGAATTTTCTTTATAATACCTATACTTTCAATGATATTAACTCAGAACTATGAATTTTGTTATGTTATTACTTGAATAATAATTTATGCAGAGGGTAATTACTTGCTACCATCCTATCTGGAGCATTCATTAATTGTATCTCACTTGCTTAAGTAAGCATTGAAGAACAGTGGTATTTTGTTGATTTTGGTGGAAAGTTATATTGTCCTATGGAAGTTGGACCTTAGTTTCGTTTGCTGTCTGCATTATTCTGGAGGGTATAGGTTTGGTATTTTCCTTCATGTTGCTCTTTCACTTGTGTCGAGTGTTGACCTGCAGGGTATTTAGTTCAGTACTTGAGTGTTGATTAAGAAATAAAACTATGCATAGGTGGGCAAGTGATACCTGATGATAAGATGGAGACTTCGTGTTAATTGACCTCTGAATGTGTTTCATACTTGGCTGTTTTTGGGGAGTACATCCTGCGGGTGAGCTTGTTTGACTGTGTGCTAATTTTGTGCTGAAACTTGATAAGTGGGGGAGACTTGGATATGACATGGGAAGAGTGAGAACAGACATAAGCTTGTGTGAAATTCTATGGCAGTTATCTCCAGCTTCCCACTGTGACTTCAAGATTGGAAATTTGGTTTTGGGTGTGTTAATCTACTGGCAAACTTCTGTTCCTCTTAATATTTTGGTGTGATGCCAGTGGTTGTGAGCTGCACCCTTAGTTCTCAGTGAATTTATAATTTCCCCCCCAACTATAAGTCAATTTTTGTTGCATTTTCTCCCAGTGGATGTAGCATTTTTTGGGCATACCCCCCCCCCCATTTATCCCTCTTTGGACAATTTATCCTCTGCGGACTATTTATCCTCCGGACTTAGCCGAAGGACTTGCCCGAGGCGCGCCCCGACGCGCCACGCCACTTCGCGCTAACGACATCTGTCGCGCCAACGACGTTCGCGAAACTCCAGCCGTCTTCGCGAACTCAGCGTCTTCTGCCATCGGCGTCTGCTGCCCTCGGTGACCTGCCCTCGGTGACCTGCCCTCGGTGACCTGCCCTCGGTGACCTGCCCTCCCTCCCGAGGACCTACTCTCGTTTATATAGCAGTTGGAGACGGAAGAATACGAGAATGTGGAATGCCGACAGTCTCGCGCAAATCGGTTTCATACCAGTAATCCGCGAACGGAGATGAAAAGTAGTTCCTTTCTCCAATTGCATACCTACACCGCATGGTTCCCCATTCCATAAAACTACCTCCCCTCCAAGACTGCCAATCACCTGTTCCCCCTCACTCCAACAGCAACTTTCTCTTTTCGACCTCGCTGAAATTTTCCCCTCCGAGGTAGCCAATCGCCTCTACTTCCTCTACCTACCCCTTTCCACTTCCTTCCGTCTGAATTTCCCCTCCTTCGACGGAAATCGCCACCGGCCTTTTTGAGATAGACCGTGGTTTGGAGAGGTTCTACTCTTGCTGTCTCGAGTTGTTGCTGTTTGAATTTGAAACTTAGACGTCAAAGCAAAGGTTGGCTGACCCTTACTTGTTTGTATGTGTTAAGCTGCTGAAATACATTATCTTTAATTTGGTTGTAATTCAATATACTTGATTGTTCCCGATTTCCTCCTGTCTGTCTCACTCGTATTTTTGGGAAGAATTTGTTTTTAGGGCATTCTCGGAGAGAGACACCTTTGACTCTCCCCTCGAGTGCTTCAAAATTGGTAGCAGAGCGTGGTTCTCGACTGTCTTCCCTGTATAGTCGGTGAGTGTTTCTTGAGGAGTCGGTGTTTAGTGCTGTTTTGAATTTGTTTCCTTGTCTGTATTTCAAAATTGTTGGGATAAGTGACTCAGAAACATGCCTGGTGGTTCGCAGAACTCGGGGAATGTGTACGCCCGGACGTATGCTACTACGGCCGAGGATAGACGGGCTAGGTCAAATGATCAAACGGGGGAGTCTGAAAATGTTGTGGTTTCGGAGGAAGTTACACCTGTGCTCCCTCCAGAGCAAGTTAATGTCCCAAATCCTACCCTTGTGGCAACCCAGGGACAAGCTATTATCCCCTTGTCTGATGGTCTCGTCATTGTCAAGGATTTGATTGCAAAAGTTCCTTCGTTTGATGTATCGAATCCCGAAAATTGGTATGATTTCATGGTTAAGGTCAACGAAATCGTGTCTCTTTTTCTCGTTCCGTTGAATACTCTCTTATATTTGGTTGTTACTAAATTGCCTACCAATTCGCGGCAATCTTGGCTATCCTTGTCTACTCAGAATCACTCTTGGCCCCAATTCACCCAACGTTTGTGGCGAAGTATTCTGGGAAATCGTGAGATAGATCGACTTGTCGCGAAAAACGTCAAGAGGTTTCAATTTCCTTGTGAGACTCCCCATGATTTTGCATGTTCCATTCGCAACGCGATTCAGGTGTTGGCTTTAGATTTTCCTGAGGCTCAAACGGTTGAGATAATAACGGACGGCTTGAATCCTATCACAAAATCAACCGGCATTTTCGCTATCCAACCCACCACGTTTGCTGAGTTAGACTCACTGATTTCTAGAGCCACGAAGGAGTTGAGGGCTTCAGCTGAATACTTGAATACGTTCCATGGAGTTTCTCATAACTCTCCTACTGCCGTTTCGAGGCAAACAACTTGTTCCTTCTGTCATAAAAATGGTCATCATGTCAGTGATTGTCGTAAGAAAAAACGTCAAACACGCTTACCAGCTATCAGTATGATGGGTTTTCCCCACCCTCATGATACTCATTTGCCTCTACTTCCGATAATCATTCAATCTGTTTCTTCTCATGCACTCATTGATACAGGTTGTTCTATTTCAATTTGCGACGAGAAGTTCTTTCAGAGCCTCAAACTTCCCGGTCGTAATAAGTGTCTTGATTCGATTAATTTAGTTACGGTCTCCAGTGAAGCTTTCAGCCTTAAGTTTTCTGTTCTGCTGAAACTTCAAATCGGAAAATTCTCTTGGGTACACAAGTTTTATGTTGCTAAAGTTCCTTTTTCTGTACTTCTCGGATTTGACTTTATTAAAAAATCTCAAATGATCGTTCTGGCCGATGCCATCGGATTTCAAAGTGAACCGTCTCTCCTGTTTAGTTTTGGGGAATCTGGGAACGAAATTTCGAAAACAAATGAGGTTAAATCGACGAGAAATTCATGTCTTGTTCCTTGTTTGAAAAGAACAGGTGGTTTGACAGATTATGCCGGGCCCTTGGTGTCCAATGAATCAGTTCAACTTCCTGATGATTTGTTAAGTGAGTTAAAGCGATTGTTATCGCAATATCCTGACGTTCTCACCCGTGAATTAGGAGTGACATCTTTGATGACTTACGAAATTGAGTTAATTAATCCTTCACCAATTCGAAGTCATCCATATTCTCTCTCTCCTCCTAAAACTCAGCTGATGAAGAAACACATTCAGTCCCTGGTTGACAAAGGTATTGTAGAAGTTTCCAACTCCAACTGGTCTTCTCCTGCATTTCTAATTCCTAAGAAAGATGGAACTGACAGATTGGTGGTAGATTATAGAAAGTTAAATAAGCAAGTGAAGGTTGACGGCTATCCTACACCATCAGTGGAGCATGCGTTTCAATATTTGTCGAGTGCCAAATATTTCACTATCCTTGATCTAAATTCTGCCTTCCATCAAATTCCTTTAACCGAGGAATCCAAGAAATTTACGGCATTTGTTACGCCGTTTGGATTGTTCCAATATACCAGATTGCCTTTTGGTTTTGCTAACTCTCCCCAGGTCTTCACAAGGCTGATTAACGAAGTGTTGGGAGATTTAAAATATTCTTGTGTGTACCCGTATATTGATGATTTGTGTATTTATTCTAAAACTTCCAGTGAACATGTCAATCATGTGAGAGCCGTCCTTTCGAGGCTACGAGCGGCAGGTCTCACCGTTAGTGAAGAGAAGGTGAAGCTGGGTACTGCCTCTCTTACATTCTTGGGCCATTTAATCAAGGATGGTACACTCCAGGTTGATCCGGACAGAATTAAGCCGATCAAAGATTTTCCTGTTCCAAAGAATCTCAAGGAGGTTGCGAGATTTCTCGGCATGTGTGGGTTTTACTCCAAATTTATTCCAAGGTATTCTGAAATTTCTATTCCTTTAAATCGTTTGAAACGTAAGAGTGTTCCCTTTTGTTGGTCAACGGCTGAGACTCAAGCCTTTAGTCAGTTGAAACAAGCCTTAATGAATCCGCCTGTGCTTTCTTTCCCTCGTTTTGACGACGAATTCCACTTGTTCGTTGACGCAAGTAACGTTGCCTTGGCCGCTGTGTTGAATCACAAGGTGAATGGACATTTTATTCCGGTGGCGTACGCCAGTAAAGCCTTGCTTGATCATGAAAGGAAGTTTTCAACTTATGAGTTAGAATGCATGGCTATTTGTTGGGGAGTTGATAAATTTAGTGTGTATCTCCAAGTACAACCGTTTCATTTGTATACAGATAATGGTGCGTTGTCTTGGTTATTCTCGCATCCTAAACAGTTGGGAAAACTTGGCCGAATGGTACTTAAACTTTCATCCTATAAATTTACCATTCATCATGTCCGTGGTTCCACTAATTCGGTTGCTGATTGTCTGTCTCGTGTTATTCCAGTACAGTCTCATTCTAATGATGAGTGCACTCCAATAGTTAAGGTGACTGAGGAGCCATTGCCTCCAATTGCCTGTGTATTGCATAATATTCCACTGTCTTTTGTGAATATTCGTGATCACCAAAAATCAGATTGTCTTTTGAGGGAAATATTCTTGAAATTAGAAAAGGATCCCTTATCTTGTCCAAACTATTTTGTCAAGGGTCAGCTCCTGTGTTTTGGTAATTCTCAAACAAAAAAGGGGAAAGTAGTCTTGCCTGCTGCTCTAAGGCCTATGATATTCCAGTATTTTCACTGTGCTAGCCTGGGTGGTCATCTGGGGATGGTTAAAACTTATGATAAAATAAGCAGAGATTATTGGTGGAAGAACATGAGGATGGAAATTTTTGACATGGTCAGGAAGTGCCACATGTGTCAGACTTGCAAACCAAGAAATAATTCTCCCCCTGGCATGTTATCTTCCAAACCCCCTAATGACATTTGGGAAAGACTCTTCATAGATTTTGTTGGTCCTCTTCCCTCCACAAAGAACAAGCATCAGTATGTTTTGTCATTAATAGATGGATTTTCCAAGTTTTGTGTCCTGGAACCTGCTCGAAAGGCTACGGCTGGAGCTGTCGTTTCAGTGCTCACTCAAAGAGTATTCTCTAAACTGGGATATCCAAAATATCTAGTTTCTGACAATGCTGCTGTTTTCAAGTCTCATCTGGTCAAGCAGATGTGCTTACAATTTGGCATAAAGCAAGTGTTTACTTCACCCTACTATCCTTGTTCTAACCAAGTTGAAAGGTTGCACAGAAATCTGAAGTCAGCCCTCTCTATTCTATGCCATAACCATCATTCCACTTGGGACATTTTCATTCCTGATTTAACTTTCGCCTTCAATACTGCATTACATGCCAGTACTGGTCACTCTCCTGCCAAAATCTTTTTTGGTAGACAGTTGCCTCATCCACTGACAAATCACTGGGCTATCCCAAGTGAAATTTTTTGTGATAATGTCAGTGATGAGCAGAGGAAGTCCTGCTTGCAACAGGTCATTTCCAATTTGAACAAGGCGAAAGCAAAACAGAGAGAATCTTTCAATAAACTCCATTCTCAAGTAACCTTTGCACCTGGGGATTTAGTGTTGAGCAAAAATCATCCCATTAGTTCAAAGGCAAATAAACAAATGGCTAAATTGATGCCTACTTGGGAAGGGCCTTTCACCCTTAAGAAATATGTTTCTCCTGTAACTGTATTGCTTGAGATAGCCCCAGGCAGAGAGAGAATATGTCATGTCTCTCAACTGAAGGGTTATCATGGTGTTAAGGTCTGACTACATTAAGTCGAGACACTTGGTCTTATTTAAATATGACTTTTGATATATGTTCATAATTCAATGTTCAATTCTATAATATATGTTCAATTCATAAGGTTTAATATATCCAATTACTTCCGTTCATCATTTGTCTTATGCTATATCTCATTGTTATGATGTTTCCCTCAGTTTACTCAAATGCTCTATATAACGAACCAGCTACTACGTACTATCAAATAATCATCCTGTTCTGGGTTACCGCTGTGTGTGCCTATAAGTTTTCTGTGATTATTATGCTACCAGTGAATTAAGTGTTATTTGGAGGAATGATGGTGTGCTATGGAGGGAGATGGGGGGTAGAGTGGCCATGGAACATTCCCCGAGGTGACTCGTATGCTGCATAAGTTGCGGAGGGGTCAATGGCCGCTAAGATTCAGTGTTTGATTGCCACCAGTGCCTCCCATCCTAACTGGTGTTTTCTCGATATTGAGTGATGACTATTGTCAAATATATTCTGCTGGACGTATGTGTCATTTCCTTTGCTGTTGATAGTGCATTCTTTAAACTTACCTGGTATACTTTTGATATATTGCTCCAACCCAACTCAATTATGAACCCAAGTTATTATTATTTCTATTGTGGTCTGGATGTTACAACCCAAGTGCTTTAAGAACCCACGTTATCATTATGTCTATTGTGGTCTGGATGTTACAACCCAAGTGCTCTTAGAACCCAAGCTTCAATGTTCATATATATTATAATCATGTTCAATTACTGCCATGATTCTGGCTGCTCTCAAGGTGTATTTAGTTTTTTTTTTTTTTTTTTTTTTTTTTTTTTTTTTTTTTTTTTAAAACAAGAATGATCTAAAGTTAAAGATCTACATATGTTTTAAAGTGGTTGTATACATGGTTAATGATGTATGTGTTAGTTTACAATTGTTAAGGGCTTGGCTTATACACTTTCTTTGGGTTTGTTCAATCTTTCATTGAGCTCCTTTCGTAATGATCCAAACGTCACAGCCACACCAGAGTTTGACGATGGCGGGGCTGAAGGTACCTGTGCTAAGGGCTCTTGGTCATCATCTGGCTTTACAGGAACTGATGAGTCTCGTTTCTTAAAGGAGATTAAAAGATGTGCCATATTGTCCCATACACAACCAATTAGAGCCAATGAAAACCCATAAATCTTATACAAGGCTACACCATTCATTAATGAATCAATCAACCATTTTATTATTTTTATCACTATAACCATACCAATTATACCTGATGCCAATCGTCCAAAACTGGAGAATATTCCCCAAGTGTAATCCAAGAAGGACAGAGTAACATGTCTTAGTGTGTCATGGTCTAACATATTCTTGATAGAACCACCTTGTGAATTGATGTCCATTCCTATAAACTGCTTGGCAAGAATGCGACTGATTGTTTCCTGCTGTGAAGGTAAAAGGGCGCTATCCTGCCATTTTTGTAATAAGTCTTGACTATACAAGCCATCTTCTGCCAGCTTGCTAGGGACTATATATGTCCATGTCGGGGTCTGATAAGGAGATAAAATATGTGGTTTAGTGGCTTGGTGTAACTGTGGATTAATCTTATACCATTGAGAATCTATATGATACATAACAGGCATGATATCTGAACATCCTAATTGTTCACCATAGTCATTGATAATCCAACTACGTGCAGACAAGAATTTGGACGTATTCAAATGATAAATAGGGAGGTCATTGTAACATAAATCTGTCTCCCTCCTTATCACATAAGATGCAACACATTCTATTAGATACACGACCTCCCCCTTCCTAATTGCTGAAAACCCTGGTGTCTTCTTATATGCATAGGCAAACTCTTCATCAGAAATCATAGCTATGGACAACAAGTTTACAAGTGTATTGCGATGGATCAAGCATCTGTATTTGAGGACATCACGGTACAACGAGTTCATTTGTCCACGAATATGCCTTTCAACATATACAAACTTAGAATTTATAAATGACGAGAGGCTTACGTCAAGAGGTGACAATGTGTGGCTCTGAAAAACATAACGGCCGAGTTGCACCCGATTTACAAATAGTTGACTGTGTTCAGTGTGATAAGACGGGCTATTACATATAGATACATGGGATCTTAACTCTAGAGAAAATGATGAGTGTTCATTTTCAACCACAAGTACAATTCTGTTATCATTAGAATTCTTGAGAACACGTCCTTGTCCTTGATACAATACTAGATAGTTGTCAACAGAGCATTCCTTAGGAGAATCATTGCTCCAAAACACCATCCCTTTGCTTATGTCCATACAAGCACCGAGGGTTGCTTCACATCTTATCCCTGATGGTAGTATCACTTTTTCATTCTCGAAATCAATAGTGGCTAGACCCGTAGAGATTGTGATAGAGAAAAATGTCATTTCCACAAGCCTATCGTAGCTAAGCCCATCTAGCACGACACTCTGCCCCCCACAGTAGCCTTTCTCATGAGTCCACCCTACGGTGTTGACTTGCCCTGTTGTTGTGTGGTTAACTTTGAGTGGACCAGAGGATTTACCATTTCTAAAGATGTAAGGGCTCCCAATAATTAGTCTTTTACATCCTTCATAGGTCATAGTGTCATAGAATTCCAAGTATCCGCCTGTAACCATGTACATATGATTGTTATCACCACACTGATATCGGGAAACCTTCCGAACAACTTCACACTGAATGTAAGGAATGTGGTCAAAACGTTTTTTCTGTATTAACTGTATATCCCACAATTCTTCCACATCAGGATCAGGGAACTCAGGACACTCCTCTAGTTCAGTGAGGGAGATGGGAGTTATTTTGACATTTTTATGCCTGCAATCATACCCCACCATGGAATTGATTCCATCAGGATTCAGAGTTAAGATAACTCCAGCTGAAAACAACCAAGTTTTAAACCAAGACATTTTATGATAAAACATTCAATGACAGGTTTTTTTAATGTTGTTGTATACTTTAACATATAATGCTTTAAGAACCCACGTTATCATTATGTCTATTGTGGTCTGGATGTTACAACCCAAGTGCTCTTAGAACCCAAGCTTCAATGTTCATATATATTATAATCATGTTCAATTACTGCCATGATTCTGGCTGCTCTCAAGGTGTATTTAGTTTTTTTTTTCTTCTTTTGGAAGAGTATATCCAATGACAATTTGGCTGATTTAGACTGAGGATTTAACCCTTCCATGATTAGATTTATAGTTTGAGATTCCGAATATTGTAATGCCAATGCACTTATTGGTTGATGCTCGGGTTTGATTGCTATTTAACTTGTGGCATTAATGCCAGAATGTACTTGTTTTCTGCCCAATAGGGGTGTGAATTCCACTTAGGGAATTTCGATTCCTGGCAAAAGAATTATGGAATATTCCCTCATTTCTGGCGTAGAGCTTGCAACCTCATCGCCCGGCTAGCTGAAATTAGTCTCAGTTAGTCGCAATCAGCACCCAGCATTTGCTGGTCAGGGGTTTCTCCTTTGGAGCACCCTAATTTAATAATCCACTTGAAGTGTTGTGTGTGTGGCCTCAAAATTAATTTTTCCCTCAAATAGTTTATTCTAACGCGTTTGGCTTAACCTGGGCCCTGGACCTAATTGATTCTCTCCTAGTGAGAGGTCAATTCTTTAAAACTGAAATGGCTATTTTAAGGGGAATAGTCATTTCCAATCAATTTTCATTGACTGTGTCAATGGTATAACAGTACAATCCAATTGATTGTACGACAAAATGTAACTAGGTTTAAGAATATTGTTTAGTTATAGTGTGTTTTGATACTGATTTCAACACTACATGATGATTATTAACTTGCTACTGCAGCCTTAACTTGGAGTGACCAATTATTATCCCAAACCCACACATGTTTCCTTTGACATTGCAAATAGATTTGATATTGTTAATACATGATAATGTTATGTACCTATTTCATTGATGACAGACCTTACTTTAGAATTTTCTTTATAATACCTATACTTTCAATGATATTAACTCAGAACTATGAATTTTGTTATGTTATTACTTGAATAATAATTTATGCA
The DNA here is from genome assembly GCA_963169105.1 of Ceriagrion tenellum. Lineage (NCBI taxonomy): Eukaryota > Metazoa > Arthropoda > Insecta > Odonata > Coenagrionidae > Ceriagrion > Ceriagrion tenellum. The sequence goes on from OY720641.1 coordinate 55,436,428, forward strand.
GAGGGTAATTACTTGCTACCATCCTATCTGGAGCATTCATTAATTGTATCTCACTTGCTTAAGTAAGCATTGAAGAACAGTGGTATTTTGTTGATTTTGGTGGAAAGTTATATTGTCCTATGGAAGTTGGACCTTAGTTTCGTTTGCTGTCTGCATTATTCTGGAGGGTATAGGTTTGGTATTTTCCTTCATGTTGCTCTTTCACTTGTGTCGAGTGTTGACCTGCAGGGTATTTAGTTCAGTACTTGAGTGTTGATTAAGAAATAAAACTATGCATAGGTGGGCAAGTGATACCTGATGATAAGATGGAGACTTCGTGTTAATTGACCTCTGAATGTGTTTCATACTTGGCTGTTTTTGGGGAGTACATCCTGCGGGTGAGCTTGTTTGACTGTGTGCTAATTTTGTGCTGAAACTTGATAAGTGGGGGAGACTTGGATATGACATGGGAAGAGTGAGAACAGACATAAGCTTGTGTGAAATTCTATGGCAGTTATCTCCAGCTTCCCACTGTGACTTCAAGATTGGAAATTTGGTTTTGGGTGTGTTAATCTACTGGCAAACTTCTGTTCCTCTTAATATTTTGGTGTGATGCCAGTGGTTGTGAGCTGCACCCTTAGTTCTCAGTGAATTTATAATTTCCCCCCCAACTATAAGTCAATTTTTGTTGCATTTTCTCCCAGTGGATGTAGCATTTTTTGGGCATACCCCCCCCCCCATTTATCCCTCTTTGGACAATTTATCCTCTGCGGACTATTTATCCTCCGGACTTAGCCGAAGGACTTGCCCGAGGCGCGCCCCGACGCGCCACGCCACTTCGCGCTAACGACATCTGTCGCGCCAACGACGTTCGCGAAACTCCAGCCGTCTTCGCGAACTCAGCGTCTTCTGCCATCGGCGTCTGCTGCCCTCGGTGACCTGCCCTCGGTGACCTGCCCTCGGTGACCTGCCCTCGGTGACCTGCCCTCCCTCCCGAGGACCTACTCTCGTTTATATAGCAGTTGGAGACGGAAGAATACGAGAATGTGGAATGCCGACAGTCTCGCGCAAATCGGTTTCATACCAGTAATCCGCGAACGGAGATGAAAAGTAGTTCCTTTCTCCAATTGCATACCTACACCGCATGGTTCCCCATTCCATAAAACTACCTCCCCTCCAAGACTGCCAATCACCTGTTCCCCCTCACTCCAACAGCAACTTTCTCTTTTCGACCTCGCTGAAATTTTCCCCTCCGAGGTAGCCAATCGCCTCTACTTCCTCTACCTACCCCTTTCCACTTCCTTCCGTCTGAATTTCCCCTCCTTCGACGGAAATCGCCACCGGCCTTTTTGAGATAGACCGTGGTTTGGAGAGGTTCTACTCTTGCTGTCTCGAGTTGTTGCTGTTTGAATTTGAAACTTAGACGTCAAAGCAAAGGTTGGCTGACCCTTACTTGTTTGTATGTGTTAAGCTGCTGAAATACATTATCTTTAATTTGGTTGTAATTCAATATACTTGATTGTTCCCGATTTCCTCCTGTCTGTCTCACTCGTATTTTTGGGAAGAATTTGTTTTTAGGGCATTCTCGGAGAGAGACACCTTTGACTCTCCCCTCGAGTGCTTCAATGTCTCCATGGCTGTTTAATGTATTTATGGACAGATGTGTTAGAGACGCTTGTAGTGCAAACGACGGTGTTTTGATTGGAAATGTAAACGTGCGAGTTCTTCTATATGCGGATGATGCTGTTTTGATCTCAGACAGTCAAAAGGGATTACAGAAGCTCCTAGATAAGTTTTGTGAATCAACGGAGAGAATGGAATTGAAGGTAAATGCGTGCAAGACTAAAGTAGTAGTTTTTGATAAAGAGAATGGGGAGGATAACTGTATGATGAGGGCGAATGGTGAAGTAATTGATCAAGTGGATGATTTCGTTTACTTAGGTAAGATGTATGCAAAAGATGGAAGAATTGATGAGGAGATAAAGAGACGTGCGAATGCTGGAAGGAAGGTGGTAGGTAGCATGTGGAGCATATCAAGGAATGAGTGCTTGTCTAAGGAAGCGAAAATTGCCGTGTACAAAAGTGTACTTCTTCCCACTTTGCTATATGGTAGTGAAACATGGGTATGTCAGGATAGACATAAGAGTAGATTAAACGCCGTGGGTATGAGTTATCTGAGGAGTATTTGTGGCAAAAGTAGGATGGATAGGGTCAGGAATGAGTGGGTCATGAATGAATGTGGGATAAATGCTCCAGTAATGGACGTATATGAAAGGAGTGTGCTTCGTTGGTTTGGCCATATTGAGAGAATGGATGAGAGTAGAATAACGAAACAGATATATGAGAGTAGAATGAATGGTGTGAGAGGTAGAGGTAGGCCGAGAAAAAGTATTTAGTAAGGCTCAGTTTTCATTGTGATCACTTATTATGCACAGAAAGTGTGTTTTTGTACCTATCCGCTCCACAGAAAGAGTGATGGTTTTTGTACCTATCGGCTCCGCAATGGATCTCTCTTATTTTATCACTCTTTCAAATGTGGAGATGTACTGAGGCATCATGATAATATTCTTTGTGTCCCTCAGAAACTCACCAGTTCTCAATTTCTCATGCAAGCTAAGCCTAGCGTGCACCCTCCAAGTCTCTAGGGGCTCCCACCTTAAACCCTGTCAAGTTGTGAAACACTAATGTTTGCTTGTAGCAGTTTTTAACGAAGCAAGCAGCTTTTCTTTGCTTTAAATTTTTTTTTTGTTAAATCATTATGACTAGGGTACAAAATACTCATGGTGTATTCAAGGTGTGGCCTAACCAGAGTGAAGTAGCATCTCTCTTTAACTTTTTCATCCAAGGACCTTCATATAATACGCTTAACCAAACTTATTTACTTAACAATGTGTGTACAATTGTGTACAATTTCAATGATATTTTACTCCCATTATTTATTAGACATTTCTTAAATACTTTAACCCTTATTTGTAAACAGACTGCATGTTCTAATGATTTCAACGTATTAATATTTATTGTTACATAAAAGTGATCCCGACGCCAGTAACATGCTGGCTCACTTTACGAACAGTCTCATGAAACAGATTAATATCGTAAAGCAAGGGTCTACTGTATATAAATTTGCAGTAGTTTTCACGTCCAGTTTAGAGATTGCAATGAGACAATCTCCATTCATTCCAGTACAAGTACTAACGGTTATAAAGGGCAGTCCCAAGATTCTGTCTCTTCACATTTCTATGCATCAAATTGTTCCTCAATATCATTCAATAGCTCATTTTCCTTCATTTCAAATAGGGTGATCTATCAGGTCTTTATACTTTCATGATTTTCATGTATGATGGACGTCATGCATGGTCAGATGAATAGCTCTCTTTGCATACAATTGGGAGCTTTGCCACTGGTCATTCTATCAATATCTCCTAATCTGTGACAGAACTTTAACTTGCAGAAGATATCAGAAGTTAGAGAAAGCATCCCTCTTTTCTCATGGGATCGTATCACCCAGCTTGGTATGGAAGTTTATTGTGAAAATAAAATACTCTGTAATTTTCATGAGTTCAAAACATTATTCCAATATATTATAGAGCAACATTGTCACCATCATAGAGTTCATGTAGAAAGTGACATGTGGCACTGAAATCCAATGGAATAAATTATTTAATTTCAGAAAAATATAATATGTTTCATTCTCAAGATAGGTATCCAGAAATTCCACCTCCTAAAGCTAGATACAATCAATCACTGCTATTTGCCCTATTGCCACTTATGACTAGCACACAAGTTAACTAGGTAACAGCCATTGTATGGGCATCAAACACCTGATACAAAACTTGCTTCTCGGGTTTTTCTCAATTTCACTCTTCGTTTTTTTTCCTTTTCTACAGGGTCTGCACTTATGTAACAACTGCCTGGCCATTCTAACTTACTTCTGACAATATGTAACAATCTCTCAAACAAAAATGAGATGGGCCATTCTGAAAATTACTGTAATTTTACGTAATTTACCACAGGTCCTGAAAGTTACTGTAATTTTTGGTAATATTCACTTCCGTCTCAAATATTTTTCATACCAATATATGTATTACAAACACATTCTTTTACGTCAAGTCTATATGCATTCAATACTATCTTAATTATTTATAAAGGCATGTCCAACTCATTAGTGGAATATTTTTACTGATGGAATATTAGTGGCGATATCATTTTCAATGGCTTGAATGAAAATTTCTCATGCCAAAAAAAGAATGCCAAATTGTGTGTGGGCTACCATTTTTTATGTTACGTTTTTAAATTTTCTTTACTTCTAATGCATTAATGTAGCAATCACAATGGTTTAAATTCCCTTAACCCCTTGCTATTGCTCTGGGCTTTCCTATTAAATCCTTAAATAGCAATTAATTGCAGAAAATGATTAAGCAGAAAATTATGGAATATTTTAAAAATGACCGTAATTTACCTCAAATGAAAATTACGGTAATTTACCAATCTCTTATTGAGCCCTAAAGACAACTTTTATGACCCCAAACTCATTGAAATTAGAGAAAAAGTTTTTGATGATCACACATAACTCTCAGGTTTCACACTTCATGAGCTGCCCAGGAATAATTCATAAAACTATACTAAAATGTCCATAATTTTGGCTCTTAGACAATGTGGCCAGAAACTGTAACTGTGCCAAAATAATAGGTATTGTACTTTAAAGTGCTCTTGTGCATTTTCTTTGAAAAAGAGCCAGAAATAATGAATCTTGCAAAGACCAACAGTACTGAGCCGCTAACTAGCCTTTTTTCCACCCCAGTAAAAAAATACTTTTGGCTAACAACCAATCTTATTTGCCCCGACATCCTCAGGTTTTACACTTCCTGAGCTGTTCAGTAGGAATTCATGAAATTATTAAAATGTCCAGAATTTTGGCTCTTAGACAATGTGGCCAGAAGCAGCATAAATGAGCCAAAATAGCAGGTTTTGTACTTATAAGGGCTCTTGTGCATTTAATTTTTAAAAGAGCTATAAATAATGCATCTTGCCAAGTTCAACAGAATGCTTCCAAAATCTGAGTTTTTTTCAGAGACAAACGAAAAATTACTTCAAAAAGTGTACACAGCGATATTCATTGCTGACCAGTGATGAAAACTGGACAGTTACAAAAGAACCGATTGCTAGATTTGAAATTCTCGCAGAAAAACAGGAATTCTATGTTACATAAAATACTGACGTTAAAATGTTACTTACTGTTCGTAATTCATAAAAACAGTACCCAATCATACCTTGAATGTTTTTCAATACTGACGTTGTCACAACTCATAAGTTAGGATATTTGACAATGGTATGCATGTATGTAATTACCGTATATACTATAGCTACTAAGCATCAACTATTATGCTTTTCTCTTCCTTATAGGGTTTAAACCTACAGTTTAATGAGTCAGGACCACGTCCTAGGGGATATCTCTCAAGACTAGGTGAAGTATTCTAAATTTAAACTAAATGGTTAAAATGATCTACAGAAGAATTTACAGTACACATTCAGGTCTTCTGTTAAAACCAATTGAAAAAAATGGCACTGAAATGCACTGCAAACAAAGAAGAAAACTTGTTTCAAGCCTTCATTGCATTTCTCATAGTTTTGCACCTTACAATGCACATGTATAAAAATTTTCAAGAGTCCAATACTTTATAGTTCATTGCATAGTCTTTGAAAAATAAAGAATTATTATTTCATTTGAGTTCAAAAAGCCAAAGAGGTACGTCATTCTTTCTTCACAGGACCATACCTAGAGCATGTTAATGACTCTCATGAGAAACCTGAATTACGCATCACTGGAGGACAGGTTGCAACCCGCGGTCAGTTCCCATGGGCTGTATTCATACAAATAGATGGTTCTTATATATGCGGTGGTGCCCTCATATCTGACGAATGGATCCTAACTGCAGCAGAATGCGTTTATGGGTAAGAGTTTATCAAAGAAGTGGATACAGTGGACCCCCATTACATGATACAAATCCATTCCACAAGTCTGTTTGTACAGTGAATTCCATCGCAAAGAAAACCAGAATATTACCAGATGAGGGATCAGTTTCAATGCATGAATAATAATAATGTAATAGTATTTATATTTCCCAAGTCATCATATAAAACATGATAGGATAAGTCAAGTAATATGAAAATTGAAAAAGAATGCAGGCCAAATAAATTCAACACAATGTAGCACAAACTACTGTCATAAGATAGTTTTCTCCACGAAAGAATCTTGTAACAAATTTCCAAGTCTATTTTTCTAGTCACTGGTCATTTATAGCATTTAATTTCTGCCATTTCATCAACAATACAACTCTAAATCTTCCTCACTAATATTTTCTTGAGTAAGAAGTTCTTACAGGTATGATTCATCGAGTGATTTCAATTTATTGTACTTAATCTGTAACAACACAAACTTTTCTTTTACATCCATTCTACATGCCCCTGAGCTGAGCATTTCCTCAAGTGATTTGCTTTCTTAGTGAAGAGAGCTCTAAGTTCCATCATTTATTCAAACCCTGTCTCTCCCTGTTATAATAATAGCAAAACGTAAAATAATGATCAAATTCCACAATAATGGCACTATATAATGTGGGGCACTCACTATTATTTGCATCCTGTCTCGGTTGCCACTATTTCTCCGTGAGAGAATCTTATAACAAATTTCCAAGCCAACTTTTCTAGCCACTGGTCACTTACAGCATTATATTTCAGACATTTTGTTTACAATACAACTCAAAATCAATAACAACCAAATAAACAGCATTTCTGTACATAATTAACATTCCTTTCATAAAAATGGATTACTATATGCAACACATTCAACAATAGTCATAGACAGAATAAGAGAGTTTGCCCAATAGGAATGCATCCAGTTGACATTTCAATGTGGAAATATTTCTAATATCTTATGTGACTGCAGAAGTTTATCAAAAAGTCATATGCCCATTTCCTTTGGGCCAAGCGCTGTATTTTTCAAATTATTAGGAAAAAGATACAGGTTATCTTTAATTCCGGTTGCATAATTATGCACAGAACAGTTTTTTGTGAGAGTCACTTTTTTCCCTTATAAGCGTTATGGTACAAAAGATATAAATACATGGTAAGGGCAGAAGGTTGAGAGTTTAAAAAATGGATCGACATGATGAGCTAAGAGGCTTGCCTGCAAGAATCCTTAATGCTATTTTTTGTATTTTGAATATTCTTGAGGCATACAAAGAAATACCGCAGATGGGGATACCATAAGTAAGATGTGAATGAAATTCTCCAAAATACATTACATATAAGTAACACATTGATTCACAATTTATTTTAGGCATCAAATTAAAAAACATACAGTTCATAATTTATTAGCAAAATAAGTTTATATGCAGTTTCCAGTTAAGACTAACATCAAGAATTGCCAGTGTGGCCAGTTCTACACCATAGAGAATACTTTCTCATTTCCCTTCTTCCACTCTGGGTCATTCCGAGGAGATTTAATAGCCAAAAACAATAAAGGTAGAAGTGTCAGGGAGAACCTCTGACATGGATAGGAGAGATCTCTCTAGTCCGTGACCACTTCTTAAAATGCTTATCTTGAAAAAGCTGACCTTACTGTGGGAGGTTTGGAGAGTTATGATGGGTTGGTAGTTTCCGTCAGGGACCCAAAACCACATCAAAAGCATCCACGCATTGAGTACAAAAACATGAAACACTAATAAATAATGCAGAGGACAGAGCTATTTTTATGGATGCTTACTTAAGAAAAAGCTGAATGCATAACATTAATAACCTCTTTAGCAATGATGATACAGGCACATAAAAAATAAAAATTAAAGGTTTCAAAAAAAAATTGAAGTATGATGGTTTACTAGACCCTATATAAATGTAGTCTTTTTAAGAGAGCTTAATTTCTTTATCTTCATTCATGCACCATTAAATTTCAGTCCTTATCATCACAGGATGTTTGTATATCATCCTTTTGACTGTGTTCTAAGTAGAGATGGGTAAATCAGGTACTGTAATTTTCATTTGAGGTAAATTACCGTATTAAATTAAGATAATTTTAAATTTACTGCAATAAATACCAAACAGAGAATTAAATAGGAAAGTCAATTGCAACTGCGAGGGGTTAGCAGCATTTAAACCATTACTATTGCCACATTAATGTATTACAAATATAGAAAATTGAAAAACAAACACTGCAACCCACACACAATTTGGCATTCTTTTGTTTGGCATGAGAAATTTTCATTCAAACTGTTGAAAACGATATCCTCATTAGTAAAAATATTTCACAAATGAGTTGTATGTGCCTTTTATTAAATGAGGTTATCTTTAATATATATAGACTTGGCTTAAAATAATATTTGGAATAAATCAGTATGAAAAATATCTGAGGAGGTGTTGAATATTTCAGATAATTATGGTCATTTTCAAGAGCTCTGGTAAATTACGCAAAATAACAAGATAATTTACAAAAATTACCACGGTAATATTCAGAATGGCCAATCTCTAGTCCTAAGTTGCAAATGATTCTTCAATGTTCCTATTCATTACTATATCAACCATTTTCTCAAATTCTTGGAGGTCCTTTATGGTCAGCCCTCTCCAATGATCATTGGTAAGCTCCTCAATATCATTTCCAACAACCTCAAGCCCTGAGATATGACTACAGTTAAAACAAACCACCTACAATCACTGCAAAGGATAAAAGTTTTGCACCTATGTGTATATTAATGGACATCTCATGTCTGAAAATTCCAAGTGATTTTTCACCATGAAATGATCTCGGATATCAGTTCAGTAATAATGAAGTAAATTGAAATACAATTATCTGTTGAAATAAAGCACTTCTGCAATTATTTAGCACTAATTGTATAAACTATAAATTTAGTAAATTTCATACAATACAATTGATGTCGACAAAGTTCCAGAACTACTTTTATAACATTCCTTTCCATTAATATGTATGTTCCTGTTTCAACTGTTGCAGATTTGCCATGTTTAAAATCTACATTGGAGCCCAAAATTGGGAAAATGATGAGGTGGATCGCATCATTGCTGTTACTACCAACCACATTGCTCATGGAGATTTTGACCCAAACCTTTTCGTGAATGACATCGCACTAATTAAACTTACACACAGAGTAGGATTAAATGGTAAGTTTTCCATTGTCAATTCAGATACCTGAGGCATTATACTCCATGCTGCTCTGTTCGTAAAATATACCAGCCAATAACATGCACCCAGATTTTAACCTTAATTTATTTTAAGGGAACTATTCCATTCAAAGAAATGTATAAGACAAACTTCATCTCCAATGGGTATTGCAGAGATAATCCAGATCCAGTATTATCCATTCCATTAATTAGATATTTTCCTTCCCACACTGACTCACGGCTGATTTTCTGATGATGATAATACTTCATCTACATCGACATACTACCCTGCATGCCACCACATGGACATGTGGCAGGGGGTATTTGGACACCAGCTGTGTAATGATGTAAGGGATAAGGTTTTGGGAGGTGAAATTGAGACAAGTATTATGGGAGTGTATTTAGTGGAGCTCAGTATCTATTGTGGTTGCTTATTGTGCTAGTTCTTGTACCTATTCTGTCTGTTCGGCAATGTATGTATCCCTTTTACTGAATTGCTTCTGTTAGACCTAGAGATGTAGTGTGGTGACATGATAATATTCTCTGTGTCGCTCTGAAACACACCTGTTCTGAATTTCTCAAGCAAGCTAAGCCTAGCATGCAGCCTCTGAGTCTCTAGAGGCTCCAACCTTAATTCCTCTAAAAGATCATTGATGAAAGAAAGTAGTCAATTTTCATTGAAGAAAGAAAGAGAAAAAAGAAAGAAAACTTTGTGCTTAAGATATGAAAACCTTGTCTCCCTCAGCACTTGTCAATATGTAGTGAAGAAATTAGATGGGGTTGCCCGAGCTGGGCTGGGAGCTCATGAAATCCTAGGAGGAAGAGGGGAGGGGAAGGAGCCAAGGGTCTTGCTAACAGCTGAACCTTGCTTGGAGGATGGGGATGTGTAATTTGGGCATCAAATGAAAGAGGAAAGGGGGTAGGAGATGGTAAACAGAGGTTTTCGAAGAAAAGATCTCCCAGGATGTGATAAGGGGTGGGGATTAGAAGGTGAGAGGAAAGTTTGCAGTTTGAGTGGATGATTGCTTCTCTTCAATAGTACAAGTTAGGGCAAGATAAACCAGACTTTTAGAATAAAAAAAAAATATTTTGAGTTAGCAGCTATGTCAGGTGTTCCTGTCTTATTTTCCATAATTTTATTTGGTCAATTTTCCATTCCTAAGAATACATGAGAATTTGACCTGCTGCCAATCTGAGCACGCTGCAGCCAGTATGGTGAGTGGTGTCACAGATGAGTTTCAGCCAAAAATATTATTTACACCATGGCAATACTGCTGAGTCAAAACAAAAATAGCCGTGCCTTGGGAGAAATAATAGCTTATACTGCCTTTTTCCACAACACCAGAGGTCTAACTGACATTAGGAGTTACATGCTGAAAATGAATGGGTGACTCAGGTATATTTGAATGGAGAACACACTATCATGCATAAATTTTACTCATTTGATATATTATATTCAGCAATGCAGATATGTTAGGGGTCTACATCTGCAAACAGTTTTGCCGATGCAGTTTTCCACCATGGTTAAAAAATGTAATACTTTCACAACCTAGTAGTTTATAATAGCACCATGTATTTTGTATAGACTTTTAGTTTGCTTAATGGTTAGGCATAATTTTGATTCACATAATTGAAGCTTTGTATTTTCATGCTTCGAATTATCTAGTTTCTACTGCATAACAGGATCTTAATGAAACCACATATTGTGAAGCCATAGTAACTAAGGGCTTACTGTATAAGGTATCATTCCAAAATTCAACATTCAATCTTGCAAGAGAATGTATCATAGAATGTACATGTATACCATAAGTGGCTCCACAAAAAAATGTCTCTTTACAGAATATATACAGCCAATTGCTTTACCAACCCGCTCTATGGCATCGATGGACTTTGCTGGATCTAACGCCGTCGCAGTTGGTTGGGGTTTCACCTCAGACAGTATGTAACTGATTAAATAACCATCAACATACATATACATACAAACCCAAATTGAATGATCATCCTTAGAGATAGATCAGTCTACAAAATATAATTATTACACATCCAAACACACGTATTTCATTAATAAAAACTAGGGATGAGTCGATTCAACTTTTTTTCAATACCAATTCTTTCAAATCGATTCCCGATTCCGATTCCATCGATTCTTATTCCTAATAACATACAGTGGGATATTCATATACCAGTACCATATGACTATCATTTAAATTCAAGTATTGGCTGAAATAAAATAACAAAGACATTTAAGTCTCTCAAAAAGTATATTCATTAACAAATAGCAAATATATCCTCAGCTTATTGAAGTAGATAAAAAGTACAAATTGATAGCCTACACCCAAAATTAGTGAGACAAATATGATGTGATAAATGAAATTTGATTTGAATATTTATCGGTCCGGGATCGATGGAATCGGAATCGACTTTAGGCGATCGATTCTCGATACCGATTCTAACCCTGAGAATTGGTGGAATCGAGAATTGACATTTGGATTTGTCTCATCCTTAATAAAACTATTTAGATGAAATATTTAATGATGAGCAATTTCCAGTTTTTATCTCCCAACAATGTTACTTAATATGTAAGTGGTTTCCAGGTTGGTGAAGTCATGGTATAAAAATTTGAGATCTGACTTTTTTTTAAAGGAGATGATTCATTTGCACACTGTGCCTACCTCTGCTGTTACCAAAAGTATTTAAGTATTTATTATAACACAATATTTAACAAATATGTAGTTGAATATCAGCCACCATGAAATTATACAAATAATTCTACATTTTAAGTCATAAAAACATTAGTGAAACATTAACACACATCCATACACTTTTTGCTTCATCACTGCATAGTTTTGATTGGTTATTGAAGGGGAGCAAATCCCCCTCAAAAGCTAGAGTGCAAAAGCCCCCCAAATTCTTATTTCCCCTTAAATTTGTCTATTCCTTCTGACTTCCTAGTTTTAATTTTGAATGATAAATAAATTCAAATATCATTATCATCAAAAGTTAATATTTAAAAAAGAAAAGAATTATAAGTTAGAACAAAAATCTTTATTTTTATCCTAAAAATCCTATCCTATATCTTTTTATGTATAAGATTTTATTTACTTCCATCTTTTATGAAAAAAATTTTCCAAATGTTATCCCCTTTGCACCAAAAATAATATTAAGAATGCCTCAGATTATATTGGCCACTATTGTAATTCAGATTTTTAAAATTTTATTTCATTTATTTTCCACCCTTGTTAATGAAATATTTTTTTTAATAACCTCCCCTCAAAATTTCAATGGCACAACTTGTGCCATGTAACCCCTGGGTAGGTTTCCCTGGGTTACAGTAGGTATAATGCAACATTTAAGGTAGCTCTGGCTGAACTATGTGAGTCAAAACATACAAGTTAAACATTTTTCTTTATTCACTTTAAAAAAAACCCTGCTTCCACTAGTGAAATGGGTCACCTAATAAAAACCAAACTTGAGGCACAAAATATGCAAATTATTCCATGAACACATACTTCATGACTACATTTGTCCAGCCAATGGAGCTGGCTGCAATGCCATTTGCATGGAACTACCATCTGTCATTTAAAATACAGCAGTAAATCGCTAATTACTTTGAACATTAGGCAGTAAGATGCCAAAAAAAGAACACTGAATTGCATGTGGGCTACCATGTTTGTTTTCAAATTTCCTTTATTTCTAATGCATTAATGTAGCAATAAAAATGGTTTAAATGCCTTTGTCCCTTGCTATTGCAATTGGCTTTCCTATTAACCCTTTCACTGCTGTGAACATAGCTCCTACATTCTGTTGGCAAGTGGTTGTTCTTACCCATGCCTCCAAACTTCCTCTTCTTCTGTGAATACCATTCGCTGTTCATTGTTATACATTGTACTAACCTTTTCCCGGGAGCGTGAGTGACTATTGAGTTGCAAGTGTTTGGTATTGATTTGAACGAAAGACATACTTTCTGTGCCAATGTAGGTGATCGTTCACTTTTTTGCCGCACAGGGGCTGGAAAGTCTCCGCAGTTTGACCACAGCAAAAGGGTTTAATCCTCTATTAGCTATTAATTGCAGAAAATTAAAAATTACCAGAAGATTATATTCATTTTCAAAAATTACCATAATTAACCACGGTAATTTACCTCAAATGAAAAAAATAGTAATTTACCTATCTCTAACTATGAGATATCTCATTCTGCTGTACCCACCATCCTGAGAATAAAATTCACTCATTCCACTTCTGCCTCTTACTCCTCCACCTCCATTAAAATTAATGGTTTTGTTTAAGCTGAGACACCATGAATTCTTGAGACTTCAAAGTGTTAACTCCATCAGTAACTTCTACTCATTTATTCTCAAGTTGATAATGTCACATGCCATGATATACCTCCAGATGTTACAACAGCCAACACTGATCTAAGATATGTGAACTTGACGGTGATAAGTGATGAAGAATGTGCCAACACATGGGCAGATGCCATTGGACCAGGAAATATTTGCACTGATGCAGGAGATGGAAAATCTACTTGCTCTGTGAGTAACTTAAGAGTTTAGAATGATCTTCAAATATATATATGGCAATAACAATTAATTAGTTTCTAAATATTCACAATGTAATAGTTCCCCTGAAAGTTAAAAGCAATACAAAGATAAGCATGCCACTGATTATGTACCAAGAATAACAAAAAGTAATACCATACGTAGAAATCGAAAAACGTCCACACACAGAATAAGTTCTCTTGAGGATAGCCAGGGATATGAAGGGCATGTTTTCAACTAGCAAAGCTAACTAAGGGAGCAACATACTGGAGGTGTAATAGATCCCATTAATTTCTGCAAGCATCCACCAACAAAATGATAATGATCATATATGTACACACACAATATGGCTGCTATTCTGAATCGAGCGACACTATTTCTGGCTGAAGTAATGCAATGCAAGAAAAAAGCAGACTTGGTCAAAAAAATACCAGTCTGCGGTGAGAGGTATGTGAAAAGGAAATGTCAGGGAAAGTTTCCAATTACATTCTTGAATTCAACTTTCCTAACAACAAATAACTTTTACCACTTTTCCTTCCCGTCCAGCTCGAATATACATATTGACATGTCAATTCTGCTATTAATTTTATATATTTAGGAACACTTTTCTATGCATATTTTGCAGAATCCTCGTTAAATAAAGTGTGAAAAAGAATCAGGAGGCTGTTTCACTCAGGGAGAGCTTGACACTTTAGCAAATAGCATGGTGATCAGATTGTCACCCAAAACAGTGTCACTCCAAGGCGTCATCTCAATATTAAGAATCACAAAGAGCATCGTTGACACTATCCTTTGGAACAAAAGTGTCACAAAAGCTATTTCTGGCTAATAGCATTAATGCTATTTCAGTAAGAATAGCGGCCTATAACTGAAGGCTAAAGGAGATTAAAGTACGGCAATATGAAAAATTTAAAAAGAAACACGTTATGATTAAATGCAATCTTTTGACTCAATGACCTTCCTCACCATGTTAGTCATAGTGAAGCCAAGCATTAACTAGGGTCAACTCTTCTGAAAGAAGGCTAAGTAACTGACATCTGGGGCCAATCTTTGGAACTGAGATAAGGGGGGTCGGATGTGATCAGACATCTCATCAGCCATGTGTTTATGTTGAGATTATTGCTCACTGAATGGCTGTTAATATGTATTTAATAAACTAGATCAACTAGTCACCTTGAAGTTAAGTCCTGCATTATACAACCTCCATAAGAAATACTAAATTTCAACACAAAGACTTCCAGTGATCTTTTGTTGAGGATTATCGAGTGGGAGATGTAACTCCCAAGTTGAGAAGCTAGACAATCACAAGGTGGCCATAGTATTTTAATGAAGATAGATATACTGACAATTTCATTATCAGGGTGTCCACCAACCTTTATTATTTTTTTCCCAGTTTTCGATGTAAATTGTCGCATTTTTCCAGGGTTTTTATTGCATAATGTTCCTAACAAACTTTCATTAGATTTCCAGTAATATCAGCATATGTTGTTGGTATGAGAAATACCAAGAATTTTTAAGACACATTAAGTAAAGAGCATATTCTATTTCCAAGAATTAGTACTGAGGATATCTAACAATGAAATTGACAGTTATATAAAAATCTTTACAAAGGGCAAATCGTAAGGCACTTTTGCTCTTCAGCTCCTCAGCAAATGCTTCCATCTCACATTTTACCAATACATTTAATCATTGGCATCCTTCTCCACCACCATGTATAGCATGCATATACTCTTTTGTAGTCAGTCTTTCTGATGAAAAGACATGAGTTAGACGCATATGTCTTTGGCATCAATTTTTTCACTCAATTTACTATATTACTGCTTTATTACAGGGAGACAATGGAGGACCTCTGTCATCAGGAAACAATATTTTGATTGGAGTACAGTCATTTGTGAACAGCTATGGATGTCAAACGGGAGTTGCATCTGTTTTTACAAAAGTGCCCCATTATCTTGACTGGATTGAAGCCAACTCTGGCATTCAAATACAAGCATAATAATACATATTACACCAAAATCGATGTGCATAATAAATTTTTAAGATAAAATAAGCTATGTACAAAAAATAATGAATTTTAATGAATGCCTATCCACTAATGTACATCTTTTGAAATACTGAAGATTTTTTTCTTCCAGCATGTCTTCCACATTCTTAAGTACACCTGGGAAAACTGTTGTAGTGTTGCTGAATTGGCAATAATGGATCAGAAGTGACCTGCAACCTCCATTGTAACCTTTGACCATGTGATACCGATTGAATCACCAGCAACACTGTTCCCCCAGCATATGGAATTAGTGGAAGACATTCTGGTAGAGGCATCTTCAACAATACTATGAAGAAAGCTTCACAAGATGCAGTAAACTCTTGATTACATGTGCGGATTATCTATGTTGAGGATTATCTGTGTATGGTATTTTACTCCTCAGCAATATTTTCTGCGGTTATTATAACAAAATACAAGTACAATAAGCATGAGGATTTTTGCATTCTAATGCTAGCAGAAGGTAAAGAGGATCTTTTCCTGCCTCTCAAATCCACCTCATACTATTTGATTGTTTACCTTACTTGCCCAGAAGGAAAATGTTATGTTTACTTAACCATTGCTGTCTGCTTTAGTACTGCAGAATGCAAGAGTGACGGAAAGAACTTCAACATTTATCTAAGATGGTTTTTACAAAGCTAACAGACTGGAAAAAATATAAAGCTACCACTATACATGAACTTTTTCTGTAATTGGTAAGTGCTGTTACTCCTGCGGCCTCACATGCTCCTAGATTTAGCTCAGGAAATTGAGGATTTTCTTCACCCACAATCAGACATGAGAGGACCACAACCACAACCTTCGCAACTTTGTGGTAAATTTTTGTCAACACTCATGAGCAGATGCAGGCAACAATATTTTGATTGTCGCCTAGGTGTAAAGGGTCTCAAGCTGGGTTCACAAGATGGAAAAACAGCACAGAAAATGGAAAAACACCATGCCAATTACAAGTCAATTGGCCAATTAGGAGGTGAAGCTGGCTTCTGGTATGTGGGGAGCACTTCAATTGCAGCCCTCCTACTGTCTGACAAAAGGAAGACTTAATATTGATGAAAGGGCAATAGTAAAAATAATCTACAAATGATTGTAATATCAAATGAAGAGCAGGGTCAAATATACATACCCTAGGAAACTGATCATATACTATCTAGAATTTTCCAAGTTTTCCAGACCCATTTCAACTTCCCTGTCCTTTACAGGTTTCAGGGCTATTTTCAAAAGTCCTGCCTTGTTCAGGTTTTCCAGATATAATTTTTCGATTTCCCTGACTTACCCAGGTCTTCCAGGACTTTGGCATTCCAGTTCTGGAATACCCCTCCATTCCAAAACCTCTGCTTCCTATTTCTTACTACCTTTCCTCTTACACCTGAATTTCTTGGACGTTCAAAGCACTCCCCCCCCGCCCTCCAAGCATTGCCCATTACTCCTCCTCTGGCGACAGCACTTATATGAGTCCCTAACTCAGCTGCAAGCAAGACTCTAGGTCCCATACCCTCCCCTCTTCCTCCTACCATTTCATTAACCAAACCTCCAGCCTCGACAACCCCATCTAAGGTGTATTCCCTGGGATGACACACACATGAGATCCCATTGAGACAGAGAGAGAAGATGAAGTCATGCCATCATTTGAAAATCAGCAGTAAGTTAGAGCGGGGAAAGATAATAATTAATTAAAGAAATACAGAATGCTGGATCTGAATAATCTCCATCATGATCATTTATGACTAAGTTTGTATTTCACACTTCTTCCAGTGGGTTACAAATTCCCAAAATTATGGAGTGATTCCACAACCACATTAAATATGAAGTCATTACATGAGCTCTATGTAGCTTATCAAAGTAGGTAAATAAAGAAACCAAAAGATGACATGGCATTCCACTTGTCTCCTGGAACCAAAGAATCACAATAATGGCAAAAAAATTTAGTCAGTTAAGATTACAAATAGTAATTTTTATATCATAAAGGAGTAGTTTTTTGGAAGGTATTTGAACAGAATTAGAAGAATAAATCATTGAAGTGAAAGGAGACTTGGGAATGGGTTTTTATGATTCGTTCATTAATTTAAATGGATGATGGAGTATCTATTAGGACTGAATCAGCAAATTGCCGTCAGATTTTTGGAAGGGGTAGGAGTTATGATGACATATTAGAACCAGAGCCATAAATTTTTCACCAATATTTTGAGCCACATCAGGGGCCAGATGCAGAGTGAGGAAAAGCATTTCCCAAAAATAGCTCCCCTGATTCAGAAGAAAAGCCCTGGAAGAGCTGGAAATTACAATGGTAATCTGAGCCTTGGTTGGGTGCTTGGTGGAGAGTACTTTAAGTAGAGCACTCCATTCAATGAACATGGCATTACACCTAGAGATAGGCCATTCTGAAAGTTACCACAGCAATTTTTGTTAATTACCATGGTATTATATGTAATTTACTGCAGCCCTTGAAAATTACTGTGATTTACAGAATACTCACCTCTGTCTCAGATATTGTTCATACTGATATAATCCAAATACATATATGCCTTATTTTAAGCCAGTATTCTGAAAGTTACCACAGCAATTTTTGTTACTTACCACGGTATTAAATGTAATTTACTGCAGCCCTTGAAAATTACTGTGATTTACAGAATACTCACCTCTGTCTCAGATATTGTTCATATTGATATAATCCAAATACATATATGCCTTCTTTTAAGCCAGTATGTATTTCATACATTCTCAGTGATAAATTAAGGCACATACAACTCATTTGTGGTATTCTTTTACTTGTGGAATACGTAACAGTGAGGTTATCATTTTATTGGTTTGAACGAAATTTCTCATACCAACAAAAGAATGGCAAATTGTGTGTGGGCTGCTGTACTTCTTCCGAAGTTTTCTCTCTCTCAAATACATTAATGTAGCAATAGTAATGGTTTAGATGCTGTTAACTCATTGCTATTGTCATTGGGTTTCCTATTAAGTCCTCCAATTGTTGGTGATTCCGGAAAATTAAAAATTTCCTGAAAATGATGGTAATTTTCAAAAATTACCATAATTAACCATGGTAATTTACTCATCTCTAATTATACCCATACCAGTCCTTTATTATGAACAGACTAATATCACTTCCAGGCTTCTCTCCTCCATATTTTTCAAATACTATTCCTACTGTACTACCTTTGCACCTAATCAAAAACAGTGATTTATGAGGAAACACTTGCATAACACTGATGAGATACTGTAGTTTCTCATTCATTTAGTAACTTTGGATGCAGCCATCATATCATTACTTCAGTGATAACCCAATTATTGACGTTTTGATGGTAAAAAACACAGTAACAGTAATATCATATGCATGTACATGTCCTGTAATTGGCAAGGTTGCCAACTAATATTTACACACATTACTTTAGTCAAAAGAACTTCTGCATAAATTGGGTCTACGGAAGTTTTTTAAAGGTCAGAAACACTAATTGCAAAAATGCTCTTTAAGTCAACAGTCAAGGAACTGATGCACAAAAAAATAATTATTATTCCTCTTAAAAATTATGTTTACCTTCATCAATTACAGACCTCATATCCCCACAGTCATGTAAAAAGCTCTTGATGGTCCAAGCTAAACATACATCTTCAAACTGTCATTTCTTCTGATTATATTCCAGGTGTAGGAAGAACTTGGCAGTTCCTGGCTGTTTTAGCCTTAAGTGGAGGTGATTTAAAAGTGACTATCTTTTTCTCCCTGGCAGAAAAAAAAGAAATTCATTGCTTTAAAAAGGCAATGGCTAAACAAAGCATAAGCCTTATTGAAGAGCTAAATGATTCATTTAAAATCCAAATTTAGACAGATTTTCCAGTTCAGGCTGGTAGGAATTTTGCAAATATTTGTATAAGGAAGACTAGAATAGGCATAAGGCATATGAAAAGTGGGTGTGGAGGAAGATTGAGAGGGTGCAGCACACAGAATGGAAGACAAACGAAGAAGTGCATGGTATGGTGGGTGAAGAAAGGAAACTTCTGGATGGGATCACAGGGAGGAAGGGTATGTGGCTGGAAGAGGTGATGTAGGGCAATGGGTTCCTTTATTGGGCCATTTTAGAAGGGTAAGATGTTGGTCAACCTGGTAAAGGGAAGAAAGGGGATAGGTTTTAGGATTGAAATGAAGAAGGGTAAAACTCATGATGAAATGAGAAAAAATGGATTAATGGCTCAATAGATATGGCACTATACATGTAAAAATCTAGGGCATTGTTGCTCACTACCATTTAAACCATACCTAAACTATTAAATCATTAAAAAAAGTAATATCAGAATAATTAAATATTAACTAATATGAACAGCAATATATTTAAATTATTATTACACTTATTTGAATTTATATTTATTGTATCTTGTAATTATAAGCCAATATTCGAATTACTAAAAAAATGGTCATCTTGGTTCAGGTGATATAACTCTTTGAATTTGTTTAGAATTAAATGAAGCTTCAACAATAATTACTTGTATCAGCTATATTTTAATTCAGTTCATTTGATAGGATGTAATGAATATGATCAAATCTGGATGAAGTTGACACTGGCTTAATTGTATCTTCTAACACATTCTAAACAACATTTGTAATTTTAACTTGTTAATTTAAAATAATGCCAGAGTTTGCAGGAAGATTGAATGGTAATAGATAGCTCAAATTATTTCACAGCTTGAAAAGAATTTAAATAATATATGATACAAATTAGTATATGATACTCATGACTTAAGTGGGCCTTATCACAAAGCATGTTATCGCAGGGCTGAATTCACGCCATGGGATAATGAGCCACTTAAATCACTAGTACTGTAATGTACTATTATTAGAAAAAATTCTGCATAATTCCACTAATTTTTTATTACATCAGTTACAAGGCACCACTATTTACAACAAAAAGGCAACTTGATGGATTAAAAAAAAAAAATTCGATCATATTCTACCCAAATAAGAATGCTCTCATTCATAAAAAGAAATTACAGTGAAACCTCAATTCACGGACACCTCTGACTTAAGAACAGTTTTCAATTCCCCGGCAAAGGATATGCATTTGTATAAGGATCGAACCTCTAGTATATGGACACTCCCACTGACGGACATGGACACCTTGGGCACAATTTTTCTCTTATACAGACAACATCGCCATGGGTTTTCTGACCCATCTCTCAAAAATGGAAAGTTTTTTCCCCTAAAAATAGCATTTATGAATAGCTGGGGGAAAGAGGACAGCGAAAATGGTCAAACCTGTGAAGATACAAGAATGTGCATGAGGGGGAATGAACAAAAGGGTGTCCTGGAATGCATTCTTGGATATGCTAATCCCAAATGAAAGAGTACCTCGGCCAGAAGCGCGTAGGACCCTCGAGCAAGCAGTTGCCTATGATTCGTATGCAGCAGTCTACAGATAACACAACTCGCAGAGGGGCATAAACAAAAGGGTGTTCTGGAATGAATTCTTGGAAATGCTAATCCCAAATGAAGGAGCACCTCATGGAGGCCTCGGCCCCATGGGTAGTGGGACAGGGCCACGAAGGAGGCCTCGGTAAGACGCTCGTAGGGTGACCTCTGCCCTCGAGCAATCAGCTGCCTATGATTCATACGCAGCCAATTACCAGCCGTCTTCTACTGTTGGATGTAGAACTCTAAGGGCTTTTGACAGATCATGCACTTTCAGTACCTTTTGAACCTCTCCAACTGTGCCACCTTGCCGTCACTTGTGTGTTGTGACAGTTCATACTGTTTTTGGTGCTAGAGGGCATCTTGATTTTATTACGCGATGCTGAAGGGTAAAAGTCTTTCCTCACGAGAGAAAGTGCAGCTGTTGGAACATGTGGATAAAGAAAAGAGTAGTGTCTGTAAATTAACGGTTCATTTTGGTGTGAGTAAGACTCAAATCGCTGATATTCTGAAGCAGGAGACCATCATGAAGTTGTGGACGGAAAATCATAATGAAAACGTTAAAAAAGTGATTCCTTCGGGAAACAAACTGGATGCTGTTCTCTTTGAGTGGTTCACGAAAGTGAGGGCAAATAATTTGCCAGTCTCCGGACCACTTTTACAAGAAAAAGAGCTTGAAGTTGCAGTCGCACTGGGTATAGAGAAATTTAAGGCCTCAAATGGGTGGCTGGAAAAATTCTGTCTAAGACATAAAATCGTGTTTAAAGCTGTGAGCTGCAGAGGAGTGCAAAGAAGGTGCTACGGAGTGGATTGAAAGGTTACCTGTGCTGCTAGAAAACTTCGAACCTAGGAACATCTACAATGCAGATAAAACAGGTTTGTTTTTTAGAGCCTTACCTAACAAAACCCTGGCCCTAAAATCAGATGGAGGGAAAAAAAATGGAGGGAAGGCACCTAAGGAGAGGCTGACGATCTTACTTGGCGCAAACATGGAAGGTGATTTTCTGAGACCGGTGGTGATAGGAAAAGCTGAAAATACAAGGTGCTTCATAGGAGTGAGTAAAGATAAACTACCCATTACGTGGAAATCAAATAAGAAGGCTTGGATGACTACAGAGATAATGACAGAGTGGTTGCAAAAACTCGATAAAAAAATCGGACAGGAAAAAAGAAAGATTTAGCTATTTCTTGACAATGCTCCTTGCCATCCCGATTTTAAGTTAAAAAATATCAAATTAATTATTTTCCCTCCAAACACTACAAGTGCATTACAACCAATGGACCAAGGCATCATTAAAAATTTCAAAGTCCTCTACAGACAGTACATTTTGAAAAGCATACTATCTAAAGTTGACCATGGGCATTCCCACACTCATGTGGAGAAGTCGATTACTGTTCTTGATGCAATATTTTGGAATGATCGAGCAATCAAAAACATAAAAAGTTCAACCATGTGTAATTGTTTTGTTAAATCAGGGTTCTGTAAAATTGAATTATCACCAGACGTGGAAGATGTTACAGATGGCTTGCAGTTAGACATTTTGTTAAATGATGCTGGCGAAAGTGCTGAATTTGTGAGCATTGATTATAATTTGTTGATCGTGGACCACGAGGTTGACATGGAAGAAATTATTAAAAGTACTCCTGATGAAGGAGACGACGAAATCAGTGAAAATGATGGCAGTGAGCCTGAGCCTATAGTGGAAGAGATGCTTGTGGTATTGTATGCCAGTATGCCGTTGCATCAAATTGAACTGTTAAAAGAATTTTGCATGTCAAAAGGCAACAGCGAGGCATTAAGTAGCCTTACTGATGTACAGTTAAATTTTGAATAAGATTTGTTACAAAAAGAAATAAACGAACCAAAATCAATGATTTCTTTACCCCTAAGTGTGCTATGTATTTGTATGTATACATATTAAAATGTGTAAATGCTTCGAGAATTTTAAATATATGTGAGTAAATGCATTACGTTATGTTATTATTTCAACTTTTTTTTTTAATTATTCAGAGGTGATATTTGAAATAAAAGGATTTCTTTCAGCTGCCTTAAATTCCTAGAGTATAATATATGCGTGGTAAAATAAAGCGTAAAAATGATGTTTTCTTTGGGTCACCTCCAACTTACAGACACCTCTCACTTACGGACACATTTTCTAGGACCATTACTGTCCCTAAGTGAAAGGTGTCACTGTAATAAGTCCCTTTAATTCACTTAGCAACATCATTTAAGAGCTAATAAAGTTCATTGAGAAACAGGAATTACTATTCAGTTTCAGATCAGTTTCAAAGTATATTAATTTGAATATCAGGAAAAACCAATAATGAATAAAACTTAAAAAACAATGTAAATATGGATTCATTTCGTGTACAGATTGACGATGAAAAGGAACAGGAATTCATTATTTAGAGGAAAATGGATCTCATTTCGAAATTAGGTACTTGAGAATTCATTGAAAATAGAGATTCCAATTTGAAATTTGGATTTGATGAATTTGTACAAGACTCATCACTAATTATACCTTAAAATTGCTTAGAGATTAATAAAATAAATCAAGCACATCTCAAAATGAATCTTGTCATGAAAAACAGGAAAAATGAGGTACTATACAGGCCAAATCATAGAGGGTAGAGTGGGATATATTATCTGGCTCACACACAGGAATCTCACAGAACATAAGTATTCACCAACAATAAGTATTCACCAACCAATGTTAGGAATACGGCTAAGAGTAATGTGATCTTGTGATTGGAAGATTGAAGAGCTGCAATGATATTCCGAATCGATTAATTAACCTCCAATACTACCCTTGCAAGTTGAAAAGAATTTAAATAATATATGATATGTTTATAAAAGAGACATCAAAAAGAGATCACTTAAACTAAAGGCAAAAAAAAAAACAAAAAAAACTACAGGGAGCACAAACCTTTTTATGTTTTTTTCTTCACTTCTTTTCACTTTATTTTGCCTTTTTCTACACAAATAACAACAGAGCCGAAGGCTGAAGAAATATATTAATTCAGCAGCACTCAATAAACTGCAACCAAGAAATAAGCCAGCAGTGCCTCCTAGGGATACTGAAACATAAAATGTGGTTAAATTTCAATTGGTAACATGTAAAAAATGAATTAGCAGTGAAAAAATGGAATGATAAATTAATGCCATAGATGTAAAATTGAAATTCTAGCACACCCAAGCCTATACATTCCTCATGCATTTTCACCAACAAATTTAAAAGATATACCTTCTATTTTTTTCTAGCATCTACTGACATCTTGTATTACAACCAGGAGATGTGAAATAAAGGAACAACTAAAGTACATGTAACTATCCAATATCAATGCAACTTCTATAATTACTATATGCCCATTAGTTAGTGTTAAAAGTAGAGATGGGTAAATTATTGTAATTTTCATTGAGGGACATTACCAGGGTAAATTATGGAAATTTTCAAAAATAACCATAATTTTCCAGTTATTTTTAAGTTTCAGCAATGAATATCTAATGTAGGATTCTTTAGGAAAGCCAATAGCAACAGCAAAGAATTAACAACATTTAAAGAATCACAATTGCTACATGTATCAGAAATAAAGAAAATTTAAAAACAATTATGGCAGCCCATATGCGATTTGGCATTCTTTTATCTGGTATGAGAAATTTTCGTTCAAACCATTTAAAGGATAGCCCCACAAATGAGTTGTACATGCCTTAATTTATAATTTAGATTGTATGAAATACATATAGAAAAGACTTAAAATAATATGTTTGGAATATAACTGTATGAAAAATATCTGAGAAAGAGGTGAATATTACCAATTATAACAGTTATTTTCAGAGGTTATGGTAAAATACATAATATACCCCGAAGTAATCTATGAAAATTACCATGGTAATTTTCAGAATCACGCATCTCTAGTAAAAGCCTATCTCAATACACCAAGACCAGCAAGTACTATTGTGTTACTTACCAAGTAGATCTTCAATGCCAAAAATTATCTCTCTTCGTAGTCTAATTCTTGCAAAATGCTCCACAGCTACTCGGAATTTTATATTCTCATTATTGACCGGAGCTCTAAAATTGTATTTAAAATATAAAGCATTAGACTTAATTCTAACAACAATAGCCATTTCATTCAGATTTATATACTGAAGAGCACCTACATACAACAATCCTATGAGCCACTTCATAGGCTTGTAGCAGGGGGTAATAGTACACTAGGAGTGAGGTGGCTTCTATTCTACATCCCAAGCAGCCACCCAATATTGGGCCATTAATGGCCCAATATTATTTGCTGATGAGCCAATGTCAGCCCAATATTATCAGCCAATATTGGGCCACTGTCGAAATAATAACATTTTACGTTATTTAGCCAAGATTGGCTTAGTCTCATTAGCCAATATTGGCTAGATATTGTTAAGCCCATTTGACACGGTCCAATATATTAGCCAATCCATTGGATATTGGATTGTGGCATGCTTGACGCACACCAATTTCCAGCCCAATTTCAATACCACAATCTCCCAGACAATTTCTCACCCAATATTGGCACTTAGAGCAAGTTCTATTTTCTGCGGACCAATCTCCAATCAGAAGTTAGCTTTGTCGTGTCCTAATGACAAAAACAAGAAGCTCTTAGCAAAACATCTAACCAGGTGTTTGGGAACTAATTACATTTGTGCTGAAATCAAGTGGTATGAAGGTTTTATAGGTTAGATAAGGAGGATGAAGAGTGGACGAAAGAAGTAATAGTAAATTATACTTTCAATGTCCAATTCTGTCTCGGTCTATTACATACCAGCACTTCGAGATGTTCTTTCTTTCTATTTAGTTATGTGGCGTGCTCATGCAGGATTTTGGAGAATTATTTTTGCCAATATTGGTCCCAATATTGATGCTTCTAATCCGGAAAATATCACTCATTATTCCACCCGATACTGTGCCGAATAATTGTACCAATTTATTGACCAATGTATTGGGCTGTGTCAAACGGGCAAAAAAATCAAACAACGTTTAAAACATTTTCCAATTTTTTTCACCACAAAGTGTATAAATAAACTATAAATTACAAAAATTCAATTAAATGAAGAAATCTGACCACAATGGTCAGCACACTCAAATACAACAAAGTTTTTCATCAAAAGATGGCATGAACATGTTAACACCAAGGACAAGTACGGATTTGATAACTACCTACAATTTTAATTTACTCACGCACACATACGCAAGTACAGGTGTGGCTTAAGGAAATTTTTTTGGCCCATGAATTTTCACCCTTAGACACCCTCTCCACATTTCCTTACCTGCCAAAATTTTAGTAAGGCTTTGGTTTACCCAAGTAGCATGCGATATCTACTGGATATCCGTACATGGCAACAAATAGCCATAGAAGGTAATATTGAATCTTAAATGTTGTATGGATATTGTATGTATATCATGTTATGACATCCAGCATTGGATATTTTAATGCTATCCATGAAACATTTGCTAATGGAGATTTATTGGAAAAATAAAATAATATATAATATTATCTTTATAAGAGCCAAATGAAGCACCACTAGAGAAAATATTGACATAAGTGATCATATTTCAAACATCAGCTAGCCATGGTAGTCAGAAACGGGCCAGCCAGACAACACATAGCTTTGAATCCTACCTCATAAGCTTAGGTGTTGTGGTACGTTGTCTTAGGATTAGATTAGCTTAGATGGTGTGATGTAATTGTGATCTCCTTCCCACTCTAAGTTATGCCCTCCTACTTGAATGCTTAGCTTAGCCATTGTTGGTGAGATTCTTCATAATACTTTAGTTTTCTTATAATTAGTCTTCATCCCATACCTCTCACACTGACTCACTAATGCATTTACTGTATGCATTATGTATTAATGCATTAAATTGTAACTGCGTTGCTGACTTGGTTACCAGAGCTTGGTCATCCACAAACATGTCTTAATCAGTTTCCCTCCTGCCATCACACCAACTGAAAGTTCCTCTCAAGCCTCTCTAAACATGTCTTTAACAAATATATTGAATTGCACAGGCAACATTGGGCAACTCTGTCTCAATCCTCTTTCTAATACTGCCCATTCTGATTCTCCACCATCTACCTTAACTTGAGCAGTATGAGACATGTAAAGGTTTTGAATAAGTTGTCTCTCTCTCTCTCTCTGACTGGCTCCAACATACAAAATTTTGCAGTGTATCAAAAAGAAAATAAAATCCTGTAAATGCCTATTGCATTTCATTTTTGTTTTGAATGTGGTCATAAATGGGAAAAATCTGCAAGTTAAGAAATATGCAGGAAACAATTCAATGGTTATGGTATGGATATCTAATCACAGGAAAAATCTGCAAGTTAAGAAATATGCAGAAAACAATTTAATGGTTATGGTATGGATACCTAATCACAGGATGATTTTGGATATTCTATAGATGTCTAAAACCGGGAACTTCGGATATTCTATGGATGTCCATGAAATGTTATATGGATAAATCTAGATATCATATGGATATGGGCTTAGATATTATATAGTTATCCAGTGGATATTGATTGCTACCTGGGTATTTACAGGAAGTTTCTTTCGCATTTGTGGAAGGATTTGATATTTATGTTTTGATACCATTAGTTGTTTGTTGAAAATTGCTGGGGTTCATGAAGGTAGTCCATGCTGACAATTTGTATCACGCGCGCAGCAGTTAGAGGTAAAATTTTATCTTTCTGGCAAAGTAGTTTGGCTCCCCTGCCTTGTTCACAGCTATTTTCCCCCCCTATCTTCCCCTCCCTCTTTCACTTCACTCCCTCCACTTTGCCTTTCCCCTCCACCACGCAGAAGTGCAACAGGTTCTTTTGCTACTGTTATACAGGTGTGGCGAAAAGGAAATGTAGTGCCTGTGGTAATCTTATCTTTCTCATTCTCACCAAACCAAAGAAACATTTTCTTGGGTTTGGTGAGAATGATTTCCCAGGTAAAAATATTCTTTAAAGCTAGACCAAATTCACAGTGGAAATATCATTTGCCTGGACTGGGAATCGAACCCAGATCCCTTGACTTCGTACCGAGGGCCCTAACCAATTTCACACAATTGTGTGATCACTAGCGAGTGACTCCATTGAAGTAAGTGCACGGCTAGTTCCGTAGTTCTTTGAAAATGTCCAAAGTAAACACCTTTGTATTGAAAGTTGGACTTTACCCCATGGACTATGGCAATTAGCGCTCACATATGCGTACCTATGGCATCATATGCACAGTACCTGTGAGGATAACTTGCTCCTTAAAAGCCCCCATGAGATTCACAGTGGAAGAGGACGCCTAGGTAGCTAATTGGTTAGAGCACTCGACGTGAAATCAAGGGATTATGTGTTCAATTCCCAGTCCAGGCGAATGATTTTTCCACTGTCACTTTCACATAATTGTTTTATTTCTTGATTAGAAGAAAGGGTGTACTTATTTTATCAATTTATTACGAAATATATGTCATGTGCCAAAAGGGTATGGGTTAAAATTGCACTGAAATGCAAAAAAGAGACAAATCAGTATGATGCATTCTTCTCACATTTTTCTTCAGAGATTGATAATAAGAAAATGTGACTGATAATGAGAAAAAGGGCTCAAAGAATTGCAAATATCAATATGCAAACAGAAACCACTCAAATCACCTTAATAATGCAAATGACTCTCCCAGGTAAAGATATTTGTCCGGTAACTTCCCAGAAACTGGTCTGTAACTGCTTAGAAAGACATATACCAGACTCCTGGTTTGTAACTGGACTGAACAGGTCTGGATTTTAAAGATGTTTCAAATTCTGACCAATTACAGACCACTTCCAGATCAGATATTAGTCTTTCAGAGTAGTTACAGACAGTTTTAGAGCAGACACAGACCGGTTTCAGAGCAGTTACAGACTAAATATTTTACCTTGGCTGTAGCTAAATTCAAATATATTTAAATATTTATTCAAAGAAATAATAATAAATAAGCAAAAGGGATCCAAATGAGTTGTTTAGGAGCACAAATCAAACAATGGCCCATTCCTCCTATGATACATGCTAAGGTACTAACTAATGACTTGGTTTTCAAGATAAAATTATAAAGAAAAAGTCTTACCCTTTACTTGACGATAACTTGGATTCCAGTAAGAAACTAACATCATCACACTGTGGATAACAATCACATTTGAAGTCCCCATCTCTAACAAGATAAATAGGGCCATCCAACTTTCTTAATTTTTCTGAAATGTTAAGTTAAAGGCTAAATATATTGTTCGGTATAAAATGAGTAATAAATCACCAACACATTTTGGTAAACATATTACATAGCATGCATGGCACATGTCTATATTAGAATATTATTAGAGGTAGTCTACTCATGGCATTCAGAGTTTATCAGAGTTTCAAATAGAAAATCAGTTCCGGTGACTTATAGATGATTTTCATCACTAAGGTAAGACAGAAATAACCTATATCATAGCTTTCACAGAATATTAGGAATAAATTGAATATAAACTACTTGTTAAAGGAACTTTGCAAAGCAATGAGAATTTGCTAAGAAGAACTTCAAATTTGAGATTTATGACTTAAATTTTCATCAAAGAAATAATTCATACCTGAATATCTATGCAGGCAGACAAGTCCATCTATTTTACACACAGGGGCATGAGCTGTAAAATTATAAGAAAATAGGAGGGTAGTGTCCCTTTTCTGGGGACCTACAGACTCTCATTAGTTGGAGGCAACCTTTACAACCTTCTTTATCTGACCCTTTAGTGGGCATTCCCCTGATTGTCACTAATTTATGACTGCTACCCCATACCAGAAGAATGTTCACAATTCCCTTCTTAACAACTTAGATACATATGTACCAACCACTACAGTGAAATTAGGTTATAATATTAAAAATCCATATAAAATCCTCATAAAGTAGAGATCAGACCTTCACCTAATTGCCTTTTGACAGCATAATGATTCAGGTGATGTAACATATTTTTAGTATTGTCGAAAGTTTAAAATACAGAGGATCAAGTTCCACAAGGACCCCAATGTCAATAAAAAATTAAGTTAAGACCTAAGCAGAGGGTCAGATCAGCAAGTTCATAAGGGTGGACCCCAACTAGTTATGGTTGATCATCAATAGGTCCACTACAAATCAATGCAAACCAACAGAAATCTTTTAACGTACACCTATGAAATTTGCAAGATACCCCTGTTAGTACAAAAAATCTACTCACGGCTGCTCCAAAAATGAGGGACACATCCACAATAGTGGAAAGCCAGTTTCCTTCTGCATGACATTATGCAAAGATTATAGCTAACAATTGGAAGACCTAAAATAGAAACAATTCATTAATATCATAGGAGTACATCACTTTCAGCATTTGAAGCTGAGAGACAATTGACATCAACTGGAAGGAGAAAGAAACCTCTAACGCATAGATGATTTGTGTTACTTATTTCCTGAATGGGTAACCACCTATGATACATTCATAATTATAAAATCTTAAAAAAAAACTCCAACAGTAAAGATATTTTTGGCCTCTCCAACAATCTTATTAAGAGTTTAAATGAATGTATCACTGAACCTCTTTCTATTATTTTCAATACCTGCTTACAGTCTGGTATTTTTCCTTTGGTTCGCAAGCATTCAAAGGTCATTCCCATTCACAAAAACCGTCCCAAAGATGACCCTTACTGCTATCGGCCTATCTCAATAATTCCAGTTATTAGCAAAAAATTTAAAAAAAGCAAAAAAAGGCAAAAAATATAATAAAAAAATGATCAGCTATTCCGCTAGTAATCAGCTATGTGACTTCCTTGAAAGCAATAAGCTATTTAGTTCCTCAAAATATGGTTTTTGCAATGGAAAAACCACCATTCAGGCCATTCAGAATACTACCAACACCATTAGTAAGGCCAATGAAGAAAAATCATCTGTTGGCCTGATTGCATGTGATTTGACTAAGGCTTTTGATTGTGTCTCCTATTCTCTACTTCTCCATAAGCTAGATCATTATGGTGTCAAAAACATTGACTAAAGCTTTTTGACTTGTACTTGAGTGAACGTTCACAGTCTGTTTTATTGAAAACAAACTGTCCCGAATGATGCAAGTCAACCAAGGTGTCCCCCAAGGGTCAGTGTTCTGACCACTTTTATTTTTGGTATTGATAAATGACCTTCCATGCAATGTTTCAAGTGAGTCAGTGTTGTATGTGGATGACACAACATTTATATATAATGCTAAGGATCTGAAGAGTATCCAAAACTATACTAATTCTGTAATGATTGGCGCTCAAGCTGGTTTACTGCTAATGGACTTACTTTAAATTTGTGGTGTATTTGAAATGTGTGCTAATTATCTCTGAGGACGTATTTTTCTCCGACAGTCTTCTGTCAGGGAGCCCTGTAGCATCCTCTGGTGGGAGTTTCAGTGTATGAGTGTATGTGTGGTCACATGGCCGGGATCAATGTCTACTGTGACCAGGAAAATTAATAGTTAAATCTTGAGTCATCCAAGTTGTTTGTTTGTGAAAACTATAGGTAAATATACAATAAAATTCAGAAAAAACACAATTGGCTACCTTCTCTCTTAGAAAATCAATAAACAAAATTGGTAGTATTAAGCTCCTAGGATTCGAATTGGACAATAAGTTACTCTGTGACTCTCACTCTTCCACTATCTGTGTCAAGCTATCTAAGGTTATTTTTATGTTGCGTAAACTTAAGGATCTAGTACCCAATGATAATTTATGACTGATGTACTTTGCTTTTTTTCATTGCCATTTAAATCACAGCATTGAACTCTGGGGCCATGCTCATATGGCTAATAACGTATTTTTACCACAAAAAAGAGCCAATAGAATCATCTTGAATTCACCCTTCCATGAGCACTACCAGTCTATCTTTAAAAACTTGGAATTATGACCCTATATAGTTTGTATGTATGTATATAAATGTTTATGTAATGTCAAAGAAAATATTTACCAACATAAGTCTGCACAAAGTGTCCACTATCATGACACCAGTAAGAAGGAGAAACTTGTCATACCTCAGTGCAGGTCATCAAAAACTCAAAATCAATTTAATTAGATGAAGTTGAAATTTTTTAACACTTTACCTCAAGAGGCCAGAACTGTAACATATTTGAGATTTAAAAAAGTCTTACACAGGTGGCTTGTATCAAAGTGTTTCCTGATATTGTTTTTTTATTATTTTATGTGATGTGATAATTTGTTATTTATTGACCTCTGACGAGGACTACTGCAATGTAATAATGCTTGATTAATATCTAATAAATGATGGTAATAATAATTCCTTCAAACCATCTGATATAATTTACTAAAGTAATATACTAGGACTAGATAACCCGAGCGAATATTTCGCACAGAATGCAGCTTCTTCCTGTTTCTTCCTTCTTTCTTCCTGTTCTTCTACCTGTCGAATAATTCGCACAGTATGGAGCTTCTTCCTTCTTTCTTCCTGTTATTTTACCTTGTTCTTCCCATGGACAATTATATGTTATTTATGTTTGTGTTACAGATACACAATGTAAACATAAACAGTAAATGGTCACACTGATTGCATGTAGAATGTAAACAATCAAACTAAACGATGTGTTAATAGATGGCGCCTCCTACAGTCTTTTAAGCACGTAACCATTGCCAAGATATTAGTTGATTATACTGTCAGCAGATGGCTTTAACTTTTTTTTACTTTTTTAACAAAAACTCTATTTTTAAACAATTTGTCTATTTTTCATCAATGTCAGGGAACATAAGCTTTAAAATGATGTTTGAATCATTAATTTTGATGAATAATTATGGGAGTTATGGCGTTGCGACAAAAAAACACCTTTGAGAAATAATATACAGTCAAACCTCCATACAGCGGACATGTATGGGACCGGAAAAATTGTCCGCTATTCAGAGGTGTCCGCTATTCAGAGGGGGCTGCTATGCGGACAATTACGGCACAGTCACAGCATCATTTAATAAAGACATAAGAATTTTAATACCTTTCATCAATTTTTTTACTACTAAATATTGGAACAATACTCTTTTAGCATAAACACTCGTAATGAAAATATTGTTAATTTTTGTCTGTGTAATAACTTTTGGCATCTTCATTATCATATCCAAATTTAAAACAAATATTAAAACAAAACTAAATAGTGAAACAACTCTTTTTGCATAAACATTCTTAATGAAAATCTTATTAATTGTTGTCCGTGTAGTAACTATTGGCATCTTCATTATCCAAACCAAATTTGAAAGCTCTGAAAACCCTATAATAGAGAGTACAAACGTATTACATATAAAAATACATTTTATTGGAGCTCTTTATGTATAATTATATACTTTGGTTGTGGAGCTACTCATTTTGTGAGTAAAGGTCAAGAAAAGCATGAAAGTTGACAGATTTTCTCATTTTAATAGATAAATATAATAGATAAATATGAAAAATTAAAGTGATATTTCATTGAAAAAGTAACAATTTTGTGTTGCTTATGGCTATGAATAGCATTGGATTTTCTACTGCATCCCATTATTCAGCATGCATAAATTTTCTACTGGAGAAATAGAAAATGTGCAGTCAAACAATATTTATACTTGTCAAATTTAAAACAATGTGTGACTTCATGCAATCCATGGTACATACCACTACTAAATGAAATAGCCGGTAATCTTTTGCTGTTTTGAGGTAGACTCACGCAGCGTAATCAACTGCAGTCCTGTGACATCTCCTTTACTTAGAAAAACTTGCTTTCTCTCTTCAATACTCCTCAAAGTTTCTGTAGTGGTCAGAATTTTCGTATGGACTTCCTGCACACCGTCGGTAATTTCTTCATCTTCGTCAGTACTTTCAATGTTTTCTGATGGAGAACCCATTTCTGCCTCAGAAATAAGATCGTTTGTCCTCAGGGATTGGTCTTCTGTGCATAAGCACTCATCTATTGTAGCATATCCCTCTTCTACTTCACCCTCAAAATTCTTCATTAGTATTTCCGGTTCTTCTTGGTCAGAGTTTCTGCTCTCTATCATAGAATTACTGTCTTCCTCATTGTAATTGAATCCTGCCTTAATGAAGCAATTACGGACAGTTGCTCCCTTAACATCATTAACCGATGAAATAGCCCATAGAATGGCATCGAGAATAGTGATGCTTTTTGTAATGTCATTTTCTTCACTTTTGTCTTCAATTTTCGATAAAATATGCCTCAGTACCCTTTTTCTGTATAGGATTTTGAAGTTTTGTATCACCCCTTGATCCAAAGGCTGACAAAAAGATGTCGTATTAGGTGGGAAAAATACAAATTTCACATTTTCTAACCTTAGTCCGGATGGGATGAAGCATTATTGAGGAACAATATAACCTTTCTTTTCTCCCTGCCCATTTTCCGGTCGAACTTTGTAATCCAGTCAGTCATGATGCCACGAGCCATCCATGCTTTTTTGTTCACATACCAGTGAACACCAAGATTGTTTACATTTATGTTCTTAAAGCATCGTGGTCTGAAGGATTTTCCAATCATCAGCGGCATTTCAAATTCACCGATCATATTTGCACATAACAATAATGTGACTCTTTCTTTGGAAACTTTTCCACCCGAACACTTTTCTTTCTTCAAACACATGGTTTTCTCCGGTAATGCACGAAAGAAAACTCCGGTCTCATCACAGTTGAATATTTTTCTTTCACTGTAAGTTTTACACAAATCCTTTAGTTTGGACCTCCACTCTTGCACAGTTTTCTCACTCACGGAAGCTGCTTCTCCACACACACTTTTGAATGATATGTTATGGCGTAATCTAAATTTTTCAAGCCAGTCATTCGATCCCTATAAGTCTGAGACACCCATTTCTTTTGCAATTTCAATTGCCTTCTCTTGGATTAATGGACCAGATATTGGAATATTAAACGAACGTGCACTACAAAACCACTCATAAGTGAGGCTATCAATTGCCAGCCCGTCCGATTTTGGAAACTGTCTCTTGATGTTTTCACCTTTGTTCTCAGCCCATTCTTTCAACAGTCTGTCCTTGCTCTTAAGAATGTCATTTACTTGCGTCTTCCAGATGCCAAATTTCTCTGCAATTGCACGAACACTTAACTTCTCTTTGTCTGATGCAAGCACAATGTTAACTTTCTCATGTAAACACAGCCTTTTCCTTTTTCCAGCCATTGTTCGGTGCAATGATATGCAAATACTTTTTGGAGGATGATGCCCAAGCAGTTTCGTTTTCGTTGGTCTTCACTTATCACCTCACGAAATTCAAAGGACACTGAGGCTATAGTGTCGGAAATCTGACTAACCTAGCGGGCCAGTCATACATACCCCTCCTCTTCCCTTTAACACTCTGACTTTTGCGCTACTTTGTACAAAAGTTCCCCTACTTTTTAAGTGCCTGTGTCAGTGCTCATGATCTTTCATCCTTCAATTTCTGGATAGTGTGGAATATCTACATTGTATTCTGTTGTCTGACCCTGGTGTCCGGTGTACTTCTACAGCTATTTGCATTCAGGTCTGTCTCTCTCCCTTACTATCCCACGTACCCAGGTGAGAGCCGCCCATCTTTCATGCCCGCTTGCAGATCTATTGTATCCAGGTGTCAGGTTGGGCCTCAGTCACCAAAACAAGTGATTCAAAGTCAATTCTGCGGGGATTCTGTATCCCTGCCGGACTGAAGCATTCCCTTGGTAGACATATAAAGCTTGGGAATAGAAGTAGAGAGGTCCCCAATTTCCCTCCTCCATCTCTCAAACTTCCTTATCTACATCACTCTAAGGACCTCATTTTGCTTTGCTGCTCCCGAGCCTCTTCCTATTCTTTCACTATCTCTCCCCTCGGCAGTCAGCAGAACCCCATACTGATAATTCCACAACACCCGCAATAAGGAATGCGTGACAATAAAAAAAGGAAGGAGCACCAAGCAGTAGACCAACAAGGTGTTTCTCTCAAATTGTTCCATGTTTTTTTTTCCTGGATTAGTTCTTTGTAAACAATAGGCTTTCAAGAAATGGCATTTTTTTGTTTGGAGGAAGGAAATTTTCACAGGATAGAACATAGTGTGTCCGTTATTGGAGGTAATTGGGGCAAAAATATACATTTTCTGCTGTCCGCGTCCGTTATTAAGTGTGTCCGCTATTTGGAGGTGTTAGTTCCATAAGGTTCAATGTTCTGCTGCCGGGACCTAAAAAACTGTCTGCTAATGGGAGGTGTCCGTTAAGGGAGGTTTGACTGTATACGGATTCTGGAGGAACGACGACCCCTGCTCTCACGCAACCCGCACATCAGTACAGGTGCTTTAGTTGCCGAACCTCCAGGATCGAAAGAATATATATGATTATCAGTTTTTTAAACAAATACATTAATTATACACTTTTTTATTTTTCCTCAAAAGTGGGTAACATAAGCTTTTAAACAATGTTTGAATCATTGATTTTGATGAAGAATTATGGGAGTTATGGACTATCCACAAAAAAACACCTTTGAGAAATAATATATACGGATAAATTATCCATCACAAAAACCTCAAAACAAAGTAATATATGCCAATAAATCCCATGATATTAGAGCCAACAAATCGGTTAAGTGATATTTTTTCATAGCCACATCAAGACTTTAATGCACATCACTAAGTTGTCTATGGATGAGAATCTCAACTTAAATTTTCCAAGCATGCAATACAGTACATGTATCTAATTTCTCACCACACACCTGTATAAGATGGGTCCCAAATGAGGTCATTTAAACCATCATTCTTCTGGCCTTCATCTAAAAAGAGGCATTTCCTTTGAGTCTGACTTAGCTCCCGAAGTTCTTGAGATGCAACAGTGATTAGAGGTGTAAAAATAGTGCCTTCTTTCATTCCATTTCCCATAAGAGTAAACTTTTGGGATCCCCATACAGGTACTTCGAAAGCAGAATGTACATAATACTGAAAGAAAAAAATAAATCTTATTTTTTATAAATTCACCATTTGTTGTAGTTGCATAAAAGGTAACTCTTCATACCCATAATACATTATTCATAAACCTAAACATATATAGGTCTACAATCATGGGCACATGACTAGAGGTACAATAATTTGAATTTTAACCATGGTAGGTAAACCATCAATGAATTCAGTCCAAATGAGATCAGTATGAGAATCTACAATAGACTATCTCTCAGTATAAAGTGCTCCAAACCATGTAAGTAATACCAAGAAGAATAGACACACTGATTTATTATTATGAAAAATGAGTAAAAAAAACCCCTCACGTTCATCAATAGCTTCATAACCTCCCCTATAACTTTGTTGCATCAATGACATCATTCTTTGGGCCAAATGATATCATTTCTCTAAATTCCTTCATCTCCTCTCATCATGCCTCCTCTTCTGTCTCTTTTAGTTCTAACATCTCTGCCTAAAATTTTATTTTACTCGATTTCAAAATTCCAACCCTAATCGCCAATTTAGGGTACTGTCCATATGAAGTCTACATATGAGCAAAAATATCTCAATTTAATTTTATAATAATATCAATTATTGTTATTATTCTGTCTCCCCCATACAAAAACTGTCCCTCCTCGCCTTCTATTAACAGCTGCCTTGTAAGCAATGACCCAATAGGCTGAAGGATGTTACATTAGTCCATGCTTTTAAAAACAATGTTTAAAAAATTCCTGGCTGAAAACATATCATTCAATATTTTTGGGATTGAAAATTATTATTTAGTAATTTTTTACAAAGATTCCAAAAAAGTAATTTTGAGTGCCTTTTGAGTTTGCCTCGCATCTCATGGTCAGAGAGTACAGAACTCAAATAATTAATTCTCTCTTACCAATGGAAATGATAGCAGTCAAACCTTCCAACGTACATACAATATAAAGATTCAGTCAGCACAAAAAGTTGTCTCTGCAGCAACCCACAGGCGTGTAACATCCAGAAAGACAAGACAGCTGATAATACCAATAAACCCTTTCCTGAAAAGGCATCTTTGTCATGAAAATAAATCTTTTATATGGCGTTTAGATGCAAAAATGCAATTTAAAACTAATGCTGTTTATTCATGAAAGATAATTATTGACATTTCAGAATCAAAAGTCATCATTATACATTAATTATTCGAATTCTTGATGAGGAAGCACCATAACTTAACATTGCCTAACAGGCAAAATTTATTAGTCCAAATTTCACTGTCGAATAATTCTTTGATCAATTATTTTTAATTTGAATTAAGTTTTTGGTGAAATTTTCATGAAAAAGCAATACGGGTATCATTGGATACAGTGCAAAAATGTAAAGAAAATTATCAAAAGTGAGAATATAAGTGGGTCAGAGATCTTCTGACCAGTAAAAGCTACAATGATAAGACCAATGAGATGAATACTTCCAAATCATTGATTTATATTCAAATCAAATATAATAAAAATAATAATATGAAATATTAAGCAATCTTTTGAGGAAACAGATCAAGGCATGATTATAGAGTATGCATGCAATGCCAACATTGCAAATCAGTAAGCATGCAAAGGAAAAAAAAAGCTACAATAAGCAAAAAGGAGTACCAGTGAATAGAATAAAGCATATGCATCATTCATTATTATAATAATGTCGACTCTAAATCTAATATGATTGCGACACAATAAAAGTTCCATGCAGTAAAATAAATATTTTCAGATGCATACTATTCAAAGCAAATACAAATTATTGAATTATAGTGTGTCTAGTTCTGAACTTTTGGAATCTGTTTCCTTACAAACACCAACTCATGCTACCAAAAACAAGTCATTATATCATAGAGTATTTCATAGATGCAACTACATGTACCAAAGCCCTATAGTTAGAATTTTGAGGGAAGGAAATGAACTTCCTCCAGCAATTGACTTTTTTGCCATGAATGCTACGCAATTTAAGCAATGCTTGAGATATTGTTTAAAATCGATATGAAATGTTTTTTCTTTTCATTTTTTGTCTTGTTCATCATTATCAATTTGATGCAAAATGTTATGTATTCTTTGCTTACAACTTGGTTTTCTTGATGTTTTTAATTTTATTTTTCTTAAATGGGTAGTTGCCTGTATATGAGCAATAAATGTATGTATTACATGTATTTATGTATTATGTACAGGTATCCCTCGTCAACCGTGGCCCTCGAGTATCCGCAGTTTGTTTTTTGAGGGCCAGCCTTCTCAACCGCGGGGGTTTCCCTCGTTAACTGCAGTCTACGAGTTGCCCAACGTAGCTGCCCGCAATGCAGAACAAATTTACATAGTATCCAAATTTTTAACAAGATTTACCAATCGCAGAATTAAATTTAATTTTGCACTGTTGTCTTCTGTGGCTATTTAAAACTATTTTCCTTCAAAAATCAAAGTCTTTCACAAAAAACTCACCAATTTCAAGCCATGATTTTCCCACACTGCGGAAATATACTACGCTTTTATTAAGTTTTTTAAGTAAGTAAGGGTAATGCGGTCTTTGCTGACCTTGAAACCTGGAGCTGTTGTTTTGGACTTTGAGATAAAAGTCCGCGAAGGCATTCTCTTCCAAAAAAGTCCTGTTTCATCGGTATTATAGACTTGCTCCCTTGAATAATCAATGAGCTTCCTAAAATTATCAGGATAATAATTTGCAGCAATGTGGTCAACCGAGGCGACTTCACCAGAAATATTCACATTATGGAGATTATATTCCTTGTTAAAATTCTCATAACAACCTTTACTTGCAGTAAATTCTGTTACCACTGCATTCTCGGGATGACACGAAATATTTATGTAATTGCATGGCTTTTTCACGGATTATTAGTGTGCTTAATGGCACTCTGTTTTGTGCCTGACACTCAATCCAAATATTTAATGCTTTTTCTGTTTTTTCCATATTACAATCATGCGGCATGTAGAACACTTTTACACTTGCACTAGTTCCACTTTCAGCACTAGTTCAGATTGATGACTCACATTTTTTAATTGTTCTAATAGTGGATTCGTTCACACCCAGCGACCTGGCCACAGAAGCGCAGGATTCTCCACGAGTCGAGCACTTCCAATTCTTTATGCAGTGTCATTACATGTCTCGCCCATTTTATGAAACTGCTTTTCTCCCCACTTGATTTATGCTTCGACTCCGTCACATCTCATGTTAAACAAAAAGGTGATACTCAGAAAAGAACTGGGACTTCAGTACGCACACGCAAGTTTCAACTGAGTTAGCTTGAGCCTGAGTTTCAACCTGATCCTGAGTTAGGTTTTTCCCTCTGGAGATACAAAAGTAAATAGTGCAGTTAGGATAATAGGCCTTTTGGTGAGGCAAATATGACATTGTCGCATTAGTTGGATTAGTTGGATTAGCCGTCAATGCGAACCTCAACTTCTAAATTATTCTACTTGTTTATCATATATTTCAATGAAATTTGCTTTCAAGTGTCTTATTATTACATAACATGATATTATAAAACTGAACTTTAATTTAAAAAACTATTCCTTCCACGTATTCTACTATTATTATAATAAGATATGTCGTATATCATCGTATATTGATGTTAATAATGTAGTGACACATTACAGTATGACAACGTTTGGCACAAGGGACGTGTTCAATGGGGGTGCGGTTTTGAGACAGTGAAAAGAAATTCCATCATGTATAATCCTGGATACCATTGCATCAGAATTAAAGCCCTGGCTGCAGGCCTCCTTATTGGGTAAAAAACAACTGAAGCACGTCAGAAGATGTGCCAGCAGTCTTACATCAATCTGAACAAGGAAGAAGTCCAAGATTGGAATAAATACTGCCCACCTGAAATATTTCTCAGGGCTTGAGGCAGGGGTATCAACACTGTATAGTTGATGGGCACCTCGGTGAGGGACTTTAATTTCCAGTTCAAGTCCTGTAAAAGCAATGGTATAGCAATGGATGTCACGTGCTATCAGGGACAAAAGAAACGAACATGGCATCCCAGATGACGAGTGTTGTCCAGGTTCGTTTCTTTTACCCCAGATAGTACAGTAAGGAGGCAACACTGGTGAATATGGATGTATGGAATTCAAAGATCCTTTTCCACCACGTCGCTATGCAAAGCAAAGTATAGCAAAATCACATAACTGTGAGAGTTATCTATAACAGCAGGGAAAAACCAGAGACAAGCAGATACCTATAGGTATTTGCTGAACTCAGATGAAAACCTTGTGAAAATGCTTAGTAGCATCGTCTCGCATTTTCTGCAAAGCACCTAGGGCAGTGTCAGCAAGAGGAGAGGCTTATAGCAAAAACCTCAGCAAAACAAGCATAGCAATGAGTAACCCTGCATCTTGAATAAACCTTTGCAATGTACTTGTAGTCGAGATGGAATCCTTGTCAGTTCGCTTTGATATGACCTGATTCAGAGCTTGTAGAACAGGGCTGAGAAGTTCAATGAAGGTGAGTACTGAACCATGCTACTCAACCCAACGAGTGGCGCAAAGTTTCTTCAAGCAAGTGGCTGTAGTTTGAGACTTCAACTCTTCTATTGCCTTCTGCAATTTATTGTTTCTCTTAGGATACCTGAAGAAGTCGTATGCAGATGCCACAACAGCCATGCAATTCGTAATGACTGGGAAACCACATGCATCAGAAACTGCAAGGTTGAACCTGTGAGAACTACAGTGAACATAAATGGCAGGAGGGTTCTTAGCTCTGATGTAAGCTTGTACACTCTGAAAGCGAGAGCTCATTGAACTAGCACCGTCGTAGCCCTGCCCAAATGCCAATGTCACCATGGCTGTTTAACCCTTTCACTGCGGCATGACGTCCTATCACGTCATGGTTGCCTATACCCACTGGCTGATGACGTCCTATCACGTCATGGGTACCGTTAAGCTTTCTTCTTTCGCAGAGGGCGCGCCCCTCCGTCTAGCGACCTTGTAGTGGTCTCCCGTCCTTCAGAACAGCTCAGACAGTCGTACCCTGAAGACCGTTTGGATCTACGCCTATTTTCTGCATCGGTAAAATTTTTTCTTTGAACTCAAGGTAAGCGTGTTTTTCGTAATGCAATAACTCTCGCACACACTATTTTGTGAATATGCATTTCTTTTCGTATTATTTATTAGTCTTGTTTTTTCAGT
Organism: Ceriagrion tenellum; assembly: GCA_963169105.1. Lineage (NCBI taxonomy): Eukaryota > Metazoa > Arthropoda > Insecta > Odonata > Coenagrionidae > Ceriagrion > Ceriagrion tenellum. The sequence goes on from OY720641.1 coordinate 55,478,630, forward strand.
CCTTTTCTTTTTATAAATTTTTCTGGAGAAAAAATTGTTGTATTTTGGTGAAAACGTATGTTTATTTGTTTATTAGTGTATATTTTATCAGTTATTTTTCGTCAAAAATAGGCTTTCGTTTATCTTACGCAATAAATTATCAGTTATTTTGTCTGACATTTAATGAAATTTTATATTTTTATATATAATTTTGATTTATATGATCAGGTTAGTTTAGCATATCATCGCTTAAAAGAGTTAACGTTCTTCTTCTTATAATGTTTTAAAGCATTATTTTCCCGGCTTTCACCGACAGCGAGAGGAATTTTCCAATCGTGAGTTGATCACTGTGGAAACTTAGCATCCGGTGAGCAGTCGTTCTTTTACTTATCAAAGTAAGTATCATTTGCTATTTTATGATACAATTTGTAGTTAAATTTTACCATTTGTGCATGTCATTTATTTAAACTGTCCTTTATTTTAGTCTGTCTCCTACTGCAACTCTACTCAACATCTATCTTCCTCAGTCTTCTTGGGAGAAGGAAGCAAGTTTCAAGGTATTTAGTATTTATTATCTTCACAAATTCATTATTTATAACTAAACACATGCAAAGCATCCATTAAATAACACAGCATTTTTAATTAGCTATTATTTGGGTCAGTTTTAATTTGAACTATCGAAGAACAATTATATCCTTATATGCATAATTTTCCGAGCTCCAGTGGTGTAAATTTTTTTCGCACCTTCTCCTTTAATAATTTTCGAGTCTTCCATCTCAGAGTATTCCAACAACGCTATCTTTCAAGAGTCAATCGAGTTCGGCATCTATTCCATTTCATTTATAGTGAAGACGATACATTTTACCTCTGAATTTCGAGTACCCGCAAAGCTATACTTCTGTACAAACGACGAAGATAAAGAGTAAAATATTCATAGTATACGGTTGCGGAATGTCATTGTACGTACCCAGTATTTCTCCCTTATGCTCAAAATGATCTCATTTTTGAGCGTTTCTCGCTCAACAGAATGGTTTTTCAAGGGACTCTTCTAATGACATTTGATGAAAGGACAGTTAAAGCATTCAACATAGAGTGATTATATTTTTACGCGTCTCGGTATTCTGCCTCTTTCGTGAATTAAGTGGAAGATAAAAATACATTTGAAATTTGAACCTGAGAAAGTATTTACAAAATTTTCTAAATAGATCCGTCACGAATGCCGTTCGTTTTTTCCCACAGAGATAAATTTAAAACTTTACGATGCGGGATGGAAAGTTAACAAGTTAGAGCATAATCAATATTTCTAGGTAGTAACATCTAAAATGTATGTACAAAAGTCCAAAGAACCATTAGTGCAAGGCCTGAGACAAGGAAAGAACGAGAAAAATTAAAGAAGTTGGAAAAACCCTGTGAAAAGCACGTGTTCCCTTGCCTTTTGGTTTAACCTCTACCGACCTGGGCAAGGGCTCTTCGACGTACAGTGTTTTTCCAACCCCTCCCAAATCTCTTTTTTCTTTCTTCCGCAGCAGGCTCTCAGACCACCCCAAAAGTGAGCCACTCTGCTTTTTGACCAGCACCGTGCCGCCGAAACAATAAAATATGGTATTCCCGAAAGGGACGAATTGAGCTGGGTACATGGAAACGGCGGCTCATTGTTTCCTCGTTTCTTTATGTCGCTGAGGGAGCGCCTTTCCGGAGGGGTTGGGAGATAGGGGTCAGGATTAGATAGCCACGTGCGGGTGGCAGGTAGTCCTCAGGAATGGAAAGGTTCTCTGCTAGAGACCATCGGCGTAACTTGGCTGCAGGGATTTCCCCTCCCCCTCTCTGAAGTGGTCACCGATGTTTGGCATGCGCGACTCTCGCACTCCTTTTTCCCACTTTCTTTCCCCCCTCTTTTCTCTTTGCCATCCCCTCGGGCACTTCCAACAACCCTAAGTGAAGGCGAGTCACGGGACAACAGGCAGGAAAACCCTCACCGCCCACTGAGGCCACCACAGCCGCTTGGGATGACTCGAACTTACTATCCACCCTCCTTTATTCTTTACATATCTCTATTATTCTTTACATATTCACTCTACCCTTCAAAGTTAAAGAAAATCCCCTTGCCCTGCCACGCATTTTACGGTGAAATGAGGTAAGGGTGTAATTTTCAACCTCTGATATGTATACTTATCTATACAATGATATTTTCCGCTTCAATATGCCCACATATCGCGATAAGCACCGTGTCTTCATTACATAATACATTTGTAGAAATCATAAAATAAATTTTATAATGGGTTTGTCAGGAATTAGCGACGTTAGCTCGATCTAACACTTTCATGTATTCTTTATTGGTACTTGGAATTATAATCCTCCATCTTCACCATTCTATAATTTTTTCCTTAAAATTTTATGCAGATGATTCGACGAAGGACGAAGAGGAAGGCGGATTCTGATGAAGAAGTCCAGTCACTTCCCCCGTCCTCTTCACTGGAGGACCCCCAGCCTTCCACTTCGAGGCAGGATCCACAGCCTCTAACACTTCCCTCCGAAATCTCTGCCTATTCCAGGCGAGAGTACACGGAGGAGGAGATAGCGGATCTTTTGGAGGGAAGTGAGGAGGAGCTGGAGAGCTCGGATTTCTCCGGGGATTCCGAATATGGCGACAGTGCTGAGGACAGCGATGAGGAACAACAACCACAGTCAGGGTATTCGGATACGTCACTGTTGTCTCCTTCTACGCCCGATCCCAGACACCCTTACCACGGCTCTTCTCCTTCTACTCCCGAACCCATTGACCCTTCTGCCAATCCTTCCTTACCACGTCGCATAACATGGTCCCGGAGTTCAGTACCCCCACAAAATTTCTTATTCAATGAAAACCCTGGCCTCATCACCCCGCCGTCTTCGAGGGAACCTATCGACTTCTTCCGCCTCCTCTTTCCCGATTCTCTCGTTCACGCAATAGTTGATCAGACGAATGCGTTCGCTGATCATCTTATGCAGACGAATGTGTCTCCGAAAGCAAGGATAGGGAAGTGGAAACAATTGACCTATGAAGAGTTTTTAACCTTCATAGGTTTATTGTTCCACATGGGAACTATTCCTCTAAGCAGAATATCAGATTACTGGAGTACTGATATTTTGTTTAACATGCCTTGCTTTCGGAAATGCATGAGTCGTGATCGATTCCTTTCCATCCTGCAAGCTCTCTACTTTTCACCTAACCCCAATCCTGATGACCCTCCACCAAGTGATACCCTTTATAAAGTCCGACCACTTTTTAATTCCTTCCATTCTATAATGGACTCCCTGGTTATTCCTTCCCGTAATCTTTGCATTGACGAGTCTATGCTTCTTTGGAGGGGGAGGTTGCGATTCCGTATTTATATGAAATCCAAGAAGCATAAGTACGGAATCAAGCTGTACATGCTGACCGAGACTTCCGGGCTTGTTCTGCGATTCCTTGTGTATGCTGGTGCAGGAGATTCTGAACTTGGAGGGCGTGGACATGTTGATAACGTTGTCCATAAATTAATGGATGGTCATTTAGATAAGGGCCATTCGTTGTTTATGGACAACTATTACACAAGTGTCAATTTGATCCACACTCTGCTTGAGAGGAAAACGCATTGCACAGGAACTCTCAGATCAAACCGGAAAGAAAACCCGTCCGAAGTGGTAAAGGCTAAATTAAGGCGGGGTGAAGTTGTGGATGCCTATACTAATGATGGAGTTTGTGTCTTCAAATGGAAGGATAAAAGAGACGTTCTGATGATCAGTTCCGAATTCAGAAGTTGTATGGTTGACATGCCTTCTCGAAGAGGAGATGGGGTTGTTTCCAAGCCAGAGGCTGTTGTTAGGTACAACGAGTCGATGGGAGGAATCGACCACTTTGATCAAATGATGGCATACTATCCTATTGAGAGGAAAACCCTCAAGTGGTATAAAAAGTTAGGCGTTCATATATTTCACCTCATCTTAGTCAATAGCTTTTTCATTTTCCAGAAATACTCGGAAAAAACTCCCATCCTTGATTTCCGAATCTCTGTAATTAAGTCCCTCATTCTTCCGTCCTATGCTACCGATCCCAAACCTGCACTACCTTCCAGACCTTCATTCCATTTCCCCAAAATTATCCTCCTCGAAGGTGGCAAAAAATCCTTCCTCAGATGCAAATACTGTTATTCACAAGGGCGTAGAAGGGAGACGGCGTATGTCTGCCCTGACTGTGAAGGGTGCCCTCGACTATGCCCGGAATGCTTCTCAAGCTACCATAGCAAAAAACGTTGAAATATTCCGGCATTTTTAATTTTAATTTTCTACATACTGAGGAGATGAATTTATATTTTTAGCAATTATTTATCATTTTATTATCTTTTTTGTTTTGTAAAGAACCAAATATTTCTGTATATTTTAATATGTAAATTAGGGTAGATGAAATTGTAAATTGTATAGAATTAGAGAAATAAAATTCATGGTTTAATAACAGTAAAACTGTACATATTAGTTTCCTTTATATGTGCTTTCTGATATTAACGTCTGATAATTTTATATGACATATCGCACGCCATAATTTTACATGGCAATAGCACACCATCGTTTATCCCACCTCTTTCTCTCTCTTTATGTGATGAGGCTTTACTGTCACTTGGCTTGTCACACCTCACTCATTGCCAGTTGACTTCTCACCTAAAATTTCTTCACTCAGTAATGAGTGGTTCCTTCCGTCATGAAAATCCCCTCTCTTTCTTTTCTCTTCACATTTCCGCCCGTCCCACTCGCCATTGGTAACTTTTACGCAAGCCGAATTTACGTCTGTCAATTTCCCAACGATCCTCATTCTTCCGTTTACCTTCCTTTTCAATACCCTTCTCCACCCTTTCCCCAGCCCTAGACCTCTTTGCATCGCGCAATGAGTTCGCTGCAAAACTGCGACACATTTCATTTTGATTGTGTCCAGGATTTGATTTATTTGTTATTAAATTGTTGGATTATGCTTAAATAATTTATTTATATTTTTGTAGAAACCAATATAAAGCCCTAAGTTGCTGTTTTTGGTGTTATATAAATAAATAAATAAATATGTTCTGCTCAACTACAGGTAAAAGAATTGCAATTAGTTTCATAATTAGCAGATATTTATGTTGTTCATCGCGTAATGAGAGGCGTTCTAGTTTGAATAAAAAGAAAAACTATCCAAGAATGAGATTGCTAAAAATATTTATCTGCCGAAAGTGAAAAATATGATATAAAAATAAATTATGCTAAAAGAAGAACCAGCAAGCCGGAGCGAGAATTATCGAAAGTATGCAACCCGCATTGCTTGACTATCCCGGTTGACTGATGACGTCCTATCACGTCAAAAATTTAAAAAAATTTTAAACAAAAATGAAAAGTCCTATGACACAAAAAACTATGTTATCGGCTTCAGTAGCGTAAAATGCTACATTTTCTTCAAAAAAATGGTTGTCGTCAGGATGTAAAAATAATCGTTGTATATTGTCAGCATTGAAAGTGTTAATGTATTTATAGATTAATGTGTTAGCGATGCATGCAGTGAAAACAATGGTGTTCTGATTGGAAATGTACACGTGTGAGTTCTTCTATATACGGATGATGCTGTTTTGATCTCGGAGAGACGAAGAGATGAGGAGATAAAGAGACGTGTGAATGCTGGATGGAAAGTGGTAGGTAGCATGTGGAGCATATCAAGGAATGAGTGTCTGTCTAAGGAAGGGAAAATCGCCGTTTACAAAAGTGTTCTCCTCACTTTGTTGTATGATAGTGAAACATGGGTATGTCAGGATAGACATAAGAGCAGACTAAACGCCATGGATATGAGTTATCTGAGGAGTGTTTGCGGCAAAAGTGGGATGGATAGGGTCAGGAATGAGTGGGTAATAAATGAATGTGGGTTGGATGCTCCAGTAATGGACATATACGAAAGGAGTGTGCTTCGTTGGTTTTGCCATGTTGAGAGAATGGATGTGAGTCGAATAACGAAACAGATATATAAGAGTGGAATGAATGGTGTGAGAGGTAGAGGTAGGTCGAGAAAGTTGTGGTTAAATGTGGTTGAGGAAATTCTTAGGAGGAATATTAGGACTCTTAAATACAGGACAGCGTGTATGAAGCAGTGTATTGGGGTAAATGAAGCAAAAGAGGTTTGCAAGGATAGGTTAGTATGGAGGAAATTATTGAAGCAGAGTTAGGTTTACAAATATGTATTTATGAGTGAAACTTTGCGACTCTGCCTACCCCGGAAGGGTACGGCGTTATTGGCATGTATATATGTATGTAATATTACTTGTAATAGACTTATTGATAGTAAAGGAGTGAGAACCACTTTATCTATGTCAATGAAAGTTTGTTGAGAAGCAATTTTGTGATAGGACAACCTACAGGAGAACTGTTGGTAGTGTCAGGCATGTAGCAAATATTTCACGTCCTGATATTCGCTACTCTGTGAGTAAATTAAGCCAAAGATTTGAGAGTCCTACTATGAGTGACCTTAAGGAAGCTAAACATCTGCTTAGCTATTTGAAAACAACCAAAGATTTGTCTATTTGTTATAGGAATACTGGAGAACCTATAAAAGTATATGTTGATGCTAGTTGAGGTGGTGAGACTGAGGAAAAATCTGTAACTGGATACGTGGTACTGTTAGCTGGATCCCCAGTAATTTGGAAAAGTGTACTTCAAAAGAGAGCTGCGGCTAACAATAATGAATCAGAAATAATTGCTATGGTTGATGCATTGCACGAAGTACAATGGTTAGACATTTTTCTAAAAGATGTTGGTCAGAGTAAATTTATGGAGAAGCCTTGTGTGATTTTTGGCGACTACAGAGGTGGTACATTGATATCGAAATGTGAGGGAATCTCTGATAGAACTCGACATTGTGCTGTGGAGACAAATGGACTTAGAGAATCTGTGAACAACAATTTTGCAAGGTTTGAGTATGTACCCACTGAGGAAAATGTGGCAAACTTGCTTAAAAAATCTTTATCAATAGTGTTAACCAGTAAATTTTGTCTTATGTTGGGACTTTGTTAAACTCCTTTGTATGAGGGTCGCTATGAAAGTTTTGAGACAGACTGTTGTCCAGGTTGCTGGTTGTGGATGAAGCAAGCGGGTCGACAGCGGTGTCCTTTCCAAGTAACTCATGCAAGTTGCAACTTGCTCAGCTTATCGCTGTCGTTAATAGGTCTTCCTTTGTTTCTGCTTACGCAGCATTCGTGTGTTGTGATAATGGAGCCGGCAAGAGAGCACTTTCGAGCAATGATTCTTTGCGACTTAAAAAGTGGTCTAAACGAATCTGAAAGCCTTGATCGTTTGCAACAGGCCTTCGAGGACCTTGCTGCTTCCTGTGTGTCAATTTTTCGGATTCTTTAAGAATTTAGAAGAGGTAAAACTTCATTAAAAGACGACGGGAGAAGCAGGCATCCGGCGACTGCACTGACTGAGGAAAACATCGCCGCTGTGGAAAAACTGGTACACGAAAACAATCATGAGTCATATAAGGACATTGAAGCATCACTACAGATTGCATAGCCAATAGTTTCCAAAATCCTGCACGAAAATATTCGAGTCAGGAAAGTTTCATCTCGATGGGTGCCTCACACTTTGAAGGAGGCACAAAAGTGCATTCACGTTGAATGGTGCGAAGAAATGTTGAAAAGATTTGACAGAGGCAACTCCAGGTGCATTTCTGACATAGTTACTGGTGACTAAACATGGATTTATCAGTTCAATCCTGAAAATAAGCGCCAGTCGACTGTATGGAATTTTCCAGACGAACATCCACCGACAAAAGTGAAGCGGCCTCGAAGCGTCGGAAACGCGACGGAAAATTTTCTTCGGAAAGAAGTCACAACTTTTTTCTTCAAAAGCTGTCATGTCGCAACTGTTCCCCTGGAAGAACAAAGAACTGTTACTGCTCTGCGGTACACTACGGTATGTCCACCAAAAGTTTTCGGAAAGCTTCAAGAGCGGCGGACGAAGACAGGACTGCGGAAAATCATACTGCACCATGACAATGCGTTTGCGCACACGGCCAACCTTACAATTCAGTTCCTGGAGTCCACAGAGGTTAAACTAATGACTCACCTGCTTGCCAGTCCTGACCTGGCCCCATGTGATTTTTTCCTGTTCACTACACTCAAAAATCGCATGAGTGGAAGGAGATTCTCCAGCTCTAAAGAAGCTGTTGAAGCCTACAAAAGTGTAATTTCAGCACTAGAGGAAATTGAGTGGAATAACTGTTTTAAGAAGTGGTTTACGAGAATGCAAAAATGTATAGAATGTCGTGGTAGGTATTTTGAGAAAATACAGTTATCAAAATTATTTCAAGTTTTTTTGTTTTTCTGTGTCTCAAAACTTTCGTAGCGACCCTCGTATGACTGTTATTAAAACGTTTTGGAACAAGGGGGAGTGTTGGAATTGTTTGAATCAAGCGCCAAAATGTGTTCCTGCAACATTTTCATTGTTTTGAGTGGTTGTCTGTTCAATTTGTCATAACTTCTAGAATTATCCAAATAGTGTTTGTTTTTTGTTTCTTAATAATTCGAATGTTGTTGTAGAATGTTCTAGAGTCAGTAGAACAGGTTAGGAGACTGGGTGTGTGTAATGTGTTGAGTTGCGTAAGTGAATAAAGACCTGAGTATTGAGAATTAAACCATTATTATTTGCCCCATACCTTATTACATTACCCGAGCGGCTTATTCCGATGGGGAAGCAAGTCACATGGCTGCCAAGATGCCCTGAACTCACGCCTTGTGATGTCTTTCTTTCAGGATTCTTCATCACCATTGACTTTGGCAGTCTTAAAAGTCTCAGATTCATCATGTTTGTTTCCCTGTTTGGCCATTTCTAACATCTGTGACCATTGATCTCAAAATAGCCCTTGGAGGTCAGGAGAAGACAAACAGGACGAGGGAACTTCATCTAATTCTTCACCCTTCCTATGATTCGATACGGTTGTTTGTTTGTAGGCCCGATTCATTTTTGTAACCCTGTGACCTTTGACCCCTGAGTAAACCTTGCAGGTCAAGGAATGACAAGCGGGATCTGAAGACCTTACCATCAACCTTGGCACCTTTTTTAACCTATGATTCGATACGTTTGTAGGCCCGATTCACCTTTTGTCAATCATGTCACCTTTGACCCCTGAGTAACCCTTGCAGGTCAAGGAATGACAAGAGGGATCTGAAGACCTTACCGTCGACCTTGGCACCATTTTTAACCTAGGATTCAACAGGTTTGTAGCGGTGATTCACTTTTTGTCACCCCTGTGACCTTTACTGTGCCCTTTCAGGGGTCACGGTTGCATTTTCGAACTCGAAAGTTCTTCCATCATGTTCTTCGTGCCCAAAAACCTATTAACTGAAAGTTTCGCAAAATAATTCTGTCATTTTTGTATTTCGAATAATTTAACATTGAAAGCCCATAAGGCAAAATTTGGATTTTTGGTTGGACCTTATTTCTGGGGTCAAAAGGTCAAATTTATAAAATTTTGCTTGTACTCAACAAAACTTACAACCTTTTTCTACCCAGGTACCAAATTTCATCCATATGGCATGAAATATAGTGCCTAAAATTACAGGTCAAAAATGACACACGATCAATGGGACACTCTGTGTAGCAAAAGACTTAAAGAAAATCTGGATGAAAAATATTAAGTAACAGACACCTACACTTATTTTTCCTCCAGTGATGGTAAACCGTCCATAGCACAAAGAGTTGAGAATATTACATTCCAGAATTTGGGGTTCATTGCTTTCCTCTTCATTCTTTCTTTTTCCAGCAGAGAGCAACCTGATAAATAAAATGTCATAAATCAGCAAATAGCATTAAAATAATGAAAAATCCTAATGAATATTAACAATTTTTTTGTTGTGAAAAAAAAATTTTTTTTAAAGAAAATTTCTCCAAATGGCAAAATCATAATGACTACATACAGGCACTCCCCAAGTTACATATTAGATGTATTCTGACACACTGCGCAAGTCAAAAATTCTCCAAAACAGTCTATGCTCTGGAGATTACGATCGATGTGGAGAAATGAAGGTCAAATTTTTGGTAATATTATTGCCGCAAAGTTTCATAACTATTACATGTTTCCTTATTTCATTTACCCAAATAAATGTTGATATTGCCTGAAAGTTGAATTCCGTGAATGTCAGGTGAAATTGTTCTCGAGTCTCTAGGGGCTCCCACCTTAATCCCTCAAAAAGTTGTGAGACACTATATGTACGCTCATAGCAGTTTTTAACGAAGAGTGTTGCTTTCATTTGTATTTTATTAATTTTTTTGCTTGAATCTATTTGACCAGGGTCCCAAATGCTCATGGCATATTCAAAGTGTGGCCTAACCAGAGCGAAGTAGCATCTCTCTTTGACTTTTCCATCCAAGGACCTTCCTATTATACGTTTAAAAAACCTAGTTTCTTTAATGCTGCTCCACATATGTTTTGTATGTGTAATCCCCATGAGATATCAGATGTTACGGTAATTCCAAGATATTTTACTGTATCTGAGGATTTTATGTTTACTCCACCCACAGTATAGGTATGGCATTTTTGTGATGACTTTCGCAGGAAGTGGACTGTGGTGCATTTGCTGATATTTAATTCTAATCCCCACTCCTGGCACCACGAATGAATGTTGTTAAGGTCCGATAACAGAGCTTCAAAGTCCGCGTCTTCCCTCATTTCATGGTAGATAACTGTATCGCCTGCAAATAATCTTTATTTACTGCTAACTCTAGAACTAAGGTCATTAATATATATATAAAGAATAAAAGAGGGCCGATCACACTTCCTTGAGGAACACCAGATGTGACTTCGACCATATTAGAGCTAAAACCATCAATAACTCAATAACTACTTGTTAGCCATCATTAACTAATTGTTTTCAATCACTGAGGAAGTCCCTTATCCAATTCACTATTTTTCTATTAACTCCGCATGATTGCAATTTATATAAATGAGTATTTTGTGAGGAATCTTGTCGAATGCTTGAAATCGAGGAATATTGTGTCGACTTGCTTAATCGATTCACCTGATTTTACGATATCATGAAGGAAGAGCGCAAGCTGTGTTTCGTAGGACCTGCTTACGGAAGCCGTGCTGATTGCCATGTAAGAATTTGTGATTATCCAGGAATGTCATAATATTATTAACGACAATGTGTTTGAGACTCTTGCCTAAAAGTTATGTTAGCAATATTGGCTGGTAATTGCCTTGAATATGCTTGAAAACCTCCAATGATTATTTTGTTGTAAAGAATTTTTGTAGTCCACATACATCCTTCCAGGAGCTCCCATCATCGTCTTCATCTCCTGCTTCTGCCTTGTGTATGTTCAACTCAATAAAATCTTTGTCAACAGCATTCATCATATATCCCTCAAAAATTACCTAAATTCGGGCGAAGTTTTTTCCAAACAACATTCATATCTTTGTCAGTCACTAATTTCCATGATGATGCTATATTTTTTAAAGCATGATACACATTGTCACCAAGCTTCAACATGAACCAAGGCAATCGAGAATGTAAGATTGCTAGGGAGGATTAGATCGAAAGCTTATGCAAGGAAGTCAACGAAACTTGAAGAAGGGAAACACAGAAATAGTCTACCTTCTAGTGAAGAAACGCTTTTGAGAGAAGAAAATGAGAAACAACAATATCATGCACGTGAATGGGAATATGCTGATAGAGAATGAAGACATTGGAAATAGATGGACACGGTACATAGAAGAACTGTACCATGGTCTGGCACCGCTGGAAGAGAACGTAATGAATAATGAGCCATTCATACTGAGGAGTGAATTCGATAGAGCAGTAGAAGACCTCAAGAAATACAAAGCACCTGGAGAAGACAACACCAATGGAGAAATCATTAAAGTGCTCTGAAGTAAAGCCAAGGATAACCAGTACAAGATTATCAAAAATAGCTACCAAAGCAGAGCACTTCCAGAGGACTTTCAAAGGAGCATAATGAATACGATACTGAAGAAAACTAGGACTGAGAGATGTGGAGAGCTTCTAACCCTGATTCTAGTGTCACATGCATAAAAATACACGGATTATAAGCCAAAAAATGGAAAACCAGTTTGGATTTAGGATGAACAGGAGTACCAGGGAGGCCAAACTCTGCCAGAGAGTAATGATAGAGAAAATTATACATTTGAACTAGCCATTGGACGTCATATTCATGGACCTGGAGAAAGCCTTTGGCAATGTGGAGTGGAACAAGGAGTTCGGACTGCTAGAAAAACTCAGAATGATTTATGGCCCCAGAAGAATAATCTACCAAATATACAGGAAGTAAATCATCACAATGCAAATGGGAGACAGAAGACAAATGGAAGCAGCAATTAACAAAGGAGTAAGACAAGGATGCAACCTCTCACCAGCACAGTTCAACATGCACTAGGAGGAGGCCATAAGAGAAGCACAATAAATTGGACCAAACAGAATGAAGATAAATGGAGAAGAAATAAATGAGCTCCACTTCGCAGATGATATCACAGTCATATCTGGAAATTGCAATGATCTTCAAAGGTTGCTAAATGTCATGGACCAAGTTCTCCATGAAAACCAAATGAAAATGAATACGATGAATACTAAAATCATCCTAGTATGCAGAGGAGAGAAGCTGAATGTAGAAGTCACTTTGAGAGGAGAGAATTCAGAACAAGTAGATTCCTTCACCTATCTCGGAAGTACTATCACGTGGGATGGAAGAAGTACAACAGACATCAAGCAAAGAAAACCAAAGCTAAGAAGGCACTAATGGTAAAAAGACAACTGCTGTGGTCAAAGAAGATAGGACTATAAACCAGAAAACAGTATGTGAAAACATTCAAGTGGAGCATAGCACTGTATGCAATAGAAGCATGGACCATTGGAAAAGCTGAGCAGAAGAGACTAGAAGCCTTTGATGATGATCAGAAGTAGGGTGTTCAGCACCGTATTTTAATTAAGTGGCATGAAGTGAGCGCAACCACGTATTTCGCTACAACTGCAAATTGTAACATTGATGACAAGAGTAGAAGAACCAGGAAAATTTCAAGGTGATTTTGCTGCAACACTTCATTTATATCAATGAAAACTTGAGAATGGTAAAATGGACCAATTTGTTTTGAATACCACTTCAATAACTTCATCACTATTAATTATTTTCTCAACCAGCCAGCATACAAGCGAAAATTTAACTTTTTTGAGCTCGCATTTGAAAATCAACAGCATATTTATGGATAATATTGGCACGTACAAGTATGGATTTTCATAAGCCAAGGCTTGCGAAGGTAACTTGGGGAGTACCAGTACATAATTGCCAAATAATGTCACATCAATATTATTGGCTACTAAACCTCATAAAATGTTACAGTGAACATTTTGGCAAAAATAATTAGAATAGTTCTGAGTCAAACAGCAAAACATAGATACTGAGCACTCTTTTACTTTTGGACTTTTACTTGAGTCATGGATTCAGTAGATATTTCCCGTCATTAAGAATATTTTTGTAAGCCAAAGTCTTAAGACTATATTTGAATCAAGTAGTAGACTTTGATTTGCTATCTTAGCACTTCAACTTATACTTGAATCAACTTATAGACAATTTATATGATAATGGTTGAAAACAAAATTGTTAATTCATGCACTGACTCAGATAGTAATACACTAACTTTTTAAATGAATAATGATAAACATTAGAGTATATTAATGACAAACATAGTTACCCAAATACACCATTTTTTAATGATGGAGACCATTTAAACTGCCATGGAGATATATAATCTGATATCAGTGATCCTACGGTATAGCATAGACCAACTTCTGTTAGGGTCTGTTTAGGACTAACTTCTCCAATGGAGTAGATATAGATTCCCCCGTTAAATTTTTTTGTCACCTGTAAATGAGATTTTGATTATATATTTTCAGCACTGACTCATAATTAACATATACACCTATATGCACCCTGCGAGTTGCCACATCGGTGTGTGGCAGGGGGTGAGATTAAAGATGGGCCATTCTGAAAATTAACTCTGTAATTTTCGTAAATTACAGAAGTATTCTACCTAATTTAAGGCAGCCCCTGAAAATTACTGTAATTTTTGGTAATATTCACCTCTGCCTAAGAAATTTTTCATACCGATATATTCCAAACATATTATTTTAAGTCAATTCATTAATTTCATTATACATTTAATTTAATCTTAATTATAAATAATGACTCGTACAACTCATTTGTGGAATATTTGTTGGACTATCATTTTTAACTGTTTGAATAAAAATTTCACATAAACAAAACAATGCCAAATTCTGTGTGGGCTGACGCATTTGTTTTTATAGTTTTTTTATTTATAATACATTAATGTTGCAATTACAATTGTTTAAATGCCATTAACCCCTTGCTATTGCTATACGGTTTTCTATAAAACCCGCTATTAGCTCTTAATGGCAGAAAATTAAAAATTACCTTAGTTCACCAAGGGAAAATTACCTAAAATGAAAATTACGATAACTTACCCATCTCTAGTTAGAGCACCAGTCGTGTTAAGGGTTGGAGGATAAGGTTTTATGAGGTGAAATGGTGAATTGTAATGTAGGAATGTTTGGAGTGGAGCTCAGTTTTTAATATGGTCAATCATTGAGAGTGTAAAGAATGAATTCTTGTACCTATACATTTGGCAACATATCTCTCCCATTTTATTGTTTCTGTTAGACCAGATGTAGTGTGGCATCAAAATTATATTCTCTGTGTTGCTCTGAAATGCACCAGTTCTGAATTGTCAAACCAAACTAAGCCTAGCGTGTAGCCTCCAAGTCTCTAGGGACTCCCAACCTATTCCCTCTAGAAGCTGTTAAACACTAATGTTTGCTGGTAGTAGTTTTTAACAAAGCATGAAGCTTAACTTTGTGTTATATTTTTTTGGGTTAACTCTTTCTGTTCAGGGTCCCAAATGCTCCCTGAATAATTGAGGTGTGGCCTAACCAGAGCAAAGCATCACATTTCCTTCACTTTTCCATCCACGGAAAACTTCAGGTGTAATGTGCTCCAAGATGAAAGGTAATATTTTTAAAAGGAATTAAAGTTGTGTAATAACAGTATGTGGTCAGAATGTGTAACACATTATAACCACTAGCACAATCATTGAAACACAGTTGATTGACTGAAATAAGCACTGGTATAAGTATAATAAGCAATTGATGGCAATGAACAAATTCAAACTTGTGAATCTCATAAGTTAATAACACAAAATCTTTCAAATATGATGTAAAACTTGAAAAAAACTGTGATTATTCACTTTTCCTAATCATAAGCCAAAATAGTGGATTCACAGACCTCTAAGGCTAAAGGAAGGAGATCCTCATTGTTAAGGGTAGGATCATCAACATAAGGGAAGAAATTTTCAAGGCTCATAAAAGATGTGTTCGCCACTGCAGACAGGAATCGGAGATAGTGGTTAAATGAGTCGTTGCTGCTGATAGAATTTCCCCATTTTCTGAAAGTAAACATCACCCATTTAAGGTAGAGCACACACAATATCCTTGAAGAGTCAAAATTTTCATGTGGAATTTACTCTATATCCACATTCAGATGGTTATCTTGAAACTAATGTGTAATTAGGCTTTAGATTACCAAAAAAATATTCCAAATAAAAACACATTGTGGGATGCGGTATAAAAATTGCTACCACAATGAGTAGTTGGATACTAATTTAATACATGACCAAACCATGAATGACAGAGAGGAAATAGAAAATTAGAACACCAGAGGCTAAGGGATGTTTAGGGAAATTCAGGATCTCCTACTGTCCATAAAAAAAGTCGATGTTCAGATGCTGTATCTTCAAGCAAGGTCAATCGATTTTCATGAAATAAAAATCATGTGATAGAATGACCATTTTACCATATATTGATGTAAAAGGAAATTTTTTCCTATCTTTATTTGTACTTTTACAATATTTTATTTGAAAAAGACACTGTTTTCACCACTCAAAATCCAATGGCTGTACTTAAAAATATTGTCATTCACTTAATATTAAACATAGAGACTGGCAATTTTGATAAGTTAGCTAAATATTTGTCTGATATAACAAAGGAAAAATACTGGTGATGTGGTCACAATTGTAATTTGGTTGTGCGGGTTGCATATGCACTATGTCACTGTAAACTCTTTGTAGTCTGTCATAAATTCGTTCGAACTTTAACCTCATAATTTACCATTTCAATGCTGTTGCACTTACAAAGTGTGGTATGTGGGTGAGCATTCCTTATGTCATAAAATATGCATATCAGCAGAGGTTTTTATAGCTATTAGTTGGGTCAAGTTTCATTAAAAAATTGCAGCACGATATATGCTCAATGCCACCTTCATAACCTTCCAGAGCATTTTATATGCTGACGGGCATCTACCGTTGATTTAGTGCCTTACATTACTATTCATCGGTCGCATTATCAGTACTAACCAGTCATTGTAAATAGAATACTGATTGGTAGCATGTTCGTTTACGTAGCACTATTGTAGTTTATGGTCTGACCGCATATTGTCATCCTGACTGCCATGGAGTATAGAGTCTGTATACTCCTCGTTGACTGCTTTTGTCCTGTACCTGGCTGGGCAAGCGTGTGCAGTTCTGATTTCAGCCGGGATGAATGTTGCAAGCAGTACTCTTCTTATTAGGTAAAGGTCAATACATTCAAAGTACTACCATTACATCGACATTATCTGGAGTCAGTTTGAAATTTTGTCACACCATTTTCTGATAAATTTAGATACCATATCCTGCGGTTGCATCTCGAAAGCCACCAATGCTTTTTGTTGATTCGCAAAAAAATTTTCTATTTTAGCCAGAGAAAAGAAAAAGACAGCAATTCAGTCAAAAAAATACATGGAAACACCTCATCGGAAAATTATAGGGAATGCATAAGAACATGTTAAAAAATTCAGTTGTGTTCACGGAATGATCTTAAGAGAGTTAATGATTGACTTTAACCTCACAAAAAAGTATCATTAGGTTGACAATGATAAATCATTGATTGCCAGTGATATTCAATGATATGATCATTAACTGCCGATGATGTTTTGTAATTTTATCATAGGCAGTCAATATCATTGGCAGATTTTATCATTGGTTCCCAATGATTTTGGATAATGCTATCATTGGCAGTGGATATCAATGGCTCATATTATCATTGGTTCCCAATGATGTTGGATAATGCTATCATTGTCGGTGGAAATCATTGGCTGATATTATCATTGGTAGCTAATAATGCTGGGTAATGTTATCATTGGCAGCTTACCTCATTAGCTGCGATAATCATTCAGTGGGCAATGATATTTTTCCATGCTGATTGGTACCTTTAAATAACTTAACAACGTAGCAATTTTTTTAATCAAACATAAGTATTTCACTTATTATGGCACTTGTAAACAGTCACACACCTTCAAAATACTATGTATAACTTATTTCGGGCACTCACGATTCTTAAACGTAAATGTGTTGACTTTTAAGATGAAATATTTTCACTTAAAATTGAAAATGCAGGGATAAACAACGGCATATCCACCAAAATCAATAGTCATCACGGTCAATCACGGTCGTACGTAACCAAGGTATAAACATAATTCACGGAGAACCCAACAACGGGAATACAAAGTGATACAAATTTGCTAAGACATGCTAAGATAAGGGACAGTCTGAAGCAGGAAATAGGTGCTGCAGGTCAGCAGGACATACCTCCTCTTGCAGATCAGGTGTGAATATAGTAATTCTATTCTGTTGTCAAGTAAGTGTAATTCATTAAAATGCAATTATCTTGTAAATGGTCTGTTTTGTATGCCTTGCTCCCAATGATAAATCATTGGATCTCACCAATGATTTATCATCCATGTCATCAATGATATATCATTCATATCATGAATAATATTTCATTCATATCACCAATGATTTCCCCAATGATTATCATTCACCCGATGATTTTATTTTCACCACAACATCATACGTGAAAAAACCATAGCCAATGATTTTTCTTAATGATTTTATCAATGATAACTTTCTGTAAGGGTAAAGTGAAAAATTAATCTTTTCTGTTGTATTTTAGGCCACATAATTAGATTTTCGATTAAGATATAACCTAGAACAACTCATGGGTTCATTAAATTCTCAAGAAAATCTAAAAATGAATTTAATTTTGTTTTTAAATATGTAATTATTTATTTATACATTGGTAATGATTAGAGCACGGAAAAAAAGTCTTTTGAAGTTTTGTAAAAGTAGGACTTTTGTGGTTTTAAATACAAATCTTCACCAATTTCATTATAAAACATTTTTTAATGAATTGTTTAGAGATGTTTTGGGACCTTTTTGGCGTGGTGGGACTTTTTCTGATAAAACAGACTTTTCCGGGTTTTTTTATTGAAACCACATGCCTAAGTTTCGCTGGTGTGATTACTTTTGTTCAACTGGGTATTGGACACATCTGTGTTTATCATGCGGTATTCCACGGAGCAGAGATGTACTGCAAAAATATAAGCTCCTGACAACTGTTAATGCAAAATTTTACTAATAGCTCCGGAAAGTGCAATGATTTCTTTCTATTGCTCCACTGTTCATGAAAGAATCACTCTCACTCAGTGCTTCAACCCGACAGTTGGTTTGGATAGGTGAGGGTAGAGCTCATCCCCGACTAAGCCATATGCATGTGAATTTCACATATTCAGGGTAGGGGGGCCAGTTCCTTTCCCTGGGTCACCTTGCACTTTGACCTTTTTTCCTGGGGGTGTCCAAAGACTTCACCCGGGATACATTGATCTGAAAGAATACATTGATCTAATTATGAACCAGCTTATTTGAACCCGGGTGGTCTGCTGACAAGCCAACAGCTCTACACTGAATGCTAACACTCTGCTTCTGTTTACGAGACTAGAGGAAAAATGATACATACAACTATATGAAAGACCATCTAGAGTTTCCAACGAGGTGCATGAGTCGCTTGGCACACAGATTAACTGAGCCAACATTGTAGCGCGGCAAGCAATGTGCCCTTAACACTTGAGCGAAGAGGAAAAATGAAGGCTTAAC
The DNA here is from genome assembly GCA_963169105.1 of Ceriagrion tenellum. Taxonomy (NCBI): domain Eukaryota; kingdom Metazoa; phylum Arthropoda; class Insecta; order Odonata; family Coenagrionidae; genus Ceriagrion; species Ceriagrion tenellum. The sequence goes on from OY720641.1 coordinate 55,497,687, forward strand.
AAGGACCGGTGAATTGTATGAATACTATTCTCTTTTACATAAGAGTGAGCCACGTGAATTCTCAGTCATTCGCTGAGGTTTCAAAGCGTCGTAAGACCGTCGTCCGCTCATTTGTGTAGACCAAGGCATAAAGAGAGAAATTCCTCAAAATATAAAGTGAAGAAAATGTATAAGGTGAAAGGACAGACGTCTTTAGGAGCCAATCTGACTGCGTATGCTTCACTGTGCAAGTATCTGCAAGTACTGAGCAACAGTATTTACTGCAATGCTTGTGAAAAACTATGAGTATCAAAACAACTTTTGAATTTGATGACTTTAATAATAATAATAATAATTTAATCTTTACCTTAAGCATCGTTTGACATTCCCAAATAAGTCAATATTATTAGATATATTTTTAACTATAAATTACATGTGTTTTTAACTATAATTTCTTATTATTATAATATGCAGAACTTATTTAAGCAATTCTGAATTACCACTTTAAAAAGTAATTCTGATAATAAATTCTCATCATTTTCAAGATATCATCTAACAAAAAGTCACATTTGAAACAGCAATTGATAACTCATCGAATCAATCTCAAGTGAAATTAAAAGAAACCGTGAGCTTGCAGAGTTTACGACAGAGCCAGCTATTGTTTATATCCACCAGCGATGAGTTTGCTTTGGACTTGTGAGAGCTGTTTGTGGCATTGAACATTCCTACTCACAAATCAAAACACCCTTTATTCACATCATTTGTGGAAAAATATGGAAGGAGGACAGTTCCATCTGAGAGTTCTCTTCGGAAAACTTACTTACCAATATTCCACAAAAAGGTATGAGTTTTAAATATTTTATGTAGTAAATACTCTAAAAATCAATGAAATCAAATAACATACCTGCTCTCAGGAAAGAGGCGTTAAAAACTTTGGTATAATATGATTTCAAAGTAAAATTTAGTAGTATCAATCATTCAGTTATAAAAATACTTCACTAAAATATTTTGCATGCTGCCTCAAGAGAGATCGTTTAATACATGATACAATATACCTTTCCATTCGCAATAAACTTTATCCTCTCTTAATGTCAAATGGTAAATGGCAATTTATTTTACAATATGAGAACAGCTTTAATACCGGTTCAGAATAAATATTGCTTATTTTAGCACTCAAAAAATAATTTTCTATGATAAAGAGTTAACAGGAAAGTAATGTTTTCTCTGCTGAATAGTATTCTTAAATTCACGATGGAAAAACGTTTTGGAGTCCAGGGAAATGTTTTAACAATTTTCAACAAGAGATTTCGTATTTTATATTTTCTAATGAATAAAGTAACTGATTAAATATTTTAATGGATCGACCCTTCAAAAAATATCCATAATATTTCTTGGACAGAACCTCAAATGCCTGATATCTTTGACTTTAGAATTTTTGGCAAATAAATTTCAACGTCTTCATCATTCCAATATTTTACCTAGCGCAAATTTCCAATAAGTTGTTCTAAGTACAGTAGACCCTCACTTTACGATAGTTATCTGTTCCGGAGGACCGATTGTAAAGCGAATTCCATAATATGTTCAATCGGGATTATTTCCGGACGAGGAATCATTTGAAGAGCATCAGCACCAATCCATTCAGTGTACGCAAGAGAGCCAATGCATACAAAATATCCTGGATTAAAATTATTTAAAATATTATTAAACCAATATTTAAAATTAACATTAAATACGCATTATTTATGCAGTAATTTGTCACATTGAATTTCCCTCCATTCACCTTATTGCAAGACATGCATCCTCACCCCCATCATCACCACAGTGATGACGGGGGCAGCAGCGGATGCCGCCCACCCATGAGTCAATGTCAGTGACTTCATTTTTATATCGCATATTGAAGCAATGGGAAGATAACGTGGATTAGAGAGTACCAAACTTTGGCAATGAGGCAACTTTCTTTTGATCCCACGCAATCATCTGTGCATCGCAATTACTTCAGCAGAAACCTTTCCATAAACATTTTATGTGCACATTACTTTCGTCAATCAAAAATTTCGTTCAAAAATTCAGTATTCCCGAGGCGTCCCATTTGAGTGTACGTCAGGCATCTTCAATCAAAACAAACAATAGCCCACTGCTTACGCCTTCCTAAGGCGAGTGCACCACCCCTGGCCAGCGTCGAGGGTCCTGTAAGAGTTTGTTGTCGACATAATCCGGGCACAGGGGAGCATGAGTGTCTGGCGAGGGTCAACCGTATTTTACGGCCGTTTGCAGGCCTCTTCAGCTGATTTGGCTCTTTGGGGTTGGGAGACTCAGGCATCCATGCAGCGAGTAACACGAAACACATAACGAAGGGGTCATGACTGTTTTAATGGAGGCTTTACTAAAAACAAACAAACTTAAAATCCAAAACAATGGTAACTTCTCTTGCAATGTTTATATAAGCACATTAATAAATAAACAGTAATTTATGTGCAGGCTCAATCTAAGGGAAAATTATAGATTTTACTTAAAAAATTGATGTAAGGTGGTTTGTTTAACTCTATCCAGATGAAGTCTTTTGAAGTGTCCAATGACTTTATCTTCATACTTGCACGATAAAAGTTCAGTCTATTCTATGCCAGGATGTTTCTTTACTATCCCTCTCACTCTACTCCAAGCAGCAAGCAATTCTTTTATGTCCACAGAAGTCACCATATTCATTTCTTTTGGGCAGTCGTCCTCGCCGCTACCTTCTTCATCTACCATTTTCTCCAATTCTTGGAGTTCAGTGCTCGGCTCTCTTCCGTGGTCATCGATTAGCTCCTCGATGTCATTTTCATCCACTTGAAGCCCTAATGTATGACTGAGGTCAATAATTTACTCGCCTATCATTTACTCTTCATCAAAGCCTTGAAAATTGTGAGCAACTTTCGGCCAAATCTTTCTCCACGCTGACTTCAGGCATCCAATGGAAACTTCCATTCCATGAGTCCACAATTAAACAAATACTCTCTAAAATGTTGAAGTGTGACTTCCAACAATCTTTCAGAGAGATGGAATTCGGACTGCTAGTCTCCTTACTTACTTAGCACTTAGCAAACACCTTTTTTAAATTTTTTTTTTGAAATTGGCAATTAATTTTTGATCCATCGGTTGTAGCAAAGAAGAGGTGTTGGGAGGAAGAAATGGCACTTTCACAAAGTCGAATTCTGCTTCAATGGATGCGGTAAGATTCGGGTCATGACCTGGGGCACTATCCAGCACCAACAATGCTTGAAGAGGCAGGTCTATACAATCAAGGTACCTAGCTTTTTAAGGAAGGTCAGAACTCTGATAACACCCACTCATTAAAAATTTGGCGTGTCAGCCAAGCTTTTTTGTTACAATGCCAAAAAAAAACCCAAATTGCGCTTGTACACTTCGTTTTTCTTGAAGACCCTGGGGTTTTCTGTGTGGTATACGAGCATGGGTTGCAGCTTAAAGTCACCTGAAGCATTAGCTCTCAGCAAAAAAAGTGTGAGCCTGTCTTTCATGGGCTTATGTCCAGGCAAGGCAGCCTCTTTCTTCGTAACGTATGTCTTCTTGGGCATTTTTTTCCAAAAGAGGCCTGTCTCATCAGTGTTGAATACCTGCTGTGGGCAATAACCTTCGTTTTCAATAATTTCATTGAAGTGCACTACATATTTTTCTGCTGCTTCTGTATCTGCACTCGCGGCTTCGCCATGCCTTATGACACTTTTAATGCCCGTTCTTCCTTTCAATTGTTTGAACCAGCATTTGCTCGCTCTAAAGTCTTCGTACCGTGTAGCACTCGTTGAAGTTGTTTAGCATCGAAGATCTTCAAAAATTTATTTGGCCTTCTCACATAATAAATTGCCCAGGCAGTCACCTTTCAGTTCCTTCTTTCTGATCCACAGTAACATGACTCTCTCCATTTCATACATTCAGTTGATACAAACTTGTGTAATGTTTTGAGTAAAGACAAAGGCTTCAAGTGATGTAGCTCAGATCTCAATGGAGAGTTCAAGGGGCAGACATCTAACGTCTTCCAAAAACTCTCCATAAGTGAAGTGGCTATGCTGAGATATGCTCCTATGATAATCTGTGAAGTTGAGCGATCATTTTTGATGTACAAACTTATTTTGAGCGATCATCACAAAACATTCACCATGGAAAACATCAAAAAATATCTTGTCTGCCACTACTTTATGATGCGTCGTCGAGGCAATGAAACTTACAAAGAATGAAAGTAGGTAAATATTTTTCCTATATTTTAAATGATGCAATAAAAATAAAATCTGTTATCTAAAACATTTATATCAGCTTTGATTTTTCCTTCCCAAAATAAAGGTAGATATTTATCAACTATAAAAATGATAGGGATTAACATCTTTCTTCCACCATTGCTGGTCATCAAATGAAGCGTTATTCAGAATTTAAAAAAAATATTTTGTAAATTGTGGTTTTTCCATTCTTGAAGTCCATATACCAACTCGAAAACCCATGAACCCGCATCTCTTGGCTCTTTTTTCTAATAATCAAGTTGAATTTAACAACTTTCTCACGAAAATACCTCAGACTTTTGAGAGACTTAAAAAGAAAAATTTGCTGCCTTTTAAGCGACTTTTTTTTGCAAAATTGAGGACTTTTTTCCCTGCTCTATTAATGATAAACATCACTGTAACCTTCATGATGTCAGCATAACAAATATATACAAAGCAATCAGCAATACACTCTGGTATTTTCATTAACGATTTTTATTATGTAATATGAATTTTACACACCAAGAAAGCATAGTATCCCATGGTTGGTACACCGGAGTTCATATGGGGAAATATTCCACAGTTCTCTGTTGCTGTCACTCAGTCTCTTGTGAGTTACGCACACTCTTATGAAAATTAGTACTGTCCACTCTAGTAACTACCCATTACTTTTTGTTACCAATAATGTCTGTGCATTTCAAAAGTGCCTAAAGTACTGCAGAAATTGTTTCTCTGAGGGTGAACGATTCTCACTGATGTCTGCTTTTTTCAAAAAGATGCACATAAATCATTGGACATGTATATGTTGATAAGCTACCTTCAGGTCTGATACAAGAGACCTCGTAATTAAAACATATCCCCAACTCGGAACAAACACAACAATTTGATAGTGATTTCAACTTCGCCCATTGCCAACATATAAATACAATTTGTAACAAAGAGCAATATGAAATATCCCCTACTCTCTTCTCCTCCTCACCAAGTTCTCCCCACCGATCAACTTTGCCATTTTGTGGGCGGAAAAGGAAGTTAAATACAAATTGAAAATAGCAGCGTATTTTACTAATTGCTTTCCATTGGTGTATGCAATGTTGGCATCATTTCGATTACCATGGTATAACTCTTATCTCAATTTCATTGTTAGTTTGAAAATTAGCAGAGGCGCATTACTTCCACAACAGCTCATGTTAAATTCATCATGCAAACAAATTTTCTTCTATAAAATTAGACAAATTCTTAGCTAAGTTTAGCTTTGCTTAGCAAGTCTCTTTTAACTTTAATGATTTTTGCTAAAGTGTGCTGTTTGATCTTATAAATTATTCAATAATAAAATAAAATTATCATTTTGATCTTGTTGGAATCTTTCCATCATCATTTCCCTTCATGGATCTATATAAAAAGATACAAAATGCAGCATACCTTAGAACTAAATTTTCTGCACTTTCTAAATCCATGGGGTCTTCATAGCAAATTGTCACAGCAGGGAAAGTAGTGTTCCAAACACGGAAATCTCTTTCCAAAGATATAACTGTGGGGCCATCTTGAAAATGAACTATGTTGCTCCTCACCAGTAAACCAAACCCATAAATTGATAAGCCAACCATGAGGATCCAGAAACACCTAAAAAGAAAATTATGACACATGTGATACCATAATAACAGCTTCAGCAAATACTATTCTACAATACAACTTTTACAAGAAGCTAATTCAGGGATAAATTTGTGGGGCCATGGCATAATTATTAAAAACAACAGCTGAATATTTTTCACACTAATTGCAGCTTATTACAACCAAGGTTATGAAATTATTTGCCAGTATCAAGGCTGATACAATCAAAACAATGAATGGACAAATTAGTCCATGAACCCTTGATAATGACAGTGATTGCTGAAACTATGGTCTATAACATATCATAGTAGTATTTAGAAGCAAGTGGACCTTTCTCTCCCAGCACATGATGTCATTACAGATCAAATCTTCAGTCATCCTCATGGGAATACAATGGATCATTTACTCCTCAGAAACATCAAAGATTTTTCACTCTTTCTAAAATACTCTTTCAAGGGCCAATGCCTAACAATCCACCTGGGGTATGGGAAGCGAGAGAATGAGGTCCTTAGACATCAGGGGGCTGACATCCAAGCGCAAAGCAGATGACGTCTTGCAGGACCTAGGTGCTCTTGGGATACTAGCCCATAGAATCATCCACATCAGGCAAGACATGTGACTGACGGGAGTCTTCTACATCTCCATCATCCCATCAGAAAAATGGCCTGTGGAACACCTCCAGTCTCAAATTCTTCGTAATAGTGTAGTACGTAAACCCCATTCAAACACAAATACCCACAGATATACTTTCACTGCTCCTGGTTTGACCATTCAAGTATCTACTACTCTCCTGCACCACAGAGCTCCAAATGTGCAGGGCAGCACCAAGGCTCCCAAAGCAGTACAGAAGTAGTACTAAAATGCCTGATTTGGCAGGATAAGAGGGATGCTCCTTCCACCCAAAGGGAAAGTAAAAAAAGAGAATCCAACAACAAAAGATGGATTTCCAGCAGGCAGCCATACTGACGACAATCACCTGAACCAAAGGCAAGACATACCTACAACCCAACTCCAAGGTCCTCCATTACTTTTAGTGGTATTCTCACCACTACCATGCAGCAAACCCCTTCCATTGACCATTCCAGCTACCAAACTGTAGACTTTAATAACTCCTGAGCAGCACAAGGCAAACTCAACTCCCCTGGGTGTCATGGAGGATCAGATAGGAATTGCTTCACTCATGCACCCTCAACTGAGCTAATTCTTTCAGATCTCCAGGAGCTCCCCATCATCCTCTCCCATCACGGCTACATACCATGCTGTGAGCAGCATTCTCTCCATCACCTGCTGCAATGCAGGTGGAGCCATGGCCAAAAAACACCTGAGCTGCTGGATTATCTCCAACAGAAACGCAGAATCATCACCCTCATCTAAGAAACACATCTATGGCCAGAGAAGAGGTGGTATGCTCTAATAATAGACTAGGCCAAGTCACCTAAGGAAGATTAGCTGCGATCCTAGTTGCCAATCACCACCTCAGCCAGTCAACACCAGCTAACCCACTAGCAGGGTTAACTTTGGCACTCTTTCCATATGATAGAGGGTCTCTGTTACTATCCTCCATCTATGTCTAGCCCGTTGGCAATTTGGACCCCAAGGAGTTGGCGGGAGCCTTGGATGAAACAATGCTTAGCATAGCAGAGGGAGGTTTCTATATCAAACACCAAGCATGGCACTCCAACACCTAGGAAACCCAGGAACACAGGCTTTTTAAGTGGTATCTGGAAACATTCACGAACCCAATGAGGCGACCCATACCTGCATAGGGAGAAGCGATGCATTAGATTTCACATTGAGCAGAAATCTTCACACCACTCATAATGCATGGCCTTCCTGGCCATATCCACAGAATTGAAAGAAATTCATAGAAGGTATGCTTTAGATTGAAGAAAAGTAAAAAAAATAAAGCTTATAGAATTGATTGTCACATCATTTCAGCAAGTGGCTTAAAAGTGTCTTCAATGTTCAAGAATGGGTCCAAATTCAAAGATGAATTTTATATCAGAGAAAAACAAATATTTCCTTGGGAAATATAAAATGTTTGACATCTGGATGTATTTCAAACAGGATTTTCAAAGTATTTCTGATATTGCCTGCCTCCAGTTGAGAGATGACGTAAAAGTGGAATGGTATGATTTCCATATGAAAACATACCCAGGTCCTGATCCAGTTTCCAACTAAATTTACATTTTTGTCACATGACAACAACACTGCCAAGTGCATCCTCCTTGTTGGAGAGAACTGAAAAGTCTTGTTTTCAGATGAGATTTCTTGAGTTGGCATATTTTTTTTATTTTATCAGAACTAAATACTTACCTTCTTTTATGAGAGGAGAGAGAATTTAAGTACATATCCTCCATTACTTGATCTGTATTCAGATAAGAGCCCCCCAGGGCCTCTTTCACTGGCAGCATGATACAAACTTGGATTAAAAAAATAGCAGTTTCAACAATGTAATGTCAAGACAAATTCAAGCCGACACTGAACCTTGCAGCATCCTTACATGTTACCGGGGTTATGACCACAGGCTGATTAAGGTTATTGTTCTGGGTTACCACTTTCTGAGAGTCTGGGTGGTATGGAATACCTTATTATGTAACACAAATTTTCATATTTTACCATCTATTATGGGTGAGAGGCTGCTGCCACCTGAATTCACCATAGATAACGACCAAAAGCATGACTGAATACACAAAACTAAAATCTATTGCTCACTGGCGCCATATGAACCAATTCAAACATCTAAAGATCTCAAAATCTCAAATTTTGAGATCGAAAGATCTCAAAATACCTATGATGTGGAAATACACTTTCCATTACCCATTAAGAACCACCAATGGACACCACAGCGAGTATTACATCCACTGAGTACATAATTACCTTTCAATGTAATGTCGCTGAGGATGAAAAATATGACCTATTCCATGAAAAGATGTAGCTTGTGAGTATTCTTGAACATACTTCAAAATGCTAAATTTTACTTCAGGTTTAGTTTTCTCGGTGGCATTTTTTCGGGTCATCAGCCTCCAAGAAGATTCTACTTTTTTTAAAGATGATCTTCTACTTTCTGTCTTCATCCTGCAATAATTATAAACCAAGATTGTAGTCAATACAATTTTTTGTATTGAAGTTTCTAAGTTGTATTTTTGTATTTTCTAAATTGTTTGGTCAAGGAAAAATGATTAGATGACCAACATATTTTCCTCCTGATATTAATGGAGATCTACCAGAAATCAAACCCATACACTAAAAACTAAATAAGATTTAACTGTGCTTAAATCATAAGAATGGCTAAAAAGCCTTACCAAAATCTGATATAAGTACAAATAGCTATAAATATTCCTCCATTTCATGTTTTCAGTACTGCTGGGGTCGTACTACTGACTTCAAAACAAAGGCAATGGCATCGGCAACTTGTATGATTGTGGAGAAAAGTTGGCCGCAAAATTAACAACTTATAATAAATAAAGTGAAAATATTTACACAAAATTTAAATAATTTAACTTAATAAATAAATTTAAAAACATTGAAACTTTCAAAAAACACTGATTAAGGTTGAGATCACGTTGTATCAAAACTGACAGCGATTCGAATGAACCAAGAGAGACTGTGAAGTAACCCGGCTACGTTCGGCATTTATGTTAGAAGCTCGAAGATAGGACTTATTTTCATTCTCGCGCAAGAAACAGCATTTCAGCGAAATCATAAAAATCATTATTCCAATCATTCACAGAACATAAATCAAGCTGCGAGTAGACATTTGTCTGGCTGCAATCGGCACACGCATTCTCATTATATTTGACCTCAAACTACGGGTCATATCATATCATATTTATTACACCTTAAGAAATGGTTCATACCATATTATGTCTCGTCAAATAATGCCAATACAAATGCATAAAAACACACATATGGTAATCACATTCACATAAATATTCCACTCTCAAATTTCATTGAGAATACATTTATAATATTCTTCCATTGAACATAGAGGATACCTTATAAGCCAATCTATCAACCTTTTCCTAAATTGAATAGTATCCACAGTTCTAAAGTTGGTTGGTAACATGTTCAACAATCTGAAATTTACCTTATGAAAAGATTTATAATTTAATAACAATATGCAATAATCAACATTCAAATTATCTCCACACCTTTTATTATAATTGTGTACAGTAGACCTGCTAGAAAAAGTCTCCAGATTGTCCTTCACATAAAGAAGGACTCTAAATACATATAAGCCATACACAGTCAAAATTCCAAGTTGGGTAAAAAGAGGCTTACAGTGGTCAAGTGTGTGGGCATTAGCAAAAATTCTGATAGCTGGTTCTGATTCTGGTAAAGAAATTCGAAAAGAAGCATAGTTCCCTCTTGATACCTTTAATTGATCAATCTCAATTAAAGAGTCGATAACCTCCTGCTTTTGCTTTTAATGTATGCCAGAACATTATCCGTTGACGTCTCCATTGGAAGATTCCAGTCATGAACATGCACACGCCTTGGAAGACCCACAAGAGAACAATTCTTATCGGAACAACCCATGGTTGAGGGAGGACGACACTTGTTTACCCCTCACTAGAGTGTAGCCGTGGTCAGATTTGTTGGGACGATCCGCTGATTCAGATTCACCTGATTCACCACAATCAACTTCACTAATATGAGCAGCAGAGCTACTGCTTGCACATCCAGGTGAAGAGTCAGAACTTTGATTAATAAGAGTCACATACAAAGGAGTAGGGGAGATTTCACTCATCCGTTTCAAATAACGAGTAACAGGTCCTTCATACATGCACATTAAAGTAAAAGTTTTCTCCACAGACTCAGTAATGCTATCTTTACCTCGTTCAAGTTCCACTTTCAGGGTGTCCACAAAAGTTATAATAAAAAATTCAAGCATAATTCCAGGTTTTCAAGGCTAAATTTTTAAAAATTTCCAGGCTACATTATCGCGGTTTGTATAAGAGCCAAAGTGATATTTTTCATGTTTTACAAATAATATGGATTTTCCTAGCTATTCACAACATAATAAAAATATAGATAACAAATAAATATAAATAATTAAAAAAGAAAAAGTGGAAAAAACAAAGTAATAAAATATGTTGTTTTATTGACAATAAATCCACTCCTGTGAACGCGCGACCGGGCAAGTGATCACCTTTTCGGGGTGGTGAGGTTGTGGTAACTAGCCCCCGTCGAAGTCATCCTCCGGATGCCTATCCTCCCCCTCTAGACACCTGACCCCCTCCAGATATCGGACCCCGTCCCCCCATTAGGATGGCGAAAAAAATTTTTTTTAGAAAGTTGAGGGGGTGGATGCATTTTCTGGTGCAATTTCATAAGTAAACAAGCCATAGAAAATTTCAACTTGATTGCACAATATTTGGCCCTGCCGAATCATGTTTAAACATTTCAGGCTCAAATTGACTAATTTACAGAGGCAATTATCCTGTTTTTCGGGATTCTACAGGAGAAATAATGGTTAAATGAAAGAAAAGCAACCCCTGATCATAAATGTTATTATTTTATGTATTTCTTGGGGGTGAGGGATGTGTGATCCCAGGGTGGAATTAAGGGCTGAATAAGCTATTTTGCCCACCAAGATCGTCATGCGTGGTGAAGAGCCACATCCTCCACGAGGTGCCCCTGGTTTTCGCAGAACATGACGGATCTAGACCTGGCTGGTCGATAAACTGCTCCCCTCACCAAGGTTGCTCCTCGCGCCGACGGTCTGCGGGGCGGAGGGTAAGAAGTCGTTAGCGGGGAAACTCCGGATACAGGGCGACCTCCGGTTTTATTTAGCCTTACCCATGCATGCGGGGCTCTGTGTGGGTGGACCGTTTATTTCCCTAGCTGCTCGTGGGATTTTTCATGGATAAATCTAAACAAAACTCTCTGGGGGTTGCTGGAAAGCAACCTCAATCCAAGGACGTCAGTCCAATCACCTCCTCCTTGGAGGACGCTCTGTTGGTGAGCCCCATTGGGGCTTCCAACGGCAGCTCCTCTCTTTCCCTTTCCTTAGCTTGCCCCTCCACATCCGTGGAGCAGGGCGAGCCCCTTTCCGACTCTTCTGAGTCAACTTTAAAGGCAGCACCAGGGTCCCCCAGGTCAGACTCTGGAGCTTCCACCACTACTTTGGGGAGCATCTCCAACAAGATGGAGCAGCTCTCCACATGGAAAGAAGGGAGCGGCGCAGCCAAGAGGAGAAAGAGGAACGAGAAACGGCGCGCCAAAAGAGCTCTAGCCTCTGGTGGCTTGCCACAGGGGGCAGGCTTAACCACCGAAGGCGTGAAAGCCATCGGTGGATCTCCAATGAAAAGAAAGGGCTCCGCCGAGAAATCTGGAGGTGGATCCCAAAAGAGGGGGAGGACAGCTGGTGACACCCCAACAAACTTGGTGCAGGAGGCCAAGAAACCAAGGACCTCCACCTACGCACAGGTGACCAAGAACTTGAAAAAGATGGCAATCGTGCCGGTTTCCTACCCGGAGGAGATGATGACTGAGGAATGGCACAGGATTGCAATTGTGAGGCTGGAAGAGATGTGGGATAAGATTCCTGCTGAGGAAGAGATCCCTCTCTTTGAAGCCAACAGGCTCACCAATGGGGCGGTAGAATTCGCCTGCGGCAACGACTACTCAGCCAACTGGCTGGTCGAGGCCGTAGGAAAAATGGGACCGTTTGGCGACACCATCGTGAAGGTGGTTGATGCCGACAGCCTCATCAGGAGAAGAAGAATGATGGTGTGGGTCCCTGGTTTTAGCAAACCGGACACTAAGACTCTCATCGAGAGAATGAAGAGGTCCAACCCAGGACTCCAAACTTCTCTCTGGAGAACCTATGAGAGGAAGGAGGTGGAGCATGGGACGAGGTTCGTCCTTGGAGTAGACGAGCCCTCCGCCACCTTCATCTCAAGCCCGGACTTCCGAGCAAACGTCGGCATGCAGAGGGCCGAAATTACGTTCCTCGGTAAGGCAGACGGTCAAGAGGAGACCCCAACGACCTCAACAAAAGAGGTCGAAACGAAGGAAGCAGACCAAGATGGCGGGCATCCGCTGCCTTCAGGTCAACCTCCAACATTGTAAGGCTGCCTCGGGGGTCCTGCAAAGGATCCTTTCTGAAGGTAAGATTAAGATTGCTCTGATTCAAGAACCCTGGGCTTTCCAGGGCAGAATCAGGGGATTAAGTATGACCAAGGGTAAAGTATTCTTTTGTACCTCAGTCGAAAGACCTAGAGCATGTATCTTTGTAAACGGGTTGAATGCTATATATCTGCCCGAATTCACCACCAGGGACCAAGCGGCAGCTGTGCTGAGGCTTGGGGCTGGCGAAGAAGAGAGGAGGTTGGTGATCTGCTCCTCATACCTACCGTACGATGCACCAGGACCACCACCCTCAGAGGAACTGGAGCGTTTGGTAAGATTCTGCCAGTCAAAAAAATGGGACCTCCTTGTCGGGTGTGATGCTAACTCGCACCATACGGTGTGGGGAAGCAAGGACACCAATGACAGGGGAGAGGCCCTACTTGAGTATCTCATGTCCTCAGACCTGCATATACTCAACAAAGGATCACGACCCACCTTCTCCAACAGAGTTAGGGAAGAAGTGATAGACATTACTCTTTGCACCAATCAGATGGTGAATGGCGTTACTGAGTGGATAGTGTCGAATGAAGTCTCTCTTTCTGACCATCGGCACATATACTTCACTCTTCTAGAAGCCACTAACAGGCCGACAACATACCGAAACCCCAGATCGACGGACTGGGGCAAGTATAGGCACACACTCCAGAAGTTACTGTCCGAAGCCCCAGGACACAAATTCAGGAACGTAAATGACATAGATGCTGCTGTGGAGTCTCTCCAGCACAGCATCATTACATCCTATGAATCCAGCTGCCCCATCAAAACCAGGAAGGAAAGTTGCAAGCTACCCTGGTGGGGAGCGGAACTAGAGAACATCCGGAAAGAGACAAGGAAGCTCTTCAACAAAGCGAAGAGAACATCTACACCCAGGGACTGGGAGAACTTTAGAATGGCCCAGAGGAAATATAGAGCGACAATTAAGCGCTCGAAAAGAGAATCTTGGAAAAGGTTCTGCGAGACTGTGGAAGATGTTCCACAACTCGCAAGATTCAACAAGATCATTTCAAAGGACCCGGAAGCACGGGTGGGGTCTCTTCTGCTTCCCTCTGGTGAATTTACGTCATCAGACAAGGAAGCACTAAAGCTAATGCTGGAGACACACTTTCCAGGCTCCTTGGAGGTCGAGATGCGTCAAAGGAGGCCTCTCAATCGTCCTGCTAGGATGGAGTGGAGACTGGCCTCCAGCATCATCACATACAATATTACACGATGGGCAATAACGAGCTTCAGTCCATACAAATCAGCTGGCGAAGACGGAGTCTTCCCGGCACTTCTGCAAGAGGGACGGGATCTGGTACTGCTACCACTGGTCAGAATCTTTCGATCATGCCTCGCATACGGGTATGTACCCAAGAAGTGGAGGACCACTAAAGTCGTCTTTATTCCTAAACCAGGAAAGACTGACTACACCAAAGCTGACTCCTTTCGCGGTATCAGCCTCATCTCCTTTATGCTGAAAACACTGGAGAAAATAATAGACAGGCATATCAGGGAGGGACCTCTGAAGGACAATCCCCTGCACCCGTACCAACATGCCTACCAAAAAGGCAAATCAGTAGAGACAGCACTCCACCACCTTATCACCAGGATAGAAGGAGTGCTAGAACATGGGATGTTTGGTCTGAGCTCCTTCCTCGATGTGGAAGGAGCCTTCAACAACACATCATTTGAACAGATCTGCATTGCAGCCAGGAGACATGGAGTCAATGCACACATTGTCAACTGGATCAGACTAATGTTAGAAGATAGAACAGTCAAGGCTGTTCTGAGAGGGAGCACGATGGAGGTGGCCGTGACTCGAGGATGTCCGCAAGGGGGAGTTCTATCCCCACTGCTGTGGAACATGGTGGTCGACGGACTTATCACGAGGCTAAACAAAACGGGTGCCTATACACAAGGGTATGCGGATGATGTAGTGATTCTCATCACAGGCAAGTACCTCAGCACCGTCTCTGGACTTATGCAGAAAGCCTTGGATAGAACGATGAGCTGGTGCCATCAAACAGGGCTGACGGTAAATCCAGGGAAAACAAAACTTGTTCTCTTTACCAACAAGAAGAAAAGAGAAGGGCTCACACTTCCTTCGATACAAGGAAGGATATTGCAACCTTCAACTACAGTAAAATATCTGGGAGTCCTTCTGGACTCCAAACTCAACTGGGGAGAACACCTTGAGGCAAAAGCCAAGAAAGCGTGTGCCTCCCTATGGACCTGTAGGAGGGCACTAGGTAAAACATGGGGACTCCAACCAAAAGCGATCAACTGGATCTACACTGCAGTGGTGAAGCCAAGCTTTCTACACTGCTCAATAGTCTGGTGGGGGAAAACAAGACAGAGCTCCGCAAGGAAGAAGCTCAACCACCTGCAACGAATGGCCTGCATGGGAATTACGGGGGCAATGAAAACCACCCCCACACTGGCTATGGAGACCCTACTGTGTCTTGCTCCACTTAACGTGGAAGTAGAGAAACAGGCTAGGGCTGCAGCATACCGTCTTAAAAGACAGGGTCAGTGGAACGACAGGGGAAACCTGTCCGGACACAGGAAAATATGGCAGGAACTTAGAGAATCGAGCCCCATTGTTGAAATGGGATCGGATACGATGATAACTTTCTTCTACAATACACCTCCACTATTTAAAATCCACACTCCAAAAAGGGAGTGGTGGACAAAAGGGAGAGATAAGGATCCCCACAATGGAGCCCAGGTGTGGTTCACCGATGGCTCCAAAAAGGAAGGCAGAGCAGGGGCTGGGATCTACTGCCAGCGCCCAGCTAAGAGGATCACCATCTCACTTGGAAAACACACTACAGTCTTTCAAGCGGAGGTGTTTGCCTTACTAATGTGCGCACACATTATCAAGGAGTCAGGTCTCAAGGGTAGACCAATTCACATATGCACCGATAGCCAAGCGGCCTTAAAGGCCCTAGCATCACAAATGTGCAACTCTAAACTCCTTCATGAATGCCGTGAAGTGCTCAACTCGCTACATATTCTTGGCAAAGTCGAACTCTTCTGGGTCCCCGGACATGAGGGCATCACCGGAAATGAAATTGCGGATCAACTCGCAAAAGAAGGCTCAAACCACATACCGATGGGACCAGAGCCTCACATTCCAATCGCACCTTCAGCAGGAATCATGGAGATCAAGAAGTGGGGCCTAGCCCGCCACTCTGAGATCTGGCAAAACACACAAGGGCTCAGACAAGCCAAGCTTTTTATTGGAGGACCCAAACAGGGACTGGCAAGAAGACTTCTATTGCTGAACAGAGGTCAACTACGTACGATAGTGGGTCTCCTAACTGGACACTATCATGTTATGAGGCACCTTCATCTTTTGAAGCTAGCAGACTCTGCCAGATGTAGATGGTGCGAAGAAGAGGACGAAACAACATCACACGTTCTCTGTAACTGTCCCGCCTTGATGAGGACTAGAATAAGACATCTAGGATCCCCGTTTCCTGATCCGGCTGAAATCAGGGTTACCCCCATAGAGGATATGCTGGCCTTCAGTAAGGCCATTGGACTCTACGGGTAACCAAGACATGGTGGTTAGCACAAAGGACCAATAGGTCTAGGTGCCCCAGGTCCTCCTCGGAGGAACTCCACCAACAATCTAATCTAATCTAATCTTATGTATTTCTTAATTTTTGGGAGCGTGGTGGCTTAGTGGGTAGAGTGCTTTGCTACTGATCAGCGGGTCTCGTATTCAAATCCGGGTGAAGCCTTCGGACACCCCCAAACAAAAATCCTTAAAGTGCGAGGTGGCCCAGGGAAAGGAACTGGCCCCCCTACCCTGAATGTGTGAAATTCACACGCCTGTCTGGCTTACTCTGAGGTGAGCTCTACCCTCACCTATACACAGGTTGAAACATCCGAATCTTAATTTTTAATGGGTTGAAAAAGGTTTAAATTAACTTTAAACTCTCCATATCCTTAACATTTCCACGCCTATCAAAAAAATTGTTCATCTCTGTATTACAAATAGCAAGTTCTATTTCTCACGTTCATCATTAGTAAGTTTTCTGTTCCAGCAGTGTCAAATATTGTGCTATCTAGCTAAAATTTTCTATAGTTTTTTATCAATGAAATTACACCAAAAAATGTATCCGCTCATCCAACTTCCAAAGAAAGTTTTTTTGGACCACCCTACCCTCCCGTCCTCCCTCACAATCGACCACTCGGTAGCGCGTCCTGGGTTAGGTTGCACCGATTAATCGGCAAGTAGACGACATTTCCGATACCGATTAATCGGCTTTGATAATCGGCAAATTTTTAGTATCATATTTCTGTAAAATATAAGACTAGAAATGAAAATTATATATTTCTGATTGATCATCGGATTGTTCAGGGGTCCCCTAAATTCTTGGCCACCCTGTCTGGATGCTACAAGGGTGTCTTCTAAACCCCATCTTTCATTCAATTCTCACTAAGGGCCATACTAAGGACCAGTCTGAATATTGTTTCGTGAAGTTAGGCTCCCTCAATACACCGTCTAAGGACGCAATGGATGCTCCGGAAACGAAACGGTGTGTGGCGGGAGCGAGGGAGGCCAAAAAAATGGCTGCCACGCATTTAACTGTAATTTGCTATTATTTGGCCGATTAATCGGTATCGGCCGATAATGCTTGGTCGATTAATCGGTAACCGTCCATTTTGCTTATCGGTGCAACCCTAGTCTTGAGTTCTAGAGTGGCGCGTCCGGCCGCACGCTGCTACAAGCGACTGTGTGGCGAGGCTAGCCAAATCAGTTACTTCTCGAGATGGAGTCAAGCACTTCTTACCGCTTAATAGCCACCACCAGTTGCCCGTAGCACTTAGTAAGGCGCCCCTGACTTGAGGTGGTCTGTGATCCTGTTTAAAGCCGCTACACACGTTCCGACCTGCCTGGCTGATACTTTGAGATCAGGCTTAGCATAAAGTAATGGGACTCTTGAGGTGCGACCTCTAATTGCTGAATAATTGATGCACGCCAGTTATCTTGAAGAGAGTCTCGGAAGTTGATAAAACGTGAAACAAATATTGGCGATCTGCATTGTCGTATTCCTCACAATGAGTGGAAGGTGTGTTTACAATATGCATGTACTCGCGCACTTACGTGGCTGTACAGATTTGTGAATAAATGCAACAAATTAGAGCACGGGCTCTTTCACGGCCGCGCTTTCATGTTTTACTTAATTTTACATGTTTAGATGATGACAAATTTTGATTTTATTATTGTTGAGAGAAGTTTAAAGGCTACTCTTTACTCTCTTCGTCACCTCACTTATTCATTTATCATATTATTTCATTTTTTAAAGACAATTCGATTTTTTTGCTCACGTCGTCCCTAGAAATTCATTGTTCCCACGGCAGTTGTTCTACTGGTGTCGGACACCGACAACCCAGGCCGAGAGGGAGACAAGCATCAGTAGGATTACCCCGAAGGAGCTCTTACCGCAACCTCGCGACCCCCGAAAATGTTAAAGGTGAATACGTTCACGCTTCAACACGAGCGGAGATATGCATCGAGTAAACACCGCTCAATGTGTTTCGATCTTTAATTTATGTGCTGACTGATGGCAACTGAACAGAAATGACGTTCAAATACCACAAGTAGATATAATGATATTTGCGGGAATGCATTGGAACGGAACGCATTGTGCATTTGTGAATAAGGTTCACATCCGATTGCTCCATAAATTGAGAGTTTTTTCACTCCACGCAAGAGATAAAAATTAATGTTGGACGGCGAAATGTTTGGGATAAATTAATGGAATGGGAGGAAAAAACAACACGGCCCGTAAAATATTGGGTACATTATAGGTTTTAATAATGCTTAAGGTACTTGTTTATGAATCGCCTCCGTGCCTTAGCCCGATTTTAGACTGTGCGCCGCTGCGCCACCGAGTCTGCTTGTCGGCGTAACTGCCACCGCGCTGTCACAGTCAAATTCAGATTGTGAAGCTCACAAATTTCACTCGGTATTACGATGCATACTCATTCATTGTTTTGAACCTCGTATTTCATGGAGTCAGTCGTCATGGATCATTTAGCACCGCAGATATCTATGGCATGGACGCCTCGCCGGAGCACCGGCACACTCCGCAAAAAAATACGCAACGACGCCGCCACTGACGAATACTACAGCGTCTTATTGACCAATGCGCAGTTAACGAGAGTAAAAGGACACGTAACGCTGACGTTACAATTAGCCTAGCCAAGCTCAGGTCTTCGATTTACATATTAATATCTACCAACGCTCAGTCCATTACACCATGTATATCAAACAATAAGTATTTTATGGCTTTCGCGATTGAATTAAAATATAAAATAAGGATATTTTTCGCCTTGAAATGATAATTTTAAAAATTCCCGGATTTACCAGTAATTCCCGAATAATTCACAGAAATTTCCCGGATCGGAAAATTCCCGAATAATCCCCGGTTTTCAAGGGTCCGTGGACACCCTGACTTTAACCGGCTCAGCAAATGAAACCACTTTTGTCTTCATTGTGGAGGCAAAATCTCGAGTTACACAGAAGTTATTCCATTCTTCTTTAAGTAATTCAATGTCAGCCGCCATCTTGGATATGTTAAAAGTGGAAGCTCGGTGGAAAAATTATATCCAAACATACCCCTGCACTCAAATAACGAACTTTTAATGACAAATCATTAAGCCCTGTACACTGTGAATGATATATACGAGGGCAGAAAACGCAACAAACCGACTTTCGTACGGAATCCGTAACCTTAATCGTATTTGCACACGATCCACACGAATGAGTGCAATCACTAGACGCCATCTTGAAAAACCCCGCCTAATTTACGCGCCGACAGTGTATATCATCCAGTCCTATCAGAATGTTTGTGCTCTTCCGGCAGTAATTGGGGTCCGAGGCGCTTCTCGAAGACTGATGGTTACCGCATGAATAATCCCTCAGAGAGGTAGAAGGTAAGGGAGGAGGGGTAGATAGAAACCCGGCGTCGGCATTAGCCTACTCTTAACGAAAGGGACCAAGGGGACAACGGCTTAACGTCTCATCCGACAGACGGAGTAGGTACTCTACCTTCCAAAAGACACTCAAGTAGGGATCGGGTTCCTCTGAAAAACATTCGCCTCTGCGGGGATTTGAACCCTGGCCGCCCATGTGGTGTGTGGTAGGCCACTAACCCGATACTCTACCCACCACACCAACCCGATCCCATGTAGGAAGGTTCTTCGATAAAAATGTGAAAGAGAGACGCAGAATTACTGCGACTAGGCCACCACTCAAGTACGCCGCGAGCGGCGAGCATTACGGATTTTGGACAGAAAGATTTAATTCACGCAGTAAAGGGATACAAAGGAATGTCACACGCTTCGTAGAAAACTGCTACGGGTGAAGATTAAGTGATATCAAGCCGATGGAAGAACTAGGCTGAAGAGACTCGGAGGCTATACGATTGCTTGAAATTTTCAAATCAAGCAAGTTCCTGTACGCCAGAGGATATAATTTTGACTGCGCGCTATATTTGAACGCAAACGCACGAACTGATAAAGGCGAAAAATAAGACAGACGCATTGCCAAACTGATTGGTCCAAATATTTCTTTCTTACCATGCACTATTCTTACCAAGGCCATTTTACACGGCATATTTTATTGCTAAAACGAAGGTATCATAGATTGAACAAGAAAAAAAATGGATTTAGAGCAGGTTCTATTTCCCGTTCAGTTATTCAGACAATCATGCAATTCACTGCTTTACACCGTACAATTTTCCTCATGAATAAGTTCATACATTCGTTTGCATAGTAAAATATACCGTCTAAAGCGGCCTTTGATGACCATATCAAAAACAGCGACACACGACTCATCACTAACATGTAATTCATCTCTACTCGCTCCTTTTACCCACTCCCTCTCTCTTCATGAGATATAAGAGTAAAAAACATAGATACACTATAATTACAATGTAATGTTACATAAAATTATGTTCATAAAATTTATAAGGATTCAATTGGTATAAATGTTTTAATGTTTGTTATACATAGACATTTACGTAAGTTTCGTAAGGAACTAGCTGAAGAAGGGGTGGGGGAAGAGAGTGCTGAAAAGAGACTACAGGGATAAAAAGACTTCTATATGTCGACCGAGAGTGAAATTCACCATTTGAGTTAGGAAGCACACAGCACAATAAAACTACACAAATTTGGGACTAAACATTTCCACAAAAAGCAATAACTACCATACCGCAAACTAATCAGCATTGGAGTGATTCTATTCAACGGAACGAGTCACTGTTGCTTTCGGCTGTGTAGTCCCTTGGATGCATGTCTCTATGAGTTTGGCACTTCACTTAAAAGACACACCGCGGGAGAACGTACACATAAATTTACATTCTGATATTAGAGAGCGTAAACAAACTCTCCAGCGATGTCAGGTATTTTCATAACATTTTACCTTCATAAAATCACGACACCACTACATCCAAAATTGCAATTTCTGCTTCGCAAGCCGTAAGTGGTTTTAAGAGGTTGGTGTTCTAATAGGAACAAGGAGGTTTCACATCCGGCGTTGACGCTCAAGTGACAGGAAAAACCCATGGAGGACTGCAGGGAATTTAAGTTCTCGTAATTACTTCCCCAAACAGCACGCTAGACGCATAGTCAAATGGATCAATACACGAAATGAATGTCGTGTCCATTTCTTGACAAGTGAAGTCCATTAAGGGCAATGCTCGAGCCTTACAAGATCGACGGATTATACAAATAACTGTGCCTTAATGGCAATCCTCCCCATGCGAGGATTTTAATAGCCGTTAAATTTCCCGCAACTCTGAGAACACGTCATTATCCCTATAGGTATCAGAGAACTTCACACCGCCAGAACGACTCCTCATTAGCTTGACGTCAGGGGCGGTAAAACACGCGTGAATAAGCAGACAGTCTACAGAAAGTCTCCTGCAGTAACATCCGGAAAAAGACTGAGTCATTTGTCCGAATACACTCTTACAATATCTTCCCTCCGGACATAATGGTTAACACATGCGAAACCCGTCAATGTTCGCGATGCCTAAGCAGTCGAAATGAGCTGTGCACGTCGGCTAAAACTGTACCATTAGAAATAATTTTGCGCTGTTTAGCTATACGTGCCTCTACCGAAAGCTATTATTTTCAAGCTCAACTCCAAATATAAGCGACTGAAAATTAAACATTTTATCCGCTTAAAAATAATTCTAAAAGAACTATTACTTCGTACGCAAAGGGAGATCATGCAGTATCATGGTCGTATTCGATACGTAAATTTCCGAAAAGACGAAACTTGTACTGAGACCAAACCTGTACTGTAAACTGAGTAACATCACAAGAGATGTATTCCCACACCGCTTTTTCTGCCCAAGAGGATGCTGAAAAAAGTGCGAGACTCCTTCCTTCCAAGGCCGTGAAATCATGAATAGGCTACGCTCGAATTTCCGTTAACAGCTTTCATTCAACTAAAGGAAAATACGAGACAACAACGCCCGAAAGGCGCCGGGATATTCTTTCACTTTTCTGTTTTTACCCAAGCGTTTTTTCGAAGCACGTCTCCAAAGCCAACGTTGCGGCAAATAACACCTAGAAGAATTGGTAACGGCTCAAAGTCGAGAAAAAAACCTTTAAGCTTATAAAAGAGACGATGCCTCTTTATGCTTCTCCAGTTTCGAGAAATCTCTCGTCCGATATCATTCTTCGATCCCGGCATTGAAATGGATAGGAAGACGATTCGGATACAGTTCTGTTTGTTACTTATGCTAACACTTCCTGCATTTCTGCCAGTGTCATCAAATTTAATGCGTTGCCTAGATTACAATCATTTAGTAGATTCTAAGATGCTGAGTTGGAAAGATCGAGGTGAGGAATCGAGTATTATTATTTTCTTCCATAACTAACTATAGTCAAATTCATGCCACTTGCATCATTTAATTTTTGCAGAGTTGTGTAGAAATCTCGCACTTCAAACTGCACTTATATCTGGGAGATATCCACATCGGGTGTTGGAAGGAAAAGGCCACGCTCGGTTTCTAAGTAGGAGAATTGCTGAGCTGATATGTGATTTTCAACAGCCAAGAGGCATTATTTCAGTATGTATTTAATTATCTATTGCTAATAGGATTGCTACACCAAGGTCATTTGGTAAAAAGTCAAGTTTCAAATTGCTATATACAACCTTTGAACTCCCTTGGGGATAGTTACAGTCCTGTTATAAGTTAGAAATGTTTTCACACACTTTATGCCATGACCCACAGAGGAAACCAAACACTTTCAGAAATAAGTTTTGCAGTAAGAACCGCCAAGAGTTAGTATTGTTCTTGCATTTATGGTAGGAGGTGAGAGGATTTTCAACAATTAAGATTTTGATCTTAGGAGGATCTCAGAATCTTTTATTGAATAATTTAAAGGCTGATTAATGAATAGTTAGAATAACTAGAACTTAATGCTGCAGTGAAACTCAGTCAGTCAACCCTTTTCCTCATGAAATGAAGACCTTGGGATTAAAAAATAAGGATTTTTTAAAAACACTGGAAAATGGCAGTATGATAATGTCTTCATTTTACCTGGTGACGTTGTAATTTCTTGAGGGCAAATTTTAAAGTAGTACAAATTTTACTCTTAGATGTTGGAAGAGCCTAGGTTATATCACACGGTTTAATCTACAACCTTAATGCCAACCCCAATGCAAAATCCCACTTCCAAAATTGTGGGTTGCATGCTGTGGTATTACTACTCAGAGTACCACAACAGACATGCATTAAATTCAATCAAAGATAAGGATTGGAAAAATTTTAATCTTCAGGGCTAAAATGCAGAACTTTTCATTGCATTTCTTCTGTACAGTCCATTTTAAAAAAGGTTGAGTAATTGGCCAGGAATAAAAGATACCTCACAGTACATGCTAAGATTTATTTCAGGATAAATTTGGGTTGGTGGATACTTGATAGTTAGGGAAGAGGCAATTAAATTTTACCAACAGATGAGTCAGGGAGGGTAGGCTGTAACTGAAGGGACACACAAAAGTGTGCATTTTTTTCAAAGTTATTTTCAGAATTGAGTCATGAGGTAGAGATGGGTAAATTTCCACAATTTTCATTCAAGGTAAATTATCGTGGTTAATTATGGTAATTTTTGAAAATTACTATAATTTGTAATTTTTAATTTGCTTAATTTTTTCTGTAATTCTGTAGTTTTTAATTAGCTGTGATTAATAGCTATTAGAGGAATTAATAGGAAATCCAATAGAAATAGTAAGGGGTTAGAGGCATTTAAACCAGCTAGCTAGTCATAGCTAGTTAATGCATTAGAAATAAAGAAAATTTAAAAACAAACATGGTGGCCCACACGCAATTCACTGTTCTTTCTTTGGCATGAGAAATTTTCGCTGAAATCCCTGAAAATGATATCCCCCAAATATTCCATAAGTTAAAATTTTCCACAAATGAGTTAGACGTATTTATAAATAAAAAAGATTGTATTAAATGTACATAGGCTTGACTAAAAATAATACGTTTGTAATATATCTGTATGAAAACTATCTGAGATGGAAGTGAATATTATGAAAATTACGGTAATTTTCAGGGGCTGTGGTAAATTACATAGAATACCAAGGTAATTTTAAAAAACCACAGTACTTTTCAGAGCAGCCCATCCCTAGTCATAGGTAAGAGACCTAAGCATGAAATAAACCCCAGGCACTGAATAAAATGCCCTCAAAATTTATGTTCATAAGCACCTTTCAAATATTTACTAATAGAGAAAATATGAACACTTAAACCGTAAAAGTTAAGTTTTTATTCTCCAAATTTTAGGGTCTACAATGATGAGAGTTTTAACCTATTGCTCCCCATAATAATGACATCTCATCAACTTACATCTAAGCAATGGGATAGAGACAAAGTAGAGCATATGAGATATTGAATCTATTCTTATCTTCCCATTATATAGTTTGACATGCATTTTTTAATGCCCTAATCTTTCATAGCTGCCAAAGAGTTCCCAGATTTTCACTTTCTATGCATTAGAACAAATTAACCGACAACGAAAAAGCTTAATTTGTATTTCAGTATGGTATGCATGAAAAACACAAATTAAATAAGTGATGAAGTAAAAAATTGTTGATTGGATTGATAATTCTTCCCCAAATAACTCAGGAAAATCTCCCAAGAGAACATCCAATGGACTTAAGATCAGTTGATAAAACCATAAACCAGAGAAATTATGAAAAAGATAATAGTTGACAATTAATACTTAAAAAATTGGATTTATTATGTACATTTAAAACATGCAACTAAAAGTTTAGTTCACTGGACATGAAGCAAGGGAGTTAGTGAAGGAAGCTTATAAAAATTGTAAATGAAGTAACTTTAATATTCCACATAATTATTATTTAAATCGACCTGGGTTTCATTGAGGCATATCATCTTCAGGTAAGAACCACCAATAGTTGCTTCGACGTGGCGCATCACCACCTGATGATGATAAGCCATGTCAAAACCTCGGTCATCTAAACCCTCTTAGTGCAGTGAGCCAATATATCAGCTCATGCACAAATAATGGGCGACATTAGTACACAAATATAAATTTGCAATTATTTTATTGATGATGTAAAAGTCTTATAATTATTAGCTAATTCAAATTATATACAATAAAAAACTGCACATGGATAATCTTGAAGAAGAACTTCATAATAATTTTTTTTCCTGGGATGATACATTTCACTAAATTACCCTCCGCGTTTCTCGCTGGTACTACTGGAAGGATGCAGCACTAAGAGGGTTAAATTTAATTTAAATGGAATAACAAAGTTACTTCATTTACAATGCATAGTAAATTACATGAAGTCCCACCTGAAACAACTGAGCTTATAAACAGGCAGCAGTTGATGGGGAGACCTGGCGAAAAAACATGAAAAAATTACATCAAGATTGAAAATTCTGAATTCAAAACCATAAAATGGAGCATCACCCTACGTTGTTGGTAAGGGAGCGGCAAAGTATTGAGAGGGGAGGATTCTTGGGAGGACGAAGACTAATTAGTAAGAGTTGGATATTGTAGAGGAGGTTACTTTTAGGAGAAATTACAAGAAGGTAGCAAAAATTCTATGAGAAATATTGAGGGGAAAGAACATGCTGTAGAAGGTTACCGTTGGGAGAATGTTTGGACAGTATGAGGGAGAGAAGAGAATAATGGGAATATTGGGCATTGCGAAGGAAGGCAGGAGTTATGAAAAGTTGAAAGGGATTGATCAATATTGGTAATATAAATCTTTTTGAGGAAAATTTTAAGTTTTAGGCAGGACTGTTCATGTATTCATCATTTTTATCGGCAAAACACCATTTATATATATATATATATATATATATATATATATATATATATATATATATATATATATATATATATATATATATATATATATATATATATATATATATATATATATATATATCACATTAACATTAGGCTTAAACAGGGAAAAATTCACCAACCAATCAAATAATAATTAATCAACCATCGCTTATTCAATGGATATCATGGAAGATGTTGAATTTTATTCAACCTTATTATTAACCAAAATTATGCCTTCAGCTCTAAACCAAATATAAAGATTTCCCATGATTATAAAAAACATGCTTACCCTCAATCAATGCATACCCTAATTTGAGAAATAAATTGCGGTAATTCATAACATGTTGACTTATTTCTACATTTGAAATTAAAAAACTTTCTCTCATTCCAGAACGTGATATGGCACAAAGTAACAAGACCAACGCACTCAAACTATGATTTGTATGAGAAAAATGCATTTGTGGATGTGCTGTACAACAATGGCATACCACAAAATCCATTCCACTATCCAAAAATTTACGCAGTCAGTCGTCCAGCTGGGTCATCACTATTTATACAGGATGTGAGTCCCAGAGACTTTGGAATATACAGATGCTTTGCAACACGCTATGCCATTCCATTCACTTATAAGTATCCACAACTAATGACAGTCTACCAAGATGTGGAATTTTACCCAAGACATCTACAGTATAAAGTTCTAGAGAAATGATATACATTGTTGGGATCCACTCCAGTTTCCACTCCAAAGAATGTCTGTTTGGCATACGAAGACATTAATTCAGTGAGGTTACATGTCAGTGCACATCTAAAAATTAAAATCTGTGGAAATTAATCAAAGGTGATAATTTATTTATGATGGTGATAACCAGTGCAATCCATGATAAGCAAATACTTAAGTGATTGTTGTGAAGTATACTTTTGCCACAGAAATAGCCTTAATTTCAAGAAAAAAAAATATATTTTTCATTATCACACTAATTGCTAACCAGCTAATTATTGCTAGCAAATAAATATATAGAGGAGAATGTCATAAAGTATTTTTTTCTGCAGGGTTAAAATTCCAAAAAGTTACTGAGCCTACTACCAAGTGCCTGCCTTTCAACCTGATATCTAATACTTCTCAGACACAGCTATAACTGCAACTGGTATACTCCAACCTCAAATCAATCCTAAATAGCACATACTGCATTTAAAAATAGCACTGAAGACTGATATACATACCTGAATATAAATATGTATATGCATAGTCTATTTATTGAAACAAAATGTACTTTTTTCCCCAAAAATTTTCCCCTCAAAATACAATTGTGAGAGTTCCTTCAGTAAATAAAATTAATACTGCAAATATTCTTGCTTAGGGCAATGAAATAGAATACAAAAACCTCATCAAAGTCTTCAATCCATTTAAACATAATGACATATTCTGTGCTTAGCCCATTACTGTCCTCTGAGCTAAAATTGTTTTACATGTAAAAATAGGCCCAAATTTAACTACCTACAAATATATCAATATAAAAGGAAAGAGTATTTAACACATACAGACAATTTTATTGAATCACACAAATGCATAATTATTACCTGATGATCAACAACCTTCTACAAGTGTCAAACATTTTAACATAAAAATATGGCAATCAATTACAAAATTTCAGTCATAAATATAAATATAAATGTTTTCTCGATTGGCACAGTTGTAAAGGATACCAGATCAATGGTGTATTCATAAGCATCTAAAAGCCTCCACGTTTCATCTTTTTTGAAGACACTTACATCAGTATCACATATCTACATCCATTAAAATAGCAGCCAATATGGTCAAGCAAAGTCCTCGTCATTGAAGGCAAAATTATCATTCTGCTGGAATAGGAGCGATAGGTTGAGCCTAAAAAAAATTGATTTCAAGTATGAGAATATTTGATTTAACAATGTACTCTCTTTATCTGCATTAATCTTAAAATAAAATCCCTCCACTAATTAATTCCTTAAGAGCAAACTGTTGGATTTATCATTCATTGCTCAATGAGTTTGTTTCACAGCATGTTTACCTTTTCATTTTTTATTACTTGAAACAATTTTGAGCACACCTACAGCTCATTTTTTCCTCCAACCAGATACATCAAATGATCATGTAAATTTAATAAATATAGAATTTTATGACTTTTACCCTTTCAAATGGATGAATAACAATTTAATTTGGGCTGACACTAAAAGAGTAGACGACAGAGAGTGAAGAAGAAGGTATATATAACATGTTTCACGTAAAGAACTGCTCCATAGCCCAATGATTCCCACAGCAAAAAATTCATGTAGAATAAAGAATACATTTATATGTAGTTGCTTCTTAACAAGCAAATTTTCACATTCTCTGTAAACAGCAAGGATCTATGGAAACGAGTTTCCTTTTCATATATCCTTGACATGAAGCAACTCTCATTAGCATAATTGTCAAAAGGGTTGCATAGCATTATAATATGCTAGTGTCAGGTTCTTTTATTTATCTATTGTGATATTTCATTTTCTAGTATCTGACACTTTGATTTGTGGTAAATCCAATGAAATAGGCAAAAAAACATACTGATAGAAAAACAATTTATTGAAAGGAGGATGGGCACTTTTTCCCAAAAATTTCCTCTCAAAATATAATGGTGATAGGGTTTCTCCAGTAAATGAGATTAAAACTGCATATGTTCTTGCTCAGGGTAATGAAATAGAATAAAACATCATCTAAGTACTCAATCCAAAGGTAAGTTTGCTTCTTAAAAGCTACTAACAAAAGCATCACATAGGTATGCATAAAAAACATAAATAATACTTTAATGCCTAACTTTGGTACAAACACCACTGTCATACATAATTCAAAAATCGAGGAAGGAAAGCCTAGGGAAGATTTGGAAACACTGCTTGGATTTGAAAGCAAAAACAGATTACATACTTCCAAATGATCAAGATTTCAAAGATTTAGTAGAAATAATGGGAAATTAATTGTAAGAAGTTTTGAAATTAGCACATATGAGGGACTTCTGTTCCCCAGAGAATGCTGATTTAAATTATAAAAGATCAGCATAAAAGAAATAAAATACCTAGCCCCATATTTCTTTCCCCAAATCTGCTAAGGTTTCTTAGAAATATCTAGTGTACAGAAAGTTACAAAACATTGGCAACATCTATAATTTATTAGATCTGATTCATGGTAAGTCTAATGAGTTTCCCATGATTCTTTCCACTTAACTAGAATTTTAAGAGCCAAAGTAGCATGAGTATACATTGGACTTGACTGTTGACCGATGTCAATCACAAAAAAAATTGAAACTATGGCAAGCTACTAAGTTTAAGCTTGGAAGATGGCTGGGTACATCAACATTGAATTCCATTTGAATTCTCACTATGATATGGAGCAAGAAAAGCCCCAAATCCCTGGTAAATCCCAACATCTATGAATATAGGTGCTGGGGTTTACCTGATTGTGCCCAGAGCCTAACCCAGCATTAAACTAGGTATCTCTGGATGGTAGCATATTGGTCCACTCATTGGGCCACCAAGCAGTCAATGCTGTCTAAAAATTACATAAAACATATTGAAAAAATATTATTCAAATTTCCTTTTCCTTATATTTTACTAGTTCTTAATGAGTGGACAAAGAGAGTATCAAAGGGAGTGACGTTCATTTGGCTTTGCACTTTGCATTGGTAGGGAAATACTTAAACACTTGAACTTAAGTCAATCACAACATATCATGAGCTGAACCAGGCTTCAAACTGAACATATATCAAGTTAGAAATGCTATGTAGTATAAACGTACTTTTAAAGGAAAAAGGTCTAATGATATTCAAAAATAAGTAAATAATAATTTTTCCAACAACCAAGTAGTTCTACATGTACATTAAAATAAAACCTTTGAGCACCATCTATACACATTATAAAATTTATAATGTTTTAGCATTGATATGAAGGCTAATGTCCATTTGATATGCTACAATAGGACCAACAACAAAATTGTGTCATGCCAAATAATATATTATAAAATTTTTTTCGAATTTTAATGATCATAAATCAATATTTTTCATACTTACACCATGAGTAAAATATTAATGTATGTACATAGGTTTACACATATTTGCATTCATAAATTATTTATATTTACACTTTGAATTGGGCAGCAGCAAAAAAACATATTTTTTTTACTTATTCGTGCATTTCATTAAATAATAAAACCTTTTCCCCAAACGAGAAGTGGGCTACACTTTAGTAATCAGATTTGACCTAGACAAACTGATGGCACTTGATTAGACCTTTTAAAAAGTTGTACCTGCACAGCTAGACAAAAGTACAAAACAGCATATTCATTCAAGTTTCTTGTTTGATATCATTTACTGGACTTCAAGAGGTTCAGTTTGCAGGAGCTCTACTCAATATTCATCATGGGGAGTCGATAGGGGGCTCATTTCAGATTTACTTATGGAAAGAGTGTCAGACAATGCAAATTGTAAACCACCACGAAAATAAAACATTTCTAACATAGAAACAGCAGCACCTGTAGTGCAAGCAAAAATTTGAATATACGTGATTCAATTTTAACATGTAAATAGAATATTATCTACAATGGTTGTTTTAACTTTCTGTCTTGTACACCACCAGTATATTTCAAATATTTGAAATATTGTAAATATTATAAATTATACTTCTTTCTTATTATAAATCTTTTCAACCATCTTGAGGCAAAAAAATAGGAGTGCTCCCCTTGAGAGTATCTCATGCATTGAAAAAAATTTGGTTTGTTGTACTATCACAACATAAATGAATAACAGAGGCTAATGGAATATGAAACAGAAAATGGAACAGAAACAGATACAACTTAACACGTAAAAATCTATTTACTCTTGAATGTAGTTAAAGTTTATGTGGTTTACTTACAGATATTTCAACTGGTTCAGAGTCCACATTCACCCAGAATTTTGAGAAAGATTCAACAAAGGTCCCTCTGAAAGATAATCATTTTAAAGAAATGTGAGCAAATCATCAATTCAAAGCCATAAGTACATTTAAAATCCTTCATTTGAACGAGATCAACTCACAGGTAAGGTGTAAAAGTGATATAATGAACAAACAGGAGACATTAACATGATATGAAGAAACAGGAGACACAAACAGCACTTTTATATCACATAAGAAACAAAACAGATGCATTAACAACTATACATTATGCCAAAAATTTAGCATTAGAAAATACCATTAATCAACTATGTAACAGGTAATATTGTGAAGAAAGGTAAAACCTTCATGGGGACACCTTAAATCATTTTCAACAAATTTACTGGTCCATTTAACCCTATGGTACACACACCCTGTGAGGTCCCCCTTGTTTTTACATTTCCTCTTCAACTGAACAGGTGCTACAGTCATGAGAGAGGTGGTGAATATCAATTTGCATTTCCTGAATGTATATTAAATAAATTCCTGTATCCTTTCATGTATATTTCACTGAAAAGTACAGGAAAGATCTCTCAGGTCAATGTGTGCTCCCAAGAAACTTTTTGATAGTGCGTTCCGGAGGGTAAACTTCACTGTCCGGTTGTTATGGGAGGTAAGCAACAATTACTGAAATTGGTATAAATGATGTAAGCCAGGGCTTGAATTACATCCGTGGCATATTTGTCATAGCAATGCTCATCTAAACTCCTACTATTATTATTCCCTCGATTTCCTTCTCTGTAAGGAAGAACAAGTCATGCCCCAGTAAAGCACATTGTGTCAAAATGTAGACAATAGCAATGACAATGCAGGCAATGAGGACAGGAGAGAAGACTAATGAGGGAAGTATGATGTATTTGGGGAATGGATGAGGGGTGGATTAAAGACCTACATCAACAGAGATCAGCTGTCTATGTTTAACAATAGGCTATCTAGGGTTCACAGCTTACTTGCAGCTCGTTCTTCCAGGATATTCTACATCTCAATAATACCCTGCAAGCCACCGTATGGGCATGTAGCAGGGGGTGTTAGGTCACCAGCCGTGTAAAGGTAAGTTTCTGGAAACGAAATGGTGACAAGTATTATAGTGTGTATCTCTCGTATTTTATCGCATCTGCCTGACCTAGAGATGTAGTGAGGAGTCATGATAATATTCTCTATGTCGCTCTGAAAAATATCAGTTCTGAATTTATCAAGCAACCTAAGCCTAGCGTGTAGCCTCAGAGTCTCTAGGGGCTCCCACCTTAATCCATCTAGAAGCTGTGAGACACTCTATACATGCTCGCAGCAGTTTTTAATGAAGTGCGGTCCTTTCTTTTGTATTTTATTAATTTTTTTGGTTAAATCTATTTGACAAGGGTCCCAAATGCTTGAGGCATACTCGAGATGTGGCCTAACCAGAGCGAAGCAGTATCTCTCTTTGACTTTTTTATCCCAGGGCCTTCCTATTATACGTTTAAAAAAACCTAGTTTCTTTAATGCTGCACCACATTGTTCTGTATGTGTAATCCCCAAGATATAGCAGAAGTTAAGGTAATTCCAAGATATTTTACTGTATCTGAAGATTTTATGTTTCCTCAACCCACAGTTTAGGTATGACATTGTAGTGATGACTTTGGCAGGAAGTGAACTGTGGTGCATTTATTGATATTTAATTCTAACCCCCACTCCTGGCACCACCAATGAATGTTGTTAAGGTCAGATGACAGGGCTTTAAAGTCCACGACTTCGCTCATTTCACGGTAGATAACTGTATCAAATGAAGAGTTCTCGGGTTTCCAGCTAGGTAATGGTATTAATCTGTACCGACGTTTCGATGACGTAGTCTGCCATGCCTGAAGACGATGGCAGGCTACGTCATCGAAATGTTGGCGCAGATTAACACCGTTACCCAGCTGGAAACCCGAGAACTCTTCATTCTAAGCATTTGCCGGGAAAGACTCAGATCCTAGATAACTGTATCGTCTGCAAATAATCATCATTTACTGCTAATGCTAGAACTTAGGTCATTAATATAAATAATTAAAAATAATCATTCATACTTCCTTGAGGAACACCGGATGTGACTTCAACCATGTCAGAGCTAAAACCATCAATAACTACTTTTTTTTTGTTTTCAATCACTGAGAAAGTCCCTTATCCAATTCACTTTTTTTCTCTTAACTCCGCATGATTGCAATTTATATACGAATTTTTTAGTGAAGAACCTTGTCGAATGCCTTCTTGAATCAAGGAATATCGCGTCTACTTGCTTTTTCGATTCACCTGATTTTTGGACATCATGAAGGATGAGCGCAAGCTGTGTTTCGCAGGACCTGCCCCTATGGAAACCATGCTGACTGCTACGTAAGAAGTTACGATTATCCAGGAATGTCATAATATTACCAACGACAATGTGTTCGAGGCTCTTGCATTAAAGTGATGTTAGCAATACCTTCTTTAACTAAAGGCTCCGCCTTGTTGCTGCAACCATGTGGTCCTGTTCTCTACTAATCTCTGAAAGAGCCAATAATATTGTGTCCCCATCGGTTCTTGTCCCCTGCTCAGGTACTTTAACCTTGGTCTTCCTCTACCTTTCTTCCCGAGCACCTTCCCTTCCATCACATTGACAAAAGAGCTATTGTGTCTCAGGAGATGTCCTAAAATTTTATATTTCTTTTTTTCCATGGTGTTGAGTACAGTTCTCTTTTCATTTATTTCCATTAAAACCTCTTCATTACTTTTCTTTTCCGTCCAGCTTAGCATCCTTCTCCAAATCCACATCTCTGGTGCTTTTAATTGCTCTATTTCCCGTTTCCGGAGGGTCCAACTCTCGTTTCCGTAGAGCAATTTACTCCAAAGGAATGCTTTTGCAAACATTTTCCGAGTTTCGATATTCATATGCTTGTCTGTTAGAAGGCTTCTCTTATTTTGAAAGGCTTGTTTTGTTATTGCCACCCTTTTCTTTATCTCTGAACAACATCTGCTATCCTCAGTAAGCATACTACCTAAATAGCAAAATTGTTTCACTTGTTCAATTTCCCCATTTTATATTATAATTTTGGGTTTTCTTTCAATGTTGCTTTTACTCACTACCATCAGTTTTGTTTTCTTAGTAATTATTTTACATTTCTGTTTCTTAAGCGATGAGGAGAGAATAGTTAACATTTTATTTATTTCTTTAGCAGAGTCCTCTATTATGACAATATCATCAGCAAATCTAATACTGTGGATGCTCACGCCATTTATTTTTACCCCACTTGTTTTATCTTTCATTTTATCCATACTTTCTTCAATGAATAAATTGAATAAAAATCAGGAAATCGGACACCCTTGTCTAACTCCTTTCCTTCAACTCCATTTATATTGATGCTTGTTTCTTGGATTTCATACAGCTTTAATATTAATCTTCTCTCCCTCCAGTCTAATCTTATTCTTTCCAAGGATTTAAACAGTAGCTTCCAATCAACTGTATCAAATGCCTTTTCCAAGTCAATAAATACCAGATATAATGTCCTATTCATTTCTAAAAATCTTTCCATTATTACACGTACTGGTAGTATGGCATCTCTAGTGTCTTTCCCACTTCTAAACCCATACTGGTCTTCACAGACATGCTGCTCCTTTTTCCCTTTTTACCTGTTTTTCAGTATGTTGATCAATATTTTAGAAGCGTGGGATAAAAGAGATATTGTTCCTGTGATTACTACATTCTGTCGCTTTACCTTTCTTTGGTATGGTTATAGTAATGCTTCATGTAAAATCTTCCGGTAATCTACCTTCATCACAACATTTCCTGACCACGTTAAAAAGTTCCTTCTTTGCTTTACCTTCTAAATTCTTGAGCAGTTCAGCCGGTACCTCGTCCACCCCTGCTGCCTTTCCCCTCTTAAGACTTTCCAGGGCAAACTCAAATTCATTAATGTTTATTGATGGGCCCAATTCCTCCTCCCCTATTTCCTCCTCCTTCACTATAAGGTAGTCTTCATTTTCTATATCTTCCCCGCTGTAGAGTTCTTCAATGTACTCTCTCCTTCCCTATAAGGTAGTCTTCATTTTCTATATCTTCTCTGCTACAGAGTTCTTCAATGTACTCTTTCCACCTTTCCACTACTTTTCCATTCTCTATAAATAATTTCCCCTCCTTATTCCTAATTACATTTGATTTTGTTCTGGGTTTGAGCAGAAGTGTTTGTATCTTTGAGTACACTCTATCCTGCCATCCTCTTCCTACATCATCTTCTATATCCTCCACTACCATTTTACTCCATCTCTTTCTGCTTTCTGCACAAATCTGTGATTTTGTTTTTTATATTTTTGTATTCCCTTATATTTCCTTTTTTCCTTAACTGATTCCTTTCATTAATTAATTCTAGTATCTCTTTTGTTATCCACTTTTTCCCAGGCATTTGCTTACTTCTTTCAAGTATGTCTTCTGCGGCACTTACGATTCCTTCTTTAACTTTCTCCCACTTTTTCCTTTCACTCATCCCTCCTATTTTTTTATTCACTTCTTCTTGGTATTTTCCAAGAATTAATGGATCCTTGAGCTTTTCAAGATTCCAATGTTTTTTTATTAATCTCTTATGTTTCTTTAATCTCATACTACACTTTGACATGTCTAGTTTATGGTCACTATTCACATCACAGCCAGGATAGCCATGACTGGATTTAATTTGATTCTTGCATCTCTGCTTGACTAGTATGAAATCTATTAGGAATCTTCTTTTATTTGGTGCTTCCGAGGTGTACCTTCTTCTCTTGTGTACTTCAAAAAGTGTATTTGTAATAACCAATTCCTTTCCCACACAGAAATCTACAAGTTTCTCCCCTCTTCCATTCCTATCCCCCAGTCCAAATTTTCCCACAGCCTTATCTTCCTTACTTGAGCCAGTCACTGCATTAAAATCACCCACTATTATTAGGAGCGATACAGGCCGGTAATTTCCTGGGTCACTTCTATCACTTCTATTTCCTTTTCCAGTCTTGGGGCACCTTGCCTTCGGATGATTTGTTAAATATAATATCAAAGAATGGTGCAATCTGTGGCGCTAACTCCTTCAGCACACATGCAGGTATTCCTTCTGGACCTGGGGACTTGTTACTTTTAATCGAACCCAGTAGTTAAGTTATTCCATCACGTTGAATTGTTATGTCAGCCAACGGCTCGTTAAAGTCAGGAATGTCTAAATTGTGAATTGTGTCATACTTATGAATACAATTTTAAAGTAGTGGTTGAATACATTGGCTTTGTCGATGCTGTTGGTGTCTACTTTGCCGTTTGTATCCAGTGAAGAGTCTACTGTCGAAGATTTGCCCTGGAGCTCTCTCACGTAAGACCAGAATAACTTGGGGTTTTCATCTAGCAATTCACCGAGGATTTTTTTCTTGAAGTTTCGTAGAGTATCGCGCATTATTTGCGCATTTTCTGTTTTCTATATCTACGTTTTGATATACATATATGCTCAACTTCAGCACGTTTGTTCTTTACGCTACGGAAATTTAATATTACTAAATTTATATCGCATTTGGCTTGATGAACGTCGGTTCATGGTTTTCGGTAATTCTGTGAGTTATCTTTTTGATATTCTCTGAAACCATTGAGAAGCGAGTTTTTCTTTGAAGTTTCGCAGCTATCTTGAGAGCCTGTGTTGAAATTATTTTCGCTATGGAAGTAACACTTATTTATTAGTGCTTCCTTTCTTTTTTTTCCAAAAGTTTTCATTTTCCAAAAGTTTTTTCGGCAATGAATTACGTTACACAGATTTACTCAAAGGCTGTTATCGGGTCTATACTTTTGAATCCCACTGATTCACCTTCTCTCTAGCCTAAAAAATACCTACAATGCTCAAAAATCTTATGAGCCTACTGTTCTGACGCCCGGGTGGAGTAATGCACCCCAGAACAGTTGAGGGAAGCAAGGCATGACCCGAGCACCGGTCTAAGATCTACAAATTCTGATCCTATGCCTACACAGAATTCCCACAGCCTCCTGTTCAGGCAGTCAGTTCTGCTCCAAACGATATTAGCATGTACTAGCTTGAAACAGCAATAAAACTCTCAATCTCGGCAGTGAAAGGGCAAAGGAATACCCACAGGAAAAGAACTTCATAAGAGAAGTAAATATTAGAGAGGGCAAGGATGAAATAAAAGGTAAGACACTGAACAGCAAAACTGAAGAGGAAAGAGGACTAAGGAAGATCAAAAGGCAAGTGATAAATGACAAGTGAGTTGAATATAAGTAAAAAGCACATCCTTTAGATTCGGTCAAGCTCTGTTAATTGCTTTACCCTTTCACTCCCATTGCATTCAGCATTTTCACTCTCTGAATGCTCACATGTAATTCCCAAAAATGTCAACTATATACTAATTTAAATTTTTTGAGTGAATGGTGCCTGTATCAAAATTGTTTCAGTCACAAAAAATGCTGTTTAAGTAATGAAAATATTATGAGATAAAGCAATATTAATTTCTTCACAAATTAAGTCAATGCATAAGGAACTTTCTGCATGAGATGATAGCACCTTTGAGCACCCTGAGCTTATAAGGCAAACTGCGGAAGCTGATATATAACACAATGAGGAACTAAGGGTTAAATCTGAGAAAATATGAAGCTCCCTTCAGGGGCACAAGCAACTGCTAACCAATTGCCATTATTAAAC
Source organism: Ceriagrion tenellum (assembly GCA_963169105.1). Taxonomy (NCBI): domain Eukaryota; kingdom Metazoa; phylum Arthropoda; class Insecta; order Odonata; family Coenagrionidae; genus Ceriagrion; species Ceriagrion tenellum. Next base: position 55,535,611 of record OY720641.1, read on the forward strand.
ATAGTCTACAACCTCATCACAGAACTGAGAGGGGAAAAAGGTGCACCTTTCCTATGATATTAAATTATTGCAGGTACAAGGTACACTTAGTTTTATTACAAAGGCATTATCTTCAAGAACAAAGCTTGTTGTTTTAGTACCTCAAGATGATGCCTATGAGTTGAAACCACGCAGTTGTACCTAGACCCTACAATAACTATAAATATTAGTGGAAATATGGAATGTTTTTCTCTCTCACTTTGAAAATAAGTTTCCATATAGTTAGGCCTAAAACATTCGGACTCATTATAGAACATAGAGCACAACAGCTTTATCAGCCTTTCATTCAAATGAAAATTTATGCTAGGTACAATACTATTACTCAACAATAACCATGGCAATGAAAACACAACCTTGTGTTTAATGTGGCATGTCCTCCTTTTTATAGAAGAACTCAGTAAATAGTGAAAAAAGTGCAACAAACATAACCACTCCAAAAGGTATTAATTCCTGTACATAATAGTCCATTTAATAAGTTATAATTTAATAAGTACACTACCTATAAAGTATATATTGATGGTTTTTATAGGGAAAACTAAACAGAATCATACAAAGACAGACAAAATCATTTCCTTACCTGAAATACACTTTTCCTGAGAAATTTTCCGGGACTTCCCACTTCAGTTTCAAACCATCAACAGGTTCACGAGAAATGTAGCTAATGGCATTCTGTAAAAATTCAATCAAAATAACATACAATTTTTAATTCCTGCCAATGTAAGCAATATAATGGATGAATAAGGAATGGAAACATATTTTACCTCATTCCCAGGAAGACAACTGGAGATTCTGATGGCAGAATTTACTTGTAAATTTTCTGGCACAAATTTACCCAATGCTTCCACTCCACCATCAAGTTCCCTCGCTTGCATGTACAGTCCTACGTACTTTGCTCCCTCAAGTCCCTGTGCATGAACTTCAGTTTCCAATTACATGAAAAAGTCATGAAATTACAAGATTATTTTGATACATTGACATACAAGTTGGCTTTCTTAAAATAAGTAAATCTGAAAATAAGGGGAAGTTTTCACATTCCATCAAGGCATAAGAGGAGCGAATGACCCTCTCCATTATAGGTGCATCCAGAGCACCCCTAGAGTCTAATAATGCACTAAAGTGAGCAAAGTGATTTGACATAGTTGAGCACAATACCATGCGTGAATCTGATATGGGTTTTCAAGGAAATTTTATTTATTTCCACACATATGGGATTGGTAGTCCCAGGCACTTAATCACCCTTTTCTAAACATTGGCAATAATCCTAAGACAAGAATTATGCTGTACATTCTCACATGCTTTCTCCTATATTAGAAAAATGATAAATACAAAATGGAAGTCACCCTCCAAGATCTACATATTACTAATTATGCATCATCATATTTGTATTGACACGAGTGGAGAATTAAATGTATGCAACTACATCTTCCCAATCCAATTCCATTACATACATAATTAAGCATGGGAATGAAGGGTATAGGTATCATTGCCAGCTAAATTTCAGGAACATTTGAAAAAGGGTGACTCATATTCAACTCACAAGGATGAAACATACTCTCAGAATTAAGTATAGCTTGGAATAGATTTCAATTAACCGCTAGGACATTTTCAGCAATCCGAAACCCACATCACCAAGCTTCTATAGTATGGGGATAATTTCTTGCGATTATATTTCCTGAGGTAAAGGCAATCACCAGGAAATAAATACTACCTCCATCTTTATTATGTTGGGACACTGGCTGCTTCAAAAGATGCTCTGGTTCATAAAAGATAATACAACTAGGCTATGGGTATTACAAGGTCCTGAGTGTATTTAACCCTTTCGCGCCAAATGCCACACACAGACAAAGTGGATTTTCCAACTCAAAAGAATGAATGCCTATCACATACGATGCGAGGTGAAGGGAAGTGACCACCACCAAAGTAATAGGCCCAGGTATTCCGTACCCCACGATACCCAGCTTAGCGAGAGTCCCAGCCCTTTCCTTGGTAGCTCAGTGACCCTTCTTTGCATGAGATACCCTCTCCTCACCATCTACTACTGCTATTGGCAGTGATTTTTCAGAACAAATATTTGTTACATATCCTAGCATGTCAAATTTGAAATTAATTTTATTGTTGCTTAGAACCAACAAACTTCAAACAAAATTCTAACATTGATACAAATGGATGTCGAGAGTGGAACACAACACAGATAAAATTTGGCACTTCTGTTTCACAATCAAACACACAACACACCAATCAACCACGAAGGCAGACTACTTCTCACACAACCCTTTTTATGATGAATGAATAAGACAATTACACGATTACTCAAAGAGCCAAAATTTTAACACTGCTCCTTGCCTGCTGTCACCATGGCATATCAAGAGACAGTTTCATTGGTTTCATTCGTGTATCAAAAATAAGGCCAACAGCAGTAATGTATCAAATGTTTGATTTCAAAGATCAAAGATTTCAAAGAATATCAAAGATTTCTTTCAGATCACAAGAAGTTCCCAATCGTTAAAAACATAAAGAGGGAAAATATAGAGACAAAGCGAGCCCTATGAGTTAGTAAATTATGACCTAAAAGATTCTCTATTAAAAATGAATTATTTTAACGAAAGCAAGATTAGATATCTGCACTTACTGAAACAAGAAATTAAAAAATTAATTATGAACAAAAAATTAAAATAATAATGCATTAAATAATGGAGTACAGTACAAGTTAGCAAATAATGTACGTTGTTTAAGTTAGCACTTACTTAAAAATGGTTCCACTTGGAGTCAATAAAACTAATCTTTCCTGAGTAGTGAGATAAAATGTTCAATTCTTTTAGGCTGGGATATGCAAGATTCAAGTCATGAAAAATGGACATACATTCCCATTACTGGATCTCAAACCTTTTCTGTACTGTCAGTCAAGTCAATGAGTTAAATGCTTCATCAATAGAAAAAAACCCTTGAAAACTAAGTAGGAAAATGTATAAGGTCTTCCTCATTCATAGTAATATTATATAATGCCATTTTTCTCTTCTCCAAAAAAAGATTTACACGTAAAACTCATTTTACCCCCATACTATAGTGTTTCAAGCCCACTATGACCAAAAAACTTACCTTCGATAACATCCCCAGGAGAAGCCTTTCCTGTTGATGCAGAGATGATGTAGGGAGGAGGTGTTGTTGAAGGTTGAGAGTCGTTATGAAGTGGCACCATGCTCTCGCATACCGATGAAGGCACGTGGTTTGGATCAAGCGCCTTCTTATGCAGAGGAATGGTAGCCGCGAGAGCCACATAAATTAGGCAGCAGCCCACATTCAATGCCAAAAATGATTTCATGTTGCTGGTCTCTTCAATTCCTACAATGAGGAAATGAAATAAAGAAATATGAAATCACTGTGGTCATTTTTTTTGACACAGCAAAAGTGGAGGTAACTTGGGACTTAAGCCTATTTAGTGCTGCTTTTTAGTTTCTTCAGGAATTGAGAAAAGGTTAGTATTTTAACCAGATTTGCCTTATAAATGAATGCCATTGCTTCAGTAACTTACAATCATCCTTCCTAGACATTGATCATCATCCTGCCATGATCCATCTCATTTGAGCAATACTAAACATTGTTCCATCGCCCATCTCGGGTAAAATGGCATGCAAAATTTATGTCAAAACCATTAATGACTTATACTACAATTAGCAATCAAGCGTCTATATTTAGTTAACTTTCAATGAATGAATACCAAAATGATGCAATAAAGACTTTTCAAGAATGGGTACCAGTAACTCAAGGTACAATCCAGGAAAATCATGTTCGAAGATGACAAACGCCAAAGTTACTCCTTAGCCCATCTGCATGGAAACAGGAAATTCACCTGAGCAATCATTAACTTTTTTAAAACTTAATGACCACAGATTTGGAAGAAATACTTCTCCAAATAAGCAAAAATACTATTGTTCAGCCTCAGTATTATTGTTCAGCCACAGAAAAACTGCTGCAAACTATTATCACACACACAGCTGGGTGTTTACAATAATAGATAAAAGACTCTTTACATAAATTTTTACAACCACCATAAGTCTTCGTCCAAAATCTGCAAGAATTCATCATCGTTTGTGAATTTTTTGTGCCTTGAAAGGCAAACGACATTATCAAAGTAGAACACGATTTTAGCATCAATACTTCACGCAAGCTGTATTAAAGCTAGATCTGTTGAACGGGCATGGGAATTTTCTGTTTCAGATTTTAAACTGATGCAGCAAGCAAAAGAAAATAATGGACAACAGTCCAATTTTCGCAAATTCAGTACTAAGCATTGTGATAGTTTGGAAAACTTAAAGGACTTCATTAAGCTAAGTCATTTTTCCACATTACATCAAAAACAGGAATAGTGTATTTCTCAACCAACACCTTCAATTATGTTTAAGAGAGGATCCAGTAGTGATGTTGACAGAAGGGATTCTAACACCCTTTACCTACTTCCAGCATGGCGGTAATTAAGAGCTTTTCAAAGGAACGACTGGCTTTCTAAATAATTTCTACAGCACAAGAGCTAAATAAACAAAATCTTCACAGCCAAAGTCTATGATTTTCTCCATGAATTAAATTTTGCATAAGTACTCGACGTAAACGTATGTGACTATGATAAAAAATTTCCATTTGTGGACAATTTGTTCCAATCACTAGTATCATGCTGAAAGAGAGAATAATGAAAGCCATCTCTTAATTTTGCCTTAACTAATTTTTTCACAATTATCGGTCCTAAATAATCTTAAAAATTGTTGAAATTTAAGGAAAAAACTCATTCTTCCACAGGTGGATGTAAAATGGAAATATTCCCAGGATGAATCAAAAAAGAGACCGGTAAGAAAGCCAAAACGAGGAAATTGACCATGAAAAAAAATACTGTCAGCAATCTCCTTTAAAGCACAGATTTGCGTGAAACTTTGCTAATGCGGACTCATTAGAAATACGTATAGGTACATGCGAAAAAAATTGCATGTTAGCAGAATGGTTTCTCAGCAGTTTAATGCTATTTTAACACATAGTCTTACGGCACTTGATGTATATTTCGAAATCATTCCATTATTTTTGCAGATTTTCTCCTAAATGTGAAAACATCCCTTTCATATCATTGTAATGGTTCCTACTACATGTCAAGGTATCAGGTTGAATAAACAACACGTATTTTTAAACGGTTTTCGCTGAAATTTTGGATTCCGCGCCGCAAACCCGAGTCATAACAATGCTTTAATTGAGAGAAAAATTTAAAAACATAATTTTTGTATCATTTGTGCCACAAAATGTATAATTATTTCAACCATAGGTACAAACAGATGAAATTAAGTGATGAGTGGTCCAGAAATTTTTCAACCTACTAGATTAAATTATTAAAATGTGCACTCAACGACTCACGATTCACGGTCAAACCTCCTTAACCTATTCTCAGCGGAAGTAGAGAGGGGGAAGAGCTTATATCTCACCTGATGGGCCGAGTTCTGCACTGGAAGCGCTCTAAACCCAGCACCAGAAGTAAGGGAATCGGGGTGAAACAGAAAATTCTACCCAGCAACGGGAATTCGAACCCTAATGATGCATTAGCCAGGATTCTCGCCACTACACCAACATACTGTGGGTAGAGTAAACATAAAATCTTCAGATCGCAAAGTAGTATCTCAAAAAAATCATTCCATTCAGGCGTATCTTGAATTCTTAGTCCACAAAATCGTGTGTGTAAAATTTGAGCCATATAATCGTATCTGAAATTTCGTCCATAAAATCGTATGTTAGAATACCAGTCCACAAAGCCGTATCTTGAAAAATCAGTCCAGATAGCAGTATCTCGGCCAATAATTTAATTTTCGTTTTGGTAACTCGATGTTCATTCATTTTTTTTAAATTATAATTTAATTTTTTTAAACTGAATGAAAATCGAGTTCCCAAAACGAAAATGAAATTATTGGCCGAGATACTGCTATCTGGACTGATTTTTCAAGATACGGCTTTGTGGACTGGTATTCTAACATACGATTTTATGGACGAAATTTCAGACACGATTATATGGCTCAAATTTTACACATACGATTTTGAGGACTAGGAATTCAAGATACACCTGAATGGAATGATTTTTTGAAATACTACTTTGCGGCTAGGAGCGGTCGATATGATGCCAGTGGTTAGAGCACTCGGCGCGAAATCGAGAGATCTGGGTTCGATTCCCAGTCCAGGCGAATGATTTTTCCACTGTTAATTTCACACAATTGTGTGATCATTAGCGGTTGACTCCGTTGAAGCAACTGCGCGGTAAGTTCCGTTGTTCTTTGAAAACAGTACAATATCTTAGAATTAATTTCACTTCCGATATTTCGAGGGGATCACACATACAAAACATATGCGGCACAGCATTAAAGAAACTAGGTTTTGTTAAACGTATAATGGGAAGGTCCTCGGATTAATAAGTCAAAGAGAGATGCTACTTTGCTCTGGTTAGGCCACACCTCGAATACGCCGGGAGCATTTGGGACCCTTGCCCTAAAGATTTAACCAAAAAAATAATAAAATACAAAGGAAAGCAGCGCGCATCGTTAAAAACTACTACGAGCATACAGATAGTGACTCACAACTTTTAGAGGGATTAAGGTGGGAGCCCCTAGAGACTCGGAGGCTACACGCTAGGCTTAGGTTGCTTAATAAATTCAGAATTGGTGTGTTTCAGAGCGACACAGAGAATATTATCATGACGCCTCACTACATCTCTAGGTCTGACAGAAGCGATAAAATAAGAGATACATTGCCAATCAGATAGGTACATAAGCTCGTTCTTTCCGCGCACAATAAGTGACCACAATAAAAACTGAGCTCCACTAAATGCACTCTCATAATACACGTCACCATTTCACCTCCCAAAATTATATCCATAAAATAATTCATACATCTTTACACGGCTGGTGTCCTAACACCCCCTGCCACACGCCCATGCGGCAGCTCGCAGGGTAGTATGTAGATGTAGAACTCTATCAAACAAGTGGAAACTAATAAATTTTGTTAATCCGGCAAATATTCAAGCAGCTCTAGGAACTAAACCTACTTGCTTGATAAAAAACTAGTATCGTGTATTTATTCCGCTACGGCCGATACCGACCGAAAGAAAATCTCCAGGAATTTCCGAAATAGATAACAAATAAATCGAAATACACAAGCCGCTCGGTGACGATCCAATACTACCCGTGAAATTGCCTCGAATGCTCAAGACGATACGGATACGAGCACGAAAGTTATCAAGTTAAAAATCTATTAATTACGAAGCAGCTCATAGCAAAAGATATCTTTTCACCTTCAATAAAGTCGAAGCGCACAAAAGAAAGCGCATAACAACAACAAATGCGATTTGTTTCCAATCGAAATCGGGTAAATACAACATACGACGAACTTCGTCAAATTAAAAAAATCCATGAATGTTTTAAGGACACAGTGGTTTAAGTAATTTTGACACGACTGTTCGACTTACCTCTTCAAGAAACTCCTTACGCACTGATGGCCCTACCGACAAGACTCCTCGTTTTATAGTTCCAATTGCGGGACAGTTTGCGTGACGCGATGGTCACGTGACTTCATGTGACCCATCGCGGAAGTCACCCTCCCACCCCTCTTCTTCCATGGGTCGCGGAGAATCCGAAGATCGTAAAAAAGCTAAAAAGAGGGGAAAGAGGAAAAAAGTCAACACATTAATCATGCTGGAAGGTAAATTTATAGCGGACTTAAAGAGAGAATGGGAGGGTAAGAGCTCGTTTCCTACCTCACGCGCAGGTCACCAAAATCTTTTTCAATGGGAGCCACGTGCTTAACGAGTTCATGCATGAGTCGACGTATTCATCCCTTGGCCCCTCTCTCAGGATTTATCCCTCTATTTTACCTTCAATTTCATTCTTCATAAACCCATTACGCCTCAATATCCCCACAATATCTTGAATATAGAGCCTTTGGCAATCAATGACAATACCTACAGCTTGAAAACGGCGAATTCAAGGGGTTATGGTCCACACAACTTCTACAACCCAACGGAGTCAGTGTTTCCAGGTCCCGGCGCGGAGCCGGGCCGCGACGCGCGATCGAAAATCTTGTTTACTTTCGGTATCGCGAATTTTTTTCAAACTTTTGACAGAATAACGTTAAAATATGTTCGCTTAATACCCTGATGAAATATCTCGGAGCATTTATTTCTAAAAACAACGATAATGACTACTTTATAAAAAATTTTTACCTGAAAAAAGCATCCGCCATTTCGCGACGTAATAGCGCACAAATACCGACAAAAATCTTTGAAACGTATGCATAGTACAAATAAATGACCATGTTAACTGATGGTAATGTTTTTTATTTCATTTAAATCACTCCACTACATCACCAACTTTTAAGATTTTCGAAGAAAAATGAAAACTGGCGTTTCCCTGGAAATTAGATCATGTTTAAGCCTTCGTATCAAAGTGACGGCTAAAGCCTAATGCAAAGGGCTTACCATTACATAATCAGCAATCATTTGTGAGTATACGTACCACGTTTCTAGTTTTTACCTAAAAAAAAGCCATTTTGGACTTTAGTCCGGCATTTTTTGATTTCCGACCATTGTGCTGAGGGTCCAATCCGCCTGGTTTTTCTTTTATGGTCCTTTCAACTTCCATTCTTCGGCATACTTCTTCATTTCTTTTTTATTCGTCTACTTGATCTTCAATAGGTATCCTTCCCCAACACCAGGTTTCGAAAGCTTGTCATCTTTCTCGGTCTGCTTTTCCAACGGTGAATGCTTCCGATTCATTGAGTGCCACGCACCACACGAATGTTTTCACATACTGTTTCCGCGTTCGTATTCCTATCTTCTTGGAATTCAGTTTCATTTTTATAAAGAGCCATTGCTTAGCATGGTCTATTTTTCCTTTGATACCAGTTGTACTTCTTCCGTCCCATATGATGATACTGTCGAAATAGGAGAAGGAATCCACTTAGTATTTCCTGCATTACAGTCTACTGCGTAGTTATGGAATAACCTTCATCTAGGATTCCCATAGCCCAATGCGTAGTCTAATCCTTTAATCTTAGTGCTTTCAGCTTTTATCAATAAGGATTATGGTATTCTACTCTTTTATTTTCATGTTATATTCTTGAGGAACATTTCTCGAAGAATTTGCCCCGTGACTGCGTTTAGCGGCCTAAGAATCTCATCACGATTTCCTGCTAAGACTGCGATATTGTATCATATTCTTGATAATCAATCCACTATTCAGGGGAATTAAATCTCAGCTGATTCTCTTTGGCCGGGTTTTATTATCTCCTGTAAAATATTTTCTCGGTATGAAAGTATAATTTGACAATTTCTGCAATCGATAATCGATAGTCTAATTTTTTTAGACAAACTCCGAACTCTCGGCTAGCTCACTGTTATCGAAAATGCTACGTTATTTAATAATAATACCTACCATACTTTTATTGGTGGAAAAATATACCAATGTATTTGCCGGCGTCGAGCATCGACGTCAAAGACACACTCCCGTTTTCAGAACCTAAATTTTGAAGTTTTATTTTGAAAAAAATTTTGTTTGGATTTTAAAAAATCGCAACGTAGTTACGAAGGCAATCCATGAAGGTAAAATCAATATTAGGAATTGGTTACTGTTTTTCTACACATTCCACCGCATTGAAGAGATGAGAAATAATTGGAACTCTTAACTTAGAATGGATGAAGATAACTTAAGTTTACTGTGTAGTTATAGAATAGCCTTCATCTAGGATTCGCATAGAACAATGAATAAAGTACCCTTTGGTATCGATAACACACTTCAACTTTAAGAAAATTACCCCAAGCAAAAATACACGTCCTGCAAATATGGTAAGTACTAAATGTTTAGAATATAGACGCTCCTGAGAGACAATAGGGTTTATTTGTGGCCGACTCTTTTTAATTTAATGATTGCAATCAAATAATGGTCTATGAATTCGCTCATTTATAAAATACCACTCGAAAGCTGTAGCCTAAGATATTACAATAAAAAGAAAATTTAGCGAAATAGTTATTTTCAAAATTTGCGGGATTTCATTCGTAATTTTACATACACAGTCTTCAGGTAATGGGAAGCTTTTTCATTTACACAGAATAAACAAAAGTTTAACTTTATTTTTTTCCAAAAATGCAGGGATTCAACTAAACAACGCCTTAACCTTTTGATTAAAATCAAATTCCTTATTTTATAATAACCAAGTCTTGATTAATTAAATAAAATTTTCTTGTGATATACCTGGTGGCAATGAGAAGAATAATTCAGGAGTCAAATATTTGAAAGACTACTACATTTAAATTAGACGGTTAACATTAAACCGAACCTCAGTGAATGAAAAAGTTACGGTCTGCATCTCGAAAGCATTATAAACACGAGAAAACGAAACCTAGCAAACCTTACCCAAAAGTTTACCAAACATTGAAAACATCAAGGGCGATGTGAGCTTATTTTCGGCCATACCTGCATACTACGTAGCGAGCGAGCCGCGGATATTCGCACTCTACTAAGCGAGCCGCCCCAAATGTTTGAGGGCAGGACGATTTTGGACACAACCCATGCAGGAGGGAGTGAATAATAATGAGGGAATAGGAATCGGAGAGGAAATGATGTAACGTGCGACGAATAACAAAATGGCTCGCTGTTTTCACTGTTGTCACTTATGGTGCAAGGAAAGAATGTAATTTTGTACTCATCAGTGCGACAATATAGCTCTCTCACTTTGACACTTCCGACAGCTGAGGAGTGCAATAAAAGAATACACTTCGCATCACTCCGACAATCGCGAGGTCTGCATTTCCCAAATAATATCAGGATACAGAATGCGAGCCATGTAACAACGTAAGAGGGTACAAACTGGCGCGAGAAGATCGTTTCCCAGAGACAAGTACCGAGTTAGCTTTACACGCCAATGACTCTAGAAAAAGTTTTTGAAATTTCCAAGGATTTGTTTGACACAACCATAAAGTCTGGCATATATGACATCAAATATGACTCGTGTGGTAGAGTGAACGAGGGGCAAACTGGTAGCAATAACCTAACTCGCGTCTCCGAACGCAAAATGTGTTTGGTAAATAGACACACCAAACAAAAAGTTTTTGAAATTTCCAAGTTCTCGTTTGACCCACTAGTAAAATCAGGCCTATATGCGCTCAAATAAGACTCGTGTGGTAGACTAAAAACGAGGGACTAACTGGTAGAAACTTCCTAACTCATGCGTCCGAACACAAAAGGTGTTTGGTAAATAGACACCAAACCCCACTTCGTCAAACACCTAATGGAGGTAGCTCACCACTCCTATTTTAATATGTAAAGACTCCGAACCCAGGATGTTTTCGAACAGTGGGAAATAGTTACGAGGAAAAGAAAGAAAACAAAATTGTTTGACTGCAATGAGTGTGACTGCCACGCCCAAATTATTTTGTTTGGTACAATTAATCAGAAATTGTCAAACTCAAACACCACCATCCTTCTTCCCGCTCCTTCTCTTACCACCCATTCCTTTCTTTTTTCAAGGCTACTCGGTTTGGTGGATGAACAAAGGACTTAATTTCGTAATAACGATTCTGACCCCCTTATCCTCCCCATCCCCTCTAATTTTTCCTTTCCCCGAGTCAACATTTCCTCTTCCCCTCTCCTACTTTGGGATTAAAACACATATCCAGTGAAAATAAGATGGTGGAACCCACGCGGGGACCATGTGGATATAAATGTGGAAATTCCAACATTGGGGACTACACCGTCGCCACCGATATGGTTCTAATATTTTTGCCCGAGTCCTTTTCCCGACGAGATGTCACTCCTGTGTTGCCGTCTCCCAGTGCTATCATGTGATTTGGCGTATTAATGTCCCCAAGGTTACCAAATATCCCGGTTTCATGCTGTTTATATCATTATCATTTAGGGTGCGTGGAAAAGAGAATTTGGTACCTATCATTTCGGCGGTGTATCTCACATAAATATATATAAAATATATATAAAACACATATATATATGTGATATATATATATATATATATATATATATATATATATATATATATAAATATATATATATATATATATCTCACATATATGAAATAAGCAGCGTGCGTTCTAATATTTAATCGAATGCGCAATCGATCAAATTGCGTCATTTGTCACCATACACCTATATTCCAGATCGATCCTTCAAATCACAAAATTTTGATGTACATTCACACTATTGACTATTATATAATATTAGCAGCGTTTAACATAAGAACGAAAACTATACATTGCAGTAAACGTTGGTAATGGGAAAATTATTCCGTTAATTACCATTTAAATTTAATAAATAAAATAAAATAAAAAATAAAGAGGAAGGAAAATGCCTCGATCCCTTAAATCCAACTCCTTCGTTAGAAACTGCTACGAGTGAACAGACATAGTTACACAGCTGATATAATGTAGGTTGGAAGCCGTTAGAGACTCGGAGCCTAAACGCTGGGCTTAGACTTATTGAAAAAATCAGATCAGGCGAGTATCAGTGCGACTGGGGGAATATTACATTATACCCAGCTCCATATCTCTAGAACCGATAGAAGTGACAAAATAAGAGAGATATACCGGCGAAATGATAGGTACAAAATTCTCTTTTCCACGCACCCTAAATGATAATGATATAAACAGCATGAAACCGGGATATTTGGTAACCTTGGGGGCATTAATACGCCAAATCACATGACAGCACTGGGAGACGGCAACACAGGAGTGACATCTCGTCGGGAAAAGGACTCGGGCAAAAATATTAGAACCATATCAGTGGCGACGGTGTAGTCCTCGCATGCTAAACCGAGGGTCGCGGGTTCGAATCCCGCCTGGGTTGAATTATCACCACTCAGGTCATGGGTGCTTGTGTTCGTATGTTGCTGTTGTTATGCACACGATATAAATAGCCCAAATGCGCTGTATTCGGGGTAGAGAAGATAAAACGATAAAAAGAGAGATAAAGATAGGTAGAAAGCGGAGAGCCTCATACAAGGCATTTAAATGAAGAAGAAATACAAGACCTGAAGAAAAAATACAAGACCTGAAGTAGGAAACCATTATTGTAAGAAAAAGGAGACAAGTGAAGAGGTTACTGAAAAAGAGAATGGAACGGTGAGCTGCGGCAAACCAATCTTCGAATTGACGACACCTGATTCTGGGAACACAGTTGGGGAGTGACAGCTTTGAAAGAAGAAATGCACGGCAGCGGTGAACCAATCTCAGGATTGGAAACGCGCAGATTTTGACGGGTTTTCCTTCTCCGCGGAGCGCATATTGTTCTAGTACATACTTCCTCTTACCTTCCTCGAAACATTACGTAGAATCAATACCTTCGCTGGAATCGTGCGGGAAGACGGTACACATAACCTTGACTGCCTGACCACCTGGGTAGGCGATTGAAAAATAAATAAAAGGTCATTTTCGCCGTTGAAGACAGGTGGATAGGTTGTTGACGGTAGGATTATCGAGAGAATGGAGCAAGGATAGAGAGAAATCCGGAGTTGGCATAGGCTTACCAAGGGGCCCATATTCTATCATTCCATCAAATGGAACTGGTTAGACCACACCTCGAATACGCAGCGACCATTTGGGACCCTGGTCATTAAGATTTAACCAAAAATATTTTTTTAATACAAAGAAAAGCAGCACGCTTCGTTAAAAACTGCCTTGAGCGAACATTTGGTGTTTCACAACTTTTGCTGGGATTAAGATGGGAGCCCCTAGAGACTCGGATGCCATGCGCTAGGCTTAGCTTGCTTGATAAATTCAAAACTGATATTTTTCAGAGCGACATAGAGAATATTATCATGACTCCTCACTACATCTCTAGGTTTGACTGATGCGATAAAGTAAGAGAGATACACTGCCGAACAGACAGATAAAAAAACTCGTTCTTCCGCGAACAATAAGCGACCACAATAAAAACTGAGCTCCACTCAATACACTCCCATAATACACGTCAACATTTCACCTCCCAAAATCTCATCCCTTACATCTTTACACGGTTGGTGTCCTAACACCCCCTGCCACACGACCATGCGGCGGCTCGCAGGGTAGTATGCAGATGTAGATGGACGGAGTATTTCAATAGAAGTGTATTTTCCTGAGGTACCTAAGAATTCTAATCAAAATATATTTATATTCAACCTCCCTAAGGGAACGTGTCACATACGCACCCATCCGCTTAAAGGAGGAGGATGGATATCAGGAAGCTCCAGGAAAGGGATGAAAATGAATCGATTAACAACTAATAAGAGCAAACCTCGAAATACATTGAAATACTAATAAAAATGTACAGAGATACGAGTGTAAAGTCTTAATGTAAACGAACGTATCAAAAGTCGTAAGCCCACTTTGAGGAAAAACTTTTCCAAAAGAAATACACAACTCTCCTTAGAACAAAGTGTTTTTGTTGCATGCGTCTTCAAAACAAAAGTAAATTTCAAAAGAAATTGATATATAAACGAAAACGCTACTTACAAAAAAATGTAGAAGTCTTATGATTAGAAGTTTTTCTGATGAAACAGAAGTAAAAAAAGAAACTCTTTCGAGGACAAGAGATCTATACCTAACATATTGCAATGATTGTGAATTTTCTTGATTATACTTCTGTACAGTACGAATCCAGGGCTGTAGTCCGTTTTACACGGTACATTTTACTGCACATACGAATGTATCTTAGATTATGCAAGAAAATTAATAGAATTAGAGCAGGTTCTATTTCCCTTCCAGTTATTAAGAAAATAATGCAATTTGCCGCTTTACACGGTACAATTTTACTCTTGAAAGAGTTCATAAATGGGTTTGTATAACAAAATGTAATGTGTTAAGTGGCCTAGAAGGAAGAGGGGGCTGGTTTGTGGCCTCATCCAGTTCAGATGAAATAAAATACGATCAATCGATCAAAAAGGGTACAGAATTCCACTTAAAACCGCCTCTCTGGGAATTATAACCCTAACTTCAAGTTACAGACACCCAGGGCCATTCAGTCATGTCACCGAACCAACCTGACTTCTTCGAATAAAATATTCTCGAGCATTTCCACTAAGCTTATCACTCTTGACGCGTCGAACTCCTCACATAATTTTTCTGGTTTTGTTTACAGACAACTGATGTGACTAGTGTCATAAAGGTAGTTTGAGCGGAATATAATTTCACATAGAGAGCAATGAATTTTGTCCCATTTTAAAGAAAATCACCTCACCCTTCCAAAGATACCAAAATATCAGCTCTTTAAGGCACTACTTTTCGAGATTTTTGTCGAAAAATACCATCCTTTTTACACTGGTAATTGTGCGTGTATGCACCCAGAGAGAAACCAGATTTAAAATAAATGAGGAATTTCTAACACATGGATCTCGTCAAAAAATTAATAGTGAACAATTTGATTGTTTCCTCAATCATTTTGGAAAATAAATCATATAACACCGCAGTAACATATTTCAGGATCACCAAAAAACCTTTTGTTGTGAAGGAAATTTAATCGGACCGCGCGAAAAAAATGAGTCAAGTTAAAGACTCAGTGAGATATTTTTATTGAATTACTTCGAATTTGAGTCGTATAAAAGTAGGTATATTATCGCACCACTAATAATGCAATATTCAATCATACTTCCTACAGCTGTTGGAATTAAAACGTATAATTCGAATATGTTAGGAATGAGAAATCTACATAATACCCCGCGAGCCGCTGCATGGGCGTGTGACAGGGGGTGTTCGGTCACCAGCCGTGTAAAGGTGCAAGTTTTTTTAGATGAAATGGTGAAATGTATTATAGGAGTGAATTTATTGGGGCTCAATTTTTATAGTGGTCACTTATTGTTCGCGGAAAGAACGAGTTTTTTTACCTGTCTGTTCGGCAGTCTTATTTTATCGCTTCTGTCAGACCTAGAGATGCAGTGAGGGGTCATGATAATATTCTCTATATCGCTCTGAAAAATATCAGTTCTGAATTTATCAAGCAACCTAAGCCTAGCGTGTAGCCTCCGAGTCTCTACAGGCTCCCACCTTAATCCCTCTAAAAGTTGTGAGACACTATCTGTACGCTCGTAGTAGTTTTTAACGAAGCGCGCTGCTTTCCTTTGTATTTTATTATTTTTTTGGTTAAATCTTTAGGACAAGGGTCCCAAATGCTCCCGGCGTATTCGAGGTGTGGCCTAACCAGAGCAAAGTAGCATCTCTCTTTGACTTATTAATCCGAGGACCTTCCCATTATACGTTTAACAAAACCTAGTTTCTTTAATGCTGCGTCACATATGCTTAGTATGCGTAATCCCCAGGATATATCAGAAGTGTATAGATATGGCATTTTTTTATGACTTTCGCAGGAAGTGAACTGTGGTGCATTTGTTGATATTTAATTCTAACCCCCACTCCTTGCACCACGAATGAACGTTGTCGAGGTCCGATGACAGAGCTTCAAAGTCCGCGTCTTCCCTCATTTCACGGTAGATAACTGTATCGTCTGAAAATAATCTTCACTTATTGCTAACTCGGTAGCTAAGGTCATTAAATAAAATTCATATAAATAATGAATAAAAGAGGGCCGATCACACTTCCTTGAGGAACACCGGATGTGACTTCGACCATATCAGAGCTAAAACCATCAATAACTACTTTTTGTTTTCGATCACTGAGAAAGTCACCTATCCAATTCGCTATTTTTCTATTAACTCCGCATGATTGCAATTTATATATAAGTTTTCTGTGAAGTGTGAAGAACTCGCGGAGCTATTCGGGGGCTGATGCAGACTAGGATCACAATTTAGTATTGATGAATTGTGAGGATTGATTAAAAAAGCTAAATAAAAGTAAGAGGATGAAGAGGTGGAACTTGAAAGTGTTGAAAGGGGAAAAAAGGAGGGAATATCAAGAGATAGTGGAAGAGAACATAGGCGAAGCTAAGGAAATAGGAACAATCAAGGAAAAATGGGAAAATATAAAAACAGGCATTGTAAGAGCGGCCGAGAAAACAATAGGAGCAGCGGAAATGAGGCGGTTAAAGAAGCAGTGGGTTACGGAAGAAACGATTAGGAAAATGGAGATGAGAAGGAATTAGAAAAACATCAACACCGACATAGGTAAGGCGAAATACAAGGAGCTAAATAATCAACTGCGGCGAATGTCCAATCGGGCGAAGAAAAATTGGTGGAAAAAGCAACGCGAGAAATGGAGAAACTGCAAAAAAAAGGGGAAGTGGGTGCGTTATACGCTAGAGTAAAATTGCTATCGGGAGGTAAGAGAGGGCAAACGGTACCAAAGATCAAGGACAGAAGAGGTACGATAAGATAATAATCGAGCAGGAAGATATTCAAGAGAGGTGGAAAGAATACGTGGAGGAGCTATAAGACAGCGATGTTAGACGAGCTAAATTAGATACAGAGGAGCAGGGAACACTAGAGGAAGATAACCTCGGGCCAACGATACTCGACAAAGAAATAGAGACAGCATTGAAAGAGATGAAGGCAAGATAAGCTGTAGGAGTAGATAACATACCTTCGGAGCTGTTAAATAATTTAGAAAAGAAAGGTAGGCAAGCTTTTTTCGAACTTACACGTAGGATCTACGAGGAAGGAGTATCGCCAGAGGACTTCGTGAAACGTCATGATTCCTATCCCGAAAAAGAAGAATGCATCCGACTGTGAGGAATACAGAACAGACAGTTTGATTTCTCAGATCGATTATTCACAAGTACGCGTTTCTATTGGAGAGTATTTCAATACTTTCTCATAAACGCCGAGACGATATATCTGCCACATACACAGTTTTCTTATGAAAAAAATAAACATTTTCAGTGAAATGACTCAATACGCACCATTATGAGACTATAAGGCCAATTTCCACAACGTAAAATTAAAATAAAACAAAAGAAATTGAAAGTCAGGTTCCCTTCTGTATGAGCGGAACTATTGTATCATTTCCTCTTTTATCCCTCCCATTAAGAATCAACGGGCATTTCCGCAAGTAATAATATAAAAATAAAAGCGCAGATTGAGAGAACGAAATTCTTCTACGAATCCAACAAACAAATCGTATAAGGTCGCCAATGTTTTCTAAGAACAACGTGTATGCAGACAGCCAAGGGGAGAAAAGACCCAGAAGGTACTGTATACCTGAGATTGATAATTCACAAGTACGCGTCTGTATTAGAGAGTATTTCGATACTTCCTCATAAACGCTGAGACAATAAACGAGATAAGTGCCATATACATAGAGCATTATTATGAAAAAAATAACTATCAACGAGCATTTCCGCAAGTAATAATATAAAAACAAAAGCGCAGATTGTGAGCGCGAAATTCTTATACGAATCCAACAATTAAATCGTACAAGGCCGACAATGTATTCTAAGAAAAACGTGCATGGGAGTCAGCCGGGGGGAATGAACAGTGGATTAATTCAAGTTGCTTTGAGCAGCATTTTTTAAGAATGTTGCAACGAGAGCGACTCACCAAGCTTCCCCGATAACGAGGAAGTCTTTCGCATAACAGTTTTCCAATTCAGAAGTGTACACAAGGTTAATTCCCCGCTTGTATTCATGCGAGCGGTGACCTTCAGCCGCGAACGAGGAAAAACCGGTCACTTTCCTCGGGCTACGGTAAAACGGCCACAAAACGAAAAACGCTTTAGAAACGAGAGCGCATTGAAAGGCTCATTCAAACGAGAGGGTGCATTCGAGCGGCCGCGGGGCACGGTTTGACCCAAGGGAAGTTCATTCCGCTTCTCTCGATCGGTTAATGACAGGCAAGCAATAACGGAAAATAGTGGAATGGCAAATGAAGTGAGACGACAGCAAAAGAACTCAGGTACTCGTTAAAATGCCCACGAGGAATGCGGCGAGGGTTTTTCACCTCATCGCAGGGTGGGTTGAAATCGAAAAATGCTGGCTAAAATAAAAACGCTTTTTTCACTCAAATAACATAGTTTAAACGAATACGCTATTGTTCATCCTAAAGACAATAAAATCAATTTACTGTGTACAACACCTCAGAGGGTTGCCTTGTCTATCATCACATAAACAAACTTGCTCTCCGATGAAATTGTCATGAGAAAATATGGCCAGGGCCACAACGCTACCCAAGCTTCCTAATCCTCATTACAATTTAGAAGGATACGTATGAACTGAACTGAACGTGGTTCCATTCCCGGTCCGGGTCGATTTTTCCTCATTGCAATTTCATTGGCATAGAATTATGGGGTCATGCTTCCAACTAAAAAGGTGCATTCAAGATGCAAAAAAGGGCTATTAGGATTGTTTCGGGGTCACACTCAATGGAGCATTGTAAATAACTTTTTGTAAAACTGGGTATTATGACACTCTATGATCATTATATTTATAAATGTGTATGTGACGTAAAAGAAAACCTGATCTCATTAGAGGCAGGAGTCAGTGTTCATCACCACTTCGCTAGGCAAAAGGATAATTTAGTGGTCCCCCACAGTAGATTGTCCGAAAGGGCCAAATCCTCTAATGTAATAAAACTTCGATTTTTTTAATATACTGCCCCAAGAGGCTAGGCTTTTCAGCCTGTTTAGGTTTAAATTGATCTTTCACCGTTGGCTTTTGTCTAAAGTATTTTATTCTTTGCAAGAAATTGTCGCTCCAATTTACTGATGTGTGCTATTATTTTGGGTGTTTTACTACTTTATACTCCTGACGATGACTATTGCAGTGTACTCTGCTTAACGTAAAATAAAAAATTATTAATATTATTGCATTTTATCGCCGTGTTCGCGGCAGGCATGAATACTTTGATTACAAAGCTTGCTCTGGCCCCACAAACGATCAATTTTTGACACGTTCAGAAAACGGCTCTAGGCCGTTTCTACTAGGAAATCTGCACTAAATTCGCTTTGTACGTGCCTTGAAGGGCGGAGACGACATTAAATTCCAGTCACTAACGCCAGCAGTGAGAATATATTCTTACTGCTGGCGTATATATATTCTCTAGATGCAGAGGGAAGAGACTAGAAACGGGGAAGCATTTCGACTGGCGGTGGATATATAGATATATACTCCTTAAACTGGTTTAAGCGATTTACGGTGATGCACTCAATTGCGTGAAACTGCATACGAGTTTTTATTAGAGAAATCTATCGATAAAAGTGAAAAAATGCACCATGACTAATTTGACCATACCAGTGTAGCATTTCAATGCTACTTTAACACGTAATCTACCCTAACACAAAAAAGTGTTCTTTTATGTACATTTAGTGCCATTTTTGTTCATTTAGTGTTCTTTTTGTGTGTTTTGTGACGGAAATTACATAAAAAGAACACAAAAAGAACATCATTTCGTTTGAGCAAAATTGTATTCTTCACATGGTCTTTCTGTCAAAAAAAAACACACATAAAAAGAACACTAAATGAACATTACAAATGAAACTTCCTAAATGAATATTACAACGGAAATTACATAAAAACAAAACACAAAAAGAAAATAATTTCGTTTGATCAAAATTGTGTTCATATTATGGTCTTTCTGTCACAAAACAAAAAAAGAACACAAAATGAACATTCCTCATGAACATAAAGATGAACATAATTTGACCACTAAATGAGCACTTTTTTCTGTTAGGGTAATGACATATTTCGCACTGGTGTGACAACATATGTTCAGATTTTCTTCTAAAGACGATATAAATCATATCATATAAATATAATGGCTGATAACAGTTCAAAAGATGTCACACCGAATAAAAGATTCGAAGGAGAAGATTTAAATACAAATTTCTCTTAAATATCGAATACCGCGCCGAAAACTAAAGTTATAGTATGTTATGATAAAGGCAAAAATATCATAAAATTCTTCAATCAATTTCATTACTGAATTTAAGGTGAATTCCACCGTAATGACAAGATATATTTAAATAATGCCTGGTCCTAGATTTTTTTACAGGTTGGAAAAATTATTTGAAGGTGCACTCAAAGATATACGATTACACTTTCAGCCCCATGAAGGGGATTGTGGTTGTAGTTTTATAAGTACACGAAAGAAGAATACAAAAAGAAATTTTTTATAAAGCAGTAAGTAATTAACAAAATTTAACGACATGAGTGATGGATACGATTTTGGATAAAAAATGACAAAGGGGTAGTAATGTCAATAGAGGCTGGGAACCGCTGATCTAATCCATAAGTTAATGGCACTGCAGGACAACTAATGAGTAAATAGCCACATGTAGCAGCATTTCAACGCAAAATAAATGTCCAAAACTAAACTCATATTTCAGGGACAAACGCCTAATCTGCTTGTGTAGGAGGTGATTGGGTCAAGTCCTCACCCGTCCTTACCACATGCCATGAGATGAATCCCGCCCACGAAATTGTTCAACATTCGAGACTCGGCTGTGTATGTTCTTCTCATCAGTAGCCATTAATTATTAATCAGAATTCCAGTATCGTCCCTATTGGTGAAGGCTTTCGCGGAGTGGTGGAGTAGGCGTGGCTAATTTTCCGGGATGTCCTCGGCGTCGATTCATCTTCGCACGACAGTTTCGCCAGCGTTTCAGCAGGCGTCTGAAGTGTAGCTTCAAACCGGAAGATGCCAGCTGAAACGCCGGCGAAACTGTCGTACGAAGATAAATCGACGCGGAGGACATCCCGGAAAATTAGCCACACCTCAGTAACTTCCCTTTACCACCCAATTCTAGTACACATTACGTGAGAATAATCGGAAGGGATGATTTAACGTCTGCCGAAACCGATGGTATAATAGGAAAAATGTGCCTTGGAAAAAATCCACAAGCGAGGGAAGCAAACCAGGGGCCTTGTCGGTCCAATGCGCAGACCACCATGCTACCCAGGGTTCCTGATTCATAAGACAATTTAGAAGATGTTCAGCCAACGATCGATCATGGATCGCACTCGTAAGGGATATGGACTTCCAAGAAGCCACTAACCGCGAGGATGAATCCTGTAAAACTACTTCGCTAACAAAAAAAAATGAATTGGAGTCGCCAGCAAATCATACAAAAATTGATCGTCCTCATTCCATTTTTCTATCCAACCCATTCTTGTGGAATTTTACGAGAAACTAATGCGACAAAAAATTTCCGAGCTGGCTAACCCTTACCCATTAAAATTTTGTTGGTAAATCGACCGGAAGTCGATCAATTTTTAAACGAAAGAAGTGAGTATAGATATTATGAAGGAAATAAAGATATCATGAAGGAAAACATGAAGTCCAACACCTGGGAACAGGGGCAGATTGATGCCATTGCTTTTAGGGGGTGTTTTGCAGCATATAATTACCATTTTGTCCATTTTTCTTGGTATTACGAAGAGGGCAACCACTCTCCCCACACCCTCCCCTTCCCAATTCGCTCCTGCATTGGAATCAAACTAACTTCAGACTTATCGTAGCGTCAGAGCGTAGAGGAAACTATAATATATACCGCCTTATAAGGAAAAACACTATCTCGGAAGTACCATCACGTAGGACGGAAGAAGTACAACGGACATCAAGCGAAGAGCAGCTGAAGAATGCGTTCATGGTTAAAAGATAACTGCTACGTTCAAAGATAATAGGACTACAAACTAGAAACAGTACGTGAAAACTATATATAAGTTATTCGGGGTATCCCGCTGCGAATTGAGCATTTTAAATTTACTCAACGTTTCGTTCTGCATACTGAGAACGAATGACATTCTCCTGACGACGTTCTCAGTAAGAAGAACGAAACGTTGAGTAAATTTAAAATGCTCAATATGCAGCGGGATACCCCGAATAACTTTAATATAGTAAAGAGTCGCTGCGAAAACCTTCAAACAAAGAGTACGTGAAAACATTCGTGCGGAGCGTGGCACTCTATGGATCGGAAGCATGAACCATAGGAAAATCAGACCGGAATAGACTCGAAGCCTTCGAAACTTGGTTCGGGTAGAAGATAATAAAGATGAACTGGACGGACAAAATATGATGTTTACAGAAGAGTAGAGGACCATATGGAACACCATATAGAAAAGAAGAACCAGACAGATTTGACACACCCTAAGGCACCATGGGTTAGTGAAGAACATAATTGAAGGAAAAATAGAGGGAAAAGTTCCCAGAGGAAGACCAAGGAATAAGTTCATGGACCAAATACAAAGCGAAGTACAAAGGAAGAGCCACCAGAAAGTAAAAGACCTAGCATTAGATATAGGGAAGGGTGGAGGGTTGCAATCAACCAACCTTGGGATTGAGCGATCAATGATGATGATGGATTTATACGGCGAATGGAAAGAGGAAATCCTCCGATTAAAAAGGTAAAGAGTGATACTTCGTTCTGTAAAGGGCTACGCCACGAGCATTTTGGACCCTGCACAAAAGATTTAATTCGCAGAGTAGACCAACTAAGAAGAAATGATGCACGCTTCGAAGAAAACTTAGGAGCTAAAAGAAGGTGTTAAATATCTGATGGAAGGGCTGACAAAAACATCCTGACACAAAGACACACCATTAACACAATTCACCTCTGTACAGTGACGCAGAGGGCGCGACAGCACGCGGGCCAATGAGGGCCCACGGGTCGTGCCTTGTAGGCTCGAGATGACATATAAGGAAAAAATGATAGATTGATTTGTAATTGAAAAAATTAAGCCTAAACCGATCGCGTCGGGTCCTGGGGACCCAATGACTGTTTCGTTGAAGATATTTTATTAAAAATGACATTGTATTGTTTTGTTTTTCCGTCTCCTATTCTGTTCCAGCATGGCCTCCATGGTTCCAGAGAGTTTCACCCCATAAGGTTTCGCGATTTCTTCGGAAGTGAGATTTTGCCCCGATGCGACCGTGAGCGTCTATTTCAACCCGAAATGAACAATAGTGTTTCACCTTAGTACAAGTCTTTTGCTCAAAGTAGCCTCAAAACATTTTTGATCATGATGAGGAGTAAAATTGTCATTTTGGGATGAGTTTGCAGTAATCTAACTATAATTTTATAGCTGTGGAGCCCAGAAATAGCCGTTAATGTTCAAAATTGAGACCATGGCGAAATAATCATTGTATAAATGCTATGCACTCGTAGGTAGAGATGGGAGAAATTAATCGTTCGGTGGAAATAATAGCTTTTTCTCTTTCTCTAATCGATTAATCATATGATAATGGGTGCTTTCGATTTAGAACGGCGATAGACGGCAGTTGCGCAAATCGATCTTGCATTGTTCAAGTCTCCTCATAGCGGAGAGCCACCGATAGCCGGCGATAGGTGGCTAATCCGCTAAATCGAAAGCACCGCGGCGTGGCGATCGTCGCCTATCGCCGTACAATGGAGTATTCGACCTCAAATCCTGGGCAAAAATCAAAAAATCAAAATTCGTGGAAAGTTTAAAAAAAAATATTTTCAGCTAAGTATGAAGATAATGTATCCCATGAATATTATTAAAACCACCTTGGTCAATTCTAAGACAACTGGAAGTCAGTCGAAACTCTGCAATGTAACGATAGACTAGTAAAATTAGCACAATTGCAAGTTATGATTCATTAATTTTTTAAAACAAGAAATAATCACTGAATACTTGCTATATTAGGTCTTTTGAGAAAACAGTGTTTGTACTACTATTGCATTCGTTAAAATGAAGCTATGCCGTATGATACAGCTTTATTTGTGTATGAATATTTGAAAATTAATAAAAAATTTCAAAAATAATTATACAGTACTGTTTTTTTAGAGTGTCGGGCCTTGTCGGCCAATGGATAATTTTATTTCGTATTAAGCAATAGTCATCGTATACGTTGAAACAAAAAAATCCTGCCCCTTTTCGAAAAAATTAATTTTACATTAGAGACGACCACCTTAACTTTAGCGTCGAACAGGACACGTTTTGGACTAATTATACAGCACTGTTTTTTGAAGTGTGTTGGGCCTTGACGGGAAATGGATAATCTTATTTCGTATTAAACAATAGTTATCGTACACGTTGAAACGAAAAAAAATCCTGCTCCTTTTTGAAAAAATTAATTTTACATTAGAGAAGACCACCTTAACTTTAGCGTCGAACAGGAACTGTCATGTTTGACCTTTCTTCACTGGTTTTATTGAAGGTCATAATTAAGTTATTTCAGTTAACTGTTCCGAGAATACTGTTTTTGATGGTAGCATAGCAATTTAAAATAAAATATTTATATCAAAAAAGTTTTATTCGAAAAAATTGTGCTTTTTCTTAAATATAATTTTCCCGAGTTTTACTCGTAGAAGGAGCTTCATTAGGCTTACCTTGATGCTATTGATCTTAAAAACCGATTTAAATTCTACATGCAATGCCCTAACTATAAGTAGCAACGATTATGTAGTTGAGATTCAGCTGAAGAATATACAAAAAGGTGGCCAATATGGATCAGTTTCACGCATGACATCTTAAAATTATTGATTAAAAAAATAAAATTGTAACAATGCTTGCAAATAATACAGTTCTTTACACACTGCTACTTACGTCCGACCCACTCATAAACTCTCCTAAAAAAAGGATAACCAAGAAAGGTAAACCTTTCAATAGAGAAACTCTGAACCTTTTATTGACCAGTTTGCCAACTCGCATTCATCCTGAAGAAATTCAGCTTAGTGACAAGGCAGGAGATGAAGATGACATTGAACTCATCGTAAGTGATAGGGAGAACAGTGAAGAAGAATAATAGAGTTTTAGTACAGGGCCAATATTTTTTTGTTTTTAGCTTGCGTTAAAAGATGTTTATTTTTTGGCATTAAAATTTCTATTCGACTACAAAAAAGGCTTTAATTTCTGTACAAATTATGATAAAAATCTTGCAAAAATTTGGACGCCACATTGGATACCCCATTTTGAATTTCGTAGTTTTGACATCAAATTTGAATTTAGCTTACCCAAAAACCCAGATGTACCAAGCATTGTAAAAATCAAAAAATATTTTAAAAATTAGGACGCAATATAGGTTACCCCATTTTAAATTTCGTAGTTTTGACAACAAATTTTTATTCAGTGCTAACAGAAACCTTCATGTACCACGTTTGAAACAAATGCAATGAGATCTTCAATTTGGCCAGCTTCTGAGGTAAAATACTCTACTGCGGCTATAGCCGCAAATCGAAAGCACCCAATAAGTAACCAATTAACTGAATGATTAATCGACATTTTATAATTAATTAAATGACTGATTAATCGATTTATGTCATTTTTGGGCATCCCTAGAGACATGGCTAGACGTTTCAACAATTAATCATTCAGTACAAATAATCGATTGTTCTCTTTTAATTAATCGATTGATGATATGATAGTAAGCAACCAAGGGTTCGGTGCGTTTCACGCCCCAATCGCTTCGAAGCACCTCTGTGAAACGGACCGGGTTTTTGGAGTTGAGCGGGAGTTTCGACTTGGGTTGCTAAGGAGTTGTTGAATAAAATTAGCTGTCGACAAAAATTGTCAATATTTACAGTGATGGAATGAATGGAATTTACAGGAATGGAAGTGGAGTAAAATGCATTTCCATTACCCCACTCATTTATCAACGTTCAAAATGGTTAGGTAATGATAATATTGGAAAGTATTTTAAACCATTTTCTAATAATCTTATAATTAATCTTTCTAATAATTATTCAGTATTTTGAGAAAACTAACCATTTAATGTATTCTTCTTTGCTAAGAAAGAAATGAAAATCTTCATTCAACCAGTCGGCGTGGACTGTAATTTTAGTTTTTTCTTCCATTATGAGGATTACTCTTCTTTCTTTCTAAAGAATTGATTTGTTGATATTTGTACCTTCGCATAGTTACGTAGAAAATTGGCGCAAATTCTCGAACAAATCGAACGATATATCGCTACGGCTCCAAACTCTCTAGCTTTGGGATGAAGTGTTTGGAGCGATCAAATTGCTCACTCAGGGACCTCCCTACTTTAGCTTCGAAAGTGTGAAACGGTCCGGTCTGAAGCGCTTGGAGCGTGAAACGGACTGCACCCCAAGTAATAGAGTTTTCATGAATAATCAAATGATTGATTAATCGATTTATATTATTTTTTGCCATCCCCATGTGAGGGGTCTATGCGTACATACAAGCAAGCTACTGCAGCATATCCTCCAACATAAAAAATTAGAATTCTACATTCCTCGGCTTTACTTCCCGTATTATTTCGCCATTTTACAACGACTCGTATATTGATCCGCTGATTAGAGACAGAATGTACAGAATAGCAGTAAAAATAGTAGAATTTACTTAAGTTGTCAGCTTCCTAGAATTTCAAATGTCGGACGTGGAACTTGGAATTGCAAAATAAAAATTTTCGGCTAATTTCATGAGAAAAAATTCCCATTAACCACCCAATTTGCCAACCAACCAAGCCACCTTGTAGGAAAAAAAGCAAAATATTGTGCGGTAAAATTATTTAAAAATGTAGGCCTTTCACTCACCAGAAATTGGCCTCCCTGGAATGGAAACAGATATCTGTTATTGCATAAGCATATGCATTTATTCTGAGAGAGAAAAATAAAGCGATTTCGGAATATGATGTGATATAGTCCAGCTTGAATGAAAAAATTGAGGTATCAACCCCCGGCGAGATGCCGAAAAGATAGACCTCATTTACCCATAAGAAAGAGAGTAAACAAAGATATGTGTAAATATATTGTAAACAGTGGAATATAAAATAATCTAGAGTTTTATGCCAAGTGTTTCGCTACTGAAACAGTTAAACCATAGACTTACTTAGAAGATTTATTTCTATATGGAGTTTCAGTGGAGTCGTTTACCAATAGCGTTAACTAAGGTATTTTCTTATTAATTATTTTTTTCTACGTACAACTTATACAGAATTAGCCATGGAAAACTAATTTGGGTCGTACTGACCTGACGTGAGCGTTTGTGTATGCATTTGAGTGCGACCGATGAAGGGCTACATTACGTTACGTAAAAGGTACTTTGAAATCATAATAGGCAATACATGCGTCACGTAAATGTGTTATTTTTGAATTCGAGAAGGCATTATTTAAGTTAATTTCATGACCCACTCGCTGGGAGCCCCCATATTTTCCGTGGGCTTTTTTTCAACTCCCCGCCCCAGTGTTTCTTGAACTTGGGCCCAAACGCACCCTGTTGCGCCTCTGACTCTGTCCTCTCCTATTCCCAATTCTTTCCTCTACTATGACTGGTGTCCTTCACCCTGTTACACGCCTCTGCGGCAGCTAGCTAGGTTGGCATCTGGCTTATTGTACACGAACGATAAAAGTCGCGACGCCGCGCCGCCATCACAGCAGTGTCGCTAATTTCCAATTTCCCACGGCAGTAATTTGCTGTTATCGCTCTCAATACCTCCACACTAAGCTTCCATTTTGGGAGAAGAGAGGACCAAGGAAGAAAATTTCTTCAATTTCCTTCCTGAGAGAACTCTGGTGGTGGAATAGGGGTGCCAATCCCCCTCCAAAGCTATAGCAAACCCCCCCCCCCAATTCCTATTTCACCCCTAAAATTCGGTTATCCCTTCCAGCTTCCTTGTTTTAAATTTGAATAATAAATAAATTTAAATAATAGAATCATTAAAAGTAAATATTTAAAAGACGAAAATGATTATAGGCCAAAACAAAAATCTTAATTTTTCCCTACAAATCTTATCCTATATCTTTTAAGTAATAATATTTTATTTATTTCCTTTTTTATGAACATATTTTCCTAAATCTCCCCCCCCCCCCCCCTGATGCCCCATATATAATATTTAGAATGCCGCGGATTATGTTTGCTACTCTCGTCGTCCAGCTTTTTAAATTGTATTTTATTTATTTTCCCCCCTTTCTTAATAAAATAATTTTTAAAATCCCCCGCGGTTACAGGGCGCAACTTGCGACGCAACTCGCCAAAAAAAGAAAAAAATCCCGGTATTTCTAACGATAACTTTATTCTGATGATCTTCTTAGTTTGTGGTGCCGCATGTAGCTGGATACCTTTTAAGCTCATCAATAACTATCCATCCCGTCCACGCAGGAAACACGGGCACTCACAAATGACCAGCGGAATACGGACGTCGTATCGCTCGAGTACATTATTCGATTAGAAAGAAAGTAAACCAAGTCATTTGGGTGACCCGATGCTGTAGCGATGACTGCAAATGGCAGCGGCTGCAAAAAAATCGTGGCGACCTCCCGGCGACACAGCTGTGTCATTGCCCGCCGAGCACATTGCTTATGTATATACAATGGAAGCGTGCGTAATGCACTGGAACCGCCGTGGAATCGTCCTTGTCGCTCGTGTACAGTCCGCCTCAAGTTTACACGCGACAACATTTTGTCGCAGTTCTTTCAACACCCCCCCTTTCCAGTGAGACTACAATGTAATTACTATCATACAACCATGCCACTTCGATCATCTCGAGACTAGTCCAGACTAGTCCTTTGGTAGCAAACGTCCTGGGGAGGTGTAGAAGTTCATACACGCCGCACCACATGCATTTAAGTCGAGAAGTAAAACGAGCTATTAGGTAAGAATAAAAACCAGTTCGCTCTCTTCCTTTGTAGTAGTATGAATCGGTATAAATAGTTAATATAAAGTTATTTTCCTGGAGCTTTTAGGTCATTAATTCATGTTTAGTCTGTTCCTCTTTTGCCAACGTTTCGCATATTATATGTATTATTATGCTTCATCAGGGCTACAATGAAAATTAATATTTGTATTGTATATACATAAAATGAATACAGTTTATCATTTAGGTATTTAGATTGAAAAAAAATGTTTAAAATTGATTTTTGTTATTACCTCAGAGATAGTTCCTTTTGAATGACTTTTTGTTGATGCCTTCGTTGCTATTTATTATTTGTTGGTCAATTGTTATAAATTCAGGAGTTAAAAATCGAAATAAAATTAAGTGTTAAAGAATATTAAGTTATGATAAATTTTACTTAATTTGGCGATGTCTGTTCTTTTACTGGAGTATGTTTTGTTTTTTGTGATGTGTATCAATTCTTTAAATAATCTTTTGGATAGGTTGGTTTCTATATCTATTACTTTAGTTTCATGGAAATTAAGGGAGTGTTTATTTTTGATTGCTTGATCTGCTAGTGCTTATAATAGATTTCTGGATTTATTGAACTTTAATGTTGGAAGATTCTATTTTTTGGATATTGGGATGTATGGCCTATATAGGTATATGTCACAATCATTACACTGTATTGAATAAACTACGTTACTTTTTAGTTCTTTACGAGTTTCAGATTTTAATTTTGAATAAATGAGTTTGTGTTGTGTTTTATGATTCCTATGTGCTATTTTATAGTCTGTGTTTTAGAAAACTTTTGCTATTTGTTCAGATAGACCTTTTATATAAATAATTCCTCGATACTGAGTTGTTAGTCCATAGTGTGAGAAACCTTTCCTTTCCTAATAATTATTTCCTTCCCTTAAAAATTAAAAAATTTAAGATGTCAACTTTTACAAAAACCACTCGATTTATTAAAACAACGACCCAGGTTTCAATGTTCATTCAAATCATCTTCAGGTAAATGGAGGCCGATGTGCAGGCCTTATATAGTAAACATTACCAGGTGGGGAAAGGGGGGGAGGAAGAACAATGCAGGAAGAGGGTGGTCACGGGAGGGAAGGGAGGGGGGTTAAGAGGACGAAGTGGAGGGGATTAAAGCTTTGAGGATGGGGGAATAGGCAGGGAGCATACATTCATTAACAAGAAATTTATCACAGTAAGCTTGATTTTTAAAAATTTCTAGTTGTTCTAAAGCATTCAGCTTACGTCTGTCAGTTGCAAAATGGAGAGGTGTCATAGTAAAATCACTTTTATGTCCGTGGATTAAAAGATGTCGGGCGAAGTTGCTTCCGTTAAAATTAAAATTTCTAAAATCCCTTTTATGCTCCTTTTGTCTAATTTCAAAATTTCTACAGGTCTGTCCAACATACTGTCCACCACATTCATTACATTTCATTAAGTATTTTTTAATGATGGAATACCACCAAGTGAGACTGACGAAAGTGAGTGATATCCTTAAAAATTAAGGAAATTATTATTTCCTTTATTTTTAAGGATTTAAAATTATTCTTGTATCTTCCCTCAAGAGTCTATGAAGTGGATTTCAAAATAGAAATTGTTTCAGCGACACAATTCGATTCTCTCTCTAAGTTTATTATACTATAGTTGAAAACTGACAGAAACAAGTAAACAAACAATAATCTTGCTTCACTTAGTTCATCCTCAAAGAAGCTTTTCAGTATCATAGGAATAGAACGTTGAGAAGAAAAACGAGATTTCAATGCTGGAAACATGAATCAACAGCTCAATACAAGGGAAGAGTGATAACCACCTAGTTTTTGTATGGTATAACAGTTGCTGGTATGTAACCTCCACAAAATCAATGAATTCCTTTAACTCTTCTGTGTGCACAGTAGAAATGGAAAAACAATCGAATATTTCCAACACAATTGAATCAATGTCAGTTCTTAACACAGAACCCAAAACCATGCTGCACACAATTGTGCAGTACTTGCGCTGGACAGCCCATTCCTACCAATTTAGAATTTAAACACTTTTGCAAGTGACTTAAGACTGTTTCCCAGCAGCTCTTCCAATTCCACCAAAATTAGTACACATTAGCATTATCGCCAGCAAAAGCTACAACTTTCTTCTCAATATCAAGTTTTTCAAATGTGTCCTTTACATAAGTGGCTATGGTCTCAGATTTTTCATTAGGGGTGCATTTCATTTCAATCACTTCAGTACTGAATTATTGAACTTCAGTATTATCCCACCTGCGTTGATATCGAAGTACTGGACAAGAACGGGGAACACCTTCATACAATCATGGTTGCTTCCATCTGTTGCAACACCAAAGCAACAAATACCACCCAGCACATCTACAGTAACATCTATTGAATGTGGTGATAAAACAATGTAATAATAGCTTCAGCTTTGGTGCAAACACATGATACTTGCTTAGCAACATTTGTACAGAACTGTTTGTAGTTTACTGGTGCAGTCCATTGATTTAAAACTATGGTGGTGATGAACTACATGAAAACCCAGAGTACCTTCTGTTGCCAAGTCATTCTGTTTGCTATCTTTTGGAGCAAAAAAAATTTGTGAGTTTCGAAGATGAGCTAACACCCTGTAGATGTTTTGTACGTTCAGAACTTTTTTCATGTGCTTCTAAATCAAGTGCACCTAAAAATAACACCAATTCGCCACTTGCCAAACACCTGCTGGACCACAAACATCGAAGTGACTTCATACCGGTTATCCTTCACTCAGAAGGAAATTGGAGGAGACTTGACGCCTTAGAAACGCTGGAGATCATCCAGCAGTCCAAGAACAATGTGCCCCTGACAAACGAGCAATTGCTTCCTTCCCACTCCCCCTTACTCTTTATCCCACTAAATGAACTCTTTCCTCAGTGACAACAGTGCTTCTTCCTTCTCTCTCCACCCCCCCCACCTTATCTCCCCGTTTTAACGGTTTTCCCAATAAGTGATCATCAGTAGCCATAAACAAAGTTCCCAAGTGCTTTCCCCTCCAATTGGAACTCACCCACAATAATAGCCTGGACTGCTAATCTCAGTGACCTGTGAATACATTGTATATATTCTTTTCCCTCTTCAAAGTTTTCCCAGAAAATGAACCATCATTGAGCATCAACAAATAGCCATCCACTCCATTTGAACTGCACTCTCATCAATAGCCTGGACTTACTAATCACCATCGACCTTTGTATACATTGTATTTTTTTAAATTTCTTAGAAAAATGTATGTTTGTTCTTCCTTAATTTCCCCTCTCACTCCTCCCCCCCCTTTCCCGCCACCCGTAATTTCTCTAATCAGCCCAACACTTCCCCCTCCCCCGCCCCTTCCTACGTGCCCCTTACCCATTACACCATACTCCAACAGTTTTTCCTTCCCCCTCCCTTCCTTCCTCTGCACCTGATTTTGTATATATACCCAAGTGGAATAATATTTGTTACCTGAAGATGTCATTATGTGATGAAACTCGGGTCGTAAAGAAAAAATATATTTAGTGGACCAATACTAGATTATTTTGATTTCCGATATGGAGAGGTTCCACAAAGTGAAGCCTGAATTTATTAGTTATATGCCTTCCATTTGTTAGAGACCCAGCGCACTAGGTAGTGCACTTCAAAACAAATCGGGAGCAAAGTTGATGTTGCGCTAAACAGCAAAAGAACATCAATAATGGCATCGGTGATTTTTGTCAAGTCTGTTGATATTCAGTAAAGGCGGCAAACATGCATATTATAAGGTTTACAATTAATCAGCGACATAAAGCTAATGGTTTGAAATACTTATTTTGAACTAATTCAACAACTTGAAGTAAAACCTGCGGTAATGACTGCTGTGCACCCACGAAAAGCTAACTACCGGCAGGTTACAAAATATTTTGCCAACGCACATCATTCCATTCAACATCGTTCATGTGCGATTAAGTGCTCGTGTTCCAATGTGCACTTAGTTCAAGACATCGAAAGGAAATCCCCATAGAGAATAACTGAATAAGATAATGAATCGTAACTAATACCGGCTGAAATTCTTAAACCGCTAGAATGCACTGTTATTACAGTATAGGGACACCTCCAGGTGAAAAGATGTTCTTTGGCAATTTATCTGGATCAAATGCTATTAAAAAAAGATCACCTTGTGTAAAATGAATATAAAAAAAAGAAATTTAGTACGACAAAAATGGAATGATATTTGGCATTATCACCAGAGTGGTCTTGGCATTTGTGGTCACAAGTGCTACAGTTGCAATTTTACGATTTAGTAAAGGGACTACATATTTTCATGTTTAAAACGAGAATTTTTTTCTCAGAGCTAAAAAAGAGAACATATCGTAATTTTTCATAAAATCCACCCAGACATTTTTTTTACCTGAAAAAGAGGAAATGTCCAGGAAAAAGAGGATGATGGTAACCCTAGTTATAGCACAGTTCAAAAGCATAAATACCATGTGTTTGCCTAGTAAGTAAGGCTGCTTGTTACTGCAAGTTGAAACAAGCAGTCTTAGCACCATTCAAAACATTTAATGTGATATGACAAGAGTTGGCTTTTTAAAGCTTGTCATTGCACATTAAAAAAAGCTCTCCCTAGCACAGTTGAAAAGATTAATTATAATAGGAAATGAGTAGGCTTTCCCTACAAATATGGATAACTGCTACTTGAAACGATTTCTGGATGAATCCAGATGACACACAAGTTATTTTTCAGCATTGCTACCAAATATATAGGATATGATCCATTTACATTAATGTATTCATTGCTGTATAAAAGTCAAATATTTTAATTGAAATAGGCTTTCATCTACATACTACCCTGTGAGCTGCCACATGGGTGTGTGGCAGAGGTGTTAGGACACCAGCCATGGAAAGTTGTAAGGGGCAAGGTTTTGGGAGGTGAAATGATGACACATGCTAAGGGAATGTAATTGGTGGAGCTAAATATTTACTGTGGTCGCTTATTGTGCATGGAAAGAACGAGTTTTTGTACCTATCTGTTCGACAATATATCTCTCTTATTTTATCGCATCAATCAGACCTCGAGATCTAGTGAGGCATCATTACAATATTCTGTGTCACTCTGAAGCAGACCAATTCTTAATTTCTCAAGTAAGCTAAGCCTAGCATGTATGCAATTTAATAACCTAAAACTAGACTAAAGCCGACATAATTGAGTTAAACGAGTTAGCCTGACGAGAAAAAAAGAGATTAAAACACATACAAGCAAATGAATTGGTTTCAACTGGAATTTTCTTCCGGTTGCCGACAGCAAATAAATCTATTGTGAAAATTACAAAGTTATCATATTCTTTCCATCAGTAATCACATCTTTAGGGAACGAGTGGTGGAATGAAGCATTTGGTAAATTAAGTTGTAAAAATAAGGTCATGAATAACCATTCCTAAGTTTAATTACCACTATCTTCCATTATCTCACTTCTATTAATTCTTTCCAGGGAATCCTGAATGAAGGATATCCAGATTAAGAAACATGAAAAATCAAGAGGTGACATTAGGTTTGAGGTAAGCTAATCAATTCTTCATACAACTAATTTCTATTTTAACTCATAAAAATTCATGTATTTAATCCTTTTAGTGCCAGCCTCTTAGGCCTGGTATACATGAAACATGCCAGGGCTTTTTTGACGAATTTGTATGTTTGTACTTTGAATGTTTGTATGTTTGAAATTTATTTTAAGCCTAATACTTATTTTCTGATGCTAGTTTTTTAAATATACATTCTTAATACCTACAGGTATGATAAAAAAATGATTTATGTTGTTATCTATTGTATAAATTTAGGGAAAAAAAGTAAATTTTAAAAATTTATTTTTTTAAAGTTTAAAATTTTACATTCAGATAAGAAAATTTGTTCTTAAAACTTTTTTGACGATATTTATTTTGTCAGCATTAGTTTCTACTAGTAATTTTTAGCTCACCAACAAATTTCAATGCCTTTAACATAATTTTTTACATAGTTACATTGATTTACCCAAATGTCGAACACGCAATTTAACACGCACACTTATGTTCAGGATAGCATGAAGCATGAAGACCCTATTCACATTTATAACATACTGTATGGCTTCTTCTTTGCTTCCCTTTCCCTTTGTCACTTCTTTTGCTGCACATGCAACAGTCCTTCTCCTTTTTCCCAGGTAATGTTTTTAATGGCTTCTTGTCTTGTCCCTCATGTTCCTCCGATTTCCCACATTTGTTATTTTTCTCTAGAAGCCATTCTTTCACAAGATCTTCAACGATACTAATAGTAAAATGCAAACGAGACCTAGGGCTTTTAACAGATGGGAGGTTTTCTTTATAAATTATATAACTATTGAGGATCATTCGCAAAAATATGTTGAAACATTTTTTTCCAATATTTTACAGTCCTCTCGTCAAGATATGTGTACAACATCATATCTGATGTGTCTATTCCGCCCATGTAATCATTATACGATTGTATAATAGATGGTTTCACTACCTCTTCATTCTTATATCTACGTTTTCTTGAGTGGTCACAGTTTTCTGCTTTTGATTTGGTGGATAATAATATTACTGGATTACGTTGAGACTTCTTCTCTCGCACGGCAGCAGCAAGAATAGGGCCTTGGCGGAAATACCTCTTCTCTCCTACAGCAAATTTTTGTCCCAGTTGATTGGGTAGGAATTTTTGACTTCTACGAATAGTGCCAGTGACATAGCAACCTAGCTCATACAAGTCCTTTGCCAGTGGAAGAGACAAAAAAGTTATCCATGAAAATATGATAACCTTTTCTTAGGTAATTCCCCATTTTCAATAATCTAATCACTACGCTATATCCTATGCCGTTCTTTTGGATTTCAGTTTTATCTGCATCACATTTTGCACCTCTGTATACAAAAAAAGCCAAACAATAGTGAACGACAGAGTCGCACAACATCAAAATTTTATACCCCACCGATGATGGCGCTTATACGGTAAATACTGCAGGAGTTGTGTATGGTTCTTTGTTCCAACCAAGCTCTCATCAACACTCAGCTGCATATGTGGAGTATAATGGTGTCTGAACAAGTTATTAGCATGATCAATGAGAGGTTGGATTTTGGCACATGGGTCATATCCAGGTTCACCGGGTCGAGCAAGATTTTTTGTATCAGCTAGATGGAAAAATTTTAAGAACATCTGGAATCGGTTTCTTGGAAACATTTCATGGAACCATGGTAGACATTGGGATTTGTGAGAAAACCATTACGTAGCTATTGTTGGTCGCCTATTTACACCCATATTTATTATGCAAGCAATGAAGCCTTTCAGTTCACACAATGTTATATTTGTCCATTTACGTGAACGTGATTCCGGAGATAGATTTGCACATGACATAAGAAAATTATTTGCGTAAGAATTTGTTTCTTTCACCAGTATTGTCAAAAGAGCATAAGTAAAAAATAAATAAAAGTAACTAATCTGAGCTGCAGTAGGAGGAGGTGCATGCTTTGGTCCTGGTAGCTCTTGATACTCACAATGGGATTTGGGAGGGTTGTCACTGGTCTCAAATACTTCTTTCCAAGCATTTTCTTAGAAGTCTACAACTTCTGTATCTGAATCATGAGACAGGGAACTCTGGGAGGAAGATATTCTTCTTTTCTTTGCCGCGGTAATTCCTCCAGGACGAATAATTGAGCCATCACTGCCTGATGAACTAGTATCTTCATCATCGGTGTCCAATGAAAATTGGCTATCATTGTCAGATGATTCCAATAGCATCCTTTCCATATCCTCACTTTTTAAACGCTTCGCCATTAACGCTTGCAGGATTAAAAATATCGAAGAGGTAAAAGTTACACATTGCATAATTTTACATATTCTAATATGCTAAATGATTAGATGAAGATCGTAAAAAATTGTGGAATTATGAGAAAATTATATTATCACTGAACAATTCTTGTACAATCATACAGGCTCTTTCGAATAAAAAAAACCGTCTCGCTAGCTTTTATGGTAGCCGAGAAAAGTTTGATCATTTGTATGAGAAATACAGGCAAAAAAGCTGCTACGTATAAAATTCCCAGGAAATATCTTACCTTTTATTACTGTCAATCCTTTACAGAATTATAAAAGCCTGAAAGCACTTATCAAAGAAGAGAACTCACTGTTACGGTCTTTCCTATGCAACACCGAAAGGGCTACTGCCATCGGCCCTGAAAGCCCATGTCACAGCGAAGATAACAGGTTTCATTTCCAGTGAAATAAAAATCATGTGAGTCATCCAAAAAGTGTTAACGACAAGAAAGATGAGCTCCATAGTAATACAAAGACGGATGATGCAACATCACGTAGATGTTGTATCATCCATCTCTATGGTAAAAATGATGACCTATGCTAAAAAATGTTCCACAAAGGGCTACTACGGAGAAACCCCATGCCAAAGCAAAGATCAAATTTCTATTTATCATTCAGATGAATAATACTGAGTCAAAAGGGACGAGCTCCACAGCAAAGAAAGACAGATGATTCAAGGTCAACTTACGTAGATAGGAGCATCCACTACGCAGCAAAAGCGGGTAAGCTACAGTGCAGAAAACACCTTAAGGTTCCTCTAACCAAAAAATCGAAATAATATTTAATGTTTATATGAAAAATAGACAGTAATGATTAGGAAGCATGACAGATACGAACAATATGTCCAAAAAAGCTATGCGACCCACAGAAAGGAAAAGGCGTGAGCGTAAAAACACCCGGCCGATAGATCGGCCCGTGGCATTCTTCGCACATACCCCTTGGGCCGATATATCGGCCGGCTGGCACTAAAAGGGTTAATGTTGGTGGCCAAAGAGTTTGCCGGAATGTTGAGTGTAAACTGATGAAGAAAAATGCTATGGATATCCAATGACTCCATGTACAGTGGCTCCATAACACCAGATAATTTTGACCAAAAAAAATCAGCTATGACTCAGGAGAGCAAGGTTTTGAATTTAGCGATAAATTTTCCACACCAATGCATGAAAGGGCAAACAATGCCACAGTACGTCACTAAAGCAAAAGTCATGGGCTCATTTATGGTTAACACAGGTCATTCCATGAAATGTCAATAAACCTCACTTTCTCTGGTGAAGTGAATTTTCTTCAAATTTCCACCATAAGTAGGTATGGATGAATTATACATGAATGTTTTCTCTGATTCTCAGTCTATAATTGGGTTCTGATGTGCTTTAAAATTTGGCTCTTTTTGCAAAATGCATAGTGCTTGTGTGCATCGAACCATAATTACACTCCTTAGTAATGATCAGCATAATCCAATCTCGTACAAATCATTTTACACACTTACCCTTCTTTTGGCTGCTTTTCCATTTCCTTACATTGCCTTTTCCACCAGTTTTTGTTTGCCTGACTGGTTATCTGCCAGAGTAGATTATTTTACTCCTTGTACTTCATCTCACCCAGGTCAGTGTAGACATATTTCCACTTCCTTCTCTCCTCCATTTTCCAATCATTTTTTCCGTAACCCACTGCTTCTTTAACCCCTTTGTTTCCACTGATCCTATTCTTTTTTTTCTGCCGCTCTTACTATGCCGGTTTTTATATATTATTCCATTTTTCCTCCATTGTTCCCATTTCCCTTGCTTTGTCTATGCTCCCTTCCACTAGCTCCTGGTATTCCCTCCTTTTTTCCCTTTCAAAGCTTCCAAGTTCCATTGCTAACCATATATGTACAGTAGCAACTCGATAATACGAAGCACGATAATACGAAGTTTCGATTTTACGAAGCAAAACTGATGGTCCCAACGAAAAGCCTATGCTAAATACATGGCGCTATTCGAAACTACGAAGTTTCCAAAACACAAAATTTTCGAAAATATGAACCTCGGACCCAGTCCCCACAGAGAAACTGAGTTGGTTTTTACGAACATTGAGGGGAAATCGCATCAGAAAAGCTCTCTAATTGCTGACGTAGACACCTAACAAATCACGGTTGCCGAATATAATCTATTAATGTTGTGTAATGCGTGAATTTGAGTGCGTTTATCCCTCACAAGTGCCTGAGTCACACAGTTATTTATCAAGTTTTAGCCGTGGACAACTTAGTGAGTAATGGGGAAAATGGTAGCTTGTGGCAAATTTTCCCTTATTTTATTTTTGTTTTAACTCTTCGCTGCATTTCCATGATGTAAACAATTCTGTTTTGGTTATAACATATGTTAATCACCGCGTACCAACTCACTCTCATGCGCTATTAGCGGCAATTTAAATTCATTGAGCGCTTGAACGGAAATGACGCAATTTAATGAAGGGAATTAGGACTAGGATACCTGTCGCAGTCACTACAACTAAATCAATGGCTTCAATATGAATAAATCCGCGTTTACTCCAGCCGTTGTCCATATTTCATGAGACAATAGAAAAAAAAACAAATTCCATGAATTTACGAGGGTATAGCCGTCCCCGCGATTGAAAAAAATTGCATTTAAAACGGTATATTTCTAATTTTGAAACAGATGACCCAATCGGGGGAGTGGATCAACAATATAACATTGTAATGCACTAGCTGTGCCCAACATGCATAGCAATGCCTTTTTCTGTGTTCAAAATCGGTCCCTAAAATAATTTGAGACCTACTAGATGGATATATCTGTTGCAAAATTCCGTCACCCGAGTTTGAAGACTGATATATCAAAGACGGCTCAATCGATGTTAATATGAAGTACACCAAATCAAAGCTGGTTTATTTCTGCGGTTAGTGATTGTATACAAAATGTTTTACTGTTTATATTAATTTCAGTGTGTACTTAACAGCAGAATTTTAGAGTATTTTCTGGGTACCGGACGGATGCATCGCATTTATGGCTTCGTTATAACAACATGGATCAAGATAACCGAATTTTCTTCACAAATATTGTAGCAAAGATCTTTTTTAACATTCATACAAAGTTTCATATTATTTAGTCATTAGTATTTTACTTATTGATGAAATTGCAAGACTGCGTTATTTTCCGCTCCACGAATCCCTGAAAACTGCTGTTTGGATCTTCTTAAGGCTATCGAGTTCTTCATCATGAATCCACTTATAAAATCAAAAACGAATTCGCTGGTTAATCAATATCGATTAACACTTATTTTGGAAAAAGAGCGCGCTGAACTGCCAGGAGCATGCCTGGAAGAGAAAGGGAGAGGCGTGCGCTGTTGCCCAGTGAGAGGGTTGTCCGTAAGACGCGCGAGGAATTGCCTGCTGCAAGCATTTACCGGCGGGGAAAAACTACTTTGCTCGTAGTAACATACTGTAGCAAACGATAAAAATTGCTGCACTCACCAAAATATAACCAGAGGCATTTTTTAACCACTTTCCATCAACTTTGTCCACACATTCCTCGACTTATCGATGAAAGAAACAAATAGCTGTTAAAACCATCCTCAACTCCGTCTCCGAAAATTTGGCATGAAGAGGCAGAGCGACGGTATGTTTCCACACAGATCTAAAATGAAACTGATCACCATTCTTAAAAATAACCCTTTCTCTCGCAATTTACCAAATCCTAATGACTCCTGCACAGTGATAGGGCAACTGGTTTTCCCCTTGTAACTGGTATAGGAAATAGCGACGCATATACGAAAATTGAGCGCAAGTATTAAATAAAAATGCAAACAAAGAGACCACTGTACCAAATCTTGATCCACGTACAAATAAATTACGTACTTTTTAATACAAATGATGTCTTACTGATATGATTCCGATTGACACACCATGGGTTTAAATTGGATCCTGATGCGCTCTATGTATTTCAAAATCACTGGACGTATAGAAGAATCTAACTATGGAAATACTACTCTGCGAAAACTAATTGTCGCTATCAGGAATTTACCACAGAAAGGAGTTAGGTTTCAGCCTCAGCTGCGGTAGATTTTTTCCGTGACCCCTACCCATTTCAAAGTAAATTTTACCAAGTTACGCTTAAAAAAGTTAGTTCTATTTCGTTTTCATGTTTTATGCTCCATAGCAAAGTCAAGCGTAGAAGACGTTAGTCGCAGAGGGGAAAGAAAATAACTAGGTAATGGAATGGACAACGCTGGATCTGGAATATCTCCGCGATGCTCATTTAGGATGAAGTTTATCTTTCACACTATTGTGAATAAAAAGTTCTGAAAATCGAGGAGTGATTCGGATATCACTTTTAAATACAAGGTATTTCATTAGCTTCTATTAGCTTACCGAAGTTGGCATTTAGTGACTTAATTGGATAAAATGACATTCAGCATAACACCTACGACGTGAAGAGATTATGTGTAGAAGGTTAAAAAAATAATCGCATACTTCATATACTGGACTAATGTTTTGCCGAATAGAACTATTAACACGAATCATCGAAGTGGAAAGGAACTTGGTCATGAGTTTACGATTCTTACTCGAACTTCAATGAGCGGTGAAACCGTTTGGCTTGGAACGAAATAATATTTCTCCCCAATTTCGTATATCCAGCAGGCGACGAGGAAGAAACCACAAATAGTGATCAGAGAAGGATTTGTTAAATGGACTGAGTCCTTTGCTCTTTTTAGCTATAATTGAGCGATAATGAAAGGGCGATTGCAAGCACGGTCGGGCCAGCTACCATCTTAACTGTGTAGATGTTAGAAACATCGATAAGAATTGGATTGGTGAAGCGCCGTCATAGCAAGCGAAGGCATGTCCTGGGCGGCAGTTGAAGCGTTCGTTCTTTCTCCACGAACCATGATCTGAGGTTCATTTTCTTCGGTATCATTCTCCACGACCTCCACATAAATATTCCATCGGTCCAAAAAATATTACCATTTAGAACCGGAAACTTAGTATACTCCGAGA
Organism: Ceriagrion tenellum; assembly: GCA_963169105.1. Classification (NCBI taxonomy): domain Eukaryota; kingdom Metazoa; phylum Arthropoda; class Insecta; order Odonata; family Coenagrionidae; genus Ceriagrion; species Ceriagrion tenellum. The sequence goes on from OY720641.1 coordinate 55,577,929, forward strand.
GGACTAAGATATGGAAAATGTCTGGATCACGCGCAATTTGTCGTCATGCGATTAGTAATTGAACGAAATAACATTTCTTCTCAAGTTCGTATATCCAGCAGGCGACGGGAAATAAACCACAAACAATGACCTGTGAAGGATTTTTTAAAAATGGAGCGAGTCTTTAGCTCATTTTATCTGTGATTGGGTGATTAAGAAAGGGTGATTGGAAGCTTGGTCGGGCCAGCTACCATCTTAACTGGGTAGATGTTAGAAACAACGCACATACCAGTTGCACGTCCTGATTAGCCACAGTTTAACAAAGCTTAAGTCTCATAAAAAAGCAGAACTTGCTTTATATATATCTTCTAAACAGGGCAAAAATTTTGCAAAGAAAAGAATATCAAACTAAAAATGATTTGCATAGGGAACTGAGTAGTGATAGTTATTTCACGAACGTTTGTGGCATTTAGCTAATTATTTAAAGGCATTATTTCGAATGCTTTCTTGAATAACGACTACACATCTACACATCGTTTTAAAACGTTTCCAAAGACCAGAGAAGTCAGGGGAGAGAGGGGAAATATTGTTGCGATTTATTAAAAAGGTTCAAAAATACGAAACTCAAAAATACAAGGTGCCGATTTTTCGGTCGCACCAACTTCGTATTATCGAGTTGCTACTGTGTTGGGTTTAAACATTTCAAATCAGCCTGCATACACTAAGGGAGAACTTTAAGGTCAAGGAATGAGAAAGAATTCAGTTTGTTTAGCTAAGGTGGCAACCAACAGCTGAGGCCAGATTTGTCATTACAGACAGACGGGTTGGTTGGTAAAGAAAGGATTATCTTGGGGAAGGCAAAATGTTTGACAGAATCCTGGCATCAGCAGCAACTCTCAACAAAAAAATACCAAGGGATCCACACTCAACAAAAGGGTCACACAAACAACAAATTGACAAACAAAAACACACTCAAAGTACCCACTGCCACAAATGAGCAGGGATTGAGATTCTCCATAAAACTCTCCCCCATTGCCTAAAAGGGAACCTGAGCCCTCTGGATGGAAAACCAATACTTAAAATAAAAACTAATTTGGAAATTTCTACTTACTGGTGATGTAACAAAATTGGTGACTGCAAAACCAGTGAAAGTATTGTCATGTACCATGGTGAAGCTGAAATGATGAATACTTTAGCCAGTTGAGGCTCTATCTAGGTATTCTTGGTCATGAAGGCTTAATCTGTAACTGGTCATTACCTGTGGAAGAAAATGGGTAATCAGTACAAATAACTGAGAGAAAAAAATGGCAAAAAAAGGTAAGCCAGAATTATGAACAATTTCTACAAAAATGAAAAATTGCAAACATCACTCCAACATTGAAAAAATGAAACAAGCAAGTCCCAGGGAGCTATCATTCTATATTGTTGACATTTCCATCATGCAAAATGTGCAAGTGGCATAGAAATATTCTGTTATTAAACGAATCATATTTCTACAACGCTGATACCTTTGTATAATTTTCAGCATAAAATCATGATGCTGAAGTCTTGACATGTCTTTAAAATCATATTATATCATTAGGATAACAGTTTTCCAGTGATACCTAATAGAACTACAGAAACAATCTCAGCAGGGTGAAATATGAATTGAGAAATTGATGACAGAATTAAATTTAAAAAACTTCACATCAGCTAACTAATTCAGGACACACACTGTTCTTTTTATTCAAACAGAACTCTTTTTTACGTGGCAAAATAATTATTTTTTTCATGCTAGCATAATCCTATTTTTTCAGGATGTATGGCAACCCTTGGTAGAAGATAAGTGGAGTTCGGAATAGGGTTAATGTGTGACATATGTAACGAAGTACAACATGATTTTTTTTAGGATTGAAAGACCGATATGGACTGTAATTTATATCTAGCAAGAGTGATTGGTTTGATACCCTGAATAAATATGTAAACAAATGAACTTTATCACATGCCCAGGATAAATTTGAGGTGTTATCCTCATCAATTCACTCATACTAATCGTTATCTTCAATATCTATCATTGAAATGAAGATTAAACCAAGTCACAAAACTTTTCAAAGTTGGTTGAAGGACAAGAGATTTGATTTAGTTCAGGGAAAATGAACATACAATCACACCTATGTCTTAATACCTTGTATGTAAAGTACATTAATGAGTAAATATACTCCACTGGAATACAATTCAAAAACTCAAATTTTATAATCCATTAGATCTTAGGGATGATTACACTTTTAAGTATTTTTAATCAAGATTTCCTCTCTCTACAGGATAATCGAGGAGCTGATTACCAGCTACACAAAAATAAAAATGGAACCATTAGTAGGCACTTCAGAAGTAACATTTAATGAAGCAATACTCACCCCAAGTTGGCTGTTAGACCGTAAGGCTCAATATACATATTCAATTTTTAAAATAACTTATAACTTTATTTCATGATTTGTAACTAAAGACTAATTTTGTGAGAATTGTTGAGTAACTAGAGAATTGACGAATATGGAAGAAGGCTGGGGAGGAATGACTGAGAGCTGCTGAGAGGAAGTCAACAAAAACATGAAGAATGGAAACACTGAAACAACATACAAGCTAGTGAATAAACACTTTGGAGAGAGGAAATCAAGAAGCAACATCATCAGAGATGCGAACAGGCATATATTGATAGAGGATGAAGACATTGGGAATACATGGAAGCAATACATCAAAGAACTCTACCAAGGGCCGACACCGCTGGAAGGAAACCTAGTGAATGACGACAGTGAGGTTGATGAGAAAGATTGGGGCCCACTCATACTGAGAAGTGAACTCGATAGAGCATTAGAAGACCTCAAGAAAAACAAAGCACCTGGAGAAGACAACATCAATGGAGATATCATCAAAGCGTTCAGAAGTAAAACCAAGGATAACCTATATGAGATAAACAGAAATAGCTACCAAAGCGGAACACTTCCAGAGGACTTTCAAAGGAGCTTAATGATTGAAGATTATCAAAGAAGACAAGGACTGAGAGATGTGATGAGCACCGAACCTAGAGTCTAGTGTCACATTAATTACTCACATGAATAATAAGCCAAAGAATGAAAAAGAAATTGAAGACAATTTATGGGAAAGCTAGTTTGGATTTAGGAAGAACAGAGGTACCAGGGAGGCCATACTCTGCCTGAGAGTAATGGTAGAGAAAAGATTACACGTGAGCAAGCCATTGTATGTCACATTCATAAACCTAGAGAAAGCCTTTGACAATGTTGAGTGGTACGAGATGTTCAGACTGCTGGAAAAACTCGGAAGGGATTACAATAACAGAAGAATAATCTATCACCTATACAGGAAGCAAGTCATCACAATGTGAATGAGAAACCAAAGTCTGAAACTAAAATTAAAAAAGGAGTAAGAAAAAGATGCAACCTCTCTCAAGTACCGATCAACATTACTTGGAGGAGGCCATAAGAGAAGCACAAGAAACTGGACTGAGCAGAATAAAGATAAACAGAGAAGAAATAAACATGCTCTGCTTTGCAGATGATATTGCAGTTATAGTAGGAAATCATGATGATCTTCAAAGGTCACTAAACCTACCATGTTCTCCAAGAATACGACATGAAAATAAGTAAGACAAAGACTAAAATCCTAGCATGCGGAAGAGAGAAGGTGAATGCAGAAGTCGCCCTGATATAAGAGAAATTAGAGCAAGTGGATTCCTTCACCTATCTTGGAAGTACCATCACTAGGAACATAAGAAGTACAACGGACATCAAGCGGAGAATAGCCCAAGCTAAGAAGGCGTTCATGGGAAAAAGACTACTGCTGTGCTCAAAGAAGATAGGACAACAAACCAGGAAACATTATGTGAAAACTTTTGTGTGGAGCATTGCACTCTATGGATCAGAAGCATGGACTATTGGAAAATCTGACCAGAAAAGACTAGAAGCCTTTGAAACCTGGTACTGGAGGAGGATACTGAAACACATACAAGAGAGCACACTCAACTGAAAACTAAATAGAAAAATGTTCAGTTTCCTAAATGAAAAATGTTTCAGCCCACCCAAAATGCAGCCCGAAAATACATTGGTGACATAAAGGATAGCTTCTTGTACACACTCTTACTTTACTGCACAGGTTCAAGGTAAGGCATTTAGTGGCTTGCAACCTAAGGACTGAGAAGAGTCTTTGTTTCCCAAGATTCTCACCCCATGACCCAGAGCTTTGGCTTAAGGCGGCCCTCTTTCCTTTCCACAGCATTGCCACTTTCTTAAACATCTGAATAAAGCACTAGTATAATTGACCTCGTCTAGAGGCATTATCTTAGAATGGAAGTAAGATTTCAGGGAGCCATCGAATACTGAACAAGGGTTTCACTGCCTTACACTAAAAGCAAGAAGTTATTCATTCATTCATTGCTGCAACTGTGTGAGGCAATATATTTACAAAATTCAAACTAAAAAAAATCAGTGATAAGAACTTCCCATCAAAAGAGATATCAATCTATAATCATGGAACATGTTTTGCTTATAAATGGAATGACAACAGAGTTATAGCCAATTAAAAGTAGTGTGCTTGTATAGGCAAATCTCACAACAAGTGGAGCTTTTGTCCAGGTCTGTACAAGCACACACTGCTATTAAATGTTAACACATTAAAGTGTCACTTAAGTACATTTCAAACCAAGATCATAGTCACATGATGATGCCCTGCCTCAACCTAAGAGAAATCTGCGGCTATGGATGAATGTCCTGCCCCCCCCCCAGCATAAATTCTTCCCTCAAATTGGAAAAAATCCCAAAAGTTGCAATATATACTCAAGTATGAATGATATAGGTAACCGATTTGACTAAGGAAAATACTGTATTTGATTCATTGATAGTCAACATTACTTATTCATATGCATCTCATTGAAACGTAAATTCAAATGCCATTTCCGTAAATTTTATGTAAAAATAATTTCTCTCTCAATTTATAGTGAAACAAGAGTTCATACTGGGGAAATACAACAAAGTAAATGATTTAATTAAAGAAATTAAGGTCATCTTAGTTGACTGTCTTCAAGAAATGGGGCCTTTCCTCACAGCAGTCTGCAGAATTTTATTTCACGAGCAAATTTTGCAGCATGCAGCTCAAAGGTTACCAATGTAAGTGGATTTTAATTTAGTGCTAAATATTCTCAGTACCATTAATTTTGCATGGACAGAATCAAATATGATGACATTTATTGAGTATGAGTACATACATCCTGCACTTTTACAACAGTGAACTAATTACAATTAGTGTTTATTATAACTTCATATCAATTATCAACCATCAATTCTAGTAAATGAGAGGTAAAAAATAAATATCCAATAATTATTAAAATATTCCATCATAAGAATAAAGGTTAGGGTTATAATGGAAAGAGATGATTCAAAAATAGAGAGGCTCTTAGCATTTTTTATGATAGCAACATTTACATATTCAATGATACATGTAATTATGAGCTGTTTTTGCACAAAAAGATCAAATTTTGCAATGATTAGCGCTACTGCCAGTCACCTCAAATGAGAAAATGCAAAATGCCAATGATAGTCATGATGACATCCATGATAATTCAAATTAGGGCTTTCACAAGTCAATAGAGAGATAATTTTCTTTACTAAATAGGAAAAAAATGAGCACTTCCCCTGAATACAAACTGATTGTTACAGCACATATCCTTATAAAAAAGTGATGTGATATCTTCATGAACCCCTTCAGCTAATGTGAGATTTTAAATCACATCAATGAAATGAGACCAATAACATCTTCACTCTTCTCAGTGGATAATGGGGACATAGTTTAATGGGATATCTAATTCTGCACTGAAATGTACACCTCTTATGATATTGCCACAAGATTCCAAGAGAATCTGCAACCCACTGCCGTCTGGAACCCCAATGGCTCTACTCTCTCTACCATTACAGGTAGATCAATCTCCTAGTGGCTTCCAAGCAAAGTGGTTATGTCAAAGAGGGGCATAGTTTGTTTTGTGGAGCGAAGATTGTATACTACAGGAAAAAATTTGGCCAGTAGTTGTTTACAAGTTTCGAGGGTTTGAATAAGTGCATGTGATAGATGATGAAATCATCAACCTTTGTCAAACATTAGGGCTCGAGTTTGATGAAAATAACATGGTGTGCCTCATACATGACCATGGGCAAGACACTGTGCACAGAACCCCTCCGAAACTGGAGACCTTGGTGGAAGAAAATGGCAGCAGGGAGGATAATAACAACAATGGAAATACTATGACTTCTGAAGACATTAAAGAATTATGTACTTGCTGCATGAGACAAGGTTAAAAGGATTATAAAGAAACATCCTGATGTAGAAATAACAGAACTTTTATTAATGAACTATAAAAGTAAAATAGTGGCACAACGCATAAAACTTCACCCAGAAAGGGTTAAACAAACCACCTTGAATCAACTTTTCAATTTAAAAAAAAACTGAAATTTTCTCACTTTTTACTTGCCCATATCATCATATTTTACCTAATGACATTAGGATGCAAATTTATCTTTATTCAAATATTTCTCATCAGCAAAAAATAGCCTGATTTTATCCTTTTACCACTTCATTAATCAGCCATTTAATCCAAAGATTGGTTGACTGCAGCCCTCCGCCCTTCCTCATCTAATGCAAGTTCCCTTAATTCCTGGTAGCTCTTCCAATGTACTTTCCTCTTTATTTGGTAATTTGTGTATCTATTCCTGAGTCTTCCTCTGGGGACTTTTCCCTCAATTTTTCCTTAATTTATGTTCTCCACAAACCCATTGTGCTTTAGGGTGTGTCAAATCCATGTGGTCGGATTCTTTCCTCTTCTACCTTCTGTACACTTCTTCATTTCTTGTTTTTTCTCTCTATTTTATCTCTCAATAAAATAGACAGAAAAAACAAGAGATGCTCTGGAGAGCACCCACCTCTAGCACCAGGTTTCAGCAGGTTCTAGTCTTTTCAGATCTGTTTTTCCTGTCATCCCTGCTTGCGATCCATACAGTGCCATGCTCCACATGACTGTTTACACATTCTGTTTCCCTGTTTATAGTCCTGTCTTCTTATGGCACAGTATATTTTTACCATGAACGTCTTCGTAGCTTGGACTATTTTTGTTTTACGTCTGTTGTACTCCTTCCATCCCACATGATGGCACTTCTGAGATGGGTTAAGGACAAAATGGGTAAAGGAAGGTACTTGCTCTAATTTCTCTCCTCTCAGTGTGACTTCTGCATTCAGCTTTTCTCTTCCACATACTAGGATTTTAGTCTGTATTATTTTTTTCAAGTTGTGTTCTTTGAAAACTTGGTCCATTGCCAGTAGTGACCTTGGAAGATCATCATGATTTGCTGCTATGATAGCGATATCATCAGTGAAGCGGAGCATGTTAATATCTACTGGTAATCTCAATTCCGTTCAAAATGCAAACATAAAATGAGCAATTTTCCACAAAGATAATATATACTTCCACCTGGGTTTGTGTTTATACAAAATCATCATCATGTATAAACATTGAAAACTGGGTCGAAGTATATTTTATCTTTGTGGAAAATTGCTCATTTAATTCCTGCATTATGCAAAAATTCCACTCAATTTCACAGGAATCTTTGGATTTGATTATTTTCCCCGGCATATGATGCTAATGAAGTCTTTTCCGGTTTCCCACCAAGTTAGAATTTCTAGAATTTGCATTTCTAGACCGCGTTTTCTAGAATTTCTAGAGTTCTAGGAAAACACAATATCCGGACCATCCATAAACCACCTCAGAAACTGAAAAGCAAACTCGTCAGAGTAAACGATGACCTCAGGCTAAAAACTCTAGGGGTCTACCAGATTCCTTGTGAATGTGGTGAAGTGTACGTTGGGGAGAAGAGCCGGATAATGAAGACACAGATAACCGACGCCAAATTGCTAGGCCAATCCAAAGGCTACTGGGATTGGTTGACGAAGGAGGCCATTGAGATCCGAATGGAGAAGAAAAACTTTAACCGCGACACGGGCTATTCTTTGAGCACTGCCTGGAATCCAGCACTCTGCAAAATTAAGGCAGAGAGGGAGAAAACTGGCACTAGCCAAATACAGGAAACCTGACTACTTTTAGCGCAAAACCGATAGGCATAAAAGGAGGCACCAATCTAGGAACTGACATGCCCTGAGGACAATGGCGGAGGTAGCCATCGAAACATCGGCCAACAATTATCTAACCTGGTGGAAAACTCAAGAAGACTATTAGAATCTTCAGATTTTATAATTCAGTTTAGTACAATCTCTCGCTCTATTCTTATTGCCAACTCCAAGTACACGATGAACAGTGCTGGTGAGAGGTTGCATCCTTGTCTTACTCCTTAGTTTATTTTAGCTTCTCTTTGTCTTCATCTCTCATTTGCATTGTGATGACTTGCTCCTTGTATGGACGGTAGATTATTTACATGGACGGTAGTTTTTCCAGTAATTCAAACATTTTATTCCACTCAACATTAACATTAGTCAGAGGGGGGAATGTATTGTTTACTTGCTAGTAGGGATGAGTCGATTCCACTTTTTTTTTAAATTCCGATTCTTTCAAATCAATTCCCGATTCCATCGATTCTTATTCCTAATAACAGACAATGGGATATTAATATACCAGTGCCATAGACTATTATTTAAATTCAAGTATTGGCTGAAATAAAATAACAAAGACAATTAATTCACTCAAAAAGTATACTTATTAACAAATAGCAAATATATTCTCAGCTTATTGAGGTAGATAAAAAGTACAAATTGATAGCCTACACCCAAAATTACTGAGACAAATATGATGTGATAAATGAAATTTGATTTGAATATTTATCTGTCTGGGATCGATGGAATCGGAATCGACTTTAGGCGATCGATTCTCGATACCGATTCTGAACCTGAGAATCACTGGAATCGAGAATCGACATTTGGATTTGACTCATCCTTACTTGTATAACCCTATTTTCCCTTTCGGTTACCTTCCTTATGTTCACTTCACCACAATGTTTCATTTACCACACATACACATAAATTTTAAGCAATATTTTTCAATTTAAATAAAAAAACACTACTTATCTTATTCATGCACATATAAGGTTTTAATTAAATGAAAGAAATAATTGGGCCCAATTTACAGCCTTTGCTATATACAGAGTGTCCCATTGATAGTGTGTCATTTTTGACCTGTAATTTTAGGCACTATATTTCATGCCATATGGATGAAATTTGGTACCTGGGTAGAAAAAGGTTGTAAGTTTTGTTGAGTGTAAGCAAAATTTTATAAATTTGACTTTTTGACCCCAGAAATAAGGTCCAACCAAAAATCCAAATTTTGCCTTATGGGCTTTCAATGTTAAATTATTCAAAATACAAAAAAGACAGAATTCTTTTTCGAAACTTTCAATTATTAGGTTTTTGGGCACGAAGAACACATTAGAAGAGCTTTTGAGTTCGAAAATGCAACCATGACCCCTGAAAGGGCACTGTCACGGTCACAGGAGTGACCAAAAGTGAATCGCCCCTACAAACCAGTCGAATCACAGGTTTAAAAAGGTGTCAAGGTCGATGGTAAGATCTTCAGGTCACTCTTGTCATTCCTTGACCTTAAAGGGTAACTCCGGGGTCAAAGGTCACAGGGGTGCCAAAAATGAATTGAGCCAACAAATGTATCGAATGATAGGTTTAAAAAGGTGCCAAGGTCGATGGTAAGGTCTTCAGATCCCTCTTGTCATCTCTTGACCTTCAAGGGCTACTCTGGGGTCAAGGGTCACAGAGTGACAAAAATGAATCGAGGCCACAAACAAATCGAATCATATGCTTAAAAAGTTGCCAAGGCCGATGGTAAGGTCTTCAGATCCCTCTTATCATTCCTTGACCCCAGAGTTACCCTTTAAGGTCAAGGAATGATAAGAGGGATCTGAAGACCTTACCATCGGCCTTGGCAACTTTTTAAGCATATGATTCGATTTGTTTGTGGCCTCGATTCATTTTTGTCACTCTGTGACCCTTGACCCCAGAGTAGCCCTTGAAGGTCAAGAGATGACAAGAGGGATCTGAAGACCTTACCATTGACCTTGGCACCTTTTTAAACCTATCATTCGATACATTTGTTGGCTCAATTCATTTTTGGCACCCCTGTGACCTTTGACCCCGGAGTTACCCTTTAAGGTCAAGGAATGACAAGAGTGACCTGAAGATCTTACCATCGACCTTGACACCTTTTTAAACCTGTGATTCGACTGGTTTGTAGGGGCGATTCACTTTTGGTCACTCCTGTGACCGTGACAGTGCCCTTTCAGGGGTCATGGTTGCATTTTCGAACTCAAAAGCTCTTCTAATGTGTTCTTCGTGCCCAAAAACCTAATAATTGAAAGTTTCGAAAAAGAATTCTGTCTTTTTTGTATTTTGAATAATTTAACATTGAAAGCCCATAAGGCAAAATTTGGATTTTTGGTTGGACCTTATTTCTGGGGTCAAAAAGTCAAATTTATAAAATTTTGCTTACACTCAACAAAACTTACAACCTTTTTCTACCCAGGTACCAAATTTCATCCATATGGCATGAAATATAGTGCCTAAAATTACAGGTCAAAAATGACACACGATCAATGGGACACACTGTATATATCTATATAATCACAAATTGAAATATTTCTGGGTGATTTTACAAAAGTGAGAGCAAGTCCTTTGAATTTTATACGAAGTTCTCCTATTCCCTTTCCACTTATCGTGATCGAGAAGCTGTTATCTGCGTGGATACTCTGGGTAGTCTCTGGATTTCCTCTCATGGGGCCGGGCCGGAGTGCGCCTTCCCATATCGGGTTTCCTTCCCACCTATTCGTCCGCACCTGTAATCCTCGCTTTCACCTCTCGTTTCCAATCTCTCGAGCACGCCCACACACTTTCGGTTTTATTGGTACTTGCTTTCACTTACTTTTTTTTCTTTTTTTTATTCCAGATCTCTTGGACACATCTGCACTCTTTGACTGTCATTCTAACTCTCTCCTTTTTCGCACCCGTAACTACCCACGCTCGGCTTCCCTATTGTTGTCTATTATTACGGCCGGGCGCATTGCCCATTGTTTTGCCGGGTGTGGTACCAACCCTCTGGCGTTCCACCCGCAGTGTTGCCAACCGTAGGCTTATACTTGCTAGCCATTCAAGGCCATCACCTAGAAACTTGAGCCCACTTTTTTCACATAAAACGTTACCATACTTTTTGTAAAAGCTTAAGGCCATTATATATGCTGAAGGCATAGGAAATCGTGCTTCAGGACGAAAGTCGATTTGTAGCATTCTGGCATAAGTAATACAAGAAAGTGCATGATTGCTCTACTCCATACAGAGGGAGACAGAAGACCCTTATAGAAAAATTGGCCAGTTACTCCACCAAGGAACAACAGCACCATCCATGCCTTTCAAGTCATATTTACGTGGCTTACAGAAGAAGAATTGTGTGTTATGTTTGGGCATTTCAAGAGAACTGCTAAGATTCTACAGTATATCTAACCAGCACACTATTGTGTACCACCTAATATAATACTATTGACGTAGTCATGAGGATACCACAGCCCATTTTATGCTGGTTTACTTTACGATGGAATTCACATTATGCATGATTCTGTGAAATAGAATGCCTCAGAGATCACCACATCAAGTAGAATTACTCATTTATTTGATAAAAACATCACCTAGAGTAAGAAACCATTTTATAGTGAAAATATAATAAACAACATAAGAACAGCAGACCCAGTCACTAAAACTAATCTGGACAGGCGGCACTATGTTGGAGCTCTTAGTATTCTTTGGAGAAATGATTGCTAGACTTCCTCCAACTATTTTTTAAATGCGAATATTTCAACAGGCTGTTTAAGTGTGAATTAACTGAAATAATTCCATCTATGTATACATTTATATATGCATTGATTCCCACAAGAGAACAGATAGTATCTACTTTTGGTTGTAGTCATATAATAATATTTATGATTTCAACCAATAATGGGAACAACAGAAAAAAGAAACAATTTATATTCTGTTAATTAATACTAATAATAATTATCCTGAATTCTATTACTCCGACCACATATGATCAGAAAAATGGCTTCAGTGGCAACAGGGTTTTATCCTCATCCACCAAAACCCATGTCATGGGTTCCAATCCCACCTGGGTGATTTTTCACCTTCCAAGGCGTTGTTGCGTGTATTGTCCAATGCAATAAAATAAATTGCCCATTATTGGCATGAGTTGTTGTGAATAAGGAATTTATAATTATTATTATTAATGTATGAAAGAATACCACATTGAATTAAATTATTTTTATCAATTCAGGTCTCTGAAGAATGAAAACAAAGCTAATGATTCAAAGAATAAAAATAAAAGAAATAAAAAGTCATCAAAAATGAAAATGAGAAAGAGAGGTGAGTACCTCTATGTTGATGCTGTAAAGTACAAATGTTGTCATAGTAAAAGGCTTTCCATTCTAGAACTAATATCCTTGAATGGATGATATATTTTTTCTATGCATTTACTCCACCCAAACATATAGGTGTTAGCAGAGAAAGTTAGAGGTAGAGGATATGCTAGAAGGAAAGTTAAACCCATGAGGAAAAAGAAGGGATGGTTACACAATACACTAACCCATACGTGTTTATGTGCAAGTTCATGTACTAATGCATGAACCAAATAGAGCAGGTTCTACTTTCCTGTTCACACGTTCATGCATTCTCACATTAACTCGTACAGGCTATGTATTGTGAGACCAGGTCTTAAAGAGAAGAGTTTTAATGAGTATATCTTGAATACAAAAGATGGGAAGATTTGTAATGCTTTATTAAATGATTTCTCAAGAACTAAATTGATTACCTTGAGTTTAATGCTACTGCCACTTACAAAAACATTCCATCAAGTAATTTGTAACTTAACATCATAAGGGCTTATATGAGTCATGAATATGAACTAATCAATTCCAAAAAAGGTCTATTAATCATCTTTGCTTCCAGGAGGCAAAGGGTACTATACCATTCCATCATCCCTTCTCAACATGGCCATTCAGGAGGAAGACATTTCACATGGTAATAAATTCTGCAGTACCACAAAGGTAATCAAAGAATCAGAACTGTGTCCAATTAAAGCAAACGGAGATAATGCTGAGTCTCCAGAGCCATGGAAAATGCCCTCTAATGGGTGTGCTTCTAAGCAAGATGATGTCCTGACAGATTTACAAACGTCTACATCGAGCAGAAATTCAATACACCAGCCAAGTATGAGTCCAAGGTCACAGACAATAGGGCCAGAAAAGAAGGCCGAAAATAAGACCACTGCGACTTCAACAGAAATATCTCAATTCAGTGAAACCAATAAAACTGCAAGTTTTACAGGAGAAAAAAACTTATTAACAACAGCACATAAAATAGGAAACAGTAACCTTGGAAAGCGAAAACTAACACAGAATGTACATGAAGAGGTCATTAATGATCAATCAAACACTATGGAAGCCATTTCAAAAACAGGTGAATGTAGCTCCAAGGCTGTAGAACAGCCAGTCATAAAACTGAAACGGATGACAGACAAATATATTAGCCACTATCTTCAGAATTCAGTGGACAAAAAGAGGGAACTTCGACAACCACCCATAGGATTGTCAACCCAGAGTGATGTATGGACAGACATCGAGTTAAAAACAGGCACAACAATAAAAAATGTTAGTTGTGCCATTACTGTTCCAGGCTTGTATAATGTACCCAGCTATGCGGTGAAGACCATAGAGAGGTCACATCAAGACAAATTGAAAGAAATTATTCCTGATGTTGTTTGGGAGACAGAAAAAAATTTGGAAGCAGAAACAACAGAGCTAGTGGATACTACAGAGAATTGTTCCCTTGCAATCATAAATAAAGGAGAAGAAACATTAACCAGACATGTACGGGGAAGAAAAAGCTCATCTAAATTCTTAAAGAAAGGGAATCAGTTCATGGGAATAGAGGAGGAGGAAATTCTACAGCAAGACAATAACAAAGAACTCACAAATACATATGGAAAAGAAACAAATGAAGTGAGCATTGAAGGTGGATTCAAAGAGCTTGATCTAATTGACATAGAAATCTCAATGCTGGAACGTGAACTAAGCCAAGAGGTAATAACCAGGAAACAAAAGTCAAAGAAATCTTCACAGCATCAGATGGATGATAAACACACATCCCTTTCCACTGAGGAAATTCCTACATGTGATAACTCATTGAGTGATGGGATAGTGGATGATGATGAACCAGAGGTTTTGAGAGAGGTAACAAAAGAGACACAAAACTGGAAAATTAAAAGCAAGAGTCAGGGAATCTCTGATAGAAAAGATGGTAAAAACTCTGAAATAATAGTAGAGAAAATAATTGTGCTTGCAACTATTACTGATGATGATGAGCAAGAAAAGCAATCCAAGGGATAACTTGAACAAAAAGATACCCCAGATAAAAGTGCACATAACAAATAACCCCTAGATGACCTGTGCATAGAGAGTCCACGAAAAAGGTTAAGAAAACAAATCGCAAAAAAGGAAGGTCTTTATCCCAAAAGGAAGCATCACCAAATCCCAAGATTTTATCAAGATTTACGAAATAGAAGACACCATCTCCAAATGAACAACTGGTTAGATCTCTTTCAAAGAAAGGAGGGGAAAACACAAACCACAGCTTCTCCATCAAAGAGAATGAGTTTATGAGCCTAGCTGGTGAGTCAGATATAAATGAACTTTCAAACATATTAGAAATAGCCATTTCTGGCAGCATGAGAAGGCTAGCAGAAGAATGGCTGAATTCTGAAATAATACCAGCAGAAATTAGTTTGGAAGCACTCACAAAAAATGCTAGGGGGAACATAAATATTTCTCACACACCTCTTGCATTTATTTTCACCACTGCTATGAAAAGAATTATAATGTATACATTGATATTCCTGTAAGAAATAAAAATGCTGCATCAAATCAATAGCTGGCCAATTTTGTACTGCTGATCCACCAGCTGCCACACTCATAGCTCACGATACAACAAATAAGGACAGACAGAATCACAAGCAAGAGTCAGTCATATTGGCAAGTGATCAACTCAACTTCCAGCAGAAAATAAGCACTTAAAAAAAATATGCTAATTTAATTTGAAGAGTACACCTTGCATGCAAACCTTAGATCGTATAATTTCTTGAAGTTGCAGGTTCCTTCATGCATACCAAACAGCACTCTGTCCGCCTTTCTCACTCATTCGAGTTAGATCTCAACATCATAATCCCACATGCATTATGTCTTATAAAAATGTTATCTGCCCTTGTAAGGTTAACACATTGAAAACTATATGTTAATAATAGTGATGAAAAATGTTTATAAAGGAAGGGTGTTAGAGTCCAACCTTTATTGCCTTGATTTACTCAGAATAAACACACCTAAATTTGGGAAAATATGGAATACTCAGGTATGTATGCACAGATTATGAGTTTCCATTAAAGAACCTGGTTGCATTGATTGTACAAATTAAATCTGACAAGATTTCATATTTTTGAGTTTCGAATTATCAAACCATTTTAATAAATAGCAAAAAGTATTTATTTTTGTTTCCCCTAACTGATTTGGTCTTTGACAAAATGTTAAAACAAGTTATGGTCATTATTTGTGAGAACATTCTAAAAAAAACACTTAAATACAATGAAGAATCCTCAAATAACCATTACTTTGTAGTTCCCTAGACAAATGCTGTAAAATCTGCAGTCATGGCGTTGGCAAACTTGTAAACTAAAAATAAAAAGTAAACTACTATTTGTCTCATCTATAGTATTATATGAACTTGATATTTGTACCTCATGGGAAAACCTTGACTCATTTGTCTCCACCTCAAAGAGGTCATAGGGGTCTTACTCCATGGCATTTTCTTCCAGATAGTAGGTCATGGGCATAATACGTCATATGCATAGCAATCTTTGCGTTTTAAATTTCTTCATTAACTGTTCTTCAATCACTCTCATTTCCCTTGTATTGTCTGACAGAAAAAAAGTTGGTCAATGTATAAAGTTGCTATAATTAAAGACTTCCCTTTTATCATTTAATAAGCACAGATCTCTGCCTTGACCTGCTAAAACCCAATTCTTCCAATGTGCTATTAATTCTTTTATTCAAAAGTTGAAAAGCCTGTTTCAGACTATATTGCCTTGTTTATTTGGCTGACTTTATCTTTATTTGCAGTACAGACTTTTGGCTCATCAATGATAATATGCCAAACCAGCAGACCATTCAAAATGCTATAGTCTTGTTGAGGAGGTTAACCTCAGATTCAAGCCTGCTGCTGGGGATAATAACAAACCCATGGTTGAAAAATGCACCACAGGAGCAAAAACTCCTTGACAATCTATTACTGTTTGTTATGTGAATTCCCTTACCACCAGCAAAACTTTGATTACCTCCCCATCCACACTCACAATTCTCTCCTTTGCAATTTGCAAGACCCATTATTAGTTGGCCATTTTTCTGTCAGCTGGCCCATCGACAAGTTGTCACATACAATTCTTTTACAAAGCATCAAACTCTTCATTCATAGCAGCCTTTGTTATTGCCTAAGGTCCTTCCTCTGGAATTATTTATTTTTCCATAACATTCACAGAATCTTACAAATTGCTAACCCATTTAAACTCTTTCCGAATTTATCTTTGCGCTCTTAGCGCAATACTTTGACCATTTGCTTAATTAGTACTTGGTCATTATCTATAGCTTCCTCTGCATTTGGTCTGTACCTTGACAAAAGTACTTCGCCGTATCATCTCTCTGCTCTGATCTCATCTATATACTAATGAATAATGCCATAATTTTTTCGTGAGACATTATTGATTTTCGAGCAGCAACTCTCAGTCTTGTCCTTTATAATTTACTTCATCATTGCTGTCTTCCAAGAAAACCACGTCTTGCTTATTTTATCTTGAAATGCGATTTGGTGATTTTCCATTCATTTATGGCCGTAACTGCATTCTTTAGGTGTATAACCACGTTTGGAGTACACCATAAGGCAAATTATTGTTCTATTAGACCATTTTGTAGGGATGGAGCAACAACAGGAAGACAAATACATAAAATGTATCTATAGGGACCATGAGGTAACAAATAATCTCACCAGTAGTAAACAATAGGGCTCATCAAAAGCATTGCAGTAATATTTTTACCAAGAGGACTAGAGAATTTGTGATATTTACAATCTCAAATCAACTATTGTTAAGCTCTCTGTATGTCCCACTGACTCGCTTATGCTGACTACGCGCCACACGGCTGAGTCAATTTCAATACAAAATTTTAATAGCTCTTTTACCTACCCAATCACTATAAACTTTTAATTAATCTCTACCTTTGTCTGACCATATGACCCGAAATAATCTTCGACCCAAAGGTCTTAGGGAGTGTACATTCATGCATGTAAGGGAGAAGTGATTGAAGTTCGCCTCTGTACAATTGATGACATATCAACAAAATACAGACGAATGTAAGGAGTTTTCTCACACAAGAATCAGCAGGAGAGGATTGGTAAAAAATTAGGACAAATTGAAAACAAAAATAATCCCCAATTCAAAGACCGAATGCTATTAAATGTTTAACCTTGGGAGAGTAAGGCCGCTGGGCATGAATATAATTCTGAGTCCGACAAGTGAACGATTAAGTATGAAAACTCCATGCACTATTCTATATCACGTATTGTATAGATAGACCCAGCTAAATAAGAAGATTAATCGGCAAACACAGGAGATGCACAAACTTACACATTTAACGACGTAACCGTCCAATCCAAATTTTGCGCTATGACCGGATTTCAACTGTCACTATGCATTCGAGCATTCGATGCTGTTCTGCTTGTACATCCGGGAGTTTTGCGCCGAACAGCTGCGCAAATAACCTGATTTCATCAACTAAAATTTCCTAATAGAGATTCTGCTAGAAAGTGTAACGTAAGTAAACACTGTGAAGTTTTTTTGCTCCTTATTAAAATACATGGATGTCTAACGCTGAAGCAACCGCATACTTGGTGAATGCTTCCCTATAATAGTAGGTTATTCGTATGTTTTCTCTTAATTGAGTCCTAGCTGTTTAGTAGAAAACCCTTCGTTAGATATATTCTCAGAACGTCTTTATGCGAGAGTGGTGATTACCTAGTGATTTTTATGAGCTTCTTTAATGCTTCTTTGGGCTGTTAGATAATTCTTCAAAGTAAGCGAGAAATAATGGGCGGCGGCGCTAGACGGAAGTATTCGTTATGGATCTGATTAAAACTACCAACATGGCAGTTTGACAACCTGGCGAGAAACGTTCCAATTTAATTCTTTGCGATAATAGTGCGAATTCAAGACCTCAATCGTGACATCGTTGTTGTGAACTATTGATGAACGGTCATATTTCATGTAGAATCGATTTTGGGGTGAAAACAAGAGTGATATGTGGTAATACGAGGTCTTTTAATGGGAAATAAGAGGACTCCAGTTCATACCTCTGGGGCTTGTTTTGCGTTCGTGTTCGAGGAGCTAGTATGTGTTGCATTTTGGTAATTCATAAGGATGGAAAGTTAAGATTGGAAACATAGCGGTTACAGTGCTAGATAATATTTACTGTTGTGTATTAATATTTTGTTAAAAATAATTACGCTTTTGACATTTCTCGTACAAAAACTTGTTGTTTTGATTTTTGGCCATTGTCCTGCGGAGGATCTTAGAACTTAAATCTATCTGTACCATGGTTTACCAATTGTGTCATGGTGCATCCGCAGATTTCCATCCGAATTTAGTAACTGTCTGTCATTCCTGAGTTTCTCAATTAATTTATTTTAATATTTTTTTGGATTTAGTTACTAAGTTTTATTATGTGTGTATTGTTTACTGTTTATAATTGGTATGAAGTCTCTGTATAATCCTTTTGACTGGTTTTACTCACTGTTGAATCGTATCGTATTTTAATAATTTTCAGGTCAATGTCACCCATATGCATGATGTATATTTTGTAGTTTTGGACGGGGTAAATGTGTTTTCGATGAAAAAAGGTAATACCAACGCGGATTGTGTTTTTTGTTGACAGCGAGCTGTAACTACCTGAGTAAGAAAGAATCATGTCAGTTCTCAACCAAAGTGGAGATGAACAAGTGGAATGCCCACTTTGTATGGAACCACTTGAGGTAGACGATCTCAACTTCTTCCCCTGCACGTGCGGATACCAAGTAAGTAATACCGCGCTGAAAATGTGTCCTAAGAACACAAATGAAAACCCTTACTGATGTGGGAAATTATTAATGGTGTGGGTGATACTTTTTTTTACCCAAATGCCTACTACTTACGTTTTCTTCTTCTTTTTGATTCTTTTCGTATGAAATGCCTTTTTGTGTTTACTTCAGTGTTCGAAATACTTGGCTGCACGTTTGTTCAAAATTCTTAAACTTTCAATATTTTTTGACAGCTTACAGTGGATGACGTTGAGATAGTAGTATGAATATTCATTTGTATGCGTGTTATATAAAGGTGAACTGTAGAAAAACCTTACATGAAGTTTAAACAATAATGAATTTTTCTTGATTTAGAACCATACATGCTTCATTTTAAAACTGCAACAAACAATGCTGATGAAGTTGTTTTTCACTATTAATGAACCATCATATTCCATGTAGAAATGAAATCGGAGTGAAAAAAATGTTTTTGTAAGAATAGGAGGCCATTAAATGGGTAATGAGAGGATTTCAGTAAATGCCATTGCTGTCATTTTTTTAGTGGACTTAATAATACAAATATGAGTATTTAGTTAGAAGATTTCAATGGTCTTAAACTGGATAGTGTCTTCTATTTGTTCATCTGCATGAAGTTTTATTTAAGCACAACAGTTTTTTTGGTATGTCGCTTGGGTAATAAGTGAGATTGGCATGTATATTTTTACTTTTCTCAAATGTTATGCAGTTCAATGCAAAAATTGAAAGTGTACTTAAAACTCGATAATAATTTCCATAGGATTCGAAAAACTCATCAATACTTTAAGTTATTTGGGGATAACTCTAAACACATGCAACAATGAATGTGAGAAACAATGAGATGTATCAAGGCTGTGTGACAATCATCTTTACATGCATCTTTAAATACATCTTCTAACTTGTTAGTCTTCCTCACGGGGAACAGTTGGCGAATTAATGAATAATATTAAATACAACCATAGCAAAAGTCATGGCAATGCTCTCTTCATAAATTTTCCAACAAAATCAACTAGAAAACGCCACAACAGCAATGTGCGTAAAAGACTAACAAGACCAGCTGGTGATGTCAAAAAGTATTTGATGAGTGCAGGAAAGGGATTGGATATTCAGTGCCAACAGTAAATATTGAACGACATTGCCAAGACATTCATAAACCACTTCTATGATATGCGTTAAAGAGAGATGAACAAATTACCTCCATAAAAACTTCCTTGTAGCATGCATTTAAAATGTCAGGCGATTGAACCTGGAGATGAAATCAGTGATAACAAGCACAGTAAAGTAGTTTACTGCAGTAATTAATTGTGGACATCATAATATATGATCTTAGTTTCTGGTGCTGGTGAACATTTACTCCTAGTTAGGTTGCTATGAATGTATATATACCTTTTAGTGAAAAGTTGGTTACTAAATTAGTAAGTAATTCCTCAAAGAAAGGATTTTGAATCTTAAAAAGGGAGGAAGCCTGAAATTAAACATTGGAGTATTGCTGGCTTCAGAGATAACTGGACTTGAAATTGTGATTACTCATGCTCATATTAATTATGCTGTGCCAAAACTTGACTGGGCGTGTGCTGTAGCCATTGGCTGGGAATTTTTGCTTGGCCTGGGTAATACAAAAGCTGAATGTAAAACTTGCTCTGAATTACCAAAAGAGTCACTTTAGGGGCTTGGCCAGCTGAAGTCAGTATCTTATACAACCAACACCTTATGCACAGTGCAGGTTTACAAGGTTAGCCAATCAAAAAGTGGACATGTTAATATTTGCAGAAGGATGGATTCTCATTTGTATTCTGAAATATTTATGACAGAGTTGGAGATTGTGAACTATACAAAAGTATGATGAGAGGATATCTACGTTTATGTATGCAACTTCTATTGGTTGAGTGGATATGGTGCTTGGGAGGCAATCAAGACTATTATTATTTTCTAATATCTTTGTGTCTGAGAGGTAGGTATAATTTGTGGGGTTAACAAAGAGAAAGTTCCTTAGCACACAACTTTCTAGGGTGAAGTAGGCATGGCCTAGCCTCTTGGGAATTAAATTGCTCTCACACCTCCTTGGGGTGCACATCATGAATCTGCTTACTGTGCTGCCCAAGTTCATGAGTCCCGAGTGACTTTCACTGTAGGCTGTGGGGATTTTCTGGCTGAAGGGGTAGAAAGATAACTTTGGCAATGTCAAGTTTGAGCCACCCCTGCTGGAAGCAGTCCCTGCCCCCTGTCAGGAGAGATATTCATTCCTCTGTGGTTTCTGGAAAGGTGCCCTCCCCCTCAAAGCTAAGACCTGTGTCTCACCACAATGATATTTGAAAAGGGTAATATGATGTGTGAAAGTGGGAAGAGGAAGCTCAATGAAAGTTGAGGCATGTTGAAAAGAGAGATAAAGAAGTAGGGTGAGGATATTTATCTAAGGGAGTTAATTGAAATTTTGATGAAATGAGGTATGACAAGTGTGAGGATCTGAAAAGAAACCTAGGCCGAACAAACTGTTGGTGGTGTTAAGATAGTTTCTTGAAAACTAAAATAAAATGCATCAGGGTGGGGCCTGCATGAGTGGCTAGCAATTCAATATTGGAACATCAAGTTTAATAAGAAATATTATCATATGGAGGCAGGGAAGATGTTGACGTTGTAATTTATCATTTTTAAAATAAATTATAGCAAAGAGTTGATTGTAGTATGAGGCTGTATAGGCTTGGCTCTACATGAATTAGCCTATCGGAAATTAAAATATTCAAGTATTGGTCCACTAGTACCAACTAGTAGAACAATACTTGAATATTTTGATTTCCGATATGGAGAGGTTCCACAAAGTGAAGCCTGAATTTATTAGTTATGAATTAGCCTAGCCTTGATTCTTGTTAGGAAGTAAAAACTAATTTTTTTAGTGATTTATTGTGGGTTCATATGAAGGTGGTTCAGAGTATTCTGATTGTTACATGTTTGGAACCATTATGAAGTGAGACTAAGAGAGTAAAACATGAGAACTTAGGTAAATGAATAGAAGTTTAGAAGAACCATAACTTTGACAAATTAATATTGCATTAGGTAACATCATTGGTTGGATAGGTGTTAGAACTAGGTCTAAGATGAAGGTGGACTCTGTGTTACCCTGACAATTATGTATGGGTTATTGGTTTGTTTCTATCCAAACTTCTTAGTTTGTTTATTGACTTATTACTTACTAAGTATAGTTTAGTTCCCTTGTTTAGTAACTGTAAAATTCTAATTTTTTGTTCATTATTTGTTGGAACTCATGCCACTAATTTAAGAAAAACTTTTCATAGTATTTGGGTAAATTGGTTATACATGTTGGCTCAGGTTGGGTGTTAATTCAGGTTAGATGAAATTAGGAAACCAAGTTATGTTGGAGGGAATTAGTGATGATAGCTATTGTGAAGTTTGGAATAGAGGGTGCTGAGAAACAATATGGTATTTAGGGAAAGTAATGACACTCCAATGGTCACCCTTCTCATCATTATATATGTTATTAATATGACATTTTATCAAATGGAGATTAAAGGGTAATCAAAATTATCTAGGATTAGCTTGCACCTTAGGCTGTGTGGCAGTATATTGAAGTTTCCCCATGCTTAATTGATAATATGATTTTTGTGTTAAAGAAGGTATATACTGGCACTTTGAATGAGATAGACTCTGTGTCAGCCATTGTCTCAGTAGTGATATTGGCATTATTGTAGTATTTCATGCACAATCGAAGGTTTATGTTATCAGTGCCAGATATTTTAAAACTTTCTTCATAGGCCGTTCAATCCTCAGATTGGTTGACTGCAGCCATCCACCCTTCTCAACCTAATGCAGATTCCCTTAACATCTGGTATCTCTTCTATCTATCTGTGTACTTTCCTCTTTATTTGGTCCATGACCTTATTCCTAGGTCTTCCTCTTGGGACTTTTCCCTCTATTTTGCCTTCAATTATGTTCTTTACAAACCCATTGTGTCTCAGGGTGTGTCCCTTCCATCTGGTTCTTCTTTTCTGTATAGTGTTCCATATGGTCCTTTTCTCTTCTACTCTCCTGTACACTTCATCATTTCTTACTTTATCCATCCATTTTAACTTCAACATCCTCCTCCAGAACCATGTTTTGAAGGATTCTATTCTTTTCTGTTCAGCTTTTCCAATGGTCTAAACTTTTGATACATAGTATGCTATGCTCCACACGAATGTTTTCACATACTGTTTCCTGGTTTGTAGTCCTATCTTCTTGAGCACATTTTTCATGGAACAAAACTTTCTCCCATTTCAAATCACACCCTATATAGTTAAGCACCATTTATCTGTGCTAATGGAGGAGTAAGGCCAATTGAATAATCAGAAGTAACAGATTATCCACTTGTGTCCAGTTATGTGGTGGTTTTCGTCTTGGTTTCATTGCCATTCCTATTGGAAATCTTTTGTGCATATTGTTATGAAATATCTGTAGTCCTCATATATTATGTCATTTATCAGGCAATCGTGCATTCCATTTACTTCTCCAATACATGTTGCCGGTTGAAATTGTTGCCTGTTGGTTATGTGCAATAATTGTGCTGCATCATTTTGTGGAGCATTCAACGGTGAATATTAGTTTCAGACACACAATGCGCCATGTTTCTATATGCCTACCTGTGATTTCTGCCTTAAGTAAGAATTTAAATTCTTGATCTCCATGTATTTCACACATTGTGGGGGATTAGACTTTGCACAATGGCAAAATTTGCCTTATGGATTTTTAACTTTGGACATGTCAAGATAGCTGAATGACGCTTGCATGACTACTGCCCCTTGGAGTCATATTCCAACACCCAAAACTATGGCTAACCTAGGCACGTCTCTTCTGTGGTGATTATGGCCCTCGGGATTCCTATTTAATCATGTTTGCTCAGCCCTCTCTCAAAGTAGACTAGTCAAGGTCACTGACCACCCCAATTCAGTGGCTGCATGCCATGGCAAGTGAAGATATCCATTAGATGCCCTTTCAATTATTTTCAACTTCTCAGAAATGTCTTAACCATGCCCTTCCTCTTTTGTGAAGAATAAGACATTTTAAATCAATTTTTCCTGAAGGAGCCTTAGTGTGTAAAAAAACAGCAGTGGAAGCAACATAAGTTTGCTTACTTGAATGCACAGGGGGGATGGAAAGGAAGGCTAGAGAAGGGTGTTATTGTGGGATGATCATCGAATAATCTGGCAATTGGTTAATTGGCTGTTGGATAACCTTCGATCTACTGTAGTGTTCTCCACATTGTCCGTATAGTGTGACTTATTAGTCCAGTTGTCTCTTTTTTGGGCAGAAAAGAAATATGTGCAAGGTAACTGTTAGTGTAAATACATTTTATTTACCATAGAAAGTATTATGCTCAGAAACTGGGCACAGATTTCTATCTTTTCTCCTGCAGTTTGTTTTGAGAACTTCCAGTTTTCAGAAGGAACTTCTGAGCATATTTTCCTGGTTCGTGGGATTTTATGGACTTTCTGAATGACAAATCCATCTTATCTGTAAGATTACATCTTGATAGCCGAGAGGATTTGTTATGAATAAAAGAACAGCATCTTTACACTTCTGTTCTAATTTTTAATTATCCTATGGCTTTTTTGAATTCAGGAAGTTTATGTTACAATTGTTGAACTTCCACTCATAGACTCTAATCCTCTATATATTACAGTATATATTATTTTTGTGGTAAAAACCTCTCATTGCTTGTTACCTTGATAATGGCAAAGCACATCCAAAACTTAGATTGATTTGGTAGAGGTTGATTAGTGAAATCATGGATTATGGAATCATGCCAAGTAGCTTGATTCTGTGCATAATGGGAATGCTACATAGGACATTATAAACAGATAATATCCTGGTAAAGGGGAAACATGGTTAGAAAATTAAATTAGTGTTGTGAACTGTCCAAAGTGTCTTTTAATTTGATTGTCATTGTTTGCATGGGTGTGAATCTTCTTGTGGTTGGGAAGTTATCACAGTGGTTTCTAACATTATGTCATCTTTTCTGCTTAACACGTTGCGTACGGCAGTGTTTAAATCCCTCGTACCCCTCTGTTCCGGCAGGTATTTAAACTGGGACACTTAAATATGCACTTCTCTCTTAGAAGTGCCATTGCTTCATAATTTATTAATAATTTTTAATGGAATTTTTTGTACTTACTCAGGTATGATGTTAGTAATCCTTTTTGGTGTGATACTGCAAGAAACAGGCTCCTTTGTGCAATGGGACAAGCCAAAATTTACATATATATCTAGTTTCACTTCTCAATTTTTTTGACGAGCACACTTTGCACACCCGTGTATGATATTTTTTTTTCCCTATTCCAACTATGGGTTCGAGAGAATGCGTTGCCAAATCTCCCGAGAGCCTGGCTGGGTGATCTTCTTTGGGGGCCCGCTGCGTAGGCTCTTTCACATCCTTATCGCCGCTCGGCTCACCGGCACTAGGCTCATCGCCTTGCCTTGGTCTCTCACTGCTTTCTGCCCACTCTTTTGAAATCCCGAGAAGAAATTGCTTGAGTCTTATTTTGCTGTCTTTATTCAATGTTTTATACACCCGAAAGGAATTAAAGAGCGCACAGTTGATCGACCATAGTACAACTTTTTTAGACCACTTCATAGTTTTTCTTAGTATCGTGTAGTACGCTAAATACATATCAGCTCTGTCAATACCCTTCATGCAATCATTATACTTCAGAATACAGTTGGGTTTCTTGACAACAAGCCCTGTTATGTTGTTTATTTTCCTTGTGTTGCTCATGCTTGCATCATGAATGGTCGTGATCATCCTAACCTCCCGTTTATCTTTCCAATTCAGGAGTAGGACTTGTCCTTTTCGGCAAAAGGTGTATTCTCCTTTTTTAAATTTTTTTATTCTTTCTTCAAAATGTCCGGAAGACCTCTATTTGCTCTAATCGTGCCACAAACTTGTTTTTTTGGCAAGAAGAGATTCTGCAATTTTAACGCTATTATAATAGTTGTCCTGATAAATGTGATGCCACTGGTTTAGGCTAGGTTTCAGCACTGACAGAATAGTTTCTTCAAGTTTTTTCCCCTCAGCTGCATAAATCTCCAGGTTGGAAATGTAACCACTCTCTTTTTCACATACCATGCGAACAAGCAGTCCATATTTCACTATCTTGGCTGGGTTGTATGTGCGGAATTTCAGCCTTCCTCTCCAAGGAATCATTGCCTCATCTAGAGATAATTCTTGTTTTGGCTTATAAACTGTCTGGCATTTGTCTACAATATAGTCTACAATTGGTCGTATTTTGAATAACCTGTCAGAAGTTTTCTTTGAGTACAATTCATTGTTATTGAAATGCCATGCTTTCCAAATATATTCGAATCTGTTTCTTGACATCAATTGCCGGAATATAGGCATTGAAATAAAAGGATCAGTAGTCCAATATTCTTTCAACGATGTTTTCCTTACTTGGCCCATGAGGATTATTATTGAAAGAAACTTCTTCATTTCAGGAACAGTAATGTCAGACCATTTTCCTGACTTGGGAGATAATTTGTATTTATCTTTATTCTGACTGTAGTACAGGTTGGACTCATCACACATCATTTGGAAGAAGTCATCACCAAGAAAAAGTTCCACAGCTTCAGAAATACAATCAATATGTTTAGGCTTGATTTTTACACCAGGAGTACCTTCAAATTTCTCCAAAGTAACTTTTACATCTCGTTTTATCCATGTATCCAAAATTCCACTATCAGCAACTTCGTCCTCACTTATTTCCGAAGACTCACTGTCGCTAATTATGGAAGAGTGATTTTTTCTTCTTTTCTTACTAACTGGAATGTCGCTATCATTTTCACTTTCACTGCTCTCTTCATTGGCCTCAACAGGTACATCAGATAAGTCATCAGCACACAAATCTGCTAAAATTTCATCTTCTCTCATTGTTTGCTTATTGGAATTTGAAGCCATGCCTCCGCTATATCACAAACTATGTAACTACAACTGAGGAACTGTCATAAGACTAATATCCCAGGTTCGAAAAGAAATAAGGCACTGGTAAATGATCACACACATTCGTCTATAAGACCAGCCAACACATAAAAATCGGAAATAAAACTCAGGCAACGAAACCAACCGTATGAGCAAGGGTCTATAAGTCAACTGAAGTCAAACCACGAATGCCTCTTCCGAGCGCATCACATATCGGGAACACATAGCCGACATAGGATAAGGAAAGCGAGAAATGCTAGGCTGTGTGTTTGTGAGAGGTCAGGGTCACTGATAAATCCCAGACGCTTAGCTTCGTGCCTGTTTCTCTATCCAGTCAAATGAAACTATTCCATAATTAGACTTGACCGTCTAGAAAACAAACTTCCAGTCGTGTGCCATTTGACACCCCGACGGCGGAAATGCCTTCGACGGATGAAATTCTTGAGTCATGGAAATGGGAAATTTACTGTCTTGAAAAAAATATGTTCTGGAGTATTTCATGACATGCATGGTGTTACTCTTGAGTAACTATTGTCAGTAATACCCAAATGACCACTCTCAACTTGAAATAAGTCTACATTGACGATTATTCCATCTATATTTCAGCATAAAGGATATTAAAATATCAACTAAACAATTAACATTGTTCTAAGAATCTCAGGTTATCCGTTAATCTAGTATTGTAAACGGAACACAGGTAATGTGATTAATGCGTGAAAGACGCGAATGCGTGAAAGTAGCGGCTTTAAAAACATGACTTTATTTAAACAAAAAATATATGCAAATATTCTAAATTCATACAACTTATGCAAAAATATATTATTAATGATAGTTGCCCGTTACATATAAAAAAAACTGATATAATTAAATTAAATTGGCAAAATAAAAGGAGTCAACAGCAAAAACGAGAATTCTCGTTATCCGTCCTTAACACATGGCTCAGGAAAAACGAAGATTCTCGTGATCCGTACGCAACGTGTTAACAGATTTGGTTGTATCATTAAAAATAATATTGAGTTAGCTTACTAAGTTGTAGTGGGATGCTTGAACAGTTAGCTCTCCCCAGTTCAATGATCATTTAAAAGAAAAATATTCTTAATGTTTGCATCTTGTGATTCTTTTCCAATTCACTGGTCAGGGATTCTATGACAAACTTTTCCTATTCTGTCCAAAACTATGTATTACAGAAAAGACTGTGAACTTTTAGTAAAAAGAAAAATGCTGTCAAAACATACTACCTTATCAATTGTCTTCCAACCACTTCAAATTTCATGGTATCTTCAAGTAATTTCTAATTTTCTTACAATTATGTGAAGTAATAATCCTAAGTTATTGTTAAATTTTTCTTCATGTTGATTGATGTGTTGCTTTCAATTCTTCAGATTTGTAGGTTTTGCTGGCATCGTATTCGTACAGATGAGAATGGGCTTTGTCCAGCGTGTCGTAAAGCCTATCCAGAGGATCCAGCTGACTTTAAGCCATTAACCCAAGAGGAGGCATGTATTAGCTCTCTATTTGGATTTTGCCTTTTGGTCTTTACTGACAACAGACATGAGAATCCAAATTGATATTTTTTAATTTTTTTAGAATTCATTACGTCAGTCTTGTGTTAAAACCAAAAAAATTAATATCATTGCAGATAGCGAAATTGAAGGCTGAGAAGCGGCAAAGAGATTCTCGGAGGAAGAATAAACTTTCTGAAGGGAGGCGACATCTAGCTAATGTTCGTGTGGTGCAGAGTAATTTAGTATTCGTTGTTGGTCTACCTCTTCGGTTAGCAGATCCTGAGGTTGGTTCACCTACTGCTTTAAGCTAAGTCATTGATTTGGACTGAAAAAGTGTAATGCAAGTAATTTGGTGATGGGCAGTTTACCAGTGACTTATTTTATTTTGTTCATATTCCATGTTAAAGCATTCTTAGCATTAGTCTTAATGCTTGTTTAAATGAAATCATAGTTGCCTCTTTACTTTTGTATGTATTAATGGTCCTTATTTAGAGAGATTTGATATGGAGTTGCAGTATATTCTCTCTATTACTTTCCTCTCTACCCTCTTGGCTAAAAAATGACAATACCTGTAATGCTTGTTTAACTTAAATCATAGTTGCCTCTTGAATTGTGCGTTTTTTAATGGTCCTTATGTGGGGAGATTTGAAATGGAGGAGCTGTATAATCTCTGTTACTTTCCTGTCTAACCTTTTGGATAAAACATGACAATACCAGTAATTTAATGGTGGCAATATGTCTGAGAAGTCAGTGGAATGTTATGTGAAATGGGTTGGCTGTCAGGAAAATATCAGATATTTTCTTGTCTTGTCTGGGTTATTCATAGCAGTCATGCCACCTCAAGTGGCTTGGCTCTCATTCCACATATTTCTTGCCTCCGCCAAATATCCCACTTGTGCCAGGCCAGTTAATTCTTTCTCCATTTTACTCACTGGCCGTTAGATGTTTGTGCCCATCACAAATACTGCAAAACTGCAAAATCTCCTCCCCAATACCCTATTTGCTTTGTCTGGCTAGCATTCCCAACTCATTTGAAATCATCACAAGCCTGGGGAGGTTGATTTGAACCATTGGATATTATCCAAACATGTAACTGAGGAATCATGTAGTACAACAATGAACAGTGCAAGAAGTATGTGAGTTTTAACTGCTTGGACATCTTGCAAGTCTGGGATAATGCTTATTGTGTCTCTAGTTGAGGTATTGAAATTAATGAACAAGCTTCCCATGAAAATAACTTGGTCAGGAAGACTGCATGAGATTTTTAGAAGTGGTTTAAGTACATCAAAATTTGTAACCTTTTGTTATTATACCATATGACCTCTGATAAACTTTACACCTTCAGGCTTCACTCTGTGGAATTTCTATTTTATATTCGAATCCATATTGAAAACAATCCTTGTACTTTTCCACAATTAATTAAATACATTTGAGACCTCTGAGTTACCTCTACAGCATTGTCAGAGTTATACATTTTATTGTGCCATCATTGAAGCAAAAAAATCTTGAGAAACATGGTACACTCCGTTTCAGGGAGACATTTTGTCTGGGAATTACATGGAATGTCAGGGAACCAGGGAATTTCAAAATTAGAACTTTGTGGCCACCCTGATTATTGTCTTGATATATACTTTTATAATATTACACTGGTAATTATTAGAGGTAATTTTTTGTCAAAGTTAACCATTGTGTTCTTAATTTCAGGTTTTGAAAAAGTATGATTATTTTGGAAAGTATGGAAAAATCCACAAAGTTGTGATAAATCAAAGCACTTCATATGCTGGTTCTCAGGTAATGCTAGCCCAACGAGTTTCATTTTATTCTAATATGCTTGGTTCAAGAGACTGATGTTATGTGAATTTTATATTCCCTCATGTGATTATTCATACTGTAGCATTCATTTTTAGGGCCCTAGTGCCAGTGCGTATGTGACATATTCTCGAGCGGAGGAAGCCCTTAGGGCTATACAGGCTGTATCATCTGTTGTGATGGATGGGCGCCCGTTAAAGGCTTCCTTAGGTACAACAAAGTATTGTGCCCACTTTATGAAAGGCTTGTCATGCCCTAAACCTGACTGCATGTATCTCCATGAATTGGGTAAGTGATGAAGATTCTTGAGAAATTTTTAATAAATACTCTCCAATCTTCTTCTATCCTGGTCTGTTTAATTTGCTTGCTTAGAAAATGAATGTATGCCATGCCTTTTTGTTTGTGGTTATCTTCAACTGATATTCATGATATTCAATTATCAGGGGATCGAGAAGCCAGCTTCACTAAGGAAGAAATGCAACAGGGAAAACATACGGAGTATGAACGTAAACTACATGAACAGTTAAATGTGTCTTCGGCACCGGCATCTACAGCTCCCCTTTCCAACCACCTCACTTCTTCACCTTCACCTTCCTCTGCCTCTCCTTCATCTTCATCTTCTTCATCATCTTCTTCTATATCACTTTCATCTGGTTCCTCGTCTGCCTCAATTCCACCTGCTTCCCTGACCCATAATCACATCAATTGCAAGGAAGGAAAGTAAGTATGGAATAATGTTATCATTTCCTTAGTAGGACTAACTTCTTTGGTAAGATTACTGTGACAGGTTAGAACACGTGAAAGGAAAATTTTCTAATATGGTATTAAGTTGTGAATAGTTGCTTGCAAAATTTTCGTATGTTGATTTAAGATTGTCTTAGAGATTAGATACATACATTAGTATAACGGTCAATTGGTGTCTATTATTTGAGCTTTTAGTTACATAGCAGAGATGATTTGATGTGAATGCATTGTACATACATACATACATACCCGTTCCACAATTCCCTTTCAGAATTGGTTTAGGAAAAGAGATTTGTGATTACCTTCTGTGTCCAGTGTAATGTACCTAAATTCAATTTGACAGGGTATCATTTTCTGTTAGAAAGGAAGGCTCAGACTTCTGTGTAAATCTACATTTTAAGTTTGAATTATATTTTTTCCACTGCTTATAACTTCACCATATTTGATTCATGCTCCATTCTTAATATTCCTGAACTAGGGCATTAAAACTTTTTAAGCTCTTAAATCTTCTAAGCATTAAACTTTTTAAGCTCTCTAAAATATTAATCCCTTAAAATTATAACTGTGGATGAGTATGTTAGGTATTTGTATTTCTTTAGAGAAATAATTTTTTTCCAACCATATTTTCTTTTCTATGTGGAGTACATAAAGTTGTACTTACTAGAACTTTTTATGGATAAACTTTAAATGCACAGAAAAATTTTGAGTTTGAGCATTAAAAAAAATTATTCTTCTTGTAGAAAACTTGGTGGGTCTTCATGCTCACCTCCATCACAGGCCCTGCAGCAGCAGAGTATCCAATGCCTTGGTGCTGCCCCAAATATCCTTAACCAACACCATCCTCCTCATCAAAACCTTTCCCAGCAGCAGTCCACACCATGGTCGTCTAATGGAAACAGTAAGTTAAATATTACCAATCTAGATAAATGTTAAGGAATGATTTATGAGTCTGAGGAAGCCATAAAAACCTGAATGTATCCCTTTGCATTTGGTAACTATCATAATCAGTCAAACAAAAACTTAGTCGGTGTCATAGAATGCTGAATATAGAGGATGTGTTATCATTGTAAGCAGTTAGAGTTATATTATAATTTATTATTCCCTATGTCATTTTAATGTTCAAGTGATCAAGTTAGTACTAGATATTCATGTTATTTTCAGCTGTAGAAAAAAATTCAACTATACAGAGAAAAGTAATCACCTGCCTTAATGATACCTATACATTGACTATTGGGATCCATCCTTTAGTAACTCAGGTTATGGCATCCATGACAACTGCTGTTTTCAGGGACACTAATTAATGCAAACAAGGTTTCAAAACATATGTATATTTTTACTCTTATATTTTGGATATGGGAGGTATTTTAAATGTGTGTTGGGAAGTTTGTGATTGTTAACTTCAGTACAGTTTAAAAAATGAGAAAACCATTAATATGTGCCTTTTTAAGTTCAAAGCCGTATGCTGTGAACATGAGATCATCAATTTATTGAACAGTTATGTCACCAAGTTGTGTGCAATGGAACTATGCTCTCATTTACAATTACTGAGAACTTGTTTTTTTATTGAGGTAGTTTAAAAGTTTAATTCTGCTTCATCAAGAGGAAAGCAAAATGTATTTACTTAAGCACATCTGTCATTGTCATAACTGTTACTATTTTAGCCTCTAATTTAATTAATGCCAGCCTTTGTAGTGGTAGTACAATGATCTTGACTACCTACCTAAAAAGTGTAGGTTTTTCACTGCCTGGGAATCATTGTGTGTTTTTTTACGTTTTACAATAATCTATTAATTCATGGGTAAATGCCGCCTTTCTCATGAAAATCAAAACTGTCAGTTACAAAGAGTGCACTAAAATACTGTATTTACTCGCATGTAGGATGAGGTTTCTTTTTTATCTGCTTAAAAAGTCGGGTTCGTCCTATGTGCACGAGCGGGGAGGATTCTTCGTGGTTTTTTTTTATTAGTGTTAAGGTCGAAATCAAAGTCACCTTTGTTGGATGGTGCGATAATAACCTTGTACGACGGTTGACCTGTGTCTATTTTTGAATCTGTGGTGGCAGACGATGCAACGCTACATGTGCTTTGGAAGTGAACGTATAGATCAGCCCGGCGCGGTGGCCGTATCATCTGATATTAAGGCGCTAATCCCGCCGGGGCAGCTACTTCAGCTGGTGGGCGCCAACGATGAGCAGAGGAGTCTAGAGCGGGCAATTGCGAAGCTTTGCGTGTCAGCTGCGGGTTATAACAATTTATTTGTCACTCTGACAATGTATTCGTCACTGAAAAGGATATATCCTTTTGAGTGACGAATACATTGTCACGAGCAAAACGTAGTTTCTGTTCTCCCCACATCGCCACAACTCATTCCAAAAACTGGTTTAGTGACAGATCACCCTTCCTTACCACCATACTGTTAACTTGTGCATAGCTATACTGTGGGAATTGAAAATGGAGAAAGTGCGGAGAACACTGTACACTGCTTCTTTCAAGAGAAAAGTTATTTTACATGCAGAAAAGAGCAACAACTGCACTGCAGGACATGAGTACAGTGTATCAGAAGTGTGTGTACGGAAGTGACGTAATCAGCGAGATTTGCTGTTTAATTGCGAAAGTACAAGAAAATCATTTTGTGGACCGAAAACTGGCGGACATCCTAAGATGGAAGAAGAGCTACAAAACTTTGTGAGACATATGTGCAACATGTGCATGCCTGTGGCAGTGGAAGTTCTTCAAGCGAAAGCCAGAGATCTCGCGAGAGAATGTGTAATTCCACGACAAGAATTCAAAGCCAGTCGTGGTTGGGCATGCCGCTTCATGAAAAGAGCAGGATTCTCCATACGACGACGGACCTCCATTGTTCAGAAGTTACCTGCTGACTACAAAGCCGAGTTGGTCCGATTTCAAAGGCATGTCATCGATCTAAGAAAACAGACAGAATTCTTAATAGGACAAATTGGGAATGCAGGTGAGACACCAATTTACTTTGATATGCCAGGAAATACGACTGTTCACCTGAAAGGAGAATAGCAAGTATTGATACAGTCAGGTGGCAATGAAAAGCAGCGAATCACAGTGATGTTGGCATGTACAGCAGACGGTCATCGGTTACCACCATATGTCATACTGAAACTGAAGTCAATCCCGAAGAATGATATCTTCCCAAGAGATGTTGTTATTCGATGCAACAAAAAAGGCTGGATGAACAATGAGTTGATGATTGACTGGCTGAAAACAGTATGGCTTCACCACCCAGGGGCATTACTAAGGCTACTGTCGATTTCAGTGGTGGACGCGTTCAGGGGACACCTCACAGACGACGGGAAAACCTTGTTACAGGAGAATATGAGCACTCTCGTAACAATTCCTAGGGGAATGACCTCACAATTACAACCACTGGATGTGTGCATCAACAAGCCATTTAAAGATAGAGTGCGGAAACTGTACATGGAATGGCTTACTGCTGAAGATTGAGAAATGACTGCAATTGGCCGCATCAAACGGGCCAGTGCTTCACAGCTTGCTTCATGGATGTCAGTTGCTTGGAAGGGCATT
Source organism: Ceriagrion tenellum (assembly GCA_963169105.1). NCBI lineage: Eukaryota > Metazoa > Arthropoda > Insecta > Odonata > Coenagrionidae > Ceriagrion > Ceriagrion tenellum. The sequence goes on from OY720641.1 coordinate 55,612,746, forward strand.
CCTCGAGATAATATCGAAATCCTTCAAGAAATGTTGCATTTCCAATTCACTCAACGGATCGGAAGACGAAGCTTTATGGAGCGATAGCAACAAAGAGGAGAGTTCTGGCAAATATTCAGAAGGAGAGTCAGAATAGGCAGAAGGAAAAAGTGCACTGAAGGAATCAGTGTTGCACGACCTGACTTTCATGATAAAATCCTGAATGAACAAGTGAGGAAGTCCAGTTTTTTATTTTTTCTCTAAAATCCTACCTCGTCCTATATGCGAAGTCGTCCTACATGCGAGTAAATACGGTAACCTCCCAAATACTCTTGTTTTAAAGATTTATGTAAAATATGGACTACTCAATTCTCTGGTAGTGATAATAGCCTGGGGTAGTGATGTTCCTTTTAGTTTATTGAATTATAGTTCACCTGAATAAACTACTCAGATGAACTATTCAGTGTTATGTCCAGTGCCTAATATTAAGGGTAAATGCATTCCCCAGAGTTAAGGAGAAGTGAAATCCCTGTTTGTCTTCTTCACTTTAGCAAGCTGTAAGTGGAATGAAAACGTATTATAATTTTTGATAATAATGTAAATTATAATTTTCCCTTTTACATCACTCTCAACAACAGTCCAAGAGTTACGTATTACAATATTTTTTAAAATTACTATTGGTACCTTATTTGCATAGTATTTTACACTTATTTGTAGCTCAATGGTATGTTTTTGTCCTTCAGTCAGATATTATTTAAAAAGTACTAAGTACTGATTTTACAGACATTCTTATGAATCAGTTTTTGAATGTTCCTCAAAAGAAAATTATACATGTTGGTATTGTGCATTTTAAATCTTCTGTGATTTTTCACTCTAAAATACGTTATTTTGACATTTATATTGCATGACGCTCTATTTCATTTTGTATCATAATTGCTATCGGAAATCGTCCATGGTACCCTCTTTTTTTATGCATGTCTTTTATTCAAACAGATTGAAATATATTCAACCATGAATTGTTTTAAATTGGAATTTTCGCTTTATCATCATTGTAAATCCATGCTTAAAATACTTGTGTTTGCCAATTACCCTGCTGTTTATATTTTTTAAACATAACTTTTTTGTTTAGATCATGTGGAGAGTGTTAGGAAATGTGCTACTAGTACATTATTTTCTCTAGCTCCACTGCTTTATTTTTAGTCATTCTATTGCAATGATTGACTCTCTTATTTCCTTAATGTGTTTCATCAGAACCTCTTAATCAATTGTTGGAGCCTGTTAATGTGGGTGGGTAATTAGTGGAACTAATGAATTTATTTACTACCCTCACGTACTGGTCTGCATCATAAGATATTAGCTCTCTTCATAGACTTCATACTTTCCATGTATGTACTTCTGTTTCATTACTTGGGCGGTTGTGTTGTGTTTATTTCTTGAAATAACTATGCCCTTCCTGTTGGTTGATTTCCTCAGCATCCAAAAACTACCAATGCTATTTAGTAAATCAATATTATATTATGCTGGTATAAAGGGCCTGTCACTAAACAAACTGCCAGTACTGCCACTTGTTGGATATCTGTCTGGCCTCATCATTTCCAAAGTATTCACTTTCAGCAAGTCAAGATGAATGTGATGATGCAGTTGGTGGCTAATGGATTTTTAGTTCACACTGAACCAGTTACTATGCAAATAGTTTGTTCTTGAACTACCTATCTCTACCTTAAACTGAACTCTCCTCTGCCAGGGGCAATGAATAGTTCACATAGTTCAAAATAGTGAAGCTGTTTTGCAGACTATGCACCTCTCGCTTATAGTGTACTATAGTCCAGATTAGTAGGGTCTACTGTACCTAAAAGCAAATACCTTTTATCTTTTAGGTGGTACAAATGTGATTTTGAGTGGTGGGGCAGGAGAAAGAGGATCTGGAGGTAGCAACCGAAGAGGTGGTAAAGGGGGAGGGAACAGTAGTAATAGTAGTAACAACAATAACAATGTCAATAGCCAACGAAGAAGGCACACATCCGGAGATGATGTACCGAAGGGGTAAGTGAATCTTGTTTCTCCCAAATGTGTTTAATTATTCATAGTACTGGGTAAAGTTTTAAGATTGACTTATCATTCTGGTGGGTAATGGAAACTTGATTCTGTCATATGTTGACTGAAATTTTTTTGTTGCCTGTTAATGGTGCATGGTCCACCGTATTGCTTAGTTATAAGTCAGAAGAGGTTGAATTCTGCATGTTTGGGTTGAATCATGTGCCCAAACTATTGCAAACTTGCATGTAGTTCTTGCATCAGTTGCTCTTTTAATTAACTGGCTGCTTATTTAACTGGTGGCTGATTTTTCCGTATATTTCATACCGTTCCTGGTGTTTCAACCTTTCATGATTCTGATGATGAGAGATAAATATTTTCTTACATAAATCTATAATTAGTCCTTCTGCTTGTTTTAAAGGATCAGTTTAACTGCATTATGTCAGATTGTTTTCATGGGATGGTGGATTTTTGCTGTGAGAAGGTGAATCATCTAGCCATGATTGCACAACTGATGTGTTGTTTTGATAGTCTGCATGCTCTCATGCTTTTAACGAGCTTAAATGTGCTAAAATGACTTTTTAATGCATCCTAATTCTAACTTTGTTTTTGTCTCTTCACAAAATTTTGTGGCTGAAAAATGTTGAAGTTAGTGAATGTATCATCCCAGATTTAAAACTGTTATCCACTACTAATATAGAGGAGGTATAGGCTTATGTTTTTATGGGTCTTTTAGTTGTTGAATCAGCTCTAATATCATTTATTCAAAAATATTTTTCCCTAACAATTAGAGCCAAGAAAGAACAAATGATAGTTTAACTTTGAACTGACCAAAAAACAAATGAGAAGCCGCTGAGTTTTTCATCACATGTAAAGCTTTGAGTATTTTCTCAAAGAAAATACCATCAGTGACCCTGGATCAAGAAAGAGTCAATCCTTAGTGCCTATTGGATGTGCTTGGATAGGAATTACCAAAATATTTGTGAAAGCATTATGAAAAGAACCATTAAGGAAAATTGGGACCTTGGGGATGTCATCCTAGGCCATATTGAGTGTTGAAGTTTATTTATTGTTATGATTGTTTTTTGCCACAGAGGATATTTGTGAATAAAGGAGTCACTTTATTTTGTTCTAGTCTCTTATAAATGATGAGCTCATCATTAAAAATTATACAGTGGAAGGCCCATTTTATTTTTCCATTTTGTATCTATGAGCTTACTTTGTTGCCAAGTTGTACTTTGGTTTACAAAAATAAAAATTTAAAGATTAAATTATTCAATCAGGCAATATTCCTTTGTGATTTTGAATTAGTGGCATCATGTGAAGTAATATAAGTTTTTATTTCAATTCTGTCATCCTTTTACACCAAATTGACATATTTTTCTTAAAAATAAATGTTTACACTTCCTTTTTTGTTTACCAGAAGCCTCATTTATTGCCATGAATTTGGATGGTAATCAGAAAGAAATAACTGTAAGAACAAATATTGCCATTAACTTCATTATTATACTAATGCCATGGAATGTGCTTGAAAAGAATGAAAATATTTTGATAGATTGTTAACAAGGAGTGTACATAGTAGCTTTATTAAATGCCACAGAATGCAAAGGGTATGCTTAAGTGTACCATGTTGTGCTGCACGTGATGCCTCTGTCAATTACAGTCCTGCCTTCCCTTTCCATCCTTGGTCCATCCATCTTTCTCCCATGTGAAACGCTATGTATGGATTTCTATGGCCCCCATATTGGTCAGAATTCAGATACAATATGTGTAGAGGGATAGGAAGAAGCCTATGTAAAGATTGAAGAGCAAGAACCTATCTAAAATTCTGATGTTCGTAGCCAAAACTTTAACATTAAAATGGTTAATGATGTGCTTGTTGGATCAAATCAGTGAATTACTTGATTGATGTTGAAATCTCTTTCTATTATCATCTCTTTAGTTTTGCTTCATGACAATGTTGCTATAGCCGTGTAGATCTACAGGAAAGACCTTGAGAAACCAGTTCTGATATGGTTTTATCAATATTTTTCTACCAACAAGGACTGTGGAAATTTATGTTGAAGAAAGATTACATACCTCGCTCAAGCGTTCAAAAATTAAGATTAAATGGGAGTGAATTTGTGGGTCCTAATTTTAGGACAAGGTTGTTGGTATTAACTCTAACTGGCATGGTGCTTGGTCTTTGCATGGTAATTTTCTATTTAATTATGGTGATGACTTATGTCCTATATTGGAAAAAACTTCCAGGGTGAAATCTTTAGTTAGGCACCTTTCTTCAACAACAATTCATGGCCATGAAAATATGGCCTGAAATAACTTCAGTGCTCCATGTCCTCAATTCTGGTCATTTAGAGTGCCTACTGCCATTGGACATCTCTCCGTTATGATTGTTCAGATTAGGCATGTTGAGAATTTATATGAAGCACATATTATAACAAAATTCCGCATTAGCTATACATCAAGGATTCCAGTGCTGGAGAAAATATTTGAAAATGGAATAGAATTTTTTACAGGTGTACAAATTCTTGACTGTCCTCTCTTTTATGACAGCATAATGCATTTTGAAACAAAAATTATTTCTATTGAAAGGAATCTGTGATTAAAGCATCACTAATATTTTGACATGAATGACCATAATAAATTATAACATTAATGTCGGCAATGATCCATTCTCATTCTTTTAACTGTGTAACTACTGTTGATGCGAACATTACATAGGCTCAAGTATTTATTCTGATTAAAAACTACATAACTAGTTAACCTTCGTGAAAGAGTGTTACATCCAATGTGAAGTCTATTTGGATCCCCATCTGGTCAAATTCTACGTTGCTGCTGACTTTTTGATGGGCCTATAGGTCAGGTGAGTGGACTTAAAGCACTAAAATCAGGGAAGGTTTGGGAATAATATCAGGAATTACAGTAGTATGTATAGCAGGGTGTCCACAGACCCTTGAAAACCGTGAATTTTTTGGGAATTTCTGATAAATCCGGGAATTTTTAAAATTATCATTTCAAGTTCAAAAAGTCCTTATTTTATATTTTAATTCAACCTCGTAAGAGATAAAATATATGTTGTTTGATAACTGTATGTGGTGTAATGGACTTAGTGTTGGTAATAATATGTAAATCAAAGACCTGAACTTGGTTAGGCTCATTGTAACTTCAACATCACGTGTCCTTCTACCCTCGTCAACTGTATATTGGATGATAAGATGCTGTAGTATTCGTCAGTGGCGGCATCATGGCATATTTTTTTGTGGTGTGCGGCGGTGCTCCGGCTAGGCGTCTTCACCCACACGTTGATATCTATGGTGCTAATTGATCCATGACGTTTGACTCCATGAAATATGAGGTTCAAAACAAAGATTGAGTATGTATCCTAATGCGGAGTAAAATTTGTGAGCTTCTCAATCTGAATTTGACTGCAAAAGTGCGGTGGCAGTCCACCAACGAGCAGACTCGGTGGTGCAGAGGCACACAGTCTAAAATTTGGCTAATACACGGACGTGATTCATAAACTAGTACCTTAAAACTTATACATGTACCCATTATTTTATGGTCCATTTTGTTTTTTCTCCAATTCCATTAATTTCTCCGAAACATTTCGCTGTCCAACATTATTTTCTATTTCTTACGTGGAGTAAAAATGCTCTCAATGCATGGAACAATTGGAGGTGAACCTTATTCACAGATGCGCAATGCGTTCCGTTCCATAGCATTCGCGCAAATATTATTATATCTACTTGTGATATTTAAACGTAATTTCTGTTCAGTTGCCATCAGTAAGCATTTAAATTAAAGATAGCAACACATTGAGCAGTGTTTACTCCATGCATATCTCCACGCGTGTTGAGGTGTGAACATATTCACCATTAACATTTTTGGGGGTCGTGAGGTTGTGGTATGAGCTCCTTCAGGGTGATCCTACTGATGCCTGTCTCCCTCTCGACCTGGGTCATCGGTGTCCGACACCAGTAGAAGAACTACCTCCGGAACTATGAATTGCTAGGGATGAAGTGAGCCAAAAAAGTGAATAATCTTTAAAAAATGAAATAATACGATGAATGAATAAATGAGGTGGCGAAGAGAGAAAAGGGTTGCCTTGAAATTTCTCTCAACAATAACAAAATCAAAATTTATCATCTTATAAACATGCTCAATTAAGTAAATCATGAAAGCGAAGCCGTGAAAGTGTCCATACTCTAATTTGTTGCATTTATTCACAAATCTGTACAGCCACGTAAGTGCACAAGTGCATGCATATTGTAAACACTCCTTCTACTCATTGTGAGGAATACGACCATGCAGATCACCAACATTTGCTTCATGTTTTATCAACTTCCTAATCTCACTTCAAGATAGCTGGCGTGTATCAATTATTCAGTAATTTGAGATCGCACCTTAGGAGTCTCATTTCTTTATGCTAAGCCTGCTCTCAAAGGATCAACCAGGTCACCGGACCAGACCAAGCTACAAAATATCTTTAGTCGGGAATGTGGTTGCGTGAATTTTGGCTCCCAGCTCAAATCCGCAGGGTGAATGGGTAATGTGGGATGGGTCGGAAGCAGGAGTCAGTCAACTGCGCCACAGACGTTGCGATGCCAAAGATATCGGTGTGGTCAGCAGTTGGATGGTCTGCAAGGACTGACCACCCGTCCGACGGTTCTGTTTTCGTCGGGAGATAGTCCCTTCAACCATCGGCCCTGACAGTTGGGTGTTCTGGTCGGAACGTGTGTAGTGGCTTTAAACAAGATCACAGACCACTTCATGTCAGTGGCATGCTTACTAAGTGCTACGGGCAACTGGTGGTGGCTATTAAGTGGCAAGAAGTCATATTTTTGGCCTCCCTCGCTCCCACCACACACCGTTTGGCTTCCAGAGCATCTATTGCGTCCTTAGCCGGTGTATTGAGGGAGCTTAACTTCACAAAACAATAATCAGACTGGTCCTTAGTGAGAATTGAATGCAAGATGGGGCTTAGAAGACACCCTTGCAGCATCCACACAGGGTGGCCAAGAATTAAGGGGACCCCAAAACAACCTGATGAACTATCAGAAATATATAGTTTTCATTTATAGTCTTATGTTTTACACTAATATGATAATTAAAAGTGGTCAATTATCAAAGCCGATTAATCAGCCAAATAGCCGCTACCGATTAATCGACAAAATGGCCTACTTCTGGTTTAGTCTTCATAAAATGCCATTTTGTAATATATTGTCAATAAAACAACTTATTTTATTACTTTTTTCACTTTTTCTTTTTTCATTATTTATATTTATTTGATATCTATATTTTTATTAGGTTGTGTCTAGCTAGGAAATCCATATTATTTGTAAGTTGTGGAAAATATCTCTTTGGCTCTAATATAAACCACGATAATATAGCCTGGAAATTTTTAAAAATTTTGCCTTGAAAACTGGGAATTATGCTTGAATTTTTTATTGTGACTTTTGTGGACACCCTGGTATAATTAATCTCGTATTAATTTTGAAATAGTGATGCATGTTTGATTATTTGACATAGTGATGTCGCCTGCTGATGCCTGTATAGGAAACATTATGGTTAATGTGTTTTCAATGGAGTAGATAATCATCTTTATCATATAACTTTTGTATATAACTTTTTCCATGAATTTCTTTCATTCAAGTCAGAAGCATCATAACTTGAATGCATAGCATTAATTATTTTTCTCTATGCCTAAAGAAATGCTTTGTGTAATTACCAGTTGTAAGTAAGTAATGTCAAGTATAGCATTTTACATTAATGAAGTGAGAATGTGTTCATGCTCAACTTTTTGTGGTAACTAAACGTCTAACCTCAGTGAACCATTTATCGCTTTGTGTAATTGCCTGCTCAGGGGTATTTTAATGGTTAAAATTGTAAGAAATAATTTTCTCTCCAGCTATGACTAGAGTAGGTTTCTATTTTTGTGGATAATATTATGTTATATGTATAGGGGATATCTACAAAATTTTTTTGTCGAGTACTTTGAATGAATCATATTTGACACCTTTTCATTATAGATTCAAGTAGAGGCCCTCCCTTTTTAGTGTGGAGTAAGTTCCATTGGATGTCTAATTTTCTATTTCATTCAGCATGTGTCATTTGAAGCCTAATAATTGAGGAGAGTCAGTATGACATACTGTATCTAAAAGTCATTTCAATAAGTATTGGATCAGACAAAATAATGTTTTGTATTTGTTAGTTACTTTTGTATGTGTATATAGGTACCTGTTCCTTTTCACTTAAGCCTGATATGATGCTCGTGTGTAGTATCAAACTGGAGCATCATATGCTTAGCATATAAAGGTCCAAATGATGCTGTTAATAAAGCTTTTCCTATATGGATTTTCCCATCATTGTGAGCCTCTAAGTACTGCCGAGTAACGTTTCATGATCATTGAGCCACTCAACGTTAGAGTTATCAATTTTTAACCTACCTCCATAAAAGTTAGAAAGGTGTCTTAACTTGAAGCTTATGATCATCACATTAAAAATACATTAAGTTAGAGAATTGGGAAGTTCCTTATCATTTTTCATCAAATATCTTGCTCTGAATGGAAAGCTATATTACTGCTACTTTGGACAAGCTATGATGGAACTGTCTTTTTGGGAGAAGTACTTCCTCGCCAATGGCCATTCATGCGTTAGCCTTTCAATTTTCTTTAGTTGTGAATGAACATGTTCTTTGGGTGTCGACATCTAGGTATATTAGACATTGTTTCATCACTGCTACTCATGGCCAAAGTAGTTCTTACCTCTTGGATAAAAGAGGTAAATTATCTCTTGATTAATTTACTTGTCAAAGGAATAGATTAGCTGATGGAGAATCTTAAGCATTGCATTTGCTACAGGCATTTTCAGCCCTCTATAGATAATACTATGGTAATTGAGAACTAAGTACAGCATAAGTCACTTTGCTGAAACTTCTCACCTTTTACATGTTTATCATGGAAACAAAGGATAGTTAGTATATGTGTTCAATGCCAAGGTATGGGTAACCTTACACCCATCAAAAATGTCAATTTTTTAATAATAAAATATTTTGTCTTGGGTTTTATCATGCCTGAATCAATATCCTGAGTGTAAATCATGGTCAAATGATCATTAGGATTTGTAATTATTGGCTACTAAGTAAGTGATGTTTATGAAATATATATTCCAAAGTTCTTGATCATACAATTATAATCTTCAGATTTTTATATTTGAATAAACTTCATGGACTTTAATATATGACCATGTAAATGTTGTTATCTTTCTTCAATTGTGCTAGATCTACTGAAAGGCAGTGTGGGTGGTTCTCAGTTCGTTAATACCAAAATTGAGATCATGATTGCTCATATCTTCTGATTAATGATTCATTTTGAACTTGAAGAATTACCATGGGAGATTAAGTTAACATGTTAATTTTTTCTGGAGAAATTTTTTTGTCTCTTTAATAGGGGATTATTTATGGTTGCTGAAAGTTCAACGGAGTCAGGCATAATGTACTGGAAGTTCATCATAATGAAAATAAGCCTCACTTTTCCTCCGATTTGTAATGACAATTACAAAGCGTTTCAACTCACAGAGTCATCATCAGGTATTTGACACTAAGAAAAAGGAGACATCACATTTAGGTATATGATTGATGGCATGCTTCTCATTCTTTCCCTTTTCCTTATCTCCTTGTACTGGCTACCTACCACCTTACCCTTGCTAATGGCTACACTTGCTTATCCATTCCTACTTGTATTTCTTCACTTCCTTTCTATCTCCCTCGGTCTCCCATGTGCTCCTTTGGGAACCCCTACCCCCCTTGTTTCTGATGTTCTTGGTTTTCCCATCAGAACCTTCCAAAATCTCTCTCCTACCTTACTCATGTTTTCTATACCCACCCCTTCTTTCAACCATATAAATGTGATGTCTCCTTTTTCTCAATGCCTAGCACCTGTGAGTTGAAATGTAATTTAATTGTTATTAACAATCTGTGGAAAAGTGCAATTGTGTTTTTCATTTCTTGATGAAAGATAATGCCAAATTGTGAAGTAAATTTAAAAGGGCAATAAGATAACTGGAAGCTTAGCCCTTTTAGTAGGGTGGGATGATATATTAGATTTTGTATCTAGGGCATAAAGTGCAAAGGGCTGATCATCATCATCAATGTAGATCTGTCCTAAGACAGGTTCCAGCTGAACTCCTCCAAACTTCTCTATTTTGCACCCGCATTTTCATCTCTTGGTAACTCCTGTTCTCCCTCAAATCCGTCAACATATCAAATTTTCTTCTTTCTTGCGTTTTCCTTTTCCTTCCATTATCTTACTCAGGAGACAGTCATGCCTCAACCAGTTTGCCTTTCTTCTTATTGTATTCATGATTGATCTTTTCTTGTCAATCCTTTCCAAAACTTCTATAGGTCCAAGTTTCAGATCCATAGAGGACCACGCTCCATATAAAGCATTTAGCAAATCTCTTCCTTAGGGTATTAGGTATTTCATTGGCAGTTAACAGAGCTTTTGTTTTTTCAAAGGCTTTCTTTCCCATGGATATTCTACTCTTGATTTCCTGAGTAGAGTTTCCATCTATATTTATCAGACTACCAAGGTATCTGAAAGATTGTACTTGTTCTAGTCTCTGGCCTTCCACTATGATATTGAAATCGCCTTGCTTAAGCAGCAGCCTTGCCTAACTCCCTTTCCAATCCTCATTTCTCTTGTTTCCTTATCTTCTAATTTCATTATCACTCTCTGTCCAATGTAGAGCTCTTTAATAAACCGTCTATCTTTCCAATCAATTTTAATATTTTTCAATATTTTCATCAACATGCTCCATTGAACATTGTCGAAAGCTTTTTCCCATTCTATAAAACAAATATACAATGATCTGTTCATTTTCATAAATCTTCCTACAGTTGAGCACCTTTAATCCGGCACGGTCGGGACTCGAGCGATGCCGGATTAGGGATTTTGCCGGACTACGGGTGCTGTGGTAGTAACCAGCATAATTATGGGGTCCGCGATATTTTTAATGCGGGAATTCGATAAATTATAACAACTTCAATTAAGTTTGAATGAATTCTGTATATTGGACAAGTAATTCGAAAAAAAAAAAGAAATAAACTTCTTCTAAATTCACAAAAACAAAATCAGTCAACCGGTAGTCTCGCAAAACGGCTGAGTGAAAGGAATGCGTATAACATATAAACGCGTATAACATATAAACGTGTTGCTGGACATCAAAGAGTATATACAGTAGATAAGTAAAAATTTTTCATCACTTCCAATTTTCCTTGCAATCCTTATTCCACTGTGTTTAATACGATTCAATGAGCTGTCTGCTGTCCACGTCACACCGTCAAGGCTCGGTACAAAGAAACATGCGCGCGCCATGCAAGGTAAGACACTGTCCACTCCGTGACGCCACACACTCGCGTCTCGGCAACGACGTACAATGTAGTGATGTCTTCAATTTGCTGAATAAACTCCTTCATTGCGCACAATAAGTAATATAGACAACATGGTATGCAAAAAATCTTCCGATACTCGTACTTGAACGGGAGAATTTTTGTTAGAATGGGTCACAGTTTCAGTAATTAGGAAGTAAATGATTCGGCAAAAAAGTTTGTTTTCCGCAAAGTACGCCTTGGAAATATTGCCGGATTACAGGTGTTCCCGGATTAGGGATTTCCGGATTAGGGGTGCTCAACTGTACTAACATTCAATTGGCATCCAATTGAATCTCTTGCTCCCTTCCCTTTTCTAAAACCAAACTGGCCATTTCCTAAATTGTCTTCGATCTTCTTCTCAACCCTTCTTAACACAATTTTTGAGATTGTTTTTTTTTTATTTAACTGTTTTGCATTGGCATATTAAACTGATAGTTCTAAAATCTTAACATTCTTTGGTATTGGGACTAGTATTGTTTTTAGTTGTTCCTCAGGCCAATTCCCTGTTCCATGTATGTTATTTATTATGCCCGTAACTCCATCAAGCACATCTCCTTCTAAATTTTTCAATGCTTCTGATGGAATCTTATCGTAGCCAAGAGCTTTACCTTTTTTCATATCTTTGAATGCTCTCTCAACTTCCCATTTCTCAATTCTCAGTCCTCTATTTTCCTCATCACATTCATTTACATCTTCCAGATTTAGAGAACTTGAGTTATAAGTGTTTGTCTCATATAGCTCTGTAATGTATTCCATCCATACTTCCTTTTTCTCCTCCACATTATTAGTTATCTCTCCATCCTTCTTCTTAATCCCTTTTTTACTTATTTTTCTTGGTTCTATTCTTTGTAAACCTTTGGCTGTAAAGTTTTGCCTGCTGCTCCAGATTTTCTACTGCTTCACACTGGTTTTGCATCCAGACTTCTCTGGCTTTATCCGTACTTCTTAATTCATCATTCAATTTTTTGTATTGCTTCCTGCCTACCTCAGTGTTTCTGTATTGTACTTCCTTCTTTCCTCCATTTTATCAAGTATTTCTTGATTTACCCACTCCTTTCTTTTCTTATTACTTTGTAATTTCCCTACACATTTGTCCAGCCCTTTCCAGATAGCATTCTTCACTAGCTTCCATTCCTCTTCAATATCTAAACTTTTATCTGCTTCTGTCAATTCCTCATCAACCTTCTTCCGTTACATAACAGCTGACTCATTCTTTAAGGCTCTTAAGTCCCAATTATCATTATCCTTTTTTCCTTTTGATATGTTTCAATTTAGTTCTTAGGTTGGCTACGAGGGATCATGATCTGTATCAGCGTCTGCTCCAGGGAAAGTTTTATAATTATTTATGCTATTTTTAAAACTTTGATTTACAGTAATAAAATCTATTTGATATCTGGCTCTATCTCCTGGGCTTTTCCATGTATACAATGTTCTTTTATGACTTTTGAACCAGGTGTTAGCTGTACATAAATTCATAGACTTACAAAAATTTACAAATTTTTCCCCTCTTTCAATTCGCTTTCCAAGTCCGTATAAGCCAACAACATTTCCGTCTTCCTCTTCCAACCACACTGTTCCAGTCTCCCATTATTACTGATCTTACCTGTCCCTTTCCATTTCCTTCATACTCTCCTATTCATTCATACATACATCCATTCTCCTATCTGATCAAACACCTCTTCCACCTCTTCTTCTTTTGCATCTGAGGTTGGCATATAGACTTGGACAATAAGAGTTTCTATCGGTTCTGATCTTACTTCCATCCCTATTACTCTGTCGCTCATCAGTATTATTTTTGTGATAGACTTTTCCAAACTTTTTCTATATATTATTCCGACTCCGCCTCGTCTTTCATCTTCTCCTTTATATACTGTTTTATAATGGCCAGATTGAAGCTCTCCTTCACCTTCCCACCTTACTTCTCTCAGTCCAAGTACATGGACATCATATCGTATTATCTCGTTCTATATATTTTCCAGTTTCCATCTTTTATTCATAGTTCTTATATTCCAGGTTCCTACTCTCAAATTGGATACAGACTTCATCTTCTCCTTTGTTTGCATGGTACATGCTTCTCCTGAAAAAGTGTCGGCCCAGAGATCCGATTGTGGGCATATTTTACCTCCAGAAAATTTCTCGACAGGAGCATTCATGTTCATAGATTTGGATTTGGTTGTCCAGCGGGACTAGGGATATCATGGAGATCTTTAATGGAATGGTTTCTCCTTGCATTTTCCATCTTGCTTCCATTGGTCTTGGGAGACTCATCTGCCTTTAGGGTGGGCCGATATATTGGCTCATACTTATTGTTCAATGTTATAACATTGAAATAATTACATTTATTTTCCAGATGCTTCAAAAGTAGTATCATGCATTTTATATGCTGAAAAATACAGTAGACTTTCTGCTCTGTGGTTAATTTTCTAAAATTCACAATAAATGTAGCATTGTCATGATTTTCTAATTCATTTCATATGAAATTTAAAAACATATTTCATGTGTATATCTAAAACAATTGCTTTATTACATTTTTCTCTTAATCTGATACAGTTTATTAAATTACCCTTCACCCTTAGTACCTCTGAAAGAAACACTATTGGAAAAATAATAAACCCCAAGCTAAATGGATGATAATAAGCTAAGTAATGTGTATGACATCTGTGGATTTTAATAAAGGTCTTTGACAGTGCTTACCTGGGTAAGATATCACTGGTGATAGATAGTTTTGGATGTGATAATATTTTTCTGCAGTAAGTAATGAATTACCTCGGCATGCATGGGAAGATGTAGAAGATGAAATAAATGAATTATATCCTCTTACCCTTAGCATTCAGCATAGACTCCCCTACTACTGAAGGAGGAGGAGTTGGAAAAATACAAAAATTTCTGCTCAGGGGAAAAGTTGCATTTTGCTGATAATCAGAATATTTACCTGAAAATGAAGTGGACCTAGACATACAGATGACCTAGTTTTCTTAGGGGAAATATATTAAGTGGATAAACGAAACCATGAATGTGCAAAATAATCACATGACTGGCCTGGGATTTGAACCTAGATCTACTGAATTCACCCAGAGTACCTGGAATGGTAAATTACAGAGGTGTCTTTTACACTACAAATTACTCTTTGTAGTATACTGTAAAAGAGGACAGAATTGGTATTGTACATCCGGAGAGCCTTATGGAAAAAACAGGCGAATTGATATTTCCTTTGAATGCATTCAGTTTTGTTATCTTTTGTAAGTCAGTAGACCTCTAATAAGATGAGTCATTAAATCTATAATAAGAAACAGACATTTCTGTTTGTGTGATCAGATGGTGTGGAAAACCCTTGAAACAATTTTTTTGTGTGTAGACCACATAATTCTGATCATCACTGTTTTCTTTAAAAATAGCCTTTTATTTTTTGGCTAGCATGTAACTCTTTTTAGCAGCCTTTCCTGTTATTTATTTCCTCACTCTTATGACATGAAATAATATTGAGCTGTTGAAGTTTCCAGTTAGGTAAAGGTTATTTTTACGGAACAGTCATTCATACAAAAGACTAACATATATCAGATATTTTCTCATCGGTCAAAAAATTTAGTTTTTCATAAGAATTTCGACCACAATGACATTTTTGTTACTCTGTGTTTTCTATTATTGAGTAATTTTTGTCTGATGAGACTAAAATCCATAAAATGCTGTGGTGAAGGTTTAAAATATATATTTCTTATGAGTTCAGAGCAAAATAAAGAATTGACTCAAAAACATATGTTTTGAGTGGAAAAGTGTATCTAGGCCAAGGTGGAGTTAGGTCAGTTGAGGCCATGGACACTAAAGAGAATATTGGACCCCATAAAATACAGTAAGCAATGTTACAATACATGTTAAACATATTTTGTGGTTGGACCGTGTAAGTACATAAGAGCAAATACTTATCTATTGCTTGAATTATTCATTGCACAGTGATGTGGGGCCCATGCATCATAGTAATTAAATTATAAAAATATAAACCTACCGCTAGATTTAGTGTCCATTGTAAAGTTATAAGTAGTTAAAATTGTACACAAGAAACTGAACTTGTCTCATTTGAAGTAGGGGTTTGCAGGGCCCTCCAAAAGTCTGGTTCAGGGTGCTTGCCTGGTACACCTGCTGTTAAATCCACCTCTGTGCCGAGGCAAGATTTGAGCCTGCTATCCATGGCTAGAATTGGCTGGTAGAGGTTTTTAAAACTACAAATGCTTTAGAGCAGTTAGGCCCATGAATGTAGTAATTTTTCAGAGTTATTTCCATATGAATTCCTTATTTAGTAGACTTTTTACAATTACTTCTACATACTACCCTGTAAGCCATCACATGGGTGTATGGCAGGGGGTGTTAGGTCACCAGACTTGTAAAGATATAAGGTTTTGGGCAGCGAATTGCTGATGTGTATTTTGGGAGTGTATATAGTTTTTATTGTGGTCGCTTATAGTGTGCGGAAAGAATGAGTTTTTGTATACTATATCTGCTCTGCAATGCATCTCTCTTATTTTATTGCTTCTGTCAGACCTCGATATGTAGTGAGGCGTCATGACAACATTGTGTGTCACTCTGAAACAGAATTTAGAGGGTTTAGAGGTAATGGGGCTTCATTCAAGGGTTCAACATGTCAGGATTGAGCTAAGAATGAGTTTTCTCTAGCATTCTGGGAGGCCACCAATTTGTTAGGCCAATACATTGAGGTAATTTAGAGGCACGGTGGTCAACCATTAAATGTCCCCATCTTTGGATGCAAAAATAAGACTTCTAATGTCTACTGATTTTAGAACCAATACTTCTGAATTACTGGGAAATATCTTTGCTGCTAAAACATTTCTATTAAAACCTCCTGGATGTGCCTATGTTTAATTGGTCACATGACTTAAGTGAATAACTTTTACCCATTAATGCTGAAATATTCTTCCTTCCTATCATATTTGGAAAGCAAGTAATAAGAATATTCAACTGAATTGACTAGGTATTTTTGCTTTTATGCGAGGAAATATGTTGGGATATTATTATCAAAGTTACTGTAGGGAAATTAGAAAAATCCTTTCGGGTGATTTAGAACGAGAAATATATGCTGTGATCATATGATCATGCTACTTGTTGAAAGGGTGGAGAGATACAAATAAACCCATACAAATAACCACAGTACATCTTAGTTGTTCCACACACCACTTGTCATTCATGAGTTCTTAGAGAGTGGTAGGGTTGTATGAAGTGGTATTTTCTCTTGTTTGTGTTGGTTTTGATGTTATTTGCATTGTATTACCAAACTTGATGTGTCCTATTTTTTTGTTTGATTTACATGATAATTCTTTTGGGCAAATAAACAGTTACTTATTATTATTATTATTATTATTATTTGAGCATCTTGTAATGGCAGTAATTTGTTTTCTCCTTGCAGCAAAAACAGAGATAAGCAGCAAAGCAATGGAATGTCAAATAGTGGTAGCCGAGGAAGCAAAGGAGGTCTGTCTCCGTCCCCTCCACTCTCCTCCTCAGCACCAAGGAAAGTGAACTCGTCAGGGAATGGAGCCCCGGCAAGGGGCACGTCCTCAAACACAGGCTCTTTGCCCAATTCCTTGACTGCTCGTTCTCAGTCGGGGAAGTCTGGGCAATCTACCCACTCCCACGCACAGAACCCTTCTCAAGACACTGGCCAGGAAGATTTACAGGATGATGCTATCATGAATCAGGTGATGCGTGTTTAATTTTTGGTTTTATAATTTTTCCTCACCACCAACCCCTGCAGTAGTCCTGCTGAAGATGGCTTTACTTTCTACTACTCACTGTACTTTCTCGTCTAAAAGTGACCCCATTTCATTTGCTTTTTCCATGTTTTAGCTGCATGTAATGTCTTCAACATTATTTGGAGATAAAAATATTCTCCCCAACTCTAGTAGTTATAAGAATGGAATTAGTTCATTTTCGATTAGAAATTATTTCCAAAAATGAAATTGAATCACCAGAGTATTTCCACCATAATTCATAAATGAAAAGCAAAAGTGCAAATGAGTTCTGTTGCTTTAGGCTGGGTACAGAGGTGAGTGGCAAAATTTAATTAGCCCTTGGCAAAATCAGAAAGGAAATCTTTGTAAGTTTTCAAAGTAGAGAAAATTGTTCAGGTAAATTAAAAAAGACAGCAGTCCTATTAAAAGCAGGAAACCATTATTTCGCATATATGCTGACTGAATTCATTAGCAATGGCTAGTTTCCTGAATTTTGGAAATTTAATATTCTCCTGTTCTGATAAAATGTTGTTGTCTGAGAGTTCACTAAAAAAATCCATGAATGTTCATTTTGAGAAATCTATGGACAATCTTGACTAATGTTGAGCGAACAACCCCTCATCCCATATAGTCCTGATTAGCAAGGGTCTACTGTATGAAGACAAAGGCTGTCTCAGTAAACTGACTCATTCACCCGCCAAAGCCCTGCACTAAGTGCAAGATGTAAAAATGTATAGTTTTGAGGATATGTTCTTTTTATGCTGTACGTGGTATCTTATAAAAGAGTTTTTGAAATTGTATCTCAAGGGTTAACATTTTATTGAACTAATTTGCCAGAACTTCTGAAAAGTTGATGTTGACTTGATTTTTGTTAATATAAATCTTAACATTAATGCAGCGCTCATTAATTCATTCTGTAGAATTTTAACTAAGAGAATTGCATGATGAAGTTTTCCTGTCCTATGATGGTGATGAGGAACCTGATGATGATGTTGCCTAAGTGTCTGAATTACAAGGTGGACATTAGAAAGTATTTTTCATTTCATTTCTGCATTGCACTTTAAAGTAATATGGACCAATTTGTGATTAAGATGCTCGTCTTGTGACTTCTTTGACCGTTGCCTATAAAGTAAATATTATTATTTTTTCTGTCCCTATTTTGTGTATATTTTGAACCTTGACTCATTTAATATGATCCATTTCAGGATTTGCAAAATGAAGAGCAGCTTCAGGGTACACAACAGACTGGTAATCAACGGCAGGGGGGGGCATTGAAGGGGGCGCTGTCTGGGCTGGCACTGTCACCTCGACTGCAGTGGCGCATGGGAGCAGCACTCTTCGGCGCCCCCGAACAGGACAACAATTCTTTCTTCTCAAATCATCACTGCTTCCCAATGCGGAGTCTAGTGCGGCCCCAGGCAGCAGCCACGTCACCAAGGGGCAGTGTAGATGGGGTGGGAAGCTCGGCAGGTCCGGGAACAAGCCACCCATCCGACGAAACTTCCCTCCATTCTTCGCCGCCCTCCTCACCTTCACCCTCGCCATCCTCCTCGTCCTCGGCATCCTCTCCTACGTCTTCATCACCGTCCATGGCTCTCCTTCCTAATGGTAAGCCCCATTTGTGAGTTACCATCTGTACTTATGATAATAATTTGTAAAACAAACAGCTGCATGGCAAGTGCTCGAGGCACATTATGGAGAAACATTGGATTAAGCTTTAAATAGTAGATTAAGAAGCTGGGCTCAAATACTCTCTAGAAGCACATTTCTGTTAAGAATGCAATGAGCATTTTTTTATATGGGTTATCTGAACCAGAAATCTATTTGTTCATTAATGATATAAAGTTATTTGTTGGGGTTATTATTTATTCATACATTATACAATGGGTATTTTTTTATATGTGGGTTATCTGAACTAGAAATCTATTTGATTATATTAAGTTATTAGTTGGGGTTATAATTTAGTTATAAATTTCTCTCTGTATTTTCCAGGGATTGGCAGTAGCAGTGTGGCTACCTCTCTAGGATCAAACGAATGGGTCTCAGGAGTTGGTAGCAATATGGAAGGGGGTCTTGCCATACCAGATGCTCTTCCAGCCATACACAGTACTACAGATTGGCAAGCTGCCTTTGGATTCTCTAATAGCCAGACACGAGATACAGAGAGGAGAGCAAGGCCCGAACTTGGACCGCTTGGTCATGGACTGGAGGGCCTTGGGATTTCTAGGAGCCACAATGATACAGAAGTTGTGTCGGGTATCCCCCCTGGAATTAGTAATTCCCTGAGGGGCTCTCATCATATTAGTTGTGTTCCTGTTGCTGGTGGGAGGTCGGTGGATGATGATCTTGGCTTTGATCCTTTCCATGAAACACAAAAGGCCTTAGCAGAAATGATGGAGAAAGAAGACCAACAGATGATGAGGGTATGTTTGCAATCATCCATAGTGTATGGGCTTCATGTAGTTTAGTTACTTGCTTGAGCAATGTATTGACACAATAGTCACAAAGAGCAATAACTGGGTTGCTGCTGGCCTGAATAACCTGGAAGTCTTTCAAATACAAAATTTAGCATGGAGCTTTCCCAAGTAAAAATCGGATTGTTTTCGCTAAGTAAACAGTTTGCTTTTTCAGCACTGTCTATTAGTGTGTGCAATAGTGGTTTTTTGTACTATGCTTGTATGAGGCTCTTATTTGGTCATTTTGCTGTGTAATTTTTCTTTGTAGTGTATTTAATTTGAACCTAGGTAATTTGAAGTCCAATTTTTTTGGTCCCGTGAATTTCAAATAAATGAGTTTTCAGTGTATATGGAATCACCAAATCATTGCTCTCTTTTCAAGAGGCAGTAAATATTATGATGAAACCTTCTCACATATTGGCAACAATAGTCTCAAATGAAACCTTAGCCAGCGATTGGTTATTGGCAGGAAGCTTCTTTAAGTGGTGGATGCTGTTATCGGCAACTATGTGTTTTGTTAAAAACTGCCACAACCAAACTTGCCAACTGCAAACAAAAGTGTTTATCATCTTTTAGAATGGTAGTGAAATCGTAAAACTAACTGAAAGCCTAAATGATTTTGTACCGTTTAGTCTTTCAGTTAGTTTTATGATTAGTTTTTTTGCATTGGGTGTTATCTGCTTTTGGAAAATAAATTGTCTCTCAAGCCTATCCAGGATGCTATTCTTTCTCACGTCACTCTGCCTCGTACTTGAACCACAGAAATATTTTTGTCACCTTCCAATATTCACTGGTATAATTTTGACTGCAGTGCTAAACGAAAGATTAATATTTTACCCACTCTGAGAATAATTCATGGCTGTCAGATGTTGAACCTTCCTGTGCAAACCCTCTCCGCTGACACAGTAGTCCTTTCAGTCTTAAGTATTTGATTCTAAGAAATAAAAATTAATTAATTGGTGCCCAACCTTTTGAGTGTTCATATCATGGTCTCAAAAATGCAGAACTTTGTTATATTTCCACACAATTTATATAATCATGCACCGACCCAAGTGTTGACAATGCTGTGCCATTTTCAAGGTTGGAAATGAAATGAAAATTACATAGTATATAAGTAGATACCGAGAAAATCACATAGTTTTGCGAACTTAGGTTGGTGTGTGATAATAAAAATTGTGTGGCAATATAACAAAGCTGTCTTTTTGAGATCATGATGTCTGTAACCAATTTCCACAAGGTGTCGCCTGGTTTTTTAAACTTTATATTTCTGGTGTTTCTTATCACCCGCCGCCTCCTCCAAAATTCCCTTTTCTATGTGCATCCAAGCAGGATATGCAGGCAGGACAGAAGTGAGGGTCACAGAGGGCCTTTTAATCACAACCTTGGTTGGGAAATTAGTTGATGGCAACTTTTTGAGCTGTACTTCCCCCTGCTCCAGAATTGTCTGATGGGATCCTTTGTGAAATTTTTTCCAGAGTCAGCAGCAGAGTGAACAGGATGTGGGTCAGCAGTGCCTCCACATGAACGATATGCATCGAGATATGCAGAGGGAGCAGCTTGGTTCCATTGGTCCAATTCACCACCTACCCCAAAACTACCCCCCTTCCCATCTTCGGCACCCCGTCGGTGGTGGCCTTGGTGATGGAACCCCATTGTCATCGTCTTCAGTCACTCCAAAGCCAACTCAAGTGCTTCATTCACCCCTCGCCCCACACATACAGAGGGGAGTCCCCCTCCCTGGTGCTGGTGGTGGGCGTCCTGGACCTCCCTTACCACCACCCGGATTCTCAGCACCAAACCACATGAATGCCTTCGGTCTTGGTATTCCTAGGCCGCCATCAGGAGCAGGTAGGTTAATCCTCTTGAAAAGATCTCATTTTTGTCGAGTAGGGGAACTACCTGCCCCTGCTATTTTATAAATAGGTCTACTTTCATTGTATTATAATTTTCATGATAAAGAATGTTGTGCCCAATTATATTTTCTTAAACCCCATTATGGCATGATTTTAATAACTTTGAAAGGATATTGACGTCAGCGTTGAATATGGGTCAAATGTGAGGTCATTAATAAGGTTACCGTAATTTTTTACAGAGTGTAAAATCACTTAATATTCTAGGAAATCTAGTTTTTTCCCTTTAAATTTTGGTGCAAAATGTCCAGTTTATAATCTCACTAGTGGTTACAGTCAAATAAATGTTTTGCAAACATGGAAGAAACATTGCTGGTTATAAAACATTTTTTGTGCTCCTTAATTATTATTGCAAATTTCCATCCAGTTTGGCCAATGTACCTAACATTGTATGAGTTAAAATGTAAGGTAAACATACATACCAATCATGCCATTCCCTTCCGTGGTAGGCACAGTCACAAAGTTTCACTCAAATACATATTTGTACACCTAACTCTACTTCAATAATTTCCTCCATACTGATCTATCCTTCAAACCTCTTTTGCTTCATTTACCCCTACACACGCCCTCCTGTTTTTAAGACTGCTAATATTCCTCCTCCTAAGACTTTCCTCAACCACATTCAATGACAACTTTCTCGGTCTACCTCTAACTCTCGCACCATTCATTTCACTCATATATGTTTCGTTATTTGACTCTCATTAATTCTCTCAACATGGCCAAACCAACGAAGAACTCTCATATATGACCATTTCTGGAGCATCTAACCCATATTCATTTATTACCCTCTCATTCCTGACCCTATCCATCCTACTTTTGCCGCAAACACTCCTCAGATAACTCATACCCTCGGTGTTTAGTCTACTCTTATGTCCATCCTGACATACCCATGTTTCACTACCATACAACAAAGTGGGGAGAAGTACACTTTTGAACACTGCAATTTTCGCTTCCTTAAGGCCGTTTTACACGGGGCACATAATTGCAAAAGCTAATGTATGTGCAATCGTGAATTTCAAAATGCACTGTGTAAAGCGGCGAAATTCAAGAATGCATGCACGAATGCATGAATGCGAGACGTCAGAATAGCCCCTGTTCTAATTTGGTGGTCGCATTCTTGCAATTTGTACGAATAGCACTCCATCTAGCAGTCGCAGTATTAACGACATCTAAGTTCACGTGAAGTTGACTGACGAAAAGGTGTGATAACCTGAGCGATGGATGTTTACAGTTATTCTTTGTGTGGGAGGATATTAACAGTTACTTATATTGTTATTTATTTAGATAGATATTTAATAGCTCGTTAAATTGTTCCTTTGTCATCCGCATAAAATTGCGGTAGGCATTCCTGTCTTCTACAGCCAGCTCCTGTTGGACCATATTAAGAATACCCATTCCCTCCTCTTGCCTACAGATCCACTCCCGCATTGAAAGTGCTCTTCTGGCTCTTCTTCTGTGGTTACGACTTTCTATGAGCTCTGCGACCCCGATCATAATTTCCACTACTGCTAGCTCTGCAGCAATCAATGCAGCCTCCTGATCCATTATTTTTCTCATAGAGAGAGATTGACTCAATGTCAATATCACAGAATCCCACAATCACCACAACCTTATTTTTCACTGAATGTCAACAACGTCGTGTACAGAATATCATATCTCTACTGTTTGAACAAACCACTCGCTCTTAGCGTACTTATCAGACGACTGGAATTCACGAATGAATGCATGCTTACGACCACCATGTAAAGCAGTCACGCATTCGTTTTCACAATAATTATTGCACGGCAGATTGCGGAATTAATGCAGTGTTAAGTTGTGCAATTTCGTGCCCCATGTAAAACCCCATGCCATGGCACGTGCCCACATGCTACCTACCACTTTCCTTCCAGCATCCGCATGTCTCTTTATCTCCGCATCTCTCCGATCATCTTTTGCAAAAATCTTACATAAGTACACAAAATCATCCACTTTTTAATCAATCACTTCACCATTTGCCCTCATCACACAGTTATTCTCCCCATTCTCCTTATCAAAAATCCATCCTACTTTTACCTCAAACACTCCTCAGATAACTCATACCCATGGCGTTTAGTTTACTCTTATGTCTATCCTGATATACCCATGTTTCACTACCATACAACAAAGTGGGGAGAAGTACACATTTGTACATGGCAATTTTTGCTTCCTTAGACAGACACTCATTCCTTGATATGCTCCAAATGCTACCTTCCACTTTCCTTCCAGCATTCGCACGTCTCTTTATCTCCTCATCTATCCGTCCATCTTTCGTAAACATCTTACCAAAGTACACAAAATCATCCACTTGTTCAATTACTTCACCAGTTGCTCTCATCGTACAGTTATTCTCACTATGCTCCTTATCTAAAACTACTACTTAAGTGTTGCACGCATTTACCCTCAATTCCATTCTCTTTGTTGATTCACAAAACTTACCTAGGAGCTTCTGTAATCCCTGTTGGCTCTCTGAGACCAAAACAGCATCATCCGCATAAAGTATAACTCGCAGGTTTAAGTTTCCAATCAAAACACCGTTGTTTTCACTACATGCATCTCTAACACATTTATCCATAAGTACATTAAACAGCCATGGTGACATTACGCATCCTTGCTTTACGCCCTGTTTTATTTCCAACAAATCACTCAGATCCCCGTTCTCTCACACTTATCTTACTATTATCATACATCGCCATCATATTATTCAGTAACTGCCCCTTCACTCCATAGTCCTTCAAAACCTTCCACAACCTCTTTCTATTTACCCTGTCATATGCCTTTTCTAAATCAACAAATGCACAATACACTTTATTTTGGAGGCCCATACATTTTTCTAACACTTGCTGAATTGCAAAAAGCTGGTCACTACATCCTCTCCCAGGCATAAACCCACACTTCACACCCCATATTCTGTCATAAGTAATATTCCTCACTCTTTCGATCAAAATTTTGCTGAACACTTCTCCCGGAATGCTTAATAAACTAATGGCCCGATAATTATTATATTCGGTCTTTCCCTCCTTCCCTTTGTACAATGGAATGATGATTGTATTCTTCAATCCACTGGAACAATAGAAGCCTGTAAGCATTAGTTATATAGTTCAGCCGACAAATGAGTAAATTAAACCCACACTTCAACATTTCACTGGATAATTTCAATACTCTTACTAATGTCTTCATTGTCACTGATCTCCTTTTCCATCATCACATTCTCGCATACTACTTTGCAAGGCTCATCCTCAGCGCCTGCACCATTATTGAATAATTCCTCAAAATACTCCCTCCAGCAGTCCCTGATATTGCTCTCATCCCACACAATCTCTCCACTTTAGTTGTTTACCACATTCATTCCCCTGCCTTCACCAATCTTAGCCCTTTTTACCCACTTCCAAAACAGCTTTTTATTACCTTCAATATCGCTCTGCATCTTGCTAGGTTCATCCACATACATTCTTTCCTTGCTCTCTTTCACAACGATTTTGCATTCATTCTTTTTCTTTCTGTAAATCTCATATGCCTTAGTACGCTCCTCCTCAGGTTAGGCAGCAATCATATTCATGTACGCCTCTTTCTTTTCTGACTGCAATTTTCACTTCTTCATTCCACCTTTCATTCTTCCTACCACTCCTTTTCCTCATACACTTTCAGCACATTCTACAATCACTCCTTTTAAATACTCCCAACCATCATTCACATTCTCATTTCTGATATACTTGGTCCATTCTCTTTGCTTTAAGGATATAGTATCCTCAAGCATGCAACCATATTGCATTCTTACCTTACCGTCTAGCAACCTATCAACTTTTACTCTCAACTGCTTACACACAACATTCTTCCTTGGCACCCACTTTCTGCCCAGATTCACTTTGGAGAATACCAAATAGTGGTCTGTTCCACATTCAGTACCTCTCATCACTCTTGTGTCCCACACTAATTCCCTCAATCTCTCATCATACACAACAAAATTAATCATGCTTTTACAATCGCCCCTTTGCCAAGTTTTCAACACAAACAATCCTTTTTCCAAGCACACACCAAGTTTTCACCATTATCATTCATTCGAGGGTCACCATATGGCCCAACCACTCTCAGATGCATCCCGCCTCACACCAACCCAGCCATTCATGTCACCTAGTACAATTATTCTCTCACCAGGGTCACATTCATTCAAAACCTCTC
Source organism: Ceriagrion tenellum (assembly GCA_963169105.1). Taxonomy (NCBI): domain Eukaryota; kingdom Metazoa; phylum Arthropoda; class Insecta; order Odonata; family Coenagrionidae; genus Ceriagrion; species Ceriagrion tenellum. The sequence continues at coordinate 55,638,487 of OY720641.1, forward strand.
AGTTTTTCTCAAAACTCATCTTTCACACTATCACTCTCTCCATCCACTGGTGCATAGGACGCCACAATCACATCTCTCCTAATACCTACTTTCATTCGAACCCAGAGCAATCTAGGGGGTACTACGTAGCTCACTCATTAAGAATGAGTCCTACACCTTGACTGCTGTGTACATTATCGTCAACTCCTGACCACATTGCCAGACCACTGCCATTTATAGTAACAACATCCCGCCCCTTACTCTTAGTTTCACATACACACAAAACACCCATTGATCTCACTTTCATTTCATTCAACAACTCATGCTCCTTTCCGTATACTTCTCTCACTTTCCAAGTACCGATAGTCCAGTGCGTATCGCTATGTCCGTATCTTGATGGGCCAACCTTATTCAGCTTCCGCCACCCATCGTGGTTTTGGCCGTCAGAGGCTACTTAGTGATTCTTATGAGTAAGTTATAATGAAGTATACTAGGTTACCAGCCTTTGCAGTACCGTATCACGTGCAGCTTTCTGTGCTAGCATTTACAGCGCTCTACCGGTCAGTTTTGGTGCATTTTCACCAGTATGCCACAAGAGAAACCAAAGATTGTTTTATGATTTCCATTCTTTCTATCCCCTCTCCTTTCACGTCATTATTAAGTCACAGACTGTGTGGTATCTGCCCACGTTTCCCATGCCTTGAACAGGCATTGAATAGCAGTATTAATGTCTTTTGCCATGTAATGTCTTTTCAATGTTTCTCTCCATATAATTTGTCATAAAATTTTCATTCACTTTAATGGAATTCTCAGTATTCCTTGCCAGAAGAAGATCAGTAAACCTTTCTTGAAAATATGATGATTTGCATAGTGATATCTGTTTCTCATAAAATTAATTTTTGTTGTGAGTTTTTGTAATTATTGTCTACAGTATTATTAAGTAATTGGACCGCAGTCTTGGTACTCCCCAACTTCCATCAGAATTGGTTTGGTATATCCTCTTAACCCTCATGCCAACGGCAGGGTTTACCCTTGTTAGTCAATTGCATGGATGCCCATGCATAAAATTCGTGAATAAAACATGGTTTAAATGAAGAATATTTCTCCCTACCAAGTATACTCAAGATACTCTTATTACATAGTGTAAAACAGTAGTGAGCTATATAGCTCAGTATTTGGCCTTCAAGCACATTAAGAGAAAGAAATAATGTAGTTGCATGGGCTCACTTTTGGCTATTCAGGCACAGCACCTCCTTGAATTAGAAATAGGGGGATACAAACTTACTAGAATGTCATAGAGTGCATCCTTTACTTTGGAAAATGATTCAATGTGTATTCCACTGCCGAGGGAATGGTTTGTGTTTTAAATGATAATTCATCTTATGTGTGAGCACATGGTCATCGCTTGCTTGGTGCTTTATTAAGCCTCTCATGTATAACTTTTCAAGTCTCAAGGAGTGGAAAGCTTAGTACATAGACAAAGCAACATTAATATTGGTGATCGGAAGAATCCTCCTATGAAGGTAACACCCAAAAGCCACACGAGAACATAAGAAGTCGATATGTTATTCCCAATTATGGATGAATCCTTTAATTGGGAAAAACATATGGATTTCTTATGTTCTCGTGGGTATTACCTTCTTAGGGGGATTCTTCCGCTCACCAATATTAATGTTGCTTTGTCTGTGTACTATGCTTTTATTTTTAGTAGTCTAAAATACAGTGTGGTGGCCTGGGGCCATGCCAGTTGTTCCCCTAGCCTATGTAGGCTTCAGAAATGTGCACTCAGGATTTTGATGGGTATTAACAAATACAGTAGAACCTCGATCTATCGTTTTTCAAGGGGATGAGCAAAAAAAAGATGGATGCGGGAAAATGATCAATGTGGGAAAAGATTTCCCGGGAGCCAAAACGAGATGAAAATGCGAGAATTTTATGGTAACTTTTCACAGTAGAGGGGAATCTTAAAGGAATTTCTCTTAAAAGCGGGAGAATTGTTAAATTTAATGAAAATACTTAGTGCATCTCTAATTTTTCGTTTGACTACTAACTGTTTAAAATATTTTATTAGTATTACATACTTAGTGCATCTCTAATTTTTCGTTTGACTACTAACTGTTTAAAATATTTTATTAGTATTACATATCCCAATTGTGTCTTGGATGATAAAAGTAAATAAACAAGGGCCATTATCATGTTATTGGATGATCCTCAAGCCCGCGCACTGACCTATCCATGCTTAGAAATTTATTCGTTTCAAATATCTTTGAGGGTGAGAAGCACGCCTATAATTTGCTGGGGAGGATGTAATTTGTTGTCGCACTTTTCATTGTGCTCCGCTGACGGAAGAGTGCCACCCGTTAAAGATGGAGCGAGCTTGGCGCTACCAAGTGTACTCTTGTTTATCTGGAGTAATCGTGTAACCCACGAGGCATAGGGAAAGAGAGGTGTAGCAGGTTATCACCATCTGGTTCAGAGAGGCAAAATTTAGTGGGCAATCAGGTTGAAATGAGGAATTCCTATATCGGCGGTTGGAGTTCCGCTTGGCATTACTAAATGAACACCAATTTCAAAAGAATAAATCATTTTGATGGGCCACGGTGCCTAAAAAACAAAAAAACACCATTTCTGGCAATGCAAGCCCACGTCAGACAACGGACAAGAAAGAACTTAGCCCACGCTCGCAGGACTTCCACTACGACAAACTAATGGTTGAAACATCTGCGTAACCTTTAGCCGTCTTAAAACACCTATTTTGAACAGTTTCGCCTTTAGGCTCAGAAATAAATACTTCAGGAAAATGAATAGATATAAATACCTACTTTAACTGTCTAAACACGGAAAAAATAAAAAAAGGAAAGAGCACAGAGCATGTAGGGTTTGGCCGCACTTACTATAGGCCCGAGAAGTGACCATGACGAAGGTCAAGGAGTGACTGATTTGCCAAGGTTACAAGCCACGCCCGCTGCCCTCTGATTGGTTCCACGAGAGTCAAATGACGAGAAACCCCACCTCCCTCCCTTCCCTCAGCCACTCCCCCATTTAAGCCCATGTGGCCCACGTCATTGGAAACAATGCACTGGTTACGTACAAGAATTGGGTGAGACAGGTAATTGGGGGACCCTGTTTTCCGCCAGGAAGGACAGGGCAGGTGCAAGACCTTTGACCCTCCCGACCCTTTCCGCGGAAAGGACCCCACCCACTGAAGGGCGCATTAGTGGGACGTAGGTTAATTTTGCTCAAGTTTTTAATCGGCATAAACTTTCAGAACAAGTATAATATGAAGTTTGTCCGTTATTTTCTGTTACATTTGATACCAAACACCAAGGAAATCCGTTGATATTTACCCACATGGGTTATATCAGATCTCGATATGGTGCCGAGAGCGAGAGTATGACAACTACTGGTAAGAGAGCATTAAGAGGATCATAGGAAGAATGTTTAGAATCTCATGGCGAAGGAATGCGGCCGCTAACGAGCGAGGTAGGGACTCGCTTGGGTAGGAAGGAGGAATGCCAATTGGCCTCTAGGAAGGAGTTTGGGCCATTGAGATGAGAAGGGACTCGGACGGCAAGGGCTACCCGTCCGTCCTGCGCGGCGCGTCGCCCAACTCCCTCCCCTTCCTCCTTTCCTGCTGCGGAGTGCCGCAAAAATCCCAAAATCTTACTTCGGTGTAAATTTTTAGTTTCATCTTTTCAAACAAAGAATGCGGGAATTGCGATGTGGGGACCGTGATTTGGAAATGATGGAAGCGGGAAAACAATACTTCGGGGAATGATGGATGCGGGAATTATTAACGTTATCAGCATGGAACTACATTTGGGACCAAAGACGGCGAACGATAGAAGCCGGAAAACAATCAATGCGAGAACGATAGATCGAGGTTCTGCTGTATACCAGTTAGGGGCAGTTTTTTAAGGAGCTTAACATGTTGATTCTTCCATGTATTTATATTTATTATGCTATTGTATATGTCAAGGAGCAGCACCAAACCTTGGGTCAAATAGTTTAATGATGTGCACATGAATGACACCAGGGGAAGCAGGGATTTCAGAACTGTGTCTCACACTCTCTCTTTGTTCGCTAAAGGGCCATCCTATGTTGATTGCAAATTCTATAACCACTTGCCTGCCAATATCAAAGGTGCTCACTGCCTCTCAGCATTTAAAGCTATACTAAAAAGGTATTTACTCTCTAATGCCTTCTACTCTGTTAGTGAATTTCTAGTCATATAATGTGTCGTATGTATTTTTATGACTTGTCCTATACATGTTCTATTGTCCTGGGGTCAATAAATTTATTATTATTATTATTGTTGACACGTCTGCAAACCGTAGGATCTCTGATTATTATTACATTTAAGGGTTATGTATACTGCCACACTCTGTACACATAGGATACACATTGGTTTAGGGAAAAGGTCCAATGCATCTATGCTTCTAGATAGTATTATAGTATTTCCATTTTTTATATCAACATCTAGTGAGTATTATTTTCATTTTCTTTTCATGCTTTCAGCAGGGAGCAAAATCCTTCCGTTCATGGGACTTGGCTCTGCTGCATCATCGTCAGTGGCTATCCCAGGACCTCCTTCACCGTCGCTAACAGGAGGAGTGTCTGGAGGAACTCCATTTGGTTCCATCATGTGCAATGGCCCGTCTCCTCCCACAATACCCAATGGACCTTCTTCGAATTGTCCCCCTTCTCCTCATGCCTCCCTGACGAAAGGGGAGGCCCGCAAGTTAGGGGAGGGTGGAGCATTTAACATGAGGGAATTCCATGATGGATTGCGGGCAATTTTGCCTGGACTTGGAATGGCCAAGGGTAATTGATATAGCAAATAGTGAAATGTGTCAAATAACCTACTCCTGTTAATCAATCTCTCTTTTGTATGGTGGTGGATTGTTTTGTGGTAGGTTATGATATCCCAGTACTCTAGTTTACTCTGTAAAATAAAACTGTTAAAGTGCCCACTCATGATCAGTTATGGAATTGAAGCTGGGCATGTAAGTCGAGCTGTTCATTCCATAACTCATTGGTGTGGGGCCACTCATTCCAAGCATGACCCATCACACTGCTTCACACCCGGAGTGAGGAATCAACCGATTGGAATTACAGTAGTGACGGTGTGCCAAAAGTAACAGTGCAGGGGTGGTTACATTCCCAGAAGGATATTGTATCTTTTTCCAGCCAGCTAATGTGAAATTTTGCCGTAGTTGTTTTGAGGGTCTAGATGTCTAGCTCTCTTGAATTGTGCACAGTTCTTTACTTCACATGCGAGAATGTCTTCCACAAGCCTCTAAAAAGTGAACTGGGGTGAATTTATGACGGTTTGTGGCCCAGGACTGAAGGTTTTGGCCTTATTCATCCGTAGCAAATTCCTGCAAACGCCTGGAATGACATGCTGATGGAATGGGCTGATGCAGCAGTTGTCTTCTTGGGGTTTGTGTATCCTGAGGAGGGTTGATTTTTTGGTTGAAGGGTGTGTGAAACTTAAGAATCATAGTTGAAATGAGTAAAAACATGCTGAGGAAATTGCTTGAAGAATGTGGAGAAAGTTAGATGAAAATGGATGAAAGCTGCTAGGCTTGCCAATGATCATGCATTGGTTTCCCAATCAGCCAATGGTTTAAATCTTTGTCAGATCAGGGTTGCTGCAGACCTGAAAATCGAAAAGTCAGAAATTAAAATTGGACTGGGAAAAGTTGTGGGAAATGAAAAATCACCCTGGAATTTTCTCTACCAAGTCCAACTCTAATTGTTTTCAACAAGTCAAGAGTACTATTTTTGGCTCAATTTAGTACTTCACATTAATGGAGCATTGGAGCTCTTGGTGTTTACCTATTGATTGTGCCTACAAACAACCTTGGCCCTCACCCTGGCCAAGACATAACAGTAAACTACCATCCGATAGGAAGCTGAATTTCTCCTTTGAGCAGAAATGGTGGTGCTCCATTTGTTGAGAAACTTCATTCCACTTTGGAGCATACATTATAATAATAATAATTAATGCATTGTGCTCCTATTCCTGTGTCTTCATTAAAATACGCAACCAAGATCAAACATTTTCACATGGGGAAATGAAAATGTTTGCCTTGAAAACCTGGAAATATCCTGGAATTTTAGTAAATTCTGGTCTATAGAAACCCTCTTAGATAATTAGCAAGGCCATGATGAGGTATATTGAATGAAGATAAATATCTAGAACACTTAAATTTAATGGGGTGTACATTAGAGCAGACGAGACAGTTTAGTTACTCGTGCTGCATTTTGACTGGAGAAGGCGTGGATCTGTCGATGAAAAGAGGATAATCCCTTTGGCTCAAGAGGTTTTTATGAACAGTGGACAATTTGTAACCTTAATTGTGGGCAAAGATTCTAAGAAAAGGTAGGTGAAAATTTTAATCCTTAGATGTCTGGAACCAAGGCTGGTCTTAAGGAAAGGAGAATGGCAATGCATTCAATAAGTTTGAGGTATAGTTTTGGAATGGGTAGGAAATTTTTAATGGAGAAAAAGGAAGAAAGAATGGAGATTAATGATGTTCCTTGATATATATATATTGATGTATTGACAAGGAAAACTTCACTTTGTAAAATTTGACTAGTTTTACTAAGTGAAGTTTTTTATGAAGAAGATATGTGGTTCCACAATGTTAAGCCTTAAAATTTGATGTATATTCATGAAGGATAAGTTTTTGTTGGAGGCAAGAGATATAGCAGATGTGTGGAACATTTGACCATAGGCAAGCGGTAAACAAAGGCCATTATTAAGACTAAGATGCCTGTTAAGCAAGGAAGAGAGAGGAAAAGCCACAGCATTTTAAATCTTAAAAAAATAGAGGAAGCATGCTAAAGTGAGGAGAGAGATCGAAAAATATTTGAAGATGGGAAAGGAAGAAAGTGACCCATTTTAAATTTATTCTTACCTGTAAATTAGAGTTGTAAATTTTACGTGGAGAACTACGCTATCAAGAGTTAAGCTAGTCCATAAAATAGATAGGGAGCCACTGGTTTGGTAGATTGCTGTAATAAAGTTGTCTTTATACTTATCAAAAAAGTGATTGATCAGTGAATAATATGATCTTGAGTTCCATTTTAATTTTTTGTGGTGACAGCTCAGCAGTAGGTTAAAAGAAATATTCTAAACGATATTTGTCACTATCAGTGGTTATTGGGGAAGATAACCAACATATTATAATTTGCACTTTAACAAATGGATGGGTTTGGGTGGCAAGGAAGGATTGTTTGGAGAATGGGGTGGAAGGAAACCTCTCATTGGCATTACCTAATTTCTAATGATTGGTGCCAAATACACTATTTAACATCCCTTTTTAGGGGTAGAGTACACTTGACCACTCATATGGTACTCTCCACTTCGCTCTGAAGTTATGGCTGGGATTCCATGGAAGAGTTTCGACTCTGTTGGGTATAGGCCATAATCCCTCATGATGGGAGCTCAGTATTCCAGCCATCATACCACCAGATTTTTCATCTTTTATTGTGATTTTCTCTTTTTTCAGCCTAGCATAGTAAAGTGCTCTGCCTATTTTGACAAAACTAATGATAAATTAAATGTCTGTTGTTAAATTATGTATTGAGGATGAAAGTTGTAATGCTCATTAGTTCTGTGTTAAGTCTTTGCCCAGAATGTCAAAGGTGACTTGGGTTTTCTACCGGGTCAAACTCTCCATCTTGGGCGAATTTCAATGAACAAGTCGTCCATCGTCATCAGGGTATGACGACGATGACAGTTTGGAGTTTGACTTGGTGGAAAGCCTGAGTAACCTTTAACATCATCATATGCTGGGAAAGCCTTAGATTTTCTTCTTAGCCTAGAATTTTACCAGACCAAAGTGAATCTATTGTAAGAGCTGAGTTTTATTAGAGCCTCCACATGCAATTCTTTTTGCACATCCTGCAAGTCTTTTTACAGATTTGAGTAAATGGCCATGAACCTGGAGGAGATACGTGAATGTTTACACTACTCCACGGGTTCATTTTTAAATATGCCAATGGTTTATTAAAAAATTAACTAAATACCTAAAATCTCCATTAATGAAGTGGGGGTTCACCATTATTGTAAGTTAAACTAGCGTGAATGTATATATTCCATATTTCTAATTCTAGGGATGGTCCAACATCCTCCAGCTCAGCAGCAGCAACAAGACTGGACGGCATTAGATCCTGCAATTGTATCCTCTACCCCACACTTACACACCTCACATTCAACTGGATCCCTCAACTTGGCCCACTCTCACTGGGCTAAGTCCTTGGAAGCCCTCTCGACCACCCCTCTACTCAACCAGCCCACATCTGCCTCAACGTCTCAGCTCCCTCCCTCGACTGCTGACCACCACTACTACAGAGGCCACGGCCACTTTCAAGACTTCGGTGGCGGTAATGGTGGTGGCGGTGGTGGCTGGTCAACGCAAATGAACAGTGGAGTCCACCTTGGGTCTGTTGCCCTGAGTGGCCCAGGTCGCTACCAGCCCAACATCTTGCAGATTCAGCCTCAACAGCAGCAGCCTGGGCTAATGGGAGGGCATCAAGTGCACCCATTTCTAATGAGACCGCAGGATGTGGGAAACTCAGGGCCATCGCCTGCAGCCCCTCCTCCAGGTTTCAACCCTTTACGCTCCTCGAAGACAGTCCCCGAAGTGGCTGGCATGGAGAGTAAGTGAAGTAGTTGATTGGTACAATATTATTGCTCACTTATTCATTTAAATTTTCAATAATACATCTATAATTGATCTAATTATCTCATGCTTTGTTTAATAATGCACCGCATTATATTCAACATGAAATAATGGGGAGTTCATATTACTTAACAATGTTTGATGCTAAAGCTCTCCTCAAAGTTATACATGAGACTTTCACCTAATTGCACATTATCTCATTGAACATAAGAAAAAAATGAGAAATGATGCTGTGCACTATCTTATCCCAATGCCATCAAATGTATATTGCAACCATCATACTTTCAAACCTGGAATTTCTGGAGATAAATACATTTTTTGAGTATCAACAATGACCCTAGATATAGCTGATTATATGACTCATGGGAATTGATGTGTTTGGGATTGAGCTAATCAACGGATGGTTGGCATCTAATACAGTAGAGCACTGACTATACAATGACCGAATAACTGACCATTGGATTATCTGGCAATCACCCCACAAATAACTCATCCCCTACTCTACCATTCTGTACCACTCCGCTCCCTCCCTACCTACTGCCACTTTTGCTCACACTCACAGCCAGTGGCCATGGTCAAGTCTACAAAATTGTTACATTTTACACATGCACAAGGTTTACGTACAGTAGCTTTTTCAATTATGCTGATGATAGTGTTGTATCACTGTGAGTATCATGTATCACTGCTCAATGTTAGTGCAATCCCGGCAAGGGAGCTCTTATTGCTTTAGTGGCTGTTTTTTTAGTTTACTAAGTTGCCCTCAGAAATATAAATGATCTTTGAATTTAAATGTGAATCAGAATGGTCTTGTGGATCTGAAATTGAAGCAAGACTTCTAGTGACAAATATGAAGTTTTACACTCTCATCAAAATTCTAAGCTCCGGAAGCTTCTCGAAGAAACTCAAGCTGAAATTGTGTAAAACAGCGATATTGCTAATATTTTGTTAAAGATGTCAAATATGGGATATGAGATAGCAGGAATTCAGTCAACTTTAAGTCTTTGATAGGATAGTACTAAGAAAAATTTAGGGACCAGTTTCTTGCGCTATCATAGTAGAATGGAGAATAAGACAATCTGGAACTGGAGCTGCTGTGCAATGAACAACTTGTTGTTGGACTTTAAAAAGCAGAAGGCGAAAATAGATGGGGCACATGTTTCAGATGAGTGAGTGAAGGTGGCCAAAAATGGGGATGATATGGCATAGACTGGTAGAAGACCACAAAGAAGACCTGTTGGATGAATGGGAAAAGTTGAATGGATGGAGTTCGTGACGACTGACAAAAACTTGAAGCTTGGGTAAACTATTTGCAGATTACGGTAGTTTGAGAAGACTGGAAGGACTTAGTGTGTGCATTGCATGGACTCCGAGGTCTCAAAACACTAAGTAAATCAATTATATGATAAATATAATTGATATATTCCAAGAAGTTTAAGATAATTGAAAGGGAATCCTAGGAAGATCTTTGCTTGCAGTGGCATGTCATAAGCACGCCACTGAATTGGGGTGGTCAGTGACCTTGACTTGTTTTCTTTGAGAGTGGGTTGAGTAAACAAGGAGATAGGACTTGTAACTTCTGAGGGGTGACTATCTATGGTGCTAATTGATCCATGACAACTGACTCCATGAAATACTAGGTTCAAAATAAAGATTGAGTATGCATCCTAATTCTGAGTTAAAATTTGTGAGCTTCACAACCTGGATTTGACTGCGGCAGCAGTTCGGCCCCGACAGTTGGAGGGACTCCTATCTCCCGACCCCAACAGTTGGTTGTTCTGGTCGGAATGTGTGTAGTGGCTTTAAACAAGGTCACAGACCACCTCGAGTCAGTGGCGTGCTTACAAAGTGCTACGGGCAACTGGTGGTGGCTATTAATTGGCAAGAAATGCTTGACTCCATCTCGAGAAGTAACTGATTAGGCTAGCCACACCACACAGTCGCTTTTACAGTAGATCTCGTAGTTTTCCCTAGGCTGAATTACAAAGTTCATGAAGTTGACAAAATGCTAAATTTAGGGTGCGCGGTGTCGGTTATTGCATTAATGTGTCTCCATTTTTGGTTTTATCATATAATAAATATACTGCTGAAATTGCAATAAAATTATCTTTAAAGTGGTGCATAAAGCATTGCACTAGCAGTACAGGGACCAAGATATAAATTTTCAAAGTACAGCGGCATATCATTTTGATGCCGACAGTAGATAATGGGCACTCTACTGTATATTGCCTGGAATTGTAAAGTGATATGTTTAGTAGAGTATTTGATTCATTTATTTTTCTTCCTAGGACTATGAAATACATACATAAGTATACTAGTAAACAACCATGACTGTAACTTTTCAAAGAGCCTAGAAGTTAATACATGTTTTCTGGTACGTTCATTACATTGTACAGTTTAGAGAATCTTTTGTAACCTAAAGTAAAAAAAAATATCTGACAATGGAATAAAAATACCAATTTAGTTAAATAAAGGTGTTAAATCAATAAAATTAATTATTCTTGTGTATCCAATTTTTTTCAGATTTATGAATCTGGTCAGCCAACCGTAAGCAGCATCAAGCTATCTTTGGGTATCTGGCAGCTGATTGCAAGTAATCAGGAATGGTGTTTAGAAGGCAGGCTTGCATGATTTATGGCAAGAATGGGATAGAAATTTGCTGCACACATCTCTTTTGAAACTTCTGACCTACCTCTACTGGCCAATATCACATCACCTTGAACATCCACAAAATAAATAATTCCCAAGTATCATTTTATGAGATTTTTCAGACTAACCACTTGCCTGGTCATCTTTTGTGTATACTAATGCTCTCTTCTGAAGCAGTATGCTGTGGTATTTATGGCTGAAATTTATTTGACCATTACTTTTGGAAAAACACAATGTTTTACTGAGTTACCTGCAATTTTTGAATGAAATCGTAAAAATATAAGCATCATAAATTGCACTGTCAGGTATTCTTTTTGCTCTCTAAATAATGAAAGGGTGAGCATTTTATGGAATTGTAACACTCACCAATGTAATGCAACCAGCTTATGGCCATTTTAAATCAATGGTAGAAATAGATTGCCCACTTTTGAAGAGTATGCTGTAGTGTTTGCAAGTGATAGTATTTCAGTTTATGTACTTGCGATGACACAGTTTATTTGCCTTCTCAATTCAAGCTAGTGGTAGCTCCAATTGATGACATTGGTGCTCAGTGGTTATAACCTTATGAGAGTGATTTCTTTCTCATATCTGTCCTTAGGGCAAATTGCATTTTTAAATTTGTTGGTCTTGCTGAATGATATTTGTAGTTTTATCAGTTAATTCTGACTATGCAAGTAAAACTCAATTTACTTGTTAGTGACCTGAAGTGCAGTGATCTTTTGGGCTCTTTGCTGGGAAAGAGGATGTGATGAGCTACAAAATGCCAGTGAATATAATCGAAATAAGTACTCCCTGTGTAATATCTTTATTTTAGGGGAGTTGAGGTATTTAATTGATGACTTTAATTGCTTATGTATGCATGTTTAATGGCTAATTTCATCAAGTCTCATCTTCTGTTTTTCTTTGGTGCTAAAAATATGTATGGAAAAGAGCTCATTTCTTTGGGAATCATGTACTGAAATGTGTTAAAATTGTTTAACTTAACTGGCTATTTACACTATTGATCTGATTACAACTTACATGTTAGTGTCATAATTTTAGTTTATATATATGACCTTGATAACTCATGATATTGAACAGAAAATGCTCACCCTAAATATTTTTAATTTCATTGGTAACATTTTGGAAATTGTTTCTCGAATCATGGAAAGTTAGCATTTTTTCAATACTGGGAATGCAAGTCATAGTTTCTTTAAGGTTCTGAACCAAGATGACCTTATTATTGTGAACAAATCTCTAAAAAAAAATCCACTGTTTTGAACATTGGAGATGTAGGCTTTGTCATCTTCGTAAGTGCATTTCAAATGTGGTGCTTGTGAAGCCCCATTGGACTGCCAAAAATGTGTGTGTGGCCCCTGTATTACAAAGGAGGGCTGCTTGAAGTTTTATTCGTTGGCCTTGCCTTTTCTCATGAGCATGTGAGCTTAATACCATTTTCTCTAATGCTTTCTCTTCATTCTAACAACTTAATGGGTGAACTTCCTTTTCACTCACCCCCTCTTTCCCCTCCCCCTGGCCTTCTCCATTCTTGCCACACGTGGTAGATGGGGAAGATTGTCTCAACTTCTGTGATCCCATGCAGATGAGTAAATTTTACTGGCCATGGTGCAGAGGTCCCAGCCTTAATCGACTACCCTTCCTAGAGTGCTCCTAATGGGGAATACTCACCAGGCTGTACTAAGATTTTTGTGGTTTTGAACAACCTCGGTAATGGTTGTCATAAAGAAGCCAGCTAAAAAATAATGGCATCAGGAAAAGGATGTGAATCGACCACATCTCTATATATATATATAAAAAGAAAGATATATAAAGAAAAATATATATATATATACAAACACATGTATACACGCCGCTTTACCTTTGTTTTGTGGTTATATTCTGTTGTAAGTTTCGAACAATTATTTTGACCTATCATGTCTCACTCTTAAGTTTTGGTGGTCCTAATATCCTTCTTTCATTTCTTTGCCAATTTGATCTTGTTGATTTGTTACAATTCTTGGGACAGGTCCCAGAATTTGTAGCAGTTCTTTACCGTATCATGCAATTCTTTCCTGAAATGAAGAATAAAATGAAAAAAAATGCATTTGAAAACTGATATCTTTGTGTGAACTCATTTCCATCCCTTTTGAACCTTATTACTTATAGTTGAACTTCTTATGATTGGATGTCACATCTAAGATGTGGGACTTCTGATCAGGGATGTTAAGCGAAAACAGAACCAAGCATATAGTTTCGTCCCGGAACGAAACTAAGTTTCCTTTTCAGCTATAGTTTCGGTTTGGAATGAAACGTTATGTACAACTTTTTAGTTTTGTTAACGGAGTGAAAGTAGGTCACCTGACTCCTGTCAGTAATGTGCATTTGGATGGCAGAAAACATCTATTGTAGATAACTATGGTAAGTTTACCATGGCAATAAAAGTTGCTATGGCAGGTGCCAACGGAATGTTTGCAATAATAATTCTAACCCTAATGATGGATTACCATGGTGAAAGGCCAGTAATATAAAAAGGGCATTAGCAGAGTTGAGTAAGATGATGCCAACCCAGAAGAACACCTACATATTGGGCAGGATTCTTTCCTCATATTTGGGTTAGTATTTGGCAGTGTATTAATATCAACTCCATAATGGTGGATTTATGGTAAAATAGCTACTTAAATTTAAAATATTACAATATAAGGGTTACTTAGTAGTCAAGCACAAATCACGTGATACAGAGCTGGGTGCTTGACCAATTTGGTATACATGAGCTCTGTGGGACCCCTTGCCATGGACATGTAACTTCAATTGACATTAGTTGCTCGAGTGGTGGATAGCTGTCAACTGATCCTTTGAGTCCAAACTATGGTGGATGTTTTGCTTCATTTCCTGGCCATGGATTTTTTTCACCCACTTCCAGTAAACCCATTGCTATGAAGTTCATGTCACATACAATGCTAACATTGCACATTTGTGCAATATTTTTAGTTTATCAATAACCATTCTACTAGAAATAAGAAGCCTTAAAACCTGTGAAGTGTTTTTTTCCTCATCACCAGTAAACCATTATGCCCTCTGCCCTGTGGGTGGGACACTGATCTAGCAGTTGCATCTTATTCTTTGGCTTGGTTGTCGAGCAAGAGTGCATCCGACAATTCATTTGATTGCTCACACTCGTGCATGGTAGCTTGAGAAGTTTAGTGTTTTTAAGCGTAATCCTCCTCGCCTATACCCTTCCCAACTCATGGTTGAGTGAAAGCAGTACTCAGGGCAATGACACTAGCTACTCTGTCCAGTAATTAGGACAAGCCTCAATCTGAACACCTCTTGTCCCCATTTGTAACAGTACGTGGTTGTCCGTTAAGTTAACCATCATGAGTAAAGACAGGGCGCCACTAAAAGGTATGATACGATATGGGGGAGGATATGAATCGATCAGGAGGGGTGTTGCGGGTTGCCTAAACAAGTGATTCCCAACTCATGAGTCTCAACTCCATGTAGGGTCGCAGAAAACCCAGACCAGGGATTCAAGGGAGTAAGAGACTAGCACTTGATATTGTTGTATAGTTGCTATATTGTATAGGGGCCCTGAGCAAATGTTGCCTATTATTTTAGAGTCTAGAATAAAAAAAGTTTGGAACCTTCCCTGAGACCACCGACATTAATCTATCTTTTGAGACTCCCCAGGTGGGCACAGGCTCCTCGAGTATTCAGTAGTCAAGAATGAAGTTGATTCCAGCAATGATGGCACGAGCCATTGATGAGGCAATAATTATGCTTACCTCCTTTTCAATGAACCAACCTAGCCGGCAAGCATAACAGTCTCTCCGGAGTGAAGCATGATAAAAAGATTGGAGCCTTCACTTGCAATTATGTAAAAATTTATAGTGTTGCAATTAAAGATATCTGCCAATTATTATGAAAGATATTCGCCAATTATCATATCAATGTACACAAAAATTTCAGAATTAGTGACAGTTACTCCAGGCCCAAGTTTTCTAGGAGATAGAATGAGGGATTGAAATGCTTTATTCATATATATGATGTACGACAAAAATCAATAGTCAGTATATACACGGGTAACACTAAATTTAAAGGGAAAATAAGACTTTCCACTTTACTTGCATAAAAGCTATAAAATCAACTTTATAAATCGTATAATATATAACAAATATTTTTGTACATTTCCCATTATTTACATCTAATTGTCATAAATAAATGATTTTAAAAACAGCATAAATAAAACAATTTCAACAACTAAGAATTCTTATGATCAATGCAATTTCCTTTTATCTTTGTGCTCTCTCCACTTGTTAACAGCAAACATCAACAACTGTCGCTGCTCCAACAGCAGGGTTACCAATGAGATCAATAGGCAGCAAAAACTTACTGCAAAATGGCCAATTTTATTTGTCCCATATAAGTGCCTCTGAAACAAAAAATAAGCCAGTTAACAACATCATGAAACCATCTAAAGCTTATTTAATCAAATCACTAAGTTCAAAGTTTTTAATGAGAGAAAAATACCAATCTCATTTGAAACTGACCATCTCAGATTTCAACTAAACAAATTATTAAGTGGCTGAAGTCAACTTATTTCTATTTTTTCATACTCTTCTCCTTTTCCAATTGATCCTTTTCTTCAATTACAATGGAGTAATTCCACAAAGTTGTTTCTCAGTACTGTTAGCTATAGTATATTATCTGGAACTCCGAAAACTTTCAGGCATTTTTTGCACAAAACTTCACAATTAATATGGTGTCAGATAATACACAATGTCACAAAGGTAAGTTAAAACTTTAAAAAGGCTAATCAGCAAGTTAATATGTACAAGAGTATATGAGCCTTCAGCAGTCATGTCACTTATCTATATAAAACCGCCCATTTTGCCAAAATTGTTTTTTCATTCAAATTATAAATTAATTAAAGGATATTTGTAAAACATCTTGACACGTTCACCGCTAAGTGCATCACTGTATCATGTGTCAGAATCATTCCAGTCACCTGGCAGTGACAGAATGTCCCTCTCAAACTTTCAGTGGTCCTGACTCCTTTTGCTTGGAGGAGTTGTTTATTCAGTAAATGCCCAGCCCTCAGAGAAGGCGAAAAATGATTCTGATGGCTGCGGCCATGATTTTTTTTGCCAGCTCCATCTACTCTATTTATAAGGCAAGCTAAACAACACTACATCTTTTTGGTTTTATTTGATGCAGTTGGATTTCAGTAAATGTGCATTATTAGAAATACTATATATTATAGTAAATATTTCACAAGCCTAAAGGCTGGTGAAAATAAAATGTGAAAAAAGTGTGCAGAAAATGTTCATTCTGGTCTTTGCCCTCTTTCTGTACACTTTTTTCCTGACTATTACCATGCACAATCTTTACACACTTCTAGCACATTTTTCATGCACACCTATTGCACACTTTTTGAACACTCTTGTCACTGTTTATCAATAAGCACTCTTTATTCATTGCCACTATATGTCTTCATATGATTGTGAATAATGATATTTAACAGTCAAAATTATGATGAATATTGATAAACCACCCCTTATTTTCAATTGTAAGTGGGATTACAATTCTTGGTAGGAAAACCACATTTTTATCATTTTTTAATAATAGTAATTACGTAGTTGTAGACCTTCATTACCCTTTCTATTTCCTATTTGTAATCTTTAATTTCATTAAATGTTCCATGCCACACATGCACATTTTAGTCACACTTTAGGAATGCTATTCGCACTTTTTGCAAATTTATGTGCACTCCATTCACACACTTTCTTCCCACTTTTTCCCACTTTATTCACACTTTTGTCACTGTTTTCATGCTTTTAGTATACTTTATGCACACTTTTGTCTCCTTATTCACAAATTTTTGCACATATTTCTGCACACTTTTCTCACACTTCATGCAAATTTTATTTTCACCAGGGAAGAACCGTGTATATACATAGAGGAATTACTTTACTGTGCACTGCAGGACTGTATAATCACAGCCTCATTAAGGGGGATCAGTCGCCACTGTGTCACACACTGTTTTTGTACTTAAAATAAATAAAAGGCAGAAATAGCAAAAAATAATAAAATTCTTCCATATTATGAACACACAGGTCAAAAAGAATAAATTGATTTTGAAAAACTTTTCAGCCATCAAGTAGTTAAACTATTGTAGCCCAGCAGTGAACATGTTAAATATAGAATTAGTAAATATTGTAAAATTTATAATAGCAATTTTATTTGTTCCATAGGATTTTTACAAATCATAGAACACATCCAAAAAATATATTCTAAATTACAGAGGTTTCACTGAGGTTTCAAATTCTGACTGGGAATAGTACCTCTTCTCTATGAGATATTTACACAGTTCTTTCTTGAATTTAACAACCCCCTCTCATTTCTTTATATGGCTCGGAATGTTATTATACAGTTGAGAGCCAATATAAAGGACTGTTTCTATGTTGGGCACTAATATTATGAAATATATGCACGTCAAAATGTCTTCTTGTTCCATGGTAATGCACATCACCATTTATTTTTATTTATTTATTTATACTTACAACCCCAAAAATAGCACTACAATGGCCTTTTACATCGGGTGTTTTAACATTAACAAAAGACAAACATACACACCCATGTCCTGAGCGGATAATATTCTACCCGGTTGGGACTCGAACCCGCGACTCTCGGGTTAGCAGGCGAGGACTTTACCCCACCGCCACCGGGACCGACAAAACAGTCAGGGTGAGTTTTCACAAATACAGCACAATATTCAAGCAAGCCATTATCAGAGAAGAATGGCTTACAACTCACTCTAGGTTGTAAGTTGAAAATGGCACGCAGGGCAGTTTTTTGCTAAATGAATACTCGTTTAGTATGGGTGGAATGACCCCAAAAAACAATATTCTTACATAGGTGGGAATAGAAATAACTAAAGTAGACCATTTTCAACACATTGCGTGATACAGCATTTCTCAATGATCTCAAAATGTAGATACCACGGACTAATTTTTTGGAGACATAGTTGATGTGATCTCTCCAATCAAGTGATGCATTCAATTTTAAGCCCAGAAAGGATACCTCGTCAGGTTGCATGATAACAGAGTTATTAATTCAGAGGAAAGATAACTGATTAGGTTTTGAATATGAGGAATGAAATAACAGAAAATTAGATTTGGTGACATTAATTTGAAATCCATAGCTGGAGGTCCATTCAGCCACAGATTGGACTGCTCCGTGACTGAGGTCGATTAGCTCTTCAAAGTTTTTGTGCAAAAGAGTATGGCTTGTATCATCAGCAAACAGAGTAACAAAACCTTCAATCAAGTGGTGTGGAAGATGATTAATTGAGACAAGAAACAGAATGGGTCCCAGTAGAGAACCCTGAGGCACACCCAGATTCCGAATTTTCATGCCAGATGTGTATGCTCTGGTCAACTCATCATTATAATTCTTAATTTCAACATAGTTTCCTGTTCTGAAGGTATGATTTGATGAAGTTAAGGGGTGTGCCAATGACACCTCGATCAGACAGCTTTCTTAATAGAATTGAGTGGTCAAGTCGATCGAAAGCTTTGGTTAAATCATAAAAGATTCCCATTGTACTTTCGGAACCATCCAATGAATCATGGACATAATTTAGAAATCTGAAAATCACTAACTGAACTGATCTACCTTTTATATAAGCACATTGATTTTTATATAGCAATTTATGGGAGCATATGAAATTAAGTAACCTCTTCACAAATATTTTTTCAATTATTTTTTAAATCGGGGACACTATAGTGATTGGTCTATAATTTTTTGGATAATTTTTGGAACCCTTTTTGTGCACTGGTATAATTTTCCCTATTTTCAAAGATTCAGGAAAGATATCAGCATAAAATGAATCATTGATGATATCACAAAGAGGTTCACAAATAAGATGTGCAACAGCTTTGATAACTTCAGTGGGTATTTCATCAAATCCTACTGACCTACTGCGGGATAGAGATTTAATTGTAGACATGACTTCAACATATATGGTGTGAAAATTGGTATCAAGGAATTTCTCGGAATATTGTAGTGATGTGTTGTTTGTAAGTAGGGTAAATATTATGCTGTGGGAAGGGAGAAAATGACTGTTGTGTGTCAACACCGTATGAGGAGGGATGTGCAATAAAATTTATGATGTTTGGAAATAAAACTTCATTTGCAGTTTTGTTTGTAGAGTCATTCAAAATATGGTTGAAATACATGAGATTTTCCTTCAACTTAGGAACTACATTGGAGCCCACTTATAAAGAACCCGCTTATAACGAAGTCCCGCTTTTAACGAAGTGAAAGCTGCTCCCATCAAAAAAGGCCCTTTCGCCATGTAAAAAATCCCGCTTTTAATGGAGGCATACTGAAATGAGTCCCGCTTATAACGAAGTTAGTCATGCGGCAAGATATCCTTTACATATTAAAACTCTTCTCAGCTGGTGCAAAACATTATGGCAATATCACCTTCGTGTTAAAACCTCGAGAGCTTTATCAATATCCGATTATTTACGCACACGAATGCTCTGCAACTCCCACCCCATCTCGCTAGTCACCCCTCCCCTTCTCTGCCATTGGCTCCTCTCGTGCTCGTCGGTTAGTCTCTAGTGGTTTGCTGCTGCGTCTAGTGCTGCATTAACTTATTTGTGCAATCGTACTGATGGTCTTGTGACATTGATCACTATGGAGAGCGATAAAATAAGAAGAAAAGTGTTAAGTTTAAATACTAAATTGGAAATTTTTAAGGACATAGGTGACAAAATGACTAAGACCGATTTTGCAAAAAGTACGATATTCACTTAGTACTTAGCCAACAATATTAAAAAATCGGGAGAAAATTGAAAAAATCTAGTGAGCATGTGACTTTTGGAGTTCACCACAAAAAAATCCGCCGCTCTAAATATGTGGATATTGAGGATACTGTGTTTAAGGCGTTATGTTATTGACGGCCGAGGGGAGTGTTTAAGGCCTCATTTTCACTCTACCCGTGTTTACGTATCACTCAATTACGAGTTAACGATTAAAGATATTGACTTCTGGTTTTTTTCATTCCGTTTGAAAGATATCATTCCAAAAGACGATGCGAAAGAAAAATTTGTATCCCTCTGGGTTAATGAGGAAACTCACCTGAACTTTGGCTAACAAAAACACATTTCTTAGTCAGAAATTTGAAAATCAAAGACGGTCAACCTCTGGGGACATCTTTCTTCTATACGATACGTAAATAACATCCATCCTTACTTGTTTTTAAGGTCGCAATCATTAAAATGGTGGACCCTTGCTCGCTAAAAATCTCACTATTTTCCGACACTATGGAGGCAAACCGTGCCGTGACGAATGTTTCCCCCCCTGAGGAACTCTTCCACTGCCTCTCAAGCAACGCTGAGTCACCCTTCTTTCTCAATATAGTATAATGTTTCTTTCTTTTAATAGTTTCTTCTAGTATAATGTTTCAACCTGCCCCCTATCTTCTTAAGTGAATGTAAGATGATCCCAACCCCCTTCCCGAAAAACGTCTTACGTAATGCTTGGTTGGCCCCTTGGAAGTCCGACTAGAGTGATCTAGGGAGTAGATTACGAAAGTGTCAGGCACGGCCTCCCATTTTGTGTTTCACTCCCCTACCATTCCATGTTTCACTCCCCTTCAGTTAAACCTTGTCCCTTCTTCCTCTCCTTCACCTCTCGGAATCCTTTCCTCTCCCTCGGAATCCCCTCCTTTTCCTCTCGGAATTGAATCGCACACTCATGATTATTTCTGAAATACAAATGTAATATTGCATAGTAAGAAATACATCCCTTTGAGTACAACCCTCAGAAAATATGACTAAAGATTTTACCCCATCACTATATTCTATGAATACGACCGATTGTTGTATTACTAGGTTGAAATATACCACGTGAAGAAAAAAATGCATCTACTGTATGGCTTATATATTTTCCCGGAGAGTATTCATTAAAAAAGACGGTAGAATGAAATCTCCAGCAGTAATCTTCTTAAACTAGCATATCCATTTACCTACATTTTATTCACTGGCATTGATCAATTTTCAACTACGTATAAACCGGGAGAATAACTGTGACGAACGCATTAAATCATACACCATAATTACTCGTGTAAGCCGTGCCCTCGTGTATCCTGCGCACCCCCATTTTCAGGCAGGCTCGCGAGGAAAAACATTATTTTTATGAAAAAATCAATTTTCTGCCCTTGAGCCTGCATCATTTTGTCATAACATGAATGCAAGTTCTTTACTAGAAATTCTGTGCCTAAGTTAAGAGTTGATGTACATCTTTCTCATGAATTTATTGCATTACGTTTTAATATCATCACGATGCACAGCCGGTTTTATTGTGCATCTTTTTCTGCCAGCATCACACAGTAAATACAGTTGTATACAATCACACCATTCAGCAATAAAAATGGAATCTGTTCGAAATGAAATATCCAACTAAAATAATAGCAGAACTATACACAATTTCAACCTGTGATCATTCGATTACGGAAATCCGTCGGCAAATCAACAAATAAAAGCAGAATGCCGTCCGTACCTGATAGATACATGATGGCAGTGGTCTCATCTGCTTTCTGCGCAGTAGCTGTGGGCTGGGACAATTTAACAACACTGGAACGTCTTGGAAACACACGGAAAAACTAAACTCAATGTAATAGCAGTTATTATTCTTTTATTTAACTCAATGTAATAGCAGTATTTATTCTTATAAAACTAAAGAAAAACACATCCGTGGAAATAGAATCGTGAATCATTAATGAATATTTATATCATATTAGTTCTCATTTTTAGTTTTCGTCACTGCTACTAAGATCTGAGAAAATCACGTCCTCACTTTCACTGTCCCACACCTCACTGTCTTCGATTCCGTCCATGTCATTTGAAATGCAACATTTCTTAAAGCTTTTTACGATTAAATCCTCTGGAATCATCTTCCATGATGCCAAAATCCATTGACAAATCTGCATCAACTCTGTTTTCTCGTGGGAGTTTCTTCATGTATAGTGCTTGCCATCCACTCTGTGTACCGGCTCTTCATGTTCGCTTTGAATGGTCTATTTATAAAAACGTCTAGTAACTGCGTCATGCCACCTGGAATTGTCACCTGGTCAGTCTTTCTCTCTCGTAGCCTTTGTTTTACAGGTTCTTTAAGATGCCCACGAAAACTGTCGAGTACTAACATGCTCCGCAGCCGTAGTAAGGCACCAGGATGGGATTCCCACACACATTTAATCCAATCTAAGACCATGTTACTGTCCATCCAACCATATTCTTGCGCCCTAACTATTATACCGGCTGGAAATATCACTTTCTTGGGTAGAGTTTTTCATTTAAAAATAACATAAGGTGGGAGTTTTTTCCCATCTGCCAATACTGTCAACATCACTGTACAATGCTGTTTTTCATAACCACCACTTCGTACTTGTACAGACTTCTGGCCAATTTCATTCACAGTTGTTTCTGTCGGCATCTCGAAGTACACTGGTGTTTGGTCTGCATTTCCAATTTGTACCAATAAGTAGCAATGTTTTTTCCTCAGCTGAATTACATACCTCTGAAAGCTTTCCAGCTTATCTTCATATACATCAGGTAAGCGCTGGGAAATTGTCGTCTTTCTCCTAATTGATAGTCTGTTTCTGATAAAAAATCGTTGTAACCATCTTCTACTCGCCTTAAAGTCTGCCAGAGCAACACCTAATTCTCTCGCTATTTCTCTTGCTTTCACCTGGCACACTTCTGTTGACACCGCATACTCATACTGTCGTCGATCAAAGATGGATGAAGCCAGTCGTTTTTCTAGTTCAGGGTATTTTGCACTTTTACCCTTAAAAGCTCTCATACTTTTTTTGCAGATTGCAGTTTTTCCTTCATCTTCCTCCAGTCTCTGATGCACAAATCAGATACACCATATTTCCTTCCTGCAGCTTGATTTCCTATTTTTTCGGCATCGCTTATAATATGTAGTTTTATACTCACAGGATACGATCGCAATTCCACTTCAGAATTCATTTTTAGGGTGGTAAACGCAAATTATTTTAAAATGCCAAATGACTCGAACTCGTTTACTCCTCTCTCACATGGAGCGGATAGCACGGACAGAAAAGCACCTATAGTAAGAAGGTACAATCTCTGATCATACAAGTCTTGCCACTATGTAAGAAACAGAGTGCGAATCAAGCTTCTTGTTGTGGGGGGGTTAGGCAATCTGCTTCGCACCGACATAAAAATAAGTACCATTTCCTCAGTTACAATACTGAAAGGTCATGCGAAAGACTGTAATTTAAGGTTATTTGCCTCCTTTGGCACAATTTGCTTATTATAATGAAAATTCAAATTTTAAAATTTTTTACACCTTTCAATATAACTAATTAGATGAACAAGGGTAAAAAAAAGTTTAATAAATCAATCGACAACTATTTTTTATTTTTCGGTACTTTGCAATACTTTCAAAGATGCTGAATAACTTTTTTATTTTTCAATCAATTTCAAAAACTTCTGCATTGTTACACATTAATTGAAGTAATTCAACTTTTTTTGTATGGAAATAATGCTTACTGAAATATAAATAGATTTATGAATTTATATTTTTTTTTTAAGTTTTACAATTTCCAAGTTGAAAAAAATACAAAAACATTTTTCCAGATTTCCAGTCAGTTTTACGTGTACAGACTTTAGCATGCATAGAAACTTTCTACATAGTTTCCAGATAAGGTGAAAAAATTTCATTGTTAAGCTTCTTTTTTTCATTTCATTCTTGTAGTTCTCAAGGTATTCAAAATTAGTGTAGTAAAACCGTGAAAATAATGATTTTTGGGAAATGGCATTTAAATTTTATATGTACAAAAACCAGTCTTCTTCTTTCATAATGCTCCTCCTCTCTTGCTCAGATTCCAATAAAATTCCACACATACTCATAAGAATATGTACTATTAGTAAATATCCAAATTGGAAAGTATCAAAAAAATTTCAAAGATGTCATTTTGAAGAAGGCAACTCCCATTAAACAAATAGTTTGCTTGCATGAGATGATGTCCTTGATGTTTCCCGTCGATGAGGTACGTCTGTAGCAGAGTGATGACCCTCCTTTATCCAATCAGCTGCAAACCGTCTTGCTGGAAAATCTTCTAGAGCAGGTCCATTTATGGATATAAACATTAGAGATGATAATGTCTCAATATGCATTCTGCTCCTTAGTTTGGTCAGTGTATTGTTCATTATACTGAACCCTCTTTCAAACTCTGCTGAAGACACAGGCACTACTTTAATTCTGTTAAATAGCTCCTTTATTGAATTACCCAAAAATTCCTGGTTTTTTAGTTCCTTATACAAACGGAATTCTTTAATGGTTTTTGACACAATAGAATCTTCATCACTTTTGTCATAAATGTTTACCGAATCCCATAGTGATTTCATTCTATCATCATCAAACAGAAGAAGTTCGCCGAACTTTTAGGCCACCATGCTTGGTTTAATACTTCACAGTCTTTAAAGAAGTGATTAGCACTGGAAAACCTTGCACTCAAATTATCAACTAATCCTTGTAAGAACTGTCGTCTAAAGCTGTCAAAAGTATCCTTGTTTTTATTTGATGGTTCTTTTATATCTTGACCTTGATGCTTCCTGGTTTTAAAATATTCCACATTTGCTACTTTAAGGTAAATCCCTTCAGCCTCCTTCATAGCCTGTAAGGAATTGATGCACACCCTAATCTCAGATGAAACAGAGATTGGATCTGAATTCTGTGATTGAAAATACAGTGATAATTGTTTTAGAATTTCTAAAATGTCTCTGAACAATGCCAACTCGACAACAAAAGACCATGTTGTCAACTTTTCTAATAATCCTTGATATTTTGCTTTATTTTTTGGATTATGCACCCATCACATATATTATTTTTTAGAAATTGCACTAGTGATGGGTAGCTTGTCATTACAGCTTTTACTGTGCTACAAGATGATGCCACCCACCGAATGTCAAACATTTTTCCAATTTTTCTGAATTCACATACCAAAGTAGTAGCAACTTCTTCTAACTCTCTTTCTTTTTTTGGACTGGTTGAGAAAATTCCATACAAAGAGTCTATGAATGATTTAAAATGAAGTGGATCTGACATTGAATTAATAACATCATGCACAGCAAGTTCAAGCTTGTGGTTTAAACAGTGAATAACAATCAGGTCTTGGTCATACCTACTCTTCAAGAATGTGACCACTCCTTGGTATGCTCCTTGTAAATTAGCTGCACCATTTGATGCAAATCCAATTGACTGTTTGCATAAAATTTCATCTGTAACGCCATGTTTATTAAAACAAATGGAAATGCTTTCAGCAATAGCCTTGCCAGTCAGAGAAGTTAATTCTACAATATCAAAAAAATAGTAGCATGGTTCACCATCAAACATACATCAAACATACAAAATCAAATTTGATTAATTCGAAATAGTGGTGCTTTCATCAATAAGCATACTAAATACACAGCCTGATTCAGTTAAATGTTGTGCTAATGCCTTTAGCATTTTATTGCTTATAAAATTAATCATGTTAGCACAACTGTGGTCTGAATGAAGCATTTGTCCAACATCAGTACCATTTAGGTTCTGCAATTTACATAAATGTGTAAAATTTAAATGGCTCACCTCTTTTACTAGTTAGGTAAGCTGTATGGATATTGCGTACAGTAACATCAATTTTCTCTTCATTTTTATCTTCCAATAGTCGAAATTCTGTTGCCAATGCTATTGGCAGTTTTTCATTTTTTCTTTCTGCCAATATTTCTGCACATTTTAGGTGAAACTTGCCTCTCCCATGGTCGCTGATTTTGTCGTTCAGTTTTTTATCATTTTTAGCTTTCATGCCTTTCATGAATCCTGTTTCCGTATGCAATTTGCTATCTTTTAAGGCACCATGTTTTTGCACATCACTGCAGAAGGAACAAATTATTTCACCAGATGCTTTATATGAAAGCCACGGCCTGCTACTTTTCCACTTTTCAAATTGCTGCAACTTGATATAGCCACCAATTAAGGTCGTAGAAGTACTTGCATCCACAATATCTTCATCACTAGGAAATGGATCTGTATTTTCTGAATGAATATGCATAGATTTCCTTATATCATTACTGGTACTTGCTTTCTCGAATGAAGGTGAATATGAATTGACAGTATTCTGTTGGACTGTTGTTGACCAAAGTCCGGCAGGCAAACTATCACTCACTGATTCCTTAGTCTTTTTCTGTCTTATAAACATATCAGATAAAACAGTTTGACGTTTCCTTTTATAAGTTTAGTTACTTGTACCTTGCATACTAACTTAAAAGTCAATAAACGAAACCAACAAAACTAACAGTTATGTGGAATCACAATAACAATCACGACTGAGCACGCAGTTCCCGTGATTGCCGCTTGGTGTTCCCTGTACTAGAGTCTGTTCGAGCGTAGCCACGACGTTGTTGTTGTTGTTGTCAGGAGGATTCGTGCAAGCCGCGCACCCCCATTTTTTCACCGGAATTTCCGGAAAAAAGGTGCGCGGCTTACATGCATAAATACGGTAAGTTATTGTTAACTGTATTTCTTCTGTTGCCACTGGTCCGACAATATTATCGCTTTGTAATGCCTATCGGAAAAGTAACGATATTTTTTTAGCCAAGCCTTAAGGCCTGGTTACACGATACATTAATCTATACTTGTTCATGTACAAGTTCATGAACGAATGCATGAACCAAATAGAACAGGTTCTATTTCCCTGTTCATGCATTCGTACAAGTTGGTGTGGTTACAAGATGAATTTTCGCGATCATTCACGCTTTCATGTATTCGTACATTAGCTCGTACGGGTTTTAATGTATCGTGTAACCAGGCCTTTAGATTCGACTTGAAACGCCCCGTGTAGTTCCGTGAAACATACAGCAAATTCTGTCAGTTTTCAATCCTAGAGACGGGACTCCGCTCACCTCGCCCAGGCAAAACTCATCTGAGAGTTTGACGCCCAGCGAGACGAAATTTGATACCGGGTTTGTTTTCTACAGAGTTCCCCACCTCCACTTCCCTTCCATTCGCTCACTGACTGCCCTCTTCCATGCCGAGGACCTTCCCATTCCACCCAGGTTCCGGAAGGACCAGGTGCCAGTCGAGGAAATTCTGAAATGGAGCTTACCGATGTTGCACATCGGAGGCTAGCCTTGATGCTGGTGATTGAAATATAATGCGTGGTTTATATAATCATAAATGATAGTCCTCATGGAAGTTGATACCGTTCAGGAAACATACTCTTTCCTTTCGTGAAAATTTCGTCATGTAAATAGGTGAATTTCGTGAATGTCTGAATACGAGACAACAAAATAACCCCTCCTCTGTTTACTATCTTAACCGCATGAAAGATAGTTGAAATAGTATGTTCATTGAACGTCTCAGGTAAAACGTTCTTTAGAAGTTGGTGAATGCGACAGACTCTGAAATGGAGAAAAAGAGCAGTTTTTTCGGTCGATTCGGATGGTAGCCTTTTTCCTAAATGCTTTTGCCTAGATGCTTCTTTCCCTTTCCTGTGAGAGGATATAAAATAATAGCCGCAATATTACAGCAGTTTGCTTGGTTCAAAGTTCAATTCTAAGTTCACAAGAGCAGGCCCTCATATAATGAATTTCGGATATAACGAAGTAAACTGCCGGCCCCCTCAACTTCATTATAAACCTGCTCCACTGTATTATTTCAGTCATTTGCCTCAAAAATATAAACATTAAATTTAGCTATTCCTTACCTCTGATAGATAACATAGAAAAGATGATGCAACCAGGCATGCAACATATTTCTTTCCAGGAATTAGGCTTGGAAGTGGATTTAATTCACTAGTTGAATACCGGGACTGTATGAAGATTACACTGCAAGTAAAAATAAAAGTCTTGTACTGATAAGGCTTCACAATAAAACATGATTCAAGATAAATCCCACAATCACACCTGTGTATAATTCGTGCCAGCATATTACCACAGTTGGCAAACACTAAACCAACAGCACCAAGATAATAAGTCAAGCCATAGGAAACTCCCAAAAACACAGCAGACATTAAGGCCATAACATGGTTGTACCTGAAATGTCAAGTTAATCATGAAAATGTACATTGCACAAGGACTTAGCATTTCCCTGTTACATCTATCTCTCCACATTCATGGAGTAAACATTGATACTTAAATCTATAAATATAAATCAATTACATTTTAAAACATTTTGTTGTTAGAGGAGAGTATTTCAATGTAATGACAAGTCATTGATGTCTCTAAAATGAGCAAAATGAAATGGGACAAAATACAACTTGTAATAGAAATATGATTCTGGTAATAATAGAATTGGAGACCATGAAAAAAGAAGCAAAACTGCAAGTCTAAATCAACAAGATTCAAATGAACATCACTCCAATTTGTAGATACTGGTTAAAAGTATAAACATAGAATGGGTGTATGTAATAGGAAAGTAACAACTGGCCTACCTTCAGGACAATAGGAATCAACATGTACCAATGTAGGGGAAGTACAAAATGCTGGCGTCCAATTAACATACAATACTTAACTCTTAATGCATCCAACCAATCAAGTATAGTTTGATTTACGGAGCACTTAATAAATGACAAGATAAAGTATAAGGTCTAACACTCATTTTGACCATTTTTTTCACATGCACAAAAAGCAGTCCCAATGTAAATGTAACTATCCTTCCTGCTTTCTTCGATCTCATGAAGAACATAATACTATGTAAAACTGAAGGATTTCCCAGCAAATGCTTGACCCCTTTGTTACAGTATAAATAAGGGACATCCTTCAGGACAAACAACCATGAAGATGATGGCAGATTATGCCTTCAAAATGTTGGTGCCACTAAACAACAGCACACAGTGGGAAACCTGAGAGCTCTAAAATATAAAGGGTCATTTTAATAAACATACCCATCAAGTTGTGGAGGACTCATAGCAGCAAATGAATAAGCTTCAGAAACTCCATTTATCGCCAATAAGGGCAGGTATAAACAGTGAGCACGGAGAAGGCTGGGGGCTAGCTCTGACTCAGAGAGACCTTTTCCTCCATAGACGTAGAGAACCAAAGCAGAATTTGGAGGACCCAGGGCCAGGGCTAGAAATCCCATTGAAGAGGTCAAAGTTAGCAACAAGGACAGCACCTCTGCTGCTTCTCTTGCAGCCTCCTCTTCTGCAACAGTCCAGTCTCTCTCCAACTGTGATCTCCTCCTGGCATCTGCTCCCCTCTTGACAACCTAAAAGGTACGTCTGTGAATTACTTTAATTTAATGATTAAGGTGGGAAACTGTTAGTGTATGAGCAAAAAAAATGAAGGTCACTCATTCATATTTGCCCCTAGTCTGTTTTGAGCTGTCATATGTAGCACCCCAGGGGGGCTATGCTCGAATTTGGATTCGTATATGAATAGGTGATTTCATACGAGTCACGTGGTACCAACCCGTATGGCGGACGGATTTGGTATGCTCGAAATGTGGGGGCGGGCGATTCGAAGGGTTTTGTTGCTCGTACGCTCGCGACCGCTTGAGTTCGTATACTTTCGGAGGATATTGTTGATAAGATGGCGGCGGCGATGTTTCGTTTGCTGTTATTAAACAACGTTGAAGAGGAAATGGAAGCGGAAAAGCCCCAAAGGTTACTTCGGGAGCGCATTTCGACTTTTCATTTGGAGGAGAGGAAGTTCGTAAAATTGTTCGAAAGACCTAGTTGGCGATCTAATAAGGGAACTGAGCCCTTTCCTCCGAGCACCAACACGATCGTCAGCTTTGACAATCAAAACTAAGGTAAATGTAGTGAGTTAGAACAACCGTTATCATTTCAGTTATTATTCAACGTTTGCATTGTCCACATCACAAGCATTTTAACGCATGTAACCTCCGCGAAGTAACGAGCGTAACTTAACTGACATAGAAAATAATTACAGCGGCTAGCAGGTACCCATGTTTACATCACAAACTTTGCAAATTACATGCGTAGCAAGCTTGTTATGTGAGCAAGGCATTTCTTATTTATTACCTAGACCTGCATTGAAATACTAAATCATAACAATTTATCAATATAATAATATAAGTTGTGGGAAGGTGTTTCGTTAAGATGTTGGTGTTTTTTTAACTTCTTAAGTGAAATATTATCTATCTTTTGACGTGTATATTTCTTTGCTATTGTCTTGAGACCACTGCTTACTTATTGTATTTTTAAAATTTTGATAAATATTCAACTTTTTTCAGCATACTGGTTAATCTACTGTTACTCTGTGGATATATGGATTAAGGATAGTGTTGTGTGATGACATCATATGATCAAACACTGACAACTTTTTGTAGAATTTTATTGTATGCAATTCATTGATTGTATATGGTTATGTTACCAGAATTTTCCTCTTGTTTCATTTTGAAATTATTTCTTCGTTAAATAAATATCAAATTTCTTTTACCATTGATGTTGTTTAGTGTCCAATTATTTGTATGGGTTCAAATACATTTATTCTTATGCATCCAAGGTGATCTTTCAATGTAAGGAGTATGGCAGCAACTGGTTAAAAATCCTTTCAAGTTGTGTGTGACTTTAAGATGTTATTTGTAGTTCTTTAATTTAGCATTGATATTTAGCTTTGATTGATTTCGGCGCTCTGAATCAGTTCTCACTGTGTTCTTCTTAATTACCAAAGCGCTTTTTGCTAGCAAAGAACTTGCTTCGCCAAAAGGGACAATAGTTAAGTTTCTGAGGTTATTGGAACCGCGGCGAACAGCGCTTTTTGCTAGAAAAGAATTATATTCGCCATTATTAATTATAGTAGCCATTGTCAAATTCCCGCCGGGATTATTGAAACCGCGTCGAAGAAGGGCTGTGATTGGTTTAGGTATCACATGTGGATTCGTACACCATTGTTGCCACATTTTCTATACGTAGATCGATTCCACTCGCACGGTCGAACCCGCAAACGCCTCGAGCATACCAAATTCCCATACGAACTCGCCCCATACGTATCAACCATACGAAAAGGAATTGTTACGTATGCGAGTTCGTATAGTTTCGAGCATAGCCCCCCTGGTGACATTCAACTTTGCTTATACTTGATTGGTGCTGCCGTCAGCAGCACTCTCATGTACTCCTGTGAGTCGAATAAAGGCAGTTTGTTGAAAAACACGCAAGGAGTAGGATATTCCTCTCAGGCACCCACCTTAACCAACCTAAGCCAAAGCTTAAATACTTAAGAGTACCTCACTGCACCATGATGAGTGAGTTATGTCAGATATTACCACAATTGGAAAAACAAGGAAGACCACAAAAAATAACATGAATAGATATTATTGTGAAGCAAAAGTTCAGAACAAGAAAGGCGACAATAGGTACAGGTATCAACAGTAAACATGTACATGAAGTGATGATGAAATCTTAGGAACAAGAAACTGAAGAAGACTTGGGAGGATGTATGAGAAACAGATAAACTGAAAGTAAGTCAGCCCCAGCGTCCTATCAAATTTTTTTGAAGAAAAATCTGAAGCAGTAGAATGATAATAGAAAGAGACAAAAGTATGCTGATTAAAAAAGGAGTGATAGGGGCCACTAAAACTAAAAGGGGCCACTAGGGGTGCAAATAGAAGAGAAGACCTATCAACAGAAACCTGTGAGTCACGGAGAAAATCTAACTATTAGGTAGGCAACTAAGTTCCCGCCGTTTTTTTTATTTTATAAAAGTTTATTTTTCATGAATTAATCAATAATGTATTCTCCTTTGTTGTTAACAACTTTATTAAAAGTTTATTTTTCAATAAAAATTAACAACTAATTAATCAATAGTGTATTCTCCTTTGTTGTTTACGACTTTTTTCCAATGTTCAACAAGGTTTTCAATACCTCTTTGGTAGAAATCACCTGGTGTAGACTCGAAAAACTCATCGAACCAAGTCTCAATTCTGCATCATTATTGAAAGAAACTCCCCTAATAGCATTTGAAAGAGATCGAAAGAGGTGAAAATCCGTTTGTGCCAAATCGGGAGAGTACGGCGGGTGTGGCAGCACTTCCCAACCATGAGTTTGAATGGCTTCCTTGGTCATATTGGCGATATGAGGGCGGGCGTTGTAGTGCAGCAAAAGAACACCATGCTGCCGATTAGGCCTTTTCTCTTGAATAGCCATATTGAGTCGTTCCATCTGTTGAACATAGAGTTCCTCGTTGATCGTTTGGTTCCGTTCAAGCAATTCGTAATGGATAATCCCTTCCCAGTCCCACCATACGCAAAACATCTTTTAACACGGACGAAGATCTTGTTTCACTCGCAGGGTCGCTTGTTTACTGGGGCTAAGTCATTCCTTACCCTGCTTCATATTGATGTACAGGCACCATTTTTCGTCGCCAGTAACGATTCGGTAAAGAAATCCTTCCTTGTGTCCATGAGTTGAACGGTGACGAGCAAGCAAACCAGCGGAGATTGTGGCTCGTTGATTTTTGTTGTTGTCACTTAAAGCATGCGGAACCCATGCTCCACACTTCTGAACCTTTCCCATCGAGTGAAGATGCTTCTCTATTGCAGTGTGGGAGCATTCCATTTTCTCTGCCAGTTCCCTTGTCGTTTGACGCGGATTTTCGTGCAAAAGTTGGTTTAATCACTCTTCATCAAACTCGACTGGACGGCCAGAACGAGGTGCATCTTTTAGGTCAAAATTTCCTTTTTTGAACTTGGCATACCAATCACGAGCAGTTCTTTCAGCTGCAGCACCCACTCCATACACAGCACAAATGTTGCGAGAAGCTTCTGCGGCCTTAGAACCTTGATTAAAAGCAAAAAGAAGGTGGTGTAGAAAATGCTCATTTTTCTCAACTTGACATTCCATTTTAACGATCTGAAAAGTAATAGAAATTTATCTTAAAAAAAAACAAAACATAGATTCCAGTAGAACAAAATATTCTCTTTCGAATAACTTCAAACATTGTGCCAAAAACATTTAATGACATGTGGAATGTTACAATGTAAAAAAACGGCGGGAACTTAGGGAATGTTAAAATGTAAAAAAATGGCGGGAACTTGTTTGCCAACCTAATATATTACTGACCAAGAGTTAGTTCTTAAGAGAAAAAAGGGCAAGAATATAAGAATTGAAGATGAAGTCCTTACTAATATGATAAGGAATGATAACAGCCAGAAGACTGTATTTGAAGAAGAAAAGTTATGTGATTAATGCGCTATTGGAAAATTGGAAATTTGGTAATGCTAAATTGAATTTGAGAAATTTAATTGAAATTTCCAATTGAATACACAAGGAATTCAGTTAAGTTTTGGAAATTTAATAGAATCTTCCAAGTTCAATTGACATTTCCAAATGAATTTGGAAATTTCATTAGAATTTGAAAAATTTTATTGAAAAATCTTTTTGAATATGAGGAGTTCAATTGAATTTCAAAAATATTATTGAATATTTTCAGCTTATTTTGATTCAATCGCCAATATTCTTGCTATGCACAGCATATCATGCACATAAAATTGGCATGATAGGCAGGCAGGACTTTACCATGATATGCCATGGTAAAGTCCTGCCTGGGGTAAGTGTTATGGACCTCAGAGAATAATTTCTAACATCTGGGGAATAAGACATGAGTTTTACTACAAAATGGAAAGAAGGAAGCTGCCAACAGGAGAATGGATAACTACTCCCAGCAACATAGGGAAAGATATAATACATTAAGCATACGAAGGGGATATGCCTGTAGAGGAAAAAGAATGAGCTAAGACATGGATTTACAGAGCAATGTAATGATGGAAGAGTTCCCACCAACAAAATTTCTTTCCAGGGAAATGATGTCAAAGAGGACAGTTAATAAGATACAAGTCTAAGATCAAAATTCAATCAATCAGTTACATATCTAGGCAGGACAAGGCTCCTGGAATTGATGAGATAGCTTGTAAGCTAGTTAAAATACTAGAGATAAGACTTTAACAAAGGTTTAAAAAAAATATTGTGATTTGTACAGCAGATTTATGCAAAAACTCTCAATCATAAGTCTAATGGTATGTGGATCAAAGATTTTAAAAAGAATCATAAACAAAAAAAGTTTGGTAGCATGAAAAGTATATGCACATGAGACACTATTCCAGGCCTCATACTCCTCACAGAGAATTGCAATGGGTAACTCAATGGCCATCACTGCATTTGTGCAATCTAGAGAAGGAATCAGGATTGAAAAACTGGAATGAAATGACGTGAATTGTGAAGGATGTAGGTGTAACTTATAATGATAGTGGAGACATCTACAGCCTTGATGAAGACCAGATGGTAGTGATAAAATGAAGACCTATCATTGAGAAAACAAGAGTGGGGAAGAAGGACAAGAATGCATGCTTATTCCCTTGATATTAATTTCTACATCATAAAATTGGTATAAAAAGTCAACAAAAAAAGGTTTAGGCAGGAATACACAGAGGAAGAGGCAGCATGCTACATTTAGTCAATGTAACACCTGTAGCAGCAGAGCCAGAAGATTTTAATAAGATATTTCAAAATTTAGAAATGTAGTTGAAGAACTGTGCCCAAAAGATAAAAAAGAGAGCAAAATTGATAGCCTGAGGAAGAAGATATGAAAGAGACAGGTATTAATGTTGGCATCAGAACTGGACGTAGCATAAGAATTCTACTAATTGGTAGACAGAATCACCAATCATGGAAATAACAAGTAGGGCAACACAGGCTAAAAAGGGATTCTATCACAGGAAAAATCTGAGAGTTAGGGACCCAATCCTTGATGTAAGGAAGCACTTTATCAGGAGAATTCTTCTCAATGGCCTTGAAGAATGTGAAATAAATGTAGGAGAAAATATTGCACCAATTCAGTAAGGGAGGTGGCAGAGAGATGTTAAAAAATATAATAATAGGATAATTATGTACTTTGAAAGATCAATGAGTTAATGAAGAGGTACATACTGTGCAGAGTAAAAGAAGAAAGGAATCTCAATAGAACTTGAAAGAAAAGGATGAGAAAACTAATGGGGGATATTGTAGAACTTGTCGAATGAAGGCAATCTTGGAAGGAAGAGTACATGGGAGGAACAGCAGAGTAACACCTAGGAAGATATAAATTGAGCCAAGACTTGATAATGGGGAAAAAGGAAATATGTCGAGCTGAAGAGACTAGCAGATGGATGCTTTCTGAGGTAAAATTGTGTCAAAACAACCATTGGGTTGATGACCTGCGATCATGACGATGACAAATGCACAGTTATGACTTGACAGTAGTAGTCTGTGCGCACACAGTAGAATGCCAATTATTTAACAACCAATTAACTGATCATTTGATTACCCATGGATCGTCCCACAACAACCTCCTGCCCTTCCTTCCCTCCCATCCCACCTACTACTGCTTATGTTTGCACTCACAGCCAGAGGTGTGATTCAAGACCACAAAACTGGTAAATTTGCCTAGACTTTGCCTATGCCTAGACCAGTGGTTCCCAACCTTTTGTGGCCCATCTCCCCTATCTGAAGGTTGACTAACACCTATCGCCCCCTTTTCATTTTCATTGTATGCCTAATTTTAATTTGAAGTGTAAATAATGAAGCAGTTTCATTGTTTTAAACCATTTTACTACCGTATATAAAAACAACCAAAGCAGTTTTATCCGGTCACTCTTAAATAAAATAGAAAAAAATTAAAATGTACATTTTTAACAGATTTTTTTCAAGAACAAGGAAGTGAAATAATTAACTAAGATCACTGACGGGCATTTAAAAAACAGGAGTACATGTTTTCATTTTTAAATTGGAATCTGGAAAAATTAAGAAAGTTGACAGTTAAAATTTGAAAAAATAAATGAAAGTTTGAAAACTTTGTTATTGTTTTATTTTACCTTTTCAATGGCTGCCTTGTGCTTGGTGGATT
The DNA here is from genome assembly GCA_963169105.1 of Ceriagrion tenellum. NCBI lineage: Eukaryota > Metazoa > Arthropoda > Insecta > Odonata > Coenagrionidae > Ceriagrion > Ceriagrion tenellum. Next base: position 55,674,707 of record OY720641.1, read on the forward strand.
TCAGTTAAAGCTTGAATATCCGGCTTTATTTCGTCAAGTTCAGGCGCAAGTCTCCTTTGAGGCAAATGTCCAACTTAGTTCTTTGTTTTGTGAGGAGCTGGACAACAGAACTAAATCCTTTTTCAAATAAATATGTTGGCGGTAACGAGATGAGAAGTGGTTCAGTTTTTCCCCACAGTTGTGGATAAGTGTCCATAAGCTTCACCCAGGCTAACTCATAACCGCTCTGCTTGAAAATTATTTTCGCCTCACAGTCATACTTCAGATCTAGAAACTCCATCTGCAAAGAGTTATCAAGCTCATCCACAGCTTCAAATGAGAATGGATCTAGAATCCAATCCGGAATTTGTAACTTGGTCAAATCTTCAAATCTTGATTCCATGTCAGTTTTTAGCTGGTCAAGGTGATCAGTAAAAATTAGGATTTTTTTCTTCTGGGAGTTCAGGAGTAGGGTTATGTGACACTGAACACTTTTTGAGGGTCGGAAGCTAAATCAGCTCTTTACGGCCAATATTTAACTTTTGAATATCAAACTTGGCGATGAATGATGAAATAATTCCTTTAGCCTTGATAAGGTTCATCTTTTTTCCTTGAAGCCTTATATTGACTTCGTTCATTTTTTCAAAAATCTGTAAGGTACGCAAGTTCCAACTTGCATCGCTTCAAATTTTCACTTAAAACAGGATCAGACGTGTTGAGAAACTCAGTAACCGAGTCAAATAATTCGAAGAAACAGCGCAAACAGTTTCCTTTGGAAAGCCACCTCACGGCCGTATGTAGAAGCAAGCGTTCGAATTCCTCCTCATTTTCATGGCAAAGTTGTCGGAACAGACGGTCATTGAGGGAATTAGCTTGTTGACACCAGTAATAACCAGTTGTAGGGTTTCATGCAGGACACCACTCAATTTTTTCGCAGCTAAGTGTTGACGATGAATGACACAGTGAACAGTGATGACCTCTGGCACTTCTTTCTTAAGGTGGGCTAGAAACCCAGCATGACAACCTGACATGGAAGGAGCACTGTCTGTTGCGCAAGCACTCGTGTTTGTTAGGGGAATCTCTTTTTCCTCAAAATAATTTTGCACCACTTTAAAAATCGACGATCCCTTCGTATCAGTGATCAAAGTTCTAGCAAACAACATTTCCTCGGTAATTTCCTTTTATTCATTGATAAACCTCACATAAGCTAATAAAATTGCTTTGTTATCAATCACAGTTGATTCATCAATCTGCAATGCAAATTTACTTTTTTTCAACAAATTGGTGAGTTTGGATTCAGCATCCATGGCCATTTCGTCACTTCGTCTGGAAACAGCATTGTAGCTCAAAGGAACCGAATGACTTATCTTATTACTAGGGTCCTCGTCTAGCATGATTTCAACAATTTTTTTGGTAGTCGGTAAAACAAGAGTTTCGCCTATTGTGTGAGGTTTACCACATTTAGCGATCTATATAGACACCTCATAAGAAGCAAGAAGACCTTAGTCAAGATTGGTTGCTCATTTTTTAAATAATTCACTCTCATTAGGCCGTTTATCAGCTTCAGCTTTGAGGTGTTGAAAATAACTAAGTTCTTTACTCACTTTATCACTGTGTACTCTTGATAAATGATCTTTCATTCGCGAAGGCTTCATGGCTTCATTACTGGTAAATGTTTTATCGCACAAAAGACAATGTGGAAACAGCACATTTTGCGGTGACGCGATAAAACCGAATTTTAAATACTCAGTTGAGTATTGACGACACTTCTTCTTTTTTGAATCCATTGTGCATGAACTTCTACACTTCAAAACAAATGCACAAAAACTGATTGTGAGGCACACAAAGGCTAGCGAAGACTGAAGATGAATGTAGATCAATGGCAAGTGTGTTGTGATGGCAGGAGGGGGTTGAGTCACCAGTCGGCCGTGCTGAGCAACAACAGGTGAGGACTGTGGAGAAGTGAGAGCAGTGAACTCGCCGGCTGAGAATAGCCAGTGACTCGTGCTACCCGGCAACTTCTACTGTTTAGTACTATTTTAATTTTACCCCCTTTGAATACTGATCGCCCCAAAATCACTTATTTATTGCCCCCCTGATAACCCAAGTCGCCCACTTGGGGGCGATCGCCCCCAGGTTGGGAAGACTGGCCTAGACTTTGATTTCCACATTCATCAACAACTTCATGCCACAAATAACAAAATATGCCTCTGAGAGGGCATACGGCACATGGAAAGATTCAATGGTATTTTTTAAAATTAGGTGCCCTTAGAACGCTTGTATTATTAGGTTCTACCTCTCATATGTCCAACATTACTCCCTTCTCAAAAAACAAAATTGTCCACAAAAAAACACCTTGGATGAAAACCAAATAGCATTAATAATAAATAATAAACCAAATAGGATATTAGGAACAGAATAGCTTACGCAAAAGAGGCATAAACCTGTACATAAGTACAAAGCAATGATGGGACAACACAATAATTCAAAGAAAGGCTGGTAACAAGTCTGAATTGGAGGGTATATTTTGTATTTTTAAGAATGAATTTCTATTTACCTGTGAGAAATAGAAATAAGCAGCATCTTCAAGTGGTCTGAGAATCAGTCGGGCTGGCAAAGCAGCCAAAGATGATACCACATCCAATGCTCCTTGATGTGAAAATGGTAATAGAGAGACTACTGTTGCGAGGTAACGTTCCCCTTCAGTCAATATCTGTTTCCAGATCCCTTGCTTGCTGAAACTCCAGGCCAATTCTGTCAGGTGAGAATCCACCTGTGGCTGTTTTAGATTGAGAAAAAGTTTTGTGGTAAAATGTTGGTTTCTGCTGTTATACAAGATATATTTAGTTCATTGAAATCTGGAAGCTACCATTTAAATGCCGATCTAGTTCATTCAAGCAATGAATGAAGCAAAATACAAAGTCAGCCAATCATCATAAATCTGAGCTTAAAAGGATGTCCATGCTTCAAGAAAATTGAGTTTTCTTGAGCATTTCTTCATGGATTATTACTCACTTTTAAGAACTTTTTTGTTATTTATTGCAGCAGGCAATAATGCTATGACCTATCCACACTCATTCACAATAAACAAGCTAGCCTACACCAAACCAAGTGAAATTTTATTTTTTTGTCTTATCTCAGTCTGCATGCACCTTCAAAATGATTGTGTGTGTCTCTCACCATTTCTCAAAAAAATGTATTGCACCAAACAAATTTAATTATGCCTATCAACTAGAGTTCCCAAGAATAATAATTCCATCAAAGCTTGAAGGGCACCTAATTCAAACATTTTTTTATTCATAAAAGGTTAAAATCAAATAAAACAAACCTACAAACCTGGTTCTCCAATTTGCGAGGCAAGAAGTCAAGTAGGGTTTTAAAAGGAAAATCATCATGCTGAATAAAGCTCGAGTCACTGTCTGACCTTTTTAGGACTTTTTTGGCTTCACAATTTTGATAATGTATCTTCCAGCCAAAGAAAGCATAATATCCCATTGAATAGACCAATGTTGACAACATCTGCGCAAACGAAAAGGCCAGAAGTGCATTGGCAGGATTCTTCAACACCACCACAGAAAAAACGAGGGTCCTCACCATGACATGAACTGTATCCATCATGACCTATGAAAAGAAGAGTAAGTCTAATGTTACAGGTTGTTCTCTGGAGGATAGGTAAATATGGAAATTTATTTACAATATTATCTACATAACTTAAAGCTTGAATTCATAAATTCCGAAAATTTTAGAGCCTTAATTAATCCATGTGGATTCGTGCATAAAGAGTTAACAGTCATATTTTTCAATGACGTTAGTTTTACGTTATCCCCAAAAGGTTTCCACTGAATGCAAAGGAAACATTTGGAAGGGTGGACAATATAAAGTGCATCAAACCACGTTGGTTCAAGCATTCTACTAATGCTATATTAAGATTTGTGTGCTGGTGGGGAAAGAGTCAACATCATGCGATTGAATTTCCTGAGGATTTCCATAGTCACCTTCCTCGCTTAATTCTCATTGATCAGTGATAATGAGTGCAGTGGTAAGTGATTAAATGTCAGCAAAGACTGTTTGGTTTCTACACCAGGTTGAACTCTACATCTCTGCTGATGTTTCAAAGTATGAGTCATCCATCATCGTCAGGGCTTGATTTCTGTTGGAATATACATTTTCTCAACATCACTTAGATTATATGACCACCGCTACGTGGCAGCACTAGTGAGACAACTTTAATGTGGTGCGAATGTTTTCCGATAGGAGCGCTTGCTCCAACTCTATGTACTCAAAGTGTTGCTAAGGCACCAATTATAAATAAAACTGTGAATGATTCGAGTACAATTACTCCTGCTTAGTTATTTTACTTAAACCGAAACCCATAACCAGGCACATAACTTAATAATTTCATTTCATGCTCTGATGATGATGAACGACTCACACTTAAAAACATCACCAGAGATGGAGAATTTGACCAGATGGAGAATTCAAACAGTCTTTACTGACATATCACACTGGGAAAGGATCAGACCTTCAACTATTACATATTCATGGCAATGCCATTGTCAGGGTGGAAAAACCAGCCAGGGTATGTGCAGTTTTGATGAGGTGCTCCCAGATGCTGATGCTCCCTGATTATGCTCCCAGAAAAGGTTGACCCAAAATGAAGTACAAATTGAAAGTCAGAAGTTTCCAAATAGACTTCATCTGGAATGTTACAATAAGTCTACTGTTTGCCCAGGACACAATTCTGAGTCTCTCTCTGGACCTAATTAACTCTTTATCAGTGGAGTAATATGTATACAATATACCATAAGTATACACATAGTCAAATGTATGAAATCATGTATATCCTCCATCAAAGAGAAAGATGTTGAGTAAGTGAAATTCAATTTTGGCTAAGGCAGAGCCAGTGGTATGAATATCTACTCTCTCAATACCATGAGTATAATAGCCAATAATAATAATAATAGTTTTATTAGCTAAAAAACCAAAACAAACGAGTAACTGGTAAAGGCTTCATCAAAGTATGCTACATAAACATGGTTTTTATCACAAATACAAGTCACACAGTGGTATGTGTACAATATTCATATAAAAGGTTTATAAACAAATTCAATGAATATATAGTATACAATTTTATGCAAAAAAATAATCTATGATATAGGTTACATATGTTTAATACTTGCCTTGCACTAGAAGATGTAATCATTAATACTATACAATGTTTTGTTTAACAGATATATTTTGAAATTTGATTTAAATAACTATTGATGAAACATTTTTCAATTTTTCTGGTAGCAGGTTTATACCCTTTATACCCTTATGATAAGGGCCTTCACTACTCCTTTTTGATTTCCTATGAAGAACATGTAAACTGTCCTTCGTTCTTGACTGGTATGAGTTGAAATCTGCATTTTTCGTGAGAGAATTTGTTTTTTTATACACAGCATTAGATTCGGAATGTAAAGGGATGATAGGGTTAAGATTTTTTGTGCCTCAAAGAGAGGTCGACAAGATTCTCTAAATTTTAGATCAAACATGATTCTTAAAACCTTCTTTTGCATAATAAATAATCAGTGCTACTGCAACTGACTCTCCAGGAAATAATGTCATAAAATATTAAGGAGAGTTTGCAAAATGAACATATTTTAAAAAACTTAATGAAATACTTGATCATAAATAGCGAAGTTGATACATAGTCCGTGACAATTTAGAGGCTAAAATTTCAATATGCCTTGACCATTTCATAGAATTTTCCATAGTCATTCCGAGAAAAGAGATATTATTTACATAAGTACTGTGGCATACATACAGGCTGTGTTACCTCAGGGGTACTGCACGGGTGTCATTTGGGCCGATTCTTGTTCAATTTATATATTAACTAGCAAAGGTACCCCTTGAAATTCAATGGGGGATGAAAGAAAGACAAGGCATATAGGTTGTAGGTTCGAGTCGCTCATGAGGTGTATATTTTTTCTAGGCAAATCAGCTATAATTTTAGTTGTATTTTTTAATTCAACTAATGAAAACCATATTATATTATGCTTACCGAGTTTTGACATTCTTTTGCAGTAACATGTGGAAACTAAACTACAGGCCATTTGTATTGCAGAGGCTAGTCGCATTAATATAACATCGTGGCATTCTCCTGTTTTACTCAGCTATAATTTTAGTTTTATTTTTTAATTCAGCAGATGAAAACCACACAACATCAGGTTTACTGAGATTTAACATTCTTTTGCTGTAACATATGGAAACTAAACTACATGCTATTTGCATTCCAGAGGCTTTCCGCATTAATATGACATCGTGGCATTCTCCTCTTTTACATGGGTCCAACATAAATTAGTCCACTTGAAATGAATTTTGCAAATTTTAGGCAATAATATCCCTGAAAATATCGTAATCAACAACATTTCAGTATGCAGCCAAGATTTCCACTGTAATACCTATATCACAGCTGCCATTGTAAAGGTCCCATTTCCCTTCTAAAGCTAATGCTGATTCCATGGTTTCCAAGGAAATATCCTGTTGTTGACAGAAGTAAAATTCATGATTTTGACATCAAAAACGCAATTTCTAGGGAAATTTTATTTGTATAAGAAAATTGAATGAAAGAATAAGAAACTGCAATCTTTTATCCATCTAATGGAGAAAACTATATCGTTCTATCTGCAGTAGAACTAATAACCATATGCAAAAAGAGAAACCTCTGCACTTGAACCAAAATGTTTAGACTTGAGTTTTTCAAACACATAAGACACCAGACGGTCAAATACGCTACCTTTGGAGCCCATGGGCCTTCCTTATATTCCCAATTTCGTTAAAAAGGCTTCACTGATTCCATGCGTGAAAATTTCACTAAAATCGGTTCACTCGTTCAATACTTACGAGACTTTTAAGAAAGCATTCATTTGGAACCTTGGGCCCTCTGGGGCCCCAGCGTGACTTACGACCCCATGATTGTTGTACATTCAGTATAGGTATATTTTATGTGTTTCTAATACAGGCAAGAATTATCTTCCACGAACAATTTTTGGCGATGAAAGGGCCCACTTGAGGGCCTACTAGGGCCCCCAGGCCCTAGTTCTATAGCCTATGTGTGAACCAGATATATCAAGTATCTTCCTTCCAAATTTTGTTACAATCGATTCAGTGGTTTATGAGTGATTGAGTAACAGACAGACCAACAGACAGACCACTAGACACCACTAGATTTTTATATATTAGTAATATGGCATTAAGAAAATTATTAAACCTGCTAAATTTCTCTTATATGCCAATGATCTGAAACTTTTTCTTAAGGTAAAATCGCTGGAAGACTATTGATATCCAAAATTGAATTGACAAATTTTACAATTGATGTTCACTTAATGTAATGGAGCTTAATATAAGTAAATGTCATTGTATAACCTTTCACAAGACCAACCTGTCAATAATACACAACTATGGTATCAATAGCATTCCCTTCAATAGAGTAACAGAAATTAAGGTTCTAGGGGTGATTTATACCTCCTCTATTAAGTTTGACAAACATTTTGAGATAATTACTAATCGAGCATATAAAATGTTATGGTTATACAGTAGCAACTCCATAATACGAAGTTGGCGGGACCGAAAAATCGGCACTTCGTATTTTCCTAATAACTAGCTTACATAAAGATACACATTACAGTTCATATTTTCCAATGAAAAAAATCGCCAGGGTGGCCATAGTTTCTTCTTTTAGATTTGTTCTCCTATTGGTTCGCACAGTGTTATAGGAGGAAAGAAATCTCTCCGAGTCCACATTTGCACTGAGATATTTACAAATATTTTTCTACTTGGGTCTTCTACTATAAGAGAACTAAGTTTCATTGATGCCTTTAATGCCATCTGCACTAGTATCGACTTTACAGCTGCAGTTTTAAATTTGTCATGCCTTGCAAGGAATTAGTGGTTTTCTCAAAAAAATACCACTCAGAATATTATCGAGACTCATTTTTAACTTTCTCAACTCTCTATGCAATGTGTGTGCATTAGGATAACTTGGACCTTCTAGTAATTTAGGAAATCAGGTCAACCAGCTGTTTTCCATGCTCCATTACAAATATTGCCTGGCATTGAATAGAGTCAATAACATTATTTAAAGAACAAAAGTATCCTATACCTGAATTGTGTATCACCTTCATTTTTTCAGTGTTACTGGAGTAAAATGTGTCCAGAATAATCCGCTAAGTAAAGAACACTAAGCAACCAAGAGTTCCATCGGGTGACAACAGGGATAGGGAATAATGCACAACTCTTTTCTTTTTTGGTTCTCAGGTTTAAACCTGAGAACCAACATTATTCACCTCTACGGGGAGGAGATACACAGGAAAATCAGGAGATTTGAGAAGCTCCGGAAGAAGAAGGGAAGGCTATTGTCTTCCTTGGCCTTCTTACAACGTTGCCGTGACACAGACACACTTCCATCCTGAGTGTTTGTGAAACACCACCTCAAAACCTACGCAGCCAAGAAGATTCTTCGCCGGGCTAGCGAGGCACTTCTTAGAGAACGAATTCATCATGCACGCATGAACCTTCATCTGTGTTCCGAAGAACTCTACCACATTCACCTTGAGTTAGCTGTCATTCTCTCGGTTGATGATTGGAACACAATAGAAAAGATAACTCACGACTCTGCCCGTGCATCTCACACGACGACACGTGCGACGCAAATCAAGAAATTTGATAAACTAAGCAGCAGGCAACACCCAGCTGCCTCGGACGTTGCTGAGATGGAACGTTCTGTCGTCAACTTGACGGAGATTCACCTTGATGACGCGACAAATAAGATCCTTTCTAAGGGATTGAACTTTGCCTTGGCCCCTAGGACGATACCTCAGGAGGAAATAATTACTGAGGTTGAATCTGCCATCCGGAAGCTTCCAAAGGCAGAAGCAGATGAGATAAGAGAAGACGTGGGACAGATTCTTCGACATGCGAGACCACCCAAGCCGAACATCACAGCTGAGGAGAGGAGAGCCATAAAGAGACTTCGGGAGAACGAAGACATTCTGGTCTTGCCAGCCGACAAAGGAAACGCTACGGTCCTGATTAACAAAGTGGATTATGAAAAGAAAATATCGGATATTCTCAGCAATCCAACCTATAAGAAATTGGACAAGGATCCGTCAACCAAAATTGAACGCAACACTCGAGCCATAATAAAGAGTTCCTCTATTCCTCCTGAAGAACAACGACGACTACTTCCGTCCGCAGCCAAGCCACCAAGACTGTATGGACTTCCCAAAGTGCATAAGGATGGGATTCCTCTGAGACCTATAGTCAGCCAGATCGATGCTCCGACCTACCCCCTTGCCAAGTATCTAGCTCGTTCACTGCAGCTACATGTCGGGAAAACGGAATTCCACGTGAAGAACACAGCCCACTTCATCAGCATCCTCAAGAATCTCACCGTTGAGGAGAAAGACATCCTAGTCAGCTTCGATATTGTGTCTCTCTTCACGAATGTCACGATTCAAGAAGTGGTGGAAATAATCGGAGAACTCACCTCATACGGAATTTCTGAGGACTTTCCTGACCTGGTGGAGCACTGCCTGCGTAACTCAAGTTTTCAATGGAACGGCGGGCACTACGAGCAGCTGGAGGGGGCAGCGATGGGTTCGCCGCTATCACCAGTGGCAGCAAATCTCTACATGGAGAAGTTTGAGAAAAGGGCACTCGACACTTATGACAAGAAACCGACCCTGTGGCTGAGGTATGTTGACGATACTTTCGTCATCTGGCCACACGGCGTGGACGAACTTCAGAAATTCCTGCACCACTTGAATTCCCAGAATCAATGCATTCAGTTCACCATGGAGATGGAGAAGGAGAGAAAATTAAATTTCTTGGACGTCATGGTCACCAGAAAGACCAACGGGAGCCTGGGTCACGCCGTCTACAGGAAACCGACACATACGGATCGCTACCTGAACGCAGCGTCACATCACCATCCGAGTCAGAAGGCATCTCTAGTGGCAACACTAATAAATAGAGCGTACAACATTTCTGATGCTGACTCGCTGACGATCGAGAAGAAACACCTTACGGCTGCACTTATTAGAAATGGCTATATGAAGGACATGGTCCTGAAAAGGGCCGCGAAGGAGGAGAAAAAACGAAACCAGCCCCCTGCCGATAATACCAGAGGAGAGGAGAGAGATGTTGAGCCGGAACGTAGAGCATACGCCAGGATCCCGTATATTGCGGGGATTTCGGAAAATATTTCCAGAGCTCTGAAAAGACATGATGTGGTCACGAGATACGGTTGTGTGACCAAGATAGCAAACCTTCTACCTGGACCCAAAGACAAGATTCTGCATGATTTGTGTGAAGGAGTCTACAACGTCCCCTGCTCATGCGGAAAGGCATACATTGGTGAGACCTGCCGTTCAATGATCGTACGAATGAAAGAACACCGGAGAGCGACTGAAAAGAAACAGTTCAGCCGCTCCGCCATCGCCGAACACGCGTGGAGTGGACCAGGACACACTATTAGATTCGAAGACGCCAGGATTCTGACCAAGGAAAGCAGATACTTCCCGAGACAAATACGAGAGGCAATAGAAATAATGAAGGAACCTAACAATTTCAACAGAGAGGACGGATATCCACTACACAGCGCTTGGAAAAGGGTGATTCGCGCCTCAGCCAATCACAGAGCAGCACGAAGAAAAACGCGGGAAAACGACGACATATAAGGACGGCCAACACGCTTCACTACTCTTCGACCTGAAGACGCTGGCAGGACTGCCAGCGAAACTGTTGTCCCACAAACAACCTACGCGGAAGAAATCCCGGAAACATGGAGAGATCTTTTCTTTTTTGTCTGCAAAAAATTTTGAATATGAATTTTTTCTTTTTCTTGTGTGGAGGAATAAGCTTTCGGTCATCAGTACAGCTCTATTAAGTTCAGTCATCTCATGGATCCAAATATTTCCCACAAGATTAAATTTGTGAGCCCAACATTGGCTGTGGATTTACTCCTCACCGATAATCAGTTTTAAGTTTGTTACACACTTAGCCATATATCTTGCTGAATCTGTTACAACACTTTTAATATCAGAGCATTGTACATAATAAACCTTTAGGGACTCAAGAATTGCCCTCATACTGTAGGGACTCAAGAATTGGGTTGGACCAGTGGATTCTAAAAAGTGGGCACCACCAACATAAAGTAACGGCTGTTCATTGAAATCTTTAAATATCCTAAACAATACCACAAATACACATCTGCCAGCTTTGTCCGTGGTTTCATTGCAAAAAATATCAATGGGCTTCCCCTGAACTGCTTCTTTCACTTCTTGAATTCGGTCATGGGCCAGATCATTAACATTTTTTCTCAAAGTGTTCTAGCATGGGGTAAGTCACCAGCCCCTGAATTTAATTGTTAATAAAAAAGAAGAGGTGAATGAATTCTACCACGAATAACAAGGAAATTGCAGGATTAGAAGTTTTGATCAAAATTCATTGAAACCTTTAATGCTAGTATGCATAATGAAATGGGTAGGTAAGTATACGAAAAACACAGAAAAAATATCACTAATAGTCTGGTGCAGCTACTAATAACATCATTTAATATGAACCTTCAACATATTTAACCATATTCTTAAATTTGGATTGTCCTCCTCCTCAAGCGGGATGTTTGCTTTAATGAAGGTCTTTGTAGTATCCTTCAACAATATGTAAGAAGCATCTCTCTTCTTGGTTGTTAGAAGCAGTTTTCATATGGATGCTGGCCATTTAGTTCCACTTCTACCAGCAGAATTTTCAACATTAACCATATGTTTTTCACTCAAAATGTGTTTCGTGCAGCTGTCCTTCCCTTCACAAAAGACAGTAATGTTGCAAAAATGACCAAGAATTGATTTGTCATCAGCACAATATCCCATGATGTCAAAATTCCGCCTTGCACATCTATTCCGTTACCATCCACTTCAGCATTATATGTTTTAATGAATGTGATACAACATTAAGTCACAATCTCCGGCAAAATTTGTGCTATTACATCAGTAAAAACAGTATTTTGCTTTAAAACTGCATACACAGGAGAAATGGCCTTTGCATCTGCATGAATAGCAATGTTGACTTGCAGTCACTCTCCTAATAAAATTTAAGGAATTCATAGGGGTGGTAGACGGTGCTTGGATTTAGTGAGGTGGAAGGTTTTGATGGCTTTGGATGTGGATTAATAGCAGAAAGTGGTGTGAGGAATTTGCGATAAGTAGGCTATGGCTGAGCAGTGTGGTGAAGCTTCTATTTCTAACAGTCTCATTCCTAGAATTGAATTCTTCATTCCTGGTAAACTCCTCAGCTTCCAGGATGTTCTTTGTACAAAGTAGCCAATTTCCTCATGTAAGCCAAGCTTGACCTGTGTCAAAAGCACATGTTTAATGAAATCTATCGTTTCCTCTAATGTAGGATCAGGAAACTATTAACTTAGCTGTTGTGCAACTTTCTTTGGCTAAGTCAAATAAACAAAGACTCAAATAGTTGCATAACACAGTTTGAAAATAACCACTTTAGTGTTAGTGTGGAAATGCAGGATGCAAAGATCCATTTCATATATGTAGGAAGGTTTTCAGAGCTCTCTACATCATGGGGGCATATTTGGCAGTAGAGTCACACAAGTGCAAATAAGCAACACACACAGTTTGGTGTTCCCTCCAAGCACTGAGATGACTGGCAATCGTCAATATCACCAGAAAATTTTCAACTGAAACATCATCATCACCACTAAAACTTGGGATGCAGTCCACTTGGCATCCTAGTATGTTTGTTGTGGGGTTGGACTTGGAGTGTTACATAACCTCTATGACTGGCTCCTGTCATATGACCAATAAGCTGTTAGGGCTGTATCATTTTTATGCATGTAGTTGACATATGGCTTCCCTAATTGAAGTAGCACTTCAACTTGATAGATAGATAGATAGATATTTTTATTTGTCTAAGGATCACATTTTAAACATGGATATAAGACACGTCAATCAAAGAAATGTACACACACAGTACTTACAAAATAAAATCCAATTAAGTTATTACAATCATTTAAGTATTCATATATAATAATTATATTGAATTTACTGGTCACAGAGGATATGTTTTTACATATATAGGACCCGTCAAGATATTGAGGGAAAAAAAAAAATAAAATTCACATATGACAAAAGTAACACAGTAAAATTACAAAGTAAGTACATAAAAAAATTACATTTACATAAAACATTGATGGACTGAAAACATGGTATGCAGCATTGATTAAGGTCCAAAAGACTCTTCCAAAAAGTCTTGTACGTTGTAGTAGACCTTCTTTAGCAGAAAGTCTTTAAGTTTTCTTTTAAAGGATGCTTTAGAAGTGGAGTTTTTAATAACATAAGGTAAATGATTAAAAACTTTAATGGCTACATGAAAGGGACTCCTATTATATATTGATGTAGTGTGATGAAGCATGTGCACATCCACTCTCTGCCTAGTGTTATGCCCATGTATTTGGGCATTTGTAGTGAATTCACTCTCATTATCTAAAATGTAAATGCATAGGTGATAAATGTACAAGCTTGGCAGCGTTAGGATGTTTAACTCTTTAAAGTGAGGTTTACAGGATTTTCGCGCCGGTATTTTAACTATGTATCTAATACCTCTCTTTTGCATCACAAAAACCTTTTTAAAACCTGGAGAGGATCCCCAGAAAATAATGCCATAAGTAAGACGTGACTGGAAGATACCAAAATATGCCATTTTTCGTACTTCTAAGTTAACAATGTTGGCAAGATTTCTCAAAACATAACCACATTTGGCAAGTTTAAGGCATAATTGATTTATATGGATCTCCCAAGTCAAAGACTCATCAATTAATAATCCTAAGAACTTTGCACTAGTAACTCTTTCAACAGATTTCCCATTTAGGTGAAGATCTAAATGTGGGACTTCTCTCTGCCTGTGGAATTGAATAAAGTTGGTTTTTTGTATATTAATGGATAGTTTGTTCCTTCTGAACCATTTTTCTAGATTCTTTAAAGAGGTATTTAGCTTAAATTGTAACTTATGAGGATCCTTGTCTCCCATTGCTAAGGTTGTAAGGCTAATACAAAATAATATTTTTGTTCACAGAGCTGTTTGGCAAATCGTTGATATATAGTAGGAATAGAAGAGGTCCAAGGATGCTTCCCTGTGGCACTCCGACATTTATGATTTCAGCAGGAGATAAGTAGCTTCTCACAACATTATCAACTCCAAATCCATCAATGACCACCATCTGCTTCCTGTCCTTTAAATAGGATTTTAACCATTTATGGGCTATGCCCCTGATTCCATAACATTCACATTTAGAAAGAAGAATTTTATGGTCCACTGTATCAAATGCCCTAGTCAGATCATTAAAGACACCAACAGAGTACTCATTTGAGTCCCACGAATACATAATCTTTTTTAAAAAACTAGCCAGGGCCGCATTTGTACCTTTACCTTCTTGGAAACCATACTGTACCCCATTTAAAATTTTGTTTTTTATAATGTAGTTGTGAAGTCTGTCTCGCATTAGGGTTTCGAAAATTTTTGACAAGTTCGTCAGTAGAGACACTGGGCGGCAATTGCTTATATTATCCACATCCCCTTTTTTGTGAATTAATTTGATCTTTGCAATTTTCAGATAGTCCGGGAATTCACCATTTATGAATGACTCGTTTATTATGAAAGTTAAGGGTTTACTTATCACATTTGCACATTTTTTTATTATCATGACAGGGATGTCATCAATTCCTACGGAAATTTTACTCTTGAGTTTACGAATGCACTTCAAGACCTCGTTCTCTGTGACAGGAATTATGCCCATGGATGAACTCACATGGCGACAGTTCTGTTCATAAAAATCACCATCACTCCCGATCATCTTTTGAAGGTTCAGAGGAATGTTAGCAATATATTTATTTGCATATTCTGCAACTTCTTTTGGATTGGATAGGCTAACTCCATCATCATTTTTTAAAGTAAGATTTTCCCCACTGGTCATTTTACCCCGTCACATTGTTTACTACATTCCAAGCTGTTTTAATAACATCAGATTGGCTGATAAGTTTGTTATAAAAGGATTTCCTAGCTTCTGTGAGAAATGACTTGTAATGTTTTTTAAATATCTGATATTGGTTTTTGAAGGCAATGTCATCCCGCCACCTTTTCAAAACACTGATACATACACTACACTACTTTGATGATACACTATAAGGAAGAAGAACTTAGGGAGCATTGCTCTCCATAAAAGTTATTTCTGTTATCTTATTCGAGTTATCAGGCCTTGAGCCAATTAGTGCCATATTGTCTATGCCCATGGTGAGTTTTATTTAAGAAAAATGCCCGATATTATATTCTTAGAGTCATCCAGTCATGAGGCTAAAAGATTAGTAATCCAAGAAAGGATTGTAAATAAACATAGATATAATCGATGTGGGAATATGATCATGAGGGTGAGTGTAACTTAGGCCTTAGAGCAATGAATACTAGAGGGAATTATTTGGGTAAAGAGTCGCTGAACAAATTAAAACCCTCTGGGAAATACAGTATTAAGGTTTAGAAGAGCTCAGACAGGGGAGAGATAAGAAATGGCCGAATTAATAGGGAGGGTTAGGGATAACGGAAAGAGGTAGAGACATTTAAATACAGATACATAGAGCAATTACTAATTTAGTTAAAACCTAAGGGACGAATTCGAGCCAACAATACATCTGGCTTGGATAGTCAAAGTTGTTGTTGCCATCATTACACCTACATCAGCAATTCGGTTTTAGGCAAGTTAAGTATACTATACTATATTAGCCCACCAGCTCCATGACTACCCATTTAGCAATTCAGAATATTAAAAAATGAATGCATTAATTCGGAACTTGACTTACCTTAAATCTTACGTATAAAAACGCTTGAGCTGCAAGGTATAGCGGCTCGCAGGCTATTTCACACAGGCAACTGAGAATAATTGCCCATACCCCTATTACGTATCCATTCGCATGATCTTCTCCAGGCACATCAAGTATGTACAACCAAACATATCCCAAGAATGCAGACAGTGATAAGCATAAAGGGAACCTAGAAAATTGATTATCATTGAAATTAACTAGGGAGACTTCCTAAATTATACATAAATGCGAAAGGAATTTATTGTACTTACGATATCCAAATAAGATTGATTACACGCGGCCACACGTGATGAGATGAATCTGAAAGGCATGCCCTACGAAATGGTTCTCGACACAAAAAAAGCAGAGTGGATTCCAGAAGTAATAACCTCACATTCATAATTCCGACCACATCGTGACTGATGTGTCTTAATACAATGGCATTTGTGATGAAAGTGATGACACGGAACAAGATCTACGATACAAGACATAATGATAAGAACTGATTATTTAATGTGCACCGTTGAACTAAGTTACACAAAATCCGGAAAATAATTCGCTCAACCAACTGATAAACAGTTTTAACAGTAACCAACCTGAAAAATAATGTTGAATGTGGCATTCTTAATGCTGCTTTTGAGCAAATTTCTAGTCATCGCAATGCATTAATATGCTCTCACAAAGCTTGACAATCACAATTAGAAAAAAGACCTAACGATTAATTAGAACTGCGGGCCGAATTTAATCTTTCTGCTAACTCTTGAATTATCATTTGCCATAACAGTGGATACATTTGAAAAGTGATGAGATCTATTCAGATTTGAAATCATAATGGATAAATTTGGAGCATTAACCCATTTATTGTCGATGACACATATTAATTAACTACAAATAATTAGTATTGATACCGATTTCCCAACATCAGCAATGTCAACACGAAAACAAAAACGTAATGATGTGGCGAAGTTACCGCAGATGATGACGGAGAACAAAAAATATAATGTGGAAATGCCTGCATTACAGGATACATAAAGTAATCGACAGGCACTTAGAAATGAGCTGTACGTCGGAGGGTGATATGGATTGAGCAAAACGGTTAAGAATATTTGTATTGGCAACATGGATGGAAATAACATACATTTTTTAAGGAAAATTTGAAATTATTCGAATTAAAAATAATTGAGTTTTAGCCACACGTGCGGCTTGACATCAAAACTCACATCCCCATAAATTGTAAAATTAACTGGAAAAGCAATTAAATTTTTGGTAAAAATTTATTATATACTAAATTATTCTACTGTGACTGATGTGGGGAAAACGTGTGAGGTATTCTATTAAAAAAATTTAGTTTCATTATTATTTAGTTGGTTAACTGGTCCAGCACTTCTCATGTGATCGGTGTGGTGATTTCATAGATTCTGTTTTCATCACATGATATTGAATGGATGATTGCACGGACTGCAAAGATCCTCTTTCTATTATCTTTGGGTGATTGATTGAAGTCGCCAATCCATCCGATTAAATTGGAATCCTATCAGGCAAGGAGCTAAAATTTCTTCTGAAAGCCATTAGAAATGGAGGAGAATCTTGATAAATGTTTGGAAGAGATGTAAGACAACATAATTTCGATAATTTCTCATACAATTGATGTCATTCTATTGTTTATATTTTAATGCGACTTACCATTGTGTTTCCTTGACTTGTAGACAGCAACAGCCTAATGTCATAGGAGTAATGTACGCAGATAGGCAAGGTTTATGTTTAGGAGGTATGTTTTAGTGTATTCTGTACAGCTAATATAATTACATATATTTTTTATTGAATTTTAATTAACCATGTTTCTGATGACAAATTTCAGCAAAAGGGCATGCTAGCAATGAAAGTGCCGGCATTATCACTGCTATTGCTGATCAAGCTGCAAAATTAGAACCAAATTCCAAACCTCCAGTTGTACTGTTGGAAAGCGAGACAAAGTAAGTCAAATTTCATCTGGCGAGGTTTTGATTTGGCAGATAGGTTTAATGTGTGCATACTCATACTTGCGTATGCACTTCTAATCTTAAATGTATGCTTACTTTTATTTTTCAGGCAATGTTTCATTCAAAAAGCTGACAGTGTTACTGCTGCAATTTACAAATCAATCGTAACATCGTAGAGAAGGTGATGTTAACTCTTTGGATCTCAGCTGAGGTATATGTACTGTCATGTGATTGTTATGGAAGGTTTTATGTAAACGATACGGATGAATGTTATCTTCTATTTTTTGTTATATTCCTATGTAAATTATCCTCGATGGGCGTTTTGAAAGTAGTTGCATCATTTAAAACCCAATTGATACTTTTTTAATTGTGGTCACATTTTGCAAATAAAGAAGTATGTTCTTTAAAAAATGGTCTGTTTTTGGTGCGGATAAAAATTTATTTCGATCTAGCGCGGTGTTATATCATATTTATCTCGCAGAATTGCCGCTTCTTCAGCTGCAAATGGGTTATTCTACGGATACTATTTCCAAATGGCCTCCAAGCTGTAGGATCTTAGGTCGTCGAATGGAGTCCTCTTAAGTTGTACTAAGGAAGTACCTCTAATGTTTTCTCTTGTACAAATTTCCGATTGTTTATATCATGCGATACCTGTTAATTTGGAAAACATTTTAACCATTCGCTTAGTTCTACATCAGTCTCTCTGAATGACATTGACTTGGGGCTATATATGTTTAACTCTTTAAAAGGATTGGAATGGACATTTATGAAAGCCCTTGTATATTTTTAGGTAACTTTTAGCATGGAATAGACTCATGCCAGGCAGCATTGAACACTGTGCTCTGAGATCTCCAAAATGTGTTGTGTTTGGGCTGGGGGCCTTTTGTATTTACTTTCTTGAGCTGCCCATAATGGTTTTTAAGAGACAAGAATTCCCGATAATGAGCATTGGCTCTCATGTCTTGAGTCAATCTCGACTGGTGCAGCAATGTTCTCTTATCAAATTTGGTGGTTGTAAAATTTTAACTAGGGTATTGGTCAAGGGTAGACGTCATTTCCTGAAGATTAATTAGATAAGCTGCAGTGATGGCAAATAAAAGTACTTAAATCGGAGATAAATGATTCTGCTTACCCAGCAAGTGATCCTAAAATGAGGTAACAAATGAGTAGCTTCTACAGGGAGGCTCAATGTAGGGATTGCCAATATTGATCCAGCATCTTCGCCCTACATTCATAGGTGGGTATGAGTGTCTGCATAACTGTTATGTTCAAGCACTGAATAGCTGTTGTATAATGCTTGGAAAATGAAGTGATTTAGTGACGATGAACGCCCTTGAAGCATTGATCTAAATACAATTAGACATAGGAGTTATAGTATGTTATTCTTTGTTTATTTTTCATATGATTTGAATCAGTAATTAAGGAAAATTTATATGTGCTACGTGCACTGTATGAAGTTCCCAGGCACATTTTGTTCTACTGTTTGAATCCTTATTTGTAGTGGATAGTCTTTCACATTATAAGTACCCCATTTTGGTTGTCTATTTGGCGCAAATACATCTGTATAGTGTTGGATATGTGCTCAAGAATGGATGGCAGTTCAAGTGTTAGAGATTGATTAGAAGGAAAAAGTTCTGCTGACTGCTAGAGACCATGGACCAGCTTGGATAGTTTGATGCTTGGATGCCTGAATTCAGTTTTGGATCAAATCATTCAGAACTGGAATCAGGCAATATATTCAGTATCATTACCTCATCTATCATCTTGTAATTTGGTTTCTACATGCTCTCTTAGTTTTGTTTTATTGTCAGAATTTAATAATAATCTTCTCCATTCGTAGATGTCTTGAATTTTGACCCTCAAATTTGAACCCTCACTATTATCTCAGAATCCCTATAAAACCCTCAAAATAACTGTTAAAATCGGTGTGATGCTGGTTGCAGCCACAGTAGCTTGTTACTCGATAAGGTAAGGCCCTGGTGGTTAGATAGCCACTTAACTACGAAACATTACAGATGGGGGATCGGGTTGGTGTGGTGGTTAGAGTAATCTCCTACCACATGGGCGGCCAGGGTTCAAATCCCTGCAGTGGCGGATATTTTTCAGAGGAACCCGATGCCTACTTGAGTGTCTTGTGGTGGGCACTTCAAGTGGAATACTCTGTCTGTCGGATGAGACGTTAAGCCGTGGTCCCCTTGGCACCTTTCGTTAAGAGCAGGCTAATGCCGACGCTGGGTTTCTATCCACCCTTCCTCCCTTACCTATCCCCTATGGTGCAAATGACCTTAGTCATCGGTCGCTTCCCCAAAAATCCAATCCAACATTACAGATGGGCAGGAATGCTGCTTTGACTAACCAAGAGATTATGGAATTGTTTCTTGTAATTAATTGGAATGTACTTATTCCTGGCAATTTACGCACATTCAAAGTAAGAAAATTGTATGATGATGCATGGAAAGAATATGGTAAATTAAGGTGTTGCTCCTCAAAAATCTTCAAATTTTTGGCACAAATAACCTTATTTCCAGAGAAATTCAAGCAGAGGAGAAATGATAGTATGGATCCTGTAGAAGAAGGTTGAGAATTGGTCATGGCGGTGGTTCCCAAACTTTTTCAGCCACAGAGGTCTTTTGAAAGTAAAAGTTTCTCTCGGAGCCCTGGGGAATATTTAGTGTTTCGTTCCATCCTTGCTCAATAAGTTGTCACTGTTTAAGTGTATGGAAATCTGAATAATATGGTATGGATTTTAATAAGGGAAAGGATAGTGAAAAGATGGTGGTGGAAATTTAATTTTTGTGATTTTTTTTCACCTTCAAAACTGCCACAGACTGAGAATCACTTGTGCAGCCTAATGCCTAATCATAAACCTTACCTGGGTAACACCCAACCTGGGGATGCTTGGGTAAGAGATTTGGGAACAATCCCGTGGAAGAATACATAAGAACGGTTCCGCTGAATAGTTATCGAGGCTCATTATTCAACATAACCAAGCACGCTGTAAACAATAATGTAGTATACTGTTACACGATGTTGATGAAAAATGATTTAAGGAATATGAGAGAATGTTTACAATATTACTTAAATATTTATGTAATGTGAATGGTGAGGAATGCGAGGGTGGTTCAATAAGTACCAGAGTTTGTAAACAGAAGACGTTACTATGGAAAATTGTTGATATTATCATGTACTGCCATTAGTACAGTAGTATCAATTCATCCCATGCGTGGGCAGCAGTACTGCATTAGGGGAGCTTTGGGTAAGCTTCATGTCTTACCCAGGAAATTGACGGCCTGGGGGAGGGCAGTGACCTGGGTAACGATTATGAATACCATTTCTGAGCCAAGGAGTTCCTCCACAACTGGGTGAAACCCAGGTAACGACTATGAATATGGCCCTAAAGGGCTAAGCAGAGTTAGGGAAATGCTAGGCTAGAGAAAAGGCAGTATTGTTGAGCATACTGTTGTGTACTGATTGCAAATTTGAGTATTTGCACTCACTATATGGAAGCGAGGGCATATGCGGTATGTGGAGGTGTTGGTGGCATCTAAAATGAAACTCACATCGGTAAATTCAAACTAAACTCTCATTGGTAAATTTTAGATACAAAGTGTCATTACAGTTAAGCCATGACCTGGAAAGTCCGAAATATAGATACTGGATTTTCCTTTTAATTTCTAAATTTGGGTATCTGTGGACTCCTCTAGTCAGCAAGAGGGGGAGTATTGGGGGCCTCATAAGCTTAAATAATATATAATAAATAAAAAAAACGAGACAGAACAGTAGAAAAAGGGTAGTGAGGGACGAGTTAATGTATGTGGGAGGGTTTGTTGCTCCACAAGCCGCTTGCTCCCCGCAGGTTTTGTCTAGCTAGCTTCTTAATTACATTGCATTGTGTTGCCCCCTCACATCTAATATCTGTCATTAATTACTATGATTCCCTAGAACAATCTCTCACATAGTTTCTATGATTAATGCATAGTTTGTACTTCAGCATGTATAGCTTATTTCCACAACACAGTATTGTTAAAAAAATATCTTGCTGCAATGGTACTGGTAATTTTGTCAGAATCAGTTGATAAATTAACTCCTAAGATACTAGTACCTTAAAATCAATACCCACCATTCAACTTGAGGATCTCTTGATTCACATGGAGTAGTTAAATGTCAATTTTCGTAAATTCCATCAACAGAGCGAAAAAGGCTATGGACTACTGAGGAACCTCCATTCAAAGCCGATATCTCTTGGTTTTTATGTGAGGTATAAGCAGTGTTGGTAAGTAATCAAGTAAAAGTTATTGGATTACTTGTAACCATTACTTTTGCAGTAATTTGTACTTGTAAGGATACTTTTCACGAAATGTAATTTTTACTTGTAATTTACTTCCTACACTGAAAGAGGAATCGTTACTTTCGTCGTAATCGTTACTTGCCTGTAATCGATGATTACTTTACTCGCTCCCATGTAAACTTAAATTATTTTCAGGCAGCTTCGCTGGCCGCTATACAAGCTTGAACAGGGAAGCATTCAAGGACATATCTCACAATCCAGTGAATTGTTAAGTAGCATTGGTGGAATTATTTACTTCATCGTATTTACTTATTCACTGGTTTACCTAGGCCTACTGACAACTTTGAATCCCTGAGTATCATAATTTGCCTGTTTGGGTTCAGCCACCCTTATGTTGTAGCCTACTCATGATGGCTACAAAACATGACACCCTTGTGTTTCAGCAATTATAATTGTATGTATTGCTAGTGAAATTGCAGGCTATAGCAGTTTCTATGACTCACTTGTTCCACATTTCTACTGTGCCATTCGACAGTTGCCGGGTGGTCTATAAAGTGGACGATCTTACAAGAAGTAATTGTATTTGTAACTGTAATTTTATGAATTACTTTTGAAAAACTGTATTTGTACTTGTAATTGATTACTTTTTTATAAAGTAACTGTAATTGAGCCCAGTTAATTTTTCTTAGTACTTTTACCAACACTGGGTGTAAGATAAGATGGAGCACTTTTAAGTCCATTGATGAACTTGAAAGTATTCTGATCTCATCCACCAGTGGATCCACTCTTTCAATCTACAGAGGGAAAATAAAGCTAAAGGATCAGTCAGCAACAATCAACCCAAGTAAAAATAGCCTATGATTGAATGGCAGGAATTTTCCATTATAGCATTTTGGTAGGGGTGGCCATGACCATTGCCTGTTTCTCCATTTTATTAGACACCATGGCAATATTATCACAGGGGAAGGAACTTGTACAAATATTCAGAACAAAGCTCACGCTTCATCTGCAACCATACCTGCTTCAAATTTTAGGCTGTTTGACTAGGGAAACTGTAAGTGGACGAGACCGATATTAACAGCAAGAACATTGTTACGGAGCAGGTAAGACGGCAATAGCTATCTATTTAGTTCTCAATCATGCATTTTTTCAATCTCACTAGCAATTCTTTACTTCACAGCTCTTGATTTTCATTGCTGATGGCTTGATTCCTGTGTTGTGTTGACCGCCGTCCATGAAGATTTTGCGTTTCTACACCCAGGCATGGTACTAATACATATTATGTATGTATCAATACCATGTATTAGTACCACGCAGGATTCCGCGATCACGCCCACACGCCGTCGTCAAGGTTTTCTGAGTCGGGGAGTAGAATTCTTTATCCCTCTCGGTTTTCATCACTCCAACCGTCTCGAGGGAGATTTTTTTCCAGACAATATATGTCTCTGCATCCCTCCACCTCCTACATTTACACTTTTAATCACCATCCGTCTCGACGGACATTTTTTTCTAGAGAATATACGCCTCTGCATGCATCCACGACCCATTTCTACCCGTATAATCACCAACCGTCTCGAGGTAGATTTTTTTCAAAATAATATAAGTTTCTACATGCCTCCACCTCCTATTTTTACCGTTATAATCACTAACCGTCTCGAGGGAGATTTTTTTCCTAGAGAATATACGTCTCTACATGCCTCCACGTCCCATTTATACCCTTATAATCTCCAACCGTCCCGAGGGAGATTTTTTCTAGAGAATATACGTCTTTACATGCATTTCCCACCTGACGTCCCTTCCGTTTCACCATCTACAACTTTCCAACTTCTTCATTTTCCCTTTTTTCATCTCTCGTTCCGTTCCACCCCGGCACCCGTTTCACTCCACAGGCCCGAAACCTTGTATACCGGTGGTGGGGATTTCAAAATTTCGCGCTTTTCCGCCATATCTCTGTATGACATGTTAAATTCACTCAATAGCGGCGCCATCTATAAATATTTTCCAAAATGGCCGCCGAAACCTTCACCTCCCATTTTCATTTCTCTGTAAAAGCCGTGTTTTCACAGATATCAACAAAATTTTTCACTGCAAGAAAGGCCGATTATATGTACTTTCTACCATAAAAGTTTCATTGAAAAACACTGATGTCTAGAGGGAAAAAATTTTTTTCCGTCGGGGCCCCTCGCTCATTTAGCCAGGTAAAGTTAGAACAATTAGAACTTAAAATTCAAATAAGATCTCCTAAATGGTAAGGGAGAAAACAGTGCGTTCGCAGCATCACCGCATCACTTCCTCACAAAACTGTATGGAAACGATCATGGACTTCCATGTAATTTCGTTCGCCTTTTGTTACGTACTTATTTCCCGCCGTGTACGATGCAGTGTTTACATGACGGATTCAGGGTCCTAAGACGATAATGGGATTTGTGAGTGTATGACTTAGTTTATGCTTACCACTCTTTTCCTATGAACTGACGGAAATGGGTGTGAAAGACTTGTGGTCTTATCTTTCTCCCATATGCGAGAAAAAATCGCTGTGGGAGCTTCAGGGTCAGACTGTAGCAATAGATTTGAGCTGTTGGATTTGTGATAGTCAAAAGCAATGTACTCCAGTCTTAAGACCTTACATGCGGCAAGTAAATTTCTTTAATGCTATATGGCTCGCTTTTAATTAATTGTTGAGGAGTTCACTGTACTAAAGGTATAATAGAAACCTTTTCTTTCGCACGTCTTGTTTGTTGATGCTGGGAATTCGACCTGTCTTTGTTCTCGAGGGAGAGGCGCCTGATATAAAGCAAAATGAAATAAGAAGGAGAATCAATGGAGCATGTGAAGGGGAGCCTAAGAGTGGGAAGATAAAAAGATCCAGATTGAATGGGATCATTTCACAGGTTGGCTATAGCTATACAAACATTTTCAAAAAATATGTTGATTATAGAAGTCAAGCATACCACTGTCATTGCCCTGAAATACAGAAGTCATTCGAAAATTTCTTTTTAAGTTTGTGACTCAATCGGAAATTAACCGTCATTTGAAATGATAATTGATAAAAATTTGTTCGTGAATGAAGACGTTTACTTTAACATTTCTGTGAGATAAGCTTGTCATCAGAAAATTACTGCCCTCTATGTCAATTATATTGTTATACTAAAGTAACCCAATGTCCCTCCTCTGTGATGTGATTTTATCATCAGGGGTGCTTGTGAGTCTACTATTAACCTTAAAAAAATTGAGCAAGAGAAGCATAATATAAGTTTTCGGAAGTCCGACAGTATCTACAAAGAAGTGGAATACTTCACTAAATACGATGAAAATATTTCTGACCACCCATTCTGGGCTAAGTGCCATCAGTGAGGAAGAATGAAGTGATGTGAATGTGAGCCGAGAGAGTATGCAACTAGTCGAGCAACATTCTGCAGAATATCCAGCAGCACATCTAGTCTTTAGTTTTGTACATTGTCCATGTTGCTCTCTGGAAAGTCAGTATTCACCAATCGCTACCATTTTGGAATTGGAATAAGGCTACAAAAGATTATCGAGCATCATTTTTGATGGTGTGCTTCTCAAAAAATTATCTAACAAATTTGGATATTTATCCATATAATGGAACATATTTAAAATGAACTGATAGGAGTTGCAATGAGATGCTGAGTAGATATAGTTATCATGGTTAGGGTACCAAATAACGCCTTTCAGAGAGAGATGAATGTGACCTGTTTTTTTCTATCCCTGAGATTCCTTAGTAACTCGATTTTTTAACAGAATACTATGATTTTAAAAAATTAATGGCTTTAGTTACTATGACTGATTCTCAATGTAAGGTGTTAATTATCTATTAATGTGCATGTATTAATTAAGGAATCATCTGACTGAAGATGTTGATTTTCCTTTCCAAAACCAGTATTTACATGGAACTGAAAAAAGTAAAGTAGGTAGCCCAGAAATTTTAGGTACAATTATACATTATTCTTTTTAAGATTTTGGAGAATCCCCCTGACTAGACTAATAGGGGTATTCACTACCACTTCAGTTTTACTGCTGTCTTTGAATTCTGGATTTATTTTGTTGAATTTGAATTTGGATGTAAAAGTGCCGTACGTTAGGGAAATATTAGTCCAGTAAATAATAGTAATAGATTTATTAGTTCAGGAGATATGTTAGTACTTACATAAGATCCGCCAAAAAGTAATGTGCAATAAATTGTGATGGAGGTTGTACAAATTTTGATCAAAAGACACAGCACATCATTTGTCATTTGACAGGAATTCACTAATTATCACTAATTCAGTTATCATGAAAGTATTTTTTCAGTTTTAATTTAAAACACACCAGTCTTTGCTCTTTTTTTATTTCTAAGGGCAAATTATTAAACAATTTGCAACTCATGTACATACGCCCTTAGCTGTTCAATGCAAGATTGTGTGCAATGGTAGCATAATAACATTTATTTCGTGAGTGGCAATCATGTACATCTTGATTAGTCCTCAAGTTTAGATTACCTTCAAAATGTTGTATGAACATAATTGCTTGGTACATATAAACCCAAGATAGGGGCATAATCTGTAGTTGTTTCAACAGATTTCAACAAATGTCTTGCCTTGCACATAATTCTAATTGTCTACTTGGCATTTTATGGGAATTGTAAGGCAGACACACTAGAGCAAACAACGTAATGATCTTAAACTTAAGTAAATTTCTGATAAGGATGAGGATGCAGAGCAGATATGAATCATTCTCTCCAAGATCGACTCAGTTGATGTATCCAAGATCAATATTCATAGGCAGGGTAAACTGACTGTAAACAAACCTCGTCCAGTCAGGGTAGGACTGAATTCTTCTGAAGATGCCCTGAACTTCCTAATAAACCAGCAGAAATTGATTGATGACTGCAAAATCAGCATCAGCTCTGACCAGACCCTGATCCAAAGGCAACACTTCAAGAAGGTAAAAGAAGAACAGAGGGAGGAGAAACCAACGTCACTATAAAGTTCATCAGTGGTTCCCCTAAAATGGTTCCAAAAAACTTATAAACTTACCCAATCCTTTGAGGCCCCATTCCCATAATTCAAGTGAAGTTTTTACAACAATGCTCATTTTCATTACCTTGCCTAAGTTTGTATCATCAAAATGTAAGGGGCTTGAATACCAAACTCTCTGCCATTCGTGAAAAAGCTCTTGGTTGTGATCTTGACACTAGTGAAATTCTTGTACTAACTGAAACATGATTATCTGATAAAGTATCTACAACCGAAATTGTCCTAAAAATTTTTCAGTGTTTAAGGCTGATAGGAACCAAGAACCTTGCAAGAAAGCTAGAGGAGGTGGAGTCCTTATTGCTGTCAGTTCAGACAATAATACAAAACGTTTTAGTGTCAATTATAATCAATTTGAACAAGTGTTTGTGAGTGTTTCTCTAAAAATGGGCAAAATGTTGTGTGGTGCTGTGTACTCCAGCTAAAACATACGAGCAGCATGTTGCTGCAGTTGAATCTATTATTCTTAACAGTGAGTTTATGGCAACTTGCTAGCAAATATTTATCGACCATTGTGTATTACTTTTCTTTGCGTTATCTTAAATACTGGAAACATGATGTGTCCTCTGCTTACTTGTAATGTCTCCAGGACTGAATAAACTTTATTTATTTACTTATTTATGTTTGCATATTCACTCCAAATGCAAAGTCTAGTCTAGTGCAAAACCAATACTTGAAGTAGCACAGTCTGTTACATAATGTAATCTTTGTCACTGCCTCTTTAATTTAATTTATGATATAAAATCATTTTCAGTGCCAAAGGTTGCTTGAAACTGTAGGCATTGGTTCAGTAAAAAGCCCTGGAGAAGCAGAAGCAATGTGTGCCCACCTAAATGAAGCCCAGGTGAGTTTATCATTCCCATCTGAGTTTTTATGGTAAACTGTAAGAACTCACTGTGAACGTAATATAAAATGACAATTTTGAAGTGGGCTCTTCATTCTCATATTTGTGTAGTGGTTAATATTCATGTAAACACAGGTTGTTGATGGCTGTATCACTCAAGATAGCGACTGCTTCCTGTATGGTGCTAAAGTTGTTTACCGAAACTTCTCTGCTGCCTGTGGTGGTAAGGGTGGTGAGTCTCTCGCAGTTTCCTTTTTTGCATGATGTGTTATTTAATTTTTAGTTGTGTATTAGAAGTGCATAATCTGAATACATCCTGTTTCTAAAATTTCCTGTTTCCCATGTGCAGTTGGTTTTGCAGTGGACTCTTATGACATAATTAGAATTCAAGAAAGTCTAGGCTTAGACCGTGAGGGACTTGTGGCTCTGGCTTTGCTTTGTGGTTGTGATTATCAGGACAGTTCTGATGACGGGGCTAGAGGTGTGACTGGAATAGGGATTGAAACAGCTAGCCAACTTATCATTGGTCTCTCCAAGGTGTTTGGCGACGTCCTTTCCAGGTTAGAAGACAATGATAACGTACACTTTAAAATTATTAGCATTTAATCATAATTTGTTATATGAGAATATTTTTTGTATGCCACTCTTAAAAATTACTGGAAGTGTGTATTTTGTGTTTGGTCATTTGGATTCCAATCAGCATGATGTGCATTGGTGGCAAAAATGACTTTTTTCTTAAAATGTTTCAAAATATACGCATTGCTTTAGTCAGTGCTTGATAATGAATGATGAATTTACTAGCATAAATATGCTCTCAATATAGAGATTGGGAAAAAATAATTTTATCATCCTAAATATTTGTTACTATACCTGTCACTGCCATCCAATCAGAGATTAAAATACAGTGAAACCTTGATTTTATGTAGTTGGAATGGACCATAAAAATGGGCAGTGTTAAATCCAGAGGTGGCAAAGAGGTCACATCAATGCCAGGTGTGCACATATTTTTTAGGCTGTCTATAACATTTTATTTTAAATAAGTCCAACCATAGATGATTTAAAGTTTTAAATGATGAGCAATTAAAAAAGAACTTTTTAGTTTTTGTAAACTCATTTAAGGTGAAAATAGTCACTTCTTTTAATTTGCTGCATCCTGTTGTCAAAATTTTTCTGGACTACTGCCTCTAAAGAATTCAGATTTTTAATATAACCACTCAACTATGATGCTTTTCTCCTTTTTGTACATTTTTCTGTTTGGGGAAACCTTCCAAAGTGAACCAGTTTCACCCATGTTGCTCAAGGGTGAGTCTGGGTGGCTTGTATAAATATTTAGTGAAGAATGTGGCTTTCCTTGTATGTGTATGTTGTATTATATTTAGGTACTTGGTATGTCCACTGTATCTTTATGAGCAGGATACCAAATGCTCACGACATATTGTATCAACTTGTATACCACATGCACTCGTGCTTCTAAGTGTACTTGCATGCCTCGTAAGATATGTGTTAGCCTGCTTTTATAAGCACAGTCATTTATAAGCATCAAATCTACTGCTGCATGAGCTCCAAATTCAAATCAATTAAAAGAAAACTGGACACAATAGTGCTTTATAAAAGTGCTTGAGTCGAGTTCATGTTTTTTAATAACAATTTATAAGTGGTCAGTGAAATGGTACATGTCATTAACACAAATGAAAGATAATGTTTTATCTAAGGATGAGTCGAATCCAAATGTCGATTCTAGATTCCACCGATTCTCAGGATTAGAATCGATATCGAGAATCGATCACCTAAAGTCGATTCCGATTCCATTGATTCCAGATAGATAGATATTCCAATCAAATTGCATTTATCACATCATATTTGTCTCAGTAATTTTGGGTGTAGGCTATCAATTTGTGCTTTTTATCTGCTTCAATAAGCTGAGGATATATTTGCTATTTGTTAATAAATATACTTTTTGAGCGACTTAATTGTCTCTGTTATTTCATTTCAGCCAATACTTGAATTTAAGTAACAGTCGTACACTACTGGTCTATCAATATCCCACCCTCAGAGTATACTTACTCTGAGATCCCACCTGTTATTAGGAATAAGAATCGATGGAATCGAGAATTGATTTGAAAGAATCGGAATCAACTCATCCCTAGTTTTTTCCCTTGCCGGCTTCCATACAAATATGAGTTCGTCTTACAATGGGGAGCAATATCCTTAAATTCAATTGGATTGCATAATTAATTTGATATGCTGGTCAATTCAAAATGATATTAAAATTCTACCACCATAAGCAAGCTATATTTGGCATACACTGATGCTTGTGACGATTAATCTCAGAGGTCTTTGGTTGGCACATGCATATGGGTCATGCCTTGTGTAATCACTATGTTGTAATTGTTTCTAACTCTTTGTAATCTCCCATCCATCTCCCATCTGTGACATTTTTACTCACTCATTTGTTTTTGTAATACTGGAAGTTGTTTCTAAAATAAACTGTGCTTCGCCATGTTATTCCTATACGAGACGGTTGTTTTCATTCAAAGCTCCAAGAAATCCCTGGTAATCGTTCTCCTGAGCTAATATTTCAACACACTATCCATTCGAAATAATGCAGTGGTTGAATGTTTGTTTACGTGATGGAGTTGGCTCTCATTTTGCACAGTTCTGCATGCTATATGTATTGAAATACTGGAAATTCTGC
Organism: Ceriagrion tenellum; assembly: GCA_963169105.1. Classification (NCBI taxonomy): domain Eukaryota; kingdom Metazoa; phylum Arthropoda; class Insecta; order Odonata; family Coenagrionidae; genus Ceriagrion; species Ceriagrion tenellum. The sequence goes on from OY720641.1 coordinate 55,705,430, forward strand.
ATTAAATTAAGAATATTTTGTTCTTATCAGTGGTACTGAGTAAAATCAAAAGAAAACCATGAACAATCAAGTAGGCATTTATCACTGAAATTCGCCATAGTTTCCTGCCAGGTTTATTTGTCTCTGAGCAAAATCAAGAACTAGATAAAATCAAGGGTCATAATTTTGAGGTTTTACTATTTTGCTTTTTGTGTGTGGCAGTATTTTGGATCCCCCAGTATCAAATAATTGTGTTCCTGACATTATTGAGTATATGTACTGTCATGTAATGTATTTTTTTAAGGAACTGTATCTTGCAATTGTTGTGTTTGTTTGTGTAGATCACTATATTCAAAGTACATGTTTCAATACTGTTAATTTTTCACCTAGGCTTAAGTCTTGGAAGAGTGATCCTTATTATTCTAAACTTGAGGAAGAGGTCATTGTTGTTGATAGTGGTCCAACATGCATCCAGTGTGGTCATAGAGGAAATTTGGGACGGCATGATAGAGTAGGTTGTAAAAGTTGTGACTACAAGGAAGGCTGTAAACTAAATTGCAAACTTCCTGTTGAAAATTCTCTCCTCAACATGCCTATGTAAGTACACATTTTTATCTCCAGCCATATGATAGACTTTTCTACTTTCAATGCTCCAATGGTAACACCCTCATGCAACACTGTATAATATTGGTGTAATTTTATTAAATTGCAAAGTGGATGGTCATGGCTTCTCATTGTTTGTTTGAGGGTAGTGTTAGTGGTTACAGTCAATCGGCAGAGGGCTAAATTACAGTGAAAGGGGCCTGGGACTGTTTTCTCAACAATGCAAAATCCAGGCACTTATTGCCCAGATAAAATACCAGGTTTTGTGGGTAAAACTCTTACAAAGCTACTGTGGCACAGTGGATTCTAATTTCCCAATTCTTTTCCTTATCCTTTGGGTTTAGAGCCCATATTATCCTACCAATGGTGGATTTATGGGATTAAAAACTGTAGCATTGGTGCCCACCAACCGGTTTCTCCCATCCATTGTAAGTGTTTCCACTGAAGAAGTGTGTTACTGTTTTTACTTATATTTTCTTCAATTGACATTGAGCAATCATTCCAGACACCAAGAATTAATGTAGTGTAGATCTAATGAAGTCTGCTTTTTTTATATTTCTTGGTAAATTACTAAATATACTACAACCTATCGATTAGGGTATCAAAACTTCCTTTTGAATCACTTCTTTTTACTCTTGAAGACCCGGGATACTCCTGAACTTTAGGAAGTGTCACCTACTGGCCATCCTGAAATTGATTATCGGGATTCAATAGTCAGTCTTGGATGAGCTATTGATTGCATTTTGGTCCGATTAAACTGATATACTCAAGATATAGAAATACCGAGTATGTTGAGGTCTAAACCTTCCTGTCAAAGAATTTCAAGTATTTGTTAACCTGATTTTTAGTCTATAAGTGCTGATGAAACATCTTTCATTTCAACAGGGAGAAGAGGAAATTATTGATATTAGAGCTGAAAGTTCGGTCCAAGGCAGCAGCTCATCCAGGATTTCCCTCTCAGGCAATCATTGATGAATTCTTAGCCCCTGTGCTTCATCCCATTCTGCTGAAACCTTGTGATATCGCATGGCATCAACCAAATCTTATATCCTTCTTGGTAAGAATGAATTTATGTTTTTCTTAAAATTTATACTAAATGTTGGATCGCTAATCCCCAGGAGATTTATTGAATAATGTAGAGGTCTGGTCTAAGTATTCCAGCCTAGTCCAATATTTTGTCATATCTCTTTGAGGAACATTCTGTGTAATCTTAAACATATGGCATCTGAAGTGAACAATCCAAGGCTATTACATTTTTCAAATGTCTTGGGGTCTGGTTGGCTGGACTAACATTTGTGAGAGTGGGTGCCTATTGTGCAAATTGGGAAAATTTCGAAAAGTTCTGCTATTGGGGAGGGGGGGAGGCAGGGAACTGCCGCTGAGAGGGGTAGCTTTAGTTTGGCATTGACAAGATAATTATTCTCAAATGGGAAATCCATATGGCCCAAAGTAAGAGAGGACCTGTGGGGCCCAGAGGCCAAGGGTCGAGTCCTACCATTGTGAAAGAGGCAACACCCGAGAGAGAACAATGAAGGAATGTTGACCTGTGACCTGTTCCACTGTTGATCTGTGGGTCTTCTTTCATTGTTGTCTTTCGGCCTGTCTTCCTTCGTGGAATGGAATTTCCCAGCTATGGAAGTTCCCAGCCTATGCCCTGGTTGAGAAGGAAAGAGAGGATGACCAATGTATTCTTTTCATTTGAGCGGTTCCACAGTCACATATCGGAAAATGCTTTAACCATTTGGACTGGAATGATTTAACCATACCAGCCTCAACTAGGGAGTAACTGGTGGCCAAATGCCTCCTTTGATGACAATCCTCTTGCCCAAGCCTATGCTTGTATGTATTCATTAGGAAAATATTTAAAAAGGCATTGATTGCCTAGTTCCTGTCATGTATTGCAGCATGTTTTTATGTATAGTAGTTTTAATAATATAAAGATTATAAAATATTGTAACCTATGTAGTTAATGCCTTGATGACATTGGTCTCACATAATTTTACCTACCTTAATAACCAATTTTCCAGCTTCTCATTGGCAGAAAATAAATAAAATATAATACCAGACATTAAATCATAACACATACATAGAAAACATTGAATATGCACATTTATTCACAAGTAGATTGGCAATATACTCATGCACGTTAACCTTTAGGTTAGTTAGAAGGCACTATTGGGCTATTGGGCCTAGTTTTACAAAAGTAATTAAATAATGCAGTTCTGTCATGAGTTAGATTAATTTTCTTTGAACTAATCATTCACCATTGACATAGACAAATCTTTAACTTTGAACATTTAAATGAGTTATGACTGCTTTAAGTTTGAGAGTCCCTTATCAGATGTTTTTGATCACTGTAATTATTTTTGTTTTGAGAATGTCTGAGTATATAGTTCCTTTAATTATTATTCAATATTAAGTTTCGTGATTTCACTTTTTGCGAATTGGGTCCTCATGTCCCCGGAAGTATATCCTGTGCTCCCCTTTTCTCTGCCTTTGGTCAGATTGTTTCCTCCTTGTGTCCTTAACTCCTTCCTTGACTATCTCCACTGTTCCTCCCATGGTAACCCTAAGATGCATGTATATGTGTATTCCTTCTTCGGAAACACTTTTAGAATGATTTCTTTCCCTCTGTGTTGTGCTTTTTCTCCGTTTATTCTTATCTGTCGTTCTCGTGTGCTTATCGCATTCTTATCCTCCCAATACCCTTTGTTGCCTGTTTATTATTTTTTTCATCTCTTATTTTCGCTATTGTGGTTGTTGTTATTTGCCTATGAATCCTTAGTTTTGTATTGTTACCTTCCATGTTGTTACCTGTAAAATATTTATTTATACTGCTATTTTTATTCAATTATTATGTCTAACCTTGATGGTCATGAAATATTAATAAATTTTCATGGATGTTTGGTTACATGATGACCCCAGCATATGTTTATGCCTCTCATTGTACATTAAAAATGTAGCATATGTTGTGAAAGTCAAAGCAAGCTTACATTAGAATTGTTATGAAATTCTGTTGGTTGATTCTAAAAATTGTATTAAGCATTCTTCACATGAATTTGGTATAGGAACAGTGTTTAATTCATAATTTTACTTTTTTTAGGAAATAGCTGAAAAATACCTGGGATGGCCGGAAGATTATTCTCTGGTCAAGTTCCTTCCTCTCATAACAAGATGGAAGGTTATGCAGGAGAGTAAGGCTCAAGAGGCTCTAAACCCTAATGATGTCCTGCCAGCATCAATCAAGAAGAAAAGGGTGTCTAAAGGTGTTAACTGTTTTGAGGTAAACATTTGAATTTTGACTTGTCCTAGTAGACATCCTTGAGAATTTTCTGGAATTTCCTTTGGAAAATCAGGAGGATTTTCTCAATAACAGGATTTTACCCTGATAAGTGGGGGAAACTCACTGAAAACTTTTTAACAAGCTACATTAATTGGAATGATATTGTGTTTACGTCTCCCACTCCTTGATGGAAACTGGAAATGTAACTGGAAAATTGGCGAGTGAAATTCTTAAACTGATAAATGGAGGGCCTTTTTCAAGAATAATAAATGAATTAACATTATACGTACATCTTTATGATTGATTGATTGACTAGAAAAAGGCATTTATTGAACATACCATCAGTTTCTAAAGCTCGATGGAAAATGATTCATTCGCAGTACATCCCGCTCCTCCACATATCTGTTTATAGTGTTGCGCGCAAGAAGTGGCAACGCAGCAATCGTTCACTCCTGCATACTTTCAGAATTATCTAGTACGATTTATACTACGCATAAATAATGTATTTTTGGATTATATAAAAACTACAAATAAGTTAAGTTTTAATTAAAGTATTTCCTCGGCTTTAATTTTTTGATTCTGTGCAATTTTAGGACTGGATAATATTTAAGCATTTTCATTCATTAACAACAAAACATTCATTTTAAAAAAATTCGCTAGCCATTTTGTATCTTTATCAACTCTCGCAACCAAAGGTGAGAAGTCAATGCTGTAGATTTCGCATTTTTCCCAGGCTGAGATACAAAGTTCATGAAGTTGACAAAACTACTAAGTTTAGGTAGTGCGGTGTCGATTACTGCAGTAACGTGTCTCCATTATTGGTTATATTATATAATAAAAAATTTTGATAAAATTAAAATAAAATTATCTTAAAAAAGGTGTTCAAAGTACTGCACTTGCATTTACACGGACCAAAATACTAATTCTCAAAGTACAGCAGCACATCATTTTAACGCCGACCCTCGTGGCGAACGATGGCGTAGTCCAAATCTTTGAAGTTAAATATCTCCGTTGTTTACGCACTGACCACGACCAAACTTGTTTCCGATGTAAGATAAAAGACTAACGTGTCAAACTAGGAAAAAAATTTAAATTTTAACTGGCTGTACTTTTGTTGATATAATTTTAACATTTTAAATTTAAACATTTTAAATGTAAAATGTTAAAATTCAATCAATTTCAAATAAATTAAGTTTATTTAAAAAACTGATAACCAATTGTTGTTTTACATTCTTTAGCAAACAAAATAAGATGTCAACCGTTTCTCTAGCTATTTTTGTTTAGGAGATATAGCAAAAAGAAAAAAGGTCTAAGCACAAGATGGTCAAAACTTTGATCGTCTCTAGATCTGCCAAAGAAATTTTTTTCCGAAAACGTGTCAACACTTTTTCATTTAATGCCTAGTGGAACCCACACTAAAATTTTGGTTGTAATCAAAGACTCCAAGGGTCAACTCACTGCTGATCTGACGTGGAATGACCCAATACATACTCTTCCATCCGTTTCAGAAGATCTTGCCTTCTCCTCTATTGATGTTAGAGGCCAAGTCAATTATATCCTCCTCCTCTTATAAATTTTTGGGTGTTTATATGGATGAACCCTTTAATTGGGAAAAACATATGGATATCTCATGTTCTCGTGGGTGTTACCTTCTTAGGAGGATTCTTCCGATCACCAATATTAATGTCATTGTCTGTGTACTATGCTTTTATTTTTAGTAGTCTAAAATACAGTGTGGTGGCCTGGGGCCATGCCAGTTGTTCCCCCAGGCTATTTAGGCTTCAAAAATGGGCACTCATGATTTTGATGGGTATTAACATATATACCAGTTGTAGGCAGTTTTTTAAGGAGCTTAACATGTTGATTCTTCCTTGTATTTACATTTCATATGCTATTGTATATGTCAAGGAGCAGCACCAAACCTTGGGTCTGATAGTTAATAATGATGTGCCCACGTATGACACCAGGGATTTCAGAACTGTGTCACACACACTTTCTTTGTTCACAAAAGGGCGATCCTATTTTGGTTGCATATTCTAACCACTTGCCTGCCAATATCAAAGGTGTTCACTGCCTCTCAGCATTTAAAGCTATTCTAAAAAGGTATTTACTCTCAAATGCCTTCTATTCTGTTGGTGAATCTGTAGCTATGTAATGTATTGTATGTATTTTTATGACTTGTCCTCTACATGTACAATTGTCCTGGGGTCAATGAATTTATTATTATTATTATAAATGTTTACATTCCAGTTACTTGATGTGCTATGCAAAGTGCCATGTATGTATTAGGTATTAGAGGTTAGGCATTCAATCCTTGACTTTTTTCTACTATGTATGTATAATTTCATTACAAAATTTCATTCATTTAATGAAATCCTGAAGAGTGAGCATAGTCCTGGGTAGTATGTACCCTTAAAAGAATAGTTGCTTATTTTCCTATTTTTCTATCAATCACTCATTTCACATTCAACCACTTTTTGCTTTTGTGATATCTTTACAAAAGATGTTGCATCTATTCTGGCATAGAACTGGACCTTGTTTTCTCTTTTTTTTAGGTGGAGTGGGATCTAATTCCTTCAATTCTAGGGACCAGTAAATTTTCCACACTGGAGCCTATTTATCTATTTGAGAAAGCATACCCTCTATTAGTGCAAGAATTCCTCAACAAAAGTGCTAAGAGCAAATTGCAGAGAAAACCAAAAGGCGGTGAGTGCCACTAATTAACACTCTCTGGAGTTTAATATTTCATACTATTTTTATCAGTGTGGAATTTCACCTGGAAAAAAATCATTTAACTTAGCATAAACAGCCTTGGATTATAGTGATTTGCTCGAATTCGAATATAATCATAAGCTTCGAATATTCAAATACTACATTTGATAATAATTTATTGAATATTTTCTGAAAACTTATTCACTATCTGTTTTCAAACAAAGGTGTAACTTAAACATTTTTACTCAATTATTTCTTTAAATTCAATTCTTCAATTTAAAATTTAAATTTTATCTATTAGATAATCAAAAAAGTGAAATAGTATGCATTAAAAGCATTCAGAACTAACTCTGCTGGGAAAAGTATTTGTTGAGGAGCATTCTTTCAAAACATTTTAGCCATATGGAATCATTTCGTTCATATGTGACTTGTGTTGTACAAAGGATATTGTGCTTATACGAGAGGTGCATTAGGATTATTACAAAAATATTCAGTAGCCAACATAGCAAGCCATTACTTATTCAACAGAAAATTCTGCTTTAATTAGATGGATTTGTTGTTTTAATTGACAGTGAAAATAATGATATGATTTCAAATTTAGGAATAATGTTAAATGAAACAACACCAATTGAATGGACATATCTTTTTACCAAATCATATGTTGTCAATATCATTCACTAGTCATGAAGTAATGCCACAGAGACTCTTCAATGAGCAACCACTTAGTAAACATGTTGGATTTCTACATAATTTGAGTATTTAAGAATTTTGTCTTTGTTTGGATATTTGACTTGACGTACGTGTAGACCACCTGCGTAACTTCCCATCATTTTCAAAGTGGGTGCTTGTGTTGCAGGACATAGTGTCCACCATATATTTTGTGTGTTTGACTGAATAACCCAAAATTTTTATTTTTGGCATTGAAAGGCTGTGTAAAATATATATTTCAACATTAAGTCCATGGTAAAGCTATGCCTATCTTAGGCACTGTAAGTAGCGACAATTTCGCATATCCATTTTTGTTGCTCCACTGTGCTGTAGTTGTGCACCACAAATTAAATTTCATATTGTCTGCTTACAGCCATGTGTCAATGCTGTTTTGAAAAATTAAGTTTCACCCTTTCTAAGATTTGTTTAGGAGTGGTTAGTCCCTAACTATGGACCAAAATATAAAAAAAATAGAAAAAATGAAACTCGCTTCCTGAATATTTGTCTAGAAAACAAAAAGTTAATAGAAAATGCAGATTGTTGTCTTTTTATGACAAAAATATCGTTATATTTAAAATATGACCACTAGATCGACATTTATTTGAGCTTAAGTTCGGAACCACGGCGTGCAATTTAACGCTAACGTGTGTCATTCAAAGTGCCATAACTATGTCATTTTTAATCACTAGCTAATATATAAGGCAAATCAGCCTTCATTATTATATTCTTCCTTTATGCCAAAAATTATGAAAATCAGAGGCAGTTGATTCACAGCCCTGGTTGAGTTTGCATGGAATCGCTCACTGTCAAATCTAATAGGTAGCAAAATGTAAAGCAGATCGAAGATACTACCCTAACCCTAATTCTCTATGATACTTACCTTCTAGGATACTTTCCTTCAAGAATAACCACCAAATTAGGCCTACTGCTTAGTCGATTATGATTTGGTGGTTCCAAAAAATATATTCCTGGTGCTTAAGTTTCAAGTTATCCTGTAGTGAGTGAGACAAATTCTTATGAGAAATGTACCCAGAGAAACGAGCCTTTGGAAGAGAAAAACTGAGGCTTATCTCTAAATTTGAGAGCCTGTAATTATGCCTTACGGAGCTAGAAAAATGAAGTTTGGTGAGAAAAATTGATTTGCAAGAATGATAAAACCAAGATCAGTTAAAATCAGTGGGGGATCGGGTCGGTGTGGTGGCTAGAGTACTGGCTAACCATATGGATGGCCAGGGTTCAAATCCGTGCAGAGGAGGATGTTTTTCAGAGGAAACCTGTTCCCTACTTGATTGTCTTGTGGAGGGCACTTCAAGTGCAGTACTCTGTCTGTTGGATTAGAAGTTAAGCCATGGTCCTCTTGGTGCCTTTCACTAAGAGCAGGCTAATGCCGATGCCGGGTTTCTATCCACCCTTTCTCCCTTACCTGTCCCCTATGGCCCAAATGACCTTAGCCGTCGGTCACCTCCCCAAATATCCAATCCAATCTAAAATCAGAGGCTATAGGTTTCAAAATCATTTATGTGGCTGGCTTAACTTGGAATGACTCAACCATATTTTTCCTCATCTAATGAAACATTAAGTGAAAGGCTTTAAAAAGGCTCTAATAAAAATTACATGATTTGGAGAATACAAGTATTTTGGCTATAGCCGCTCAAAAAATTTGCTTGCTGATTTTGGATATTGTTTTACAATTTTGTATGAGTGACTGCAATTCTCACATCATTTACTTTTGTGGGCTACCAGCTTTTTCCTCAACAAGTCACTGATATTTTTGATTTTGTTTCAGGTGGTGACAAGAAATCAAAAACTCAGGCTAAAAATAGCAAAGGGTGTAGTTGTTCAGGAAGCATAAAGAATGGACATATTTGCCAATTCTTTAGTAAAAAATCCAAGGATAATAGTGAAGGTGGCAATAGCAACTATGACAACCTATCATCTGCTGTTAGTAGTGTCACCAAGATGCTAGAAAATGCATCTATCCAAAATCATGACTCATCTTCCTCAGATGGTGAACATTTGTCAGGCTCTGATGATGAATTTGATCCATTAGAACTGTCTGCTATTATTAATGGCATTGTTGAAGGAAATCCTGTTGCTCTTGGGAAAAATGGTGGTATAATTAACAAAAAGGAGTGGGCTCCATCTTTGGAATGTCAGGTAAATGAAACCAGTATTTCAAGAATCGAGTGTGTTGAACGGGACTATACAGTTGAGCCATTGCATTCAAAATTAGCGCTTTGTGTGAAAGAAGAAGACAACACAGCTGAAATCGGCATTACTAATGGAGATATGAAACTACTATGCAAGCAGTTAGAAAATGTTGACTTACAGAAGGCTATCAGAAATGATGAGTCAAGTGAAGATAGCAATGATGACCTGTATCTAAAGATCCTGCATATAAAAGGTCAAACTTTTGAACCCAACTTTGACCTTGGAACGAGTGGACTGTTACTAAGTCCAGAGAGAACAAGTGAAAATATGAAGTAAAGTTTGCTTACTGGTATCATTATGCGAGAGGCAACATTGTTACTTGGATGAGTAGTACATGTGTTGATATAGTTCACAATGAAAAAAAATCCTCCTCCTGATCTATACATTAATAACCATGACACAATAAAAAATAACCTTTACAAATTCCAAACACTTTTATATCAAGACTGGTTTTGTAACAGATTTACATATTCAGGTGAAATAGGAAAATTTTTCATTTATAGATCAATCAGGAGGTAGGTGAGAGTTTAAGGGGGATGATATGGGCATGGGCACTTTTCATTGGTGGAGTTAGAGAGGGGGCTTTCTGAAACATACCATGGTATTTCACATAAGTTACTGCAGCTCATAAAAATTACCATAATTTTTTATAATATTCACTTCCATCTCATATTTTTCATACCTGTACATTACAAGCATATTATTTTAAGTCAAGTCTATATACATTTAATTCAATCTTAATTATTAATGAAGGCACGTTCAAGTCGCCAGTGAAATGTTTGTGAGGATAGCATTTTCAAAGTTTAAATGCATTTAACCCCTTGCTATTGGCTTTCTTCTTATAGGCAGAAAAAATTACAGGAAATTTACGGTACTTTTAGAAAATTACTATAATTTACCTCAAATTAAAATTAAGGTAACTTACCCATGTCTAGGTGGAATGAGTTGTTTTCTAATAGTCATCAACTGAACATTTAGATACTTTGTACAGGTAACCAATGTTTCATTCATGTACATATAGTTCCTTGTTTAGGAACAAGTGTTCTGTACGAATGATGATGTAACAAAATTGACAGTTCAAGAGAAAAATTTATTTTAGAAATATCTCCCAACTTTTGGGATAAATAACAACAAATGCAATTTGGTAATTCTATGACTGTATCCAGTAAGAAAAGCTTGTTTTTAACTAAAGAAAACAAAACTAAAAGTCCTTTTGACAAACTTTTGCAGCTATAATCTTGTTCAACTTGTACTCGCGCAATGACAATGTTATGTTTTAGTCCACTAGTTCATACATATGTGTACCATAAAACCAGAATATGAAATGCAGTTTTTTAATGTGGGGTTAAAGAAGACAAACATTTGGTAGAGGTAAATATAATTTATATTAGTTACTCACTCATAATTGGCAAACAAAATATCTAAATACAAATAGCTTTGATTCTCTCATTATTTCTTTATCAAACATTTCAGATTAACTTACCATCCAACAAATAGGCATTTGTATGGGCCTCATGTAGGAAAAAAGACTACCTACAAATGGTACACAGAATTAGAAAATGTTTTGACAAGCATACTCAACATATCTTCATAATGGATGATTGCAGAATGTAAATAAAAATTAAAAGAAATCCAAAGCTATTTTACACCTAATAATGAATATTTGATCTTTTGGTCACCTTCTTTCCCTGTTGCTTAGGAAGAGTCCTCTCCTCTTAATAATGCTTATTTTTCCTTTAATTTAGGTCTCCATCATCTTGCCATGTCATTGAATTGTCACTACATACCATCTTTAAGGAAAAATCAGCAGGAGATATCTCTGTGTAGAGACAGCATTCATTTGAATTACCATTTATACAAAAAAATGGAACTTATGAGGATTTTTTCTTTGCTTTTGGTATAAAATAGTTGCCCTTGTAAATATTTCAAACACAACAGAGGCACCACTACAGCTGTCAATGCTGCGACACTGGATAAAATATATATTTATACCAATCTGTCAGGAGTGAACCTTTAGCGAAGTATTGAAATAATGTCTATTTGGAAGATATTTGGAAAAAGAGGCACAACTAACATTTTAATGGATACAATGAAGAATCCCACAGAAATTAAGTCTAGAAAATGGCAACTAAAATGTAGTTAATCATTGGTTTTCATTCAGGGTAGATAATGAGGGTAATTTCATCCTTAGGAGGAAGGGGCGGGCATTCCCCATAATCCCTTGTAAAATAGGAAAAACTGTGGTCATTATATTTACCCAGACCCCTGAAAGTAGCATACTTCACCCTTAAAACAACCACCTTAATCCACCCCAGATTTCAAATGTTGAAAATAAAGAGGCACTTGCCAACGAAATGTCACATCTATTTTACCTTACATTATGAAAAAAAAATGTAATTGGTCTGGGTGGAATATCAGAAATTAGATTATATTCACAAAATGAGCCTTGAGAAAATAAATTAGTAAGCCAGTTGAATGGATACAGGAAATGGGAAATACAAGAAATGGCACAACTTATGTCAGGCTTGTATTATTGCATAAACACAACCCAATATTCGTTCAGTAAAGGCTTTTGAATAACCATTCAATTAAAAAATTTATTTAAGAGCCAATGGATCACATAAAATAGTTTTCCTCACGTACACAGCAGTGAAATTCACATAAGGTCAGAGGTCCATATGAATAATTTTCAAAATTTCATTCAACATGCAAATAAAGTATATCAAAATGTTCACATTTATGACAATTCTTTCCACTGGACTTAATGTGTACAGTTCAAATGAACTGACAATGTTGACCATGACTAACTTTTATATGCCATTTAATACCTTCTTCCACAAACCAATGACCACAATGTTTACATTTCCTTTAAAAACCTGATCATGATAAACAAACAAATAAATTTGTCATTTTATATTGAGGCAACTATAGCCTCAAAGATGCCAGCAGACTAACACACTCCCTTAACAAATTAAATACATGGCAATGTGTGCTGTCAGGAACATTGGAAATTTTAAGAATCTTTCCATTTATGAAAGACAACTAGAAATGTCTTAGTACTATGAAACTTAAATTTTGTACATAAGCAGCCATATTTAACGGAACAAATTAAGCGATCATTAAAATAAACTGACTACAGAGTAATCCAGAAGCTCCGTATGATTAAAAGAATAAAACCATGTATTCTGGATATTATTTAGCACTACATGATAAATAAGGATAAAACAAAAATATGGAACAGCTGCTTTCCAGTAAAGCATAACTTTTCATATAAAACATCTTAATGAACAATAATGAAAAATTTTATAAAACCCTTGGCTTGAAAAATGCACTTCTGATTTTTGGCTTGTAGTTAAAGAAATAACATGACTATATTATATGCCCAAATCTCTGCTTCTTGACTTGATTCCCCAGGAATGCTGAGACAAACTTGATTAACAATCATGTGATGTTCATGTTGATCAATAATATTTCATAATCAAGTCAGAACTTCAATCTGTATAAAAGTGAAAGTCACTCTGGAATAATTGCTCCTATCTTCTTTGGAGTGTAAATTTTATGGCTATCACCATTATCAAAGGTGACTATAGATAAGCAATAAATTAGCTCAGTTTCACCAGAGATGACTTCTCACATTATGATAGTTGGCTCAGGTACTGAAGAAGAGATGTTTTTGTGAGGTAAAACTTGGCCACCGTTAACATACAGCTCATCACCCACAATAACATCCTCACCAAGGACAGCTGCACCTTCCAACCTCACCCACTGTCCAACACTTGATCCCCAACCGACAATACTACCTTCCAGCCATGAATGTGACCTCACTCTTGCTCCACGTAGTATTGTGCAGCGTGAGATTCGCACACCATTCTCAACCACCACCTGGAATTACAGGAATAAAGTCAAGGAAAGCAAAATGACATGAGGCATTGCATACAATAACATAGATACGAGGTGTGTGAGAAAAGTAATGAGACTGGCAACACTGCGGGCAATCTGGCAACGTCGTGTCTACCGGCCTGTGCTAGACCGGTTTGTTTATCCCTTCCACTTTCTCAGTCTGAGTTTCAACTCCGTACAGCTAACACATTATTTTTGACAGCGCCATCAGTGAACTTGTGTTTTTGTTGTGTGTTACAAAAATGGAGTATCTGAATTTAGAGCAACGTTGTGCAATCAAGTTTTGTGTTAAACTTGGTGAATCCACGAGTGTGACTTTTGAAAAGTGGAAACAGGCCTATGGGGAACATTGCTTATCAAGAGCACAAGTTTTCCGCTGGCACAAATCATTTTTGGAAGGCCAAGAACATGTTGAAGATCAACCTCGCTCAGGGAGACCTTCAACTTCAAAAATTGATGGAAACGTTGAACGTGTGAGGGCTCTTGTGAGATCAGACCTCCGTTTAACAATAAGGATGATGAGTGAAATGTTAAATTTACACACTTTCACCGTACATCAAATTCTGACAGACGATTTGGGCATGTGAAAGATTTGTGCCAAAATGGTGCCGAAAAACCTCACAACTGAACAGAAGGACAATCGAAGAAACATGTGTCCCGTGTCACACGGCCATTTCCATCAGTGAATTTTTGACCTCAAAACGCATTTCTGTTGTTCCTCAACCCCCCTATTCACCTGATTTGAGTCCTTGTGACTTTTTCCTTTTCCCGAAATTGAAACATGTCTCAATAGAACGTCATTTTGAAACTCTGGAGAACATTCAAAAGACTGTGACCGACCAGTTAAAAGCCATACCAGTTGAAGACTTCCAGCACTGCTACCAAGAGTGGGAACAACGACTCCGCCAGTGTATTGCTGCCCAAGGGAACTACTTTGAAGGGGATAACATTGTTGTTTGAAAAAAATGAAAACTTTGGTCAATGAAAAATCAGTCTCATTACTTTTCTCACACACCTCATAATTCGATTCCCCCTTCACTGCCAGCAACTACCAAATGAGGGTAGTAAAGAATGCCATGTTCATGTAGCTTAATTTTTACACTAATACAAATCAATATATTTGTTTAGTCAAACAGGTCTGATGTTAAAATATTTTGGAAAAATTTGGGGAGTTAGGTAATTGGTAAAAAATAATGCCTTTAGATTTCCTTTCTAAGGCTATTGAAAATAACATATTCTCAATCTTCTATTTTGCCATAGAAATAATTAATGAAATGAGTCTTTCCATTAGTATTTTTCTGCACATGCACAGATTCACACTAGTGTCATTCAAACTTATACATTGATGCCCCTGAATATCTGCAACATGTTGATATTTATAAATACAGAAGTGTCATGATTTATCAGCCTGCGTCATTTTGCCACATCCACCACTACCAAGAACCAAATAATTGAGCCCCTGGTACTAAAAAGGTTAGAATTACTATGAGCAATAGTAATAAAATACAAATTTTATTACTGCAATACATTAGCAAGATTGCAAGTTAGGCATAGAAAATTTGTCCTTTGTTAGAGATTGCCAGTAATTAAGACAATTGCTCCAAATAAATAGGAAAATACAATCAAAACACAAGGTAGGTAAAAGTAGGAGCTAGTTACCATGTAAAATATATATATTTATCAATTCTCAGCACAGAAAGAATTGCTAAGGTATTTCATGGATGCCTGAAATGTAATAAACCAATTACATTTCATCTACCATACTGATGACTTTATATTTGTTTGCCTTATGGAGTAAGGTATTGCATTGTGAGTGGATATAATTTCAGTTTAAGGACAATAATTCATGAAGTCTAGTCCACTTGCTTGCTTTCCAAGAAACCCTTGAACCCTCGTCAGGCTAATTATATCGCTTATGTTATGTTAGAGTAGCAAAAATCAATAATCTTCATCTACTGTTAGCATTTAATGACAGAATATTCCAATGAATCTTTTATTTGTCTTGCACTTCTTTTTGTTGAGTATACAATGTAGTGGGTGTTCTAATTTCTGAAGTAATGCTTGATTCTCCCAATAAGTTCCACAGCACACATCAGCATCACTAGAGTCACAGCTATGACAGGGCAACTGGTCCACAGAAAGGCAGTGAGATTGATTTCTGAATATATTAACTTCTCTCATTGCACCCACCAACTAATCATGCCAACCAGTTTGGTGGTGAGTTGAATGTGTGGAATGTGACAATGTTTTCATATAAGAACGTTTGACATGAAAGTGTTCCACCAAGTGATGCCTGGAACTATTACTAAACTAATGATGTTTCAGTCAACCGTAGCAGTCTTGTACACATTCTACAACACCTAGTGGATTTTCCAGACACTTTCTCCATTGACAACAATAAACTCGATCACAGCACTCTCCTTGTAATGGGCATCACTGATAGTTGCCATTGTTAACACTCGCTACTCCGCTACCATGAGGTGGCAGAGCTTGGAACTCCACACAACATAGGAAGAGGGTTCAAATGAGGAGGCCTCAGAATTCCAGCCACATAGCATGGTAGGTCTCATAGAAAGAAATCATTGTGCATTACCTTGTGAACGTCCCAAGTAATGACATGACTAGATCTAGTTATCTAAATCACCATTCAACAAATAGAATGGGTTTTTCATGTTAAATGAATCTTTGCTTTGGCTTTTTTTACTTTAGTCATTATTATTGCAAATATATGTGGGTAAAAACTGTTTACTTGAGAGGGCTAGAATTAGCCATGGTTCCTTAGGGGTGGCAAAACTCACATTGCCCATGCAATGGGCAATGGTCTAATTGTGAATATGAGTGTTTGGCTTGGGATGACCCAAATAATAGCAAGCTACTGATGAGCCAAGCCTTGTGAAAAGTCCTGGTGAGCCAAGCCAGGCTTGTGGTGCCACATACATGCAGGAGTTAGGCTCGCTGGAACCCGAACGGGACTCGCAAGCCAGACACATACGTGTATGAGACCCTTAGGCCAATATCAGATGAAAATATCAATGCATACTGCTCTCAACTCTAACTTTGCTCTGATCTTTTGCCTTTTTTTAGGAACTCTGTTACCACATTTTAAGCTATCCAGGACTAGCCACAGAGTTCCACTTTTATGGAGTCACCCACAATGCACAATTGTGCAAAATTCCACAGAGAAAAAATCATCTGCCTTGACCGGGTTCGAATCCTGGTCAATGCGGATGATTTTTTCTCTGTGGAATTTCGCACAACTCTGTTACCATTTATCTAATTTTGAAATATGAGAATTAAATAGTGTAAGAAACACACTGATACTTAACAGCATAGTGACAAGATCAACATGAAACTCCTTTTATTAAGTGGGATTTTTGAAAAGTTCCACCATTTGTATCTAGCACACATAATGTTTCATACAATAGGAAAATACCTTAACAGTGTAATGAAATACCAAATTTCTATTCACAACTTCCACTTCCCACAAAGTTAATACAGGTTCAAATCCTACTCTGAGAGTAGAGCTCATTTTCCATTCCGAACTACGACCTATTGCTGTCAGAGAGGTGATCCACTCACTTGAGAGGTGATCTGCATCAGTGACAACTGCCACCTCCTGTCGTATTGGCAGTCAGAAAATTAGACATATAGAAGTCCAATTTTCATAGCCTTAATGAAATGGAAATGTATTCCATGAATAGTTCAACTCTCATGTATAAATAGTCTTTGACAAATCAGGCCTCTAAGGTAAATGACTATAATATGTATATTATTCTAAAGCTACAATATAAAACCTAATGAAAATTAAAAAGGCCATTGTGATTTTGGCAACCTCACCTGGATGTTGCAAAGAGAGAAAGCATAAAAATAGGCATGAATATTTGTAATACATAAAAACTACCCATAGTAAACACTACATACCTCAGGACCTAATGTCACATTAGGACCAATCCTACAATCTTCTCCAATTCTAGCTGTAGGGTGGACAAGGACATTTCCAACTACTCCAGGTCCAGAGTACAACTTACTAGGCTCTTTTTGTCGTAAATGCCCTGTCAAAACAATTTCGAGCTGTTTATTCCCCATTGAACAAATTTTTAAATGTTTGTGAAACAACATTGCACCACCAGGCTGATTCACAGGAGTCATGACTTACCCAGTTATCAGCATACCTTAAGGAGCATATTTTCATTTTAGTTACTATGGCAGCTGATATGGTTATATGAAATGAATAGTTTATGCAATGTTTTAAGTTCTTACCCACAAAATAAAACTTCAAAACACACTAATCCTTTAGGCTAATGGATAGTTATTTTTCCTAATTCATTTTGAATATTCTCATAAAATTTTAGCCAGAACAACCCTGTAAATCATATTACCATAATCAGCCAATAATGACACACTGACAAGCTGCTATTTCCAATAAATTACAGCTCTCTACTCATGCACATAAGTAAGCTGATTAGAGGAAATTGACTTAGAGAGACAGCTGTACAGTAAAATAAAGACAGTCCTAACCTTCAAAAGGAAATAAAATTCTATATAACTCAAAGAGACAACAACTAAGTTCAGGAAATGTTTAGAAATGCCAAAAAGATGTTTTTGCAATCATACTAACATACCAAACATGAGCATTATTTAGTAGTTAGCATCTGAAATTGATATAAAACTTAATTCCTCACTCTGATTGTGAATCAAACTACCTTACTTCATACCTCTCTAATTGGAAAGTAAGACAAATGGTAGACATGATAGACTGGTCGATACTACTCACTTTCAATAATCCAGATTGTATCTACCAGCAGCTGGGTGAACAATTGAATCACATATATTCCAAAGCTAAAGTTGTGTATAGGAAAAATGTTTCTTATGAAGCATATAAGCAACCTTGGATTAATGATGCTATTTATTCGGAAACAAAAAGAAGAGATATTTTATTTTAAAAGTGGAAACCCAATACAACGAACAAAACTTACAGAAACAATTACACAATATAAGGAAACAAAGTGACAGCCTTAATAAGGAGACAAATTTTAAGCTATCCGGGACTAGCCACGAGGTTCCATTTTTATGGAGTCACCCGCAAATCACAAATGTGCGAATTTCCACAGAGAAAAAATCATCCACCTTGACTGGGATTCGAACCCGGATCCCTCGATTTCCGGCCGAGTGCTTTAGCCAGTTAAGCCACCGAGGCGTCCTCTTCCCCTGTGGATTTTTGTGACCTTTACGGGACTAGATGTTCTCGACTGCCAGACACACAATGTAACAATCAGTCGCTACTGACTTTACACTAACATAACAGTCCTGGCGGAGATAAAGCTTGGAAAAAATAAATACAAGAGGACTCAAGATCTTTGAGTTGGAGGGGGGAGGAGGAAGGGGGAAGGGAGGCGAGAATACCAACCTTAAAAATATTATTAAAGGTGGAGTTGTGGGAAGAAACGTGGGTGGCGACAGGGAGGGAAACAGAAATGGAAGGTGGTTCATTCCAACTTCATTCAATTTTTCATGTTTCAAGTTTCTTATTTCTCCTTCTTTTGTATAAGTTTCTTATTCTTGGTTCTTGTCTGTTAGTTTAAGGTATACTTTTTTTCTCGTAATGAACTACTGTAAAATCTTATTGTATTGTATTATTATAAAAGATATAATTGAAATAATAATAATAATTTTAAAAAAACTTATATGCTTCAAATTGAAAATATGTTTTCAACCTAACATTAATAATATACAATTTTTGAGAGCAGTTCTATTAAAAAATTGATAGTATTTGTACAAAAGCAAAACATCTTACCACCCCCTCCTTCTTGCCTCCCTATATAAGCTTCCTCTACATCTACATATTACCCTGCGAACCACAGTATGGGCGTGTGGCTGGGGGTTTTAGGACACTAGCCAATATGATGTAAGGGATACGGTTTTGGGAGGTGAAATGGTGACGTGTATTATGGGAGAGTATTTAGTGGAGCTCAGTTTTTATTGTGATCTCTTGTTGTGCACAGAAAGAACGAACTTTTGTACCTATCTGTTGGACAATGTATCTCTCTCATTTCATCACTTCTGTCAGATGTAGAGAAGCGTCATGATAATATTATCTGTGTCACTCTGAAACACACCACTTCTGAATTTCTCAGGCTTGGGCACACATGAAATTTGTTACCTGAAGATGCTATAAAAAGCGAAACCGGTTGTAATAAATCTTATCACAGTGGATGCTGCTCATTTTTCCAAGTGCAGTAATGTTCCATTTCCACTCAATCAGGCCTGAAATCACAGATGATGTTGATGATGTTGAAAAATAAATCATTTTGATGGGCCACGGTGCCTAAAAAACAAAAAAAAACCATTTCTGGCAATGCAAGCCCACGTCAGACAACGGACGAGAAGGAACTTAGCCCACACTCGCAGGACTTCCACTACAACAAACTAATGGTTGAAACATCGGCGTTACCTTCAGCAATCGTTGGCCCCGGTGGCGGCGGGGTAAAGTCCTCGCCTGCTAACCCGAGGGTCGCGGGTTCGAGTCCCGCCTGGGTAGAATATTATCTGCCTAGGACATGGGTGTCTGTGTCTCATCCGTCGTTACTGTTGTTCACCCGACGTCAAATGGCCTACTGTGTTGTATTCGGGGAAGTGAAAATAAATAAATAAAATAAAATAAAATAAATAAATCTTAAAACACCTATTTCGAACAATTTTGGCTTTAGGCTCAGAAATAAATACTTCAGGAAAATGAAAAGACATAAATACCTACTTTAACTGTCTAAACACGGAAAAAATAAAAAAAGGAAAGAGCACAGAGCACATAGGGTTTGGCCGCACTTACTATGGGCCCGCAAAGTGACCATGACGAAGGTCAGGGAGTGACAGAATTGCTGAGGTTACAAGCCACGCCCGTTGCCCTCTAGTTGGTTCTGTGAGAGTCACATGACGAGAAACCCCACCTCCCTCCCTTCCCTCAGCCACTCCCCCGTTTAAGCCCATGTGGCCCATGTCATTTGAAATAATTCATTGGTTACATACAGGAATTGGGTGAGACAGGTAATTGGGAGACCCTGTTTTCCGCTGGGAGGGACAGGTCAGGTGGAGGACCTTTGACCCTCCCGAACCTTTCCGCGGAAGGGCCCCACCCACTGAGGGGCGCATTAGTGGAACGTCAGTTAATTTTGCTAGTTTTTAATCAGCATAAATCTACAGAACAAGTAATATATGAAGTTTGTCCGTTATTTTCTACATTTGATACCATATGTTACATTTGGTACCAAACACCAAGGAAATCCGATGATATTTACCCACATGGGTTATATCAGATCTCGATATGGTGCCGAGAGCGAGCGTATGACAACTACTGGTAAGAGAGCATTAAGAGGATAATAGGAAGAAAGGTTACAAGCTCATGGCGAAGGAATGCGGCCACTAAAGAGTGAGGTAGGGACTCGTTTGGGTAGGAAAGGAGGAATGCCAATTGTCCTCTAGGAAGGAGTTTGGGCCATAAAGATATGAAGGGACTCGGACGGCAAGGGCTACCCGTCTGTCCTGCGCGGCGCGTCACCTAACTCCTTCCCCCTCCTCCTTTCCCACTGCGGAGCGCCGCAAAAATCCCAAAATCTTACTTCGGTGTAAATTTTTGGTTTCGTCTTTTTCAAACAATGAATGCGGAAATTGCGATGTAGGGACCGTGATTTAGAAACGATCGAAGCGGGAAAATGATACTTCGGGGAACGATGGATGCGGGAATTATTAAAGTTATCAGCATGGAACTAATTTCGGGACCAAAGACGGCGAACGATAGAAGGGGGAAAACGATCAATGCGAGAACGATAGATCGAGGTTCTACTTTAATAGGAAGGTCCTCGGATGAAAAAGTCAAAGAGAGATGATACTTCGCTCTGGTTAGGCCACACCTCGAATACGCCGTGAGCATTTGGGACCCTGGTCAAATAGTTATACCCAAAAAAGATCATAAAATACAAAGGAAAGCAGCATGCTTAACCCTTTCAGTGCCAACCGATTTTCTAGGTACTACGCTAAAATTGCCGAGGCATTTTTGCTTTAAGCTTCATAAGTAATCTGCATTTAGGTGCAATCTGTGAACAATCAGTGAAATACCAGCATCTAAGAGGACCAGCATCTAACATTGCAGGAGCAGAGCTATCGCACTCTTGGCACTTTTCGCGAGAGACAGGAGGAGCGCGACAGCGCTTCCCGGCACTCTAAGGGTTAATTAAAAACTGCTACAAGTGTACATATAGTGTCTCACAACTATTTGAGGGATTAAGGTGGGAGCCCCTAGAGACTCAGAGGCTACACACTAGGCTTAGGTTGCTTGATAAATTCTGAACTGATATTTTTCAGAGAGACATAGAGAATATTATCATGACTCCTCACTACATCTCTAGGTCTAACAGATGTGATAAAATAAGAGAGATACACTGCCGAAAAGATAGGTATAAAAACTTGTTCTTTCTGCGAACAATATGCGGCCACAATAAAAATTAAGCTCCACTAAATACACTCCTATAATTCATGTCACCATTTCATCTCCAAAAAACTTACACCTTTACATGGCTAGTGACCTAACACCCCCTGCCACATGCCCATGCAGCGGCTCGCAGTGTATTATGTAGATGTAGATGTCAAATGCCATGGAAGCCTTGGGATTATGTTTATTAATGTGTGGAGATTACCCCTAAGGTTAAAAACCAATGAATTTCATTATGCGTCAATATGATAACATAGGGTGCCTTAAGACGATGGCATACTAAGGCATAATTTGGATCATGTGTGCCATAAATTTAATGAGCAGCAGCAAAAATATTGCTCTCATTTCAATATGCACAGTTAAGTTCAGACGTTATACCCCAAGCAATAAATAAAATGAGGCCACACTGCCTCATTTTCACTCCAATCCACCTAAAGCCTTTGAGGGTCCAGGTCATGAAGTGAAACTCAGTATAAAGGGCGACCAATGTGGAATGGAGTGGAAAGCAGATTGTTGAGAGGTGAACAGTGAGCGTGTTAAGCAGACTGGTGCCACTCTATCTATCTTAGCATTCAAGCAGCCGATTGAAGTAAATCAGTTTCCAACAATGATACGAAGAAAATGGATGGCGACCAAGGAATTAATCGAGTTAGCAAGCTCTGGTGATTTAATTTATATTAGGTACTTGTCTATAAAAGTATGTGACTTCATCCTCTTTTTTTGTCTTGAAAAGTGTCCAATATCATAGGAAACATACAAAAATGTGCATAAAATGCTTCAAGTCAGATCAGACTGCTTTTTCATAAAAAAATAATTTTTTACGTGGAGTTAAATGATGCCCCACAGGCATTACAGGGGGTCAATAAGTCAGGACATTCTAGTATTAACAAAGGCTAAAAGAAAACAGAAGAGAGAGAGAAGAGACTAATTCTCCTTTGTTGCAGAACACCACCACAGGCAAACTTTGGGGAAATAAAAAAATATTAGTTTAAAGCTGATTCCTTACAATGACTGTAAAATAAAAAAAATTCCATCCATAAATGAAAATTGCATATTTCCAGAAACTTTCAAGTTAAAGTAAAGGCAGGAGCAATTAAACATTCCAGTGAACCTCAAGTGTCCACGGGGCAACCAAGATGAAAATCCAGAGGAGAATCATTCTGATAAGGACACATCAGGAATTCTTTGAAAGACGACAGAAAATAAAATTGAAGATTAGTGTATCAAAGTAATTTTACCTAAGTACATGCACATCCCAGTGAGAAAGTCTTTTGGCTGACCCACATCCATCCAGAACCCCCCCGCTGGAAGTTCTATAGCATACAGTTCTCCATCAGATGCAACACCTGGGAACACTTCCTTTTCAATTGATGTAGGCTTGAGCTGGATACGTTTAAGGATCCGAGGACTTAACACATACATCCCAGCATTGATGCGATTCGACACAAATTCACGAGGCTTCTCTATAAACTCCCTAACCCGGCCTGTGACACTATCATAGACGACAACGCCATACTTTGATGGTTCCTCCACTTTTGTGACTGATATTGTTCCTGGAAAAGGAATTGAAAAACTTATGGATATCCTTAAAAGATAAATTATTCTGAACATCAGTCTCCTCAAATAGGCACTTTGATCTTTATAGTCGATGAGGTCTGCCAATATTCTCTAATGGATAATACTACTTTTCACAAATGTGAATGAGTGCCTAAGCCAGTAACTAAATGCATAGAGTAAGGCATTTAGAGCAAGCAAGAGCAAGGTAAGGCATAAGGTAAAATTTTACCTTCCCCTCCGTGCCTTTTATGAAAAGCCATCATTTCCTTGAAGGGAAAATCACAGATAATATCGGAGTTGAGGACGAAGAAGGGTTCATCCTCATTCTCTCCACTGCAACTTAAATGCTCACGAGCCAATGCTAAAGGTCCTGCGGTTCCCAAAGGCTCTCTTTCACACGAAAAAATGAGATTAACCTAAAAACATAAAGACACATAGTATTAATATCCCAGGGCGTGTCTACTGCTCGTTAAGAGAAGAAATGCAAACACTTACACCTAATTTCTTTGCTTCTTTGCCCAACTCTTCCTCCATTTGCTGGGCTCTATAGGAAACCGCAAGTATCACAGTGGTGACACCAGCTTCGACCAATGCCTCCACTTGGTGCATCAGCATCGGTTTGTTGGCAAATTCGACTAATGGCTTCGGCCGACTTAGAGTAAGCGGCCTCAGCCTTGTGCCGTAACCTCCGACTAAAATAAGGGCCTTCATTCCCAAAGGTTTACTTTCCGTGTCAATCACAACAGGCATGTGTTAACTAATAGCCCACAGCATTAATACAAAATGCTAAGAAAATGCTATCGGTACATCAAAGACTCCCAATATGACTAAAAGGGCTATATGTTTTCCTTGACATACCAGTTGCACAGTTGTCACGTAATATCATTTCATGACCAGTGCAACATAGCCAAGAATATCTTGTACTGTTAAAAATTACTCAGGTCCACGTCCACAGACACAACAAGTGTCAAACTTAAGCCTCTCGCCCAAGGAAATCCGGCCGAGACGCGGGAAATTAAGCTTCTTCAAGATATACACCAACAAGCAAATGCAAAATATACTATTTCCGACAATAATTTTACCTCACACAAGAAAATAGCCTAACACCATCCGGACTCTTTTCTGCTATTATCTTCTCCAATCTTTTAACGCCACGCTACCAACGCTACTCAGCCTTTTTACTCCATCTCCATCTGACGTCATGCTGCTCAAATAAACAAGA
The DNA here is from genome assembly GCA_963169105.1 of Ceriagrion tenellum. Taxonomy (NCBI): domain Eukaryota; kingdom Metazoa; phylum Arthropoda; class Insecta; order Odonata; family Coenagrionidae; genus Ceriagrion; species Ceriagrion tenellum. The sequence continues at coordinate 55,730,087 of OY720641.1, forward strand.
TAAACTGACAGTTGAAATCACCCTAGACCCTAGTTTTATGCAGACGTTTACTCATTGCGTTGTCCCTGTTCTTTACTGCACCAAATCGTAGACTATTGAAATATTTTGCTGCATCAATCCCTCTCCGCTGCGCTGAAGAATATATGCACCATTGCTCTTGCAATCACTGATGTTTGTCTGTCACAGGAGTGTGTAGGAAATGATTTCGAGCAGGCGTCACTTTTCTCTATGCATTAATCAACTGATTATCCCTCAAGATTTAATTTTTTTAAGAGTAAAAGGTGATATATCTGATCGGAGGCGCCAATGTTGAGTATGTACATTCGTGGCGTTGGGGGTTGGGTTGCATATTCCTACGTTGCTTAATCGGTGTGATTTCAGGTGGTGCGTCAACAAATCATTGTTTAATTGCGGCCATTGGTGCAACAAAAAGCATTTACCGCATTTAACTGCTGCTACTTTATTCATTTTAAGTCTACCGTAATACAGTTTCTTGACTTTAGAGCCAATGAAATAGAGATAATTTTTTACTTTTGTCTATTCTTCTAGTGAAATTTTTACACTTCTTGAACTCATGAAAGTGTTAGCCCAGCATTGCAGTAATAGTCACAACTGACTGAAGTCGTCGTTCAGCGGAAAAGGAGGCCAAATTTGATCCTCTAGGCTCAATCGTGGGTCCATTTTTTATCCCGCATAAGTGTTATACCGTATTCTATTTTGTATTCAAAGGTCAATATTTTCTTAAGCAGTGAGTTATGCCCCTAGCTGCTATTTAGGTGTACAAATGAATCTCGTTTGATGAGGAAAACGAGCGTACACATGCACTACACCATAATGTCCATCATCATGATACGCATTCTGAGCTCTACATGTTGATGCAAGATCATGTAATTAAGCAGTGACATACCATACCACCAAGGAGCCAAATTTTCCTACTTACTCTCAGCATGCTTTAAAACCTCTTCTTGACATGCATTCAAATGTAAACTTGAAGTATACCTACGGCTTGAACCATCTTTCTTGGTGAATGAATTTTGTATGCTCAGTAAGGAAAAGTTTCCTCTATATTTTCAGTCTCTTGAATGACTGACCCTTCTCTGTATTACAACCTTAAACATTTTTCTCTCAGGAAACCTGGAATAATCGATTATTTTTAAGTCTTAGTTTTCCTGCGTTACTATGCTTATGCTTAGATTTATTATTTTTCCTCCTTCCTGTCAAACATACCCACCTTGTCATTCTTCTAAAAAAATAAGCTTTTGCTTGGTGGTAATTCTTTCGTGAGACACGTGGGGAAATAGCTGTTATGTATAGATACTGATAACTGTTAAGCCATTGGAAACAATTTCACAACCATCCTCTTGTTGGTCTGTGCCATGAAGCTCTTGTTAAAATAATACTGCCCACTGTTTCTAAATGCAGTGCGGCTACTGGGCAAAACAGAGCCCTATGTGTTTTCTAAATTGAACTGAAGTCATCCCAAGAATCTCATCTATAGTCTTAACCCTTTCGATGTGTGTGACAAGTATGTATCATTATCAGTTGCATTTCTCTATGCGTAGGATGAGTATGTCTGGTCATCATTACTGATGTTCTTCATCTCTCTGTGCTCAGGACTATAAATTTGGTGCAGTGAAATTGTTAAAATCATTGTCTGATGATGCATGATGGAACCTTATGTTGGAGAGTATCAATTGAATTAGATGCTACCATGGTAATTTGGTCTCTTGAATTTATGTTGAATGATGTAAATAATGTTAGCTAGTGTATGTCCATTTGCATTACTAGCTGTTATCCTTCTTAAGTGTTAATAGGCTATTCCTCGGAATCCTGCTGGATTCCATTTCCCCTCAGTAGCTTAAATAATCACTCAAATAATTTAACACCACTATGGGCCTGAGCATCTCCTAGGGCCTAGGTTGGTGATCACATAGCCATACTACTGTGAGCAAAATTAGGGTGGGAACATTTGTATTGAGGAAGTTGGCCCCTGTTGTGTCTTTAAATAAAAAACAGGTTTATATTCTAAAATTCAGTCTCACACTACCTGAATGGCATCATATTTAGGGGCAATTCCACTGATGCCAGATGAGCATACTCTGCTCATAATCAATCTATCAAAGCCATGTTCCAAGTACTCTACTCACTCTTGGTAAAACTTTGTACAGTAACCAATTACTTCACCTTACTATCTCTGTATCTCTTAACATCTGCTTGTTTTACTGGAGCTAACCTTGATATGTTCTGAACTAATGCCACTTACCACAGTTATTCACAAAATATAATCCACTGTTATATAATATAATAATGGTCTCACTGCACCATTTCACTATGCCAAAAAGGTCTGTACCATTCTTCCTCAGTACTTTCACACAAACTTCCTCGGGAAACTGAAGATATTGCCTCACTCTCTGTGTAGAGATAGGCCATTATGAAAATTACTGGAGTATTTGATGTAATTTACTTTAACCCATGAAAATTAACGTAGTTTTCTGTAATATTCCTCTCCGTCTCATATATTTTTCTGTCTGATATATACTTACATACCAATCACGTAGTTTCCTTCCGGGGTAGGCACAGTCACAAAGGTTCACTCATATTTGTACACCTAACACGTGCTTCAATAATTTCCTCCATGCTGACCTATCCTTACAAACCTCTTTTGCCTCATTTTACCCCCATACACTGCTTCATACATGCCCTCCTGTTTTTATGACTCCTAATATTCCTCCTAAGAATTACCTCAACCACATTCAACCAGAACTTTCTCAGTCTACCTCTACTTCTCACACCATTCATTTCACACTTATATATCTGTTTTGTTATTCGACTCACGTCCATTCTCTCAACATGGCCAAACCAATGAAGCATACTCCTTTCATATATGTCCATTACTGGAGCATCTAATTCTCATTCATTTATAACCCACTCATTCCCGACCCTATCCATCCTACTTTTACCTCAAACACTCCTCAGTTAACTCATACCCATGGCGTTTACTTTACTCTTATGTCTATCCTGATATACCCATGTTTCACTACCATACAACAAAGTAGGGAGAAGTACACATTTGTACATGGCAATTTTTGCTTCCTTAGACAGACACTCATTCCTTGATATGCTCCAAATGCTGCCTTCCACTTTCCTTCCAGCATTCGCACGTCTCTTTATCTCCTCATCTATCCGTCCATCTTTCGTAAACATCTTACTAAGTACACAAAATCATCCACTTGTTCAATTACTTCACCATTCGCTCTCATCGTACAGTTATTCTCACTATTCTCCTTATCTAAAACTACTATTAAAGTCTTGCATGCATTTACCCTCAATTCCATTCTCTTTGTTGATTCACAAAACTTACCTAGGAGCTTCTGTAATCCCTGTTGGCTCTCTGAGACCAAAACAGCATCATCCGCATAAAGTATAACTCGCACGTTTAAGTTTCCAATCAAAACACCGTTGTTTTCACTACATGCATCTCTAACACATTCATCCATAAGTACATTAAACAGCCATGGTGACATTACGCATCCTTGCTTTATGCCTTGTTTTATTACAAACCAATCACTCAGAACTCCGTTAACTCTCACACTTGCCTTACTATTATCATACATCACCATCATAACAGTCAATAACTGCCCATTCACTCGATAGTCCTTCAAAACCTTCCACAACTTCTTTCTATTTACCCTGTCATATGCCTTTTCTAAATCAACAAACGCACAATACACTTTCTTTTGGAGGCCCATACATTTTTCTATCACTTACTGAAGCGCAAAAAGCTGGTCACTACATCCTCTCCCAGACATAAACCCACACTTCACACCCCATATTCTGTCATAAGTAATATTCCTCACTCTTTCGATAAAAATTTTGCTGAACACTTCTCCCGGAATGCTTAATAAACTAATGGCCCGATAATTATTATATTCGGTCTTTCCCTCCTTCCCTTTGTACAATAGAACGATGATTGCATTCTTCCAATCCACTGGAACAACAGAAGCCTGTAAGCATAAATTATATAGTTCAGACAGCCAGCCTCATTTACCCCAAACGAGGCAAAAGAGGTTTGGAAGAATAGGTCAGTATGGAGGAAATTATTGAAGCAGAGTTAGGTGTACAATTATGTATTAATGAGTGAAGCATTTTGACTTTGCCTACCCCAAAAGGGAACGGCGTGATGGGTGTGTATGTATGTACACAGCCAGCAAATGAGTAAATTACACCCACACTTCAACATTTCAGTGGAGATCCCATCTATGATTGCAGCCTTCCCATTTTTTAATACTCTCATAGCCGTTTTGACCTCATTCTCACTGATCTCCTTTTCCATCATCACATCTACTTCGCAAGGCTCATCCTCAGCCCCTGCAACATAATTGTATAATTCTCCATTCTCCAATTCTCCAAATTCTCCAAAATACCTACTCTCTCCAGCAGTCCCTGATATTGCTCTCATTCCACACGATCTCTCCACTTTTGCTCCTTACCGCATTCATGCCCTTCCTTCACCAATCTTAGCCCTTTTTACCCACTTCCAAAACAGCTTTTTATTGCCTTCAAAATCGCTCTGCATCTTATTAGGTTTATCCGCACGCATTCTTTCCTTACTTTGTTTCACAACGATTTTGCATAAATTCTTTTTCTTTCTGTATTCTCACATGCCTTCGTACGCTCTTCCGCAGATTTGGCAGCAGTCATATTCTTGTATGCCTCTTCCTTTTCCCTGACTGCAGTTTTCACTTCTTCATTCCACCAAGCATCACCTTTCATTCTTCCTACCACTCTTTTTCCACATACACTTCCAGCACATTCTACAATCACTCCTTTTAAACACTCCTACGCATCATTCACATTCTCATTTCTGTTATCTTCACTCCATTCTCTCGGCTTCAATGATAGAGCATCCTCAAGCCTGCAACCATACTGTATTCTTACCTTGCTGTCTAGCAGCCTCTCCACTTTAACTCTCAACTACTTACGCACAACATTCTTCCTTGGCACCCACTTTCTGCCCAGATTCACTTTTGAGAGTACCAAATAGTGGTCTGTTCCACATTCAGCACCTCTCATCACTCTCGTGGCCCAAACTAACTCCCTCAATCTCTCATCATACACAACGAAATCAATCATGCTTTTACAATCGCCCCTTTGCCAAGTATACATATGTATTCTCTTATGTTTAAACCATGTATTTGACACAAACAATCCTTCTTCCTAGCACACACCAAGTTTTCACCATTATCATTCACTCGAGGGTCACCATATGGCCCAACCACTCTCCCAGATGCATTCCGCCTCCCACCAACCTAGCCATTCATGTCACCTAGTACAATTATTCTTTCACCAGGGTCACATTCATTCAAAACCTCTCTGTTTTTCCCAAAACTCATCTTTCACACTGTCACACTCTCCATCCACTGGTGCATAGCATGCCACAATCACAACTCTCCTAATACCTACTTTCATGCGAACCCAAAACAATCTCGGGGATACTAACTCGTACTTCCTTACTAGTACCTCAGCTCTCTCATTAAGAATGAGTCCTACACCTCACTGCCTTGTACATTATCGCCAACTCGTGACCACAGTGCCAGACCATTGCTATCTACAGTAACAACATCCTGCCCTTTGCGCTTAGTTTCACATACACACAAAACATCCATTCGTTTTTCTTTCATTTCATTCTACTACTCACGCTCCTTTCCATATACTCCTCACATTTCAAGTACCGATAGTCTAGGTCATATTGCTATGCCTGTATCTTGATGGGCCAACCTTATTCAGCCTCCACCGCCCATTGTGACTTTGGCCATCCGAGGCTACCCTGCGACTGTTTTGATTAAGTTGTAATGGAGTATGGAAGGTTACCAGCCTTTGCAGTACCCGAACCACACGCAACTTTCCCTGTTAATGGCTATGGCACTCCGGTCGGTTTTGGCACATTTTCGCCAGTATGCCACAAGAGAAACCAGAGCATAGAATAGAATAGATTTATTTGCCCAATAGATACATTACAAAAGGTAAAATCCATTACAAATGTAAGTACATAAGGCACGTCATTAAAAAAAGAGAAAAAAGTAAGCAGATACATATCAATCACGGGAAGTCAAATAGTCACTAACTTTGTAAAAACAATTCTCCACAAGATAACAAAAAACCAGCCTTTTAAACGCCATCAATCTTTTTTCATTTTTTATAGCTTGCGGCAAATGATTATATAATTTTGCACACATTAAATAAGGTCCTTTCATCGTTGTACATAGGTTAGATGTCAGCATGTGAACATCATCGCAGCTTCTTGTTTTATAAGAATGGTAGCAGTTATTTGACTTAAACTCTGACAGATGTTTTCTTACATACAGAACAGCATGGTATATATACACAGATGGAAAAGTCAAGATCCCTAACTTACCGAAAAGAGGTTTACAATGAGCCCGATAAGACTCATTACACATGGTCCTCATCAACTTTTTTTGGATTAAGAACACATTGTTTGATAATGTGGAATTACTCCAAAATATAACACCATATGAAATCTGGGAATAAAATAGACCGTAATAAAGAGTTTTAAGTACATTTATACTTACAGTATGTTTTAGAACAGATACCAGATAAAAAATTGAATTTAACTTTTTACACAAGTTTGATACATGTTTATCCCATTTGAAATATTGATCAATATATATTCCGAGGAATTTTAAGTCTTCCACAGCATTAAAACCATTGTTTGCAAATAGTTGGCAGTTATTCTCACATTTATTACTTTTAACTGAAAAGAATACTGCTTGGGTTTTCTGACAGTTTAATATGAGATCATTGCTATTGCACCAGCTTAACATTTTTTGATTAACCACTTTACCAGAAGTAATCAAATCATTTAATGTTTTGCTAAAAGTTACAACACTCACATCATCAGCAAAGATCACACAATTATTTTCTACACTTGACTTCAGGCTCAAAGGTAGGTCATTAATGAAAATCAGAAAGAGTATTGGACCGAGAACAGATCCTTGTGGTACTCCTTTAGTTACTTCTTTAGAGGAAGACAGATAGGTATCACCATCTCGTTTATAGGCCACCTTCTGATATCGCCGAGATAGATATGTCTTCAGCCAATTCAGTGCAACACCTCTTATGCCCAGCAGCTGGCATTTTAAGAGTAGCTTTTCATGATTTATAACATCGAAAGCTTTACTCAGATCAAAATAAATACCCATAACTTTATATCTCTCATTGATATGTTGTAGGATGTGGTCGACCATTTTAAACAAAGCTTGCTCAGTTGACCTTGCCTTTCTGTAGCCAAACTGATTGCCAGAGAGGAGGCTGTGATTTTCAAGGTAATCAACAAGTCTTCTGCAATAAACATATTCAAATATTTTGCCAAAATGAGGAATAATAGAAATTGGTCTGTAATTATATAATTCACTCCTGTCTCCCTTATTTTTATAAACTGGTATCACCTTGGAGATCTTGAGAGCATCAGGATATTCACCTTCAGCCAGGGACTGGTTAACCAGAGATAGTAGGGGATCAAGAATTATGTCCCCACTCTGAAAAATTATTTGACCACACAAGCCTTCAGTATCAGCTGATTTTTTACCTCCTACTTTAGTTAAATACTGTTGTAGTTCAGTTTTATCACAGGGTCTTAAATAAAACGACTTACATGATACTGAGTTCGGATGGCAGGGTATGGTAGGCACAGTGTTCTGTAGGACTGGCTTTTGTAAAAAGGCATTATTAAATGCATTTGATATCTCAACAGGGTCGATAATTACATTTCCATATTCATCTTTTATGAAATCAGAAGTCTCAACTAATTTTGAGATTGAGCTATCCTTAATAATTTTCCATGCCTCTTTGGAGTAATTGGAAGCATTTTTTATGCGTAAGTCATTGTACTCCTTTTTGGCTTTTTGGCATAGTAATACCCTTGGCCTGCTTTCACTATTCCACTCAAGATAGGATCCCTTCTGAAAGGACCACCTTGAGAGCCAGCATACCGTTGCCCGCGACCCACCACTAGAAGGTAAATGTGGTCTACTGATACACTGGGTTGCTTTTTGATATGTTCCAGACAGTTATTTGTCATGTAATGGTAACAGTTTAAATGTCATTAACCCATGATTTTTGCTAGTGACTTTCCTAATTTATCCTGTATTAGCTATTCATTCCAGAAAATTAGAAATACTGGAAATTTGTGGCAATTTAAAAAAAATTACTGTAATTTACCTCAAATGAAAATTATGGTAATAAAAATTTTCAATCAAAAAAGTCTTATTACACTGAAAATTATTTTATAGGAGACAAACTGGTATAATTGTGTTCTGTTCCTCTTTTCTTTGTGCTTGGCCTTCCCCATCTGGTATCTTATTATTTATTTTTCTATTGACATAGCCATGCAATATATTCTTGCCAACAGTGAAGTACCTACATTATGATAGTGTTCAAAAGTTAACAATTTGCAATCTAAAGTAGCATGTTAGTTAAATAATTGTCTAGGAATTTTCAGCCATTAATTCTATTGCTAGGTGATTTCTATAATTAGAGGAAAACTGTTGTTCCTCTGCATAACTATTCTCATTGACAATACTTCTGAAATAATTTTAAAAATGTATTGGACTTGGTAAATTAATCACCAATTGACTACCAGGTACAGCTTCTCTCCTAAAACTAAAGTGATATTTTATGGTGCTGCAACAGAGGACAATGAGAAATTTTTAAATATACTTTCATATCCTTGGAGTAGATAGAATTTAAAATGCATGAATGATGCTTTATTATTGCTCAAAATCATACTAGCTGGTAAGGTATCTTAACACTGATCTGACAAAATCTTGGTCTATGCATGCTCTACTCAGCAATTCTACAGTGAATGCTTAGCTTGCTCATAATGCAGATTATGGCTGGCATTCGGTCAGAGATTCCTCACTGCCTGAAAAAGCCCTCAACGTGTGTTTCAGCTGTCATGCCACCACCAAAAGGTACTACAGCAAAACCCTGCTTCCTGCCGTTTATATGTTACGAAGGGAAGGGAGGGAGGAAATGTTAAGATGAGGAGAAGAAAAATGAAAAAGCAAATGAAGAGGGAAGGGGTCATAATCTTAGTTGGAAATTAGGTCCTTTGTTCATTCACAAAATTGATTATGCCATACTATAAAAAGAAGCTAGGAAAGGTATCTAAGAGGAGTGAGGTGAAGGTTGGTAAGGTTTGGGCATGGAAACTTGAGGTTAAATTGTGCCCAACATTCAGCATCGGGGAGTGGCAGTTAAATTCATGGGAATTTAACATTGTTTTCTTCTTTTCCCTCTGAACTATTTCCCATTGTTGCAAAACATTTCACTGGCACTCTATCTAGGACACTAAGTCTTATTACATTAAAATTAGAATGGTGAGCTTCCTCTATTAGATATTTGACAAAGTGGGACTTAGCCAAACTATTAACCGAACAAGTATTTGGGCTTGCCACATTTTTATCTCCTACACTCATGATTTTACCATGGCGTTGAATGAGTCTTTGGCATTGTAAAAATTTCCTTACATTTTCAAATTAAAAATTTGGCTTACATCATTGGTGTTTAAAAACGTACTCATTACTTTTCCCTGGGAAAGGATTTGGCTGCTTTGTAGGAAATTTTTCTGAGTAGGGTAGTATTGCCCATTTTTGTCATTTATCATGGGATGGTTACTCATATGCAGTACATTTTAAAGCATTCTTCTTTTGTTTTATATTTTATCAGCTAGATTTCTTCATTCTTTATCAAGATAGGTATATACCTCCTTACTCTCCTCTGTACTGTCAGATCAACTGATATCTTCTCCCTAATTCTTTCTTCAGCATGATTTCAACACCTGCATTCTACTGATGATGTCCTGAAGAAATCACTTAGTAGTTGCTGCTCCAGTAGTTGTATGACGTTACTAGCGGCAGAATGCCTACCTTCTACCACTCCATCTGTGAATTGAATTCTCGACCTTTCCTATCACCCCAAACACTCCATTTAGTGTTCATCATAGTGACCTCAATTTTTACATGATACATCATGTCGGAACGTTGACATTGCTGGTATTTTATTTCTGACCTACCCTCATAAAAACCAAATTAACATTCCATGTCTATCATTTACTTGTCCACTCAGACTAATGTATCCCTCAGGAAGATCTAATTGGAGGACTGTTTTACCAGGACAACTGCTATTGCATCATAAATTGACAAATGCAGCATCTTTTTAGGAGACTGGTGTTATTCTGTTAAATTCCTCATCTTAGATTTTAGTACTCGGACTGATTCCATGAATTTCACTCTTGCCTGAAGCTGTGCCAATTAATACTACACCCTTATGCTGCCTCTCCCATTGGAACTGAATAAAAAAATGGGAGGCACATAGGGCACAGAAGATTTCTCTCTCATTTCAGAATTTCAATGTATAGACATGAATGCATTCCTCCAAAACTTGTAAAATCTTTGCCATCACCCCTGCCACCCTCAAACTGAGATTTGAAGATTGTAATATGGACCACCCCAGAAACTCACTTTATAATTGTCCAAAAAAAATTAGGCAGGGTCATGATACTTGAATCCAAAGCCAAATTTCATATTAAATGGACAACAATTTGAAAATAGTACTTCAAAAGCTTACCTGTAATTATCAAATCAAATATTTTACTAGGACAACGAGGCAAAGTTTTTTAGAAAAGTGTGTGTAATTATTTTGCAGACAGTATAAAATATCAATTTCAATAAATGGCAGCTTTCTTGATGTGCCACTAACAAACCTTTCACATGACTCCTGCAGTCAGGCATGCCATAGGTTGCCAAGCACTAAACTCACTGGTAATGACACTGGGCCTAATGTTGCATACGAAGCCCTCTGATAGTGTGTATCACTACAAATGAGATTCTTGTTTTCATTGAAATTTGATTAGCATTTACCGGATAAATAAACTGGGATAAGGTTAAGCATAGTTTATTCTTTGATTTGACAAAATATTACAATCATTTAAGTGGTTTGTAAAACTTCAGTAAAATACAGGACCACATATAATAATTTGATGCTATTCTATTAATAATGTATCTCATTACACTCTGACTTGATTTTATTTTTACCACAGCTTCAATTTATACTTTAACCACTGCATAACAATTAGGGATTTAATAAATTTTACATCAAACTAGCACTGACAAAACATTTCACTACACTATAAATAAATTCTCTTTGTGCTTATTTACATAATATTGAAACAATAAAATCATGTGACTAAATACGTTTATGAATGATGAATAGCTGGTTTCACAATTACTGCTTTTCCTCAATAAATCTTACAAAGGTCTTTCAACCCTTCTCTCCAAAGTCACAAGTGCGAAAACTATTAGAAGTGATTTTTATATGGTGTCAGTATATAAAAATTATTGACACACCATTATCAAAGTATCCAGAATAGAGCTTAGGAGGAAATATACATTTGTACTCTTAATAATCATTTACATCACTGTTGCACCGCAAAGCTCAACTTTTAAGCAAATTCATAAAATGCAAAATATAAATGAACCTTTCAAGGAAAAGAAAACATACACGTTACATGTACTTCCTATCAATCACCACTCATCAGCAGCTCATCCAATAATGGGTATGACATATATACATGACGGATTAAAAATGATTTGGGGCTTTTAGCATTCAAAAAATGAGCCTTCACCATCTGGCAATAATGATACCAAGTCTAAAATAAAGTTAATAAGCAGACAAACACATTTATTGCTCTAAGTAATGCACTCAAAATTGATGTAAAAGATAATTCCCATATCTTCCTACATAAAGTCTCCAGAAAGTCTTCCAATAATGCCAATGATGGCTGCTATATTGTAACGAACTACAGCCTACAAGAACATTCTCTTGGATCAATCAAGGAGCTTCCTCTTGAATGTGACAGCACTTTTGAATTATGTAGTTCAAAAATCACATTGCACTCTAAATTTCTCACACCTTGCTTAAGTGTTCACTAAAACACTCCATTACTTGAACCTTCATCTTCAATCATTATTCCTTGTCAGTCCAATGGTTCCTCTTTAATTTGTACCTGTGACTCTAGTGAGTTCTGCATTACGCTTTTACTCTTGAGATCTTTCACTTCTAGGCTCCCACGAACCATACTTGGTATGTCTTCTTTAATATTGAAGATATCTTCACGGCAAAGTGGTTGCCTGGTTCCATCATCGAAACAAACCTGCAAGAAAATTGTCCAGAGTCATCAAGGATCCATTACCTAACATATTTATACATGTTACGTAAACATCTCATTAGTTTTCTGGAATACAAATTTCAGCAAAATTTTGCCTAGTACAAATTCCAATATTTGAGGAAACCCGAATTGAATAATGTCATGCTAACCATATGATGTGACTTCATTTAAAGCAACTGCCTTCAGGGACAACATGATGTTTTTTTTTGATAAAACAGTCTGTCAGCCTGGTGAAAATTAAATTTCCAATATATATTCCTGATCTAACTTCACCAACTACATTCATAATGATTTTTAGAAGTAGTATCCAGTAAGTAAAAGAACAACCACTGAAATACAGCTATTCCCAGCAACTACCCTGTTGCACCCAGGATTAATTCACATCATACAACCTTGACTGTTTAAAAGCCAGACCTCTACCGATAACATTTTAAAAACCATACTGTGCCAAACAGTGTCCTCCCTAGTGATTATCAATGGCTGTACACTTTCTGTAGACACATTTTAGTGAGCTTAGTGTTTTGCGACAGAAAGCATAGTATTTCAAATGGTGGAGGGGTACTCCAAAAGATGATTGTCTTTCATGAAGGTTCTTCCTTGGACATCATAGTTCACTATCCACCTGAAGACCTGACTTTTTTCATAAGACAACTTTTACTAACAGGGTTAATCATTTAAAAAATTTTAGAATTCGTTTTCTACCTACGCATGGAATATTATTACAGCTTGCTTCTCTACAAAACCACAATGGATTTCCAAGGTTACAATAGCAAAACACGTGAACACAAAAACAGAGATAAACTAAGCATGATTTATCAAGTGAACTGAAAACAGTAGTGCATTTCTATATGACACATTAGATAAACTTACCATGTACATCTTTTTTACTGTACATCCTAAAAATGTAGCCTGGGCAGGAACACCATCACTTCCATTTCCAACAAGCACTTCCCTTCCTGGTTTCGGTACTTTATTGTTTTCCCAGTCCAAGCCCTGAAATGCAATTGAAAAATAATTAGACACTAAACATCAAAAATACATCTTCCGGAAGTCTATTCTGCAAGTCAAAACTCTAAGGTTTGAGGCAAAAAGTTTTTAACTCCTAGCTACAATTTGAATTCAGTAGTGGAATGCCCCAGAGATCATTTGCAGGGTGACAATCATCAGGGAAAACTGGGAAAAGCTGGAATTGTCAGGGAATTCTCCTAACAGTCAGGGTGAAACTGGAATAGGAATCCTGGTTATTTATCTACCATTACGTTTATCGGCCAGTCTTTCCCACCCTTAATTTCACCAACTAAAACTAATGTCAGTTGCTGACGTGCACAGAATAAGCCCCATCAATAAGCAGTGAATCAGACGTACGATGTATCCCTTTTGTATATCCTTATTGCGATATTTGCCTAGTCATGTTAAAAATCATGATCACAATGTATTACGCCCATCACAAGGAATCCAAGGCTATGTTGTTCGGAAAATTTTACCTCTTTTTTTTTTAACTTCTGAAACTCAGGTCGAGAAGTAGCTGGAGCACACTAGCTTCTAGTAAATACATGTTTGCAGTTCTAAAAATACGAGATGATGATAAGAAAATTCGGAAAATTTCATTCAGCAGAAAAAATATTTCAATAATAGATGACCTTTTGGCGATCAGTCATGGAAATTGGTAAATCCATCAGGGAAAAGTCAGGGTAAGGTCAGAGAATTTGAAAATTGATTTCAGTAGCCAACCTGATCTAAGAAAAGGAGCTTCATTAGGCTTTAACCCAGCAACAGCAGCATCTCAAAGTTCTGGATTGAGCTACAGTAAGCTTGGGAGTCTACTTGGCTCTTCAACCTATTCTGTAATTATCCCAATGCTCTTTCAGGAGCCTCAGCCTGCCTTATTGGCCATTATAATGGCCTTTTCATGATAAAAGAGAGAACTCTCTACCGTCAACTTTAGGCCTCGTAAACATCTATTCCCATATCTTGGCACAATTTAATATTACCCATTCTTTTATTTACTAAGTGTTAGGAACCGAAAAACTCTTTTATTAATCCTAAGAAAGGACAAGGCTAAATTTTCATTACATTTACAGCATGATGGAGATCACAATAATGGTTCAGTTAACATTTAGCAGAGTCATAAAAGTGATGCTATTAAATGCTTTCCACGTTAGGTGTGTATTTGTCTGCAACCAAAAGCTTCTTTTCTTGAAACCAAAAACAGAGATTTTTGATCTTTCAATTGAACACCTTATAATAACAGCAGGCACAATGATCAACATACTAAATGCTCTTGTAGGTTATGAAGGTGGTGATGTACATGTGTTGTGCAGCAATTTTTAAATGAAACTTGACACAACTATGAAGTTTAAATTCTTCCCTGATGTACATATTTAATGATGCAGTGAAGTTCACTCAAGTTGCCATACTTCAGAAATACATTGGCAGTGATAAACTCCAAAGTGAGAGTTCCAACAATTTTACAACAATGTAGAGTTATCAGCAACGTAGCGCAGATACCACCGATACAACCAAGGTTAAAATTTTTTTTTGGAAAAATTCCATCAAATCCTGAATGGATTCAATAAGATTCAATCGAATCCTCAAATCCTGACCACGTTGCTAATAATTAGCATGAATGTCTAAAGACAAAAATACCTTTTTAAGAATAAAATCACAAATAACATCAGATCATTATTTTTTCTTCTAAAATTTAAACCAATTACATAATTTTCCGATTATAATACGCACCCACTATAAGATGCATCCGCTTTATGGCGAGCGCAATGTAAGAATTCACTTATCACCATGTATAATACACAGTCGGCTTTTAGAGAACGCCATTCTATGCCATTGGCCGCCGCACCGTTGGGCGACCAGAAGATCACTGCGCAAGCGGTAATGCTACCTATGGATGGCTTTTCCCCTTGCTCTTACATACCCCTTTGGTTATTCAATGTGATGATCTATTTGTAATAGGTTCTTTCCCGCCAAAACTTCCTCTCATGCATATGGAAATATTTGTCAATCAATGATAGAATTGCTACACTGTCGATAAAAAGTAACTATGTCTGTATTCAATTTGTCTCACTTTGTGTCCGCTCGTGTCGGATTGCATCCGATCTACTAGCAGAAGATATGTTAAGTCCACTTTACATGGTACATTTTATTGTTCAAACGAATGTACAAATTCCTTCATGAAGGAAATTGTACTGTGTAAAGTGGCTAATTGTATTATTGTCTGAATGACTTAACGGTAAATAGAACCTGCTCTAATTCCATTCTGTTTCTTGTACATTTTGTGATGCATTCATTTGTACAACAAAATGTACCGTGGAAAGCGGCCTCCAATCCGAAATTTGAAGATGTTACATTTCTGTGTAATATTTAAAAGAAAAACTCTCCCTAAGAATGTTATATGGCCACAGAATATGCTCGTACATACGAAAATAAAAAAGCTGGATGGATGAAAATTCAACCAAAGATTGGCAGGGAAATGAGTGCAAGGATGCGGTTTGTAGACGTCATATGTTAGTTCTAGATGCATTGAAATGTCTTCGAATGCCTTGCATCAAGACTTTATTGTTCGAGAATGGCACAGATCTCGTCATTATTCCTGGAGGGATGACAAGCCAGTTCCAGGTGATGGATGTCAGTTGCAACCGCCTGTTTAAGAGACAGATGCATAAAAAGTGGAATGAGTGGCTTTATTCGGGACCACATTTTTTGAAAACTTAAGGGAAATCAAAGAAACAGGAGTTATCGCTAATTAGTCAGTGCATTAAAAAGTTCTGGGATGCCATAAATTCATCTGTGATTATGCGAGGTTTTTAAAAATGCTGCCTAACGAGAGCCATAGATGGGTCCGACAAATACTGTCTTTGGCGATGCAATATAAGCTGCCAGCAAGCGTGATGTCAGCACTTTGCACGAATTGTTCGAATCAAGCAAGGATAGTGATTTTAAATTCAAAGGATTCAGTGCTGTGTTTAAGACTATAGAGGGACTGCATGTACATTTTCATTTAAAAAAATAAATAAAATTTATTTATTTATTTATTCAAATACCAAAAACAGCAACTAGGGCCTTTGAATTGGATTTAAATAAACAAAAAATAAGTTAAGAAATAAAACAAAAATATATAGTAAAAACAATAAGAATAATAATCAACAGAAAGAAAAAGAAAAAAAATCAATTTTGTGGCAGGGAAGAAGAGGAGGACACAATGTGTTTAACTTAGGAAGAAAAGATGTTGCGTGAGGAGAAAAGGTCAAGGGTAGGGTGATTGTTGGCAAGGGTATTAAAAAATGAAGTTAGGCGGTAGAAAATGGAACGTTGAGAGGTGGAGAGATGGAATTTGGGTGTGTGAAAGAGACATCGCGAGTGGTGCAGTCAGGGATGCGAAGTGAAAAACAGGAGAGAAGATGGATAAAGGTTTCTTGGGTCTTCCACCGGGTAAGCAGGTCCATGGGGCACATCGTTCTCCGAAGCATTGGGCCCCATGGACCTGCTCACCCGGTGGAAGACCCGAGAAACCTTTACGCAGGGAAAATCTGAGATCCTTCAGGAGAGAAGATGATCAGAATGGAGGGACCCTTCATGATAGAGTTTTAAAAAAATTGATTCATTGTATAAGTACCAATAAGTACGCTGAGATTACTTCAAATGTGATCTACGACGCAAATAAAATCGCAATAAGTTTGTTAACATGCATGATACGCACCCTACTTTTTTGATGAATTTTCGCAGAAAAAAATGCATACTATATTCGGTAATTACAGTATTCACAGTATAACTAATAGAGCAGAATGTCTTTTTGGCCAGGAAACATGACTTCGTATTTTCCGAACCACAAGACATTTTTTACTCCAAAATGTTCTCTAAAATCACCCTGCATCTTATAGGCCGAGGGTATAACTTTGCCCTCTGAAATGCAAGCTGATTCGCCGGGAAAGATACTATTAAATATTTCTTCCTGCATTAGGCATAGAAAATGGTTGCCTTCATTAAAAATGTAGATAACACAGTTTTGAGCCAGTAAAAAGCAATAGAGTTCGATAGAGTCCTTGACAGTACTTCCTAAAAAAATTCCTCAATAAATCGTACGATCATAATCGTAAATCATACATATGCATGTATGTATACGTGATGTACTTTCATCTCGCATGAGGTTCCACTGCAAAACTTGAATGCATTAGGCAAATGGGGAAGTCGCCCCTCTACTAATAAATTGTATCTCTTGCAATATACTCGGAGTCTACAGGCACTCAAACTTTACTGTGAGTGTCGTTCAATGCATAATACATTCCTTCTCATTCATGTGCATATCTGCTTCTATGCAGAGAAACTAAGTATTGCATAAAAAAATTAAAATTTCATCATGGGATCTAGGGAAAGAAGATTGTCATACAGTATTGCATTTAAACTTTGAAGTCATGAATATGCTTCAGAACACGGAAACAGAGCAGCTGAAAGGCGTTTTGGCTCACCTCCAGCCGAGAAGATGATGCGAGAATGGAGGAAGCAGAAGATGGCTTTAATGAATGTAGATATGAGTAACAAAAACTTTGAATTGCTGTGCTCCTAAATGG
Source organism: Ceriagrion tenellum (assembly GCA_963169105.1). Taxonomy (NCBI): domain Eukaryota; kingdom Metazoa; phylum Arthropoda; class Insecta; order Odonata; family Coenagrionidae; genus Ceriagrion; species Ceriagrion tenellum. Next base: position 55,747,913 of record OY720641.1, read on the forward strand.
CCAAAGCTTGAGGAGCATGTTAAGACCTGGAAAATAAATCCCAGGAAGAACAGGATTTCAGTTTCAACAAAAATGACCTTAATTGAAGCAAGAAAATTAGCGATAGATATGTCTGTTGCAGATCTCCTGGGAAAACGTCATGGTAGGAGAGATTCATGAAGAGAAATGATCTGTGCATGCATACCAGAACTACAATAGCACAAAAACTGCCACTTGAATACGAAATAATAGTTGTAGAATTTTCACAAATATGTCATAAACTTGAGAAAAAGGATGTTTTGAGATAGGACAAATAGGAAACATGGATGAGGTGCCCTTGACGTGCCATGAAATAGAGCAGTGGACGTTAAAGGTGCTAAGACAGTTATGATATAGACTTCTGGTAACAAGAAGACATGCTATACTGTTGTTTATGCATGTTGTGCCGATGGTTCAAAACTTCCTCCATTGTTAATCTTTAAACGAAAAATGCTGTCTAAATGTACAATTCCACATGGAATTTATAGTCATGTTCATCCCAAAGGATGGATGGATGGAGAGGGTATGAAGCTTTGGTTACAGAACGTGTGGTCCAGGCATTCAGGTGGACTTTTGAAGAAATCATCTTTAATAGTGTGCGATCAGCTTAAGGCTCATATAATGGAGTCAGCAAAAATCCTTGCAACTGAAGAGGCATCCTGCTGTGATTCCTGGAGGATTGACTTCTCAATTGCACCCTTTGGATGATTCAGTCAATAAGCCGTTCAAGGGATATGTGTGTAAAGTGGATCGAGGCACCAACTCATGATGTCACACCGACGGGAAGAGTGACACATTCATCAATTTCTAGTGTATGTGAGTTGGTGAAAAAGTCCTGGCAGAAAGTTAAAAGGGAGACTATCATAAAGTCTTTTAAAAAGTGAGGAATTAGAAATGTGCTAGATGGAAGTGAAGATGACATTGTGAATGAGGGAAGTGACAACTCCAGCAAAAATAACTGCATAAATATTTTAGCAGCAGTGATGATGAATTTCTGGGATTCTATGGTGAATAAACGCTGATATATTCACAATTTTCAAATGAGACAGTTCCGTTATCTTTGTATAAAGTATTATTATTAAAATACTTTGATCCTCTTTTGTCTGATCGAAGTATTTTTCGTAAATTCCAACCTGATAAATCACGGTGCTTCTTATAGGAGTATTTTTTCATAAATTCTACTCTGATAAATCACGGTGCATCTTATAGGCAGGGATATACTGTATTCTTTACCTTGAAATAATATCTACCTGAAACCATATACATAAAAAACGTGATACTTAGAAAAAGAGATTAGCCCAGCATCACATGACTAATTTATTTTCCATATAACAAGCCACAGGTCTGTGTACATACCTGAATGGAATGAGGAGGTAGGTTGGCACCAAGAGATCCATCACTATATGATACCCAACAACGAAGTGCAGGTACCACACAATCCCATGATACTCGGCCAGGATAGAGATGATCATTGCTCTTTCTACCCCAAACTCGCTCTCCCTCAGATAGTGGATCCACTTGATCCTAAAAACATTAAAGATACCATAAAAAGCTCCTCTTTGGTAACCACAATCCTCAAATAACATTTTTATGGTGACAATAAACCCTGCAACTTTGGATATTCAGACCTCATCAACATAACATGGAATTAATATCTATCTTTAAAAATAATATCCAACAGATAATTTTATTTTTTAGTGGATTATACATTTTATCAAATCACAGATAAAAGATGAAGCATGCTCAGCTCCAGGTAATAAGATTTTATGTAAGTTTTACATTTATATTGACACTTCAACTTATACTTTAATTTTAGAGGTATGAGAACCAACATAAAGGACTGATTGCCTATTTAAGTTCTATTTCAGCTCATCTGCGAAATTAATGATACAGGAAAACACATCATGTAAAACATTAACCTAAATTTCAGCCAATGGAGAACTTGCAAGGTTTCTTTTACAGCTTTAACTCATGCATCATATAGATAACCAAAAATGTTTCCTACATATTCTTTCCTTTCATCTGAGCGACCCATATTTATTGAACTACAGTCAATGGAAAAGATGATGTCGTTTCAAACGCTGCTTTTAGCGTGCCATTTTGGAAGTGATACGCGTGACGTCACACCTGCCGTCTACCGTACGAAACATATGAGATACCGGCGAATAGTTTGGCAAGTATCACCGTTCACTTACCGTTCATTTATCTTTAGCCTCATGATATTTCGTTGAAATATTGCATCTGAGTTTCAGAAAGTATATATGTATTTTGGTGTGCAATACTTTCACAATTTATTAGTGTTTCATCTGCATGGAAGTTTGTGCCAACTCAGATAATCTGCCTATGAAGTCGACGCTCTAGTGATGATGGAGTACTTATAATGAGATGCGACATGTAGACATAGTCGGAAATACAAACTGTTAAATCACTTAGTTAATTATTTACTGTGATTTTCCCGAGAAATTAATATATTAATTGTTTGAAATTTCTATTGCAGTATTTCGACATTATTAGAAATGTGATCTTTTCGAAAAGTTCGATTGTAAAATTTTATTGCAGTTCCATGAGGAAGTATGACATCCATAGTGCAATAGGATGCATTCGATAGCAAATATTGAAAAATGTATGCACAGTGAAGTGCGAAATATTCCCGGAACATAAAGTAACGGCAAAAAATTGTGAGTCTAGCCTCATGATCAGTGAAGAGTCTCACGAGGAGACATCGCGAGACCTATGGTGAGGTGAGGTGACACCAAAGATTTAATTTTTTTGCGACTGGGGATAGATGTAGAAAAAGGGTCACTATGCTTTTTCTCCCATAAGCCTGGGTTCGCGAGAAAATTATAGGTAACTCGAGAATTTGGCTCATCTTCAATTCTTCGCATTAAGACATGTTCACATGATGCATGTCCTTGCAAGTATATACGTTGATAGATAGATGCATGGACAAATTATCCGTATCATAACAGGAGCTTTTTTATGTCTACGAGTTCATGCATTGGTGCAATTTTGGGTGTAAATACGATGCAATTTTGATGATGACTGTTTACGCATCTGCTCATGCGTAATTAACAACAGTTTTACGCTTGTAACATAATTATTTGCCGTGGTGGTGTGGGTCAAGGCATTGGGTGCACAAGACTCCAGTGTAGCACAGGATCATGGCCATACTGCGTAATTTATTTTTCGGTTTAATATGTTTCAGAAATAAAATAGAATTCCCAATCCTGAACAGGTACAACCGTCACTGCATCATTTTTATTGAATTCTATTTGAAGAGTGTTAACAATAGACAAAGATGTAATTTTTATTGTAAAGTGACATATTCACTTTGAATTTCCTACCAATTATACTCGAATGCTGATATTTGTTAATCAACTTTTCGCTCACTGAAGAATTTTCTGACTTGAGAGAGTTAACAGGGTATGTAAAAGCAGAGGTTTGTGAAGAGGTTCATTTAAAACGGCGTATTTAATGTAAGTGAAACGTGGATCTAAGGATCATGGAGTGTTTTCCTTTCACAATCAACCAACGCAGTTGAAAACCCGGAAGACCTAAATGTTCGACAACATACAGAAATGGTCGTAAGTTATGTTACCCACACGAAGAGCGTTTGTGCAGAAGCAAAGCATCTGGTGATAACTTTAATAAATGCGCTTATTGTGGAGTCATTTTTTACTTAACATGCCTATGTGATATCATTTGAAATCATGCCGCATTACGCCGTGAACGTAAGATGAAATCCCTAGAGTTGCAATACGCATAACAAGGTAAAGAGAATACTGTGTTATCATGGCCTACATTTGTAATGAACTGGAATGCATTAACTTTCTCTCTCCCGAGGTCCCCGTTTTGATTCCTCCTAATGTTACAAAAATAAATGCAATGACAAGTAAAACAGTGGAAAGAAATCCTATAGTTGCAATTTTATCGCAAACCCATGTGTATGGGAAAAAAATCTTACACTTTCCCACGTTTCTCTCCTGTTTCAGAAAGAAGTTGTGTCGTTAGCATCCTAAACCAGTCTCTACAGTGTAAGAAGTTCTGACAATGCCGATGACATGCGACTTTAAATTAATGTATATGGTTAAACTTCGCTTTGGTTCCGTTACTTTGGAAGCGGAATTTCCATCGTCGATAGCAACGTAGATGGCTTGGAGTCCCCGAGACAATGCTGGGCCTGCCACCGCTGCGGCCTCCGAACGACAGGTGTGACGTCAGACCTGCCCGATCTGACCACGCCCCCCTTTTCGCCCATTTCTCTCACCGTTGGAATTTCGACAACTTTGAGAATTTATATCTCAGACACTAAGCGTTACTCACGCCTCAGGTTCTTTGCGTTGGGCAAGATTCATCATCCTCTATTTCCTCTATTTTTTTTCAATAAATCTGCAAGTTCTCCATTGTTTGATTTCTTAAGGAATCCTCTGACAAGGATAAGTTTAAGCTGCTTAACATACAAAGATGAGCTAAAATGCAGGCTAAGCAGAAAATTAGCTTTGAAGGGATAAGGAGCTACATTATCATCTTACATGATTTGGTAGATGTCTTGCACAAGTGATTTGAAATTCTGCATTTCTGTTGATGCCTTCATCTTCTTCTACCATGATGAAACGAGCTCCAGCAATTAGGGCACACATTGGATGGAAGTAGGAGCTGCAATTCCCAGTGGTATAACTACAAGGAATGCAGGAACCTTCAACGGACTTACACAATTCACAGGTCTGTAAATAGAAGGAAATACAAATTAAGGGTCAGTGTTCAATGATCAACAAGGCATAATGGTTAGCATTATTGCAGCAGGATGGCACAGAAAGACAAGCATACAGGAAATAAATAAAATAGGTCATCCCAGAAGCATTAATGGAATAAAAGAGAGACTCTACGGAAACAATGTCATGGCAGTGACTTAAACATAATTGATTCAAACAATTTGATGCAAAAAAAATTTCACAAAATATTAGTGATTCATATAATTTTATTTTTTAGACATTGCAGTGAGATTTTAAGTTAGTGCAAAATTGTGTCCTGTAGCTCTACACTATAATAGTATTTATGTTGATCTAAAGGTCAGGTATGTTTAATTTTTTCATAATAAGGAGACAACGATAACCTCTCAGAGACCCTCAATGAACACCATCCACTGTTTGACAGGAGTATTGTTTTGCCTATGGAAATTAAAGGTATCCTGGTACACTAAGCTAAAGTTACTATGACCTTTGACCTACACACTACATCATAAAACCCTTTTGTCTTTGAACCACCTTGTTAATTTCCAACTTTCTATATAAGAATTTACTCACCATGCATTAGTCATAAGCTTTTTACACAAATGCAAAATATCAGAATTACATGGACTTCTTGACACAATTATTTATAAATTAACATTACAGCTTTCTTTTTCAATTTTACACTCATCATGAATAACTAATAGGTTTTTCTAGCTTGAACTTGTTAAAACCAATAAATGAACTGCTGATTAAACCTGCCTCCACTACCTAATCACATCAAAGCAATTTCAGTCCTAGATTAAGGATACCTAGCACTGAACTTAGTTTTCATGCTGCAAATTTTTACTGAAGGAAATTAAATGTCTTATAGGATATCTGATACCTTTTGCATATATACTGCAAAAACTTGTCTGTTGCTTCTCCTTTAGCTTGGGTCTATTGCTACCATAAAAAACAACCAACTATAAACAATAGCAATGACAAATTAGTTCCACATATACTTATTTCACGTACATGTGTTGCAGAGGATAGCAAAATTGATGATAATTCTGGTTGAGGAGTACTAGAGGTCGGTTGTGCCGACTGATGCTGTAGCATGGGCTGATGAGGCTGTGGGGATGGTCTATCTAGCCCAATCGGCACATGAATTGGTTCCTTACATCGGACGTCTCTGAAGGAAACACCAGGTGAGAGAAGAGAACATAACAAGTGGGCCCATCGACCATCACTGGTCCTCTTCAATGCACCACCCCTCCACAAGCAGAGGCAACACCACTGAAAGATAAAAGAAAGCATAAATTTAGCTAACAATTACAAGGAGAAAATAATTGGTCACTACAAAGCAGGGTGAGAGAGAGAGAAGTGATAGGTCAACAACAAAAACATGATTATTCTCAGAATACAGATCATTAAATTAACTTCATAAGAAAACAATAAACTCCTAATATTGGTTTCAAAAATATTTGACCCCAGTTTAAAGAGTGATATCTTTAAAACTGGAAAAGCTATTTCAGTCACTTTCACATAAAATTTAAGATTATTTTTTTCTCCACTGATTGCCAACAATAACTTTGGCTAATTGTTGAATTAGCAAGCCATTTTTAAGTTAAGAGAATAAAAATTCCATTTTTTCAAGCTCCTAAACAAATACGACTTTTGGTGCTTCATTATAATGAAACTAAGAACAACAATTTAAGTTGCTCCATATACTATGTAACTAAAGCCATTGCAAGTACTCATATGAAATTATGAACCACTGACTTCATCCACTTAGCCATTGTTTAACAATGTATGGAACTACATCATCTTCAGAAACATGCCACCATGAAAATTACCAATTGTAATATTTTCTAGGATTTACTAGAGTATCATACTTCAATTATACCAAGAAGACTGAGAAAACCAGGATTTTTAATGCTTTGCATTTATGCTAAAAAAAACCTGAAGAGATTAAGATATCCCTAAAAGGGATTTGAGCACTTGACACTCTCGCCTAGTCAGAGGATTGTCCACTGCGCGCACAAGGCACTCCTTCAAGCACTAGGAGTAGAAAAATTCATTCCCTGACTATGCAACAGCATGAACATATACCTATCTTTCACAGGCATGTTTATTTTATTATTATCCAAAGCTGTGTAAAATAGATTACAATGATATATGATTCATCGGAAAGAAAAATAAAAAATACACCCAGTGTCAAAACAAAAAATATTGTCAAGGCTGACAATGGATATATGAACATCATATTCAGTAATATTTATTTATTCTTCAACTTTCAAAGAATTCATTGACGCTACAGCATGACAGATTCAGTAAGTGGGTCTTCAGTCTCAAGCTAAAAGTACGAATATTTTCAATATCCTTAACTTCCTTGGTAGATGATTGAAAAGGCAGGTGCCCAATGCCTGAGGACCATTCAGTGTAAGTGAGGATGCGTGGTGATTAACATGTATGTCCCATTAGTTTCTTGTGTTATACACATGAATTTCCTGATTTTTTACCACCTGGTCCATGTTTTGTTTCATGAAAACAACCACACTGTAAATGTATACTCAAGGAATGGTGAGCATATTTAACATTTTAAAGTAGGCTTTACAGTATGTTCTGGGAATTAAGCATTGTTCTCATAACTCTCTTTTGCATAACAAATATCTTTTTCAAAAGTGATGGGGAAGAACCCCTAAGTATAATGCAATGTGATGCTCTGCTGTAAAAGTAGCTGTAGCAAAGCATCAGTAGAACATTTGTAGAAATAGAACATTTCAAGAAGCGAATGCAGTACAGTGCACAGCTTAGGAATTAACTCTGACACATGAGCATCCCATTTCCCTGAGTCTTGAGGAACCAAACCCAAGGTTTTAGCACATGATGTTACATTCAGCTGAAATTCATTCAGATTTAAACACAATTTATGATTGTCTTGGATCTTATTAAATAGTACCAGCTGAGTTTTACAGGAGATTAATTTTAATTGGTTATTACTGCACCAGTTAGCTGTATTATTTAATAATTGCTGTACCTGAGCATTTAAAGATTCTATATTACTTCCACACATAAAAAAATTCTGTCATATGCGTAGGTTACATTTATCACACTGTAGTCACTCCCTAAGGTTAATAAATCGTTTATAAATATAATGAATAGAATAGGACCAATTAAATACCCCTGAGGACCACCTTTTGTGATTGGTAATGCATCTGAGATGTATTCTTCCTTATTTGTGCTGATACATGTTTTCTGAAATAATTTCATTAGATAAGACTGTATTCAGTTACATGCTACATCTCTTATTCCCAACTTCCCAAATTTTTCCAGGAGTAAACTGTGATTCACCTCATCAAAAGCTTTGGTGAAGTCCAAGAATAAACCCTAAGTAGATTTTTGTTCGTCTTTACAATTTAAGGTAGAATTGACAACTTGAAAGAGAGCAGCTGTAGTTGATCTCTTTTTCCTGTACCCCATTGTGATTCAGATAGCAAATTGTTTTGCTCTAAATATGGTATTAATTGATTTAGGTATATTCTCTCAAAGAGTTTAGAAAATTGAGATAGCAAAGAAATGGGTGTATAGTTCCTAAGATTATTAGGTTCCCCTTTATTTTTATACACAGGTACCATTTTACTGGTTTTAATGCATCATGAAAAATACCCTCATGTAATGACCAGTTTAATAAAAACAAAGTGAGGACAGCTATAGCGCCTCTACAATAACACAGAAAGAAGCCAGGAACCCCATCTAAACCTTGGGAAGCATTTATTCCTAGATTCTGTATTGCAGTGAATAATACCTTCTCGTTGCAAGGGTAGAGTAAGAGGCTATTTGTTGGACCATTGCTAGTTAAGACGGTATAATTACATGGGATTGTACTGTTTATTGAATTATCATTAAGCCCCAAAAATTCCCTATTTATTGCATTACCTAAAGCTCTTCAGACTACACAAGTGGGTTTTGTCTAAAATAAAACTTAAAAATGAAAAAATATCCTGATTATCTCAGATATCCACTGTTGATTTAATACTTATACACCAGAGGTAATGAAATAAATAAAACTAAATATATGACTGCAACTTACTGCCTGATACATGCCAGCACGACATTTGTCACACCTCCAGTCCTCAGGCTCAGGGGGAAGAAGAGTGACTCCATAACATGAAGCATGAATACAAACTCCACAGTCACAGCAGGTTAGTATCGAAGACATGGAAGCATTTGACTCAGAAGTGCTGGCTGTGCTGTCTGTTTGAGGTTCCGTCTGTATAGAGCAGAAATCAATTTAGCATAAATAACTAAATTCTAGAAGACCATCAGAGACATGACAAGTAGAAACCACACTTTCCAACATGAAGTATTTTCCTGTCATACAAATATATATTCTAGACATATATATTCATACACACATTAGATTTTCTCTGTGACTGAGGAAGGGCTAACACCCGAAACGTTTCCAGTACGACTTTCTTTTTACTCTCGTCTTTTACAACTTATATATATATATATAAATAAACTTTACAACTTTGACATTTATAAGATGAAATAGTGTTGCAAGCTGCAAGGGTAATAATTCCGGATATGCAAAGGTTTCTGTGATAATACTAAAAAGGGAGGCAAAATTTTCAAATCAAGGTTTATTCTGGGTATCTAGAGGAAAGTCAAAGTTATAAAAAAAGTCCACATGTAATAAGGGGTTGGTTGCTAACACAGTTAAATTATTATAACCTGCCACTTATTTGGCATGTAAGCTAATTTAAATTTATACGAAAACGATGGAGTGGTACGTGAACAAGGAGGAGTTAAGGACGAATTTCAATTTAAGAAAATCAAAGCAGGTTTCTTAACACCCTTGAATTGGAAAATAAAAAAATTGATAAAACAATAATGATTCAAAGATATTTCAATGATTTCATAATTTTACTGAAACAGGATAGGACCCTCAGAAAACCAATCCTACTTGAACAAGTTGAAAGACATATTATTGACAGACTAATTTCATGCCCACATAGGCATTTCAACAGCCACACATATGAGTCAAAATGCCATTCAAGTAATTTTGATAGGAATGAAATGAGACCAATTGAGGGGCCAACGAAATGGTTATGAGTTAACTATTTATTCACGTAACTACAATTTACCGTTTCCTTTACCTATGCTACACATACATCACCCTCTTCATACATACCTTGCATGGTTTTCGTTTAGCAAAACATGCAGCGGTAAGCCAGGTGGGACTTTTCGCCGGCTTCACTTCTTCTCCATAACTGGAGTTTCTCCAACCTGGAGGCATGGGTTCGGGTGTGTGACACTAAAATAATGATATAAGCATGTGTCCAGATAAGTCAAAAATGTTACGACACCATATCAGGCTCTACTTTACGTAATTGTTTCACTATGTAACACTGAATATAACACTGCAACAACTTGGTAACCTTAACCTGTAGATTTAACTCTGTAACAAAACCAAGTTTTATTCAATCTGTAATGAGCTGCTTAATGATGATTTCATTGTTTCATTGAAAACTCAACCATGCATTCTATAGCAAAGAAATATGAAATGCTGGACACTATTTTTACTTCACAAATAAAAGCAAAATTACCTCGTGATGGGAAAATACAGCACAGAGGGAACAGTAGGGTTCACTTTGACTCCAGTACGAATTAAAGCATTTCTCGAGAGCTCTATCAGAAACAGAGTCCCTTTTCAAGCCTTTGAGGAAAGGTAGGTTGCCTCCAGTGCCCGCACCTCCTATAAATACATTGAGAAAAAATAAAATCAAATGATTATTTAAAAAAAAATGGAAAACTTCTTGCCATGAAGATGCTTGATAAGAAGACCATAATTTATAAATGTAAATATTAAGGTGGACCATGCAACATAAGCAAAACAAGTTTAGAAACCTATTTAAAAAAAGAGGATGAGTCCACTTTGCATAATCACGTTGAATGCTATATGCTCTTAAGCGATATTTTACCATGGGCAAAGCAGATCTTTCTTATGATATACTGCCACACAAGGCCAAAGACTTCAAAGGGGATTCTTACCATGGAGACAAACAAGGCAAAGCTTGGCTCACTGTTTTGTTAAGAGCCAGTACAGATGGCAGTAACAGACCTGAATCCCTTTGTTCTATGAAAATCTAGAAATCCACATTTATTTAAACAACATTAGGAACTTATTGTCTATAACCTATGTAGTCAATAATAAGGCATGTATGAATGCTAGTATTTTTGGAGGACAAATGCATGCCCTGATGCTAAGACTTGGAGCCCAAACAGAAAAATCCTTTATTTATTGGATCAGTGCCCTGCACATCCTGTTAACTTGAAATTGAGATAAAAGTAAATTTCATTTTGCCAGGCCAATTGTACCAGCTAGAGGCAGCCACTAGATTTTTTAGGGATAATCCATTCAAATTAAATAAAAAAATAAAAAAGCAGATCTTTCTTATGATATACTACCACACAAGGCCCAAGACTTCAAAGGGGGTTCTTACCATGGCAATGTGGTCATGATTTGGCTAGTTTCCTGCAAATTAAAATTTCCCAATATTTACACATTTTTCTGTGTCCCCTTCAAAAGTATAAAAGTGAGGTTTTGCAGTAATTCACAGTTAAAATGAAAATTGCATTCAATTGAAAAAAATAATAAAAATTGAATGAAAATTACCTGCAGTCTTTACAAATGATTCCAATTTTTTTGCCAAATCAGAATATATTTCATTTCAGCCATCAGGAAATTATCTGACAGTAACTGGGATAACAATGGCCACCACACAAGATGAATTGATCACATTCAGCAACTTTAATTATGAATCACGATAGAATAAGTTCCATGAGTATGGATACTATTCTTGCATGATTACCATATACACTCAAGTAAAAGCTGACCATGTGCCAAGTCCGATCCCTCATTTTTCAGTCATAAAAATTTTTCTATTTCCTATGACTCATGTACAGTCCAAACCAGGTTAATGTGCACTTGTGTTACACATACATACATACCCATCACGCCGTTCCCTTTCAGGGTAGGCACAGTCAAAATGTTTCACTCACTAATACATAATTGTACACCTAACTCTGCTTCAATAATTTCCTCCATACTGACCTATCCTTGCAAACCTCTTTTGCCTCATTTACCCCCATACACTGTTTCATACACGCCCTCCTGTTTTTAAAACTCCTCATATTCCTCCTCCTAAGAATTTCCTCAACCACAACCTTCTTGGCCTACCTCAACTTCTCACACCATTCATTCTACTCTCATATATCTGTTTTGTTATTCGACTCTCATCCATTCTCTCAACATGGTCAAACCAACAAAGCGCACTCCTTTCATACACTATACTTCACTACCATATAGCAAAGTGGGAAGAAGTACACTTTTGTACACAGCAATTTTCACTTCCTTAGACAAGCACTCATTCCTTGATATGCTCCACATGCTACCTACCACTATCCTTCCAGCATTCGCACGTCTCTTTATCTCCTCATCTATTCTTCCATCTTTCACATACATCTTACCTACGTACACAAAATCATCCACCTGTTCAATCACTTCACCATTCGCCCTCATCACACAGTTATTCTCCCCATTATCCTTATCAAAAACTACTACTTTAGTCTTGCACGCATTTACCTTCAATTCCATTCTCTCCGTTGATTCACAAAACTTATCTCGGAGCTTCTGTAATCCCTGTTGACTGTCTGAGATCATAACAGCATCATACGCATATAGAAGAACTCGCAAATTTACACTTACAATCAAAACTCCGTCGTTTTCACCCCATGCGTCTCTAACACATTTATCCGTAAATACATTGAACAGCCATGGAGACATTATGCATCCTTGCTTTACACCCCAATTTAATACAAACCAATCACTCAGAGCCCCATTAACTCTTACACTTGCATTACTATTGTTTTTTTTGTCGTGTTACACTAGCTGGAAATTGTTTTGACCATATTAAAAATAGAACCTTTACAACCAAATTATATCTGCATTTTCTGAATTCCATGTGATTCATCCTGTACATTTTACTGTGGTAATTAGACTATTATTCTGTGATCAGGGACATGTCACACCCGAAAAGGAATTTTTTTGATTTCTGCCACCTTGAAAAAAGTAGCATTTCTATTTTCCTCAACAGATGATACATCTGTCAAGCAGTTGCTCATCTGTGCTTTAGCTTTTCCCAAACAACTGACACATCCTATAGGTCTGGGTGATGAGACAAAGGTCACTTTAGGGTGTTCCCAGGTGTGCTAATCGACCAAGTGAAACGTTTCTCCCTGCAAGATGGGCTGGGTAGGGGTTTCGTAAGCCATCACCTGAAAATTTACCTCTCTCTAATTCTAATGATGCCTCCTCATTTTCTGAAAATTGTTAATGAATAGGTGACACCATACCAGCCTTTTGTAATAAACCTCAGTTCTAAAGATCTCCCATAGATGTCAGCCACTTTGATTATAATAAAAAATGGAAAATACAGGCACTCATTACATACTACTTAATCATTAGAAATAAGTTTTACAAATAGAGATGGTCGAATAGCAGATTTCTCGAACACAAATATTAAATCATACCTTGAATATTCAAATACCTCATATACTAGAATTGCACATAGCATATTAAATATTATTCTACTACTTCATGTGATGTATGTATAAATAAAAAGATACAATCTAATCTGCTTCATTTCTTGTCACAAATTAAACCTGAGGTGCTGAAGAGTCACTAAGAAAAAACTGTTGATGGAGGAGTGATTTAATATTTCGAAGATGATTCCTTCAAGTGAGGATACAGACTGTTCATTTTCCAGTAATCAAAAATGTTTGCACTGGGTGGAAGCAAATCTTCTTCTAGTTATCTTCGAATTTCTTCTTCTGAAGTTTCCAGACTCTTTCTGCTAGAACCTGGTGCTGTTACCATTAATTTGGAATAAAGTCCCCACATTGTATGTTGATGCTTTACATCAGCTTTTTTCAGTTGCACTTTTCCTAAGCTATGTTTGTGTTGGGTGACATTGTTCAGACAGACCTGTCACCTCCAAAGCCAATTAATTTTTTATCATCCCAACATTATTTGAATCTTAGAATACACTGATTTTGAATTGTGGATCAAGAATTGTGGCAAAAGTGTATAATTGTTCTTTTTCCAGAAATTCATAGACTTTTGATGGAAAACAGCAAATCATGGACGAAACCTTGTAGATAACTCTTCGGAAACTTATTAGTTTCAAGGAAATTAATGATGCTATTCACAAGAGGAATGACTTCAGAAACTGCGACAACATTTTCACTAGCAACGAATGTTGCTCCTTAAAAAAACATCCCAAACATCAATCAGTTGCTTGAGAGCATCCCATTGCAGTGGAGTTACGTTTACATTAAAACTCAGGTTAGAGGCAGCTAATGACGTCGCTTGCTTCAGCTCCAGAAGATGCCTCATCATTTGCAAAAGGGAGTTCCATCTTGAGGGTTCATCCTGGATGAGCTTATACTCTTTAATATTCAGTTGTACTTGGACCACTTTTAGTTGTTCTGTTGCTTTAGTAGAATGCTTGAAGTGACCCATAATCTGCAACATTTTGCTGTAAAATTTCTCACCATGGGCTTGTTGAGGATTCCATCCTTGATCACCAGTTGAAGAGTGTGAGCTAAGCAGGAAATGTGATCAAATGGACTCTCTTCAAGTGCAGAAGCAATATTCCTCTCATTATCTTGGACAATAAATACAAATTTGTCAGTCAAACCCCAATCTTCTACAGTTAGTTTGATGACGTTGCGAATATTCACACCAGAGTGTGAAAGCTCTAGAAATGGCATACATGATGATAAGCATGACTTGAATCCAAAAAATGAGCTGTCAAACTCATGTAGTCATCGGTGGCTGTTGATGCCCACATGTCTGTTGTAAGAGCGCGTAGTTACGTATTTAGCTTCAGACAACAACTTTTGTTTCCTCATACAGATCTGGGATAACTTTGTTTTAAACTATTTTCTGGATGGAATGGTGTTTATAGGTTGATTGTCAAGACATATCATTTCTCCAATCAATCTTGTAATAATTGAACTTCTTTTATCACCAGACTTAACACTCTGAGTTATGTCAATAAAACTCTTCAGAGTAGGTTGAGCGTTGGGAGTAGTTGATTTTCTTTTTTTAGGAGGAGGCTTGAATTGCATGTGGGAACTTGAGGGGGATGGTGAAACTGAAATGTATGAACTGTCTGAGGAAACACTGGCAGCATCATCAGAATGAGCTGAACCACATGGAAATCTGGGATTGGCAATTGGACTAGGAAGACAACTTGCGGATTCAGTATCATCAACATCTTCAATTTCCACCTCTAATTCTTCTTGCATAGTCAGTGAGCGTGGAAGAGGAATACTTTTCTCAATTTTGAAAACATTTGCATGTTTTTTCTTTATATGAGCCCATAGAGGGGTGGTCTTGTGGAATTTTCCTTCCCTCGATATTTTAGAAGCACAACGGATGCACACAGCAAATTTGTAGTCTGTTTCTAGTAACTGAAAATGGCGCCATATACTTGAACTATTTGACATCGTGATTTGCGAACTGAAAAAAATGTAATTTTTTTTTACTAATTATGGTCAATTGAATGTGTTCAAATTTTACTTTTTATAATTAATTGCAGCAAGTGTCATAAACTTTAGAGTTGAGTTCAGAAACTCTTACATAAAATTCATTAACTACTTTTGAAAGTACCCCACATTTGGAAGAAAAGATGCATTTTTGAAATCAATCAAGAAAATATATAGTGGAGCGAAAATTTTTATTCATGATGAAGCTTGTATCGACCGATAGAGCAACCATCAACGATGTTTACAAACGTTCTTGAACCTTGTATCATGACAGGTTTTGTCCCGATATTTACGGTGAAAAGATAATTTTGCTTACTGCTACAATTTCAACAGCATTCCATTTGTTGAAACTGATGTCTTTGTACCATAACTGATGTGGTGAAACCTGTCATGATACAAATTTTAGCACATCAACACCACGGAAACATGCCTTTGAACAAACTATCTTCAATGAACAAAATCAACACAGTAAAAAAAGTATACACAAACAGTAAACAGAACGGTATCTCCAGGGAATATAATTATATTCCTTAGTATCTCTTCACTGCGAATTTGATGTAGTTTGTCAACATGCCTAATATCGCGCTGCATGCACTTAATGGCCAGAGTCCTCTATGCAGTTGTCGAGTTAACTACCAAAGACTTCGCATCGATGCATATGGTATGGGTGTTGAATGGTGTATGGCAAGAAATTCAAAGTATTTGAGTTGGTACTTATAGCATAATTATTCGAGATCTCGAATATCTAATACTAGTATTCGAGGCATCGAGTATTCGCAGATACTATTTGCACATCTCCATTAGCAAACATAAACTGAAGACGATGCAATAGTCTTTTTTCAGCGCTTTAAATCCGCAGATCCAGAGATCAGTATGTTGTAGTGATTCCCTCTGGTCTACTTTGACCTAATTCTTTTCATGCTAAGATTTAAGCAGTCCAATGATAGACATATGTAAAGATTGACCCCCAACTTTCCAGCCAAAAATTTGGTCTCACAGTGTTGGCTTATACAGGAGTGCATATGAAAATTTAATTTAAAAAATACATCATTTAAAATTAATTTGTCCAAGAGTGAGAATAGTCCCATTCATCTCAACACATCCCCTTCACGACTACACAATTGCTATCCATTACATTTAACAAGATTCATATTGAATTTCAATGAGTCAGCTCCGAATAAACATGATTCAACTCTTCAATTACAAATTTCAATTGAAAAAAATTAATCACTGGATAAGAAAACATACTATAGACAAAGAATATTAAAGCTCAATGGCATAAGTAAAATTGTAATTCCTAATTGCTAAAATTGTACATCCAGTAAACATGAAGTATAATGAAAAGTGAAGAAATCCCAAATGTCTCCATGAAAGTGAATTGAAAGAATGTTACATTCATCCTTTAGTATGGAACATAAAAAACTTGAATCTCTTTGTTATATTACAATTGGTAACAACTTAAAATATAGACAGAAATAAACTAAGCAACATTCACTCACCACTTCTAAATGCAGGAGACCATGACCTGGTCACGTCCGAATTGCCATTGCAATGGTTCTCAGGGATAAGATGTGGAGGGAAATCAGCCTCCCTGACCTTGGCCTGTTGACCATTAGCCACAGGCTCTAATAGCGGTGCTGATCTTTCTTCATTCTTTTCCTTAAAAGAAACTTTCTGGCTCTGCTGAGGGGGTTCCATGGGCACAGAAGCATTGAGTGAAGGGGCGACTGTCTTTGGGAGTACTTGGGTGGGTTTTTTCGATTGAGATCCAGTCTTCAGAAGGGTTGCACTTAAGGTGGGTGCACTAGAGGGAGATGGGGTCACTAGAACCTTGTCTTTGTCCTTGGTAACCAGAGCCACAGTGGGTTTATCTTCGGACTTCACACTACTAGATTCAAACGCTTGCCAAGGATCATGAGCCATACTCCTTTTACCACCTTTACCAAGTTTATAAGAACCAAAGCTACCAACCAGACCCAAACCCAACTCATCATCCTCACTTTCTGGGATATTACTCTCCAGTACAACTTCCTCCACAAAACTGTCCAGGGCAGCCTGAAGGCTTTGACTACTGCTTTCATTCTTCCACCTCCCGGTGGTCACTGACCGCCCTCTCGATGGACCAGTGGACACTGACGAATTGACTGGACTAGGACGTGACGTAGGTAGGGGCACACTCGTCGCACCAACTCGAAAACCACCACCTCTGCCCCTTCCCCTTTGTCCTCTCATAGCCAGGCCTCCTCTCCCAGGCCGACCACCACGACCTCTCCCTCGACCCCCGAGTATAACAACACACGGCTTGCGAACAACAGGTGATGTATTCACAGAAGTGTCAGCAGCCTGAGATGACTGAGGTTGTGGGCTTGTCACAGATTCAGGTGAAACCACCTGGAGAGAAGATGCTTTTTCATTCACTTGGATATTGACATAGCCTGGACTAGACTCACCTGTTCGGACAACTTCTTTCCCAAGACTTAAAAGTAACATGGCATTCCTGACATCTGGGTTGGGGGTTGGATTTCCTGCAGTAGGAGATGCAGTGGGTTTACCATCACTAATCACAGTCCCTGGTGGTGCTAAAGCAACACTTTTAAATTTACCACCCTTAGGATCACTGGTGATAATAATTTTCCCAGGGTTACTGCTACCACCAAGCTTAATGTTCTTAATCATACCAAAATTAGCCTGTTGTACAATTTTTGGCCAAGTCACCGTTGTGACTGGTGGCAAGGAGTTTCCAACAAGTACTTTGTTTCCATTTGCAGTAGTACTTGTGGTCCAACCGTGACCTCCCAAATCTCTCCTCACAACAATTTTCTGATGTTTCGGGAAACTAGCTTGAGAAGTGCTCGGTACTAGAATGGGAACTCGGCTTTCTAATTCCCCAGAGGAAACATTTGGCTTGGACTCATCCAAATCTTGATTGACACGTAGTTCTGCCTTTAGTCGCGGACCTATTTTCTTCACCTCACCATTTCCAATCTTCCCTGGTCCCATTAATGCCATGAAGGAACTTCCCTGATTCTCAACACTCCTGGGGTTTCCCAAAGCATTGCCACCTCCTGGGACCACAGTCCCTTTGCCACCCAAAACTAACTGAGTGCCACTACTGCCACCAACAACACTGTCTTTACCTTGGCCCTCACTTATGTTACTGAGAATGTATGGTGTGGCTTTGGATGATTCACCTTCTACCTTTATACTGTGTTCATACACCCCAATTTTACTATGGTGGCTCACTTTTTCTACCTTCATTGACTTCTTTTTCTTTACCACAGCTCCAGTTCCATCCTCGACTCCGAGTGATTTCTTCCGTTTGGGTTTCTTCTTTTTAAGGCCAAACCCCTCCCCATAATCTGGTGTGTCACCTATGTAAGCATAAAACAGAAGATCAAAATCCTTATGAATATATAAGTTACAGTTTCTGGCTTAACTTTATGGAAACGTGACTCATGAAATAATTTATAACTTTGTGCATTCCACCATATCTACTTTTACCAACCATGGTTTCGACATACAATGTCATTTTCAAGGTAAATATTCCTTATTTAGGTGTCCTTAAATACTCAAGCCCTGGGTGGGTGGGGGGAAGTGAAATAAAGGGGAAGGAGAAAGAGTGGGGAGTATTTTAGGAGGGAAGGGGTGTTCATTCTATGCTCTGGGGGGTGGTGTTTTAAGGTGAATGGGCTGGATGGGGGGAGAAGAAACATACACAATAACAAGGATGAAGGTTAAGACGTAAACAGATCGGACAACATACAAGAAGGTTATTGACATAGCTGGATAATGCAAGTCATACCTTGTTAACCATCTTACTCTTGACTTGCTTTCGCCATTGACATCAATAACCTTTTAGTATGTTACCTCATCTGTTTATGTCATTACCTCCATCCTTGTCAAAGCGTATGTTTTTTTCTCCTTCCCACACCCCCATCCAATCATTTACCTCAAAATACCTACCCCTAAAGCACAGAATGACCTCCCTTCCTTCCTAACGAATCCTCCCCTTTAAGTGTGAAACAAAAAAGTGTGGAATGCAAAAAGCAAGAAGCTATTTCTTATTAATATATATTCCATAGATATAACTACATCAACTTAATAGGAATATTTAAGGCACAAAAGTATCACTATTGTTTATTCCATAAATCAAAGGAAACAAAGCCACCACCACAGTACATAAAAAGAAATAAAGTTTTCCAATCATATCTTTGCCTGAAGTAATCATCAAAGTCGGCCCTGAGAAAAAAATTATTTTTTGTCTTCCACAGAATAACATCAGTCTCAATCACTGCATTAATGAACAAAACTGCTACCTTTTTTATATTAGCCATAACTTTGAATAGGTGACAACATAGCATCCAAATTTCTTAGGGCAATTTAAAAGTTATAGATACATCTGACAGGCTTCCAATCAGCATGAAGCGTTAACCCAAAGCTTAGCATTGATACCAATATGACTTGAAATGACAAATTTTAATACTGGAACAATCCAATAGTACAGCAGAAATACACAGATGAGAACACACCTATTTCTCCTGCTTTCAGCCAAATATCCTCAAGAACTTCCAGCTGCTCTTCGTCAGGAAGATATTCACATCCATCATCCTCCACTCCCATATCTTTGATAGCCTCCTGAACCCCAGGTGGAATTTGTACCAATTTTCTGTCGTTGCACGGGAGTCCATCCTCATCATATTCATCAAGCTCCTGGCCATCACCATCATCAGCTCCTTTCTTCTTGTGAATTGGATGTCGTTTTGGCTTCTTCTTACGCATTTCAAAGAATGACTGAGGGATCTCAGTGTTGCTAGAATGCACAAAAGTATTTGGTTATCAAACGGCATCAATGAACATTCTATTAATAGAATTTAACAAAAAAAAACTTCCTTCAAAGTTCTCTACAATAAATACCTGGAATCAAATAATTAAAGGTAGATAGCTATTGCTGAGTGAGCAGTAAAATTTTTCTCATTTCTAGCAGCCATTACAAATATATTCAAATGAAAAACATAATTAACTACTTTGAGTTACTGCCTGAGTGAAATGTTTACAACCACTAAATGTCATTTTACCCATTTCACAAAAAAAAACTAAAAAGAGAAATACTTTAATGAAACAGTTCTTCACAGGGTTCCACTGCACAATAAGACTAAATATTCAACTTTAATCACATACATCAGGAACTAATGCACGCTAGTTATATGATTATGAAATTTTACTTATCAGGTCTATACTTTCGTCATCAGAAATTTAATTTGCAAAATATTGCAATTTTGTTTCTACAAGCACAAATTGATATTTCATTGTTTACAAATTTGTCATGTATCGAAGAAATTACATATTATATGATGATATACAATGACAATATGCAAATTCATGGATGTTACTACTTTGATACACAACAGAAACTTACTTTTTGTTGCAGAGAATATCTGTGTGAGTAGGTGGTGGAGCAGCAGATTGCCGGGTAGGATCTTCTGGATGAGGTCCGACATCTTTTCCTTGGAGCCACAGCTCATACCGATCTGGTTGGAATCTTTTCACAAAAGTGTCCATGCTAATCTTCACCATATCCCTCCTAGAGTTTCAAATGAAAGATGAAGTTATATGATGAAAAATAAACTATGACTATGTACAGTGGCGGAAGAAATTAACGCAAAATTTTTCGCGCGCCAGAATGCGGCATTTTTGGGAACTTCTAGGAGCAGCATACACTCGAAAGACTGGCAACACTGAGGAAAACATCGTCTACCGCAAATATTTGAAATCCGCAATGGAACTCACATTTGCTGGAGCGTGAAACTTAGTCATCAATCGCCTCATTTTCGAACTTTCTTCTCATATTATTCGCACATTCAGTCGCGGTGTCTCGCTGTGTTTATTTCAGCATAGTTCTTACGTCGAATGATATCCTTTATACAGAAAGACTGATCATAAAAAAATATTCACTATCCCACCCAATTCGGTATATATGCTGAAATCTTCATCTTCTACCACCAAGGGATATTATTGTGGTCGACTTTCCGAGGATCTTTTTGAATGACGTGTACTGTGTCTTTTTCACCGAAATGATATAAATCGAGATTTATCCGCACCAAATGTCGATACAAAAAAGATTTAATTAAAATAAGTATAGTCTACGTGATGAAATTTTTCACGATTTTCCATTTGTAGATTGACGAAGCTCCTTAGACGGATATTTATTAATGAATCGTTCTTGACCCAATATAAATCCG
The DNA here is from genome assembly GCA_963169105.1 of Ceriagrion tenellum. NCBI lineage: Eukaryota > Metazoa > Arthropoda > Insecta > Odonata > Coenagrionidae > Ceriagrion > Ceriagrion tenellum. Next base: position 55,769,499 of record OY720641.1, read on the forward strand.
TTTTTAGTTCGTCAGAATGGGATTAAACTATGAAAACACACGAAAATATATATTACTCAAAAAATAAAAATAAATGTGCTCGCATCGATACCGAATAATCTAGGCATATTTTCCCGATATTTCTTTCATTTTATCACAAGAAGCTTGGTGACGAGCTGTTCTCTGTTAAGATTTATCTAGTAACTGCAGGATATACGAATAAACATTCGAAAAGTTTACCGAAATTAGGTGCAGTTATGGATAAACAACTCTATTACGTCTGACTGCATAATATCTTACACGCTTAGCTATAAATTCGCCGCACATTTAAATTTAACAGAAAAGCCTTTTAAAAGACTTCAGTTTGAAGTAAAATGTCATTAATGAAATAAATAAATAGGTAACGGTTAATGTTGTAGCTGTAAGATGTATTTGGCTAGCTAAAGAGTGGTCCGTGTTCGATTTTTAATGAACACAAATGAGTTTTTATATACATTTTCTCATATCGGCGATATGACTGAATGTAATGTGTAGCTGCAATGACTGGCAGATAATATGATTTTTTTTAATACAAAAGAGATAAAATTTGCCTAATAAAAATCAATTTACTTGACCAGAAATTGAATGAAAAACTCAAGAATGTCTCGACCAGGGGAGGGGTCACGGTTCTTTTCTTTTTATGGTCGTTATCGTCATCCAAAAGGCAAGCCGCATTGGTAGGGCAATGCTCAACGTCCTTGGAGCGCACTCCACTGCTATGTAGCACCTGATCTTTCTTGATGACGATCACGTTTTAGAAATCATGAGCGTACTCGAACAATATTATCATGAAGAACCATGATAGTGATTCAGGTTTGCAACCCATTAACAACTACTGAACTTTCTTATGTCAAGGTGAATTTAAGATGATATTCCGTATCCTTGCGGTGAATTTATTTGCGTCCGTATGCGTATACTGTGAACTAAGTTACTTTTGAAATGAGTGGTGGGATTGTATACGAACGTTTAAAATAACTATAAGGATAGGAAAAAGCATACTAATCTCCCGGGAATACATACAGAAAGAAGTAGTTCTCGGCTTACACCTCATCAGCCCAGACCATTCCAATCAAACGCCATTAGTTCCCCTCATGCATTGTTTTGGAGGCCAACTACCATAAGTCTGAGTTAAAGCAAAGAGCAATCTTGGAGGACTTTTGAGGATAGCTAGAGGTTCCCCTGTGTCGATACAAAGCTCCACCAATACTAATGCATTCAAAATTGGAATGTATGAAGGCCGCATTATATTGATTTGGGAAATAGTATGCCTTTAATAAGAGTTTACTTTCCCCTTGTGTTGCGGGCGATACCTTTTCTGCCATAGATAATGTTTCGGACGCCAGTCGTTTAACTCACAGGAAAGAAGTGGTATTTGACTTCTATTACGCCCTTCACAATATTCGACGGGTGCTTCCGATTTTTTCGAAGCGCGACGAGCCTTTTCTTTCTGGTGAAGCAAGTATTTGAAACCTGTGCGTTATTCACAACAACAAACCGCCCTGACTATCACCACCCGGAACTTGGCCAAGGTTTACTGTAGACTACTTCATGGAGACGAGCGTCCATAGACGAACAAGCAGAGCGGACAGCGCAAGCAGAGATATTGTTCAAAGTTTTAGCGGCCTCTCCCTAAATTCTTGGGGGAAAAAAGATCTTATTAGCCTTTAAGTATGCCTCATTTTTCTCCCAGGTGGAGGAATCGGATAGTAGGTTTTTAAAAGGCAAAAACATCCGTCGAAAAATTACCCGAAGAGGTGTTGCGCCTTCGACTTTCACCCACTGAACTTTTATTTGGTGTTTAAAAGTAAAAAAACCTATTTCTCACTACTATCAAACGAAAATCATTAAATTTATGTCCGCTATAATAATAAAAACTTTATATTCAAATGTTTATCAATATTCATTTTTCGTCCGCAACTAGGAATACTTGCGAGTTCACAAATGTCAAAATTTTAGGAGATGGTTCAAAACAAATCATGTAACATAGATGGAGCGGGCTGCACGGAGCGCAGCGTTTATTAAGAGGATAATGCGAGAAACAAACGTTTTTCGACCCCCTCAGACGAAACAACCCAAAATTAAGATGCAATGAGGAAAATCGTGGAGGAAGAATGGGAAATGAAGCCAGTAAGAGGATACCAAAATGTGGACAACTCCATGTCACAAAGACTTGGTCAGGAAATCGAGAATTGAGGGGGATGGATTGATTATAAGGCTAATTAACATAAACATTCTTTATGTAAATACCAGCATATTTCTTGATGATCAATTGCTGTGATCATGTGCACACACAAATCAAATTTAGAGAATTACGCATACATTTTACCCTTTTCCACTCGTTGCATTATAGTGTCCCTTTTCAACATCCGTTAAAATACATTAATACTAAGAGATGAAATTTATGACCCTGTAAAAAGTCTTTTAATATCTTCTAGTGGCGGTACTCACAACTTTAACTTCCATTGAAGCAGTAATATTACGACACATTTGAAGAGAAATAGATTCTTTAGGGACGTAGCAATCGTATAATCTTTGATGGTGCACATTCCTAATTTGTACTCCATTGACTACTCTGCGGATTTATGAGGAGTATACAAATGACCATAGGGAAAATATGTAATTACTGCTTAGTCGCTACATGGAAAAACATTATTTTTAGTATTTTATCACTTTCATAGGGGGAAATACGCGATGCATTTTTGTCGGAGTATTACTTACGCGTGGGTATAAAAATGCTCCTCATAAAATTTAACTGCGTAATTTTAGCCAAACATTTTTCACTGCGAATATGTCAAAAGGTATATAAGTGAGTCATTAATTTAACTTATCCTCTAAGTGTTATTCTCCATCCTATAAGTTGAACTGTTGAACTACACGGCTAATATATTGTTCAGAGCAAACCTAGAAAACAATGCTGGGAAAGCTTCAAAAACCGTTTTAAAGATATTTTGAAGAGAATTCCACACTTGTTTGGTCTCTCACTCAAATAAGTAATCGGTATTTACAAGTTCGGCAGTTAGAAACAAACTCTAATTCCTAATAAAAATAATTGCCCTCTTTACTAAATCATTTCAAAGTAATTTAAAGGTGAATGTAGCATCAGGTAAGATCACTAAATCGAGTAACTGACACAATCAGAGATCCGGTCTGTTCCCTCCTTCATGAATAGCTTTTCATTGAGTGGTAAATTGGGAAATGAGTGGATATGAGCACAATACCACAGGCAGGACGTAGAAATCAAGTGGGGTCGAGTACCCGAGAATGGGAAGTAAACATCTCATTCGACGCCCAAGGAGACCGCTCTGATTCTTTTACAAAGCCAGAATATACGTAAAATCACACACTCATGGTTGAGGTCAATATCCATTCCCTGGGCCTTCCGCGGATTCCTGCGAAGTTTCGGCTGCAATAAAGTCACATCACGTAGATTAATTATAAAGGCACTAAAAGAGGCCACGCCAGGATTTGAACCCCAGGCATTGTTAACCACAGACGAACGCTCTCCCTCTAGGCTACTTCAACGATCAAGAGAAAACAGCGGCCAGTGGTTCTTACTATACAACGTAAAATGGGAATTCTAATGTTTCCTTAAAAACTGGACCAAATAAAATGCTCTGGATTTTTAAAAGTAGTTTTCAGAAAGTAAATACTATTACGTTTGGAGGAATTAAGAAATTTAAGTGTTTGGGATGACCTGAATGCACAAGGGCGGAAACTTACGTAGGGTTTTAAGGTATTGGAAATGCTTGTAAAGAAAAATTTTCTCCTCATGGAAACCACTCTATTCTACCAGATTTCCCATACTTTAACTTGACATTCACAGGATATTACGCCAAAATGTTAATTGTAATGCATCATATTTCTCGGAAGTAGTTTGAGGCCTATTAAAACGATGTTCATCCACAGCTATTCCCTGCACGCGGAAATACATTTTATTGTTAGAGAATTTGATCTGGAGGAAAAAAAATTTTTGTCCCAACAAATTATGCTTTCATCGTATTGTTTCTTAAGTTTCAACCAAGAAATTTGTTTAAACGGTAAAAGTATGGTAAGCATCTCTATATAATCAACTACGAATTCGGAACCTCGACTGGGTGCGGGTCGAAGCAAGCTCATCACGTTTATAACTCCCAGACGATCTCGCGAACGTAAATCTTATTAGTATGACTATTTACATGACGGGTAAAATCGATATCAATTCATAGAGAGTTTGAATATTCCCGGTTTCCATATGCTGTCTCAATGTTGTCAAGTTGTCGAAGGAAAAGCGATTTCAATTAGTTCCCGTGTACGCCGCATTCAGACGCCAATGAGTTTTGCGTTAATTTTTTCCGCCACTGTACACACTCATGCAATATAATGGGTCAGCTTCACCAAGACATAAGTGACACCAAGACACTTCTGATGGAAATCCTCGTAAGTTATATCATAATTATCATAAACATGATTACGTACCCTAAGTCCCATAAGCTTATCTCTGTAACATATCCAAATAGGCCTCACTCAGGTTAAACTAAAGACATTTGGTTTGTACCTCTCACAGGGCTACCAATCCAATTATCACCTCAATTAATAAGAACACAAACCTTCTGGATCATTCAATCTCAACTGCCCTAGAGATGAAACTCAAGCATTTTTTCACTGGGTTTAAATCTGATGAGCGAACACCTTTTTACCATCCTTTTGAGAAGAATGCTGACCTCCAAATTTCATATATTTGCAAGATAATTTGCCAAAATTATATTACAGCTCTAATTTTTGTGAAGGTATACCACAAAAATCCCTGCAAGTAAAGTAGGTCTGATTTTACTCTGAACCTCGTATTCACTATTCTGCCCTCGCCCCAGAGGAAAATTTACCCTTGCAGTAGACTGAACTTTGAGTGCACAAACTATTAATGCCTGAAAAAAATTTGACTGGAAACTCGGAAATATTTTATTAATTTTTTATTTTTACTATTAAAACATTAAAAGCTAACACAACAACCATATTTAACACCAGTACCAAAATTCTTTTTCTGAAAACTATTAACCTTCATTTGGCAACACCAGGTAATAACTCTCCTCTCAAAGTTACAAAGCGAATGGAGGTGAAACAGGTTCAAATGGTTGTCACAAATGCTGCATTCAAGGGCCAAAATTATTTGTGTAAATATTGATAGCCCCTGTAAATAAAGATTACTCTTAAATCTAAAATGAGAATGTTATTAAACTCATTCTTTCAGCAATATCAACATTTTAGTTATAAAGATTTGGAGCTATACTGACAAAGCTGTGGAATTAAGTTTGCATGGTCTCATGAATGAAGTTTTCATTGTCTCCAACATTTTAACATCTGACATGGCCCTTCCAATCAAGAAAGCTGATACTGATGCTTCCATTTGATCACAATACATAAGCAAGACATGGCTACCAATCCCATAAGAAGAGAATTGTATGCAAGATAATAGGCGCTAAACTCCAACCATTCATAAGGCACTTGAATGGAACCAGCACTATACACTTCAATCAAATCGAGACATCAACATCCCTGATGAAGAGGGCCATGTCAGGCCTCAAATATATGAGTCAATGGAACTCGTCACCCAGAGAGAGACCCAATAAAACTTGACTCAATCAAAATTAAATTCAATTTTTAAAATCAATAGCCTATGCTCCGTCAACGAACATCCATATAAGAAAGGGAAAAAGGAAACAATGAAGTACAGTAGAACCTCGATCTATCGTTTTTCAAGGGGATGGGCAAAAAAACGATGGATGCGGGAAAATGAACAATGCGGGAAAAGATTTCCCGGGAGCCAAAACGAGATGAAAATGCGAGAATTTTATGGTAACTTTTCACAGTAGAGGGGAATCTTAAAGGAATTTCTCTTAAAAGCGGGAGAATTTTTAAATTTAATGAAAATACATAAGTGTATCTCTAGTTTTTCGTTTGACTACTAACTGTTTAAATATTTTATTAGTATTACATTTCCCAATAGTGTTCCCATGCTCGGATGATAAAAGTAAATAAACAAGGTCCATTATCATGTTATTGGATGATCCTCAAGCCCGCGCACCGACCTATCCATCCATAGAAATTTATTCTTTTCAAATATCCTTGAGGGTGAGAAGCGTGCCTGAATTTTGTAGGGGAGGATGTAATCTTTTTTCGCGCTTTCCATTGTGCTCCGCTGATGGAGGAGTGCCACCCGTTAAAGATGGAGCGAGCTTGACGCTACCAAGTGTACTCTTGTTCATCTGGAGCTATCGCGTAACCCACGAGGTATAGAGCAAGAGAGGTGTAGCAGGTTATCGCCATCTGGTTCAGAGAGGTAAAAGTTTGCGGGCAATCGGGTTGAAATGAGGAATTCTGATGTCGGCGGTTGGAGTTTGGATTGGCATTACTAAATGAACACCAATTTCAAAAGAATAAATCATTTTGATGGGCCACTGAGCCTAAAAAACGAAATACCATTTCTGGCAATGCAAGCCCACATCAGACAACGGACGAGAAGGAACTTAGCCCACGCTTGCAGGACTTCCACTACGACAAACTAATGGTTGAAACATCGGCGTTACCTTCAGCCATCTTAAAACACCTATTTTGAGCAGTTTCGGCTTTAGGCTCAGAAATAAATACTTCAGGAAAATGAATAGACATAAATACCTACTTTAACAGGCTAAACACGGAATTGCAATGTGGGGACCGTGATTTGGAAACGATCGGAGCGGGAAAACAATACTTCGGGGAACGATGGATGCAGGAATTATTAACGTTATCAGAATGGAACTACATTCGGGACCAGAGACGGCGAACGATAGAAGCGGGAAAACGATCACTGCGAGAACGATAGATCGAGGTTCTAATGTACATAAATTATCAACATTGAGTTGAGTCAAAAAAGATATGCAAACCACACAAAAAAGAAGTTTTATTAACTTCTTGTTTGTATGGTTTGATCTTATTTATATATCCTAGCCCTGCTTACACAATATATTAACCCATATGAGTTAAAGCGTGATTGCATGAATGCGTGAATGAACGCAAAAATTCACTGTGTAACCACACCAACTTGTATAAATGCATTAATGCATGAACAGGAAAATTTAACCAGCTCTATTTGGTTCATACATGAACACGTATGGGTTAATGAACCGTGTATAGAAATGTGCACTGAGAAAGTTGACTTTGGCTGTGGTGTCGGGGGGCAAAACGTGCGGTGGTGGCGTCAACGGAGTTAATTGAGCAATGGCCTTATTTATGCATATACAAAAGGACACAAAATTCATAATTATGCTTTAAACATAATAATGAGCCGAAAGTAATTTATAAATATAAATCTTTGGGAGTAATCTCTCACTGATAAAAAATTACTGTATTTTTCTTACTTATTGTATAAAAAAATTACTTTCAATCCCAACTATACTAGTAAAGATAGGTGTAAACAATAGATGCTCTTTGGAACGAAACATGCATGCATCGTCATTCTGATGGGTAATATCTACTTTTCTGACATGGAGAAGGGCCTTGCAGTTTTTCTTAGCTCTTTGAAGAAGTCCAGCAACGATGAATATGCATACACTACCCTTGCTCATGGCCGCCACGAACATATAGTCTTGCTTTATGGTTTAGTTGATCAAAATTGTCATGTCAATGTTGACTTAAGATGTCGGTAGTGGGAATTAAATACCTAATCAATTTTCAATTGTGAATTGTTTGCCAATGTCCGATCAATTGTCAATGGTCGATATAATGTGAATGATAAATCGATTAATGACGGTTGATCAATTAATGATGGTCAATTGATAATCGATTGCCGATGGTCTACCAATGGCCAATGTTCCAGCAAACAGACCATAAGCTTGTCGAGTTGATGGTAACTGACCGGTAAATTGGGAAATTGCTGTGTATCTGCTGTCTACCGCAACTTGGCACAAGGGTCAATGACAATTGATGATCATCGACAATAATAGATCATCGTCAACCATCGACCATTGATTAATGCCCATCGAATAAGCCTACACACAAATATTTCCACCCTGCCGAGCCCCACCATGCAGAAATGGAAAATATTCGACATGGAACATATGAAATAAATCATAAAATGTTTTTAATAACAGCTAAGTAATTAAAAATAACAAACTGGTCTGTAATTGTCCGGAATGACCGGAACACAGGAAAACATGGCAAAATTCAATTACTTTAGGTGTGATGTGGTATGTCTTTTGCAATGGCAATATTTTACATATTTTGTTTCCTAACACAATGGCACCAATTAGAGGATTTGCCAATAAAAATTCTGGTTTCCGAACAATAAGGACCACTCTAGTGAGTCATGCCATGGTGGCTCTGCCATTGTATCTGGCAATGGCGATGTGCTGCAAGTTTTGATTCGGTGACGGCGGCGCGGTGCCCATCTCTAAATGTGTAACTAGGTGTTAATACCCAAAAATTTATTCCATTCCAAAGTGCACATTTTCTTACCTGCACTGACACTGTGAAGCCCTTTTTCCATACTCAACCCATCTAGGAGTGGCAAAATTGGTTGACTCAGCACAGTTAAATCCATGATTGAAGCCAGCATGATATCCATAAGGAAATGTCACCATAATTTCACCCTGCTCTTGGGTTATCTGAAATGAAACATAAAAATGTATCAAATAAGAACACCTCTCTTTGGAGCCATGGTTCTGCTTCTCTAATTACCATAATAATATCACCACTCACATCAATGCTAATAAGTGAACCACAGATCCATTGCATTTGAACTTGTGCATTTACATATTCAATTCAATGAGATAAGTCATTGAATCTCATTAAATAAGTAATCAAAAGAATGTAAACCTATGTAGAGTTAATTAATGATGAGGCCGTCTATTATTGAATTAAACTGTAACTATGACCCAGATTTATAAGTTATTACATCATCTTTTGATCTCAAGATGATGTAACAACAACGAAACCCAGGTCATAATTGAAGTTCTATTTAATTATTTGTACACAATTGTAAGGCTTTACCTAGATCTCTTTTTTTAGCTAAATACATACTATTTGTGCCCTTTAACATGGCATGATATAATAGAGCTCTTACATTGGGAATTAAGCTAAGTTTCAATTTTAAAATCCACCAGTCACATTTCAAACTACATTCTCAGCCCTTTTCCTACTTCCCAAAAAATGTCCTCTTCTAACAATCCTAATTAAGCCTTAAACTCAATTGTCACTACTTGTAAGTGATCAACAGCTACATAAGCATTCACACCAGGTACATTTTCTGCAGTGAGGATTGGTGTATTCCAATACTTATCTATATTTCACCTCATTGTTGAAACACTAAAAAGAGAAGGCTACATACAACCCTATGAATAATAACTACATACTACCAAAATGATTAAATCAACCCACCTTATTATAAGGTATTGAGTACTGCCTCAGGATTGGAGGTGATATGAGAGTCATTTTATGTCGCAAAAATGCAGCGCAAGACTGATAACTTCCAGGAAAAAATCCATTGGCCAAACGTTCCAATCTTCTCCCATGTTCTGGTGGAATGGCATACCTAAACATTGGTATAAAAAGAAACACGGTCAGATTATGAACTAATAACTGCCAGTTGCAGAATTAACATCATGCAAGCTAAGCTCAACACTAATGTGCAAAAATACCTCACACCATCAAGTATCAATTAGCTAAATCAAAGGAAATTGAGCTCTACGGCCTCTCTAGATAGATAAAAATAAAATTCTCCAATAGCCGTAAAAAATGGCACCACTCGTCAAACATGTACCACAAAATTCACTTACTGTGTTGGTTTGCGGGAAAGGGGATTCCACAGCAGGGACCAACCACAGCCTCTCCACCAGAATACCCTCCTGTGATGGTTTACGGGAATGTTACTTCCTCGCCAGTGACCAACACAGACACACACACTCAACCCAGTTTGGCATCCTTTTCGAGGGCTAATGGGACCCTGATAAGGATGCCTGGGTTATAACCTGATATCCTTCATAGGGCTAATGGGACCCTACTAAGGATGCCTGGTTATTACCACAATCACACACACACGCACTCAAATCACTCACTCAACACACAGACGGGCCCAACTTCTGGGAGAAATCGCTCAAAAAGAGCGTGGTCAAAAGAAAAACACACAGAAACAAACGAGGGTGAGCGTCGGATACGCGTATTTCGGCCACAAGGTGGCCCTCTTCAGCTGACAGTTGATGTATGAGGGTAACTAGAAATTACGTGAAACATAGAGAAGAAGAAGCAGCTTAGTTTCAATTTTCAAATTTGGTCGTTATCCCCTTGCTTCACTTCAACGGACGGTTTGTTTTGATTTTTAGTTTTCGTTTGTCCTCACCCCTTCCCCTGCTTCAACCGTCAGTTTGACTCCCCCCCCCCCCCCTAGTTACAACGGCCACTTACGTTCACTCGCCACTCTCTTCCCTCCCCCCCACCTTTCCGTCCTCTTCACCACTCTCCCCCCTTTCTCCACTTTCCACCAATGCCTTTTGCCCTCTTCAACACCCATTGGTTATTGGTTTTCTTCTCCCCCCCCCCTCCTTCTGTCCCTTCAGTATTTAATCCTGGCTGTCCTCCCCTTTCGTTCACTTACAACCTCGTGTTGCAAGTGCTTTTCCCTTCAGCTCGCTGAAGAGGGCCACCTTGTGGCCGAAATACGCGTATCCGACGCTCACCCTCGTTTGTTTCTGTGTGTTTTTCTTTTGACCACGCTCTTTTTGAGCGATTTCTCCCAGAAGTTGGGCCCGTCTGTGTGTTGAGTGAGTGATTTGAGTGCGTGTGTGTGTGATTGTGGTAATAACCAGGCATCCTTAGTAGGGTCCCATTAGCCCTATGAAGGATATCAGGTTATAACCCAGGCATCCTTATCAGGGTCCCATTAGCCCTATGAAGGATATCAGGTTATAACCCAGGCATCCTTATCAGGGTCCCATTAGCCCTCGAAAAGGATCCCAAACTGGGTTGAGTGTGTGTGTCTGTGTTGGTCACTGGCGAGGAAGTAACATTCCCGTAAACCATCACAGGAGGGTATTCTGGTGGAGAGGCTGTGGTTGGTCCCTGCTGTGGAATCCCCTTTCCCGCAAACCAACACAGTAAGTGAATTTTGTGGTACATGTTTGACGAGTGGTGCCATTTTTTACGGCTATTGGAGAATTTTATTTTTATCTATCAATTAGCTAATTATTTTAATTTCTAGAAACTAATGGTTAAAAGATTTAAACTCTAAAAAGAGCACAAATGATGGAGTAAGATCTTTTGCTCTCAAAACTATCTCTCAACTGTGCATAACATAACATGTGTAGCAAGATTGAGGCAAATTAATAATAACAACTCGCCCCTACACCTGAATGGCTCTCATCAAGCTGAACCTTCCCTGTACACATATTGAAAAATACTGACGCATACTTTTTCAAAGTATGTTGGTAGGCAGTAGTAACAAGATCATATATCAATGAAATAACAAAATAAGTATCACATTAGGCTTTTGTAGGCAGCTGCATTTCAAAAGGACAATGAATTAATAAAATATTAATTCATTGTTAATAATGAAAAAAAAATTAATGAATAAAACAAAAGGACAAAACACTGTGCTATAACAACTAGTAGGGTCATTTCACATAAAGTCATCTGAGTTCAGAAAAGGTTTGAGCCCATATCTAAGATCAACAAACTTTGATCACACATAGTCAAGAACCATTAGGCTCAGATCAATATTCTCAGATTGCCTCAGGTTAAATTTGAGAAAATAACAAGTTTGGCAAAAGTGTAAGTCCAACTTCGATACTTTTTGTTACAATGTACAGCATTTTTCTTGTTTCAGAACCTATTTTGTCAAATTTTGGAGCCGAATGGAAGGTAATCCTTTTCCCTTCTAATAATATTCACAGTATGTACTAATAGATACACACAAATGTATAAAATTGAATGAAACTATATTTTTTTCCATTTTTGTAGTTCAAAACTTCATGTGCCATTTATGGCTCTTACTCCATATCTGCATTTAGCAGGTAACATCGGTTTTCATAAATATGACCCATCAGTATGCACCATATATCGCTTACAACATAGCACACAGTTAAGGACCTATATACTACAGTTATTAAACAATACAGTGCCTAAGCTACAGAGGGATGGTTGAAATTCCTATGTTCCTAAATTACTGCCTTGTATTTAGCTTTAAAATTAATGAAGTAATCAGCTAGTTGCTTGAAATTTTTCACTTAAGTGCATGATGGTCATCTAAATGAGCTCCAATACATCAAGTACAATCATGTACAGGAGTCTGCGGTCAGTGGGAACATTCATCTTCTCATAAGGAATTACTTAACCCCTGAAATATAGTGAATCTAGCATATACACTAGGGAGTTTCAGAGGCTATACATAAAAGGCCACAGGGACAATAGGGTCTCTCAGTGGGCCATTAGGTAGTCATAAAATAAACCTAGAATAGAATATTTCATACTGTACTGAACAATCAATGTTTAAGAGCAATAAGCAACTACCCTGGCAATGTCTAGTAAAACAATAAAGACTAAAACTGGGAAGTCAGATTCTCTTCTGTTAAGTTACAGTTACACAATAATTTCTTACTCGTCCCTCCCATTCAAAATCAATGGCCATTTCTGCTATTACCTTTTTCAAATAGCTTGCAACAGAGAGGTGGGACTAAGTTTTTTGGGGGTGAGGTAAGAGAATGTCTCCCAACTCTCGACTTGGCAAAAACTGACTACAATGCAGTGAGCAGAGCCAAGCTTCTTGGATATTCAGTTATTTACAGACCTCTGCCATGTACGCTTCCTGAATCAGATATGTGGCGATACCTCTTCAGCCTTTCTTTACTCGGCGAGCTGCGGATATCTTTCTTTGATCTAACCTTTAAACTTATACTTGCATTTTCCCACAAACCAAATACCCCCCTCCTTTTCTCCATCATCCAAAATCCTACCTTCAAAACTAAATTCTTAATAACATTGCCATCTTAATTTTGTAAGCGTGCTTGTAATTTTTCACTATTATAAAATGTGAACATCATTGACATCCTGGATTTTAAAACTCAGTCCAGTTATCATTTTGAAGAATTCCCCACATTCAGCTCCAAGGATTTCCAGAGGACAACTGGAAAAAGGAAATTAAGGCAGGTAAGGACTCCTTCACCCACGAGGGGGAAGTGCCCACCTGAATCTGCCCTCCCACGGCCCATCATGATTTTCTCGAAGACAATAACTCGTTGGATTGGATATTAGGGGAGGTGACCGATAACTAAGGCCATTTGTGCCATAGAGGAGTGGTAGAAAGTAGGAGTAGAAACCCGGCATCGGCATTAGCCTGCTATTGATGAAAAGCTCCAAGGAGACCAAGGTTTAATGCCTACTACTACTGAGTACTACACTTGAAGTGGCCTTCACAAGACACTCAAGTAGGGCTTGAGTTTCCTCTGAAAAAATCCTCCTCTGCAGGGATTTGAACCCTGGCCGTCTGTATGGTTAGCCAGTACTCTAGCCACCAGACCAACCTGATGCCTTTGATAACTCATTAGAGGAATTCTTTTACAAATATATTTTCCCTCGCCATTCATCTAGCACATTTTGAAATCTACTATGAATCTTTTTCATGTCCTCATTGATTCAAGACCGAAAAGGCAAACAAATTCTGTCGTATTTGAGCCAAAGACCATGGCAAAAACTTATAAAAGAGATTTTGCTCTATCACAGCTACAGCTGGAAATCAATAACATTACACAGAGTTTAGACTTGTGTTAATCAAGTAATTAAATAAATAAAAGGTTAAATAAATACAGTTCACAAACGCTATACCAGAACTAATGTGTATTTTCAGCAAATCTGACCCGCAAGACAACCAACAAATTTCCATTTGAGTTTGGGTCAACATATTCACTCATTTCATCATCAACTCAATAAGGAAAAAATGTCAGGATTATGTACAAATTTATTTGTAGTTAAAATATTGTGAATATGAGAGCACAATGAATAATTAAATTTGATTATTTTCCTGAGTAGAATATAGGAGGAAAATAGGAATTATAGCACAGTAAAAAAGATATATCTAAGGAAGAGAAAAATATCAGCCATATCTTTTGGTGAATGCAACCAAGCAAAGTCTAAGATGCTATGAAGATAAGGATGTTCACAAAAAGCATGGTTAAGATTCAGAAAAGTGGAGAAACGATGTACTGAACATAAAACAATGAAGAAGAAAGAGGAAAAGGTAAAAGGGGTGAAGTATGAGGAGTGGGTTGGGAGTAGGAAGGATAAAATGCATAGGATGGAGAGGACGTGCAAAGACATGCACGGCATGAGAAGTAAGGAGATTAAGGGCAGGTTGATTGAGAGGACAGCAGATGCTCAGGGGATGCTGTAGGCAGCCATAGAGCTGAATATGTAGGATTAGCAGGACCTTCTCTAATGACTTATGTCTTCTTGCACATTTATTAACCATAAAAATAAAAATTTGATAACCAAAAAAATATAAACCTTGCTTACAGATACTGGGGACTATGCTTACCAGTAAACATAAATTACTTTCTTTGATACAATAGTAAATACAACTGTTTCTAAGTAACATCTTTCAGATAAATGACCAACAAATTAACAATGAAGAGATAAAAATAGATCCAACTGAGGCAGCACTCCATAGAAATCTAAGGGTCTTTCAGTTATATAATACATTATTTGATCTCACATATTTCATGACACACCAAGAATCTCTACATGCAGCAATTATTGAAAATTATGGCGCCTATTTGTGCAAATATTATTGAACATAATTGAACCTGACAATCCTGTTATGATCAAGTATGTCAAGCCAGTAAATAAATACAACGCAAAGAATTTTTTCAAAAAAATAAATCTCATAGAGCAAGGAATTAATAATATAAAGCCATGAGAGGCGGGCTCTCCTCTTAAGGTAAACAATTTTCGGTCATTAGCTGATTGATTGTACTTCACCGTAAAACTCTTGCTCATTTTCCACACTTCACAGGTACTTAAACTTTAATGCAAGTTGGAGTAACACATTAAAATGACTTTGGAAGACTGGAAAAATGAGGAAGGTGAAACAGGCAAGGGAGAAGAAAACCAATGTGCAAATGGAAAACATTAATAAGCACCACATCAAGAGCAACACTTACCATGTTTTTGGAGCCCCAAAGTGAAGGTAATTGATAGAGTAGAGATCCATATCCTCTGTATGCCAGGCGAATGTGGTCTTCCACATTCCGAAGTATAAGTAAGCAGTATTAACTCCATCAATACTGATGCCGTAATCTTCATTTACATAATCCAGAATTGTGCCCAATTTATTAATATTCCAGTCCTAAAACAAGGAAAAACAGTATATGTAACTACAGTTAGGAGATTGAAAGAACAGATTACTCTGAAGAGGCGAAACCAAACAAAAGTGATGTTCACCCATGCTTCAGACATTAGATCATGCCTAGCTATCTGATGGTTCTTATACGTATGGATCCTTAGGATAAATAACAATCAAACAAGCACCAATAAGACAAAGAAAAACACAAAGCTAGGAGGTTTTATCTTTCACAAAACCTGAAAAGTACATCATCAACCAGTAACACACTGAAGATAGTGCAATTCAAACCATAGCCTGCCTAATGAGGTAATTTATTACAGTTGCAACTTGATTGATGATTGGTATGTCTCACTATGCACTTTTTATTTCCCTACAAAATACTTGTCAGTCAATGACCCAGAAATGCCAGCTCCGTAGATGGAAAAATTATGCAACAAAATAATTCATAACAATGACAATAGTCACTTAACAAAATTAATGACAGACCACATGCCCAAACTTTTATTGTTGAAAATGACCCTCACACAAAAAAAGAGGACGTGTTGCTGCCTTTGCTACATCAGCATGATGCCTATGCATTGATTCATTTCTACTTTTACTCCTATTTATTTATGCACATGCTTATTCTTATAACCCTTCAAAATCAACAGAAGCTTTTGGTTAATACATGAATAACAAGAAAAGTTTCAACATACACAAACTTAACTGTACGGCACTTACAGTAACATCATTGTCAGTCAATGACCCAGAGACGTCAGCTCCATAGATGGGAGAATTATATGTTATGTTCTTCCAATACTTCCTTTCAAGATCTTCATAGTCAAAGTGACTTGGTGTATTATACCTGTGAGAAGTGGAAAATAAGATGAAATCTCAGAAAATTCCACAATTAAGTAACCTATTCCAAATGCAGAGATAAGGTCATTAGAGAGAAGAGACATTAGGATAAAAGTGGCCGGAATGATAGTATGGGAGAGGTATTTTACATGAAAGAACTGTGAAATATTGTTCCAAAGCTCTCCCCTCACCATCACTTACGAATGAATGTGCAATAATTCATGAAGGTAAGTTCAGAACTTCTAATAATTAAATCTAAAACTTGTACTAACATTGAAACTAACGAAAAAATGTTTAGGATGAGCGACTCAAATAACTAATGTTTATCAATGAGCATGCCCAAGAGCACTAATAAATTAGGACTCTCCATCTATAAGAACAACACGACATATTTGAGCATTCAGAGGGTGCAGAGCACGTCGGCGGATATGTGCGTAATTATAACTACGACAAACATATCAGCATTGAGGATGTATTTTAATTCAAGGTCCATACCTATCGCTTTCTGCCAAGGCTCTGTATTCTTTCACAGTCATTGCCCTTTTCTGGATGTTTATCTGCTGGTAAAGTCCTTGTTTACCCGTAACCACCTGACAGATTGGTGCTGGAATAGACATGTTCATTTCTTCATCCGTGTATCCAGCTTTTCTCGGTTTCCATTCCGGAGGAGGTATAACCTGTAGCATTGGGTGCGACGGATATAGAATTGCGGAAGAATTAATGACATGCTAATATTTCTCTCGTTGGCATCATTTACAACCCCCACAGCTACACACTTTCGAGAAGAGTGTACGCATTAACTCCACATTATAAGTAAATGATGCTATTTTTCGACAAGATCAGTAAGCCTAAAAGCAATACACTGCCAAACATGAAAACATACTTAAAGTAAAAATGTTGCGATCACCAAAATACTGTTAACAACACAGAGTGAAATAGTTAAATTACGAAGATTGATAATACATCACAAGGAAGAGCGCGGAATCAGATTCGAATACTTATACACAACACTATACGAAGGGAAGTGCCATCGGCACAGCTGTTTACAACTACAGCCAGCAGTGCTACCTTAGCTAGCCCGGCTTTGTGAGCTCCTCGCGATTCCATAAAGTCGACATATTTAGAAAAATCCTTGAATTCCTCGTAAGTTGGCCGAAATACCATTATTTTAGGGCTCCCTGGACCCAAATTGCCGTCCTCCTCCATGTTTACCGAACGTTACTCAAACGTCTTGTAAACAATCCTAGAATACAAATTACATAAATTAAATGACGGTTGAAATGCTAATAAACTTAAAGAAGTGTATGAAACCATCTAGTTATTCACAGGATATACAGTCACTTTCCACTATTGTCAATAATAAGTCCCATAGTTGAAGAGTGAAGGTTTTTAAAGTTGCGCGTCCAGATGCAGGACATTTAAATGCCAAAATTTACTCAATTTACAAGAAACTGCCGGAGTAACTACTACAGGCTGTTGCAAATGACAACGGGAAGCAATTATAATCATATTACCCAATTTGTTAACTCTACAACCCCAGAAAAATGACATGTCCAAACTGTTAAAACAACTTGTGTTATCATTTATTTGCAATGCACAAGATGGCGCATTATGGAGTTTCGGGCGTGAAAATTTATTTCGAGAAAATCAGGGATGAATGAATGGAATATCACTAATAACTAGAGTGAATGTTATCAATGTTCCTTAAACGTTTCTAGCTAGTAAAAAAGTCGCCGCACTTACGGCAAATGAATCCAAACAGTAGTGTTTGCGTCGCTCAACTTTCACCTATCCGACGGGCCTGCTAAGAAGTCGGTCTAACATCACCACTCAATACTTAGATTATCTCCACCGGTACACTGTAATTGGCACTGCACGACACCATTTCACCAGTTTAACCAGAATTGGTATATATTCTAAATTTTTGACGTAAATATCGTTTACATACGCAACACACACAGTGGTAACACTGGTATTCATACGCCTAGCGAAACAACTCGTTCGCCACTTCTGCCCTGCTTCTGCCGCACAACAGCCACCGCCACATCCTTCACAGTCGGCATGCGCCGTGGTAAATAAACCCTACTGATTTTTACCAGCACAGCGACTCCAGTCGTCAAGTTGGATAACCAACACCCCCAGCTTCCAACAAAAACGCGACCAATCCAAAGCATCCAAAGTGAGTTCCCTGATCCGCCCCACCAATCGCTGCACCGTGTTCAATCATATGGGAGGCGGATCAAAACTCTAGCAATGAAATCGTAGTCACAAAAGGTCACAAAGTATATAATCTTTGGTCACAAACGTTTGGAATACCCCTTGGGCACACAAATGCGAATTAGTATTTGGATGATTTCACAGGTGCATCTATGAAATGCATCAGGAAGGAGCAATGTGCGGAAATATGCTGCTTAGTTGCGACCTATTCCTTGATTTAAAATGAATCGACGAAGTAGTTTGCTAATCACCTATGAATGGATATTTGGTGCATCAATTTTATTCAAGTCTTGATGGAGTTTATGCTCGTGAACTTCTTCGCAGTAACTTGGCTGCTCACCAGCAAGGAAGTATTGTGCCCACGGACTATAAAAACATTTCTATTATCCTTGATTGTGCCACAAGAATGTGTAGTCATGCCACTGTAACTAGCCGGCATGGATCGTAACTTGTGATCACCTCTCTTTTAGTTTTTGGCTTATCAGGTGGAAAGGGGTGTTGGGAGTCGGGTGTTGCTATTGCACCTTCAGTGTTGGTATTGTCCAATTGTTTCGCCTCGTATCGTTCGCTGTCGCGTGAAACTGAAGAAGTTGGAATTAATGGTGGTACCCTTTCATTATGTCATAATACTAAATGGATATGAATCCCAACTATTCAGTCCAATAAATGGATCCCTCTGGTACGTTGATGGTTCCGTTTTTGGAAAATAAGTCGCTGGCCAAGGTATTTTTGATAAACAGAATGATTGACATCTTCCTATACGTGTTTCTTTTTGTTTCAAGAGATTTTTCCGTGTTGTACTCAAGAGAATTGCTGCGATGGGGCCTCTACGGATATTAACCATTGCATTTATTGGACAGTTGTTATTCATTTATGGATTTCTACCCATTAAAATTGCTGGCCGTAAGGCAGCAGAAGATCAGCTCCTTCCTGCCAGTATAGATGGTTTAAGGTTAGAAATATTTGAGTCTAATGTGTTATAGCGGTTAACTGTACTCTTAATTCTTGGGCACTCAATATGATCATGGTTCATTACATTAGAACACTTTTGTCCCGATCTCATTTTAAGTGGCTCTAGGGGATGATCTCTTGGAGTTACATCGTCATTATCATGTGTTACAACGTGAATTCTCTGACTGTCCACATTGAGGCAGATCTGAATTTCCCATAATCATGGCGTACTTTATAATGTAATTGTTCTGCTATGCACCATATTAACCAGAATTATTCGAGGGGTATTGGTATGATCTCTAGCAGGAAAAAAAGTGTTCATCCAGTGTTCAAATTATGCCCTTTTAATGTTCAGGCGAGTTTGCAATCAGTGTTCTTTTTGTGCTTTTTATCACAAAACACTGGAAGAACTCTGCTTGAGCATTCGCCAGGACATTAATATAGCAGAAATTTAAAAGTGAAAGAACACTTGTTGAGCATAAATTGAACACTTTGCTTTTCTACTTTGGAATCTTTAAAGTACTATCAATACAGGAGGACACCATCTATATACTTCCCGCATAACTTTGAGCATAGGAAATATGAAGGTTACAGGTGAATACATTACACTGCTCCTTCATCTCTGTGTGCTGATCTAGACACAAAGCATCTAACACATCAGATGTTACAAGCAAGGTAGATCTAAGCATTCTGCTCTGCAATATTTGGGTAGGAGAAGATTTTAGACATACTATTGGTGTATTATTGTACTCCATTAACATATCCTGATAATAAATCTTATCCTCTTTGGCTTTTACAAGGATCTTTTTACTAATACCCACTGCTTTCTCAGAGAGACCATTGCTTTTATGGAAATGGGGTGAACAACTGAAAATGGTGATGTCTTTACTTTTATGGTAAAACTTACATTCCACAAATAAAAATGGTACATTGTCAGCAATCACAGTTTGAGGATAACCAAATCTAGTAAAAATATCTTGCATTGATTTTATTACTGACTTTGAGCTCATATTAGCCAAGGGACATATTTCAAGCCAGTAGGATGAAAAGTCTATCACAACTGGGTAAGACTTTATGTAGTTCCATATTCGAGTATATCAACCCAAACTTTATTGAAATTCAAAGAAGGGGTTTCATGGGGGCGTCAATGGCTCTTTAAAATTAGCAGGCATATATTTCTCACAAGTCCTACATTGTTTGATAAAATTTCTGATCTCATTAGTAAGACCAGGCCAGTAAAATAATTGGTGTGCTTTAGTTATTGACTTATTAATACCCACATGACCTATGTGAATTGCTTGAACCATCTGAGGTCTTAGAACAGTCGGTACAATAATCTTATGGTCAATAAACACAAGATCATGATGCACATGAATATTGTCCTTGAATGGGTAATACACTTTACATTCATTAGGCACCTTATTAATTTTAGGCCATCCTTAGTAATAATACCTATATACTTGTTGCAATACTGGATCATCATTAGTAGCTTTCTGTAGTTCAGCTTTTTTATACTCGCTAAAGGGCAAATGTTTGGACACTGTATGGACCATACCACTCAAATCTAAATCATTATTTGTTTCTCTTAGACTCGACCATGATAACATGTTGGCAAAATGTAATCTTTTCCCTGATACATAGTACACGTTCAGAAAATAAGGGAGTAGTTTAAGGCATAATCTTTGTAGCCTGATAGATCCTATTTTGCTGATTGGTTTACTCGTAATCGAGACTAAGGGCTTGTGGTCACTCTGCACATCCACTTCAGCATTTCATAGACAATAGATAACATGTCCTTTTCAGACTGGCTGTAGTTCATCTCACAATCGTTGAGTGTATGTGAAGCACAAGCTTCAACACTTTGTTGTACTCCTGAAATAAACAACATCCTAATCCATGTTTAGATGCATCACATTGAAGCACACTTTTCTTTGATGGATCAAATGGAGCAAGAGCAGGGGACTTGACTATATTTTCTATAGTTGATTGAAATGCTTTTTCATGACATGGAAGCCATTACCATTCAACATTGGACTTCAAAATTTGACACAAGGGCGCCATAGCTTCAGCCATTCCTGGAATATACTTTCTGACATAATTGAATGTGCCTAAAAAATTTTGTGACTCATTAGTATTCCTAGGAGTTTCCAACTTACTCAGAGATTTGATTCTATATGGGTCTATGTGCTTACCAGAGTCAGAAAAAATTTCTCTTATAAATTTAACACATTTCTGTTTGATCTGAAGCTTTTCCTTGTTAAAACAAGCTTTTACTTTTTTTGGCTTCAGCAACCAACTTACTCAGAGCTATGTCATTCTTCCTCAGTTTCACCAGCAACAATCAAATCTTCATGGCAAATTTCTACGTTATCATGGTCACCAAATTGATTCTCAACGGCCTCTTGAAACAAATCTTGGGAACAAGACAAACCAAATGGAAGAACAATAAATCTGTACACTCCAAAGGGTGTCGCAATGCAACATTTCCAAGAAGGCTCTTCCATAAACTGTAATTGATGAAATCCTTCAGCTAGGTCCAACACACTAAATATTTTTTGTTAGCCAATTTAGCTCTTACTTGGTCAACAGTTTGCATCAATCTGGGTTTCCGTATAATGTGCTTGTTCAAGTCACATGGATCAATACACAGTCTAATTTTGCCAGTAGGTTTCTCAACCATTACCATTCTATTAATGCTAGTCTTTTAATCAACATTTTCAACTTTCACCAGGGCTTTTCTTTCAACTAGTCTATCTAATTCTAGTTTGAGGGCTGGGCAAACTGCTAGGGGTATTCTGTTTGGCGGGTGATAAACAGGTTCAAATTCAGGTTTGGTGTTAATAGAATATTTACCAATACCATTAAATATTTCGGCGTGAACCTTCAATAAGTTCTCTTTACCATACACTTTTGAGGTGATGTCAATGCAGTTAATTTGCTGTACCAAATCCAATGACTCACATGCATTGGTGCTCAATAAAATTTTGTCGTCACCATTCACAATATTGAATTTTTCCATAATACTCTTACCTTTATGCTTGCAAGTTAGAGCTACATACCCAATTGGTTTACATTTGATGTCTTTGAGAAAACCTTTCAGTTTGAAATTCGCTGATTTCATGATGGGGTATTGGCGTATCTTTTTTAGGGCACATGATGACATTACACTTACATCTACTCCGGTGTCTAATTTCACTTTCACTGTTTTATTTGCAATGAGAATGACTACGTCCCATTTATCACTAGCACTTTCTATTGCAACGACATTGTTCACATATTTAGGGCACTCACCTTTGACACAGGATGCAAACATCACTTTCATCTGAGCTTTCTTTACAATTTAACATATTGACATTTATCACCCCACATGCTGCCACGAAATGATTTCATTTTCCACACTTGTTGCACTTTTCACCATATGCAGGACATTTACAAGGGCCATGTCTTGTTTTACATCGTCTGCAATCAAATTCCTCCCTTTTAGAATTAGGTTTGGATTTATTGCTATTCTCAGACTCACTTTTTGACTTATTTTTACATTTTCTCCGCTGATTCTGTGTCTCGAAATTCACTTCCTGTTGGTTGGATGTCAGCTCCTGTTGAATTTCTTGTGTCTGAGATTGATTCTACTCGCTGGTTCAGAACAAGTTGATTGCCTTTTGCAAGGTTAGGTCCTCAATGCGCGCCTCTGGCGTAACAGGATCACAAACTCTAAAGACAATACGGTCTCGAAGGGCTTTATCCTCTTCACTTCCAAGGGGGTCTTGCACTCCATATTTGCAGGGCTTGACTAGATGTCGACAATCAGTTAAGAATTGATCGAACGTTTCTCCTTTTTGTTTTCTCTTGAGAAACTAGTGTCGATCCCAACTTTCATTCTGTCTTGGGTTAACATACTTGATTATTAGGCTGATCAAGTAGTCATGATTATTGGTGTTTTCGTCTGGGATTTCGAACATGGACATGATGCGGGTGGACTTGGTCCCGATGAGGTTACGAAGGAGAGCTAACTTAATTTTATTGTGGGCTGCATAGTTACCAGTAGCAAGGAGATAGTCCTCGAAAGTTGTTTTCCAAAATTTCCATTCCATGGGTGCGTTATTTCGTTGGAGGTCCAGGTCTGGGGGTAACCTCACTTAAGGGGACCCTTCCAATGCTGCCATGCTGACTTACCCGTGATCAGTGACTTTAAATTTAGTTGTTGTGAATTTACCACCTTCGGCTCACAATTAAATATTTTACGGGCCTGACAAGTTATCATTAAATTTTATTATTTAATTATCGTATCGTAATAAGTATCGTTATTAATTAATCATGGTAACTCTCCGTAGGTTCCTATAAGATTTAATGGACACTTGACACTACAGCTTCATAACTGGAAGTACTCCCAGAATTTTTGAGAGAATCTTGAACATAGGAACATAAGAGAATCAATATTCAAACAATTTTAGGAAAAGTTTCAGAAATATTTTTTTGTCTGAAATTATTTTTTGGAACTGTAAGAGGTGGCAAGCATTAGTAGAAATCATATCACCAAGGAAAGAAGAAGAGATTGTGAAGCTATCAATGTATATTATGCTACAATGCAAAAAAAATTTATTTTTAACATTTGCATTTGGGTAATAAATTAATATTGCCTAAGTTAGTTTTATGATAGATCATGCAAAAATGGAAGATGGTTTACTGAAATTCAGGGAACTAAACTACAGGCTCTGAATGAAAACGAAGAAAGTAAGAGTAAAATGGTGGAGAGAATAGATAGATTTAGAATTTAAATATCTTTCTCGGGCTTCGCACCGGGTAATGTTTTCATAATCTGCCGACGTTCCGGAAAACGACTTGTTTTCCATTTTCAAGGCACGTGTTATTTCCGCCGTGACCACTATATATGTGTTACAGTGTTATAGTGGTCACGGCGGAAATAACACGCCTTGAAAATGGGAAACAAGTCGTTTTCCGAAATGGCTGCGGATTATGAAAACATTACCAGGTGCGAAGCCCGAGAAAGATATTTAAATATAATACACCAGGAAAATCTTAAATCATTTATTAGATTTAGAATAATTTCTTAGATCTTAGAATAATTTCAAAAAGAGGGAAGGTTAGAAGCTCTGTATAGGAAAGTAATACAAATGATGGGCAGTAGTAAAGGGGAATTACAATGAATACAGACAAGATGGGAATGGTGATTTAGAGCCAAAGATATCCAGGAGAGATGGAAGGAATACGTTAAAGAGCTGTATGGTGAGGTAATGAGTCCCTATAGGTTGGATATTGAATGGGTAGGCGACATCAACGGAGATATCATCGGACCTGATATCCTTGATAGTGAAATTAAAAGCGCACTATGAGACATGAAATGGAATAAGGCAGTGGGAATAGATAGCATGTCTACAGAGTATATAAAGAGTATGGGCCAGAAGAGAGAAATGTTTTGCATAAAGTTGTAAGAAGTATGAGGAGTGTGGCTGGAAGACTTAACAAAGACAACACCAATTGCGATACAAAAGAAGAGCAATACTAAAACTTGCGCTTAATATTCCATGCAGCCCAATTAATCCTTTGAATTATAAAAAAAAGGTTGGAGAGCAAGGCTAACAAATACCTGGGTGATGGCCAGTTCAGATTTTTGGAGAGGGTAAGGAACACCGGATGCTACGGGAGTGATTAGGACGCTTGTAGGAAGAAAACTGGAATATGGGCAGGAAGTGGTTGCTTACTTTGTAGATTTATCTTGTCTAGAATTCTTATATGGACCCGAGGGTGGAGGCTAGGGTATCCCATGTATAATTAGGATGGGCCATGATATTTTTGGGAGTGCATCAGGGGTGCCTATTATCACTGTTGCTTTTTAATGTGTATTCAGAAGAAATGGTGAGGGGAGCATGGAGAGAGATGGAAGTAGGAAGACAGGAGGGGATCTAATGAAGTCTGTGCTATTTGCAGGTGGTCAAGCATTGGTTTATTAGTCAGCCAAGGGGTTACAGTCAATAATGAATTCATTAGAGGTGGGAGAGGTATGGGATGAAGATAAACTATAAGATGATGAGATTTTCTAGAAACAGGAAAGCTGGTCTGGATATAATGGTGGGAGGGCACAAAATAAGAGATGGGCCATTAGAAATATAATCATGGTAATTTTTATAAATTACTGTGGTATTATAATTAATTTACCGCAGCTCTTGAAAATTACCGTATTTTTCGGTAATATTCACCTCCGTCTTAGATATTTTTCATACCGATATATTCCAAACATATTAGTTTAACCCAAATCTATTTATAGTTAATACAATCTTTAAGGTTATTAATAAAGGCATACACAACTCATTTGTGGGGTTATCGTTTTTAATGCTTTGAACAAAAATTTCTCATACCAAACAAATGAGTGCTGAATTGCGTGTAGACTGCCACATTTGTTTTTAAATTATTACATTACATGTACCAATAGTAATGGATTAACACATTCAATGAGGAAGAATTTCACCTGTCTGTGACCCGGTGACGAATTTTTTTTCGTCACAAGTACTTTAAATTACGTCAATTGTCTAAATAAATAGTTCTTCTGCGTGAAATTATATTTATTTAATTTTTATTTGTATTTGTGGCCTCTTAAGAGGCCACACGCAGTCGGCAAGTGATTTATACATATGCAATCTGCCTCACATGCCATATTCTTGTTTCCTTTTACGTAAAGATTTATATTTTTCCTGTTGTGACACATTTATTTAAACAGTACGCGAAAACTGCTTCATTGATGGTGCTAAGGAATTAATCCATTTGCTTTTATGAAGCTATTGAAGTCAAATGAATGTACTTATGTATATAAATAGAATCCTGCAATGCTGTTCGATTACTGCTGGACCTAACGATAAGATGCTCCTGAGGCAAAGTTATCAGGAAATCGGGAATAAAATTTTTTTGCAAATGTTATTATAAGTTGAAATTACTTTCAGTGCAGGTTTTGTTACAGACACGTTAGTATTGTTTGGATAATCTGTGATTTTTTTGGGTTTTCCTGGGTGTGTCATGAAAAATAATGCTGATTGGCAAAAACCACTTACAGGTATGAATTCAGCGTGAAATGTCCTATTAGGGTAAGGAATTTTGTTCCTTGTACATGAAAAAAAGTTTCATTTTGAAAATTGTTTTAATAATTAGAAAAATGCACAGAAATTGAGAAGTGATTTTTTTATAGCATCAAAGATGAGCATATTACTATTACA
Source organism: Ceriagrion tenellum (assembly GCA_963169105.1). Classification (NCBI taxonomy): domain Eukaryota; kingdom Metazoa; phylum Arthropoda; class Insecta; order Odonata; family Coenagrionidae; genus Ceriagrion; species Ceriagrion tenellum. The sequence continues at coordinate 55,796,082 of OY720641.1, forward strand.
TTTTCTTTTACTTTATAAATGGATATCACTGCATACTATGATGGTCAATGAAGGCCTTAGGCTTAAGCCTTAGGCACAAGCATTGCTCACCATCACAATCAGTACAGAATGTGGTGACTTTCTTCACCACACCCTTCAAATAGCAGCCCTGGCATCTTTTCTGCTTCCTTCTCTCCCCAGTTGAAAATGGGAGGTAGTCAGGGAAGTGCGCTTCCATTGGTTTGGGAATTGAAGGACGCGAGTCTTGTCTTGGGTTGGGAGGAATCAAAGATTCAATAACATCCAGACGGAAATCATAAAAAGACTTTTTTTGGCCATTGTACTTTTCAAACAAAAAATAACCTTTCATTAGCAAAACTTGGAAAATATGTATACCTAGTTTCTTGTACCATTTCACTGTCTTTCGTTCGCAAGCGTAGACATCATTTGGTCGGAGCAGTCAACTCCCCTCATGTAATTATTGTTACATACAATGGCTTCTGGTTTTGTTTTTTTTTTACAACTCTTATATTATGAGTCTCTATTATCTCTGATCCCTATTTGCTGCTTATGGCGAGCACATCTCGCTTTTCTTTCCATTTTAGGATGCACACACCCTTATTGTTCCACAAGGAAACCACGATACCTTTTGATAACTTTTTGCTCACTACATCAGAAGGATTACCTTTTCTGGCTGATCGCATTTTCCCAGTACAATAAATCTTGTTATCTAGCAATTCCTCACATAGTTGAACACTGTTATAAAAGTTACCTAGGAACACTGAGTATCCAAGTCCCTTAAAATCCTCCAATAAACTATGTACCCCTTTACTAACATGCCCTTTTCCTCCTACCTCTTTGTCTGCAGAACCAGTGTAAACAATTACCCGCAAAACAAGGCCCGACGGCTACGTTAGCATGTATAATTTCACACCATAGTTATGGTGTTTATTTTTTATATATTGGTGGAAGGCAAGTCGACCCCTCCACAACACCATTGATTCGTCCAGGGATAATTCTTTTTGGGGAGATTAAAACTGTTTTAATATTTTGAATGAAATGGTCAATTAGGGGCCTAATTTTTTGCAATGCGTCTCCACCCCGTTCTTCGCCACCTCGTGTTGCAGAGAAATTAAGGGCCTGCAAAATCCCTAGGAATCTATCCCATGCCATGTTATTGGAAAAAGCTAAAATTGAAAAGTCGGCTCTTTTTCCAGTGATCCATCAGTTGATTGTTTGATTCGTCCCTGTATGAAAAAGCAGTCCAAGGAATGTCTTGAACTCGTCTCAGGATAATCTCTTCCAATCGCCAATTCTGCTATCTTCTGGAAGTGTTAACCATCAGTATTTCATCTGCTTTAGTATTTGTGGCGTCTATGACTTAGTCAAAAAAGCCATTGTTGGCGAGGAGGTCAAAATAGTCGCGGGGACTATTTCCTTGAGAAAAGACTTTCAATCCTGGGATTCCAGTGAACTGGAGCCTCGGAATATTGGGGTGGCCAGTGACCCAGAGAATAGGTTCCGGAGTAGTAGTGCTGGGCGATGGACGCAAAAGGGGAGCTGCGGAAGGTGCTGATTCCCGTGATAACTCCATCAGATATTACCATTGGTGCCTCTGTGTCCTCATCCCTCTCAATGAATACCAAGTCCGTTTCCTGGAAACCCCAACCAATCTCCCTCACTCGCCCCAGTACTCCTCCCACAATGCCCTGCGCTGGAAGGAAAAGGAGGAGAGAATCTTCGACACCTATCCCTCCCCCCTTTCCTCCCTCAGCCGCACACGCCCTCCCAGCAAGAGATGAAACCCCGTGCGAAGAAGGCAGCGTATTTTCTTGCTCCCAGGCTAGACCTGTGACCCACACCTTCTCTCCTCAACCATCCCTGCCGCCTTCCCTTCCCTACACCCTGCTCCTCCCACAATGCACCACGCATGCCGTACCCAGAGAGCCAGAGCTGCAAGGAGCATAATAATAACGTCAGCAGGTGCAGGAAGAGGGAACCCACTCCAACCCCCCCCCCCCCCTCATCGCTAGGAGACCGAGCTCTCCCCTTCTAAGAGACTCCTTGACACTTCTCCCCCCTCTTCACCCCCCTGCCTTCCCTTCCCACACCCTACCTCCCCCTTGACCACCCCACAAGCTAGATGACCGACCACACATCTGTGGAGTCTCTATGACAACCCACCGCCCTCCCCTACCTCTCCTCACAACACCCGTGCTCTCAGAAAGAGGAGATGGCTCCAAAGCATGCATATCCCCATCCAGTGGTGGAGCGGGCCGAGCTGCTGTCCCACACATCACGACAGAGGATCACCGCGTGCCAAGCCACCCCTCTTCGAGACCCGGAGTAACGCTGGAGTAGCCTGAGGGAGTCAATCACCTTCCTAATTTTTTTTCTTACCTTATTCCCTCCCCTCCTCTTTTCCCTATCCCTTGTGTTGAAAAAAATTATCCTTTTTTAAAAGGAGAAATCTTTTATTCCCTTATACCCTTTTATATTGGGTCTTCGCCCGGAAGTATGTCCCTCCTCGAGACTAGGAGTACTAACGCGTCAACCGTCATCACACGTATTTAGCTATTTATACCTTACAATCACTGTATTTAGTTTCCAAAACAACTAAAATAGTCTTCAAAAACACATAAAGCATAAACAATAATGAGTACCGCAAATATAATTTTTTTAAACACGAAATTATAAATACTTGAGCACAAGAAAGAAAAATCTCCCTTCTTTGATCTCCTCTCTACAAAAAACATGGAAATCATGAAAAGTAAAAACGAAAACATACAGCAGGCTGAAAAGAGTTTAATTTAGCCTTGAAATACTTGCAATGACCCCTGTAGTGACTTCCAAACCCAAGGAACCCAAAGAAACATTAGGAGAGTTTGTGGCCTCTTAAGAGGCCATCCATATTGAACATGTTAAATGCCATTAACCCCTTGCTATTGCTACTTGCTTACCTATTAAAGCCTCTATTAGCTATTAATGCCAAAAATTTCATATTACTGGGAAAGAACTGTAATTTTCAATTGCAAATAATGGTAATAACTGGAAAATAACCATTATTTTCCAAGGTAAATACTTCTAATGAAAATTATTGTAGTTTACCCATTTCTTAACAAAATAGAGCAAGTTGAGCAGTTAATGATCAGCATAGCATTTTGGAGGAGAATGAGTTTAGTGGTAGGGACATTAGATTTAGAATAGCCATGACTGAAGAAGGTTTTTTAAGGAGGAGGGAATTGGTGAGACGAGGTCTGAGTAGAGATGTAAAGGAAAGGTAGGTGAAAACTCTAATACAGAGAGTAGCACTGTATGGGTTGTAGACTTAGTCATTGCGAAGGGATTGTATATGTTAGTGTGTCTGATGTGGAGGAGGAGGGAGAGGGTGACTATAAGCTGGGTGGCTTGAAGGATGAATGAGGAGGTATTAGATATGGTTGGAGAGGAGATGAAGCTGGTGGTTGAGGTCCAGAGGAGGCAGAAAATAATGTCGTCTTTATTTATTTGAGCGATATTAGGACTATGCAGTCCTCTCTTACATATAACTCAATTACACATGGATGGAGGACGTATTGAAAAGAGGGAATGCTGAAGAGAGAATAGAGGGGACGCATGAAAGAGGAAGGAAGAGGGCCGGAATTCTTGACAAAATAAGAGGAGGCAGACAATGTGATGAATTGAAGAGGGATCTAATGACAGATCACATGTAGGAGGGAAAGCTGAATCATATATGAGAAATTTGGACATTAGAATGAGTACTGTCCAAAAACCTACCCGTCACATGGTAGAATTGTGAATGAATAAATGGCAAGCTTCATTGTTTCTGTGCTTACTGCTGTATTCAAATACATCTGGAAAGGAAAGATGAACCTTCTTCAAATTATAATGAATATATTTTTCGCAGGTTCCGGAATGAATGACTTACAGGAAACATTGCATATCTGTTCAATTTACAAGTTAGAATAATAGGAGATGATTGTTGTTTTGTCTTATGATAAAATCCTTTCCTTTTTGTGATAGAAATGTTGCATAATGCAGGATGAGAAAACATTGATCTACCTTTATTGCACATGTTCCATGTATGATAAATTCAACCGTCATAATGATGCTGCACAATATATACAAAATTATAAAGTAATTGTGGTAAATGTCTGGTTCCCATTTACCATATTTGTTGGCAATAAAGGTTTCTCAGCCAACAGTGATGGTGAAATTGAGCCTGACTTCCTTCTCTCTGAGTCATACCTCATATTGACAAAGAAAACTAATTTATGTCATGTTTCCATGCCATTTAAACATCAAGTTCAAAAACAATTGTGCATCTTAATGCACCTGTCCACCAAATTTCAACTACAAAATTATAAGAGAAGCTTCATTTTGTCCCTTTATCAATAACTTCTAGGCTATTATTAATACTAATGAAATGCCAAAGTTCTCATTATAATTTCCCCCGAATTCCAGCTGTTAGATCCCACTTACATTTCTCAGTAAGAGGACATTGAGCTATTTTCTGACAAGAAAATCATGTGGAGCAGTTTCACATCGTTTTACATTTAGTAAATCATGGTTTAACATACGTTAATTCCTCAAATTCTGGAAAATTTCTTGTAAAACCCATTTTACTGTGGTGAACAATGTAGTGGCAATCAACCATTAAATATTAGAAAAATTTCATCACGTGATTATTAGGAGACTTTCATGTTGGCTTTAGTAGATTGATTTATTGGTGTAAATAGAACAGTGACTTTAAATAGTTCTCTCCTATTACATGGGGAGATACATAATTACCTTCCAATAATGTCATTAGCTTAATTTTTAAGGAATGTGCACCCCCAGATGGCACAATTGATATTAAATATGATGAAAATCAGATAGAATATTAAGTGAACCTGAAATAATATTAAATGAGCGTAGAGAACATGTTAGGGAGAAACAAAATGAATAATTAATTGAACTAAAAATTAAAATTTCCTTTTCTACATCTACATATTAGCCATCTCAAGGGTGATGCCAAGAAGTTTGGTGAAGGTGTGTGGCATAGGTAGCAAGTTATCATCAGCATGCCTTATACATGTGTACCAATATGGAAAAAACTTTGAAAACTAAAAGAACATTAAAAGAAAAATGTCCTTTGTAATTAAAAGTCCTGGATTTAATGAAAAGTAAAAGATAAAGAAAGGGATAAATATGATTAATCCTATACCTGTATCAGATGTGTACAATCTACGTGTTTTGGACTTATTTCTATTAATCAATCATTTATTTGTCCAGCGATTTGTTTCCACATACAAATATAGGACACAGCAAAACAATATTGATACATTATGATTGTTGCATAAATTCATCAACTGAGTAGAACATATTTCTTTTTAAATATTGGCTTAGTTTATATTTGAATACATTTATCGATTCATATTTTCGATTTATTTTATTTCAACAGGTAACTTGTTGAACACTATAAGGCCCATATTTTTTGGTCCCAGCACAGCATGCCTTGTTCTGACTTAAGTTGGTGTAAATTTGTAGCACTTTTGGTGTTGTAACTATGGTAAAAGTCATTTCTGTTATAGCTGCAGAGATAGAGCTTAGCACAGATGATTGCAGCACTGCCAATCTTCTCTTCAATCTCCACTTAAGTATGACTTGATCCACTCAAAGGAGGTTCCTCTTATGACAAAACTGGCAAGTTTTGAAAAAAGATTTTGGTTTACTTGGTCAAAAACCTTGGAAAAATCTAAGAATAGAGCTAGGGGTTCTAACCTATTGTCCAGATCGGATACATAATATTTTATTTATTACATGATAAGTAGCAGTGGAGGTGGATCTAGATTTCCTGAAGCCATGCTGGAAAGTTGATATTAGATTATATTCTTCCAAGTATGATATAAGGCGATTATAAAAAATACTTTCAATAATTTTGCTGAATTGATTTAGCCAAGAGATAGGTCAGTAAGAACTCATTTTTTTTTGTCACCTTTACCCTTATACAGAGGTAGAACTTTGGCTATTTTGAGTGGAGAAGGGAACTCACCAAGCCTGAGAGATTCATTAACTAAAAAGAGTAAAGGGGACTTAATTGCATTAAAAGATTTTTTTATTACAATGGTTGGAATACCGTCCAAACCTTAGGTGAACTTGTTACCCAATTTTTGAATGATGTTCCTTAATACTTGATCAGTGCGGGGATACAAGAATAATGAATTAGTGAGTTGAGGAGTATGGGGATATGTATCAGAGCTAGAATTGCCAGAGGCTCGTTGAGAAAGATAAAAGTCATTCAAGACAGATGCCATGTGTAAGCCATCAACACTAGTGTTACCATTCGCATCTGTTAGATTAATATCAGATTTAAGATTCTTGGAATATTTCGATTTATTTATTATCTTCCATATTTCTTTAGTTTTATTGTCTGCATTTTAAATTCTGATTGTTGAATGATTTCTTTGCATTTAATAGGATACATCTATAGTTACTTTTGATCGATGAATATTCATGTCTACTGGCAGGGTCTTGCTTTATTCTATAGCATGCAGCTGCTTCTTTCATCAGCCTTGGTAAATTACGAATTTTGTCAGTGACCTAAAGTTTATGGTCCAGTGATTTAGATGTTTTTATAACTTTCCTGAGTACATAGGGAAAGCAAAAATCAAAATAATGTTGGTAGGTATAATAAAAATAATTGAAACTGTCAACTAATGAGCACGAGCTGTAAACAGTGGACCAGTCTTGGGAATTCAGAGATTCAAAAAAATCAGTTATATTTTCATTGGAGAAGAATCTCCTATGTTGACATGTATGACATTATTGAAGGGGATTTATCATAATAGAAGACAGCAGTGGAAAATGATCTGAGATATGTGAAGTACATAATTACATTGGTTTTCACTCTACTTGAGTCAATATTGGTCAAAATGTTATCTAAGAGAGTTGCAGAGCTAGAGCAAACTCTTGTTGGTTCATTAGTGGTGATATTAAGACCAAATGATGTTAACAGATCGACCAAATCGTGTTTTGCTTTGGGGTTGATGAGATGATTACGGTTAAAGCCGCCAGTTATGATTATTGAAGGATTTTGGCCAGAATTATATGTTTTCCAACAGTATGGTCATTTTATCGAGGAATAATTCAAAGTTGCTGGAGGGAGAGCGATAAATAGTGGTGATAAATAGGTCCGAGTCCTTCAGATGGATCTGAGTAACACTAGATTAAAAAATCTGCTCAATTGTTTCTTATGAATATTAAACATTTAAAAAACTTCCTAAGTTTTTTAGTGTTCTCTGAAATGAACACAATTTGAACTTGAAAAGAGCAGTAAAAAACAGAAGTACATGCAATGAGCATTATAAGAACAGTCCAATGTTCTTTTAGTGTTCTCTGATATGAACAAAATTTTGACATAAAAAGAACAGTGAAAAAACATTAAGTGTATATTAAAAAGCATTCAACAAACACTGAAAGAACATACTGAGAAATTTGGCTATTGAAACTATCTTTTTGTTAGGGTTATCCCAGTCTCTTCTGGTCCATTCAAAGCTACCTGAGTGCTGTAGGGGAAAATGAATGCTGAACTTCTACCTCACTTGACATCTATGTAGTTAATATTGGCAACAAAATTAGAAAATGACTGCCAAGCTAAGAGTTATTGCTCTTGCAAAAGGTTATGGTGTTGCATAGCTTCTGATAATGGCATGGGCTGCAGAACTATCAGACTTTGTAAAACAAAAGGAGGAAGGTTGTTTTATGTGGAGGGTCAGAAAACCTTTGAAACCAGCCCTTGTGGTTCAAGAAGTGGAATCACTCAGCACTGCCAATCTTCTCATGTTGATGAGTCTCATTATGGGACATCAAGAAAGTATCTACTGTGGTCAGGGCCTCCTGTTGACTCACTTTTACTCACTTATTTGAAAACCGGGTCACTTTTCTCATTATTTTGAGACAATGCTTGCTTTTTTCACTATTTTCTTAAAGTGTTCCCTATCAGAAAGGCAAAGATGTTGAAAAGCTCCATGCATTCAAGTGCTATCAGGCTATTGCTAATGCCCTTAAGGATAAAATCTTCCCTGTAGAGATAGTCTTTGTCCTGTATAGTGCTAAAGTGTTTGTAAGATTTTCAAAACTTTTCCAACATGATCAGCCTATGATCCATATATTGTATGAAGAGGTTGAGAGTCTATATTTGCTATTGCTAAGTAGGTTCTGCAAGCCAGAGCTGCTCACTTGCAAGCAAGAATGCATGAAAGAAGCCTTCTTTCTCAATACTTAGAATATTATGGAAATAAGCTAAATTAAGTGGGTAAGGATGCAGGTAGGATTCTTGTTAAACAGGAATGCTCGCCTCTTCAGAGTTTGAAGTTTCATCAAGAAGCTTTAAAACATTATCAGACAGCTGCGACCACCTGAAATTTTTGAAGCCTCAAAACATCAAGGAAAGCTCCTCTCAGAACATTGCATCCATTTACAAGATGCTGCAGATGCTGATGGAAGTGGATGAAGATTACCTTTGAGACGAGTGAAGACTGTTGCAGCCGGAAACCTTTCCGCCGTATGAGCCTGGAACTAGGATTGACAATTACTGGACCCAGATATTTACCAGTATAGATGTTGCCAGTGATCCCAAGTATCCGCTTGTAAGCAAAGTGGTGATAGCTGTCCTCTGTTTGGCCCATGGCAGTTCTGATGTTGAGTGAGGATTTTCTCTTTCCAGAAATCAGCTCCTTGCTGGCAGGTCAGCTGCACTGGAGTGTACTCATATTGCCAGACTCAACATCAGGCATAGCCTTCAAGAATGCAATGGCATCCCTAAACATGTGCCCATGACGTCGCAGCAGCTCAAGCACGAACCGGCAGCACGCAGAAAGTATGAAGAATACCTGGAGGCTCTGGGGAAACTAAAATAAGACGAGCTGAATGGGTTGCAAGGAAAGGAGAACACTCGCCTGTAGAGGGAGAGGCAAGAGGCAGCCCAGTTAAAAGAACGACAGGCATTGTATCAGCTGCAGGATGACCTGCATGTGACAAGTAAGAAGGAGATTGAGGATCGCAAGGCTTCTGAATAAGTAGTCAACGAGGCGAAAAAGAAGCTGGAGGAGGCTGTTGCCATAAAAGATATGACAAAAGTCCAGATCGCCCAAGGTATGTCGAAGGGGGCACAAAAACTGCGGTCACTGGCAGATGATTTGCTGGAGAAAAAGGAGCCTTTGCAAAAGAAAATTGAGAAGAGAAAATCATCTCTAATAGAACAGCTTTTTAAGAACCACAAAAAGCGGTGGGATGATGATCCTGAGGTACAGGCGGACCCTGCCTAGACCAAAATTATTGTTTGTAATAACTGCTTTTTAATTTTATCTCCTAATGTATGGTACATTATTTCGTCAGTGGCCATACCTATACTATAAGTGGAGTAAACTTAAAATCTTCAGATACAGTAAAATATCTTGGAATTACCTTAACTTCTGATATATCATGGGCAACACAATTACAAAACATATGCAGCACAGCATTAAAGAAACTCAGATTTGTTAACCGTAAAACTGAAGGGTCCTCTGATGAAAAAATAAAAGAAAGATGCTACTTTGCTGTGGTTAGGTCACACCTTGAATACGCAGTGAGCATTTGGGACCCTGGTCAAGATAATCTAAAAAAAAATATAAAATAGAAAGAAAAACAGCAAGCTTCATTAAAAACTGCTACGAGTGAACTATAGTGTCTTACAACTTTTAGAGGGATTAAGGTGGGAGCCCCCAGAGACTTGGAGGCTACACGGTAGGCTTAGGTTGCTTGAGAAATTCAGAACTGGTGTGTTTCAGAGCGACAGAGATAATATTATAATGACGCCTCACTATATGTCTAGGTCTGACAGAAGCGGTTAAACAAGGCAGAAACATTGCTGAACAGATAAGTACAAAAACTCATATTTTCCGTGGATAACAGGCGACCACATTACAAACTGAGCTCCACTAAATACACTCCCATAATACACATCACCATTTCTCCTCCCAAAACCTTATTCCTTACATCTTTATACAGCTGGTGTCGCCCCGCCATGGGCGTGTGGCGGCTCGCAGGGTATTACGTAGATATAGATTTACCTCATTCTTATCTATTTTGTACCGTTCATCTTTAGTGGAAATTTCTTTGTTTTGTTTAATCTTTATGCTTTCTAGAGTCTGAAATGCATAATTTCCTGTCCCCTTCAATTAATAGCACAAGAAACCTTAATTTTCTGCTGTAGATTCCATTTCTAGCCTACCATGCCAAATGCCCATCCATTATTAGCACCCTGTCAATTGTCCTGTGATCTAAAAATGGGTCAACCTTTTTTTTAAAAATTGAAGAGGTATAAGTACGAGCTTGGGGTTTGGTTTGAAAGTTTAAAACAAACTGGATTAATCAATATTTTCTTAAAATACTGATTCAGTTTCAGTGATATGGAACCATTCCATAATAACAACTGCAAATCACTTTCAGTTTTCCACTAATAAGATATTAAATAGGACTTTTTTCTGTCTTCAAGTGAAGCTTTCAAGATACAGTATGTTGAGTTCAAGATACAGTATGTTGAATATAAGTTGAAGGATCGAGAGACCAATCAGGACGGGATGGGTAGGGGTTAAGAACATAAACTGTAAAGGCCTGGAGATACCTTAGCAAAGTAGTTGTCCAGTAGAAATGTTAGAGTTGGACTTCATTGTTAGATCCTTTGCTGGTACCAGATACTTTGTTATGGTATCACACTTCCATGGTTTGTGGGTGGTGAAGCATGGCATCCTATACCCCAAGCAGAGGCTGAAGTAGGGGGTCATCATAAGGGGGAGGCTTACTACTTTCTGGAGATTTAGGGAGCATAAAATATCTAAAGATTACAATTTTTGTTTTGTTGTTGGAGTTGTAGAAGGATTGCCACTCCTCTTAATCCACCCCAAACTTATTATGATGTCCATTCATTAGGTGACATTGTATTGTGTCAGTATTTCAGCACAGGGGTGCTGAAATGCGTAGGAGTGGTTGAAATGAAGCAGCTGGCTGGGTTTTCATCTTTTTTGCATCATCTTATTAACCACAGTCTTGCCAGCATTGCAGCTGATGCCTGCAAATCGAAAGGGAAGGTTGAAACTAAAGTCAGTAATATGATATAATGTGGAAGATAACCCAGAAGTCCCTCTGCCTCATCTGTGGTTTAATTCAGACCCCAGCATAAATGCTATGTGTTTTGCCAAATAAGCTACCAAGGCATCCTATTTCATTGTCAATTTTGTGGAGGCTACAAAGGAAATAAAAATTGCCATGAGTACTGACCATTGATCGTGGAAAGTACTGGTACTGGCCAGCTATTGGGAGATTTGGGCATGAACCCTATGTTAATCTTAAAATATTTTGGGGGAATATTCGTATATCATATCATTGTTATATCTTACACCTATGTACTATTATTTCAAAAATATGTTAACACCCAATTCTTCCATTTAATGACCTTGATTAGATGGACTGGATTGGAAAAAATTGAGTAGTTGGCACTCACAGCTGGCTGCAGCCATTACTGTAATAGCTTTATGTCCCTGAGAGATGACAAGGAAGGGTGAGTAACAACAGGCTAGCAACCATGTAGTCAAATATATTGTGAAGTAAACGCCCTGCTAGAGGAATACCCTGAAGAAATGTTGGTCATAATCTCAACAGTTTTTGTAATTACGTTTTTCTCTCGTTTTTTGTTATATATACATCTTACAAAGCATGTGCAGTGCCAGTGCTGAATGATCTACCAAAGTGACATGTAAAGACATTGTATGTTCGTGTGTTAAAAGTACCAATATATTCTTTTTGTGCTATCAGCATACGTTTTCTATTCATTTACTATCCACCAGAGTTACAACAAGAAACTCATGTCCACTCATCAGAATTGATTGGAGTATTTTCTATCGGGTTCTGCCATGACAGTTCGGCTTGCCATATTTTCTAATGAGGAACAACCATTTTTAGTTGCTGAAGAATTAGCATGCTAGCGGTGGTGGTTAAGTCCATAAGTAAGTACATATGTCATGAGTGATGGTGGTGGATTTCAGATCCTCTTTGAAGGAGTTATTTTTTGCAATTGTAATTTCTTGTGGAAAGGGTGTGTGAGAACCTCAAAGGTGCTTTCTTTACATCAGTGCAATATATAAGGTTGACGTGAGGCAAAAAAATTTTTGCAGTTGTTTACAATTTAATAATAATAAGGGTACGAAAGCAGACCACCAGCCTCTTCGTGGCATACCTGGTAATGGCTCTGCCGGCCAATGGTGGACGTCTGTATGTGGGGCTAACCACCCCACATGCAGATTTATCTGGTTCCAAGAATGACAACCAGAAGTGCCACCCACAACCGGTCCCTCTCAGATGAAAGCCCTAGTAGAGTAGGGTGTGACAACAATAACAGCACCAACAAGAAGGGAGCTCGTATAGAGTGGATGGAAACCCGGGCGACCTCCTTGCATGCTATGCTGCCAGCGAGCCCAATCGCAGGAGGTATATGGCAAGGATGCACTCTTTGTGGTGTGAGATGCATCCTGAACATAACCATCTATCGCAGCAGAATCTGTGCGACTATGCCAACCACCTGTGTTAAAAGGAAACTCCCCAACAACAGCGTGTTCAGAGAAATACACCACCGGCCAGAACACACTCCCCGACACAAGCAGTCTCTCCACCAGCTGTTTTGACAGCCACTGCACTGTTGGTACCGCCGACAAGTAGGGAGGATGTAGATCAGGCCGACTCTGAACTCCAAACGTGGTTGTTAAATGAAAGCACCTATGATGTAGGACAAGCTAGGATGAAAGGTATCCATCGGAAGATCTCTCTGCGGACTAACTCTGACCAGGTTGAATGGCTTTATCGACAAAATCCTTACAGAGACGTCGGACCTCTGGATGGTCAACTGCGTGGTCTACGCTGCTGCCAAAATAATGGCCAACTCCCAAACGCCCACCTCTTGGGAAGACAAAACGGCTGGAACAGTTAGAGGCCAAGATCACGCTGGAGAGATGGCAGGCTTCGAGGATTCAGTGTGTGATGGAGTACATCACATCTGGGCGGGCTTTCACACCCGAAGTCCGGCGCATAGCACGCAGCCTCAGATTTCACCATCACACACTGAACAAGAACGTGCTGCTTACCATATAGCAACACGCGGTTGATAGAGTTTGGGCACTCACCACGGCCCGGAAAAAGCTCCTGAAGAGGAGTAAGGCCATTAGGGAGAACTCAACCTTCCTCCTTCACACTTCGTCTCTCTCGACCACCTCAGTCTGTCGTGGAATCTCCGCCACCCATCCAAGAAGAGAAACGTCGAAGCCATTCAACAGAAACACTCCGGCCATAGACCTCTTTAAAAAGTTTTGCGACGGCCACCTACATGAAGTGGAAGGACCTCTTTCAGTCACAGAGAGTGATGTGAAGAAGGCCTTCTCTGGCTAGAAGAATTTCTCAGCTCCAGGAATGGATGCCGTGAATAACTTTTGGTAGAAGAAGTTCACTTCCACCCACACACACCCCGCCAGAATCTTCACGTCCTTTCTCTTGGGTAGAGAAGAAATTCCACTGTAACTGACTGAGGGATGCACGGTTCTAATACCTAAGAAGGGAGACTTGTCAAATTCTAAGAACTACCACCCTATAACCCGCCTTAATACTGTATACAAGGCGTTCACCTCCATCTTGAGCGACCTTATCCTCCACCAGGTCCAGCAGGTTTGGGAGGAGGTGTACGAGCAGAGGGGTTCAAAGCGTGGAATCGCGGGATGTAAGGACAACCTGTCATTGATAGATGCATATGCCAGGATGCCATCCAGCATAAGCGCAACCTATCAATAGCCTGGGTAGACTACAGAAAGGTGTTTGACACCACTTCACATGAGCTCATTGTAGCCATGTTGAAGTTGATGAAATTCCACCCAGAGGTAGTGTACTGCATTCAACGCCTGATACCACTCTGGAAAACGCGCTTTGTCCTGACCGCAGGCAAGCGGCCGGTCTCCACAGAGTTGGTATCATACCACCGTGGCGTTGTCCAAGGCGATAGCTTGAGCCCCTTGCTGTTCTGCATTTCCCTCCTACCTCTCTCACTAATGCTGTGACAAGGGAAAGGATACATGTGTGGTGTGCCAGGTGACAGGAAGCATAAGGTCACACGTTTATTTTATGTGGATGACCTGAAGCTCTACGCTTCCAACGCAAAAGACCTTCGCGTGGCCCTGGACTCCGTACTGGTGTACGGTGAGGCGATAGGGATGGAGTTCGTATTGGACAAGTGTGCATCCATCCACCTCGCGAGAGGAAGATTCTCGGAGAATAAGGAAGACGTGCACCTAGTTGTCGGGAGTGTCATTCGCCACCTTGAGGGCGATGACAGATACGAATATCTAGGCGTCCCCAAAACCTGAATGCAGGAGGTTGCAGCAGTGAAGGAGAGAGTCACCGCCAAGTACAGACAGACTCGCAGGAAAATCTGGAGTTCTAAGCTGCCTGGCAAGAACAAGGTTCTTGCCACGAACATGTTCGTGGTTCCCACACTGCTGCACACCTTCAAATGCATGAAATGGAACGTCAACGAGTTGCAGAGCCTCGGCAGGGGAACGAGGAAGATGATGACCATCTGTAGAAGTCTTCATCCAAAATCTTCCGTCGCCAGACTGTATCTCCCTCGCAGTTTAGGTGGTAGATGTCTGTTGAGCCTGGAATGTCTCCACAACAGACTTGTCCTTGGAACAGCATGCCGAGTGCTCAAAAGCAGAGACCCCCTGCTCAGTCTCGTAAGAGGCCACGAAGGTGCCGGAGTAGGGGCGTTTCTATTCCAGGCGGCCAAGAGGGCAGAGGATGAAACCAGTATGGACTTTGACCCAAAATCATACGGTAGCAACGACGGCAAGTCCATCTTGTCGTTGAAGGCAGACGTCCTTCAGCTCAAAATTAAAAAGGCCGAGCAGAACGCCTTGCTCAAGGCACACACCGATAAGCCCATGCATGGATGTTTCTATGGAAACATGGAGAAGCATGGGCTATCAAAGGAGCTGACGTTTGCCTTCCTCCGCTCCGCTGGTCTAAAGTCAGAGACAGAGGGTTTCGTCCCCGCATGCCAGGATGGTGTCATAAACACACTCATGTACCACGGAATTATATTCAAGACGGAGGTTGTGGATGCGATGCAGGGCGTGCCGAGCCCAGCCGGAGACTTTGAGCCACCTTCTCTCCGGCTGTAGCTATTACGCCAAGTCAGCGTACATTGCTAGGCACAATGCGGCCCTGCATGTGTTATATTTCCATCTTCCACACCATTTTTGCATCGACGATCTCGTGTGCTGACTTATGCCCATGGAGATATTGAGTCGGTTGTGGAGAATGATAAATGCACTATCTGGTGGAATTACTCCTTTTCTACCGCCAGGCAGTTGGAGGTGACCAAGCCTAATATCGTTCTCCTAGACCACCTCTCACGCTCCTTATTCATGATAGTTTTCGGCCCCGGCTGAAACGAACATGGATGCAAAGGAGGCTGAGAAACGGACGAAATATCAACACCTGCTTTTTGAGCTTTGGCAAATGTACCCAGGACACACTGTTAAACTGGTAGTCCTCATCATAGGTGTGGTCGGAGGAGTTTATGACTCGCTGCTGGAGAGCATCAAGTGCATTCCGTCCTGCGTGACACAGGCGGAGTCACTTGCAGCTCGCATGCAGAAGGCGGTTATACTTGGGTCCCTCCATCTACTCCGTATGCACGACCCAACTGCAGCATAGCCACCAATCCGATGGGCGATGGACATGGCTTCGAGAACTGCCAAACCCCTATCGAGTCCTCGGCCAATATGACGGCAATGAAACCCGATGCTTGCCGAGGACTTGAAGGGGAATGTTACCAAAGTAACAATTAAAAAATAATAATAATAATTTTTATTGGACGTTAAACAAATACAATTTGCAATGGTCCTCGTCAGGGTTACAAATCTTCAAAATAAATGTTTAATTTTTCATTTATGTGGATAGCTCGTCATCCACGCTTTTCTCAATTGATTTCAATTACTGAAAGAAATTAAGCAACCTACGAGGCAATGGTTGCACTGATTTGGCCTTGGAAAATTCCTTTGAGTGAAATATCCAGTCATTAAATTACCTTCTCCTGATCGCCCTAAAGCCACCATTTTTCTCCATAGTTGCTATCTATTTTAATCAGCAAGGTGGAGTTACCATTGAAAATGCTTAGTCCTTTGCCAAATCTTTTTTAAAAGGGTGGAAATTCAGAGCAATAAAATTAAATTTAGGTACTTAAAATGAGAATCAGACCATCAGGTTTATTCTTGTATTTTTCAGGAGAGGAAAAAATTATAACTGACCCAGTTTTGGAGGGCAGACTTTTACACCTACATGGCTTTAAATTCAGGCAGTGACACTACAAAAATAGTTGTGGTCATTTTAATAGAAGTTTTATCAGTGGATTTTTTAGATTAAGGTTATATCAGTTTCTTTGGTGCATATATAATTGTAAATAATCAGCAGATCGTGTTGGGTAAAATAGTTTATATATCAATCAATGTGCTCAAACTTCTATCAATATGCTCTCTGTTTAAAAAGATAGCTCAGGGAGAGAAATGCTCCTTCTGCACTCTCATGCTCTCTTAGGAGACTAAGGTTTTGAATACTTGGTATGCTGTATCCCAGACAGTTCTGTTATGTTGGCACTCCAGGCCCAATTGACCTCTACTGCCAACTTTATGAGGGAGAATCACCATGAATCATTGTTTTCACTTTTTTTGCTATAATATTGTTTTCTGTTTGCAGGATTAACCCAGACTCACTGTATAAGCCAGTTGTCAACAAGGTGATTCTCATGGTCATTGATGCTTTGCGAGATGATTTCATCACTGGCCCAGATGTATCCCATCACATGCCATATCTCTCATCGCTCATTGATGATGGTGAAGGAGTACATTTCACTTCTCGAGTTGAACCACCAACAGTAACACTTCCCAGAATAAAGGTCTGTTTTACTGTCTTCATAAATTCAATGGTTTGTTGTAAATTAATTAAGCATATGCAATGAGTTAAACATGGTGTGAATTTATAATCTTCTTATGACCCTTGAAAATAACACCTCAACAAATTGAAAGAAATTATCAATAATTGAAAAAAATATTCTGCTTGATTGGAAACTGATCACATACACACTAGTTGTATGGCTTTCTTTGCTTGGGAGTTTAATTGTGAAGTATGAATAGTTGATTTAGCAAAATGGATAATTAATTGTCTTTCTGGTGGTAGTTCACATTCACAAAATCTGTAATTATAATTTAGTTTCTTTAATTTTTTAGCGGCTAACTTTTCTTAGAATAAAATTCTTATGGAAAATAAAGTGAAAATGATTAATTGATAATTTTAAATTAAAAATTCTCCATGTTTTAAAAAAAATTTCGAATGTCACTGAATTTACAAGCATTTGTGAAAGTTTCATTTTACAGTACCTGACTGATACGAAAATTGGTGGTTTAAATGAAATATTAGCATTTAGCAAAGTGTTTGAATGTTTTTTTTGTTATCATATGTAAACAAAAGATGCTCTTAATAAAGTATTTTATATTCATACACATGCAGGCAATGACAATGGGAACTATTCCAAACTATGCTGATGTGATATTAAATGTGCTGGAAAGAGAGTCGAACAGCTCTAAAGAAGACAGCTTCATTGGGAGATCATCCTTAAAACATCTAAATATTGTATTTTATGGAGATGACACTTGGCTGAGACTTTTTCCGAACTCTTTTTTGCGCTCTGATGGTACATCCTCTTTTTATGTCTCTGACTTCACTGAGGTATGTCATTCTATCATTCATTATGTCATGTTTATTGATGAAAAATTGCTGTGAATGGTCATGAAAAAAGCACATAAGTGTGCTACAAGTTATTTTAGAGATTAATAGCTGTCTCAAAAAGTTGAATTGCCCATATTTGAGTATTTTTTATTTATTTATTTACTTAATTTGTCCACATACAGCATACTTGCCAATTTACAGTGGCCCAATATAACAAACACAGACATTGTAGTTAGAGATGGGCAATTCTGAAAATTACCATGGTAATTTTCATAAATTGCCATGCTATTTTATGCAATTTAATGCAGCCCCTGAAAATTACCATAACTTTCAGTAATATTCACCTCGGTTTCAGATATTTATTATACCAATATATTCCAAAGATATTATTTTAAGTGGAGTACATATATGTATTTAAAAGATCTTAATTATAAATAAAGGCTCGTATAGCTTATTTGTGAAATATTTTTATATAAGAAATATTTGAGGGGCTATCATTTTTAACTGTTTGAACAATTCTTTCTTGTCTTTCTCAAACCAATCAAAAAAACACAGAATTGTATCAGGGCTGCCATTTTTGTTTTTAAATTTTCTTTGTTTCTAATGTGTTAATGTGGCAATAACTATGGTTTTCATGCAATTACCCCATGCTATAGCTGTTGGCTTTCTTATTAAATCCTTCATTAGCTATTAATAGCACAAAATTAAAAATTACTGGAAAATTTCAGTGATTTTCAAAAATTACCAATTCACCATGGTGATTTACCTCAAATGAAAATTATGGCAATCTATCCATCTCTAATGGTGGACCCCTGCTTTACAGTGGGTTCACTTTACAATAGACTCACTTTACGATCTGTATGCCATTGTGTGTGAATTTTAAATTTAGATGATATGTTACACCCATAATTTACATATTTATTAAACATTTTAACCCTTCTCTGTGAACAGACTGCATTTTTAATGAAATGAAAGTATTAATATTTATTCTTACGTGAAAACTAATCCCGAGGCTGGTAAAATGCTGATTCACTATATGAATGGTCTCATGGAACGGAATAAAATTGTAAAGCAGGGGTCTACTGTATTGATTTAGTCCAAAACTACTGTTTGCCATTATGGTCCCCTACCTGCCCCACTTCACTGAAATTGCTCTGTTGGCTCCTAAATTTGTCTTTAGCCATTGTTATCTGCTATGTACCCTCTCTCACTCCTTGTATGTAGGATGATGTACTGTCATCTCAGGGTCATTTGCATCCCGCTCTCTGCAGACAAGATTTCAAACTCAAAGTTACTTCACCATATCTTAAATCCTCTGATCCCGCGAGTTCCTCTCATCCTTTTCAATCTGTGTCCCATGTTGCTTAACTTGAAACAAAGGGTCCTCTTCACACAATTCAGTTCGGAATATCTATTTCCAAAAGAAATTCTTTTCCAAATACCTAATCCAATATCTTTCTAACACCGTCTCCAACAAATGCCTAGTTTCCTCTTTACCTCTTATATCACAGCACCTGTGCCTCTTCTCATGCATGCTATCAGATTGATTCCATGAATATGAATGAAAATGAAAACATTGCCTTCTACAGTAGTTCTTGTCGTCGGATTGGATATATGTCCTTCTCTAGCCTATCCAAACCGTTAAGCCAGTGGAAGGGGTTGCTGTAAATCACACGTACTACCTGTTACGCTTTTACTCGAGAACTGCTGCCTTCTTTATTCAGTGAGAGGAACTTACAAAAGGGTCCCCAGAGGGCAACACCATACAGAGGTACAAAAACAAAAATGGCGTGCTGATATTTTGATACATACCAACTTACAATACCTCTCCCCAAAATTCAACAAAACATTATATCAAGGTGAACATTTTACTCAAAGATCATAGCACAATGTAACACAAATACCCAAAATGAAACTACAAAACTTAAGATACATTTAAGTAGATAAAAAACCCTTTTTTTACTCTCAAAAATGAATATATATAACATTCACTTAGAACTATATATACCCAGGGAATATATATACCCAGGGAATATATATACCCAGGGAATGAGCAAACTCTTTGGTACGTGCACCAGACAAGGATTTGGACAAAAGCAACACTAGTAGTTGACTTCACATACTCAAAAGCTATCTCCCCCTGTTTAACTAGATTTCTCACATAATGGTATTTCACCCTGATGTGTTTAGTCTGGTCTGAAATTGCTTCTGACTTAGCAAGCACATGGCACCCATATTGTCAGCATACATCTTACAAGGCTCTGTTACAAAATTCTCCTGATTTATTTCCTTCAGAAACTCTTCATGCCACACAAAATCAGTAGAACACTCATACATTGCGACATACACTGCAAATGTTGAGGATGAAGCTACATCCAACCTCTGCTTCTCACTATGCCAAAATACTGCAGGATTGGATAGAATAAAAACATAACCTGAGATTGACTCTGAATCATCCTTGTTGTTTGCAAAATCTGCATCAACATAAACCCTTAAACTTTGTCCTGACTTCGAGAAACACAAACAATAATCTTTGGTTGCCTTTAAATACTGAAGGACATGAATAACATTTTTCCAATCTGTAACTTAGGGATTATGACAATACTGACTTAAAAACACTGCATTTGCAATATCAACTCTGGTCAGGCCTGCAACATACAGGAGCATGCCCAAACACCACCTATATTTGGCTTTACAAAACTCCTCAGCACTTTCATCCCTTTTGAGACTGGTAGAGCCCATCTCTAGTGGGGTACTTACAATTAGTCCATGACAGTCAGTCATGGAAAACTCCTGCAAGATCTCCTCGATGTAGGACTTTTGACTTAAGATTAGTGTGTCCTGGGTAGGTCTTTGGATTTGAATGGATAAGAAATTCGTCCCAGATCTTTCACAACTAATTTACTGTACAAGAATTCCTTCATCTGGTCTACAACCTCCCTTACCCCAATTAAGAGGAAATCATCCACATATTATTAACCCACCTTAGAGTAAACACACAGGTCCTGAACACATTTGGACATACCATACTCAGTTAATAGATTGTCTAAGTGATGATTCCAATTTCTCCCTACTTGTTTCAACCCATACACACTCCTCAATTCATGCATAAATAGTAAGGGATTTGTGAACGCCTCTCTGTGCTCAAAGTATGATCTTTCCTCGTGAGCAGTGGCGCTAAGCGCTCAGTAGCGACTGATTGTTACATTGTATGTCCGGCAGTCGAGAACATCTAGTCCCGTAAAGGTCACAAAAATCCACAGGGGAAGAGGACGCCTCGGTAGCTTAACTGGCTAAAGCACTCGGCCAGAAATCGAGGGATCCGGGTTCGAATCCCGGTCAAGGCAGATGATTTTTTCTCTGTGGAAATTCGCACCCTTTCATTCGCTCGTTTGATGGTGAATACCCACGTACTCCCAATAACATTGGAATACTTCGTACAAGGTACCACTTTCCAAGCCTCCTGTTTCATCATAATATTCAATTCAGACAGCATGGCATCTCTCCAATGATGTGCATCAGAACCACTGAGTGCCTCCTCAACGCTCGTTGGCACGCCTGGGGTTGGACTGTCTCATGATGTATTGGCCATTTGGCAGCAGGGCAAAGTACAAGCTGCCTTTGGGACTGATTGTCTTTTTGAATACCACGGTAGCGCCCCTCCCTGGAATTCTTGTCGAATTTTCCTAACATCTGGAACCTCTCCTTGGGCCAGTGCACCTCCCTGGACTAGCGCCTGGAATGATTCCTCTGCCTGGACTGGCACCCCTCTCTGGACTGGTGCCTGGAATGGCTCCTCTCCCTGGACTGGCACCCCTTTCTGGACTGGTCCCTGAAATGACTCCTCTCCCTGGAACGATGTTCCTCCCTGGAATGGTACCTCTCCCTCAAGCTGGAAAGTGCACTTCATCTCGGTTTTCTTGACTGGGATCCTTGGTTTTGAAGTGGAATATATGCTCATAGAAGACCACTTCTCTACTTATGATCACCTTCCTTTGCTTGATATCCCAGAGACAGTACCCTTTGATGCCTTCAGGGAATTCGAGGAGCACACACTCCCTTGCCCTCTGCCCCAACTTGCCGTCTCGGTCTTCTTGTGGAATCCATCCCCAGGGTTGACACCCGAACGCCCTAAGATGTTCTATGTCACTCTTCAATTACTTTCTCCCCAACCAGCGCTCCAAAGTGGCCTCAAAGTTAATAGATCTGTATGGCCTCAGATTCCTTAGGTAAACTGCAGTCTGCAGGGCTTCTCCCCAAAAGTAAGATGGCATACCTGCCGCCGTTAAGAGGCACCGCATAACATTGCATAGAGTTAGGTTTATGCACTCAGCCGTCCCGTTCTGCTGGGGTGTGTGTACAACCAACATGCGATGCAAAATCCCATTTTCTGTGAACAATGACTGGAATGCAGCGCTCACACATTCATCTCCTTGATCTGACTGAAACTCCTTTATTATTCTCTCATGGAAAGTCTCGCTTTTCTCGGAATTCTCACAAGAAGTCACTCTTCCTGGCTATGGCAATAGCTGTCACATGTTTCGTGCCTTCATCCACAAAGTCATAATGAAACGCTTACCTCCCAAAGATGGCAGTTTGATTGGACCCATTACATCTGAGTGGACTCTCTCCAATGCACTCTCCATCTTCAATATTTTTTCGGTGGGAAAACTTGCACGCTTCATCTTGCCTTGAATGCACGGGGCGCATGGGGTCTCTCCAACTGTTCTTTCTTCCTGAGGTAGGTCAAGCAGGTGATTCATCTTGACTAGGATTTGGTCACACTGGTGTCCCAATCTGCTGTGTCATGTCTCACGACTGACTTTTCTAGCCTGTTTCTTGCTCTCTTCATGAGCTCCTCTTGCTTCACCAAGTGTTGGACCTGCAATTGTTGTCACGTAATACAGCCTTCCAATCCTGAATGCCTGGATTACTAGTTGCCCATTTCGCAAACATCTGTTTCCTCCACTCCAAACTCAAGTCCCTTCTCTTTGATTTGCCCTTGCGATATAAGGTTTCCTTGTAAGTTTGGCACATATAACACTCCTTGAAGCTCAATATCTTTTCTGCCACAGTCGTCTGACATCTGGATCAGTACACTTCCAATGCCCTCTATCTTCAATGGTTAACCATCTCCTATTTGTACAGTGCCAGAGTAGGGATTTAGTTCTTTGAATAGTTCCTTATTGCTTGTCATATGGTCGGATGCTCCTCCATCCAATATCCACATTCCAAAGCTGAACTGCATTTTCTTTTTGGCACATAATACTACGTGCTCCCTTGTGGTTATTGCTACCTTCCTAAGTTAGTGGCTTCCATTTTCTTGAACTTCTTTCCTCTTTGGGCAGCTATGTGAGTACTGCTTCACCCCCGCAAGCATAACACCAAAACTTGAAGTTGGGTTTCTCACTACTGGAATTCCATACCTCCATTTTGGTTGATGACTCATCCCTCTTCTTCCCAGCATTCAGTGATTTTTTCTTACTCTGGTTATATCCCTTGGCAACTTGGTATGCTTGATGTAGAGCAGATATTCCTTGTTTGGCTAATTTTTCTTCTTCAACTTCTAATAATGTATGCTTCACGTCTGCAACTGTTATCTTGTTAGCCAATTTTTATATTCCTTGGGTAGTCCCATTAAAATCAGGGAAGCTAGTTTCATATCATCCAGTTTGAGCTGATTCTGCTCCAATGCATTGTTCTTATTAATCAAATTATTGATGTACTCAGACATGGACATTTCAGAGGACTTAATCACACCGTTTAACTCATGGACTTTCACCATGGCACCATACTTGGTATTCCTGTTGCACAGTCGATCCAACTCTTCCCATGCATCCTTGGCTTGATCAAACCCGATAATATCATTCATCAAATTATCAGACACAGATCTTAAATTAGTGACATGGCTAAATTATTGGCATGGGCACGTCTCCTAACCTCAGTTTGATTCAAAGCTGCTCCGTCTGCATCTTCATAACCAGTGACGGCCTCATAACCTTCCCTCTATAACAATTCTGCCTTCACTCTGCACATCCATGCTGAATAATTCTTCTTGGTTAGTTTGGGAATTGAAAAGGATCTGTTGACTGAGTCTTCTCTGTTATTTGCCATTTTGGACACGCCTCTCTTTCCACGCCTTGCCTCGAAATCCAAAATATCGAAATATTCAAATCGCTTGAATAATTACGAGTTCCCACAACACTTTGTCACTGACTGGGCCCATAACCTGTCATCGGATTGGATAAATATCCTTCTCTAACCTTTCCAAACTGTTAAGCCTATGGGAGGGGTTGCTGTAAATCACACTTTACGCTTTTACTCGAGAGCTGCCACCTTCTTTATTCAGTGAGAGGAACTTACAAAAGGGCCCCCAGAGGGCAGCACCATACAGAGGCACAAAAATAAAAATGGTTGGTTAATATTTTGATACATACCAACTTACAATAGTTCTGTCTATCCATGCACTGGACCTACCTGGATTTAGGTGCCTCTCACTCTTCCAATCCCTTACTTTATCTTACAAAAATTTCCGTTTCCGGCTGATTAGTCAGTGAACTATGAAATTTTATAGTACTCTGTATTCTGAAAGTAGAACCTTAGAAGCGACATTTATAAGCAAATTTCCAAGACTTTGATCCTTATATCTGAAAACTATGGGACCTAAGAAAGTAAAAGTTTTGCGTGGATCAATTTTTTGTTTGTGGCAGGTAGTTATAAATTTTCCATGAAAATTTGTGCCAGGGAGAATGATGCACTCTGTGAATGGACATGAAATGACCCTTATATTATCCACATCCAGTTTGAAAAACTTTCTATGAATTAAAAAAATTCATTTTAGCTATCAAAGTCCCACCCTTTTTCTTTTCTAGTATCTCAGAGTACATGGTTTTTTTTTTTTCTAAAAACAGCCTTTGAAAATTTTTGGTTTGTTTGTTTGTTTTAAGTTAAAAAAAGTTTGGGTTAAAACGAGTTTTATTTCCAAATTTATATTGTTGCAATGATGAGGCATCTGAAAATGAATGTTTTTGCAGCTGATATTTGCAAATGAGGGGTCTATCCCACTCAATTTTGTCACCATCAGCAAATATCTCTTGGAGTTTGTCATATGGTAAAAAAACTCAAAAAGTAGTTTTAACATGAAAACTATGGATAATCATAGAACTTACATGGGGTGATTTGGGTTCCCCTCGGGATGCACTACCTCTAAACTTCTGAATGTTCATATGTCCTGGTGCACCTCATGATTTTTCTTTATTGTGATATGTATATTTTGATTCATCATTCTAAGATATTCACCCTCACACTTAATAAAAGAGTAAGAGTTCTGTTGAAGGCTTCCGCGGGGCTTTGATGGAGGTTGATTCCTTCTTTCGGGTTTTCCGCCGCATTGGTTCATATTGGGGACGATATTTCGCCGGCTGTCCTGCTGGCTTCCTCAGGTCCATGTAACATGGACCTGAGGTCCATCGTAAAACCCAAAAGAAGGAATCAACCTCCAAAAGAGTAAGAGAATAGAAATATCTTAAAAAGGTTTGTTTATCCTTCATCAGGAGAGTAATTCTTAATGCGACTTGCTTTACAGGCTTAACTAGCCCGAAATGTCCCATGTAAGAATAGAATAGATTTATTTGCCTAATAGATACATTACAAAAGGTAAAATCCATTACAAATGTAAGTACATAAGGCACGTCATTAAAAAAAGAGAAAAAGTAAACAGATACATATCAATCACGGGAAGTCAAGTAGTCACTAACTTTGTAAAAACAATTCTCCTCAAGATAACAAAAAACCAGCCTTTTAAACGCCATCAATCTTTTTTCATTTTTTATAGCTAGCGGCAAATGATTATATAATTTTGCACACATTAAATAAGGTCCTTTCATCGTTGTACATAGGTTAGATGTAAGCATGTGAACATCATCGCAGCTTTTTGTTTTATAAGAATGGTAGCAGTTATTTGACTTAAACTCTGACAGATGTTTTCTTACATACAGAACAGAACGGTATATATACACAGATGGAAAAGTCAAGATCCCTAACTTACCGAAAAGAGGTTTACAATGAGCCTGATAAGACTCATTACACATGGTCCTCATCAACTTTTTTTGGATTAAGAATACATTGTTTGATAATGTGGAACTACCCCAAAATATAACACCATATGAAATCTGGGAATAAAATAGACCGTAATGAAGAGTTTTAAGTACATTTATACTTACAGTATGTTTTAGAACAGATACCAGATAAAAAATTGAATATTACTTTTCACACAAGTTTGATATATGTTTATCCCATTTGAGATGTTGATCAATATATATTCTGAGGAATTTTAAGTCTTCCACAGCATTAAAACCATTGTTTGCAAATAGTTGGCAGTAATTCTCACATTTATTACTTTTAACTGAAAAGAATACTGCTTGGGTTTTCTGACAGTTTAATATGAGATTATTGCTATTGCACCAGCTTAACATTTTTTGATTAACCACTAATAATCAAAGTAATCCAGAAGTAATCAAATCATAGACAAATCAAATCATGTAAAGACATTTCTATTCTCATTATAATGATACCTAACTCATAACTTTGTGATTCCACATATTTTTATTTGGGACGACCCGGATTTCGATGTTCAACGTCATCTTCAGGTAAATATTCTATAACTTTGTTTGTAGGATGTAGAGTCTTTACCTGAAGATGACGTTGAACGTTGAAACCCAGGTCATTCCAAATAAAGATATGTGGAATCACAAAGTTACAAGTTATTATTATAATGTTAACAAATTCCACAAAGTTATGCCTGAAACCACCTTTTCTCTTAAGAGTTAAGTGTACATTTTCAGTATGTTTTTCCTTGTGGACACACTTATGAGAACTGGAAATAACATGGAATCAATCCAAGAAGGAAGAAATTCTGAGGAACAAACTCTTCAAATGCTTCACAGAATTCAGACAAGAAGAACTGAAATGGGACCGTAGTCATTCATGTCAAGTTCATTGCCACCCTTGAAAATGGGAGGAATTTTTGCAGTTTGTAATCCGGGGTTGGCCCAGAGGTGAAGGAGGTATATAATAATTAGATGTGTAAGTTGAACTGATAGATGTTGTCAGACAGAGGCCTTCAGACTAGGTAATAGAAGCCGCAACATACAGATGATTGTGTACAGAGGAATTGTAGGGAGAGGGGGCATTGCCAATTCTGTCAAGACATGAATTATTAGTAGTATTTTCTCTTTTCAACATATTTTAGGAATACATTAGGTATATATATGTGTATTTGTGGGCATGTGAGACTTAAATGGAATTCTCTCTTTTTCATAAATCAGGTGGATGGCAATGTTACGCGTCATTTAGACGATGAATTGAGACAAGATGATTGGGACATCATGATTCTTCATTACCTTGGCCTCGACCATATTGGACATGTTCATGGCCCATTTTGCAAGTTAGTGCCTCCCAAGCTGCGGGAAATGGATGATGTAATCAAAAAGCTTCACCTTGGTTTGAAGAAAATGGTACTGAAACAAAAGTTTTTGATCATATGCTCTATTTTTTGCTTTTTTTACTTCATGATTATGCTTTAGTGAGATTCTGTGTGTTGTTTATTATAGAAATATTTCCATATTTACTTGTTTAATTTACTTAACCCTTTTAACGCTAAGGCATAAATTGTTATTCCTTCCCAGGGACGAAGTTCAGTTTTTTGCATATTTACATTCAGCACGATAAAATAAGACTCATGTCACAAAAATTTTTAAATTTTGAAGCCTATTTGTTGTAATTATAACTGTTTAAACTTAGGACGTTCTAGATCGTCCTGCGCCACCGGCAAGACTGTTGTGCGGGTTGCATTCATTCTCAGTGATTCCCCGTCGTCGATTATAAATAAATTACTAACCTTAATTGTCGTCAAGCTCTAAATTTCACGATATTATCCAGTTTGTAAATTCTTCTGACACTTTTCACTCACTTATTCCTCTAGGTTATAAAATATAGCGTTGATGTCAATAAAATTTTACAGAAAGCGATGTATTTTGAAAATTTAAAAGAAAATTCCTCATTTGGAAGTACAACTGCCTTTTCACTCAGTATTTTGATCGTGAAAATACCGAATACAAATTTTAGTTCAGGAAATGGATTACTAGCATCTTTAATTGAGAATTATCATAGTAAGCCATTGGCTGTGATTATAATAATACAAAATTCCTGCAGTCATTTTTAAAACTTAAAATCACCAATGAAAATCATAATCATACAAATTCAGCTGCATAGAAATTTGTTTTCAAAACTACAGTCAATATTTACATAACTTCAGCATTTGATGTTCCTGTGATAATTTATGAAGCTAAGGAAAACGCATAATGGCGGGTTTCCCTCACAAGCTGCACACTTTGTGGGATTGTGCATCCTAATCCCTTGCTTGGCACTCTTGGCACTTTCGATCTTGCATTGTCTATTACCTATTGATGTGGATAATGTTACCAAATTTTCAGAATTCTACAATTGACAAAGGTATTCCAATGTATCTACACCGCAGAAAAATTGTTTTCTAGGACATTAACCATCATATCCATGGATATATCTATTAAGGGGTATTTGGCAAAGTATTTTTGGGTAGAAAGGAAAAGTGGATGGAAGGAGACGGAAGGGGGAGAGAGAAGTTGGGTTTGAAGGGCTCAAGGATGCTGGCTGTTGTGTGAGACTCTCCATGGGGCGAGGGATGGGGGAAAGGGTTCAGAGCATTGAGTATGCACTAGTCACAGAGAGAGTTGGCCGATGGTGGGGGTGTGTGGTGGGTATCCGTAAAGAGTGGAGCGAGAGGAGGGATTAGCTCAGGAGAGGCCTTCAAGCAGGTTTTGCAGTGACTGAATCACTAGGGCTGGCCTGAAGAAAGGCTGGGTTTGGATGAATGGCAGGCATCGACGAACAGCTAGCGCAGAGACTGAGGGTGGGGATCCCTTTGTGATGGGTGAGTGAGGGTAACAAGGAGGAAAGTGCATGCCAGAACAATGTCACGGTTGGAGGTGATAGGTGTCTAGCTTGGAAGACAGCTGAGACATCCGAGTGGTGAATGGTTTTGAACAAAATAATCATGGCATAGATTTATTTCTTTCATAGATATGCATTCGGACTGATTTATGAACTGTCCTTATCAGCTGTTGTTGAGTATCAGCAGTATTATTGAGGAGAGAAATGTCGAATGTAAAAATGCGTTCATGAGTATTAAAGGGAAGTTGAAGTTTCCCTTCTGAGTGCACCCTGATTATATGTTAAACAAATGACAATGAACACTATGGAACTATCTGAGGGATGACACCTTTTTCAAGTTACCTACAATGGCAGTTCTACAATAAAATGAAAATTTAAAATAATACTACAGAGTTAATGGAGTTGACTAAATTCATTTTCACAGGGAAGGGTTTGCCCTGTATTTGGTGTATGGGTAACTTAAAATGAAAGGATTATAGTACCTTGCGCTTTAGTTTCTTTATTTCAAAATGACTCTCACTCCACCATTACGGTTAATTCTTTTGCGTTTTAATTTTAATATACAACAGCTAATTTAGCATGTACAGCATTTATTGGGGTTGTGAAATTGGAGTTGCACTACTAAGAATTTCGTTAAATCGAAGGATCAATATTTTAGAAGAATAATGAAATCCCCAATAAATGTACTACCGAATAGTTCATACTCGACCCTCTTTATTAAAAAAGTTTGTAAACACTGACGAATGGATCGCCAATATGGTACGAGAGCATGGTGAAAAAGGGCTGTACGAATGTAAAGATGAAGAAAATACAATATGTGGAAGACATTATCGTAAAAATTTTATAAAATTTAACAATAATATCCACATTATAGATACAAAACAAAACGCCACATGGGAAGCTAAAAATTTATAACTGATACTAGAACACTGACATTATAATACATTGGACGCTAGGGAGCAACTGACAATCAACCGGCAAAAGAAAGATTTTTTACATTTTATTATTTGATATTATTAATAATACATTATATATCATTCACTATATCTATATATATATATTCACTATATAACTACTTGTTTTTCTTTATTACTGTATAGATTCCTTTAATAAGGAATATATATGTGAATAGATTGAAAAAAAATTGTGGACTGAGAAAAATACGTATATGAGCAGATGCCATAGCACCCCCTACCATACACCTTAACAGTGGCTCCAAGTGTTGTAGAAACAGTACATATATCCAAGTATTGTAGAATGCTGTTGATGTAGCTGCAGATTCGAAAATCTTAATTAGTTTTATAGGTTGATTCATACGCACCAATGGTATAAGTTACATCAAAGTAGGTATGTCACCTATGGGTAACATTACAGCAACAATATACACACTCGCAACGGGATTTGAACCCAGGGTGTGTTAGTCAAGGCCAGTATTTTATTAATCTGGATCCCGCATTTTTCGAATCAATATTGTCAAATCAAATCTAATGAGCAAAGACAAAAGAAAAATGATAAAAACAACAAAGATTCACTTCTAATCAAAGGATTCAAACCATAAAAATTGAAAAAGTTTAAAACATTGTCATTATGTAACTAAACAATGCATTCCAGAATGCAGCACACTGTTTATTATTTGATATTATTGATAATACATTATATATCATTCACTATATTGTAACTACTTATTTTTCAGATTAATTTTACTTTTTTAAATTTTTCACTGTAGAAAAGGTTGAAACCTAAGCTATGACGCCAGCAAAATTGCAATCGCCTTACGAGTGACTTGAGTCCGCTGGCCGGCTGTAAAGAATGTCTTGAATGTGGACGTTCTAGAATGTCCTGCATTACCTGATAGCACCCACAGGACGTTCCAGAATGTACTTGTGCATTGAACGTGTTAAAAACTCCGTAATTATATTTTTTACATGTATAAAAATGAGTGGAAATAGTTGCATAAGGGAATATATGTTAATGAAGATTATGTATTTCATTTGGACTACCGCTCAGACTAAGTACAGTGATTCCCAGCCTGGACTCTCTGGATTTATTCCAGTTAGATTTTAGAAGAAAATAATAGATATACCCTTGGCCTACAAGATGTAGGCCAATTTTAGGTTAAATTTTTTAATCAAAAAGGTATCTCTTATAGGCCATGAAATACTGTATTTGTAACAGCTAACATGAGAATATATGCATGCTTATTTTTTTGTGTATTGAAATAGCTGACATTCTCAAAATCATTTATTTGCTTATTTTCGGGTGATCTGGCTGGTTGGGGGTAAGTCTATAACTTCTGTTGACTGTCAACGCTGTCGACCAATGCCAACCGTCTGCCGTACAGCCTGTATGTACATAAGTGAGATTTTGTAACTCACTTAGCTAACATGTTGGCACACCACGGTTCTCACCTCCCAGTTTTATTATGTTTTCGCACAGTTAGTTTTGATGTTTTTCTAATTGTCAAAATGTACACCTTTTTTGGGAGAGGCACCATATAAAATTGTGAGCTCCAAGTGAAATTGAATGCAGCTGGAGCAAAGAGTCTGTGCTCACCTAATGTGCACTTTTAATCTGATTTTTATCGGTTGACAATTTCACATTTGGAGTAATGGGATATACATAAAGTATGAGTCCAAAGTCACTTATATAATAGTCAATATTGCCAAAATTGTTAACCATTGATAAAAGCTTGGGTAAAAGTGTGTATTAGGACCACATAGACTTAATGCTCTAATGGCATTATTTTTGTCTAGATGCGTCGGAAATTTTTTTGTTTTTCTTTCTGTTTTGGGGTACATTTCTACAATGAGTAAATGTAAAGAGTGTCAATACTCACTGCATGGAAAAGTGGTGAAACTGTGAGGCAAGATCAGCAGCTACAGCTAAGTTGCTGAAAATATGGTGTATAGACTTGGTAATGTCCATTGAGCTGCTAAGGTGAAAGTAAACGTTTAGTGACAGTGGAGAAATGTAAAAGACTTAACCCTTAGGTGTAGAGGCTATAGAATTGGCTTCTCATTTTCTGGGTTGTGGTTCAACTCCTGGCAGGGTAAGAGACTTCACATAAGAATCCTGATCCCTACTTGGGTGGTATCTGCAGAGCACTTGAAGAACAATGCTCAGTACATTACTAGGAACATAAACCTGTAGACTTCTTGGCACCTAACATTGAGATTAGGCTTATTCTTATCCTGTGTATCTCTCCATCCTTCCTCCTTTTTCCAAATAGTCTTACCTTTATTGATCTACCTACCAATCCTGGATAATACATACAACTAGCCTCAGTTGCTGGCCTCCTCACAAAATAACCAACATTTTAATAGGAAATATTGACCCAGTTATTTTATTATTGGAAGAAATATTTTGAAACATTTTGGTTGCCATTGAATATATTTTCTGTCTCTTTATTTAGACCAATTCTTCTCTGCTTGTGATAAGTGGAGACCATGGAATGAAAGATACAGGAGGCCATGGTGGTGCCACTCACTCGGAGACTCATGTTCCTCTTGTCTTTGTGTCTCCATCATCTGTTCAGTCTGGAAGATATTGCAGGTGGGAAGTTGTTGTTAAAGGTCCTAACTATTAATATGGTGAAATCAGTAGTATGTGGTGACAATTTCCATCAGTTAAGCTCTCTTTCATCAGAATGTTATGCTTCCCACATGAAAGT
Organism: Ceriagrion tenellum; assembly: GCA_963169105.1. NCBI lineage: Eukaryota > Metazoa > Arthropoda > Insecta > Odonata > Coenagrionidae > Ceriagrion > Ceriagrion tenellum. Next base: position 55,828,561 of record OY720641.1, read on the forward strand.
GATGAATAATTATTTGTGAAATCCGTATTAAAAATTGAAATGCTATTGCTGTGAATGACAATCCATTTCATTTTGAAACTATTAATTACATTAGGTTCATTAGATGGATGCGATGGTTGAATAGTCATTTTTAAAGATGATTCAAAGTATGTAACTATTAGATAGGCACTCCCAAAGTGTTTCCTCCTTGGAAGCTCATGCATAAAAACTATTCTTGCCCTTGAAGCTTGCTAAAATATGTTTGCATTTGATGTGACATAGTGACCAACTATGTATGTAGTTGAGCTGATAGCTGGAGCAGATGATGAGTTGGCTGCAAGCGGATTAAAGTCCATGAATTCAAACAATAGTGATGTGGTTTTTGAGTTTAGGTGCTTATGGAGCATTTTGAAAGGCAGCAGCTGTGAAAGCCCACCCTCAATAATTTATGAACAATGTTTTGAATTTGCTCCACAAGGTTGAGGTGTAGGCTCTGTATCATTTGTAAAATGAATTGGCGTGAAAAGGTGCAGTCTTTTACAACAAAGTTAAAGCTTGAAGTGTTTAAATACTCTGAAGAAATTGGAAAATGCAGGATGAAAGTGTTATATGCCAGAATCTTGCATAAGAAATTGGAGAAAGAACATGGTTGCTGTTCACGAGTACAGGACCGGGAAGTCGTGTGCACAACGTCACAGAGAAATTTAAGGAAGGGTTGACGGAGGGAAAAACACGGGGAAGAAAAAAGGTAGGGAAAAGGACGCTCACCTTGTTCCTTCGCACACTACTCCGACTCATCACTGGAGTTCGGAGGGAACGGGCACGTGCATTCCACGTCCTCACTGTTTCAAGTCCTTGCCGTGTCTGCAGTCTTTCCTTGAGCGTCCGCTTCTTAATAAACAAAATAGGGGAGAAATAAGGGGAAGAAGGGAAATGAGGTGGCGGGAATTTAAAAGGGAAAGAAATAGGGATCTATCTCGTTGGTGCACATCAGCAGTTGCACTACTCCATACTTATAGGGACATTAGAACCTTATGGGAAAATCAACCAATTTACCCCACCTTAGCACCACAGCTGGCTGAGTACATATGTGATGAACGACAGTTCGGTTGTGCTGTGTTTACGGATATGTGCTTTAAGAGTTGAGCATTAGCCATGGTTAGTAAAGGCTAGTTAGGGATGGATACGTAGGTTAATTTTACAAAAATTATTTTTTGTCTATGAGGAAGACCACTATTTCTCAACAAGTTTGACTTAGAATTAATGCATATTTGGTCAGTTTTACTTTGAGGTATTGTATTCTAATAATCACAAATGCTGTCACATCTCTTTTGATGTGGAGTATTTCTGTCATGGTGTAATATTTACCATCAGAAATTTGAATAAGTTTGGTATATTTTCCATTCCATTTCCATTGAAGTGTAATCTGTAACTACTTACAACAAAGCTATGCCCACTCTTAGGTGCTCATTTGTGAAAATTTCTCTCTTTTTAAGTTCAACTCCAGTTCCAGCTATAGGTCTTCACCTGGTTACGTACACTTGTGCCTATTTTTTTATTACATATTTGAAAGTTGTAGATGGTATCTTAAGCTTTGCTACTCTTGTTCCAGTGAATCAAGTTTTGGAGCAGAAATTGCTAATCAGCGGGACTTGGCACCCACACTATCGATTCTCTTGGGCTTACCACCCCCATCCATGAACTTGGGGTCAGCGATTCTGTGCATCCTCAGAAAATTTATACCCAACTCTGATGCCTATCTTTACGCACTTCACGTAAATGCTTGGCAGGTGGCTTCCCTTCTTGACAGTGGACATGACTCTTCTAAAGGTTTGGGATGTTTACATTATGTTTCATTTTATTTAGGAGTCATTTACAGTAAAACCTTGTTAATTCGAACCCGCTTAATTCGAAATACCGCTTAATTCGCAGTTGTGAGCTGTCCCAGGCAAAAAGTATAGGGAATTGCGTGCTAGATGGTACAGATAATTTGAAATACCGCTTAACATTTAATTCGAAGTCACATTTCGCCCTGTGACTCCCGATTTTATCGGTTAATTCGAAGCCGTCTTCGGCGGCAGCAGCGCATTTTACTAAGTTGGAAGCGCTTATTTCGAAGTGATTAATGTTGTCCCGCTCTTGAAAACCAACCTTTACTACATACCTATTTGGAATTAAGCTGTTCTCCACATATCTCATGAGTAGGTACTTCCATTTGTGAGAGCATCTCCTAACCATACTTATACCAGGAATGGAACTTGAGTCATACCCCTTCAAAGTCTTCTTTTCACTTCCCCCTGCGTAACATGATACTGTCGCAGCTGCAACCCTGGGTAATTAGCTGGCTCATTTTTTCTGTGAATATAAAGATACAAATGTCAGTTAATTCTGGTCGAGAGAATAGGCTCTCCTCCTCTCCGTCACCCCTCCCTCCACCGGCAACGGACGGAGCCTCAGCGCGACTCTTACGCCCAATACAGACGACTCCGGGAACTACATCGGATGCCGCGGGCTGCAAACAGAGGCATCTGTTGAGAGAAGTCTGTGAAAAGCTTCCTATCCTGCCTGCTCTTAAGGGTCACCAGCCTTCCCCTCTCTTGCCCAAGCCCAATAGACTGTTGCCTTCCCCTCTCTCACTCTGGTGCTTCCCTTCTCTCCAAACTGTCAAGGCAGATGATTGGAGATCATAATCCTTAACAACCCTGACTGAAGAGTTTTGCTCCTGACAACTTGACCATCTCCAGGGAAGTCACGTTGACCTCTTGACTTATCAGGTGAAAGGAAAAGTAAGCATTTTTATCCACCTCTGCAGAGACGAGTATTGACCAGGTACAGTAATTTTAGCATTAAATGTTTTAATACTCCGCTGTCATGTCACGTTAATGTTAGCAACACTTGTATCCAACATGAGGAACTTAATAATGTGGTGATAATGATTGAGCCCAGTACTGTTTTTCTCTGTTGAATTGTTTCATTTGTGCAAGAAAATGTTTTAGCTTCATTCCCAATAATAGCCAGGCATTTATTCCTCCATTGTAGGTTTAAATAGCTTTGACGATTACCCTTATTGACGAAAGACCGGTGCAGATATGTCTTCGAAAAGAAAACAACACACTGACTCTTACGGTTAAGATTAATATTCTTCGTGAGGTGGATACTGGGGTGAAAACAAAAACAAATTGCAAAGCAATACGGTATTCCGCAATCAACGCTGTCAACTTACATTGAAAATTGCGATGCAATTGTATCACAAGCAGAAAGGACGCTGGCAGGAAGAAAAGAAATCAGGGAGTCAAGCACGTAAAGGTAGAGAGAGAGTTGTTGGATTGGTTTTTCCAATGTAGGGAAAATTAAATCCCTCTGTCTGGTCCCTTAGTAAAAGAGAAGGCTGAAATGATCGCTCTTAAATTAGGCGAAGAATTTAAGTGCTCCAATGGATGGCTGCAGAGATTCCAGAAGAGGAATAATATTGTGTCTTTGTGCGTGTCTGGAGAAGGCAAATCAGTGGATGTAGGTACTGCTGAAAGGTGGCGAGAAAATGTCAAACACATTTTTCAGGACTATGCTCCAAAAGATATTTTTAATATGGATGAGAGTGGAATCTTCAATCACATTCTGCCGGATAGGACGCTCGCCGTGAAAGGAGACAGATGGCGTAGAGGGAAGAAAAGCAAGGAAAGGCTGACTGCTGCACTGTGTTGCAACTCCGATGGCACCGAAAACTTCAGCCAATGGTGATAGGAAAATACGTCCACCCTAGGTGCTTCAAAGGAATTTAAACCCTTCCTTGTGGTTATCGTGCCAATAAAAATGCTTGGATGACCGTGGCTTTATTTCTTGAGTGGCTAACAAGTTTTGAGAGAAGAATGGTGGCCAGAATCGAAAAATTCTTTTTTTATAGATCAGTGCACTGCTCACAGCATTGAAGGGCTCAATCTAAATAGAATTAGAGTCGTTTCCCTTCCCGCTAACACCACTAGCTACATGCAGCCTCTTGATCAGGGCATTATTTATTGCCTCAAGGGATCGTATAGAAAGAACTTGGTGACGTACATGATCAGGGAGACCGCAAGAAATATTCCTGTTCAAGACATTAGGAAGTGGAACGTGCTGGATGCGATGATGAGGAATGAAGTTTCCTCATCTGTTATTGCAAACTGCTTCCGTAAAGCCAGTTTTGGGGAAGAAATGGCTTTAAACCTAAGTGACTCAAGTGAAGATTTCGACTGGCCTGAAATTCATGGTAAACTAGTGTCCAACTAATTTTCCAGAATACGTCCTTTGCGATGACAATGTGATCACCACTTTCAAAGAATTGGCCCCGGAAAGCCCCGTTGAAGATACCATGGATGCTAAGTCAAATGAACTTGTTGGCCACAGATGCGGGATAGAAGTAAGTGATACAGATGGAGAAGAGGAGGCTAAAGAGCAGCTGATAAATACGCGAGTGACTCGTAAAGAGGCATTTTCTGCTATCTCGACGGTGAAAATGGCACTACAAGAAAGATTAAATTCCGATGAAAATCTTTTCCAAGCCTTGGGCATTTTGTGTAAACATGTGCACAAACTCTATGAAAAGAAAATTAAACGAACGACTATAGATTCATTTTTTTCCAAAAAATAACTCTTGTAATGTGTTTTTAGGTAGGTGGTAGCTAGAATGGTCATTCAAACATTATTAACCATTTTCATTTCAAATGAAACTTTACCAAAAAAATCTTCAATATATTTTTTGGAAATATGACGAAGTTTTTTGCAAAATCATAAATGCCATTTTTGACAGAATATCGAACTCAATCTTTGGGATTCTACTGGAATTTTTCGCTGACTTACAACATATGTATTAGCTTACGGACAAGGTAAAATTTTTCATTCCATTCATCTGAAATAGATGTGGTGGAGTAGTCCAGAGAGACGATCTTGATCCGTTTTCCTGGTTAAGCATGTGCATAATCGGAAAGCCACCTCTCTAACTTATTTCGCTTTGATCCTCAGATTCCTGTGTCTTCCCCTGGTCGCTGGAGAGCTTTACTTGCCAACTTTCTCTGTATTCTTTTTATTATATATTTGCTCTTCCCCCACACTTCTTGTGAATCACTAGGTATGGGAGGGAGAAGGTATAGGGACTGCTTATGAGGGCAAGTTTCTGAAAATGCGTCATAATTTTTTCCTGGGTTTCTGTGCTCAGGGAGGGAGGGGAGACCCTAGCTGACCTTCAGTTCAGGCTCTACGGCTCTACCTTCATCCAAAAGGGAAGAACACGTAATGCATTCTTGGAAAGTATGGGCACTTTCTTGACCGATTGAGACCCAGTACAGGTCCATGGACCATAACACCGATGGTAAGGACGGATAAGCTGTGCTATTAGGTCGATGCACGGTGCTTCTTTAGCCAAGATCTTGGATTATGAAGTATGAAACGTGGACGCAGAAGATCGCCTCTTCTGTACATTGAAAAATTATCTCGTCAGATTTACTCAAGCCGGCTGTACCCGCGGTTCAATTTGTATGAAGATTGAGGTGGTTGTCGGGTAAAATATTCAGTGAGGCAGGAAATTGTCGTAATGGACGTACGTGGCAGGCGTTTCAATATCTGCGGGCTGACACAACACGCAGCGCCGTTGTTGGATGTTGGAAACAATTGACAGGTGAATCACCACATGCAGATTCATGCCCAAAGATCATTTTTTTTGTGCAGTCGCGTCTAAAAAAAGCATACTTCTCCAAGTTATCTTAAGTCGGATAACCTCGAAGTATTTTATTCTCACGAAATTGAAGAATTGTGGTCATCAACTACTCCGAATAGCATGTAATCTGTGCCTGTTGATAAAAAATGTAGTTTTACAATGATATTCTAGAAAATTCAGAATATATTTGTTTATTTTCGGAAAGTACGTTTAATTCGAACCCGGATAATTCAAAGTCCAATTTTTTTGGTCCCTTCAATTTCGAGTTAACGAGGTTTTACTTTATATTTTAGCATAGAAACACTGCATCCTCAAACTAAGGTGCTGTTTCAAAATTGATTTAATGAAAGATGAAAAAGTTTTTGATTCCAAACAGGATTTTATGTGCTGTGTATTTCTTAAATGTATGGATGAAATTTTGGCGGGGGACGTATACAGTATACGTTAAGCAGAGCAAGAGCTATCCTGGTGCGGATATTAACAGTGACCACAATCTATGAGTATTGGGGAGCTGCCTTCAATACAAGAAAAATTAGAAGACACTAACCTAGACTGGACACAAAAACACTGGCTGAAGAAGGGAATAGGGAGAGATTCCCTGTGGGTGTTGACAAGAAACTAGAAAATAAAGGAGGTGTGTGAAATGAAGAAAAATGGGATGAGTTCAAGAGAACAATCGATGAAGTAGCAGAAGAGCAACTGGTGTGCAAGAGGGCCAACACGAAGAAGCCGTTGATAATGACAGATAAGGAAACTAACAGAAGAAAGAAGAAAATGCAAGAACCCCAAAAACAAAGGTGAGGCAACCGTCTACAAGAAGCTAAGGAACCAAGTCAATCAAGAATGCAAGATGGTGAGGGAAGGTTGGATCAAAGCTGAGATCAAAAGTCCTCTCTTCCGTGGTCGCCTTATTTCCAGGTTTGGTGATGTTCATTGGCCTCCTCGGTCCCCAGATTTATCCATCTGCGATTTTTTTCCTATGGGGACACCTCAAGGCTTGTGTATACGAGCACAAGCCCTGAACTCTGGACGATTTGAAGGAGGCAATTCGCGTGGAAGTCGCCCAAGTTCAGAGAGCGATGTTGGAGAGAGTCTACGCGAACTTTCAAGAACGCCTCCAGCAATGCATCGTCAAAAACGGTCACCACATGACTGATGTGATTTTCCACACTTAATTTTGACAAATGCTATTTCATTGTAAACCCGAATCCGTCAATAAATTTGTTTTTGAGTAAAAATTATCCGTTTTGTTGTGATTTTTTAAAAACCGTCCGTCCTTTGTGCCGGACCCTGTACAAAGGCCGTTGTATCACACATTTGTGGACCTGGAGAAAGCCTTTGACAATGTTGAGTAGAACAAGATGTTGGGGCTGCTGGAAAAACTCAGAATGGATTACAACGACAGAAGAATACATAATTATCAAATATACAGGAAGCAATTCGTCACAATGTGAATGAGAGACAGAACTCGGATGTAAGCTAAAATTAACAATGGTAACAAGGAGTAAGACAAGGATGCAACCTCTCACCAGAACTGTTCAATGTGTACTTAGAGGAGGCAATGAGATAAGGACAAGAAATTGGAATGAATGGATTAGTGATTTACAGAGAAGAAATAAATTTGCTCTGCTTAGCAGTTGAGGCTGCAATCATAGAAGGAATTTGTGATGATCTTCAAAGGTTACTAAATGCTATAGACCATGTTATCCAAGAATACGACATGAAAATAAATAAGGTGAGGACTAAAGTCCTAGTATGCGGAAAAGAGGAGAAGATTGCGGAAGTCACCTTGAGAGAAGAGAAATCAGAGCAAGTGGATTCCTTCACCTACCTCGGAAGTACCATTACATAGAGTACAACAGACATCAAGCGAAGAACACCCGAAGCTAAGAAGGCATTCATGGTGAAAAGATGACTGCTGTGCTCAAGGAAGACAGGACTACAAACCAGGAAACAGTATGTGAAAAAAATGTGTGTGAAGTGTGGCATTTTATGGATTGGACCATGGTCTGTTGGAAAAGCTGACCAGAACAGACTAGAAGCCTCCAAAACCTGGTGCTGGAGGAGAAGGCTGAAGATAAAATGGACAGACAAGATAAAAAATGATGAAGTTTACAGAAAAGTAAAAGAGGTGAGACCATATAGAATTCTTTACAGAAGTGAAGAACCAGATGGATTATTACACACACTGAAGCACAATGGGTTCATGAAGAAGGATGATTGAAGGAAAAATTGAGGGAAAATTTTGGTTAATTTGGAAAATGTGAATTTCCTGTAAAATCGCTGCATAGGCATTCATAGAGATGGGGAAATTACTGAAAATTTCATTTGAGGTAAATTTCCGCGGTAAGAAAAAAAATTGTTAGGTAGTAACTTGGTTTGGTAATGAGAAAGGTTTTTCAAGGCCTGTCAAGAACAAGAAAAATGATATCTTTGTTCCAACCCACCCAACAGACCAGTTTATGTGGGATATATATGTATGATCTGTATGATTGTGAACATGGGTGGACACACTGATGTGGAAAATCCTTTGTAGAGAATAACATCATTTCACTATTACAGAAAGAGAAAGCATGGGGAATACTAATAGCAAGAAAGGACCCTTTGAAAGGGATTCCTTCAGAGTTTAAATGTTTTTTACAACCTTATATCCAAGAAAGGCCCCCACCACTCCTTGTCATTTATTTATAATAAATTGCCAATTAGTGTAAAAAATAAAGCCACTGTGGCTACTTATAAAATAAAACTGAAGGAGCTCATGCCTCAAAAATGCCATTATAGAATCGATGAGTTCCTAAGTGATACATTGTAACTACCTATACTAATATGTGGTGATAATAGGATATATTATTTGTATGTGTTTGTTTGTATTGACTATCTGATCATGATTTATGTCATATAACTGACCAACAGAGTAATACATTATTATTACTCTACCACTTATTCTCTATAGACTGAAAAACTTTTTCCTGAATACTTCCCAGTGAAATGGGGGTCCTTCTCATTTGCCATCAAATGCAGTAATTCATGTCTCAAGGGTCACTTTTTTCTCTTCAAGTGTAGTTTTCTGTATTAAAATTGCTTACTAGATTCTTATGCATTTTTCTCTCTCTCAGATGGATCATATTTGTTTGAAGAGGCCAGTAAACTTCATTCAGAGTGGATAAAATCAAAAACTTCAAAGATAAAATCCCAAGATAATCAAATGAATGATGGAAATGGTATTGTCAAGAATATAGCAGAAAAATATACCACAAGTATTTCTTTAATGACATCTAAGTTAGCTGAGTCCTTGGTTAACTTTGATTATTATACAATGTTTGTTGGAGTAATAATTGTGTGGCAGGTATGTTACTGAAGGGAGAGCTGAGGATGTGTACCAAGGAGTATAGAGACAGGAGAGACGACGCCATGTTAAAGATTTGAGGCGGTATCCTAAGCAAGGAATCAGTTACAAAAGAATCCCCTATGCAGCGCCACCGTAGATCCCTGTGTCATGGTCACCATAATCTCACAACCGCAATGGTATATTCCCGATGAAATACATCGGGCTAGTCTCGAGAAGAATCACGTCAAACTTATAAAAGTTATATGTGACCTCACTAAGTATTTATATTTTTCAGATGATTGAGGTAGGCCACCAGAGAAACCCATTTTAACGCCCTTGTGTGACAAAGAATGCTACGCCCCTCATAGAGAGAAACGCAACTTAGGGGATACCATTTAAAAAGTAGCGAGCTGGCAAAACAGTTTTCCGTAGTTAAACAAAAATAATGGAAAATGCTAACCAATTACCAGGCAAAAACAACCACCCACTTGCACTACGGAATGTGAAACCGGCATACATAGCAGACTATGAGAACTCCAAGGGCAATGGTTTTGAGTATGAAAGCGAAAGATAGCACCATCACTACTGGCAAAAATTATAATGAAAAGCATTGGCAGGCACACAAGGATTACGAGATTAGAGCCAAAAAGCTAAACAAAGATTCACTACCCCTTGGTAGTCAGTGGATAACAGGCTAAAGGTATACCAAGAGCTATAAGAACGATATGAGATAAAAGGAGTCAGTTCTTTTATTTTACGAACGATATGAGATAAAAGGAGTCAGTTCTTATATTTACGTGTCAAATATATTTCACAATCAAAATCAGCAATGTTGACACATTGACGTACAAATGAATACAAGGCTATAGGTTAAAACCCATATGGATAATATAATTACTAAGATAACTCTAAAACACAAATAAATAATTATTTTGGGTGATAAAGGCTGTTTCATTGTGTACTCTACAAATGAAGATCACACTGATCCCATTACAAACTGAAGAGCCGAATTGCACTGATACAAATATATTGACAGTGAACACAATCTTTTAATCACCACTTTGAATCTCATCTCCTCCAATAGTATCCTTTCCATCCAAACAAAATATTTCTATGAATGCAAGAGGAGGGATGGAAAGACCACAAAGGAGTACGTCAGTCTGAAATGGAGAGCAAATATACATTTTAGAAAACAGGCACAGTATGTCTATCTTTAGCTCAATAATTACTCATGCACACTCTGGGTTTGTAGGATTTCTCCTGTCAGCAACCCAGCATTTCAAAAAAAAATCCTAAACTCTAAAGAAAATTCATCCTCAGAATCATTGAATCACTCAACAACAACTGAACAACTCAATTTATACAACGAGCTAAAGAGCGATGGTTATTTCAGAAAGGCTTTCACGGCTGACAAAAATATGCAATGAGTTTATATGTAAACAACTGCCCGCTGCTTAACTCACATCTCATCAAACGTAACTCATACAATATTATTACGATAAATCATGAATATTTATTACGAAATTGTCCTCACTCGAATGCTTTCATCCACACCGGCATTCTCAGCAATTACAATGAGTTTAATACACTATGTAAAGACGATACTTGATACGAGACATCACCGCTACAGCCAAGTGAGAAGATAAAATGTATAATCAATAAATGCGACAAGACAAGACGGTATTGTCTAACTGATGGAGTAAATATTTGCTAACCTTTGGTTTTTTTTCGTGGCCACTATTTCCAAAAATAACTTTCTAACCCGCCCTTCATCAGACGATTATAATAAATGGAATTTTTTCTCTCTTGATACTATCTTCGCCTACTAAGAAATAATCTTCGCCCAATGGCTGACGACAAGGAAATACTGTATGCTAAACCCTCAACATAAGATCAATTCACTGAAACCAAATAGCGACGTAAGGGATCATTTATGGAGTAAACTGAAGAGAGATGTTTAAAGGAATTTATGATGAGCTCACACGAAGAAAACAATGCCACGGCATACATTCGGGCATAATTTACTGAGAAAATTGATACGGATAAGCGTTGACGAGTGACCATCAAAATGTACACAACTAACCCCACGTGGTCACACATCCGACTTTTACGGGCGAAAAACATCCTTTAATGGGAAGTATTTCTCATGCTGAATACAACCATACCGAAAGATTACTACAAATGTTGATTACCCTAATAATCAAACACATACCAATTAGTCGGAACTGACCAAAGATAAGATACATAACGCATGAAAGTTGAACTTATTTAAGTGCCCTGATTTCTCGCTCGCAAGCTCACATTCCTCAAATCTCTATACTTATTCTTCCTGATAATTAAGAACAAATACTGTCTACTAAACCCACAACATAAGACCATGCCAGTGATACCAATTCGTGATGAATGCATACAGGGATCTGGTATCGAGTAAACTACAGAAAATGACATTTAACACAGTTTATGAAGTGCTCGAGAAAATAACACAACGTCGCCACATACAATCCACCATAATATCTCTAGAAAATTGATACGGATGAGTGTAGATGAGTGATCAATAAAATGTGCATAACTAACCCCTCATGGTCACGTATCCATTGTTTTTTACGGGCTGGAAACAACCTTTGGCAGGAAATGCTACTCATATTGAATAAAATCATACTGGAATATTACCAAGATTTTCGATTACCCTTTCATTAAAGTACACAACAAAGAGTCAGCACCAACCAAAGAAAAGATACTCCATGCATTGAAATTTGAGCTTACCTTAGGTGCCTTAAAAGGCTCTGATTTTTCAAGCCTTTCTCCTCATTCTGTCAATAGGTTGACTTGTAGCCACTGGCACACCCAGGAACAAAGCAACTAGAAGTCATGTTTTGAACAAAAATTCTTCTTCTTTCACAAAATCACGGAATGATGTTCTCCTACACCTTCACTCGTCAGCTGCAAACACGAGAATGACTGTACCACAGCGATTACTTACGCAGCCCCCACAGTAGCAGCACTGCACCTGGTGGAAGCGTAAACCTCTTCCTGCCAGGATTCCTTGCTGACGATACCGCCTCTCTTTTCCCCCCCTTCCACCCTATTCCGTTAGTCCTCCTGTCTCTATACTCCTTGATCTGTACCATTGAGGTAGATGGAGCTGCCACTTGCAATGGTGGCCAATGCTATAAGCTATAACATGGTTGTGACCTGTCCATCATATTTGCTAACCCTGATTTTTCCCTTAGGCCTTAAAGGCTGATGCAGTAATTTTGCTATTTTATGATGTTTTCCATTAAAAATTTAATAGAAATGGCATGCATTAACTCCTTTAATATGCATTCACCACAAATCATTTTTTATGTATATAAATTGGTAAAGATTGCGTTCCTAGTGCAAACTATGGTAAAACTAGTTGAATCCATTGCACCTCTAGGTAACCAATGTACGTATGTTTCAAGAATTACTTTCCTTACATTTCAGACAGATGGTGGATATTCTTGCTTTATACCTGCCAGTCCATTCATTCTGTCGTGCTATCCAAAGGAAATTAAGGAATGCAGGGATAATCAATATGGTGGTTATTTTGGTTGTCAGGGTACAGTTTGATGACATAACACCCTCTCCAACTACCTCAATGATGTGCCATTTTAAGTTATGTTAAGACCATCATGTTTTGAGGGATGGTGCTAGACGTATTTTATTGTTTTATTAAAACTTAAAAGTTTTTATTTTTCTAAGGTAAATCAATTCCTGATAGACCTTAGGGTTAAAAATTCTGGTCTGTCCCTCGGTTATCTAACTTCCTTTAAATTCAAAACAAAATTTTCTTCTCCAATTGTTATTAAAAGGAGTTTTTCTGAAGAGAATCGGCAGCAGTCCTTATTCTGTATTATTTCTTTGGAGCCAGTCCTTCTCATCAAAGTATTCAGTAAATTTTTAATCATTAGTATTTTTGGTCTTTGAAAATTCCATACCACTTCAGGTTTAAGGTAGTTTGAGCAAAATATCTTCTCCTTGAAATCGATGAATTTGGTCTCATTTTAAAGAAAATTATCTTACTCTTCCAAAGATATCAGCCTCCTACTGATCTACTTTATGAGATTTTGACAAAAATACCAGCCCTTTACATTGGCAATGGTATGCGTATGCACTCCAATGAAACTTTATTTAAAAAATGAGGAATTTCTAACACCTAGATATCTTTGAAAAATTGACTCTGTATTTTGCACGTTTTCTGAACTATTTTTCAAAGAAATTATATTGCCATCCCCGCTGTAATTATTTCAGAATCACAAATAAATTTCTGTTGTAAAGGAGTTTTTAAACGTACCACGCTAAAAAAATGAGTCAAGTTAAAAGCTTATACTGATATTTTTACTTAATTATTAAGAATTTCAGTCATTTAAAATTATATTATTGACCATTTATAATGTAATATTTAATTCATGCTTCCTGCAGCTGCAGAAATAAAAATGCATAATTCGAATATGGTCTCCATTATGACTAGGGAACTATCTTGCTCAAACTACCTTTAGTAGATGAGGGTAGGAAAAACAGGGGAACAAGGAGAACTTTATGTGGCATTCTACCCCACTGGACGTTTTCTCAAGAACACATTAGATTGGGTGATTTTGATCATGTATTAGGTGATTTTCTTTCAACTATATGATTTGAAGCTAATGGGAATTTGCAATCCAAATCACAAAAATTTATCTCTGCTTTTTAAAAATACTAATTTTGCTCATAATTGGCCTGACAATTGAAAAAGTCATCAAATACTTGGGTGAAGACTAAAGAAAAATCATGCTCTTACACATTTAAGGTAGTGCGAGTGAGATAATTCCCTAGTCATAATAGAGACTATATTCGAATTATAAGTTTTAATTTCACCAGCTTTAGGACACATGGATTAAATATTGCATTATTAACAGTGCAATAATATAGTTTTATATGACAGATATGGTAAGTATTTAAATAAAAATATCAGCATAAGTCTTCAATTTGATTCTTTATTTTGCGCTGTGCGTTTGAAACTCCTTCAAAACCCAAGGCTTTTTGTGATACCCAAGAACTTATTGCGGTGACAATATGATTAATTTTCAAAAATAGTTGAGAAAACATACAATCTACATGCTGTTAGTTTTTTTACGACATCTAAGTGTTAGAAATACCTCTTTTTGTTAATAATGTCTCACTGAAGTGCATACACATACCATTTCCCATGTAAATGGGCTGCTACTTTTTGGCATATATCTCCAAAAGTAATATGGTAAGGGGTTGAATTTATGGTGTCATTAGAAGGGTAAGATATTTTTCTTTTAAATGAGACCAAATTCATTGATTTCTAGGTAAAATGATATTTCGCTCAAACTACCTTAAGGGACCACTCACTTTTCTCCAACCAGTAATCTGAACAGAACCCTGTCATAACCCAGCTAATGTTTCACCTGCGTTAATTTCTCAGTTACTCAATTCAGAATTATTAATACCTTAATTTTACTTCAATTTTAATATTTGGGAAACATGCATCTTATTATTTTTTTCCTGAAAATAACAACTACTTATGTGACATAAAAAGTGTGCGTATAGTTCCTCCATTCCCCCCTTTCATGCACTGAAACTTGAGATCTTACTTAACACGTTCACTGCTGACGGATGGTTTTCTTACTTATGGCTGAAAAGATTTTTTTATGAATAAGTTTTCTTTCCTTATGCTTACATGATATGAAAAGTTATAATTTTTTTTTTAATTTAAAAATAAAAAATGACATGTGACATAGTGTCTCCTGCTCCTCCAGGAATTATCCTGAGCTTATGCACTCCTGCAATGCACAGTTATATCTCATTTTATGCAGTTCTCTTTGGCATCTAAAAGAGATGCTTCACTACATAGTTTTCTTATCAATGTGAATTTCCTGTAGTGTTGCTGCTTTAGGTATTCATAGAGATGGGTAAATTTCGTTTAAGGTAAATTTCAGTCATTTTAAAAATTGACTATAATTTTCTAGTAATTTTAATTTTCTGAGATTATATAAGCTGATGGAGGATTTTATAGGGAAATCTATGGCAATTCTGAGGGATTAACAACATTTAAACCATTATTATTGCTACATGAACGTGTGAAATTCCATAAAGAAAACATCATCCACCTTGACCGGGATTTGAACCCGTATCCCTTGATTTCCAGCCGAGTGCTTTAGCCAGTTAAGCTACCGAGGCATCCTCTTCCCACATTTTCCCACATTTTGCACATTTGTGCATTGCAGGTGACTCCATAAAAGTGGAACTCCGTGGCTAGTCCCGAATAGCTTAAAATTTGTCTACATGAATGTTTTAGAATCA
Organism: Ceriagrion tenellum; assembly: GCA_963169105.1. Lineage (NCBI taxonomy): Eukaryota > Metazoa > Arthropoda > Insecta > Odonata > Coenagrionidae > Ceriagrion > Ceriagrion tenellum. The sequence continues at coordinate 55,843,881 of OY720641.1, forward strand.
AAGAAAATGTAAAAAGACATATTGCACGCCAAATGCAATTTGGCTTCTATTTTGTAATGTTGTCAGAAATTTATGTTCAAGCGATAGCTCCACAAATGTCCCACATGTAAAAATATTAAAGTATTCTACAAATGAGTTGCTGTGCCTTAATTAATAATTAAGCCTGCATGAAATATTTATAGACTTAGCTTAAAAGATTGTTTGGAATATGTAAGGATGAAAAATATGGGTCATTCCACGTCAGATCAGCAGTGAGTTGACCCTTGGTGTCACTGATTCGAGTCAACATTTTTGTGTAAGTTCCATCTGGCGTTAAATGAAAAAAATGTAGAAGCGTTTTTGGAAAAAAAAATTTTGGCAGATCTAGAGATGATCAAAGTTTCGACCATTTTGTGCTTAGACCTTTTTTCTTTTTGCTATATCTCCTAAACGAAAATAGCTAGAGAAACGGTTGACGTCTAATTTTGTTTGCAAAAGAATGTACAGCAACGATGTGTTATCATTTTTGTAAATAAACTAAATTTTATTGAAATTGTTTAAATTTTAAATTTTATTAACAAAAATACAGCCATTTTTCAATTTAAATTTTTGTTCTAGTTTGACACGTCAGTATTTTGTCTTACCTCAGAAACAAATTTGGTCGTGGGAGGCTCATAAACAACGGAGATATTTAACTTCAAAGATTGGGCTACGCCCTCGTTCGCCACGAGGGTCGGCGTTAAAATGATGTGCCGCTGTATTTTGAGAATTTATATCTTGGACCATTTAAATGCTAGCGCAACACTTTATACATCACTTTTAAGATAATTTTATTATAATTTCATCAATGTTTTAATATTATATAATATAACCAAAAATGGAGACACGTTACTGCAATAATCGACACCGCACTACTTAAACTTAGCACTTTGGTCAACTTCATGAATTTTGTAACTCAGCCTAGTAAAATCGGCGAAATCTACAGCATTGACTTCTCACCAAAGGTTGTAAGAGTTGATAAAGATACAAAATGGCAAGCAAAATTTTTTAAAATGCATATTTTGTTCTTTATGAATGAAAATGTTTAAACATTATGCAGTCCTTGTTTATGAACTGCCCACAATCACATTTGTTTCTGAGGTAAGACAAAATACTAATGTGTCAAACTTCAACAAAAATTTAAATTAAGAAATGGTTGTATTTTTGTTAATAAAATTTAAACAATTTCAATAAAATTTAGTTTATTTACAAAAATGATAACACATCGTTGCTGTACATTCTTTTGCAAACAAAATTAGATGTCAAACGTTTCTCTAGCTATTTTCGTTTAGGAGATATAGCAAAAAGAAAAAAGGTCTAAGCACAAAATGGTCAAAACTTTGATTGTCTCTAGATCTGCCAAAAAATCTTTTTCCAAAAATGCTTCTACATTTTTTCATTTAACGCCAGATGGAACTTACACAAAAATTTTGATTCAAATCGGTGACGCCAAGGGTCAACTCACTGCTGATCTGACGTGGAATAACCCATATGTGAAAAGGGTGAATTTACGGATATTTACAGTAATTTTCTGGGGTAGAGGTAAAATATGGATATTACCATGGTAATTCACGGTAATTAATGTGGTCATTTCTGCACTTCAGACCAAATCAGACCAAAAGTACATACAAAGTTTTCAAATTTGCCTTATATTATGGGTAGATGGAGCTGGTTAAAAAAATTCATGCCGGCAGCCATGGGGGGAACCATTTTTCGACCTCTCTCAAGGCTAGGCATTCACTGAAGAAACATTTCCCTTGAGCAATACAAAGCTCATTGAAAGTAAGGGAGTTGAGAGTGACACACTATCGCTGCCTACTGGCCAGGATAATCCTGAAATTCGAGATTGTATTGCTGTTAGCAGTGAACATGTTAACTATGCCATGTGTGTTAACCAGTACCACTCAGAAATAATGTTTCTGCATTTTTATACATTGTAGCTGTAGAATTAATAATATTTCCATCATCTATTTTCAGGCATTTTTTATGTCCATTCAGAAGAAAGACATGGCCATCTTTGAATGTGGCTTAAGAACTGCATTCCTTCTATTTGCTGTCATCCTAGTTTTTCACTTCAGTATTAGCTATCATGGATCTTCCACCAGATCGTTCTCTCATCTCTACCAGAGTGATCAGGCTACGCTACTATTTGTGATTTTTCTTGCTTTTATATTGGCAGTCAACTTCATGGAGATTTTCCATGGATATCATACATTTAAAATGTTTCATTCTAAGGTAAATTTTCTCCTTTTTTGTGTTTAAATATGTCTAAGTATTTTAAAATGATTAATTTTCATTGCGGTGAATGCTTTAAGGAAGTTTAAACCCGTTAGAAAACCCATTCCAAAGTTTACCTTTGCTTTTCAGGAAGGACTGAAAACTAGCAGTGACCCAGTGTACAATATGCTAACATTTGGAACTTTTTTACATACTATAAGTTTATTCTCCAGTAGTTTTATTGAAGAGGAGCACCAAACTTGGCAATTTCTTTCCATTTCACTGATAATCCTTCTTGGAGTGAGGGAGTGTCATCATGTTCCTCGCATGAGTAGGTATAATGGCGATGTCTACTAATTTTGAAAAATTATTTAGCCATAATAAGCTTGTAATCTTATCTTAAATCAAACAATTGTCATATTCCCCTGTTACATTGAGAGAGCAAACTAACCACAGTGACATCAGCTGCTGCCTCATGCCAGTCCCTATGCTGAGAGATCTTAGGTTAATTTACTGTCAAAAACTTTAGTAAAACATGAATTTGGCATGTATTCTTTCTTTGACGAAATGATATTAACACTAGAAAGACCGGGGTGAGCTGCATACCTAATTGGACCGTGAGCAGTCAATTGACCGCTGGCTTCATTTATCCCATTCTACCTCATTTTTTATACTTTTTGAGTTTGTGAGTTATTTAGAGTGATCTGACATTTCTTCATGTTAGGTATTGCTTTGAGCTAAAAAGCAGTAGACTAAAGAAAAAATTTTTACAAAGCTTTTTTAGAAAAAAAATTTCCCTTAGATTTGCTCTGAAATTGTTGTATTCACACAATTTAAAACATAAAAACATATTTGTAATGATAAAATGTGGAACAAAAACGTTTGTCTGAAGTAAAAATTAGTTTTCTGAGTTAGAGCTTTAGAGGCGATATTTTCCATCGTGTTTGAGCTAACAGGTAAGTAAAACTTCACTACTCTCCTCCGCAATTTTTGCAAATCTTTACATATATTTTATGATGACCACAGATATTTTTGTAGTGCCTTCAATGGCTATAATTCTGTTGTTTTGGTTACAGAGACTAAGTTGGCATTATTTAAGGCTTAATCAGCTGTATAAACAAGTTCCAGCGGTTGAACTGAGGATCTTTCTCTCACATAAACCGCTGATAATTCTTCCTCAGCTTTTTGATGAAAGTCTGGCAGGACATCATGGAGCCATAAACAGGCCTGTGCAAAGTGTGTGCATTTATTACTGCTAGATCAAGCACGTTGTAAAAGACATGAAGGAGCCAGGTGCGAGTTATTGCTTGGACACTGTCTTTTTGAAACAACTGATCAATAGAATCTACTCCACTCTTGGTTCCGTTTTAGAACTTAACTCTGCATTGTAGAACGTTGTAGAGTCCACTATTACTGGTTTATTTTTTTCGAATACCTCCTGTAATGTAACCCCTGTGTGCATGCTGCTGACGATGAGGATATTCTTGGTAGATTTTCTTTCATAAGAAGTCAAGGTAATATTGTCATGTTGTAAAGAGCAGTAGGGTCTGGGACGTTTTTGAGAGAGGAATGAACTTACCTTTGGTTTTGGTTGAGATTACCAACTGTACTTTTCTTTCTCTTTGCTAGCTCTTTAGCTAATGAAAGAAGGTGGAAAAAGTAACCCCTGTGACATTTATACCCACATCTGAAAATGGGGAATGAGACACTTCGGCGCAGCCATTTTTGCACGTCCGCCTGGATGCCAAACCGCTCCTTGGCTTATGTAGCCATTCACTACTTCACTCATGACTTGTTGGGGGAATTTCCCATGAATTGACTTAAGGGACTCTTACTCTTTGATAGGAACAATTGTTCATCAATGGTTTTCATCCAATAGGCTTGTAACAGGCAATGCAGTTTTCTTGCTCCAAATTTCAGAGACAAGGCAAAATTTGTCAGTGCCCCTATGCTGAGCCCTAGTAGATCTTTCATCAAACCTCAGAAATCTCAATATTTCTTTGAATCCTTTCTTAGATATAGTTTTAGAGAGGAACAGGGGCCTCAGCTTTGGTACCATAGTGTACACATGGGCAGTGAAACTTATGAGTATGGCCAGCTCCCCATCCGCAGGTCTCTTTTACTGCAGGGGCAGGTTCATGCTCCACATCACCTCCATCATTTTCTTTGCTTACCTGGATAAGAGTAGAAGTTTGTACTCTTTGAAACATGTATCAGAATCCTCCGATGCATCACATCCTGCTTGTGACTGCGATGGTGAGATGTCTTGCAATGCTGGGAGCGTCTTGGCCTCCGTTAACTCACGCTTGCTAGTCATTATGCCTTTCCGAACCAGTGCCAACTTAGTGACAATATGAACGAATGATGGGTGGCAACTATGACAAATCAGCCAGTTTGCATGCGATTTGGGACTTTTTGAACTGAGATATTCCCTGGATCATTAGTTGCAATGAAAGGAGACACAATGGGCCGCTTGGGGTGGGGAGATGCGGATGCATGGTGCAGCCACCAGCAGCAACAACTCCATGTATGTCTAGGTATGTTTAGAAGCGCAGATGGAAAGACTAAAACCTAACTAAACACATTTGTGGTAAGTCATTAACACTAACGAAAAATTGACAAGCGACCGATAAGCAGACTATAGTTTCCCAAGTGTCACACGGACACAATAGCATTAAAAAACAGTTGAAATCCATTGCAAAACCTCCACTTATGGACTGTGAAATAAAGTGTCACATGGGTATAAGAAAAAGTGTTAGCCAGGAAATATGACAGCTAAAATAGTAGAAACAGTAAAAACAAATGAATAATAGCATAAAGCATGCAAACAGTCAATTGACTGCTCGTGGTCTTAGTAGGTAAAGTACGTGATTTTTCATGAGTTCCGTCATTAAAAATGTTTATGACTTCATCTTGGCACATTCTACTCCAAAAAATTAAAAGTCAGCAAACCTTAATCTCTTAATTAAGTAAGTCGACGTGATATTCCTCGATTTCAAGAAGGCATTCCACAAGGTTACTCACAAAAAACTCATTCATAAATTGCAATCATGCGGAGTAAATAGATAAATAGTGAATTGGATAAGTGACTTTCTCAGTGATCGAAAACAAAAAGTAGTTATTGATGGTTTTAACTCTGATATGGTCGAAGTCACATCCGGTGTTCCTCAGGGAAGTGTGATCGGCTCTCTTTTATTCATTATTTATATTAATGACCTAAGTTCTAGAGTTAGCAGTAAATTAAGATTATTCGCAGACAATACAGTTATGTACCGTGAAATGAACGAAGGTGAGGATTTTGAAGCTCTGTCATCGGACCTTAACCACGTTCATTCGTGGTGCCAGGAGTGGAGGTTAGAATTAAATATCAGCAAATGCACCACAGTCCACTTCCTGCTAAAACCATCACAAAAATGCTATACCTATACTGTGGGTGGAGTAAACATAAAATCTTCAGATACAGTCAAATATCTTGGAATTACCTTAACATCTGATATATCGTGGGGATTACACATACAAAACATACATGGCGCAGCATTAAAGAAACGAGGTTTTGCTAAATGTATCATAGGAAGGTCCTTGGATGAAAAAGTCAAAGAGAGATGCTACTTCGCTCTGGTTAGGCCACACCTTGGATACGCCGCGAGCATTTGGGACCCTGGTCAAATAGATTTAACCAAAAAAATTAATAAAATACGAAGGAAAGCAGCGTACTTCGTTAAAAACTGCTACATACGTACATGTAGTGTCTCACAACTTTTAGAGGGATTAAGGTGGGAGTCCCTAGATACTCTGAGGCTACACGCTAGGCTAAGGTTGCTTGATAAATTCAGGACTGATATTTTTCAGAGCGACATGGAGAATATTATCATGACTCCTCACTACATCTCTAGGTCTGACAGACGCGATAAAACAAGAGAGATACACTGCCAAACAGATAGGTACAAGAACTCGTTGTTTCGCGAACAATAAGTGATCACGATAAAAATTAAGCTCTCTAAATACATTCCTATAATTCATGTCACCATTTCATCTCCAAAAAACTTACACCTTTATACGGCTGGTGACCTAATACCCCCTGCCATAAGCCCATGCGGTGGCTCACGGTGTATTATGTAGATGTAATTCAAATATGAAAAATGTTACATGCAAATAAAAATGCAAACCGTCAATTGACCGCTGTCGGTCTCTCTAGTGTTAATCCATCGTATTGCTAGGCAAAGAAATGATTATGTTGATTTAAATTCTCTGCATAGAGAAAAGAGCATATTAAATAGATATTAAATAAGATATTAAAGAGATATTAAATGATACCAGTTTGATGATTAAAAATGCAGCAATAGGCCGTCAATTTTTCCCATCTATGCCGGGAATTGCAGACAAAATAATTGATTTCAGGCAGTAAATCAGTCATAATTCATGTAAGATACTTTTTTATTTGTACTACTGCTAATTTAATGTCTTATGACTGAATGATGCAAAAGTCAGCTGCAATGCCGGTTTTGAATGGAACATTAAAATATAATAGTAATTCCCTTCTATTTGCCTGGCAAAAAAGTTTCCTATCCATGGCTTGTACAGGCAGTCCATGAGTTATGATATATGTATGAGCATTCCAGTATTCGCTGTGTAAGTCGAAAATTTCTTCATAGGAAGATCCATCTGCCAAATTTTAAGGGTGCCGCAGAGAAATTCTGGGATAATTTTTGTAGAATTTTCGAAAAATTTCCATAGAAGTTCAATGATTTTTATGCATTCCCTTGATTTAGCAACCTTAATTTACATGAAAACCACCTGAACTTTAAAACCCTGTTTTTCCATTTCAGGTACAAATAATCTGCCACCAAAAAATGGCTCTCTCCCTGTGGCATACCATTTTAGTTTTGAAGATCAGAATGTGAACTTTACATCCATTCATGACTGGAGAGTATTTTCACATTACAAGAAAAAATGGTTTAATGTCATTATAGTCCTTTTTCTTCATAGAGCACTGAGAGACTTCAACCACACGGGTGACAAGTGGGGTCACTTACCTGACATTGGGGACTGGATATCCGATTCAGAAAACATTTTTATTCGATCTTTTGTAATGATGTTTTCCCTGATTGGAATCATACTTCATTTTATCTTAAATTCTCCCGCTAAGTTTCAGTATTCTAATGGGTTGTTTTTAATCTTGGCTGCATTATGTATGTATGCATATAGGGCGGCCATTGGTGATGTTACATCCCTCAATCTTTATCCATCCTCTAGGTAAGTGGAGAATATAAAATTAATTTTGCATTTTCAATCTTCTGATGTTTTTTCCTCAAAATTTACCATTTACATTACAGGGGAACCACAGAATTTTGCATCTTATTAATGTTGATTGCCCTGATTTTGATCAGTGGCTGTCTTAAAGCATTTAAGATGCTTGTGTATGATGGTGGTACTGTCTTGGAAAAGCTACACGGTGATACAAAGAAAAACCAAATTCCAGAGAAGGCTGTATTGGCCACTTTTGTGATTCTGTCACATGAACTGTGTAAATTTTGGGTGATTTTGTGCTCATCTTTGAATCGGCCGGGTGATATTTTTATCTTATTAGCATTCTTGTTTTGTTGTCAAACTCTTGCTGATATCATCAAGAAAACTGGGAGATTTGATGTCTACACAATGTCCAAAACCTTTGTTTGGATGGGGATGGTGTATTACTTTTTCATGGTAGGTTTTACTTGTATGCAATTTAAACATTAAAATTTAAATCATTTTAGTTATCTATATTATGCATTCACAGTTGAGTTCAAATTAAATAATTGGTGGAGACATTTGAAAAATTAAGGCAAGGTTTTAAAATCACCTTGGATGTCAACTGTTCTTCTTTGTGCTCCCTCACACTGTTAAGTATACTGCTATAACTATTGATTACTGTTGAAGGGGCTCAGAGAAGGAACATAATAATAATAATATTTATTGGCCCCTCAAATCTGCTTAAGTAGATTTAGGGCAAGTCAAGTGTATATGTGGGCATACATTTAGTACACAATATAAAATAGCAACAATATGTACAATACAAGATGATAAAAACTTCACTACATTGATCTTACAAAATTTACATGGTTGTTACCAGAAATTTATCAACATCATAATAGCTCTCTTTTAATAACAATGAATGAACCTTGTTCTTAAATTGATTTAGGTTATCCAGGCTTTTTATATTCTCTGGGATTTTGTTGTAGCATTTCAGGGCCATTTTGTATGGGCCCTCATGATGTACCTTGATATGACTCAGTGGCATATGTGTATGGGTTTTATGCCTTGTGTCATAATTATGAAAGTTACAGTTTATACAAAAGAGATACATATGTTTTTTTTGGCAAAGGTTATCAGTTGTTCGACGAACAAGCATGGCAGTGGCATAATACTTAATTTTTTGAAAAGAGGTGTAAAGTGATCCCTGCTCTTGGCATTTGCCATGAATCGAACTGCTCTTTTCTCTATGCTGAGAACATCTCTACTCTCTACTATGGCTGCTATTGCCCCAGAAAATTAAACCATATGATATTCTCGATTGAAATAAGCCATAGTAGGCAGTTTTCAAAATGTTTGCACTTACTTTAGGTCTAAGTTGCCTGATTAGGTAGCATATGGATGTCAGTTTTCCTATCAGGATACTTATGTGATAATCTCACAAAAGCTGACTGTCGATGTGAAGACCCAAAAATCTAACTGTATTTACCTGATGCATTGATTTGCCATTTATTCTTACTAGCATACTTTCTGTTGGTGTTAGGGTAGTTGTTTAATTGATCATAACAGATATATCTACATTTATATTCAATGCATTAATTTCACACCATTTGGTGACTTCGTTTACAACCAGCTGAGCTAGATCTAGAGAAACATGTTTTGAAATGCCTGACAGGATAAAATTTGTGTCATCAGCAGAAACTGATAACTGCACCTGTTCAGTTTGCTTATTGGCAAGGTCATTAATGAATATAATGAAAAGGATAGGTCCAAGAATTGAGCCCTGAGGAACTCCTAAGTTAATTTCTTGAACGCGGGACTTACCTTGGCTTATTGAGACATATTGCTTTCGGTTTGACAAGAATTATTTCATCCAGTGTAGGGGAATCCCACGTATTCCCAGAGATTCTAATTTTCTGATCAATAAACGGTTATCTACCATCTCAAATGCTCACGTTAAATTAAAATGTAGGCCGAGAGTAACATAGTTTTTGTTTAGAGAATTCAGTATGTTATTGATTACATTGAATACTGCTAAATCAGTAGACATTCCTTTGCGAAAGCCATATTGATAGGGAGACAAGAGAGAGTGATTTTCTAAAAAGGATGTTAATCTTTTGCAGTATAATGATTTGAATATCTTTGAGAAAGAACTCTGGATGGCAATAGGTTTGTAATTTTCAATCCTTTCTTTTTCGCCTTTTTTATGAACTGGCAATACTCTGGAGATTTTTAACAATTGTAGAAATATACCCTTCGAGAGAGATTCATTGCATAGAAAAATTAAGAGTTCTTTAATATGGTCGAAGCATTTCAATATGAGGCAACCTGGAATCTCATCAAAACCATATTATTTTTTTTGCCCTATTTTTTCGACTACCTATGTAGCTTACTTCTTTTTCATTTGTTGGCTGCAGGTTAAAGGAATGTGGAGCTCTAGGAGGTATGTTATGAATGATGACATTGTGGTTTGATGCTTTGGGGATTGAGTGGATGAAGTGAGAATTAAAAACATCAGCCATTTGTAGAGGATTGACTATGTGGTGTCCTAATGTATTTGTGATTTTTTGTATACCTAGCTCTTGTCGGAGGTTAGTGTTGTCCCTTATTAATTTCCATGAATCTTTTGCTATATTCTGGCTTTGGTTGATAATGCCATCGTTAAACTTTGACAACTGAATTAACTTTCTGTACACTTTTTTCAAATTATTTTATGCTGTAATTGATTCAGGAGTTTTCTTGTTGACATATTCAAGCTTTTTATTGATCCATTTCTTATTCTTACTTTCTCTAATCGCAATTTTTTTTAGCGGGAATTCGCAATCGAAAAAATATGTAAACGACACATAAAATACCTCAAAGCTTTCATCAATACTTTCCTGAGTAAATATCTCAGACCAGTTGTATTTCTCCAGCTTGTATCTGAAATTTTAAATGTTGAAATCACTGGTATTTTTAAAGGTTTTATGTTTGGGTTCTGGATTCAAATTTTGGTAATTCATTGAATCGATATCCAAACCATGATGATGCGAAATTCCTGTATCGTTGACCAGAACAGTATGTCTGTTAGGCTAAATTTTACTTAATGTTGTCAATCATGGTTGAAGAAGTATGTTGAAGTTGAAGAAGTTGAAAAGGAAACATTTGCGGTATGCCAGGTGACAGGAAGCATAAGGTTACCCATTTATTTTACATGGATGACCTTAAGCCCTGTGCTTCCTATGCAAAAGACCTTCGCGTGGCTCTGGACACCGTACTGGAGTACAGTGAGGCTATAGGGATGGAGTTCGGATTGGACAAGTGTGCATCCATGCACCTGGCAAGAGGAAGATTTTCAGAGAACAAGGAAGGTGTGCACCTCGTTGACGGGAGCATCATTGGCCACCTCGAGGGTGATGACGGGCTACAAATATCTCGGCGTCCCCCAAAGCCGAATGCAGGAGGTTGTAGCAGTGAAGGAATGAGTCACCGCCAAGTACAGACAGACTCTCAGAAAAATCTGGAGCTCCGAGCTGTCTGGGAAGAACAAGGTTCTTGCCACGAACATGTTCAAAGTTCCCACACTGCTGTACACCGTCGAATGCATGAAATGGAACATCAATGAGTTGCACAACCTCGACAGGGGAACGAGGAAGATTATGACCATCTGTAGAAGTCTTCATCCGAAATCACCCGTTGCCAGGCTGTATCTCCCTCACAGTGTAGGTGTTAGAGGTCTGTTGAGCCTGTAGTGTCTCCACAATAGAGTTGTCCTTGGAACAGCATGCTGAGTGATCAAAAGCAGAGACCCCCTGCTCAGTCTCGTATGAGACTACGAAAGTGCCGGAGTAGGGGTGTTTCTCTTCCAGGCAGCCAACGGACAAAACCAGTATGGGCTTTGACCCGACATCAGACAGTAGCAACGACAACAAGTCCATCTTGTCTTTGAAGGCAGATGTCCTGAAGCTTGAAATAAAAAAGGCCAAGCAGAAAACATTGCTCAAGGCACATACCGATAAGCCCATGCATGAACGTTTCTATGGAGACATGGAGAAGCATGAGCTATCGAAGGAGCTGACGTTTGCATTCCTCTACTCCGCTGGTCTGAAGTCACAGACCGAGGGTTTCGTCCTCGCATGCCAGGATGGTGTCATAAACACACTCGCCGCATTACATTCAAGACAGAGGTTGTGGACACGAGATGTAAGGTGTGCCGAGCCCAGCCGGAGACTTTGAGCCACCTTCTCTCTGGCTGTAGCTATTACGCCAAGTCAGGGTACATTGCTAGGCTCAATGTGGCCCTGGGGGTGTTATATTTTCATCTTCGACACCATTTTGCCATCGACGATACTCCTATACTGCTGTATGCCCCTGGAGATATTGAGTGCTTCGTGGAGAACGATAAATTCAACATCTGGTGGAATTACTCCTTTTCTATCATTAGGCAGTTGGAGGCGACCAAGCCTGATATCGTTCTCCTAGACCACCTCTCATGCTCCATGTTCGTGGTAGAGTTTTCGACCCCAGCTGAAACCAACATAGATGTGAAGGAGGCTGAGAAACGGATGAAATATCAAGACCTACTTTTTGAGCTTCGGCAAATGTACCCAGGACACACTGTTAAACTGGTAGTCCTCATCATAGGTGTGCTCAGTGGAGTTAAGTGCTCGCTGCTGGAAAGCATCAAATGCGTTCCATCCTTCATGGCACAGGCGGAGTCACTTGCCGCTCGCATGCAGAAGGCGGTGTTACTTGGGTCCCACAGTCAACACCGCATGCATGACCCAAGGGCAGTGTAGCCACCAATCTGATAGGCTTCGGACGTGGCTGCGATAACTTCAGACCCCTCTCGAGTCCTCGGCCATTATGACAGCAATGAAACCCGATGCTTGCCGAGGACTCTGAGGGGAATGTTACTAAAGTAACACATATTGATAATAATAATTTTTATTCATCCAGAGACATGCAATGCATGTATAGGACAAGTTAAATACAAAGATTATAATACATAAATCACATTATTCATTCAGATACTCTGATACAGAGTAATTGCATTTCTCAATAAGGTATTTATGTTTCTTTTTAAAATCAATGAACACTTGTGAGATCTTTAATACTTTATGGTAACTTATTATAGATTTGTATGGCCATTATCTTTGTTCCCATGATGTGGGTGTTCATGAGAGATCTCTCGACGTGTAAATCTATCTTTCTTCTTGGTTCATGGAGATGGCAGGAGTCATTTAGTCGAAAATTACTGATGTTCCTTTTAACAAAAGTTAGACTGTGGAGTAAATAAATACAAGGTACAGTAAGGATTTTAAATATTTTGAATAGCGGCTTGTAATTTTACCTGAAAGGGACATTTCCTACAATCCTCACAATTTTTTTAATATTAAACAATTCAGTTAATCTGGAGGATGAACCCCACAAAATGATTCCATAGGAGACCCTGGAAGTAAAGTAGCCGAATTACATGGTAAGCAGTACTTTGTGACTGACAGAGAATTTTCAAACACAAAACAGATAAAAAATTGATTTTAGTATTAGTTTAATTTTAAGTCACCACCAATTACTACTCTTCTATTTTCTTTAAGATCAAAAAATAATTTTTCTAAATTTTCTAGAAATGAGGTGAAGCACCCCAGTGGAGATCTATACAATGATGTTATGCAAATTTGCTCACCTTCCACCTTGAGATCATATCTGATGGGGAAAGTGTTCAATTTTTAATAGAGATATGCAAGCTCCAGATTTTCAAGTTGCGATGAGTTCAAGTCAATCATTACTCTAAAAATCAAGTACCGAGTTGAGTATTTGCATCAAGGCTATGTTTTGTTATGTTCTGTTAAATTTTTTTTTGTTAACATGTTTTGTTAAATTCTTCAAAGCCTTATTTAACTAAAGATTTATTTTCTAATTTTCATCAATTCATCAAATAGAACAAAATACTCAATTTGAATGGAAAAATTTCCTGAATCCAAACAAAAGATTTGATTTGAGGAAGAATAAAAATCAATAAGTTTGAAATTTTTGAAAGGTATAAACTGACTTTCACTTTTCTAGGTCTTAGTGACACAATACAGCATCCACTCATGGAAAAATAAACTTCTACAATTTACTTCTACACTATTTTTTTGTAGTGTACAATGCATGCAAAAAAAACTGAAAGTGAAACACAAGAAAATTATTTCTTCTATTTAATGGAACTTTCGAGAAATGATAATATAAGAATATGAATCAGTGAAACATGGACTAGTATCAGAAGCAACTTTCTTTCATTCCTAAGTACCTGTAAAGCTGAAATTGAATTATAAAGTAATCTAGAAAACCAGTTGGTTTATATAGTCAGGTTGGAGATTCTCTCTTCTTACATTAACCACTTTTCCTGATGCTGAAAACAGCCTTTTACTAGATACTTCTGTTGCTTAGATTGAAAAATAATGCCATTTAATAAACTATAGATTGTGAAAAATCTCATGTAAAATCACATTAATGCATCTTATAATGTAATCAAGGTAAATTGTGACCATTGTGCCTTGGACATGCTTCCATGTTTTTGTCACAGAACAACTACGCAGCAACAGTGAACTAAAAGTGAAACATGAATGGTAGTGTGCAAAAAGTCGAGCCAGGATTATGTGGATACAGTTTTTTTTATCTCAAATTAAAAGTGAATCTTTGAGGTTGAAATTTACATTATTTGTTGGGCTATGCTGATCTGGAGAAGCTTATCAGATCCACACAGTAACCTGAAGTCCTATGTATTACCAGTAAACTCAAGTTTTAACCACTTTGCATCTCTTCAATACAATCGAATGCATATAAAAACCTCTAAAAACCATAATTGATCACTAGTATTGATGTTACTGACATGAATTGACCACATGGCTATTTTGCATTTTAATCAAAATTAGTCTTTTTTCCAATATTGTATTTCTCAAATGGAGGAGCATCCATGATACTAATGTATCCCCAAAGCCTGTAAATAAGGTATACCTACTTTTATGTGATAACTGTAGTACCAGTGCCAAAACAATGAGGAAGAGAAATACTGCTTTGGTAAAATCATAATCATGCCTCAGGAGAAAAACTTTACAACACTTTCACTGAGAGTAAGATTAATAGCAATAGTGTTTGTTGTTAGGCTTTTATGGCGTACATCGTCACAGTGTTTTTTATAGTGCCATTAAAATGAACCTATTCCTTTTCAGGGAAACTCCAACAGTTTGGCTTCTGTTGATCTCAAGGCTGCTTTCACTGGACAAGATAATTATAGTGTGTTCATTGCTGGAATTTTACTGTTCTGTCACACATTTAGCATGCATATTTTGGCACTGTTACTTCTCTTTCATCATTTGGCAATAGCTGTTTCATGGGTTGATAACTTTGATTTTAGGTAAGACCTTAACTATTGTATGTTTAGTTGAATTAAGGAAAAGTGCAAAAAATCTAGTGATACATTTTTTTCTCAGCTGGTTGAAAATAGTCTTTCTGTGTACTATACAATTCTCATGACTATTTGCAATTCAATTAAATTCTATACTTGTTTTACTACACACCACTATATACCAAACAATTACATTCATTGTGCAGCAATATGCACATGTATCAAATATCAAGATGCCTAGCATCATGAGAAAAATATTCTTCCACAGAATTCAGTGGAGTGGATTTCAACCATGGCGTGATAACAGTTTTGAATTTTGTAGTGCAGCCAATCTTGGTGTTACAGGCTAATGATTAAACAATTTTATGCCCCAATTTGGTACAGAGTTTTGCATTTTTGCTAGCCTGGACAGATTTCCAGGTAGAATATTCTTATTCCTTGTTTCTATTCATGTATTTCACTTGTTAGGGGAAGAGCTTTTCTTTAACAAATAGTAATATTTTAGATTTATATAAGCTGTAACAGGTCAAAATTTTAAGTTTAATGAACATTGAATTACAATTTTCCAATGATAAAGAGTATATGATAATTGGGACAGCTATTTTTGATAAGAAAAGTAGATTTTATGCCAGATGCAAGGCCCAGGATGTCCAAGCTGTAATCAAAGTGGCTGTTGAAAAGGGCATAATATAGTGAACTGAGGTACATAAAATTAATTATCCTACTTAGTTTTCTAAGAATAAAGAGAACTTTAGATAATTTCTTGATCTCAGGAGCATGAGGGTGTCAGTTCAGTGTAGTGCCTAGGTAAAATCCACAAACCGTAATTGGTTGTATATGTGTACTCCTATATCAGTAAATAATTTTCCAGATAATTAAGGACTTCTGAAACACTTGTGGAATTTTAGAATGAGTACATAATGAATTGCACACTAAGCCCATATAATTACAGCCGCAGCCTCAGGTTAATTTCATGACTTGGCCACATTTTTCTTGTTTGATATGACTCCTGTGCAACTAGCAGACAACCAGGAGAGCCTTGCAATTAAACTGAAGTGATTTTGAGAACATAGATATGTGGGGGAGTGGGGATAATTACTACTAATATTTTATTTTCAGGAAGAGGTTTAATTTGGTTGCATAAAGGTATTTTTTTAAGTATTTAATTTCATCACCATTAGTTTGTATTGCTGGAGTCTTTCATGCATAGAAATGATTAATTATGACAGGCCAATCATGATACAATCAGTGTTACTTACAATATTTTAATAAATATTTTTAAATTAACTCGCAGACCATTTAACACTTTCGCTGCGGGCCATTTTGATGAAAACTTTCGCCGTGAACGGCAGTAGTTTTTTTGCATAGCCAGGTAGATACAGCTCTCTGGATACCATAAAAAATAATTAAATAATTTTTATCTTTATTTTAAACAAATGAAACGAAGGACGCACCGGTGCGTCCGCCGCTCACAGCAATCTCGGAGCTATGCAACCCGCATAACCAATGTTATGCAACCCGTAAAGTAAGTCTTTCTCACCCATCTTCTTCTCAATCTTCGATACATTTAGACATTTTTAGCGAGTAGTTTTTAATAAAATAAATATCTAAAGTTAAACATTTGCCAGAGGAAACAATTTTTTTGCAAAAACATACTCATCACGTTATAAATAATTTCACATTTATATTAATGCATATTATTTGGTGATAATTTTCCATAGTGCCTTACTGAAAGAAGCACTAGAATGACCAATATAATTAACAACAGTTGTAAAAGTTAGAACTTGCCCACTTCTTCCGATGACACTTCCGATGATCGAACTTAGCACCTAACACTTTCCTGTAGTAGTGTTGTGGAGGCGGCCCGCAAGGGGGTCCTGGCCAGAGGTCGTGGAGGAATGAGAGCTGAGGAAACGTATTGACGACCCGGTTAAGGGTCCACCCATTGATGGGAATGGTTTCTCTGTTACGTCTTTGATACCCTCTGATACATTGGTACAGCTGGGCATCAATGACGCAGGCAGTCGGCAAAATTCTGCTCTTTTCTAGGAAACTTGTGGTTCGTTGACCAGGGTATTTCCAAGGGATGTTTATGAGCGGGCCAGGACCTGCGGGAAAAGCCCATGGGAACAATCGGTGTCGGCAACAGGGTGCCGGGCCACCGGTTGCTTGGAAAGGGATGAGGCAGCGAGCGAGGGTGGTTTACATGCGGGATAAGGACCCACGGGTTTTCCCGTGACCATGTTCCCCATAGCAGCCTATCCTCCCTCCCTCATAATAGGCTACTTCCGATGGCTGGATATCGCCCCAAAGTTCAGGGACAGTCACAAACTAAGTTACCTACTAATCTATTAGGAGACCTATCTAATTTTTTTTTCAAAACGCCATTCTCATAATGTATTCGCGTTTCTCTCTCATACCATGTATCTTTCTTCCCCTCGTTCAACTTATATTTTCCAAATGAAGCTCCCTCGTCTAAGTTTATATTGTCTTTACAAAATGTAGCCCAAATGAATTGAGACGAATTGTCAATTTGGACATTCTACACTTTATTGTTAGAGACCATGGTTTAGACATTTTATGTCCTTCTCAAACTCAATACTAATGGACCTTGAGTATGACATTTTATGTCAAATCCGTGGTTGGATAACAATGAAGTGTGGAGTGTGCAAAGTAAAAATTCTTTTTCTACCTGTCAGTTTCACAAAATTAAGCGTGAAACGTTTAATTGCAATGAAAAAAGACATTCGCCATCGATTATAAATAGAATCAATGATCTGAGTAACAAATTGAATGTTCAACAAAACTTTATCCTTTTCTTGAAACAGAAAATTCAACATCTATACGGGGCATTTGTCTCTTCTAGATACACTATGTTTACTAATGGAAGAGTTCTACAGAGCTATAGTTCCTCCCACAAGAGGAAGTAAATGTAAACATCTGAATGACAAACCCACCCGTCCCTCCTCAAAATGAGGTTCATTCTTTTCTAAATGAAATAAGGCTTGATACACTTAATGTGCACTTTCTATCATTTAATAACAATTCGTTTCTGTCATATACTCAGCTTGCTGTAACTCCGAATTTTTGAAAGTTTGAAGAATAGCCGGGTATGAATAATTCGGCGGTGATTTCAGTGTCATGTAAATTAGTGTTTTAGTTTTACAATTACGTAAAAAAATTGACAATTGTTGATTGAGAATACATCTACATCAATAAAATACTGTGCAAGCCACCACTAGGGTGTGTGGCATGGGGTGATTCCACACCAGGCATGCAGCACTCATCCCAGTTCAAATCAGAACCCCACACATTCCCCAGAAGGCCAGGGGCAGGCCAAAAGCAGTCACGACAACGGTATGTAATTAGACCACAAACCAGGAGAGTGATACGGAGAAGAACATGCTACCATGAAGTACGCTACTGAAGATATAACTAGTGCTTCGTATTATCAATGCGACAAATAAATAGCACTACTAGGTACTAAGACATGCAGGGGTATATCATACCAGAGATTAAATGCAAAGTTAGTAGCTACAATTCATGTTAAGATATTTAGCACTACTGAAAAAACCTATTTAACCTAGTCAGTATCCTAGAATTGATCAATCACAACTATTATGGCTCCTTATTGTACGTTGAAAAAATAACATCTTAAATCTATCAGTTTGCAGTCTATTTCCTTAATCTTATTCCCGTGATCGTTCCTACCATAATAGTTTGGCTATAACAAAATATGTTGAACCTCTGGCCAAAAAATAGTCTACATCAAAATTTCGTAAAAGATTTAACCTATATTTCTCACTTCAGTGGGATGGAGGTTCCCACCCTAATTCCCTCAACAATTTAGTAACACTCTATGTTCGTCATAACAATTTTTAACAAATCTAGCTGCCCTCCACTGTTTTCGATCTGTCTGAAACTAGTCTTACTTCATCAGGGTCCCATATAGTAACGGCGCACTCCAAGTGAGGTCTTACGAAAGAAAAATAACATGACTCCTTTACCATCTCGTCACACTTTCCAGTATTATTTTAATAAATCCTAATTTACGATCCTAATATTAACTGTTCAGAATCAGTGGTGCGGTGAATTAGGCAGTACATAATTATTAATTCGAAACCCTATTCCTTACAATGTGGTGGGTAATATAAATAAACCTTAAATAAAATGCATGGAATAAATATTTATGCATGTTATATAAATGAGATAATTAAAATACAAGCCATAAACTTCAATGCAGATGGCCCTGATGTTTCATATTATTCATTGTTTCCCACAGGACACTAAGTGTTTGCACTTTATATCTAGGGTAATATTTTTATAAGGCCTTAGGGTGATTAATTTTTAGCGATTGACTATTTTTGCAATAAGTTTGACAAAAGAATATTGAAAATTTAGGCATCGAACTTGGGTCACTGACATGTGTTATATATCCACGAGATTTTATATACGGTATGTATAACATCTGTTAATTTAAACTGAATCAGCCACAACAATAGACTAATCATGTGTTCGCATAATTAAGTCCATCATTCAACGTATATATACATTACCATAAATAATTTACGTATGGTCTTAATATAAAAAAAAATTCTTTGAAGACAAATTTCATCCACAGGAGTTATGAATGCGTTAAATAGATATTCCCTTTCGATAGCAACATGATTTAGCTCAGTAAAATAGAAAAACTGTAAAAATATGAAAAAATGCAAAAAAAAGGAAAAACTTAGTTATAAGACAATTGTAGAGGGATACCTAGAAACGACGGCCACTCCTAGAAAGTATGGAACGTAA
This sequence comes from Ceriagrion tenellum, assembly GCA_963169105.1. Classification (NCBI taxonomy): domain Eukaryota; kingdom Metazoa; phylum Arthropoda; class Insecta; order Odonata; family Coenagrionidae; genus Ceriagrion; species Ceriagrion tenellum. The sequence goes on from OY720641.1 coordinate 55,863,511, forward strand.
TGGAGAAGCTAGAGGGAAATTGGAATGCCCCAGCTGTTAACTGTCGATTCTGGGCGCATTTGAAAACGAGTAGCAGCAGGACGCATGGGTGTGTCCTCCGCACACAACAGTAGGTTCTACAGTCCTCTGCAGCGAAAGTGTTAGGCTCATTTCCATCAAGACCATCAAGGTCATAGGTCTACCATTTCAGTCTCTTGTGAGGCCATAAGGTCAGTAGAGGCCCCAAGTGCAAAATAAATATTCAGAAGAAAAAAGTGTAAAGCTGGGATTTAGTGGGGTCCTTCAGAAGTCAGGGCCCTGGACACATACCATATGCATGTGCCATTAAATCTGCCTCTGAAAGCCATTAACTTTATTTTGACCTTATTTGACTATAGTAAAGGAAATAAATAACTGGCGTTTTATTAGATCTAATCAAAACCATTGACTTAATAGCTCATAGCATTCTTGCTTTAAAAAATTGCTGTTCTATGGACTAAGAGGGGTACCAAGTTTCAATCCATAGGAGTGCCTCAGTGGGTTCCATTTTTGGTCCAAACTTATTATAAATCAACCCTTCAGAATGCGGTGTGAGGTCCCCCTTGTTTTTAAATTCCCTTCCTACAAAACCCACTACGGTCATGAGAGAGGAGGGCATTATCAATATGCATCTCCTGAATGTATAGAAATGTATTTTGTATTGAAAAGTACATGAAGACCTCTCTGGTCATCGTGCTGTCCTAAGTAGCTTTTTGATTGCTCGTTCTGGAGGATTAATGTCAATCAACTGCTCTAAGTTTTAACTAAAGTAAGTTGAACTAAATCAAATATATATACTTACAGTACTAATGTATATTATTTTCTGCGGCCTCCTTTAGTGAATTAATCTTATAAGCACCTCAGCATTTCAACCGGAAATACCCGGGTGTGAAGAAAGTATTAAGCCTGAAGCTGAACAAGAAAAATCCCAGGCCTTATATTTTTCTCTCAAACCATTTAAACCCAGTCCCTCAATAAACTTTGATAACCAGAGGATACAGTCGGTCATAACTCTGAAATTTCTGGACATTCATTTGGACTTACATTTATCGGAGGAGACTCATAGAAACTGCCCCTTGGGCAAATTAAGCTCGGTATTTTTCCCAGTTAGAATTTTGAAGAAAATAATGAGTAATGATATATGTACCTCTAATTCTTTACTGTGACTTTATATTTTTACTCCCATGTTACCCATGGCATTCTTCTTTGAGAATAACCCTCCTCTCTCCTGAGCCATATTTAAACAGCTAATGAAGGCTGTTTGCATCCAAATCTCCTACTTCATTTTCCCTTCCAATCTTTCTAGATATTAGCCTCCTACCATTTCCATCCATATATGTACATCCTTTTCCTAGTCCATAAGATATACTTGAAACAGCACTTGTCAGATTTCCTTGACAATTCCCACTAACATAATTTCTGTACCAGAAGGCTGTCAAACCTTCAAATCAGATACAATGGAAGCTGCAAGCTTAGGACCTAAGTTAATGGGACTAACCATGTACTACAAACTAACTCAGAAATACAAAGATATGACAGATATAACCGAATTTAGAAGACAAAAAAATTCCTTGCTGATAAAAGTTATTACCATGTGTCTGAATTCGCAAATGATAAAATATGTCCGAGGACTGTCCTATTCTATGTGAAACATGACGTGTATTTGTAAAATCTAGCCCTTGTAAAATATGACCAATTTGCTAGTAATCATGATCATGATGTGTTTTTTCTGCATATATATTCTTGTATACATTTTTCTTTTCATCGTGTGTCCCATACTGTTGTTATACACAAGTCCTTTGACAAATATAATTATAGTAACCTAAATTTCTGGCACTTTGTCTTCTTCAGGTGTACAAAAAAGACTATGGATGTAGCTGTATCAGCTGTTGTTACTACTCGATTATTTCCTGTGGTGGTCTACTTACCATACATTATAGTACAAAGACATCATCTTTTCATTTGGACAGTGTTTGCTCCAAAATTAATATATGAAGCCTTTTTCACTCTTGCATCCCTGTGTGGCCTTTCCATAATTATCATTCTTCAGAGATGTCTCAGGTGTATGGCAAAGCTGTGGGTAAAATGGTCTCATTCAAGTGTGAGTGTTTGAATGTTTATTAATGTATGTTGACAGATTTTTATTTGAGATTTTATACCGCTACTGTACAGTATTTTTAATAAAACAAAGCGTAACATTTTTCATCTGAATGCTTATCTGTAATTGCTTTGCATTTATGAAGTCCATATCTAAAGTTTAAATGCTCTTGAAGCAGTGTAATAATGGTCACCAATGGGATCATTGGAGCAGAAAAATGTTGATTCTATAGTCTGTCTTTATTTCCAATATGTGCATACTTTAAAAAAATTGAAATCATTATTTCAAAATACCTACAATCTCTTTTTATGTATTCATCTTGGAAGTGCTAAGGCTAGCTGCTTCTAAGCCTTTTAAGTTGAATGTAATACTATTTTATTGGTGGAGGGAAGGGAGAGATTTCTCTCTTTGACCCTGGGTATAATATCTATAGCCTTCAAAAATATAAATTATGTATATTTAATCATAAAAATTTCAAATAGAGGCAGAAAGAATGAGAATAGTCTAACATAAGCATAAAAACACATCACACAATAGTGGTGAGAAGAGGGAACAATGGAAGAAGAAAAAAAAGAGAAGAAAAGAGTGGTAAGAAAGAATGGAATATTGGACCTTCCGATTTTGTGCTGGATTTCCAATTCATAACCTCCATGCTTTCATAAAGGACTCCAGAGTCCTTTACGAAAGCCTTTCATTCCAGAGTCCTTTATCTAATCCTCTTCCTCTCATTTCTCTCTGTATTCCTCTTATCCAACTTTTCTTAGGCCTTCCTCTCCTTAGTCTTCCCTTTGTGTATCATGTAAAAATATTAATAGGGAGTCTTTCATTTCACATCCTTTGCACGAGTCCATACCATCTTAATCACTGCTTTTGTTTCATTTGCTATCATGTTTTTTACATCCATATATTCTCTTATCCTTTAATTACTTATTCTTTCTCCTTTTGATTTTCCTGCTGCTCCTCACCAAAATTCCATTTCTGTGGTTAGTTATAGTGTTTTGAATTTTTCCTCTAGCGGCCATACTTAGCAACCATTAGTTACTGTGCTCTCTATGATGATGTTGGAGATACTGTGTTTGTTTCTTTGTAAGTATACTGGTCCCATAATTTACTGTTGAAGAGAGTTATTGTCTCTTCACCTTAAGCACACTGCTCCTTAATGGCTGTATTGATTGTTTTACTCTCTGCAATTTACATCCCAAGGTATTTATTCTCCTCGCAGTGATTTATATGTTGCCCACTTTTTAAGATAAGATCCCGTTGCCTTCCTTACCTATATATTGTTTTATGTTGATCTGAAGGCCGCAATTTCCTACGACTTCCTTAGGCAATTATTCAAAATCTTCATAATCTTGCTCTAGAATGTGATCATCTGCATAGTTTTACGTGTATATTGTACTTCCCCCAATGGTATGCCCATTGTGTTGCGTAACTCTGTCCAGCCTTATTTAGCACTCGATCTAATTATATTTTGAACAATGTTAGAGGAATACATAAGCCCTGCTTTAGTCTAGTTAATTGTATATACATCCTTGAGAGCAAGTGTTTCTCATTTTAAGTTTAGCTTCATTATTTTTGTTTAGATTTTTTATGGCTTTCATTATATTTAACCCAATTTCAGATTTTTCCAAGCCTTTCCACAGTTTCTTTTGTGGCACCATATCATATTCTTTGTTAAGATATTTGTATAACAAATGAAGTTCCTTGATGTATTCTAATGTTTTGCCTATCAGCTGTGTTACACAGAACAGATCTACATCTACATACTACTCTGTGAGCTGTCGCATGGGCGTGTGGCAGGGGGTGTTAGGACACCAGCCGTGTAAAGATGTAAGGGATATGGTTTTGGGAGGTGAAATGGTGACGTGTATTATGGGAGCGTATTAAGTGAAGCTTGGTTTTTACTGTGGTCACTTATTATGTGTGGAAAGAATGAGTTTTTTACCTATCTGTTCGGAAATGTATCTCTCTTATTTTATCGCTTCAGTCAGACCTAGAGATGTAGTGAGGCATCATGATAATATTCTCTGTCGCTCTGACATTCACCAGTTCTGGATTTCTCAAGCAACCTAAGCCTAGCATGCAGCCTCAGAGTCTCTAGGGGCTCCCACCTCAATCCCTCTAAAAGTTGTGAAACACAATATGTTCACTCATAGCAGTTTTTAATGTGTGCAGCTTTCCTTTGAATTTTATTAATATCTTTTGGTTAAATCCTTATTACCAGGGTTCCAAATGCAAATTCGAAGTGTGGCGTACTAGAGGTCTTCCCCTACTAGTACTTATCAGCAACTGTGCCCTAAACGGCAAGTGTGAGGGAGTGTGTCTTTTAGTATGTAGTATGCAAAATAGTCCAGGAACATAGGCTCTATCGGCCAATGCCTGAAGAGATGTTTCAAAAATTTAGGAGGTTTCTACCCAAGAATCTGGAGCTGGTTCATCAGTGGTTCAAGCTTTGTCATAGATGAGGGTAGATGAAGGAATTAGCTATCTTGTGAAAGCTGTATGAACGAATTCCATGTTATCCAATTTAGATAACTCACATTACATTTGATGATTTCCCTGATATTTTCCTATAAGTTATTGATGCATTTCATTCTTAGCTCCTGGCCGGAAAATATTACAAATGTTAGTTAGTTCTCAAAGTGCCTGTGATCTAAGAGAGACACTTGACTATCATCTGACTACTTGACTGTGTCGCCTGTCCTAAACGCAGTGTATCAAGTATCAATGGGATTCTTTCCCTGGACCAGATGAACCCCTCTTCATGATGTGTAAGAACCAACAGCCTGCAATCAATAATGACAAATTTGTGAGGGAACTTATGGATTTTGGAATTAACTTTGACTTGAAAGGCAAAACTGAGACAAAAATTGGTGTCATATTTAGAGATTGGCAATTCTAAAAATTACTGTGGTGTTATGCATAATTTACCGGAGCCCCAGAAAATTACGGTAATTTTCGGTAATATTGACATCCGCCTCAGATATTCTTCATATCGATATATTCAATATATATTAAGTCAAATGTTTGTATATTTCTACATCTACATTTGGTGTGTAGTAGATCTTCCTTACCCAAGACCCAAATCTAACTGTATTTACCTGATGCATTGCTTTACCATTTATTCTTACTAGCATACTTTCTGTTGGTGGCCTTTTGGTAGTTGTGTAATTGATCATAACAGATTTATGTACATTTATATTCAGTGAATCATTTTCATACCATTTGGTGACTTCGTTTACAACCAGCTGAGCTAGGTCTAGAGAAACATGTTTTGAAATGCCTGACAGGATAAAATTTGTGTCATCAGCAAAAATTGATGATTGCACCTGTTCAGTTAGCTTATTGGCAAGGTCATTAATGAATATAATGAAAAGGATAGGTCCAAGAATTGAGCCCTGAGGAGCTCCTAAGTTAGTTTCTTGAACGCTGGACTTTCCTTGGCCTATTGAGACATATTGCTTTCGGTTTGACAAGAATTATTTCATCCAGTGTAGGGGAATCCCACGTATTCCCAGAGATTCTAATTTTCTGATCAATAAACGGTTATCTACCATCTCAAATGCTCACGTTAAATTAAAATGTAGGCCGAGGGTAACATAGTTTTTGTTTAGAGAATTCAGTATGTTATTGATTACATTGAATACTGCTAAATCAGTAGACATTCCTTTGCGAAAGCCATATTGATAGGGAGACAAGAGAGAGTGATTTTCTAAAAAGGATGTTAATCTTTTGCAGTATAATGATTTGAATATCTTTGAGAAGGAACTCTGGATGGCAATAGGTCTGTAATTTTCAATCCTTTCTTTTTTGCCTTTTTTATGAACCAGCAATACTCTGGAGGTTTTTAACAGCTGTGGAAATATACCCTTCGAGAGAGATTCATTGCGTAGGAAAATTAAGGGTTCTTTAATTAGGTTGAAGCATTTCAATATGAGGCAGCCTGGAATCTCATCAAATCCATATGATTTTTTTTGCCCTATTTTTTCGACTACCTTGTAGCTTACTTCTTTTTCATTTGTTGGGGGCAGGTTAAAGGAATGTGGACCTCTAGGAGGTATGTTATGGATGATGGCATCGCGGTTTGATGCTTTAGGGATTGAGTTGATGAAGTGAGAATTAAAAAAATCAGCCATTTGTAGAGGATTGACTATGTAGTGTCCTAATGTATTTGTGATTTTTTGTATACCTAGTTCTTGTCAGAGGTAGGTGTTGTCCCTTATTAATTTCCATGAATCTTTTTCTATATCCTGGCTTTGGTTGATAATGCGATAATCGTTAAACTTGATGACTGAATTAACATTCTTTACACTTTTTCAAATTATTTTATGCTGCAATTGATTCAGGGGTCTTCTTGCTAACGTATACCTGGTTTTTACATAGTTAACCCATTATTCCCCAGCTTATATATACAGGTTGAAAATGCAGTTTCTTCTTTTTTTTCTTATTTACATTGCCTAATTTAGATAATCTTTTAGCAAAAAAAATACAATGATCATTATGATTGATTTTCATTATGTTACTGCACGCAACGCTGGGAAAACTCAGGTAAATAATAATATTCAAAGTTTTTCACAATCACATTAGATCTTTTATTTTTCACTGTCACTTCTGATGAAATGTATGGAAACTGTGTGTGAAGATAGGCATTGCTCTTTACACACACATAAAATGTCTGAGATTTGCACACTCGATATCTTTGTGAGTTTTCAGCATTCCTTTGGATGAAATGCCCTATCCTGTCTTGCCGAATGCACTGAGGTATGTCATTTTTTTTGGGGCATCCTGCATGAGCACACCAACTTTGATGCTCTATATCATCAGTCTTAGTGTTAGAGTCTTGTTTCAGTAAAATTCTCACGATTTCAGACCGGAAGTCTAACCGAGGAATATTTTCTCCCATCACCAGGGTGTAAAATCACCACGCATTCACCATTGCACTATCGAGTCCATTTATGAACAGAAGCTACTACAATTTTTTACCCCTAATCTGAGTGCGGTAGTATGCAATAGAATTATCGTGTAAATCTACCCGTTCTATTCCTTGATTGTAATCATGGATGACATTTGGTTGGGGAATAAGTTGGCTCTTTTTCAGCTTCCGCTTATACCTTTTTACCCTCACTATAGATTGAATATGCCCAAAATTTGAAGCGACAATGATGACAGAATTATCATGCCATCGAACGAGGAGAATATATTTTCACTTGTCAAACGAATAGTCAAAATCCCCCTTGATTTCTTTGCCAACTCCCTGGAAGACCTGAGTTGGCAGTTTCCTGTTCGGTTTTCTCTTTATGTCTCCGTCGCACAATAGCCTTTGTCACTAAGGGTTGCTAATAGACTGTAACTGGTGCAGAAATTGCCAAAATACACTGCATGATTTTTTGAGGAGTTACAATATTTCAATAAATTTAGAACAACCCTTCCCCTAGCCCTAAAGAACTACTACTTCCTTGTTTGGCCCCTCCATATAGCAAAAACTGATAGAGATCGCCTTTTGATGATGCCAGGCACCGAAGTTAAAAATCAGTTCTAATCGGTTTCCGCGTAAACTAAAGCATACCTAAATATAGCTTACAATTGCACGGAGCAAACACCAAGCAGCAACTGGATTAGAACACCACCTTCTGTCATAGTCTCGTCTCAACTGATTTATTTCTCAACTTCATATTCATGAAATGCTTCTCGTCTCAATGGGATCATCAAATGCTGAGCTCAATGCATACGAAGTAACACTTCAAACTCAACATCTTTAGAAAGAACCCGCCATGCCAATTACCCATGGGCACACAACAATTTGATCTATTAAATGTAAGTAGTGAAGTGTTGCATCTAAAAATTTATACAGATAAATGGAATTCGTGACTCCAATGAATTATAACCACTGTTACTTGCAAAAGTTTAATACCGAAAATACAGCTTAAGTTCCTCCACAAGACTACATTGCCCACTATTATAGGTCATATTGACGAGCTACTACCTGCTTAGAGAAAAGCCACGTGGTCTGCCTGAAAGTTTACAACGAAGTTAAACATGCTGAATAATAAAACTTAGAACTAATGGGAAACATTATCAAGAATAAAATACCTCAACAGTACTTAGTGTTATGTATTTTCTAAAATATGGTAATTAAAGATGATGAAATAGGGAAATTTCATATTTAAAAAATAAATATTTATATTATACTAATTTTAAAGAAAAAAAACATGAAAACTGCAAATATTTTAGGTTGACAATAAACCAAAAACAAAAGCTTTCCCGAGATAAAAGCAGGAGTTTAAAAATTAATGTAAATAATTTTGCGTCTACGCATCGCTGGGGAATGGGTTAAACTATAGTAGGTATACATAAATTAATATGCCAAAATTTAATTGGAATAAGAACTGTAATTACAGTCCAAGTAAGTACTTATACTATCTAAATATGTACATTAAAGAACTTGTTTATGACCATAGGTTACTTCAAGATCCATTAAGTACTCTTATTCTTAACAGAGGTTGAAAGACTATGAAATAAATACATGATAAAAGTGAAACTTACTGCTGGAATTTGTCAGGCCGCAATTACTGAACTACACTTCACTGATGAGGAGGCAATCTTGCTGAGAGCAATAAGGTCAGTCTAGAATTTTATTGACAAAAACCACGAAAAAAAACAAAAAGTAATTTTAAGGTAAACAATGATGGTTGTGGAAGAAATCAATCAGAGTCACCATTAAACTTGGACCTCAAAAATCTTTGTTTGTCATTTTTTTTCTCCTGGGAAAGTAATATCGCCTGAGATGGGAGAAACAAATAAAATATATGCTGAATGGCAAAGAAGGTATTTTGAGTTTAATAATGGCAGGAAACACAATTGTGGAAGTAGAGAAGCACTTCATTTAAACTTAAAATTGCTCTTGTATGAGAGATTAACCTGGACAGCGACAGAAAACATTTGTAGCAATGTAGAATTGGTGGTCTCGAAGAATGATGAAGATCTGATGGATGGAGAGAATCGCTAATGAAGGCATCTTTGATGGAATTCATTGGAGAATGGGTATGGATGGAAAAACTGTACCAAGAAAACTCTTGAATAGTAATGATAAGCTTATGGGACTTGTTCTGGGACAATACAACCTATCAGCCAGAAGGAGAAATGTGTGGAATTAATTACAGAGGAAGACAGAGAATTTAAGATGTCGAGTAGGGATTCCGCAATGACTCAAATGGTGAGGTAAAACGCAGACAAGATTGGAGAACAGCAGAAAGTGAGTGAATGAATACAAATCTCCAGATAATTTTTGGCTAATGGTATTTATCACTTACATCATTGAATTATTAGACTCACCAACAGCAATCAAAATACTCATTAGAAACAAAAGATTGACATAATTGCAGCATTGTCATTTATTATGGTGTAATACAGCTGAACCTGGAGTAGGAACTGGATTAGCTGGGTAAAATTGTAATTTAAACCAAATGACTGGCCTAATTATTTTTTCAGCAAGAAAACCTCTTAAGAAATTCTTCAACCCGAGCTTGATTTTATAAGTCAATTTCAAAGTCGCTAGCACAGAGGAGGAAATTGCATTACTAGTATAAGATATACAAGTTGCAATCCATTTATGATGAATTTAGAACCGTCCGTAGCGAATATAGGAAAGATATTAGGGGGAGTTATAACAGTTGCATAAACAATTTTCAGTGCTCTATACCAAGTAATATTAAGTCCTTTTGGAATTATGTAAATTCACTGATGAACAGTAACAATGGGCTACCTGAGTCTATGTATTACATGTTCTCAAAGGGTGATGATACTCAGGTAATTGCTGACCTATTTGTTAAATATTTCACTAGCATTTATAAACCTTGTCGTTGCCAAGTTAATTGTTGAATTAATAGTCCTATAGTTTTTTTTACCATGGCAAGCATTGCAATGGTAGACCAAAGAAATTTGATAATTTTTAAATGCAATATTAAAATGAGAATAGCATAGAATGTATCAGATTTCTGATCGACAGTCAGCAGAGTGAAATAAGGTCATGTTATGAAATTATCACAGAAATGGCATTTCCACAAATCCAGTCCCTGTGGAACGTCCGTCAACTTTATGACAAAACCAATAAGAAACAAGTGATGCTGTAAATATCAGCATGCACATGCAACTTTGCATTAGGCAGCCAAAATAAGTTGCCTCGGAAGACCCTTTGAGGTCTCAAAGTATGTTTCGTAACAATACGAGCAGAGATAAACTCTGACTTAGGCTGAATTTCAGACTTATCTTGATGGGAGGCAAGAAAGGCTTCTCAGGTTTCTGTAGGTTAGGGGGAAGGGCAAGGAAGTATTACCAGGAAGTAGTCATGCTCAGTTGGGCCTAAATCGCTGCGCAGGCATTGCATTATCGCGGCAGAAAATTGTCAGGATATGGTCCACTAGTTTCCAGATTTCTCGAATAATAAGCAAAACAAAAATACCTGAAGGGTATGAATGATAAGGGTTTATCCGTGGGTTTACATTTCTATTGCCGAAATAATCCACCTCATGGTTGAGTACTGCACCGGGGAAAATGGTTGATTTTGGGTAAACGTATGCATTTATATTCCTAATATGCTAAGTACCTAGCTATTCAAAATAGAACCCATGCTGTATCTTTACTCTCTTTCTCTTCATTAGTGAAAACTGTTATTTCTTATCTGTCAGCGATCAATCATATTAAGGAAAATGCCAACTGTCTGTAAACGCTTTTTTTGCGATGTAGCCTGCTCCCTTAACATTTTGAATGAAACTTAATACCACACATTGCAAATAGCTGACGGAATGAGTACAGGTTTTGCATCTGGGCCATTCACTCGGATCATACTGAGACAATGCTCTCATTAACGGCAGGAAAAATCACCCGAACATTACGTCACTGTAGAGAGAATAGCCGAACATTATCTCGATGTTGGTTATAACACTAATATGTACAAAGAAAAATGCTTTTTAAGAAATAAATTCGTTAAAAAGAGGTTACTTCCCTGTTGGGGCCCACACACGGACTTCAATGTATGGCGGTTTTGTTCTTATAGAGGTTCGTTATGGGAGGTTTTTTTGTATGCATCATGTATGGGGAGGGCCCAGGACCGGGTGCATGACTTGGTAATAGGGAGGTTTTCGTCAAATTTCGCTATACGGAGATTCGTTATGTAGAGGTTTTACTGTAGCTATAGATTATTTAAAGCTCAACAGAAATTTTGAGCAAATTCAAAATCAAGCTGTCGAAACCCAAAAAAATATGTATATTCTAATCATCATGTCATTATAAACAGGGAATATTTTCAAAATAAAACAGTATCTGTCAAAGGTAGTAGCTTTATTAGCAGTTGTCACTTGTGCTGTCTAATGATCTGAATTTTCACCCACCCACGATAAAAAAGTGATACACTGTACGAGGAAGAAAATGATTGAGACCAAGTGCCTTTTGTCTGTCATCCATCAACTAAATAGCTCGTAAATGAGATCTGTAAATAATTGAAACTAAAAAGGACTTAATATTTAATCGACAACTTCATGTATCTTTGTTGCTTCTGACATTCACATTTTTCATTACAGTAAAAAACAAATATTAAATATTATGTATCCTTCTGTCTGTTTTGGTCACACCTGAATATCACTCCAGGAACTGTGGAAGCCGTATTACTTACTCATGGAAAAAATAGTCAAAATAATTATGAAGCTGAGAATTCATTGTTTCTTGCATGCCACTTTAAATCTTAACATTTTTGGACAAGTAATGGAGAGCTCTGACAGCATTGATGAGGAAATTCTTTGGAAAGCTCATAGAATTTTTGCATCTCTCTCCCTATTTCAGATGCAGAGAGACTAAAAAAATTATGCCTGTATGCTACAAAACAGAACAACCCGTCAACATACCTTTGTGTAACACATTGCATTATCTTAAAAATATATTTGTAGGGAATTTTAATAACAAAGGATGAATTAAATAAATGTACAGGCTGTTTTTTTTAAAAAGACATTTACTAAAAAAATTCATTTTATGCTTTGAATGTTTCAAAAATTCATCTTTCAGATTCTCACGATTTATAGTTTGAATGAAAAAACGGAACCCTGAGATAAATAACAAAGGTTCTTAAAAGACTTCCCTTATTTCAGCACCCACATGGAAATCAAAATTCAGAACATAAAATTCAATAAATTCATTCACATTTCAACCACCATAATTAATACAAAATTTTTAATTTGACACACTGATTCATCAACCTGAAATGAAAGACAAATTTATATGACAAACCTGATTTATAAATATAAAAAACTCAATTTCATTATAATTTGGTCAGCCAAACTGAATTACAGATAGGCCACTGAATTTCATATTAAATCATTCTAGCACAATTTTGAATCAATATCATTTGACCCTCAAATAATATAAAGTCCCTTTATAACATTAAGAATAAGTTAATTAATTTAGAAAAATAAAATTTTTGACAAATATCCAATAAAATATTCGAAAGCATTACACTGATTTTTTTCTGGTTCCAAAATATGAAGTTTTAAAAATCCATGTTTCCATAAATTGGAAATGCTCAAATATACTTATTATTGTATAGGAACCTACTTGGGCTGACACATTAGACAGATGCAGCTTGAAAGAAGAAATTACTTCAAGGACAAAAGTTGTGGACTTAAGATGATTATTAAGTAGGATTCAGTCTTTTTCATAATTACGAAGTCTTGCACTCACTCACAAGTGCAAACAATTAAAAAATATATATCCAACCATCCATCCACCCACTAAATGTTTAAAAACGTGCACCATAGTTAGTCGATTGAGGCTGCAAGGGGGCAGATTACGTGTGGGTGGAGGTCAAGACACATATATACATATATACAATATATATACTATACACAAAGGAAAAAAAAACAAACAAAACAAGAAAAACAAATCATATTAAACTATTAACTGGGCACTTCTGCTGTCTTTGCGACAAAATAGCCATGATGCTTTCAAGAGGATAAGCATACACATGTGCTTAGGCTGATAACAGATAATTTATCCCACATTTTACAGATTTGTACTGGGAATTGATTTTTTTATAGTAGAAGGCAGTAGTAAATAGGACAAGAGAAAGATATTTGGCATTTTCCAATGGTCCTGTACATGCACACACCCTCAATGGGATCATCTCCAAGAAAGACTACAAAAAGGCATGCCTGCATGCAAAAATTCATGGTTCATGGGCATGTTCAATGTTTTAAGATCCATAGAAAATGCTTATTTTATGCTATTTCTCTGAGCCCTACTTTTGGAATGCATCATGCTTGAGTGGTGGGGTAGGCAAATAAATACTTGACCCATTTAAAAACCACCTCTCAAAAATCGTTGTGAAAGAACCAGCCACTACCCTCAATGCATTCATATGTGCTGGAGGGCTTTTGTATTTCGGTACGCGCAGCTTGAGAATAAGCTAACATTATACTTTTCAAGTCCCTATTTGGGGCAAATGACTCCCCTTGGAACCAATCACAGACTTAGTAACACATTTTAATTGATGGAATTAATAGGAAAGATGATGGCTGTTGCTTGGTGCTGGGTCAAGCAGCAACAGATTCATTATTCCACTTTATTTCCATGCAACTTTCTTCAATGATTCTTTTGGTGGGCTCGGGCTACCGAAACGGATTTCACACGGACCAGTCACCGACCACCGACCTTTCCCGTCAGGAGGACAGTATACTTCTCACAGCCTCATCGAGTGCCAAGTCTCCACCTCCTACTTCCTTTGACAGTGTGTTAACTACCCCTTCTTCAGGATTTTCCAAAGCCACTTCCTCCACCTCACACACCATCTCCTGGGAGGCACCATCATGGTGGTCACTCTCACTTCTTTCAACAGTCCGCCTTTCGCCCCCATCCTCCTCCTCTTCCAGAGTCACATCAAAAACGTCCTCAAGCCCCAAGCCCTCATCTTCAGCACGCTGAAGGTTCAATATACTGTCGATTGCACTTTGCACTTGAGCATTTATGTCATCATCTTCACACAGATTTGAGTTTTCCCCAACGTTACCTCCTCCTGGATCATCTAATGGAGGTGCTGGACCACCCAGTCCTGGTGACCGGCTTGCATCACACGATGATTCTTCCCCGCTGGCCCCAGGCATTTTCCGAGCACCTGGTTCTCCATTTGGAGGATGGTCGACGTCCCCACTCCCCTCCTCCCTTTTAACCCCACAATACACACTCAGTTCCTTCTGTATTGCCTCCCACTCATCATATGGCTTCTCTTCTTCAGTCTCACCCTTCACGCGTTCATTTTCCTCCTTCACCACTGGCACAGCCGAATTCCTGACAATTGTATACCGGCCTTCCTCAGCCTCTTTCTTGATGGACTCGCTCTTCAACACATCATGCAAGTTGATCCTGACTTCTTTGAGGCCTGGCTCACTACTTGTGTTAGAATTCAGATTTGCAGCAGCTGCATTACTAGATAAATTTTCCTTTTTGGCCACACCATCATCTTCTTCATCATCAGATTTAGCTTTCTCCTCCTCTTTCTTTTTTTCCAATTCTGGAAAGAAAATAAAAAAACATAATAAAAGAAATTCAATATTTTAAGGGCAGAAGATTGTTCTTTGAACTACAGGAATGGGTCAATTATAGCATACTAATGATTATCTAAAGAATTTCATCACTAAGCAGTGTTATCCTGGCAATCCCCGAGTTATGCAAGTCTTGACTCGCACAAATTCATAGTTACATAGGAGGCAATTTCATCCATATATGCCTTTCACTCTCGAATGTGAGCATTAAAAAGTAAAATTTTCACTTGTAAACTGGCTGGTGGAGAAAATATCGAATAGTTATAGAGATTTTTAAGTGATAGGCAAAACAAATAGGTCAATTTTATCTTTCATACCGGAAATTTTCATTAATATAAATTAATTTTTGTAGCAAAATCACCTTAAAATCTTCCAGTGTCCTCTACCCTAGTCATCAATGTAACAATTTACAGTAGTAGCAAAACAAGTGGTTGCACTCACTCCATTACGATGCTGCTTATTTAAAATACAGAGCTGAACATCCAAATTCTGATTGTCATCTGTTTGTAAATTGTCACCAAAGGTTTCACCATGCCCTTGCTGGGTTAAAAGAAAAGAATGCAAGTACAGAATTCTTTATTTCAGACAAGACTTGGTTTGTACCATAAATGTTTCTTTTACAACATAATGAAACGTGACTGATAGCAGCAGTAATTGAGAAACCGTTGGAATGCAATGTTACCACTATGTATGTGCGAAAATGAAATCCAAGGGCACCTATTCTATGTAAAGACATTTTCATGAGTGACTCAATTCCATTATGTACCTCTTCAATAAGCATCATCAAAGTGGCAGTCAGTTGTTATTTAGACTATCAGAGTATTACTTAATAGCAATGATTTGACCATACTTTCTCCAACCACAAACCTCTACATCCTTTTGAACTCTATCCTCGCATTAAAATGAGAAACCCTTATCATCCTCTTTATTATTTTGTCAAATCATCTCCTTATTCTTTGAGGTGGGGCATTGTTTACTGAAAAAGAATGTCTTGAGGTACAAATATTAACAAAAAGAAAAGTGTGAGCCAGGCTTTAAGTCCTCAACTCTTGGATGATTTAACTGACTGCCTTAAAGTTGTTTTTCTGCCCCAAAATACAACTGCCCTTCTACAACCAATGGATCAGGGTGTCATCGCATCATTCAAAGCAAATTACTTGCACAAGGCATTGCTGATACTATTGCTGCCTCAGATGGGGATGGTGGAATGTGGATACTAAAGGAGTTTTGGAGGGCTTACAATGAACATCACGCTCTAAAAAATATAGTCACCATGCGAAGATGTGACATACTAAAATATGTCGTTTGGAAAAACTTTGCCCCCTATCTAGTACATTTTGAGGATTTACGTAGAATGCTGTTGTCTAATTGATCGATCAAATTGTTGATCTTGCATATGCACATTGCACTGAACTTTGTGGGAATAAAATATGACCAAAAATTTGCTCAGCATTTCTCCATATCGATTGCAATCTCCACAGCATGGACTAGGAGGAATTTTAGACTATTGTAAATTTCAACTTACGTAGTGCATGACATCTATTATTCAACTCGGGGAATGCCTGTATAAACAAATTGGACAAAATTGAAACACTACCTATGGTTAAAGAAGAAAGAAATGTTTCGATAAATGCATGGACCAAGGTTTATAAAGTCTATGATATTAACTTTACTGAGATGAAACTTTTCAAGCAAGGGCGGGACAAAATAGGGTAATAACAGTTAATTAAATTAACTAGATACAGTAGAGTGCCGATTATCCGTGGTAATGGAGGGGGAAGCCTAATCGGATAGTTGAAAAAAATGGATAATCCGTTCATTTTCCTAGTAGTTTTGCCCTGAGTTTCAGCGCCATGGTATCTTTGAGTCTTTAGCACACATTCCATTGAAATACACATTTTCCAGCCATCACATTTTACGGCCAATCATTCATTCCATTTACTTCTCCAAAATTCAGTGATGTATCTTAATCTGACGCCCAATGCATCCCATTTTTATACGCCTGACTACTATTTGCCTAGCAAAACTGTTTATTACTCAACGTATTACGCTCATTTCGAGGAATCTGAGACTATGCTGATTGGTAAAATTAGCCTCGCATTTCTTAACTTCCCGTACAAAGCTCGTCCCAATAGCTGACCCAAAGTTGAACGACTACAGTTTGTCTGAGTTAAATTCCTCCACAGCTACAGCTCAACAAAGCACATGCCTCTTCTGCGGAGATAGAGAGTCACTCCTCGAAGTTCCGACCGTTCCGCCTATCGAAGTAAACAAGTCAAGGTCACAGATCAGCCCTATTCCCGAACACATGAGGCCACGGACGCTACTTACCTCCTTTTCGCATGCAGTGGTGTGCTTACAAATTGATTCTTAATCCAAATATTTTAACAGCTTCTGATGCATCCTGTAATAAATTGGGTATGGAAAAATTGTATCCTCTATGTATCAATAGAAGTTTCTCACAGGAAACTGTGAGTAACTTTTACGTTTCCAGGTACATGAATACAAAAAATCCTGACTTCAAGCAAATATTTACAAGATGTTAAAAAAATCTGTCACTTTCTTTTGTAATTTTGCATTGCATATTTTCTTTTTAGTATCCATTCTAATTTTTCCAACACACAAAATGTCGGCATGGAAGCGTAGTCTTCCTGTTTCAAGAAATCCATCAAAGTTTCTACTGATTCCAGCGTAATTTTGAGGGAAACTCATCTTGTTTCGATTGTTTCTTCCTCATCACTTTTGAATTCACCTGCACACATGAAACTAGTATTATGGGTTATGGTAGGGGAGATAATGGCATCATCATCAAGAATCTGATGTCCTTCTAATTCATCGTCATGACTGAGCCACTCATTAATATTTTCTGTGTTAGCCTCAGAAAACTGATTATTGCCGGCAATTATTGATCGGATGGTGTCAATAAATTTGAAACTCTCTGGGTCCTCTTAAAACCCCTCAAACCCATCAATCGATTCATCAAAATCACTCTAAATTTTCCTCCATGACCGAGAGATTGTAATTTTCGTCGCCATTTTCCAAGCTTGATCAGACAGGTAAAATGCTTCTTTCACTTTCAGTTTTTTCCAAAAGTCGATCATGTCAGTGCCTTCTTTATGAGCAGCGCCAAGAGTTCTCGACGGTAATGTCTCTTTATAGTCATTATCACACCTTGGTCCATTGGCTGGATCAATGAAGTCACATTTGGGGGTAGAAATGCAGCGAATATAAGGCCGTCTGCACTTTTCAGTTCGCTGTCAAGGGAATGTGATGGGGCATTGTCGATGAAAAGAATCACCTTTTGAGGTAAGCCTTTTGTTTTTAAAAAATGCCTCACCTCTGGAATAAACTTGGAGTGGAACCAGGACTTCCCTCCCTATCCCTCGTCCAGAATACCCGAAGAACCAGAATATCCCTCGTTATCCATGCTGATTTGCTACTGAAATAATCCACTGGCAAAAATTTCACTGCTATACCTTTCAAAGAGCAAGGATGTTTTGCTTTTACAATGCACATCAGTTTCATTTTATTCTCCCCGCTAGCATTCGCACAACACTTAATCGTTATTCTCTCTTTATTGGCCTTATACCCCGGAGTGGATTTCTCCACTTCCACTGCTAACGCTTTGCTCGGAAGACACTTCCAGTATTAGCCAGTTTCATCAGCGTTGTACACTTGGTCAGGAGTGAGTCCGAAATGATCATTCATCCTTTTAAAGTCCTCTTTTTAAAGTCACCTGCGGCCCCCTGGTCACCACTTAGTTTTTCACCAACTATGTTCAACTCTCGAATTCCATGGCGGTTCTTAAATCTTTTCAACCACCTGGAAGACGCTGAGAATGTTTCATTTGTCCCCACCTGTTGATGGAACACCTGTGCCTGTTTACACAAAATCGGTCCACTAACAGGCACTCCTTCACTTCTCTTCTGCTGAAACCATTGGTAGAGTGCATTGTCCACATCAGTTACAGCCGAACCTTTCATTTTTTTTCTCTTTGCAGTCCACTCGTGCTATCCGATTTTGAAGCATAGTTCAACAACTTGGCTTGATTTTTTAAAATATCATGCACTGTAGTGATTCCTATGCCACAATCCGCCGCTAAATTAGCCGGTGACTCTCCCTTGGACGCCCTTTCAATAATTTTTAACTTCTCGGAAATATCTAATACTACACGCTTCCTCTTTCCCGCGGAATTACTCATTTCTAATCTATAATTTTGCTAATGAAAACCATAGCCACCAAAAGACTACGGTGTCTTTTGGTGGCTACGCGGAAACTTGCCAAATGTAAAACGTCCGCGGAAGCAATGTAAACTGAATGAACTCGCATGCCCGAGTTGCGAATAAATTAAGCAATGAGCAGAGATTCAGTAGACTCAGCATAATGCAACAGTGTCATGTGCATTGTTGAACTGCCTATTGCAGGAAAATCTTTTTCGTCGGCAAAAAGTAGCAAATTTGTCGACTTGTATGTTGATGTTCGACCTGTCGAACACTGTGTGCTTCTCACTGTCTGTCTGCTACTGTCTATGAGTGCAGTCAGAAGTGGTAGCAGGTGGGGGGAGAGGGGAGGGTTGGAAAAAGAGAGTGGGGGGAACTTATTGAGGGACTGATCGTTCGATAATCTGATGGTCGGTTAATCGGATGTCGGATAATCGGCGCTCTGCAGTATTATTTTAATGAGATGCAATATTTTGAAACAAATATAATCAATGAATCTAAGTTTTAGCCCTCAGGGACAACAAAAAAAAACATAAGGATGTGCATAATAAAATATAGTTATAAAAAGTAACAACTCATCATGATTAGAAAACACATGTAATTACAACAAGATGCTGCATGACTAAAAAAATATCAGTATATTGTGCATTTCTTATTTTAATATTTGCCATTAAATGAAAAAGATAAGCTGTTCACTCATTAACTTCTAGCAAAAAAAGAATGACCTTGAAAATGAAATTAGATAAAAGCCCCTCAACTGTAGGTGCCAATGCAGAAGATAAGCCAGAGAAAATAAATTTTCCAAATTCATATAAAAGACTACAATTGGCTATGAACAGGGCTGCAAAAGCACCATGATAGAAACAAATATTGGAAAATATTTACAATCAATTTTAGAAATTTGTAAGCAAAAACTCTTGTAATTGTAAGCCAATTTGATTGTATTCAGACCTAAGAATGTTTTCATCATTTATTTTTGTAACCCACAGAGAATAATACACCCTGCTTTAATACCAACCTTCAGCAAGATGAGCCTCTTCTTTTAACCTTTCAAGGGCCAATTGTTCTTCTGCCACAAACATACGGTCGATCATCATCAACTCGGATGTCCGCACCTCTTTCTGCAAATATATTTAAACTGGTTTAAGTATACAAATATGAAACTCTTAATACAAATTTCATGTAAAAAAGTGTACCATGGATGTCTATAAGATCTGAGAGGTACAAAATTGCGAAGAGCAAATGCAACCACTAATAAGAAATTTCTCTTTGACAATTTTTAAGTAGCTAAAGTAAGGGCTAGCTTCAAGCTCACATCAAAATCAAAATATATGGACATGTAATGAACTTAATGGAGTAAATATGCAAAGCCACTTCAATATAATAGCAATTTGACTCAAGGACTAAAATAAGCCTTCATCAATAGTCACATTGGACAGTAATGAGGGAAATCAACATTACACAAACCATTCATCTTCTACTCAGATTTACTATAATTAATTGGCCGACTACAGATATATACAATATCAAAGAAAATAATCTATTTACATTGAAATGCAGTTGTAGGATGAACTTTGTTTGACACATTACAAAAAGAAAACAAGAGCGATGCATATAATACAGAAGGGAATTTAAAATAGCCAATTCAGTCACTTGATACTTACAACTAAGAGGTAATACCTTCCTAAATAAGTAGCAGAGTAGACTCTGATTATTACGAAGTTCATAGGACCAGAATTGGTGGTTCAAATTAATGGACTTGATATCAACTTGTTTTCTATAAACATCAACCAAAATATCCCTTTGCTGTTTTTCTAGTTTGTTCAATCTTTTTCATGTAATAGCCATGCAGGGGAATGATTAAAGATGAGTAAATAAGATAAACAATCAAAATATGTGCAAAGATATGAAATCCAACATTCAATCATCTTCAACTTCTCAGAAATGTCTTACATGAAGCACTTCTTCTATCCCAAAGAATTTGACATTTTATATAAATTATACTACTGAAAGAAACATAGTAAACACAAAACTGGCATGAAAGCAAAATATGCTCGCATCCCGTGCCACCCAAACACTGAGCAGTGATTCAGGAGACTCACTACAATGCAACACTGTAATCTGGACCACTGAAAGACAGCTGCAGGAAAACTTGTGAATGGGCAACATGAAGCTATTTTGCAGACTTCAACATGGCCACTACTAAGAAACAGTAGCAGGTGAGGCGGGAGGGATGAGAGGGAAAGTTGAGGAGGAATATGGGGAGGGGTTGCAGGATGATGGTCAGATAATCGTCACTGTACTGTATCCGTACAATCCTCATTTCTATCAAATGAGTAAGTTTTCCCAACACTTTCCATGATTTTGCAATTGCTTTAGTAAATTGAATCTATCCAGTTTCCATTTAAATTAAAAGTAAATTCCAAATGAAATTTTGACAATCATAATTCTAGCCATTTTTAAAAAAAATGCTCTGTTGCCATATATCTTAATTGAATTAACTTTAATTCCACAATAAGAACATTCATATTTACTTTGTAATTAATCTATGGTTACACAGAAAAATTGAACTCAAAGGTTGGGTAAAAGAGGTTTCACAGTAAATATTTATACCTTGCAATGGTGACCAAGAAAAAACCTTTCTGGTCAACCCCTAAAACAAGAGTTACAACTGGGAAATACTCGCATTTGCATTTATTAAAAACATTCCTTAAAATTATTTTCACCAAACCATAAGCAATTATGAATTAACATATAGCCATAAGCAGAAAAATACTCACCATACTTTCCATCAACAAGAGATAGCGATATTTGGCTGTCATTTGTGAGAATTTATCCAATAGGTGTCGAGCAGTTGCTTCGAAAATCTCATCTGCTTTGTCCAGGTCTCTGGCTGAAAGAACTCTCTCATTCAATACATGGTATCTAACGAGTCTTTTACAAGCATCAGCTCTATCCGTGAAGGGAGTATGGACATCTGGATTTAGAGCCCCAGCCTGATCTGTTCGAAGTTGCTGTTCAATACTGGAATGATAAGAATAATTTACTGATTGATGCCACTTAGGGCAAACACTTATCAAAGCAATCAATGTCTTAATGCAAGAAAGCAATACCTGGGCTGAGTTATGTACCTATAAAAAGAAAATATTCTTTTTGGTATTCCTCCCTTGGCTTCACAGTGCAACAAATTTTACACACAAAATTAATATTAATGCAGCTACCCATCAACATACAACTATCCAAAGTTACCACCAAAATTATTTCAAAAAGTGAGTTTTCAACTTCTTCACAACAACCAATGGGCCAGGCAGCAACTAAAACATTTAAACACTTTCATATGAAATATACCAGTGGTTTCCAGACTTCAAGTGACAGTGAACTCAAAATGCCAACTGGCAACATTGCCACACGACTATCAATTAATTTTATAACAAGTCTAATAGTGAGTTAATTTCACCGGTGCTAAAAAAAATGTTCATTTTGATTTAAGTCAATTGATGGAAGTTGTTCTTCATATAATTTCAATCATGAACATTGAAACAGTTTTAGGACTGTTTCAATTTTGCTTCATAAGGTATGTTTGATGTGATTACCATCGGATATTTAAAATTATTGACAATATGTTTTAATTCTCAGCCCTTGTGCAAGGCTATTCCTCATGGTGCTAGTTGTCTAATTATATAGATCAGCGATCAACAACGTAATGCATGCATGCCACCAGATGAAATGCGAAAGGTTCATCAGTGCTAAGCCAAGAAAAAGGCGATCAGACAATTAACTTTAAGTTACTCTGGGGTGGCACGTGCCCAGATAGTAGTTAAATTATACGTAAAACATTGAATGCAATTAATGTCAGTTACAAACTTCTGATACAGGTGCTTCAAGACCATTTTGTGCCTCCATTCTTCATCCCTATAATAGATAGCAGCGTTGAAAACTTATAGGCAGAATTATACACAATTGTGCTATAATTTAGGGCCAATATTGCTAACTTTATTTGTAGTTTAAATGGTTACATCAAAAATTAAAATGACCTTTAAATCAAAGCAGCATCATGCAGTGTATGAGTGCGTTGAGAAGGTTTTTAAACTATGCATTCCAATGCTTTACCTATTGATTCTGACTTATAACCAAATATTCAGCGCATGCTCCAATCGCAAGTCGGGGTACCTGAATTTTAAAGACTCAATTTCCAATTTTTAAAACCATATGTTAAATATTTAAGTCACTGACATAAAACATAAATCAGCTATAATTTACAATAAAGTTATTACTGCAAACACAAAAATAACCTAGTATTGTAACCTGTAGTAGCCTTAATATTGTAAGGTTCAATAATAAACATTCTTGAAAAAGGATAGGCTTAAGGTATGCCATTAATAGCAAATTATTAATCAATTCATTTCAAACATACAAAATGAAGGAAAAAAATTACACTTATTCCTCTTCATCACCAGTATTCACTCAGAGGACAGGTTTGCTGCAACTCTCTAATCAATTCAATTTTTGACTAACCACTAACTTCATGATAGTTCACTTTTAGATAACAGAAAATCAAACATTTCTCCTAATTTTTCCCACTGAATAATCAACATTGTGAATAAGACATCACTGATATGCATTGATCCAATTCAAAGTTGGTCACTTAAGACACCAAAAAGTTAAATTGTGGCATGGACTATAATAAGACTTACACTAAGATCTGGGATCGTATTCTGTACCTCATATCACCGGTGTTGGGAGACCGCCGGTGATATCTCATCACCGCCTTTCTGATTCTGTAAGCTGACGAGGTGATGATCTTCACCCAAAACTGAGTGATACGGCATCACTAACTGGTTAGCCAGTCTTATCCCATCACCACCTACTATAGCGTCGGTGCGTCAATATTTTCATTGGCAAATGCCGAAAACAACATAAGTAAATAGTGATTTCTGCACAGAGGTCTATTAGAGGTCATTTCAGAGGTCTATTAGAGAGTATACATCAACCATATTTGTAAAAAATATGACTAATGGAGCTGTCAAGATTAGTATTATTCAGACAGAGATGTCAATTGCAATAGCAGGAGGGTGATTCATACAGCTATGCTTCTATGCATCTAATTAAAAAGTCAATAAATTAATAAGCCTTTGATGATATCCTGTGGTAAGTAAAG
Source organism: Ceriagrion tenellum (assembly GCA_963169105.1). Taxonomy (NCBI): domain Eukaryota; kingdom Metazoa; phylum Arthropoda; class Insecta; order Odonata; family Coenagrionidae; genus Ceriagrion; species Ceriagrion tenellum. The sequence goes on from OY720641.1 coordinate 55,887,586, forward strand.
CATGGTAACAAGTAGGATGCATAATAACTCTCACTATGTGAATAATGGTTCCAGCTAGAACTATTTTGTACTTCTTGTTATAGCTAAGTATGAGCTAACACATCGCCTATGGGAATGAGACATTCATGCCATTGCACAACATGAAAAGCAACCTTCCATAATGCTTCACAAAGCATATTTATTCATTAATGGGAGACTTAGATAATAAAATAGTCTCAATGTGATTGTTTCAAAATATGTTGGCATAATTAACTAAGCTTTTAAGTCCTACCTTCAGTTCTCACTCTTAAACACTAAATAATTGAAGTGAAATCATGTGATGGGAGTAAATAAAGAAATCAAACTAATGATAGTATCCTAATATGCCTGATGACAATATTTTAGCAAATATTCCCAGTATGCCCAGGGGAATGCTATCTGCCTTTGGATTCCCCATTATAATTTACCGATAATTTAATTTACTCTTATTTTGTTGCCGTACTTAGTAACTACAATGTCCCCATCAAATTTCATACAATCCCCTATGCAAGCTGAGAGTTCAGTTTTGTACACACAAATAATGATGTAAAAGCTTACATAAATCCCAAATACAATGGCTACATGGTCTTGCCATCACTGTTTTCAAGTTAATTAGAGCGACTGTATCTCGGACACAACTATTTCCTAAAAAACACTATTCATTTCTTCACTACTAAGTAAATGGTAAATTAACCCAATATTTTACAGTCCAAGATGCATGTGGGCATGAATTCCCTTCAATAATATGCACAGCAAAATTCATTTGAACTGATTTCCTTTACTTTGTGAAGTACGAAGTAAAGATCTTACAATTTTGAACACTCAACAAAAAAGTAGTACAGTCAACTCTTGATTATCCGGGCTATTTTCTCCTCCCTTCCCATTAAATTTCAAAGACTATTCCTAAGGGAACAATAATGAAACTCAATAAAAGATCGATGTATCTCAATAAAATGCATATAAATACATATGTAAATGTATGTACCCTATCAATGTATAAAAATATGTCACTTCTTTGGTTAACATAACAATTTAATCACAATATGAAGGTAGTATATGGCTGCTCCTAAGAGAAACGAATGAAAACTCTGCTGCTTATACTTCCAATATTCACCATTGCATTTGTAAGCTTTATTAAGTACTTGCACAGCACATTACCTTTGTACAACGAATGTCATTGCCATGTTAATTGATAGAGTCATATTTGTCTAAAAACAACCCATTGCATTAAATTCCTTCATTTTCATCAGTTTTATCTCCTCTTTTCCATCAGCCGGTCTACCTAGTCAAAATTAACGGACGTGTAATTATGCAATAGCAATACTTTAATGTTCACGAAAACAATAAACTAACTTATATTAGTATTGAAAATTAACTATGCCTATTGCTCAGTACATTTCTTCTTTTCAGTCTTAACTGGCGAATACAAAACTCCGTGCTCCTTAGATATTATTCGTCGATAGACAGTCATTTGTTTTTCTCAGGGCGGCTGTTAGCTAAAGATACAATCGAGTATTGTTACAACGTTCGTGTGGCAAGTTTTCAAAGTTAAAATTGTCTTTAGTTCTCTGCTTTTGCCATTCTGATCACTATGGCAGAAAAGCGGAAGAAAAATGTGCTTCCCATTGCAAAGAAACCCCTCAAAGTGTAAGACTATGAAATGATCAGCCTTTCATGATTTAGGCTCCGCCATGCTTCTTTGGTTCAATCAAAAATGATCAAGTGGTGGCAAAAACTTTCCACGAGTCTTTAGGGATCGAAGGTGATTTTAAAGCTTCTTCTGGGTGGTTGACGAGATTCAAGCAGCAACATGGAATTCATGAAATTGCTATTCAAGGAGAGCGGTAATGTTTCAGCCGCTGATGCTTTACGGCTGGAGTTTACAAAATATCTAAAGCAAGAAGAGTGGGCCCCTGCACAGATTTTCAATGCTGACGAAACAGGTTTATATTGGAAATGCCTTCTGACAAGAACTTTAACATTCAAGAAAGAAGGTTCTGCTCCAGGACATAAATCGTCGAAAGAGAGGATCATAGGTTTGTGCTGTGGAAATGCAACTGGAGACAAATTACGCCTCTCTGTGATAGGCAAATCTAAGAAACCTCGATCGTTCCACTGTGCCACTTTGCCTGTAAATTATAACAATCAGAAGGATGCGTGGATGGACCAAAGTATATTCACGAATTGGTTTCAGAATAAGTTTGTGCCTGAGGTGCGTTGTCTTCTGGCAAAAGCAGGCTTACCACCTAAAGCTGTTTTGCTGTTGGATAACGCCCCATCCCATCCAAGCAGTCGTTTTAACATCAGATGATGGCCTAATAACAGCAAAATTTTTGCCCCCTGATGTATCGGCCATAATTCAACCAATGGATCATGGAGTTGCGGCGATGAAAAAGCATTATCAGGAAAGACTATTAGAGATTATGGCGAGGGAAGACGAGAATTTACTCCAATTTTGGAAAAGATTCTCTCTTGATGCAGTAGAAGGTGTATTTCGTGCATGGTCTTCTGCAAATTCTGCAACTCTTGTTCGGTCTCGGAAAACGATTATTCCTGATCTTGAGGAGAGTTTCTGTGGTTTTTCCGATGAGGAAATGTTAAATACATCAACAGTGCGGTGTTGATTATTGCAGTAACGTGTCTCCATTTTTGGTTGTATTATTAAATAAAAAATATTGATAAAATCAAAATAAAATTATCTTAAGAAAGGTGTTTAAAGTATTGCACTTGCATTAACATGGACCAAGATATAAATTCTCAAAGAACAGTGGAACATCATTTTAACGCTGACCCTCGTTGTGAACGAGGGCATAGTCCAATCTTTGAAGTTAAATATCTGTTGCTTATGTACTGCCCACAACCAAACTTGTTTTGGAGGTAAGACAAAATACTTAAGTGTCAAACTAGACAAAAAAATTTTAATTTAAAAATGGCTGTATTTTTGTTGTTAAATTTTGTTGTTTTGTTATTCACAAAACTGATAACACATTGTTGTTTTACATTCTTTTGCAAACAAAAGAAGATGTCAACCGTTACCAAAGCTATTTTCGTTTAGGAGATATAGCAAAAAGAAAAAAGGTCAAAGTGCAAAATAGTCGAAACTTTGATCGTCTCTAGATCTGCCAAAAAATTTTTTTTCCGAAAATGCTTCTATACTTTTTCATTTAACGCCAGATGAAACCCACACAAAAATTTTGTTTTGAATCAGAGACACCAAGGGTCAACTCACTGCTGATCTGACATGGAATGACCCAATTACTATATTATTAATTAACGGAAATATTTAATTTTTGTCAATTTCTGTCCTTTGGTTAACGTGTTACCTGCTGGATAAAGGTTTCTCGGGTCTTCCACTGGGTGAGCAGGTCCATGGGGCCCAACGTTTCGGAGAACGACTTGTCCTCCATCATCAGAGGGGGGTTTCAGCTTCCGAATCTGTTTCGGAAGATGGATGGATAAGATTTGGAAGCTGAAACCCCCCCTGAACATGGAGGAAAAGTCATTCTCCGAAACGTTGGGCCCCATGGACCTGCTCACCTGGTGGAAGACCCGAGAAACCTTTATCCATCAGATACGCCGGGAAAATCTGAGATCCTTCATCGTTTTACCTGCTGTTATGCAAAATATTTTCCACCCTACGAAGTAAAATGTCGATATCACGACCACATTTATTATATTATCGATTATCCGTGTTTTTCAATTATCCAGGCCTCGTCTTACATCCATTGGCACAAATAACCGAGAGTTGACTGTATATGACGACAATATATGTATTGTCAAATAATTCTAACAGAAAATAAGTGGAGAAGGATTGCATGGATTATTGTCAGTGTCAATGAATTACTCTTACTTGAAAACTTATACATGGTCTCTGAGGGTAATTATAAAAACTATTAATTATTGCTTTCTTAGGTCAAAAATACATAATACCCACTCATTCTGACATATGCAATTCTGAAACATATCAAATCCTCCTCATGATAGACAAAACTTTTAAGTTGTGTCCATAAAACACCCTGCTACTCCTTTTTTGCACAGTATATAAGTCACTATACCATACTTGTCATTGATTATACCATTTATGGATAGGCGACAGAAAAAATTGGAAAAATAGTGAAACAGAACTGGGGAGAGGAACATGGAAATTATGCATACACACAGTTTTGTTTTTTAAAATATCCTCATCCTGTTGCCGTGAGGGTGGAATTCCTCTTCACTACATGTAACTTTTTTCCAAAAAAAACAAATAAATCCTTAGTGAAATCCAATTCCAGAGGCATTTTCAAGGAATTTCATCTACATCCAATCATGAACTTCACAAACATTTGCCTGCCTCAGTCTGGGTCAGGTGTTTTGTTTACATTGAATTGTCCTATGCTTTGTGAGTATGCCATCATTGACTACTGAGTATTAGTGGGAACTGTACCAAGATATTTTCTTACATATCACCATCAGCGGGTGGAGAAACATTACCTGCCAACTACAGAATTTCAAACGGAGATAATGGGTCAAGTTTTCCTGGGAAGTTCATTGCTAGTGATAGACATCACCTGAGTCACAAAAAAATAACCCCAAGCATTTTCATGGCGAATGATGATAGAGATATTATTAGGACTCCCACCATGTTAGGTGTTCAGCAACTGCCAACATTTCTATGGGTGACATCCACATATGATAACAACGGAAGTGTCATTTATCAAAATGTCAGAAAGTTTCACTTTTCCTTGTGGCAGAAAAATTTTGATACATTCATATAATGTGTAAGAAGCAATTTTATAAACTATCTCTGTCCTTAGTGAGGACCTCATTTATAACTGTGATCTGTATTCTTATTATTGATAAATGCATAAAAGCCACACACAAAAATTCTGCACTTCTGTGGTTATCTTGAGAAGAATAAATGAGTGCTTACATAGTGGGCTCAACAAACATATTAGCTACTGCCAGGATATGTAACTTACAGGGAGACTTTGTTGATAGTTGGCCTCACAGGTGATAATGCTGGCCTTTTCACAGCTCCACGAGGAGATTCAGCATCAGTGGATGAATCCATAGGCTGTACGGCCATTTCTTCTGAACTAGGTTGACTGGCCTCATTGCATGTCCTGTTCACTTGAGAATTTGAAACTTGAACTCCACAAGTCACTGTTGAATTTGATGTTTTGCAACTGCTGATTTGGGGTGAACTGACCGGTATTTGAGAAACAGATGATGACATGGCTGTTTTTGACGGTGATGTTGAGCATGGCGATGACCCCATTGACTGTTCTTCCGTAATAATTGTAGTTCCTCCCTGCACCGGGGGAAAAAAGTTATCTCTAAATTTCTGATAGCATTACAAAGAGCTTGCTTAGTTCTAGAGGTGATTGTAAAGGAAGGTGAGTTTTATAGGGGCATCAGTGCTAAGCTGGAGAATGAGGTAGATATTTATCTAGTAAGTGGGAGATAATGCTTGGAGAGACAAAATAAATAGAAAACCTCCCACTGAATAGGCAAGAGAAATAATATGATATCACACCTCAATGTTTATATAATTATCATATGAAAAAATTATCAGAAAAAGCAAAAAACAAAATTTGTCAGGATATAGTATAAAGGTAATCTCATATTCTAAAAAAATAAATAAAAAATAACATATTAAATAAAGAGGCGATGTTTAATATAATGCAATATCATTCATAAACTTCACAATGTCACATTATTTAGATAGGACAGAGCATGCAAATGATAATTACTTGATGACTGATAGCAACTACAAAGATTCATGCACTTTATTTTTGCTACAAATTCTTTCAAGCCTAGTTAAAGACAATATTTAACAGTTAGTTCATGGATATATTTAGTCAGTGAGACACCCAAAGATAGTTGAAATTTATTAAAGCACATCAAGAGTGCTAGAAAAGTGTACAAATAAGTTTTCACATGGCAAAAATAATAAATCTGACATAATTGAGCCTTATGATTATTACTTCCTTTTCATGAGTCATTTACCCAATTTTCAAATCATAAATTTGCAACAACTTCAACAAAAGATTTTCCCAGAATACCCTAGAGGAGAGAGGCAAGGGGTCTGGCTAGGTGTGACAAAGGAGAGATGAAGTGATACCACATGGTAAGTGCCATAATTTTGACCAATAAACATAATAGATTCAAATGGGATACTTTGACCAGTTTAACATGAGATCGACCTGAAAGTCCAAAGTGAATTGAGTAAAAAGACTATGACCTTTCATTACAGAGTTAAGAAACTATGGAACTTATGGTAGTAGTAATCAGTGAGGGGTGATGAGAAATAAAAATATGGCGTGATGAGCTACAAGAATAAAAATGGCCATAAATGAGGAGAATTTCACATTTGACAAGCTGAATAACTGCCAAATGCGGCTTTAAAGAAGGTCCTCTTTACTTATCCTTATGGTTTACAAAACTTATAAATTTATACACTTACTTGGGTATACTAAGAATTACCATATGCTTAGATATACAAAATAGTTTTGTAAACCCACAATGGATGATATAACCATTAACTTGCAATATATAGCCTCACAACAAAAACAGCACACTCAAAAATACAAGCTGATGAGATGAAAGTCAAAGAGTAAATTTCTTGTTGAGGCAGTAAAGCTTCTTTTTCAATTAAGATAATTCAACTTACATAATGATATAACTAACACTATTCCCAAAAAATTCTGACTAAATGTAGAAATTAGCTAATGTCAAGAGGCAACAATGGATGAGGAAAAGGCATTGATAAAAAGAAGTGGTTCCCATTTTCTCATTCCTTTCATGTATTATGGAATTCTTCATTTCTTCCAGTTTCTTAAGGGAGAGGTGACTAATTTACCTTTCATGTGCTCTCAAACATCAGTTTGTTTGCCTCTAAAGAGGAACTTTTAGATTACAAATTCATAAACAATAATTTTTAGAAAATAAATGGTACTGAATTGGTGATGTCAACTCAAAGTGCTTTGTACACTTTGAATATCTTGCACTTCTGCGATTATTAGCGTCATTGTTTCCAAGTTTCTCTCCATTAAATACAAATCCCACTATTTGCTTGATTTCTTTTCAAGACCTACCAGGGAAAAATACATTAACAGGAGAGAGACTAATTCCATATAGCCTTGGCACTAGGTGACACATTCATGGAGCAAGAATCACTTTTCTCACTATTGCTAACTTGATAACACTATCTTGAACAGAGATAATATATTCCACAAATATGACTTTATTTGGTACAGTTAGTAATTTCTTTTGTCCAATCAAGCCATACTAAGAATGAAGGTTTCATAGTCACTTGCAAAAGAATTCAAGTAACTGAGTAACATGAACTGTCTCTCTCATGTTGACTGAGTATGAAATAGTTGACAAATCATGATTATGCATATCACCTATGAGCTGATGAAACACTATTACAGATGTGTTGGAAATTTATAAATCGAGTCTTTGGGTCACCATTGAAAGGATTACAAAAAATCATACAAATGGAGGACATACCTTTCTTTAAAAGAATGTATACTCAAATATTTAAGACACCAACTCAGGCTCTACTAAATGAACTGCTTATTTACACAAAATGAAGATTTCACTTCGAAATTCCACACTGACTAGCTAAAAAAACAACAACCTGTTTCATAACAGAGTGAAGTTTTCATCGTAAGAAATAGCATAATAATAATAATATGAATCTAATGTACATATAGTGAAATATGGGCTACCAGGAATCTTAAATGGAAAACATGTTAAGAACATGGCCATATCGTTTTACAATATGTGTAGTACCACAGAAAAATTACTAGCTATGATACGTAACATGTACATATATTAGAGGATAAAATTATTATGGGCAGAAATTATTGGCAAAGAAAAAGGCACTATAGAACATCACACCCACCAAATGCAACATATCATGCATTTTCTCAAATTCATTAACATGCTGATATTAAAATGAACTGCATTTCATGACAAAAAAACTAAGTGTTAATATAGGGAATACTTCTTAAACTCATAACACTAAACATTTATTCAATACAGCTAAAAAAATCATGCTAGAATGCAGAAATTAAAGTAAGACATGTAAGTTTACATTTATCCTAATCTTTGTGTATGCAAAAAATGAGCGGCCATACTCAGCCAAAGAAAGGGTAGTTATTGCCATGGAACACAATATATTAGAAAAATAAATATACCTATTGCAGAGAAGTGGCATGGTAGAGAGTGGTAATCTCTGGAATACTCATTGGGAGTTGATAGGCAGCAGAATTAGATGGATAGGTCAAAGAGAGGTAACATAAATGTAAGACCTTCCAAGTACTGGTTAGAGAGAAAATAACAAAACTGACAATTTCAAATATGAGATGCAACCTAAAATCTTCTAGACTTGGAATATCAAACCCATAAGATACCAACAGCTTACTCACAGTAATTTACCCTAGCAGCAAAATGATCATCACAATGTTGCAAACTTCTAAAATCATCTCCTATTGGTCTTCTTTGACCTCAACAAGAATCTCCCAATTATTAATTGTGCAATGTTATTAATACATTTATCAACAATCAGCATCATGGGAATAAAAATGAAGTAACATGGTATCTACAATGTGGGGAGAGAGTGTGGAATGATACACATCTTGTCATAAACGCATGTAGACATTACCTATGACCCCAAATTGTCACCAGCAATTACATATTTCTCAGTGTTATGACGATGTTCACCACAGCTGACATCAAGAAAATGAAAGACGATTTTACTATTGCTTGTCTGAAAAGATCCATGAAATGAATAATGCTTTGTCTGATAAGATCCATGGAAGGAATTTCTTAGTGTTTCAAACCCAACTTCTCTGATAAAATTTGAGGAATGAAACTGCAAGGCACTTTAGGGATGACATCCAGTATTCACTATTCCTATCTTCAGATTGTTCGATTTACTTGTTATAATACATAGAGATTCATATCTGCTTATGGCTGTCAATACTGCTCTTTAGTAAGAAATACATCTCAATTTTTAATGAGCATGCAACTCAAAAAAATAATTTGGCTAACTGACAACTTCATTCTCTTGGACCTGATATATATTTTTCTTCATGCCAACATGCTATGCACCAAATCCTCAATCATAAAATTCATTTTATTTCTAATAAAAGCAACAGCATTTAGAAGGTTGTGAGAGACATAGGGAAGTCCTCTTTTAGTCTTCTTTAAGTAATGATGTACTCCTGCTATCACAAAAACTTGGGAATAGTGGATACAAAAATATCATAGTTGAAAATAAAATGTACATAGAGCTATGTGACTTGTCTGGGAGAATAAACTTTTAATGGATTCTGATATTTCTTTCTACTCTATAATTACTTGTTTTGGACTTTGTTTACTCGCTTCCTTTTTTATATCACTGGTGCAGCCACAGAAAACTCAGAAGACTGTTTAACGTTTATGTAATTTGATCAGTCCTACAATAAAACAGGAGAGAGAGCTATAGTAATTATGCAATTTATCTGCAGAAATTAAAATTATTCAAGATAAGAAAAAATGGTGCCACCTAAAAAACCAGAGCAACCTAAAACAGCTGTTTCATTGTACCTCCTACAATATGTACATTCTGCTCATTGAGAAACAGAAAATCTCTACTTCGAAAAAAAATAAACCATGAAATTCAATACAAATCAAATACTTTTGATTTCGAAGATGAATCCAGCAAGTCACACAAAACAGTCATTTCCTCAACATATCAGGAGTAAATTCATGTTAAATATTTGTACTCACAGTGAAATACGGACTCCTCGAGGAAGCTACTTACAAATTTGAAACTACTGTAACTTTCTTTCACCATAATTTTTTCACTAATCTCGAAAAAGGTTTCTATATTATTAGCAATAATTCAAAATCGTCAATATAGGTAGTCAAGCCAAAACACAAAACAAGCACAGCAACACAATATAAAAATGAAATTGAAGTCCAAGCGATTAGCAATGAAATAAAAGAGGCAAGCAATATAAAGTTAAGTCCCTTGTTCTACTACAGCAATATGGAGTTCTCACCTACAGTCAAGTCAGGTAAATACGATTTGAGCCAACAGTTGCATCCACAAACTAGCCAAATGGCAGGGTCAAAAAATAGAATACAATGACAAGGTACGAAGAGAACTGTCTACTGGTACAAACCTGGATTTGCTTATTTAAAGCAGACTCTACACTAGACGATTCCCCCTCATCCTCTGCCGATAGACTATTACCCCCAATACAAACGTACAGTTCCCTCTGGGGACCCTGCACATTTAAGCTTCCACTGACAACACTATTTGTAGATATGGGGGAATTAGGGCCACTCTGACACGTTGTCACGGGAGTTGAATCATTGATAACAGGGGTAGCAGGGGTGACAGATGGGGAATGGACGGTGGTTGATGGGGACGGAGGTTCAGGCGACGATATGCTGCCAGTGGGACCCACATTTGATTTATTTGGCCTTGCTTCACAACTGGTACCCTTTGACACTCCGCCAGCATGCTGTTGGTTTGCAGTCGAAGTCACCGCCTGCTGGGGAGCCAATGGGATAATCTGGTTCCCCACTTGATGGTAATACCGAATGGTAGGTGATTGCGAAGAGGAAGAGGAAACCTGTAGTAAAGCAAGACAGGAATGCTGAAGATGGTGGAGTTGAATAGGCAAATGCACTCATCTAAAGGGCCTAGGAAGCATATCAAATCTAAAGCAAACCACTAATTGTCACTCGATGGAAAACAATAATGAAGTACAAACCACAAACAAATGAAAGCATCCGTATCTAAGAGCCAGCTTTAGGATAGAAATTCATATCAACTGCCTAGTTAGGTCCTTAAGGTGAATTATGCAAGCTTCAGCCCAACTTTTTCCAAAAAGAAATTCCAAATCCACTGTTCTACACGCATCAGAGACAGCATAAAGAGATACCAGAAAATACCAGATTTTACTAAAGGAAAACATCGTGAATTATTTACAAAAAGAATACAGGCAGGAATTATGAGTGATCTCTCACTAATGTGTCTCAGACTACCAATGGTCAGCCCTAGAAAGGCTTCTGCTTCAACTTGTAAAATACTTATTTCTAATGTACTATTCCAAGGTATAATTATTCAGAACATGACTGAAATGGCTTAAACTGCAAAACGAATGGAAATTTTAACTAACATCTTTTACAACCTTGAAAGAGAATTTAAAGAGAACTTTCTGAAAAGCTATGGGGCAGCAGCAACATTAAAAATTTCTCTTATTACAAATGCTTATTTTTTTAGTATTCAGCATCCACAACAGCACCGTCATGTGAGTGAATAGTGATGTGAACATTTGCATGGAAGCACTAAGACCTTTTAATATTGAAACCTAACATGATATGTACTTACAAATGAAAATGAATATGTCAAGATGAGGAAGAGGTGAAGTATGCCACACTTTTCAACATTTAAGAATGAGCTAATAACCAACATCCTGGTATCCAGTAAAACGTCCAACTTATATTACAATTTAATCATCACTCTGTCACAAACAGGTCTATCCCAGTCATCTAGGTGAATCTAGAGAGGATGATTTTCCTTCCAATAAAATCAGTAAAGAAAGATCATTCTTTGCTAATACTTAATTCAAAATTTTTGCAAATACGAATAAGAGAAACACCAATTGGGCTAATGGTCATGGTAACTTTTACAAATCCCATATTTGCATTATCAAATTAAATTTCACCTGCAATTTGCATACTTTTGATGGCAACCCGTTAAATTACCAATCCTTCCAATACATGAAAATGCCCATCATTTTTCAATTTCATTTTCAGTTTTCCCACAGTTTGCATCCCTCTTGTCTTCGTAAAAAAAATTTCTTTCTAAGGACATTACACATACATATGAGGCTCAATGAAACACTTTTTGATTAATTTTCACACATATATGCACACTAAATAGACTAAAGGTTGTCTGGCCCATTAATATGAAACGAATTACAGAAAAATTTGAATGTGGCAGGGAAGTACTGACCACCACTGATGGCAAAAATTTTAACTGCTACTATTAGTAATCTCAATCTGCCAGGATAAGACTCGTACAGTGAAATGAAAATATTGTGGGACAAGGAGGTAGCTATAGTAATGTAATGTAAGAACACTTGCGGTAGATTGTTCGTTTTCTACATTTAGATGAGATCTAAAATTAGAAATCACGAAGAATAAAAATGACCTCTCAACCAATTATCAAAGAAGAAAAATGTTGGAATTTTATGAATGAAACTCATCTACACTAGCTTTGTTGCCTTGCAATGTAAGCCACAAAGAATTGAGTTTAATGTTTTCTTCACACAATGTCTGAAGAAGGTTGGCACCAGTCAAATAACAAGATAGATCTAATTCTGTAGATAAGTTTTCCTCGACTAATCCTGAGTGAACATTTTATCCTGTTCAACAATAATTTGCACTATCTGACCTTAGGTCAACAATGGAGGAGAGCTAGTTTGAGAAATAAATGATGATACTGCATGTTGTCGTAGGGATGGGTGAAATCCATAGTATATTGAATCTAAATCAATAGCTTCCACCAAATTATGGATCCACTGAAAATAACTACTTTATTAATGATAGGAAAGGACCTGGCTTCATTTTCTTGAAGAGTCATGACTCAGGACAGTTTATATGCACTTGCAGTGGAAAACCATGAGCAAAAAAGAGTTAAGATGAAAATTTGGAAACTTTCATGACCAGAAAAAAGCTGTGTCCGATTAAGTGTTCTACATCAGGTGAACATTGTTCTGCAGCACAAAACATCAGTTTTCAAAGACAAAAAGAAATGGATTTCACTGAATTAATATTTTCCCCAAGATATCATTTTCATCAGAAGCATAACATTTGACTATGCCCATCTGTACTTAGAGGTAAGCATTTGACGATTTTGGATTTCAATAATTTACTGCAGTCCTTTTTATCTAGGTATATTGTTCTGGTTTTTGTATGTGAGATGGGAAATCTAACATATTCCATTTAGGTTCATTCACTCTATTTCATACGAAAGGGCTGATACTAACGAAGAATGGAGAATTTAAACCAAATTAGATACACAAGAGTAATTAGACATGGCTCAAGATCTTGACTACTTAACCAGACAAAGGATGAAAGAATCATGCCTTATGCAGCTATGCCAAAGCAACATCAAAAAAGAAATGATATGATAAAAATGCTCAGGAAAATACGAGAAATGCCACTCAAAATACGGAGTCCATATGCATCAAAGATAACAGGTAGTAACAGGTGAAACTTACACCATCACTTCATTCTCTTGCCTTGACAATCACAAATAAAAATCTTTTAAGCCTGAATTCATTAAAATGTATATTCTCCTGCATGAATATTATAAATAAGAGGAAGACAAAACGAAAACCATGGGAAAACTACTTTAACAAATTAGTGACTAAGCTAGACAACAATTGAAAAAAATGAGAGAAAACTGGATGGAATTCTTTTCCGGACAACCTAATAGAAACAAAGTGTTCCATTGTAACCATTCAATGACAATTGAGCAATTTCTCGAGTTAGAAGAATGGTCAGAGAAGAAGTTTGTTATTTGCTCCTTATCCTACCCTTAGCTACAACCTGCACTTCTTCTCCTTTGAAGGCCAAAGATAACACGAACAATGCCACGTAGGCGCAGAACCAGATTTTCGTACACAATGTTTTCCTTAAGATGAATGCAAACTCAAAACAATTGAGTCCCTAACCAATTAGGGCTTATGTTCCCTTAGAGATAAATATACATGGTAAAACCTTATTAATTATATTGAGATTTTATTTTTAAAACAAAATGTTTAGAAATACAGGACTATTATTTCAAACAATACATAATGATGTTTAAAATTACTTGCAAATCAAAATAAAAGTTCAAATAGAAGGTTCATTCTGTACTGAGAGCAGCCTCAACACAAAATACATGTGCATTTTTAATTTTCACCGAGCTTAAGTTCACATTCCTCTTATTATTAACACAACTTGAAAGACATAATGCCAGAAGCATAACAGTATTTAATATTTAAATCCTTAAAGTTGATGCCATTCAAGTTATCACCATTGAAGAGGGACAAAATTTTGCACTATTTTTCTAAAATAGACAACAGATGAATGAAAATCAAACGACACTTCATTGCAGCCCATTCCCTCTTGAATCAGCAAACAATGTGAGCTGTCTCCTGAATTATAGAAAACAATTCTAATATACACGAGCTTGAACGATGTACAATGAGTGGATTGGGATGATGTGTGCAGGTGAAATATTTTTTACTGGCCAACAAGAAGCATTTAGTGGGTAAACAACAGTGATCACCGATTTTTTTACTTCAATTTAATTTGTTCAAAATAAGCCTTTGAAAACTGTAAGTTGTAAACCTTGACAACAATCACATGTCATTACTGACATATTTTGTTGTTAAGCTGACATCCAACTTACTCACCTATTTTTTAGTGTGCGACCAATTGCCCTGAGTCTTTAACAAAAGGAAGGCAAGTTAAGATTATTCTACCATCACTGGAAGGCTGTGTGCCACTGTCAGTACATAGTGCACATGTGTCTTGTTTGTGAATCATTACAATTCTAGGCACCATTGAGCAAAATTAATTAAAACATGTACATATTGTTTGCCAAAGAACAACTGAATTTAGGTCATGCCTCCTTGAAGAAAAGGCCACAGGTGGCAGTGTACACCAATTAATTTTGAGCAATATACTACAGTGTATCCCCACCTATAGGTTCCACTTTAAATTGTAAAATGATGTAAATTGATGTAAAATTGGCTTGCTGAGGTATGGGCTGTGGGTTTATTTACAATTCTTTTCCCAAATAAGAATTGCTGTGCGTCTCATGGGCTGGTAGAGAGGGTGATGTTTTTTTACAAAAATACACAGTAAAATGTGCTTAATTACAATCAACACAGCATGAGTCCACTACCTGGCATTCAAAATAAGTAATATAGCAAGTGCTGACTTAAAAAAAATATATGTTGGTGCTTACACTTAATGCTCGTGAGATTCAAGGTTTTCAACCTTAAGTAAGCATACACTAAGTAGATTACTAACAACTTGGAAATAAGGAGCAATGAATTAAAACCAATGAAATAGATACAACACAAAATAATGAGAATTATCACACAATTGAATGGTACTGGCTACATAATGAGGTCAAAGAAGATTTCTCTCAATTACTTCACAGTGGTTTGTAATGTTGGGTGAGAAAAAAACAACCAAAGGAAATAATTACTCAAAATTACAATATTTTAACACTTTGCAATTGGTCCATGAAAGTATGTATGTAAATAAGAGACTCACTGATTTTTATGGATAGCTGTGCAAAATCTATGCGCCTAATCTCTTAGAAAAAAAATTATCTACAAAACACACATTACCAGCAACTTAATTGAAATTTATGAAGCAAAGTTCAGCTTATCTGATTTGATACATATTTTCTCTTGGTATTCAAATTGCATGGGCATTTGATATTCACCCCTCAGAACATCGTTTGTGCCAGAGCCTTCAAACTTAAAAAAGATACATGGTTGAGCAAGACATGAAAACTCTTGCCGGAGTATTGACATTGAATTGGTGGAAACATTACATTCAACTTAAAGTAGAGAAACATTAAAATCTTCACACTTTTTATTACCAGTGACCAAGGTCTGAGATAATTTACAGTGTGGAAATTCTAACTGATGTTTCTCTCCTAAAAGATGGGTACCATGATTTCTAATATAATATAATTAAAGCAACACAGGCTCTAAAGACTGACAACCTATACTCACTGGTTGTCTAGGAAGGTTAGCCAGACATGTGGTGTGGGAGGAACCAGCCTTTAATCTCTTACCACCACAGGAATTTCCGACTGATCCAGCAATCAGGGAGGTTGAGGATTGATCAGTAGAGGAAGAGGAGGGGGACATAGGACTCTGCAGAAAAGATAGGTAGCAGAGTTATGGATTTATCATGCAACCATTTCAGTCACAAGTGGAATAACATTACAAGCAATAAAAACTCAACCTAATCCTAGCTCGCAATTGAAGGTAATGAGCTATTTAACACTAGATACTAGTTTACAGCATAAAACACACAAACACAACACTCAAGCAGAAAAAGTCACAGGCAAGGGGATAGTTCACACACAACCCTTTCACCACCAGCATTTTACAGGAACAGTGTCCAAAGGGCCTTTTTCAAACATTTTATCAGCCTTAAGTTGTAAATTATTCAAAACCTAAGCTTATTTCTTTCTAAATTGATTTCCAAATACTGGTTACACATTTTGACATTGAAGTGCAACGAGGAATCCTTTATCCTAATAATAAAAAAATTACTATATGCACAGGTAAATAAAACAATCCCAATTAACATTTAGGGTTGTGGTAGTTATTATACATTTACCAATAGGTAGTTAGGACTCTATGAAAGGCTTTGCTGTCGGGTGGTTAAACTAAATTCTTCCCCTGTGCTGCCAACTCAGAAAGATCTCATTGAGAACCCTAAACAGATATCACACATTTTTAAGATTAAAAAAAAAGGAATTGAATGATCAACAAAATTAGTCCATCACCTTAAACTAACTTCAGGTAACATGTATATACATTGTGTTCTTTCTAATTGGGAGGAATACCAGTGGTGAATTAAGATGGGGGCAGAGAGTGGTATGATAGGAAAAATATTGGCCATAAGGTATTCCAAATTCCCCAGGCCCCCAGAAAATAGCAACCCACCCAACTCCCCTCCAAAACAAAGCCTTAAACCTGCCTCTGAGGAATGAAGCAGCAGCCAGATAAAAAAAAGAGTACATGGTGCAATATAACCTAATTTAAACCATTAGCCGAGCAGTATGATAAACTAACTGCATGGAGCACACATTCAAAAGCTCTTGGGAGAGAAACTGATGCACATCATGAAACCACTGATGCCCTCACATGCCAGTGAATGGTGGAAGAGGAAATTACAAATACTACAATTATTTTTTCACACTAAACGTCAAGAACTTGTGACATCATAAGCTACAGCCAGGGATAAATAAAAATTTGAGGATAATCATATCACTGGGAAATGTTGAGGACAAGTTATTGGGTCCATGCTGCAAATCTTTCGATGGAGTATCAAGTTTTGTGATGACGCTTTTAGGAATTATCTGTATTACTTAAAAATCCAATAAAATGTCAGCAAATAATCCCAGTTTCTGAAGGACAAAAAATAAAAAAATGCTTCACAGTCACCAGCAATCAAGTCTAAATCTGGAAATAGAACTTCAACGTCAACTTCGTATCTGGTGTGGTAATACTAAGTTGCCACTCAAAATAATGACTTTGGATTTAACTAATAAACCAACTTGCCTTAAATAGGTAACTATATCACATATAGTTAAAGCAAAATAAATAAGTAAAAAGTGTAGTAACAATTAGAAGGAGAAATATCAAGCAAGCTATAGTAACTATCCTTCTGTCCACCATTGCAAACTAAGATTATGAAAGCATTAACATAGACCTTAGAGTTTTAATGGTGCAAAATGTTGGCAAGGTCAACTAAATACTTAGTTTTACTTGAAAATGAGAATAAAAAAGTTCCTAATAATGATAAAATACTAATTTTCTATTCACCTAGTGCTGTGAAAAACTCCCTCTCTTAAAAAATAGTTGGGATTACCTGGAACAACTTTTAGCCAGGTAGAAATTCTTGATTCCTACACCCACTAGGTTCACAGTTTACAAACTTGCTAAGAAACACCACACCAACTTCCAATGACAGGAAGCATTAAACTTAAAATGGCAGAAGGTACTATGATTAGCAGATGCTGGTGACAGAAGGTAAACTAGGGAGAACTACACAAGTTATCTTCAGGGGAAAAATTTAAAAGGGACAATCCTATACCCTATATCAGACTAGTGAATATGAATTATAGTACATTTTAACAAGGATGTTCTGAGAATTTTTGCCAGGACTTTTCAGCAGAAAAATTATAGGCTTCAAATGCTTTTCAGTTCTAAGCAACCTGTCTACTTCTTCATAGGTTCAAAACACCAGGAAATGGTGCCAACAACATTTGTGTATAACCCAGGACTAAATTTATCCATGTTACAAAAAATACAAACAAAAAAATTTAATCTCCTCAGTATAAAAATAATACATACAAAGAGAGAATAACCTAACATAGAGTATAATCATAGTATAAAAAAATGCTAACAACTACTTAAGTTTGATGCGATCGGAGTAATAATATTGAACTGCTTTTTGCAGCAGAATCAGGTGGTAATACATTATTACTGAAAAAACTAGAACAATAATTGCACACAACTATAGTTGCATTACCATAGAGTGATGAGTGTGAATAATTATCGAATCTATCAACATGATGGAAATACACAGGATTTATTTTCAAATTAAGACACTTTTCCACCATGATACTAGGGCATATTACAATACTGAAATTGAATAGACATTTCAAACAATAGTAAGCTTATTTCCCAAGGGATAAATGGGTTAAGAAATAAATGGGTTAAACTACAAGGGAGGTGGACTGTACCAATGGAGCACAAAAAAATGAAAAACATGTTCTATTAAGGCAATGTTAAATTGCATTATTTCCTAATTTTGCAATGCACCTGATAATGCACATTCCCATAAGGTTCCTAGTCATTAACAGCCCATTACATATGCTATTTCACCATGAAATCAGGGATTTGCCCATAGGTTGGCTTTCTTCTCCTATCCTGGAGGCAAAAAAATTACTTTTTTCTTACGAGTGGACAAAACTGCCATCTTAGCATGTCCTGAGAGAGAGATTTTAATGAGATAAGGTAAAATGATTAAAGATGGTGATGTTAATAGAGGTGGAGACAAGACAGATGAGACAAATTGAGAGGAAAAGGAAATACATAGGTTCAGGTGGATGAGAGAATGAAGAAAACGGTAGGGCTTATTAGAAAAACATTGCAAGGATGATCAAACACGCAGGTTCACAATATGATCACAAGAACAAAAAAAAGTTTTTAGACAATATACTTTAAGGATCTTAGCAATTGACCGCTTCAACTTAGTTTACTTTGGCTAATAAAAGAGGTAATATATTTTCTCATTTTTATCCCTTGAATAACTCTGATTAAATGGTAGGGCCAAAAAACTTCAATTAACTATTTTAGACTGAAAACATATCTAAGTAAATTACACAACACCAAACACCTAGCGGAGTGGATAAACCTTCTATTATGGTTAAGACATTGTCGATGCACAGTGAAAAATGCCATAAATCAGAATCATGCTTAAAGTGTACTATAAATGGGTATAAAATTTTCTTGACTTCAGGGGTTCCCTAGCTTTGTCTTTCATAGAGAACAAATAACCATTTAACACATCACAAGTCAATGAATTGACTAACCCATTAAGAAAGACATTTTCCATCTTTAAATATTTGAACAGGTTCAACAGTAATTTGATACATTACCAATATTTGTGTAGGTAAAAGGTTAAGATGTGAGGTTAACACTGTGTCACAGATTAATCCAGCACTGGTAAATGAGAATTCATACAACATTTAACACATGGAATTCCCTTCAACATTAAAATGCTGGTCTACATAAAACTTGTGAGGCAATGTTTTAGAAAAAGCTTAGCGTCCTCCCTAGGATAAGGGTTCTACATGGTAATCGAGTAAATTTGAAGGAAAGACCACAGTGGTTTAATGTCCCACATGAAGTACAGGAGATGGTGTTATCATTATTCTTACAACTATCTTAAGCTAATATTTATGGCCTGTAAAGTAGTGCAACATTCGTAATACAGCAAAGAGCATGTCATATGATTCAGATGTAAGGGACGGGGGGAAGGGCATTGAGGCTGGTTGTGAGTTTCAGCACTTAGCTCCATATGGTATAAGGTAAAATTGCACCACATGCAGTATAGCTACATGATTATTCTTGTGATCAATGGTTCTTGGGTGAGACATTCATGCGATGAAAAAAAATTATGGTAATATTTTCAAATTGTCATGACTATATTCTTCACATTCAGGATTGCAATAGAAGTTTTTAAAGAGAGAAAAAATGAATTCCTAATTTTAAAAAAACAAAATATCCTCCCTAAGTTTATACTCAAGTTATGCATATAATACTTACAAATATAAAGTATTTTTTTAATGAAGTAAAGCATAAAAACTGTCAACTCACAAACTGAACGCCTTGTGCATGCTGCCCTGGAATGGTGGGAACTATCTTGCCCGTAAGAAGAATTCGCTGCTGCTGTAAGTAGAGGTGTTGTATTGCTAGGTTATCTTGAGCCGAACGTGGACCTTTACGACTTGTTAGAGCTTGTAGTTGTTGTTGCACCTCCCGAAGTTGCTGAGTAGAGATTACAAAAAATATTAACCAGTCTACTATTTTATGGTAGTAACAATAAAAAAATCCTCAATGGAATCTTTGATAGTAAGAAAGGAGATGTGGTAAGATTAGGCCAACCATCATTTCATGGGTAACTGTCCCATTTAAAATATCACAAGCACGTAATAATCATGCCACATTTTTTAGGGTCAAAACGAACACTTACACTTAAGGTTAAACAATTTCTAAGAATGAAATTCATATATTTATCCATACACAAACAGATATCATAGAGTTTCAAAGATACATAAAACTAGACATTTTCATTTACAGACCTACTTCGTATATTTTACAAGAAGTCAGTTTTCTCCATTCTACTACAGAATTAATGCAATGAGTAAATTTCACTTTCCAAGTGTGGCTACTCAAGAGTAAAAGATAAATGACTAGAAGACTGTCAGTACGTTCTAATTCAAATATGTTCTGTAACTTATAACCCATAAAAATATTCAGATACCCAAATATAAATGACAATGTCATGGTTTTGAACAAAATTAACAATAGAAAACAAGAGCATGAATAGTGACTTCTGTTCTTAATTTCCTAAACCTTTTTTCAATAGACTTCAAGATCCAACTAAAAATGTCTACACGTAAGAGTCTCCAGGAGATTATTGAGCACATGGACAAAAAATAACACACCATTCTCCCCTAACTCATACATTACTGAGGCCGTTCTCCTCAATCAACAAGCCACAGGTGTGCTTCATTCAGGTTATATGAAGTTGATGCCAATGGGTTTTTCATTCTGCCCATATCTTCCATTTATCAGTGCTTGACTAAATTGCATGTGATTTGAGCCACCATATACTACAGCTATTGTGGTTCATAGCAGTGGATTTCTTTTAGGCTTTTCATATCATCTGCTGTAGACTGCGCAATGCATTAACAAATTCTGATGACTTAGGGGCACTTGGTGGTGATGGATTCATGACTCCAAATATCAGTCTCACAGTTTTATGATAGCTCTTCAATGGTCACTAAACTTAAGGGACCAAGTCATCCAAAAATACAACATGAAAATAAATTAAGACAAAGACTAAAATCCTACTATGTAGTAGAGAAAAGCAGAATGCAGATGTCATACTGAGAGGAGAGAAATCAGGCATAGTAGCTTCCTCCAGCTATCTCGGAAGTACCATCACATGAGATGGAAGAAGTACAATGGTCATCAGGTGAAGAATAGCCCATGCTACAAAAGCATTTATGGTAACGAGACAACTGCTGTTCTCAAAGATAGGCCTATGAGCTAGAACAGACAGAACACACTATGTGAAAACATTGGTGGAGTGTGGAACTCATATGGATCGGAAGCATGGACCATTGGAAAAGCAAACCAGAACAGACTAGAAGCATTCTAAACCTGGTGCTGGAGGAGGATGCTGATGATGAACTGGCAGAATAAAATGAAAAATGACAAAGCTTACAGAAGAGTAGAACAGGGAAGGACCATATGGAACACTACATAGAAAAGAACCAGATGGATTGACACACCCTGAGGCACAATGGGTTTGTGAAGAACATAATTGAAGGTAAAATAGAAGGAAAAGTCTCCTGGGGAAGACCCAGGAATAAATTCGTAAGACCAAATAAAGAGGAAAGTACATCGGAGATGACAGGAAGCAAGAGATGTAACATTACATAGGGAAGAATGGAGGGCTGTAGTCAACCAATCTAAGGATTGCACGACCAATGAATGAGCTTCATGATATTAATAATTACCAATGTGCATCCTTAGTAAGGCAGGCAAAACAATTGATTTTTTCAAGGCAAGCCCTTCATCTACAAAAAAATATAATGTATTCTGAATTCCTAAGTCACAAAATTACAGGTATGGCTGGTCTAAAACCTTTTGACCCCACAATGTGCAGAATGGCAATGAGTGGATGAGTTGATATAGCCAGGGTAAGAAACTTATGGAGAAAGCAAGACCTTCTTAAGTCCTTAGGGTCAATGGTCATTTTCACTTTGAGCCCCTGGTAAAGGCGATTCATCACAATTACCGCCCCAACGTCAAAAATATGAAAGCGACTTAATCCCATTTTTTACCTAGGAGAGTTAATGGGTGATACCTGACAATCTCTACCATCCACATTTCACCTCGAGAGTTATTCTGGCATTCAAAAGCACTTTATCAGTAAGTAGAAAAATACATTGGACACAAGAAGAGATACCTGCACAAAACTTAGCATTGTTTCACAAAATTATCTCACCTGTTGTTTTTGAGCAGTTAATTGTATAGTCTGAACCCTTTGGATTATTCCAGATTGTCCTCCAACAACCATACCACTAGGTGATGATGATGTAACAGGTAGCACTTTAGAGTCTGCTTGAGTACTTGATGTAGTGGTGGTAGGTAAACTTGTTGTGGACGGAGACGATGAAGCACTTGAGGATATAGGTACTAAATGGGGTGGTGACTGTTGACATAGTGGAACAGAAGTCATTTGGTTGAGCCGTGATTCTTGAGAGGAGGAAGTAACTGGATCACAGGAATTTAAGTGCGACATTTGAGTATCTGTAATCAATGGAGGAGCAGGAACAATGGGTGAAGAGAGTCTTGACTCAGTCATTGCAGAAGGAATGGGGCCAGGAAAACTATTCACAGAAGTTGACTGAGCACCGAGGGGCATAGTAGTCCTCGGAAGATTTGGAGGGTGACACAATCTGGCTGCTGCACGAGCCACATCATTTTGTAAAGTACCACAGCCTTGAAGTCTTGGACTGTTCATGATAGTTGGAGGGGTTATTTCAGCTTTTTTCCGCCTCTTCCTTGCAACGGGTGGACTTGGCCTTCGTATATCCTGTGACAGACCAGGCTCAATGACAGCCCCAGCAGGAATAACTTTGCGAGCAGCTGCTGCAACAGCTGCACCCAATTGTTGAAGGAGAAGTTGAGTTGATGTTGGAGGACCGGTTGGAGACTTTCCCTTGTTGAATTTTGAGTTACCCTTCTGCTGAGCATTAGCATCAGAGGGAGATGATGTTGGTGAGCCACCAAGGCTTATATTTGAAGCGACAGCAGAGAGAGCTTGGATGAGTGCCTCAGTCAATGACTTTGCACCTAAACCACTGGCTGCGCCAGCAGCCACGAGATCACTCATTTTGATTTGGTGGAGCAACGCTTGCTGCTGTTCGGTCAAAACCAATCCCCCAATCGTGACAGTATTATTAGACTGATGATTATGATGGTCAGGAGATGAGGGTGGGGGAGGGGGACTACTGGCCTGACACTGCTGCTGTGACGTTTGAGGGAGAGGTTGCTGCTCTATAGCAGGAGAGGGCTGCTGATGGTGAATGGGAGCTGGAGAGGCCTGTTGATGGTGTAGAGGAGCCGGAGAAGTCTGCTGATGGTGTAAAGGAGCTGGAGAGGCCTGTTGATGATGTAGAGGAGCTGGAGAAGCCTGTTGATGATGTAGAGGAGCCGGAGAGGCTTGCTGATGATGATGCATTGGGACAGGTGAGGGCTGTTGCTGATGAAGGGGGGCAGGAGAAGGCTGTTGTTGATGAGGTGGGGCTGGAGAGGCTTGCTGAATGAGAGGGGGTGCTGGGGATGGCTGCTGCTGATGATGAGGCTGGGCAGGAGATGGTTGTTGATGATGAGGCTGGGCAGGAGATGGTTGTTGATGATGAGGTGGGGCAGGTGATGGCTGTTGATGATGAGGTGGGGCAGGTGATGGTTGTTGATGATGAGGTGGGGCAGGTGATGGTTGTTGATGATGAGGTGGGGCAGGTGATGGTTGTTGATGATGAGGTGGGGCAGGCGAGGGTTGCTGATGATGGGGAGGAGCTGGGGAATGTTGTTGATGGTGAGGTGGAGCTGGTGAGGGCTGCTGATGTAGGGGAGCTGGAGAAGGTTGCTGAAGCTGGGGGGCTGGAGATGCTTGCTGGTGCTGAGGAATGGGAGAGGGCTGCTGGTGCTGCGGAAGAGGAGAAGGCTGCTGGTGCTGAGGTATCGGTGAAGGCTGTTGGTGCCGAGATACTGGAGATGGAGGCGGTGGCTGGTGAACTTGTTGTACAGGCTGTGGTACCACTTGAGGAATGGTTTTCTGGAATGGGGGGGAGGAGGGCAACTGCAGGGGACTGTTCAACTGGTTTTCTTGGTGGGACAATAGTGGCGGTGGCTGATGACCACAATTTGGTATATTTCTCAAATTCTGATTGATGGATGCTCCTCCTCCAAGTTGTGTGCCAACTGGAAGGGTAGGCAAAGCAGTGTCACTGGTAATGTTGGTGCCACAGCCATTATGTGACAGAAGCTGTGAGAGCACCACATGGTTATTAGGTGCTGGTGATCCTGTCGAAGGAGATCCGCCTGAACCAGAACCACCACCCACTCCACCACCCATTATATTCCCTGAAGGAGTGTTTGCTGATGTTGAAAGCAGCTGAGACACTGGCTGAGGTACTGGGGGAGTTAAATGCGCTCTTGGTGCAGCAACTGACTGCTGATGGAGAAGAATCGCAGGCGAATGGGATGACTGAATAGGTGCACCACTGTTAACGTTTGAGGGCTGAGTCGGTGGTGAGAGAGGCTGAAAGGTAAAACATAGAAATATACAATCAAATTGACAATATGAACTAAGAGCTATCATACATTCATAATTTATTCAACAGTAAACAGAAAGAATTATTTGGCCAATGGTGAACCCATATAGACCCATTCACAACCAGTAAAATCCAAGTACCACAGAGCCATAAAGGCAATTACTGAATAGTTTATTGAAAACAACATATTTATTCTGCCAATTTTTTGGGACTACATACATACATACCAATCATGCCGTTCCCTTCCGGGGTATGCAGAGTCACTAAGTTTCACTCATAAATACATAATTGAACACCTAACTCTGCTTCAATAATTTCCTCCATACTGACCTATCCTTGCAAACCTATTTTGCTTCATTTACCCCCATACACTGCTTCATGTATGCCTTCCTGTTTTTAACCCTTTTAGTGCGGCAGGCCGATATATCGGCTCATAGGCAAAATATTGTTTAACTTATGCACACAAATATAATTACAATTATTTTTTGTACGAAATATAAGCGTTTTTCTATTATTACCTAATTCAATGCATACGCAATACGAAAAACTGCATATGGATATTTTAAACAATAACTTTATAATATTTATTTCCCTAGAGTGATACATTTCATTCTAGTTACCCTCCGCATTTCTCACTAGAACCGCTGGCAGGGGTCAGCACTAAGACGGTTAAGACTCCTAATATTCCTCCTCCTAAGAATTTCTTCAACCACATTCAACCACAACTTTCTCGGCCTACCTCTACCTCTCCCACCTTTCATTCCACTCTTATATATGTTTCGTTATTCGACTCTCATCCATTCTCTCAACATGGCTAAACCAACAAAGCACACTCCTTTCATATATGTCATTACTGGAGCATCTAACCCACATTCATTTATTACCCACTCAGTCCTGATCCTATTCATCCACTTTTGCCGCAAACACTCCTCAGATAACTCATACCCACGGCGTTTAGTCTACTCTTTTTGTCTATCCTGACATACCCATGTTTCACAACCATACAACAAAGTGGGGAGAAAGACACTTATGTACATGGCAATTTTCGCTTCCTTAGACAGGCACTCATTCCTTGATATGCTCCACTTGCTACCTAACACTTGCCTTCCAGCATTCACACGTCTCTTTATCTCCTCATCTATCCATCCATCTTTCGTAAACATATTACCTAGTACACAAAATCATCCACTTGTTCAATTACTTCAACCTTCGCCCTTATCACACAGTTATTCTCCCCATTCTCCTTATTAAAAACTACGACTTAAGTCTTGCACACATTTACCCTCAATCCCATTCTCTCAGTTTATTCACAAAACTTATCTAGGAGCTTCTGTAATCCCTATTGGCTCTCTGAGATCAAAACAGCATCATTTGCATATAGTAGAACTCGCACGTTTACATTTCCAATCAAAACACTGTCGTTTTCACTGCATGCATCTTTAACACATTAATCCATAAATACATTGAACAGCCATGGTGACATAATGCATCCTTGCTTTGCGCTCTGTTTAATTGTAAACCAATCACTCAGAACCCCGTTCACTCTCACACTTGCCTTACTATTACCATACATCGCCATCATAACATTCAATAACTGCCCACTCACTCCATAGTCCTTCAAAACCTTCCACAACTTCTTTCTATTTACCATGTCATATGCTTTCTCTAAATCAACAAACGCACAATACACTTTCTTTCGGACGCATATACATTTTTCTATCACTTCCTGAAGCACGAAAAGCTGGGCTAAAGAAAAACGGTTCATATACATTGCATTTTGAATGCTTTAACTTTTTAGTAATTAATATTTATAATAACATAAATAGAGGCTTACATCTGCTTACTGGCAGCTGTTGGGTAAAATTTATTTCCCAAGGTGTACATTGACTTTCAGAACTAAATGTCACCTATGGCTCAATTAATAGGCACAGAAATGATGGGCACTGACAGGGGAGAGCAACATATGCCATTATTTGTGAATAGGGATACAAGAAGGGGTCTCATAAGTGAACTATAGATCGATGGGACAAATTGAATTATTAATGCCCTTAGTACACTGTATTAGCCAGGTTGTTGCATTTTCAGAATTAACCTTCAGTTAATACATATTTTATTCATAAATATTGCTATCTATAACTTGCCACTTTGTCAGGAATTGAGCAGAAAAAGATGGAGGAATCCTGTACCAATGACACACATCCATTTTCCTTAATATGCATGGGGCATTGTTTCAGAAATTTATTTCATAAATATGCTTTATCCAATGTTAGAAAATAAATTATTGGCAATTTACGCACAGTGGTCACTGACTGTGGTCATGTGCATGAGTGAAACACCCAAGATTTTAGGAGCAATCTCTTGACAAAATTTTCCAGTGCATCACAAAAATTGCACCCACAAAAAGTTCATATGCAATTTATGCCAAATAAGTTTACAAAAATAAAAAGCTTAAGAAATTACTGTCAATAATCAATTACAAAAAAACTAAATTTAATATATTTTTTATTGACAATAATTTAAACACATCATCTTACCTGCAATGCAGCTGAACAATCCCTTTGAAATAATACTCGACCATCTTCACTTAAAGCAAAACGCACCTGCCCATGACCCTGGTGAAAGAGAGAATGTTTGTAAATATATACCATCAAATCCTCACCAACAGCCAATAACCTTTATAATTTTCAACATTAAAAACTACGGTGACCCGGTGTGTCAGTACACCACATATACCTCCTAGAGGTGGGTCGCGGGCAATGGTATGCAGGATCTCAAGGTAGTCCTTTCAGAAGGAATCCTAGCTTGAGTAGAATAGTGAAAGCTGGCCTACTACTATGCTTTGGTTTCTCTTGTGGCATACAGGCGAAAATGTGCCAAAACTGACTGATGGAGCACCATAACCGTTAGCAGGGAAAGCTGCACGTGATGCAGGTACTGCAGAGGCTGGTAATCTTGCATACTCCATTACAACTTACTCATTACAGTCACAGACTAGCCTCGGACAGCCGAAGCCATGATGGGCGGCAGAAGCTGAATAAGTGATTTCAACATTTCTCGGGTTGCATCCGCATCAGTTGTCATTCAGCACAACAGTTTCGCCAGCTATCCTGCTGGCGTCCTCAGGTGAAGGATGGCGAGAAGGTTTTGGTCCGTCCTTATATAGGCCAAGTTAGGCGCCAAAAAGCGATCAATGCTCTGGCCAATCATGGAGCAGTGTCGCGTTTGCACGGGAAACCTACTACTCTCTTCCAAGCGCTGTGCAATGTGTATCCATCTTCTCTGTTAAAATTCTTTGCAATAGAACCGAGAGAGAAGAAAGGCGAGGCCTATCGACGACCCCACCTGAAGGAAAGGAAGAACACAGACTGGACCCAAAGGCCTATGTAACCATCCCTTTCATTGCGGGGACCTCGGAAAAAATCGCTAGGGTCTTACGGAAGCATGACGTGGTCACGAGGTTTAACTGTGTCACCAAGATAGCTGACATTCTTCCCGGGCCCAAGGACAGAGTTCCATCAACCCTCTCCGAAGGCGTTTATCAAGTGCCGTGCTCCTGTGGGAAGTCATACATAGGCGAAACCTGCAGAGCCTTGGGCACTCGGCTGAAGGAACACCAGAGAGCGACAAAAAATAGACAATTCAAAGCATCTGCCATCTCAGAGCACGCATGGAGTGAACCGGGACAAACCGTACAATTCGAAGACGCAAAAATAATAGCCAAGGAAAACAGGTACTTCCCGAGAATAATAAGAGAGGCTATAGAAATCGTAAAAACACCAAAGAATTTTAACAGAGAAGATGGATACCCATTGCACAGCGCTTGGAAGAGAGTAGTAAGTTTCCCGCGCAAACGTGACACTGCTCCATGATTGGCCGGGCATTGATCGCTTTTTGGCGTCTAACTTGGCCTATATAAGGACGGACCAGAACCTTCTCGCCATCCTTCACCTGAGGACGCCAGCAGGATAGCTGGCGAAACTGTTGTGCTGAATGACAACTGACGCGGATGCAACCCGAGAAATGTTGAAATCATTTGATCAACGCCGCGGAAACCTGCGAACTAACGAAGCTGAATAAGGTTGGTCCATCAAGATACGGACATAGCAATACAACCTGGACTATCGGTACTTGAAATGTGAGGGGAGTATATGGAAAGGAGCACGAGTTATTGAATGAAATGAAAGTGAGATGAATGGATGTTCTGTGTGTATGTGAAACTATGCACAAGGGGCGGGATGTTGTTACTGTCGATGGCGGTGGTCTGGCACTGTGGTCAGGAGTTGATCATAATGTACATGGCAGTCAAGGTGTACGACTCATTCTTCTTGAGAGAGCAAAGTTACTGGTAAGGAAGTATGAGTTAGTATCCCCTAGATTGCTCTGAGTTCGCATGAAAGTAGGTACAGTAGAACTTCGATCGATCGTTTTTCTAGGGGATGGGCAAAAAAAAGATGGATGCGGGAAAACGAACAATGCGGGAAAAGATTTCCCGGGAGCCAAAACAAGATGAAAATGCGAGAATTTTATGGTAACTTTTCACAGTAGAGGGGAATCTTAAAGGAATTTCTCTTGAAAGCGGGAGAATTTTTGAATTTAATGAGAATACTTAGTGCATCTCTAATTTTTCCTTTGACTACTAACTGTTTAAAATATTTTATTAGTATTACATATCCCAATGGTGTCTCGGATTGTAAAAGTAAATAAACAAGGTCCATTATCATGTTATTGGATGATCCTCAAGCCCGCACACCGACCCATCCATGCATAGAAATTTATTCGTTTCAAATATCCATGAGGGTGAGAAGCGCGCCTAAAATTTGTTGGGGAGGATGTAATCTTTTGTCGCGCTTTCCATTGTGCTCCGCTGATGGAGGAGTGCCACCCGTTAAAGATGGGGCGAGCTTGATGCTACCAAGTGTACTCTTGTTTATCTGGAGCAATCGCGGAACCCACGTGGCATAGAGCAAGAGAGGTGTAGCAGGTTATCGCCATCTGGTTCAGAGTGGCAAAAGTTAGCGGGCAATCGGGTTGAAATGAGGAATTCCGATATCGGTGGTTGGAGTTCGGCTTGGCATTACTAAATGAACACGAATTTCAAAAAAATAAATCATTTTGATGGGCCACGGTGCCTAAAAAACAAAAATAAACATTTCTGGCAATGCAAGCCCACGTCAGACATCGGACGAGAAGGATCTTAGCCCACACTCACAGGACTTCCACTACGTCAAACTAATGGTTGAAATATCTGCGTTACCTTCAGCTGTCTTAAAACACTTATTTTGAACAGTTTCGGCTTTAGGCTCAGAAATAAATACTTCAGGAAAATGAAAAGACATAAATACCTACTTTAACTGGCTAAACACGGAAAAAATAGGAAAAGGAAAGAGCACGGAGCACGTAGGGTTTGGCCGCACTTACAAGAGGCCCAGGAAGTGACTATGACGAAGGTCAGGGAGTGACTGAATTGCTGAGGTTACAAGCCACGCCCGCTGCCCTCTGGTTGGTTCCGCAAGAGTGTCATGACGAGAAACCCCACCTACTTCCCTTCCCTCAGCCACTCCCCCGTTTAAGCCCATGTGGCCCATGTCATTTGAAATAATGCACTGGTTACATACAAGAATTGGGTGAGACAGGTAATTGGGGGACCCTGTATTCCGCTGGGAGGGGCAGGGCAGGTGGAAGACCTTTGACCCTCCCGACCCTTTCCACGGAAAGGGCCTGCGAGCGTGGGCTAAGTTCCTTCTCGTCCGTTGTCTGACGTGGGCTTGCATTGGCAGAAATGGTTCTTTTTTGTTTTATAGGCACCGTGGCCCATCAAAATGAATAATTTTTATGAAATTCGTGTTCATTTGGTAATGCCAAGCTGAATTCCAACCGCCGATATCGGAATTCCTCATTTCAACCCGATTGCCCGCTAACTTTTGCCACTCTGAACCAGATGGCGATAACCTGCTACACCTCTCTTGCTCTATGCCTCGTGGGTTACGCGATTGCTCGAGATAAACTAGAGTACACTTGGTAGCATCAAGCTCACTCCATCTTTAACGGGTGGCACTCCTCCATCAGCGGAGCACAATGGAAAGCGCGACAAAAGATTACATCCTCCCCAACAAATTTTAGGCGCGCCTCTCACCCTCATGGATATTTGAAACGAATAAATTTCTATGGATGGATAGGTCGGTGCGCAGGCTTGAAGATCATCCAATAACATGATAATGGACCTTGTTTATTTACTTTTATCATCCGAGACACCATTGGGATATGTAATACTAATAAAATATTTTAAACAGTTAGTAGTCAAAGGAAAAATTAGAGATGCACTAAGTATTTTCATTAAATTTAAAAATTCTCCCGCTTTTAAGAGGAATTCCTTTAAGATACCCCTGTACTGTGAAAAGTTACCTTAAAATTCTCACATTTTCATCTCGTTTTGGCTCCCGGGATATCTTTTCCCACATTGTTTGTTTTCCCGCATCCATCTTTTTTTTGCCCATCCCCATGAAAAACGATAGATCGAGGTTCTACTGTACATATGAATACTCGGCAATTGATTTTGTTGTGTATGATGAGAGATTGAGGGAGTTAGTGTGGGCCTCGAGAGTGATGAGGGGTGCTGAATGTGGAACAGACCAATATTTGGTACTCTCCAAAGTGAATCTGGGCAGAAAGTGGGGCAAGAAAGAATTTTGTGCGTAAGCAGTTGAGAGTAAAAGGTGGAGAGGTTGCTAGACAGCAAGGTAAGAATGCAGTATGGTTGCATGCTTGAAGATGCTCTATCCTTGAAGCAGAGAGAATAGGATGAGTATATCAGAAACGAGAATGTAAATGATGTGTTAGAATGTTTTAAAGGAGTGATTGTGGAATGTGCTGAAAGTGTATGAGGAAAAGGAGTGGTAGGAAGAATGAAAGGTGATGCTTGGTGTGATGAAGAAGTGAAAATTACATTAAGGGAAACGAAAGAGGCATACAAGAATATGATTGCTGCCAAATCTGAGGAAGAGCATTCTAAGGCATGTGTGGTTTACAGAAAGAAAAAGAATGAATGCAAAGTATTTTGGAAAGAGAGTAAGGACAGAATGTGTGCGGATGAAGCTAGCAAGATGCAGAACGATTTTGAAGGCTTTTGAAGGAAAAACTTTATTGGAAGTAGGTAAAAAGGGCTAAGATTGGTGAAGGCGGGGGAATGAATGCAGTAAAGAACAAAAATGGAGAGATCGTGTGAGATGAGAGCCATATCAGGCATTGCTGGAGGGAGTATTTTGATGCATTATACAATAAAGTTGCAGGCGCTGACAATGAGCCCTACGAATTAGTATGCGAGAATGTGATGAAGGAGAAGGAGGTCAGTGAGAATGAGGTCATAACGGCTGTGAGAGTATTGAAAATTGGAAAGACTGCAGGTCTAGATGGGATATCCAGTGAAATGTTGATGTGCGGGTGTAATTTACTCATTGGTCAGTTGCGTGAACTATATAATTTATGCTTACAGGCTTTGTTGTTCCAGTGGATTGGAAGAATGCAATCATCGTTCCATTGTACAAATGGAAGGGAGGAAAGACTGAATATAATAATTATCGGGCCATTAGTTTATTGAGCATTCTGGGAAAAGTATTCAGCAAAATTTAAATTGACAGAGTGAGGAATATTACTTCTGACAGAATGTGGGGTGTGCAGTGTGGTTTATGCCTGGGAGAGGATGTAGTGACCATCTTTTCGCACTTCAGCAAGTGATAGAAACATGCATAGGCAAAGGACATTAGTTTTAGTTGGTGAAATAAAGGGTGGGAAAAACTGGCTGATAAACATAATGGTAGAAAAATAACGAGGATTCCTATTCCAGTTTCTCCCTGACTGTTACGGGAATTCCCCGACTTTTCCAGAAAATCAAAATCCCAGACAATTTTAGGTTTTCCCTGACGATCGCCACCCTGGTAAAACAACACATTCTCACCGATTTTGACCTTTCTCAGCATAGTTCCAGAGATATAATCAAGGTACTACACTGACAATTAATGTGAGTTTTATTTGCCTCATTAGGCACTTGTTTCACTGGTCACAGTCTACAGTAGTCTTGACTACTGAAGCTTATTGTTTTGAAAATATTATGGTGTAGAAAAGATGCAGCCACAGGCAATGCATTGTAATAGGGAAAACCTCAAACTTAGTATCTCCATCATTCCTAATCCTTCATATTTGGAAGAGGAAACCTGATTCTAGAGTGAAATATTACCTCTCAATTTCAAAGCAGTTACCTTAGCCAATCATGGATTTTATAACTTGTACCATTATTTACCATGTGGTACATAGCAGCAGAGCAGTTATGATGACTCGGAAAATTTCTAATCCATTTATCTGGCTTTTACACAATTTTTTTAGTAATTCCCAGGAGTGACTTTTGGAACACAAATGGCATCAGGATGAAAAAGTCCACTCCAGAGTGATGACAAGTGCGGTACTATGTCAATAGACCCTTCCTTTACGAAGGATTCACTTTATGATCCGCATGCTATTGCACGTGGAAATTTCCCATTTTGATAACCTTTCACACAGATTATTACATACTCCTACTCCACTCTAAGCCTATTATGTAAATGACAAAATTATTTATGATAGAAACATTTACATATTAGATGATGTAGTTATGAGCTGTTTGCATTATACATGAAAACATCCGGCAATTAGAGGCATGGACAAGCACTGCTTAGAACCACCAGTCAGCTCCAATGAGATAATACAACATTCTTCAGCGAGGAAGGATCACATATATGACAAGCCAAATTAAGGCTTTCATTAGCCATCATAGAAAAATAATTTAGTTCACTGACTTGGAAAAATATGAGCACCACCCTAAAGTATTAACTACTTATTAAGCCCGATTTACATGGGATATGTAATTTCACAATCTGAAGCATGTACATTAGTGCATTTCAAATTGCATCATGTAAAGGAATGAATTACAAGAATACATGAACATGAGATGGAAAAAAAACCCAGCTCTAATTCAGTTAACCACTGCCAGCCAGATTGAGAAAAAGGTACAGAGTCCAATTGAGCAATATTGTGCCCCATGTAAAATGGGCTTTGTAATGCATTATCTACCAATGAAGTGATATGATACCTCAATGGATACCTACAGCTATAACAAGGTTTTAAATCACATCAATAAATCAAGGCAAGTAACACTGTAACAGTTCCCTGTGGATGATAGGCACTTAATGTAATGGTAAGCCAAAATTTGCATAAACATGTATGCCCCTTATGATTCAGCACCGAGATTCTGAGAGAAACAGCATTGTACTACAGTCAGGGTTGCTGATAGCTCCACCACTACGTAAACTTTGATCCTCAAGTGCCTTCCATGCAAAGTGAAAACAATCAGTAACGGATGATAGTCTGGCAGAGCCACAAACAGAGGGGAGGAGAGGTTGCAGTTGTGTTTGGGCAGATGGGGAGCACCAGCATCTAATGGTCAATGAGAGAAATGGAGAAACAACCAAGGGATTCACACATGTCAGACGGTGGCAGAGATGAATGAAGTACACAGAATGAGAGCCGAGCAACTTGAAAATCTTAGAAGCAGAAGACAGCTGGGCAATGACTATGCACTTGTATTACTTGTGGAAAGGTTACGGACTTCCTACAGGTGTTGTCTATGTTTTACAATAAGCTACTAGTCACTCATACTCAAGTCTATTTCTATCAGAACTGAAAACTTAATTTTGAGCAAATAATTTTAATGACCTTGCAATGCCACTTTCCATTTACGCCTTTGCTTAAGTATCATTGAGTGATGTAGAAATGACAGCATGAGACCAAATGAAAGATGCCTCATTGCCGATGCCAAGTAGTAAGCAGAGGGAAAATAAGAGTTGGATAATTTATAGTCCTCCTTATCTTCCAATTGCTAGAAAATATGATGACATATTAAGTTACTGATATTGGCTCTAAGTTAGATGGCAAGTAATGGAATGAGGTGGTACATCTTACAAATTCATGGAAGGAAATTTGATGTACTAACAATTTAACAAATCTTATTGAACGTTTAAATATTGGTTAAAAAAACAATTACATAATTTAATCATAAATATTTTGAACCTATTTTGAGACACTGGTCACATGATCATTAAGGTAGTTAAACCAAGCCCATGGCCAGTAATATGCTGGTTCACTTGATGATGGAATTCATATTAAGAATGGCCCTGTTGAGCAGATTAATACTGTTAAGCAGGTGTCAACTGTAGAGCAACTATAACAGAGGAGCAAAATCTGGAACCTAAGGAGAAGACTCTTTCTCTCAGATATTAAACAAAACTACAAGGGCTCATCAATAAAGCATCATACTGCCTTTAAGCCACAAGTTTCAAAGTACACAGAGGATAAGAAAGAAAAAATTGCATTTTAACCTCAGAGTTCCTAAATCAAGGAAAAAGATAGGACAGTTTTGAAATGAGGAGATAATGATTCATTCCACCCTAATCCATATTGATTAATTGAACATTCAAGGATAATACCAAGACATGAGTTTATACTCATTCACATAACAGTTCATTGTACCCCAATTTCGAACATCCAAATTCATTTGGTCATAATAAGTTTTGAAACCTAAATACCATACCTGCTGGACTGCCAATGGACCATGCAAGTGAGTCAGCATTGGAGACTGTTGAGCACTTGGATGCACTGAAGGTGACTGTTGATGATTGGTCCCTGTGCTAAGCCCAGGATGTGAGTTGACAGCTTCTGAAGTAATGAGTGTTTGGTGCTGGATGCCACTACTTGTACAAATATCTTGAGAAACACTCCCTGAACCCCCACTGTTCTGCTGAATAACACTACTTTGAGACGTGGCCACCGTGTGAGGGGGTTGGACTAGAGACCCATCATCCGCTGTGTCAACACCACCACTTTCATAAGGACCAAGGTCCTCATCATCACCAATCCCAGCTGACTTCATTATGTCTGCAAGGTTTAGAGTCTTCATTGGCATGGTACCACACATTTCTTCCCCACTTTCATCCACCTCCCCTCCCGTAGACCCCTCCCCATCCTCCTCATCATCACGAGATCCCTTTCTCTTCTTTTTCTTTTTGGGTTTCTTCCTAGATTGCGGAGGTGGGAAAGGGAGGGATGGAGGAGGGGATATCACTGATATGGGATTAATGTTGGCACCCATAGTTCGCGTCCGTTGCACCATTCCAACGGAATCCATCACATTTACTGCACTGTGATTAGGAAGCATTGCACCAGCGGGCCCTGCCGCCCTCACTTGGTTGGCTAATCCACTATGCACCATTGGCTGTTGCTGCTGGGGGTGAAGGATGTGACCTTGTAGGGTCTGTGCTGTGGGTCCAACTGTTGCCCCCTGAATGATTTGGGCGTGTCCCTGAATCATGGCACTGGGAACCACACTACCTGTTCCTGTGGCTGCACCTCGAATCTGTTGGAAACTTAGCGTCTGGCCGGGGGGCACGGCTATGAGTGTGGGTCCAGAAGGTGTTTGTATCTGCTGGAGCTGCATGGGTCCCTGGGTGGTTGTGATGAACCTCACCACTTGGCCTCCTGTAGCCCCCGCCTGGACTGCCATTCCAGCCCCTGCCGTGCCCCCCAGTTGCCTCCCCTGTGCCTGCTGCTGCAACTGGTGCTGGTGCTGTGGATGGTGGATTAATACCTGTCCCTGTGCTCCGGCCAAAACAAGCCCACCACTGACCCCTTTAGGTCCTCCCACTACACCAGGGTTTGTCAACACTCCCCCAGCTGCACCAGCAGCCGTGGGCCCACTGACAATTTGTTGCTGCTGCTGCTGTTGGCGTAATATGAACTGAACACTACCACCCGGTTGCTGAATTATGACAGGCGATTGTGATAGACCAGGTATCATCTAAAAGAAAATTTGGGGAAGTAGAATTACCATTAGATAGAGTTTTGTAGAGAGCAACAAAAGTTAAATAATAACCTAAGGGTATTTTAATAATCAAAACCCTAACATAGAGTTAAGTGTTGTGCATTGCAGGGGCATGTATTCTACAAACAGGAGATGAGCATAGACTGGAGGCTTTTGAGAAGGATGGAAACAATTAGTTGGGTAGGGGAAAAAACTGCAATGGTCCTAGCACAGATGGAAGACTAACTGCCAGACTTATTAATCAGTTTGGTAACAAAATAATTCACTACGTTCAAAGATTTTATTATAGGATAAATAAAGAAACCAGTAGCTGTAAATGGCAATCCACTACAGCAGCAGCTGAGTTCTCATTTTCATTCCTACAATAACTGATAGGAAGAAAACTATTTGGTTTCCCATCCTCATGATTAAAATCCTAACCCAGACATAAGGCAGCATATTCTCCCCTGTACGAACCACACTGATGTAATAATGAAGATGGCAGAGCTGCATCCATGGTAACAACAATAATTTATTTACATGTATCACAGATATGAGAATGAATATGCATATGGATTGTTGACTCGTCCCCAAAAACTGCTGACTAGAATTCCCAAAACAAACAACTTTGTCGATCGTGGCGCTGTCTAGTGATGAAAGATGACAGTTCAAATGTAATTACCGTCTACAGATTGTAAAAAATCACATCTTACCGGTTTTACTTACCAGTAATCATAATGCAGTGGATAAAAAATGTAATACTACACGCGGAATGTCATTATACACTTTTTTAATATTGTCTGGTTTAGTCATATATTTAATTCCTCTCCAAATTCAATTACACAAATGCACAATTAACTTCTTAGCACTTTGTGAATATAGTTCTATGGGAATAATAATAAGAGGTGAAAAAAAGTGGAATGCATTAGAAACCGGATACAAGTACTATAAGGATTTCAAAACTAACATCCGGCAATATCGTCTATGGATAAGAAATTGCGCCAGTAACTCTCATTTTAGCCTTTGTTGTAAATCACTTCCTAATCTTAGGAATGGAAGAATCAAAAAGCAATAGCATATAAAGGAGAGATAGTTGAACCCACTCCGAAGCCACATATGAATAGTTCGTTACATATTAACATCCACATCAATCAATCTAGATCATACCTTCTGATTCCTAAGGCTCTCAACAGGTAATAAACCAATAAAATGTAGCTGTAAATTAACAGCATAAGATCCACACAACAGAGAAAAGGCTCATGATGGAAGTTTCATGTGCCTCTTACACACTTTCTGAAGTAGATATTTCCTCTCTAGCATTTACAAAGTAACTCTTAGGTCTCAGAAATAGCCATCTATCATTCACAGCATCAAGTAGTTCATATCTCTTCAATTGTTATTGAATATTCACCAGTCTCACGTTAACAACAATCAACAATGGCCATTTACGAGTTGACTGAAAAGAATTTTTTCTAAGTAGCGCCACGGACTGTGTGAACTATATGCAGAAATTTAGGCAACACGTAGCATAGGCAACGATTCCAAACATTTAAATCCATTATGTATATTCATGGATATGAGTAAGAAATTCTTTGGGATCTAAAAGCTTCCTTTGCAAAGTCTTACTCGGATGTCATGAATGACACTGCTTGTAACATGCGATGTCTTTGGAATCAAGAGCAGTCTCAAGTTTTTAATCACATAAAGTACTTATCAAAATTATATACAGCAGGAAAGGGAATTAAAAAATTGCAAGGAAATGATGATTTAAGCCAAATAATTAATGGATTAAATTGATATCCTAGGTTTTCTAATTCAGCTTGCCCATGTCTACGACTGAGATAATACTTTAGTATGATACTATGCCAAAAGTTGAATGAGCATACCATAGATAAAAAGGGGGGACAAAAGATAATGAGTTTTCATAAATCACTCTACATTAGATTATAATAAGATTAAAAAATTTTCATACATAATTATAATACAGAGCATTGCAAATACATTTACAATGATCAACTGTGTCTAAAATAAAAATTGTTGGATTTACTTGGGAATCTGTTAGCCTCTTTTGTGGTCCAGTAAATTCTGCTTCTTCTACATATTTAAAGCATTTCTTCAGATTTTGTTTAAAACACTACTAGCACAGCAGGTTTTGTTTTAAGGGTGAGGGAATCCATTACACTCCGTGCGATTGCTTGAGTTCTGATGCACCTTTTTTGCCATAAACCTGAAAAGGGTTCTATGAAGAGAGTAGGCTTTTAAACCTCTTATTCAATCTTGGACAAACTTTATTCTATCGATTCAATTACTATGACACCAAATCCTCCAGCATTAACAGAATCAGTAAATACAATTCTTTGATCAAGGACTAAATGAATAAAATATTCCTAGAGTACACTTCCAGAAATGTAATAACAAATGGATGAATTATAATTTTAACGAAAAATTTCCTATTAGAAACATGAGGTGAGAGTACTGATGCTGTACTACATTTAATTTTCAAGCATGGTGAGTAGGACTTTCCTAACCTTTCCCAAGGAGATCATTAGTTGGGGACTTATACAGGAAGGGGCTCCAGATTTACAAACTACGTCGTGAGATATGGGGAATAAAGTATGTGGTTTAACATAAATGGTAGACAATAAGTAATCTAATGTAATTTGTTAATAATTCTAAACAAATAGTCCAGGAAAAAAACTGACTCCTTAACATTTTCATTTCTCCCACATCTTTTAGGTTTACAGCAATGAATTTCTGTTAAAGCTAAATTTCAGCTAGATCAGGATTGTGACATCAACATCACATTGAGAATGGGCAATGGTGTTCAGTTCTCAAATACATGAAAAACACAGACAGACTAAGTATGGCCCTATCTTACAAATAGACATAAACAATAAACGATGTAATTCAGATTAAAAGCCAAGTTTTTTGAAAATTATCTATTGAATGTAGTTTATCCCAGTTCAGAGAAAATCTAAGCATAACTCACCAGTAAATAAGACCTGTAATGGAGGAAAATCTTAATTGGGACAAAGGGTAGCTGCTGAGTATGTGTCCATTTTTTAAAAGGGCACTACTTTGGCAAGCTAGATCATACCTTATTTTAACTTTAAGTCCAGGAGAGCTAAGTACCGTGATTTACATAAGCTGGTTAAATAATAACAATTCCTCTTGCATCTCTGCTCACCACTCGTCTTTCCTTCGATCCATCCCATTACCTCATTATCAGCCCTTCCATGGATAATTTACCCTGACAACCCAATTCCCTTGTCCAAGTCTATTCCATAAATTTGGTTCTCTTTACTATTTCTACTGAGAAAATTTGCCACTGACCCCCAAAAAATTCAAATAACTACAACCAAGAGAACTATAAGCTATACCTGGTTTAAGACTAGCGTTCCAGCTGGAGAATGATGGTGGTGGTGGTGGTGGTGGTGTTGATTCTGTCCAATTACCAATTGAGCACCGTGTGGTCCAACGGCACCAGGACCAGAAGATGCCATAGTTGAAACAACAGACTGTACAGTAGGGGAAGCTATACATGTTGAATTCGTTGATACAGCTATTGAGGGATTTGAAACTGATGGAGGGGGAGCACCAGAAGCAGGTTTGGGTAAAAGTTGCGGTTGCTTTGGTCGAGGTGGAGGTGGTGGAGGTTGTGGATGTATGTGTTGCTGAGGGGGGGCAGCACCAGCATTTGCACGGAATTGAGCTCCCGCCACAGTCCCTCCAGAAGCTCCACTTTGCTGCAATATTTGCAGCAATGGAAAGGCTGAGGCGGGAAGTTGAACCTGAGAATTACATAAGAAAAATTCATTCAATAAAACCAGAACATGAGTCGCATAATCCTCAATCTACAGAGGTTTAGATTTAGGATTTTAAAACTCCATAATATTACATACATAATTATTGAAACAAATTCCAAATGCATTAGATAGTTCAAGAACATCCCAATGAGCATAAGCTGCAATCTCATATTGTAAGTGAAAAGCAACCACACATTAAAGCTTCCAAGAATTCTTACCTGAATAGGAGTATTTGGACGTAGATGATGCAAGGTTGTAGGAGCTGAGACTGGGACAGACACAGATGCAGGCCCTACGGCTTGACCAACTGATGGAATAGCTGAGGAGGAAGATGGTGATGGTGAAGGCGATGGGGTGAGAGGAGGGGGTGCAGGAGACGAACGTGGCAAGGATGACGCATGTTGAGCTAGAGGGGAATGAGTTTGCAAGTGATATGGAGATTGTACAGGTGATGGGGATGACGGGGCAACAGGAGTGGCTGGGGAGCCCCCTGTGCCCCCACCAGCTGGGCCACCACCACCGATTGCC
Organism: Ceriagrion tenellum; assembly: GCA_963169105.1. NCBI lineage: Eukaryota > Metazoa > Arthropoda > Insecta > Odonata > Coenagrionidae > Ceriagrion > Ceriagrion tenellum. Next base: position 55,928,765 of record OY720641.1, read on the forward strand.
ACGAATCCTGCCGGAGCAAAGCTGAGTGGGGAGGGAAAGGCCACAAACTGGGTGCCTGCAGGAGCTGTGTGCCCTCCACTGGATGCCACAGCACCCCCAGAAGACATCAAGTGATGCTGGTGGACACCATGGGGGGCCACCGTGAATGTGAGACCTTGCTGGCCATCAAGTACATGTGATGCTGTTAGCAGGATAGGAGTCTGAGCAGGCTGCGGTGAGGCTGACGAGATGGCCACTTGCTGAGGGGGTGGGGGAGGAGGCGGAGGTGGAGGCGGGGGCAAACCTCCACTTACTCCCCCCCTTGCCTCGACGAGGCTCTGGGGCAGGGAGTCCACTAATCGATCCACGGTGGCTGCATTGGAACCATTTTCTGGATGAACCTGCAAATATAAATCACTGATACATGTAGATAATGTTTAACAGCTAAAAGAATATTGAGTTGGGTGTAATAGTTTGATCACAACTAGCATTAAAGCGACCAAAATTAAGATTATAGAGGCATGAAACATAGTAAGAAAGATACACGTCTTAATTCAACATTAGTCATAAAAAGGGCACTTAGTTAAGAAAAGAAATCCAGTATTCATAAGCAATTACAATCACCAATACCTATCATTACCTTACTGCTCCCAAGCCAAATTAGATTGTTCAGAGGAAAAAATAAATCTACATAAAGGCATGCTATTTCCATGACTAATTGATCCTCCCCATCTGCAGCCTAAGCTCCAACATTTCCCAAAAACCTAAGACAGACTCAGGAAGGAAAAAATGTACTTCTACAAGATGACACATTCCAACATGACACATTCCAATGATGACACATCAGTTGACTCTGGTATTTAAGTACTGGCTGCAGTCATAGACACTCCTATACAATTACATACTTCAGTATTATAAGTGTACCACAGATAATATTTAAAAAAATCATCTAGATTTATAGTTTCACATGATTAATCACTATATTTAAGCTAAATGTAATATACTATTGATAAGAAGCATCATCCTTTCAGAGTTAACTAGAATCCTGGACAGATGTGCCACAACAGAATAGCAGGATTAAAATGAAAATATTCAAAACAGAGTTTCTTCAAATAATGGAAACAGAAATAATGGCAATCTATATTCAATCTCATACACTGTCTACACATTAATGGCCACCTTACAGTCAACTGATATCAACTCTGCAGTTGCCTATCAGAGGACCAGAACCTACGGGGTCTATCCTCTCATTCATATACCTTTTTATTCATTGTGATGCAAAATATACATGAAAATAGTTTTATCTCCAGGGATCACTAGAATGCACTGATAAGGGGTTAGATGGAAGAAGGGACTGCCTAAGTCTCAATCTCACCCCAATAACGACACCTTATTATTATTATCATTATACCTTTCCACTTCATCAAGGCTGCAATTTTCATACTACTATTTTCCTCTACCACTCTTCATGGTGCAATCAATAGACCTGATATGCAGCAAGACTGTCTGAATGAATATTGTGAAGACACTATCATGAAGAACATACCATTAATTTCTTCCTTAGTAAAAATATTAAGTACTTCTATGAAGTGGAGCCTGAAATTTGTTTCAAGTAGTCAATTTGAAAGAGATAAAAGTCCTTTAAGGACAGTTTTGACATATTAATTTGACACACAAATGGGCAGGAAGAGGAGGAGAGGTTTGATTACCTTTGTTTAAGTAGGCAAACCTCACTTTCACTCTCAAGATTCCTATCCACTTTATGGTATGATAGTGAAAGTTGAATGTGTGAGGATACACATAAGAGTAGGCTCAATGCAGTAAGAAAAAGGTAACTGGGAAGTGAACAATTGAAAGTAGGAGTGATGAGGTTACAAAAGGAGTTGGTAATGAGAGAATCTGGAATAGATGCCTGGTATTAGAAATACATGAAAGGAGTATGCCTCAATGGTTTGGCCATTTTAAGAGACTGAGATTTCATTAGTGAAACATGATAAAAGAGTGAATAGAGTAAAGAGCATCTGGTAGTCTGAGAAAGTCAAGGTTGAATATGGTGGCAAAGAATCTAAAAGAGGTGTATTTGCATTATTAGAGAAACAAGGGCATAAGTAGTTTGTGTGAAGCAATGCACTGATGTAACAGAAGATATATAAATTAGTAAGAACAGGCAGCATAGAAAAATTATGAAAACATAACCAATTCTCTAGGATAAACACAGAAAATTCAATTCTCTTAAATGTGACTATTCCAAACCAGAATGGTGAGAGAGGTTTTTAAGTACTATGTCACCCGACATTATAGTTAAAGGGAGGATGATTTCCTGTCAAATAATAATAATTTAGTAAGACAGTCACAAAAAATTCTCACAAGAGTCATAGTTGTTATTTTTCCATCAAACTGTAAGATGATGATAAAAACAAACAAGGTGTGGCCAAAGAGAATTTACATGTAGAAATACGATTATAAATTGGTTTGAAAATAAATTGACAAGAATTGAAAATCTGGATGACATCTGAATTTGTAGGATTTAACTTTTTCCCAGCGAATGACTGCAATAAATTCTTCTCGGGTTTCCATCCGGGTGAGATGCTCCATCTGCTCCACTGCCTACGTTTTGATGGAAGACTTTTCCATCGCCATCAGGGACGTTGATGCCGGGTGTCAAGAGGGCCGATTTATATATGTACACTGTCTCTCAGGTCAGGTCGAACGTGATTGGTGTAGAAGTTTTCCCTTTTCCTGCCTTTTTTAAGAATGGGTTCCAGGTCCTATTTAAGTGGAACCCTTCGTCTCTGTTGAAATTATGTCTTTCAAGGCGGATTTCAATTGCCTCTTTGGTGAGTTGGTCCCAATATCCTGTGTATAGAGTGTACATATATAAATCGGCCCTCTTGACACCCGGCATCAATGGCCCTGATGACGATGGAAAAGTCTTCCATCGAAACGTAGGCAGTGGAGCAGATGGAGCATCTCACTCGGATGGAAACCCAAGAAGAATTTATTGCCGACATCTGAATTTGATGGAAAATACAAAGTACACATTGTTTAATGCACCTGACTGACAATTAGAATACAGAGTTCTACCCAAATTAGACAATTTTTCCTATGGGTAAATTCTACAAGATCTAATTAGTTATCAATGATAAAGAGGTTGCTTAACCCAAACAAATTCTCTACAACCTGTTTATACATTTTAATTAATATAACATTTCGAAAGTATCATTTTATTAATTAAAAAGACAATGTTTGATTCGGTTATAACATAACTTTGTCTTAAACTCACACCTGTGACATGAGCATTCAGGAGAGAGATTAAACAAGCTCACTAGTACATTATTGCAAGCTGATGAAGCTCAATAAAATGCGAGAAATTAATGAACACCATCTTTTGTGATAACCCCACAGATCAAGTTAACTTCTTCCAAATGCATAATTAGCAAAGCATCTTCATGGAAGAACATATATCAGAATTTTCCACAAAAAGCATTCTCCTCACCACTGAAGGAAGCATACAATATTTGAAAAGAACCCAAAACTCTACTAAGATTCCTATGTCTCACTTCTACAGCAGCTGAAAGATTATATATTAACCCATAATCCACCATCAAGGCTGATTCTTGAAGAACTTAGACACAAAAAGAGAAGTATCAGGCATGAAATAGTGGAATTTCATCTTACTGAATTACAGAAATGGTAATTTTCCACTTATATAAAATTTAATTTGACCTAGGTTTTTATGTACTACACCTGATGATGATATAGTACATTGAATTCATGGTCGAATAGTTTTATCCAAGTGGAAAATTGCCAATTCAGTCATTCATTCTGAGCATACACACCTAAGCTTCCCTTGGTTTCAATAATTGAACGCATGAGCTTACACAATAAAAGGAGAAATATTAGAGGTGCACAAACAGTTTAAATGCTAGGGAAATGAATGAGGCAGTACTGACTCTAGTAATCTTGAAATTCAATGAAATGTCAACGAATTCTAACAAAGAAATCCTTGAATATTAATTTTTCTAAGGAGAAGAAAAAATAATAACATAAGCTAATATAAGCGATGGCATTCAGTTAAAACATGATTTTTTCTATTAAAATTACCTAAAAAAAAATAGATGGCAATACTCATGAATCTGTTGATATGATACATCCAATGCTTAAATTTCTTCCATAACTTATGACCAACACTGCTCAAATGAATGTGAGAGAACTAATAAAATTCATTCGACAAATACTTGAAGACACTATAGCACAAGGCTTTGCATGCGCAACTTCTACTGGATAGAACTTATTTTAGTATGAACTTGAAACTTTGCTTCTTCACCTAAAATATTTTATTTCATCTGTTGTCATCAAAGGAAAACGGTGGGTCCTTTCTCTACCTTCACCCAGGGAATTACCCAACATGATTATTATTACAATGTAACAGAGTTACCTTATTAGTTTTTTTTTCAGTCTCTATTTCCCTTTTCATTTACATTTCTCACCATTTTAACCTTATTCTGTGACCACAGACACACTAGAGTTTGTCATCCACAGTAAAGATTTTCATTAGTGATATGCATTCTGTACTGGTGAATACAGTCAAGGTACAGCTAGCCGCAAAAGTAAATGTGGAAAGCTCTGCTGCACCATGACACGGTCAGATGGAATCACGGGAAAATTTTTCTTGCGTTGGCACTCCGTGAAGAAATCTAGCTGTAGTCATGGTGATCAGGTGTTGGGCGTAAGACGGCAGAGGAAAGGGGGGGGAAGTGACGGACGCTAGAGAGATTCGCCCCAAAGAGCGATTTGAATGGGACTGTGGCCTTCCAAACTGGTTGAACCATGACAAAAATTCATTCGGGAACAGAGGCCTAGGAAGACGAATATGAATCTTAAAACAGCAAACACGAATCGCTCAGTACGCAAAGAGAGAAGCGCTGAAAATAAATGAGCGATTTTGTGGTGTTTATCCTTATGAATCGATACTGCTGTGAGCATAACATTTCTCATTTTGTAATTAATAAACTAATTCTGTGTTACCGCGATCAGACAAATTCTTTAGTATACATTTGAGAAATCATCTCCGATAAGTCAGAATATTCAAATCGATTGGGAATGAGAAATGCTGACAGGGGTTTTAATTTAATGATGTTTAAGTTCACGCAGAACTCCTGGTTGCTATTAATCTTACTTTAATGGGTCACTTTATTGCGCGACTTTTTCTTGTCATAATACTTTTTGTGCTGTTCCCTAAATGAATGAAGACGTGATGGTATTTCCTTACGTTCACTGCAATAAATAAAGCTTCCTTTATGTGAAGGTATTATTGATTTTTGCTACTTAATAGTAGCGTGTTGCCTCCTTATTGTTACTTTCATTTCGAGAGAAGCCAAACATTATATTCATCCTTGTAGCTCAGTTAATACTTATAAATAAAACATTGCTACAGCCATATGATTGATGAAGAAAACTATTTGGAGAGTTGTGTTTTCATGCGAGTAAGTTATGTTTTCATTCGAGCAAGTTAAACAACATGAGGAAGGGTAACAGGCTTTTCCTTAAAAAATGTGGTTTTTGACTTGTCTTATACTGAATTGCATGATAACTTTTCTTTGAAGGACTGTAAGTTTTATCCGAGTATTGCATTTTTCAAATCATAAGTGAAGATCAATAAGATAAATCAAGGTAAGATTATAACGAAATTAGTGATGGAACTTATGAAATATCTTAATGAGGATGATGAATAACTTAAATGGTATTATTCGACACACCCAGAGCTAATTATGTAGGCATATTCAAATGTTATTAATGAAATCATTCAAGTTCAAAATATATACCTCTTAAGCTTTTTATTCAATATTTTTTTTCATCATCTCCTTCATCTAGCACTTCCTGAAGGCGGAATATCAAGAAGTATTATGATGAGAAAAGTCATGCAAAAAAGTGACCCATTAAAGTAAGAATAATAGCAACCAGGAGTTCTGCGTGAACTTAAACATCATTAAATTAAAAACCCTGTCAGCATTTCTCAATCCAAATCGATTTGAATATTCTGACTTATCGGAGATGATTTCTCAAATGTATACTAAAGCATTCGTCTGATCGCGGTAGCACAGAATTAGTTTATTAATTACAAAATGAGAAATGTTATGCTCACAGCAGTATCGATTCATAAGGATAAACACCACAAAATCGCTCATTTATTTTCAGCGCTTCTCTCTTTGCGTGCTGAGTGATTCTTGTTTGCTGTTTTAAGATTCGTATTCCATCTCCCTCGGCCTCTGTTCTCGAAAGAATTTTTGTCATGGTTCAACCAGTTTGGAAGGCATTCAATTCGCTCTTTGGGACGAATCTCTCTAGCGTCCATCACTTCCCCCCCCCCTTTCCTCTGCCGTCTTACGCCCGACACCCGATCACCATGACTATGGCTAGATTTCTTCATGGAGGGCCAATGTAAGAAAAATTTTCCCGTGATTCCAGCTCTGACCATGTCGTGGCGCAGTGGAGCCAACCATATTTACTTTTGCGGTTAGCTGTACAAAGGAGTCTTAGTTGAATGGCACTGCATAATTAACAATTACTGACTAATAGGGAGGTAGAAGATTTATTTGACCACAAAAAGATTTACTCAAATTTTAAGTACCAGAGAGAGACTTGCAGTGCCAAAAACCATGGTCACCAGCAAAGAAAAGAGACTCAGTCAAGTTACAAAAATGGAAACAAGGTTTTGTTGATGAAGCACATACTAAAGTGTGGTAAGAGAATATAGTTAAAGACACTAAGCTAAGCAAGAGTTAAGACAGAAAGAGGGAGGAATGAAGACAGTCCATGGGTTTAATATTTCCTCCACGAGTTGTAAAGACGATGGATAATTACAATGAATTCAGTGTGTATGTGCACAGATGATTACATACTGGGGGTATTTTGAAAACTTATGATATGTTGTAACATAGTAAGACCTTGATAAGAACAAGACCACCAGAATCACTTCACGTCTGATATCATTCTAATAGAATATAATGGATTTACATAAAAATTCATGGAGAAGGTTCAAATTATGTACTGCCTACACCCATACTTGGCAAATGGTCAATCATACAGAAGAAACTGAATCACAAGATACTACTGCAGTAAACCTGTTCTGGAAGAAAGGATTGCCTTAATGGGTGAAAGAGTAGCAGCTGTATATGTTCCAGGGTGCTTTTTCAGCCAATGTTTTGATTTTTCCCAAAGACCATATCACATCATGATGGTCCCACTTTACCTGATATTTGATTGATCACAAGGTCAATGAAACTACTATAAAGGTCTCCAGTATCATACTATCAGACCCAGCAAATAAGCAAATTGCATCAACACTATCATACTCGCTGAGCTACTTGACTTCAATTCTATGCAGTGTTCATTTGCCACTCACTCCCACCAGGACCTAGTAGCCATCAACGGATTATGTTAGCTTTACCAATAGCAAAGAAATCTTCACTTTCTGATATCTCATCCATACCTCCTGTGACTAAAAGTAATTTTTTGGTCATGAAATCAAATACTTTAAGTAATTTCCATTGGATACAGACATTCATTTGTTAATATAAGCACAGTAGTTTTTTTAGGTTATGGCTATTTTATCGCAATCACTAATTCATCTCACTCTAGGGCTTTCATGCTCTCCTCGCATTGGTTCATACTCGTGGATGACTTTCATCGGCTTTCCAGTGGGCACCTTTAAGTTCAAAGACATTGACTGAAATGGCAGCAAAACTGTCAACAACAAGGATGAACCAATACAGGAAGAACCAAAAAACCTGTTAGTCAACTTATAATCAACACACAAGTTCTGGGAAAGAAAAATTAATGGAAACTGCATGAAACTACATAAAACCATTCAATAAAGCATACGTATACCACATCAATTATAAAAATGCAACAAAAACAGCTATAAAAGATATTTGAATGACATAATGATAGATGGAAAAGTGGAATACAGTGTAATTTTTTATTTAATTCCTCTAGCCCTGAAAAAATTTATAAATAAATAAACATTGGCAATGTGTGCATAAGTGATTGCTAACGTATATCAAACCCTCCAAATTACTGAAGACGAGCTATGTTATTCCTGGAAATAGTTCTTCTCCCCCATTGAACATTCCAGGACTGAGTGAAACCTTCTAGGATTGCTCCAATAATTATGGATTCTGTCTTCAATATTAAATGCCTGCTAGCACACTACACTTTGTGCTAGATCAAATATCAAGTGTAACAGACTTGGTGGATCCAAGCTAAATGAAAATAAAAATTTTAAACATGCTTGGTTAAGACGCCCATTTTTTCACTTATAATTTTATAAGATTCTTCTGAATAACATTACAAATTTAATAAGTTGAATCTGTCTCTCTTCTTTTGATGAAGTTATGACATTATCTTAGCAATAGCATTTATTTATGGAGCAATTATCGATAATGGATATCATGAAGCAGAACAGAATTCAAGATCTCAGGCAAGCATTGTATAAATTCCTTAGTCTTTAGCCTCAGGCTTAGGGGATTACAATACCAAGGATGCTGAGCTTCGCAAAGCACTTTGTACAAGAATCTTCCTTTAAATTGCTTTATTTTTAATTATTGCATCAATAATATTTTTATTATATTCCACCATCAAGTTTCAACTAGCGTATTCTTTGAAAAACATACTTTTCAATAATTCTGCGGTTGAAAACACTAAATTTAATGCTTGCTACACGACAAATTTATCAATTCAATAAATCTGCAGCAGAATCTGAAATTCTAGTTTATAGCACCAATACATGCATAAGAAGCATAGTTATAAAACTATAAATGAAGATACAAAATGTCTCCATAATCAGCCCAAATATACTATTGCAGCCGGAATTTTTTTTAGTTTTGGCAACTGAATCTTTGCAGGACAAACTTTACATTTCTAAGATTCACTCCCTCTATTGCAGATCACGAATTCAAAACTTATACTATAAAAAAAATTTTCTACTTTCAGCTGGTAGCCTAATGGTAGTCTTCATCTGCTAGTCAATGGGTTGTGGATTCCAACCCTAACAGGCAGAACTAGACACTTAGGCATGGAATTTCACGGGCATTAATTTAGTGTGTGCAATGTAGGCAACAACAGTACATCATGAATATTCCTCAAATACAAAGGCCTTGTTATGACATTCTTGAGATATGACACACTTATTACTATACTTCAATTTTTAGAATGCAATGAATAGAGTACAACATTGATCAGCATTAACAATTGATAATTATTGTCAAAGCATAGGGAGTTTTTAGGAACAACAAAGCTAACACAAATTAAGACGATAAAAGTATAAATAATCCAATCCAGTAATGATAATTTCAAGCTTCTCTAAAAAATATTTCACGTTAAAGTCATGAATGAACGTTTTTTGAGCCGAGTCAGGTTTCCGGTTACAAAATACAAGAATGAAAAATAATTTCTTATTCCTAAAAATATCACAAAACCTGGGATGTACACCACTTCTTTTAGCCATTAACTTGCATAATTACTAGCCCATAAGCAATAGGAGTAAATTTGTGAAAACTTTTCCCAAATTTAGACAATACACATTTTTCATGCAGAGACAAACATGAGAATTACTAGTTCAACTGTGTGGAGACATGAGCAGCAAATTGAAACTGAAGTAGTTGGAAATTGAAAATACTTAATAAATTCCATAAAAAAGATTTTCATAGGTGACTTAGATTTGGTTTCTGGGCAGATCATTAAGTATATTGTGATGTCAGTTACATAAAAATATACTTCATGATGATGCTGTCCAGCGACTAAACCTTGACAATCAGTAAAAATCTTTTATGTGGAATTTACTAAGTATTTTCAATTCCCAATCACAGTTATACCACTAAGTTATGCTGGAAACCAAAACTTTAAAACTAAAGAATGGGTCAGCTCTTTTTCCATTGTTCACTTTTTAAGCCATGATAACAAAGCTAAAAAAGTCTACAAGTCATAACTGCTATGGTCTATAAAAATATCTATACCCCTACCTCCTCATCTACATTTCAGCAAAATAACTATAATCATGACACAGTCATCTAACAACCAAGAAAAAGGGAACTCATGATTAGTAATTCAATGAAGTCCCATTATGCTTTTCATAGCAATAAATATCAATATATTGACAATAATGGTTCTGTAGCAAAGCGACAAGATAATATGATCAAAGTTCAACTTTTAATTATGAAGGTGGACGACTTCCAAGAAGTTGCCCCAGAGATAGTCATCTATCATTTTTAGCAGCCCTTGAATAAGTAGATGCAATTTTGGGACATGGAAAACATTGGTTGCACTAGAATATTACTCTAATCGATGAAACTAGGTTAAAAAAAAAGGAGTCTAATAATAGTATATTTTATGTCACTTATAATGATTGGGCTATGCGAGAAAGGCATTGGATTTCACATTAAGATATTTGTGGCATATGAGAAATCCCATAAGTGTCACATTGTTCATAGCAACTTTGACATTATTGTACGTGGATGTGCTAATTCAGTGTATAGTAGGTAGTTCCGTACTATCAAAAATAAGTAGTATTTCATTGACTTAAGCATTTGCCGTGCCAGCATGCATTATATCATTCCCCGTAAAAGCAAATGACTCGGGAAAAATAAAAAAAACTTCAGGCACATATTCTTTACAGAGCCAATATGAAAACACGATGTTTTAATTAACAGCCATATAGTTTAACTAGGACTTTACGGTAAAAACATCGCCCAACATAACGCAAATGTCTATGCAAAGCAATCAATTTGGATAAAAGGAGTCTTCCAGGATCTAACCTAATAGAAAACATAATTACCATAAAAAATCTTATGCGACACTATTTTCATGCACTCATAACAACCAAATGATAAAGACACCATGTCTCTTCTATGACAGTGGCACCGCGGATAGCTCGACCGACAAGAGTTAAGAATAGTAGTCAAACATTTATGTAATAGTAACCCAACACCAAGATATTAAAATTGAGTACGCACATAATTACAGCAAGGCTTTTTCTAACTACTCACTTAAGCTAAAACAAAAATTACGGGCAATTGAAAACATTAAAAACGCCAAATAACATGTTCATTTACAAGTTTGTTTTCGATGTGTCACTCTACGGATTCTCTAACAGCTAAATTGTTTCAAGCTAATGAAGAGACGGAGCATGCTTTAGAGTATAAGGGTACATATCTGAAATACATAACAAAGCTCAGGAGGCATATCGCAAAATACAATACTCGTTAACCATTTACTATGTAGAAACTTACTGATTCAGCACTGAGTCCTAGTAAAGATTCCAGAGCCCGTGGATCACTGTAAATTGAATAGGACATAATATAAAATTTGGTCCTCTATTTTTACTTCTTTTTATCAATGGTAGCCACCGACCAATTTTGGTTAACGATTAGCAGCGATAGTTATCAACGGCATATTAATAGATTCACTTTAGCTTGATTCTGGCAATGGCCTAAACCTCACATGGCCAAATGTTTATTAATGGCACTTGCTTTGCATACATTGACGCTCAAAATTGAGACATGTAATTATGAATATGGAATAGGAGCTCATAAAGAATTATTGTTAATGTAGCCTACTGCCACCGCTAAAAACATAACTTTTGACTTAGATATCACATTGAGAATAACACGGTACAGTCTTCACAGATGAGTACTCATTAATTGATCAACATACACAACAAAGACGCTCTGACCAGGCACTGGCTTAACCATATGCGAAGTACGTGACGAAATCCACGCCAAAGATATGACTAGTAAAGCAGGCATTATGTTTAAGATTACAAATGCTGACCCAAGAATGAATACACACATTCTAACATGAATTAAAAAACTGATAGGCAAGTAGTGAACAACACGAAATAAGCCAAATTATATCTAACGACGCCTAAGATGTTACACGCAAAGAATGAGTTAAACATAACTAAAAGGCACACATTTCAAACCGAGAAAAAATAAAGTAGCAATCAGACATACTCTTGCTTGAGTTGAAAGTTATCTGGAAGAAAGCTGGATAGGTGTTGATCTAGTAAAGCAGTAGGATGCATCATGTTTGATGAAGAAGACCATACGAGACTTAATAGGTAATAAATACACAGTTTCAAACGTAATTAACATTGTTTATCTCGGGATATCTTAGTATGCGGGTAAATTTAGACTACATTTAGGCAATTTTCAATTGGCCATTCCGAGTCAAACAAAACGTAGACGGAGGATTTCACTGCTTCGTAAACACATAACACCGAGGATTAAACAAAAAGAATGTTTCGCTACAGCATTAAAATCCATCATTATGCACTAATTCTGCCATAGGCTTCCGAAAAACACTCTAGGTACTTTGATTTAACAATAACACACAATGTTGTTTCCAATACTCAGACACTTAACAGGTATCCATATTAAAAACCGGTAACGACCTCTCGCAAAACACCCATTATATCGATTTGTTCGCGCGTTTGATTAATAGTTGTTATCAATATTTGCATGTTGATAAATGCTACAAAATGCATAATTAACAATAATTTGCGGAAATTTTTATTTCTTAGCATTTAAATTTTATAATAATTTCGAAATTGACCAATTCATAAAATGACGCATACGTCGATAGGAACTAATTTATGCATTGCTGGGGTTTGAAGGGAAGTAAACAATTTCAGCATATTTATGTGACCTTTTAACGTAAAAAAGTAATAGCATTCGTCACTAAGTTCATTAATTATCAGAATAAAATTATTCATCCTTGCGCGGAACTTGGTGGATGTGCATTCATTTATGTTTTTGATGCCATAAGACAGTACATAAAGTTCGGATGAGGTACGGAAAAATAATATTGACTAGTCAATAAGGTTCTTGGCTATGGGCCTTGTTCCAGCTCAAGAGCCTACAAGGCGGAAATACACGAAGATGGCCGAATTCCCAATGTCATCAACGTATGACACCCCGACGAATGGGATTGGTCTGCCCCATCTCTTAAGCTCTTCCATTGGCTGAGCAACAAATCTTTACAACTTCTTTCCTCACCCCCCAATGGCGTCAACTCTTTGTTGTCATTTCCTACAAAAAGTGGAAATTCCATTCCAATATCACCCCAACACCCAGAGTAGTCCAATACTGATGGAACTCACTCAGTACCTCAGGATACTTCAATCAGATAGGAAATTTATCCAAGAATAATAGAAAACATACAGAATCGAGTCTTTTGACATATCATTCTGCTGAACTACACACACAATACTTAATGAAACCACATACCAGCAGTTAACTAGAGCAAAACTATATAATGATTTACACAAATAACCTTCGAACACTTAACCAGCATTAATCAAAGAAGTATTACATAAAACGGGGAAAACAAAGAGGCTTGAACATCGTAATTAGCTTCCCATTTAATATCCAACTATTTCAATCGTATTACTTTCAAGTACTGTGTCCACCGAATGACTCAAATCTTTCTCAGGCAGCGCCAATCCCACACAAAATCGGAACCTGTATTCCATGATAGCCATATTTGCCAAGACGGCGTCGGGACAGGAGAGGCAGTCCCCTTAGCCATGATACGGTACGTTCGGACATAAAGATTTTACAGTAATGTGTTAGGCTCGAGCCAACCCAATGAAATGCAGCCGTGCAAGGGTACGTCTTGGCTGGTGCGTGTGGAGAGAAAGAACGTGGGAGAGGTGGAGGAGGAAGGGAAGGGGCAAATGAAAAAGGAGGGGGAGGGGATGGGGAGAGAGGCCAATAGAAGTGGGAGGGGTGACTAGGGAGAGGGATGGAAAGAGACACTTAAAACCACAGGAAATCTGTAGCTGCAACACACCGATTCACGCTTACACGTCACGACAGTCGAGAGGACACCGCGATAACAGCGAAAAAAGAGGGTATCGTGTGAAAGGCTTCGTAAGTTGTCGATCTGTGCTATGGCCGTTAAGTTCTCTCGCGCGACAGAAACGGATTTCACTGAAAGATTGGTGGGATGCCTGTTTAAGGTGCAGTATTGTGTTTCAACGGCATTCTCAACGCCAGTATGGTTTCTAACGCGTCCCATCGCCCTCAGTGCTCTGTGTTTTCCCCCGAAAATTTTATCAACAAAATAATATTCTGAAAACACTCACCCGTCATGTAACATGCCTATGTCCTACGGGGTTTACGCGGATACATTCAGGGATTCCTTGGACCCGATTGGATGGTGACGTCACAAGCATTGAGGAGACGTTCCAATTGCTAAACAGCTCTAAGTTCATTAGTATTCTTGCTGTATTGATTGTACTTAAGTGTTGTTAAGGAAGATAGCTCATCCGGTATATCTGTAAGTGCTGTGATTTATGTGGTGGTCGTAAATGTTATTTTATATTAAACGTCATTTTAAGCTTCGGTGTTGGAGATTAAGATTTCCGGCTGCGCAACAGTGTGCGCAGTTCCAGGAAGGGGGAGGGGTTAAGGATTTTTTTTTAAGCCAATATCTCTTATCAATCTGGATGGGTCTCTAGCCGAGTGCAGCTGAGTGGAGTGCGAACATTGGACGGCATAAATTCATCCAAATTTGTCTCCACAAACCCTCAGCAGTGGCACTCGAGTTTAGGTATAGTTACAGCCTTCACTCCTCGTCATTCAGCAACATCGAGAGAATATTGGTCGATTAACTTACGAGAAAGACCAGGAATGAAAATCCTCTTTATAAAACTATGCATTTTATTTGGCATACATTAAAAGCATCTTAAACAATTGGAATGTAAGGTAACATCTTCACAACTCCCTTATATTCTAAGACATCGCAAGTATTTCAACAATGACTAGATCTAAAATAAATACAAGAGCTCATTTTCCTTAAATAGTAATTAACACTTTTAAGTACCAAAGGCACATACTGCAGAAAGCTCTCACACAAACACGATAAGGTGGTGATGGGAAAACGATGGTATGACGTCCTCATGAACCAGAAGAGAAGTAACAACGCCACCTTTCAGTTATACGGTGTCCTTTGCGTCACATTCAGCATTTCACTTGTGCTGCAAAATTAAAAAAAGGTTTCTCAGGTCAACCGTACACACAGTGGAGGTTGAAGCAGTAAAATGTGGACTTAAGCGAAAAGGCCAGTGAAGGGCAAATCAAACTAGGTAGCACGGCTACAAGTAATGGAAACAATGGTAAATGCTCCGATTCTATTAGTGTTGTTGCACATGACCAGCTCTGGGAGTCAATGTACTTAATTGGCGAATTAGGCAATACCCGGTTAACAGCCACCTAGACGCATAGGTAACACATTTTAGCTCTTATTTTGAATATTTATGACGAAAATACATCGCACGTGCTAATGAGCACAATTATCGCACATGACAACGGCACACCCAAGAAATACCGAGGTTTTCGGTAATGCAGAAAAAAAGTCGAGTCTTATGAAGTCCCTGTACCCACTTAACACTCATCACACAAAATCATACTGTTTTGACCAGTTTTAGGTCATCAAAGTAGCAGGCAAGCTACCTTGAAATGAACATTGTTTTTAAAGTTGGTAGTGTTCAACTATTTCATATTACTTCCTGATAATATTACAAATTTTTTACTTACTGCACTGATATTGCAAGATTTCTAAATAACACAGTCCAGATGAAAAGAATCCATAACTTTCATCAAGTACAAATGTCAATTGGTCCTAACTGTAATTTATGTATTTGTGTCACATGCATGTTAAGGCCTAGTTACATGATAATCCATACGCGTTCATGTACAAATGCATTCTATTTTCCTGTTCATTCATGCATTCTTAACAGTTGGTGTGGCTACACTGTGAATTTTCGCATTCATTCATGTGTTCATGCATTCACACATTAAACTCATATAGGCTGCCGTATCATGTAACCAGGGCTTATAATACATGCATGTATGATTGCCACAGAGTAGGCACTGTGGAAAGAGTAGAAGTATTAATGCCAGGCCATGGAAACAGGCTCTACCATCTTTCTTCTATACTTCCCAATCCTTACATAATCTTCAGTAATTTTTACACTTTCTGACATAAAATAAGAACTATAATGTACACGCCAAAGAATATAGGTCAACTCAATTCCATGATAGAGCAAGAAAGGGAATCAAAGGGTTTCCTAACCAAAATTCTGAAACATTTTCTTTGCAATTAAGTTTAGGGACATGGATAGGGCATCAAGTGATGTACACCAACTAATATGTGAAGACATTTCGAAGATGAACTTGAGATTGCACAAATTAGGCTTTAATTTAAAGGGCTAAATTTGCAATTATAGCTCTAATCCACTAAGCAAATTACGTTATGAAATAGCTTACAGTCAACTAGTCCCAGTCATTACAGTACACTCCTCTTCATTTGTCACCTTAGAGTTATTCATGACCATTTTGGTGGTGCTTTTCTAGGCAGAGCTTAATGTAAATTACTAAGTGACACAATATATCACAATCTTACAGAAAAATGAAAATCGTCAGTTATATACAATTACTTCCTCAATACTATGATTGTAAATAGTAATAAAGGTAATAGGCTCCAATACTTTTTATCCCAATTCATTCATGAGAGACACTAAAGTATGAAGATCGTTTTGAAAAGGCATATTTACATATGAAGTAATACCAAGTCCATGTTAAAGAATAGAGATGGGTAAATTACCATACATTTTATTTTAGGTAAATTACCATGGCAAAATATGGCAGTTTTGAAAATTAGCATAATTTTTCGTTAATCATTAATTTTCAGCAATTTATAACTATTTGAGGATTTAATAAGAAAGTCAATATCAAGGGGTAAAAGTCATTGCAACCATTGCTATTGCTGCATTCATGCTTTAGAAATAAAGAAAAAAAAATGGCAGCCCACCCGCAAGTCAGCTTTCTTTTTTTGGCATCAGAAATTTTCATTCAGACCATTGAAAATGATATCCCGACAAATATTCCAATGGTAAAATATTGCACAAATGAGTTGGACATGCCTTTATTAATAATTAAGAGTGCATTGAATGCATGTAGACTTTACTTAATATGTTTTAAATACATATCGGTATGCACAATATCTGAGACAAGTGAATATTACCAAAAGTCAGTTGATGATCAGGAGCTGTGGTGAATTACGTAAAATAGCATGGTCATTTTGACTGATCCATCTCTATTTAAGGGTACATATTTAAGGAGGTGAAAGGTAGTAATAGCTTTTGATTTACTTGTATTTAGGTAAAAATAATTCTACATTTAAATATAACCAATGAACTTAGATAGGTGGAAATGATAAATAAGTGTTAACATTGAAAAATGAATTGACTCTACTACTTCCATAGAATTTACTCTACTGACATGACAAGGGTTTCACCACACTGGTTAATGGCTATACCAAAGTGTGGCGAAAGACACTCCTTGCTTTGGAAATATATTAGCAGGATATGAAGTGCAATAAAAGCTCCTTCCATTTAATATGGATATCTGTATTTTATTTTGATTCTTTATTCAGGTTAGCCACAGCTAGTGAGGATCCTAATTACATTAACTCACAAGAACTTGGGTGTGTAATCACAAGGCATCAACCAACCAAAAGTACTTATATGCAATTCCCACTTAAGTCTTGAGTGAAGTAGGTCTATTTTCTCCATATAGGACAATAATTCCACAGTATCAACTTGGGACACATAAAATTAACCTTTTCAAAATCTTTCTTTATTGCTAATTGTGATTGAAGAGATCAACATACTGTAATAATTATTGATGACAACCTAGTAATGCTGACTATGAGGATCAGCTTCAATTTCTTATGCCATGCAAAATGCTACATATCTATGATAACACAGATACTGATGACTAAAACAAAGTAAAAGGGCTGTAAAGCTTACTAACATTAACCTATCAGCCTAAAGGATGCGGGTGTCAGCAGAAAATGACTGTCCAAAAGACATCTGTGTTACCGCTTAAATTCTAGCAGTGAGAGAGAGGAATTACTGAACAAATCCATAGACAAATTTCAATGGTCTTAAGTAAAACAACTAAAATATCAGCAGTAACAGTTCAATGATGAAGAGAAATTAATGAGAATTTTGAACAACACACAGCTTCAAAGGAATTAAGTTGCAGCATACTTAATTATTTAACAGGGAAATCAAGAAGGACAACAACAAGCATTATTCAATTTAAGACAAGTCATGAAACTATTGAAAAACTTTTAATTGAGTGTTCTAATCAGAAAATAAATATGCGCTACCTCACACAATAATTTCAGAGCTGTGTATATTTCTTAACTCCTTTCCCCATACATAAATCACCAATCCTTTGCCTCAGCTTTCCCTGCTTATAAAATAAGTTCCTTTATGATGAAAGAAATATTATATCAGGGTTCTCCTCGAAGGGTGAAATTCTAAACAAATGTTTGCCTTCTGTATCAGTAGCCAAATTATTGCTGCAAATGCAACAAACACAGAAACCAGAAAGAAGTCTCACCCTCAATCATCAAGCCATCTCTGCAGATAATTAGTAAGACCTAGGCAGACTTCTGTAACAGACTTAAGCATTCCACTGCTATAGTAATAATTCCTTTCTTTTCCCAAGGCAACATACAAAATATAGCAATACTTTAATAGGGCAATAAAAATCTCCGTAGAAATACAAGCAAAAAAATTCTCTCTGAAAACTGTTGGCACAAAGGAAAGGACAGTCCCCAAATCTAAACAAGTTAATTAGATATACCATAAGGATTTGTGTGATGATACTAATACAAAAACCTCAATAATCAGCACTCTCCTCCACCAATTACTTTTTCATATACCCTTCCTTTATGTGGCTGGTGTCCTAAACTCCTTTCATATACACCTCCATATTTATCTATATAGAAACAAGCATCAGGGATCAACTCAACTCACTAGCTACCCTATCAGTAGAATAACCCACTTCAGTCTCATTTGGAGCCATTATGATCTCCTATCAACCGTGGGAAAAACAACATTTTAAATCTGTCTGTTCCACAATCTACTTCCCTGATTTTCTACCCATTATCTGATCAACCGTAATATGTTGAAGTTCATGAGATATTAATAACTTCATCAGAAAATAAATTGGTTTTAAATTTCCAAAATAACACTGGGGGGAGCTCAGAGGATAATACATTGTAAGGGCAAGGTGAAAGTTTTTGGCTTAACAGTGGAAAACCTTTTTTTGTTCAAAATTGATTTTTTTTTCTGTATGGTCTTCTTTTAATACAATATGTTTACTCCTAATATTGATGGGATTATCCCAAAGATTCAAACCATAATTTTCATGATATCATCAAACCTAGAAACTCCTTTCTTTAATACCATACCAAAAAATAATTGTAAAATTAACACTATAGGAAAATAAAAATATTTTTAAACTGACTGGGACCAAAAAAGTGCAAAACAATGAAAACAAAGATTAAGGAAGGCAAAAAATGAAGCTTCACTTTATTTTCTCATTTAATGGTTGCATAGGTCTCGAATTAACATAACTGTAGAATTAATTTGATACTTCCAAAACCACCTGATATCAAGGGATCGACAGACATTGAATCCAATACCTACTCCTACATTTCCACAATGAATGTATTCCATTCTTCCACTCTTTAACTTTTCAGACGAAAGCCCATTTCACACTATCAAATTCACTTAAAACTCCACTCATGACTCCTTGATCAAGCTTTCTTGAATGGACATGATGTTAGTTGAAAGACAGGACAGTGGACACCTAGCCTTGAATGCTCTTGAAAGGCTTCATTGCCATCAAATACATCTCATATGGAAAGGCTCTATTTTCTCTTGAATCATGAACGGTCTTGAACTGTATCGACCAATGGGGTTGAATTTCAGTCCGCAGAACTTTAGATGGCCGACAGAGCGAGTAAGTTCCATATGGAAGCACATTAATGAAACTAGGTTTTGTTAAACGTATAATAGGAAGGTCCTCCGATGAAAAAGTCAAAGACAGATGCTACTTCGCTCTGGTTGGGCCACACCTCGAATATGCTGCGAGCATTTGGGACCCTGGTCAAATAGATTTAACCAAAATAATTAATAAAATACAAAGGATAGCAGCGTGCTTCGTTGAAAACTGCTACAAGTGTACATAGAGTCTCACAACTTTTAGAGGGATTAAGGTGGGAGCCCCTAGAGACTCGGAGGCTACACGCTAGGCCTAGGTTGCTTGATAAATTCAAAACTGATATTTTTCAGAGCGACATAGAGGATATTATCATGACTCCTCACTACATCTCTAAGTCTGACAGACGTGATAAAATAAGAGAGAGACACTGCCAAACAGATACAAGAACTCATTCTTTCCACGAACAATAAGCGATCACAATAAAAATTAAGCTCACTAAATACACTCCGATAATTCATGCCACCATCTCATCTCCAACAAATGTACACCTTTACATGGCTGGTGACCTAACACCCCCTGCCACACGCCCATGTGGTGGCTCGCGGGGTATTGAGTAGATATGTTACACTATTATTTCATAATAAAAGAACCATTGGGTGTGTTATATAAACCATTGAAACTGCCAGTGTCATTGTGCATTACATTATGAAAGGCATAAGAGAACTGTACCATAAGTATTATGGTTTACCTAAATGATAAAATATTTCTAGCAAAACAAGCACGATCACTCACCCAACATTATGGGGTAACTTTCATTACTGTACTTTGGTATTATTATTATTATCTCTTAATTTCCAAACATATTTGCTACTGTGTTTATTATATATAAATCGCCTAATGTTGGCACAATAAGAATTAAATGGGCAAATATGGCTCACAGACTCTTCAGGCACGAAAGGGACAGTCTGAGGATTTAGTACAATATACCATTCCTGTGCCAAAAAATAAAGTCTGACTACATACATGTAAATGATGATTGAGTTGGAGATCAAATAAGACCCTCAGAAGAAATATAAAGAATATTTTTCATCAAAAAATTAATGGAACCAGCAACAAGCACAAAAGCTTGCGGAGGCCATTTATAAATTAGGAATAGCACTTCTACTTCCTCCTGCGGAAACCTGTGGTCATGTGGCTAGCATCCATCCCTGGCAGTACTAATGTCCCAAGATCAATCCAGATGGACAACATTATTTTCGCTGTTTTTTTCTAATTATTTTTCTAACCCTGGATATAAAATATTTTCATTTGGAGTGACAATCAGTCTTACTGTAAAAAATTTATTTCTTTACCTAATTTCAGAATTTTTTGTAAGCAACGTCGTCCTGGCAGCTATGAACATAGGATTGGGGATCCCTCGTCTGCAGTACCTGATAGAATCCACTAATTGCCAAAAATGAGAGACTATTAACCAACTTGTATTTCACAGAAATGTACTGTTGCAGGATTTGAGTCTGTTTCTGATATTATTGGGGAGACTAGCAGCAGCAACTCTCCAAAATGTTGGCTATTCATCCTAGGAAAGCTGACAAATGACTCAGTTTCTAATTTGTGGGAGAGCTAGCTCATATTCCCAGCAGTATATGCCTCCGCTGCAGCCATTCCCGAGCCCAAATCCTTTGACAATTTATTCTCCGAGTCTCAACACGCATGGCTACTGCTGCCACTTCAATGCAAAAGGCAAATCTAGCTACATTGCTGTCCTCAATATTAGTTTTGTTATTCAATGCTAGCCTGGACATAGTCAAATACTACGAAATGCCTTGCATAAGACAAGAGTTTAGACCCCAATTTCTCCGGCACTTTCTGTTAGTCACTTGTTTAATTTGACAATCACCGTCAAATCATTCCAGCTTTGTTGAAAGGTGTAAAAGGTAATTGAAGTCCATTCATAATTCATAAACTGCTGAACAACTAGGTACTCTTGAAAAGCAGTCTCAAACAGTCTTGAATGCTCTTGAGGCTCTTTGGGTTGGAGGCACTGTATTTATTTTTAGCATCATTTTGCAAGACAAAAATGTAATCAAATGTTTATTTAAGTTAACTAAGTTAATTACTCAACTATCAGGGTGAGTAGATGGAGGAAAAAAATAATCTCTAAGTAGCAGCTGGAATTCAGGGTTAAGAGGAGAAAATGTTTACCTTTTTCCACATTTGATATGAATGAATAAAAACAGGATGCCAAGTAGAAGACATATGCAGCCCACTACTACATAAGCAATCCCAAGGAATGGATTTTTTCCACCAAGTAGGGATGTAGTGGAAAGAATCATTCTTTTTGTGCCCCCAAAGGATGAAACTGGATATGCTGAAATAAAGACAAGCAAAAGTAAATAAAAATGGAAACTGGATTCATGGACTCAATGCAACATCGACAATGAAATAAGGCACAAGTATTTTAAAAACTCAATGCAGGCTAGAGAGGTCTCATTTATCTTGACCCAAAATTGTTACGTTATTATATTTTGGCCACTCTAAGCTATTTATTAAGTAATTGTAGAGCCACAGTAAGTGCATTTTTGCACAACTTGCTTTGTTCTAAAATTAAATTATAAAATGTTAAATTCAACAGAGGCTCCCACGACACTCCAGATTGTACATTTATTTATTTCCTCTCCTCTGAGTAGGAAACTAAAAGAAACATCCATACAGATCTTTAACTGTATCATATAAAATTAAATGTTTCCCTCATCAACCATGGAACTTGATTATCAATATTATTACGTTCTGAATACAGAACTTGTAAATTCCCATTGATATCCACTGCCTGCAAATCAAGGGCTGCGAAACTTGGCCAAATTTGGCATCCCACCAATAAAATTCAAATGTAGTGGCACCAAAAAACCATAGTGTATGCAATGAATAGCGATGAAGTTCCAGAGGAGTACATTTATGACACAGCTAAGGTGCTTGAGGAATTAAAATACAGAATGCATACAATACAGTTTTGCTAACTAGGAAAGTTAGGTTAAGAATGCTAAGCATTCTTAACCTCACTTGACCCTATTGAACAGTAAAATGCTTAATCCAAAGGCCAAAATAAAAAAAAGGTAAGGAAGGATGAAACTCAGGGTGTCCATAAGAGTCACAATAAAAAATTCAAGCATAATTCCAGGTTTTCAAGGCTAGATTTTTAAAAAATTTCCAGGCTATATTATCGCAGTTTTTATAAGAGC
This sequence comes from Ceriagrion tenellum, assembly GCA_963169105.1. Lineage (NCBI taxonomy): Eukaryota > Metazoa > Arthropoda > Insecta > Odonata > Coenagrionidae > Ceriagrion > Ceriagrion tenellum. Next base: position 55,951,848 of record OY720641.1, read on the forward strand.
CAAAGTGATATTTTTCACATAGATATCAAATAAATATAAATAATTAAAAAAGAAAAAGTGGAAAAACAAAGTAATACAATATTTTGTTTTACTGTCAATAAATAACAAAATGGCATTTATCCTTAAAATTTCCATACCTATAAAAAAATTGCTTACGTCTGTATTACCAATAGCAAGTTCTGTTTCTCACGTTCATCATAAGTAAGTTTTCTGTTCCAGCAGTGTCAAATATTGTGCGATCAAGCTCAAATTTTCTATAGTTTTTTATTAATGAAATTACACCAGAAAATGTATCCACCCATTCAACTTTCAAAAAAAGATTTTTTTTTGGGCCACCCTACCCTCCCGTCCTCCCTCACACTCAACCACTCGGTATCGCGTTTTGAGTAGGGTTGCACCGATTAATCGGCAAGTAGAGTATAATTTCGACACCGATTAATTGGCCATTTGCCGATTAATTGGTAGTGGCTATTTGGCCGATTAACTGGCTTTGATAACCAGCCAATTTTTATTATCATATTGCTGTAAAATATAAGACTAGAAATGAAAATTATATATTTCTGATTAATCATCAGGTTGTTTTGGGGCTCCCTTAATTCTTGGCCACCCTGCGTGGATGCTGCAAGGGTGCCTTCTAAGCAGGGAACCAAACTGGAGCTGAACCGGTGAAAAAACAAAGTACAATATTGTGTTTTTTATACTGCAGAGGTTTTTTCTGAACCAGTTCGAATGGTAAACCTCCGTGGCAGTTCGGAGCGGAGAGGAAAAAACTTTGGAACACTCCGGTTCGGAGTGGAGCGAAGGTCACAGCGGAGCGCTTGTTTGAGCGCAGTCGAAACGGAGCATTAGTACTCATCTCTCCACTCCGAACCCCTCATGGAGCCCCATACAACCAACGCTCCGGAGCGCATCATGGCGCCCCAGGCGGCTTCGTAGGCTCCGCTCCAGAGTGGAGCGGTGACCCCTTTGGCACTCCAGAGCGGAGAGTCCATGATACGGGACGCTCCGCTCTGGTTCGACTCCCTGCTTCTAAGCCCCATCTTGCATTCAATTCTCACTAAGGACCAGTCTGAATATTGTTTTGTGAAGTTAGGCTCCCTCAATACACCATCTAAGGACACAATAGATGCTCTGGAAACAATTAGGTGTGTGGCGGGACCGAGGGAGGCCAAAAAAATGGCTGCCAGGCAATTAACTGTAGGTTGCTAATAATTGGCCGATTAATCGGATTTGTTCGATAATGCTTTGCTGATTAATTGGTAATCGGCCATTTTGCTTATCGGTGTAACTCTAGTCATGAGTTCTTGAGTGGCGAGTCCTGCCGCACGCTGCTACAAGCGACTGTGTGGCACGGCTGGCCAAATCAGTTACTTCTCAGGATGGAGTCAAGCACTTCTTGTCGCTTAATAGCCACCACCAGTTACCCGTAGCACTTAGCAAGCACGCCACTGACTGAGGTGGCCTGTGATCTTGTTTAAAGCCGCTACACACGTTCCAACCAGAACACCCAACTGTCGGGGCCGATGGTTGGAGGGACTCTGGGTGCTTTCGAATTTGCGGCGATAGACGGTAATCCCCATGCCGCGGTGCTTACAACTTATCTGAACAGCCGTCTATCACCGGCTATTGGTGGCTCTCTGCTATGAGGAGAGCCGAAAAAGCAAGATTGATTAGCGCAACTGCTGTCAAAGCCGGCGATCGCCGTTCTACATCGAAGGCACCCTCTATCTCCCGACGAAAACAGAACTGTCGAACTGGTGATCGGTCCTTACTGACCATCCAAATGCCGACCAACCTAATTTCTTAGGCGTCGCAACGTCAGTGGGGCAGTTGACCGATTGCCGCTTCCGACCAGTCTCACGTTACTCGTTCACCCTGCAGATGTGTTGTGAGCCAAAATTCACGCAATTACATTCTCGACTGAAAATTAATTTGTAGCTTGGTCTAGTCCAGTGACCTGGTTGATACTTGAGAGCAGGCTTAGCATAAAGAAATGAGACTCCTGAGGTGTGATCTCTAACTGTTGAATAATTGATACATGCCAGCTATCTCAAAGTGAGTCTGGGAAGTTGATAAAACGTGAAGCAAATGCTGGCGATCTGCATGGTCGTATTCCTCACAATGAGTGGAAGGAGTGTTTACAATATGCATGTACTCGTACACTTACATGGCTGTACAGATTTGTGAATTAATACAACAAATTAGAGCACGGGCTCTTTCACGGCCGCGCTTTCATTATTTACTTAATTTAACTAAATTTTACTTAAGTTTACATAATGATAAATTTTGATTTTATTATTGTTGACAGAAATTTAAAGGATAATCTTTTCTCTCTTCGTCACCTCATTTATTCATTCATCATATTATTTCCTTTTTTAAAGATTATTCACTTTTTTTGCTCACTTTGTCCCTAGCAATTCGTTTCCCAAGGTAGTTATTTCACTGGTGTTGGACACAGATGACTCAGGTCAAGAGGGAGACAGGCATCAGTAGGATCACCCCGCAACACGCGCAGAGAATCTTTAATTTAAATGCTTACTGAACAGAAATGACGTTCAAACATCATAAGTAGATATAATAATATTTGTGCGAATGCATTGGAACGGAATGCATTGCACATTTGTGAATAAGGTTCACCTCTGATTGTTCCATAAATTGAGAGCATTTTTACTCCACGTAAGAAATAGAACATTATGTTGGACGGCGAAATGTTTTGGAGAAATTAATGGAATGGGAGACAAAACAACACAGGCCGTAAAATAATGGGTACATGTATAGGTTTTAATATCGCTTAAGGTACTTGTTTGTGAATCGTGTCCGTGCCTTAGCCTGATTTTATACTGCGCCACCGAGTCTGCTCATCGGCGTGACTGCCACCACGCTGTCGCAGTCAAATTCAGAATGTGAAGCTCACAAATTTTACTCGGTATTAGGATGCATACTCAATCTTTGTTTTGAACCTCGTATTTCATGGAGATAGTCATCATGGATCAATTAGCACTGTAGATACCAATGGCACAGACGCCTCGCCAGAGCACCGCTGCAGGCTGCAAAAAAATACACCACAATGCCACCACGGCCACTGCTGACGAATATTACAGCGTCTTATTAATAATAATAAATTTATTTCACCATTGGCAACAATGGCAAAAAAAAATTGGCAACAAATTCAGTCGCATGGCTAATGTCAATAAAACAAATGGAAATAATACATGGCACATATAAGGAAAAGGCATCCAAAAATCACACTTTCCAAGATATTAATACCTAAGCTATAATTGAATTTGATAAAAAATGAATTAGCTGCACAGAAAGTTCACACTAACAAGTGGCAGCCAGTAGTAAGGACATGGAAACTAAAGGGGTTCTGGTTACCCTCTCACAAATGCCGATTACAATGTATCTTCCAAATATTCCGAAACACTATTATAATATTTTACAGACAGAATACATTTGAACTTCATTTTAAACACAGAAAGTGAGGTACAATTTTTAATTTCATCAGGAATCTTGTTGTACAGGATAGAGGCAGAGTGACTGGGACCTTTAAGACAGAGAGAGCTAGAGTATTGATTAGAGTGGATATTATTTCTTGAACGGGTGAAATAATCATGGTAGGTAGAATTTAGAAAGGTTTGCTTTAACGAAGCAGGCACATGTAAGGATGTATATAGAAGGAAGTGTGAGGATCTTAGATTTAACAAAGAAAGGTTTAACGTAGGTGTGAATAGGGACTTGAAACATAGCCATGATAGCTTGTTTTTCAGCCGAGAAAACTCTTTTAGCAGCGGATGAATTCCCCCAAAACAGAATGCCATAAGAAATATGAGGATGAATTTTGTCCAATATGACAATTGTCCAATGCACAGTTAACGAGGGTCATGTGACACTGACATTACAATGAGCCAAGTTCAGGTCTTCGATTTACATATTAATACCAACGCTAGGTCCATTACATCATGTGCAGTTATCAAACAACATATATTTTATGGCTTTTGCGGTTGAATTAAAATATAAAATAAGGATTCTTATGCCTTGAAATTATAATTTTAAAATAATTTTACCAGATTTACCAGAATTTTCCGAATAATTCACAGAAATTTCCCGGATTGGAAAATTCCCGAATAATTCCTGGTACCAGTGAGGTGACATGGAATACATGATTAAGGAAAGAAATACCATTAATATCCTTTACCCAAACGATAAATATATATTGGATTGTTATCTTGTCGCCAAAAACTTGTCTAGAATGCCGTCAACAAACAACTTTTTGGAAAGTGGTGCCGCCTAGTGATGAATGACGGAAGTTCAAATGTAAATACAGTCAATAGTTTGTAAATAAACATGTCGTACTGGTTTTACCATGAATATACATGGGTTTAACTTACAATTAATCATTATGCAGTGGATAAAAAATGAAGAACTACACGCGGGGCGTAATTATACACTTTTTTAATATTGTCCGGTCTACAGATATATTTAATTCTTCTCCAAATTTAATTATGTACACAAATGAACAATTAACTTCTTGGCACCTCATGAATATCGCTATATGGAAATTTAATAATAATGCGAGGTGACTTCATGAGTATTCCCAATGGTCATATTTGCAGTGTAGGTAAAAAGGAATGCACTTACCGCCACCGTGAACAGATTCTTATTTTTCAATCCAAGTCTCCTATTTTGTGTCCTTGTAGACATATACCCTGTTTTGCAGCCTGGTACGAAGCAAGTTCTGTTTAAACAAGGCATTCTACATTCTTTATTTAAGCCGAACGGTCTTAATGCATTCAAATTAGAATCAGAGCCTGGCAAACATTGTCGTGGGCACACGATGGATGTTTCATAAACCTGTTACACATTTTCTGTAATATATATTTCCTCTAGCATTTACAAATTAACTTTTAAATCACAAATAGCAAGATATTATTCAAAGCATCAAGTAATTCATAATTCCTCGATCGTCATTGAATATTCACCACAATCTCACATTAGCATCAATTAACTACGTCTATTTACAATAACAACTGAAAAGACTCTAATCGAAGTGGCGCCAAGGTCTGGGTAACTAAAAGTAGAAATTTAGGCAACACATAGCCTAGGCAACAATTCCATACATCTAAATCCAGAATATATATTCATGATCCAAACTTATATTGACATTTTGCTGTCCATACACTATGGTCGCAGGATTTCTCGCAAGGATCACCAATGCTCTTTTCTTATATAAAGACCATATGCAACGTGTATCCATCTCCTCTTCTTTGAGAGATGGATACTTATGAGAGGGAACTGGTTGCTGAGAGAAATAGTGGAACAAAAAACTTAACCCCTGACTTTCCATTACAAACAGGCCGTCCTCGACATTTGCACACAATGTGTTCCTGCAGACATGTACCAGCATCATATGTACCAAAGTTGAAAATTTGAGTTCCAAACTTATTATGGGTTACACTCCCAGAGAACTATATGTTTATAGAAAAGCCTTATTCATTCTGTGGACATTTTTTCAATACAAAATGTTTAGAAATGCTTAACTGACATTTCACACAAATTATAATTACATTTAACTTCAAGAAGATAAGCCTGATATGTTCAATTAAAAAATTTCTGCCTCTACTGAGATTTGAACACAGGCCCTTGAAATGGGAAGCCAGGGCTCTCATTTGTAACATGAGAGTTAATGATGGATATGGTGGTCATCTTACCATATCTGATTATTACTTTTTTAAATATAGAACCCTTACATATTGATAAAAAGAATAGGAATTCAAAATAAAATAAAACTTACTGTACTGAACATTGAGTGTATAGTTTCCTCGAGGCAAGCCATTTGCATAGCCACGCTTAGAATGATCAACCCTTCTGTATAATTTTCTGAAAGTGGGTAAGGCTGCTGTTCTCATCCATACAATTAGGTCTTCATTTTCAAAGCCATTGTTTGATGAGTCATTCACGTCCAGTTCCCAAACTGGACGTCTCCAGCTCATTGGCTTGGAATATTTAGCAAAAGCTGCAAAATTAAATTTTTGAAAATAAAAAACATGGCAAACACAATTAATAAACACAGAATCATCAGATAAACTAGCATTATTTTACTTTAACAACCTAAACTACTAACCCCTAGAATTGGCAACCATGTCTCATAAGTAATTCATACATAGTACACGGCACTCATTTCTTTCTAAACAATGGCTTTACCATCATCGCAACTACATTCTTAGAGGCCACTGTGTGATGCATATTAGTTTATTGTTGTGCAAGTTCTTGGTAAAAGAGAGATTTACCTCAGTCCTTCAAAAATAATCCATACTTCCATCAGGTTAAAGCAATTTATTTTAGGCAAATTTGAAAAATGCCGACTATAAAAAGACAACAGTTTTGCTAATTCACAAAGAATATGTTCAACAGATGCAAGGTCACTTCCAGTGTGAACACAACGCACAATACAAAGATACAAGAACTGTGTGAAATTGTGAAAACTCTAAAGAATTAGTACCTACAAGGATGTGAATACAGTAGAAGCCCCATAAAACGTTTAGGGTACATAACAAGAGGCTCGATTTTGCGGGCGATGGTCGAAGAACTGTTTAAAACCTTATGATATATATATATAATAAATCGGTATTAGTGAGGGCAAGAATCAGCCTCCACTTAGGTTTTTTACTATTACGAGTGGTAAAGTTCTGCTTCAGTATCAGCAAACGAGCACAAACTTTTTGCTCTTCTTCTCTTCCATTGAAACTATGTACCAAGCAGTTATTGTTTCAGCACAATTTGATAGTCAAATGTTCATTTCGGGCATTCTTGGCGTGCTCGTATCAATGCTGATTAATTTCTCACAAGTCCATGCATTTCATTATTCATTTGTTTCAAGTTCAGTCCAACTGATGCAACATCATGGCAGGAAAAAGTTGGTGGATCTCAAAGCTAAAATTCGAATTATCAATGAATGCGAAAGTGGCGAGGGCTCCAAAACCGAGGTTGGGAGGTGATTTGGCATCTCTCCATCAACGTTATTCACAATTCTTAAGAATAAGGAAAAAATTCGTGCAGCATTACTTCTAGAAGGACGTCCAAGCAGCCAGAAACATTTGCAACTAGGAGATCCTCCGCAGTTAGAATCTGCCCTTTTCTCATGGTTTTGCCAAAAGAGAGCAGCCGGAATTCCCATAAGTGGCCCATTAATGAAGGCAAAAGCGGAGTGTCTTAGTGAGAGGCTCGGTAGCAACAACTTTAAATGTTCCAATGGCTGGTTTTGTCATTTCAAGCAGAGGAAGGGAATATCTCTATATAAATGATTCAGGAATTCTGCGAGTGTCGATGTAAGTGCTGTGGAGGGCTGGGTGCTAGTCCTAAAAAGTTATATGAAGAACTACAGCCCATGTGATATTTATAATGCGGATGAGACAGGCCTATTCTATAGCCTCCTCCTGGACAAAACTCTTGCCACTCGACGGGACCCTTACAGAGAAGAGAAAAAAAGTAAAGAACGAATGTTCTTTTTTGTGCAAATATGGATGGCTCTGATAAGGTAAAACCATTCATAGTGAGGAAATCTGCGCATCCCCGAGGCTTCAAGGGGATAAAAACATTACCATGCACATACGAATCCAATACAAATGCTTGGATGACATCAAATTTATTCTCGCAGTGGTTACATGCATTCGATGGTAGGATTTGGGGAAAAAACAGAAAAGTAGTATTTTTTATTGATAACTGCCCTGCCAATCCGCCAAATGAACTTAGAAATGTGAAAATCATATAAATGTCGCCTAACACAACAAGTGTTCTGCAGCCCTTGGATCAAGGGATAATCAAGTTGTTTAAACATAATTTCCGCAATTTACTGGTAAATTATCTGCTGACTTGGTAGTAATATGAAGGCTTTAAAGTGGAATGTTTTAGATGCCATGGGAGTGGTATATATTAGCTGGGAAAAAATATCTCCACCTCAGATATCGGCTTGTTGCCGACATGCCAGATTCAATGGAGAAGATTCATCAGTTGAGAGACTGAAGGAATTGGAGCAAAGTGATGAACCTGATAGCTGGAAAGACATTCAAGAGTATTTCGGCCCATGTGATAGCAAAGTCTATGTGAAAGTAGATGAATGTGTGCCTGTTCGCAAAGAGCTAATGGAGGAGGACTTGATTGCCAATGCAGGAGATGAAGGAAATCGCAAAGTCAGTTTGGAATCGGAGGAAGAAACGGTGTCCCTGCCTTCAAGGGCAGAAGTACAGCATGCCCTTGCAGTAATTATTGTTACCAGGCAAGTGACGCCTCCTAAGAATTATTGCAGAAACTAAATGGCGTTGAAAGATTGTGCTCAAAGCAAGTGCGAGGAGACTGAAGCAAACTAACATTGATTATTTTTTTGTGGGGAAATGAATTATTTTTTGTTCGAGATAGAACCGGTTTATTATATTTTACAGCTTTCCCTGTCTCTTGTTTTTTACTACACTACTTCTTTGCAAAGCATCTGCCAACAAGCAGTTGGAGAATATTATTTAATTTATCTTCGGTTTTGTCACTTGATGTTGAAATATTTTGGAAGAAGGTCGTGGATGATTCATTTCGATTTACACGAATGGCATGTAGGCTAAATCATGTCTATCTCGCCGCAGGGATCGTAGTTGGTACTCATCACACTATTCATTATTGACAAGTTCCCATTGCTGCCGCTAGATGTAAGTACAGCAGAAGATATTGCAAGTACCTTGATCAAACGGCATTGACATTGATGGCATTCAATTCGAGGATTACGACACTTACAACTCGCTTGTAACAAAAATTTTCCATTAATTCAAGACAGTATTCCACGCTTAATTATAACTGTCCAGTACAATGGATAGCTATTTTGATTTTGTGATCATAAATGCTGGTGATATTGGTCTCTATGATTCCAACAAGCCAAAATCAGCAGGTTTCTGAGGCGATCTTACAGATGTTGAAGAGCTCTCCTTTATTTTCACCTTTTAATTGGATAAAATGGCAGCTCAGTGCTGGCATGGAGCATCCCCTAGGGTATTATCTTGGTCCCCTAGGGTATTATCTTGTCCCCTAAATCCCCTAGGGTATTATCTTGGTCCCATAATTATCCAGCATTTTTGTAAATATTAATTAATATAACTTTCTCCGAACCTGCTTTTATACACTTTTTAGAGATAGGAGGCATGAATTTATTTCTCCTTTCCGAAGTGTTTGCTGTTTAGAGTCCGTTGCATTGCCATTACTTGCAGTCGCAACATATACAGAGCACCCAATACATCAGGCTAATAACTATACGGCAATACACAGTACAGTACTAGTGTCCTGAAGAGTCAGAATTCGATATTTTATATTTCAGAACATGGAATCTTATGTCACTGAAAGTGAATACGATCTCAAGTAATTGAAGTGTCCGTAAACATGATTTTTAATCGCTATCTCAATAGAATGATTTCACCACTCACCAAATGTAACGGATAATTAGCATTCAAGTTGAAGGAATTGGCTTTGGAGTGATTATTTCATCATTTTCAGAAACAACGAGAGTTCCATTTAGCGAATTATTTTTCTGGTCCCGAGAGCCCTTGCTATATAGAGCTTCCACTGTATATAAGCTTGTACAATGCATGAATAAGATGATGAGGCTTTTTTACCTTCCTTGAGAGGTCCTGCAGGATTTTTAAACTTAATATCCTTATCTGAGGGCCATGCTATTCCTGTCCGTAGCAGGGTCACTTCTGCTTGATGAACATTTGAATATATGGTCAAAACATCTGGAAATGAAAAAAGATATTACAGGAAATTTAATAGGGAGTATAAATTCAATGCCCAAGCAACAGCAGCACACAAATAATTTTCAGTCATTGAAGTATCACTGTTTACAGTAAAACATCGTATTGAAGGGCTCAAGAAAGAATAAAATGGTGAGGAACAGGGGGACAGGAGGAGAAAATAATGAGAGTTTAGTGAAAGACATTGATGCCAGGAAGGTGGTAAGAGTGGCACAACCAAATGAATGAAATTTCCACTATTTTAAGTTCAACAGAGGAAACAGATGGGGGAAAGGAGTGAAGAACAGAAACAATTTAAAAATTATTGAATGATTTCTTTGTGTGGTAAGGCTTGTACCACTATGGGAAGAGAAGCATATTGGGAGGCATTTTTACAATTAGCACAATGATTGTTGATCTGTATGTTATGGGAAGTCGAGGATTAGCCAACTGCCATTTAAAAGCATAGCCAGAGTTCACATCATGGATGATACACTACATTTCTGGTGATGCAAGAGGAGAGAGGAGGGTGGGGAGAGAGGCAATGGCGGGGTTGTAGTGGCAGGAGGTGTAGAGGTGAAGATCAGAGATGATTGGTCTCTAGAATGATTTCAAGGGGAGAAATTCAATATAGATACAGCAGGGGCATCAGAAAGGGGCTCGGTGAATTTAAAAATATCAGACAAGTTGGAAGTATACTTATAAGATTGAGAAAGGCCTGGAGAAAAGTTAGTAAAAGAATTCAACACGGGGGTAATGAAAGGAAAAGAGAAGTCTAACAGGGAACATTTTGGGCTTCTTAGCCCTTCTTCAGAGGTGGGGTGACTCTACCACTGAAGAATGGTTAGCGCTAGAAGCCATGTTTCTTTCATCACAGTCTCTCAAAACACTATTTTTGGCTTCATTCATCAACGACATCTTCCTAATCTGGATGCATGGTCCTCAATCCTTGTCCACCTTCCTTTCTGATCTCAATTTTTCATCTTCTGTCTCATTCACCTCCACCACCCACATTTCCATTTCCCTAAATGAAAATATTTTTTTAACTTCCCTACATATCAAACCCACCAACCATTAAAAAAATCTTCAATACCTCTTGATACAAAAAATTACCATCAAAACCAGCCTTGACTCAATTAAGAACAACCATATTTTTTCACTGCTACAGCAGAAGTCTTGAGAAAATAATACCAGGTTATGCAGACCAAGCACTTGGTCTCTCCCATGACTTACACTCATTGTCAGATACTAAAAAATGTATTCTTCGTTCTGTTGTCATATAACTTAACCAACGTGGAGCGAGCAAGTAATATGCTGGATTCCCAATAGAATCCCCTTTCAAATAGGTTTCCTTGAAGGAACATAGTGAACAAAACACCATACAAAGTTCATACAAAACCTTTTTTAAAATAAGGGATATAAGCAAATTGTCTATACAAAGTTGACCACTTACCACTGAATAAGCTATTGGCTATAGCCCCACAAGGTGCTATCGGCATAGATCCAGAGCCATTTGATATGACATCTCCTTGCGGTGTCCTCTCAGTGTAAGCAAAAGGATTGCAATCACTTGAAGGAGGCTGATCAAGTTTACCAAGCAACTGGTTATCATCACGAGATTTCACATATCTACGATGGTTTTGGTAGAAATTAGTCAGCCCATAATACATATAGACTTTTCCCTGAAAAAAATTGTTTGTATTAAGAAATTTCCAGGAAGATGATGCTACAGCATTGATACCAGAGTCTTATTTTATGGCTATCACTCACTTTGTCTTCTCTTCCCCCCCCCCCCCTCTCCTCACCTGGTAATGTTTACTATATAAGGCCTGCACATCGGCCTTCATTTACCTGAAGATGATGTGAAAGCACATTGAAACCTGGGTCGTTTTGTGATAAATCTAGTGGTTTTAGTAAAAGTTGTCATCCTTATTTTTTATTTTATGGCATTGTAAATTTCACTCAATAAATACTTTCCATAATGGAATACCACCAAGGTACGAAGGAAAGTGTTTCATTTATTAGGCCAGTACAGCTACCAAAGTTACATTTAACAGGAAACTCTCTATCAGAATACCCTTATAGTCCCTCAATTTATTCTTCACCAGTTTTTGCTGTATAACCTAACACCTTCCAACGTGTGGGTTTGGACTAGGTCTTCTTTGCCAGCAGCCAAACATGTGGTAGGGATGGCAACAGTTGCTTGGAAATGCAAAGAAACTTTGCAAGAGGCACGCCATCCAAAACAACATTTGCTACTTCATACTACTTCTCCATAATAAAATCATCCATTCTTAGGGCCTTATTCTGAACGGAATTGCGACCGCGCTATACGCCAGAATTTCGACCCAGCGCGCTGTTTCCATGGTAATTGCGACCCAGTCGCTATTCGGTATTCTGAATATTTATAATAGCCACCGGAAGTCGAAATTTAAAGCGCGGTCGCAATTCGGTATTCTGAACGGTGAATAGCGACCGGCCGGGTCGCAATTCTATAGCGCGGTGACGGAGACCGGGCAATTCTGAATAGCGACGGCTATTTCTCATGCACTCGGCAGAATATCCGCATTTCGTAATGATTTCAAGCATTTTTCAGTGATTAAATGAAAAACTTACAATTAATTATGGACCCAAAATCGCTTCTATGGCGCCATAATGATATGTAATTGAGATCACAATCGTTTATATGCCAATTAGATGCGTTATACAAAAAAATAACTAAATCTATTATTTTCCTCTGGCCACTGGATAATATCACTTTGAAAAGTAATTATTTCATACTCTTATGAAATTCGCTTGCAAGGGGCAAGTATAACACCGCTAGTCATATAAGTAAATAGCTACAATTCTTGGATCTCGGCTATATGCTAGATATTTACAAGCTCGTATGTACGCACAATAAATACACAAGGGTTGAATTTCAAGGAGTACTACAATTCAGATGAACTTGCTGTGCTAACAACGTATTTTAATGATAACCGTGAGTAAAAACAACACGTAACAAGTACAATGAAGCCCTGCGAGACGTATAAAAGTCACGAAAAATAACGTTATCCGTAATGTCATATGAATCATATAGTGTCATCCAATACGAACACTTTTGGAATTTACTAAATAGCCAATCTCTTACAGTTAAAAATACAGTATATTAGTTTATCTCCCATTCAAAATAAGGCCGAAGATAAACACTTTCTATGCCCACCTCTCGCTCTCATTGACGTCTAGTAATCATCCCATTTTAAGCTTTAACAATATGCAGTGAGACCTCCCAGCCCATTACTGCCAACACAAAACATTATCACTGAGTAGAATAATGTACATTGCAATACTGGTAGTCCTCTATCGAAGGAAAACTGACAAATTTTCATGTAAAACAGTGCCTGCGGATCAAGTGCATGCGTCGAGAGAGACTGTTGAGACCTCCCAGCCCATTACTGCCACACAAAACATTATCACTGAGTGGAATAATGTACATAGTACAATACTGGTAGTCCTCTATCGAAGGAAAACTGACAAATTTGCATGTAAAACAGTGTCTGCGGATAAAGTGCATACGTCGACGCTACGAAAGGCATTCAATAAGGGACACTGCTTTCCCAAAACTGACACAGGAAATGATCACTTCACATGTTATTTAATCATAAGGATAGCAAGCATAATTAACATTTAAAAAACAAATTTTAATGCAGATCTCACAACACCAATGGACTCACGCTAGCATGTTTACCTTGATGTTTACATACACCGTTCCGCAATATTAATTTCGTTAGTCATTTATCAGAATATATGACTTTATGCATTGATTAATATTTTACAGCTTATAATACGTTATAAGTAATAAAGTTATAATTTAATGTATTTATGAGTTGAAAACAGTCCTACATTACAATCGGGAAATAATATTTCATCAAAGGGAGAGAGAAATAACCACAGGCTTGCATCTCATTGGCTGCTGAATTTTAAGCTGAATATGACTGAAGAAGTTGTCATACAGGAAGGGGCGGGCTTTATTATAGAGACTCAGAACTGGGCTATATATTACCCACCTCGATTCAGAATACGGATCCGGGCTATTCTGAGCCTTGGAATAGCGCGAGCTTGAAATAGCGACCCTAGATTCAGAATAAGGCCCTTAACACCCTGTGGAATGGTCTGCCATCGACAACCTGGTACAACAGCTGAGCAGAACTGTAGCCTTAAAATAAGAGAGAAGCTTCACCGGAAGTTGGAGTAATTAAAGAAATGTCAACCACTTCTTGATATAGGCCACTTTACCAATGTTTTAAACAACATTTTCATGAACAAGAACTTAACCAATCTCAGCATCAGCCAGAGATTGACCTCATGAAGAAATGGCTTCATTATGTGCCACCTAACCTAGTTTCTCATTGTGATTAGCAGTTGACAGAGATGCAGTACTCAATGGTTAGCACTTTAACCAAAAATATTTGATAGCCCACGAGTTTGATGACCTTCACCCATTTCTTAGAGCTCCCAACCATAGAGACTGTCATAAAATTACTAAAATTGTGACATCAACTCAAAAACAAATAACATTAAAAATCTCAGAGCTACAAAAAGCTGATAAGGGAAACTACCTAGTGATTGTAGACAAGTGTACATAAGTGCCAAGATTTCATCAGAAATACTGATACATGTGTTTTACCTAAAGACCCAACCAACACTTTTCAACAGTCCATTAAGGACTCATGTTCATCCCAAGAACTTTTTATCCCTTCTGATGTGTTTCATCAGTGATCCATTGATCCCCTGCCTCCACACCTATACGAACTCATTAAAATCCACACACCGGCTGCACCAATTAGGCCAGTAGTTTCCTGCATTAGAGCTCCACCCTATTACTGTAGCTCATGCTCTGATTTGACGGATCAACCAAATTACTACTTTTAAATCATATAACAGAATTAAGATCTCACTAACACTTACTGACATAGTCAAAGGCATAGTAATTCCACATGATGCTAGATGAGTATCTGATATTCCAAATCATTTTACTAACATACCAGCGGTTAAAACAAAGGATTTTGTGGCACAGTTACTTAAAAAAGCAGCCATTTCAGGCATGACATACAAGAAATTTTCACTCTACAATCCTATTGTGTCTTTCAAAATTACTTTTTATTCAATGACCTTTAACTAACAAATTGATGGATAAGTGATGGGTTCACCAATCTCTCTACTGCTTGTGGAAATCATTATCAACAATGTTAAAAACAAACCAGAAATTTCTTTCTCAAGATTCCAACAAGAACATAAATTTTCCCAACCTTTGTATGTACATTACCAAAGACCCGCACCAGTTTTCCATTTACCATAAAACGATCAACACCAATCACTTCATACTGACAGAGTCCAGGCATTATTATCCCCTAAAGCTGATGTCCTTCCACTCCCTCATTCACCACCTATTCAATGTCCCATTCACCTAACACGAGTTCAACAAAGAAGTCAGAAAGGTAAAGCAAACACTGCATAGCAATGGGTGCCCATCAAAACCTAATATTATTTTTATTAGATTAATACCTAAAAGAAGACAAGATAACAGCAAGCAACTTAATATACTCTGATGACCAGCAGCTCTCCAAGTCCTTAGGAAAATTCATTAAATGGTGCTCCATCAGGTACTTAGGCCCTATCAGCAAAATTATTGCCAAGATTTTACTGCATGATAAATACTGTGCTTCCTTCAGGCCTACGTTCAACTTAAAAACACTCTTTGTTAATGGCAAAGACCCTTTGAACTAAAATAAGAAGAGCACTTTTCATGCATTGAAGTGTTGTGCCTGTCAAGGTGAATATGTTGGACATACTTGTTTCATCACAGGATTATATTAGAAACCCATGAATTGTTATCAACTTGTAAAAGAAATCAGGGCGAGATACTACACATTCCAACATTTCTTGGCAGATCAATACACAACAATCCTTTATTTCTTGAGACAAAACCTTCAGAACCAACTTAGTTAATTTTTCTCATATGCTAATTTTTAGACACAATTACATGCACTATGGTCTTTGTTATTTTCAACTCCTGTGCTATCAATTGAACACTTGAATGATGATTATAGTCCAAAAGTTGATTCACTTTCACCAAATTTTCATTACTATGGCTCGTTGATAGATGTCCTGCATGTTCTGCCTTCTATGGCCTCTTCTCTTCCCTTAAAAATATATCATGCGCTATTCGAAGACCCTCATTTTTGACATTCACCCTTCCTAAAGGCTTTCATTATCATATTAAATCTCAATGCTGGATTTTTTGAGTTTAACACAAAACTTCAGCAAATAATGCTGCTCTAACGTACTTAGCATTTCAAGTCTGTGATGCACCACCAAAACATAGTTTGCAGGAAGCCCTATCATCTCTCTCTCAAGGCTCGGAGGTAAATGGGCCAATTTGTATTCCTTACCTAAGACCCCCCACCATCCATCTTGCTATACACCACATCCTTCTAGTCATACTGGTTAGCTACAAATATTCATTCCTGATACTTTCAAGCCAAACCTTGTATTTTATATATTTCAAATAACAGGAGTCAACTCGACACAGGAGCAGTTAGAAATTTAAAATAAATTGCATGACCCTGATCTAATGGCTGCTAATGAATATTTGTACCCTGTCCCCTTCACATCCTAAAAGACATCTCCCGCTAATCCCTTCAACAAGGTCCTGACCTTCAACTTCCATCCACACCATCACTCTAATCACCCTCCCCCATCTTCCTACTGTCTAGTGTATGCTGACTGTCCCATCAATCGTGAGCCACTTTTGATCCCTAATTTAGACACTTCCATTAGTGCCACATTGATGAAATTAGGTTAAGCTGGAAAAAGGTGGCATGTTTTGTTGGGTATGAGCGAATTTTTAGAATTTTGAACTTCTGACCCCAGAATGGGGATCCAAGGTCAAATGCAAATTTCGTCTACTGGGCTTTCAACATAAAAAATTTCGTGATACATATAAGTCAGAATTTTAATGAAAAAATTTTAATCACAGGGTTTTGGAGCACAAATAACACCTTTGAACCACTTCTGTTTTCGACAATCCATTGTGACCCCAGAAAGGTCACAGCCTAGGAAACAGGGGCGATATAAAGCAAATCAGGGCAACAAATGTGCCAAATCACAAGTTTAAAAGGGTGCCAAAATAGATGATAAGGTCTCTAAATCCATCTTGTCACCCTTTGACATCCTATTGTTATGCCGGGGTCAAACGTCAGGAGATGTAAGGAAGCAAATCATAGCATCAATGTTGAATTTGTAATCTATGTCACAAAAAAATAGTTACAGTCTTGTTATCAGTCCAACAATGCTTGAGGTCGATTAAAGATATGATATGTGCTTCTAAAGTATGGCTTTAATTCACAAGTCGCCCATTTAGTAAAAAATATCCTTAACACTCAAACAAGTTGA
Source organism: Ceriagrion tenellum (assembly GCA_963169105.1). Taxonomy (NCBI): domain Eukaryota; kingdom Metazoa; phylum Arthropoda; class Insecta; order Odonata; family Coenagrionidae; genus Ceriagrion; species Ceriagrion tenellum. The sequence goes on from OY720641.1 coordinate 55,969,043, forward strand.
ATTTTAGATTTAGAAGGGTGCCCAATTTGATGGTAAAGTCCACAGAGGTAAGAGTTATCTGGTAGTCATAGTTATAAGGTCACTGGGTGTAGGCAATCAAGTTGAGGCAACAAATATGTCAAATTACAGGTTTAAAATGGAGGCCAAATTGATGGTAAGGTCCTTAAATCCATTTTGTCATCCAATGACCTCCTATGGTTATGCTGTAGTCAGAGGTTAGGGGTTGCAGGCATTCAAATAGGTGCAACAAGCAAGTCAAATCATAAGTTTTGAAAGGTCCTAAAAATCAAAGAAGTCCTCAGAGCCCCCCACACCTTCCTTGACCTCCAAGGATTATGCTTGCTTAAAGGCTACAGGGTAAAGGCATTCCAATAGGTGCAAATGTATTATAAGGGTGCTTGAGTCAACGGTAGGACCTTGAGATCTCTCTTGGCATTCCTAGACCTCCAAGGTCATGACATCTTGGCAGTGACCAAGTTTTCCCTCCCCAGATACCTCACCTTTCATAGGTCAAAATTGTAAATTTTGCTAGTATCTAACAAAATATATGACCTTTCACTAGCCTTATGCCAAATTTCATCAAAGTGGCACTAAGGGAAGTGTCTACAATTTAAAGACCGAAACTGACACACCATCAATGGGAGTCTGAATAAGAGATTGAAAACAAGGAAAAAATCACCTGAAGATGACACTTAAGAGTTGAAACCAGGGTCATGTGTTTTTCTTTAATTGGTGTTATTTGCAAAAGTTGCTAATTAAGTCATTTGTAATTTTGATCATCATACTATCCTGAATTTAATCTGGTCATGAATATGGTACAATTGCTAATTATTTTAAAGAGAATTTTTGTAAAAAGAAATGGTAATAAAATTTTCTATCTTTAATGAGGTCTATGTATATCTAATTTTCTCATCAACATGCATTCCTGCAGCATGAATTCAAAGAGCTTTTTAACATGAATACCTTATCAATTGATGCTATCACAACATTAAATAGACGTGCCAAAATCCATGCAGAGATAGGCAGCATAAACTAGTTTATAAAGTGATGACCACCACAGCATAAAGGTAATCGAACTCCCTAAGAAAACAATTTGAGAGAATTATACAGTACTATATTCAGGCCAACTGAATGAAATAATACACACAAAAATAAATAATCCTCCTTAATGATCTCATAATCAACTCAATGATCCTACTTCAATCTGCTTGTAGCTGGTCAGTATGTAAAACCTATCAAAAGGGAAATGATAAATACCTTTCCAAGCATCCCACAGCCATTTAAAGAAAACTAAGTAAAAAATTATTTTTCCACAGATCCATCCATCAAAATCAGTAAAAATGACAACTTGGTACGCAACTACATTACCTGATATCCCTAAGCATCCACTAAGAAAAAATAATTAAATGTACTTTGATTCAATCATAGAGAACAAACAGTAAGGTAAATTATTATAGGTCTTGCATCCCAATGCAAATTTTCCCAGGTGCAGTCCATGCCGTGCTCATGTGGTTTTGAGGTAACCAATAAGAAAGTGGGTGGGGAATTTCCTTCTCCCGGGAACTGTCTTAATCTTAGTTTGGTCATATGAATATCTGCTCTCTGCTTGCAGTGTTGCCACACGTTCTACATATTCACTGAAACCTGCCTAAAACCATTCTGACTCACACATTGCCATGATCATGGCAACCCCTCACTGGCATTCGGCCCTCCACTACCTTGCCCATTCCATTCCCCTCTCGTGTGAGATTGAGCGGGCACTGACAAGAATGGCTGAATTCACAACACCAAGTCATTTGAAAAGGACTATACTGAACTCATCAAAAATGTTTTAATTAGTTTGTGACAAATATTCAGCACAATATATTTTTCACCTCAACCATGCTATAGCAAACAAAGATATAAGGAAGTATTACATTAAATACTTACATCAAAGTCTTTGTCGAGAGTGAAGTTCAGACTACATTTGCAAGTCAAAGATGCATTACGTGCAATAACATCAGCACATTTCACAGGAGTTTCTCCTTCTGGCACAACACTTACGCAATCTGTATAATCAATCATTAATTCTTTCACCTGCAATTAAATTAATACAACATTCATAATTAAAAATTGAAAAAACCATCAATACAAACACAAATATAAATCACACATAGAACTTCAAAAATATAAGCACTAGTCATCGCATACAACACTGTCCCCTCCAATGTGCCAAGATTTTGTACAATAGAATACAAACACTAATTGCCATGTTTTATTTCTTCAGGTCAAATACATATTTGGGCTAGAAATTGGAGGTAGAACCAGTGGCGTAGCATCAATGGTGCAAATAGGCACGACAACACCTTGAATCAGTGTTAGAAGAATTGTGGGAGTAGGCTCAAGGTGATGGATGAAGAAAAAATAATAAATAACAATAGATGAATTAAAAGAGGTTCATTATGTACCTGGTAAATTTCTCCTTTCAACACATAGATGCTCAATTCTTGTTATTTTCAAGCACAATTTGCGGGAGCTCTAGGGTATGGACCCCGCCCTCCATGATTCCAGAACCCAGGTCCAAATACACCCTACTACGCCACAAGTTAAAACTACACAAAGAACTAATTATGAAGATTTATGATCTTGATACAAAAAAGATTCATTGAGTCATACTATACCACCAAGGGCATGGAGAATATTGTAAATTTAAGAGTGAATTTAATCAACCAAAATACCATGTTCCCTCCCATTTCAGTGAGACATGTTCAGGAGAGAAGTTATTATTAAGGCTGTACCAAAGCACAGGATTTACAGTGATAAAACTTAGTAAGCAACTAGTGCCAATAACCTATCTTGTTTATTCAAAATCACGAACTCACAGTGTGACAAAATATAGCTAGATAGTTTATTCACCATAAAAAACAAAGATTACATTTGCATAGGTTTTGTCAAGTTCATACAAAATTAAAAAATAGATTACAACATAAATTAAAAGATTTAAAATACAAAAAAAGTTTACAACAAAAATTAGTATCAAGATAGAAATTCTTCAATAGTATAAAATGCATTTTTTACAAAGAAATATTTTAACATAATTTGAATTTTTTTCTGGTTATATATTTTTTTATTTTCAAAGAAAGTTAATTGAATAGTATTTTTCCTGAGAATTCAGAGGTTTTTTGCAGTAGTGAGGTTCTACAATGATCATTAAATATGTCGAATTTACCTCTGGTGTTGTACTTATGGACATCTGTATTTCTAATCAGAGAAATGTTTTTGTAGCATGCATAGAGAATCATATTATACATGTATATGCTGGGAATAGTCATGATTTTATGCAGTTGAAAATATTTCCGGCAAGACCCTCTAGCTTTTAGTTTTAAAATAACCCTCAGAGCTTGTTTATGAAGGGTGAGTATTTTTTTTAGATTTTCTTGGGCTGAGTTTCCCCAACAGACAATGCCATACCTAGCCACAGATTCAAATATACCATGGTATATAGGGATTAGAGTTTCTGAGTGACAGTAATTTGCTAGATTTTTTAAAAGAAATATGGATGAGCATAGCTTATTGCAACATTTATGTACATGTAGCTTCCAATTTAACTAATTGTCTATCTTCTAGACCTAAAAAATTTGTGTATTCTACCTCAAAAATCAAACAATTTTCTACTTCAACTGATATGCTTGTCTGGTGATCTTTATTACTAAATATCATAAAAACTGTTTTTCCTATGTTTAGTTGTAGATTGTTGGCAACCAGCCATTGGGATACTGAGTTCACCATAGTATGCATGTTAATTTCCAGCTGAATTGGATTTGGGTGAGCACCCATTAGGGAGATATCATCCGCATAAAGCACCATGTGATGATCTATCTCTGTGCAGTGTATTGCTCTTTCAATATAATTTTTGTAAACTAAGAATAATAGCAGTCCGAGTATGGACCCTTGTGGAACACCATATTTAATACTTTTCATTGTCAATTTGTAAGAAACACCATCTTTTCCAATATTTTCTACATACTGTTTTCTATTTTCCAAGAAAGATTTCAGCCAGTAATATGCGACTCCTCTGATCCCATACCTTTCTAACTTCTTCAAAAGAACACTGATTTTCCCAGAGTCAAAAGCTTTTGACAGATCCATATTTACTCCAACAACTTGTTTCCTATCATTTAAGCCTTTTGCAATTTTAGTTATAGTTTGCACATGCAGTCTCTATACTTCTATTTTTTGTAAAACCATGTTCTGATTGAGCTCTTACATACTTAGCATTCACATTAGAGGTGATTTTTGAGCCATTATTTTCAAAGAAAATGGCTCTTAAATGCCGTCCAATATGATAATGTTAACAAATTAGCAAAGCCTCTGTGAACAGCAACAACTAGCACTATGAGGCGCCACTTTTAACTTAAATGGAGGGAGTGCATTTTTAATGGAGAGCAATAATAGTGCTGTGAAAGATTTTGGGAACACTTATGATAAATTTAAATTGCGAAGAGGGTGTTGTTTATTGGGACTGATCATAGCAAATCAGAATACAGTATTTATCAGGCTATATTAGGATATTCTAAATTGATAGGTGCTTTGTAGGCTTTCACAGCCAAGTTTGATTATACGAGTTTGTGAATTCTAAGATACCCATTTGACTTCCACAATTACTCTACCACTGACCTTTTTCAAGTAATTCAATACAAGGTGAGTAGGGATAACCCAAATAGCACAATATGTTATGAATAACATTTCTTGCAGAAAAATGAACTGCTCAAATATGAAAGAATAATGTGTAGTTTTATAGTACTCAGAGAATTCTACAACTCGCTAGGGGAGAGGTATGTTTTCATGTAAGGGATAAGGCATTACCTAAATTCATTATGTGAATAATGTGGAAGAGTAAGAGAGTTATATAGCAAAAATATGTAAAATATTACTAGGTGGCAACTGGGTATCTATTTCCAAATAATGGGTAATCGAGGTTTTACAAGGTGAAAAAAATATATTTTTCCAGTAGGTTGTAATACATTTTGGAGGTGGCAGTAGGGTTTTCAACATTATTATCTTCATTTACCTGCCTCTTCAATAAATCCTGGGCATTAAGCTCAATTGAAGTTCAACTTTACTGTGAGAGAGTCAAACAAAAAAATAGAAGCACTCAATAAATCTCCATCCTAATACCAAAATAATTAGAACACCATAGAAGTCTTTTTATCTTGCAATGATACAGCTGGCCAAAATGGAATGTCTTGCAAAATCTTGCTCTCTATTGGATACTTCTGATGTAAAAAAATGTATTTTGGAAATTTGCGGCTGCATTTAATGTAAAGCACAGCTTTCTGGGGATCACCCTCAACATACTGCAAGGTCTTAAGATCACTTTACTCAGGATAATATCATTGGTTTGGCAGTATGCATGGTTGCCTTTACAATACAGCCCTGCAAGCACAAAAAATACTTGAATGCTAATCATGAAATTAAGACTGATAGCCCAAGTGTTCAAAGTGGGGCCTTATAGCAGTCGTAAAAGCTCCTGTTGCTGCACTGTGGACGATTTTGGGACATGGACCTCAGAACTTTTAAAACCCAGCCTTGCAGGGGAGGAAGGTTGTAAATTGTGGAGCATCAGTGAGCAAACCTTACTTTTCTAGTTGCTGCCAACCTTAGTGTTTCAGTAATTCCATGAGTCACAGCTACCAGGCGTAAGGGTTTGTTACATTGGGTGCATTAAGGGGACAGAGCGCTCCGGGAGCAATGGAGCAGACCGCTACGTGATATCTACTCCAATCCCCTGAATGCAAAAGTTGAGCAAGCGCTACAGTGGGACTATTGAAATTCCAGCAGATGACAAATAGCCAAAGCTTAGTGTTTCAACTGATGAATATTGGTGAACTAAAGCTGAATTATGCTCCCATGATATAAATATAATCTCTTCTGGTTTAATTTACTAATATCATAGTACTTATAAATTATACGATGATCTGGGAGCATAATGTAAACAACAAATAACAACCGATATGGCAGCTACTTAGCGGTCATATTCAGGAGGAAATTGTCTGGGAGCTCCCAGAGCACTCCATCCCCTGAATGCACCCATTATACTTGTACTACCATGCCTTGCATGTGAAAGGGAAGTGCATGGGTTATAAGCATGGCATTAATGAAGCAAAACCACTTTCCCATCAGCCTTGTGCATGTGTGCACCTTGTTCCTCTGCATTGTGCGTTTCAGTTTTCTGGAGATCTTGCAATTTTTGCCACAGTTCTTTTTAGAGCTCTTCACCTCCTTACTTTCATTTTCTCTCCCTGCATAAAACTGTCCTAGGAAAGGGTGTGTGAGAAAATAAGGAAGACCGAAAAAGACTATATTGAAAGGGAGGTAATCACTGATGGTACTCACGACATTATCATAGTAACCTTGCATGATGATGATAGTTCAAGTGAAAGTGAATATGGGTCTGGTTAGACAAAATAAATAACTTATACTATATGCATTTTTTTTTATTTGTAGCCTGTTTTAGAGCAAAAGTAATTATGCCTAATTGCGTGGAATTATTTACAGTCCTTAGCATTACTTGCCAGTCACTTATTGATACCAAAGGGCCACTTTGTGTCGAGTCAGTGAAATGGATAAGTGCTACTTTCTATATGCACAATAAAAGCCGTCCACTATCTTGCCTGCGATGGCCATTAGTATTTCTTTACTGCAAGTTCCTTTTGCAAATGCAAAAGGACTTGATTTTAATGCATACCGTTTATTATTTGTAGAAATTTGCTTGCTTTCACAGAGGTATTCCATGCCAACAGTTTGTATCATGCACAAAGGAGGTAGATGTCAAATTACATAAGACAGTCCACAAAAATAAAGGACTATATTCGTCAAGGAGTAGCCCTAGTTTTCAAGGATATATTGGGGTGGCCAACTCAAAGTTTAACATTTAGAGGCACGATGACGCCTAAGCAAGAACTATTAGAAAAAAGAATGATAAAACAAGAGTACCTACAAGCAATTATTAATTACGATAAGCTAGCAATAGAAGACGTAAGCACATTTGGACTAATAAAAAATAAAGGAAATACTAAGGAAGAGCATATCTTACAAGAGTCGACCATTTGCCCATTACACTGATGCAATAAAAGGCCCTTCAATCAATGCAGAACATTATTTCACAAATAACTGCAGTCAGGCAACAAAATGAAATGGATCTTCTGACCTAGTTGGACTAACTTGGATAGAAGAGCTTCAGACCTTGCTAAGATATTAGTAAAATGTAAACTATACCTTAAACTATCCAAAACAGGTTTTTATCTTAAGTATTAAACTCAAGGAATAACGATAAGGATTTTTACATCCAATTATAAATATGATTACACTATACAAAGCAATTACAACGTGGCCAATGGATACCACCATGAACCTGGTGATACTCCTACCCAATCAAAAAAAGTTAATAATTACAGTGCTTTTCAATAACATTGAAAATTTTAAACTCCATTACTGTTTCGTCATAAATACATCGCAGACCCTGTCAAAACAATTCATCCTACTTCAAATAATTAATATACTTCTACATTTGGTGTGGTTATATACTGCAATGATTTCATGGCACTTTCGTTGATGAAATGAATACTAAATAACTAAAACTCTCAGTATACAAGAAAAAATAAAGTCACAACGGGGCGTGTCGCGACAAATTGTTAAGTACTCCCATATTTCGTTTCCCAACTCCGCTGGACTGCGCAACATACTTGGCAATTCGATAAAAATATATTGGCACTCTTTTGGATCGTTCACCCCAGCAAGAGACTATGAAATGGAACATGACTTGCAACTGGATCGTTTGCACTTACCTCATCTGAGAAGTAAAGCAATCCTATTCCAACTGGTATGAAAGCGATTCCAATGACAAAAAATGTTGGCAAAACGGTTCCAGCAGTCAAAATAGGTTGCCATGCAGGTAACTTCTGCTGTTTAAATGCACTATCTGCCTAGGACAATGAACATCGTTACTATAAATAGCATATACTATGCGAATATTATGTTTATATAAAATTATAGCACACATCAATACTCCTCTTCCAGCTATAGCAATAGAGCATCAACTATTAGGGACGATTTATAGTGACTCCTTAAATGTCAATGTAAAGGTTGCAAAATAATGTCTACAAACATAAGGATCACTAGCCAGAGAAACACCCAATTAATTAATTGAACTTAACCTGAAGGCCGTTTGGATTTAATGTTGATTTCAGATGGTTCAGAAGTTGAAGCCATGGTTTATAGACCAATTAAATACAGTGAAGAGGATAGAATTAGTAAATGTTTATGAGAAGCGAGTGGATTTTGGACCTGCCAAATGCGGATATGCGGATTACAGTTGTCACGTGACCTCATGATGTCAGAATACATGGCGACTGGCTGAAACCAGCGAGGAAATCCACGCCAGGGTTTTGAACTTCCGACGCCTTCTCGGACTTAGGTCGAAAATTAAACGGGACAGCATGCGAATTACTTTGAAGACTCTTCAACAGCAGACATTTCAGGTGGAAATAGATGCAAGCCAAACAGTAAGTGTGCCGAAAAGCAATTGTGACTGTTACAAAACAAATGACTGTTCGTAAGTACAATTAAAATACACGTTTGTAAAACTTGTGTCCTTACTGGGGATAATTGGAGACACAACAATGTAATTTCACGGATTAGGAATCATTCCTCATCCGTCCAATTTAGGTATTTATGTGTGGTTCCTATTTCCGTACCGGTGCACCCCGTTTGGTTTGCATGTTTTGCACTGGTTTTACAAGGTACTTACCGTATTTTGACATATATCTTTTAAATACTTTGGCATTTAATATTTCCTTCGTGTAAATTATTCGTTAATTTCTCATGAGAACGTACTGACCCACAAGAAGTTGCTTATTTTTCTATTGCTGGCGTGAGACGAAGGTGTAACTCGAAACAATTTCAAAACTTGTCAATTTTTTACAGGTCAAACATCTCAAAGAAAAAATAGAAACCGAGAAAGGGGAAGATTTCCCAGCCTCAAATCAGAGACTGATATATGCAGGTAATGCTCTTTTTCTTTTATTCGGCATAAATTGGTGGAGTGAAGTGATCCCATTGTATACCTGCATGATATGCTGACTCACTATAGCTTAAAAAATTTTGTTGAGAAAATCTCATCGCTGAACTACTTTTCCTAATTTTATCCGTACTTTGTTAAACTTAAATTTATTCAAAAATATTTTATTATAGTTACGCTGTTGAAATTAAATGGTATAAAAATGCTAGGATTTATTATGTAAGGTTTATATTTGTTTGTTGGAAGCAGCTGTTACTGATGTGACGGTATTGCTTTAACATGTTCCCTGGAATTCAGATCGTGTGATCCTCCAGAGAAAAGTTGTTTTTGAGAGAAGTCAGTTACTCAAAATTTTTGTTTTCAAGTTTCTGAATTTACTGACAAATATTTGCATTAATTGTGCCCGAATGACCGACGTGATTTTTACAATCAATGGATTAGCATTACTTGTCGTACTCCCCGTCGCATTCTTACCCTATCTTCGTACTTTATGTGATATGACCACAATGATAGCAGTCAGGCTGCCTCAAATTCAGGATTACTATTGCATGAAGTATTAGCTGTGGAGTAGTATTTCTTCAATGTCAAATCTCTGGCTTGAGTTTCTTATACTAATTTCCTAAGTTCTGCTACGGTCTTGCATACATTTAAATTTCCTTCTAGAAGTATAAAAACATCATCTTATTATTTACCTCTCATTTAATGGAAATTGTGTATGTCTTAACTAAACGAGCTACACAAGTAATTCTACGTTTTACCATGCAAGCCACCTAAGGGTGTAAGGCTGGGAGAGGCCAGTATTAAATGTAGTAGGTTGTGATGTGAAGATTGTTGATAGTAAATGCATGGTTCTTGGTCTAATGTTTTGCTCTAAGATTAATTATAATGAGTTCAGATTCATTTTGAGAACAAATTTAGAATTTCCTCACGAGTATTAGTTTTAATTTCTGACTGGAGTTTTTGTGTTCTGTATTATTTTTTTTTAGTTTTATGTATGAATTAAACATACAATTAAATATTTCCCTTTTGCAGGAAAAATACTTAATGATGAATCAGCACTCACAGAGATTCACATTGAAGAGGATAAATTTGTTGTGGTCATGGTGACTAAGCAAAAGCCTGCTCCTCCACCACCTCCAGTGCCAGCTGATCCAACTGTGCTAGCCACAAAGGAATCTCAACCTGTGGCAGCCACAGCTGCAGCTGCTGCTTCTAGCCCTTCTAAAGGGGAGTCGTCAGCAAAAGGCGATGGGGCAGAAACCACCAGGAGTGTTTGTTCACAAGAAACCAGGTAGGAATTCGAATATATCAGATAGTCATTGTTTCAGCACCATATCACATTAACTACTCATAAGTTTTGATAAATATTTGCTTCATTTTTTTACTTTTGGCTGAATTATACAATTATTTATTACATGGAAGCCCTGGTATCATTGCCGCTTAAGCTTTTCTATGGCTGGGGATATGGCTATGTAAGCCATCATACAGTATTTTTGCTAGAATAGCAACCATCATTTCCATAGCGTTTGCAGTCCCTATTTGAATAAAAGTCACATATGCCATACTCCCATATGCTGCTGTGTGCTCTCTGATTGGATGTATTTCAGTTGGAGTATGAATGTATTCAGGGATTGAAAACAAGACAGTCACAAATGATGGACAAGGTGTAGGGATCCCCATTATCATTGTTACTATCTCTGAAAATGATGGCGTCATGAAGCTATCTTTTCAGATGCCATCACCACTATCTCAGGACTTGTGCATGATAAATGATGGACTAATTCACGATTTCCTTGGGAATGTGTGATATCTTTGATAACATTAACCAATATCTACTTGTATGCACTACTTTTTCATACACTTGATCATAAGTCAGTTGAAATATGGGGATTAACAGGTACTCTGCCCCTGGAAACAAAAAGGACTGCGGTACAGAGAAATTGACCCACTAACTGTGGCAATTAAGTCCCATCACTGCATAATGTATAAATGTTCATTATTGTTTTAGTGTGAAATTAAATCATATAATTCAATATTTAAATGCTATTAAGAAGTTTATATTAATGAGAAATATGGTTTGTAAATATTCATATTCATTAGTCCCACTGAAGTAATTCATAGTTAGTGCTGAAAATATCCCATATGTGACTGTGGATGTCCTTCTCATGGCATTAGAACAATTATTCAACTGAAATATATGTAAAATTATGCACACCTTCTACATGATATGAGCAAATATCTTGAGAACTATCAGAGAAAAAAGAGTTTCCAGGTTATAACTTGTGGAAATATTTATTTAATGATAGCCATGTTCGCTGAGTGGAAATTTTATGTCCCATGCATCATGCAGCATTAATTTTATCTTGGATAGTCATTTGTTGTGGGATTTATGGTTTATGCTATGGCAATTCCAGCTTCTAAGGTCTGTTATGTGCATAGGGCATGAAATAAATCCTTTGTTACCCATGTCGTGTTACGAATGTTAACCAACTTACCTCCTTCTAAAAGGAACACATTAATATTACGACCAACACATACAAAAATAACACATTCGACATATAAATAACTCAAAGCAATCAATCGTCAATCAGAATAGTATTGGGCCCAATGTACAATGCAATTGTAGAAGTATTTAAGGAGAAGAGTTTAACATGTTAACTTTTATCCTTTGACTATTAAGAGAAGAGTTTAACATGTTAACTTTTATCCTTTGACTATTAAGATGATTAATTTATCACCATAGACTTTTCTTTAACAGACAAAATGTACTCAGTGAAGGATTTTATAGTATTGAAATGTTAGTCTTTTCTTATAGATTTGGACAACTACTTGGGCAGAGTTCTTTTCTAATTCGTATATTATTCACGATTTCACTTATCCTTTTCTGGGTCTCTGGAATCTGTGTGCGTGAACAGGCTTTGCTCCATCCGTTGTTGGTCAGCTAGATTCTTTTGTCGTCCTCACATATATTTATTCTGTAATAAAATCACTGCCACTATTTCCATGGGCGTTCTAAATTGCTTTCTTCCACCGCATGTCACTGCATGCCGCTTTTCTCCGGTTTCGTTCACCCTCACCCTCTTTACAACCGTTTCCTTCGAACGACTCTCTTGTTTTCCCCCTTTCCTTAGTTTCTCCTTTCTGTTATCTGTTTATCTTTTTCTGGCATCCCTAGTTTTTGCATTGTGGAATGTTGATTTTCTTTAAGCATTCTTAGTTTCTGTTTTTGTCAATATTTACTACTCTTACATGTCTGTGGTTTTGTATTGTTGGGCTATGATTTATATTTTTAATTTACTATTTTCTCTAAATTTATGGATTTACCAGGCCTCAGGATTGTTGTTTGGTTACACCTTTCATTTTTAAAATAATGAAATGCTTCTATAAATTTTTCTGGATTTTGACTTAGTGATAATACTTATTTGGACTGTCCAAATTGAGAGTGGATGAGGATATGTTTCATTTTCTGACCGTACATCCAGGATTACTTTTACTACTGTTATTATACATATAATGTAATGTTGTATAATGTGAATCCAAGTATGGTATCAATTTCAATCTGATGTAGTATCGGCAACAGTGTAAAAATGTTGAAGATGATGGATTAGAAAAAAAACCTTAGTTATTTACAACCAGGCATATGAGCTATGATAACTGACGTGAATTAGAAGAACCCTTTTTCAGTTGCATTTTCCTTTTAACTGGCCTTGTCCTCTTTAATTCATTTGGGAATCAGCAATGAGGAATCAATGGCAGAGGAGTAGTCTTCAACCAATACCCTCTGAACTCTTCCCTATCAAGACATTCTTTCTCAAAACCCTTCCTCTGACAATATTAAAGTGATTCAACTATACAGAACCTCCATAGTTATGTGGTTCCAGTGGATATTGAAGGGGAATGATTGTCATGGAACTTTGTGTGGCAGTGTGTATTGGATTTATATGATGTATGTACTAAATTGTGTATGGCCCAATTTTTACATAGAATATTTTGTTTATTTTTTCCTCCAATCAAACTAGAGTTTTCACAGATACAACTACAAAAAATTACTACACACACTATTAATTATGCTACAAAAGAATTTTACACTAATTTGATTAGAATGCTGAGTCTTTGTCAGCACCTCTTAGTTAAGTAAATTCTAATCAAATTAGTGTAAAATTCTTTTGTAGCATAATTAATAGTGTGTGTAGTAATTTTTTGTAGTTGTATCTGTGAAAACTCTAGTTTGATTGGAGAAAAAAATAAACAAAATATTCTATCCCTCATGAAATTAGACCATCTAATTGGGTATTTTCCAAAATTTAGTTGTGAGAATAAGGATCTTCAGTAGTTACTTTTACTCTAATAAACATACAGAGTGAAAATATTTTTAAAATTCATTCATTATTAACGGAGATATATAAGATTAAAATAGTCAGAATTTTATATTTTTTCACGTGCAGTGAGACAAAATCTGATTGGTGTGACGTCATTTTTGCGGAGCGAGAGAGGAAAGACGATATTGCATGGGAAGAACTGTAGGAGAGACCAAATTCAAAGAAGATATTTTATAGTCAACGACAAATATGGGGTATAGTGGTTTTACTAAGATGGATTGGATTGGATTTTTGAGGAGGCGACCGACGGCTAAGGTCATTTGCGCCATAGGGGAGAGGTAAGGGAGGAAGGGTGGATAGAAACCCGGCGTCGGCATTAGCCTGCTCTTAACGAAAGGCGCCAAGGGGACCACGGCTTAACGTCTCATCCGACAGACGGAGTACTCCACTTGAAGTGCCCTCCACAAGACACTCAAGTAGGGATCGGGTTCCTCTGGAAAACATCCGCCACTGCAGGGATTTGAACCCTGGCCGCCCGTGTGGTACTCTAACCACCACACCAACCCGATCTCCCGTTTTACTAAGACCACTTCAGACAATTTACCCAAAAAAGATATGTAAATGGTAGCATTTATATGAAGAAGGACGAGCGATTTAATGCTGCTGAAATTTTTGGAGCAAAAGTCCATAAAATTCAAGTACACAATTTAATTGCTATGCCTCATTTTATGTTGTTTATTATTTTTTATGCATATCACTTCGGATACTGCTATTCACAGTTTAGGTAGGTTTGCTTCATAATTATGAACAGGTGAAACTTTCCTGTAACTTTAGGTGAGAACATCGTGTTATGAAATACACCACATTTTGTCCAAGTTCTTACCCACGTTTATTGGTGTTTCATTTTACACTGTTACGACTATTCTAATGATGTCTCATATTTATTTATACTGCTTTAACTCCGTATTTTTAGTTATATTCACGGTTAATTCAGCCCTTGTTATTAAAATGCACATCTGATGTTCATCAAAATTGATACCAATGACATTAAATCTAAATAAATATTCACACTAACTTACGACTTGAATATTCTTCAATTTTAGTAACATTTTCTTCACTGAAAGCATCAATCAGAAATTACCTGTAGAGTAGGACTAGAAGTGTATTCTCTGCCATTGAACTGCCAACGAATTGATTTTTACCTCCATGGATTTTCGGAGTTAATTTGATTTTATTTATTTAACAGAGCTTCTCGTGAGTTATGGCGATAATGATATAAGATACATTCAAATGAAAAGAGAAGGACCACTGTACACAGCCATTCCAAAAATATGCGAAGAACACCAAATGAGAAGTAGAGCATGCTTAGGGCCAGTAAATATCGAGGCTTCAGGTTTTCATTTAGTCGGACAACCCATCATAGACACATGCATGAATTTGTCGAGTCTTCCGGTGACTGTATTGAATTCACTTGCATAAATTTACGTAAAAAGATTTCTTTTTTATATGTAATCACAATGTTTGCCATTAGTTGGTACATACTTCACAATTGTCTTCAGAACAGTAGAATTTTGTTTTTCCGCAGACGAAATCCCGGTGTACCACTCGAAACCGCAGTTTCTTTCTTCTTTCGTCGTTTGAAAGCTGAACAAGTTTCTTGTTTGTTGTTGTTACCAATGTATTTGAACATTGTGGCATAAAATACAATCTATATCCCTTAGCTTTCATTGCAAAGGCATATCAAATAACAGGAAAATAGCCTTAAGGAATTTCACCACGCTTGATTTCACCGTAAGCATGAGAAAACTTTTGGGTCTCCATGGAAACAGCGAAAATGATGTCACAGGTCCTTTGGTTGTTTTCGGAATGTGCTCGGGAACATTCATAACCATCAACTTTCTTTAGCTTTTAATAACAAAATTAGAACCTTATGATGAGAAAATTGTTAACCGATAGAATAAGATTAAGTAACTGAATCAGAATATCGAAAGGTTGAAATACATGGAAAATACCCAATGACCGAAGTGCATGCAAATATGGGGAGAAATTGAGTAATAAATGAGATGTGATGAAGACTACATGTATCAAAATCACGATCTGCGCTTGTATCCTTGGAAAATTTTCCCACAGCATTCTGATTAGTAATTCTAGGGAGATTCTCTGATGAAAAGTGAAAAATAGATGTTCATTTGCTCTGTTTAGGCAACCTCTCAAATATGTCACAAGCATTTGAGAACCTACAAAGTAGGTAGTAAATTGAAAAGTTAATAAAATACTAAGTAAAGTTGCCTGCTTCATTAAAAACTACTACGAGTAACAGGAAGCTGATTGACAGATTAATTTGGGAACCTCTAAAAAATCTTAGGCTTCACTCTAGGCTTTGATTTCTTGCAAAACTTCATTCAGGTGCTTTTCAGTGCGAAACATCTTAACCCTGTGATGTAAATCTCTAGAAATGATAGACGTGACTAAATAAGAGAGGTAGTTTGCCAAATTTTTTGGTAGAAAGTTTTGTCTTTCCACACACTATTAGTAATTAAAACAAAATCAGTATGACATCAACATAGGACTCATCATTGATGAACAATTCACCTAAGTCCTTTACACCTTCCTTTACTTCCCTATCATGGGTGGTGTCCTCTCTCCATCTGCTTGAAGCCTCAGCAATAGCTCACATGTTGGCATGTAGATGAGTATTTGGGAATTGTTTTGCAATGCATCTGCCAGGTATGTTATGGCTTTCTGTTTGTTATTACCTGCTAATAGTTGCTCCTCCATATCAGAGATAGTGTTGGGTAGATAATTGTGCAAAATTCCACTGAGAAAAAATCATCCGCCTTAACCAGGATGGAATCCCGGTCAAGGTGGATGATTTTTTTCTTTGTGGAATTTCGCACAATTGTGCATAGCAAGTGACTCTGTAAAGGTGGAACTCTGTGGCTAGTCCCAGATAGCTTAAAATCTGTTGGGTAGATAAAATTATGCAACTCAACTGATTCCTTTGCTACATACTTTGCAGCTTGCTAGGTAAGTTGGAGGGTTCAGTGCAGCCACCTACATCTGGAGGCTTATGATGGAAAGTTGCCTCGTGGGTTGCTTAGGGACTGACCACCCTCTACCCACCAGGCCCTGCACTGTGACTCAGGAGAAGTGAATGATGTGGGTTTTACCCCAGTATGCAGTGGTGCCGAGTGGTGTCCTGGAGGGTAGTTCATACTGCGTAGGAGTATATCTCATAAACACAAAGAGATCACAAAAAACTGACAAAAATTCTGAACTGAAGGGCTCTACTTATGCATTTGGGCGTTTGAGGGTTCCCAATAACTGAAAGTGATGAGACTTTGCTCATGAATTTATACTCCACTTCAATCATTTCAAGAGGTGGAAAACAGTACCTTTATCATTTTGAAAAATCAAGTCCAGTATCTTACTGTAATTTGAGAAAGATTTTTCCTTGAATGGTAATGGAGACCTAATTCAAATTCTGTATTGAAAGATGAGCCCCTCTAAGAAGCATTACGTCAATAAGTTATAGTAATGGTGCAAAAAGTATGTTTTTATGACTTTACTTCTCAGTAAATAACCTACTAGGCATACTTTTGAAGCTTCGGCTTATTGGTCTAATGCCATATCCAGAAAAATCTTTAGAACTGAAAGTTACCTATCAGTTTTTATTAAATATATTATGTTGTGTAATTATTTTTTAAGAAAATTGAGAAGTCATATGAATTACCATATTTTTAAAAGTATCTTTGTTTCAAAACAAAACATTATACAGCTGTGCAGTTCACTGAACTGCACAGCTGTATAATGTATATTAAATCATGGAAAATATCTTAAACATTTTTTGTAACATTGTTGAAAGGTGATGCAGTAGGTGACTGGTAATTAGGTACCATTTAATTACCTAAACAGGATATTTTTGTTTTAATATCTAATAATTTATCTAGCCTTTTCCATGTACATTTGCTGCCAACACTCGATAGTATTTGGGTGTGTGACGGTAGTTATTTTGTCAACTCCTTTTTGAAATTCTCTCTATTTCATAAGGAATTATTTACATGTATGTGTTTTATTATTACTCCTTTAACCTTGCTATGCATATTTTTTTCTGTTTATAGTGGTAGAGTTGGGGGAGACTCAGCTGCAGTGGGGCCCGCAGAAGGAGAGGCTGGTGGAGGAGGAGGTGTTCATGGCCTAGAAGAAGCAGAATCGGCATTGTTGATGGGAGAAGATTATAATCAAATTGTTCGCAATATAATTGACATGGGTTATGAACGGGAACTGGTAAGGAGTTGCATTGTGCCCTAAGACAGTTTTTGCCCTGTACCATGGTGAATGTTATTTGATTCGTTTGGCTCTTAGTACAATACTTGTAGATAGCTCCCTGTTTCACTTTTCTCTCGGATCCTGATGGTGCTTATCAATGACCACTGGGATAAAATGAAACCCCCAAAGAATATTGTATGTGCACTCCAACTGGAGAGAGTGATATAATTGCCAATAAGTTATTGTTACAAATTGCCGAATCTCGTGTGCATTCTTTTATGCCAAATTTGTATTATATATGTAAGTAAACCTTTTTCATATTCATGAGGGAAATAATCCTAACCCCTCACTACATTGGTGGGTCGAACAATGGAGAAATAAGGGAGATAAAGAGACTGTTTGACTGTGTAGTTGAACTATTTTTCCCCACTTCTATTCAGAAGCTGACCACAACTAGGGGGAAACACTGGCAATAGGTACATAAGTATACTCTTTCTTCCATGTTGTCAGTTTTCATGGCAGGTTAGCTGTCTCCCCTTTAAAACTTTGTCTTAGATTATTATTACGCTCATACCTTGGTACTACAGAACTGTAAGGGGGAATGGTGGTCTGAAACAGCCCATTGACTGCAGCTATTGACACCAAAGTTATGTTAAATTTGGAGTGGCTAATATCAACAATTAAAACATGAAAGACAGTAGAATTAATGCTGCATAGTACTTGTAATCAGGTGCACTATCCAATCTGACAGAGTAAAAATCCTGTACCCATTGAATATTTATAAGTGAATAAGAAAGTTAAAATACTTAAACTAACTTAATTTCATTTTCAACAATATTGTATTGTTTTATCCAAATATTGTCTTAAAAAAATGTTTCATGTTTAATTCAGTATGAAATTATGTCATTTCTGAACATATGTTTACTCTTTTTTGTCTAAATATTATTCTCATCCTATATTCATTCATTTCTTCCTAGGGTAGTGAATATTGTTACTAGAAATCAATTTTAAAAGTCTGGGTCCTGTAGGACCCAGGTCCGTATTCAGCGTGAAGTCAGTGAGGTCTGTACTCGGAGTGTTAATGATGATATATTTGTTTAAAACATATGAATTTAGCACTGAAATACATAACCTTAATGGCCGTGCGATAGCATCACTTCACATAACTTTTTTTATCTGTAATTCTGGCTGAAAAATATTCTCCCAAAACTTATGTAATGTGTACTAGGTATTGAGATGCCTAGTATTTTTTTTCACCTTAGATCATCGATGATATAACATGAATATTTAGGTTTTAATAACAGACTTTCAGTTTTCATCAGAGCACAGAGCCGAGACTGATGAATGTGGTAAACTTTTCAAGGAAGCTTCTGTTTACCTAGTTTACCAAATCTGTTTTAATGTGTCAAAATTAGGCATTTAATTTACATTGTTAAATGTTTTAAGTGTGAAGATAATTATATCCTTCCCTCATTTTGTTTAAAATAATAATACCAATTCTTACTGAAATAGCAGTGGAGGCTGGAGTCAATATTACTACTGGTTTCGGCTACTTGTTAAAGGTTCAGTTGAATGCTTTATCCCATGAAATGTTTCCTGAAGGAGTACTTATGAAAAATTAAAAAAATAAAAGGCAGCTCTAAAGCTAAATTTACTCTTAAGAGAGCACATTGGCTCAAACTTTATGGAACCTATGGATTTCCTTTTTTTGGAAATAAACACTTCTACTATTTCTACTCTTTTATTTTTGTCCTACTTTGCATGTGCAAAGGTTACAAATTAGACTTTTTTGAACAGTTTTAAGTATATAACAGTGAATCTCAACTATGTAAAGATATTGTTATTGCCCATTCACCTCTCCTAAACCTCAAACTTCCCAGCCTGTGTCGTTAGTGCTGTACCCCACACACAATACTAATCCCGGCACCACCCTCCATCCACTCACCTATTCTCAACCTTTCCCAAATCCTCCGCCTTCCTCTCTCCTTTGTTCTGTCACTTGCTATCCTCATTTAAACCCCCTCCTTTTCCCTTCTCTTCCCAATCCCACTTATAAAAGGCTGAGATATTTGGAGTTATTTACCCTGATAATGATGAAAATAAAAATGTGGAAATTGTACAAGTGTTTATTTTCAAATATCTATATTTACTCATTGGAGCAAAGTCTGTATATCATAAGAAAACAATACGTTGAAGCGTAGGTTCCTCCTTATATTTTGTAATGTTTGTGTTGATTTAGGTTTTTATCATCAATGTATGTAATGTTTCTAAAGGATGAAAAACTCTTTTTCATGGTGTTCAGGTTGAGGAAGCCTTAAGAGCTAGCTTTAATAATCCAGACAGAGCTGTGGAATATCTCCTCACGGGTATACCATCTTCTCTGTTGGATGACCTTCCTCCTACTTCTTCTCCTGCATCGGGTGGAGGAGCAACTACTGGGGCAGCCCTTGGTGCAGCTCTTGCTAGCATCAACAGAGATTCTGATTCGTCTTCGTCACCACCACCTGCTGCTGAAATACCGGGTGGTGATGCGCAAGGTATGCAGGAAATACATTTTAATTTGACTTGGTAGCTTGATGCAAAGAATGTATTTCTTTTTTTGAGGCATTTTCATTTTTAATTCTTCATTTTAGTACTTTGAAGCATAGTGTGCAAACTAACTGTATATTACAGCCTTTTGAAGAGAGGTGGAATTTTGATGCATCACTGGTTTGTTGTTGTGAGACTTTAATTTCTCATTAGTATTACTCATGTATAGTTCAACCTTGCTCAAACTTTGGTTGTAAAAATCAAATGATGTAAAGATCAAGTGAAGATATTATATTGGAAAAACATTCTGAAGTCTGTACCTACCTATGAGAGGATTTCAAGTGGCTTGAGGAATCGTGAGGTTTTTATAACTATAAAAATTCTTCTATTGATTGTATATTGTATTCATATTGGTAATTGTAAGCCCAGGTCAGTCGCATGTAATGATTGGGAAAGGAAACCTGTCACTCCATTTGCAGAATATCTCAGACCATAATTTTGCTTTCAATCCCAAATGAAAAAATACTGTATTTGTCTGTATATAAGCCCCCTTTTTGGACCAAACATCAGTCATAAAAAGTGATGGGAGGGGGCTATTATTGGGCGCTGCAAAAGTGAACACTGACATTTCAAGTGTGCCATGAAAGTTATAATCATACAGGGGCCATATGTGCTTAAATATGGTAATAAATTGTTGCAAGATTCATCTTGAGAGGCGAGTAACTTTGATGGGACATACTTCCATTTTGCAGTGAAGAAAAGTTACTTAGCCGTAATGCTCAAATATTGGAAAAAAAACATTTAGCGAGATACTACTGTATCTCTACTTACACCAGTTAATCAGCCTCCTGTAAAATATATGCTGAACAATGCAGGCAGATCAGTCGAAGCAAAAATAAGCCCAATAAGAGAGATAAGCAAAATTTTCAAGCTGTATCATCAAATGGTAGATTTCTAAATTCTCTTAGTAGTTTTGGGGTGATTTCATTGTAACTACTGGTATTTGTGGGGAATAAAGGAGTGATTATATTTATATTTCACTGGTGTGTAAATGGTCAAGGTTTTTAATGAAACTAGAAAAAGATTCACTGGTGCCCAACGAAAGTTAGGTCCACTATGAATAATTAGCGTAGGCAAGAGAAATTAGTTCACACAAAAAAATTGATGATGAAGATGACTATATCTTGCCTTTCTCTCGGGATAGGTAATTTCAATATTTGAAATTTCTCAACTCATCTGCCAGCTTTGGAACTATTACATTTGATGCATCTCTTAGTTATGATAATAATTACCGTATTTACTCGCATATAGGACGACTTCGCGTATAGGACGAGGTAGGATTTGAGAGAAAAAAATAAAAAACTGGACTTCCTAACTCGTTTATTCAGGATTTTATCATGAAAGTCAGGTCGTGCGAAATTGATTCCTTCAGCGCACTTTCTGCTTCCCTATTCTATTCTGATTCTCCTTTCGTACATTCTCCAGAATTCTCTTCTTTGTCGCTATCGCTCCATGAAGCTTCGTCTTCCGATCCGTCGAGTGAATTGGAAATGCAACATTTCTTGAAGGATTTCGATATTATCTCTTGAGGAATGCTCTTCCAAGCAACTGACACCCAGGAAGCAAGCTGTGAAGCACTGGCCCGTTTGATGCGGCCAGTTGCAGTCATTTCTCGATCTTCGGCGTAAGCCATTCCGTGCACAGTTTCCTCACTCGATCTTTAAATGGCTTGTTGATGCACACGTCCAGTGGTTGTAATTGTGAGGTCATTCCCGCAGGAATTGTTACGAAAGTGCTCGTATTCTCCTGTAACAAGGTTTTTACGTCGTCTGTGAGGTGTCCCCTGAACACGTCCATCTCTAAAATCGACGGTAGCCTTAGCAATGTCCCTGGGTGGCGAAGCCATACTGTTTTCAGCCAGTCAATCATCAAATCGTTATTCATCCAGCCTTTTTCGTTGCATCGAATAACAACGTCTCTTGGGGAGATTTCATTCTTCGGGATTGACTCCCGTTTCAGTATGATATATGGTGGTAACCCATGACCGTCTGCTGTAAATGCCAACATCACTGTGATTCGCTGCTTTTCATTGCCACCTAACCGTATCAATACTTGCTTCTCTCCTTTCGCGTGAACAGTCGTATTGCATGGCATATCGAAGTAAATTGGCGTCTCATCTGCGTTCCCAATTGGTCCTATTGAGAATTCTGTCTGCTTTCTTAGATCGATGACGTGCCTTTGAAATCGGATCAGCTTGGCTTCGTAGTCAGCAGGTAACTTCTGAGCAATGGAGGTCCGTCCTCTTATGGAGAATCCTGCTCTTTTCATGAAGCGGTATGCACAACCACGACTGGCTTTGAATTCTTGTCGTGGAATTCCGCATACTATCGTTAGATCTCTGGCTTTCGCTTGAAGAACTTCCACTGCCACAGGCATGCACATGTTGCGCATGTGTCTCACAAAGTTTTGTAGCTCTTCTTCCATTATAGGATGTTCGCCAGTTTTCGGTCCACGAAATGATTTTCTTGTACTTTCGCAATTAAACAGCGAATCTCGCTGATTACGCCACTTCCGTACACATCCTTCTCATACACCGTACTCACGTCCTGCAGCGTAGTTGTTGCTCTTTTCCGCGTGCAAAATAACTTTTCTCTTGAAAGAAGTAGTGTACTGCATTCTCCGCCCTTCCTCCATTTTCTATTCCCACGGTATAGTAAAGTACAAGTAAACAGTGCGGTGGTAACGAAGGGTGTCTGTCACTAAACCAGTTTTTGGAATGAGTTGTTGCGACGTGGGGAGAACAGAAACAACGTTTGGTTCTCAGGTTTCCGCGAAGCTGTAATGTAGATCTCTCCATGTTTTCCGGGATTTCTTCCGCGACTTCTTCAGCCCTGCCAGCGAAACTGTTGTCCCACAAACAACTGATGCGGAAGAAATCCCGGAAAACATGGAGAGATCTACAGAAACTACGTTTTGTCTCAAAGGGTCAAGAGTCAAAATCACTCAAAGTATACCCAGAGCCGACACGCAAAGCTTCGCGGTCGCCCGAAAGAGTCTCTCCGCGCTCTCCGCCCTCACCGCTCTTGACTCCTCCAGAGTCCTCTAGATTGCCGATAATACACCACAGAGTGACCCTATGAGGGAGTAGTGTAGAGAACGGCCATCCAGAGGAATCTGGACTCCTCTGCTCGTCGTTGGGGCCCACCGGTTGAAGTGGCTGCCCGTTCTCGCCGGCGGGATTTGCGCCTTGATATCAGATGATACGCCCGCCGCGCCGGGCTCATCTATACGTTCGCTTCCGAAGCACATGTAGCGTGGCGTCGTCTGCCACCACAGATTTAAAAATAGCGACAGGTCACCCATCATACAAGGTTATTATCGCACCATCCAACAAAGGTGACTTTGATTTCGACCTTACACTAACACAAAAAAACAGCAAATAATCCTTCGCTCGCGCACATAGGACGACCCCGATTTTTTAAGCGGATAAAATTGAAGAAAAAACCTCGTCCTATATGCGAGTAAATACGGTATATAGCTCCACAAAGGGCCTGGTACAATCTTCAAAACTGGAGTCTGGAGACTCACCTTTCCTCCACTTCATTCTCTCTATTAAAAAAAACCTGTAGTGCTCAATTTGCCTCTGGATACATATATCTATAAACTGTGACTGCTATGAAATTATTGTAATATTTTCTCATTAACATAGCCAGAAATGTTCCTGATCTCAGAATAAATTCATGTGAATGACATCAATTATGCTATTAACTTGATTGTTTAGGGATTGGCTTTTGATACCTATTTCTAAAATGAAGGATATTTTTTGCATAGTTTAGAATCATAGTGATGAAAGAAGATCAAGCAGTCCATTCAAATAATCTCTTATTTGATGGTTGCAAAAATGAACTTTCTTCAAATGCCTGAGAGGAAATTCCTGTTATCGTTGTAGTCGTGTTTGTAACTAAATTTGAGAAATTGTTATTGTGAAATGCTGAGAATGGCTGATGAAGAATTGCAAACTGATTGCCTTAAATGAAATAAATACAGAATGTTGAGCTTGTGAATCACATTACCAAGAGCCACTTGGATAAGGAATGATTAATCATTTTCCTTTTGTTTTGGAGGTATGTTTATCCATTCAAAAAGTAGTGACTGGACATGGAAGTTATCCATCTAGTCTTGACAAGCAATATGCTTAACCTCTGCTTTTATATTCTGAATGGATCTATAAGGTAGACTATGTCTCCGAGAAATCTCAAGAAATTCTTTCCAATTCTTACTTTTCAGGGTATAAAATTGCTGCAGCCTAAGTTTTCAAGTTAAAGTTTTTCTTTCATTTATATACAGTTTAGGGGCAATCATTACATATAAAATTATGTTTCTGATTGGGAATTGATCCAGTGCTTCAGTGTTTTAATCATCGTAATTTTATCATTGGTCATACATATTTTCATAATTTTCACAGATTTGTGATTTAAACTTTTTTCATCATCCACAATTAATGGGCAATCCTACCTTTAATTTTCCAACCAATGAATGAAATCTCTAAAGCTTTTTAAGGAAAAATAGTAGCACTCTTTCAAATTTTGTAATCCAATTCCATATTTTATAATCCAATGACTCCACCTCTATACCACATGCCAATTCTGGAATAGGTAGTGTGTGGTGAAAATCATCATTTTGATGTGTGAATATGTTAAAATATCAATGATGAACTTTTGTAATCAGAACAAGAGAGTGAAAGCAATATATATTATTCTTTGTACTATGTTAATGTTATCGCCCAGTAAAAACTGGGGCAAATGGTATATGTACTGGTGTGTGCAGTTGATCTTATAAAGTTTCTTTCATTTCATTATTTTTATCTAAATATCCCCTTTGTATAAAAAATTGGGTGTAGCTTTTGATGATTGAGGCCCGGGTGCATTTCTGGGATATCATTCCATGATGAATGGCCGCATTTTATCTTCCATCACACTGCTAATTTGACTAATTACTGGATAAATCCAAATTAAATTTTTATCAGGACCAACTGCATTCATTTTTGTTATAGGGCTCAAGACTAAAAACAATAATTAGTTGAGGATTCATATTTCTCTTTGCCTAAATTTGACATTGGGGAATGTTTGTCCCCCAGCCAAAATTGCTCTGCTGCTGACTGGAGGGAACTTTACTGACTACTTGCAATAAATGATTGAGGGGCCTTTTAATGTGATTTCATGGAGGCCATATACTAACTTAACTGCTTCTCAGATTACCTCTAGTTGTAATTGATTGACAATTTCCAATGTGTCCCTCATAAGTCGTTTAAAGGGAGATCAGTAATACTCAATGGTTTTCTAGTAACTCAAGTTATATATTTTCTTGCATTGAGTAGTTTAAAGCTTATTAAGTGTAGCATGATTTCAACTCATTTGCATGATTTAGTCTATTTCATTTTTAGGTTTTGAATTCTATGTATTATCAAGTC
This sequence comes from Ceriagrion tenellum, assembly GCA_963169105.1. NCBI lineage: Eukaryota > Metazoa > Arthropoda > Insecta > Odonata > Coenagrionidae > Ceriagrion > Ceriagrion tenellum. The sequence continues at coordinate 55,994,688 of OY720641.1, forward strand.
TACTTTAAAGTTGGGTGAAAAGTTTAGTTAATAACCCTGTATATTACCATCAACTCACAGCAGAGTGAGCCATGGAAGATATTTTGTTTGACATTAAAACTTACGATGTGTTGCTAATGAGATGCATTGCATTATCATTTTGTTTTTGCAATATTACATGGAAGCTGCTGGGTCAGTTTGGTGGGCAATGTGCCTGCCATCTGTCCTCCCGGTTGTGGGTTTGCATTCTTTCTTCTGACATGGGCGTTGTGTAAACCCTGGTGATTAGGTCTCCTGAAAGCCTGAATATTAGCCAGTGGTGGCTTAGTGAGATTTCAGGATACTTATATCACCATGAGTACAGATTTTAAAAAGAGTTCTCTGAAGCTTTTACTTTAATAAACAGAGGGAAAACACTGAGTTCTGTGGAACTTTTGTTAATATTTATTATGTAACACTCTTTCTCATAATGTCATGTTTCATTCATTTAAGATAAGCGCAAAGCATGTGAAAACTGATGACATTCTTTTATTGGAATGATTTCTCTCCAGTCTCCAGTTCCAGCACTGAACTGAAAAGCACCTTGCTGGTTTTAGCCTCAAATAATCTCAGTGTGTGTGTGCATGACCTTGCATTGGCTTTTTTTTAGCTTTTGGCTAATGCATTGATTGAATATATTGAGAGAGAAATGTCCCCGCCAGGTATTGTAGGTAGTAATTCAACTTAAAAGTTAATTTAGAGTACCATTTGTAGATAGGTGGTAGTTGGACAAATCTTATCAACTAGTCTAGTAATAATGATTTTGTGTCATAGGGGTCTTAAAATATACTTTTACTTGTCTAAGATGTCCTAAGGAAGGGGTCCACAGAAAATACGATTCCATAATAGATGAGCATCCTATGTTGATGCCTCAGGAACTTAAGGTAGGCACATTAAAACTAGCAATATAATGATCAAATTATTTTGTAATTTCAATCTTACAAACTTATTTTCACCATAATGAGGGAACCATGGTGTGGATTGTAGCAGAAACTTCTTTAGGAAATTCTTAATTTTTTTCTATGCAGCAGTGTTATCTGCAAAAAAATATTTATAGATATTTATCTATTTGTATCTGGAGTCAATTTCTTTTAGCATTTAATTTTTTTGTCGTGTTGAAATGTGTTACATCAGTCCTGAAATTTTGCAGTTCCATATTAAGAAATAAGTCTGGGTTCACTGTAGTCCTTACACCATGGTAGCTATGCAACTAATTAAATGCTTCTTTGTACATGCACTGTGCAACTAGGCTAAAGTTTTGTGATGAATGAAAAGTCCTGCACTAGAGAAATAATATTAGTATTGTGTGTTTGTTATAAAGTTGGGTATTGTTGTTTTTTGAGTTGTCCTCTGAAGACTACTACTGTCATTATGATCAGTATTATAACATATTAATACCTTTTTTTATTATTTCAATGATTTCCAATAACACTAATTCTGTTATCCTCTGCACTGTACTATTGCAAAATTTATTAATCATACCATCATTAATTTTTCATCTTCGTTACTTTTCCTTGGAAGTCGTCATTAAGGATTATTTCTTGGTTCTCTGGTATGTGCTTTCACTTGTACTCCATTTACTATAATTGCATGAATCTAAGATGATATTTTTTTCTATTCTGGACTTCCAAAGAACTTTGGTTGTAGTACAACGGGAAAGAAAATTCCAGACTTCAATTGGTTTTCTTAATATGAGTATTTACTCTCAACTGTGTAGGTACATACTTAGTATACTCCTGTTCAAGTTCCATCAATAAACCTAAATTGGATTGTTAAACAAATAAGCACAAAATTAACCGCAGCAATCTTTATTGGATTCAGAGTAATGTTATGAATGCATCTTAGTTTTCTTTGATTAGATATATATTGAATGATCAGTCTAATCAGCATTATAAGTTTGGTAAGTGTTGATCTTCTTGTCACGAACGCAGGAAGTGACAGGCGCCTTTTGAAACAATGAGGGGCTTCCATCGGCAGTTCTTTTGTGATGCACCCAGAACACCATATGCTGCATTTTATGATTTGTTGCAACTGTCCAATAAAAAAGTTGAATCCGATGCATTAGGAAGCTGTATCTTAGAGTAGGGTCAACCACTTTAAAAGAAATAAACTGCATTGAATAGAAATATTATTTTTACAGTTATTGTTGCATATAAATTTTTTCCTAGCTCTTTAGGATGCAATGAAAAATGATGATAGTGAATTGGCTGTAACCACAGGAGGTATGACTCTAGCTGCAGCCTTTGGGGGTGTGTATTAATAAGTCTTCTAAACATTGATTGAATATATTTTATACCAACAAGTTGACTTCTGAAGAATGATAGCTGACACCATCTGAGCATGTATAGAGGGTTTGGGTATATCATTTAATGCATTCGATTTTAGCTGTATAGAAAGGAGTGAAAGAGGAAGTCCTGGCAAAAGCAGTTAAGAATGGATTGAAGTAAGGGCAATTAGATTTGGCTGAGCTGTGATAACCAAGGAAAATGATGATGAATGCGTCAGAGAAAGTGATAGTGAATGTAACTAAAAACATTTTTTGTGAATATAAATTATTTTGACCGTATAAATTAATTCATCTATAGATAACCTCGGATGTAATGGATTGACATGAGGGTCATGAGACAATGCATTGTAGCCAAAAAAAATAGTAAGTGATGTCTTGAAAAGTTAAGTTTTGTCAGCTATATAATTTGTTAGAGCGAATTTTACGCCTACATATGGAAATGTGTTGCTTTTATCTTTTGATAGTAGTGAAAAAGATTGTGAAATATTTAAATGTTGTTTCATAGATTCATAGATCAAATAGTAAATATTTAAAAGGAGTGAGATTCTCATATATTTTTTGAATCTTGCAATTCAATTTTCAAGGTCATTTTTTATTTTAAATTGCTAAGCATTTACTTCATCACAAAATTTTCTACCTTGTTAAATTGAGATACAATCCTGAAGGCATCCATAGCCTCCCTTGCAGTAGTGCTTGGCTCTTCAGTGACTTCATCACTAGTGTCACTTCTATTTTCTCTGTCACTTTCAGCAGTGTTCAATGGACGCAGTGCTGAAGTAGTAACATTGTGGTTGGTAAAGGGATCATGAGGTGGTGTGGCTTCATCAGTGGAGATATAATCAACATTGACATCTTCAGGATTTGACAGACACCGCTGAATCGCACTTAAGTCATCTTCATCTGAATCAAACACAGCCGTAATGGAAAAGCTGTTGCTAACTCCTTCATTTTCATTGGTCACCATTCCAATGGATGTGGTGCATTTGGTTTTTGTTTTTGGTGTTACCATTTTCCCATTAAGGCATAAAATGTCCATGGTATAAATATTGTGAAAGAATGACATTGATTCATCTTACCCGACAAGTTGCTGATGCTGAAGTTGAACGCGATATTGCTGACAAATTTCAAGCTATCCAGGACTAGCCGTGGAGTTCCACTTTTACGGAGTCACGTGCAAGTGGAACTCTGCGGCTAGTCCCGGATAGCTTGAAATTTGTCAAATAAGAGTGAACGCCTCTCTGTGTTCCAAGTTCGATCTTTCCTCGTGGGCAGTGGCGCTAAGCTCTCAGTAGAGACATTGTTACATTGTATGTCCGGCAGTCGAGAACATCTAGTCCTGTAAAGGTCACAAAAATCCACAGGGGAAGAGGACGTCTCGGTAGCTTAACTGGCTAAAGCACTCGGCCGGAAATCGAGGGATCCGGGTTCGAATCCCAGTCAAGGCGGATGATTTTTTCTCTGTGGAAATTCGCACGATAATGCTGATTGAAATGTTTAAATATACCTGTATCCATTGGTTGAGTTTTAGGTGTAGTATCAGGTGGTCGGAAATAAGTTCTAAAATAAGTACCTAAAATTACTACCACTATCCAATTTTCAAACCTAATTCTTCTGCTGAATGCCATTAACCATTATTCAAATTATGCTGAAGTCATCCATGCTTATCATTGGCCCTATATTCAACTGGCAGCTAAGTTTTTATGAGCCCATGACTTTTTGCACCTTATTACGGCAAGCATCAGTAATTTTTCTCCACTCATACTATCATAAACTGAAATGGTTATTCTATCTTGTGACCATTTACCTCCTGACAGGTTTTCATTTATAAATGGTCGAGTGATCTGGGAGACTTACCTAAAATGTTGAGTCTTGTGGGCATTATGAATGTTGCGCAGGAAGAAATTTCCTTGCATCAGCCTTACTTTTTTAATCTTCATATCATTTTCACAAACTGTTGAAGTTTCACCATACATTTTCTGTGACTCATTATTATGATGAACTTTCCAATGGTCAAATCAAGCTGCTGAAACATTGTTCTTCCCCATCTCTTTTGCTATACTGCCTGCTTTTTCCACTGTATAGGGCCACTTACAGGCATATCAGGATTGATCACTGTTGTTTTTTTAACCCTGTTGGCATTGTGTTGTCTATGTTCACAAATTTACCTTAGTCTTTTCACTTTGTAGGTAACACTGCTGCTTTCGAAGGAATCTATAATTTTTGCTGAAATTTTTTACTGGCCTCATGGACTGCTCGTTTGAATTTTTAAGCACTGATCAACATCCACGTCCCACTTCCCCTCCGTTTTAGTTCTATAAAATTTTACTCATATTGCACTGCTCATTATCAGTGGAATTGCTTGATTTGTTTACTGGAACTTATGAACCACAGGAGGGGATCATGCTCACTTAGTTCCTCAGAAGAAGGCACTATTTCTACTTAATTATATCAAGAGTGAAGGAAGGTTACATATTCAATATGTGCAACCAACACTGACAGAATAGTTTTGGAGTAACAGATCCTCTATTTATTAATCAATGGTGTGTGTTGTATGTAAAGGAAAAAATACTTGGTTAGAAAAAATTTACTGAACACCCCTTTTACGACAAGTCAGGCCTAAATTTCCATGTATACAGGAATATTGCTATGAGTTTGCTGAACTATATTGGGACGAAGTGAAATAGGATGAGGGTGCAGTGTCATGTATCTATGTTCAAAGAGACTTATTTTCTGGAAAAATTATATGTAACCTAAGTCTGATTCATTGACACTAGCTCTCTATAGCTACCTGTAATCAAACGTGCTGGGTATACCCTGGTAAATCCCTCGTACAGATGGTGAAATAGCTAATGGTAAACTCCACAACGCTTACCATGATACAGCCGTTTTCTATGATACAATCTACTTGAGACTATCATAACTTGTGTAGTAAAGACTGTTATACATGAGGTAATCATGGTATCAAGAAGTTCTAGAGCAGTCTCGCAGTAGCCAAATTCAGCTTCTGTGGGACTGGTATATCCGATACGATTTCTTTGATAAATCATGGGAATGAGGGTTTGGAGTCATTTAAAATCTGTTAATAGATGATCGAGTAAAACTAAAGCCGGTGTATGCAAGGTTAATTGTAGTGTAAGCATTTTCTTTAAAAATTCTCATATTAATTATTTTTTTGATCTTTATGCAGTTTTACAATATAGCGTAATTTTCCGACGATAATATGCATCACTATAAAACAATACTTTATGGTGAGCGCAATGTAAGAATTTACTTATCACCATGTGTAACACACAGTCTGCTTTAGAGAACTGCATTCTACGCCATTGTCCACTGCACTGTTCAGCGCTCGAAAGATCACTGCTCATGCGGTAATGCTGCCTATGGATGGCTTTTCCCCTTCCTCTTACATATTACCCCTTTGGTTTCTCAATGTGACTATCTATTTGTAGTAGGTTCTTCATCTGCAAAACTTCCATGTGTCTCGAAGGATATATTTGTCCATAAATGATAGAATTGCTACACTGTTGCCAAAAAGTATCAATGTCAGTATTCAATTCGCTTCACTTTATGTCCGTTAGTGTCGGATTCTGTCTGATTTACTAGCGGAAGATATGTTACTCTGTAATTCGAAGATTTTACATTTCTGTGTAATATTTATAAGAAATAATCTCCCTTATGATGTTATATGGCTGCAGAATATGCACGTATAGACAAATAGAAAGGTGGGATGGATGAAAATCAACCAAAGATTGACTGTGTGGTGCAAAGATGAGGTTTGTAGATGTCGTATGTTGGTTCTAGATGCATTTAGATGCCATCGAATGCCATGCATCAAGAATACATTGTATGAGAATGGCACATATCTCGTCATTATTCCTGAAGGAATGACAAGCCAGTTGCAGGTGATGGATGTCAGTTGCAACCATGTGTTTAAGACACAGATGCGTAAAAAGTGGAATGAGTGGCTTTATTCCGGACCACATTCTTTGATAACTTCTGGAAAGTCAAAGAAACCGGAGTTATCACTAATTAGTCAGTGGATTAAAGAGTCCTGGGATGCCATTGATTCATCTGTGACTAAGCGAGGTTTTAAATAAATGCTGCCTCATGAATGCAGTAGATGCGTCCGATGAAGATTTGCTTAGGGATGAAGAATGTGTAGTGGACGATGAGGAGGAAAAATATGATGTCCTTGGCGACGCAATATGTGCTGCCAGCGAGCATGATATCAGAGCTTTGCATGAACTGTTCGAATCAAGATATGATAGTGCTGTTGAATTCAAAGGATTCAATGCTAACAGCGTTAACCCTCCATCGGGCAAGAGAGACTGCTTGTAAATTTTCGTTTTGAGAAATATGTACATTAAATTGATTGATTGCATTGTTTTTTATTAAAAATTGTAAAATCGAATACCTATCAGTATGTTGAGATTACTTAAAATGAGATATACGGCCCGAATAAAATCTCAACAAGGTTGTGACCATGTATAATACGCACCCTACTTTTTTGACAAATTTTCATGGAAAAAAATGCGTACTATACATGGAAAATTACGGTACATAGTTAGGAATTGTGAACACAGCTTAATATGTTTGCATTTACTTATTTTGCTGTTTTTCTATTTACTGATATTGATTAACTGAATTCGTTATTATTTTATTACTTATTACTATCATTTATTATTCAAAATTGATTTTTTTTCCTTGTGAAGCTCCGAAAAAGGGTCTTGTATTTGATTTCATGTTAGATTCGTGCAAATATGGCAGCTACATTCAAATTTAGTATTTTTTCATAAGATTATTTGAGAAAAAAAGAAATTGTTCAGTAAAGAAATAGTCTCTCGTAAGTCAATTTTTGTTGTGTGGCTAGGCTAGGGCGATTGAGGTTAAGGAGTTAGTTTTCCACACCTGGCTGTAATCATTTCATTGTGATAATGACGGTCTACCAATATGTATGGCACACTCCAGTCAGTTAGAGAAAACAGTTTGAGGTGAAACTTAGAAAGTTGAGATGAGATAGAGTCGTGTAGGGTATGTGCTACCTTATGTATGGATTCCCTTACATCAATGTGAATTGATGCAAATGTGATATTCTACATCTTAGTGTGCTAAAAAAAATGCTTTCACTTAAGGTATGTCTTTATTTCAGGAAAGCAAAAATAAATAACTTATCGGACAGATTAGATGACAAAGTTATGTATAAAGTTAAAGTATATTTGAAGGGCAGTGTCAATTCTTTCATATGGAATTCGTTTTCAAGCAAGATATATACAATTAATTCAAAATGTAAAATGTTTGTTATCATCATTTAATTAGTATTTCCTGGATTCAATCCTTTCTTGTCCATAATCATGTTAAGAATGGCATTGGAAGCCAATAGAAAAATACTATGCTTACCAATGTCCTCCATTTTTTGTGCTGAAGCCCATGCCACATTCAAGCTGTGAAAAAAATTGCTGCTGTTTTCTGTTAAGTTATCCTGACATGATTTAAATGACATGCTTTATTTTATGGCGGATCCTCCTCAGTAGTCATGTGCTTGATGTGTCATTGGTTTTTCAAATCTATATTTAGTATAAGAGCGATCACCCTGTCTTGCAGTTACTAGGCAGCACTACTGAAACAAAACTACTACTTGGTGGGTGACTTGAAGATGAAAGAGGCAGAATGGGTAGCAGGTGTACATTGAAGCCTCTGGATGGTGTGAGCAACAGAAATGTGAGGTCTCTTCAGACCTATGGCCTTGAGCTGCTTTGTTCCATGGAAGCCTTACAGAGTGTGAATGGCAGCAGAATAAAAAGACTGGAAAATGGCTAAAAAGTGCTAAATAGTCCAAGGAAAGGAGGAGATGAGAGGTGTGGCTTGATGGCTTAAAATTCAATGTACCTTTTTAATTGATTGTTTTATGTCTGAATTGAGAGGAAGCCCGGTAACAGGCATAGGTTCAATTGGGCTGTGATATTTACGTATTAGAGTTCCACCACCTTAGCACTCCTGTATCTCCTAATACTTTTTCACACGCTTTTTCAACATTTCTATTTGTGGAAGAACTTAAATCGGTGATTTTAGTGATGCTGCTGTTCCAATAGTACAACTTTTTGAAATAATTTAGCGGCTGGAAACTAGGTATTTCATTATCCTAAGCACTTAAGTGGGATAATTCTACTTGATGATTGTTAGTGTAGTTGAATTTTATGATTAAAATAAGTCAAGCATTGCTAAAAAAACAATTGATTACATTGTTTTATGCAAGAATGAAGATTGAGTTTGTTGCGAATAGACAGTTGAGTGTTTTTTCATATTTTTGGCCAACTTGAACTTAGCAGCTCAGGCATCTTTTTTTCATTCAGATGGTCAATTCTCGTGAGGAGGGAAGTATCTTGTCTTTGTCCTACAATCCTCAGTAAGGCTTGCTCTTAGGATTTTTTCTTTGGCTGAATGGAGTATTTGTCTCTTTCCATGGCTCACAGTGTCTGTTCTTGATCGGTAGCATGAATATCAGCCATTATCAGAATCTTCAGTAAATTAAATTTGTTGTAGCTATTAGATTGGTTTGAATTGAATCATGATGAGATGAAACCCTTTGCACAGATCTTCACTAGTGAAAGAGACGGATTGATTTCAACTTTATTATGATGTCATTATTGAGGTACATAGGTATTAATATCAATTTTTAAAGTCCTTTCTGTGCCATATGCATAATACATTAAAAATGAGGGACCCTTGTACAAATATCAATTTTGATCTTGAGGTGCTTCCCCTCTTATCAAAACCCTGCTAATCGTTCATTCTAGACCATCCCTCCTCCCTGTACTACCTCAACATATGCTATACAATAGCTTGGTTGGGTGTTACACAGGCAGAGATGTGGCCTGGCTGAGGCAGTTAGTTGGGTGAGAGTAGGGATGGTGGGCCCTTTCATACACACCAGGTCCCTTGTGTACATAAACTATATTAGGAGTCTGTAAAGGACTTCTAAAACTGTTGTTAATACCATTGTATGCATCTCCATAACGACGCAATGGGTGTTCGTTGATCAGTCTATTAAAAAGAGTGTGGAATTGTATGTAGTGTCTCGTTTCATCATGATGAACATCGTTAAGTTCCTCAAAGTAACGCCTGAGTCCATCAATTTACTGATTTTCAATTGACATACACTCTTATATCCATCCCCTCTTGCTCGGCCATTGTGCTCATAATTACAACAGAGGATGGAGGAGGCAACTCGGACGACCCACTCGGATTTCTCCGGTCCCAGCCCCAGTTTCAACAGATGCGCGCTGTGATCCAGCAGAATCCGCAGCTGTTGAACCCGGTGCTCCAGCAGATAGGTCAGACGAACCCGGCTCTCCTGCACCTCATCTCACACAACCAGCAAGCCTTTGTACGCATGCTCAACGAAACCTCCCCTCCAGCTTCCTCTCCTGGGTCCGCCCTGCCCTCTGGAACCCCACCCTCGGGAACCCCACCCTCGCTACAGCCTCTGCTCGGGACGCCTCCACACAGCGGCAGGTCTGGGGGCGGTGGTGGGGCAGGAGCAGGTGAGAGACATTGATGGAAGAGGCCCTCAAGTGTATTGTATTGTCTCCCTCTTCCTGAGCTTCATGTATGACTAATTAAATGTTATTGTTATAGTTTGTTGCTCTGTAAGAAATCGTCACACTACCATCCTATTTGTTATGTAGTTACCCTGTTCAAGTATACCACCAGCTGAAACATTTGGGTGACAGAAGCCATGCCCTGCGATATGAGGGCAATCTTTGACTTCAGCAGAGGTTGACTATCATCTATACATGCCATTTCCATTCATAATACTATTATTTATTCATGATAAAGATTGCAATCACTTGATTTTACTGCTGGTTTTCATTATGCAATACCTGGGTTTTAATTTTAATGCAACATCTTCATGAACAGAATCGAAAACTTCAGGCATATTTATCTTAATTGAGAGTGGGGTTGGAGTGGGAGAATCAGAAATTGGAGTGAGGGATATAGAGAAGACTATTTGGATGGCAAAGGTTGTATGATGACTGGGCTGAGGAATCCAAATGGGGAAACAGTTTTAGTGGTATGAATCATTGGTGTGCCACATGCTACAAGGTGTAGTGTGCCACTTTATGAAGAATGGAATGGTTAGAATACAACATGCTTTTGTACTGTTCCAAGGAGTTCAACCTCAATCCCTTATTTGGAAGTCTAGCACCAAAGAAAGGGCTTCTTATTTTAAATTCAGCAGGTAATAAAAGCCTATTGGAAAAAACATTTGATTTTTAGTCAAATCATTATGCAGCTCTTCCTCAAAGTTATTCCTCATACCATCAAAAAATATTTCTTTGATGAGATGATAAATTGGAGTAGCTGCACAATTTCCCCCTCAAATTCATCCATCTCATCCTTGTAGGGTCACATATTTTCTTTCGTTTCTTTATGCTAATAGAAATATTTTAATGCTTAAGTATTCATTCTTGTTTTTTAAAATGTTTTTGTTCCATTCTGTGTGATTAAATTGAATGAAGTAATTAAATGACATTTTTTTCTCTCTGCCTTAGTATGGATGCTTTTTTAGTTTTTGATATACTATTAATGTGTTTAGATATGGCCTAATACCTATGGGATAAATGTGCTTGTTTCTGCATCTTAATATGGCTTTCATATTTTTTCTATCTTTTTTGACTCTTGTGAATGGCTATAGTGGCTGTGTTTAGGAAATATGAAGACCCAATTATATAGTTTCTGGGTTCTCTTTGAGTAGACTGTTCAAATGAAAGTGTTGGCTTACAGATTGAAGCAATCCCCATATTGGTTTAGCATGTGCCATGATACCTAAGCAGAATTGACACAGTCATGCCATCATGGAATTGAATGCAGCGAAAATGTGCCAATGATCAGCGTATAAGTCTCTTTTTTTGAAAAGTACAAAAGTGGTTGATGGTTGGAGATTTTTCATTTTAATTTTTTTTCAGAAAAGTCTGCATTAGAAAATGGAGTGCTAAGCTTTGGGCACTAAACCACTTCTTATCACTCTTGGTTTGCTGCTATCAATACTTCTTCAATTGGTAGCCAGGTTAAAGAAATAGACAATTAACTATCGCAGCCACTTGTGGTGTAGCAAAAAACATAGACAGTGAGAATTCAATGAATGAATCTATAACTTCAAATTACAAAATTTTGATTTTACGAACCAAAATCTTTGGTCCCGACCAAAAGGGTATAAAACTAAATGCATGTAACAGCGTGCGATATTACGAAATAATGAAGTTTTGAAATTACAAACTTTGGGTCTTTTTTTTACGTTTTAAAGTTATTCATTTTTACAAATGATGATAGATCACAACAGCATGCGCTCCTTGTCAGAGTGAAGACATTGATCATCGTTGCCAAATGTATCATGCACTGAATGTGACTTATATGAACGATAATACATTTCTCAATGTGTAATAGTAAGGGCGACTTTTAATCAAAGGCATAGCAGGTCATAAAATATGACACCAATTGGACAAAAATGCATTCGGCTGTGTTATCACGAATCCAGAGTTACTGACAACAAGTAAAGAAACTTAAATGAATGAAATACGGACATACTTTCCCACGGAAGACTAATTACTACTACCAGCCTTTTACTCCCGTGATCCCTGGGATTTAATTTGTACCCGTTTTTTCCAAACATAAATCCATGATAAGTATTCCTATTACAGAAATCGTTTGCTGTGCATATGTGTTCAAAAAGCTTAGAGAGGGTTTGGAGATGATGGTATGACATTCGAGCGGAAACTTCATTCGTGCATATCACCCAAGGTTGCTTTTTTTTATCACTGTTTCAGACTGATGTCACTCAACTTGCTCCATGGCACGATTATTCCGGCTGGCAATAGCTATCATTGAAGGACTCTGGTTTAATTTACCATCCTCATTGAGTTTTTTTGATGTAGTCATCAAACAAGGCTCTTCATGAGCATTGCCCTTCCCTTCTTCTGTTGCCAACAGCCAAGTAAATCAGAGAAAATACGAGTAAGTTTAGTAAAAGTGCTGTGGCGGAATATTTTGGGATGTCTTTGTCAATGCTTTCAACAATTGTCGTATGCCTCACTAAAATTCTAGAGAAAGTGGAGGAGAGGGTATCCCCGAAAAGGAAAATAATTACGCGGCGTTTAGTTCACTGAAATTGAAAATGAACTCTATGCCTTCTTCTGCAAGTGTCGTGGGCAGAATATTCCAGTAAGTGGCCTGAGCATTCAATAGAAGAAATTGCTTCACGTCAGAAAATTAAAGATTTTAAGTGTTTGTTGGCTGGCTTAGAAATTTCAAATCCTGATTCAATGTTGTGTTGCTGAAGATATGTGGAGAAGAAGACACAGTGGACACCAACTTGTTGAATAAATTGCATTTGGACAATGGTGGCCAGATTAATGAATAGAGTCCTGAAAATCGCTATAATTTCTACAAAAATGTGCCATTTTTTTATGCTCTCCCCGACGCAGTGCTAGGTTTGAAAGGAAAGAGGTGTCACAGTGGAAGAAAAAGCAAAATGACAGTGACTGTGGGGCTATGCGTGACTAAGATGGGGATGGATTAAATTAAGCCTGTCTTGATTGGGAAGAGTGAAAAACCCCGCTGTTTGAAAAATGTGAAGATGGAAAGCCTCCCGGTGGCCTACAAATTCAATAAAAAGGGTTGGATGAGCAAAGGCATTTTCTGAAAAACTATCATCCGACTGCAATAGAAAATGGCTGGCAAAAATAGACAGATACGTATGCTGGTGGACAATGCGAGTTTGCACAAGTTCCTCAATGACTGTAATTTGGCCAATGTACGTGTTATCTTCCTCCTTATTCGATCGGCAAATCCTAGCTGCTGGATAAAGGAATTATCCAAAATTTCAAAGTCTTGTACCTTGGGAAACTGGTGCGATGCTACTTGCGCTGGATCGGTATGCATACGCCTCTCATTTCCAGTTATCACTTTTGCTTCAAAAAATAAGCCTACTCATGTTTTCTTTGTAAAGTTACATTATAACCATCCAACTCCATTTGTCAAATTCAGGAATGCGGATGGAGGTGAAGGATATACCCAAATGGACTATTTTGCATGTTATCTGAGCGGTAGGGGAGTCATAGAGTGAGGTATCCTCAAAAACAATTATTAATTGCTGGAGAGCAGGAGGATTCCCTTTCCCAACACCTGATTATCCTGTAATGATGCAACAATGCTTCAAACCCTGACTCCAGTTAATGTCGATCTCATGGTCATATTTCAAGTATAATGATCTTTTCATTTTAAGGAGAGAACTACCTCTCTTTCCTCACAAAATTTGGTTCAATGAATAACTATTTCAGTATCTTAGAGCTTTTTAATTTCATCCATATATATGTTTTATGGGTGTCATAAACCTAAGAATTCCTTAACCAATTCTTACAAAGCACCAGCTGAATTTCCTTACATTCATGTCATAATAAAAGCAATGTTTTATAACAGGTTCTGTGCTGTGTGTATAAAACTTCTTTTTTCAAGAGCAAAAATAATATTTTTGATCTATTGGTTTTACAAATAATAAAAATGGCTGGCTATTAAAGCTGTTTTATAATGTGTTCTGTTCAAGGTGTATATTTTCTGAAGGTGTAAAGCTTCATTTTTTTAAAAAAGAAATATTTTCAGTCTCTTGGTTGAACAATTAATATAATCGGCGGGAATAGTGATACATATCTTCATACGTCTGTTGGCACACAAAATGCTGTGTAAGGTTATGAAGGTGGTGTTGTGCATGCAATGTGTGGTGATTTGAAATGAAACTTGATGTTACTATTAACTATAAAAATCTCCGCTGACATGCGTATTTTTTGGCATAATAAATATCTTCCAAATAATCGTATATTAGAAATACTATGGTATCAAATTTATAATTCCGAGGTGAGATTTCTAACGAATTTACGACACGATGAAGAGTTAACATTGACGTAGTCTATATGCCACTTGCACAACCAGACTCTAATTCGATCAAATCTTTTTTGGAAGGATTTGGATCAATTATTGAATCCATGGATTTAATAAGATTTGATTGAATCCTGACCACATCTCTAATTTTAATACTAAATATCTTGACTACCTATTAGTCTGGTCTAAGGAGGATTTAAGAGGAGGCGAAACTTCTGTTTGGAGGGATAGGGAAAGGCCATTCCCTTTGTGTCGTGAGAAAGGGTGGATGGACGGAAACTAACGTATACAGCGACATGTAGATGATGACTGGGCGAACTGCTTTCTCTGACATTCTTCATCATTTTACTGCCATTAATTGAAGTTAAGTGTCTGGTGGCTGAAGCAAGTACCACTATCAACCTTCGATTTGCCAAAAAAAATGCATAAGTGCTGTGTGGTACCAGGCTGTTCTAAGGACGCTAAGAAAAACAGCATAGCAGGAATAAGGAGCTTTTTACAGTGAAGGTAATTCTAGCAATGGATTCTATTTTCATTATGCCATGTATTTTTTTACCTATCTTGCATACTTAAACATGCCATGTGTGAGGTTTGTTACTACTTTTCTAGCCCATGGTTCAATAAATATAGACCCTAGTCTGTGTTGGTGAGCTTTGACTCAAGACGCTTCATCCCCTAATGGTGCTAATACCAGCGTGTATACTTTTCTCTATGTGGCCCATGAGATTCTCAACCTATGTAATGTTCCTTTTCTAGAAGCTAGCGAAATTATCCTGGCACTCAAAATCAATCATATTTTGACTTCACTTTCTCCATTAGCGAGCTATCTACTATGTGGCATGGAGAATATAAAGATATTGAAAAGTGCTACAAAGGGCAAAAAGTTAGAATGGTAGATTCTACTCATTAGAGAGATATTGTTCTCAAGAGCTTGCTGCTGAAAATTAATCCTTTCTGGACTTGATTTCCTATGTTAGTGGAGTTTTTATACATGTATGCTTTACATATTAGAAAGAATTGTTATTAAGAAGAATAATTATACAGAAGTAGAGTATACTTTCAGGCCATCAAGTTTGAGACTTAACTTGTACCAATGTAGAGCAGTTGTTATGTAGTGGATGGTAGAGGTAAAATTGTAAAACTAGCACACCAAATTTAGAGTAGTAACTGGGGAATTCGAATGCTAAAGGAACAGCAGAATGGTAAATACAGCATATGATACGATTCAGTTTTCCACTAATTTACGATTCCCGTAAATCCCCTAGAAGTTGAAGCTCATACGTCAAGTTTTCCCTTTCTTGCTCACCCTCCTCAGTGAGGATCATTGCCCATCTGGCTGTTTCACAGTCCCCAATAAATCACGGATAAAAGTGCCCACCACAATTGAGATAATACCATGAAACTAACTGCCCTAATTTCAGATTCCCAGCTCAAATGGATAATGATATTGGTTTATGGACATATTGGATTCCTCTTTAAGTGTAGCCGTCAGTTTCTCTCTTTTGAATATCTCTCTCCTGTTGGTGGCTTCCAATGTTCCATGCATCACGTAGTTCTGCATTTCTTTGTGTATGATTATTAGTTACATTTTGCTAGCTTTTTTTGTCTTCTGGCTGATATAATTCCTTATTATGGCTGATATAATTCCTTATAATACACTTCATCTTAAGTTCTTGTATTCTTGCCCTACCTCTCCAGCCAGTCAGTTCAAGGACTCTCTCTGTGACTCTCAAGCTTCCTCTTGAAGGGTTTCCTTCTTATCATCGGTCGTTCAATCCTAAGATTAGTTTACTGCAGCCCTCCACCTTTCCCTATCTAATGCTAGTTCCCTTACTACCTAGTATCTCTTTCTATCTACTTTCCTCTTTATTTGGTCCATGAACTTATTCCTGGGTCTTCCTCTGGGGACTTTTCCCTGTATTTTACCTTCAATTATGTTCCTCACAAACCCATTGTGTCTAAAGGTGTGTCCAATCCATCTGGTTCTTCCTTTCTCTTTGGTGTTCCAAATGGTCCTTTCCTCTTCTATACACTTTATCATTTCTTACTTGGTCCATCCATTGTATTTTCAGCATCCTCCTCCAGCACCAGGTTTCAAAGGCTTCTATTCTTTTCTGGTCAGCTTTTCCAATGGCCCATGCTTCCAATCCATTGAGTGCTACACTCCACTCAAAGGTTTTCACATACTGTATCCTGGTTTGTAGTCCTATCCTCTTTTAGCACAGCAGTTGTCTTTTTCCCTTGCATGCCCTCTAACCGTGAGCTATTCTCCACTTTATGTCCATTGTACTTCTTCAGCCCCACGACATGGTACTTCTGAGATAGGTGAAGGAAACCACTTACTCTAATTCCTCCCCTATCAGGGTGACTTCTGCATTCACCTTCTGTCTTCCACATACTAGGATTTTAGTTGTCTTTCTTAATTTCATGTTGTATTCTTGTAGAGCTTGGTCCATGACGTTTAGTGACCTTTGAAGATCCTCGCAGTTCCCAGCTATGTCTGCGATATCATCTGTGAAGCGGAGCATGTTTATTTCTTCTTCGTTTATCTTTATTCTGCTCAGTCCAGTTTCTTGCGCTTCTCATATGGCCTCCTCAAAGTACATGTTGAACACAGCTGGTGAGAGGTTGCATCCTTGTCTTAAGCCTGAATCACACGATCATTTTTTCCGTCCCTGTTAAGGGATAGCTCCAATGATAGCTCAAATGATCGTGTGACGCAAACAAAGTCAGGGATGGCTCCAGCAATAGGGATCCCTATCGCTTTTTCCATCACTGGGCACGTCCCTTTTTCCGTCCCTGAAGGCAATGCTGACTCCACCATTTAGCCAATCAGAGTGCTAAAGAGCGATGCCACATTTGGCTTTTAATGGAATGAGAGTAGTAAACAAAGAGAAATTATGCGAAAAGGGACGGAAAAAATTATGGAAAAAGGGATGGCCAAAATGACCGTGTGATTTAGAAAATGATAGCTCGAGCTATCATTGTCCCTGAAAAGCTATCATTGGAGCTATCCCTCTGAGGGACGGAAAAAATGATCGTGTGATTCAGGCTTTACTCCTTTAGTAATTTTAGCTTCTATCTGGCTTCCGTCTCTCATTGGCATTGTGACAACTTGCTTCCTGTATAGTTGATAGATAATTCTTCTATCGTTATCCATTCAGAGTTTTTCCACCAGTCTGAACCTTTTGTTCCACTCAATGTTGTCGAAGGCTTTCTCCAGGTCCACGAAAGCGACATACAATGTTTGTTCACATGTATTATTTTCTCCACGATTACTTTCAGGCAGAGTATGGCCTCCCTGGCACCCCTGTTCTTCCTAAATCCAAACTGGTTTTCCGAGACTGGTTGTCTTCAATTTTCCTTTCCATTCTTCGCCCTATTATTCGTGTGAGTATTTTTGATGCATGTGACACTAGACTCAATGTTCGGTGCTCCTCACATCTCTCAGTCCTTGTCTTATTGGTATCACAATCATTACGCTCCTTCGAAAGTCCTCTGGAAGTATTCTGCTGTAGTAGCTATTTCTGGTTATCTTGTACAGGTTATCCTTGGCTTTAATTCCAAGCGCTTTGATGATCTATCCATTGATATTGTCTTCTCCAGGTGCTTTGTTCTCTTGAGGTCTTCTACTACTCTATTGAATTCTCTCCTCAGTATGAGTGGGCCCCGATCTTCCTCATCAACCTTGATCTTGTCATTCACTAGGTTTTCTTCCAGCGGCATCAGCCCTCAGTAGAGTTCTTCAACGTTTTGCTTCCATCTATTCCCAATGTCTTCATCCTCTGTCAATATAGTCCCATTCGCATCTTTGATGTTGTTGCCTCTCTCTGAAGTGCTTCTTCACTAGCGTTAATGCTGCTTCGGTGTTTCCCTTCTTCATGTTTTTGTTGACTTCCTCAAAGCGGCTCTCGATCCAATCCTGCCTATCCTTCTTGTAGAGGGTTGCCTCTCCTTCATTTCTGGGGTTCTTGTATTTTCTTCTTTCATCTATTAGTTTCCTGATCTCCGTTGTTATCCATGGCTTTTTTGTGTTGGCCGTCTTACTCGACAGTTGCTCCTCTGCTACTTCTGTGATTATCCTCTTCAGCTCATCCCATTTATCTTCAATGCCCAGTTCACCCTCATTCTCTAGTTTCCTGGCAACAGCTGCGGTGAATCTCTCTCTATTTCCTTCTTCGGCCAATATTTTCATGTCCCCTCTCTGTTTGCATTTTATCTTTTTGATTTTCTTGTATTGAAGGTGGCTGTCCATGGCTACTGGGTTTTGGTCACTGTTTATACCCACACCGGGATAGCTCTTGCACTGCTTGTCTTGGTTCTTGTATCTGATTCTGACAAGTATGTAGTCTATTTGGTATCTGGCAATATCACCTGTTATCTTCCATGTGAACCTTCTACGTGGATGGTGCTCAAAGAGAGTGGTAGCTACTACGAAATTCTTCTCATTGCAGAATTCAACCGGCCTTTCTCCCTTTGCATTTCTTTTGCCCAGTTCGAAATATCCTACACTATTTCCTTATTTTCCCTCTCCTACCACCGTGTTCCAGTCTCCCATGACGATGAGGTTATCTTTTCCCTTCACTATCCTGAGGACTTCTTCAATTTGCTCATGCACTTCTTCTATTTCTTCTTCCGTATGGCTCGACGTAGGAATGTACACCTGCATGATGACTGTGTCCATCAGCTCTCCTTCAGGCTTCACCATCAGAATCCTTTCGTTGTACTGTCAGATTGACTTCATTCTCATGCCCAATTCTTTCTTCAGCATGATGCCTACACCTGCAATTCTCTGGTTGTCTCCTGAATATATCACCCGGTATCTATCGCTCCAGTAGTCGTCTGCTCGCACCCACTTGGTCTTGATGATTCCTAGTATATCTATCTGTAGTCTCTCCATCTCTATCTTCATGTTATCAAGCTTCCCACTCACCCCTAAAGATCTTACATTCCATGTTCCTATTCTGAACCTGACCTTCCTGACTGATGCACCCCTCCCAGTATTCCCCACCCGAGATCCAATTGGGGGCTATTTTACCTCCAGAATATTTTATTGGGAGGAGTGCCATCACGCCTTGTATATAGTTAAAATGCAGGGCTGCATCTTCTAGGGAGACTTAAAGTGGTTGTTTCCCAGTTGCCTTCCACATTGCAGTACTTCGGCTGATTCCATGAACTTTACTCTCGCCCAAAGCTGTGGCTGTTGATGCCAGTCCGATCTCCTTGATCTGCGCCATCAATGCCTTCTGCTGAGAATACTGCCTCTCAGTAGTGGGGTCAATTTTGGGCAGCGAGCAAAAGTTGGTTGGCAAGCTAGGAAAATATTTTTTTTCCTTTGCTTAGTCTCGAACCAGTGTCCCTCGGATTGGGATTCAAACATGCTACCATTGGTCTAAACCGGACCCCATTACTGGACGGGGTTTCCTTCTATCAGCAGCTATTTTTGTAGCCTCTTAGTCATTTTTTATGGGGTATGTTGCTCTACATTGTCTGATTCTCATAATAGCATACTGCTTCAGATTCTCCTCCTTAAAGTTTTGAAATTCGCATGTGACTGAGTTTGCTTCAGTTTCTGTGTTTCCCATAAATCCTTCAAGTTTTTTTTTCTAGTTTCATGATATGTTACTGAAGATGGCATTTCATCATCATTAAGTTATGTCCACTGTAGATGTTGTAGACATATAGTAGTCTTCCTTGTTCCTGAACCTCCACATCACAAGAATATGATCTATTCATGTCTTTGTCTGTCTCCTATGGTTTAACTTGTACTTATTCTTCTGGTATGAGTTTTTTATACAGCTTACTAGCCACTGTTGGGAACCCCTAAAGTGGTTCTCTCCATTCATTCCATTTTCCTATTCCATATTTACTGGAAGTTCTTCCGTAGTCAATTTGTGTGACTTGCCATTCTATTGTCCAAGCGATAGGATATTTCCTAGTGTTTTTTTAAAGTTTTAGGTGTTTTTTTTACAAACATCTTCTATTTCATCTTCTTCTGTCTTAGGCATACAGACTTTGTCAACTATTGTGTCTGTCTACTTATTTGATATCGTAACCTTTAAACACCAAAAGTGCCAATATTGGCACGCCGTTTGGTGCTTCTCACTGCCGAAGGTGCAATTTTTGGTTCATTCATTGTATTTAAAGGGCTGATTTAAATCTGACAGAGAGGGACTTCGAAGGACATATAAATCTGGTGTTTAACGGTTAACAATGACTATCATTTTAAGATACTGAAGGAAGCTTCTCTCATGTATTCTAGAGCTCTTTGTAAGTACTATTACTTCTATATATAATCCTATTGCTTTCTCTCCGAGAGTCGTCTTCTTCAGGCTATTATATCACTCTTGATTTTCAATTGACAAGGCCTACATTTATACCTTCCGAACTTCCTGTCATCCACTGGTGTGAAGTGATGTCATGTTCAATGTTCCCAACTGAAATTGACTCTTACATTTAATGTGTGAGCTATCTTGGGAACTCCCTAACCAGGGGCTGTTTCTCAGAGCTACAAGTCTTCAAGTTACAAGTCACGTGACTTTTCACAAGGCAGATGGGTTACTCGGATATAGGTACCTAGCCGAAGACTCGTACTAGTCCCAAAAAATGGCGGGCCTAATGAAGACCATACCCAACTCATATTTTGGTGATTACTATGCATTTTGGGTGTGCACCTTGCAATATTACCAATTTAGAAGTTAATGCAATGTTTTTGGGTAAATGCAAATGATTGAAGATGCACGGAAAAGTAATTTGATGTCCTAACTTACCTTAAAAGATCCCAAGGGAATGCGAGTTTTTGGGTGAACCTAACATCATAAGATATAATAGTTTATTTTGCCGTATTTCTGGAAGGATGAGCTCAAAATAGTAGTTATTGATAAACCTTACATTTCAAGATATCATGTTGAGTTGGTTTTATCTTTATTGAACCACTATTAACGGATTTATAACGTAATATTATTACGAAACTTCATGATAACATACCCTATGTTGACGTTAAGAATATTTATCAGAACTTACAGTTCGTATTTCCACTTATTTATGATCGCATTACTTAATAGAAACTAATTGATAAGTAGTTGTTAATTATTTATAAATAAAAGAGTGTGAAATAACAGTGTATTTTATTATTCCCTCCACCATGTCCAAAGTTAAATATGGTTAAACATGACTTGTACACCGAAATTATTTTTTCATCTGTTAGTTTAATGAAAGTCAACTCGCCACTTTGTTGATCTTGGTAACTTGGCTTTTGAGCAAAATTCACGACGGCACAGCAGTCGAAAGAAAATAATTAAATATTGGACTTGCCTTGTGAAAATAGTCACGTGAATTGTAACTTGTAGGCTTGTAGCTCTGAGAAACAGCCCCCTGGTTATTGAAGTGGGGAACTGTTTTCAGGGATCCATTATGTCTTTGTTTAGTTAAATTTTTAAAAGAAAAAGTGTCAGTAATAGACAGCTACTTGATATTATAATGTGGTTCTCCTTTCATTCACATGGAAAAGCAACCGAGCATCATGAATTTACGGGCAAGGTAGCATTTCCTTTAACTTTGTTGTGAAAATTACCACATCTGAGATGTGTGTTGCTCTATGAACCATTGTGGCATTTGCCTTTACTCATGTCAAGAAACACCACATCCTCTTTTCTACCTCTTGTCCATGCCTCGTTGTGTGACGAGTTTTGATTGTTCTGATATCCTCCTGGATGCTGACCATTTGTCACCTGGTGGACACCTATGTAGCGAAGCATAGCTTAGAGTGTGCCTTCATTCTCATAGAAATGCAACCCAGTGAAGTGAATGTCATGTACGGAATAGACTTTGTCATTATAGTGATAAGTCAAAACCTGCATGATATCAATGCACCATTTGCATCACCAGCTTCTAGCACTTGCACAACACATTGGTAATTTCTATTCATGTGAGCACCCGTCTTTCATCGCCATGGTATACCTGATATTTACTTCTATTAAATTATGTAATGTGTGCATTACATATTTCTTTCTCATCATCTATTGGTCTATGTAAGATGATAATGGTTGTTCACCGGATCATTGTGACTAATATGGATGGTAGATAACCACTAAGGAATTGTAAAGCATAAGGTCATGAACAATTGGCTACCTAGGTATTCTTTCCCAAGTAAATACGAAGCCAGTGCAAATTAAACAAGAAAGCATTGTTTAGAAAGTGATGTCAAATCGTGACTACCAAACCATGGTAAATAGATAATTATGGTAAGTTTACCATAGTTTGTGCCAACAGGATGATCACATTACTAATTTTTCCCCTCATAAAGGATGACTATGATAAAATGCTTGTAGTGCGAATGGGTCATGAGTTAAACCATCAAGAATGACTTTGATTGCATGTGCTCTATTATATCAGAGTACTTTTTCCTTATTAATGAAGAGTATGTGCCTAAATTAACTTTAATATACTGGCTCTCCCTTAGTCACTCAAGCCTCAACTTGTGAAAAACAAACTTACGTAAGTGCCAATCTCATCCATAGATGCCATTGATTTTCAAGTGAAAGTACAGAAAAGTAAAATATTTGCTTGTTTGCCAGCTGGTGGAGAAAATATCGAATATGTAGTTATGGAGTTTTTTAAGTGATAGGCAAAACAAATTAGTCCATATTATAGTTACGAAGGGAAATTTCATTGATGTAAATTATGTTTTATACCAAAATCGCCTTAAAATCTTCCCGATTCTTCTACCCTAGTCATCAGTCAACACAATAATTTACAGTCTTATTAAAATACATCGTTGTGCTTACTTCATTACAATGCTGCTTACTTCAAATACAGTGATGAATGCCTGAATTCTGATTATTATCTGTATATAAATAGTAGCCAAAGATTTGATAATGCCCTTGTTGACTTAAAACAAAAGAATGCTTGGACAGAATTTTTTATGGCAAACAAGACTTTGTTAGTGCCAAAAATGTTTCTATCGCAACATAATGAATTGTGACTGATATCTTCTGTAATTGATTCTGCTGTAATTGATGAAAGTAAACGTTGGAATGCAATGCTATCACTATGTATGAGAAAACACCAAATTCAAGGACAGCTAGTCAATGTTAGGACATTTTCATAAGTGCCTCAACTTCATTATGTATACTCCTGTCCAAAAACAACTTACCACCTTGGAGCCGAAAAATTTCGAAGTCCTGAGTTAGTGTCAATGTGACAATGCCGAACCACGCACCCTTGCGCGGAAAAGCAATAAATGCATGGGAAGGAAAAGAAACCTTCAAAACTCACTTGACGAGAGGGAACACCCCTCGGCAAAAATTTTGGACCTGTAAGGGATTATTTCTGGGAGTGGTGAGGGTGGGTTGGTTCTATTGTGTCATTCCGATTCCATTTGTCTCGGTATGCTTAAGGGTGGGGAAGCATGGAGATAAGAAAGATCAGTCTGAGGACAAAGTCTGAGAATTGTCCTTGCTTTCGGAAACTACTGGATTGAAAAAGGGAATACAAATATCCATTTCATGTCTTCATCGGCACACAGGAAACTTAGCAGAAAGTGATGGGTCTTCCTCTTTAAAGGCCACAGAAAGTCTTATTACCATCATGATCAGTGGTTGAATCGGGTCAAATCAAATATAAAAATAATTTTTTTAGGGATAGGGGTTCCACTTTTTTTCAGTTCTGGTTTGGTTCTTAGCTTCGGTTATCGGTTCCATTTCTTAATTTAGCACTTAGCTCAATTTTCAATGGCAAAAGATTATTTTCGATTACTATGCTTATCTAGAATAATGTAGAGAACACAACTGTGCGACTGAAGTGAGACGCATCTATTTTCACAAGCTATCTCTACACCGTAGATCACCCGTCGCCGGTTATCTGACGGTCAGTCCCTCAACACACTCTCCCCTACTCTCCCTTTCCTTCCCCTCCCTCTCTCCCATCCAACTACCGCTTCTGTGGGCACTCGCCCACAGAAGCGGTAGCAGGAAGGCAGGAGGCCGTGTTTGAGTATACTAAACTGCAACGTACGTACAACACACTGTTGAATTATGGCGAGTCTCATGAGTCACTGCTCACTGTTAGTGTGACCCGGCGAGCAAGTATATGTATCTTCCGCGGCCGTTTTACATTTGATAAGTTTCTTCTAGCTAAATTATTCATTCAAAATGTCCAATTCTTTGGGGAAGAGGCAACGTGAGGTGTAAGCATTACATTGAATAATTACATGAGTGTAGAGTGAACTGTAAAGTGTCGACGGTCTTACATTCACTGCATTGCTATCCTCTAAGTAGCTTCATTAATCCAGGCAATGGACTAGGATGTGATAGTGACTATGAAGAGATATTAAGGTCGAAAACTTATGGAGCTGCTTTTAAAAGAAGGCGCTAACATAATTTGACTTTTGGTTGAAACTGGAAGTGAAATAAGCTCTTTCCTGTCCTCTGTCAGACTATGCTTGGAAAATGGTGATGAAAGTTACTACCTTTCGGTCATGTAGGAGAGTAGGATGATGTTGAGGTGCCGGTCCATGAGTTAGAAGTTGTATCAGTGTTATTGCCAGAGGCAACAGAGTCTGTAAAAATATTATAGGAGAATTATTTAGTGGAGCTCAGTTTTATTGTGGTCGCTAATTGTGAGCAGAAAGACGAGTTTTTGTATCTATCCATTCGGAAATATTTCTCTCTTATTTTATCGCTTCTGTTAGACCTAGAAACGTAGTGAGGCGTCACGATAATATTCTCTGTGTTGCTCTAAAACACCCAAATTCAGAATTTCTCAAGCAAGTTAAGCCTTGCGCGCAGCCTCCAAGTGTCTTGGGGCTCCCACATTAATCCCTCCAAGATTTGTGATACACTATATTTGTTTGTAGCAGTTTTTAACGCTGCTTTTCTTTGTATTTTGTTAGTATTTTTGGTTAAATCTTTAAGACCAGGGTCTCCAATGCTCGCAACGTATTCGAGGTGTGGCCTAACCAGAGCGAATTAGCATCTCTCTTACTTTTTAATCTGAGGACCTTCCTATTATACGCTTAACAAAACCTAGTTTCTTTAATGCTGTGCCGCATATGTTTTGTATGTGTGTTCCCCACGATATTTCAGAAGTTAAGGTAATTCCTAGATATTTTACTGTATTTGAAGATTTTTATGTTTACTCCTCCCACGGTGTAGGTATGACTTTCGCCGGAAGTGAACTGTGGTGCATTTACTAATATTATTATTACACTGGGTGCGGTAGC
This sequence comes from Ceriagrion tenellum, assembly GCA_963169105.1. Taxonomy (NCBI): domain Eukaryota; kingdom Metazoa; phylum Arthropoda; class Insecta; order Odonata; family Coenagrionidae; genus Ceriagrion; species Ceriagrion tenellum. The sequence goes on from OY720641.1 coordinate 56,020,145, forward strand.
ACAGGACATGATCACATGTTCTTCACAACAGAACATAGTGGCTGAAGAGCCGAGTGGCGAACAGCGGTGAGACGTCCGAGTTATGGTGCTGGAGAGAACTGCCTGGGTCGACCGGCGGCTCGGCTTATAAAGAGCCGTTGAAGGCTCTCAACCCCAGGTAGTCGAAAGATTGCGAAGGGTAGTGAGTGGCGGGGAGGCTCGTCCTTGTGGTAGGAAAGCCCATGCGTAGAATGGGGTCAGGCTGGAGGCTTCCGACGGTTCTAGATGGTGGGCTGCCACACTCCCAAAAGGCAGATGAGCCATTTATTGGCCAACAGCGTGGGATACATTAAGCAAAGAGAAGCCAATGCATTAAAGACCCATAGTGGATTTCTCTAGTTTAAATGGGCCCCTATAACACTGTATATCATTTGATGCAGGCCTATGAACATGCAGATTTGTAAAACAATGTAGAGAAAGTATCCTAACCTTTGGACCCTTCGCAACTCGACAGTGGAAATTTCAGTAGTTACTGGCCTTCTAAATTTGCTTATCTGCATGGTCATACCAGGCACCAACAAGAGTTATTTTGCATGTCTGCTCAGGTGTGAAAGGCAGTTAAAATCTTTTGAATTGTACTTAGAAATTCTGCATGATTCATCTTTGCAATAGCAATACCGTGCATAAATAATATTTGATATTTTTATGTAGACAATGAGTCATCTGTGGGTAAGGCTGCAAAAGGCCGAGCAAGAGCTGTTGACTGAAACTGAGGGGCGAGAGAGATATATAATGACGTAAAGCAAGCCCGTGTTGCATGGGAGCCCCATGATAAAATGAAAATGTGGAGCGCACCCTTTTTTTACTCGTTTCATTGTATTTTTTCTCTCTTATTACTCTGCAATATTATTAAATTGAAATATGTCTTGGAAGGAAATTCTCATTAAAGTACTTATTCATTGCTTATGAGTATATCTTACAATTATTATCTTACAATTACAACAATGCAAAAGAATTAGTTTACACTACAAATTGTCAAAGCTGAGTGAAATAGTATTGAAAGCCCTGAGTGAATCCAGGAAAAAATATTGGGCGTGTTTTTCATGCCGATTGGGTCAATCTCTCGTCAACAAGATGGCGGCGGACATTGTACTTCTCAAAAGCGAAGTGAACGCGCTAAAATGTATTAATATTATTATTGATACTCGTGCTACTAGTCGGTCCAACGTGATTCTGTCAAACGTGGACCAACCTAAAAATTGCGTGAAAACTAACGCCGAGTATGTCTCTACCTCTGCGCAACCTCAAATAGTAGAAGCTGTGGAGAATGCATCTAGCCCTGAGATACAAAACGCACCCTCAAGTGAGTCTCATCATCAACGAGTGAAAGATTCTCTGGTTTCTCATCGTCCAAGTCACCACCCATATCACCCGGCGAAAGCTGAGAGGAGTACTATCATCATACTACCATCACCGGCTCTGTGGATTTGTCCGACGACTCGATCTTTGGCTTACCAAAAAAGGTACATTTACATGTGTGGCAGTTTAAGAAAGGTGTCACCACCGATGATCTGTCGAGTTACCTAAAAAATAAAACATCCATAGTGGCTGAAGTAGTTGAACTAGCAACCAAGGGTGATTATGCGTCGTTACCTGTTTCTGCCGATGCAGTTAATCTTCAGAAGCTTTCAGATCCCTCAACATGGCCTAAAAATGTTTTTATAAATAAATTTGTGTTCTTGAAGAGCAAACATACACTTGGTGATGATCGTGGCACCAATCAACAGGCCATAAACGACGGGGTGCTATCCATCAACGATACATCGCATGCATCCATGGTGAAAGAAGTGAATAATGTTAACTCTCATCCATCCTCTAGAGTAACAAGGACTCAAAATGGTGTGGTAAAAGTCAAACAAAAATGACTACATGGTAGTCATCCAAGTGTCCCGAGTGTTAACTCACATATGTATAGCCATAATGTGCATTGCATACACAACAAAATTCATTTACTTGACTCTGTATGCCTAAAAAATACGTATGATATTCTCTGTATTAATGAACATTGGCTTAAATCTCCAGAAGTCAACTTGTACAATATATCAGGCTATCTGATAGCAAGTGTCTTCTGCAGAGAAGTTTATAAGAATGGTGGTGTGGCTATATATGTGAAAAGCAACATATACTTTTCTGTAATTGATGTATCTAGCTTCTGCTCATAACTAAACATTGAAATGGTTGCAATCTATGTCAAAAATCATGTTGTAGCTTCATTATACCATTCTCCCAATGGCGATTTTCAGGTTTTTTGTGATAAACTGGAACAAGCTTTAGAATTACTTTTGAGTAAAGGGAAGAATATTACTATAATTCCATGTGCTGATCTCAATGTTACTTGTCCCTCGCTTCCAATGATGCCTGTACATTGTCTAATCTGCTGAGCTCATTCAACTCTGAACCTACCAGACTTGACGCATGCCTAGACAATATCATAACTAACTTTAGAGAGATAGAATATGATATATGGACCTTTGATCCAGTTTTCTCAGATCATTTAACTCTGACGTTTAATGTGCTTGTTTCTTCACTTGACAGCACCTCAAAGAAAGGCACTCAATGTGCATTAGTTAGACCTATCACAGCTGATGGTGTATTGCATTTTAAATGTCTTCTTTCTAATATCACCTGGTTGTCACTTCTGAAACATAGTGGGGAGGAAAATTTCAAACTTCTTCTCAGAATTTATGGGTTTATTTGAGCTGTGTTTCCCAAAGAAGTTCTTAAGTACTCGTTCAAGAAGTTAACAGCCACTTGGATTATGGCTTGGAAATATGGGGGAATGCCCCTAACATTAAATCTGTATTTCTATTGCAAAAGAAGGCCATTAGAATACTTACCAAGTCCCCATCTCGGGAACCCTGTCGCCAACTGTTCATAAAATTGAAAATTTTATCTGTGTATAGTATGTATGTGTGCAGAGTTTTGATGTATGTGAAAGAAAAACTTGATCTCTGCCCTACAAGATGTGCTACTCACAATTACAGCTCTAGAAATCGTAATTTCCTATCCCTTAATCAATGCAGATTATCTAAAACTCAACATTCCCTGCCTAATTTAGGTATCAGGCTATTTAACCATCTACCAATTTCAGCCAGAATGACCAGCTTGACCAAATTCAAGAGTGTGATTCACTCCTGGCTAGCCTTACATGCTTTGTATTCCATTGATGAATTTTTCATGCTTAGTACTTGTGACATTGTGTTCTAAAATGCAGATGATAAACTGTAATAATGTATATTTTTCTTGTGTGTTTTGTATATTAATGTACACTTGAACTTTTTCTTGACGAGGTCTTTGTATTTCCTGAATACTTGTGACCGATAAACATTATTATTATCATAATAGTGTGGGTAGGTCCCCATTAAATGACATGAAGGAACGATTGCTACTGGAATATGATCCTGCATTCATCTAGGTTTCATGCATTGATATTATTAGGAAGTGAGTGTGAGAGATTAGTCTCTTGGAGCGACCGAAACGGGCTATCCCCCTTTCATTCTCACTCACATATTATGCGAACAGAAGCCTAGGCCCTCCTCCCACCATTAAGAATTTCCTTTCACAGGTCAAAATTTTCCCGTCCTCCATCTTCTCCCTCATTCTCCCTCTCCAACTGCAGTGAGGAAGGTCTTTGTCCTGTTCAATCTGTTTATTGCCTTCCTGTGCAGTGGTTTGACCATGTTGTCACATCGATGGCAAGTCGGGACTTAGAAATTTTTTGGCTTCGAGGTGGTAAGTTTTTTTGGACAGGAATATAACAATGAAAAACTCTTTAAGGATAAATGCTACTAACAATAATTTTTTTCCAGAAAATTATTTCCTTTAAATCAATCGTTAGAAAGTACTAGGCATGTATTGCCTTCTTATTCAGCCAAAATTAGTATTTCTCATTTTGCTGCAGAGTTTTGATCAGTGAAATACATCCTAATCTTTGTTGAAATTATTCACTCATTTAATTATATTTCCTCAACAGGTGGAGCTGGGGGTGGTTTGTTCCAATCGAGTCTAATTCAAATTACACCTCAAGATAAAGAGGCTATCGAAAGGGTAAGTACAAATCCTGTCGGACTGTATCATTACCACATTTTTTGGGTGGACATTTGGAAGGGAAAGTTTTCTCTGGTAATGTATAGATGATTTGATACATACCAAGTTTGTTACACAGATAGTTGACTGAAATTTTTAATCTTTTGTTGTTTACTTTTGGGCAAGGCAATCTGTAATTTGCTGGATATCTTTCAACCCAGAAACAGATTGAGACTGAATAGGTATAATAAATTCTAAATCATGCCTGTAGTTTAGGTATTGATATATGAGGCATGAGAAACTAATCTCTTTACTACTAACCTTTGGATGGATATATTATTACTATGACACTGAGTGATGTAAATCAATATATCAAGTTGAGAGCTGCCACAAGTGTGTGTGGCAGGGAGTTTTAGCCCATTAGCCATATAGGAGGGATATGGGAAGGATGAAAAGTGATATCTTTGTTGACAGTGTGTTTCACTGTTTTTGTTGTGGCCATAAATGGTGGATGGGAAGAAGGAATTTTGGAAACTATCCATTTCATAGTGAGTCTCTGTTACTTTATTGCCTCTTAGAGCTTTGGAGATGTAGTTTGGGAGTAATATATTATCTTCTGTTTCTCCCTATAACTCATATGATCTGAATTTTGCTATTAATTTTAGCCTATTATATTTCATAGCTTGAGTGCATTTTTACTGGTATATATAATAATGGGTTCCTTTTTCAAATTGCAGTTAAAAGCCTTAGGATTCCCTGAACATTTGGTGGTTCAAGCATATTTTGCATGTGAAAAAAATGAAAACCTTGCTGCTAACTTCCTGCTGAGTCAGAACTTAGACGACTGAGGAATGAATGAAAACATTTGGGGGGTGGCAGCCATATCTACCCTGCCCTGGTTGATCCATGCCTGGTCGTCAGAAGCCAATTTGGTGATGAAGATGCCTCACTTTTGATGCCTACTAATTTCTGAAAATTCGCTCATTCTTTTGTTTTCTTATTGCCTCCCCCAATATTTTGATTACCATCCCTAGAAAACCACCTTAGGTTTATGACAACAGGAAAACAACATCAATCTCTCAAGAGGGCATGAAATACAAGAGTATATTTGGTACAATAATGGCCTTTTTTAATATCTATTTGGCCAACCATGTCAATAACCATGTTAAAATGATAATGTTGTGGGTTGATCTTTATACTTAAGCAGTAAATGTTGTAGGCCCCAGTGATGATCAATAAATATCCAATCCTGTTACATATCTTATGTCTTTGACTTTTTTTAATAAGTTTTATATGTGAGACATCTATAAAACCCTCCTGTTGCTCGTCGGGAATATATCTTTTTTTTGAAAGTGCAGATAATTGTTTATCCACTTGCTGAATATAATGCAATATAAACCATCCCTGAAATATTTTTCTCCACATGTCTTTAAACAATTTTAATGGATTAATATTTTGCCACAAGGAAAACTAAATCATATGATTACAAAGAGTTATATGAATGCTAACTGTTCACCATTGTACAGGTACTATGATATCACATGTAACTGACCTTTGATATGCTGCTTCAACCAAGAATTCTCGTGGAAGATTGTTAAGTTGAGCTGCTCATTCTGGGCTTAGATTGAAGAAGAGAGTACATGGCATCTTGGCACAAGAAAGTGAAGCCTGTTTTCTGTAAAAAATTTTAAAGAAATTTGTCCAATAATGTTATATAAAATGCTTTGTTTTTTGTATGTCATTCTTTGGTTTGCATGTGTTTAAATAAATAATTATGGTGCTGTGACTATTGTCCGCAAAAATGTTTTTTGTTGTTTGATCTGTGCGAATCTGGTATCACACAGGACTTGTTTCCTGTGCTATTCCTTGCGTGAAGCAGCACTGTGGGAACAAAGTTAAAGCCATATTAAAATCACTACGAGCAACATCAGACAAAACTTTCCCTCCCTGTTTGTAAATGGATCTGGGTAACTCTCTAGCACTGTCTTATCAGTTTTGTCATTTCTTTCTCCTGACAAGCTGATGTTTTCCCTGGATCTATTATTTTATTGTTGTGAAACTATGAGGTGTTTGTTGTAACATTTATATTTAGAAGGATGTTCATAAATACTTCTTCTAATGCCTGAAATTCCCGAATCACGTGATATGAATGCAGACTCCTGATTTGACCTTTCTTCCACATCTTAATTTTGTGAAGACATGAGGTCTCCTAGCATCAGCACTTACTGCAGATCCTAAAGTAGATAGCTTGGATCAAAGCAGGTAAAAATTCAGGGGAAAATGTCCCATATTATGATGGTATTACCAATCTGCTCAGTTTGGCTGATTACACATTTTAATCCTTGCAGCATGTCCGTATTCCATTGCACCAATTGTTCCTTGCAATATATTGTTTCTAATATGATTTTTGTTTCATCTATTCTTCTGTATTTGATCATCATACCACGTAAATAGTATTAATTATGATTAGTGTCATAAGTGGAAAGCCTTTGAGAAGCTATGTTTGGGAGTGAGATATGGAATCTAAATTCTTCCTCACATGCACGGTGTCGAAGAGCAAGAGGTAAATTTCAAGCCAAAGGTGATGTTCAATGTAATGGCATAGCAGCTCTGACACGTGAGGAGTAAATATGTGTCTACGGGAGTCATCTTTAAATTTTGATGAGATAAGGACCCACTGCATGGTAAAGTCTGCTGCCTTCATTGCTCATTCTTTGGGTGAATTGTAGAATTGTTTATCAATGACAATTGTGCTCCTTCATTAGCATATGATCGTTTAAAAGGCGAAATCCAATTCAAGTAGATTGGGATTTAATTGTATCCCATAATGTTTCTTTTTATGATATTATTAAAGAATTAAGTCTGGGTATATCAATCATAGTTTTGTGAATCAACGGAGAGTATGGAATTGAAGGTAAATGCGTGCAAGACTAAAGTAGTTTTTGGTAAGAAGAATGGGAAGGAGAACTGTATGATGAGGGCGAATGGTGAAGTAATTGAACAGGTGGATGATTTTGTGTACTTAGGTAAGATGTATGCGAAAGATGGAAGAATAGATTAGGAGATAAAGAGACATGCGAATGCTCGAAGGAAAGTGGTAGGTAGCATGTGGAGCATATCAAGGAATGAGTGCTTGTCTAAGGAAGCGAAAATTGCCGTGTACAAAAGTGTACTTCTTCCCACTTTGCTATGTGGTAGTGAAACATGGGTATGTCAGGAGTAGATTAAACACCGTGGGTATGAGTTATCTGAGGAGTATTTGCGGCAAAAGTAGGATGGATATGGTCTGGAATGAGTGGGTCATGAATGAATGTGGGTTAAATGCTCCAGTAATGGATGTGTATGAAAGGAGTATGCTTCGTTGGTTTGGCCATGTTGAGAGAATGGATGAGAGTCGAATAACGAAACAGATATATGAGAGTAGAATGAATGGTGTGAGAGGTAGAGGAAGGCCGAGAAAGTTGTGGTTGAGGAAATTCTTAGGATGAGGAATACTAGGAGTCTTAAAAACAGGAGGGCATGTATGAAACAGTGTATGGGGGTAAATGAGGCAAAAGAGGTTTGCAAGGATAGATCAGTATGGAGGAAATTATTGAAGCAGAGTTAGGTGTACAATTATGTATTAATGAGTGAAACATTTTGACTGTGCCTACTCCGGATGGGAACGGCGTGATGGGTATGTATGTATATCAATCATGATAAAACTTGATTTTGAGCTTAATTTGTTCCAGAAAAGTGCTTTAAATCCAAAGCATATCTTGTAACTAAATCCCTCCTAAAAATTATGGAAACTTGGGTGATTTACCCCTAATCCAAAACTATTCTTTGGAATTTAGAAAAATAATCTTATTTCTTCAATCCTGGTTCCTCAAATGAAGTTTCTCTCATTCATTTCAAAGGAAACACTTCTGCAGATAATATTTTAATTATATGTAGGTATGTAATGTGCTAGAGGTGGAAGCAAATAAATTATATAATATATTAAATACAAGCACAACCTTCGTCTCATATGCTACAATGTAGATTTTTAGGAGTAAACATCTAGTTTGCATAAACTCAATGATGCTCAAAAATGTAAGATGACATGGTAGCTCAAGAAACGTACCACTGTCAAAGTCATGCCATACTTTTTTTGTTTGGCTGCGTTATTTTCAGTTTACAATGGAGCAAGCATAAACCTGTAATCAAGAATCACCAGGGATTGTCTCAAATCCTTGGGGTTTAGGACTTCGTGCCCATTGAGACTTTTGATCAGGGCACCAAAATACACAATATACTGCAAAAGCAGCCAACTTGACGGAAACCAGATTTCCATAAGGTCTGAGTGGGGTCCTTTGTCATTTGCTGTATTTGGGTAGAATTTTTGAGGAGAATGAGTTTACTGGCAGGGACATAAGATGTAGAATTGGCAGGGCTAAAGAAGTATTATCAAGGAGGAGGGTATTGATAAGGGGGAGGGGGTTCTGAGTAGAGAGGTTAAGAAATAGTACATTATGATACTAGTGACTTAAGTGGCTCATGATTACATGGCGTTAAGTTAGCGTGTGAAATGATCCACTTCAGTTACGAGTATTTTGTATTTATTTGTAGCTCATGTGACTTAAATTTTCTGTCCTCTGCGGCATAAGAATGTCATGAGTACTGTAAATCAAAATTTATAATCAGCTATAGGGATATAGATATAGTTGTTTACTCTTTATTTTCAGGTTTTTTGGAGTTTTATGAGTTATTCTATGAAGAATTTGAGCTATCAATTTGTTTTTGTGGTAGAAAATTGTCTTACAATTGATGAGATAATTTGAGCATACCTTTCTAGTGTAAGACAGTCTTCCAACAAGTCCTGGAATTGTTTTAAACAAGTCGAAATTATAAATGTGAAGCCAGAGTCAACTTCATCTACATTTGATCTAATTTATTGCATTGTATCAAATGAACAAAATAAAAATATAGCCATTACAAGGAATTACATCATCGTAGCTTCATTTGATCTAATCGAATTCAAAGAGTAGTGTCACCTGAACCAAGATGACCATTTTTAAAATCCAGATATTGGCTTATAGATACAATAGATGGTGGTTCACGTAAGTTAATATTTAATTATTCTGATATTACCAATAAACCTGTGTAGACTGATGATAAGGAATGAGGCTAAGGATAAAAAGTTAACATTCAATTTTCGTAACTAGCTATAATTCAAGTTTATTATGATTTAATTTATATTCAGACCCTTAAATATAACATGAACTATGCACTTAAATGATTTTAATAAATCATGCTTCTGGTAGTCAATTGGTGTTCAATTACTCGTGCATGACTAAAGTGAAGTCTCAAGTGATGATGAATCTGCCGTCAGCACAAAGCTATTATGGGCTACTTATTCCGCGTTAAAGTGTGACTTACGTATGAATTTAAGTCACACAGTGCTATATAGGCCGTTGAAAACTATAATAGTGTGTGGCACTGTATGGAGTGGAGACTTAGTCATTGCAAAGGGAGGATATACAAACATTTGAGGTGTGGGAAAGGTGGGCTGGGTGGCAAGAAGGACGAACGAAGAGGTATTGGATATGGTTGGAAAGGAGAGGATGATAGTGGCAGGGATTTGGAGGAGGCAGAAGAGATGGATGGAGGATGATTTGAAAAGAGGGAAGGTTAAAGAGAGTAATAGAGTGAAGAACATGGGAGGAAAGGAAGAAGATAAGAAATCTGGATGAAATAAGAAGAGGAAGATGTGAGGATTTTTAAGAGGGATCAAATCTTGAGTCACGTATATGAGGGAAAGGAAAACGTTATGCCAGAAATTAGGACATTAGAATAAGTTCTGTCCTAAAACCTGCCAGCTTAGCTAGCTAACTAATGGAGAGCCTTGAATTTTTCTCGTTTTGTCAAATGCTGTCATTCAAAGTTACAACCAGTCTGAGATATTACTGTACACGTTCATAAAAATTATTTCATCCATTATTTCCATCCATTTTATATTTTAGTTGAGCCAAAAAATGTTTCATTTGAAATTAGGAAGGAGTGATATGATTATATAATCTTCCCTGTAAATAAGATGAAATGATGGTTAGCATTAACTTACCCCAATCCCCTTCAATGAATGCTTTTGTCATAGTTCAGCTCGTTTATGTGGAAAGATTCATCAAATGAAAAATAGGGAAATTGATTGGGTGGTTCCTTGGAAAGGCCCAGAACACAGTGGTGCTGTTATATGCACAGCAAGAGTCAAGGGCATGGAACTCATGAGACACCCTTTATTTGGGAATCTCGACTCATAATATGTGCCTTGGAATAGCTTATTTTAATTTCCAGTGCCAGTATATTGAGGTCACTGCTCACATAGGTGGTTTCCTTTTGCAGGAATGTTTTTTTCCAGTGTTAGATGGTATTGATTTCCCAGGGTGAATGCAAGGACTGCCTGCTATTCTTTATTAGCTCTAGGTATTCTTTCGTACATTTATTATGCCCTTTAAAATCTTCCATAAACTTGTGCCATAGTTAATTAAACATGTGGGTATGCTCCTTCTTTCAGATAGTAGCTGAAATCAGAGATAGGTACCTTCATTATCTAAACTTGACTAAAAGACATGTCTATGGTTTCACATGAATTTTATGTCAGGGCTTCCAGTTCCTTTTCTAAAACTGTTTTCTGACAATCACATCACTTCATCATCATCTGGTGTTCTGCCTGCTGGCAGGTCCCGTACACCACTGCTGTCTCCATCTGCTTCTGTCCCGAGCTTCTTTCTTTGCTTCATCATAACTGATGTTCTTCACCTGATCCACCAATTAAATTCTTCTCCTTCCTCTCTTTTTCTTTCCTTCAATTGAACCCTCAAGTGCCACAGTTATTATACTTTTCCCTCTTATCACATGGCCCAACCAGTTTCCTTTCCTTTTCCTTATTTCCTTTAGGAGCAATCTTCCTTCTTTTACTTTGCTCAAAACCTCTTCATTTCTCATCTTATCTACCCATCTTACTTTTTCCATCCTTCTCCACATCCACATTTCATAAGCTTCTATTCTGTTCCTTTCCCTCTTACCTAATGTCCACGCTTCACATCCATACATGAAAACGTTCCATGAATAACATTTAGCTAGTCTCTTTCTCAGCTCCAGATCCAGGCTTTTATTGCATAGCAAGTTTTTCTTCTGGCTGAAGGCCTCTTTTACCATTGCTATCCTTGCTTTTATTTCTGCAATACTTCTCCAGTCGTCTGTCACCATCGTTCCTAGGTACCGATAGCTTTTCACTTTTCCTATTACACCATTTATTTTCACACTCGTATAATTTTCACAGTTTACTGGCATCACCTTTGTCTTTCCTAGGTTTATTTTCATCCCATATTCCTTCATCCCTTCTTCCAAAACCTTTATCAACCTTTGAAGTGATTGCATATCATCTGCTAATATTACCATGTCATCTGCGAATCTTATACTTCTTATCTTCCTACCTCCAATGCTGACTCCTTCCTCTCTCCCATCAAAAGATTTATGGATCATGTCCTCAACATATATATTGAACAAGGTTGGCGACAGACAGCATCCCTGCCTTACTCATCTACCAAGATCCACCCATTCTGTCATATCCTCATTTATTTTTAATGCAGCTTTTTGCCTCATATATAACTCTCTAATGAGTTTTCTCTCCTTCCATACCAACCCCTTCTCTTTTAGAATTTCGAACATTTTATTCCATTCAACCCAATCAAAAGCCTTTTCCAGATCAATAAAACAAGGTGCCATTCCTTTTCCTCTCTCTATATACCTTTCTCCAGTTATTCTTAACAGGCCAATGGCGTCCCTTGTTCCTTTCCCTTTACGGAAACCAAATTGTTCCTCCCCTACATTTTCTTCCATTATTCTTATTAATTCATATTCTTCCATTATTATTATTTTCTTCCATTATTCACATAACTTGTGATGTTTAAACTGTTTAAATGCTTCTTAATGCCTTGAATATATACAAATTATTCTTTTAAAATGGTTAGAAGTTGAGCCTGTGATTTCCAGGAATATTTTTCATGAGCTGTGGTGCTTAATTCTGTTAAAATGAACTGCTCAGGCTAAGGTTATTTTACTGAAGCTTTTTCCCTGGAAAGTAAACACCAAATTAAATGTTTACTGATGAATTAGCCCATATGATACTTGAGATTACGCATGTATTATGCCTCCCAGGAAAATAGTATTTCTTATATATTTCAAAGGGCATGGAGTTTTGATTTTGGAGAAATTAAATGCAATATTATATGACAGTAGTACCATAGGTATATGTGCTATATACCCTCATGAATGATAGGTTTTGTGAAGTTCTACTAAGTATTAGTAAGTCAGGATCACAGGAGATGGTCCATCGAGGGGTTAACAGGGAACCAATAAGGCACCATAGACAGTTTCACTACTCTTTATTATAACACCCGCATCGTACAGATTCCCAAAACACACTCCCTGAGGCAAGTGCCTCATTTTTCCCGCTTCCGTCCATTTGGAGGATTAAATGCCACCAAATCTGAGGAAGAGCAAAAGAAGGTGTGTGATGAATACAGAGAGAAAATTAAAAAAAATCACTGAAAGGCAGCAAGAAAAGAATTATGCAGATGAGGCTGGCAAAATGCTCGATGGTTTAAAAGGCAAAAAGTTATTTTGGAAAGGGCAAAGGAAGGTGAGGTCAGGGTAGTGAAGCTCGTGCTCCCGGGCCTCCATGCCGCCCCCCACCATTTCTTCCCCCACCTTTTGAAAGTTCTGATATTTAGGCTTAAATTGGTTTCCACTTTGGGAGGGGAGTCGTTAATGACCTTGCCAAGCGCCTTGCTCTCATGTAGGAGTATTCTCAGGCTGGATTGACCAAGGATGAGTAGCAAATGCAGCATCTACTCCAAATAGTCTCCAGGCACCGCAAAGCTATGCCAAAAATGACCAAAAAGGCACTCACAGTGCAAATATTTTGTGAGCAAAATGTAATCAAAATTTTGAAAGGGAGTAATATTGGAATTTAGCTCTTGTCCCAACCTCCTCATTTTCATTAAATAAGTAAATGTTCTAAATACAAGGCTTTTTTCCAGTCTCACCCACCTCCCAACGTAGTAACCAATTTGAGTCTACATATCAGAACCTTTGATAGGTGGGGGTGGTGTGGAGACCCAGGAGTGTGCTTTTGAAATGGGCAGCACATGCTTATGGGAGCCCCCTTGTTAAACGAAAAGCTGAGTGCGCCTCTAAATATAATCTGATTTCAGAAATTTTTTGCACACCTCATTTTCTCATCAAATGTCACCATCTGAGATCCTAAGACCCATGACTTTCAGACATCGATGCAAAATCGGACACCCTAATGGTCCCTTTGTTTCTATAGAAGGAAGGTTGGAAAGACCAAATGTAAAAATTATAGAATTAGTTTTTGGGTAATCTAGGAAAATTTTTCAGTAAAATATATATCAGAAGAGTAAGGAAGATAGCTAATGAGAGAATCTAGGGTATATAGTGTGGGTTTATGTCTGGGAGGAGAAGTAGTGATCAGCAGTTAGTACTACTGCAAGTACTAGAGAAATGTATGGGTGTGTGAAAGAAAGTTAACTGTGTATTTGTGGATTTAGAGAAGGCATACGATAGGAGAAATCAAAATAAACTGTGGAAGGTTTTTCAGGTGCATGGGGTGACTGATCAGTTGTTAAATGCCATGAAGGGAATGTGTAATAATAATAAGGCAAGTGTTAGGGTCAATGAGGTCTTGAATGACTGGTATGAAATAAATTGGGTCAAAGAAGGGATGAGTAATGTCACTGTGGCTTTTGAATGTTTTTGTCAATAAACATCTATGGGATGCTTGCAGAGAAAATGTTGGTGTAATGGTTGGAGATATAAATGGGCATGTTGTTATACACTAATGGTGCCGTGTTACTTTCTGAGAGACCACTTGCATTACAGGAGCACTTGGGTAATTTCTGTGATGAAAAGGAGAATGGATTTGAAGATAAATACCTCTAAGTTGTAATTTCAATTACAGTGATGAGAATTATAGCATAATAGCCCTGCCACATGCCCATGGGGCGGCTCGCGGGTTGGTATGTAGATTTAGATAACAGTATATGATGAAATAATTGAACAAGTTGACAATTTTGAGTACATCATGCATGGGCCAAATGTTTGTGAAAAACGGAAGGATAGATGAAGACTTTAAAAATATGTAAATGCCAGAGACTATGTTGTTGGTAGGTAGTGGAACCTATCTAGGCATAGGTGTTTGTCTAGGGAAGCAAAAATCAGTACTTAAGTGCTCTCCTACAAACATTACTATGTGGCACAAAAGCTGGATACAGCTTGTCTGAAAGCTCCTGGCACCTAAATGCTTGGAAAGGTTGTGAGCATAGAGGAGGGTAAGCTTGGGGAAGTTAATTGGAGGGGAAAGCACACCTCTCCTAGACATTGGTAAATTACCGTAATTTTCATTTGAGGTAAGTTATCGTGGTAAATTATGGTAATTTTTGAAAATTACTGTAATATTCTAATCTTTAATTTTCTGCAATTCATACTTATTAGAGGATCTAAAAGGAAAGGCGAAAGCAATAGCATGTGGTTAACGGCATATAAACCATTACTATTGGCAAGATAGAAATAAAGAAAATTGAAAATGTAATAGAAATAAAGAAAATTGAAAAACAAATGCAGTGTTCTGTTTTTGGCCCAAGAAATTTTCGTTAAAACTATTGAAGAAGATATCCCCACAAATATTGCATAGGTAAAAATATTCCACAAATGAATCAGACATGCCTTTATTAATAATTAAGGTTGTGGTAAATGTATATAGACTTTACTAAACATAATATGTTTGTAGTATATCAGTAGGAAAAATATCTGAGATGGAGGTAACATAGAGGGTACGGGAGAAAATTACAGTAATTTTCAGGAGCTGTGGTAAATTATGCAAAATACTATGGTAATTTTAGAAAATTACTGCGGTGATTTTCAGAATGACCCACCATTAACCTCCCATGGGTCTCCTCCCTAGGGAGGGAGGGAAAGGGAAGGAAGGTTTGCAGGGTGGCCTACATTTTAGGAGGTGTCCACCCAGGGTAAAGACATGGAAGTGAAAGTAATTTTTCGAGCATAAGGAGAAAACAAATGCAGTGTGGTTGGCAGTGAATGCAGGCAGAATGCAAGTCCAAAGGGAGAATGGTCACTTTCACCCAAACCCTTTGAAGGAGCTGTTCATGAAATAGAATCATCCAGGTCAGAAAAGGGTTATCGCACACGGATTACAAGCTTTCAAACAGGTTGTATGTCAGGATAAGCATAAGAATTGAGTAAATGCCATGGGAATAGGATGCCTGAGAAGTTTTTTAAGTGGAAAGTAGGATCGATTAGGTTAAGAATAAGTGAATAATGAAAGAATGTGAGTTAGATGCTCCAGTAATGAACATAAATGAAAGGAGTGTGCTTGAAGGTTTGGCCAAGTTAAGAGAACTGATGAGAATTTAAATAACCAAACATATGCGACAGCTGAGTTAATGGTGTGTGAGAAAAAGAAAGACTGAAAATCTAGGGTGAATGTGGTAAAAGAGACTAAATAGCATGAAAATTAGGTATCTTAAATATAGGAGAGGATATATGGATATGCATGAGTGTTAGGAAAAGCAGAGGTGATTTGTAATGAATGGGCATTATGGAGAAGATTATTAAAAGGGAGCTAGTTTTCTAGGGCTATCAGCAATGATAAAATTCTCTGACTTCACCTCCCCCAAAGGTGAATGGCACATTGGGTATGCATGTGTGTAAGTGAATCTCTCCATCAATCAAGATTAGGTCACTGTTGTGAAGAGGACCACAATGAATTGGGATACATACTATCACATTGGGTAATTAATTTCTTCTGCAAATAAACTGTTAGAGAGGCAGAGGAAAAGAGTAAAGAGGATAGAAAGGTGAGTAGGCAGCTTCTGAAGTCTGCTAAATTGGCTGATGATTAGACATAAGGTAGCCTAAGTCATCTCATGTTGAAGTCAGGATATTGAGGTCTTCTAAATGTATAAGGCTGGAAATAAATATGAGGTTGAAGGAAAAAGAATATGGTGAAATCACTCAATGACTTGTCTACGGAGTATTTTGGATGAAAAGGATTTCTGTCATCATTATATGTAACATATTGGTTAGCAAAGTTTTTACTTTAGCTCAAAAAACTTCTGAATAATTTCAATATACGAAGTGATACTTAGGCATTCGAAAAATTGCATGAAGTTCTTCAAAATCAAAGGCAGTGATGTTTTCCATACAAAATTTCACAATTAGGATGATGATAGGACCTTCTGATGATAAGGCAATGGTTATAGATACACATTCAGTTCTAAACAAGAAAGATGTACGAGAAAAGTTGTGATAAAAGCATGATACAGATGTGGTGTGTGAATAAGAGACTCAAATGTGAAGGAAAACCTGCCTGAAGAGGACAATAAGGGATGTGGGAGATTATCATCATGCTTATTTTGCCCAAATAAAGGCAGGGTCAAGTATTGCATCATGTACATGGAGTATTCTCTAACACAGGGATCCTTTTCTAAAATTTCCCTCCTAAAACTGTTCAATACATATGAATTCCCTTTTAAGGATAATTTGAAGACAATCATTCTCTTAGGTGAAACTGAAAAGGTATATTTGTGACCCCCAATGGATCACTCTTCCCAGTGTGGCACTTTTAGGCATAATCCTAACCCTATTGTTGCTACAAATTCCCCTCTTTGGAGTTTCCCTTCTGCTGGCTATTAACACTCAGGACTTAGCTGAAGGACTTGCCTGAAACATGCCCACCATGTGGGTCAACACCATTGAGCTAACAATCTCGAGCCAACGAATCCAGTCCTACAAATTCCAAATCCAGCAACTTCTGCATGCACATTAATTCCCTTTTAAGGATAACTTGGGGACAGTCATCCACTTAGATGAAACTGAAAAGTATATTTGTGATCCCCAATGAATCACTCTTCCCATTGTGGCACTTTAAGGGCATACTGCCTGGCAAAAGCCTGGCATTTGGCACTTAGTTGAATTTGTGTTTGATGTGAAGTTTTTGAAGTCAGAACACAGGTTGGCCGGCCCTTTAAATATTTGGTCTGTAATTACTGCAGCAATATATTCGTTTTATTTGTGGTTTAATCAGTATGCTTGTTTTCTTCTAGAGTTCCTCATTTTTATCACTCAAACTTTGGAAAGAGTTTGCCTCCTTTAGACTGACGCTTTTGGTGTGAAACCTCTTCCCTTCCCCTATTGACGCTTCACCAGTACGTAGCTAACGACAGGGGCTATTAAAATGAAAATAATAAAACATATAAAAAGGTTGGATATATTAAGAGCAAAGTACAGTAAAACCTCCATATAACGAATTCGCCGGGACCGGCAAAATGACGACTTCGTTGTACGACGGGTATGTGCGGGTTGCGTTGTCGCAGGAGCAGCCAAGAGTTCGTGTTGCTTTAGGACGCGACTCACATTAATTCGCAATCCAGTTTCGACGGACATAATAATCATAACTCTAATGTAGTATACCAATTACGATTACTCGCGGTAATTGATAGTGAAATCTAATCGGATAATCCATTCATGTTCCATTTCAAAGTAGATTTGGCTCTCGCTAGTATTAAGCTATAATTGAACCCTCACCCAGTAACAACACTGTTTGTTTTGCTTTTCAGTACATTAACTAAATACATCCTTCTTAGCTCTTCATGGACCTTTCCCCATGAGAAAATACGAGCTGTTTTCAGTACTAAAGCTACGGAACGACGATTATTTGTGATTCAAGCATGATCTCATGCGTAAACAAAAATCGTATTTAAAATTATGTAGGATTCCTACAACATCCTACATAAGAAAATGTAAGAGAGCCTAACCTCCTCCCCATTCACGTATTGCGTAGTACTTGAATGACCCCTAATGTTCCGTTCCAACTCACAATGTACGGATCATCGCACCAACCAATCGTGCGTTCCCAGGAGTATTGCCCCGTTCACATTACTATCCGTTACTATCGTCTATACGATCGTACAAATCACGTCTGCCTTCACTCTACAATGATAACATATGTGCTGCCCTCTAGCGCCAACCAGTAAGGTGATCCGATACTCCGACCCTATTATAAACCTGACACAGTAAGGTGGGTAAGGTGATCCGATACTCTTTTAGAGTGAAACATTTGAGTTCTGTGCGAATCGTGAACAGTCGCAGGCAAACCATGGCTGAGGTTTTTTTTTGCAAGAAAGGGCAGTAACATCCCTCACGCTGCAATATTAAATTTCTTTCATCTGGGGCCAGGTGCAACTTGGAGTTTTACATTACATAGCAAGAATGATTATTTCTCAGGTTTCCTACCGGGTTAAAAGGTTACACAAAAAAATTTTCTCGGGTTTCTTATCAGATGCCCTGATGATGAGAAAGGAGTCGTGTCTCGAAATTTGGGAAGCTATGAAAATAATGGGTCAGGAAAATAAATGTTTAGTTTTCCACAAAGAAGTTTCACATTTCACCACTAATTTGGACAGCTACGTCATTTTCAAATGTTTGAGTGAAAATGACACGCGAAAGTAAAAAAGAGCGGAGTGGACTTGCAGGCCGGGACCTCAACCCGGGTTGGGGTCCTGGTACCTACCTAAAACAATCGCCTCAGCTAGCCAAATTTTAGAAATGCCTTAGGCTATCATAGAGGCATTAAAAAAATATTATAACGAAAAAAAAGACTAAGCTGGATAGTCTTTGAATCAATAATTCATTTTTAATTTTATTTGGAACAAATTTGTTATAATTTAAGATCTTTTGGGTGACAATAATTATTTAGGCACGTGAGTGATTAACTTAGCGGCTATTTCGGGATAATAACGGCAAAAAAAGGGAGTAACTGTGTATTGTGTTTCACAAGTGCCCTGGTGCAACCCTCACCAGCACAGCTATTTGCCTCGACACTGCCGGAAATTCGAAGAAATAGAGCTATGCTCTCTTTTCACCTTTGGCGTTCCTTCCTCTTTGCTGTGTCTGGTGTACAAAGTATGGCATACTTGGCTTTCCCCGCTTTTTTTTTTAGCATAACATTGCAATGTACCGGTGTTTCATGGGCTACATCGCCGGCATTTCGCATTACCTCTATGAGAAACCTTGCAAGCCACCTAGAGCTTTGTAGAGGGGGAGAGCCAAGTTACATCAGGTTGGATGGCTGAAAATCAACACAATTCCATCGTGTTTGGATTTAAATCAATCAGAAACTTACAAGTATCATGACTTCTGTTTGAGGCTTTTGCAGCGCTGGATTGCAGTTCTCTCCATTGTTTTCGGGTTAGCTGCATCAAGTTTTATTCAGATGACGTTTCGTGGCCTATGCTGGCCACATCTTCAGATCAGGTCTGAGTGCCGACAGATGGAAAAGGCCCTGTATACATACCATCCTCAGGTTGGCCTACCAGTGGCGCGACCAATTAGCGTCGAGGACCCCGATTTTGGCGCGCATTTGCGTATGAGTCTTTTCCAAGCGGTGTTCGGTCTATGCCCATCATCTCTATTGAAATTGTCTGCTACTTTTTCAATTTCAATAGCCTCCCGAATGATGCGAGGGAAATAATGCTTTTCTTTAACTAGGACTTTTGCTTTATCAATCATAATCTGATGCCCGGGATTAGTGAACGCATGTTCTGCCACTGCTGATTGTTCGCAATGCTTATTTTTGAGAACTCTGCGGTGTTCGTTCAGTCAGACGGAGATGGCTCTGTTAGTTTGCCCGACTTATATCTGGCCGCAGCTGCAGGGAATCTCGTACACTCCTTCATATTGCAAGTCAGGGATTCTGTCTTTACAGTTAGGAAGACATTGGCCAAGTGCTATGGAGAAGATTGGGTGAATTGACATAAGAGGTGAGTTGAGCAGGATTTGCCAAGGGTTAAGGAGAGCCTAAGTGATTTTTGTGTTTGAATGAATGCTGGGATCGCCAGTGTGTAAAGGCAACCTTGTGTGAACGATTGAGTGAGTGAGCGATATGATGTTCCCCTCCCCCATTTTTTTAATCCCCTGTCAAATGTGACCCCTCCCCCTCGGCCAGTGATATGACCCCACTAAATGATCTCAACCCTTTCCATTCCATCCCCTCAATGAAGAGGAAGTGTTCCCCTTTCCCCCCCTCTCCCAGACACCATATAAAAGATGTGTGGCGGACAGAAGGCAGGTTCTTTTTTTTGGGTGGCTATATGAAGTGTGGCGAAGCAGGGCTGAAGAAAGGCTGACAGGAGAAGTTGTGAGAGGCGGGTCAATTCCCCAAGAGGACGGAGAGCCAGGTGAAAGAAAGAAAATTTGGGCATCTGGAATCTGGAAGCGCAGCCACTCAAGTCTGCCATCAGGGAAGTTGCCCTCTGCGATTGTACAGCCGCAGCCACAAGCCATGGCTACAGCCACCATCAGAAGAACCATTGTCACCATTGGCGACGACATAAGAAAGTGACCTGATAAGTACTGTACCCTGCCCACAAATCCCCCCCCACCCATTTTCCATGTGAAGGAGACATAACTGTGAGAGAAGAGATGACATCCGTCTTTTCTTTGTTTCCTTTCTTCCCCTCAAAATGTCGTGTGAGTGCGTGCAGAATTTGTGAGAATTAGTTGGACATTTTTTATTTATTTCCATTCTGCGTCAAATCTCATTTTGAGATGTACTAAATATTGTTTCCACCTGGGGAAAGTTGAAGAATGATACGATCAGTGTTAATAGGAAGTCCTTTTTATTTATTTTCACTGCCCCAAATACAGCACACTAGGCCATTTTACGTCGGGTGAACAACAGTAACAACGGATGAGAGACAGACACCCATGTCCTAGGCAGATAATATTCCACCCAGGCGGGACTCGAACCCGCGACCCTCGGGTTAGCAGGCGAGGACTTTACCCCACCGCCACGGGGCCGACTTTTGTTTGTTTTTTTTGAACTTCCACATCTCCCCGGCATCAAAAATGATTGTGTTAATTTGTATTTTCTTGTTTGTTCTCTAGAATCTCAATTAAAACATTGTGCAAATCTGATTGCTGTGTTAAAGGCTCTTCTTACCTTACGCATTCCTCCTCTCAAATCACCCCCCACCCCTGCTCATTTTTTTTGTTCGTTTTCCAGGTGCATGAGATTTTCCCCCCTCACTTGACCTGTGTACCTCAAACCCTCCCACTTCCTTTCCCCCCCTGGTTGTGACCTCCCCCCTGCCCGACGGTAGAGCATGAGGTCACAATATAAACATGATGGACATTAGTAACTAGGTAGGATTTTGTTACATTCTCACCATAAATTTAGCAAATAGAAGTAATTTGAACTATTCTTTACTTTTTTATTCCACCAATCATTTTGATGGCTTGGTCTTGAAAATGACATTGTCCAGCAAAATCAAATGGGAAAATTGTTAAATAGTACATAGTGCGTACTATTTGCCAAAATGGTGAAATTACACAAGGCGCACTGCATTCATGATTGAAATGACAATTCCCCATAGCATTCAGGTTGAGAGATGTGTGTATCAGAGAGGTGTCAGCTCCTATCCAGGGTTATTAAATGTAACAATGAATTACCTAAAATAGATATAAAAAATTTTAATGCATACAGACATGGGTGTGGTAAAGATTTTCTTTAAGGGAGGGAGGGGCAGAACATGTTTCTACCTGGCTCCATAAAACAGCTTTGGAATGCTGTCTCTAGGTCATGGGGGCAGGCAGTTGATATAGAATGTAAACATTTTCCATTAATTATATTGCTGAAAGAACCTTGGTAAATATGAAACAGCTGTAGAAGCAATACATACGTGCTGGCCCCAAGTGTGCAAACACTATGCATTGATTTCAGAGACTACATCTACATAATACCCTGCGAGCCACTGTATGGTCGTGTGGCAGGGGGTGTTAGGACACCAGCCGTGTAAAGATGTAAGGGATAAGGTTTCGGGTGGTGAAAGTGTGAAGTGTATTATGGGAGTGTATTTAGTGGAGCTCAGTTTTTATTATGGTCACTTATTGTGCGCGGAAAGAATGAGTTTTTCTTCCTATCTGTTCGATAATGTATCTCTCTTATTTCATCGCTTTGTCATTCCTGGACATGTTGTTAGGCATCATGATAATATTCTCGGTCTCTCTCTGAAACACAACAGTCCTGAATTTCTCTAGCAACCTTAGCCTAGCGAGTAGCCTCCAAATCTCTAGGGGCTCCCACCCTAATCCCTGTGTGTTGTTGAGACGCTATATGTTCGCCCATAGCAGTTTTTAATGAAGCGTGTTGCTTTTCTTTGTATTTTACTAATTTTTGTGGTTAAATCTTTATGACTAGGGTCCCAAATGCTCATCGCATATTCGAGGTGTGGCCTAACCAGAGCGAAACAGCATCTCTCTTTTACTTTTTCATCCAAGTACCCTCCTATTATACGCTTAACAAAACCTAGTTTCTTTAATGCTGTGCCGCTTATGTTTTGTGTGTGTTCCCCACAATATATCAGAAGTCAAGGTAATTCCAAGATATTTTACTGTATCTGAAGATTTTATGTTTACTCCGTCCACAGTATAGGTATGGCATTTGTGTGATGACTTTTGCAGGAAGTGAACTGTGGTGCATTTACTAATATTTAATTCTAACCCCTACTCCTGGCACCAAAATGAATGTTGTTGAGGTCTGATGACAAAACTTCAAAGTTCACGTCTTCAATTATTTCACGGTAAATAACTGTATCATCTGCAAATAATCTTAATTTACTGCTAACTCAAGAACTTAGGTCATTAATATAAATAATAAATAAAAGGGGGCCGATCACACTTCCTTGAGGAACACAGGATTCGACTTCGACCATATCAGAGCTAAAACCATTAATAACTACCTTTTGTTTTCGATCACTGAGAAGTCCCTCATCCAATTCACAATTTTTTGAAAATTCCACATGAATACAATTTTTAGAGAAGTTTTTTGTGAGGAACCTGTTTTAATGCCTTCTTGAAATCAAGGAATATCGCGTCAACTTACTTTTTCAATCACCTGATTTTAGGATATCATGAAAGAAGAGCACAAGCAAACGGCAATGCCACACTGGCTTCTGTGCAATTGAAATGCTTTCAGCAGGTAAAACCTAATGGGGGAAAATTGCAGCAATTTCGTCGACTTGAGCATGGATGCTAGGTTCAAAAGCTATCAAAAGTGATAGTCTGTGAGACAGGGAGAAGTAGTGGACAGAAAGGAAGAGTAGGGAAAGGATTTTAGTGGGATGATAGACTGGTAATCTGCCGATCAGATAATCGTCACTACTGTGTATGCATCCAAATTTATATTTATGAATATATATGTTTTTTGAATAGATTTTCCTTGTGAAAGTAGCAAAAGGCACAGAGGACTGAGGGGAATGATTACACATGTTGTTCTAGAAGACTTGATAATTTCAACATTGGGACACTGACTGGACTACCTATGTCAACCTCACGACAGTTTACATTTTCTAAATGTATATCCTGCTACAAATTGTGTCCTTTCAATCCAGAGCAATGTATTTAAGATTTTATGCTGATGTAAATGTATTTTTAATGCTCAGGAAAGAGTTGGAAAAAATTGACAAACACAGAAAAACTCAACTCAAAATTTACCAAATAATAGGTCATGCTTTCTGTATTTGAAGCTCTTACACATTAAAATTTCCTTGTACAGGACACACAGATGTTTATAAACATAAATTAATGAGATATTTTACTACTGGTATGTAAACAGGGCACTAGGGTTGTGATGTAAAGCAAAGACTCCCAAGTGCAAACATCAAGTTTTGTTTGTTAACTTACAAATGCATGTATCAAATAACTGCCATAAACTCACATTCATAAACATCTAGCAAGTACAAACACGAAATTTTACTCAGCAAACATTCATGAGATAGTCTCAGACTTTGAGTTAAATTTCTAGATTATGTAGAATAAGCAACATATAAATAAAATTCCCGGAAATATAATATTTGGGCTCAGCTGATCCTTAAAAACTGATCTGCTGCACAACTGTAACAACTAGTGCCCAAGACCTGAAATCCTCTCTATTATCTTCTGGTCAAAGATAGTTAAAGTGACTGAATCTTATTTAAAGTGATGAGTCTTCCTGTTTTCCCATCAACATAGCACTTTAATATTACAGTATGTGAATCAGATTTTTAACTACTTATCTCTTTCATAAGATAACCCTCTGCTTGATGAGTCTTCCACAAGACTAACACTTATGAGCTCTTTTCAGTTTCCCATCAATTTTACTTAACTCTGCATTCATTCCCAAGATAGACTGTAGAATTAGCAACTAATGTAGAATTGGCAACACATAAATAAAATTCCCAGAAAATTTAACCTTTGGGCTGAGCTGATCCTTTAAAACTGATCTGCTGAACAGCTGCAACAACTAGTGCCCAAGATCTGAAATAAAACTGATTTCAGTTCTTTGATTGAAAATGAAGCTCCAGTTTTCCCATAAATATAGGACTTAAGTATTACAGTATATGAATCAGATTTTTAACCACTAATCTCTTCCTTAAGATGAGCCTCCACTTGATCAGTCTTCCTCAAGACTAACACTTATGAGCTCTTTTCAGTTTTCCAATCACCTTACCAAATCTAACCAATGTAAGTATAGGTATTCGATTTTAATATCAACAATAACAATCATTTTAACTCTGACGGTAATGCCAAGTATAAAGAGAATGGATAGGCTTCTGGATATTGACTTTGGCTAGCTTATAAATTTTTGAAAGGCTTTTTACAATGAAAGTTGGACATCACCAGTGGTAATTAATGAATGTTTGAACTGTACCAAAGGCTGAGATCAGACTGACATGCCACCAATTTTTTCTCAACTAACTCAGCACAACTGTTTCATGAAGTTCTCTTCATTGAGCCAGAGAATAAATACACAGTTACCAAGTGAAGCTACACTGCAAGAAAACAAATTGCATTCACTAAAGTTAAGTTCATCAATAACTAGAAGAGGGCTGCACAATTTTATCATTGAAATCACAATCCAGAATTACATCAGGGCATTTCTTCACAAATGATTCACATCCAGCTTGAGTCACTTGTGTTCTTCTGACATCTAAATACTTGAGCCCTGTGCGCTTTTTCAAAGCCACGAGAGATGCATCAGTGATCCCACATCCACTTCCTGCCAAGACCAAATGCTCCAGCGCGGGCAGACCATCAATTCCGAGGGAGATAATACCCTCATCAGTAACCACATTGCCATGATGGTCATCAAGCCAGTTCAAACCACCATGATGTACATGCTCAACTTGGATACCTGACCCAAGATCAACTTGAATGACGAAAGTATCCGAGGGATTCACTTGTTCCCATAAACGAGCCCTCTTTGAATTCCTTGGGTGTACTCGATGAAATCTCTTACGCTTCCTCCCTTCTTGTTTGCCTGTATGGGACTGCATACTACCTGATGCATGAGCATCACTACTGCCACTTAAAACATCCTTCTGAGGTTTTTGCTCATCCTCTGAATCACTTGACTCTACTGGTTTCTTCATGTATTTCACTTGTCTCCCAAGGATCACCTTCTTAATAGTAGAATTTCGCTTGAAGCTGAGTAAGTCTGAGTCACCAAACTGAGTGTCTCGTAAATCAATTTCTTCAATGGCAGGAAACCCCAAGCAGGCAGCTAATGAAAAGTATGCCACACAATTTCCAAGATTTGGGCAGCTGTCTAATAACAGAATCCTGGAAAAAATAAGAAGGAATAATGCAATTATGCACAAAATAAATATTTCCTCTGAGGAGATGGGAAAAATAAGTATACGACTGCTTAGAAATAGCACTACATTTCAGGGAGGGGGATTTATGTTGAGTAGGGCCTGGGATGTTGGAGTGGGAAGAGTGGGAGGGTGAAAATAGTTTTCAAATTAGGTTCAAATGTGAGTGTTGAGGCAATTAATAGTGCAACTGTGACAAGAGGCATAACAGATTCACAAAATTCTTAAAGAATAAAAGCCCCTCCGTTTTTCATGTTTTCAAAATTGCAAACACACACTTAAAAAGTGGTTTAAACAGAAGAATTAAGTAATACAACATTATCAGCTACAAAATATAACTTTCTCCTTTTGTGCCACTATAAAAATAACTTCAAAAACTGGGAGGTGAAGGAAGTCCCAATGTCAGTGACTGCCAGCAAATGTGAGGTAGGAAAAATTAATATTTGTTGAGTTTTAAATGCTGCTGTCATTATTTATTTTATTATTGAACTTATTTATCTTATGAAGGTTAATTTAAAAAAATGGGCATTCACTAAGGAATTTAATGATGAAAAAATATTTCATTAACCCTTTTGAGCCTCCTGTTGGCACAAAAATTATGCAGACTCGAGTTTGGACTCGGATTAAAAATGAACCGTGGTACTTATAAGAATGCGAGTTACACCAAACTTTAGTTTGTTTTATTTTGCGTTTAACCGTGATTGCCAGTTATTTTTGCAATACACTCAATTTCCATTGTGGTGAGAACAAAAAAGGGCCGGTTTTTTGGTGTTTTTCGAACAGAAAACACTCTTTGACATTTAATAGTGAAGAAACTTAAAGTTTAATCATAATGAACCTGTTGTATTGTGTAGGAAAAACATTTTAATGTAATTTTCAACATTCAATTCTTTCTAATGTGCCATAAAAAAGTTATTAACAAGGTTATGTAAAAACATTTTCTTGGTTATGAAAAGTAGCAGAAGCAAGATTTTGGTATTATTTTGAAGCTCTTTATAGCAGTATTTAATAACAATTACTATCATAAACCCACATTGCGATATCAACCTTTTTATTTTAATGAGTTAATAAACAACCGAGTATTATAGCTGACCTAAGCCAGCGGTGAGGCGGCTGTCATTGCGAGTGGGGTGGTGAAAGTTTACCGAGGAATTCGGAGAAAAGTGAAGCCATTAAATTAGCAACTGGAGCATGCATTTTCATAATGCACAGCCAATAGACCCCACAAAACATGTTTTTAAATGTATAACAGACCTACCAAGGTTAACTGGTCAAAAATTCCAACCAAAATATCAGTTGCTTTATCTGTTTCATGAATATTTGTCAATGTCATTCCAACTTTGTTTGCGAGTATTTTCTTGACATGCTCAGTAGGCATTTTTCTAGGTAGTTTTTTTTGTACTTTTCCATAAGTTGTAAATACTTTTTGTTCCATCAACTCTACCCCTTAATTGATGAGTCACATACCATGTATGTAAAATACTTGTCAAAAGAGCATCACTGTCAAGTACCAAACACCGATAGATCAGCCTTCTGGCAGCATAATGCTTCAAGCAAATATACCAGTAAATAAATGGATAGGTAGAATAATCTCATTCAGATATTGGGGAGTTGTTTCTCTCAAGAAACCAAAGAATATGTGTGGTAATCAGTCAAACAAAATTTGCTCTGCCACAAGGTTCCCTATCCATCAGTTACGCCACCTGATTCTGATTTGAGTTGAAATGTAATGAATGTAAGCAGCATAAGCAAGTTCACATACCCCAGTTACGCTAACGGCAATATCATCGTTCCTTTGTTTTTGGCGCGATCTTTTAAACCTTTTTTTTTGGTATCTAATTACAAAAAAGGAAAATGTTCATTGTATTGTTACCAAAAAGGAATAGAGACTCCAGTTTTTCTTGTATGTAAAGGAAGCTTTAATAATTTCAACCAGTAAATAATCTAAACAAAATATGTTTTACTCTTCACTCAAATGATGAGCATGATTTAGAAAAGAGAGTTAAGTCTAGAAATCTGATGTAAAATCATAATGAAAAATGCACAAGTATTGAGCCTTGGCAATATGAAAAAGACTACAATAACCCTAATCATAAAGTTTTTTATAAAATCCCACAGAACACATTAGACACTAGATGCATCAGAATATGCACTTAATTATCTTACTATACTTTATTGCAATAATTTCCTCAGTCAGGAAGCAGGGTGATTTTTTTCCATTATTGTCTAGGACAGCAAAGAATGACACCATGGGAAAAAATGAACATTGAGTTTGAATTGTTTATTTACATGTTGGTTAGCGACAGTTTGTTTATTATGAAGAAGAACTATTGATTATTATTATCAGGGAATGTACACTTATCAGAATTAGTAAATATAAAGTTACACTATAAAAGGAGAAGAATAAGGATTTCTAAAAGGTTATGGGCCCAGTCTGGACATTTTAAAGATGAGTGATAATCAAGAGCTGAAGATAAACTGTGCAAAATTGAACGACTGGAATTACCAAGCATGGAAATTCAAGATGAAAATGCTTCTCATCAAAGAAGGTACGTGGCAAGTTGTCTGTGAAGGAAAACCGGAAACATTAACCGCAGGCTGGAGCAAGAAGGAAGAGAAAGCATAAAGCACAATTCTGTTGAGTGTCAATGTCAGTCGAATGGTTTACATATGAAAATGCAATACTGCTAAAGGTATGTGGATAGTGTTTCAGAAGGTCTACAAGAGAGCAAGCTTAAGTAATAAGCTACACTTACTTCGGAAACTATACCAAAGTAAATTGAGAAAAGAATAACCGATGCAAGAATATTTAAGGTCAACATTGGAAATGTTGGGGTGCCTGAGAGGGATTGGTGAAGAAATTAAAACTTCTATGTTGCAGCTTTATTACTGAGTGGTTTACCGGAAGAATATGAGGCACTCGTGATAGAATTAGATGCTAGACCGGATGAAGAACTAACGCTAGAGTATGTAAAAGGAATGCTTCAAGACATGTGCAATCGCAGAACACAAGTTATAATGTCTGATAAAATGAATGTACAATCTGCATCAAAGGTAAACAAAAATCATAAAAATGACACAAAAGGACGATCGTCAGCTTATAACACACCCGGAACCTGTGAGTGTTTTGTCTGCAAGAAACCCGGGCACTTGAAAGATTGCTGGTTTTATAAATGAAGACGGCGTCACGCTGGAAATCGGAGTCGAGGACAGATAGCAAAAAGTGCAGGCAAAGAAGAAGAAAATACTCTACACGATACTTTATGTTTAAGAAAAAGGCAGCTCTCCATCAAGTGATTGGTTCATTGATTCAGGGGCTACGAGTCATATGACGAACGAAGAAAATTTCTTCATGAAGTTAAACAAAGACAAGCAAGAAAGAATCTCAATAGCCAACGGTGAAGTGATTGAATCAAAGGATACAGGGGAAGGCAATTTATTATGCAAAACTACTTTTGAAGAAACTAAAAGGATCCTAGTAAAGGACATCTTATTTGTACCTGAGATTCAAAGCAACCTATTGTCCGTGAAAAGGATGACCAAACAAGGTTATGTCGTAATATTCAAGGACAATGTCTGCACCATCACAAAGAATAATTTAGTAATTGCTTTTCGAGAAACAGACATAGAACTATATACATTGAAATGCGAAGAAGTAGCTAATTTATCAAGCGTAAATAATCATGAGAATTGTATCCACAAGTGGCTCGGAAGACTTGGTCATCGAAATTCCCTCGGAGTAAAGAAGTTAGTGAATAAAGAACTGGCTGATGGAAAAAATATTTCTAGATGCAACGATATTTTGATGTAGATGTTGCACAAAGGGAAAACTCACCAGGAAAACAGTTCCAAAGACTGCCAGCTCTCGAGCAAGAAGGCCCTTAGACCTCATTCATACTGATATTTGTGGACCAATGACCTCAGTGACACCAGGAAATAAGACATAGATGACTTCTCTCACTATACCGATTATACACTGTTTATCTCCTCAATAGTGAGGATGGAGTTTCATTTTGATTAGAAGAATTCATGGAGTGTGTTTCCAATAAATTCAATAGAAAACCAAAGATTCTCTGATCAGATAACGGAGGGGATGCAGGTAGAAAATCCCAGGATGCTTAAAGAAGACATGGAATACAATTCCAAACATCAGTCCTTATACACCAGAACAGAACGGAGTTGCAGAACACAAGAATAGAACTATGACGGAGTCAGCAAGGTGCATGCTTATGGATGCTGATCTGCCCTAGAAATATTGGGGTGAAGCAATAATGACTGCATGCTACCTACAGAATCGGTTACCGAGTAAGACAGTAGACAAAACCCCATATGAATTATGGAATGGAAAGAAGCCTAAATTAGGACACATCCGAGTGTTTCCTAGCAAGACTTATGCTCACATCCCCAAAGAAAGGAGGACCAAATGGGATCCTCGTGCTCAGGAAGGAATTGTAGTGGGGTATAGTGAAGTTGCAAAAGGCAACAGGATATTGCTGCCTAATGATAAGGTCATCATCAGCTGGACTGTGGAGATTGATGAAGACAGTAAAGGACCAATGGAATTTGTCAGTACTTTCCAAGAGAAAGAAAAATGAATGGAAATGCATGATATTAACCCACTTACTGAGGAAGAGAGAGAAGAAGGGAACATACATTCAGAGAAGAAAGTGAATCACCTGAAAGACAGACAAGGGAAGAAGATAAAGAAACCCATAGGTCATCAAGATGCCATAAGGGTACACCACCTAGAAGGTTATCATATATGATCTAATTAGAACAACAATCAGAACCAGAGTCATGGACGGAAATGATGACCCTCCCAAAGTATGAGAAGCAATAGTGGATTGAAGCTGCAAATGAAGAGATGAGATCTCATGAAGAGAATCAGACCTGGAGCTTAGAAGAACTACTGAAAGGAAGGAAACTGATTGGCTGCAAATGGATTTTCAAAATCAAATATGATTCTCAAGGGAATGCATACAAACAAACATAAAGCTAGATTGGTAGCAAAAGGATACTCACAAAAATATGGCAAAGATTGTGATGCAACATTCGCACCTGTGGTGAAGCAGAGTACTGTCAGAACCAAACTGAGTGTAGCAGCAGCTCAGAAAATACATGCCAGACATTTCAATGTGAAAACAGCTTACTTAAATGGGGAACTTGAAGAGGAAACATACATGGAACAGCCAGAAGGTTATATAAAGCATCAAGAGAAACATTTGGTGTGTAGGCTGCAAAAATCAATTTACGGACTAAAGCAGGCTGCTAGGGCTTGGAATGATGGAGTAAACAGACTCATTACATACTGAAAAGGGATTCATACGCAGTAAGGCAGATCCATGTTTATATAGTAAGATAGAAAAAGGAACTTGGCTGTCTATTCCCTGTTATGTAGATTATCTAGTAGTAATGCATAAGGATACTTCAGTGATAGAAAATTTTAGGAAAAATTTATGTCGGCACTTTGAAGTCAAGGACGTTGGAGAATTTCATTTTATTTAGGTATTGGAAACACAAAGAGATGGAAATTGCCTTATCAATCAAAGAACTCAAATCAGGAATTTGTTACATAAATTAGGTATGGAAGAAGCAAAGGTGGTATCGACGCCAATGGATATGGAATACTTTAATTATGAAGGAGAAACTGATTCCCTACAAAATAATAAACAATATAGAGAAAGTGTGGGTGCATTTCTTTACATATCAACAAGTACAAGACCTGACATTGCAGCAGCAAGGGGAATCTCATGTAGGAGAGTTAGTTTGCCCAAAAAAAAAGAGACTGGGATGCACTGAAGAGAGTTTTGCGATACTTAAAGGGAACTCAAAAATTGAATCTAGTGCTTTCAGCAAGTGGGGGGCGAACTCTAACAGGCTATGTAGATGCAGATTGGGCAGGGGATAAGAAGGATGTTTCCTGGTCAAGTAAGAAGCAGATGTCTGTGGCTTTATCATCGACAGAAGTGGAATACATATCTGTAACCCATGGGAGTCAAGAGGCCACCTGGCTGAGACATCTGATGGCAGATCTAGAGGAGGAACAAGTTGATCCAACAACTCTGTACGAAGACAATCAAGGGTGCATCAAACTAGCTTCCGATGAAAAAATAAGTCCTCGGACGAAACATATTGATGTGCGCTATCATCACTTGCGAGATTTGGTGGACAGTGGTGTGATCACATTGTCTTACTGTTGCAGTGAGGATATGGTAGCAGATGCCCTTACAAAACCCACACCAAGAATACAGTTTGAGAAACATAGAAAAGAAATGGGACTTAAATAATAAACTGCCAAGTGGGGGTGTTGGAATTGTTTATTTACATGTTGGTCAGTGACAGTTTGTTTATTATGAAGAAGAATATTATTGATATTATTATCAAGGAATGTACACTTACAAGAAGTAAAATCAAGTTAAATTATAAAAGGAGAAGAATAAAGATTTCTAAAACACTGAAGAGTCATAAGTTCATGGGTCTCCACCTGGGATGAGCAGTCAAGTACCTGATGAACAATTTACAATGGATGATTCTACTGTGGTCAAAAGAGGACAGAGAAAATGGAGAGAACTCATACCGAAGAGGATGACAAAGTTAGCCATAGAAACTTAGCCACTCAGTTGGAGATAAGACTAACAATCAAGCACTATGCAGGAGAAACTCAGTTCATACTCTATGTGCCTTCAAATTATTACATCATACAACTTTCAACGTCATTTTGTGAATATTTGGTGGTCTAGATAATTCTATGGGCATATTTCTGCAACCCAGTTGATAGGATGACAAAACTAAGTAAAAATCCTCAACATGAGCCATATTCACATAATTGATAAATATAATCGTTCCAAAGCTCTATATCATAAGCAAAAGATTATTAAATGTCAGTACATTAAATTGAATGGTATCAGACATTATGAGTTTAGATAATTAGGATTTCAGCAAACATCTCTTTGATCACAAAATACTTTGAAATGGATAGAAGATATGAGGTAGGCCATTGGATGTTGCTCGTTCCTGATACGTACACTCGCATGATAGTTTTCGTTATTCCTCACACATAATGAATTCACTTTCATTCCTAGGGTTCCCATTTTCCAGTCTGGTGGGAGCTCTTCATAAAGACAAGACCTAACAAAGTCCAAAATCTAAAAGCTTGACATTATTGATGATATTCCCTCCAAGTCAGCCAATTACAATACTTGAATATTGATACATATGGAGCAAGGTAGAAGACGCTCCAAAGATATGTTTTCTCTCCTGAAATTCTGGGATCAAACTTTAATTTCCTGTGTCAGAATACAATGAGTTTCCCTATCATATCATCGTGAAAAAGTAATTATATTCGATGGCTCAGGATGATTTCGCTATATAACAACAAAACCAAACTCACTAGTGATTAACTGGGTTGTGTCGTTCATTAATTACCTTATCCTGCCCGGCGCACATTTAAATGTCTAAATTATTTTCAGACCATGCATTACAAGTCCTGAAGTGCATGCAATTATCAGACTTACCTCAATTTATTGAACTTAGAGATTGCCATAAAACAATGAGCTTCCACCCAGGAGCAACAGCCGATGTCGAGACATTCTAAGTTGGGTAATTTTAAGGATAACATAAAGAGAGGGCCATTTTTTCCATGCGTCTTTGATAACAGGCGTGAACCTCGAAGACTGAGCGTAGTGATGGCCTCCCACGACGGTAGTATGGGAGGGGCATAGTAAAATAATCTTAAGTATTGCAGTCGGAGTGTGTGCAAGCTTGGGCAAAGACTGGCTACTGGGTTCAGGAGATGAAGCCGCAACCACTTCTTGTCGATGTTGTGCTTGATATCTTTGAGCAACTTAGGAAAATCTTCCAATTGGTAAACTGGGGATTCACCATTTTCAATCGATTCTGTGGTCTTACTGTCCATTGAAAAGTCTCCATCTATATTATATTTAATATCAACAAAATCATCATCTTCAGACGACGATGAGTCCGAGCCTGATGATCCGGAGCACCTTCGCGTTCTCCTAGGAAACTTCTTCCTATTTGTTTTTCCAATGATTGTGATTGAGCGGGTGTGTTTGCCGATACTAGTCATATTTTCGTGAATAAACAGGAATGGGGCAGTTGATGCATATGTCTTGTAGTGAATAGTGTTCCATAGAGATTTATCCGACGTTATTCTTTGTAGCCTGGTGCACGTCCTGAAAAATTTGCCTACTTCAGAAAACATGACTACTGCAAGATTGCTCAGTAAAATTAAAGATATTGCCTACAAACTGGTGAAAGTGCTAGGCAAAAATAACTCACCGACTCAGGGCGGATAAATCATTACTCTTAAGGTATGACAATATGTAAAGCAGAACATCGTCAGAAAAATTCATCAAACTAATCATAAATTTTCCATCATTCGAGGAAACAGAGCTCTCAACGCTCTCCGCCATTTTCCGGGCGACTAAGAGCAAATTATATACAGTCAAAAAACCTCATTTCAACGAAATTAATTACAAGGATCCATTTCTCCCTCAAAGTAAACAATAATTCCACCATAAACACAAATCACAACCAATACTGAAGTGCAATGCGCTATTCGTTTGTTGGTAGTGGGGGTAGTGGCTGGTGGGAGGGGTGGGAGTATTAACGGGTAGGGCTACCAGCTTAACATAACTCTGTGCGACAGGGCTGCCACCGTACGACACGCTGAACACAAGCACACTTTCTGGCGCTTCGATTAACTTCGAATGGTATTTAAAACTCTCTTAACCTTACCTTAATGGTCTGATACACGTAGAATCCTCTACCTCCAGTACATTATCGACCCAAGTCGTGTTATGTCAAGGGTCTCACCTTGCCCCTCTGTTATTTAATATATTTATTAATGATATTGTGAATTGCTCTCAAGATGTTAACTACTGCTATACACAGACGACTTCAATCGGCCAGTGATTTCTTGGCGTTACAATCCAGCATTAGTCAATTGGTCAGAAACGAAAAGTGTGAAGCTCAATATTTCTAAATGGAGTGTTATCACATTCTGTCACAGTAAAACCTATACTCACTTCCCATGCACAATTGGAGGATTACTCTTAAAAAGAGTTACCGAGATTAAGGACTTTTCCACTTTCCACTCCCACGCTTCCTACTAGATATAGTTTGACTCATCTGTCTTTCAACCTACATATAGAAAAAGCAATCAATAAAGGCCTTCAAATGTTAGGTTTTATCATAAGAAATACCCGTGATTTTAATCAGATAGCTTCACTCACAACTCTATACTTACATTTGGTTAGGCCCCATGTAGAATATGGTCACCATTCTATGAAGTTCATAATAATTTACTTGAAAGGATCCAGAAGAAATTCATAAATGTTGTAAGATATAGATTTGGTTTTACGGAGATTTCATATAAAGAGATACTTACTTTCCACTCTAAAATTAAGTACACTCCAGTACAGACGAATAGTTTCGGATTTATTGGTCCTTTTTAAAATTGTTAATAACTTAATTGATTGCCCTGAATTACTGTCTGACATTAGCTTTCGTATTCCGTGTCATTACACTAGATCAAAAGAAACATTTTTTGTGGACATTTGTACAAAAAACTTCTTGCATAATGCCCTTTGAGCAGAATCTAAAGGCTAGGCAATATTTTCTAAATGATAATGACATATTTAGCACTAACATTAGGAAAATTAAAGAAGCAGTTAAGTCTTATAAATCCCCCATTAACTAACCATACTATTTTTATTATCTCCCTCATGTTTGCACAGATGTCTATATTTTTTTTAGTATCTTTTATATTGTTTTTATATATCTGACTGTGTTTGTATTATTAAGGAGAAAATAGGGGATTATTGTGACAGTATAGCTACTGAAGTTTTTTTATATTGTTCTTTAATATATAATGGTATTTTTAAATGTACTTTATGTATAATCACTTTATTATTAAGCGACAAAGTTGTGAGCAAATTGCTCTTATTTTGATATAATTTTTAATGAGCTATGTGTGTTAACATTTCATTGTAAGGTGATGATGTTATTTGTGATTTAATGGCTTTTGATGTAATTTTATGATGTGATGTTTTTTATAATATATAGCCAAGTTATTATGTTGCATCGATGTAAAGGGTACTATACCCGTCAATGGTTTATTAAATAGACTCTCAAGAATTTGCACATCCCTCGATTTCCACTCCCACGCTTCCTACCAGCCAAAGCAAGCATCTCGCAGAAATCCCTCGTGATAAGAAGTATTTTTATGTGTCTGCTAATGCGTGCTTGTCATTCATTGACTTCGCTGATTCGCTAACTTCAGAGAAATGTATTATAGTGCATGGTAGTGGAGTTGAACCCCCTGGTAACCCATGAGGTGACTTGCGCAGTTTATTGCGTGGGTTAAGTGTTGCTCGTATGCTCGTCGTTTTTTCCTTTAAACCCTTTGAGTTGAAATTAGCCATGGAATGTTAGGTAACCATCGTCTACTTTCCTTCAAATGTACCTAGATCATGAGCAATCCAAAATGAGGCTGGACAATTCATAAGCCTCTTTTGTTCTATTTGGTGATAATTATTGAATTCTGCTGTCACTTATGTGATTCATCAGTTTTCTTGCTGGGAAATCACATTGCTCTGCTCTTACATCTGCAATCAAATTTTAGCGAGATATCTTGCTCTGTTAAGGGATAATTACCCATCTTGGAAATAATCTTTTCATGTATATCATATGTGTAAAAATTGGAAATGGCTTAATTTTAAGACCAAGATCTAATTATACTGCTTGCTCTGAAAGGTAACTCTTGTTCTTTTATTCTGGCACACAGTAAACTGCCGTGTGGTGGAAATGAAAGATCCCAACTGTTTTTTTTGCTGGCTTGGTGACTCCTCAAGGTTTGTTTTATGTTAATTGAAGTTTAATGTCATATTCGATACTCTTGCTGGACATTGCTGAATCTAAGACTTTTTGGTGTATAAGTGCTTGATAAATTCTTTTCTGTTCATCTGTAATTTAGGGCTGACAAATGTGGAAGAAGATGATCCTCTGAGGGAGAAACTAGCAACACCGAAACGGCCCTTAACAAATGAAGTTTCCCCTAAAGGTAAGGATTCACTACTAAATTATTTAGAAATAATTACTAGATTTGTTGAACTCCTCTCTATCTTTTATCCTGATACATATCAGCAGTGAACAACCAACAACTCACACAACAATAATATACATAGATACCATACATAGATGCTAAACATACATATTAAACATAAACTTATGACTGTCACCACAACAACTATAGCAGTCAAAATATTGGCTGTTACCTAAATTTATATATTTCAACACTCCCCCATAACAGCCAATTTCTAAACAAAAAACTGAATTGGAATTACAATAAACAACACTTGAATTTGAATGAAATTAACAACTCATGAAACAAACAAACAAAAAAATTCACTTCAACAAACAAAATTCACATTAACAAGCAACTCTCATGAAAGTAAAGCTACACACTCGTGGTACAAATGAAATTTTATAGTCACACCTTGAGACCCATTTGTTCAATAAAATCTGCAGTCTTTGGACCTGACAGCCTCTTTGTGAATAGGTCTGCTAAATTTTCTGATGATTTTACATAATTCAATTTTACATCTCCTCTTTTAACACATTCATGGATAAAACAGTATCTTAGGTCAATATGTTTAGAATTTTCAGAGTCCAGTCCTGTTTCACACATAACTATAGCACTTTGATTGTCACACTTTATTACAGTGGGATATTGGATAAATTCTGACAGTCCTAATTCTCTAAACATCATTCTTAACCATAGAACTTCCTTAACTGCTTCACACATAGAATAATATTCAGCCTCTGCTGTTGACATGGCTGAAATCGATTGTTTCTTAGTATACCATGATACAGGGGAATTGACTACTTTAATAACATATCCCGACCTAGACAGTCTTTCTCCTTTCAGACCACAATAATCTGCATCACAGTAAACTTCAATTGGTTCTTTACATTTCTTGTAACATATCTTTAAATCTTTACTGCCTTTTAAGTATCTTACTATATGAGTAACATTATTCCAATCTCTTGTCCTAGGATCTTTGTTCTGTTGACTTACAACACTTAGAGCAAAACTAATGTCTGGACGAGTGCAAATGGACAAATACGTTAGTTTACCAACTGCATTTAAGTATCTCTCTTGATCATATTTAGTATCACTCGTTTCTGTCTGGTCATTGCTGCCTAGTGGTAAAGGAGTTGATCTTGGGTTTGCTTTATCGAAATTGAACTGAGAAATAATTTCTTGGGCATATCGTGTTTGATCAATACATAGCTCCCTATCTCCCTGAGTCACATTCATTCCTAAGAAATTTGACATTCTTCCCAGGTCCCTCACCCCAATTTATTGCATAATCCTAATTTAAATGCTTCTACTTTCTCGGTCTTTCCCCATATGCCTAAGTCATCCACATACAGCGTAACTACCAATTCACCACATTTGTCAACATAAGCACATTTGTCCTTGTTTAATCTGACCAATCCAAAATCTATTAGTATTTTATCTATCATTTTATGCTATTCTCTCGCACTTTGTTTCAACCCATACAAACTTTTGTTTAATTTCCACACTTTCTCTCTACTATCTTCAATAAAACCCTCAGGCTGCTCAACAAATACTGTCTCCTCTAAAGGGCTGTTCAAATAGGCAGTTAAAACATCCATATGGTGCACTACCCAATCTTTAAGGACGGAAATAGCCCATAACAATCTTACAGTTTTCTTTTTTATAACAGGTGCATAAGTTTTATCAAAATTCACCCCCTTAATTTGGGCAAACCCTCTAGCCACTAACCTGGCTTTGAATCGGTTAATAGTGCCGTCTTGTTTAAATTTTAGTTTAAATGCCCATTTAGTACTCAGTACTATGCTATTCTTAGGCCTATCTACTACAGTGAACACATTCTTTGCTTTGAGCTGTTCCATTTCTGCATGCATTGCATTCAGCCAGTTATTTGAATTTTTGCTATCCATTAAAGCTTCCTGAACAGTCTTGGGCTCTAACAATAAGAAACAATCGCATTCATTTATAAACATTGCTAATTGACAACAGCTACATATTTTAGGTTTGGCAACTCTTTGGGATCTTCGTGGTTCAAAGACATTTACACTTAAATCTGGGTTTAGATCAATTTCAACACTGTCCATATTCACAGGAACATAGTAATCAATCAACTCTTCATCATCCCACCCAAAAAATTCAACATCATCACTACTAGAAACTTCATCTGTTGGGCAAATCAAATCATTATTAGTATTTACATCACTTGTTGACATTTGTACACTCTCCCCATCTTTAAGACTTGTTTCACCACCATTATTGTTACCACTATTCACTGAAATGTTAGGGATGCTCTCCTCAGTACCATTTAACATTTCGGCATATGGAAAACTACTTTCATCAAATTCTACATTATGAACAGCTACAAATCTTTTCCTTGAAGGCACCCAAACTTTAAAGCCCTTTACTCCTTTCTCAAATCCCACAAAAATACAATCAATAGCTCTAGTTTCAAACTTACTCCTTTTACCTACATACATGGCACCTTTACATCCAAATACTCTGAGTCTTTCATAATCACGGGCTGTGATTTCTCTTCCCTCCCACAAAGCCAAGGGAATCTGGAAATCAATACTTCTAGACGGGCATACATTTTTGATATAACACATGTAATTAAGAGCCTCGGCCCAAAAAGATAAGTTAAGTCCAGATTGCAACAACATACATCTTACACCATTAGCTAGAGTTCTATTAACCCTCTCGGCAATGCCGTTTTGTTCTGGTGAATCTCCAGCTGTTCTTCTATGCAGTATCCCATTTACATTAAGAAATGCACTGAATTCTTTACTAATGTACTCACCACCCCCATCAGTCTGTAAAGCCATAATTTTCCAGTTTCTCTTATTATTTTCTACTTCTGACTTGTTTTCTTTAAAGCGATCAAACACTTCAGACTTTTGTTTTAGAAAGTATACAGTTAAATGCCTTGAAAAATCATCAACAAAAGTTACAACATATTGTGACCCACCTATAGATTTTACACATTTCCCCATTACATCACTGTGTATCAGCTCCAATGGCTGTGTTGACTTTCTTAAGCTCCTTTCTGGGAATCCTTTCCTGACAGCCTTACCTTTGGTGCACACCTTGCATCTCTCACCTGATTTCACCTTTACATCTATCACAGGAATTTTTCTGATTCCTTCCTCATGCCAGTGTCCAAGTCGTTCATGCCAGTTTACCACGTTCAGCAGGGCAACAGCATTCTGCTCCGGTCCGCCTTCACCTTCTAGCTGTGTTGTTATACTAGACATCACTGCACTGGTCACTGTTTCCAAGATGTACAGCCCCTCTCTTTGATGCCCCTTGAAGATCTCATCACCGTTAAGTTGTCCAATGCAGAAATTCTCTGTAAACTTGCAAGAAATCGCTTTCTTTGCTAGCTTAGCACAAGAGATCAAGTTGTAACCAAATTCAGGTACGAATAACACTCCCCTGAGTTCTAAAATACATCCGCCGCATTCATTTGTCAGTTCAACAGGGACCTCTCCAATGCCTTTCACTGGAACTTTGCCCTTTCCCATGTTTATGAATCCACTCGCAGGGCTAATAGATGAAAACATAGCCTCACTTTTACAGATGTGGTCAGTGGAGGCACTGTCCAATAACCACTGATTGTCGTTTATTCGCAACGCAGCGAGGTTCACCGCGCTAATGCACAAAATTACCCTTGATTTACTTTCGCCACCCTTTCCTTGCTGGCTCATTTCTGTAATATAATCATCACTGACACCTTTTACTGAAGGGCTACTACATTCACGAGCCATGTGTCCCTTGCCGTTACAATTGAAACATCTCACTTCTAATTTATTCGGGCACGCTTTAGCCAAATGTCCAACCTTATTACATCTGTAACATCTTTGTCCCTCAATACCTGCACCTTGGGCAGCTGCTTCACCTTTCTGGAAGTTCTGTCTCGTTGACTGGAATGGCTGAAACTGATTTACAGCCCCTCTACCTCAGCTACTCCTATTATAATTGGATGCGAGCGCTCCTTGCACTGGCTTGTCACGATCTTGATCAAGCGCGTCGTCTTCCTGCAACAAGGCTGCCTTCACTTTCTGTGATGTGAGGTTTTTATAGACTCTGAAACACACCAGGTCTGAATTTCTCAAGCAACCTAAGCCTAGCGTGTAACCTATGAGTGTCCTGGGCTCCAACTTTAATCCCTCTAAAAGTTGCGAAACACTATATGTTCGAATGTAGCAGTTTTTAACGAAGTGTGAAGTTTTTCTTGAGGTTTTATTAATTTTTTTGATGAAATCTTTATGACCAGGGTCCCAAGTGCTCGGGGCATATTCAAGGTGTGGCCTACCCAGAGCGAGGTAGCATCTCTCTTTTACCTTTTTATCCGAGGACCTTCCTCTTATACGCTTAAAAAAACCTTGTTTCGTTAATGCCATGATTCTTATGTTTTGTATGTGTGTTCCCCTTGATGTATCAGAAGTTAAGGTAATCCAGGATATTTTAATATATTTTTTGTATCTCCTGTTACCAGTGTGTCTTTGTTTTCCTATTATTGAAGAATGTCAATATCTTATTAGTTAATCTTCCCTGTTCCATGCGGTATAAGCATCCAAATAACATTAGTGTTCTTCTTCTAATAATGTATGATATATTTTCCATCTGCTTGAATGGTACCTGTTTTCCTCTTCTTGATTTAGAATGGTCCTTTGAGCTTAGAGGTTCTTGTATTTTTTGCAGAATTTTCCTCGTTATGATTTTCAGCTGCTTCATTAGTTCTGTCAAGTCAGAAATTTGGCTGCAGATATGGCTTCAGGGCAGATCAATTTTTGGTAAAATCAGGGTTGATTGATTTAAATCACTTGATTTAAATCATAATGTGATCTATATGGTTGATTTTTAAAGAGTCAAAAAAAGGAAACCATATGTGTATAATTTTGATTTTTATTTCTTTGTAAACACATTGAATGGGCAGTTATCCTAATGGTGGCTCTCAAATAGCTGTAGCTCAAATAGCTCTCAAAGATGCTGTAGGTGAATAAATGCAGTATGAACATTTAAAAAAATCTTAGTTTTCAGTTTTTGAATAGAAAATACAATCAGCATTAAGAAAATCATCAATTAAAATCGATAGATAATATATTTTACTACAATTTTTTATTCATGATTACAATGCATATGTCACTAAGAACAAGCTATTGAAATAAATTATTAGAAAAATTCTAAGACCCACGTCAATTTTTACTGTTGGAAGTGAGTAGCCAATCTGTCAGCTCAAAATACATGTGTGGAATCAAGAAAAACTAT
This sequence comes from Ceriagrion tenellum, assembly GCA_963169105.1. Lineage (NCBI taxonomy): Eukaryota > Metazoa > Arthropoda > Insecta > Odonata > Coenagrionidae > Ceriagrion > Ceriagrion tenellum. The sequence continues at coordinate 56,062,334 of OY720641.1, forward strand.
CATGCTATTTCTGCTGGTTACAAGTGGAAGGCAATGCACTATGAAGGCACAGTAAAAGGAAGAAGAAAACATTCTCTAATTGCATTTAGAAAAATTTTGCTTTGAAGTTGCGTATTTTACAGCATGAAGAGCAAATTGGGCCCTATACAATTAGGCAGTCATAATAATGATTAAATGAATTACAGACAAAGTAAGTGATACAAGATATTAATAAATACTGTGTGAACATGAATAGCAAGTATTTTTATATTGAAAAGTATATACACAAAAAAAAGTTATGCATGAGTCCTAAAGAATGAGGACACCTACATTGGATGGCTATCATTTATTTCATCATGGTTGTATAAGAAAACTAATTTAGCAGCTTTATTGTTTCCTGATTTTTTCCTCAGTTTTGAGTGAACTAAGTTAAAAGTAGAAAAAACTCTCTCCACTCCAGCTGATGATGCTGGGCAGATGAAAAGCTGTTCAGTTATTTTCATGATGGAATTTCCTTGGCCTTCATTCAAGGTATTCTCCTGAGACCTCCACCACTGCAATGCAGATACATTATTGAGAACCTCATCTGAAAACATATATTTTTGAAATGGATCACTCTTGGCCAAATATTTAACTGCTATTGAATAGAATAGATTTATTTGCCCAATAGATACATTACAAAAGGTAAAATCCATTACAAATGTAAGTACATAAGGCACGTCATTAAAAAAAGAGAAAAAAGTAAGCAGATACATATCAATCACGGGAAGTCAAATAGTCACTAACTTTGTAAAAACAATTCTCCACAAGATAACAAAAAACCAGCCTTTTAAACGCCATCAATCTTTTTTCATTTTTTATAGCTTGCGGCAAATGATTATATAATTTTGCACACATTAAATAAGGTCCTTTCATCGTTGTACATAGGTTAGATGTCAGCATGTGAACATCATCGCAGCTTCTTGTTTTATAAGAATGGTAGCAGTTATTTGACTTAAAATCTGACAGATGTTTTCTTGCATACAGAACAGCATGGTATATATACACAGATGGAAAAGTCAAGATCCCTAACTTACCGAAAAGAGGTTTACAATGAGCCCGATAAGACTCATTACACATGGTCCTCATCAACTTTTTTTGGATTAAGAACACATTGTTTGATAATGTGGAATTACCCCAAAATATAACACCATATGAAATCTGGGAATAAAATAGACCGTAATAAAGAGTTTTAAGTACATTTATACTTACAGTATGTTTTAGAACAGATACCAGATAAAAAATTGAATTTAACTTTTTACACAAGTTTGATACATGTTTATCCCATTTGAGATATTGATCAATATATATTCCGAGGAATTTTAAGTCTTCCACAGCATTAAAACCATTGTTTGCAAATAGTTGGCAGTTATTCTCACATTTATTACTTTTAACTGAAAAGAATACTGCTTGGGTTTTCTGACAGTTTAATATGAGATCATTGCTATTGCACCAGCTTAACATTTTTTGATTAACCACTTTACCAGAAGTAATCAAATCATTTAATGTTTTGCTAAAAGTTACAAAACTCACATCATCAGCAAAGATCACACAATTATTTTCTACACTTGACTTCAGGCTCAAAGGTAGGTCATTAATGAAAATCAGAAAGAGTATTGGACCGAGAACAGATCCTTGTGGTACTCCTTTAGTTACTTCTTTAGAGGAAGACAGATAGGTATCACCATCTCGTTTATAGGCCACCTTCTGATATCGCCGAGATAGATATGTCTTCAGCCAATTCAGTGCAACACCTCTTATGCCCAGCAGCTGGCATTTTAAGAGTAGCTTTTCATGATTTATAACATCGAAAGCTTTACTCAGATCAAAATAAATACCCATAACTTTATATCTCTCATTGATATGTTGTAGGATGTGGTCGACCATTTTAAACAAAGCTTGCTCAGTTGACCTTGCCTTTCTGTAGCCAAACTGATTGCCAGAGAGGAGGCTGTGATTTTCAAGGTAATCAACAAGTCTTCTGCAATAAACATATTCAAATATTTTGCCAAAATGAGGAATAATAGAAATTGGTCTGTAATTATTTAATTCACTCCTGTCTCCCTTATTTTTATAAACTGGTATCACCTTGGAGATCTTGAGAGCATCAGGATATTCACCTTCAGCCAGGGACTGGTTAACCAGAGATAGTAGGGGATCAAGAATTATGTCCCCCACTCTGAAAAATTATTTGACCACACAAGCCTTCAGTATCAGCTGATTTTTTACCTCCTACTTTAGTTAAATACTGTTGTAGTTCAGTTTTATCACAGGGTCTTAAATAGAACGACTTACATGATACTGAGTTCGGATGGCAGGGTATGGTAGGCACAGTGTTCTGTAGGACTGGCTTTTGTAAAAAGGCATTATTAAATGCATTTGATATCTCAACAGGGTCGATAATTACATTTCCATATTCATCTTTTATGAAATCAGAAGTCTCAACTAATTTTGAGATTGAGCTATCCTTAATAAATTTCCATGCCTCTTTGGAGTAATTGGAAGCATTTTTTATGCGTAAGTCATTGTACTCCTTTTTGGCTTTCTTTATACAGTATTTATAATGTTTTTTAAAAATTTTATATTGAGAATGCAACTGATGGTCATTAGAAGACAATGTTTTAAGTGACATGTTTTTCAAGTCATTAGACATATTTATAATTTCAGAAGTCAACCAATTTTTTCTACCTGTTCCTGTTATTGGAATAAATCCCTTTCCTGCTTATGCTTCTTCAGCAAAAGCCATGGCCAAATTCTTTTCCTCCTCTGTCAAGCTATATTTCTTTTGCTTTTGATCTAAAAGATAAGGCAAGTAGTGTGCAGGAGTCATAGCTTGGCAATATCTTTCATTCAGTTTTAGCAATACATTGGGATTTACGTGCTGCCTTGCCAGGTTGTCTTGAAGTTCTTTCCAAACTCCAAGGCACATACGTATAGTACAGCTATTTTGTTGCACTTTGTCTAAAGCTGTGGCTGTGGGCTTCATTTTTGAAAGTAAGTCTTCTACATTTCGTTTTATGCCTTTTATGTTTGATACCTTTATTTGAACCAGCTTATCTATTTTAGTCTTTTTTTCTTCACAAATCTTCATCAAAGTTGCCCAGTTTTTTACGTAACATTCAAGAGTATCTGCAACTGTGTTCCATCGAACCTCTGTGGGAATAACAAGACAAGACCCTGCTTTCCCAGTTTCTAATTTAAATTGTGATGATGCAAAGTGACTGTTCCTGAAGTACTTAAAAACAAATGTGACATGCTCTGATACATTATTCATATGAAGATCTTGACTCAACAAATGTAGAATATTAGCCGAGCAGCCATATGTAATAAGTTCTACCGAGTTATCATCTAGCAAAGCTTTTCTAATTCTATTCATGTTGGCTGCATTGTCGGTGACAAAACTTCTGACGTGACAGCCAACTTCTTTCTCGCACTTATCAATCGTTGTTGAAGCTAAATGTTTCAAATACTCCCAAGTATGAGGTTGACCTGACGTATCTACTGAGTCAAGTAAAACAGACCTGCCACTTTCTCCCAAGACAGTGAGACAAACAATTGGCTCGTTGTGGATGTTCGACCAGCCATCCATGCTTAGGTTATCGACTTGTCCACGAAGTGGCTCAGACCAGTTTATTGCGCTTCTCGTATGGCCTCCTCCAAGTACACATTGAACCGTGCTGGTGAGAAGTTGCATTCTTGTCATGATAATTTCAGCTTCTTTAGTTTCCATCTCTCATTCGTATTGTAACGATTGTACTGTTGATAGATAATTCTTCTGTCATCGTAATCCATTCCCAGTTTGTTTCAGCAGTCTGAGCATCTTGTTCCACTCAACGTTGTCAAACTGTTTCTCCAGGTCCATGAATGCGACCTACAATGGTTTGTTCACATATATTGTTTTCTCCATGAATACTCTCAGGCAGAGTATGGCCTCCCTGGTACCCCTGTTCCACCAGTTAAACCAGTTTTGATTTGGCCATACGAGAAGCACAATAAACTGGTTTGAGAGGAATAAAGATAAACGGAGAAGAAATAAACATGCTCCGCTTCGCAGATGATATCGCAGTCATAGCTGGAAACCACGAGGATCCTCAGAGGTCACTAAACGTCATGGACCAAGTTCTCCTAGAATACAACAATAAAATAAATAAGATGAACACTAATATCCTAGTATGCAGAAGAGAGAAGCTGAATGCAGAAGTCACCCTGAAAGGAGAGAAATTAGAGCAAGTGGATTCTTTCACCTATCTTTGAAGTATCATCAAGTAGGACGGGAGAAGTACAACAGGCATCAAGCGGAGAATAGCCCAAGCTAAGATGATGTTCATGGGAAAAAGACAACTGCTGTGCTATAAGAAGGTAGGACAACAAACCAGGAAACTGTATGTGAAAACCTTCATGTGGAGCATACGACTCTATGGATTGGAAGCTTGGACCACTGGAAAAGCTGATCAGAAAAGACAAGAACCCTTTGAAACCTGGTGCTGGAGGAGAATGCTGAAGATAAAATGGACGGAAAAAGTAAGAAACAATGAAGTGTACAGAAGAGTAGAAGAGGAAAGGACCATAGGGAACACTAAACAGAAAAGAAGAACCAGGTGGATTGACACACCCTGAGACAATGGATTTATGAAGAGCAGAATTGAAGGCAAAATGGAAAAGTCCCCAGAGAAAGACCCAGGAATAAGTTACTGTATCCATCATTAGAAGAAATTGCTGCTGGAGGTGGAGATCTGATCCCAAACTCACTTCATATCTTTGTGCTCAAGGATGTGAGACGATGTGCTGCTCCTGCAGAAAGCACCACATTGCGTGCTGTAACATATGTGGATGCTGCGCTGGACATGAGTGTACTAATGGCATCCTAGGATAGGACAGTGATGTTCCCTATCTCAATCTTCAGCCTCGTGATCACCAAACTGGTACATTTTACTGTCTTATACACAGCTTCTTCACAAATAGGGAAGAATTGTCTATAATTGTTGTCTTGGTTTCATAAAGCATTGTTGATGTCGACGAGCCAGCAGCGAGACGACGTAAGTTGGTGTAGTAACCAATTCCTGTTGTTGTCGTTGTTGTTGTTTTTTTGTTGTTTAAAAACATTGCAATATCACAACATAATTATATGTTTTTTTAAATGTCTATGACTACTAGAAATAAATGCAGTTTCTGACACAGATTCTAGTCTGTGTTCATCCTTTCCGCTAAACACTTATCACAGCGAATGTTTCCTTCTTAGAAAAACTCTGGATAAGACAATCAAACTCCAGGTGTATTCCAGGGGAATTCCAGGCAGCCTAGGCTGCTAATCAAGACACAGTTGAGTGACAACCTGAATGTGCCTAGCTTCATTCGCAATGCCATCAATCATGAAATCACAGAAAAGAGTGAAGTCCGGCGATACATTTAGCATGATGAATTAATTTCAAGGAAATTCCTAGTTTTTCTGGATTATATATTTTTCAGTGGGTCAATGGTGAGATTTAAGACTTTGGTTGCCTTTGTCATTAAACTCCTGACAAAATGATTTAAAGTCACTACTCTAACTGAATTTTTAACTAATTTAGGATTTTTCCAGGAAATCTCCAGGTTTTCCTGGATATTTTCACTATCCCAGTCAGGATAATTATTTTTGTCCAGGTTGGAACCTAATTTACCAGAGTAGTAAATGTGTCACTTTAACACAGTCTTTTAAATTTTACATGAACTCATTGTGACTGAAGGTAGCAGTTAATAACAATTAACAAAATTCAGTGTAAATCATATCATTGACAAATATTGTTTCTACACAAATATTAAAAAAAGATATACTCCATTTCTTGAAAATACAGTCTGTAGTCTTTGTAGGTAGTTATTATTTGGCACAGTATGCTGTGGGTATGGAAATGTCCCCTTAAATAATTTATTTTCCATTTTCTCGTTTTGCATCCTTATCTCTATTACTTTATTGAATATTTTCAAACTTAAATTTATCAAAGTAGATTTTTACTAGACTATCATCATGCAGTAGAAAAAAAATTAAACATATGGGTTTCCTTTTAAAATAGTTATTTCATGCAGCCATTGATTGACAGCAGTTAATGTTTTATGCATTAATATATTCAACCCCTGGGGCTACGGACTAGCAACATTGACAAATATAAGGGCCTTGCCTAAGACCACCAAAGTTTGGCAATGTTGGGCCCAGGCTAAGGTTAGATGCATGATCATTAATACAGTCACTGTGGCGATTTTTTATTTACTATGATGATTTCGTTGGTGAAAGAGATATCTCTGTGGGTATTATTTTGCCACCTGAGGCCTGCATTATTTATTTACTGTATTGCACTCAAAGGGTGAGTTCATGGTTTACCATGATACATCAAAGTGACACACCCAGGTAGCGTAAAAAACTGTGTGTTCCCAAACAATGACCAGTAACAATTACCATATGATAATTTAAAAATTATTATGTAATGTCAATATTACAAGAATCTTAATGTATTCATTAAATTAATAAGGTTCATTGGCAATGAATACACAACAACCCAAATTTGGGTGTGGCAACCTTTTGTGTTTATAATAGGGGCAGACACAGGCTACTCCCCTGCTGTCTCAAAATATTTCATTAATCATTACAGCTAAAAAAGCTGAAACTCACCTTGATTGTACATTTTATCCATTCCTGTAATGGTGCCAGGCAACTCCTTGTCAGCATTTTCTGATGTGTTTCTTCATCCTCTCCACCAGTCCTTGCATCTCTACTCCGCAATTCCTACATGTTGCCTTTTTTCCTGATCCAACTTTTTTTTCTAAAAACTTTTCCCATACTGGGTCTCTTTTTTGGCCAACTTGTCCACTTACCTTCAGTACCATATGCACAGAGGATAAGCTCCCTCAAGGCTTGTGGCAATACTAAGCTTGTGTTGTGAATTTGACCCTCAATATATAGGAGCACTCAGCAATGCAACTTTGTTTGGGTTCATCATTTGTGTGGTTCAGAATGAGAAAAAGGGTTTCAGTGTTTCATTTTTTCAAGAAGAGGATCAATGGGAGAAGTGTATCATTGTATTTTTAGTAGTCCCCTGTCATGCTGGTGAAACTGGCAGATACTGTTGCATTATGTATTTTTTGGGTATTGGAGAGGTAAAGACTTCATATCGTATTACATAGGGAGTTGGGGCCAGAGGTAACCTTATATTTCACCCTTGATTTCTTCACTGCTGAGATCATTGTACTTATACATTGTATTACTTGTACATCCCTTACTTCTGGTTCAGGGGTCACAGTGAAGGACTATGATTAGAATGACTATGAATGCATGTAAAATATGAAAAGAATGTATAACACCCATCGAAAAAAGATTGTTTTCTGATTAAACTTCAATTCATAGGCACCATACCAAGTTGCACTAGCTGAATTTTTCTAAATGTCATATGCTTTAGAACCGCGTAAACTAGCATATTTGCTACTTCCAGTAGTAATTTATTATTTTGCAGGCATCAATTGTAATTTGATGCCATCCACATTTTCATAGTGTTTTTCCCTTGATTGATTTTCCCCTGTTGTATCAAGTTTAGAGTATGTTACCTCTTAGCACAAACGATTAATCTCCAATAATTAATTAGATTATAATTAATAGTAAGGCATTGATGTGTCTGCCTGTAACTTAACTGAAGAAATAGGCACACTGATGGATGGAATAGTGCAATAAATTTGAAAAGTGAACAGCGTTGATATGTTTACTATTACATCATCATAAAAATTGCAGGAAAAAATCTGTGATCATCTCAAGAGTTCATTAAAGTCATGAATATAGTATACAGCAAATAAAGGCCACCATGATAAACCATAATCTTTGAAAGACTATAGGAATGAATGAAATCCGTTTTAAATTAAAAAATCAAAGTTTAATTTCAAAAAGTCATCACTTTTGGTTGTTTAAAATAAAAATCTGTAAGAGAGAGAGACTCGGTAATTTTCCTTCCACACCTATTCCATCGTGTGTTGCAGTTTTGCCACCCCCCTTACATTCCACCTGCTTCCGGAGAGCTCTCTCGCCTCAGCCAACACCTAGAGTCAGCACGGACTATGTACCGTCGCATGATCGAACATCGAGAGCTCTCTCGCCTCATCCAACACCTAGAGTCAGCACGGACTATGTACCGTCGCATGATCGAACATGCGGCGTTTACGAGCCAATAAGGTGGCCAGGTAAAGTCACGAGGTGACGCTAAGGTGTACAAGTGGAAGGAGACGGCGTTGCTGCGTGGTCAGTTGGCCGCGAGATGTAACGGAGTCAACACAATAAAGGTCTGGTCTCTACCTCGCTCTTGTTCTGTTCCCTGTACTCCCTCTGACGGACCCCAAATCCCTTCGCGGGTTAACAATTGGTGTCAGAAGTGGGATTTGGTCAACATCTGTCCCCTCAGAGGCGAATATATATCAGAACAGGTAAGACCATGGCATCTCGTGTTAGTTTTGGAGGCCGGGAAGTGGAGCTCCAACAAGCCGTTAATGAGCTGAGTACGCGCCTCCAGGAAGTCGAGGAGGAGAATCGGAGGATGAAAGAGTCGGGCGCGGCGGCCGTGGATAGGTCAAGACCGCAGTTCTCATTCTTTACCGCCGTAAGTGAGTTCGGGGGTAGGGCGGAGGAGGATATTGACTCCTTCTTCTCAAAATTAGAGGGGATAGCGGAGCTGAGTGGGTGGTCCGAGGGAGAAAAGCTGAGAGTCGCGAAGCTACGAATGTGCGGGGATGCGGCCGTTTTTATTCGCACGAAAGACCTGTGTCGCGAGACCGAATCGTACTTAGAATTCAAAAATGAACTCACCTCGCGTTATCGATCTAAGAAAACAGCCAGGTTTTTCCGGGAAGTGCTTTCGACTCTCAGAATAAATCCGGGTGAAGGGATCGAGCCGTTCGCGGATCGAGTGAGAGCCATAAACGCGCGAACGTACTCAATGGAAGGAACCGCGGAGCAGGTCGCGGAAAGACGAGCAGAGGCGGATCAAAGGGCGCTCGACACGTTCTTGCGCGGGCTATCCGGAGAGATAGGGCACCAGTGCCGATTGACCGCCCCGGAGACCTTCGATGCCGCCATCAGCACTGCCATCCGCATCCAGGAAGCGGAGAGCAGACCGAGGGAGAACCCGCCAACCCGTCGGGTATTCCAGACCACTGGGCAGCGCACCTGCTTTTCCTGCGGACAGCCCGGACACATGGCGAGGGATTGCAGCGGGGGAAGGAAATGCTTTGCCTGTGGCAGGGAGGGCCATTTCGCTCGCGATTGCCGGAACCGCCAGCGAACTCCTGCGACTGGGGGTTTAAACGGAAACGGGGTCGGAGAAGCCGCCGTATCCGACCCCTGGTAAGTGTGGTGCTTCCTCGCATTGGACGAGGAGGAGAGGATCAAGATTTGGTGGCAGTAGTGAACATTTTTGGGAGGGAGTGTAGAATGCTCGTAGACACGGGTGCCCAAATTTCCCTTGTTCTACGCAGCGTGTGTGGGACAAATGGGATTAAATCGTCTTCCGTTAGAGTGTTAGGGATAACGGGCGATAGGATGTGGAATCATGGGGAGAAATTAGTAAACTTTCGTGTGGGAAACACTAGGTACGACTTGCCGATGCAAGTAGTAGATCATCTTTCGGGTATCGAGGGTATATTAGGCTTAGATTTTTTGAGGAAATACGGGGCGGTTATCAATGTGTGCGCCAAAGAACTCAACGTGGGAAACCAGAGGTGGTCGTTGGGTCGTGACGTTGGAACGACTGAACGTGTGAAGGGGAAGGAAACTCATATTTGCGCTGAAGGTGTAGAAGTAAGACTTGATCGCGCAGAAGTAGTCCCTCCGCGCAGCGAGAAACGCGTGTGTGTAGCGATTTCGAGTGATAAGCTTTTTGGGGGGCTCGAGGTCATTACAGAGCCAGCACTGGAAAGTGTCGAGGGGTGTGCTGTGGCGCGAGGATTGTGTAAGATAGACTGTAGTAATCGAATTGTCGTACAGGTGGCGAATTTTGGGAGGGAAGAGGTAGTCCTCCGCAAGGGCACTGTATTGGCCACATTGGGTGACGTGTATCGGGACGAGGCCGCGGTTGAAGGAAGGGAGTGCCACATTAGGGCGGTGGAGGATGTCGCGAGCGACGTCGATTTCGAAGAAAAATTGCGCCACCTCGGCGACAAGGAGAGGAATGCCTTGATACCGGTGCTCGAGGAGTATAAGAACTTGTTCTGCTCGAAGGGTAGTTTACCAGCCACTGACATTGCTTACCATCACATCCCCACGGGGGACGCCAAGCCAATTTACCGACGCCCGTATAGGACCCCACATCACCAAAAACCTCTCGTGGAGGAATTTGTACGAGAGCAATTAGAAGCGGGGATCATCACGCCGAGTGAAAGTCCGTGGGCATCTCCGGTGGTTATAGTCCCAAAAAAGTCGTTGGATGGGAGGCCTAATTTCCGTTTTTGCGTTGACTTCCGCCAATTAAATGCCGTGACGACCCCTGATGTGTACCCTATTCCAAATATAGTGGACACTCTCGATCATTTGGGCGGTTGCGATTATTTCACCACGATCGATCTAACGAGTTCGTACCATCAAATCCCGATGCATCCTAAATCGCAGCAAAAGACTGGCTTCCTAGTAGAAAGTGGGCATTACGAGTATAAGCGTATGCCATTCGGCTTACGAAACGCCCCCGCCACATTCCAGAGAATGATGGACGGCGTGCTCCGCGGGTTAAAGCCAACTCAATGTATGGTTTACCTCGATGATGTAATCGTTTTTAGTAAAGGGATCGAAGAGCACGCTGAGAGACTAAGGCGGGTTTTGGAGAAGTTGAACGGTGCAAAATTGTCCCTAAAGTTTGAGAAGTGTCAGTTCGCACTCGCTGAAGTAAAGTATTTGGGCCACATCATCTCGCGAACGGGTCTCCACCCAGACCCCGAAAAGCTTGAAGCCGTGCAAAAGTTTCCTGTGCCGACAAGTGTGAAGGAATTGCAATCGTTTCTTGGGCTCGCAAACTATTATCGGCGATTCGTCGATCAGTATGCGGAAATAGCCAGGCCCTTGACTAGATTATTGAAAAAGGGAACATCGTTTACCTGGACGCCGGATTGCGAGGGGGCAATGAATTCCCTAAAGAATTCTCTGACGGCAAGCCCCGTGCTTGTTTACCCCGATTTTCAAAAACCCTTCATCTTGTCTACTGATGCTAGCAATATCGCCGTTGGGGCCGTTCTATCACAAGAGGTTGATGGAGAGGAGCATCCGATTGCTTTCGCTTCCCGGCAGCTGAATTCCGCGGAGATGAATTATGGGACCACTGAACGGGAATTGTTAGCAGTGGTTTGGGGAGTGGGTCACTTTCGATGCTATTTATATGGGCAAAAATTTAAAATCATAACAGATCATGCCGCACTGAAATGGCTCTTCAGCATGAAGGACCCGAGTAGTAGACTGATGAGATGGACCTTAAAGTTGGGTGAATATAACTATACGGTAGAGCATAAACCGGGGAAACAGCATTTAAATGCTGATGGGTTAAGCAGGAAGGTAAGGCGGGTGGAGACCACGGAGACTGTTTGGGAAAATGATGTCGGAAAGGCGCAAAAGGGGGATTCCCAGTGCGAGGTGTGGCGTACACAACGAGGTTTTGTGATGAAAGGGGAAATCTTGTATCGAGAGACGGGGAGGGGATTAAGAATTGTGGTCCCTGAGGGTATGAAGACGCAAATTCTACGGCAGTATCACGAACATCCCTTATCTGCTCATACAGGGGTGCCATCTACCTTGAACCGTATTGAGCCTTTATACTGGTGGCCTACCTTGCATTCCGATGTGAAACGATTCGTGAGGGATTGCGTGTCATGCAGTCGTCGCAGCCCATACGGGAGGACGCGGGCACCACTGCAGGAGTTGCCTGAGGCAAGGGCGCCGTTTGAATTAGTGGCCCTTGACATTGTAGGACCTATGCCCTTGACAGACAGTGGTCATAAATATATACTTTCCATCCTAGATCACTTTTCGCGGTATTTGGTGATGGTTCCGTTGAGTGACCAAACAGCAATGACAGTGGCAGAGGCGTTCGTAAAGCGGTGGGTTTTAAGATTTGGGGTTCCTAACACACTACTGAGTGATCAGGGGACAAACTTTACATCAGAGTTGTTTACGAACGTGTGCAAATTGCTTAATATTAAGAAGCTTCGCACGTCACCTTTTCATCCGGAAGGCAACGGGAGAGTGGAGAGGGTACATAGGACGGTGGCGGTGATGATAAGCCACTACATAAACTCAAAAAATTCTGATTGGGATGCGTGGCTGGCCTTTGCCGTGTCGGCCTATAATACAAGTGTGCACACTAGTACCAAAGCCTCCCCCCATGAAGTAATCTTTGGCTTCCCTATGCGGTCCCCTTTCGAGTGCTTCGATCCAAGGGATAAGGAAATCAAGGGAGATTACGTGGTCGGGCTACGCGAGAGGTTAAAGGAGATTTGGGGAAAATGCCGCGCAAGCGGTAGGAAGGCTCAACGGGAGAGTAAAAGACAATACGATAAGAGGAGCAAAGCCGTTCATTACCGCTGCGGGGAGTACGCGTACTTGAGTGACCCCCAAATAAAATCTGGCCGAGTAAAGAAATTTCACTCCCCGTGGGCTGGACCTTTTCGAGTGATTGAGGTAGTGTCGGACGTGAATGTGCGGTTGGAGCTCCCCTTCCGTGAATTGTTGGTACATAAAAATAGGTTAAAACCATACTTTGGTCCTATCCCCCCACCCTCAACCGGCAGATACAGAGAGAGACGCCGAGGCCGCCCAAGGAAGACCTCGACGGTAGTGGATGAAGCGACCAGCTGTGCACCCGTTCCTAGTGTTGTGACGCCTCCCACTTTCTTCCCGCCCATACAGAGTGCTTCAAACCCCTCCAGCCCTCCCCTCATTGAGTCCTCGACGCCCGACGTGCCTCCGTCTAGTTTTCCCCTCGACGAGACCCTCACCTTGACGACGGAGGCACATTCCGAGGAAGGACGCAGGCCATCGGAGAGCATCACAACAAACCATATCAGCAGCCCGTCTCCCTCTTCGAGTGCCCCCTCCCCGAACTTCCCTCCCAGATCGCCTTACCCCCTGCGTTCGAGGCAGGCCGCCCAGCAGACGTCATCGGCAGAGACCACGGACAAGGAGCTTCCTCGTGGGAAAGAGGAGGAAGACGCGGCTCAGCCAACTGAACGCCCGTATAACCTGAGACCCAGATAGTGTTAAAAAAAAAAAGAAGAAAAAACAGCATGTGTGGGGTAGCGCTGTGTGTAGTGGTCGTGTTTTGGGTGTTTGCGATTGCTTGGTATTATTGGTATGACAGCCCGGGCGCCATATGTGAGGTTGTAGAGGAAATACAATGATCATGGGGTGGGCTAGGGTTTCATTGGGTCTGCTGAGGGTCGCAGAAAATGGATTGGAGGGTGTTCTATTTTGTTTTATTTTGTTTTGTTTGGGGTATTTCTGTTGCGACAAATTGAGTGTATGTCCGTGAAGTGAATTGATGATTACATTGTGGTGAAGGGTTTTACTTATTTAACCTCATGATGAATTTTATTGCTTAATCAAATAAATTGTTGCATTAACGGGAAGGGGCTGTTCTGTACGTATGACTTATTGAAACTTTATTGAACACCATGTTCTCGGGAAAATGACATTGTATGTATTGGGTTCTGGAATGTACAATAATTGTAATTGTGTTACTGAAGAATTTGAAGTGGACGTAATTGTTTTGAATGTAATTGTTTAAAATTGTCTGTAAGCCAATTTTAAATTGTGAGGGGGAGTGGTGTAAGAGAGAGAGACTCGGTAATTTTCCTTCCACACCTATTCCATCGTGTGTTGCAGTTTTGCCACCCCCCTTACATTCCACCTGCTTCCGGAGAGCTCTCTCGCCTCAGCCAACACCTAGAGTCAGCACGGACTATGTACCGTCGCATGATCGAACATCGAGAGCTCTCTCGCCTCATCCAACACCTAGAGTCAGCACGGACTATGTACCGTCGCATGATCGAACATGCGGCGTTTACGAGCCAATAAGGTGGCCAGGTAAAGTCACGAGGTGACGCTAAGGTGTACAAGTGGAAGGAGACGGCGTTGCTGCGTGGTCAGTTGGCCGCGAGATGTAACGGAGTCAACACAATAAAGGTCTGGTCTCTACCTCGCTCTTGTTCTGTTCCCTGTACTCCCTCTGACGGACCCCAAATCCCTTCGCGGGTTAACAAATCATGGTTTTTATCAGCCCTGGCTTCACATCAGGTAGCTCAAAAGCTTTTTACTCTCTTGTACCACGATCCTGTCACCAATTCTTTCCTGTTCATAAATGCCTCCTTTGCCCCATGCTATTCTTGATATTATTTTTTCTAGCAGTGTCCATTTTCCTCTAATGTGTTGCTTAAGTAGTTTTGTCAATAAATTTATTTCCAGTGAAACAATAATAGACATATAAGAGGTAATCTGTGTCTGTCAGTAATACATAGTTGAAATGAAATCCAATTGAACCAGTCTTGGACACATGTTTAAATGCAATAATGCAGAAAATCAAATTTCATACAACCACCTATAAATATCAAAATTCCATGAAAAATCATTGGTTATGTTAAAAGTATTCGTAGCAATCATTATAGAAGTACAGAACAATTGATTTTTTAGTTAATTAACAGTTTTTGCCGGAGGGCTCCAAAAAATCCAATTTAAATAAAAAAAATCAACAAAAATTATTTTTTTGAAAAAAATCATGATTTTTATCAATCCTGGTTAAAGTTATTTAGATTGTTTATTAAGATGCCATTGGTGTGGAGATATAATGTTAAAATCGATAAAAGTCTTTAGTTTTCAATATGAAAGATGGTTTTACAGGCAAGAATGTAAATTTTTCACCGTCAGCCTGTGTGTGAAACTCACCTAGTATGATTGCAGTACTTGCTTTTTTCTATATGCTGCCTTTGATATCCCAGAAAGATCTGATTTGGTGCATGGTATATCTCTCAGAATTGTCCTAATTGCTCTTTTCTAGGAAATCTCTGAATTTGAGACTGGTCCCAAAGGTCAATAGGTGAACACATACTACATTGAAATTTTTATGACTCGCCTACCCTTCAAGATATAGAGATATAGAATTCATTTTATGCTACTTCTTTCCCATGAACTGTTCCTAGATTAGCTGGATGTACTGGTTTTAGCACTGGCCCATGTCTTAAAACTAATGATGGTGGAGAGTTTATGGTGAAACTTCATCTTCTGTACTTGGATGAAATTAGGAGAGTACTTCAGATGCAGTTGTCTATCTGTTGGCTGGATATTAAACTGTGACCCCTTGTTGTCTTATGCTCAGAGTAGCATATTAGAGCCAGTAATCAGTTCCTATCAACCCTTCTGCCAGTATTTTGACCTCAGGCAAAGTCTGCCAAGGAATTGGCTCACTCCTAGTGAGAAGAGCATTTGATGGACAATCAGCCAAATGCACTCCTCCTAGTGGTGCCCGATGGAAATGGAATCATTTATGCTTTCCGCAAATGACTGAGTCGCTGAGCCCCTACAACCCAACCGACCCTTGTGGCGGGGGTGACTAGCGTAAACTCGCTTCTTTGATTGTTTAAGAGGGGCATGAATAGTTTATGGTGAACGTGATTTCAAACCCTGGAAAGGGAGGCTTGGAGCTGCCTTTAATAATGAAGCAGAATCCAGGTTTCTGATGCCAAAAGAAAAATCTAGGTTTCTTGGTTTTATTATGTGGTAAACCTAATTGTGACCAAGTTTTAAACCATTACCCTACCCAAAAACCCTCTCCCTATACATTGCCCAATGGTTCAGGGCCAGTCCATCTTTGGCCTATGGATGATCTCACAGGATAAAACACATGGCGTAGGTGCCTGGGGATCCAGCCAGCGAAACTATCCTTCCTACTTATTAAAAAAGGACTTTGAACTGAGAATGTTCAGTACATGGCTCATTAAAACGGTGGTCATGGATAGCCTAACCCATTGCCACTACTGAGACATTTTTATTTAGTAAAACACTCAACATACATACCATTTGCTTTCATCCTTTTCCTCTTTTCCTTTAAGTCCTTTTCCATACTTCTTCCCTTAATTGTATAGTTGGTGTCCAAACATCCCCTGTCACACACCTCTATGGCAGCTCAAAGGCTTATCTGTATGCTGATAAAGGACCAAAACCATCCCCTAGATACATTACTGTTCCACCTGCTCTCTCCTGAGAATTAATTGTTCATCTATTCAGTTATTTATATTGCAGTTTATATTCCTGTTCACTCCATTTACTATTTTTGACATGTGTGATGTTAAAGTTGAGGTTCTGTACTCTTCTGCTACTTCTTTACTTTTATTTGTTATTGTAAACAGTACTGTCCCTACCAACTCTTATGACCCTGTACTTCAGTATTAAACCTGATAGATGGAACCCAATGGCTTAAATAATGTTCTCTCCTTCTTTTGCTTAATCACTCTCGTGAGAATGACTTAATGTGTGGTGCCTCATTGGTGCTTATTTCCTGGGAGCGGATAACTTGCTCTATGCATCAAATTTCACAGTCGTAAACAATGATCTTTGAAAATCCTGCCCACCAAAAGAACTAGTGGCTGTCCAATGATTGGAAAACTCTTGCCATATTGTGCTGGTGTATTTTCTCCTCCTCAGCTGTAGACACCAAATGCCTGTGTCTACTGCAGAGTTCTCAGCAGTTAATCAAAAATGATGATGAATTGCAGTTAGTTGTTGTGAAGTGCACCACGCTTTTTGGAGTCTGTCCTAGATAAGAGCACAGTTGATATATAGTACTGATTTAGCTTAGAAAGAAATTTAAGGAAAATATTTTTTTGACGACCGTATGATTTTAACAAAGGCCATCATTATGGATACTTTGGTTGAAGGATTTTCTTTCCCAAACGGCTTGGGATATTTACTGATGGGCTGGATTTCAGTAAATTGTGATATTGTCAGTGACTGGGTAGAGCCAACTCACCTTCGGTTATTGAGAGTGCTATTGCTAGTGCTGTGGGAAGCCTTGCCACCATTCTCCGAAGATAGTTCCAGTGTTGAAATGGTCTTCCCTCCATCCTTTGCCCGTACCCATTTCCAATCCTGCCCAGTAACCCAACATAATCCTTTCCATCCTTGTTTGCCACCCCCACAATGCCTCAACACCGTCCCAATTCTCCTCTGTCTCCTTCCTCTCTCTCTTCCATGCCTGCTCACCCTCTTGCCGGCTCTACACCTTTCCTGCAACCATTGCACCGTAACGTCTTCCGCCTCATCATCCCCCAAATCAACCTTCCCCTCCCCTGCTCCCAGCCATATCCCAGACATGACCAAATTGTGCTCTTCTGCAGCTTCCTCCACCAGAATCGGCTGCTCTTGTGGCTGTGGTTCTTCCTCATTGTCGTCTTGTTCTCCACATGGACACTTGAAGCTTATGTCGAGGAAGGAATAACGCAGCACAATCAGTCCTACTGCTCTTTGCTGCCAAACGATGAAACCGACTATTAATAAGTAATCTACCAGTAAAGGTAGTTTACAGGTAAAGGTACTGTATTATCCCTAAACAGGGGTTCCGATCACCTCAAAAGCTATAGTGCAACCCCCCAAATTCCTCTTTACCCCTTAAAATTTGCATTTACAAAATCTTGCCTCCTCCCTTTCCCCCCCACCCTCCCCTAAAATATCTAAAATATTTCAGATAAACTGTTTCTTTCTCACTTTTCAAGATAACGATAAATCTTTTTATGCACAATATTTTATTTATTTCCTTCTATCATGAAGAAAGTTTTCCAAATCTTTTCCCTCCCACCGGCCCTGCTCCAAAAATAACATTTAGAATGTCACAGATCATATTTGTCACTCTCGTCGTCCAGATTTTTAAATTTTATTTTCTTTTTTTCTGCCTTTGTTATTAAAATAATTTTTCAAATGCCTTATCCCTCAAAATTTCAATGGTGCAACTTGCACCTCGTAACCCCTATGTATTCACCCCTATCCCTATACAGGGCCTCTAGTTTCAGGTAGTTTTTCCGATGATTTCCCTTATAGTAGTCATAGCTGAGACCATATTCCAATTTCATTTATTTATTCCAGCAGTTGTAAGAAGCATGAAGGAAATATTTTAATATTAATGGCGCAAAGTTATTATTATTGTGTGACTGAAATGCTCAGTAATATGTATACCCATAGAATATATTTGTGCTCTTGTTATTCTTCATATATATTAGTTCCTGGTGTTATAAGTATTTAGAAATCACACAAATAAACTCAAATACATGCACGATGCTAAGTTCTTTCCATGAATACTAGCTGTGGGGCTATGGTAGATTTAATATCTGCGTGTAGACGCTCGTCTACATTTAATTGCTGCTTTTAAGTAAGCCCTTAGTGCACATGCGGTATAGACTAGGGTCTACTATGCGGTGTAGACTAGGTCTACACTATTTTGTGCAAAATGTACTATCACCATAGAATGTGAGCAAAAGAGCAATTATCGTGCATTTTCTAATAGGTAGCTGGGCTTATTTAATGACATTTCTAACATTAGTGCATATGCTCAACAAAAGGCCACCAGATTCCATAATCGATGTTTTGTACAAATTAGATGCTCAATTATCATCATTTTCCTCGAAAGATAACAAAAGCGTAATAATTATCGGTGGGGATTTCAACCTCCCAGCTATAAATTGGAAAACCAATAACGTCGAACCAAGTGCAAGGAAGCGTGATATAAGCGAGGCCTTACTTAATACATATTCAAACCACTCTCCTACTCAAATAGTAAACTTAAATAAAAAATAGTAAGTAAAGTAACTTAAAAGTAAGTTAAAAATATTTTATTAAGTTAAGTAACAAAACAAAGGAGCTTGCGGCGAGAAAAATATTCATTGCTCAAAAACGAAGAAAATAATGCACGCTACTCTATGAAACTTCAAGAAAAAAATCCTCAGTGAATTACTAGATAAAAATCCCAAGTCATTTCTGCTAATATGCGGGAGAGCTCCAGGGCGAATCTTCGGCAGTAGTCTTTACTGGATACAAACGGCAAACTGGTCACCAACAGCATCAACAAAGCCAATTTGTTAAACCACTACTTCAAAAGGGTATTCACTAAGGATGACACAACTCACAATTTAGACATTCCTGACTTAAACGAGCCGATGACTGACATAACAATTCAACGTGATGGAATAATTAAACAACTGCGTTCGATTAAAGGTAACAAGTCCCCTGGTCCAGAAGGAATGCCTGCACACGTGCTGAAGGGTTTAGCGCCACAGATTGCTCCATTCTCAGAACTTATATTTAACAAATTATTACCCGAAGGCAAGGTGCCCAAGTAAGACTAAAATAGCCAACGTCACTCCGATATTCAAAAAAGGAAATAAAAGTGACCCAGAAAATTACCGGCCAATATCGCTAACATCACTTTTATGAAAGATCCTCGAACACATTGTCGTTAGTAATATTATGACTTTCCTGGATAATTGTAACTTCTTACATTGCAGTCAGTACGGCATTCATTAGGGCAGGTCCTGCGAAACACAGCTTGCGCTCTTCCTTCATGATATCCTAAAATCAGGTGAATCGATTAAGCAGGTCGACGCGATATTCCTTGATTTCAAGAAGGCATTCGACAAGGTTCCTCACAAAAAACTCATATATAAATTGCAATCATGCAGAGTTAATATAAAAATAGTGAATTGGATAATTGACTTTCTCTGTGATCGAAAACAAAAAGTTGTTATTGGTGGTTTTAGCTCTGAAATGGTTGAAGTCACATCCGGTGTTCCTCATGGAAGTGTGATTGTCCCTCTTTTATTCATTATTTATATTAATGACCTAAGTTCTAGAGTTAGCAGTAAAATAGGATTAATTGCAGATGATATGGTTATCTACCGTGAAATGAGGGAAGACGCGGACTTTGAAGCTCTGTCATTGGACCTTAGCAACGTTAATTCGTGGTGCCAGGAGTGGGGGTTAGAATTAAATATCAACAAATTCTCCACAGTTCACGTCCTGTGGAAGTTATCACAAAAATGCCATGCCTATACTGTGGGTGGAGTAAACATAAAATCTTCAGATACAGTAAAATACCTTGGAATTACCTTAACATCTGATAC
Source organism: Ceriagrion tenellum (assembly GCA_963169105.1). Classification (NCBI taxonomy): domain Eukaryota; kingdom Metazoa; phylum Arthropoda; class Insecta; order Odonata; family Coenagrionidae; genus Ceriagrion; species Ceriagrion tenellum. Next base: position 56,082,491 of record OY720641.1, read on the forward strand.
ATTGTGGGGATTACACATACAGAACATATGTGGCGCAGTAATAAAGGAACTAGGTTTTGTTAAACGTATAATAGGAAGGTCCTCAGATGAAAAATTCAAAGAGAGATACTATTTCGCTCTGGTTGGCCACATCTCAAATACGCTGCGAGCATTTGGGACCCTGGTCAAATAGATCTTACCAAAATAATTAATAAATTTAAAGGAAAGCAGCGTGCTTTGTTAAAAACTGCTACGAGCGTACCTATGGTGTCTCACGACTTCTAGAGGGATTAAGGTGGGAGCCCCTAGAGACTCGGAGGCTGCACGCTAGGCTTAGGTTGCTTTATAAATTCAGAACTGATATTTTTCAGAGTGACATCGAGAATATTATCATTACTCCTCACTACATCTCTTGGTCTGACAGAGGCGATAAAATAAAAGAGATACACTGCTGAACAGATAGGTACCAAAACTCGTTCTTTCCACGAGCAATAAGCGACCACAAGAAAAATTGAGCTCCACCAGACACATTCCTATGATACATGTCACTATTTCATCTCCAAAAACTTAAACCTTAACACAGCAAGCCAAGGAAATAGGTACAATCGAGGCAAAATGGGAGAATGTTAAAACAGGCTTTGTAAAAGCCGCTGGAAAAATAATAGGAGCAGTGGAAACGAGGAGAGTAAAGAGGCTGTAGGTTATGGAAGAAATGTGTAGGTTATTAAAGGAGATAAGAAAATAGAAAAACATCAACAGTGACCAAGATAAGAGGAAGTACAAATGAGTTAAATAGTCAACTCCGATGAATAACCAATCGGGCAAAGGAAAACTGGTGGAAGAGACAATGCAAGGAATTGAAAAAGCTGCAAAAGAAGGGAAAAAGGGAGCATTTTACACTAAAATAAAATGGCTGTCGCACGGGAAGAGTGCAAAAGGTACAAAAGATTAGGGATAGAACCAGGGATGTTAAACGAAACTAAAGTCATGGTTCCGGAACGGTTCAGAGTGGGTTCAGATATAGTTTCGGTTCGCGGAACCGAACTGAAAGTAGGAACGAAAATCTCAGAACGAAAATATTTTGAATGAAAACCCATTGGAACGAAAGAGGAACCGTTCCGATTTTGGTTCGGGCTAGGAAAAGTTTCGTTCCTACCTTCCCCTCAATGGTTCCGGCTTTCGTTCCGAGGAATTTTAAACGTGTACATTGAATTTTCAAAATGACCTGACGTCATGTCATCTATTCCACTTTTGGTATAGTTTGGGATGCCAGTCAAGGTGTTTCATCATGTTTGGTAACAATGGAAGAAAATGGAAAGAAACCAGCATTTTTATGCAATTAATGGCAAAAAATTTTTGCCTAAGGAGGAATTGTAGGTTATACTGTATTCTGCACAGAACAATACAATCTCTCAAATGGTACAGAGGGGATGTACGACAGCTCGCTAGGGGTTGATCTCAAGGAATCATCGACGAATATCCCTTCACGTACTCGCACAGCAACGGCATAAACGATGGAAATACTTATGGTATGCCAGCAGATTAATCTTGAAATCAGGGGGAAAATGAAACTCTCGGATATCTGAACAGCTAACATGCTCTGTGTCCCAGCATGTGTCCAGTGGAAATGTGGAGCCTACCATAAGCCACTGTGCCGCCACCTCCCTCCAAACCCCCAACTCCCCGTCCCTCACTGTCAAGATCGCGCCGTAAGGATCACCACGGGAAACGCAGAGGTTATCGCCTATCGTCTAGTATATACATAGAGACGGAATATTTGTAAAAACCTTCACGCAAAGCAAAAGACAAGGAGAGATGAATAGGGGATGGAATTTTGGTTTTCCCATAACTGTACGAGAGCCGGTAGTCTATTGGGCACCCTTATCTTCCTCCTTGGCTGCTGCATATCGGATTAACAATTTACTAAGGTTAAGGTTTACTATTAAGGGTCACGGTTTTCCCCGTCTCCCCTCCTTTGTCGGAAGGAGGGGAGACGAGAAATGGACGTTTGACCTCCATCCCTGTGCACCAGTAGTCACCGTTGTGTCCTCAAAACTCTTTGTATCTGCGGCGTGACCACTTTTCCCCATTTTGTTTTATAACCCTTCCGCCATAAACCCTACTTAATATTTTTTGTCTGCCCGAAACAAGTGGGCGGAGAGCGCACTTGTTGTACATTAGAAGTAGTTGTTAAACGACTTACGAAGCAGGCTAGATATGTGATTAATGGATTTCTTGAAATTGTGATATTGTTAATAGAATTAATAATTTTCAGTTAAAAGAAATTATTTTAAAATATCCTATATTTCTCCGATTTTGGAGATTGCAAAAAGTTTTAATTTCAAATGTTACATTCGTTGCCATCTCTGAAATTATTATATTTTACATTGTTTCTAGTTGTTACAAGTTTCTGATGTTGCCGTTAGTAAGTAATCTGTTTTTAAGATGCGTAAGATGTTCGCTGTTATGGTGTTCCATTAGTTCCATTGTTGCGCTGTTTCCAAGCCTACTTTGTAGGTGTACCATAAGGATTCCCATCATTTACGCTGTTGCTGTGCGAGTAACGATGACGATACCCTGATATAAGTCCCGATTGGGCCCGGAACCATGAGTGTGAACCAAAAGTCCATCCACCACTGCACTTGAACTGAAACCATTCAAAAGAAGGAACGGTTCCGGAACGTTATATTTCATTCAAAATTCTACTTTTGTTCCGTTTACGAAACTAAAGTCAAGCTGTACATAAAGTTTCATTTTGAACCGAAACTATAGTCAAAAAGGAAGCATATAGTTTCGCTCCGGAATGAAACTATATGCTTGGTTCCGGTTTCGTTTAATATCCCTGGATAGAACAGGTGGGATATTAATCGGTGAAAATGATATTTAAGTTCGGTAGAGTAAATATGTGGAGGAGCTGTATGACAGCAATAGTAAACCAACTAATTTAGATATAGGGAATGAGGGAACACTATGTAAAGATTATCTCAGGCCAATGGTACTTGACAGCGAAGTAGATAAAGCATCGAAAGAGATGAAGGTAAGAAAAGCTGTAGGAGTAGGAAAATTACCTTTGGAGCTTCTTATGTATTTAGGAAAAAAGGTTGGCAAGTTTTTTTCAAACTTGGGGGCACGAGCATAAATTGGCGAGACAAGAGACATAAATACCTACCAATCACGCCGTTCCCTTTCGGGGTAGGCAGACAAGAGACAAATCCAAAAAATATATGGCCCAAAGGACACATGTGAGGGTGGCTGATGGTGAAAGGGGGGAGGAGAGGGGCAACTATTAGTTGCAGGGGGTAACGCAAGGGTGCCCATTGTCACTTTAGATTCTCAACATTTATGCTGAGGACATAATAAGATCGACATTGGGAAAACTTAATGTGGGGACCAAAGTAAAAAGGCAAATGATGATGTCTGTTAGGTTTGCGGTTGATCAGGCGTTGGTATTTGATCATCAATGGGACTACAAAGTTTTATAAATTCTTAAGAAATTCCGAGCAGAAATTTGGGAGGAAGATAAATGACAAGAAGTAATGAGATTTTACAGGACAAACAAGTGAAGCTTGTCATAAAATTTGGAGGGCACAAACTGGAAAAAGTAGTACATAAAAATTACCTTGGCAGTTAGCGAGATGAAAATGGGCATAGTAGCAAAAACGTAAGTGGGAAAATAGCATTAGCTTAGGAGGATTTTAAAAACAAAAGGGAGCTGATGATGGGGACCTTGGATAAGGATGTAAAGAAGCGGCTAGCGAAGAACTTGATATGGAGTGTAGTGTTGTATGGATCTGAAACTTGGACCCTCAGAAAGGAGGACAGGAATAGGCTGCATGCATTTTTATGTTGGTTTGGAGAAGAATGGGGAAGGTGAGTTGGACGGGAAGGCAGACGACTGAGGAAGTGCGTGAAATGGGGGAGGAGGAGGGGAAACGTCTGAATAAAATCCAGGATAGGCGACGTAGGTGGCTGGAGTAATTTATAAGGGATGATGGGTTATTTAAGAACCCATACAGGGATGGATGTTGGGCGATCGGGGAAGGGGTAGAAGGAAAATGGGTTCGATGGATGGGATGAAGAAGGTTAATTCGTGCACTGAGGTGGAGGAGGAAATACTAGAGGTAGATAGGACCATGAAAGTGTAGAAAACCTGGAGATCCTTTGTCTTTCAACAAAACCTACCAAATACCTGTAGAATACTTTTAAAAAAAAACTTTTGAAATGTCATGCACATAGCTGAAATATACTCGCGGAGGTCACTCACTGCCTGCTGGGAGGGGTCGGACTAGAGTTGCTGAGGGCAACAAAGGGTCCAAAACTCTCAGCTCAGGGACAGTCAAAATGAGTGACCTTAATGAGCTCGTAGTAAATATAAAGTTTCTGCAGCCTTCACGTTCAGTACCCTCATGCCTCAACTTCGGCTGAATTAAAGAGGCGTTTAATTTTGAATCCTTTACACTATGTATGATTAAGATTTTCATCATTATTGGTCTTTCAATTCTAATACAGGTTGGCAGATGTAGGCCGCATCTTTTAGGGAAGTTAATGCGGTGGTTTCCTTGTTGCCTTCCGAATCGTGATCTTCACTCTCCTGAAGCTGTGGCTCTTGATACCAGTCCAATCCTCTTGATCTGTGTCATCGCTGCCCCCTTGAGTCTCGGAGGCTACACACAGGCTTAGTCTGCTTGAGGAATATAGAACTCGTTTGTTTCAGAGTGACACAGAGAATATTATCATGATGCCTAACTACATGTCTAGGAATGACAGAAGCAATTAAATAAGAGACATACATTACCGAACATATAGGAACAAAAACTCATTCTTTCCACGCACAATAAGTGACCATAATAAAAACTGAGCTCCACTAAATACACTCCTATAATATACTTCACACTTTCACCTCCCGAAACCTTATCCCTTACATCTTTACACGGCTGGTGTCCTAACACCCCTGCCACATGCCCATGTTGCGGCTGGCATGGTAGTATGTAGATGTAAATGAATGCCTTCTGATGAGACTGCTGCCTCTTATGTTAGTAGTAGGGTCAGACAGGGTAGTATGTAATTGTTGGATTCCCGAGTCAGGAAATTTTTTTCCGTTGCCATTAACTATAATTACACTACATAACTATAACTAGACTATTTACTGCATGGATATCAGTGTAACTGTGATGAGTAATATTAGACAAAATAATAAAATGCAATTATGAGGAGGCAACATTGATAAATGTATACAAATAAATGATCCATTTACCGGAAGAGTGGTTTGTAAATGGCCACGTATGATGGCGGTTCAATTCAACGGTGGTGGCGGCGGCATCATCAGAGTCATCGGCAACGCACTGGTCTAGCCCTAACCTAATACTGGCTGGGGAGGCAGTCATAAGTCAGGCCATAAGGCAAAAAAACATACAGAAAGAATGGCTCGCGATCTATGGAGAGGGAAGAGAGCAGTAATTATGCATATCTATGAGTGCCGGAGACTTACCTTATGCCCTTTTTACATTACTAGCTTTTAACTTGTGCAGATGGAGGCTAGTTAGAATCGTAGTAAAGTGATACCTTCCACATGTAGATTTTATTTGATGTTCACAAAATATTATGAGAGTTTCTCTTGTCATCTTATGTATCCAAGCATCAGAGCCAAGTTGCATGAAATATTCAAATGAATGAGTGGATGATAAACGGTATTTTAAGTTCAAAATTTACCTTAAAGGCACAATCAAGGAGGAGTCATGGGCAAAACTTGTAAGTAAAAGTCATTTATTCCATTGCATATATGGAGGATATCTATAAACCTTGCATATCAGCATAACATGTTGAATTGTTTTTATAAATCCTAAAAGGGTGCATACGGCATAGTAGCATAATATTCTTGGGATCTCTTCATGGTAAAGCATAGTGACATGTCATCTTATAGGGGAAATTTATTCTCTTAATTTTGATCTTTTGATGCATAAAGTAATGTCTAGACATGAAATGATAAGTATATAGTTAAATAATAATAAATGAGAAGTCTAACCATATGAAACATTTGCATATTCAAACTTTTTTCTCGCCCTTACAAGTTTCGTGATTATAGCCCACAGCCCTTGAACAAACACGACAAGCAACTTGCAATGTTTGTTGGGCTACATCACCTCAATTCTCCATCAGCACCAGCATGATAACTTTCTAACCCTTGTAATGTAAATGGGGTATTAGAGAGGTGAAGACTTAGAGACGCCCAAAATGCTTTTGAATTGGATGATGAGGTGTTTAAAGGATATTATCGTGCCTCAAAGTATGCAGCTTCGTTGGTTGGTTGGTTAAAATGTTTATTCCCAAAACATAAAATATACATTATACATTAAGGGATTTAGGATTTCTCCTCTTCAGGGTTGTGTGATATTTACAGTTAAAGGATTACTAGAAAGTGCTGTTGCATATTTACATAAAATAAATGAAAGTACATACAAAGTATTGATTGATTGTGTGTTTGACATTGGAACCGGAACGGCGTATGGTCTGGCATTTGCCCTCAGTCGTGAGGAAAACCGGAAAAACCTCACGCAGGCCGCCGTATTAGGTTGTATTTGATTGATTTTGTAGGCGTTGGAATTCTTAGCATCTTCTTTGGTCCTTGTGATTCAGGCGGGGGTCGCGGTGGTGGTGGTCACGGTGGTGGCCGGCATTTGGAAGGGTGACGTAGTACCGGTTTCTGTAGCGGTTGGATGCTTTCCATGAGTTGAATATGTTGATGTCCTCTAATTCCTGTGCTGTTTTGGTTGATATCCTTTGTTTCTCGTGCTGGAATAATGAATTTATATTTAAATACAATTGATAATTATTTACAGGTACACAATTAATTTATAATCTGATAATTATTTACAAACATGCAATTTATTTTAAGGTCATAGATTTAAGTATGTATTTACATTAGTGGAATAGTGCATTGCACTTGGTCTTAATTATCTACTACTCTGTGAGAAAATAAATAAGTTTGATTTTCTTCTTGGAAACATTTGTATAAGATTATATACAAGTGGCTGTATGTTCAATTTAATTATCAGGTGAGCCGTGCAAAGTACTATGTCTATTTAATAATACCACTATTTAAGCTGAAAATTGCTCAATTGCATGTGTTTAATATTTACAATCTCCCAGAAGAATGAATTAAAATGAAACTTAGAGTGCAGCACGATAGTTGTTAATAGTATTTACAAGACCATATCATGCTGTCAAATTAGAGTAGAGAGACAAGTAACTTAGCCATATTAATATGTGCTGCGTTTCGTCTTTGCAATCGTGGCGAACTGCGAGTTCCAGGAGTACGCCGCCTTCACGGAGTACCCCAGAATCTCGTGGGCCGCTGAGTCTACGATCTCGGCCACAGTCGGGCGGTCATTTGGGTGGAGGTTCGCCAGAACCAGGCTCAGCAACCTTAGAAGTCCTGAGATAGTTACTGGCTCATCATTTGCAGGCACATCTGAAATGAAAGGGAGAGGGACAGAGGTTAATGGGACAGTTAGACCCAGCCCCGCCGGTTCCTTCGGGCACTGGGAGCACTTCCAGTCCCCGGCGTGATGCTCTCCTCCGCAGTTGGCGCAACAAAGACCGCTAAAGAGACACGCTGCGGCGGAGTGGTTACCGCCGCAGCGTGGGCACCTCTACGGCTTCGTGCACATTGATGCCAGGAGGGTGTACTCCTGGCACCGCTGGCATCGAGCAGGCTGGGGGTGAGGTGGGTGGGAGGGCTCGGTGCGGTATCTTTTTCCGCAGTAAATTAGTCCTTCGTGCAGTAGGCGGTGAGTGGAGGAGGCGTCCTTTAGGTTGATCCTCATCAGGGTAGTTGGTCTCTTTGTTGCTCGTGCCACAATTCTTCTCACTCCTTTGTGCTCCATTTCAGCGAAGCGGAGGGCGTCCTTGATATCATCCTCTGTTGTCTTCATGTCAACTCCTCACACAACAACTGAAAAGGAGAGGGAGATTCTATTAGTTTCCTGAGGGGTTCCTGCTCGTCTAACAGTCACGATGCACAGCTGACCGAGGCGATCGTCCAGCTTACGCTTGCTCTCCTCCCCCTCAAAGAGATCCGCGAAGACTTCGGGAATTATGAGTCTCGCGGTTCCCTCTGAGGAGAAGAGAGAGCATTTGCAACCGCAGAGTTGCGGGAAAAGTGAAATAAGGGCTAGGTAGAAGGACTTCTGGTTAAAGGTGGTGGGGATGTGGGAGAGGAAAATATAGGTATTATTTTTGAGCGAGCTCAGGTTATCAGAGATTTGAGGCGAGTGGGGGGTTGCGAGAGGAGGAGACTGAGGAGGGGGAGGGGAGAGAGGCAAAGGAGTAAGAGGTTGGGGGCCTGGGGTAGGGGGGAGGGTAAGTATGGGCCGAAAAGATTGGTTTAGTATTTCTCCCGAGATTTCCAGGAGAGACTTCCGGCAGGATCTTGCTTCCTGGGCTGCCACTTTCTTTATGGCCTTCCGTTGGTTCTTATTTGGCCTTCCTCCTTGTTGCCTCTTGGGAGCGCCGGACGATTCCATCTTCTTTCCCGCTTTTTCTTGAGGTCTGTTCTTATTGGTCCTGAGAAGGACACATTAGGCTCTTTTTGACACGTTGAAAACACCGGTTCTTGTCCATGCAGCGTCGTACTTTGATTGCCCTTTTATATACCTCGACTTGTTGCATGAATCAAGTGAAAACATCTCTCGGACTAAGCATTCAAACTCAGGTAATGTATTACAATTTTATATTGTGTGCATACCTTTTAGGAATATTTTTTATTGATGGTTCCCGCCTTACAATAGATTAAATATTTCGTTCTTAAATTTTTTTTCGATGATGTAGTTTCATTACGATATTAGAACATGTACTCTCACTAATTTTGGTAGCTCTCTGCTTTTTGGCCAGGGATGGTTATCAGAGAGGGGTCGGTCAAAGGGTGTGTTTGCAACAAAGTGTTAACAAAAAACATGCCGTAAAATTTTACCTTGAGAGAAATTAACTCATGGGCCATATTAGCACTTAGGTTACAGATTGTTCAATTTAAGTAATAAACCAGTGGTGTGGAAAATGGGAATGGTAGGAAAAAACAAATTCCTTTGTCCTAGCTCATAATCTTATCCACCGCATAATGCTTTTCTTGGGTCCATGCGCAGAAAGTAGTTACCTAACTCCATCCACTGCCTTTCCGCGAGGTTCTTTCCCCATGGACCCAAGAAGCGGCCACAGGCGAAGTCACAATGTTCGAGCATATAACCATGACATTAACCTGGCTGTCTCGAACACAAGTCTTCTCTTTGATTCCCTAAAAGTAGAATAAACAATCTATTTCTTTAAACAGTTAATTTTGAAATCATCAAATATGTTCAAACTTTCCAAACCTCCATTTTTTGTTGGTTTTGGATACTATTTTAAAGAATTATAGTTTATTTAAGCATTTTCACCCATTTTTAAAGTTTAATTTACCAGGATCAAGTGATTCTATACTAGTTTAGAATCCTGCAGTTTTATTTTCAGTGACCTGAAGGTCCAACATTTATTACACGTCGTGTTTTGTTCTTTTTCTCAAGCCATTTGAGTTAACTACATTTGAGTTTAGGGCATCCGTTAACTACTTTCAAGAAAAGTACAAAATATTTAAAAATGCCTTACTCAGTTTTTTTTTTTTGTCTTTTCAAAACCTGCGATAAATGGACATAGACATTTGTAAATGTGTGAGCCAGATAAGTTTTAATTTACTCACCTAAACATCGTATTATAAATTGCTGGAAACGCGTAAAATGGTTTTGAAAAAAAAAGATCATGTTCGCATTAATAGTTTTTATCTGGGTCTCGCAAATATTTTTCTCCTCCTCTGAAAACGATTTTTTCTGTGACGAGTAAGCTCTTAATTGGTACAAAATATGTAATTCACCCTATTTTACCTTCTATGCATATAATAAGTCCCCCTTCCGTTGGACTAAAGCCTTGACATGGTAGAACAGCTTGTGAGGTCCAACTACACCTAGACCTTGACTGTTGGGAGCAGATACGATTGCTCCCATCAGTCACCCATTCCAGAATGGTCATTGGGAGGGAACCAGACGAAAGGTATTTCTCATCAAGTGTCCCGTTAAAAATACTGTCAGCTGGAAACATTAAAAATACTATCAGATAGAAATCCACCCAACGTAGAGAGAGACGTTTCCCAATGATTCACTTGATCTGATGAAACTGCTTGGAAAAATACCTATGCCTCAGGAAAGCTCGCTTTTGGACCCAGAAGATTTTTTTACTGGCTCCTTTCCTCGAGTAGCGCATGATAAATAGAAATGTTTTAAAGCAAAGGGGAGATGGGGATATCCACCCTCATATTTTCCCTCTGGGTCATATGTATTAATTTTGAATGAGCATCACACTTCAATAATGTGTTCCTTTGTTTATAATTTGATAATGTTCAGAATTTGTTTTTCCAATTTACTCTTCAAGCATTTACGTAAAGTGAGGAAAAATATTGTGATGATAGCTTAGGTTCCTTTCTTTTAGTGTTTTTATCACTGTCATAGCATTTAGAATTGCCTGTGGTTTTCTAAAGCCAAACTATTCATCATCTTAGTATTAATTTACAGAATATGCCTCAGAGGTACGAACAATTCCACATTGATTCATGAAGAAGCTTTTAAAATTTAGGAGTTTTTGTACTTCAGACAAGGTCTTTTTCCTATCAATAGTTATTAATATAATTAAACTTTAGTGCAAGTCGAATGCACTTCACTACTCAGGAAGCGGTGCTGGCAAAGAGTAAGCATCGCCGGGATAAAGAACTAATTTAATTTTTTAATTCTTTTTCATTTCCAGGATGAACTTTGTAACATGGGACACCCCAGGTTCGCGACTTTGCATTGGAAGATTGTCACACTGGATGATGGACCATGTTTTTGTTGCTTATAAAAGTGAAAGATAGGGCATTATTAAATTGATATTGTGTGTGTGTTTATGATTTTATTATTCCCTGAAATGGACATAAAGATGTAAGTGATTTTAAAACCTGCCTCCCCCTTTGGAAAATTCCCCCCCCCCTAAGAGGGGGTCTCATTGCTGCAAGCGAAGATGCCTTGGATGATGACCCACATTTTACTGCAGATAAAAGTGAAAGTGAGGACATTTTAAAAGTGATACTGTGTGTGTGATTTTATTGTCCCCTGAAATAGACAAAAAGACAAAAGTGATTTAAAAACCCCTGAGTGCCATGCAAAGGAGGTGTGGGCTTGGTTGAAGGTTGGTGAGACCAGAAAATGAAATGTATTTGTAAATAAATTTTGTTAATAAATAAATTTCGTTGCAAATAAATTAGCTTATTGTAACTGAGATAAAGCAGCAGGGAGAAGTGACAGATGTGCTGTGAAACAAGGAATGGTAACATAGGAGACTACTAGAAAAATTGACTGAACTTCACCTTGGGTAAATATAGTAACCATTCGAAGGATTAAATGAAATAAAAAGTAATAGGGGTAGTTTTACAATGGCAATACACCTTTAAAGGCATGATAAAAGCGAAAGAAAAAAGATAGTAATCGATGGGCACTGTTGTGGCGACAATTTAGACATCAGGGAAAATTTTGTAGGTGTGGGGACTGTGGGTGGGGAAACTTTTTAACACTTACTATCCCCAGTCTACTGTCTTAATTAGAAGATTAGCATGGTTTTTAAAGAAAATTGGTTGGTTTTTGATTGAGAAAAAAATCGACATAGCCCCCTCCTTTGCAAAAATTCCCACCCGAGAAGGAGGGGTGAGGCAGCCGCCCCTCCGGGCAACCACCCCACCCCGCCCCTGTTAGGTCGTCCGTCATCACCACGGCGGTCGACCCCCCCTATCACTGACTCCCAACCCCACCCTAAAGCATTACCCATCACGGCCGATTTTTTCACGTGCCGCCTCGTTCATGCTGAGTAGAGCCACGCCGCAAATGCAAGCTTCATGGATACTTAGGCCCGACGGCGTCTAAAGATCAACCAGCTACAAGGATGCGCCCGTACAGTACTTTCGCACTATCGTACAGCGACGCACCGGGCCGATTAAAGACATATGCCGAGCCATGAACCAATCATGCTCTGCCAGCATTAACCTATATACCTGACTCGAGGGGCCATTATCACTTCAGCGCCATACTACATATCGAGAAGTTGACTTTGAAGTGTATTAATATCTAAATCCGAGAGTTAATGCAATTAAAATTCCCTCTAGTTACCTTTAAATAAAGAACTTTTACTGTGTCAATCATAATTACTTCCAAATGTTGCTCCCTTAGTATATTAATTAAGAAAAATCTATGCTGTTTTCATCGTACTTCGATCCTGCCATCTGTTAGACCTCCATTGAAACATCTCCTACCGTCAGTTAAGTACTCGTTTATAACCGCGCGATTCGATTTTCAAAATTTCGCATCCCACAATTCGCCACTTAGACTGATTGCACACATTTACTGCCGGTGAATTAACTTCCTGACCCGTCATGCTACGGTAGTCCAACAGTTTTCAAGGTCTAATCATAAAAATGTACCATCTAAAGTGTGGTTTTATTTAATTCTTTTCAATGATGAACTTATTGCTCACACTGACGCAGGCGCAATGACACGCCATATATTTGATTTTTTAAACTTTTAAATGTTGTACAAAAGTCATTAGCATTTAAAAGCGGAAAACCTCACAAATGAACCTTCAGTTCAGTACATCGAAGGTCTCAGATTACAAATTCTAAGCTCTCGAACAGTCCAGAAGTCACTAATTATTTTAGCCATTAAGCAGCACATGAAATCATACAAGGAACCTAATGTAATTAATGCAAATATGATACACACATACTAAAAGATTACACATGAATAGCATGAATAAGTTTCACACCCCTCAACTAAATTTCTAATTTCTAGCTGTCAGTTCCGGCTGAATCCTTATAGGACATAAACCACGCTCACCTTTGCACATTATTGCTTGGGGGGTAGCGCATTGGTGCCTACATGCTTCGGTTTCTAAACATATTTCAGAAAGTAAGAATGCTAATAAGAGGCCGGAAAATTAGAACGGTCTATTTTTCTCCTTTTAAGACGATTATTCGCATTTGATGAATTCGATTCTTTAAGCATTAACAGTTTTTAAATCTTATGATAATATCATTCAGCCCTCTATTGGTCTGCTAATAAAGCTTGTTTAGCCATTAGCTTCTCATTCGACCGCGTCCCGCGACCGCATTTAATTTAATTTCCCCCTATATGGACCCACATTTCGCATATCGTGGAAGTCATGTCTACAACGCTTTACTGGTTGATACAAACAAATAAATTTTTGAGATCCATTCCAACATTTATCGACTAACTTAAATCTTAACTATTAAGTTTGCGCTGTCTCAACAACAAATTTGATACAATGAAAAGAATTTTAGTGCGTTGAGGGTCACGTCAATCCAGGCACCCTCCCCGCAAATTACTTCCCTCTATTATAGTCTACTGCATCCTGTAAGCGTACCTGTTACTACCATTTCCGCAGCCAGAACAGAAATATAATTCCTTAAGAGTGAAATTCCACTGAGGAAAAAATCATTTCCTTCGACCGGGACTCGAATCCCGAACATTCGATGAGGGGCCGAATACTTTAATCGTTTTCGCAAACAAGGATTTCTGACCCCCAGAGAATTTATATGGGATTTAAAGGAACAAGATGTTCCAGAACGCCGAGGAGAATGTATCGAGCGGCAATTCTATCCTTCAACTTATAAATACATATAATTTTGTGTTTTGTGGGTCACGTCAACCTAGGCGCCAGCCCCTCAAAATCCTCCCCTCGTTAGAAATCACAAGGGGTCTGGCCCAGGCACTGCCCGGTAGTTGGTGTGAGTTGGATCAACGGGGATTTAATATGTATTGTTAGTTTGTCAAAGAAATACATGATTGATCGTGGTTAAAAAATCTGATACAAATACCCAAGATCCTGAGGAAAGCCAACTCGGGATGAAAACCTCTGTGCAACGATGTCAACTGTGCAGCGACGTCGGGGAAGTTTGGTTAGCGACACAGAAGAAGTTGTTACCCTCGCGAAGGCATCCTATGTCGCAATGCAGGAGTAGACGTGGTTCTGGAGGCAGCAGTAATCTTCGTTCTCGTGGACGGGATAGTGGAGCACGATCTTGATCCCTCCGCGCGAGGTTGTTCTGGATCGGGCGACGTAGAGCTGGCCGTGAGCAAAGACTTGCCTCGGCAAGTACAACCCTTGATCGTGAACTGTCTATCCTTGGACCTTGTTGATCGTCATCGCGAATGCGAGCTGGGCGAGAAACTGGGGACGATGCAGCTTGAAAGTGAGCCCTGGGACGTCAGAGATGAGCGGGATGCGAGGAATCGGCACCACGTTGCCTTTCTCCGATCCAGTCAAGATCGTGGCCAAAAGACAGTTGGGACGCAGCTCGGTGACGCACAGCCAAATTCCGTTGCAGAGCCCTTCATCAACGTCGATGTGCCTGAGGAGGATGATGGGAGAGCCGACCTCGAGACGTAGCTTGTGTAATGGCATGCCGGGAATCGAGAGGGAGTTGAGAAATTCGTCTGGGAACAATGTCAGATCGAGGCCTTCTTCCTCGATGGCGTCAATCAATTCCTATGTCTCCCCTTGCAAGCTCTCTTGCACCTTGTCGTTGATCCCCTGAACGTTGGTGGCGAGCGGCGTCAGGATGACCTTGGTGGAGAAGCAGTCAGGCGAGAGAAAGAGCTCGCCCAAACAGCGTGACTTATCAAATGGGCCGCGCGAGAGCACACCAGCGAAGTACCGGTCCGATTAAAGATATAAACCAATAAATTGAGTGATAAAACCAATTATGCTCTGCCTACATTAATCACATACAATGACTCGAGGGTGCATTATCACTTCAGCACCATACTACATATCGAAAACTTGACCTTAAAGTGTTTTATTCCCAATACATTTACTGCCGGTGAATAATGTTTTTTATCTAACCCATCTTTACTTGCCAATGTTGCTTCCTTAGTGCATAAATTTTTAAAAAATCATGCTGCTCTCACTATACTTTGACTGAGCTATCTGCCGGTCTGCCATCTATACGTCTAGAAGTGTTAGAGATTTCGAGAGAAATCCTCAATCACTCCTTCCGTCCCATCCTCACTCTCCCCCCTTCCCCAGCCCCCGCTCTCATCACCCCAGTTCCACTCCCCCCTCCCCAGTCTCCCTCCCTCTCCTCCTCCTCCTCGCCCCCCAGATCCCGGACAACCTGAGTTCGCTCAGGAATGACACCTATGTCTTCCTTTCCAACATCCCTTCCACCTTCTCCCAGAAATCCTTTCATCTCGCCCTCATATCCCTATTCTCGCAACTCTGCGGTTGCGAGTGCTCCGTCTTCTCGTCGTAGGGTACTGCGAGACTCATAATTCCCGGAGTCTTCGTGGAACTCTTTGAGGAGGAGGCGAGCAAGCGCAAGCTGGACGACCGTCTCGGTCGGCCATGCATAGCGACCGTCAGACGAGCGGGAACCCCCCAGACTATTAATCCGGTTTCTCTCTCCTTTTCAGTCGTGGTGAGAGGGGTGGACATGCTGACAACAGAGGAAGACATCAAAGACGCCCTCCGATTCGCAAAGATCGACCACAAAGGAGTGAGGAGAATTGTGGCGCGACTCACCAAAAGACCGACCACCCTGATGCGGATTCTCCTAAAGGACGCCTCCTCCACCCACCGCCTGCTGCACGACGGACTAATCTACTGCGGCAAAAGATACCACCCTCCCACCCACCCCGCCCCCAGCCTGCTCGATGTCAGCGGTGCCAGGAATTCTCCCACCTGGCAGCAGCGTGCATCAAGTCCTTAAGATGCCCACGTTGTGGCGGTAACCACTCCTCCGCAACGTCTTCGGTGAGCCAACTGCGACGGAGAGTACCACGCCAGATACTGGAAGTGCCCACAACGCCCAAAGGAACCGGCGGGGCTGGGTCTGACAGTCACACTCACATCTATCCCTCTCCCTCTCATTCCAGAGACCCCCGCAGATGACGAACCAGTCACCTTCTCCGGCCACCTTAGGTTCCTGAGCCTGGTGCTGGCGAACCTCCACCCGTCCGACCGGCCAACTGTCGGGGAAATTGTGGACGCAGCGGCCAGCAAAATCCTGGGGTACTCCTGGCACTCGCAATACTGGCACACTGGCAATTCGCAACGGTTGCCAAGATGAGACGCAGGACCTATTAGAACGCTAAGTTTTCTTACTCTATTTACTTTTGGAAGCATGATATGACTCTGTAAATAGTATTAACGACTATCATGCTTCATTCTATGCTTTAGTTATAGTACTTTCTTCTGGAGAGTTGTAAATACAGATTTATTCGCATTCAACTATCTTATTGAGCATAAAGAGTGGCTTCATCTTAAACTATGTAGACCTTAAATGTAGATTAAAGTGCTATGCACGGCTCACCATACGCCTAAATTATTTGTATATACAGCCACCAATGAGTAATCCAATGATAGAATTTATCTAATAAGTAATGCTTGTATATAACTTTTGTATATATTTTCCAGAAGTTACCTAAAATTTTATATCTGCCTAAAACCTTGTATATATATCTCCGGGAAGAAAATCAAAATTACTTTTTTCTCATTGAATATTAGATAATTATGACCAAGTGTAATGAACAAATAAACTAATGTAAATACTTAAATCTATGCCCATTAATAAATAAATTGTATGCTTGAAAATAATTATCAGATTGTGTATAAATTCATCAAATTCATTATTCCAGCACGAGAAACATAGAACATTAACGTATACGACTCAGGGAAAGCATCCAACACCCCAGAATGCTGCAGAAACTGGTACCACGTCATCCTCAGAAACGCCGACCATCACCGCGACCACCACAACCACCGTCGCGACCCCCGCTTATATCGCAAGGACCAAGGAAGACACCGAGAATACCAACGCTTACAAGAATCATTAAATATGCAACATAATACGGCGGCCTGCGTGAGGTTTTGCCGGTTTTCCTCACGACTTAGGGCGAATGTCAGGCCATACGCCATTCCGGTTCAAATGTCAATCACATATCAATAAATACTTGTATATATTTGTGTTTGTTTTGTTTTTATGTAAATATGCAACAGCAATTTCAACAACATTCTCAACTGTAAATACCTATCAACCCTGAAGAAGAGAAATGCTAAAACAGGGCCCCATGAGTGTATTATTATATGTTTTTTGGAAATAAACATTTCAACTAACTATAAACCGGCATCTTCGACCTGAAGATGCTGACAGTAGTGTCGGCGAAACTGTTGTCACTCACAACAAAAATACGCGGCTGATCCTGAAAAATGAAGGAGATTAATGAAGTTATCTCTCTCTGGCATCACAAGGAATCTCATATGTGCCGCAATGAAGGTTGAACTTACGCATGGAGAGGTTGGAGCAGATAGCAATGGAAATGCCAAGTGATCCTTTTTGGTTACCCCTCACCTTCGAACCACATGACAGCTGAATCTTACTAGCAAACATAATCCACATTTTACTCACCAAAGACTTCAATGCTAACAAAGCCTTAGCAAATCAGGTTTCATTAACGAGAGCGAATCATGATAATAGAAAAACATTGTTTAGTACAAATTTTACTATCGCTAAACTCCCGACCATGATTTTAGCAACCAACTACTTTGAAAATGGTCAACGGTTTACGACTTCATTGATAAAAGTATATTCTAGGGCGGATAAAAATTAAGCTATTACTTTGATATTAAGACGAGAAGAAAACAAGGAGCCGCTGTTGAAAACGAACCTCCGTTGGATTTATCCTTTACGATAATGATTGCTCCAATAAGCTAGATCAATGCACGAATAAAAGACGGAAAAAAGGAATACCGAACAACGGCCGCACACTTAGGATCATATTTTGTCATGATACAAGAAAACTCTTCATTACTTCAAACTTGCGTAACGCGACCGCGTTGACTATCCTTAAGTGCAAGACAACGGCGCAAAACGACTGCTTTCCCTCTCACCCACTTAAGGTAGTTTGAGCAATACTAGTCATAATGGTGAACATATTCGTTTTAATTTTATTAGAATCACACGTTTTAACTTTAACAGCTGTAGGAAGCATGGACTAAATACTAAATTATTAATAGTGCAATAATATATTTGCATAGGACAGAAATTCTAGTTAATCAAAAAATATCTACAAAAGTCTTTGATTTGGCTCATTTTTTTCACGCTGTACGTTCAACACTCCGTCATAACGGGAGGTTTTTGTGATTCAGTAAAAAATACTGCGGTGACAATATGGTATATTTTCAAGAATAGTCGAGGAAACATACAAAATGCACCCTTTTAATTTTTTGACGAGATATAGGTATTAGAAATGCCTCATTTTTTAATAAAGGTCTCTCTGGAGTGCGTAATGTAAAATGGCTGGTATTATTTTTCAAAAATCTCGGAAAGTAGTTCGGTAAGGGGCTTTTGTTTTGGTATCTTTGGTAGAGTAAGATTTTTCGTTAATTTGAGACCAAATCATTGATTTTAGTTTAAATGATATTTCGCTTAGACAACCTTAAACAATAAGATTCCCGCAACTCATTATCAGACTCACCAAAAGCATGCTGAAATTGTTGGTTGTTCCACCTGCAAACTTCATTGAATGTGATGGTATCTTCTTTCTTTCCCACTAAGACTATCGGAGATCAGGAAAGAGCAGTAAAATTGAGACCACTTCCTTGAGATGATAACTGAAAAAAGTGATTCAGTCAAGCCCATGATATCAAATAAGGAATACGAGGGAAGAGAAAACAACGGAAAATGAATAGAGATATATAGTTAATATCTGATATATAAGAAACATCGCTCTCGGCAAACTTACGGGTCGAGGTGCGAGAGCAAATATTTTATAGCCTTTACACTCCTTTACAATACTTTTTTTTTAAACTAGAATCTAAGGATTACCTTATTTGCGCTGTTCCGTGATTGAGACTGAGGTGAGCATCCAAGTGCACCGGGCAAGACAGATGAGACTACAATATTTGTTTCAAGATCCAGTGGTGGCGACCCGAGCGTTTCCACTGCTCCGAATTCAGTGATGGGACGGGCAAGTCGAGCCAAAAGCTCCGGATTGCCCCCGAAATTTGAATGGGGCAACGATGTTGAACGAAATCCACTTATTTCTCCTCTGGCCTTTCTTCTCTCATTTCGTTTCTCAAGATTAAATGAACAAAATTGGGTGAAATTCACAGTGGAAAAATAATTCGCCTGGACTGGGAATCGAACCCAGATCCCTCGATTTCGCGCCGAGTGTTCTAACCAATTAATCTACCCAGGCGTCCTCTTCCAAATTGAATCTCATGGGGGCTTTTAGGAGCAAGTTGTCTTCACAGGTACCGAGCACATTATGCCTGAGGTACCCGTATGCGAGCGCTAAGCGCTACAGTCCACGGGGTAAAGCCCGACTTTAAACACAAAGGCGTTTACTTTGGACATTTTGAAAGAACTAGCCACAGAGTTACTTTAACGGAGTCACCCACTGGTTAGCCCCCACAAAATTCACAGAGGAAGAGGACTCCTGGTTATCTTAATTGGTTTGAGCATTCGGCGCGAAATCGAGGGATCTGGGTTCGATTCCCAGTCCAGACGAAATATTTTTCCACAGTGAATCTCATACAATTGCGTGGACACTAGCAGGTGACCTCGTTAAAGTTACTGGGCGGCTAGTTTCGTACTTCTTTGAGAATGTTTAAGGGAAGAGGGTAGCCATGAAAGGAAATTATGCATCGTTATTTCACGTCACCCTACTTGGATGAGTCTCGAAGAACAGAAAATATAATGCTTCACCCCGGTTCTTTCTTTTCTAAACCCCGGCTTCACCCTTCTTCGGTTTTCTTTCTTTTCCTTTTCTAAACTTTTTTCTGCCAAATTCAACTAAATGCACCGTTTTATAAAAAAATTTCGCCACCAAGCATCTGCATATTTATTTATTTCCGTGTAAACTCAAGAACAAATGTGATTCTTCTTCAGCCTATATTCCTGATGAATTTTTTACATATTATTTTAACAACTGCTTTAATTTCTTTTGGAAATGAGATCATAATTCATGGAGGCACCAATCTTAATTGTGAAGTGCTTGCTGCCCCACTTAACTATCTCATCTTAACTCACCACAAGTACCGTGTACCGGGGTGAAGCCAATATGGTTTTTGTGGTTTTTAGGCCTGCTACACTAATCTTTACTTTATTTTCCATGAAATTCTTACTATCAAATAATTGATCCATGGTTGAATAGTAGCAACCCGCCTGCTTTAAGCTCAGAAAAACTATTTAATTCGTATCACCTTTACCCCACGAAGCGGTAGGGTTAAGATAGTTCACCAACGTTTTTTGTTTAGAACACGTGGACATTAGCTTCTAAGTCAACTTTACCTGATAAGTTTCATGCTCGGACACAGACAAATTCTGTACATTTGGGAAAGGCCCTACCAACCATCAGTGATTATATGTTTACCATAGCACAGTGCAGGCAATTTCTCAATACCATTGCAATCTTCATTGAATAATTTGGTGGCAATTGGCTTGATTGTCACCTCACGCTTTTCTGGAGGATAATCTTTTAGTCTCCGGGCTTGGGGATGAAAAGAGCATTTTGGTGGGGGGCCACCATAACCTTACATCATTGATGTCGAATGAGACATCTCATGATTCGGAGATATTGCAGGAACATGCTAGACGTAGCTGAGACAAGCCCCACTTGGTAAATATATCTCTCAGGTATACCACTGAGATATCCTGATTACATATGATCTCAGAGACATTCATGTAACATTTTAAGACATATCAGGAATCCTCTGTAGCAGATGTCACCATGTCCAAATATAAGGTGTTACATTTGCTGTTCATCAAGGAGTCACATGAAGTCGAATAACTATGAATCACCTAGACTTCAGACCTAGCATATACATAGCATATATATAGAAGAAATACACATGAAGCATCAGCAAACTTGTATTTGTCATGCTTATAGTAGGAAAGTTCTTCATAGAAAAGGTTGATGTGAAATGCAACTTGTTCTGGTTAGGCCAGATCTAAAATATTTCAGGAGCATTCAGGATCCTGCTCAGAGGTATATAAAATACAAAGGAAAACTGCAATTTGTGTTAGAAACTGCTTTGTGCAAATAGTAGGTGTCACACAGCTGCAAGAAGGACTAGATTGGGAGTTGTTAGTGACTCAGAGGCTACATGCCAGGCTTACATAGCTGGAAAATTCAGATTGAGCAATTTTCTTCATGACATGGAGACATATTTTTTTGACCCTCTACTGTATCTTTAGAACTGATAAAATAGGCAAATTGAGAGAGATGTATGACTGTCCTGATAGGTACGAAAAGTCCTTTCCACACACCATTTGTAATTATTACATAAACAGCATGACAATGACATAAGACACATATGTAACTCAAAATTCAGCCTTGTCCTCTTCCCTCTCCTTTTTCCTTTTCCTTCAACTTCCATAGCTGGTATCCTGACATCCTCCTACACACACCTCTGCAGTAGTTTGCATGGTAGTTTACATGTCAGTTAGAGCATTGGCTGATACTAGGGTTCTTACGGTGACTCCAAGCCTACAAAATATGATGGTTGCAACAATTTTAAACATTATGACAGTCCTTCATTAACATATTTTGTGGGCTTTCAGGGAAATTAAGATTTTGGTGGCTGCAGACAAATAAGGCAATGGCCAAATCTTCAATAACAGTTGATGATTATTCATGTACACTACAAATCAAAATTGTTCCAACATATGCAGAAAACCAATATGCACTTCATGACCATATTATCACAACTATAAAGAAACAATACAGGACATGAGGTTACTGTTTTATGGACTTCTCAAAGTCACCCTTAGTATTGCAATACATAATACGTTTTTCCAATGCCTAGTGTATTGCAAGCATGTGGCAGCATTGAAAACTAGTTACCACTTAAAGACAATTGGTTTCTTTCTCTGTAGCACTAGGGAAATTCATTAGCCTAACCAAATATTACTATACAACTTATTTTACAGTTTTATGTGATACAAAGTTTTCATATAGTCAATCAACATTAAACCAAGTGGTGGTTCAAAGCATATTTTACAGTTCATTCAATAATAATGCATTTTTAATTTTTTTCAGTCAGTTATCTTGCACCTAAGTTCTATATAGGTTACAGGCTCACATTTATACAATCACACACAACATCACTTCACTTTAAGTTTCATACAAATCAGTCATTCTTTCGTGTCATTTGCAGGTTTAATAAACCCTTCAAATATCACTTATGTCGTAGAGTATTTCATTTATGGGGCATCACGCAGGTGTCCAAATGTTCTCCCTTTAAAAGCATCATCATCTTCACACACAACAAGCACCCTTGCACCAAGCATCTGCCAAAGTTTGTATTTTATGTTTTATGTACACGATGAGGCATAATTTTTAACATCTTGTGGAAAAAAGCACTTTGGCCCATACAGTCTTCAGAGCAATGCGGTAAGAAGGCTGACCTCATATTCCCTTCCTCTTGTAAGGTGCAGCGTAAAAAAGATCACATCCCACCACAATTTGTAAGGCATAGGATTGAATAGCTTTATGGAGAAATAAAGAGAAATAGGTAAGTAGGTAATGAAAGAATTTTAGGGCAGGGGGCTATAATAATACATTCCCACATAAGACAATTTTCATAAAAATATACTGGTTGTGTTTATAAGTGACGCTTTCATCTTGAAGGAGGGAATTCATCATAAAATAAGATGCATTTGTATGAATTAGGAGTCAAAGCTCGATTTTACTTGGAGTAGTAATTATACCAATCACCTTTCTCTGAAACAGAATAGTATTGGTATAGTATGGACAGAGGTCACTACTCAAAAGTAGGTATACTTCATGAAATCATTTCATCTTTTTCTGCCTGCATATTGTACAATATTTTTGCAATTTCTTCTTAGTTGCATATTGTATTTGACATGGACTTATGCAAATTAATCCATGGGTATGTATTCTACCGCAGCTGTGATAAGCAAGTCAAATTTAGCTTATTCTAACAAAAATAGGATTTGATGGGCAGGGAGATTTCAAGAAAATATAATTATGTATTTATCTTTTTTTTCAACAAATTTCTTTTGGCTGCATTCCTCATTTTCATCTAAATTTATGAAGTGTATCAAATAATGCAACAAAAGCTATGTACTTCTCCTCAGACAACAATTTTAGATTGCTTTTTTCAGTGATCTGCCCCTAGTATATCCTGGGTATTTTCAATGTGATCTGCTATTTTTACAGTTTTATGCAAATTTCTTTGATAGTATTTTTTTCATCTGACAACATCAAATAATCGATTGTCCCATCTGAGACAACTCTGCAGCACGAAAAAATCGTAACATTCAAAAACAGAAGTTATATGACTGGGATAATTTTTAAGGAGATTAGAAAGCAATGATGATGAAGTGGACAATGTCTGTGTGAGTATATGCAGAGGAGGGGGCCATCTTCTTTGACATGGAGGTGACTATGGAGGGACTTGGTGGGGCCAAGGCATTGACCACAACCAAGATGATCTCCAATTGATGAGGAGTATTGATGGTGCAATGATCATGACAGCATGATGAAGGAATTGTCCCACACTGCCATTGTCACTTCCGTCACCAGGCCTGTACGAAGATCTATCATTTGGACGTCCACGAAGTTTCAGATCTGAAGTAAAATGACACAATAGGAGGATAAAAGTTAACCCTATATGCAAAATGAACAAGTCATAATGTACCCTTAATAGTATAATCTCTTGCAGACTACCTACTTTGAGGGCTGATCAAAAACCCTTTGGTAAATATTCAAAGAACACTATTAGTTGATATATCAGTAGGAATTCCAATGCTTATAAATATATTTTTTTGATGTATTAATTTTAAATAACAGCAATATGAGTTATAAATCATTATTTTAACTCTTTAGTCCCAAAAAGTACACCCATTTATTGATAAATTAAGCACAATAAATTGAATCAGTACATGGACTTCAGTGGAGTATCTAAAAGGAGGTGGAGCAGGCCACCATGAAGGGAGCCATAATGGAGTGGGAGGTTTATTTTCCCCTAAAATATGGAAATATTTTGAAGGTTATAACCCCATCCAGATGACCAATCAGAAAAATAAGGAGAATATGAATTAGATACAAAAAGAGGAAAATTAACCATGAAATAAAAGTGTGAGGGAAGGGAGGATGTCATCCCTTCCATTTAACAAGGGATGCCAAAATCTCTACATGCACCACTGACAGGTGTTGAAAATTCAGAAACTATAGCATCAAAAACTCTACAAAAACTGACCACAGCAGTTTTACCACAGCCTGCATGGAATTTTCTGGCAGTGAAGGGGATAAATAAGACACCATGTGGCTTATTAAAAATATAGGTTCTTTTTTTAAAGTGCCCATGACAACTCTTTTATCATGATTAGAAGAAGCTGGAGAGATTCATATGACAACACTAATATTTTATGGCTCAAGTGACATGGTACATTTGAATTAATATATACTTCAGTAGGTATATCATTATTTGAGTATTTGCAGACTTCATCTATATGCAAATCTTCAACTCAAAATCTCCATCTGAGATCTAGAAACAGAGAAACATGTTAAATGCTGACAGATTGTCATTAATTGCATTTTAATCAATTTTTAAATGAAAAATAAAAAAATCACATTCACATCAACCTGAAAAGGTAAGTTAAAACACATTGACACTTATTAGTTACTTCCTGAAAACTTTTAAGACAGAAGCCATGGCCAAAATGGGTGCTTTATGGAGACAAAGCATGCTTTAGCAGCACAGAGTTGACCTTGAGCAAACTTTCTCTTTTCCGAATTGGGCTGATGCCTGTCTGAATATGGAAGCTGGTAGCCCAAAGCACCTAGCACCTCTGTATGAGCACATACAAGATACTCAGTGGACTTGCTGGGAAGGATTGAGTGCTTCCTCTAGTTCACTACTGCATTATGCTCAAGCATTCTTGCTCCAAGCTTGGTTATTTGGCCACGGCTAGAGTCAATGCATGTGAGCAGTATGTATAATTAACCTAGGTAAGGTAGTACAAAATATTCAAATTACTTCTAATGTAGCCAATGCTGCATCATAAAAAGCTTAGATAGGAGGGCAGAGAAAAATACAGAATTTAACTAGAAATGTAATGGAGACATAAAGCCATCTAAAATATAAGAATTTCAGTCGTTAAAGCATTATATAGTTGACTGCAGCTAAAGAGATGGTAGGTTTTGCATGCTCTACATTTTCATAAATGTGATCGATTTTGCCCATGCCATCTTACAAAAACATGCTGCCAGCTAAATGCAATGGAATACATTCACAAAATAGCTTCTCCCATTCAGGTTTCTTTGGGGCTAAAATTACATAAATGGATCAGGCAATAGACAGGTTTTTCAAAGATTTTGTGGTGAAGTCTATATGCTGTCACGATGACTGATTCACATAAACAATTGAGGTGAAAGAAATATGATAACATCACAGCAGTTAAATATTGCCGTTGTGAAAGTTAAATATTTGAAATTTCTATTGTAATATTTCCCGAATTTATCTTTTACTTCATTCTACTACTTCTTTAAATTTTGAAGTCAGAAACTCTTGATGAGCTAGATTTATGTCAGCACATTCAGATGACTTCTATTATAAAGAAAAGATGAGATTTATTTTGAACTAAATGACAAAAGAGAGGTTCCAAATTCATATTTGGTGTATGAGAAAATTCAGCAAGCCTATGTCCACCATTAATGCTAATCACTTCCATAAAATGATGCAGGAAACCCTTCGACATTTCATGGAATTCAAAATGAATTCTGCTCAACTGGTCATTCAGTAATTCCTCTGTGAAGCCATTTAGCCATGTGGAAACTACAAGAAAATCAGCACTCTAAAATGTTAATCATTAGCTGTAGGTACTCAGTAGTGTTAATGTAAGAGCATGGCACACAAAATGGTAAGAGAACCAGGGAGCTTCCATGGAGAGGATCTAATCACCTACTTCCAAAGTTAATATGGGTAAATAGTCAGACTGACCCGATCAGTCACATCTTCAAGGTGATCTGGAACTTTCATGATTTGCACGAAAACATACATAAACAAAATGTCAAAGAAAAAATAACAATTTGAGGCCAATGCGTTTTGAAGTATTTTATACCAGGAAACCCAGGAGTAACAGATTTTACCAAATGAGTCATCTAATCATGAAAAAGATCTTTTATACTGCACTTACATTTGAGTATTCTACCAGATGATTGGTAGGTTTTTGGACAGTTTTTATCATACTGGCACATCATTCTGTTTGGGCTTCTATAGATGACCTGCCATTAAATCCCTCTTGAATTCTTCATATTGTCTCCCTCTTTTCATTTTGTCCAGAATGCCTATCCTCTTCCAGGCTTATCCAATGTTCTCCCCTATATTACCCTCTTCAGCATTCCCTCTCCTTTCAAATCATCTTCCATCCATCTCTTCTGCCTCCTCCAAACCTCTGCCACTAGTTTCATCTTCTCTCCAAACATATCAATTACCTTCTTGTTCATCTTTCTCCCTACCCAGCTCACCCTCTCTATCCTTCTCCACACCCACATCTCAAATGCCTCGAGTCTATGAATATCCTACCTGTGCAATGACCAGGTTTTCACCCCACGCAGCTTTATACTCTATATCAGAGTTTTCACCAGCCTTTTCTTCATTTCTCTCATCAGACCCCCTGTGACGTCGGGATCTCTCAAATGATAACAAATTCCCTTGGAATATTAATTTGGCATTGCCCCACTTTAATACATGTCTCTCCACTTCAACGTTCTTTTTTTAACAATCCTCCCTTCTTTTAATCAACAACAACATAACAACCTTTTACACAAACAATAAACAATATAAAACATCAACATAGATAAACATACATTAACATATAAATTAATTCCAGCAAAACCCAAATAATGAACGAAAATTAAATAATAAAAATAAAAATAAATAAAAATGGAATTAAACAAAGGCAGGCACGACGTTACACCCCCTCATCAATTCCCTCCTATTAGAAAAAACTTTTTAAGCCATGGCAATTCTACACCTTACGTCCCTCAAATTACACCCATTCTCCTCCAAAAGACAACCCAGATATGTAAACAGTTAAACTTACTCTGTTTTGTGCTCTCTAACCCTTATATTCCAGCCTGACTTTCTTGCCTCTAGAAAATCTCATGACTATTGTCTTCTTCTGAGCTGGCTAACTGACCAAAAAAAGAAAGGCATATTAAGGTAATAGGCCAAGTGAATGGCTTTGGAAGCTCAATATCAAGGGAAATGAACAGATGTTTATGTGTGGGTTCAAATGTTAATGCCAGAGTTACTTTATGGAATGGGATATTGAGTATGATCATGCAGCCTGCGGTGTACCAGGACAAGGGTTTCAAAGTGTTCAAAGATGTGCAAAAATAAAGAAAGATGTAGTTTCAAGTATAAAATTTACAATGAATAATGATATTTTGGAAGAAAATATTCTGGAGGAATAGGGATAACTTAGAGTGGGTACATATTTTTATTATTTTCAGTACCAGGGAGGTAAGTCTGTAACTTTTGTCAACAGAAGAGGAATGTAAATTGTCCCCATTGCGACTCATTGGACATTGACGAGACTATGTCTTTCATCTTCAACAATGTGGTGGCCACTGCTGAGCTCATCTTGCAGTTTAACAACTTTTTATGCAGAAAATCAGCATTATTCATATTTTCCCATTGTAAAAATGCATGTATCCTTAGAGTTTGAGAGAATTGATTAAAAATTTTGGAAACCTCTCACGAAAATTATCACCATTTAAGCCAAAAGTCTGAGCACTCCTAGCGTGCACTTCTACCCAAATTTTTGCCAATGGTCAACAATTTTTGCAATTTTAGATATTATGTATATAAGAGACTTTGGATTTCTACTTTACATTTAACAGCTAACCACGGTAATAAAATTGTCAATAGTCTGTAAAAATTATAGAAAAGTGTTCAAAAGGAGCATACAAATGCTGTTACAGTGTTTGGCTTCACTGTAGTTTCACAAAATTTTTATAGTCACTCTCTTACCAATGCACATTTCCACAGTAAAGACAATTTAAAATGTCACTGCACCATATATCTGTCAAACTGTGAGGTGAGTTCAACCATTTTGTTAAAGAGAGTTTTTACACTCACCAAAGCCCATTTAGGCCGCAAAGGAGACAACTGGCACTTGCCAACAATTGACAAAACTTACAGACTTACCAGGTATCTCTGAGCACTGCGGGTTGCCAACTTTCACATTGGCACTGTTAAAAAACAAGAACCATAAGTACCTAGAGCTTAGAAGATAACAAATTTTGCCTGTATTATAGTTATAAATTATTTCCTGCTATAATAAGGGTGTTCATAAACATATATGTGCATAGAGAAGGTGTATTGTTCATATTAGCATATTGTATGTATTTATTTTTATTTTACTTTGGGTTCTGTTTGAGAAAAAGCTGTCTGAGGCATTAAGTTATCAATTTTTTTAAGAAATCCTTGGTGGGAGCAAATTATTCACATCTTGTGATGCCAAATTGCAATTTAAATAAAATAGCAATAACAAGCAAATCTGTTGTTCTGGCTAAAAAGTCAATTTTATCCATGCAGTATCTATGTTAAAAGAAAATACTCAAAATTATTTATGTAGAATCTTAGGTCTTCTACCTTTAGCAAATAACCTTTGATACCTCCCTTTTTTCACGTGTATCTACTGATAGTACAAACAAATTTTTGGAAGCAGAAACCTGATGACTGGTACTGAGTCCTGATTTGATTTGATTGGCCTTTTGGTACACCAGGAAAAGGACACCTAAACCAGAACTGTCTCAGCATAAGGTAGTTTGAGTGAGATAGTTCCCAAGTCATAGTGGAGATTATATACAAATTAAATATTTTAATTTCAATCGCTGTGGGGAGCATGAATTTAATATTGCATAATTAACAGTGAAAAAATATTCTTATATAAGACTGAAATTATATGAAATTGAATAAACTTCTTTAAAATGGAAGGTTTTTGGTGACCCTGAAAAATAACTGTGGTGACATAATAATTTACTTTCAATCTTAGTGGAGAAAACATACAAACTATTGAATATTAATTTTTTGACATGATATAGGTATTAGAAATTCCTTATTTTTAAGTAATGTCTCCCTGGAGAATATGCATGTACCATTTCTCATGTAAGAGGCAGGTATTTTTCATCAAAATCTCTCAAAATATTTTAGTAAGGGGCTGATATTTTGGTATCTTTGGAAGAGTTAGATATTTTTCTTAAAAATGAGTCCAAATTCATTGACGTCTGGGTGAAATGATATTTTGCTCAAACTACCTTAACTAATATGTCTGGCCACCTCACTACATCTAGTCCCGTAAAGGTCAAAAAAATCCACAGGGGAAGAGGACGCCTCGGTAGCTTAACTGGCTAAAGCACTCAGCCGGAAATCGAGGGATCCGGGTTAGAATCCCGGTCAAGGCAGATGATTTTTTCTCTGTGGAAATTCGCACATTGGGGAAGAACTCGATGTGGTAGGAGAAGAAAGGTGGTTGATCGGAGAAATTAAAAGTGGGCAGCAACATTGGATGCTGGATGCATCATTGGGTAATGCACATGAGAGGGAGGAGCCGTGGCACTAATGAAGAGAATGGAAGAAGGAGTCTACCATGTTTGGCACTTTTTCAGTGTGGCTTGTTTGGCATTCACCCTTTTGATGCCATGCATATTTTTCAAAATTCACACAAAAATGTCCAGGGTCTTTTAAGGAGTAATGCAGTATGCATATAAATAAGAATAATATTTGAAAATTGGACCAACATAAGAAAAATGTTTAATAAAATTAAACCTGGTATACAAAAAAGAATAAAAAATGAAAGATAAGTCACTCCATTGTCATTTATGTTTACAGCAACCTATCTAATTATTACTATACAAAGCAAAGTTTCTCTGTCTGTCTGCCTGGAAATTCTATTCCCATCTTTTCTAAATAGTTTTAATGTCTATCGTGCTTAAACCAAGGGATGGGCGGCAATTGACAGATGGTAACAGACTCAAACTGCAGCAATGCCTCTTACACAGTGTGAGTTGAACTTCTTGTAGAGGTGATGAAAAGGAATCATGGATGGTTTGGCTGGGTTTCAAAAGACAGTTTAATTACGAATTTCATGCTAGAAAAGGGATGCTTTAATGAAGGAAACATTAGGTGGAACTCTCAAAGTTGGTGGGAATTATATGCAGGACTGCCCAAGGACTACTATTTATTCGTAAGACACCTTTAATGAGATGCTCTTTATACTTCTTGAGTGTGAGAGTGACCAGAATCCTAGCACCAACAACTCTAACCTAAGACAATGAACAATGTACAATGATTTCAGAAGAAGCAATGTGATGATGTTGCTATAAAAACATGCTCAGTAGCACACACTGCACATGCTTGTGTTTGAAATGTATGATCAAAAAAGCAAATTTTAGTGTGTGAAAATTTATTACATATCAATAAAACATGCTTGAATAAAGAAAACCATTATCAGTATTTGACAATCTACTCATATAATGATACTGTTAAAATTAAGTTGCAAGTTGGTTAACCCATAATGTTTCAGTAAAAAGGTAGATTTCCAAGTTGCAGACATTCATGGCAATTTGCCACTTGTCTTGTTTGTCTATCGCTCATAGGTTTACTTAGCTCATAATATTTCAAGTTATACATATTGCTTTTGATTATGAAGTAGATGCTAGATGGTAGTCGCAACTACCGACATGTAGGTACTTTTTTATTAAACCATTTTATTACCTATTTGTAACCTATTAGGAAATTTAAGTATTGAAAAAATGCAAATATTACCCTGAGAAAGCAACAAATGTTAAAAGCAACTAAATAAACACATAATATGTTGGATACTGTTTAATATCTACATTTTTCGATAAAACATGGGACTTTATAAGCTAGTCCTACACCATATGATTTTGATGGGGTCAAGCTGTTTAATTCACAATAAAGTAAGAGTACAATTTAAAATGGAAACATATGGGTTTGTAACAAATAGGGACTGCCCCATTACATTGACGCATAATCTTTTATGAAGGCACTGGGCATTAGATCTTAGGACGATCATCAGGCTGCAACCCCAATTCATTAGCTTGCTGAACCAAGACGTGATAGAGTAATTTCCGGATTAACCTACCATTGTTCAATAAAAATAAATCATAGAGTTCATGCATTTGCGATGTCTACATGTGGATTACCTATATATTTTCTACTCGGTTGGAAATGATTTTCAACTAGAGGTGTGCCATACTGCTCTTTTTGTTGAACAGTTCATTTTGATCCAGTTCAGGGATCAGAGCAGTTAAAAAGAACAGATTCAAAAGAACAGTCATAGCATTCTAAATGTGGGGAGGAGGGCATTATGACGTTATAATTATCAGAATGATGCATTAAGATCATACATAGGTATATTCCTAAAATGAAGCCACATGGAGACTTTCATTCGCTTCAACTGCGTCAGGTCTTTTATTATCTCCGTATTCTTTATCAACCTGTCATTTTATTAGAGATTGAATTTCAAAATAGTAAGTGATTGAAAAAAATGGCTCCAAGTTGAGTAAAAATAATCAGTCAAAAAGTAAATGACGTAAAAAATGAGAAAAAATATCAAGACTGCCATCCACCCAAAACAACAGATTATAACATGCAGAAACTTGTGGCAGTTTTCTCTCTACTAAAACGTCAATATAAAATAGAGCGCGGCTGGAAGGACATATATATCTGAGAATATACATATGCTTGTATGTTTGCAGTGCAAACTTCAGGCAGATATCACTCCTAGTAATGTTTGCAAATAGCCAATAGGACTTGACCATCTTCTATACGGTAGGAACTTGCAGCTTACGTCTCACGTCCACTGTAGAATGGGTTTTAAACTCCCTTGGAAATTCCTGGCGTAGTGAGGGAAAGACTGAGAAAATTTTTTCGCCTTTCTCGGAGACTTCTAGTTTTTCTTCGTATTGAAATCATAAGCCGCCAAGGGAGGTTCCAGTAGTTTTCAGTATTTTTAAACAAGACCTTCGTAAAATATCAATACTTCAGAAAGACCGCACCGACAGGCTATCAATTTATATCAGTTTATATGAGATCCCTGTGAGGACAAGGCAGGCGGAGGCCTTTCCTTTGCAGTTGTAAATTCAATAACTTGTTTGAAAACTTAGTGTTGTGGCAGAGATGATAAAGAAAAACCGGAGGACTGTCTGATATTACAGGCCTTGGAGTTCTTTCATTCAACGCACAAAAGAAAGGTAAATTTATTTCTTCTCCACCATGGAGCTTCGCTGCCTGCAACTTACAAACCGCATCGCTCCATATTTCTGTCACATACGTCATCCCGCACGTACACATTGATAAAAAAAACCTTCGCTTCTCATGCGTGCGTTCATAAGATCGTTGACCAAGTATAAACAGCCATAAAATTGTAAAAAAATACAATCTCTACGCTAAGAAGCACACGAAAATACTACTTATATGAAACTTACGAAGAGATTTATTAAATCCTGAAAGAAAACGAAACATTTTAAGTGGGTGAGCTCCAAATCATGGACCCTACGGTACTAGTTTGAGATTAGTAAAAAAATGAAGCAAGACACGTAACTAAAGTAAGAGAAAGAGGAAGAACAAACATATAATGACTATCATACATATAAACAAAAAAAAAGAATCTTCTGCCTTGTTACTGCTCCGTCAACGAATGAAAGCGCAATTCAACGTTTACTTATTCGCCTTTCGTCCCCTTCATTTGTTTTCGGGAGCCCTCCTTACCTCTCTCCCTCATCACCTCCGTCTCGGAATCGTCCATGATCTCATTCGTCTCGTGGGAGTGGTTCCTCTCCTTCTTGGCCCCTTTGAGCTTCTTCTCTGTGGAGAGAAACAACTTTAGCAGGGCGCAGGGACGGGTGGGCGGATGCGTGTGTGAATAGGTGAGATAGGGTTCATGATAGAGTGATAGCATGACATCGACGAGGGGAAGGAATTGTTTAGTTTGGCACGGGATGAGTGTTCGTTTGAAGATAATCACTTCGAGCATGTACACCCTAGAGAGCTCGCGCGCTACACTTAAAATTCAAATGCAAGTGGGGCTAGAGACAGCAGAATCTCATGACGTCAGACTAGGTCAGATTATGTTCATGATGAACTAGAAAACTTTTTCTAGTTACACTCTTTTCACGACATCGGATATTTCACACAAAGGTGTGACAATAGTCAAAGCTTTATTGTTCATCATGAGCATCACAAATTATCACAAAGTGACGCCTGATGTTACCTCCTACATTCGGTCAGGTTAATGGGGTGTATATTGCGGAGCCCTGATACTTAGTGGAATACTGATAAAAAATTACTCAGGGTTCAGAATTTGTAACGGTGAAATTATTTCAAAGTGCTGATTTTCTGTGTAGAGCTTTTAATTGCTCACAAAATGAGAAGAAAGGCAGTAGCAATCAACTCGACTGGCATCCATCCTTTAGTCCAGGTTACGCAGTACATGATCCCGTAAGAGTATATACGTGAATGAGTAGCATACGTACAGGACCTGTGTCCTAGCTATGCATTCACGTCTTCGCCCAAGTTGTGGTTGCAGGGTAATTTTGCGAGTTCATGGTTGTAAGCATATGACCGTTCGGGTTCATGCATCATGTAACCGGACCTTAAGAGTACCAGTCAGCATAAGGAAGTAAATTACAAGGGATGTATAGGAATATAGAGCAAAGAGGATCATTCCCTTCTTTTAGATAACTGTCCGTTCTGTAGCTTAAGAACCCGAGGAAGCAAATAGTTTTAGTGAGAGGAATGAAACAAACATAGGAACAAAAGAGGATTGGTGCTAAATTGCGGAATAGTCAAATATTCATTTTCAATACAGAGTAACACATGAGCTTAAGCTGGGCTTTTTTATCGTATTTCCTTGGCTGACGTCAATGCCGTGGAGACCAGTTTCTCCTCTAAGGGCGTCTCTAGCCTTACATGCTCGAAGGTTTACTGTGTAGACTGCAGTGCACTTTAGGTTCTGTACGCGTCAATGAAGGTAGCGAATTGAAGGGGGAAGGCTAGATAATATCAACACGTAGTCAAGGAACCTCGAACCAGAAAAGTCATATGGGCTATCGAAAAAACAGACTCCAAGATCTCCTTGAGATGAGGGTTAGAGTGTATGGATATTTGCAGCCGAATGAGAACCTAGCAAATTTGACGCAGGACGTGAAAGACGACACGACATCCCCGTCAAACCGGGGCAATAAACTCTGCATTTCAGGGTATTTTCATAAGCTACCGTTGGCTTTTCAGTGCATCTAACGTTATTTGCAAATGTGAAATAAGCTGAGTTTGCTGTGCTGAGTAATAATGAGGAATCATTGGCTTGATACTACGGACTACGAACAGCAGCATACTTGGATAACAAAATTGCTGATTGCGAGATAAAGATAATGAGATCACACGAAAGGATTTTTATGAAAAAAGTACGATTATCAGATAACAGGGTTTTATCTTCGAGATTTAACAATTTATCGTGTATTACAGCTTATAAAAAAACCACAGTTTAATGGCACATGGAAAAATCACTACTGTAATACATAAGAATTGAATGAGGTACGATAAAATAAAATATGTGGATGGGGCTCGTGAAGGACAATTTCCATACACTCAAAGAATTTTGTAAATTTTTTTCGAAACATAAATTCTGTTGGTGAACTGCGGCCCGATCTCTGAAGGGCATCCGTATTCATGATGTGAAATAATCACGTCATAGTTTTTTTTGCTGAATTCAGAGTAACGATATAATTTGGGGAAGCAGATGAATGAGAGAAATATTTCACGGTTATCGTCTTTGCCAATGGACTTCACGGAGAATATAATTTTAATTAATACTGCAATATTTTTTAAACTAATGAGATTCAATGTGTGGAATGCAAGACAATTATTCCAATTTTTGGCTCTGTAAAGTCATTTGGTGGAATATTTTTTTAAATACCTGAGTTATGGATTACTAATGTTGTGACGAGAGTTTAGGAGCAAACTGTTAATTAATTAAAGATAATGAGCTTTTTTAATTACTGCTATGCGATTAATACATCACAACTTTTATTTGAAGTAACAATTTTCATGAACCGAAAATAACCCAGTTTATGATGATATCCGATGAATGGTGAATCAAATTAATCACGATTTATTTCGATATCATTATCCGCGCGACGAAAGTGGAAAATGAGCAATGTGCTTGAAAAATGAAGAGGTGAATAGTAAAGGGTGGTGATAAAGAAGGATATGAGACTGCAATGGGACCATGAAGATAAGGGAACTGTACACCAATAATGCCTACTACACTAGCTGCTGTCAAATGTACCCAAACTTGTAAAAAAAGCGATAATTTCCGGAGAGCATAAGCTTGATGTGAAACACTAGAAGGTGGCATTGCGCTTGAAAATATTACAAAGCAGAATAATTGAAGGATGTAATAATTCTTTTGCAAGAATAATACAATTGCTGGATGTGGAAAGCGGGTCTCTCAAATAACAAGGCTACGGCTCGCAGACTGAATTCTTTTAAGTGACGAAAAGGTTAAGCTTTTTTTCATAAAAAATGTAGAAAAGTTTCCCCAGTGTTTTTTTATGCATTCCCCCCTTTGCTTTAAAGTGACGTTGACTGCACTCACTAGGGCCTTGTTCACCTGTTCCCGCGCCTTTTCCTCCACTACCCCCGCTTCCTCCTCCACCTGCAACACCTACACCAACCTCAGTGTCCGGGCTGGGTTCTGCCGTGGTGGCTGGCACCCGGGCCGGCGTCGAGGGGTGTGGTATCTCTGCAACGACACAAATAAACACCAAATGGACTCATCAAAAGTCATTGAAAAGGTGATGCGTCGTAGGAGGCAGATTGGTGTCTACTTAAGCAGGAAACCCATTAGTGAGCGGCCGGCTCAAAGATGGAGGGTTGAGGTCGTTACGTAACAATCGTACGGTTCGTTTCCATTCAATGAATAGGAATCTACGTCACAGTCCAAGCGATTGTTCGAAGTTGCCGTTGTGAAACTTTCAACCGATTATTCTCCTCTGTTTCCGCCCGATTTTTTTAAATGCTCTCTTGTAGAACCCGAATTTTGGTAATCCAAATTCTTGAAACCCTATGCGATCTTGAGGCAATTTAGATTTGAAATAAAAAAGTCACACAACAACCCCCAGAACCGGCTCAGTTCGGCTCGGCATCGGCCGAATTGTTCTATGGGGAGCTTACTGGGACTTATTCCTTCCGGAGCGCTCGGTCGAGTTTGGTTCAGTCGGGTACAGTTTGGCTCGGTATCGGGCAAATTAATTATTATTACAAATTATCCGAATTCTTGACATCCTGAGTGACCGAGTTGTAATTTGGATTCAGAATCGAAAATTTACACAACAGCCCCGTGGACCGACTCGGTTCGCCTCGGCATCGGCCGAATGGTTTAATGGGAGTTATTCAATTTGGAGTGCTCGGCCAAGTTCGGTTCAGTCTAGCACAGTTCGGTTCGGTATTGGGGAAATTATTTATTAGCGAATTAGTTAAAAAATACGTAACAACCCCAAGTTCGGTTCCGCTCGGTACTGCTAGGCTCGATATCGTTTGAATTAATTAGTGGGAAGATCGATGAGGGTTATTCAATTAAGAGCACATAGCTCAGTTTGGTTCCGTCCGGGACAGCTCGGCATCGTCCGAGTTCCTTGTTGGTAAGTTAATTTAATTTGTCTCATTCAGAGCGCTCGGCTATGTACGAAACAACTCGGAAAGGATCGGCACGCCAACGGAGGGGAGGAATTCTCCACCAAAAATTAATACCATCCGGATTCAACAGCAAGTACCCGCCCCGCCACTTGAAAAAGTTCTTGCTTTCACTGCTGGTGAACACCCGTGTCAATCAATGAATGTATAGGTGAGGATAATTCTGTGGACTCTTTTTCTAAAAGCAAAGATGTGTTAAATATATTTTTAGTTTGCCATCAATTCAAGTTCTCTCTCCTTTATCGTGGCATTATTCCTCCGCACAGGTTTCAGTCATTGCGATTAGCCCCACTTCTGATTAACTCTCCATCTCTGATCCAATTCGTATCATGAGAGGGAGTAACAGTAGCAATCATTTCCTCTGTTTTCCCAAAACTTACTAGGACGGCTCCAGAAACTGCCGTTCCATGTAACAACATCTAGTATACTTCGAGCCGAGCCGACGCAAGGCCGACGCTGAACTGACGCCAAGGCGATGTCGAGACATGCCGAGCTGAGCCGTTAGGAACTCAGGTCTATGGCCGTATCCCAATCCATATTTAGGCATACTTGTGGTTCCGTATTCAGTAAGTACTTGACGATCATACACTCTACTATCTTACGTAATTCATTGACCTAACAATATTTTTATGACTCCTAAGGTCTTACTTAGTAGGTATCACTTTATTAGTTTTTAAAGGATTTTAAACCAGATTCATTCTTATTCAGGAAAGTGTTCCTCTCTCTGTGTCTGTCTCTCTCATTAAGGATAGTCTAAAATTGTCCAAGAACATAAAGGTGTTTGCAGGCATCAAATATCCCTATAATCAGTATTAATATAAATCGACTTGTATATATATATAGCGAAGGAGGAATTGGTGGGGATTAGAGAGAAAAAGGTCAAGAGAGTCGGGATTGTTGCAAATTCGGTGGCCACGGATAGAGAGAGAATAGGGGAGGGATCGCTTAGTGTGGGAAGGGTGGCAGCTGTTAAAATGGAGATATTGTTCCTTGTTGGTAGGCTTGAGATGGATGGAAGTGTGAAATTTAAGGTTACTTAGGGAGATATTTACATTCAGAAAGGTGATGTTGGAAGCATAGATGTTAGAAGTGGAGGAGACAGAGGAGGAGGAGTTTAGGGAGGAGATGAAAGAGTTGAGGGAATCAAGGCCATGTGGCCACAGAAGAAAAATGTCGTCAATGTAACGAAGCCAGAGAAGGGGTTTAGGAGAGCAAGACGAGAGAAAAGATTGCTCAAAGGCACCCAAGAAGATGTTAGCATAGGAGTGGCTGAAACGACTGCCCATGGCACAGCCTTTAGTTTGGATGTAGAATTTATTATTGAAGGAGAAAGCATTATTGGTAAGTATAAAGTTGGAGAGGTCAAGGATAAAATCAGAACTAGGGGCGTGAGGAGCAGGGCGCTGGTTAAGAAAAAGACGGATAGCGGAAAGTCCTTCACAGTGAGGAATAGACGTATGAAGAGAGGTGACATATATAGTGGCCATTAAGATGTCACAGACAGAGGGGTAGAGAGAAGGCGTTCAAGAAAGCGATAAGTATCTTGGATGTGAGAAGGAAGAGAAGGGACAAAAGGTTGTTAGTAATAGTCAACGACAGTGGAGATGTGTTCGGTGGCTGAGTTATAAGAAGAAACTATTGGGTGACCAGGGTTGTGTGTCTTATGAATTTTTGGAAGAATATAAAAATTGGGGGTGCGAGGGTGTGGGGGGGTGAGAAGAGAGATGTCATGGTAAGAGAGACCTTTTTCCTTAAGGAAAGAGGTGATGTTTTCCAAAAATGTAGGGTTTGGATCATTTTGGACGGGCTGGTAGGAAGAGACGTCGGACAACTGCCGGAGAGCTTCATATAGATAGAAGAGTTAAGTACGACTACCGTGGAGCCCTTGTCGGAGGGAGTAATGACAATATCAGGGTTGCGGGTGAGGCTTTTTAGGGCAGACATTTCAGAGGGAGAAAGATTGGGAGTAGGTATAAGGGAGTGGAGAAAAGAGGGTTAAGAGAGTTTGGAAAGAAGGTTGGTGAAAATTTCTAAAGGATGGTTCGAAAGAAGGGCTTAGGGTTCAAATAGTGAAGGAGGCTTGAATTTAGAGAGAGCAGAGTGCGTGGGGTTGGAGGAAGAAGAAAGAGAAATTGTCGAAGGATTTCTTATGATGGGAGGCGTGGATCGCCACGAGAAGGGAAGCAGATTGAGATGGGTTTTTACAATTGGCTCGGTGATTATTGATACGTATATTAAGCGGCTCTCTTTCCGACGTAGAAACTTGGGCATAGTTTACATTGTAGGTGGTAAACGACATTTCTGGTGACGCAAGAGGAGGGAAGAGGGTTGGAGAGGGAGGCGAAAAAAAAAAATAAAAAAAATAAATAAATAAATAAATAAATAAATAAATAAATATATATATATATATATATATAAACGGTTTGCCACAGGAAGGTAATCAATAAACACACAGAAACACAAAAAAGTGGACAGAGAGTTTCTTGATATTTTGGTGCCACTAGCACCTTGCTCATATATATATATATATATATATATATATAACCATACGCCATTTCCTCAGAACAATTTTCCTTCCTCAACCGACACACGTTTTCGCCTATGATCTGTCGCAGGCAGACTCGCTCCCTGTTCCCTGATAACCTAAGGACACAGGGATTTCACATCTTTCTTATGGAGTGCATTTACAATTATTTCAATAGTCGGCTTTGGACTACATTTAATTTAAGTTTTTTGTTCACGAATGGCAAAAACATGAAATGAAAACTAAACGAAACTCTTCGGAGCTTCACTTTTCGTCAATAAAAAGATGCTAAGGAAATAGAAAAATGCCATAGCGTCAAACTTATTTTTTTTCTCATACTACGGTTTTTATTGACAATGTGAACGATTTTACCATCTAATTTCTGGTAACATATTTATTCATATAGACAGGAATGAAATGTTAGAGTAGGGTTAGCACGAGAAAAAGATTTTAACCTAGTCATTCTGACGAAAATCATGATTTAAAAAATATTCTACCTTATTTACCATTGGTTCAATATCATGAACATGTCAATTTTAGGAAAGCAATATTTTTGACCAGTGACTATGATAAAGATCGATGTAATTTCTTCAAATTCAATGAAGTTAGCGTTTTCGGCTTTGGAGTTTTGCTCAGAAAAATTTGAAAGACCCTGAAGCCAACTATTTTTTTATAACCTAATTTGATCTTGAAAAATGTACTATAGCATAGAATAGGAGGTTATATGTAAGTAGCATTCTACGGTACAAATTTAAAGGAAGCAACGCTATGTAACGCATGAGCTTGTATTACTTGATTAATAGCCGAATAAAACGCCATATATGCAAATATCAACTAGAATGGCAGAGAAAAGATCGTGATTGATTAATAGAGACCAATGCCGCTACTTGGGAGTCAAGGTGGAGCTGATGACAGGGAGAGGAGACAATGAGGATTGTAAAGACATAGTTCTTACATAAATACAATCGTAGTGATTCCTGCAAGCTCGAATGAAAAAGAAAGAAATTATAGCAGAAGGATATAACACCAAAGAAATTTTAAGCACGGTGAACTGAAATGACTTCCAAAGGAACTTCACCTGAACCTCTATTTTTAATACGATTTTAGACTTTAAAACATTTTGTGCTCACACGTAGCAATGCTCTTCTAGAAGGTAAATCGATTTATTTCCTTTCTCAGTTTTGTGCAAGTATTCTGTTTGGTTGCATTCATTTTACACGTCGTAGCTTTAACTATAAGTTTAAAAATTTCTCCCAAAAACAGCTTTGGAGCTATTCTAGACCCGATGTAGTATGCGCCAAATGTTTTTCAAGCTGTAATTTGATTAGGCAATTTTTATTGTTTTTATTTTCTGTTTTGAGCACCCATCATTGTGCATAGAAAGGGATAAAAATGCACATGAAAACATGTAAAAAATTTGGCATACTTTTTCGAATTAGGGAGGCTAGTATTTTGACCGAAGCATAACCGATTTCATAAAAGAAAAAAAATTACTAGAGCGTCACTGCGTAACTCTGCATAACGAGGCAGTGTGGAGAATAATTCGCTTTTTATATTTGGTAAATATTTATAAACGACTCCTACAGAACCATGCTATTTGATTTCAAAAATTTAAGTATTTTTTTAAAGAGAAACTTCTTAAAAACAAGCGTTGTTTCACTCGGTTGCTTCTTTTTTATCAATAAAAATAATATAATGGGCTGACATTATTCCGAGCTTTAAGCTTACTCGAGTTATGTGTAATGTCAATTTTCTCTCGATTAGGCGTTCAAGGAAACAGAGTAATATGACAGGCAGTACTGTCTCAAGCCATTTTGTCCTTACTACATGGTAAACGAAACGAATGTAGTGTTTTTTTCCTGGAATCCCAAATGTGATCCATCTCTGATACGGAGACTCAGAAACATTTATAGACTTACTATTCACGTGGGTTTACAAATTCATAGCAGAAAAAATACTTCAAGATTTTATCTATCAACATCTCTTTAGCGAAAACAAAAAAAGTAGTGAAAAGAACAGATTATACTCCAGAGTACTTGATACTGTAACGGTGGCGCTTCCCACCAGTTGCTCTTTTCATTTTATCCTTCCCGATTTAATTTCGTGTATGTGATTATGGCAGAACATTCCCTTTTCCCCTTTCCACTCTGTTTCATTTCATATGTTGTGATGTTATTTAAAAAGAAATGTGTGTTAGAAGTTACTTTTTATTTTGTGGCAAGAAAGGTGCTATGTCTGAGTGTTTTGTGTGATTTAAGTCGCCCGCGGCCCAACCGTCGTTGAAACGCGTTTACCGCAGTCCTTTGTTTTGAATAGTGAATTCGCATGGAGGTGGCGTAGTGTTCCCGATTTTCCACGTGATCCACCCCCCAATTGCTAAGAAGAAGCAGAGACCTGGCATGGACAGAAGGAAGACTGACGCGGAGTCGGAGAGTCGAACGCACGACTGTAGGAGAAGTAAAGACGTAGAGATTTTCGCAGCCGGTTGGGATCCGCTACGGTGGCGATTCTCCGTCAGCCTGTAACGTGGAGAACAATACAACCCAATTGAGAGTCGAGCTGGTCCCCGGAATCGTCTCATACTCCGCCGCTGAACTCTCCACCATCGAAGCTCCGATCGTCCAACCTCGACGACGAAAGACCAGGAAAGTACGACGGGAGATTCCCGCTACAGTGTCAACCCCCCTTTCGAAATTCAGTGATTCCCCGTGTCCCTGTGAGATCACTCTCTAGACCGAGAATACCCATCAGAATAGAAGGATTGACCCAGCATATGACTATCATTCCCATAATCTTCGTTTCGTTTGCTTTGTGGCGCCTCAGAGCCCAGGATGTAAAAGTTTATTCAAAAGACCTGCTTGAGCCCATTGTAATATTATTATTAGTGTCATTATCCATTTTTCTTTGTCATTTTTCTAGAGTTAAGTTACCTATTCCAAACCCCACTAACTCATTACTCTTAGTGTCCTGCTATAATTCTCGCGAAGTGTCATTTTTAAGTTGTCTTTACAATTCGCGCGAAGTGTTGTTTTCTATTATCTTTATGAATAAATGTTTGATTTTCGTTCGCCAATTTGAATTTTTGCTTTCCATCGCGGGATTGTATCCTGACTCCTCATCCCCTTCATCCCTTCCGTCGTTTTGCCTCTCAATCTGCCCATTTTGTCACGTCGTCCCGCCCTGTGACCTTCCTCTCTTACACTCACTCAGTTTTGGGAGGGATTGTCCGTTACAATACAGACTATCTGTATTTGATATTACTTTCAATTCGATATCAAAGAGAGGAAAACAGACTTACGCAGAACAGTTCCGTAACTATGCATCTCGTTTCAACTGCAAGGTAAAGAAAAGTGACACAAAATCTGTGATAACTGAAGGCCCAAAAAGTTGATCTTGATTCTTCTTTCAAAGGAATGGGCGCTGTGATCCACAGACACCTCACAAGTCCTCAGGGACGAATGATTAATTGCTTGTTCTAATACGTGACCCAAAAAAACCCTATTACGATTCAAGGGCTTTCATTCTCTCTTTGTTTTCCCCGACGTGTTTCCGTCGTCATAAATCATTCGAAGGACGAAAAAAGTATCCACCTTTCCTCGAAAAAAAACCACAACCTCAGTTACGCTTAATCATTGTATACATTATTAAGTTTAATGGAGCTGAGTCACTCATCTCCCAGGATCACTTGGCCAAATTGCTAGTTGAAGCACGAAATAATGAGCAAATATCAACAGATCATGGCATTTAGGTGATCGGCAATAAAATAATATACGCTGATAAATTTCTACAGCAAAATGAAAGGGAGACTCCAATGCATTTCGGGCATTAGGTTTGCCAAATGGTGACGGCAATTTAATTTCAGAATCACTCAGGAATGTTCGTTTCCGCGCGTATTGAAGTTTGCGACAGAAAAGATCTACTTGCGGCAAAATTTTTGCAACGTAAAATAATTAAGATGCATTATTATCACGAGTTAATGCGATATTAGAACCCTGCAGAAAAAAATCCTCCCAAATTTGAATTAATTCTGTAAGAACAGAATCTACATGGATC
This sequence comes from Ceriagrion tenellum, assembly GCA_963169105.1. Lineage (NCBI taxonomy): Eukaryota > Metazoa > Arthropoda > Insecta > Odonata > Coenagrionidae > Ceriagrion > Ceriagrion tenellum. Next base: position 56,125,923 of record OY720641.1, read on the forward strand.
AGATTAGTAACAGAGTCTTAGATGTTGCGCTCAGAATTTTTTCGTACAGTATAACTGATGACTTCATTGCTCGAAAGAAACGTGTGTGGATGTATGAAGATTTAAATTAGATTTGGCCAGTTCAAGCAATTCTCTCCTAGGAAAGAAGTCGGAATTTGATCAAAAATTGGGCGTTATAAAAACAAAAAACGACGATGAGGTTGACATCTTACGAAATGATGTACTCCCTACTTAATATTTTCCATCATCTTAGCCCTTTCCTCCCCTGGTCCACTGGTTTTCACTTTTTTGGACGTATTAATAGTATTACAATAACACTGGTATAATGCATGGAAGCATTATGGAAGAAACAGTATCCACAGCTTCAGTAAGATAAGACCATAGCCGTGAAAAATATATTTTGGCAAGTTTTAAGTGATTTTTATTCAACAAAAACGATTTGGACTCGTAATTTTCTGGAATAGAGGCTATTTAAAGAGATCATTCACTTCTTTATGAGAAGGTCGAGGTTATTTTCTAATTAATTATCATCGAGTCATTTATCTTAGTAAACTATTCTTAAAAACTTCAGAAACTGGAAGGTTCCTTACGGAAGGGATTTAAAATCGTTCACGGAAGAAATTTATCACTCCAATAAGTGCACTCCTTCGTTACTTTATCCCTAATTTAGGGGACTAACACATTAGCACACCAATGCAAAGCAAGATTATAGCTAAAATCCCATAATTACCTCAGGAACTTCATTTCAAATCATTTTCCAAATGAGGGGTTACAAAAACGGATCGTCAAAATAAGGGCATTTCTAAGGATAAAGGACAACTTGGCGCTTAATTTTTTCGGTAAAATCAAAAGTTCCCATTGATGATGTTTCACCACAGCAAGTAAGTTTTTCTTTTCCTCAGAACCAGAACACCGCTCTTGTTGCTGTTTATTCCTTAATATGAAAAAGTCAGAAGGGGCTGTGATAGTAATTGTGGATATTGAGTCTTTATATGTAAGTGATATTCAGCGAAAAGTTATAGAGTTCAACTGAATTATTTAATGGTACTAAACTGGTAACTAACGACTTGATTCTAAAAACCTTTTTCCAATTGACAAAAAAAGAAACAAGAAGGAAAGGAAAGAAGGCATAGGTGATGTGACTTTGTGATGCTGAAGACATTTGTTTTCCATAAATACTCAAGACAAAACATTCTCTGTTGGCTACAAGACTACTCAGTCACTTAATTTTTCTTTGCATTGCCATTGTGTGTGACAGTGACAGATAGAGAGAGAGAGACAGATAAACAGAAGAGAAACAATATTATTACGAATAAACTGTGCACAGTGAACTTTGTACTGCATGCTATCGTGTTCAGTGCTAAGAATGTTTCACAAGTGAATACCAATTTGGAATAACATGCGGTTATTGCTCCCACATAAACATTCAAAGCGTTAATGCAACGAACATACTGGCTATGCTGAAATAGAAAGTTTATGGCCACCGTTTCCCGTTAGTTAAATACGCTAAACGAGCTCAGGTGTTGAATATAGTTTTTTAGGTCGCTTTGAAAACATGACTTGCCGTTCCCGCAGTCCAGTGAGAGCGCTTAAATTTTTACTTTCGCGTGTGACTTGTACAATAAAATGTGACTTAAATTAAATAAAATCAGGGGTTTAGGTTATTTTAAAATATTACAGTTTGTACATACATGGCGTAAGTATAGTATTTCGTAAGGAAAGGTATAATGGATATGTTAACAGAGGTTAAAAAACACTTTATCTCAATACGAGAAGCTGTCGAGAATATTTATACTAATTATGAGGACGCCACTTGTACGCCATGCTAAACTCATTATTAACTCACTTCATTTGTGTCAGCTGCGTTATTATCTCAGACATGTTTGAAAAATGAAGCGCTACTGAGTGCTACAGAGTTCTCTGTACCATTCAGTTGCTCTTTATTTTCTAACCTGCCAGAGATGATAACTCATTTTAGCCCATTTTGGACTTAATATCCTTCACACAGCTGACACAGATTTGATTTCGTCTATCTAGTCGATTTTCCGATTTTGTTAGGGATGTTTTGGGAAAAGTAATAGCAATTGGACGTAAATAATTGTGTGACGTATGTGGAGAAGTTTTATACTATCAGGGTACCTAAAGGCTTTACCGTAATTTTAAATGTTCCCATACAAATTTTCATAAAAGACTTTTCTCTACATCGATGGCTGTTTCCTTTAAATTTTACCGATTTAAAAATTTTATGATTATCATTGATGAGTCATTTGAGATCAATTTAGCGGTTTTCACACTGTAGAGAATTTGTAGAGCTTAACCTACGACGGACATGGGTACAACTCGTAAGGGTATTTAACGGGATGGAACAACAATCTCAACAATGATGACAACATTTTGAAATAAACAAAGTATGGACATTGAGGCTGTAAACTGAAAACATTTTCTACATTTTAATTGAAAGGAGAATTAATCTACATTTGAATAAATCCAATGTTAGTTAAATCCCCACTGGATAACGATAAATAAAGATGCAAAGTATTTCAATTTGACAAGAATTATTAATGGCTTTCATTGATTGTTTCTTAAATATCGTTTTATAGTTCAACTGTACGCAAAATTTAAAACTTAACGGTATTTTTGATGATACACCACATTTATTTTTCGATTTTGATAAAATATTACTTAATTAATTTCCATTTCTTACGTTAGATTTCCTTAAATTTTTCTTTATAATTTAAATGTGAGCAATTCCAACTGCTCGTAAAAAACTTGACGTGGATCGCTTATGTGAATGCTTTATTAGAATACCAGTAGCTCGGGTATTTAATATATAAAGAATGCAAATATGCTAGACCGGTAAACCTAATCCGCCCTCTCATTAGGTCACAATATTTATTTGGTCTTGACCATATAATACAAATTTTTTAAAATTATTGTTTAGAACTGGCTACACACACAACAAGTTATATTGCTATGCTCAAAGGTAAAATAAGTGTAGGAAGTCTCGGGCTAAATTATGACAAGTTACATTTTCTCCTTAAAAAAAACTTATCCACATTTAACTGTGCAAGTGCTTTCAAACTGTGGATACTCACGGTATAATTTAATGCTGCCATCCGTGTCCCCGAGGGAGTTCTTCGAGACGCACTTGTAGGAACCGAAGTCTGACGGTCCAACGCTTCTGATAGTCAATTTCATGTACACCTTATATGCGTTGTCCTGTAGTATTGGTTCATACTTATCTCCTGCGACGAAAGAAAGACAAAAAATACATGAGCATTTTATGTACGATAAAAACATTTATACACACAAAATTTCATAAAAAAGGCAAAGAATGCTTGAAAAAATATTTTATTTCTGTTTTCCTGATTGGATTCTTTTTCTTTATGTTTTATTGAATGAGTTCTTTTAGAAAAGCATTATATTATCTGAGCGAGGTACCTAAAGGCGCAACCCTAATTTTATATGTCTCCATAACATTGTCATAAAAGACCAATTTTCTACATCAATGGCTCTGTTTCCTTTAAATTGTTCTGATTTAAAAAGAAACATTTCTGTATACACATGAAACACATACAAATACAATGGATTTGTATACAGACATGTTTCTGTATGCAATGCATAAAATTTTAAATACACCGTTTTATTAAATGGGTTCTTTCAATCCATCTATCAGCACCAAACGGTTTCAATCTGTTCCGCGTACGCCGAATTCAATCCCATTTTCTGCTACCATTTATTCTAAACCTATGAAAAAATCCTCATTTTAGTTCATCTGCGCCATTATACACTAGCAGTCAAACCGTATGATGACAGAAAATTTGGTATGAAGTGGGATAAGTATTTACAAAGAAATTATTTGTGAATTCAACAAAGCATTTGTGCTGTCCCTCACTTTGCCTAATTAGAGTCAACTCTATAAACATCTCAAATTTATCTGCCGTTTTGACGAATCGTTATGTACATGTTTAAACCATATTATCGCAGATCGTTCCACCATGAAAAATTGCCCAATAGCAGTGTCTCTCATGTAACTCTCAAGTATGTTTATTACATGAAAGAACTATGGGAACATAAATTCATCATAAACATTCAGTGCAATACTGAATGGATAAAGTATGATTACAAATGATAGAAATAGGTCACAATCGCGCCAATCCTTAGTTCTATAACTTTAAAAATAATTGGCCAATATAAATGACCCTAGTCTTAATATGATTTTTTATGTCAACGACGCAGTTGAATCCCAGAAAAAAAGATACTGTCCAGAAGAACGAACGAAGACTAAATAAAAAATTGAATGGGTTAAAATCAAGTTTTCATCACCAACTGAAATAACAGCATTATATTGCCGTTTAGAGACTTGAAGAATTACAAAAAACAAATCTCTTTATTGGGAAAGGCAATAAACAAGTATTAAACATTAGAAAATAGGAAATTATTGATTTAAAAATAACAAAACCGTGAAAAAGTTAATATTTTTTATTGATTTCATATTTCCAACTCATTTAAAAGATTTTAACGGATTTCTTGAAAGTGAGGAAAGGAATTAATTAAGTCAGTCAACGTTTGAAGCACCAGGTAATGGATATTTAAAGAAACATCGAAGTCCAGCTCCGAGACGGATTGATTCTGTCAGCTTGAGCTGGGCACATTCAAGTCTCTCATCCATGCCTCAGCTTATTCAACGAGGCAATCAAAGTGAACGACTAACTTACCCTGAGCGATTATTTCTCCTTTGTCGGTCGTCCAGTAGTTGATTGACTTGGGATAGGCCTCCGAATGACATTCCAGCGTCATTTCCTGGCCCTCATAAGCTCCGACCAGCTGATTCTGGATCCATATCATAGGTGGGACTGCATTTTGATCATCAACCACGTCGGATGCACCGTGTAGTATTTCGTTATATTGAAGGTAAGGAGAAAAATAGAAAAAAATTAGTTCGTGCACTTCGGCACTGTAATACATGTCCGAAAATTAACTTATCCACCATCACTCCAATACTAGTGCCAATTTGCTGAACAGTGAATGCTCTTTAAACCTTTTACTTTATGTATATCGCTGGTAATTAGACTTTCCTGCAAATATATATGAATTAGATAGTTGCATCTATAAGTTGGCTAATTATCCGACCCAAATTTTTTAGGATATTGACACGTAATATTTAATTTTTATGAGCTTGGCTACATCTATCTAAATGATCAGAAAACCAATCACACGAAACGTTACAAGGTTCATTCAGTGACTTATCGACATCTCAGTGACAAAATAAAGTGGGATAAAGATAAAAAAGTCGTATAGTGGATCCTAAATCGGTTTATTTTTAAATTGAAATATTTATTAATATATCGTATCTCTAACAGTATCAATTTTTTTCAATAGATGTCAATTATTTGTTAATAAATTCAATACAAATTATACCGTACATTATGAACTACACTAAGGGATACTTCTATAGATTAAACCGAAACATGATTCATGTTGATGACACAATACTAAATCTACTTTGCTTAATCAGTGGCTGTTGAACGGTACTTAATCTCAAAACTCATTTATATTTATTTTCGATCCATTATTGAGAATGTAAGGCCCTAAAATGCTAGCCACTATAAAGAGTGAATGTAGCCGTTTATCCTACAGTTACTTGACCCGCAATACATAAAAGTACATTTTATGCTTGTTCACAGGATATGAAACTCTTGTTTTTATTGATTTCAAGATTAAATTTAAGCATGATACTGTTTAACTTGGGGAACAAAACATAATTTTTTTTCTTTAGTTCGAAGTACAAAATACTGAGATGATTACAAATATATTTTCTTAAAAATTTTTTCTCCGATATAAAATGAAAACAATACTAAAGCAGCAATGACTATGCATGTAATAAGTATTAAAATATGCGTGTGGATACATACATATATTTAAGCCAGGTTTACATCTTTCAGTAGATACTCTAAAATCAAGCTGTCACTCATAATGGTAATAAATTTAGCCCGAGGCGGTCAATGGTACGGCTACAACTAAGGTTAAAAAATTATTCGCTGTCAAGTGTTGACCAAGTAATTCCGATGAAACTATGACCGGGACACGAATTCAGTATTCATCGATATCACTCCGTATGCTTTAGCCACTTAAACTTCCAAAGCGTCATTCTCCCCTGTGGATTTTTGTGGACTTTAAAGGACATAAGTCCAATTCCGACAAAAATCGTTCAAAGTTTCAGATAAAGTACTTGTGCATAATACGACAGCAAACGAATAAAAAAAACTTCCCTAGTAAAATAAGAAACTAGTTAGCATGAATGAGTAATTCATATATTCTACCTATTCAATAAGAACTTTAGAAAAAAAATTTCTAGCTCAAATTATTAATGAAAGGAATCAAGAGTATTTAAAGGGAAGATGAAAGCAGTTTTTCCATCCGTGACTTGTATTCATTAGAAATGTTTCTTTAAGGTTCTTACAAGCGACGTTAAGTTGGATGGGACAGATTAAATATATACTTTTCTTTAGAGACCAGAAATAATGTAAAGAAGAGACTCTATAGGCTCGCTGTGGAGAGGAAACAGGAAATACTTACGGCGACCCTTTGATGTTCTCCATTACTCCGTGAACAAACGAGGGGACGGAACACGTTTAAAATCGATATTTGGCTGGGAGAACCGGGGTAAACATATTTTACTCCAAGTTTGCCATCATTACACGTCGTTTGTAGTCCTGCTGTGAGGACAATAGCTTTGTAAAGGGTTGGTTAAAGTTATCAGGAGATCTATCGCAGGGTACACAAAGGCCACGGGAACTCTTAATTTTCCAAATCCGCCTCCTCGATCAAGGATCAAATCCCTGGCCGTCTCAACACCTCATTTGCACTGCGGGGCAATATAGCGGCCACCACTATAATGGCCTTCCCTTCCATTTCCCGCGGCTCCCCAATACAGTAACCCCAGAAGCCGTCAGGGGGGTCCGACCGATATTGGTATATGCCCTTTGTTTGGCATAGTTTTGAGACCGCATTTGGTCAGAGGATGGGCTTCACCCCGGTGGTTTAGGTGGCGTAACTAAAAGGTTGCTGCGGTGGACCAAAACAGTGGATACCTGAGTTGATGGAAACAGCAGGGCTCATGTACACTAGCGGGCCTTGTATACATTGTTGATAAATCATATTTGTTAGGCATGCGTTGTTAACTACGTCAAATATTTAGACAATTTTATCCCCGAGTGAAACAGTGGAAGAAAGCGACTAGTTGAAGAATTTCCTCTAACTCTACACCCAATGGTCGAATAAATGAGTTAAGTTTCGCATTATTGGTTGAAAAATGGCTCTTTTCAGCAAAGTATTATTTTATACGAGTAAACCGTTCTTGTCTTTTTTATGGGGAATGGAGCTACCATAATTTTCTTTTACAAAATTTCACGTTTCTTCGTAAAACTCATTTGTGAAGTTATATTTCTAGGTCGAAAGTTTTTATAACCTTGAGAACTGATTGATTTACTAAAAATGTTAAATGACTATTTAATGCAATGCATAGTTCCGCAGCGCGACAAAGTATAACGTTTGCGCGACTATTTATAGTTTTTTCCTAGTTCAAAACTTCCCATCTAGTACTTCTGTGGTCGATGTAATAGCATGAGATTGATGCAAAGGCAAATGATCACGTGTACATGTAGAGTATTACTTTGTATATTTGTAAATTCTAGTAGAGCAGTGAAACGCGTGGTAATAACTGAAATATGTAGAAAAGTACATTCTTTTCTTCATGGATGTTGATGTTAATTACTTTTTCTAAGTGACGCCTTACACAGCCAAGTTAATTTGAGAATATCTTTAACTTGTTTTAATTTTAACATGCTAGCTTTAACTTTTTTAACTTTAACTTGTTAGCCCATATATGACAATTAAACAATTAAAATGAGACTTGAAACAGGGGATAAAATAGTATGCTTACATTTGTTTTCATTTTCAATCTTGTGTATCACATGGGTTTCACTATTTAGAATTTAGAAATGTTTAAGTGATTTTCTATGCGCACATTCAAAAATAAAATGAAAAAATTCAGCCTTCTCAATCACGATACGGAGATTATTAATTTGGTTAATCAGTTCACATTTTGGGGTATAGAGCAAAAGAGAAATAAGTCACAATAACAAGAGATATCCTTATTTCAATGGAAATCAGTCTCCTTTTTCCTTGACAAATACATTAACAATAGACCATTAATTGGACATATCGACAAAATCTTTTACAGTTAACATATTATTTGGCTACACACTTGCACCTCGTATTTCCATTCTTATGTGTCTTATGGATGTACATAGGGAAAATGACCATGTAGATGGATTGATATCTCTTAAAATTCCACTTAATGATGAGTGAGTTCGCAAAACTCCTAAAGTGAGACGAAAAGAATTGGTTACTCAATAAACGACGCATGTTTTCCACATACGATTTGTCGGTCAAATAATTATATAATGGGTACTTACAGTGCACAATAAGCATAATCCTTTTGGACACCGTCGGTGGAACGCCGTTGGACGCAATGCATAGATACGCCCCCATGTGCAGTCTGTTGACCCGCGTGATGTTGAAGACGCTTCCCTCTATGCTGGAAACTGTTAAAAGACAAAAATATCATTCCATTGCTGAATAAACAAGTCTATGAAAGGAGTTCTTGAGGAGGATATGAAAATTGTTAAATGTAGAAATAAAAACTTTTTTCCTCTACCATAATAAATATAAGGACGACAGAAAGTATTCATTAATGTGTTTTAATGACATGTATAGGCAAATAATATGCAAGACACCTTATAAGACAATTTTATGACACACATAAATGCATTTCATGTAGAATAGATAGTAATAGAATGTGAAAAACCTTTCAATTTTAGTCTAATAAAATCTATTGGACTCTGTTTTCCTTTCGGGTAATTTGAGCTTATTTTGTCACATGATACGATTATTGTTGTGCCTTGTTCTCAGAATTCATGCATTTCATTTAACTTTCGGTGAAATGTATAGGCATATGCTTTGGACAGAAATTTGAAACCATTGAGAAATTCTACGCGGTTTATTAAATTAACTAATGTTACGCTACATTTATTCCTCTAATACAGGTGTATATCGCACAAATAAAATTTCTTTATTCAAGCAATACTAAGTCTATATCAAAAAGAGCCAATGCCCAGAAGGGGGTTTCTAATGATGGAGAAAACGGCTCAGCAGATTAAATTGGCTATGGAGTCATTTTTTCCATATAATATGAATGTATCTGGAAAAATCACCAACATTTCTATTTTAAACCCAGGCAAATTGTGAATAGAAAAATTAAATATGCCTTATTCAAACACAAACGAGCCTCATATTAACTGTTGTTGACGTTATCAACCGAGTCAACACCGTTGTATTCAGTATATAAGTACATTTTTTGTTAGTCTTATTAATAGCTTGTAGATATAGGACCGTAGGCATATAAACAACCACCACAAAACATTTATAAATAAATCTATGATAAAATTTACATGACTGCTTATTTTTCCCGTCATTTTTGACCGGCTTCCTGGTAGCAGAAGTATATCCGGGCACAAGTAAAACCCCAATCTAGGAGAAAATACTATTTTAGTATCTTAATAAGGTAATTGATTGACATTATAGAGGTCAAGCCTCAAACTTTGCTCTAAAAGCATTTTTAAAAGAATATTTTACCTGTAAATGAAAGAAAAATAAATAAAACTGATTGTTTTATTCAGCCGCTTTGACGAAATACTACGGGACAGTTCTCGAAAAGTTATTTTTCAGTCTTAATGGGCAACGCATTTGAAACATCGAACGAGAATTACAAGTGGCTCATGTTCAAATTACCGAAATAAAATACATCCCAAAGGACTTATATACGAGTCCCAATTCAGTTAAAAGATTTTAAATCGATTAATTTTAGGAACCACACCAAATGCATGGTTGATAGAGGATAAAATTACATCTAATCTCCAGCAAGCAAGTTCGAGCCCGACTCAAGACACCATAAGCAACGATGTTTAGTTTGATGGAAGAGAATTTCAGTCAACATTCGTGGCAATTTGTCGATAGATGACGACATCGTCTGCAAAAAATCTAATTTTGCTACATTTAATTTAGTATCGCTCATAATATTGAGGGGCCTATGATGTCTCCTCGCGGGACGCCGAATGTCACTAAAACTATATTAGAACTAATGCCGTCGATAACTAGTTTGTGCTAGGGGTCAGTTAGGAAATCACGCATCCAATGGCAACATCGTCCGCAAGAAATCTAATATTGCTATTTCAAATATAAGGTCGTTCACAATAATGAGGAATATTGGGCCGATGATGCCTCCTTGCGGGACACCTAATGTCATTAAAACCATGTTAGAATTAATTCCAATGACAACATCGTCTGCAAACAATGTAATTTGGGTAGTTTTAATGTATTGTGGTTTACAAGAATGAGGAATAACAGGGGCCCGATCACGCCTCGGACGCCGAATGTCACTAAAACTATGTTAGAACTAATTCTGTCGATAACAACTAACTTTTATATGTTGTCAGTTAGGACATCACCGAGCAAATTCTCATATTTTTTGTTTACCCTACATGATAGTAATCTGATTATCAGTTTGTTGTGAGGAACCTTGTCAAATCAATTCTCGAAGCCTAGGAATAACATATCAATCCGCAAGATCAGGGTTTCTCCTGCTGATGAAACTGGAATCAATCTCTAGGTGCTAGTGTACTGCCTTTTTACCGTTCAGGATGAATCCAATGCTATCACCGTAGAAAGTAGGGAGGACGAAACCTTTAATCAGATTGTAAGGGAGGAAGAAGGCAAATTGCTTTTTTTTTAACTTTGCACCAGCCTGAAAATTTACCCAGATGCGACTATTTATATACGCCTCCACCTTCCAGAGATTAAAAGTAGGGAATCACCGAGGGGACGCAGGCAGAGACGACATGCGAGGAGAAAAAACACAGGCTTAGCAACACCCGGCTTGCAAGTCCGTTTTAATTTTCTCTTCCTCCACCCTTCCCCTCTCCCCTCTCTCTCTTCCGTAGGGCACGATACCTCCCTAAAACCAGGAGGAGGCGAATCCTCTTTTTTACTGCGCATTTTAAGTCACCAAATTTCTCGCCCTTGAGAGAGGCTCAGAACGTTTTTCTGCCGCTCCCTTTCCTTCAAAGCTCACCTCAAAACGATCCCTTCCCGACCAATTTTTCCCTTCTTTATTTACCTCTTAAGGACGAGGGTCTTCAGGAAGGCAGAACAGAGAAGATTGGACGTTGTGAAAAGTGGTGAGAAGGCCGCTGTACAAGGCTACAGTTACTGAACAAACTCTGGCTTGGAATTAAATGCAAGGATAATCGCATTGCGTAAAGTAAGGGTGGCATATATTGTGCAGTCGACTATAGCGCAGTCGCATGGATAGTATCACAGAAAACTACCCTGTTTCTAGTTTATATAGTGTAGTCAAATCCATAGTTCAAATGAAAAACTAGTAATTTTCGACAAATATTTATGATTTGTACAACGCATTTCTCCGATTCCCGGAGTCATCATATTCAAAAATGCTTTCATTCATTGGTTGTTCAATCCTAAGATTGGTTGATGCAGCTCGCCACCCTTCCCTATCTAGTTCTCTTACCTCCTGCTATATCTGCCTATGTATTTTTCTCTTTATTTGGTCCACGAACTTATTCCTAGGTCTTCCCAAAATTGTTTATTGAACATTTTTTTTAAGGTTAGCATTTTTGGAAAGAAGAGCAGAGGCGATTGGAACTACAGTGAATGATAAGATTGGAGTAAAACAATTCTCTAAATATTTACGCACCAGATAGTAAAGATGCTTCATCAGGTCTTCAAGGCATTACCGACAGTTTTAACGCGTCTGACGTCACACGCCTGGGGTTGCTTTGGGAACAATTTTCCCCGACAGCTGAAAGTCTCAAAAATGTTCACCAGGAAACTACGAGGATGATTGCTAGCATGTATTCATCGGGTAAAAAACTAAGATTGTCCTTGCCACACATTCCTTCACTTTGGATTGTGTGATATACTTTGAGTTGCGCGTTACCCACCACAGGGTAACTTTCCTCCGTTTATTTTCATTCGTCTCCATCTGGATTATCGAAGTCCTTTTTTACGCCAGCAAACGATTGTAAATTTCGAATTGGAATTGAGAAGTCGCGTAGCAACCCCATCAGGACAAAGTATAACAAAAGATAAAAATTGTACCAAATGGCCGTTAAGTATTGGCACCTTATGCGGGGAGACACTTGCACTCTCCGGAAGTTATTCCGCATCGGCCCTCCACATCAGGGCTGACAACGTTTAACGTAAGTCTTTTGACTTCAGCAATAAACGCTGTTAGTGAATTATCTTCCTTCAGTACGCTGGAGAGGGTCACCTTGAGGTTGAATTACGTGTATACGCTTTGCACCTCACGTTTTCCTCTTCCCTTGCTTTGAGTGCTTCGTGTGTTTGAGTCTGTTCCCTTCAGTGAATCTCTCCCTGATCCCAATAAAAACTATTTGGACCTTACGCTTTCTCCCCCTTTCTTTGTGAGTTTCGTGTGAGTGTTCCCATCAGTGCACCTTAGTCGGCTCCAAAATAGCTCCGACATAAAACTATAGGGATGTGTGCTGTCCGTCTTGACGTGGAGGCCTGGAGGAATAACTCCCAGAGGGGTGAGGGTGAGTGCTTGTGTCTCCCCGCGTGAGGTGCCAATACTTTGCTGGAATGAACTATGGGAAAGACAAGGAGAGACAGGTTAAAGAATGAGTGGTTTAGAGAGCAGGTAGGAGTAGTTGAGATTTTGAAAAAAGTACAAGAGCGAAGATTAGAGTGGTATGAGCATGTGATAAGAAGGGAATAGGGGCGTGTCTTGAGGGGAATGATGGTCGTATAGGTGAACGGAAAGCAACCCAGAGGGAGACATAGGATGAGATGGATAGATTGGATCATAAAAGACCTGAGGGAGAAGGAGCTAACACCTGAGGAGACGAAGGACCGGACAGAATGGAGGAGAGGGAGGAACAGTGACCCCTAGTGTCTAGGAATTTAAGTGAAGAGAAAGAAGAATAGGACCATTCAGCTTCAATATCACGATACACTCGGCCTGCATATTTATCCATCGGTCTCCCACGCAGGACTTCCTCTATTATTAGTCATTCTAATTCGTACCTCACACGTTCATTGTACCTCGAAATTTGGCTAATCCATCTGCACCTTGTCTTCTCAACTGGGCTGTGTATGTTTTTATCATCTTGCTTCTTGTGTGGAATCCCTCATTTCTAATTAAGCCAAAAGTGACTGCTTGTCAGAGTGCTTGCTTGTTTAATTTTTTATTTTGTCACGTGTGAGACCGGTCACTTCCATGAGTACAATCCCCGTCAACCCTCAGTCCGCCACTGATAGTAATCCGCGAGTGTCATTTCAATCACATTCCTGAGCGGTTGAGTGCTTTTGGTCAATTTCTGCTTGCTGAGAAAGCGTTAGTGACGAAAAATCAACAACTGTTTCAAAAGGAGAGAGACTACAGACGAGGAAACTGAAAACATTTGTCCGGAGTGTGGAACTCAGTGGATCGGAAATATGGACCATTGGAAAAGTAGATCATAAGAGAAGAGAATCTTTCAAAACCTGGTTTTGAAGATGGATGATGGAGATCATATGGTTGGAAAAATAAGAAATGACGAAGTATACGGAAGACTGAAAGGGAAAAAACATAAAGGACACGAAAGAGAAGAGAAGTACCAGATATATCGGACAAACTGGAGGAAAAATAAGTGCGTGAGTAATAAAAGTGAAGGTAAAATAGAAGTGAAAGAAAAAACAAGGGAGAAAATTATACACCAAGTAATGAGAATAGTTCATAATAAGATATACAGAGAACTAGCGTTAGTTAGGGAAGAACGGAGGGCCGAAATCAACCAATCGTCGGAGGTCTTAACTGATAATTTTTATATTTTCATTTATTTCAATTTAATTTGTCTTTCCCTCACCTCAATTGTATTTTCTTCCTAATTTTCTCTTTTGGTTTAGTTTTTGGATATCACCTTCTCATCTTCCTCTCCTCCTTTCCCCCAACTCTCCGTAGGATCAAGGCCTTGGAGCTCCCCCGTGATCCATTGCTAATCCGTCCATTTGATCGTCAGTATACGGCCTCGTCGATAATTTTCGAATCTCCATTTTAGTTGTAAAGTATATACATGGAGAAATTTATCTGAGACCAATAGCCATCTGCACAAAATTCAAAAGAAAGCTGTTCCGTTTCTAATTTTCCTCTCTCATTTCACGTAACCTTCTGTACCGGTTGTCGTTCGCATCTCTTCGCTTGCTCGCCACTCGCAAGGATTCGTGCACAGCCACGGTCATTGTGCTCCAAGTATTCCCTCGGCCGCAATTCCTGTTCCATATTCCTCTACAGTACATGATCTACCTCAACCGTGCCCTCCCAGTCTGACCTGGAACGAAAAAGTCCCCCCATGCCTTTGTCATTCTACGTTCACTCCTGGCCTTTGGGTCACTTGAGTCCAAATTCACGGAATCCTAGCCAGTTCTTAATGATGAGTATAAAAGTTGATTTAACATCATTTCTGGCTTTGATACGACCTCGCTTCAGTCAGCGGATTCTCCGTGGTCAAAGATTCAAGCAAAATGTCTTACCTAACGGTGTTGAGTTACGTGCGACGGAGCTCACAGAAAATTTAATAATAACACAATAGTCATCAATCAATCAGCCTTCTAATTCTTCAAATTAATGCCGTCACATGATGATCCAGTGCGTATGATGAAAATTTTTGTCAACTATTTAGATCGTGGGACACCACCGCTGGAAAGAGCTAAAGATTGTCAGGAAAAATAGAAAATTGCCGGAGGGGCTTTAAAAGAAAAATAATTGATGGATGAGATATTGAGCGGCATGGTTGACAGGATTAGAAGGAGAAAAAATTTTCAGTTAGCCGGTGAGAGGGAGAACAAGTCAGCCGTTTTGGATTTTGCATCAACAAAAGTTAATACGAGAAATTGATGTGCGTATTTTTTTATTGAAGAAATGTACTACGTAAGGCAAAGGAGGTATTAAAACTGAAATGAATGTAGCTCACATATTCTCCATTCATCCTAAACATTCAAATAACTAATAATGATAGTTTAAATATGAATAAGCGGCAAAATTCTTCTACAAGATAAGGTTAAATATAGTTTTTTTTTATCAATGGCTTCACTTGATCTGATACAATCATGTGTAAACCTCACAAATAAAAGTACTCCAAGTATTTGGATCACATTTAAACTGCACGTTTTTTGGGCACTCATCACAGATTTTATAATTGAATGATAATGAAGATAATGATAATGAATTACATGAAATGAAAGGCCAATACTTTTCAAAAAACATTCATTGTAAAGTCATTATGACTATATTGGAGATTAATTCAGGTAACAAGAAAACCCACTAAACGAGGATTTGGCCAGATTCTGGAGACTACCTTGCTTTTTCCCTCAGACGAATTAAAGGCCAGAAATTCTTACCCGCGATTTCATAGCAAAAAACTCAAGAGGGTCGTATTGGAAGAGTCCTCTCATCTGATGATTCAAAAAATTTTATTGATTCATGTTTTATTAAAACAATTAGAGGGTGAGATCAGTTTTTCCAATGTACTCTGAAAACTATGCATCGTAGAGAAAAGTAATGCACCGAAGAATCGTAGGAAATAACATTATCTGCAAAATGAGATTTTAAAAACTAAAATCGGTTTAAAAACATAAAGTTACTGCAAAAAAACTCGAAAAATGGCTATTTTTAAAAATTGTTTATAATTTTTACATATTTTGCTGAAATCGTATGAAACCTAAAAAAAGGTAAGGGTATTGCCATACTTTATAAGTGTACTAAAGATGGGCCTTGTAGGTGCAATAAGTTTTGCACAATTTCATTTATTTATCCCGAAAATCTAAAAAGTTATTAACTTTAACCCTCTCTAGCGGTGTCGATTTCCAACGTAGGATGAATCGGAAACAGAAATTTTAATCTCGAAGACTTAATTAAGCAGTTTATTTAAAAAAATTGACATTAAAAAGCCCACTACCGAGAATGGAGTGGACGAAGCAACGTATAAGCGAAGCTGTATTTGGCCTAGAGGCTTACTTTCCTAATGGTCGTTCAATCGTTGCCATGCAGCAAGTATTACGCGTAATCTTCAATATTGCTGCCCGAGCTCATGTCCCTGGTCAGCAGTTAATTTTTACGTGGGCAATGCTTTAATATTGCATTTTTACGGTAATATTTGCGACAATTAATTTTCAAAAGGTCAATTTTTTAAAAATAGACCGTTTAATTAAGTCTTCATGATTAAAATCTACAGCGTCCATCTTAGCGCACTTTTTAAGTATGGCTACACCCTTACCTTTTTGTAGGTTTCATACAATTTGTTTTAAGATGACGGAAATTATAGTGACGTCACTACATGCTTCTTACCCGAAAGAAGAACGGGATATTCTGCACAATGAAGGACATCCGTGCATTAAAATCGGCAATTGCACTAAGAATCAGGGTAGATTTTTTATTTAGTAACCAAAAACAATGATTATGGCTACCTTTTACACCGAAGGCGCAGTCCGGGAGACGGAGGATTCGTAGGTCAAATTAACAATGGCTACTGCTGCAAAAGCTGCTTTTGACGTTGTCAACCGCTGAATTGTACCCTGCTCTCTGATTCTGATTAAGACACTCAACGCACATATCATAATTGAATAGCGTAATTCAATTAGATCATTGGATATCAATAATTTTTTGTACACAAGGGAAGTGATCAAGCTGTTAATTCATGCAGAAGACGGCTCAAGAGATCCGAAGAGACGAGGTGACCATTTATCAACCTGGGTACTATTTAAGCAGTAATGAGTCTGCGTGGGCCATTTATGGGTTTCCCGTGCATGAAAGAGGACCAAAAGTCACTCATCTCTACCTGCATCTCTACGGTCAGCGTATCTACTACAACGAACGCAACGTACGAGATAGGTTAAGAACTCCGCAAATGACCACGCTGGTAGTATTCTTCAGGCTTTGTGGTTTTCTTATAAAATTAGTTCAATATTTTTATACCCGTTGAATTTCAACCGGTACCTTCCGTCAGTAATTCAATAAATGTTTTGATTAACATTAACTATTTGATACTATGCCTTTCGTTTCACTGTTAGCCGTTTTGCGCCTTCGCAGACCCTGCAAGGCGTTGTGTGGCTTTGAAAACCATTTCATTAACTTTCTGGCTCCGCATGTTTTTAACCTACAGAGATAATTATTTTCACATTTATAAGGATCTGCCGACAAAGGCAATTAATTTTTTTCAATCAGCAAATATTAGATGAAGTCGGGTGCGAGACTGCGTTAGAAGAGTTTTATATGGCGCCAAGAGTGACAGTACTCTGGGCTCAGATGCGTGAAGGTGGCCATAATTCACTTGCCCAGCAAAATTGAAAACTTTTAGCGTTGTTCCGTGGAATTTAATACCTTGAGGACGGAGTTTTAGTCTTCTAGCGGGCATTTGTGACATTGGTAATGGAGGAAATGAAATATTTTACAATATTAGAAATGTTAAAAAAACAATTATTTCATGAAACAGAGCTTCCTCTCAGTTTATTCGTCTGATTGCCAACCCTGTGTGTTAAAAAAGGCTTCGGCGGTCAGGATACCTATATAAATGGATCTAAACAACTTTGAGAAAGAACTTTAGGCTTTTAGCGACCATAAATATGTCATAAACGACACCATTACCCAGCGCTTACCACCACAGAAGTAACCAATCCATCAAACAAAAAATGAGAAACGAGAAGGACATATTATGGATTCGGTGAAGGCTTGGCAGCTTTTAACCGACACAATAGTGTATGTCAACTAATACATAATCTATGAAAAATATCTAAGCAATATAAATAATCAAATTATTTATATAATTTGAACACAATTTTGCCAAAATTTCCAACGGAAGATTCCATCTTGACCAATGATCG
This sequence comes from Ceriagrion tenellum, assembly GCA_963169105.1. Taxonomy (NCBI): domain Eukaryota; kingdom Metazoa; phylum Arthropoda; class Insecta; order Odonata; family Coenagrionidae; genus Ceriagrion; species Ceriagrion tenellum. Next base: position 56,143,941 of record OY720641.1, read on the forward strand.
TTAAAGAGAACTGGTGCATATGTCGTCATAAGCTATTTGCAAAAATAAAAATGGAATTTCGATGGCTATTTATAAAAAATTAGCGATGCACGCGTATTTCTTCCGTGGAAAAGTGACCTAAGCATTAAAATATTATCTGATACAATAAAAAATTGACTCTAAGGGACATCTCATGGTAGATGCAGCTTGCAATTTCATCGTAATTGATTTTTTGACAGCACCCACCTCACGCTTTCATCGAAAAGTTAATGGTATGGAATTCTCAAATAATTAAACGATACTGCAATTGTTGACAGAATGGTGAAAACTGGGCAAAAAGTGTGATCATGGATATTTCCTCGCGTTCTCGCTTCTGACATCTATAAACGAAAACGTTCATAGTTTCAAACTGTTTGCAGTCACAGTTCCTACGACTCATTGTCCGAATGCGAAAACAGTGATATTTTTAAAAAACAGACGCCGTTTGAAGAATGTTCTTAGCATTATTGTTACCCATTGAGGGGCGGAAAAATGTCAACAACTCGAATGCTCACGCATTTAATGCTCGAATTGAGGCCCCAGGTTCGTGTGGTGGATAGCGTACTGATCTCCCATTTCAAAGGCCCTCACATAGAATCCTATCTATATCTACTTAATACCCTACGAGTCACCGCATGGACGTTTTGCAGTGTGTGGGTGTTAGGTCACCAGCCGTGTAAAAACGTAATGTTTTGGGAGGTGAAACAGTGACGTGTATTATGGGAGTGTATTGTGTATTAAGTGGAGCTCACTTTTTATTGTGGTCGCTTATTGTGCGCGGAAAGAACGGGTTTTTGTACCTATATGTTCGGCAATGGATCTCTCTTATTTTATCGCTTCTATCAGACCTAGAGAGGTAGCGAGGTGTCATGATAATATACTCCGTGTCGCTCTAAAACACATCAGTTCTGAATTTCTCAAGCAATCTTAGCCTAGCGTGTAGCTTCCGAGTCACTAGGGGCTCCCACTTTTATCCCTCTTAAAGTTGTGAGACACCATATGTTTGCTCGTAGGAGCATTTAACGAAGCGTGTTGATTTTCTTTGTATTTTGTTAATTCTTCTATGCGCCGGGGAGATTTTTTGCAGTGGAACTATGGATGCCATGAGGACAGCACTAATGAAAATGTAATCTCTGTCCGTCGGAAAGGACCTTAACTTGTGATCTCTATGGTGTCTTTCATTGTAGCTTACACAATGACAGTTCTCTCTCTTCCACTTCCATCCCCCATGCACTCCTTCTTTTCATCAACCTTTAGATAGGTGAGGGTGGGATCCCAATTTAGTTGCCGGTCACCTCTATCAAATAAATGATGATTAACTTGGTGAAATAAACGATTATTTTTACTTTGTCATTCAACTTAATCATTGCAACAAAATGAACTATGCACGTATTCTCCTTTTCGTCATACATATTCTCACCTTTCATTATGTACATACATTTTTAATGCAATTGGTATATCTCCATATTTGAAAAGAAACACTGGCACAATTTCCACTCTTTTATTTTCCGTCACCGACCATGGTTTCAGCACATTAAGCCATCATCAGGTAATGTGCTGAAAGCATGGTCGGTGACGGAAAATAGAAGAGTGGTAATTGTACCAGTGCTTCTTTTCACATATGGAAATAGGTTCCACAAAGGTTGTACCAATACGATCTCTTAAATTTGGTGTATATTACCTATGTCCAATTACCTGACCAGACCCGGAGCGCCATCACGTTTCTCCATAGCGTGCGCGCTCGCGTTATTGTTATTTCCGATTTCGCTAATGCGCGGGAAAACATGATCATCATCATAAATATTTGGCAGGTGCTGTAAATCACTAGCTGAAAATGATGGAGTGCGTAATTGGGACAGTATATCTTAGCATTACTCCTCTAGAGTGGTTTGAGTTTTGAATAACTATAAAGTCAACGAGAATAAAGGAATTCCACTCGAGATGGTATAATAGAAGAATAAGAATTAGTTTATTTCAATGCTTTTATATAAAACCCCTAAAAGCCACAGAGTAGTGAATTGTGGCGTGTATACATGAAGTTTGTGCATAAAAAAGAACGGAATTTTTTTACAAAAATATTACAATAATTTTAGCATTTAAACAAGAAAACAGATATATTGCTATTTTTAGTGTGAGTTTTTCAAAATTGTATTGCAAAAATATTAATATAATTTTAACATGTAAACATGAAAACAGATATGTCGCCATTTTTAGTGTATCCACATAACTTGTTGGTGGTATAGAAAATTATAACATTTATTCTTAAATGATCGCAAATTATTACATATTTTTAACCCACTAGGCATAGCGTTCCATATTACAGTAGACCTGACGACGAAGGATTTATGAAACATTGTGGTTTTGTGTGCAGGTAAATAGAGGTTGTATGGGTCGCTTCTAGTTAGCATGCTTCTAGTTTCAGAAGGACGACAAAAATGATGACAAACACGATATCGCCTACGTGACGAAAGCAGTCAAACAATACGATACTCCGTGAAAATACACATATTAGTATAATCATTTAGTAGCTGAGTAACTTTTAAAGCAAAGTCAGAAATTATGGAATTTCCTATTTTTACAATTTCAGCGAAGAAGTATCCATCTCTGCAGAGAAACTTCTCAGAATTGAGTAGGAAATTATAGAATTGTTCGTAGTTACAAATCCAGTGATGGAGATACAAAAGAATTCTTCCGGGAAATCCGCTCGCGTCAATCTCTTTTTTAAATAATAATTAATTGTTTTGAAAGCATTCTTCCTACGCTTCTCACTCCTGTGTACATGGAATCTCGATGCCCAGGAAATTAGCAGGAAAAAATCCCACATAAAGTGAAGGGGAAACAATAGCAAACTCAATACATTTTCAAAATAGTTCTTTCCCTCTGAACCCGCTGCGCGCGCTTCAAAAGATTTCTCCGCCGGGATTATGACTACGGCGCTCGCTTGTCATTTTAAAGGGCGGCCGGTATTTTCCAGGCCTCCCCAAAAATGCTTAGCAGAGAGCTCCATACATTCACCCGGCCACGATTATATATGTACCGGGCGAGTAAGTAGTTACGAAACGCGCTCGCAAGCACACACATTCATGTATATACAAGGCTACATTTTTTTCAAAGGAGGAAATTAAAACGACGAAAAAGGTGAGCACAAGAATTTTCGCAAGCAGTTCCGAGTTGCATTAATAAAATCGGCCCCTCCCACTCAACCCCCGAAGATTATAACGTTGCCCGGTTTATAAAGAGAAGGGTATAGGGAGGGAAAAGAGGATGGAGGGCTGGAGAGAGCTGAAACGCCCTCGACCTCTCCCACCCGTAATCTTGTTCATGAAGCTCGCGAGTCGTACCCACTTCCTTCCATCTCCAGCTATAAACATTACCAATTTATGTGCAGTTTTTAAGTGGTTCAAAGACCTCGTTGCGTTCAAAAGCGTAAACATCTTCATCCCCCCCCGGACGGCATCCCTCGCGATCCACGTCCTCTCCCCGGGCCTTTGTAAGCGGAGACCCAACTCCAGACGATGTTCCTCTTTGCCACTGCCCACTCCACGTTCACTAATCCTCGGATTTAGTCCCGTTTCTCCTCTCCCGAACATCCCGTCCTGCGCCTCACCTCCCTCTCCGCCTCTCCTCGTTTAATCCCCCCTCGACTCTCACTCGACCCCCCCCCCCGCCCCCACGCGGTCCCTTCCCCTTAATCCTCAGGGCCTTAAGCCTCTTGCCGGGGCCAATTCTCACCCTCTTACTTAACCTCTCCCCGCTCATGAGTCTCTCTCTCTCTCCCTCTCTCTCTCTCTCTCTCTCTCTCCTTCACCTCCCTCCTCCTCCTCCGAACCCCTCACCGACGACTATCTCCGACAATCTCCCTCTCTCCCTCTCCCACTTTGGACTCCAACCGCCCTTACACATGTTCATCCTCTTCCTCTCGCTTCCCATCCTCCCGCTCGTTTACTTTCGTTGCCTTATCCTGGCGTTCTCATTTTCGTTCTTCCTTAAAAACCCCTTCGGCTTCCCTCCCGCCACTCGTAGCAGGCATTCCCTTCCCGCGGGTCTGCAAAATGCCACCGTTGTCGCCTCCAATCCGCAATCCGAATTACGTCGGGGAATCAGGCTCGCGAGACCACACCATCCGGAACCGAATCCTAAGCATGGAAAATGTTTACGAATTCGTGGGGAAATTTCTTAGCAAAGTTTTACGATCAATTTTTCCCATTAATCTACGTCAAGAGCTATTTAATACCTCGAGGACGGATTTTTGGCCATATAGTGGGGATTCGTGACATTGGTAATGGAGGAAATGAAATGTTTCCCCATATTAAAGACGTAAAAAAACACAATTATTTCAAGAAACATAACTTACTCTCAGTTTATTCCTCTGATTGCCAACCAGGCACGTTTAAAAAAGGCTTCGGCAATAGGAATACCAGCATTAATGGATCCAAACAACTTTGAGAAAATTTTTGGGCTTTTAGTGATAAAAAATTTGAATAAACGACACCATTAAACCAAAAATAACCAAACCATTAAACAAAAAATGAGAAATAAGGGAGACTCATCATCTATTCGGTGAAGGATTGGGTGCTCTTTATCGGCGCAGAGTATACCAATTGATACCACCCAGTGAAAAACATCAAAGCAATGTTTATAATCAAATCTTTCATGGAATCCGAACATAATTGTGTTATAATCTTCAATCGAAGATTTCATCTTGACCAAGGGTTGGAGAGAACTGCTGGATAAATCAACATAAGCTATTTGCAAAATAAAAATGGAATTTTGATGGCTTAATTTTTATTTTGATAGCTTTAATTTTATTAAGATACTGGTGATACTGGCGTACATTATTTGGTAGGAAAGTGACCTAAAAATAAAAATATTATCAGATACAAGAAGAAAATGAAACCTAATGGATATCTAGTGGTAGATGCTGCTTCCATTTCCATCGTAATTGATTTTTTGACAGTAGGTACCTCAAGTTTCAATCGAAAAGTTAATGGAATCAAATCTTCTAATAATTTAACAATGGTGTAACTGTTGACAGAATGGTGAAAACCGGGGATCAAAAGCGTGACCATGGATATTTCCACGTGTTCTCGCTTTTGACATCCATACACGAAAACATTCACTGTTTCCAGCTGCTCGCAGTCACAGTTCCTAAGACTCAATGTCCGATTGCAAAAACAGTGACATTTTAAAAGAACAGGGGCAGTTTGAAGAACGTTCTTATCATTTTTCTCATTCACTGAGGCGAGGCAAAATGTCAACAACTCGAGTGCTCACGCTTCAAATGTTCAAATTGAGCCCCAGGTTGGTGTGGTAGTTAGGGTACTGGTCTCTCATTTTGAAGGCCCCCGGTTCGAATCCCATCCGAGGGTGAATCCCATCCGCGCATCCCATCCAGTACGCTGAACAAATTCCCTTTACGATGACAAATTTCTAATCGAAGCGTGTAGGATGTTATGTAGGTAGGCCCTATAGGCAAATTATTTGAGTTTTCTGGAGTTGCGTGCCATTTTTCGTCTCCTATCCGTAATTCGAATCGCGCGAGGGAGCTGGGAGTGAGGATCCATGCATGGTAAATGTTGGAAAATTCATGAGAAATATTGTTGGTTCATTTTTTCCGAATATTTTTACATCTATTGCTGTCATAACTCTGTGGATCAGTAGTATGCAATGCTATCGTCAAGTAGTCGCAAATTACCTGGACGCACGCCATTTTCCAATCAGATTGGGTAAAATTTTACGGAAGCTAAGTAAGCAAATCATTTGGTCTTTCTCGAGTTATGTGCCGTTGTCGTCACAAATTCTCAACGCAAATTACGTCCAAGAGTTACTCTCGCGACCGTCGCAAGGAACCATGGATAATGTTTACGAATTCGTAAAAACTTTTCTTCGTAAGGTTTTTTGTTTTAATTTCCAGTTCATGAGTATCATATCTGATTGATCATCAGTATGAAATGCAATGAAAAACCCTACGTGGATTACCTTTATGGTGGCCGACCACTGACTGAAGTGCGCAGAATTTTACGAATGCTTTGTAAGTAATAGATAATCCGAAATTTCTCTGGTTGCGCAACGCTTTAGTCTAGTCTGCAATCTGTTTTGCGTGGTGGAAATACGCTTGGGACCATCACCAGGACCAAGTACATGCATGGCAAATGTTAATGAATTCATTATGAATTTTCCTCGTAACTTTTTATTACTAATTTTACAACTCATTATTGTCATGGCAGAGTTGATTACAAGAATGAAAGTTTCGCTGTTTTCGTAAAATATTCGCTAATAAACTCCCTGAAGGAAAATAGTTTTGGAAGTGTGACTACCTGGGTCCGAAACCATGAACGAGAAATTTTTAAGAATTCGTACAATCTTATCGTAAATACACAGGTATATTTTCCCTACAGAAAGCCTACCTGACTACAGCATGAAAATAAATAAGACGAAGACTAAAATTCTGGTATGCGGAAGAGAGAAGCTGAATGCAGTCACCTTAAGAGAAGAGAAATTAGATCAAGTGGATTCCTTCACCTATCTCGGAAGTACCATAACGTGGGACCGAAGAAGTACAACTGACATCAAGCAGATAATAGTCCAAGCTAAGAACGCGTTCATGGGAAAAAGACAATGCTATGATCAAAGAAGATAGGACTAAAAAGTAGGAAACAGTAGGTGAAAACCTTCGTGTGGAGCGTAGAACTCTATGGATTGGAAGCATGGACTATTGGAAAAGCTGACCGGAAAAGACAGAAGCCTTCAAAACCTAGTGCAGTAGGAGGATACTGAAGATAAAATAGACGGATAAAATAATAAATGATGAAGTGTAGAGAAGAGTAGAAGAGCAAAGGACCATGCGAACACCATAAAGAAAAGAAGAACCAGATGCATTGGACACACCCTGAGACACAATGGGTTTGTGAAGAACATAATTGAGGGCAAATTGAGGGAAAAGTTCCAGACAGAGGAAGACCCAGGTATAAGTTCATGGACAAAATAAAGAGGAAAGTAAATAGGAAGAGATACCAGGAGGTAAGGGAACTAGCATTAGATAGGGAAGGGTGGAGGGCTACAGTCAACCAATCTTGGGATTGAAAAATCAATGACGATAATGCCAACCTACCAGCACGATACTGGACGTATTCCCTGCAGTTATTATTCCTTTCATCGTTTTACGTGTTCGATAAAGTGAACTGATGAGTATCAATATGCGCTAACGTAATCCGCTAGATTAAAAATCTCACAATATCATAGAAAGTCACCAAGTAAATATCCGCTAAGTAGTGCACATTTTCTGTCTTCAGTCCTTCACTCCCACATCCCAGTTTGGACTCGAACCGCCATTTATTTATATTAATTTATTTATGTAATGGCTGTTTAATGTATTTATGGATAAATGTGTTAGAGACCCATGTAGTGAAAACGACGGTATATTGATTGGAAATGTAAACGTGCAAGTTCTTCTATATGCGGATGATGCTGTTTTGATCTCAGACAGTCAACAGGGATTACAGAAGCTCCTAGATAAGTTTTGTGAATCAACGGAGAGAATGGAATTGAAGGTAAATGCGTGCAAGACTAAAGTAGTAGTTTTTGATAAGTAGAATAGGGAGAATAACTGTATGATGAGGGCGAATGGTGAAGTAATTGAACAGCTGGATGATTTTATGTACTTAGGTAAGATGTATGCGAATGCTGGAAGAATAGATGAGGAGATAAAGAGACTTGCGAATGCTGGAAGGAATATGGTAGGTAGAATGTGGGGCATATCAAGGAATGAGTGCTCGTCTAAGGAAGCGAAAATTGCCGTGTACAAAAGTGTACTTCTTCCCACTTTGCTATATGGTAGTGAAACATGGGTATGTCAGGATAGACATAAGAGTAGGCTAAACGCCGTGGGTATGAGTTATCTGAGGAGTATTTGCGGCAAAAGTAGGATGGATATGGTCAGGAATGAGTGGGTCATGAATGAATGTGGGTTAAATGCTCCAGTAATGGACGTGTATGAAAGGAGTATGCTTCGTTGGTTTGGCCATGTTGAGAGAATGGATGAGAGTCGAATAACGAAATAGATATATGAGAGCAGAATGAATGGTGTGAGAGGTAGAGGTTGGTGGAGAAAGTTTTGGTTGAATGTGCCTGAGGAAATTCTTAGGAGGAGGAATATTAGGAGTTTTAAAAACAGGAGGGCATGTATGAAACAGTGTATGGAGGTAAATGAGGCAAAAGAGGTTTGCAAGGATAGGTCAGTATGGAGGAAATTATTGAAGCAGAGTTAGGAGTACAATTATGTATTAATGAGTGAAACATTTTGACTGTGCCTACCCCGATAGGGAACGGCGTGATGGGTATGTATGTATGTATGTTGAATTGGACACTAACCGAGATAATTAGTGCCCGCGCGGAATGGCATGGTTCGAGACTATATTGGACGGCTGGATTTTTAATTACGTGATTTTGATCAAACTCGATTAAACTAAAAGGATCATTATCAGAATACAATAATCAGAATATTAGTTTGAAACAAATCTCCGCTCCATGCTATTTTCAGGTAACCGATTTATTCCTTCGTAGTTTCTCATTTCGAAATTCTCCACAACCTGCTAGATACTTTAAGTTTCCTTAGTCTTCCTTGATAACTAATGACATTATTACTCCTGCGATAAATCTTTATATATTTGATTCCGTTCAATATGGTTGTTTCTTAATTCTGAAGTTATATTGGACAGTACTATTCACAACTCATTGTAGGATTATTTTATAGTCAATCTTCTCTTTCCATTTTATGATTGTAATTTTTCTGCAAAAGCACGTTTCCAATCGTTCGTTCTCGCCCAATCTTCAATGTATTAAAGCAGTATTTGCCATAGATATGTTTAAATGAAAAGCTATCCTACTTCATAGTTTCGCATTAGTTTAACTATGGCTACCATCGTGCACTTCTGTGCGAAAGTTTAAGCGGCCTTCAAGTTAGACTTAAACCTACTTGACTACAAAAACTTGTGTTCTCCTTAAATAAATAAGACTACCAAAGAATTGGAAAGAAAGGAAACATGGAAAGTTATTCGTAAAAGAAAAATTAAATGAGTTGTGAACACTCGGAGGACGAACGAATTCGTGCGAAATACGGAGAGGGAAAAATAGATGTGAAGGCATATCGCGGCCAACTTAGGGAAGGATTTCAATTTCAATTATTAGCCATAGACAAATTTCACATTTGTATCGGGATCATCCACAATTGGATATAAAAATGGAGTAAGAGGCCATTATGTGAACAATAGTAATAAAGTGACAAAAAAGAAAACATATACAATACAATGAAACACAAATACATGCAATAAGTGATTATGACCTGCAAATACAGAAAATTATAACGTTATGTATGACAAAAAAATTCTTCAATTAAGTAAAAGTATTTTAAACCAAAAAACCTTTCAACCTCTTCTTGAAAATTCCTTGCTTGCCATTCAAGTCTTTTATCCCGTTGGGTAAAGAATTAACCAGCTTTGTTCCATATAAATCAGATACATAGACAAACTCAAGAGGCATATGCAATCATAAAACATGAGAGAATTCAATCCTCAACATCTTCACAAATATCCTCAGCAATATTCCACTATATCCATTGGGAAGATTGGTACCGAATTGATAACTGACGCTAAGATAACTCTGGAATCAATGGAAAGTTGTCAAAACCATCCTGTCGCAACCTTCCGAATTAAATTTTACGTTCATCTGCGTTGAAAGATTTGGCTATATCTATAAATATTCCTGCAACTTTATTGTATCTCTCGAGTCCATCGTTTTAAATGGAAAATCTTCTCTATATGTTCCTAAACATGAAGGAAGCGTAGTCTGGGAGTACGCATTGCATAGGATGAATTGTCACAAAACGACAACATTGCAAAATACTCGACATACTTTTATGTGGATTCGAATGCTTCCTAATTGGCGGATAATATTTTAGATATATCTCTACTCTGAGTGTTTTTCATGAAAGGCTTCAGCTAAAATAGAGTTTGAAAAAAATATCATCATACAAAGCATTATTGATATGAAAATATTGATGGATACTAGCAACGCCGCTCTATTTTAAGCAAATGGAATGCATGGATGAATGATTTGATTTGAAATATATCTATTCTATGGGAAGAATTGACTTACATCTTAAGTGGCGCGCAAAAGGAAGAAATTCTATAGGCGTCCGGAATCGTTTGCATTAATACCATGAAATTTCGAAATGTACATGCGATGGATTCGTGCCTATACAGTTGATATACCATAATTGGCCATATTTTACTCCATCAAATAAATTTTCTCGTCATGGTCTTCATTTTCCCCTCACAGTCATTCGAATTTATTTGCACTCAATGTCCACATTCTTTTATTCTCATGAATTTCCATTGAAAAATTTCTTAAACTGAGTGGGTGCCATGCGCTTCGTCACAGCAAAACACGCTGTTGGCTGTAACGAAGCCATGAACCAGGCGCCAGATGCACATGGCAACAAGCACCCTGAACAACAGGATACGTCCCAGCAGAGACGTTAATATAAATAGAATACGGGCACATAGGGCCAAGCATACGATTCCACCGAAAGCACTATGGAATTGAATTTTGCTGTGGTTTTGGAAATCATAGAATTATTGGCACAGATCGAAAATAATCTATAAGCACGTACGAATGAAATTGGGTCATATAAAACCTTAAATCAAAATCATCAAGAATCCAATGACTGGTTTACTATAGTGCCAGACTCCACTCTCTAGTCAGCTAACATTTTCATTACGTCGTAAATTTTCAATTTTATGCTCTTTATAATTTCCCTAAAGCACTTCATCCTTGGTCTTCCTCGGTATTTATTTCAACTACTCCTCTCTCTATTTTTTACAAGTGGTCACTAAAGACGTAAATATGTCGTAAAGTGTATTTTATAAGGTCATATATTCTTCTCTCACTGTTAGCACACCTTTTTTCTCCGTCTATTTGGTCTCTATGGGTGTAAAAGTTTATAATATGTTGCCTGATGCTATGAAAATATGAAAATTTGTAAATTATGTCTACATTTGGCCAAGTTTTAGATACTGTCTGAGGAAGATATTGTTAGCTTTTTGAAATATTATATACTATTCTTTTCTTAAACTTAGAGCTACTTCCTACAGTTAATGGGGCTATTATTATTGAATAATTAATTCAATTACTTTTTCATGTTGCTTAAGAATATGTTAAATATGATGTACATTGTCATGTTACGTCGGCAATTTATATGTTTTTGATGAGGTTTGCCTCAGCACAGGTATTCCTTAGAGGCAAATTAGCTTTCATTTGAATGAAATGTATATTCAACGGTTCAAGTGGTTGTTGTTTAAAGCAATAAACTTACTTTATTTTATTATTCTTCAATAGATCACCTAGTCATGGCTTATGGTCTCTTTTGTTCAGCAGCTTTTATTATCCAACCTTAACTACATAAATTTACCACGTATACGGGCTTGTTCCAAAAGTATGTCATGATGACTTGCGTCCTTCCAGTCTTTTTTTGTAATTTTATGAAACTTAGCATATTTATCATAACAACTATCCATTTTACACAATTATTCATACACACTTCCATTAGTCACAATTAGTGTTTCAATGTTTTCTGCTCACCCTCTTTCCGTCAACCATTCCCACTCTTCACCTCAACTCTCTTCTGCGACTCCCAAGTATCGTCCCTCCTGTTACCGCCTTCGGCCAAACGCATGTTCCATCGGAAAACCTCCAAACTATATCCCCTTTCGTTGCCCTCTTTTTATTTTAGTCCTAATATCACTCATACTAGATTGTCTTCCTCGCTACCAATCTCACACACAACATCCTTTTCAATATCAATAGATTTCAAAAGTCTAATGAAATTTGGAATCGGCAGAGGATGTAATAAGGGTTGCTCAAGAATGTGATAGAGGGAAGGATATTGGGCAAGTGGGGAAGAGGAAGAAAGAAAATAGGCTCCATGGACAGGATGAAGAAGGGTAAATCGTATGTTGAGAGAAAAAAGGAAATGTTAGAGGTAGTCAGGCCCCTGAAACGGTAGCAAACCGGGAGTAGATTCTTTGACATTCAACAAAACTTTTCAGTTCCCTTTGATCAGTAGCCAGACGCGTTCCCAAAAGGGCTAGCATTTCCTCCGAATATTTTGAAAAGAGCTGAACTGCTTATTCACCTATTTCAAATATGGAAAATTTGGCAATCAATATTTCCCACGAGCACCATTTATTTCGAAAATACCAATGAAAGCACGATCTGCCCTGCCCATATTAAAATTAAACTCAATGGTCAAAATCCTTCAAAATTTGAATGATATGCGTATTAAGATAGAAAACGGCAAGAAATGAATGAAATTTGTAACACGTATTAAAATAAATGAGCGGTTTGAGGGAGGAAGCCTTGGATATGTTTTACTCCTTTTCCGAATATATCATTTACTTTTTTGAGTATTTAAAGCTTGAGCTTGTGGAATCTTACGGTTAAAAATAAAAGAAAACATCTTCATGGATTTCACCAAGGTACTTGAAGATGCCTCCAATGTTATGAAACTGGGTGAATAATTGCAATTGAAGTAACTTTGTTTGTCCACATACATTTTATTTAAGACCTTAAATCTCAAGTCGGTCTTAAAGAAAATTTATGTGGAATTACAAAGTCAATTCATTTACAATGTGTAAATTCCATGAAGTCACGCCTCAGACAACTGAGGGAGAATAATATTAAGCCTGAGAGAAACTTAAGTCTATTTATCTAAATTTGCTTGTTTTTATTAGTGTTTAACCCTTATGGGAGTGAAATGATTACTATTGGTACTCAGAATATATTAAAATTATCCAAAAATAGATGTCCAAAACTATTTGAGTTCAATTATAGCAATATGTTGGATTCCACTTCATCAGGTGCAAATGCGAGTGTCAGCGTTTAGGAAACTACAGTAACTTCTCCATTACGGTTGACGTCTTTAGGTGGAAGTGATGGTAAGAGTCCACTGTGTAAGTCTCCACCCCAATGATAATACGCATTGTTTTACGTAGATTATGCAAAACTACGAGTATGTTCAAAGCATTGTTGAAAGGTAGTTAACTAGCCACCGTAATAGTTGCAAAGCTCTGGGCTACACGCAATCTTTGCAAAAGAGGGAAAATATTTGTTGAAATAGTGTGATAAGGTCAAACCTCATGCCTTTCTTTCCCGATTTCTTTTGCCACGGCAAAAATTCCCTCGTTGGAAAAAGTTGTTTCCGAATACTGCTAAGAATTTCTCCGCCACATTTTAAATATTCACCAGTGCATTCACCATTTTGCTCTATATATTATTCATTATATTCATAATTGAGATAATATTCATTCGGATACGCATATGCGGAGGAAAGGAAACTTCTTAATCAAAATCGAGATCGACAATGCAGATGGCTGGAGGATGAAATAAGGGGCGAGGGATGGGGATGGGCTCAATAATGTGATAGAGTGGATTAGGCAAGCGGGGAAGAGGAAGAAAGAGTTTCATGGACAGGATGAAGAAGGGTAGATCGTATACTTAGGCGAAAAGGATATACAAGAGCGAGATAGGCCCCTGAAAGTGTAGAAAAACGGGAGGAGATTCTCTGACATTCAACAATACCTTCATTTACCCGTATTACACTTAAATAAAAATAAATAATAGTTTTAAACATTTTAATTCATTAACAACAAAATATGCGTGTTAAAAAATTTTGCATCTTTGTATCTTTATCAACTCACGCAACCTTTGTTGCGAAGTCAATGCTGTAGATTTCGAAGTTTTTCCTTGGCTGAGTTACAAAGTTCATGAAGTTGACAAAACTGCTAAGTTTAGGTAGTGCGGTGTCGCTTATTGCAGTAATGTGTCTCCATTTTTTGCTATATTATATAATAAAAAATAATGATGAAATAGAAATAAAATTATCTTAAAATTGGTGTATAAGGTATTGCAATAACATTTAAACGGACCAAAATATAAATTCTCAAATTACAGCGGCACATCATTTTAACGCCGACCCTCGTGACGAACTAGGGCGTAGTCCAATTTTTGAAGTTAAATATCTCCGTTGTTAATGAACTGCCCACGACCAAACTTGTTTCTGAGGTAAGACAAAAGACTAAAGTGTGAAACTAGAAAAAAATTCAAAAATAAAAATAGCTGCATTTTTGTTATTAAATTTTAAGCATTTAAAATTTAAACAGTTAAAATTTAAACAATTTCAATAAAATTTAGTTTTTTTACAAAAATGATTACACACTGTTGCTGTACATTCTTTTGCAAAAAAATAAGACGTCAACCGTTTCTCTAGCTATTTTCGTTTAGAAGATATAGCAAAAAGGTCTATGCGCAAAATGGTCCAAACTTTGATCGTCTCTAGATATGCCAAAAAATTTTTTTCTAAAAACGCTTCTAAGCTTTTTCATTTAACGCCAGATGGAACCCATACAAAACTTTTGGTTCGAATCGGAGACAACAAGGGACAACTCACTGCTGATCTGACGTGGAATGACCCATATATAAATCGTTCGTTCAGTCACTCAGACCGCTCAACGGCAAATACACACATATAAATGTTTATACAGAAAGGTAGAAAGAAAGTGGATAGGAAAACAACATTTATGTGTTCCTATCCACTTTCTTTCCACCTTTCTGTATAAACATATATGTGTGTGTGTGTGTGTGTGTGTATGTATGTGTATATATATATATATATATATATATATATATATATATATATATATATATTAGCAAGATTTAGAGCAAAATGGTGAATGCACTGGTGAATATTTAAAATGTGGCGGAGAAATTCTTAGCAGTATTCGGAAACAACTTTTTCCAACGAGGGAATTTTTGCCGTGGCAAAAGAAATCGGGAAAGAAAGGCATGGTGGGTATAATTGCACTTCAAAGTGGAGTCAATTCCCTTCTTGTCATTTGTGAGTTCCTACTTCCCTCTCTCGTGACCTCTCCAATCCTTCCTTGGCCACCCATCTCCACTAAAAAACTATCCTCCCTTCGGAGAGTCCTCTTGTCAGTCTTCATCTTCGCTTCCTCCCCTCCCTCTCCTTCCCCGTTTTTCATACATTTTTCCCCCACACTCAACCTACCCGTAATAACCCACTGCAAATCCTCTTTAGCGTTGCTCGGAAATGGGACAAACAAACTCATTCGATACGTCTCTCTCTCCGTAAGTAATACGCCGCGATGGAAAGGGATGGGTGGCGACGGTTTTCAAACTTTAAACGAAGAGGTTTGCCCCGCTCCCTAGTGAAAAATGTGTACTCTCCCAAAATGTTTACAAAGGGAATTTAAGTTCCCGGGGAATTATTTAAAATCCCTCAGAGCTCTCTCATGTCTGCCCTCTCTTGATTATCCGGACTGTTTGGCCATGCTCTTTGCCAAAGATGAACACAAGTCTTAAGTTGTAGGAGAAATTTGTGATTATTTTAGCCGTTTTAGATGGGAATGAAATTTAAACGGCATTTTAAAAAATTGATGACTGAATCTTTCACATGTTTACTTCATTTTTTCTTCATTATCTCATGTTAATGTGGACTCTCATATTAGCAACTGGCATTCAAGTGTTCTTTCAAATGCGTTCGGAAGTACTTATTGCATCCCGGCAACTTCTCTCCACAAAAATTGTTTAAAACCTGCCCGTTTCAAGGATTCATTGATTTTTATCCACATCAAAGGAGTAATAGGCCGTAATTAGTGAAAATAACCTATAACCAGGTGAATGATATGTATTCAGGATTTGTACAGGGAGTTTTTTTTACAGCTAAATATTTTTGAAGCTGGAATACTAAGCCAATGACGAATAATTTATCCATTGGCTCTGTTCTTTAGCTACTAAATATTTACACAAAAGTCTGATACTACATCAATTATTTAGAAAGTATCAAACGATACACATTAGAGAGATCAGAAACAAACAATTTTCTCTGCGGTACATTCGGAAACACTGACAAAATAATTGCTTAGCCATGGCTTCTTAACAAGGATAATTAATTTTGAACTATTTTTATTTTCATTTCCATATGATCGTTTATTTTCATTCATAGGTTTTTACTCAACTGGTAAAAATTACTCGGAAAGCTATTTCAATCAAGCTCACATTTACTTTTTAACTGGCTAGGGTTTCCACAGCATGGTAGTTTTTGAAGCAGTTGAATAATATGACTGGAACCAGCCTGACTCTGTGAAACTAGCATCGGTAAAATAAACCAAATATAATTCGTAATCGTCGGTTGTAACCGAAAGCCGTTTAAGTAAATAAGCAAGAGATTTCACTGAAACGGACAACAATTTAAGGTTTCAGTCAGCATAGGCAGGATGTCGATGATCTTGAAAATGTAATCAATAACTTATCACTGCCTCAAAACCATTGACCACACATTCCACATGGAAAAGGTCAATTTATATATAATTTGGCTCTTTGTGATATTTTCATGATGATCAAATAAGCAGAAAAACGTAGAGAAATAGCACCATGGGAAAATATAAGACCAATGAAAAAGTAACAGGCGATAACATATTTAAAATGCTATTACATGCATGAGTTAAACATTATAGTGTTGGGAGGGATTGTCCAATGAATTGGGTTTTCATTTGAGTTGACAAATAATGCTCTCTATCGAGTTACTCAGATTATACGTTCGATCGACAGTGGAGAAAGATTATTGCGTCATTATATGGAGCTGGTAACGGCTCATAAAATGGCATATAAAATCGTCAAGGCCTATTAAGGTTAAATAGAATCCTGCACGTTCAAAAACCCATACTTTTTGATACACCATCAATGGAAAATGATGCGCTATAGTTTTCACGACCTCAAATGGGCGATGCGAACAATCGTGCTCACTTGAACCAAATTAGCAGACCTTCGATTTCGCGGGAAACTGAAATTTTTCGAACCCGCTCTGGATGCCGTGATAAAAAATTAATTGGATACGCAGGCAATTGATGAAGCGATTATCAATTTCACGATTGTGTGAAAGTGATTATTATCAGCTGTCATTGATCCCAAGGTTAGCCAGTGACAGCACTTATCGCTTCCTCCTTTCTTCTTTTCGTTCATTGTCTTCATGATTCTTCACTTCAACGTGCCACATTTTTTCATCGCATTCATTCCTCATTCCTATTCAGCAATTCGCTTTATGTTACATTGTAATTTTGAAAGATTCCACTGCGCGACTATGCGAGTTAGTACAAATACGAATAATATCTCCTTTTCATTACTATGTACCTTTTAAAAAAATGACACTCTCATTGAATACTTACGCTACCTAAAAAAAGTAGTATATATGCAATATAGTTATTAAATTATTGAAAATTCTCTTCTCAAAAACTGTCCATAACCTGCTCTTTTTGAGGCTACATTCATTTGTATCCATGTCATAAAAGTTATCGGCAGTAATTAGTGAAAATAACCTATAACCAACTGAACTATATGAATTCATAGTTTGTACTGCGAACTGTTTTTACAGCTACTTATTTTTGAAGCTGGAACACTAAGTCTATGACGAAAAATTTATCCATTGCTTCAGTATCTTAAACAACTAAATATTTCGCTAAAATTCGACTCAAAAGCCTGATATTAAACAAACAATTTATAAAGTATCAAACGCTACTCATTATTTCATCGCTTCCTCCTTTCTGCCTTTCGTTCATTTTCTTCAAGATTCTTCAATTCGACTTGCCACATTTTATCATCGCATTTATTCCTCATTTCTATTCAGCAGTTTGTGGCAACGGGATATCTCTCCACACCACAATTGTTAACACATGAATGTTAGAGCATTTTAAAGATTTTAACGCCTGTTACTTTTTCCTTAGTCTTATACCTTCGTACAAAATTATTTCTCTGCATTTTACCTGCAAATTTATCATGAAAATATCACAATGTCTTGGCTCTTGGTTTGGTAGACTAAGCTGACGAATACATTTTTAATTACCACTTCTTTCCAACTTTACGAACCGACTACAGCTGAATCACGCTACTACATTTGAGTTCACGCATTTTGACTTCAATTTAAGCAAAAATTTGCTAATAACTCGAAAAATATGTCGCACAGATGCCCATATTTTATTGCCATTTGTTTTCCTCGAATGATAAGCTTCTAGTGAACAGATTTTCGCTCAAGTGTCATTTATGCAAATATTTTTTTCCCAATTTTTGCCCAGTATCGGAGTTAATATAATAAAATCATAAGTTAAATTTGCAAAAAATAGCGTGCATATGTGGAGTTTGATTTCTCACATCAAGATGAGGGTATATTTTTCCCTTTTTAGCCAGGATTGGAATTAAATGACACTACAGACCCATTTTGCGATGGAATCACCGGAAGGAGGCTGATATGTCTCGCAATGTTTTCAACTAGTATTATTGTCTCTTCTATCTCGCAGGGTGTTCTCTGGGTATTCTCAGGATATTCTGGATGTATTTTCATCTCAGATTTTCGTTGGTCTTCTTAATTCAAGAGCCCCATAATTCTTTTACATCAGACCTAAATGGGTATGATTGGGCCAACACGCAATGCACGTTTGCGATGAACCAATCAGAGGACAAGATACTTTACCTAGCAGAATTGTAATCATGGAATTGTATTTTGTAGTTCCATACAAAATTTTACCGCTTGAGTCATCACATGTACAGTAATATAAGTAGTTAAATTTGGTTTCCCATCATCTCAATTTTCTTTCATAATCGAATGTACCTCCTGTTCATGAAGTGTTTGAATCGGTCGACCGTAAAGAGTGGTAGGTTGTGCATCACTAAAAGTTTATATGTCATTTTCACATCCTGCACCTATGCAGTGCATTTATGACAAATTGCAGTTTGATATAAATATTTACATACAGGAGGCCTAAATGTAACTCTTAATAGATCTCAGATTTATAAACTCGTAAGTTGAATTATGGTTTCCATTTTCAGCAAACACCAATTATTTATTTCTTGAATAAATTACTCATTTTATTTACTTCACTGTACCATTTACCTTTAATCCTCATTTCAATGAAAAAGCGCCATTTTGACGACGTCTTATAACTTTTGGCTTTAAGAAAAATTTGTATTAGTCACAGTTTGCACTTTTCAAATGTCCTCGATGACCATTAATTTACCGGAAAGTGCTTTAAGTAATGGAAGAGCTAGAAAAATTAAGGTAAACATAAAAAATAATTGGTATTAGTTGGGCTTGTAGTCTTGATATTAAAGTTAAGAAGCTTTCTAAGGTTTTTTTTCATTCATTTCACATTTCCCTTCCTGACTTATGCTCATTTTAATAAAACTGTACATATTCTAAACAACCTCAAGGAAAAGTCAAAGACGTCACACTCGGATATTTGATTTTCTATTCTAAGAAAATTCATCCTTTTCTTGCGTATATTCGTCTTAATTCGCCACTTTTTTCCTCTACACACAATACTAAATTTTTTCCGCCACACAATACTAAATTCGCCACGAGGAAAATAGTGAATATTTTTAAGATTGAGGATTTCCGCCTTACCTCTTGCGGTAGATTACTTCTTAAGATTTCTCAACTCTCTCATAAGTGCATCAAGGGGTCACACCACTTTCTTCGAGAGCTCCATTGTGAACGTAAAATAGACGAAGGACGCTAAACAAGAGGAAATGTTGAGGAAAATTTTATTTGCTTCAAGCCATAGTTTTAATGAGCAATGAAGAAAGAAATCAAATTTTAGGTCACCTATAGTTCAATCACAAGAATCTCATTTTCATTAGCACCCATGGATGAGACGTTTGGCCTGCAGCAGCTCTTAACTCCTTTCGGAAAGTAGCCTTCATTCGTCATTATATATTCCTTTTTTTAACGCCCGTAGTTATCTGCATTTTTCTTCCATCCCGGGTCTTTATCAATAATTTTTTCCATCCTTCCTCTGTTATTTGAAAAAGGTTGTTGGGCCACGAAATGGATACATTGGGTTTTAACCTCCAGTTTTACAGAAAATTCGAAAAACATTCTCTCCCGACCTCGTTGCAGGACTTCTTCATTGTTGGTTTTCTTGGTCCATTTTGACATCATTATTCTTCAGCAGCATCATGTTTTAAGTCATTTCAATTTCTTCATAATAAAAGAGGAAACATTGACTCCACACTTCATTTCTCCAACCGACCCAGGTTTTTGTATATTTTACCATTTTCAAGGTGAATATTTCATGCCTTGAAAATGGCATAATGCAACGAAACTCGGGTAAGTTAGGGAAATAAAGTGTGGAATCCGATAAAGTTAACTCTATCATTATGAAGAATATAACCTATATCCACCAAGTAACGCTGGAGTTAGTCTAACATTCCAATCTCCTTTGCTGCCGTTATCACCAAGCTTCACTACCTTATAATAACATAAGAATGTTCTTTTCAGTTATTAGCCATAAATATGATATAAACACTTTAAAAAAATACGGTGCCGTGTTTGGGTAACCATTCTAATACTTATTTCCAAGACCTAAAATGCAGCTTCCAGATAAATACGCAATTTAAACTCAGTCGGTGTTGTTTCGCTACAACAGCGACGGATTTACATCCTAGTAGAAATACAACATAAATGAAAAAAATGCAAAAATACCATAAGTAATTCCCGCTTCATATTAGATCCCGTTCATTTATGTCGATTTAATGCCTTTCAGTTACATTTTTTAACAAATGATACGAATTGAAAAGTGTAATTACTTCCTTAGATAAAATGTTAGCAATAAATTCCGCAGCGAATCCATTGCAACTATAAAATATGCCCATCTCCAGCTAAGACCAGTTAAGAAACATCAAATAACTGAAAGAAATCTTTGTTTTATTCTTATTCATTCCAAATTCCATTAGCAAAAATATTCAGAGCATACCCATTCGCTTCCATGCTCTTCCATGTTTTGTTACGGTTTGCAGGCAACTGCTTTGAATTTCATGTTTATTGCTATTCCCCAAGTGCACTGGAACTCGCCAGAAAGTTTCTCCGAATCCACCAGACACTAAGTGCAAGTCACAGTTCGGAGGTGCCCAGCACAACTACAGACCGGCGATGATTCTGGATACGTGTGTGAGTTCTAATGCAGGTAGGCGGGATAGGTTTTTCGAGGATAAAAAAAATCCCTCAACGGAAACTCAGGTACTGCATCTGCGCAGTGGAAAAACACCGGTGACCAAACCACCGCAACAATGGAATAACTGGTCGAAAAAATAATTTAAAAAAATACATCGCTCTCCCCACATCCCTGACTACTTTCGTTAATGAAGATGTGCAACACGGAGACGGAAAGAAAGAAAGGGAGAGATTTCCATCCAAAGCTTTAAAAAAAACTCGTAAAACGCTCTCTGGGCTCGTGGATTACTCCACGGACCGGCCGGCAGCCGGCCTTGGTCCCTACAGCAGAATGCTGTGGGAGTTAAAAACTGCCCGCAATTTTTGCAATCCCCATGGCGACGAAAATAAACATGCTGAAAACACTCACTTTGAATCGTTGATTATTTTTTCAAACAAAACGAAAAGGGACTGGTGAGTGAAATACAGGGACTCGGGGATGTCGAGGAAGGGACTCTAGCATGGATACGGGCAGGAGAGAATGCAAACGAAGTACCCCCAAGGAGGGATGCGCCAAGAAGGAAGTGGAAAGACTCTTAAAGGCACTACGGGGATCTTAGAAAGCCCACGGACTCAAGTGCCGGCTCCGGAGGATATGAAGCGAGGGTAGGGGATATGTTAGGAGCGGGGAGGGAGTGCTACAAGACGTTTACAGGGAGGTCAACCATCCTCGAGAATCGGCAAAACTCTTTGAAATCGTAACTGCAATATGAAAAAATTAGTAACTTCCTCTGTGATAATATTTATTACGACCGGTTTCGCTTATTATAGTATCTTAAGGTGAAAGATGCTGTAAACAATTTCAAATGAAGAAAGATCTGAAGATACTGTAAAAAGCGAAACCAGTCGTAATAAATATTATCGAAGTGGAAGTTTCTCATTTTTTCATTGTGCACTTACGTTCCGTTTCCACTCTATTAAGCCTGAAAACACAGATTATGCTATTTGAAATCCTCAGCTGCAGAAAAAATTCTGGAATGCTCCTCTTGAGTTAAAATAAAAATTTCAGATGAAAAAGTTTCCCAATTTCTTTTGATTTTCCGAACTTTTCCGAATTTCTTTTGGCTCAAAAATTTTGTTTAGGTACAGGATACGTACAGTGGGGTCAAATTTTTGCCAAACATATTCTATGCTCGTCCAGCCACCATATTTTGTGAGTTTCTTAAGAGAAAAGTTTGATGTGATTGCAGCGCGCTCCATGATTTTTGACGGATTTTATGTTTCAAAGTGGTGAGACAAGAAAAGTGTGTTAATTGTCCATTCAGACCTAACTGAAAGAAATGATTTTCGCGGTCCCGATTCAATTCCCACAATTACCCACTTCAGGGAAATTCCCTACTTAAGATAGCGTATTGGCACAAACTTTGTGGAACCTATGGATTTCCACATTTGAAAATAAACACTGGTACAATTTCCACACTTTAATTTTCGTCACCACGGTTTCAGACATTATACCATCATCAGTATACATTACTCCAAATATCTCAGCCTTTTATTCATTCACAAAGTGGGGTGGAGAAAGAAGGGAAATGGGGGGATTTTAAACGAGGATAGTAAGTGACGGTTGGAACAGAGAGGAGAGTGGAAGAAAGGAAGAGGGAGGCTTTGGGAAAGGTTGAGAATTGACGAGGGGTAGGGGTGATGCCGGAAGTGTGTTTGGATTGAGTGAGGGGTACAGTCCATTTCAAATATGAAACTTTCCCACAAGTTGAGAAACTCTAAATTAGACAAAACTTTTTCCCGTCAGGGATCCACCGAATTTCACGAATAAGTTCCAAATCACTATGAGTGCACAAATATGTGGTACGCAGTCACGTGCACGGGTGCAAAGATATACACAGTGTAAGATTGACGGCTATTCCAGACATATCAGCACGTGGATCCGGTGTTATCGGCGTGTACATGGTTTTTCACTCGCCTCGGGGTACTAATAATGCGCAAATAGGCTCAGTATTTCCTTCGAATCGTAAGACAATACCATGTTTCTTGTTCTTTCGCTCATTATTGAATATGGGGCTGTAAGTGTTAATGGACAAGCGGAAGAAGTATTAAGCAGGAAGAGTGAACTGATGATGGAGGCCGTATGTAACCCTTCAATGCATTTTATATCACATATGATACACTACACACAATTCACTTTATTGCTTATAGGCATAGATCTTCTTCTCTACCGCATGGAGTATGAGGCATGAAGCACTCCGTTGTAATACTACGTAGTTCTCGGTATTATAATCTAGCAATTTTTGCGTTTCTAAATGTACTTTACCAGAAAAGTAAATTATGGTTACGTATTTGGAAATTCATGCAGTGAAGGGTTAAGCACAGATAGAAAAAGCTGGTGAAGATTTTAAATTGGAGTGTCACGTTGAATGTTACAGAAACGTGGATTCTGAGAAAAGAACACGAGAGTAGGCTGCAGACATTTGAAATGTGATGTGAGTGCGAATGAGAATAGAGATAAAGCATTGGATGGAAAGGAAGACGAATGAGGAAATGCTTGGTATGGTGGGCAAGGAGTGAAAATTGCCGGAGGACATGAGGAACAGGCGGACGGTTGGTACACGTAATGAGAGGTGAAGAAATACTGGACGCCATTAAACAGAGAGGGGGATATCGGGACAGCGGGGAAAGGAAGAACAGGCCTTATGGACGGCAAAAAGAGAAGTAGGACGTATTGAGATACAAAGATAGAAATTGTGTTGGGAGATAGGGGTCTGCTCCGGTAAAAAGCCAATGGTTTTCTCTCTGCCATTTATATCTACATTAAATGGCATTAGAATGAAATTAAAGCTAGAGAAGAGGATTAATAATCCCCAAGTTTCATTAGCTTTATTATTAATTTATTTTTTTATGAGCAATGATTACAAGTCTTTCGATATATCTTCGGGATGAGTGGAGAGTAGGGTAAGACTTTGACGTCCCGAGGGGTTTAGTATTTATTTTTTCTATCTCCTGGGTTTTCGTCATTGTTTGTTCATCATTGCCTCTATACTGATAATTCGTTAAGGTCTCCATAATTTTTTTGTTCTTTATTGTATTTGTCTGTTAATATCTTTACAATTGTTTCCCAGCTCTATTGTATGCTTGTAGCATTATCAATTTAATCAATTAATTATTCATGTAATGGAGGTACTCATGTCCCTTGTTTTCATTTAATAATCCCTCACAACAATAAAGTGTTTACAGAGTTGTTTTCACGTTTTATTTACTATGTAATTTATTTTCTGATCTTAGAGGACATCACGTCCTAGATCAATAAACTTCTTTTCATTCATCATCTACGTACATGTTGAAATACCAGGGTCCAAGGCTCACCCGAGAAAATCCAAGACGACATGCGCGCAGCGGTTCCACGAATCGCACAAATATCTTGGGCACAACGGGGAAACTTAGGAAGAAGCCAAGGGACTCGGGAGGGCGTGGACTCCGAAGGTGAGGGGAGGATAAGTTGGGAGGACAGTGAATAAAGGCGGATGATGGCTTGTGTGGGCGGAGAACGTTGAGGAACGTTAGGAGGGTCGAGGATGATGTGTTGCGCGGGGGGCGGGAGGGAGGGGAGGAGGGCGTGGCGGGGCGAGGAGGAGGAGGACGAGCGCCGCCGTGAACTTTGCATAGTTGTCCGAAGTGACACAAGAGAGGCGTTTATGGGTGGGTCGAGTGGTGAAGTCGCCGTCGAATCGCGCGGCGTCGGAAAGTTATCGGTGGAATGAGGCTTTCGGGAGGAGGTCGTCGCTGGAGGAGGAGGAAGAGGAGTTCCGGGCATCGTTGTTCAGCACCGTCCACCGACGCGTCCCCACCCCCACGGCATCCCAAGGGGTTTAACCGCCCCTTTAAAAACGCCTTCGCCCAACCCACAACCCCCCACCCCCGTTGAATGCGTTGAGTGTGATGTTATTAATGAGTTAAAGTCTTTACCTACTCTCCACTCCTCCCGAAGGTGCTTTCAAGGTATTCCATCCTCCCGACCCCAGAACCCTCTCTCCTCAGTCTTTAAGTTCTTCTTTTGTTTTACTCCCCTCCACACATCTCTTGCAATCCTCACTCAACATCAACCCCATCTTCTCCCCTTTATATCATCACTTGAACAGGGTTCTTCCACCATGAAACCTTCCATAAAGTATCTAAGACTCTCATCATCTTCATCAGAAGTAATCAATCCGGAGATACGTTTTCTGAAGCACTGAACACCACATTACTCATATTACTCCATTTTCATGTCCTCCAAGATATGTTTCATGTACTCATTCACAGCTTTTCGAGGGATTATGTTGGGAGCCGCTAGAGACTTGGAGGCTACACGCTAGGCTTATTTTGCTTGAGACATCCAGAATAAGTGTGTTGCTGAGCGACACAGAAAATATAATTTTGATGCCACACAACACTTCTAGGTCCGACGGAAGCGATAAAAAGAGGGAGAAACATTGCCGAACAGATTGGTACAGAAATTCGTTCCTCTCCACGAACAATTAGTAGCCACAATAAAACCTGAGCCCCACTTAAAACACACCCATAATACACTTCACCATTTCCCCTCCCAAAACCTCATCCTTTACATATTTACATAAAAGGTGTTCTAACTACCTCCCCTACCACACGACACCGGCCCATGCGACTGCTTGCTGAGCAGTACGTAGGTGCATAAGTGTTTTCGGAAAAGTAAGATGGAAAAAGAAACCTGTATTGCCCTCAAACTCAAAAGTTAAAATAAAAAATTCATCACAACTGCCATGTAATAACGTGCTCAGTCGTTCGTTCTTAATTATTTACTAACAAGTTCAAAGGGATGATTATGTCATAACAGAATGTTGATTGAACGCATCGGCAATAGAAATATTAGAAATATGTGGGCTCCGTTGGTTTGGCCATGCAAAGATAATGCATGGGAGTCGAAATACGAAGCGAATGAATAATATTGGTGTAACTGTTACTAAAGGAAGGGGTTGAATACAAATGTCCTGGGAGGATGCGGTGGAAGAGACTCTAAAGAGAAGTAATATTAAGAACATTAAGGATGGGAAATCGTGAATGAAGCTATGATGAATGAAATAGAAGCGAAATATATATGTGAGAATAGAGATTATTTGGATGAAATAAATGAAATAGACTCCGTATTATTGGCATTACGGCGATTGATAAGTTCCTAAATTTTCCTACTCCATAAAAGAATGGCGCGATGGATATGTATGGACTCCATCCCAAACTTCCTCTGCAATCCTCACTATTCGCCTCCCTCTACAATTACGGCTTTTGGGCGGCTAATGCGTCTCCAAATGGGTCCAATAAGTTAGTCTCTTCTACAAAGCGGTGTTTTTGTCAATTAAATCTTCTCACTAGCTTCCCGTAGCAGTTAATTTGTTATTTCCTCCGTCCAAAAAGTCTGAATATTTGTAAGTTTTCTTCAAAACAATTTCTGAAACCACCAATTTAGTGACAAGAACTGATGTAAATTTCCTTTTCTATTCATGTCATCAGACAAACTATTTTTAAAAATCATTCCAGGTAATAGGATTCAACTTCTAGAATTCCCCCAAAGATACATTCACAGAAGGGGACACATTTACCAACATCTCTACACACCAATCACGCCGTTCCCTTCTGGGGTAGGCAGAGTCACTAAGTTTCACTCATAAATGCATATTTGTACACCTAACTCTACTTCAATAATTTCCTCCATACAGAACTATCCTTGCAAACTTCTTTTGTTTCATTTACCCCCAAAGACTGCGTCATACACGCCCTCCTGTTTTTAAAACTCCTAATATTCCTCCTCCTAAGAATTTCCTCAACCACATTCAACCACAACTTCCTCGGCCTACCTCTACCTCTCACACCATTCATTATACTCTCATATATCTGTTTCGTTATTCGACTCTCATCCATTCTCTCAACATGGCCAAACCAACGAAGCATACTCCTTTCATACACGTCCATTACTGGAGCATTTAACCAACATTCATTCATGACCCACTCACGTCGTTTAGTCTACTCTTATGTCCATCCTAACATACCCATGTTTCACTACTGCTTTTGTCTCGCACGAATTTACCCTCAATTCTATTCTCTCTGTTGATTAAAAAAACTTATCTAGGAGCTTCTGTAATCCATATTGGCTCTCTGAGATCAAAACAGCATCATCCGCATATAGTAGAACTCGCACGTTTATATTTCCAAGCAGAACACCGTCGTATTCACTACATGCATCTCTAACACATTTATCCATAAATACATTAAACAGCCATGGCGACATTAGGCATCCTTGCTTTACGCCCTGTTTTATTGCAAACCAATCACTCAGAACCCCGTTAACTCTCATGCTTGAATTACTATTATCACACATCGCCATCATAACATTCAATAATTGCTCACTCACTCCATAGTCCTTAAAAACCTTCCACAGCTTCTTTCTACTTAATATATCATATGCCTTCTCTAAATCAACAAACGCACATTACACTTTCTTTCGGAAGCCCATACATTTTTCTATCACTTGCTGAAGCGCGAAAAGCTGGTCACTACATCCTCTCCCAGGCATAAACCCACACTGCAAATCCCATATTCTGTTAGAAGTAATACTCCTCACTCTTTCGATTAAAATTTTGCTGAACACTTTTCCCGGAATGCTCAATAAACTAATGGCCCAATAATTATTATATTCGGTCTATCCTCCCTCCCCTTTGTACAATGGAGCAATGATTGCATTCTTCCAATCCACTGGAACAACAGATACCTGAAAGTATAAATTATATAGTTCACACAGCCAACAAATGAGTAAATTACACCCACACTTCGACATCTCACTGGATATCCCATATATGTCTGCAGCCTTCCCATTTTTCAATACTCTCAATGCCGTTATGACCTCATTCTCACTGATCTCCTTTTACATCATCACATTCTCGCATACTACGTACTTCGCAAGGCTCATCCTCAGCGCCTGCAACATTATTATAAAATTCTTTAAAATACTCCCTCTAGCAGTCTATCTCTCTCTCTCAGGTGTTCTCATCCCACACGATCTCTCCACTTTTGTTCTTTACCGCATTTATTCCCCTGCCTTCACCAATCTTAGCCCTTTTTACCCACTTTCAAAACAGCTTTTAATTACCTTCAAAATCGCTCTGCATCTTGCTTGCTTCATCCGCATGCATTATTTCTTTGCTCTTTCTCTTAAAGATTTTGCATTCATTCTTTTCTTTCTGTAAATCTCACATGCCTTAGTACGCTCTTCCTCAGATTTGGCAGAAATCATATTCTTATACGCCTCTTTCTTTTCCCTGACTGCAATCTTCAACTCTTCATTCCACCATGCATCACCTTTCATTCTTCCTACCACTTTTTTCCACAAACACTTTAAGCACATTCTACAATCACTCCTTTTAAACTCTTCCACGCATCATTCACATTCTTATTTCTAATATACTAGTCCCATTCTCTCTGCTTCAAGGATAGAGCATCCTCAAGCATGCAACCATACTGCATTCTTACCTCACTGTCCAGCAACCTCTCCACTTTTACTCTCAGCTGCTTACGCTCAGCATTATTTCTTGGCACCCACTTTCTGCCCAGATTCACTTTGGAGAGTACCAAATAGTGGTCTGTTCCACATTCAGCTCACCTCACCACTCTCGTGTCCCACATTAACTCCCTCAATCATACACCACGAAATCAATCATGCTTTAAGAATCACCCCTTTGTCAAGTATACATGTGTATTCTATTATGTTTAAACCATGTATTCGACACAAACAATCCTTTTTCCAAGCACACACTCACCAAGTTTTCACCAATATCATTCACACGAGGGTCACCAAATGGCCCAACCACTCTCTCAGATGCATCCCGCCTCACACCAACCTAGCCATTCATGTCACCTAGTACAATTACTCTCTCACCAGGGTCACATTCATTCAAAACCTTTCTCAGTTTTTCCCAAAACTTATCTTTCACACTGTCACTCTCTCCATCCACTGGTGTGTAGCATGCCATAATCACAACTCTCCTAATACCTACTTTCACTAATACTACGGAATACTACCGAACCAAGAGCAATCTAGGGGATACTAACTCGTACTTCCTTACCAGTAACTTAGCTCTCTCACTAAGAATGAGTCCTACACCTTGACTGCCGAATAAATTATGGCCAACTCCTGACCACAGTGCCAGACCACCGCTATCTACCGTAACAACATCCCGCCCCTTGCGCTTTGTTTCACATACACACAAAACATCCATTCGTCTCACTTTCATTTCATTCAACAACTCATGGTCCTTCCCATATACTTCGCTCACATTCCAAGTACCGATAGTCCAGGTCGTATTGCTAAGTCCGTATGTTGATGGGCCAACCTTATTCAGCTTCCGCCACCCATCGTGGCTTCGGCTGTCCGAGGCTACTTCGTGACTCTTAGGAAGAAGTTGTAATAGAGTATGCAAGGTTACTAGCCTTTGCAGTACCCGCACCACGAGCAGCTTTCCCTGATGACGGTTACGGCGCTCTACCGGTCAGTTTTGGCACATTCTCGCCAGTATGCCACAAGAGAAACCAAAGCATAGTAATAACCTAGACTCGCTTTCCCTATTCTGCTCAAGCTAGGATCCCTTCTGAAAGGACTACCTTGAGAGCCAGCATACCGTTGCCCTCGACCCACCACTAGGAGGTTTATACGGTTTACTGACACTCCGGGTCGAAGTTGAGGTAAAAAAAAGCTCCCACGATGAAAACCTTTCAGTCAAAGATCTGTGGCTTATTACTAAATGCCTCATAATTCATGTGCCACTTTATCTTTTTTTCTTTATTTTTTCTATCTCCTGGATTTTTGCCATTGTTTGTTCATCATTGTCATTTTCTGATCGTTTTTATGGTCTCTGCATCTTTTTTGCTCTTTGTTGTATTTCTTTGTTGATATCTCTACAATTGTTACCTAGCTGTATTATATGTTTGCAGCACTATCAGTTTTATTATGTAATTATTCATGTATTGAAGGTTCCTTTGTGTTCATTTGGTGATCCCTCACAACATTGAAGTGCCTATAGCGTTGTTTTCGTGATTTACTTATTATGTTATTTGTTTCCTGATATCAGAGGACATCGTGTTCTTGATAAATAAATTCATTTATATCTTAATGTTTTTCCTTCTGATCTTCCTAATTTTCGATAACACCGTGATTATCATCTTCCTTGCTCTGCATTAGTCATCTTTCTTGCTCTGCATCAGTCATATTACAAGTTTCACTGCTGTTATTAAATGTTAACCTTTGGAATATTTACATTGTACATAGGCAGCATTAATGGTGGCCACTTTTATTTGCACTGAGAGCTGAATGTCTTTCACAGTGCTCAGCGTGACCAAAAAAGCAATGAAGTAGTTTTATTC
This sequence comes from Ceriagrion tenellum, assembly GCA_963169105.1. NCBI lineage: Eukaryota > Metazoa > Arthropoda > Insecta > Odonata > Coenagrionidae > Ceriagrion > Ceriagrion tenellum. Next base: position 56,174,443 of record OY720641.1, read on the forward strand.
AAATTATTCAGAATGTGACACTAGAACACTTCGACAACATACATTTAACTTTTCCCATGCCTGTACATCTTCGCCCGTTTCCACCTTTTTTCACGACCGGTATCCTAACACCACCTGATCCATGTCACTACTGGAGCTCACAAGGTAAATGTGGTTGTTAAACTTATATCGGTGACTCTATATTAAGGCCAGATTACACGATGCATTAACCCGTTCGGGTTCATGTTCGAATGCATAAACCAAATAGAGCAGGTTATATTTTCCTGGTCATGCATTCGTACAAGTTGGTGTGGTTACACGGTGAATTTTCGCGTTCATTCACGCGTACTCGCATTAACTCGTACGGGTTAATGCATCGTGTAACCAGGGCTTCATAGTCGTCAATCAACTTCATTATAGGAACTTTTTACCCAATCATTGTTACACAACCAGCTTTATTCCTGGTACTACTGAGTCCAGTCGTGGTAAAATTTGGCATGAGGTTGGAAGCCATCATCACCGTCTTTGGCCAACTAATCAAAATAAGAGACATATGCAGCACAGAAACCCCAAATCACGAGACCACGCATTATTTTTCTGGAGCTTATGGAAGCTACAAAATAAGAGAAATTTCTAAGGAACCGATAGGGGACATATTAATTTCCTTGGGAAAATTAGTGACTATAGTAAAATCAGTTCTGAGGCAATCCACTCCGTTTACGCGCAATAAATTTCGTCCCTTCCGAATTCCATTTCCTTCACCCTATCATCACCCTATCATCATTTTTATGAGACGAGACTGAAGCAGATAAGTCGACAGGTAGTGTAGCTGGTTAGTTGATTTGCTCCCTAATGCTTGTTTCTTAATCTTTCACGTAGTACTTACATCATTTTCTGCATAATCCCTGCATGAATCTTGAGTCTCAAATTATGTAGTTGCATTGTAGATTAGTTCAATAGAGTCTGTATGTATAGCTATAGTGCTGTGCATGTTGGTGTAAGTTATTTTTATACTATAGTGTTGGTGGTGAATGCATGCTATTGATAAATCACCCCCTGCAAAATACCCTAGAGGTGGCTTGCAGGTTAACATGTAGATGTCGCAACATTTCCTGCCGAGCGTACCCAGCGGAGGATAACAGGGCTGTATGTGGGGGTAGACTTATGAGAAGTTTTTCCGGTTTACATGTAGTAGAGCAAGGAGAGGATTATATTGATAAACAAATTTTACTTTTAGTTGGCAACTCGGATATCTCTGTGTGTGACTCGTTACTTTCATTGAAAAATAAGGGAAGATCAATGGTATGACGGTCCTGATTTGCTTTTGCGTTCCGGGCATGGATGCGCTATGTTTTTATGCTTTTTTCGTAATTTTTGCTCTTAGTATGATTCGGGCGACTAATAATATAAATTTCCTAGGTAGGAAGCACGATAGCGCCCCTTTCCACTAGAAAAAGCATTGTCGAACCGTCGAGGAGCGAAGAGGAAATTTTCACATAATCATTTTTTGATAAAATTGCTGTTTTTCGTATATTTTCCGTGAAAAAATACTTTCACGCTGCCTTTAAATGCAAATGGATGGGTGAAATACGTTTTAAATGACAGTTGATGTATTTAAAACGGAAATACATCATACATATAAACATATATAGCGCCTAATACTGCTAGATGAAGTTTAAATGCTGGTGAAAATTACTCCCATATGCGAAATTTCAAGTAATAATATTTATTAGTTGGACAAAAATTATTAGTTGTTATTGTGCATACGAATAATTATCAGTTGGTATAGACTAATAATAATTAGCTGGAATAATAGTTATTAGTTGGAATTGGGGCTGAATATTAACTAATAATTATTAGTTATTATTATAAACTAATTATTATTAGTTGGAATGACGGCTGAAATATTTTTGTGATGGCTTGACAGCCTCTTACCTTCGGTGTTCCCAACCATAGGAATCTGATCGCCGTCCTCCCGCCTCCAGACGATACTCGGCCTAGGGGAACCAGTTGCGGCACACCTCAAGGTCACGTTGGTGCCTTCTCTCACCACCATGTCCGTGCTCGTCTGGTAGTCCAGAATGTCGGGAGGAACTGAAAATAAATACAACGATGTCGACATAAGGCATTTATTTTCCCATGTAAATATGCTTTATTGGGCATAATAGCAAAGACATAAGGAGGAGAATTTCGTTAGCTAGGGAGGTGTTAAGTAACAGAAGTGAGCTGATGACGAGAACCTAGGGTAAGGATATCAAAAAGAGGCTGGTCTGCTTTGCAACACGACCTAGCCGGCCAAAAATTCGACGAAAGTGGCTAGTGCTATCTAGTTTGAGACTTATACAAAAATGCTGTCTTCCTCGAACTAGAGCTCTTTTAGTAGATAGGTCGAAGTGGTTCTACAAGATATTTATGATTCTGTAGCTAGACACCTGGCTGTCCCAAATACTGATTGATTTATTGACTGAGGAGCTAATATTATAGCTGTAGAGCAAGCTTTTATTCAGCATTATATTAAGTTGCAAGAAGAGTATAATAGAACAAAGTTTGGTATTGTATAAAAATGGTTAATTATGAACGCAGTTACATAATTAAAGAACAAAATAGCTTAAACTCAAGCATCATTTATAAAATGAAACCAAAGGTTGGAGAGTATGGAACAACTCATTCGAGAACCTTTTTCCAGATCTGAAAAATACGCACGAAAGTAACAATTTTTAATCACCAGAGTTTCACAAACATCCATATTTCGGTTGGGAATCGAACTCAGGGCTTGCAGAACACTAGGGAATAATGCGTCAAAATACACTCGGCAGATGAGCAACATTTTTCAAAGTCACAAAATATGGGCCGGAAATAATATCTCGCGAAAAAACCGTTGCTCAGAGCGACAAGACAGAGTGGAATGAATTTTTACATCAGGCTGAGCTGTGGAATATTTATCATTGCACGTTACTGATTGGACGTAAAATATTAACCGCAATAACTAATAGGATGCGTAATCTGCGGTGCATAATATTCAGGCTTCCTTATTTTAGGGAGGACATTACGACTTCATCACTTTATCCACTCGCTTGGCACGAAATATATTCATATCAGGCATTTTCCGAATGGACGCTATTTTAGTAATGCGGTGCTTATTTCTCAAACGTGAACCAAGCTCACTAATACGTAATTACTGCAGTTTGCCACAAACATTTTGCATTGTTGAGCAAACTGGTATTTTACCTCATCAAGCATATTGAGAGGAAAAAAGGCACGGTGGGTGTAGGCTGAATTTTCCGCATGAAGTGACTCCATATACAAGTTATTATGCTGGGCGGAATTAAATTTTATGTCCTCATTGGAACGAGAAATTGTCGATTTTAAGCCAGGAGTATTCACCACATTTTCAGCGTTAAGAGTAGATACGAGTGCGTTAAAAAAATGAGGGATTCTCTGGGGAGTAAAAATACGGAGAGACTCGGCAGAGCCCGAAAACGTTGTGCTTGGGTTGTTTGTTAAATCAGCCGCCGTTTGATCGATTGTGCATACACATCGAAATTAGGGGATATGGCCGTTAATGTATATCTACTACGTTTCAATTATTAATAATTATCCACTCTCGTTTTATTTACCGATATTTCATATACTAACCGCCAGAATTTCATGATTACACTTCGCCTTTATGCGACTGGCAATCAAATTAGAAAGCACGATTTTCCCTTAAAATTGGCGAAATTGGGGAATTCAGTTCATTTTGGCAAAGCATTCAAAAGTGATTTTTGAAAAGGAGCAGGATTGATAATTAAAAAACTCCTACTTTTGCGCAGGATATAATTTATCCTCTAATTCACAGGAATTGCTGGAAATTTAGTATTTCTGATCATGAATTTCGAATATTTCGCCAAAATCGAGGCGTTTCGTTCGGTCAAATCATGTAGTTTTGCTGTAGGCGTAGAGGAGACCGTACGTGGTAGTCCGCATTTAAATTATAAGTACATTCTATTAGGAGGTAACGGCTGCGTATGCAGTTAAAACCTATCTAGTTTATACATATATCAAGTTAAAAAGAAAATTTTAGTATTAAACTAAACAAAGTCACAAATGAAGTTTGAAACATAGCTTTTGCTACTTCAAGTCATTTATGAGAGGCCAAGTTGCTAAGGATATCAATATATAGCTTAGCGACATAACTAGTAATGGCTTATAAGGATGTTGCCCAACTAGTGAAATTGGGCGTCTTTGGTTGGAACATGGCTACCTTTAATGAAGTATTAAAAACTGGTAAATTAGAGTCAGTGCATCGTCCAGCTTACACAGAAACAGAATTAGATCAGAAAAAGATGAAGCGCCACGGATATCATACCGCCCAGATTGCTTCATGATAGACAATTATTTAACATTAAAAGTTAAGTGCAATTACGTATTTCTATTTCAATTTGAATCTCGATTTCGGACACATGGATCGCTGGGTAAGTAGACTGGAGAATAGTAAGTAAGACCCTTATAATATATCCTCGAGCCAGATATTGTTGCTCAAATAAGAATGCAAACTGAATACGCTGGAGTACCGCATGCCGGGGTAAATAAGCTAGTCCTCTTTCAGCTTTTTCGTGTCTAGGGAATAAAATGTCACAAATTGAGTTTAGGTCATATGTAACGCTGAGCCTAATATAAAGTGACAGAGAAACTAATGATGGTCAAGGAGCAGGACTGTAATTCAACCAAAAAAAGTTAGGCCAACGCGTATGTACTTACTTTTGGAAGTAAAAAGAGTTCATCTAACTGAGAAAGCAGGATCCTGGAGAAGGTGCAGGCAATGCGAAAATCTCACAATATTTGCATGTGTAAGGTGTCTTTTGTACCCTTGCACCCAAATTGTTTTAATGGTTTTCACAATAAACAGGGCAATATGTATGAACACTGTGCTTTCCAGCACTATTGTTAACTTTTAAAACTATCGTAAATCCTTTTATGCATTGTATAATGACTAAAAATATAACTAAATACTACCAAAAAATAATAGATTCTACTTTTATTTCAGCACCCAAGAACTCTAAAACTGCCAAAGGTGCGAAAACGCACCATTATATTTTTTAGCATAAATTCATTTTTTATGACGTCATTTTTTTCTATTTTCTTTTCTGGCATATATTAAGACGAAGTAAAAAGAAAAAATGTTGAAATTTCAGAGTAATAATGACCTTGGCTGCAAATGAGTTAATTCAATAGATATTCAAGTTTCTGCTTATAAAAATATATTCTCATAGTTTAGAGACACTTAAATAGTTTCGGGCCACAAACAGAATGGGCAGGAAGCAAAAAGAACTGCGGTAATAAAAAGTGAAATATGAGAGCCAAATGGAATGCAGGGCGAGAGGATAGGTTCCAGAAGCCAATGAAGAAGTTTAACATTTTGGAAGTAAAAACTTCTTTAGCGGGGCTTGACCTCACTTTTCGCATGGATAAAAAATGTAGAAACTCGCGATAACATTTGATATGCGTCACGTTATACCCGTATACATTAGTCCGCACTTCGCCGCTGGAAGTCTATTACATTGCATATTTCAATTAGAAATACAGGTCGAACAAAGTAGAGACGAACGCCAAACGAAAGAAAGTTAAAGAACAGTTTTTAATCTTTCAACCGGATTTCGTTTTCCTTTGGAATTCGTGATAATTTTTAAAAACAAATTTTTACAATTTCTCGAAATTTCACGTTCTTTGTGAACCGTACCGATATTATTGTTGAAGCCGAGGCTTACATAAATATACAGCGAAAATACAGGCCTATAATGAATCAATCAATTAATCAGGATTGAAGAATAGCTTCAGTTAAGGAAAGCTTTACACCACGGAAAATAATTTAAGACGCGTCCAGGAGAAAAAGAGACGTGAAATGTGACTGAATAAACGGTGATAATGTAGGCAACAGGGAAGTAGTATTATGCTGGACTACAGTATCCAAAATTTAATTAAATATGACTCAGACGTAATTTTTTCACCTTGAATTACGGCCTAATCGTTTACTGCAAACTGCGCCATAAATTGATGGCTTTTAAATATCAGCAGTTTATCTTCACATTTGCTGTAAGATCTATTATATAATCTAAACGATATATACCAGCAATGAACACTCATTTACACAATTTCTTCGATCAGTAAATTTGTTTAGCCAATAATTTAACTTCATTGATTGAAGTCTTTACTTCTGGCGGCAGTCTCCCGACTGCCAACATTTTCTAGCAATTTTAAAGTAACTCAAGAAAAAACCGTATCTCGGATCACTCATCATTCATTCTCATCATCGGTCAACAATCCTGAGATTGGTTGGAAGTAGCCCTCTAATCAATTCTCCTATCAGCCAATTTCATCATATTGACGCATTTCTTCTCTTTCATATCTTTCATCACTTGTTCTACACATCTCAGGCGAGGCCTTCGCCTCCCATTCTTCCCGTTGACCTGTCCCTCGACGATGACAAGGGATGGATATACAGAACAGTAGTAATACTGTTAACTAAAACTTCTAAGCAGAAAATGTATGTTTGATGAGTTGTATGCTTCAAATTTCGAATAACCTTCATTTCCCTTTCTTTCTACTAACTGACGGAGAGGGCGCTTGACATGCAGGCAAATGCTACAAACAGAAGCCATCTAAACTACAAACTAAAACTAATATCATTAGTTTTTGAAAATTAGTAATTATGTAGGGATTATCTGACGCTAAAATTTCACATGCTGTCCGATTATCTCATTGTCATCCGCAATTTTTCTCACTAAAACATAAATTTTATAACCAAAGCCATAGTAACTGATTCCACACTCAGGGATTTTGTGCCGAAACTGTCACATCCTCTTGTACGAAACGCTCGGCAAAACAGCGCTTGGCCTACGCCTTAGAAGGGCTTAAAAACGCAACACTGCTCCCTAATTACCCACCTCCTCCCGTTGAATAAGTTTGAGTGTTCCGACGGTCATCCACGGCGCGTGAAATTCAGTAAAAACTTTCCCTCACTCGGCGAAATGGTCGGTAGAAGCTTGGTAGGTTACAGACAGAACTGGAGGTGAACGCGAAAAAAAGTATATATTTTTTCTTTCTACTAACTGGACTTATATAAAAAAATTAATATTCCCCTTCCATCTCTTCATCCTTTTTACGCCGTTTTTATGGTCCGAGGGAGTTTTTTCAAATTTTCCTAAAGCTTCATTTTCCGGTGAGGAGGTTAATGTGGAGTGGAGGGAGCGGGTTGGAGGAGGGAGGGAGGAGGTTGGAGAGTTGGAAGGAGGTGAGTTGGAGGCGGGAGATTTTGCGGAGGGCTAAGCTGAGCAGTTGAGGAATGAAGTGGCGGTGTCTGAGGGGTTAGGAGAGGAAGTCGGAGAGAAAGGGAATGAGCGCAAAGCAAGGAAGGTAGAATACATTTTAAACCCTTTCTCCCACGTTAGGGTGAAGTAGACAGGAGATGAATAAGGTGGTAATGTCCAAAGGTCCGCAGAATACACAGGTTTCCACAATCGGAGTTGTTTACGAATTACCCATCGAGGCATATGGAGAGGGCGCTTGCCATGCTGGCCGCAAGTCGGCCATCTTCGTAACCCCTCGTTTTCCTAGAGCTCTTGCGGGATAACGCACTAATTTTGCAATTTTTCTATATTTTCCATCAATGGCTTACTAGAAATCAGTACGCACTGACTTTTTCAACATGAATTATCCTCACATATTTTGTTTATTTACTGAAATTAATATTCATCCGCATTCCTGTCTACAACTATTGTATAATCGAGTAGAATCCAATTTAATAAGCAGCCAATATGTTTCAAGGGTTACTTGCCTAAAATTTCAAACAGATGGGTGATATTCTTGCTTTACTACCGTTAATTCGTCCATTCCGTCGAGATATCCAAAGGAAAGTAAGGAGAGAGCAGGAATTAGCAATATGGCTGTTATTTTGGTTGCCGGGCTATATTTTGATGACGTAGTGCCCTCTCCATATACCTCAATGGAATTACCAAAATGGTTGGCAGCGCCAGCGCTGCTTATGTGATATCAATGACGTGTTCACAAAAAGCCCGTATGCAAGTGCATAGAAATATGGATGATAAATAATACGAGTTTCTCTATCATTTCGGTGACTAATCTTCTGTAATACCATTGTTGTAATAATTTCAATATATATCAAAATGATAACTGCTTGAGCTATCTTAATAAGACTTGAGAAATAAAAATATAATCGTCGCGTGACGTCAGTAAAGTCACGTGAAAGGATAGCCAATTACGGCGCGCTTCGGGATATCGCATTGACTTAATGACCACAAGGACCATAAGGACCAAGGAACACCATAGATAAAAGAAGAACAAGATGGATTGGACACACCCTGAGACACAATGGGTTGGTGAAGAACATAATTAAAGGCAAAATAAAGGGAAAAGTGCCCTAAGGAAGACCCAGGAATAAGTTCATGGACCAAATAAAGATGAAAGTACCTAAGAAGAGATACCTGGAGGTAAGTGACCTAGCATTAGATCGGGAAGGGGGGAGGGCTGCAGTCAACCAATCATAGGATTGAACAACCAATGAATGAATTAATGAAGCCACATTCACACACAGCATGTTTCTTATGCCGCCTCTACATGTCGAAATTACTTTATCTCATAGCATATCAGCAATATGCGCTTCACCGAGGAGAAACGACTACCCCGCTGTGATGACTGCGACTGCCCTCTCAGCGTTCGGCATATCCTGACGGAGTGTGACAAATACCGATGCTTGCGTAGCAGGCTGCAGTTAGCGGGAGACATAAAGTCGATCCTAGGCGATGACTCAGTTGTTCTCAACCGCGTTTTATCATTTTTAAATGAAACTGGCCTTTTTAACAGTACTTTAAGGATGTAAAATTTATTTTAATTTTAATTTTGACTAAGAGTACATATTAACAATTTTATTTTAATACCAATGTGTGTAACATATATTTCTTTTATAAACATAACGTGTAGTGGTGCAAAATGACCATGTTGTCGACGCACCCTATAAACTAAATACTACTACTAATATGCGCATATCAACCCACGTTAACTATATCATAGCCATTATAAACGTAGACTACTTCCAGAAAAAGCTTTCGTGGTATGTAACACAGCTAGGAGTAGGCCACTCACTTGTGCATGGGATGGAAAAATACGAACATAGTAAAAAGTATGACGGGTCGTCATTCTTGCACTTAAGTCTGCAAAGGTGGAAACATTACCCACTACAGTTGGTTTGTTTAATTTCACCATCACGGCCAGGTTGGCAATACTACCAGAAAACTCCATTCCTCTGGGATTTCGAAGTCAGTCAGAAAACCAGTCGCCGAAGAAATACGATCCACCTAAGTAATTCAGCGCAGAAAATGTCGGACAATATTGAAATAGAGCAGATATATTCCTTATCAGAGTTGTCACTGGTATTGATGGCGCTTTCCATTCCCCATTGCGTGCTTCTCCTTTCGTAGCTCTACAGTATAGTCACTTTCTATTTGTTTCAGCCTCTCCCCTCGAGAAAGATACGGGATATGCGCTGAAGTGGAGTGCGCTTTGTTAGAAAAGAATTTCATTCTAATGCATCCATAGTGATGGCTTCGTTAGCATTATCAGGGTGTAGAGTAGTGCATGCTGGTGATTATGCCGCACACCCCTGAGGTGGCTTTCAGGGTATAATGTACATGCATAAATCGTCCTCTCTTCCCTCCTTTCATTCCCTCCCTCTCTTTCTCTCATTCACCCATTTACCCGCTTCTAGTTTCTTGCGACGGGGATTTGGTTTCATGAGGGTGCCGCGCCCGAGGAGAGAGTGTTAGCGGCTTTGACTGTTGACCGGGTGGGGAGGCTTCACCCTGAGCCACAGGATAATTCCGGCAGGACGCAAAAGGTTATGTCTTTTCAAAAGTAGGGGGAAGGACTACTAAGAGGAGTAAACCCACCCTAGTTGCTAAATCTCTGTTTGCGTATCTGACCCATTATAAAAAAGTATACATCTCTAACATGGGCTAAAAATACTTATTGCCGCAGGGCAAAGTAAATTAGACTTATGGGCAAACAGTGACCTGGGTGAGTATTTAATATTCAGGTCTAAGAGAAAAGATACGAAATGTGTCGATTATTTTTTTAATCTTAGCCTAAAATACGACCGCAGCCAAATTTGCAAAACAATTACACCAAATCAGTCGAAAGTACCTCGTTAGGTGACATTTTTTGACAGGTTCCTCGAAGAAGAATAAGATATATCGACTGAGAGGAAAGAGATTGTTTGTTGTGCTTCAGTTAGATTAAAAAAGTCAGTAAAATATGAATGAGTTTGGGCACATCCAAAATCAATGTTTAAAAACGTTATATTCTTGAACACAAATGTGCAGGTCGAGTATTGTTTTTACCTGATAAGATGGGCGATAAACAATGATGTCCAAGGGATGCAAAGTGATCAATGGAGAATCGGTTATCGTTCCACGAAGAAAAGGTTAAGACACTTCATTCGCGCAAATCGTCCCCACCGTCAACTCAGTAATGGCCCGAAATAAAGATGTGTCCCGGAAATTTATTTTACCCTTTTGAATGTTCAGGTGAATAAGTCATGAAACGCTTTTGCATAAACCAAAGGAAATTGGTAAAGAATGCTTATAACTCTATTGTACTGTAACTATACGTGTGGAGGGTATTCAAGTGCGTCTAGGAGGATACTATTTCAAGTTTTTGTAGGCGCACTTTGCGCAATTATAGGTGAGAGTAGCTGTCTGATTTTCCATTACGTCATTTCCTGTAAATTAATTCTCGAACAGAAGGGCTCACAGCTAAATGACGTTCAACTAACAAATTAATGCTCGAATTTGACACTAATAATCGCAGTGAGGATCCGAAAACTTGCTCACTGACCTGATAGTGGATACGAGGAATGCTGATAAATGAGGTAAGTCAATACATAGCCATTTCTTTTAAAATTCGTGCCGAAGATTCAATTTTAAAGCGTCTGAGCGTTGAAGAGCGTTGGCTTAAACGGAAGATTAGTAAGTAGGATCCTTTCATAACCTAATTATTGCTGTTTCATTTATATGGTTCCCTATCAGCATCTTTTACATGAAGAGTTTTTTATCTCCATCAGAAAATATACTACTACATTATTATGTGAACACGAAAATCCAAGTTATGCTGACTTCGTGGATTAACATTTGTTGATTTCGGGAATCGCCGCGTGTGCAGAATGATCTTTTAAACTTTCGCGTGGACTACAAACCAGATCATCTAGGATTCTTCTGTTTTATTCATGATGATACAGCCTGCAATAGACGTCAATTCCAATGCAACTCTGATGGTCATTTTACATTGAAAACGGTTTTTTTTGAAATCATTGATCGACAAACTGTACAGAAAGAAAAACTAAAGAGGAATTGCTCGGTATGGTGAGTAAGGCGGGGAAATTGTTTAAGGAGATTAGGAAAAGGTGTAGTTGGTGGTCGGGACGGATAAAACAGGCTCAAGGGATATTGAAGGCCGTGATACAGAGGGGGAGGCTGGGTAATCAAGGAAGGGTAAGAAAGAGAACAGACTTAATGGACGGGATGAGGAGGGGTATGACGTTTGCAGAGCTCAAGAAATAAATCATGCAAGGAGACAATTACCAACGGCTGTAAAAATAGGATGAATCTTCCTCGATGTAAATTTACCTAAACCGGTAGATCACAACTGATACTAATTATCATCAGCGTATATCTTCACTAAGATTAATTTTCTGTAGCTCTCCACTCCATTCCCTTTTCAGATAACTGCTCACTTCTTTCATAATGTTGACATTCTTACTGGCTTTATTTATGGTTTAATTTTGACTTTGCGTACTGGGCTTTAAATTGAAGGTCCTCTCAGAAAAAATGAAGATTTTACACACTTACCTGAGTTAAGAAAGAATACTCTCTTAATTCTAGGTTAATGAACTTTTATTTACTATAAAAATGTATTCTGGCACTTTGTGGTCATATGTATGTCCGCCAGGAAGACTGCATCTATACTTTTACGTCCAACTTCCAATGAATACTGATATTCCATGGTCATCATAGAACGTCCATCCTCCTCAGAAAATATAGGAGGGCGTACCGTTACATCCATAGCACTCAAAGTGTTAAACTGTAGAGAATTCCATTCCTCCTTCATCAGAAATCTTTTTAAATTGATCAACATTCTTAATAGATTTCAGTATCTGTCCAGTCTCTGTTTTATTATTGTGCTTTCAAACGTTGAAAAGACTGAAGTAAACCTTTCACTTCGATATGCCACGTCAATGTAGAAACGGAACAATGCAGGGCAACACGGGAAACCAGGTTAAGAAGGAGCCCATGTAATTTGTGCAATTAAGATTACTTCTTTAAATTAATCACCACTTTTTGGAGCACTACCATTTTATGGTAGTGCTCCAAATGGAATCAATGGAAAATTTCAATGCATTGAAATTTTAGAAACTGCAAGTATGGAGGTGAGAATGTATGCGGGCTCTCGGAGACTTTCGGTTGTGTATTCTAAGGTCAATGCTTTGGTCGACGGCCAACAAGATCCTCCGGCTCGCAGTTAATTCCGGCGGAGAGAATTAAAACCTTGGCTAAGTACCGTTTTTAAGGATATGAGTGCCTCAGGGTCTCAGTCGTAGACCTTGAATTTCTTTCTCCTTTTTGGGATTATCTCTCTCCTAATTAGATTTTGTCGCGAAAGTTCTTTCTCCACACTTCCGTGAGCTTAATGTTTTTACCCTGAATAAATATAGCTATGCGACACGCTGTTTTCGTTTAATTTAAGGGTCCTACCTGGTGACTCGTTATCTGTCACGTGAGTATATTCATTTGCCTCTTTAATGGCATTCGAGCCCGCCTTTTATGAGAGAATCGGGTTCTTTGGAGGGGAAAGAATGTTTATGACTGCCCACATACACCTGCTTGGGACCGAGTCGTCTCAGATGTTAATGGTCGAGTGCCTGCATTTTGATCTCTCGAGAAAATGAGCATATAACAGCGGAATGACTACGAGGACCAACTACTACGGAGGGCATTAGAAGCTGATAAAGTCATTACCCTTTTTCATTTGTCATCGTTCATTTTTACGTTCTCACATTATTAGCTGCCACGCAATATCATGCCTTATGCATAGTCATACATTATCTTTATCTATTAATAATTTTTCCCTTGTTTTAGACACATAAACCAAAATTTCATATTCACTTTTTTCTAAAACGTCATTTTCATAAACATCTCCAGTAATCCACTTCTGTAACATTTAGCATTTGTTTTCTTTTCTCCTTCATCTATCATACCTCACTCCCATTTGTGACAATGCTTCTTACAATTGAGATATATATTCTGTTTTATTAGCTCTGGATATACTTTGGTCAAATAAATTCCTATTCAACATGGATATCGTCCTTTTTCCTAACAAATTTCTTCCTTTAATTACCTCATCCAGGGTTCCATTTTGAGTTATAATAACACTCAAGTAGCTGTATTCCTGACCATATTGTATTCCATGAGCATCTTCCAGCGCTATGTGCTCTTGTGCTCCTCCAATACACACATTTCGAGTCTCTCTGATATTAATTTACAGACCCCAATTTTTGTATTCATCAATTAGCTTACGTTTCATGTAAGATAAGTCATTGTAGTCCTGTGCTATCAGTATAAGATCATCTACAAAGCACAAGAAATATAATGGCCCACGAGTTATCCGAATTAAAAAAATTGTTTCTACAAAATAGCACTGAAATAATTACAACACATCAATTCTCTATCTCTGACTTAGAGGGGTCAACATTTCAAATAATTCAAATAAAAAGTGTCCACAGGATTGCAAATTTTTCCCCATTAATGAGAAATGGGCGTGAAACCTTGAAAACTGCCAAATAACCATCAGTTGTTAATAGATCCTCCTGGGACTGGATTACTGGCGCAGAATACGAGGAACTTGGGGCAAAAGGTCACAACACTTGCAAGATGATACGTGCTTCGGCAAATTTACAAAAATCATATTTATAATGAAACTATTGTGTAATGCATAGTAAAAGTATGCACAAATATCAACAGGTATATGAAAGGAAATTGAAACAACAGTAAAAATTTTCGCTCATTTCTAAAAGTATCTCAATTTTCACTCCATTTTTAAAATTGCAATTTGAAGTCAACTGTTAACCTATCTGCTCAGAAAAACGTCAAAATGCACAGGTAATACTTTCCAACTTTGGTTCTCATATTTATACAAAAACTTTCAGATATTTTTGATTGGAATAACTATTCTTAAGAATGAATTAATCTAGAAACGATCGCATGATTTATTCGCATATATTTATTTATTAAAAACTCCAAAAACAACAACTAAGGCCATGGATTCAACAAAAAGAATAAATTAAAACAACAGTGAAAACATGCGATTATGAACTGGCCATAATAGTTTCAAATTTCGAGTAAGTAAATGCGATGGAAATTCATTACCCTTCCAATGCCTGTTTGAAACGAGTTGATTTACTTAATTTATTTTATAGTTCCAATTTTACCACCAAAACAGCTGTTGGGAGTATTGGGTGATAAATAGTTCATTCAAGTACTATTTATTCACAATACTAATTCACGCGAATTACATTAAAAGAGGTTGAGATAACAGAAAAACACAGTGTTAACAAAAGAGCTATTCGTGGGATAAATTTGGTTGTAAAAAGTAGCGTTGTAAATGACGTAACTCTGTTATTCCACATATTTTTTATTTAAGACGACCCGGTTTTGACGTCACCTAATGATGACGTGCCACGTCTAAACCTGGATATTGATACGCAATATTATGCAATATCACGCCTTATTTATTTATTTATTAAAAGCTCCAAAAACAGGAACTGAATATATGAGTTATCCATATTCACTTTTTGCTATAACGTCATTTTCATAAACATCTCCTGTTATCCATCTCCGTAATATTTTACAGAGATGGATTACTGGAGACATTTATAGGAATTATAACACTCAAGTAGTTGTATTCCTGTACTGTACTCCAGTACTGTATTCCATGAACATCTTCCAGCACTATGTGCTCTTGTACTCCTCCAACAAATACATTTCGAGTCCCTCTGATATTAATTTCCAGACCCTGATTTTTGAATTTATCAATTAGCTTACGTTTCATGTAAGATAAGTAATTGTAGCCTTTTCACATGAGCGAAATTATTCAACTGTATTTTGTATATGAAGCAGGGTATTTCGGGTAGGCGTTAAAAGCAACGGGAGGTGATTTGGCGGCATTCACCATTCTACGAATTTATAACTTTGGTAAGTTCAAAAACCGATCTTCACTTTTCCTGATGTTGGGGAGAAACAAATGACACCAATAGCCTTGGAAATGTTTCATGCTGGACACGTTTTAGTATTGCTGATGATTTTTTTGCCTTAAGTTATTCTTAAGCGATGACGGCTCCTAATGCAGCAATAAACTGGCGAGGTATTGAACACATTTATTCATTACTTTTCCTCCAGAATTGACTACAAGGCATAACCGCCCGAGGAGCATGTGTTTTTTGCAATAATCTTCACTTAATCATCGAGTATAACTTCAATTGCCATATTACAGTTATATACATGGTCTTAATCCTCCTTTATTTTCCTTCCAATAAAAGTTACGGCAAATCGTTCCGTTTTATGTCAAGTCACTGGCTTATGTTTGAGCCACCTGGATCAATCTTTTAATTGCCGCTCCTCGGGAATTACACGTCACACGAATCAAACGTCTTCAATAACTTATGGAAAATTTAGTTTAAATTGTAAGTCTTATTTCTTTTTTTAACCTTAAATACAAGCCAATTTCTACGAATTTTCAAGGTAAAGCGTTGGTGTACCATCATCACCTCACTTAGCGAGGTTAAGGTGGTACAGATTTTACTATTTGTTTCTGAACTTGTAGAGGTTAAACTTCTAAAATTCAAACGTAAAACAGTTAGTTAATTTGCTGAGTTTCTTTAGTAAGCATTTTATTGAAAAATAATGTAAACCGAGGGCAGGAGACCACCAAAACATCTAAAACTTCATCCAGGTTTACGTCAGATTTATTTGTATCGATCGAGATAAGTATTGATCGACTGTAGGGATGTTTGATAGACTCACTTATTTTGTTATCAAATATAGTATTGTTTTAAATACTACTTTTTTGAAAAAACGAGCCACCTGGGGCAGACCGTTCTACCCGCCCACCAGTAGAAACTCCACTGTATTTATCACTGACACCTCTCATTTAACCCTCTCATTTGACTGATTTGTTCGCTTTTCTACTGAAATAAGTATATTTCAAATAATTTTCTTTCGTTTCGTGTGCATCGATCATTTTCAACAAAAATTCGTTAGAACAAATGCATCCCGTCGACGATGACACGTATATTTTAATGACTTAAAGTGAAGCAAAAAATAACTGACTGAAAGGAGAGCCTACTTTTTTTCACCAAGAATCTTTGATGATCAATCCCCGAGTTTGAACACAATTATCATACAGGACTGGGCAGTATTTAAAATATTAGTATTTTAAAATAAAAATACGTATTTGAAATACATTTGTATTTTGTATTTCAAATGCATTTGGAGCAGTATTTTTATTCCAAATCTACTCCTCGGCCTGTATTTTGCCCAGCCCTGGCTGTAAGTTTAAGTATTAGGACCTATTAGGGCTAGGTAGTATTTCAAATGCAAGTATTTTAAAATGCGTACATGGAAATAAATGATGAAAAAACGAAATATATGCACTTTACAAGAAAAGAACAACAACAAGCAGGTACAATTAATGCAGATGGACACAGTTTTGAGAAAGTTGACCAGTTCAAATACCTCGGAGTAATTATATCAGACAAAAACAGCGAAGAACCCGAGATAGCCAATAGAAAAAAAACAACCCAGCAAAAGTTTGTACGCATACAACAAGATAATAAATACAAAAAACATTCCACAAGACCAGAATAAGAATATATCAATATTTCAATAATTCACCCTGTGGTTCTGTATGGCGCAGAAACATGGGAATTAAATATGAAGGAAGAACAAAAACTTATCTTTTTTGAAAATAAAATGAAAAGAAAAGAAGAGTCTTTAGCTCCAAAAACGAAAACGGGATTTGGAGAATCAAGCACAACAAGGAAATAAGAGATCTTTTTAAGGACCATGACGTGGTGGCAAACGCTGAAACGAGAAGAATGGACTGAGAGGGACTGGCCAAGTCATGTGATGTGAGCAAGGTACACTACTGAAGGAGGTAAGTATGGGAAGACCAGAGAGATGAAGACCTCCTGCAAGACCGAGAAGACGATGGTTGGATGGAGTGAATTCAGATGTCAATCGGCAGGGAGAAACAGTGCAGGAAGCAGCAGACAGAGAGATGGAAGTCACTTGTGGGTGAGGCCCAAACCCAGCTTGGGTATTGACGGCCATGGGAGTATGAGAGTAACAGTAAGTTTTCGAGATAAATTTGTATTTTGTATTTAAAATACAAGACCTGAATGAATCTTACATTTCAAATACTCCTCGGCCTGTATTTTGTCCAGCTCTGTCATCATAGCACCTCGCTAGGCAGTTGGACGACCATCATTTTAGTACGCGGAACGTCATTGACAAGATACATTCCTCCACCGTCCTATTCCCCTACTTGTTACACCATCCTTTCTTCTTTCCCAGCCCACACCCCCGAAAAAAGACATTTCCACCCCGTCCATCCTTCACACTCAGCCGCGAGACCGCAAGAGTAGACCGAAAGAGGAAGAGGACATAGTCAAGAGGGAGGGTCGGGAGGGCGGAGGTTGGAAGTGGTTCGGCAGGGGAAGGTGGGAGAACCCAGTGGGCAGAAGACGTTCGAGTGGAAGGGGTTGAGATGAGGAGAGAAAGGTATGCTAGGAGAGAGGTCTGAGTAGGGAGAGTGACTCTGAGTTAGAGCAGTGGGGAGTTAAGTTGGCGGCGAGTAGTGGAGAGGCAGTGGATGGCACTCCGGCGCGTAATAACCTGGCCTTTTACATTCATTTGCATGCATTAGCGAAGGCGGGAGAGAGGGGGAGAGGGGATAGGAGGAGAGGTAAAGGGAGTGCGGGCACAGAACAAGGAGGAAGGAAGCGGGGGGAGTATAGGTTGGAGGAGTCGGGACAAGGGCATAAACTGGAAGGGAAAAGGAGGGTGGAAGGGTACGGAAGGTTGGTTACGGAGGAAAAAAAGGGTAAAGGGTTTCTTCGCACAGGTAAGGGGCACCGGTGAAAGTGTCGCTGGAGTTCGACGGACCGGGGATGGATGGGGTGGGTACGGGGGACAGGTATATGAATGTTTAGGGGAAAGGCCAACGTACATGAGGCCGGACGGAAGTTAGTGGCATTGAGGGACTCGTACACACATTACATACCATTTCGACGTTCGGAGTGGGCACAGTCATAGGTGCGAGATTTTTGGTGTTAGGCCGAGTAAACTGGCACTGTTTTGATAATATCCACCATAGCCCTGATCCTTGCATACTACCTATTTGCTTCAATGGCATTTTTGGTAGTTTGAGCGAGATAGTTCCCTAGTCCTAATGGTGACCATATTCGAAGTATACGTTTTAATTTCAGCAGGTATAGGTAGCATGAAAAAAATTACATTATTTATGGTGCAATACTACCTATACTTTTACATGACTGAAAATATAATGAATTAAATATAAATATCTCTATCAGCCTTTAACTTGACTCATTTTTTTCGCACGGTTCGTTTAAAACTCCTCCAGAACGGAAGGTATTTTTGCGGTTCTGAAAATATTACCTTGGTGACAATACGATTTATTTAAAAAATAGTTGAGGGAACATACAAAAGGCACAATATAACTATTTTGACTAGATATAGGAGTTGAAAATTTCTCATTTTTTAATAATATCTATCTAGAGAGCATGCCCGTTCCATTTCCCATGTAAAACGGCTGGTAAATTTTGGCAAATATCTCGGAAAATAGAGTGGTAAGGGGCTAAGGGTGAGATATTTTCCATAAAAATGGGACTGAATTCATTGATCTCTAGGAGAAATAATATTTCGCTCAAACTACCATAACCATTGCTATATTAACGCTCTCTCATTCCTAAGATACCCATGTATATACCCCGTCACTGGACTCTCTCACCATTCAATCACATTTCAAACATGTTTCATCATTTCATGATTTCATCATCAGTTCACCATCTTTATCATCACACACAACATTTAGCATCAGCACTCTTTAGTGAATTTCGATTTACGGTTATCGTTACATTTATTTTCCCAACTGCCCAGTCCAATATCGAAGACACATTCTGCGCTTTCAGTCTTCTGAGAAACTTAATGCAGCTGTTGGAGCTCACACTCTCCCAGGAAAGACGGCAGCACATGATGTAATAATTTTGAAAGAGAGGCGTGCCTACATGTCTTCACTGGTCCAGCTCAAAGTTTATACGTATGATTTCTTAGGATGGGCAATGTGTGCAGTCCAGTGAACGATCAGCAGCTCGCTTCAAACGCTTCGTACCGTTTGACGCGAGCTCCTGAGAGGTTCATTAGGGTCTCCAGGGAGCTACGGTAGCAGTAACGACGTCACTGATGGCGTTATGACTTTCGCTTTCGCCAAGCTCCAGACACTCCCCTGAAAAATATGGACAGCTGGAGAGAGTGAGCGCATTATGGCGGAATTGCAAAGTGGACAGCTCGAAACGTTGATTGTGGACGTATAAAAGAGTAAGGACCACTCAATTGAATTATTACTTTGACTATTTAAATATTTATCAGCCTACCAGAATGTAAGATATTTTTGCTCCTGTTACTTGGGATAAATTCAGCATTGATATGAATCATCAACCTACACATAAGCCTTCATACGACTAACACTACTTGTCAAAATTTGGTAGTGTGCGTGGAATGGGAAGTAAAATTTCAGTAGCAATTTTTACACCATTGACTTATCAAAAGTCCATCATCGCCTTCCTTTCCACTGATGCCGACATCAGCATACATGGATTTATAGTTGGCATCAACCTAAATCAGTAGAACTATGGAAAAAACTCTATAAATAAAAAAGGAGGAAGCCAGCCTAGCTGAACACAATGTTATATCCATATATACGAAACACACACAATTTGGAAAATTCCATTTTTGGTAGAAATGGTATGTTTTACTTATTATTGTTTTAGGCGATTGAGAAGGCAAATACATAGGCATTTGCCTTTTTCTCAGAGCACCAAAGGTCGAAGTAACAATCTGGAATATTTCCTTGGCAATCATCCTACAGCTTGATGCGAATCGTAGCATTGTATGGGGCAGAAACGTAGACCCTCAGAAAGGAGGACGAGAATAGGCTGCGAGCATTTGAGATGTGGGTGTGCAGAAGGATGGAGAAGATGTGGTGGATTGAAAAGAAGACGGACAAGGAAGTGTTTTGTATTGTGGGCAAGAATAGGAGACTTCTGAAGGAAATCCAGGATAGGGAGGAGTTATGAGGGGCGATGAGTTGCTCAAGAGTGTGAGAGTGGGAAGGATGTTGGGCAAGCGGGGAGGAGGAAGAATGAGAATAAATTTAATGGACGGGATGAAGAAGGGCAGATCGTATGCAAAGGTGTAAAAAGAAATAGTAGAGATATATACAGCCTCGAAAATTTAGAAAACTGGGAGGATTTTCTCTTTTTAACAAAAAAACCTACCTTTTACTAGTTCAAATACTTAGAAACATTTATTTCCACGAATTACAATCAATTGATGCGGAGGAGTATCCTTCCTCACTTCTCGTATTAACTGTAAGATGGTCAGCTTTTCTTTGGGAGGAATAAAATAAAATCTTCAGATACAGTTAAATATCTTGGAATTACCTTAACTTCTGATGTATCCCGGGGAACATACATACAAAACATGCAGCACAGCATTAAAGAAACTAGGGTTTATTAAGCGTATAATTGGATGGTACTGTGATGAATTAATGAAAGAGCTGCTGCTTCGCTCTGGTAAGGCCACACCTCGACTATGCCGCGAGAATTTGGGACTCTGGTCATGAACATTTAATCATAAAAATAATAAAATATAAAGAAAAGCAGCACGCTTCGTTAAAAACTGCTACGAGCGAACACATATTGTTTCACAACTTTTAGAGGGATTAAGGTAGGAGCCCCTAGAGATTCGGAGGCTACACGCTAGACTTGGCTTGCTTGAGGAATTCAGAACTGGTGTGTTTCAGAGAGACTCAGAGAATATTATCATGACGCGTCACAACATCTCTAGATCTGACAGAAGCGATAAATATAAGATAGATGCATTGCCGAACAGATAGGTACAAAATATCTTTGTTTATGCCCACAATGAGCGACCACAATAAAATCTGAGCTCCACTAAATACACTCCCATAATACACATCACCATTTCACATTCAAAAACCTTACATCTTTAAACGACTGGTGTCCCTGCCATACGCCCATGCGGCGGCTCGCAAGGTTGTATGTAGATGTTTTCTCTTGGGAAGAAAAACTTGCTCAGTAAACGTCATCGTTGTCTTCTTACTCATTCAATAAAAAGCTGGAATACGCTCTTATTCCACAATCATGTTCTTCACTGCTCCTATAAACACAATGCTCGAGAGTACGGAGACAACTGAAGGTATCAATTCAGTACCCATTCGCGGTCGTTTGTAGGAATACATCCAGGCGATTGCTTAACAGCGATGATCGCTCTAGTCGCTCCTAGGAAATCGTACTTTTAAAGACGTAGGTACTTATACGATCGTACTCTGCATGGCCGCTAACGACCAGGACGTAAATGGACGTTCGCAGTACGCAATGGGGCAGTCACCACCGATCGCAGTGAGGCGGAATGGGCCGAGAGCGTGAAAGAGGGGATGCAAGTTGGACAGAAGCGTGTTTCAAAAGACCATTCCGTGACTTTTGGGACGAAAAACCTCGAACAGCCGACGAGATGATATCAGTGGAGGCCGGATGTGTAAAGAATAAAAATCGCCGACGTTGGCGAAAAGACGCCGGTCGCTTCACAATGAATGATTGACTAGATTATTAAGCGATGGTGTACTGGATTTTGATAGAATATTCAACAAATCATTTCAAATGAAAAATATGAAAAAATTGGGAATACATCTCTGCTAAATTTTCAAATCGTGTTACAATTAAGAGTTTGGCTGGTTAAAGACCGATCATTTGGAGGTTATAGTGAGCTTGAAACTGTTTCATAGCATATTAATATTGAGAGAACCCATATGATGACAATGGTCATAGGAAATGTCATTGATAAAGGAGTACACACGATCCAACTATGAGGAAAAATGTGACTGAATTTGCAATAGTTGCAGTTTTGAAGCCCTAGAGGAAACGCACAACTAGCCATACTTTCATATTACCGTTTACGAGGATGTATCGCCACAAACGGCCGTGGTAGTAAAGAATATTCGCAAAACTGGGATACTTCAATTTGATATACTAAATGTTTTCACTAAGTTACGAGAAACACCCATAATCTGATCTCGACGATTAGGCATCGACGAAACATTTTTCCAAAATAATATCAAAGGACGAGGTTTCAATATTAAGTACAACAGGGAACGATATCAAATGACATTCGGCCTCGGAACTTTCATAACACAAAAATTAGAGTTCTGAGTACCAATGTTGAAGCATGCAAAAATTCATATCTCAATATTGCACCTTAATTATTTATTAACTTGCCGAGAGAAATATCTTCTGTACTAAGTGAAGCCAGATTTATTAGCCGTCTAAGAAAATGGTTATATACGCAAATAGATATAGAGAATATTCTTTAATTTTAAAGTACCTGCCACCATAACATGTCATTGATATCATACGTAATATTTATTCATTATTTCCTAAATTGTAACTTGTTTTGTATTGTTTTATTGTTAAATGAATAAAGTCTATGAATTTCAATTTATGTTATACCGAGCATACTTTTGTGTCAATTGCAATGCCTATAAATATCTTCTTATGTTGTTAAATAAACTACTGCTGTACACCGCGAATTCAGTGGATAGCAACCCCAATACAGGTCTCTTCAGGGGTGCCTCATTTCACTAATATCATTGTTCAGTGGTTTATATTGTACAATTCGGCGTGAGAAATAAAATATTATAATTATTAATATATACGGAGTCCACTAATCAAATAAACTCGCACTTTCGGTCAAGATAAAATCAAGCACGAAGCGAAGACGCACAATTTTAGCCTAGAAAGTTTGTTTGCAGCTTTGAGAATGCCGATGTCACGCCGTGGATTAGAGTGGGTCGAACAAAGGTTGAGAATTAGCTAATGGTGCAGACCTCAAAATTAAATAGCATCGCTTAAAGCCTGAGGCGTAGGATGGATTGAGGAGACCTTCTCGGACGGATAATACTCCATTTCGACTACGCCAAAGTGACGCAGCGGATCTCTCGTTTCAAGGGTAGAGTCGGAAGAGAGAGGCGTTGATTAAGGGAAGAGAGGGCTCGAGTGTTTATTCTGAGCTGAGTGCGATCCCGACGTGATCAAACTTAATACAACACGTGTCGGTAACTTTGAGACACCCCCTTCTGCATTCAATCTCACGTATGCACTCTATGAACAATATCCATACAGTGAAAGGTTTATTTAATGTTATTGTAGTTTGGATGAGATATCACTTCTCAAAAAGATAAAATAAAATTCGCCACATCGCATCGAACCTTTCCAATAATAACCGAGATATCAGCCACCCGTTCTGTATGGGAGAGGGTTCAACTAGGCGCATAAGAGGTAGCAACTTAAAAAATACAGAGCAGCGCATAGTTCGAATATTTTGTTCACAATTTTTAATAATAAATGTGAAAATCACAGAATAACTTTTACAAATTCGAATTATCAAAACTTTGGCTATGAAGGCGTTTTTAGCGTGCAAGCATGAAACCAATGATTCTAGTTTAATCATTACAAATGTACATATTTAGTATATATTTCGGATTTCTAGTCATATAAAATAAAGACTTTACGCCCTAAATATTACAATATACATAATCCATCTTACAAATGTCTAAACATATAAATAAAATTCAAATATGGTGTCTATTATGTATAAAAATATCTCGCACAAACAATCTTGACAAAACTCAATTACAAAGGCTATTAGACGAAAAAATGTGCATAATGAGATTATAAAAGAGATAATTATTAAAGACATGGAACGATTTAAGATGAAAATTATCGAGAGGAGTTTCAAGGGATGTTGTTTAAAAGTTAGACACCTGCATATATGGCTGCCTATTTAATTATTTCCTCAACACACACGAATTTAGGATAGGTAGCTCAAACAACTTTGCTAGGAATTGGGGAACAGTAGAGATCCTCTAGTTAGACACTGGAAACCTTGGTTCCACATTTAATTGGTGGGCCGCAAAAAATGGCGGAACCAATGAGAATAACCCATTTCGATTGAAGCGCGGAACAAATATTCGTAAACATTGCTGAGTTACAACTCTAACATCGTAATCTCAACTTTTATATGAGTGTTACTTATTATAAAATAGTTAATTTTATGAATTGTTTAATAATAAAATTTAAAAATTTATTAAATTAATAATTTAACAGATTTATGGCTAGTTGTAGGAACGACATATGTATATTTTATAATGTTATACAGGTTATTTTTTATCTAGGTATCATCTGTTATATGCTTAGTTAGCATGTATGTTTTTCTTCAAATTGTTTTTTCTTGGGGGTTTCATTCCATATTACTACATGCCACTGTCTTCTTTCCTTTATTTTCAGTTTGTTGAATTTAATTTTACAGTTCATCAAAACGAGGTAATGATCGCTGTCAATGTCTGCTCCTGGGTAACTTTTACTGCCTTTCACTTGATTTCTAAATCTTTCTTACTAGAAAGTAATCTATTTGTGCTCTCCTAACGTCACCAGGAGATCTTCACGAGTATCTTCTTCTGGGATTGTGCTGGAACATAGTGTTCATTACTACCATTTTGTGTTTTGTGCAGAACTCTACCATTCTCTCACCTCTTTCGTTACCAAGTCCAAAGCAGCCAACCACATTTCCCTCTTTCCTCTCACCAACAGTATAAATACTCATTAAATTAATAATTTTACAGGCTTATGGCCTATTGCAGAAACGACATATGTATAATTCTATAAAGCTTTGGGACCTATAACCAATGGCAACCATTCAATAAGTGTTGCAGAAACATTCGATACATTTATTGGTTTCATAACTTATGGCGAGGAATTAGGAGCTCCATAAGTAGCCAAGATGGAGGGTGCGCAATTAACCTCTTGGAAACTTCACTGCTAGATAAAAGATAGTATTTTGACAAACACCAGTCAATTTAATCTTACCGACTAACTATTACGCACATTAGCAATTACTCGTGAGCAAAACTTTCATAAACTTTATCCGGCGGTAGAATATTAGATCAAATGTTAGAAACTATTGATTATTGGTAATTAAGTTATGAAACTAGTAGATGTATTCCTGCATCCCGAATATTTTTATGAGTTCTATAACTTTAATGATCTCATAACTATTGATCCCATAGCTAAATGTTTTTGCAACTGACCATTAATCTAACTTAATTATTAGTTCAATTAAATATTTGATTAAATCAAGCACATCGACTGGGCCATCAAACACGGCCGGTATCCAGTCTCTGACTTGAGGGTCTCTAGGGAACAGTAATGAACTGCGCCTGCACGCTTTCTTCTACGGAAACGAAAATGCTCTCTTGGAAACTCTCGGGATTTTAACGCTCTCTTTGTTGTAACCGCCACTTAAACCTGCGGGGCAGTTAACCTAATTCGCAGTCACGCAAAGAAAACCTTTCGTAGAACGGAAATGCTCTTCTTTATTAGTTCTTAGAGTAAGTACTTCCTGGGAGTAAATGAGTGTTTTACTTTTTTATTTATTAATGTTTTAGTCTAATGAATAACTTTGATTAATTTATAGCATGGATTAATAAGGGCTGTGATACCAATATTGGGCGATGATATCGTCAGCAGATACTACCGGCCGACTCGTTCAGCTGGCAGTTCATTAAAAAAATGGTAATTAGAATGAAAATCGGAAAAAAAACTTTTTAATAGAGAAAGGAATCACTGTCAAGAAAATGCACACATCAAAATAATAAAATCTCGTATTTTAATTGTCTTCCTATTTAAATACATAATTTAGAAGGTCTTAATACCCTTTCATAACCGTAAAAAGGGCCAAGTTATTTTTTTCTAGTTAATGACGAAGACAAGGCTAAAAACTAAGATTAATGCATAGTTTTACTCCACAATCTATCATTTTTCTCATGAAAATAAACTCAAGACTACCATTAGCAAAGGTATCTGAGGAAAAATTTACTAAAGGATTTAAATACATCCGCTTCCCTTTATCCTAGAACCTCAAAAACCCTGACGTAAATATGGTTGGTTTGGTTGAATTGCCAAAAGTTGAAAAAACTTCAGGGGAAAATAAAAGCGAAAACAAGTGACGCCCATAATAAAGCACGCTTAGTATTAGACCATAAATACAGACGGAGCGATTTTCCTTTAACTGCATCCGTACAATCACACCTCGTAGTTTTCAGGAGCGGTTCAAAGATCGGCCTGCAGTAGATGCCTATTCTAAGCTGTTACCTCGTCCTATTACGCCATGAGCAGCACCTTACCATTTCAATATTTCATTTCGACCTCAGGTTTATACTTAATATTTCGTCGAAACATTAAGTATAAACATGAGGGGGGACCCAATGGTATTTAAACGCTCTCTGCAATTCAGTAAATTTTAAAATGGAGCGTTTCTCTGCTTCTGCTGCAGAGCTAACTACGCTTAATATGGCCATTGCCACTCCGAGAAAAAGTAATTTGGCAGACACATCAAGTCTTTAAACATCCACAGATGATTCGATAATAATGTAAAAAACAAGAATAATACAATGTTGAATAAGCTTTAAGTACACTTACCCACTCAGAAAAAGAAAAAGTATCTATCAGACATTTTGAATAAGCTTTGATATTACCAAACATTAAAATAAATTATATAAAGTTCTAAATACTCCAAACCGCTTTAAAAAAATAACACGCTGTAATTTGGCTGGGTCAACTATGTCTTCAGTCTCAACAACTCTAAATTAAAACATTTACAATTCGTATAAGTACACCTTTTAACGCTGCAGGGATTTACAGCAAACCGACGGGAAAATCTAAAAAAAATGTCCATTCCGCACGAGGCTTAAAAACACTTCGGAAAATAGACAATCTCCCTTAAACGGTGAATTTCGAGGCAATTCCAAGGGAACGCTTTTTGATTATTCCGTTCCGTGACCCACGTGAGAGAGGAGAGATTGTATAAGCGAACACGTGCACCGGGATGGGCTCTGAGGGATCGTAACTTAACACTTGTCTCATTCAAAAGCGGAGAGGGAAAAAGTCCCCCCCCCCCAACCAACCACTCCCCGGATTTGCATTGACTTTTGTCTCTCAGCGAGAACTGCGAAGAGTGTAAATGGCCGCGCGCCGGTTGAGTTATCGCCCGGCTCCCCTGAGGGCCACGTCCGGCCTCCGGTGTCGGCCTCTTCCTTCCGGTCGGAATGCCATAGCTTTGATGAAGGTTTTGCGATTGCATTTTAATACGAAGAGATTTGAGAAAAAAGCTCGAAACGGTTTAGCGAATCCGTGACGCAGTGGTGACGTTCGCCGAGAGATTACGGATCCGTCTAGTAGATTTTGATAAGGCTTAAATCTAGTCGACGAATCAAGCGGTGCGGCAATGGGGTCTGGATGGCGTGGCGACAAACTTGAAGGTTCTCACAGTTCACACACCTGGTGGCAGGCAGATGCGTAGAACACTGCGCCACAGAGGGAATTTTGAGAAACTTCTTTCATATATCGTCAATTCTTAACCTAATACAAATGTTTCCTCTTTTGATAAATAAAATTGAAGACAATTTTAAAGATCTCGAGGCAGAAAAACAGGCAGATTTTAGAGCTGGTAGAATCATCATTGACCGTCTATTTTGTGCCACTCAGACAATTGAGAATATAATGGCTGTCAGCCAGGAAATCCACATACTCATCGATTTGCAGAAAGCTTACAACAGTGTTCCTCTCAGTCGACTATTGAAAAGCTTGGATTACACAAACATCATCATGAAACTTATCAAAGCTTTGAATCGTTCTTCTCAGTCGACTATTGAAAAGCTTGGATTATACAAACATCATCATGAAACTTATCAAAGCTTTAAAACGTATCTAATAGTACATATGCAAAATTGAAAATCGGGAAAAGAACACCAGAAGAACTTACAATTGCTAAGGGCTTAAAACAGGGTTGCTGCATCTCCCCACATTATTCAAGATACACTTGGAACAAACCCTTAAAAAATGGAAACCGAAATCAAATTGAGGCAAGTACACAATCTTCTACATGTTTAGAGGCGCAATTCTACATACACTGACACGATATCTTCGTTAATCTCAGTACACGCTTTACCTCTCTCTTACTCGTCCATAAAGCGTATTCTATTTCTTCTTCTTTCCACCTTACTCAGTGTCTTCCCCTCTATTACGGCCTTCATATCGGACTCTCTTCACCCGTTCCATCCACCAACCTTGCCTCCTCTTATGGTCAGTTGCAGGAACGACACATAAGTATCCATTAACGTTATGGGCCCCATTAGCCATGGCAACTAATTAGCAACTGTTGCTGAAAAATTAATTTTAAATTAAATTCAAATAAATTTATTGGTTTCATAACTTATGGCATAGCGTAATGAGTTCCTTAAGTCACCAAGATGGAGGATGCGCGATGAACCGCCTGGGGATTCAATTACTTGATAAAAGGGTTGTTTCGAACGATTAATCAGTTTGATTACACTTATTGAAAAAATATTATACGCATTCGCAATTATAATGGATGAAATTTAATGCATTATATTCGGCGGTAGAATATTAGATCAAACATTTGAAACAATTTACTATTGGTAGATCAGTTATGAAACTGATAGCTGTGTTCCTGCAACGGGAATATTTATATGAAATATGACTTGATGAATTTCATAGCTACTGATTCCGTGGCAAAGTGTTCTTGCAACCGAGTATTAATTTCCTCCAGAAATTTTCTCTCCCCACAAAAATTACAAAACACTCCTTCCTTTGTCTCATTTCCATCCACCTCACTGCCTCCATCATCATCCTCACCCACATCTAAAACAACTAAAACTTGCACTCGCCCTATATCCTCCAAGTCCATGCTTCTACATCATATACAACTCTTTGCCGAGCTTATCTTCAAATTCTTATCCCAAGCATCCTCCAGCTGAACGTTTTTTGCCTTTGAGTAGTCTTTATTCTTATGTCCGAGCTACTATACTCCATTTCATCCAAAGCACTGCGCAAGAAACTAAGTTGTTTTTCTTGCTCCGGTTTGAACCTTCTCATCCATATGACTAGGGAAACAATAATATCCACATTAAAAAAAGAAGCTCTTTCAGGTGTTACTTTGTGGAAGTTTTGAATATTCATAATGAAAAACAATTGTATCTGTTCATCATGAATATCGATATTAAGGCTGTTTCAGTCAGTTTCAGATTAAGATTCAGATTAAGACTGATTCAATCGACATATCCTCCAAATCTATTCCCATCACCTCTCATTTCACCTACTACCCTTAAACCGATCGTTCAAAGGCTCCTAGATATCATTCATAGTATAATCCTATTAATAAGATTACTAAGAAATGAGTAAATGT
This sequence comes from Ceriagrion tenellum, assembly GCA_963169105.1. Classification (NCBI taxonomy): domain Eukaryota; kingdom Metazoa; phylum Arthropoda; class Insecta; order Odonata; family Coenagrionidae; genus Ceriagrion; species Ceriagrion tenellum. Next base: position 56,204,160 of record OY720641.1, read on the forward strand.
AATTACTTATATTTCTGTTAATAAATAGTCTGTTGTTATTATAACTGATAAATTTATTGCAATTTATACATCATAGATTAAAAGGATTACTGCATAAAAATTTTTTTTAACGAAAATGGAGTTCGTGATACAAAGAATGGATCAGATCTATATTCAAATGGTGTTCATTCTTCTCAATCAATGATGATATTTATGATATTACTGGTGCAATTATTATAATTAGGTGGGTACAGTTATTCCTACAATTGCTATTGTAATTATTATACTCAAATCTTATTCCGATTAATATCAAGTACTCGAACTGTGAGGGTATTATCTCACCCACTAGTCTTTTCAAGACATTTCCTCTATATCTACATAATACCCTGCGAGCCGTTGCATGGAAATGTGGCCGGGCGTGTTAGGGCACCAGTCGTTTAAATATGTAAGGGAAAGAGTTTTGGGAGGTAAAATGGTGACGTGTATTATAAGAGTGTATTTAGTGGAGCTCAGATTGTATTGTGGTTGCTTATTGTGCGCGGAAAGAACGAGTTTTTGTACCTATCTGTACGGAAATGTTCCTCTTTTATTTTATCGCTTCTGTCTGACCTATGGATATAATGAGGGGTCATGATAATATTCTCTGAGTCTCTCTGAAACACACCAGTGCTGAATTTATCTATCAAACTAAGCCTAGCGCGTAGCCTCTGAGTTCCTGGGGGCTCCCACCCTAATCCCTATATAAGTTGTGAAACACTTATGTTCACTCTTAGCAGTTTTAACGAAGCGTGCTGCTTTTCTTTGTATTTCATTTATTTTTTTGGTTAAATCTTTATATCCTGGGTCCCAAATGTTCGCGGCGTACTTGAGGTGTGGCATAACCAGAGCGAAGTAGCATCTCTCTTTGACTTTTTCATCCGAGGACCATCCAATTATACGCTTAACATAACTTTGTTTCTTTATTGCTGTGCCGCACGTTTGGTACAAATGCACATTGGTACAAATGCAAAAACCACATCAGCCACCCGATTTCCGGGAAGGATATGAATCCGACAACACTAAGTTGTGAAGCGCGCCCTCAAAATTTGGAGTTTGTAGGATCCAACGGATCCGGCTTTCACCCATCAAGCCCGCGCAAGTGTACAACCCAAGTACCACCGTCCAATGCCCATACATATTTCAACCACATAGAGGGGAGCAGACACGGAATTTTTTCCTCATATTAGAGTTTTGCGCAAGACATCAATTTTGCCCGACGAACCTGGATACAAAATTTATATGTACAGGCGTCAATCACTGGCAATTGAAATAAAGACCTTTAAAAGTGGGCAGGGATAACGCCACCTAGTATCTAGGTGGCGTTGGCAGGGATTAAAAAAAGTCACGTGACCAATAACGGCATCAAGATGGTTTGACGTCACCGCATGGTGTCGCTTCTCTGATACACGTATATTTCAACAGAATAGATCTAATTATGATGGATGGCTATCTAATATACAGGAATTAAAAATATCATATTTATCAAATTCATATAAAGTAATTGAAATAAATTGAAACGCATCGTGTTACCGGAAGCCATAGTATTATATACCTAACTCATTCCGCCGGGTAGTCGATTCAGTAGTGTTTCAACGCTAGCTAACGCCTTTTCTTTTTATCAAGACTTATTTTCGTGAAACAATGTTGTTTGTAGGAGACAATTATGTCATGTATGTTTTGAATGAATGATATTTGCAGATAGTTATCAAAAGCTATATACTAGCGCAAGGTCTTCAGACACAACTATCTATGATGTCACTGCATGATATCACTTCTTAGATACACTTATATTTCGGCAATAGATGTAATTATGGGGGTTGGTTATCCTTTATAAAGAAATTGGAATATCATTTTCGTCATATTAGTGTGAAGTAGTTGAAATATATTGTAATGCATAGTTTTCCCGGAAGCCATACCATTATATGAAATAGTACGCAGTGTAGCCCATGAAGTAGTGTTTCAACATTAGCAAAAGCATTTTATTTTATCAAGACTTATTTTCGTAGAACAACGTTGTTTCCAGGAGACAGTTATGTCATGCATGTTTGCGAAATATTAATATTCTTATAGTTTTCAAATCTAGCTCAAGGTCTTCAGACCATGCGCAAGTGAAAGTATTTGTCATCCTTTGTCGGTATTTCAACTAACAATCGATATAAATGAGAAAATAATTTCTTTCTACATCAAAAAAAGTGTTTCACAGAAACAAAATCACAACGTATACATCCACCATGCTAAAATTTTCTTCCGACAGACATAGATTTCAAGCTATGAATATGGAGCACACCGAAACAGGAAAAATAAATATGTTTGTTAATATTCATGATCTCAGCCAAGTAATTTTTGCCTTCTAGGATTAATTACCAAGCGTGCATTGTTTTTTACTAGAGAGAGAAATGACCCTCCGGGTTTCGTCTGCGAAGACCCAAGTCACGTGAAAACCTCATTCTTTTCGAGGTCCAAAATAACTCCATATTATTTGGAACGTGAAAGAAAATTTGGTCTTAATAAGAACGGTGTTTTGAGACATGCGATTTAAAAAATTTAAAGGACTCGAGGTTAATTAAACAGACATGAATTATCGTGTAATTCAATTTTTTTTGTGCTCCCTTCTAAATCGTGACAGAATCTCGGAGCACTTTAATTGAGTCGTGCGCATATTGAAAATATTTTCCCATGCTCTCTGTCCATGGGTAGATACATACAAAAGCGATTGTTCTGTGTAAATAAGGGGGGGAGCATTTAAGAGCATTTATGGACATTGAATTTTAAATAAAAAAGGGGAGCCGTAGCAATTTTTGTTAAAAATCACTGATCTCTAAATTTAGATAAACAACGAAAAATAAATAGAAGAAGACATAGTTAGCAAAGACTAAATACTATATACAAATGCTAATCATTTTAGAAATACTTAAATGATAATAGGAAAAAAAATTGGGAAGCACTTAAGTATTAGGAGGAAAATAGGAACCTTCGGCAGCACACATACTATAGTGTAAAATGTGAATTTTGCGAGGTCTTTCAGCGCCATATATCAATTATATTTATATATGTGTTTTGCAAAATCAATAGGGATTGTTACGCGACTGATCAAGATTTTAGTTTTTTTAAATGACATAGGAGGAAGACGAGCAGAACGGGAGGTGTCAAATTCCGAAGAATATACAATTTTGTGTAGACGTGGATGGCTATTATAGCCTAAGCTTAGACAGACGTAATAAATTTTTGAAGAAATCTTTGAAGAATTAAAAAAAATGGAAGTCTTTGAAAACATTTTCTCCTAAAAATTTCAAAGGAAGTGAGTATAAGGGTAATCAAGCCTTGCTGAAACAACTGTAACTGGCATTGAAAATATTTGAGTTTTCCAGAGTATATTTTGGTTTCCAGAGGAAAATTTTGAATATCAGGGTATCCAAATGGATATGGTTATTGCACATTTGTACAGTTTATCAGAGTACTACCGGACCGAAGAGAAATAAATTACCAAAATGGACTCATTAACACATGAAACAAAAAAATCAAGCTATCAAGCAAACTTAAATCAAGAAGCACACACGAATCATTTTTGGCATTAACGTCATCCCCAATTTCATTAATCTTATTGTATTTTGCAAAGCAACAAGTAGTGATAATAAAACATAGTTGTTTTCATACGAAGCCATTGTTGGCGCAACACGTTTTCGTACAGTGGATCATTAATGAATGTTACTAAACCATAGCCGCGCAAGTACTTATGGACGATTTTTTCAGCTACCCGAGTTTTCATGCATCTGCATATAAATGATAAGCTTTATTATTTCGGACGATATTTATTATTATAACTGCCATGAATTGTTTCATTTCAATTTGTAGGCGAAGAGGTAAATCACGAAATAATAAATAGGGGGCATTAAAAATGCGCGTGGATTTGGTGAAGCAACAAGAGATTTTCCAAAGCATGGGCGTAAGGCCTTCGATATAAGTCATTTTCACTGAAGACTGAGCAAACACTGTATTAATAGGGATAGGACCCTGGATCCGATAATCTTAGACTTTTAGGATTGTCTATGAAGACATTCTTTATTTTATTGAAAAATTACGACTTAGTGATTCCTAATTATTTCATCTAACCACGGACCTAAGGCTTACCTGGTCCGTACTTACGTAGAACACCGGGAAACTCAGGAAATTCACGTACAATTTCAGAGAACTATAGGTTTGGCCCGCACGGTTGATCAAGGATTCCTCTCGTAATGACATACGCGCTTCAAAGATGAGGAACTGATGAGGATAAACTAAAGAGTTCCCTCAAATCCTCCCTAAAATACGTCCGAAATTAAGGTGGTCGGCGCAATTTTCGTCTATACACAGGTTTGCTTGAAACTTTGCATGTGTGATTATTAATAATATAAATTGATAAAAGTAACAAAAATTGCATGTTACCCACTTGTTTCTTGGCAGTTTATTGCTAATGTAACACGTATCCTTATGGACTTGACATATGTTTCTAAAATAATCTTAATAATTCTTTATAATTCGATGTTACATGTACAGATTTTCTGCTAAACGCGAAAACATACTTTCCATAATAACATATAGATTCCTAATAAATATCAAGGTGACATGTAGAATGAAAAAACACGTATTCATAAACGGTTTTCGCTTAAATTTCGAGTTCCGCGCCTAAACCCAAGTCATAACAATGCTTCAGTTGAAACGAAAATTTTAAAATAGAATTGTTGTGTCACTCATTTAACAACACTTCATGACATTTTTCAAACACACAAATTGATGTACACGTAGTGAAGTGTAGTCGAAGAAACATTTTTCGACTCACTTGATAAGTCATTAAAATGAGGACTCAACGGCTCACGTTTGGAGCTCCAACCATTTAAAAAATTCTGATGGTCGACTGTGAATTGGCTCGGATGGCCAAAAGTCCGTGGTTTGACTCCCGGTCCAGGTCGGTTTTTTCCGAGGCTATTTATGCTGAAACGTTTTGCTCAGGCTAATAAACATGAATAGAATGTAAGATAATTTGAGAAAGATAGTTCCCTAGTCGTAATGGAGACCATGTTTGAAGTATACGTTTTCATTTCAGCAGCTGTGGGAAGCATGAGTTAAATATTGCTTTATCCATGGATCAATAACATACCTTTATGTGGCCGAAATTCTGTACAATCAAATAGAAATTCCTATAAAATCTTTAACCTGACTCTTTTTTTCACGCGGTATATTTAAAACTCCTTCACGACGGGAGCTTTCTTCTGTTCCAGAAAAAGTACGACGGTAGCGCAATGATTTATTTTCGGTTATAGTTAGGAAAACATAGACACTACACACAGTTAAATTTTTGAAGAGATCTAGGAGTTAAAGATTCCTAATTCTTTATGTAAGGTCTCTGGAGTGCATACACGTATCATTTACCATGATAAAGAGCTGGTATTTTTCGCCTTAAATCTAGGAAAGTAGATCGGTAAAGGGGCTGATACTTTTGTGTATTTGGTATTTGGAAGGCTGAGATATTTTTCTTGAAAATGAGACCAAATTAATTGATTTCTAAGTGCAATGATATTTCGCTCAAACTAACTTACGATCAAAACACAAGCTTTAGTTTCGCTAAGATAGCGGCACTTAAGTGGCAGTATAGATATGACCACTTACTAAGGTTGCAATAAGTGTAATTACTATTAAGCAGACATAAAAGTTATGCTATCACATGGAAGAACCATTCTTATGCGAGTTAAGCTAAGACTAAAGTGTCACCAGAACTCAGTGACACAATAGGTTGTCAAGTTGTCATATGGCGCTTAAAAAATTCAAATCACTTAAATAAGATTCACATATAAATTCCTACAATCCGAAGGGTTGTATTGTTCGAAAGTATATATTGGCAACAATAACCTGCCACGTGCTAACACGCTTCCTGCAAATCCACAGAAAATAAGCGGAGTTCGGCTCCAAACTGGCGGGTTGCCTGCAAGTGGAAAAAAGTATGGACGAAATAACCTTAGCCGCTGAAGGATTTCCTACTAAAAAAATGCGACAAATAATCATCCAGGAACACATGTACGATAAAAATGGAGAAAATGAGTTCAGGATTTGAGATATCATATTGGATAAAAATCTTGGAGCTCTTCCGTGAATTTATTTGGCTTGGATGACGCGTTTCACCTCGTAGTGGCAAAATCAAGCGAGGCCTCAGTACCACCAGATCCAGCCAAAAAAAGTTAAGGTGATTGGAGCGCGACTCGTGAGTCGTTGAGTGCACATTTTAATAACTTTTCAACTAGGTCGAAAAATTCTTTGATCGTGCCTCACGTAAGTACATGCATTTATACGTTGGAAATAACTATGCTTGCTGTAATATAAATGATGCAAGGATTATATTTTGACATTTTCGTCTCAATAAAAGCATAGTTATGACTTAGGTTCAAAGCGCAGAATTCTAAGGTTAAGCGAAAACTGTAAATGAACATGTGTTCTTCATTCGGCATAATACCCTCATATTTAATAGGAACGATTATGATAATACGAAACATATATTTTCGCGATAAGGAGAAATGCTGTACAGATGTCATCGAATTACTTAGAAATGTATGTCAAGTGCCATAAGGCTACGTGTTAGAATAGCATTAAATTGCCTAGAAACCAAATCGGTAACATTCAATTTTTTTTATTTCATCAATGCACATTACCAATCAGTACGCTCATGAAAAATACCAGGCAAATATGTACGTGAACGAAAATCTCTCAAACCACCTTAAACTGATTTGTGATTTCCAATCATATCGTAGGTCAAGAACTTCCTTCAATAAAAATTCAAAATATTTATATGTTCAGTTCAGCACTTCAGATTGAAACACGATTGTTTCATTAGCAATTGGGTTTTTATAAATATTTAAAATAAATATTTATAAAATATTATTATTTATAATTAAATATCTTTAACAAACTGCAGATATTGACGAAACATGCTGTTACTTGGCGTGCCATGTTTCCGCAGTGAGTTTCGCTGCAGGCTAGGGTAGAGAAAGGCATTGATTACAAATACAGGGTAATTCAAAAGTCTTGTTATCATTACGAAAAATCAGAACTTTTTAAATATTTTAATATAGATACATAAAACAAAGATGAAAATGTTACTAAATACATCAAGTTTGGTTTGTTATCGCTACAAGTGTTCAATGGAGTAAAACAATAAAAAAGTTCTGATTTTCCGTAATCATAATAAGACTTTTGAATCACCCTGTGTACATAATAAATATAATTTTTCATTTTTTTACTTTCTACAATCTAATCCGATGCCTACCTACTAGCAAGTAAACGGTGCGACAGGGTGAAATCCTCGCCTGTTAAGCCGAAAGTCGCGGGTTCGAATCCCTTTCAGGGTGGAATTATCACCATTCAGGGCATGGATGTTTGTGTTCATCTACTGTTGTTCACACGATATAAATAGGCCAATTCTTGCTGTATTCGAGGAAGTAGAAGAATAAAAACGCCATAGCTCTTTATTCACTCACAGCCCTTCTGGTGACTGCTTTGTTGTCCCTTCTCTCGTACTTATTCTGGATCGTCCTCTTTTTATCTACCTAGTGGAATTAATGTCAAAATTTCATTAGGTAATCTCACGTTCGTCTTACGTTGTATGTGAACATACCACACAAGTTGTTCTTTCAGAGTCATCGACTATTGTGTGGGTTACTCCCATTATATTTCTCATTCTCTCAATCGGGATTTTCTCTTCTTGATACCCCCGTAAATCATCTCAAGTAATGTAACTCTGTAATATTTAACATTTCTTTGATTTCTTCTTCATCTGCTAAATCTCATTCCCTTTTACGATAATGCTTCTTATAATTGAATAATAGATTCTTTTTTGTATTCTTTGGATAGACTTTGATCGCATAAAATGCTTTCAGCACGGATATTGTCCTTTTTCTTGTGATTTCCGAGTTATTTCAACATCCAGGCAGTTGTATTCTTTTCACAATACTTCACGTCACCCTAAACGTCACGAACGCCTGCCGTATTAATTGAGTTTGTAAGCCATAATGCCTGACCTAAGTTCCATCAACAGTTGAAGCGACGCATCCTTCACACTTCAAAAGGATCCTCAAGAGAAAAGGCCAATCCCAGAAGCCATGAAAACGCCGGGAAAGAATGGAAAAGACAAGGCGTTCTAACAATGGGGAAGTGGGACGAGAAAGGATATACAAGCACAAGGAAGCGGGGAATGAAGCCGCGTAGCGAGAGATATAAAAAAAAGAGGCGAAAAAGAAAAAATAAAGGATACATAAAAGAGAAAGATTTAGGAGGAGAGAAGAACGGTAGAGGTTTAAAAGGTGTTATGGAAATGGGAGAGGAGAGAAAGTGTAAGGAAGGGGGTGTTCCGCAAAACTAATTCGCAATTTTCGCACGGAAAAAAGTCCTTCCCCTACTCCCCTACTGGTGCCAAACCCTCATGTTCATTTTATTCCTTCATTTTTTTCCCCAACGCTTTATTTTCTCTCCCATAAAAAGGGCGCGGTACTGGGGGGCGTGGGGGACGTTAGGTGTGGTAGGGGAAGGATGAGAGACTCCGCATAAAAACCCTGCGAGGTAGTGTAGAAAGGGTTAGAGAGAGAAAGAGAGAGGGGGAGATGAGGAGGGAACGTTTTCGTTGTCGAAAATACCGCGTAGTTGAGGGTCCTTTCACGCGGAAGCTGCGTCTTTTGTTCATCTCCTCCTCGCGCCACGCCTCGACGCTGCGCTCTCTCGCGCTAATTTTTTTTGCTCCTCTCGCGCGCTGTTTCCACCGCGGCGGCGCGAGACGGCGCCACGGTCGGCTGGTCAGAAAAAAATGGAATGTGAGTCACGCGCTCCCTTTTTTTCATTCCTCTCCTCAGACCGAGTCGTGCATGGAATCGCGAGAGGCCCTTTTTTCCACTTAGTAATTTGTTTCGAGTTTAACTGATTAATATTTAATCGTCTGGGAAAAATTTATCCCGCTGGAAGGGAAGGGGGAAATCTGTGACTGATTTTTAATTTTCGCCTCTGAGGTTTCCCGCAATGGAATTCGAGCCGAGCGTTTTTTTACACACGAAGGTTAATGCTTTCCATTATATTTTTTAATTGAGGATTTTGTATGGGAAATGGGTTTTGCCAGAAATGTTCGTGGGAACAAAGAAATAGGCCCTAGGATTTTATTTTTAAATCACCCCAATGCTCCAGTGCGTCGGCGATACATCACGAATTCATAGCAAAGTGGGACGCAGGGGAAACTGTAATTGCATAAGATAACAATGACCGTTCTGGTGGCGTGATTGAAACCATTAATCATCGTAAATATCGCAATTGTGAGCTAATCTTCGTAAAATGTACACTGAGTGCTGACTGCAGAAAGTTAGTCACGGCAAACTTGGTGTTTCACTGACTTTAAAAGAAATATGGCGAACATGACGTAAAGAATGCATCACATTCTGCATGGAATGTTATCATTTATGTTAAATATACTTGTTATTTGAGTTTTTTAAGAGGCTATGTCAAACGAAACTTATTTCGGACCAAATAAAAATGAATTTTTAAAATTGACTTGAGTTTACCTGAACAGAACCTCAAGTGGGGTTAAGAAAGTTATTTTTTTGGTCCATAAAGGATTAATTTCACAAATTAAAGCTTGCAAACATTTCCCTTGCAAGCTTATTTCATTGTCAGTAAAATTAAAAGTTCCAAGATGCGCAAGGATACAAGTAAATTAGAGTTTTATTGATATAAAACAAATTAATCATCCTTGACTTACATAACCAGTATACCTTAGGTACCATTCGACAGCATATCTTTATAGTTGAAACGTTATTTTATAGAAATGAAGGGCAGCATCCAGCGTTTAATCCTGAATATTCAGATATCTTAAAACACACAGTATTATAACTGATTCTGTCAAATGATTTATCAAAACTTTTACTGCCAGGAACAGGAGTCACAAAGCATTCTTTTCTTGTGTAGCTCTCATCTACAACTGCTTACTTACGAAGCGATTTATGGCAGTGGATATTAGGACACCAGCCATGAAGAAAAGAATATATACCGATTTACTTTGCTTTGGGAATTTTCCTTGGAGCTAATGCTTGTACATACAAACATAAAATCCTGCATAACAAACTACTAAATAAGATACAAAAGTTGGTAAAATGCGCTATAGCATAGAATTTGTCGGCAACAACAAAAAATGCTTTGTGAAACTTCCAAAATGTACAACATTAAACATAAACAATGCAATGGTACCACCAAGTAACATCTAACAACGGTGATAATAATTAGCATACATATAAGACACAAAGAATTGTATGCATTCGATGAAAAAGTATTGATATAGTAAGCAGAACTATAGTCCTACAGCAACCAGGGCTATCCTCTTTGATATTTTACTGAATTCAAAATTATTGCATCGGTCGGTTAAAATTTTAGCAACTGCAAATTCCTGAAAATAGGTGTTTAGTGACACCTACAGTTTATTTCATGCTGTTTTTTTAACAATGTAAAAGCCGCTTTACGCGGTATATTTTATTGGACAAACGAATGTATGAACCCTTTCATGAGAAAAATTATACCGTGTAAAGCGGAAAATTGTATGATTGTCTGAATGATTAAACGGGATATAGAACCTGCTCTAATTCCATTCATTTTCTTGCGCAATCCATGATACATTCGTTTGTGCAATAAAATATACAATGTAAATCGACCTTAAAAACTTAAGCAAGCCTAACAACTTCGATAGTAATTTAATAGTAGATTAAAATTAATACAAGATACAAGAATTAACGCATTTACATATAATGGTTGATGATGCGGGGAAGGATAGCAATGGAAAAAAGATATTGGGAGAGAAAATTGACAAAATGCCGAAGCTTATACCTGACAGGGAGTTTTCATTCTATAACAAATAACATACTTTTTTTTCGTAAGGACCTCACAGGTTATTTTCCAAAAGTGTTGCACAGGATTGAACGCAGTAGGAGCGTTTCACCGATAGCAAACTCCCCGCGGCACCACGTTCCTATTCGTAAAAAAAAACCTTCTCAAAGGTCATTAGGGCGAATTTTTACGACTATCGACCCAATTTATACGCCGACCCCTACCCCGCCTTTATTTTTGGGACTGACCGCACCGAGAACGAAGCGGCGGACGGCGCTTTCTGCTCCTCACTACTCTCTCTCTCGCCCTCCGGATTGACTTCATGGGAAAAACTTGAGAGCAAGGGATTAAGTGCCGCCGGGAAGGAATGGGAGGGAGAGGGAACGCTAAGGGGGCTACCTCCCCGTCCTCCGCGAGGGATGTGATTCTCCGAGCCGCCACAAGAGGGGAGGAGGCACTGGTTTGAAAAAAAAGAACCCCTTCCCTTCCGGGCCAGGGCAAATATTTACATTGCTGACCGAAAGGGGGATAAAGTCTGGCGACTGGCAAAAGACAGGGGCGTGGTGGGATAGGAGGGGGTTATCGAGGATGGGAGGAGGGGTCGGACGAAACGAGGGAATTTCAAAGGATGCGAGAGCCTGGACAGGGAAAGGGATAGGGGTGGGGAGGGTGGCTTAAAAGGGCCGCTAGTCTGTGCAAGGTCGGTGGGGGTGAGTACATCCAAGGACCCCGACGGGAAACCTCCACCTTCAACTGCCCTTATCCTCTTCCCTCCACGCCAAAGCCCTCATTCCCCTCGATCGTTGTAGCGATGTGCAAAATCGCTTTTCCTTCGGCGAAGCTAATGAAGACGAATTTCGCATTCATTAAGAACAAGAGTGCCACCCATTTTGTGAGGAATCTCCATTCCGGAGTGACCAAATGAAGTCAAAATACTAGTTAGGAGGGAAGTGTAAATTTAAGCTCATTGGTGGTGGAAATTCTATGTCTCCCAAAAATTCTGCTTGGGTTAATTTAATTGTGCCAAGTATTATGGCCGTTTTACACTTACGCTTACATTTTAATGTACAAATGAATGTATGAATTACTTCACAAGGATTATTGCACCGTGTAAAGCGGCATATTGTATGATTGTCTGAATGACTGAATGGTAAATAGAACCTGATTTGTGTGACCGTGTAAAGCGGTCTTTACAGTTTTTTCATGAACTTTTACTCCTCTATATTACCCAAGTTGTTATCATTTAGAGCTGACTATAACTTCTGAGAAGGCTTCCAATAAAATATATACATTTTTCAAGTCAATTTTGTTAAAAGTTTAGCGATTTATGGTAGGAGGTGAATGTGCTAATGTAAAGTTTGTAATTGTATTCTCTTATTTTCCTGCATACCACTGCTGATCATATTCAAGCCCATTCATTCATGTATTGGTTGTTCAATCCTAAGATTGGTTGACTCATACCTCCACTCTTCCATATCTAATGCTATTTCCCTTACCTCCTGGTATATCTTCCTATGTACTTTCCTTTAAATTTGGTACTATCCTCTCAATTAAGGTTACAGAGCTTCAATACGAGTGAATTTGGTGAGAAACTCATTCCTTATATATTTACTGGCGATATGTTTGAGCATTTTAACGATTCTTTTAACAGGATACATCTATATCAAACCTGGTAGAGACTGGACTTCGTATCTCAAATTTGGAAGGAGCGTTCAAGAAGGCGACTCCCTGATGATGTATAATCAATCACTGTAAACATGCATGCCCATTACGTATGCTATTCTCACCCGAAGTTGGCGAATTTTTAGGACGTCGTTCCCGCTTTTAAGCCTAGGGAGGCTCTCTTACAAAAATTTTTTCAACAAAGCCCAGTCCTCGATTACCTCTTTTATCTCCATGCATTGATGCATTGCTTCAAACGCTCTCCTCTACGTCTAAATACGGAGGAATTGGTATTCCTAGTTGTAATGCCAACCTGGCCGTCATGGTGATATAAAACAGACCAACTATAGTGGGTATAATTTGTCACTCTGTTACTACTCTGGCACTAACTTTTCAGGCTTAAGTGCAAGAATGACGACCCATTATACTTCTTGCTGTGTCTTCCATCCCATGTATAAGTGAGTGGCAGGGGTTGCATTCACCTACTTCTAGCTGTATTACATGCCATGAAAGCATTTGAACGAAGTAGTCTGTGCTGCAAGTGGCTATAATTTAGTTAAAAAGGGTTGATATGCACATATTGCTGATATGCAATTAGATAAAGTAATTTCTACAGATAGAGGCGGAATAAGAGACATGCTATGAGTGGATGTGGCTAGATTGTCAAAAATAAAAACATTGTTAAACATTGAACCAGTTAGCCTACCTTACTGATGGCCATTTGCAGGAAAGATATATATGCATTCTATAAAATTATGGGACACATAAGCCATGGAAATCATTCAATAAGTGTTGCAGAAACATTCGATAAATTTATTGGTTCCATAAGTTATGGCATGGAGTTATGAGTTGCCTAAGTTATCAAGATGGCGGATGCGCAATTAACCGCATGGAGACTTAATTACTAGATAAAATTGTTGTTTTAAGACAAATGACCAATCTTTTTACTCTTACTGACTAATTTTTAATATGGATTAGCAGTTATTCATAGGCTAAACATTCATAAATTTTATCCGGCGGTAGAAGATTAGATCAAATATTCGAAGCTATTGACTATTGATAAATATATTAAGTAAATATGTGTTCCTGCAGCCCGAATATTTTACAAGATCTATAACTTCATGGATCTCATAATTAATTCCATAAATAAATGTTCTAGCAACCGGCCATCTGTGAGTATTTATCCAAACATCACTGCAGGTAGTAATCTCTCTGATTGTTTTCTCAAACATGACATATTCGACCTTTCCTTTTTTCTACAGAGGCAATGTATTATATTAATATTTTCTACGGACAAGAAAGGGGGAAAAGGAATCAGTTATCAATGGCATGGAGCCAGCAACACTCATCTGTGAGCGTTGTGGTAAATGGAAAACGTAGGACTCACTTTAGTTCTATTACCTCACGATCCTGGTCTAATCGGCCGAAGTAACTTAATATTCCCAGATAATTTCGCCCATGTTTTAACCGACGGTAACATCCAAGTTGTTTCCTAGGAAGCGAAGTATCATACCGTATAACTCTTATTGCAGAAGGGGCGTAGCTATGCTTATTACATCAAGAGCGTTTTATCATCCTCTGGCCATGGAACCGAGTCGAGTGTCAGCAGAGAGTACTTGCCACGCGGAACTTAGCCTGAGCGAGGAAGCGCTGTGCAATAATCTCCTTCATTCAAGTCGGAGACCCCACTGGAGGATATCGGCTAGTGCACAAACCTCTCCGTTGGATGCGGCACTTCCGAGAAATTTGCGAGAATAATGAAACACATTGCACATACACGATTTCCCGTTCGTTAGTTGGTTACCTTGCAGAGATAACCGACGACTGACGTCATTTGCGCCACTTGGGGCGCGTGGATGGGCTAATATGGGGAGGAGTATTTGAGTATAGGAGGAAGGGTGAAGAAAAACCAGGAAGAAAGCCAGTGAACTACAGTTTTACGTCCCATCTAACGGACAGAGCACTGTTCTTGAAGTTCTTCTCACACAGAACCCTAGTAGGATTCGGGATAACATATAACAGATCCTGCGGAAAAGTGCAGTTGTTGTTTCTGCCTCACGCACTTTCTCTTTTGCTTCATTTACCCCCATAAACTGCTTCATATGTGCCCTCCTGTTTTTAAGACTCCTAATATTCCTCCTCCTAAGAATTTCCTGAACCACAACTTTCTCGGCCTACCTCTCGTACCATTCATTTCACTCTTATATATCTGCTTCTTTATTCGAATCCCACCCATTCTCTCATAATGGCCAAAACAAGAAACACACTCCTTTCATATATGTCCATTACTGGAGCATCTAACGCACATTCATTTATTACCCACTCATTCATTACCCTATCCATCCTACATTTGCCGCTAACACTCCTCAGATAACTCCTACCCACGGTGTTTAGTCTACTCTTATGTCTATCCTGACATACCCATGTTTCACTACCATACAACAAAGTTGGGAGAAGTACATTTTTGTACACGGCGATTTTTGCTTCCTTAGACAGGTCCTCATTCCTTTTTTATTCATTTAAGTGAATAATGATCCATTTTCCCTGTGAAAACGATACTAAAATCCAGTGAAATCCAGAGCACTAAGTAACCACTATGTAAGGCAAGATTATTTTTGCCTTCAATTTCAATCAGATGGTGGGAGTTCTTGATATTTATCCGCTAATTCGTCCATTCCGTCGTGTTATCCACGGAATAGGATAGCACGACGTTAACCAATATGTTTGTTTTTTTCAGCTTTAAGGCAACAGTTTGTTGTCCTAATGCCTTCTCCATCTGCTTCAAAGGATTTGATAGATTTTGTTGTTCGAATTTGTATCAGTTAGAGAATATAGTAAGAGTGATGAAAACAATTTTACAATTAGAATGTTCTTAAGGAAATGCGCCAAAGGGTCTACATTTCAGCGTCTTAACTATAGGGCTGAGGGAATGCTGTACGGGAAAACTAAGGTAAACATCGAGTAGAATTCATAGATTTAAGTAGCCAATATATGTTTCAAAAGCTACTTGTCTTCAATTTCAAATAGATGGCGGATATTCTTGCAATACATCCGCTAATTCGTACATTACGTCGTGCTGTACAGAGGGAAGTAATATAAGAGCAGTGATAACCAATATGGTTCTAATTTCGGTTTTCAGACAACAGTTTGATTAAAAAATGCCCTCTTCTCAATGGAAGCGACATATGACTGACAGATAGTAGTGTTGAAACAAGGCAATCACAGAGCGCACCCGTTACCAACCGAAGCCAATTGACATGGAAGTTTTCTTTAAGAAATATGTGTTTTTATTAGCTACTGAAACTTTTTATGCAAGAAGCGGCAATGCGCCACAAACTATGGACAGTCACAAAACGTTTAATCATGATAGAGGCTACCGGGTCCGTGTGCCTAAAGCATATATAACTCAATTTAAAAGATCTTTTTTTTATACATGGGACCAAAATTATATAATCAATCAGCGAACAAAATAAAAGATGCAACAAATTGTAAACATTTCCTTAGACTAGTTAAACAATGGTTTATGCCCTGTAACAATATCAAAATTGTGTTTCGTTGAAATCAATTGTTTTATTTCCTACCAATTCATAGTTTTTGTCTGAAAAAAAAGAAGTTTTATTTCTGTTAAAAAATTGTTTTTTTTTCTCATATACGCTCACGCATCTATTCGTATCGTATATATGTTTTACGTTTTACTCAGCAATGCATGTTAAATAAAACTGACGGTACTCTAAAAACAGGCCTATTGCTTAATACGGTAATAACTTCCGGATTTGTTAATGAATATATCAGTCTATTCGTTCCTGGAAGAATAAATTATTATAATTACATACTTGGGGCCCGGAACCATCACGCATATAATTGTAGCGTGGGTGAGTTTCTCAGCTCCATCCACGGCTTGCTTTTGAGTAAAAATGAGCATCCGAGCGCCTAAAGAGTCTCTCTCTCCCTTTGCAGACATCGTCGTAGCGGAAAGGTGGGAAGCCGGGGAGAAGTAAAAACGTTGATTCGTTAATTATGTTCCACCGCAGAGTTCATTTTGTAGAACACTAACGGGAAAGCGTGTTCTCCGTCTGTTAACGTCAATATGATTCAGTGTTTCCAAAATAAATTTTTCTACAATTTTTTCTTGAAACGAATGAAAGGCAATTACCAAGAAAACGTGAAACACGGGGAATAATGAATGAATAATAATAACAATCCTGAGACAATGAGACAAAGGAAGGTGGACAGTGGAAAATACGGAGAAACAGAGAACTCGAGGAACTCCACAAACATCCTAACATTGTGACAGAAATTAAGAGCAATAGATTAAGGTGGTTAGGACATGTCGAGAGAATGCCTGAGGATAGGATGGTGAAAAAAATATTTCGTGGTCATCCTGGTGGTAGAAGATTGAGAGGGAGACCCCGGAAAAGATGATTGGATGATGTAGAGGTTGATTTGAGAAAGATGGGAATTAAAAGATGGAGAACGCATGCCGGAAATCGTGATATCTGGGCTAACATCGTCGGAGAGGCCAAGGCCCTACAAGGGCTGTAGCGCCAAGGAGTAAGTAAGTAGGTAATAATAACAATCCTACAAAACTAGACATGAATTCGTTGAATATGTGGAGGTTTTCCTCACCTGCTACACAAATTAGTTACCTAACCTACTGCAATGACCAGTAGGGGTCCGGTTTGGACCAGTGGTAGCGTGTTTACTCAGAGAAGACCTAGCGACGGAAAAATTTTCCTGGATGGCCACCTTTTTCACGCTACCCGAATTTGACCCACCACTAGAGAGGCAGATTAAGGAGATCAGACTGGCATCAACAGCCACAGCTTCGGGCGAGAATGAAGTTCACGGAATCGGCCGGGGTAAGGCAACGGGGAAACCACCACATAATTCACCCTAGAAGATGCAGCCCTGATTCTAACTATATATGACGTGATGGCATTCCCCCCAGTAAAATATTCCGGAGGTAAAATAGTCCCCAAATAGGATACGGGAGAGGACAAGTGGGAGGGATACATCAGTCCGGAAGGACAAGTACTCTAATTATTTTTTCGTGGCTACGTGACGAAAATAACCTCATCGTCTCGGTTATCGGCGTTGAAACGGCATAATCTCAGTTATCGGTAATCGGCGTTGAAAACCTACAGTGGAAGAGGGAAGAGAGAATTGGAGGGTACCTTAAATTGTATTCTTCCGCAGGATTTTGAGATTTGAGTGCGAAGAGGATGGAGAAAGTGAGGTGGATGGTTAGGATGATGAACAAGGAAGTACTAGACAAGGTGGGTGAGGAGGAAATTCCGGAGGAGATAGGGAGAAGGTAAATTACGAGGTTGGAACAGGTGGGAGGTTGGAGAGGCGAAGGGATACTGGAGACCGTGATAGATGGGAAGACGATGCATGAGAATTGAGAGTGAATGCAGGGAAAGGAAAGAAAAAGCATATACTTTATGGACGGGATGAAAAGAGCTAGGATGAATCTCTGGGATGAATAAAGAAATCGTGTCAGAGAATTGGGCCTGCGCCTGAGAAACGCCATTTGTTGTATAAGTGTAGTGGTATTACAAAAAAATGTGTTTACCCATTGCATTATCATGAGACTGTAAGCATTTTACCTCTCTCAAATCATTAGGAACTATCGGAATTACCGTAATAGATACATCTGTCAATCTATTGCTGTCATCAGAGGAGAGAAAGAAAGAAAAGCATCGCCTATAAGGTTGCTAGATATAAAATGCCAGTGCTATTCATGAAATACTTTTGCCATTGGTAAAACGCACTACTTTTACGAGTTGAGCATTATAAAACCAAAAATAAATGGATTTACAAATACAACTGTAAGCTTTTAATGTTCATGATGCACAATAAAACTATTACTATTTTCACACTTTTTTATTATTCACCGACCAGGTTTCCACACACAGTGTCATAATCAAGGTATAAAAAGTGTGAAAATAGTAAAAATTTTACAAAGTGACGCCTGATGTTACTTCTCATAGCTTTTAATGAAACAGAATATCCGAACAAGCTTACATGAAATATTCAGAACAATTGCCGATTAAAAAATATTCAGTCAGGACTTCTTTTACGCACCAGAATTCAGAACGCTTTTTCAGAATATACCTAAACTTTTTCTGACGAAGATGTAGACCACTCGAAAGGGTGAAGTGTTACAGAGATGGGGAATCATAGCCAGAGACGCCGAGGGCATGTGGAGTTTGCAAGAGGGACGTCTGAGGATGCGGTGGATAGCCGACGGTTTTCGCCCCCTCTCTGGTAATAGCCCTCCGGGTGCCCGTCGGGGTGGGGCACCACTTCAATAAGAGATTTCCTTTCGCCTCTCACACTCACGAGGGAGAGGGCCCGTGTTTGCGGTCACCGCTCAAGGTTTTCGCGAATGCAGTCGAGATGTTGCGGTCCCGAGAGAGAGAGAGGCGAGGAAAGGAAAGGGATGAAAGGGGGGGGAGAGGAAGAGGTCATGAGCGGAGCCCATCGGAGCAGAAGGAATCGGTCGAGGGCCATCGGCATTCCGGCGGCCGGCGCAACTCCAGAGATACGAGAAGCCTCTCTCCAGAGATACGTCATATGTGTGAGCGTGGGCTCTGATTCCGAGGTGGGAATTTTGGAGTGATTGGAGAGGGAGACAGCGAGAGGCGTATACTAAAGATACTCATATTCCCACTAAGAAATGTGCATTTCTTCTTCTTCCCTCGATTTTTCCCACCTAACAACCTCGTAAAATAATCAAAAGCGTTCATCCTTTCATCAAATAGTATTCAGTCATTGGTTGTTCAATCCTAAGATTGGTTGACTGCAGCCCTCCACCCTTCCCTATCTAATGCTTGTTCCCTTACCTCATGGTGTCTGTTTCTATATTCTTTAGGAAAATTTAAACAATAAATTTTTCTATGAAAGAAAAGAAAACAGTGCTGTGTTATCTATATCCCCAAGAAATACCTCTATATTATAAGATTATAGTATGGATACTCCAAAAAATACATATTTAGCGGTTGCTGCTGCTAAGCCAAAAGTACTTCTAATTCAGGACAACTCGACGTTTATCATTAAAAGGAAAAAATGTGGCTAAAAAGCGGAGAGAATATGTAAAAATAAATAACAGTCAAATGTACGTAACGAAGTAGACAAACGTGTTCCTCATATTTACTTAATTTCTGAGATATACACAAAGGGTATTTCACAACTGTACTTTTTCTCTCCTTTATATTTGCATAAAACCATGGGTGAGAACAAAATGACAGTATTTTGAAAGTAAAATAGAACAGAAATTATGAGCAACTAAGAGCGTGAACTGAAAAAGGCAATTTATAATACAACGGCCGCCTAGAAAAAATCTTACAAGCAGAACAGAATGAGAAATTCGGTCTCAGGATCAATCTATATAGTCTGTTTACCACCATGAGGGATTCACGGCTATAAGGACGTAGTCTTTGATAGCAGGAGCCTTATGGCTGACCACTTGAGCTCAAAGTACATTCTAACAAGGTCAAGCGTCAAACTTACACAAGAGATACCGAACTCCCTAGCTCTAGTCCCGCATTCGTTTGGCTGTGCCCACCACGATTCGACGGCCAAAGTGGATCTCATAGCTTCTCGGCTGAGGGAGCCGTCCACTGGTCGGAGTAGTTCGACGTCAGTTAACTTTGAGTTAATCTCAGAAATCCTCGCACGCAAAGGAACTGGTGTGCGCACGAGTTGTCTGAAAGATAATTGTGGTCTCACACTACCACACTTAAGGCTTGCTTCGTGTATTTGAGCCGGCGGGGTTATTCCCAAATCCGTGTGTCGAAGCGCCCGCGTCGTAGTAAACGCTCTCTCCTTACTGCCGCAGGTAAGACTTTCATTTTCAAAATGAGGTGGGCAAGAACAGTAAATCTTATGAATGAGTTTCAGGGATAACTTTGTGGAAATATTATATACCATATTGGTAAAAATAAATAAGTCGTTAGTAATTTCCACACTGTTTTAACGAAAACCGACCATGGTTTCGACACATTTATGTCAATATCAAGTTAAAGTAAATCTGTCGATTCACGAACAAGTTTTTTTTTTAACTTTCAACTGACTATAAAAATTCCATGAGAATTTGCTTGCGAGCGAGACTAAATATTGTGGCATAACTGCTGTTGACTTTTTGACGGTGAAAGGTACTACTGCACTTCTTATTAAATAAACGAGACCGTACAAACTTTGTGCTCTGGCAGGTTACAAGAGGGGGGAGTCTAAGTCGTCAACTCTTTAAATTGCATCAAGGCCTTTAAACCATTTCCAAACCACGACGAGGTTGTTAAAAAAATTAAAATAACATTTAAGTGCTAAGTTCATGGTTCTCGTAACAATTAAGTACACATCATGAGAAATAATTTGGTATAAGGGCGTTGAAAATCACATGCTTCATAAAATTTCCCCCGGGTTTTATTGATTTTATGGATTCCAAAACTTTCCGAAATGATGACGTGAATACTCCCATAAGTTTCATCCCTGAGCGTTGTGATTTCAAGCGACTTGATTAATCACAGAAAAGGCCGAGCGTATGGGTGAAGATTCGTCAATGCGTTGGCCACTGAAGAAATCACACCATGGGAGACGCGATAAGAGATTATCTTTAGTTAATACTTAGTACATAAGGTCTCAATATTTTAGAATGAGGATCGTTAGAAATTTAACCTTAACACTGGTATAATAATTGCCCACCCCGGTGGCGCCTGCTGAACCGAGGGTCGCGGGTTCGAATACTGCCTGGGTGAAATTATCACCACTCAGGGCATGGATGTTTGTGTTCGTCAGTTGTTGCTCTTATTCACCCATCATAAATAAAATATTGTTAGTTATTTTGAAATAAAATAAATAAATAAAATATAATTAATAAATAAAATATAATAAATAAATAAAATATAATAAATAAATAAAATATAATAAATAAATGAAATATAATAAATAAAGTAAATTAATAATAGAATAATGATAAATAAGCACAATCACTGAATTTCAAGCAAGGAGATTGTGATGATATAGAAAAATTGAAGTGGAATATCTTGACACGGACAAACATTCGGACCAATAGTCTGTATGGGCAGAGTAAAGTCCCTACTTACGCATGCATGCATTCATCGAATCGCCAGCTTTAACCAAGAGAGGGAGCGGTCGACATGAGAAAACGAAAAAGTGAGACGGGGAAAAAGTGGTGAAACATGTATATGAGCTCGCTTCTCTAGGTATTCTTCGTCTCCCATCTGTTCGATTTTTAGTGAGATAGGGCAAACAAATCAAACAAAAATGCGGCCGAAAATAATCTATATATATTAAATTTTGTAGCGTGTCAGTCATTCTGTATCCGTTTTGTTTCTCTGTCAATTTTTGAGCTAGAAGAAAGAGATTTAGTGCGTTGAATGTGGAATCTCTGTCTTCATGATTAGGTAGTAGTTTTGGATTTTTATTGGGTGTGTGGCAGGGGGTGTTAGGTCACCAGCCGTGCAAAGGTGTAAGATATTTGGCGATGAAATGGAGACATGAATTAAAAGGCGTGTATTTAATTAGTTTAAATAAGACCAAAAGAGCGGCTGCTTCGTCGTGTGACAGGGGGTGTTAGGTCACCAGCCGTGCAAAGGTGTAAGATATTTGGAGATGAAATGGAGACATGAATTGAAAGGAGTGTATTTAATTAGTTTATTTAGATCCAAAAGAGAGGCTGCTTGGGCGTGTGGCAAGGGGTGTTAGATCACCAGCCATGCAAAGGCGTAAGATATTTGGAGATGGAATGGAGACATGAATTAAAAGGAGTGTATTTTGTTAGTTTAAATAAGATCCAAAAGAGCGGCTGCTTGGGCGTGTGGCCGGGGGTGTTAAGTTACCAGCCGTGCAAAGGTGTAAGTAAGTTATTTGGAGATGAAATGGATCATTTTTGGGTTGTGGTTGCAACAACCAGATGCTGGGAAATACAGTGACAAGGGAGAAATGCCAAAAGGGAGAATGGAAGAGTGTAAAGGATGATACAAAAGAAACCCACAGTGCTCTCCTATTCGAGTGGCTTTAAAAACAACAAAGGAGAACAGTGAATGAATAAAAACATTTTCACCAAGGAGCTATTTTTAGACTAGGACATTTACCCCTACAGCCCCAGAGCTGATAGCTCTGGGGCGGGTACACACCCCTGCTCATTCCGTGAGCAGGAGCTAGCTGCCTGCTAGTCGGATCTAAACTTCGGAGGAAGCCTTGAATACATTCTAGGCCAGAGGTTTCCCATCTGTGACCCACGAACCCAAAGGGTTAGGGGCTGTCCATAATATACGTAGACACCAAACTGGGGTACGAGGGTTGTCAACGAAGGTCCACCTTGGGGGATGGGGAGGTTGGAGGGATGTCTACGTAGAAAATGGTCAAGATTATCATAGCTACAAGAGTAGTTTTTCTTTTACTTACCCTTCCTTAAAATCAGCCTTAAATTACAGATAGTCCATGATAATCAATTACTAACCCATTTCACATCTTTTTCCGCAAAAAAAAGTCTTCGAGGACAACAGGGGGAGGGGATGGGGGTATGGATGAAGTCTACGACTGTCCATAATGGGTGTGTAGGGGGGTCAAAAAGTGGGCTATTTTTGTTTACGTGGATTATGAACAGCCCCTTACGAGTTTGACGATTCAGGAGCAAGCGAAAAAACTTGAATATTAGTAGACTCTACTTATAAATAGCAGTAAATAACAAACATTCTTCCAAAGAAGAGGATACCGCGAATAAGCCGTTTCGACTGAAGTTTACGGAATCATTTGCACGTCCACGTGGCGCGGAAACTCCTTACATGAAAAATAACCCGCCTCGCCCGGGAAATGAAACCTGATCCCTTGATATCGCGCCGCGATAAACAAGTCGCGGTAGTGATGAATGATTTTTTATTCTCTGCGAATTTTTGCAAATATATTTCAAATTCAAGTTGCGCAGCGTTTGTTGGACTGGAGTGTGCGAAAACAAAAAAACAGGCCATTACTGTTCCAGATAACTAGCGATAAGGTTCTTGAATATTTGGTCATTAATATATTTAAATCACAGCCAACATTTAGCCAAATATTTTTAAACTGCAGAATTGCCCTTATTGTTACGTGCCTGAGCACTGAAGATGGAACACATGAAATTCCGAAAGGCTGTATAGGTTTTCCTAACTGTTTTTGACTCCCGAGCTACCCTCCAAAAATGTTACTAATATGTTTAATCTATGAGGTCGAAATGAAGAACATATCTGCATCTACAAAATACCGTGCAGACCACCATTAGGGTGTGTGGCACGGAGTGATTCCACACCAGGCATACAGCACTCATCCCAGCTGAGAGACGAACTGCGCACGTTCCCCCTGAATGCCACAGGCCAAAAGCGTTCAAGATAACAGTGCGCGGTCAGAACGAAAAACTAGGAGAGTGCTACGTGGACGAACATGCTACCGTGCAGTACACTACCTAAGATAAGACTACTGGATTTAATTACTGCGGCAGATAAATAGCACTACAAGGTACTAAATCATTGAAGAGTATATGATATTGGAGATCAAATGTGGTGTTGGTATCTAATAATTATGTTAAGATATTTAGCAAAGGTGTAGAAACCTATTTTACCTATTCAGGGTCAAAGTATCCCAGGACTGATCTATCGCAACTATCATGGTCTCTTACTGTACGTGGAAAAAAAGATATTTTAAATCTATTGGTATATCTTTATACATCATATTCGTCGGTATGTATAAGTTATTCACCTAGGCTCCAAGATGAAACGATCGACTCCGGTACACGGAAGTGGGAAGCTCTGATAAAAATTTAGACACAAAGTTTCCCATGCTTAGCAACCCCATTCTTCATGAAAAAGGCTTCCTTTTTCCACCTAGTCCATTCTTAGCGACTGAGCAAAGAGACATCAAACAAAGCAAAAGGCCACCGAAAACAATCAGAAACTATACATTTTTTGTGCGTGTGTGCTTGGCTGGTTGTCTTGCGCGGCGATGACGTTTTACACCGACGGCGAGCGAACCCGAGTGGAAAACTTGTCCAAGTAAAACTGGAGATGGCGACGCGATCCAAAAGAGGAAATGGAAAGAACTGGCGCGGAAAATAATTGGGAAAGCCCTTCCACCAAAATATTTTCACTTGAAATGCGTCGGCGAATGAAATGAGCCGCGTGCTCAAGCAATTGGGAATCGCGAAAGGAGTTGGGTAAGGTGGGGGCAATTGAAAATGCTCCTTATACGCATCTCACATTACCCCCCTCTCTCCCGCCCCCCCTTCCGACCCCGGCGCGAATCTCCATTATTTAGGGAAGAAACCGCGGAAAAACAAATTATTCCTGCGAGCTTCGTCATCACAAAGGGATCATTATTTCCCGCCGCCGCACAAGCGGCGCTGCCATCGACGAGGAAGGAATTCGGAAAAAGAGACGAGGGGGATGCGGGGAAAGACGAGCGTAGAGTCTTTTTCTTCCTCCTTGCCAATATTTATTATATTTTGTATCCGCGGATGGTTGATCTGAACGATATTCAAATGTCAGTATCGCATTGCGATATTAAAGGTTTATTTATAGGTGGGTTTACATAGGGAAGTTGACTTCTATGGAAGTAGCGAGTGTAGCGATATCTCGAATCGTATCGCCACTTGCAGGGAATCGCTCTGCTTACACACAACTTTCGGCTTTTCCCAAACAAATGGATGATGGAAGTGAACAATGAGTATGATACTTACGAAAATAATCTAAATTTGACAACAATGGCGTTTGAGTCCCATAGGCATTCGTGGATTTAATAAATACGTATAAACTACATTAATTGTACATTATTACATCGTTTCAAATATGACAATTACACGATACCTCCTATCTGCTTAAATAATTTCCTTGTCGATATATTTTCTGACGAAGTCGGATACTTTTCTCAACATACGACTAATTACGGTAGGTTATTTCATGAGCATAAAAATAATCAAATAGACTCCAGAACGGGCAGGCTTAAAATTTCATTTTTTCCTGGAAAAATAGGAGTCCATGATAGCTTCTATTGAGAATTTATAATTAGGATTTTTGATCGGTACCGATGCTAATTATTTGATTTTATATCTAACGCTTTCGCCTTAATTTACTCTGTAGCACTGACAGCTCGTCTTACATGCTCACTGTATAATTGTTGCTCCACTGTGCAATTATTCGGTGGCATATATTTGTCATAGTTACTGGAATATTGGCAGAAAGAGTGTATGCCGGTTAAAAATTATCCCCTGACAGGTAATAGCAGAATCAAAGCAATTGATTGTGGCGTTATCTTGTGGAACAACGAGAAGGAATAACTAAAATAATAACGATTTGCAGTTCCACTATGTTTAAATGCTGTCTACAGGATTCGACTTATATAGCGTCATTTTCAAGACAAACATTATCTGTCATCAAACATCAACAACATGTCTATAGCATCAATTTCAATGCTTGTTTTGAAAATGACGCTATAAAATACATCAATTTAGTACTTTTCTATTCTACTATTCTTTTATATTCTTTATTTCTGTCTTGAAAATGACTTCATATGCGTCGAAATCGGTAGACAGCATAAAAACATTGTGGAACTATACATCATTTTTATTATGAGGTACTTGCAGGTTCTTGCTAATGCACCCATTTTCGTACCATCAATAAAGTTGGAGAATGCAAGCTGGCGACTACTCATGTAATGCAGATCAGTCTTGAGGAGACTAGAATAGTACTGAGTTGAGGTAGATATCTCCCATTAGTAAAATAATATTCTGCCATATGATGCAATTTTTGATTTTTCATATCTTTGGTGAGTAAATGGCAATGTGATAATCCAAATGAGCGTATTATGGGAGCTTTCCATACAAGGTGTCGACGCTAGGGCAGATCAGCGCACTTTAGCTCACTCGAAAAACCTGGGTCGACGAAACGTTTGGTAACCTGCCGGTCTGTACCATTCTATTAGTAAACTATAGTAGGACAAAACCTTTTGTGTAAAGTTATCGAATTAGTTTGAGATTAGCTCGTAAACGTAATTGAGCGCAGGGTATTCAAAAACATTACATTATGTGCGCTGAAGGCCTTTGTTAACTGCAAAATTCCTCAGAGAAAGTATCATACGCCTTAACTGGGACTCGAATCCGGATCTCTCGATACCGGTTTCGAGTTCTATAGTCATCTCAGCTAGCACATCGATGTTAAGAAAATTGACGAATATATTAGACTCACTAATCTAGTGATGAGCCAAAATTTCTTTGTTTTCCATGGTAATTTTTATATACAAGAATTTGGCACAGCTATGGGTAACTCCCTATGCCCATTTTTAGCCAATCTTTTTATGACCCATTTTGAGAATACCTTTAAAAGCACGTTTAACTACTTCCCAAAGGTCTATTTTAGATATGTTGATGACATTTTTGCTATCTTTGATACAAAAAAGTACGATTTAAAACAATTCGTTTGTGATCTAAATAGTTTATTTCCCTCCATTAAATTCACGTAGGAAACAGAAAATACCACCACCAACTCCCTTTTCTAGATCTTCAGCTGACTAGAAACGGTAAAAAACTTGAATTTGACATCTACCGCAAGCCCACACCTACCTATAATTACAATCATTCTGACTCATTTGCTCACAACAGCAGTAAGCTCGCTTCTTTTCATGCACTTGTCAATCGCTTGGTTAACATCCCACTTGGCAAGAATAATTACTCTAAAGAGCTGAATAACATTAAGAGCATTTCAAAATCAAACGGCTTTAAAGAATCTGTAATCGACAATATTGTAAAAAAACATTT
This sequence comes from Ceriagrion tenellum, assembly GCA_963169105.1. Lineage (NCBI taxonomy): Eukaryota > Metazoa > Arthropoda > Insecta > Odonata > Coenagrionidae > Ceriagrion > Ceriagrion tenellum. The sequence continues at coordinate 56,231,518 of OY720641.1, forward strand.
AAGAAACTCTTGCAGAATTCCACTACGCTCACAAAAGTTGAACCGGTGCGCTATATTAAACTTCCCTACCACCCGAAAATCACAAAAGGTCTGGAAAAGATATTTAAGACGGTTAACACAAAGATTTCTTTTAGTAATAATAACAAACTAAACCACTTATTGGGGAACACCAAAGATAAAATAGACAGAGTCAATAAATCCGGCTTATATAAAATATCTTGCTCATCATATGATTTGGCATACGTAGGATAAACGCGTAGAAGCATAAAAACCAGATTTAAAGAACATATGGCACATTTAAAATACAATCGCCCCCAAAAATCCAGTATCACACAGCACTTACTCGACACAGAACACGAAACATCGGAACACAACCTACAACTCATTAAACAAACAGATAATCATTTACTTGACGCTTATGAAAGTTTATACATACACAAACTCTGAAGAAACCTAGTAAACAGCGACAAAGGGCCGATTTCTTACTCTCCATTATTTTCTATTATAGACTTAGATGTTTCTCCTTCTGTATATTTCACGTAATTTCTCGTTACCCTCATACATCAACTGTCAGTTTAGTTTCAAATTTAAATTTTGGTCGTTATCCCCGTGCATTACTTCAAGTGACGGTTTGTTTTGATATTTAGTTTTCGTTTGTTATTTCCTCACCCCCCTGCCTTACTTGAATTGTCAGTTTGACTCCCTCCCCCTATTACAACGGCCACTTGCGTTCACTCGCCATCCCCCCATTCTCTCTTCTTCCCCCCCCGCCCTACACTTCTCTTCACCACCCTCCCCCCTTCTCCGCTATCCACCAATGCTTGTTACTCTCTTCAACACCCATTGGTCATTGGTTCCCCTTCTCCCTCCCCTCTTTTGTCCCTTCAGTATTTATTCCAGGCTGTCCTCCCCTTTTGTTCACTTACAACCTCGTGTTGCAAGTGCTTTTCCCTTCAGCTCGCTGAAGAGGGCCACCTTGTGGCCGAAATACGCCTAGGTTATAACCCAGGCATCCTTATCAGGGTCCCATTAGCCCTCGAAAAGGATCCAAACTGGGTTGAGTGTGTGTGTGTCTGTGGTGGTCACTGGCGTGGAAGTAACATTCCCGTAAACCATCACAGGAGGGTATTCTGGTAGAGAGGCTGTGGTTGGTCCCTGCTGTGGACTCCCCATTCCCGCAAACCAACACAGTAAATAGAGGTAGATTTCTCGGGTTTCCATCCGGGTCAAGGAGTTATCTCCGACATGTTTCAGCAGCTTACTCCCCTACCGTCTTCAGGGATGAAGTCATCCCTGAAGACGGTAGGGGAGTAAGCTGCCGAAACATGTCGGAGATAACTCCTTTGACCCGGATGGAAACCCGAGAAATCTACCTCCATAGCAATCACCGGGAAAGCCTGAAATCTTTCAACACAGTAGGTGTTGTGTGGTTGCATGTTTGACTAGTGGTGCCATTTTTTACGGGCATTGGAGGCTCACATAATTTTGCTATCTTGAGAGGCCGTAGAGCTCAATTTCCCTTGATTTAATTATTCGAGTAAATGAAACAAAAATACACTGTAAACGATTGCAATATACGCATTGTCTACACTGTTCTAGCAAACAATACCATCATGAGAAGTGTGTGGCTATGAAAGAGAAGTTCTTTTAAGAGAATTATGTTTCCGAAGTTGTAATTTTTTGAACGAACTTATACAGACTTTGACCAGACCTCGTACTTCGACGATAGCGCACAGGGGTCGGAGGGGTGCGGTGGCTAGAATACCGGATTCCCAGCCCGAAGGTCAGTGGGAAGTCTCGGAAGAATAGGGAGCGTTTGGTCCATAAGTAAAAAGAATGCGACAGAATGGCAACCATGGAAGTGGAATGGGCACAACTGGGTGAAAGCGTCTAAGGAGGGAACGAATAAACACTAGACTTAGCACCATTAATTAGGACTTTGAGCGGATAGACTCTCACGGGGAAGATGGTTGCGGGCGGGACCGAATGAAATAGAAACTTGAACGGAAAGGGGCGACAGGGAAATGGCAATAATGGGAGCGGAAGGTGGAAAAAAATCTCCGCATTCGGCGGAAGGGAAAGAAACGGTTTGTAGCTGGAGCGGGAGACATCATTTGAGTGGGGAAGCGGCCGGGACAGTGGTGGGGGGGTGGACCCCGCCCCTACCGCGAGCGACTTGGGTGTCTGGTCGGTTTTTCAGGGGTTGGAGGGAGGGTTTAAGACGGAGAGGTAGTGGAGGAGGCTTAAGGAGGGAGTAAGAGGCTGCGGTAAGTGAAGCGTTAAATGGGGTCAAAAATAAATGGGAAGTTGGTTGGTGGGTGGAGGACGAAAAGAGTTGGTGGGGAGGCGAAGGGGGAGGGAGGAGGAGGAAAGGGATATGAGAAAGGGGAGTTAAGGGAAGCGAGTATGAGATGAGAAAGAGTTTGTGCGAAAGGGATTTAAGGTTTTGGAATTTGAGAACGAGGGAAGGAAAGGAGAGGGCGAGAGGAAGAAATGGAGTTTTGGTGCGGAATAGTTGGAAGGTAGAAGAAGAGGTAAGGGATTTAGAGGAAGGGAAAGGTGACCGGAGCGGAAGAAGTTTGGATATGGCCGCGCGATATTCTTATTTTAACATCGCATTTCCATACAAATTTTGCGTCACCACGCACACGATTAGTCGCACGAGCACGTGATTTTGCGAGTGACTATTTACATCAACGTACCATCTTGCGAGCCGCTGCATGGGCTAGTGGCAGAAGGCGTTAAGACACCAGCCGTGTTAAGGATAAAATTTTGGGATGTGAAATGATGAAGTGTGTTATAGGAGTGTTTAGAGGGGAGATCAGTTTTTATAATGATCATTTACTGTGCGCGGGAAGAACGAATTTTTTCACCTACCTGTTCGGCAATACATCTCTCTCTATTTATCTCTCTCTTATTTTATCGCTTCTATCAGACCTTGAAATTTAATGTCGTATATATGACTAAAATGTACGCTGCGAACATGGTAGCAAATAATACAAGGTAGGTTGTTGCGCATCGTTTGAATCAAAAGCTTTGACGTGATTTATTTTACATCTGATACTTGCTATTCAGAGAGTGCATTGTGCACTTGATACTTGTAGGGACTGTAGGGTATTTGGTTACATAAGCAATGCAAGAGAATATATGAGATAAAAGAAATTTTTAGAAATCCTATTGATAGATATATACGGGCGAAGTAGGTTTCGGGTGTGCGGAATTGTTGGAAGGTATAAGAAGAGGTAAGGGATTTAGAGAAAGGGAAAGGGTGCCGGAGGATAGGAGTTTGGATTGGCGAGCCGCCACTTGGGCGAATGGCGGGGGGGCGTTAATATATCAGCCGTGTTAAGGATAAGGTTTTGGGAGGTGAAATGATGGATTGTAATGAGAGTGTTTTGAGTGGATCTCAGTTGTTATTATGATCATTTATTTTGCGCGGGAAGAACGAATTGTTTCACCTACCTGTTTGGCAATATCTCTCTTATTTTATCGCTTCTATCAGACCTTGAAATTTAACGTCGTATATATAACTATAATGTACACTGCAAACATGGTAGCTAATAATACAAGGTTGGTCGTTGCGCATCATTTGAATCAAACACTTTGACGTGATTTGTATTACTTCTAACACTTGCTAGTCAGTAAGTGCATTAATAGGGCCGCGAGATAGCCTACTTCAACATTGCATTGCCATACAAATTTAGCGTCACCACGCACAAGATTAGTCACATGAGCACGTGACTTTGGCATGCAAGTAACTATCTACTTCTACATACTGCCATACAAGCCACCGTATGAGCATATGGCTGAGGGCGTTAAGATACCAGCCATTTTAAGGATAAGGCATTGGGAGGTGAAATGACTAAGTGCGTTATGGGAGTGTTTTGAGTGGATCTCATTCTTATTGTGATCACTTATTGTATGCGGGAAGAATTAGTTTTTGTACGTATCTGATTGGCAATGAATCTATCTTATTTTATCGCTTCTATCAAATCTAGAAATTTTGTGTCGTATATAATAATGTACCTACACTGCGAACATGGTAGCCAATAATACAAGGTAGGTCGTTGCGCATTATTTGGGCAGAACGCTTTGAAGTAATTTGGCTGGCATCAAGAACTTGCTGGTTAGGGAGTATATTGTGCACTTGTAACTTGTGTGGTACTTGTTACATCAGCAATGCAAGAGAATATATACGGAGAGAGAATTTATTAGGAATCTCATTGATAGATCTACAGGTACTAGATGTTCAGGACGGAATTTAGCATGTAATGAGCCGTCCTAGAATGTTACACAAAATCATTGCACTTTCACTGGAAAGGAAGCAATACTTTCTTTTATATTAAAGCATATGTCTACTATGAATTGAAATTAAATGCGCGGAAGCAGGCAAAGAAAAAAATTAACGAGAAAAGAACAAGTTTTACTATTGTTAACTTAACGGTTAGAATAATTAATAATAGCCGCGAAAAGGTGTATGCGGCGCTGATTTCTAAAAATTAAGTTTCCACAGCCATTGTAAGGAGGTAACGTGATTAGTGGACAACTGCTATATGGTGCTGGTAGCGAGGGGGAAAAAAGTACTACTATGGAAGCAATTATGCTTCTCAGTCAGCATGGTGATTCATTATCATACGATATGAAATTACACGATTGAAAAGATTGCATACTAGTGTGTTCAGTTCAAATCAAATATCGTTATGCAACGGGGTTAATATACGAAATTCACAGAGCACAATATTCACCTGCATTTTGATTAGGGGTTTCAATGCTATTCTTAAGGAATCATGACATTTGGGTAAAAAAATGACTTCTAGGCATGTAGTTCCCTAAAATACTCTGTTCATAACATAGTCTCTCTAATACAGCTAATAAGTTTTGACTTTTTGGTACATACATGGAATTCCACATAGAGACACATTTTGGTTCTTTAGTAACGCTAACAACTTTGGTAGAATCACACTGTTTTTTTTTACGGTCTACACGCCTAACGATAAAAAAATCGAAGTCGTTGGCAAATAGCCCTTCGATGTGCTTATACATCGAAGTGTGTGTCATAAGGGCAGTAATTGGTATACTATCGACTACGGCTCTTATTTTAATGGAAAATCTCCTATCTTACCGGCCCTTCCAATATCCGATTCTACGAAAAAACAGCAAGGAATATCGTAAAATTATGACCAAAAAATTGCAAGAGAAAAACTAAAATGTAAACAACAAATTGATTGGGTAAGAAATATTCTTAAAATTAAATTGGGCGATTCTCGTAACGGATTCTGCTCAAGTTTTTCGGCCAGGCACAGGCAAAATTTTAATGAGCAGATATGTCGACATTCATACTTAGCATTTGTTACATTTCCCTGCCAAGGTAGCGCGTTATCTTCTGAAATTACGATATTTAACTTGGGAAACTGATGAAAATTGCCAATAAATCCGAATTCAAAATATGCGAGTGGCTTCATTTTATTACCATTTCGTTTCCTGGGAGGATTGGCTGCCTGATGTCGGCGCGGAAAGTGTGGGACTCAAAAATTGAGACTTATTACCCCGAGTTGTCCAAGGTCGATATTAACGAAGCAGACCTCAAAATCTAAGTTTGCTGGAGATAAATTTACCATGATTGAAGAAAAATAGAGAAGGATGGTGTTTAATAAAAATAGGTACAGGCTTTCTATGGGTAACAGGCCTCATATTCAGGGTCTTAAATTTGATTCGTCAGCAGCAGATATAATTTTTTAAATTCGTAGAAGGCATAAAAAGTATTGTTTTTCCACTTTAAGTTCATTTTTCACTTTAGAGGTCATGCAAAAAAACCTAATTCGAGAAAAATTAATATTAAATAAAGTATTGCATTAATTTTCTCTGTGAATTCATATGTGTCAACACATAACGCACCTGATATCACAAAGCTTTAAGGTAGCTAGAGCGATATATCGCTCTTCCCTTAGAAATAAATGAAATTGGTCTAATTTTAAAGGAAAATATTTCACCCTTTCAAAAAAAATACCCTTATCGGTCTACTTTCCGAGATTTTGGAAAAGTAGCAGCTATTTTACATTATAACTGTTACGTATATGCACTCCATACAGGCCTTTTTAACACCTAGATCTCGTAAAAAAATTAACAGTGAGCTGTTTGTATGCTTTTTCGGCTATTTTTTAAAACAAATCCATAGGTCACCGCTATATTTTTTTCAGAATTGCATATAACCTTCCGTAGTGGAGGAGTATAAAACGTACCGCGTGAAAAAGATGAGTCAACTAAAAGTTTTTAAATTTAATTACTCAGAATTTCAGTTTTATAAACGTATATTATTGCACCGTTTTTAAGGTGATATTTATTCATGCTTCCTACAGCGGCTGAAATTAAAACGAATGATTCGAATATGCTCTACATTATAACTAGGGAACTATCTCGCTCAAACTACCTTAAGATATTTTGTGGCACAACAGTAAACAAACTAGGTTTTGTTAAACGTATAATAGGAAGGTCCTCAGATGAAAAAGTGAATGAGAGATGCTACTTCGCTCTGGTTATGCCACACCTCCAATTCGCCGCAAGCATTTGGCCGTAAAAATTAAACCAACAAATAATAAAATACAAAGAAAACCAGCACGCTTCGTTAGACACTGGTAAGAACGAACATATAGTGCCTCACAAATTTTTGAGGCATCAAGGTGGGAGACCCTAGGGACTCGGAGGCTACAGGATAGGCTTAGATTGCTTGATAAATTCAGAGATGGTGTGTTTTAGAGCGACGCAGAGAATATTATCATGACTCCTCACTACATTACTAGGCCTGGCATATGCGACAAAGTAAGAGAGATACACTGCCGAACAGATAGGTACAAAAACTCGTTCTTTCCGCGCACAATAAGTGGCCACAAAAAAATTCAGCTCCACTAAATACACTCCTATAATACATGCCACCATTTCATCTCTCAAAAACCTACATCTTTACACGGCTGGTGACCTAACACCTCCTGCCACACGCCCATACGGCGACTTTTATCGCTAATTGATCGCTACTTGCAGGCAAAATAGAAACCAATCTTGTTCAAACAGCCTTGAAATCATGCGGCTAATGCGTGGATTTGCGATGTATCGAATATCACAACACGATATATCGAGTATCTCACTGTGCACTTCGAAATATCGTTTGAGACCCAAGGAAGGGGCGGGAAAGAGACGAATAAATGGAATTTTATATGAAACAGAGGGGAGGCAACGGTGGTGAAAAAGGTGGCCGGGGGAGTTGGAAGAAACAGAGGAGGAGCCAAATGAAGAGAAATGCACGCGGGGACTCGAGGAATGAGGGGAGATAAAGCGGTTTTGTGAAAGATAGGAGCTGTATTTCAGCCACTTAAGTACTACCCCACCACCTTCCCCCAACTCTTTCTCTCTCCCTCGCAATCTTTACCCAAAGCGCCCTCCGCCACGGAATACATTTCATTGAAAGGCGACGGAAGCGGAGGAGGAAACCGCGAATTTGTCAGAGTTGGCGTTTCTTTCGAGACCTACGTCGCGGTAATATTTAGGCTGATGAAGAACGGCGGGCTTTCCCGAGCCAATAAAATAATAACGGCGTGGAAAATCCACATTCCAAACAATGCTTTCGATAATAACAAAGAGGTATTTTGGAGTAGGCGTTAAGAGGAAATATAAACCCAAACGACAAGGAAAACGAAGGATAAAATTTTGTAAATTCTATTGAGAGCAGCGCATAAGATAAATAAAGTATGACTTATGTAAATAGTAAATTGTAATGGCTTCCCCTAATAACAATAAAACTTGGATTACGCTAAAAGAGGGCTGTAATTCAAATAGGTAACTATTTTTCTCATTAATCAATGACTTATACAAGTATTTATGTGATTGTACTTTCAGCGTAATGAACTTTTAAGGGCCATGAGTCAACATTTCGACTCATGTGCTTTAATACTTTTTATAACTAATAAAGAAATATTTTTGTCATCACTGTGATGAAACGACGAGAAAAACGAATAATTTAATTTTGCAAGCTCTATTGAGAGCAGCGTTTGACGTAAATAAATGGTAACTTATGTAAATGATTGATTGCAAATGCTTCCCCTAATAATAAAAAAATGCTATACGCTAAAACAGGGCTGTAAATCTAAATGGAGACTATTTTTTTATTTATTAATGTCTTATGTAAATATATATGTGCTTGTGCTTTCAGCGCAATGGACTTTTATGGGGCATGAGTCAATATTTCGGCTCATGTACGTAACATAAAAAGTTTTATTACTAATAAAGAGATGTGCTTGACATCACTATGATGAAAAATGAGAAAACTGTTCACGATTAAAGTGATAAATAATGGTAAAAATGGACTGAGCAGTGACGTTTTCCAAGATAATCACCTATTATTGTCACTTTCTTAAAAAAACATTTTATTTCATCTGCATACTACCCTTCGAGTCGGCGTTAGGTCGGGAATAACATGACAGCAGCCATGGAAATGAGAAGACAATAGGGTAAGGAAGGAGGGGAGAGGACAGTGGTGAATTGAATGTCAACGATGAATCTAATGGTATATCACCATGCTTTTGTTATTATCACCAGTGGTGTGAGGAAAGGTGGATATCCCGTAACTAAGAGTTTGGCAGTGTGTCTCTCTTATTTTGTCACCCCTTTCAGTGCTATAGATAGGTATGGAAATGAGGTTATATTGCTATTTCCGCATGGAATTGGGTAAAGAGCATGAACTATTTTCTGATTCTCTGATGTCTTTGCTCACACTCACAACAGATATATGCAGTTACATCAATCTCATCTTTCCAGCATCTTGCTACAACAATGAGGTAAAAATTAATACATAACGACAACATTCGTTCATCTGAGCGTAGTACCATGTACTTATATGATAAATTTGAGTATCAGACAACTCCCAACATATATAAAATCCTCCGCGTTATACTAAAAGTCATCTGATCGGGATTTTTCAAGTAATCTAAGGAAAGTGTGTAGCGTCCAAGTCTCTTGAGATCTCAGCCTAGTCCTTACCCCGTTAAGACACTTTCTGTTAGCTCTTACCTTTTCATTAAACTTGACTATCCCATTTATTTTGAGAAATAATCTTTCTGTGCAGGGTCCTGAATGCTCGCGGCGTATTCTAGGCGTGGCCTAAGTAGGGCAAAGAGGATTCTCTATAAGTCTGTTTCATTAGAGACCCTTCAAACAATTCGATTTATAAATCCTATCTTCTTTAATGCAAACCCGTCAATATTTCTTGTTTTTCTCCCACGTTAGGCATAAGTCAAGGTGATTCCCAGGTATTTAACTTCACCTCACTACTATACCCTCCTACTTCATAGTAATAGCGTTGGTTTGGTTACTTTCCTAAGAATTGTATGTACTGCAGAGTATTTTCTAAGGTTAAATTTTGAGTTCCAATTATATATGCCAAGACTTAACGCAGTTATGGGCAGATGGGAGAGCTTCACTGAGAGAGAGAGAGAGATATGTGAAGTTAGCAGTTGCGACAATTTCTCAGTAGATGACGACATCATCTTAATCATTTTCAACAATGACTTTTTGTTTTCAATCGATTCGAAGATAATGAGTACAATTCACTATTTTTCCGTTTTCCCTAAATGAATTTAATTAATTTTTTTTGCGATTTATTTCAATACCCCCTCCCGCAGAATTTATCAAAGGTCTACAGGAAATACGTGGAACCAAGATGGTTCATATTTTCATAGAAGCAGAAGTTAAATTTTGGAAGCTCCGTTTCTAATGCATTCCACTTAGGCGAGATATTGTAGAAGAGCATTGTAAATAACGCACAAAGGATATCGTACTGTCAACTTTGATTTCAACTCGTACAATATGTGTTTCAACTGACTAGTAGTTAGCAGAAGTCAGCTTGTACCTGATGATAACTGCTAGTCAGTTGAAACACGTGTTGTACGAGTTGGAATCATAGTAGACAGTACGATATTCTTTGTCTATCATTTGCGTTTTCAAGGTTTATGTTGCACTGCCCAACCAATGGTCTCTTAATCTTAAACCAAACAGATATATTCTAGGCCCGGAGGCAGGATTAAGACCCCATACTTAAGGACTACCACTTCTATGCATTAATTACCTCGTTATCGCGAGAAAATTATTCCCATTTTGTGGCCAAATTTAGTGACTAGACTGATTTGCAGGAATTAAAGTCTATCGTCTACATACCTTCAGGAAATCGGAAGAGACAGCTAGTGTTAAATGGGAACATATTAAGAAAGTCTGGTGAGTTAAAGAGAATGAATGAAAATTAAATTTCTAGTAATGCGAAGGAGAATGGATGAGAACATGAATTTTGGACGGGTGGTAATCGATATGACGCCGTTAGTTAGACTCAGGCCAGGCTTTACTATGTCTGCTGAGCGTTAACCGCAATATGTTTTTTCGTTAACTATTTTTAACGGAGACTTAAGGATGTATATGTTACATCTGACTCTCAGTTAGTTGATATGGGCGTTCTTGATCAGCGGAGAACGTATAACTTCGGTTTTGATTCCAAGAAATTAGTTATATCTAGAGATTGTGAAACCGAGCTTTAGTCTGACTAATTTTGTCGTACCATTCACCCCTAGTCATACTGGAAACAGTTTAGTGAGGAAAGTTTTGAACTTATCCCGTGAAGGGATGAATTGGGGTAGTCAACTGTCGAAAAACCTCATATTGAATCGGGGAAATGCCTTTCCATGATGATGATAAGCCAGCATTTGGTGAGGATTAGGTACAATGTCGAGTTTCTGGACAACACGGCTACGGATCTTTAGAGTTAATGTGACATTCAGTTTGATGGAAATTGGACTCATTATTCATTTCATTCCTCAAAAATTTTAAAAGTCCGAATACACAACCATGAATCATAGCAATCGTTCTATTTATATTGAATTAAGATATTGAAACTTATCCTCTACAAAATATAATCCTTCGACAATAGGTGAGTTGACAAGGTTGAGGGAAGATAAGAAAAAATACTAATCCGTCTAAGTAGTCCATTGCATTGAGATTGTTGAATATTTATCTTTTAACTCACGACTTCATGTAAACATTTCTACAATGATTTCCTTGAAAACATGAATATATCAATTCTAAGTTTGGAATAATTTCCAGAAGTTACCTTCTCGGGAATATCTTAGGGAGATAATAAACATGCAAGGTCCCTTTTGGGGTTGTATCGTCACAAATATTTTGCGATGACAAGCACGGAAAATTCACATCCTATATTATGTTATGAAAGTCAAGAAAAATACATTCAGAACTCATCTAGTTTGCCGAAAATGTTGGCGTAATATCCAAATAAATCGTCAATTAGTTTCCAAGAGAGGAATAATATCTAGAATTCCTTCATTTGACATGAATTCCTATCCACATGATGGTGTCTATCTCGTATAAAAAGTGTATTTCACTCAATGGGGATGCAAGTTTAATTTTTGCTATTGTCGCCCTCATCATCAGCGGGCATCAATCGATTAGTTCGCTGATTTTTCCACCCCGTTCTCCTTTCCGCTGATATTTTTATTCCCTTATGGGAGTTAAGTCGTGAAACGTATTCATGTCGCATTAATGCAAAGGCTACTTATAAAAAAAATTGCGCTCTGTTTGATGAGAACAACGAGCTCCTCCACGAAATACTTATTTGTTGATCAAACTTGAAGTTATATAGAATGGGTGAAACATAGGGAGAATTGATATTTCTCTATGTCATATTAAAACCATCCAACGATGCCGTCATTACAAAGGTAAAACTCGCTGAGGGCTGAATTTTAATGACAAATAAGTAGTAATCACCCAAGCTGTGTAGTTATTAGTAAATAACAGCAGGGTTATTCCATTTTAAATCGACAAATGGTCGTTGCCGCACCATCTCAGATTTTAATAAAAATTTATGTGAGGGTTGTGCCAACCTTTGCAACACCAAAATCGTCGACCGAATTCACAGAAAAATATTTTTCCCATGAGATATAGGCAGATATACCCCGTAAGAACAGTTAAATGTGGGTCTTAATCGTCCATCAAGGAGAAAATAATCCGAGAAGTTAAAAAGTATATTTAAAAAGTGGTTTCTCGGAGGAAAAAATCCATGAGGCACAGATTTTAATAATCATGTGTAATAATCACTATTGATTATGCAATTCCTAAAGATGCTCTTTAAAGGTAAAAATAATTAAATTGTGTATTTGAGGGGTTGGAGAGATATAGGGATTGGAATTTGTGGAAAATTACTTAGTTCCAGCACCATGTTAGAAGGCCCTAATCAATGTAATTATTCCAAAACTATTATAGATAAGTCAGGCTTCATTTTAAAACTATCATCAAACGCTTATTCAAACATATTTTATGACAATGCTCTTGCTCAGGAATTGAAGTTATAAATTATGTTCAAAAGAGATGGCCCTCAATAAGACATGTGGGAGGAAAAAAGAGTTCATTACAAATGTAATCACCAAATAATCAGTCATTTTGAATCGTTATCTTGTTTCCCAAAAGATACGGACTGTTATCAGCGAGATTGATATTTTTAATTATTAAGGTTTTGGTTAAAAGAAGGAATGCCGTATTTTTGTTCACCCACACAGCTACGGATGCATTTAGACAATTCTCATAATTTGCTAGCTGAATCCCTTCCATAATCTTCCACAAAAGAACTTCCGAATCATTTTTTCCTCCATTATTGTTTTTAAGGGGCTGCTTTGACTAAGGGTAAGTTCAATAAGGATATCTTCTCTGCTTCTGCAGAATAGAAAAATCAAAGAAATACCTACATGTCGTTCCCTTTTAGTTAAAAATTGAGAAAAAATTATCTCGCCGAAACCTTTTAAGGAAACATGATACGTAATAACAAGAGCAGTAGCTTGATAAACGTAACCTCATTCATCTTTCTGCTCGCCTTGGTGGCCGTCCAGCGAATAAATAGTCCCTTGGTCGCGAAATCCGCCCTCTCTCCCGGGGAAATCCAAAGGCTTGGTGCGAGGCGGTGACCCGTTTAACATTCGGTCGCCTTTATAAATCGGACGGGCAGTAAAAAGATCCCAACGAGGAAGGAAGCCGCCGAGAACTAAGTCACTAGGGACATGCCTGGAAGGCATTTTATCAGCATGTATCTCTTACAACGCACGCTTAAAAGTACAACAGACCATAGAGATAGATGGCGAGAAAACGTCAAAGGAGGCCACCTATGGCCGTCCTTCGAAATTACTGTGCTAATAAGAGCGCCGTACTGGTTTTCGCCGTGCTATCGATTTTGGGTGAAGAATAAAAAAAAACAGCAATGTGGATCGATGCAGATTTCAAACTTCTCCGCTGAATTTTACATTTTTTTCCAACCAGGGTGACAATTTACTGAGCGCCATTTTTCTGCCTGAATAACTATTTCAATAGGAGCTTTGCACGGAAATTTTTGGCCGCACTGATGGCCTCTCGAAATGAGCGGTGTTATAAGCCCGTATTTTGAACAAATGCGGGTGAAATATCACGGTGTTCTTAGGCGAGGATAATACGGCGTAAAATTGTGGAAAATGCGAAATAGAGGGTTGTCAAAAAAATTCAGGTTATTGTAGAGAAGAAATGGTGAAAAAAATCTGCGATAGGGAAAAATATATAAATATATGCACTTATGAATCGGGGTGAAAATGCATGAAATGGAATATCACCGATATTTAATCCTCAGGCAGGTTATATCAGCCCATTGATTCTTCTTTTTTTAACAAGTGATATGTCCACCACGGCGAACAGTATCCTTTTTAAGATATTAAATGAATTCACTTTATACACTCAGTCAAATAATTATTGTCAAAAGAGTTTTATGCAATAATGGTAGAATTGACACGAAGGATTAGACAAATTCTAAACGCGCCAGTTGTAGATGAGAAATATTTGAATTTGTAATAAACCTTAGCCGTTACGCGAAGAATTAGAAGCGTGATAAACTAGGCAGGATATTAAGACCAAAACAAGACGAGAAATGATTAATACATCTGGAACTTGATATCTGAACCCATTAGCCCCAAGAAAGCCTTCACTTAATGCCAAATATTTTGCTCGAAAGGGAAATCACCTTAAAAGAAATGGAGGATGCAATCCTCTTTGAAATAAGAATTAACACAAAAGTGGGTGTAGTTGTCTGAGATATCCATTGGCTATGAATCAAAATATGGAATAAAATTTGCTCGTTCCCCAGCTGCGAGGGTAAGTCAATAAATAACTCTCAAAAGAGGATGGAGGTAATAATAATCAAAGTAACTTCCTGAAATTCGTTTCAATTTACTACATATTCACCCTGTACATTCACACACTTATCCCATCTCTTCACAAGTCCTTGATAGCCGGAAAAAATAAGTATTTTGTTTCCTGTCACAGCAATCGTGTAACCTCATGGACTACAGCATCATCATTTTCAAAACGGTTTCCTAAAAGATTTTTTAGGGGCCTGGACAGATGAAAATCATTAGGGGCTAAGTCGGGATTGTACGGTGGATGTTCCAAGCGTTCCCAGTGAAATATTCACGTCTGATGCTAATGATGACATGCTGATGTTTGCGACTTATTTACTGACTTACCCTCGTATTAGCCACTTGCGACCAGTTTAGACAAAACCTGTGTCAAAAAGGGTCGCAAGTAACCTCTTCTATTGTAGAACCGGCAAAGTTTAACTTGATTTTGATTGATTGACCTAGGTAATTAATGAACCGCGCTCTAATGACAGGCGTTAACGATGATACAAATTGTAGTGTTAAAAATTGTAGGTAGGTAATAGTGTTCCGCTGGTAGTGCTACAGAGTACAGTATAAAATTGTGGACTAAAACACGAAATTTGATGGAATAGGTCATTCATAGAATGCTAGCCTTTGAAGTGTAGAGATAAGGATGGATGTAAAATAAATGTACATGAATAGCGGCTGGAGAAAAGGCACTGGAGTTATCAGATGCAGGAAGGACACATGGATGAAATACGGCCACGTGTGTATACGGAGAAAAAGTGCGACATAGGATTTAATCTAACGAGGAAATGGCTGAAAGGATACGCGTAGTAGAAGGTAATACTCGAGTTTATTCGGTTGGTAAAGTTAATCTTACCTCGGAGTAGTTTTCCAGTAATTGTGACTGGCTCCGCTGAAACTGTTTCAGTCAGAATAAACACCGAATACCATCATTTAGCCTGTATAGCTGAAAACATAATTGTTCTTACTGATTTTTTACTGACTGACTGAGTTTTTACTGATGATAGCCCTTAGACATTAGGAAAAAAGATCAAGATACAAAATATGCAGATTTTCGAATATTTTTACATTTTAATCGGACACCTTTTTCACGACATCTGAGCCAATTGCTCTATCATTTATATAGAAATATAGTATTTTGACATCAGTTCCAACATCCATTTTTCAACTTTTTTTTTTCAACAACAACATTTTCAACTCGAAAGCTTCCATTCTTATTTATTCCGGCACTTAGCACCAAGTAATTTCAAACTCTATAGGCCCATAAAGTAGCGCGGAAAGGTAATATTTATTCATATACATATGAAAAGACTTGTTTTTTTCAAGTAGCCACAATATGAATACGATGACGCCACTACATTTTACGGTGGAAATATAATGAAAAATGATGAGACTAATATTAGATAGCAACATCCTTGGCTAGTAAAATTTCCTAGGCTAGTAAAAATAAATTATGATAAACCTACTATGAAACAAAATTCGGCCGCTGAACCTGGGATCAATAAACACTATATTTACTAAATTTCTGTGACTCAAAATCATCAGAGGACTGAGATTCCGACTGCACTGTCCTTCCCTATATGTCACCTCATGCAAAGCACATACATGTTCTTCTACGAAAAGATACCACTAAAACCTAAGAAATGCTCTGACTAGAGCGTAGCTCCGTGGATTCCTGTCTAGAAATGAAACCGGGACGCAAAATTGTAAAATACAAGATTGAAAGACAAGGCATCGTGAACTTTTACTACAAAGTCCTGTGCTTTTTGTATTTTTGGCTTTTTATTGCAAATAGGACTCATTCAACAAAAAAACATTTATGGCTGAATAAAAACAGAAATATCTAAACCTTAGCCAAGAAAGTGAGGATTAATGGAAGAACAACGTTTCAACTTTTAATGTGACAGCTTAGTGGAAATAAATGCTATACATTACATATGTACGCGGATGAATTTTTTTGCGTCAAACAATCTTTAAAAAATCAGCCATTCATACCTTCAAACTGAAATTAAAAATACTAATAGTACGGTGATATTATCATATGGCTGCCATTTAAATATAAAGCAACCGTTAAACATTTGCGTAAGAAGCTCCATACCGTTAGAATTTTATTCTCATGTTTAAGTCCCTACGAGGAAAAGAAATCTCTCCCATAAATTACGTCCGAGTTCCGCCCAATACATCGCCTTGGATCTTTTAATTTGAACGTCTGATTCGGACGATTCAGAGTTGGTTGGAAAAACTCGGCGGCGGCGGCGAAAGAAAATAATGGGTCTTAAAACTGCACCCTGAGGAATAGACCGGCGACCTCTTACTCCCGTAACGAATCCACAACGTGTAAATGGGCACTCGCCGCATCAGACCGAGCGAAGTATAATGACGCCGAAGAAAATCATTCCCCAAACTTACGTATCACCCCGGAGAAGAAGTTCTTCTTAGAGCCTTTTCAAGAAGTTTAAGCAGATGACTGGAAACAAATGGGAAGGGTAGTCATGTGAAAAAAGGGGGTCTTCAGGGCTAAGGAAGAAAGATGTGGCCGGAGCTCGGGCGGGTAGACGAGGCCACCGGGGGAAGAGGGAGAAGGGCAGAAGGAGCAGAAGAGGAAAGAGGAATAAAGGTGAGTCGGGAAGACACAGAAGGATGGAAAAAGCAGTGGAAAAGTCATGGCTACAAATTACACTAATTGTATTTCATTTAAGTATTCTACCAGCTGATTGATAGGTTTTTGGACAAAACTAAAACCTTTTCACTCCTATGGATGGCCCGCCAAAATTTTTTTTTGTATTTTACCGGTTAAGGTAGGTTTTGTTAAATTTCAGAGAATCTCCTCCCAGTTTTATACACTTTCCGGGTACTATCTCCCTCTATTATATCCTTTTTTGCCTCAGCATACGATCTAACCGTCTTAATCCCGTACATTAAACCTATTCTCTTTCTTCCTCTTCAACGCTTGCCCAACATCCTTCCCTCTATTACATTCTTGAGCGACCCATCGAGCCTTATTACACCCTCAATCCATCTACGCTACCGATCTCGGATTTCATCCTTTCCTCGCCCACCAACTCAAGTACATCCTCGTTAGTCTTTCTCTCCGTCCACCTCACCTACTCCTTCCTTCTCTACAACCACATCTCAAATGGATGCAACCTATTCTTGTCCTACTTTCTGAGAGCCCACGTTTCTGTCCCTTACAACACTACGCTCTATATCAAGCTCTTAAACAGCCTCTTCTTCACATCATTAACCAAGTTCCCCGTCATCACCTACCTTCTATTACTAAACTTCTCCTTAGCTAGCGCTATTCTCTTCCGTATGTCTTTTCTGCGATGTCATTTTTCTTCCAGCAAGCTACCTAAGTCCCTCTTCGATTCCCCATTTTGTCTCCCTCTTCTTATTTCGAGCAGAATTTCTATCCTCTTCACTCTTCCCCAGTGTCCTCCCCTCTATAACCCTCTGTAACATTCCCTCTCCTTTCAATAAGTCCTCCATCCATCACTTTCGCCTCCTCCGAACCTCCGTCACAAACTTCCTCCCCTCTCCAACGATGTCTGATACCTCCTCGATTGTCCTTTTCGCCACCCAGCTCACCATCTCCATCTTTCTTCTCACCCATATCTCAAATGCCTCGGGTCATACTTACGTCCTCCCTTCGCAACGGCCAAGTCTCCGACTCATACAACGTCACTCTCCAAATTAGGGTTTTCACTTGCCCTTCCTTTACTTCTCCACTCAGATCCCCCTCATCAATACTCTACATCTACGTACTACCCTGCGAGCCGCCACGTGGGCGTGTGGCAGGGGGTGTTAGGACACCAGACGTGTAAAGATGTAAGGGATAAGGTTTTGGGAGGTGAAATGGTGACGTGTACTATGGGAGTGTATTTAGTGGAGTTCACTTGTATTGTGGTCGCTTATTGCGTGCGAAGAGAACGAGTTTGTGTACCTATCTGTTCGGCAATGTATCTCTCTTATTTTATCCCTTCTGTCAGATCTAGAGTTGTAGTGAGGCGTCATGATAATATTCTGTGTCGCTCTGAAATACACCAGTTCTGAATTTCTCACGCAAGCTAAGCCTAGCGTGTACCGTGGAGTCTCTATAACAATCTCCTCATGGAGACTTAATTTCCTATGAATTATGGACCATATAATCTTTGTTTACAATCTTATTCCTCACTGCACCCATTAAGATCCACTTTTATGCCTGGATCCGCTATCCGTTTGATGAAGCTGCTTATACTAAGGCTATATTCTGAACTGAAGAGCGCTCAAAAAAACTCTTGGCGCGGACCTGCAGGGGGTAGAGGCGAAGGGGGCGAAAGGACGGAGGACGAATGTAACGAGAGAAAGTGAACGGCAGGGAAACCAACGAGAAAGGCATGAGACACACGCACACTAAAGACAGGTGTCCCATCCTTCACCCATTGCTATGACATCACCTGGGATTCTCACACAAGGTCTCAAATAGATGAGTCTCAACGAGACGAAAGGCAACGATGGGTTACCCTTTTTCACAAAGCAATTGTACTGGCAGCGATTAGTAAGCTTTTGTGACTGGAGGTCAACCCGAAAACACTACACTTCTCCCGTATGCAGGATTTTTAAAGCTCTATAGCTGATGCCTTTGTTCCCGTACTTGACAGCTTCTGTCCTTCCCAAGGTAGGGAGCAATGGATGAAAACTCCAGGTCTCAATATTTTTAGGATTGGAAACATTTTTGTATAAAACACGGCTATCTCTCTGGGCAGATTCGACAATATTATGTTCACTCTAATGAAAATTTCTGAAAAATTTACAATTGCCTAAAATCCCGCCATAATAATGTAAACAGCCACATAACAATGATAACTAATCAAGAAACGCCTTCCTGATTGCCTGCAGACAATAACCGGACGTCTATTTTCGAGTAAATGAGGTGTGCGGAGTAAGCAGAGTGTACGCTTATGTCGCACCTACTAGCGAGAAGAGGCAAAATTTAGGCTGAGTGGAACAAAGACTAAAAAGGCCATTGGCTTTTGAGGTAGATGGGAGAATTGGGGCAAACGAGATTGGAGTTGGGAAGGGACACGGAAAAGAGAGACGGCTTAAAGGCTGTAAATCAATGCTCTCAGTCGGAATAAGAAGATTAAGTCGGAATAAGAATCGGTTACGAAATGTATAGAGGGTTTGAAAATATAATGGAGATGGAGGTAGGGTGAGGAGGAAAACACTGGTAAAACCTTGGATAATATTTCAGTTGGGAACCTGACAATTTGATGCTGATGACGCTTCATGATTTTCGACGATAATGTTGAAGATGAGACATGACCAGCAGTCATCAAAACCATGATTGGTTTGGTACGGCAAGCCGCTTCCCTCTCATTAAAGCTATCTGCTTTATTTCTTTACGATTCCTCACTTTGTTCTCTTCGTCTTTTCTATACTCCATTGACATCAAGATCTCGTCCAAAAGCTCCTAGCTCTCCCCTGTCACTATCAATTTTAAATATGCTCCTTCACAAAAATGTTGCCCAAGTGTGGTTATCACTGGAAATATTCGAGGTGGAACACAAAGTCTCCAGATAAAATAGAGTTACAATATAAAAATAATTTGCACCGGAACTCCTAAATTTTCAGTGAAAGTCAAAAATACATTCTATCGTTATTTTCAGCCTATTATTTCCTGTTCTGTGATTTATTTTGTTGCGTTACAGCATAATTAATCATACTTTTAAATATAGCAGAAGCAACTGCGGAAATAATTTTCACAATGCGAGTCGATATACTCACTCTCCTAAAAATTAAGAGGTTAAAGAGGATGGTTATACTAGGAATTCGTCCACTGGCGGGTATTTTTCAGTGTGATAGCGATCCCAACTGTGGCGCAAATGGTATAGCCCATTAAGATCAGGTTACAGATGAGTACCATATTAGATAATTTCTATAAAATTATGCCAGAGTCGACATTGGGTTTCACTCCATATTGAACGTGAAGATCGGAAAATTATGGCACGCGTTAATCAAACGCGATTAATATTCAGAACGACGCAGAGAATATTATAGTGACGCCTCCCTACATCTCAAGGTCTGACAGAAGCGATATAATAAGAGATATACATTGCCGAACAAATTGGTACAAAAACTCGTTCTTTCCGCGCACAATAAGCGACGACAATAAAAACTGAGCTCCACTAAATACACTCCCATAATACACGTCACCATTTCACCTACCAAAACCTTACATCTTTACACGGCTGGTGACCTAACACTCCCTGCCACACGCCCAGGGCTCGGCCCCGGCTCACAGGGTGGTATGTAGATGTAGAACTTCGACTGTATATATGGATTCATTCAATCATTATATCGGTTGTGTGTATCAACGGCACCAAGCTGTGTGTTAACCATTGAAACTTATCCAGAGAAATGTGATTATTAAGTTTTATCTCAGTTTTCGCCGTGCTGTAAGTTGAACTCGAGAATTTGCTACCGCCGCTGGTAGAATCTTCAGAAAAAAATATTTGAAATACAATTACGGAGGGTTTTATACTATTTTCCCTATGTTAATCGGCAATTCCGATAATCACATCACTCTAAAGGTAAACAAGAAGGGGATGGAGATGGCCGAGGGGAGGAGCACTGACCTGAAATGACTCTGATGCCGAAGGAGAAGGTAAAAAAGACTAAATTCTCTCCATATTTGTATCATCATTGGTTGTTGAATCTTAAGATTGGTTGACTGTAGTCCTCCACCCTTACCTATCTAATGCTAGTTCCCTTACCTCCTGGGATCTCTTCCTATTTACTTTCCTCTTTGTTTTGTCAATGAACTTATTCCTGGATCTTCCTCTTGGGATTTTTTCCTCTATCCATAATTATATATCTCATTATTATTACTGAAAATGTCACCGGCAATGACAATCCATTCCCCCATTCATCCCTGAGGCGCTTCAGCACGTGAAGAGCCCTGGCCTCTAGAATCATTTGCCTCCATTCCTCTGTGCTCTCGGCCTTAGTCCTACATCTTTTCGCTCTCAATTTTTTCAGGTCATCCTCCTGATCATTCAGCGATCTTTTTCTGAGCTTTCCTCGCCATCTTCCGCCTACCGGTTCCCCATTAAAAACCTTTTGAAAGAAACTTTTCTCCGGCATTCTTTTGAGGTGTCCGGCCTATCTGATCCTTCCACTTTTTATATCATTTACTATATTCGGCTCTCTGTACAATTTCTCCAACTCGTAGTTTGTACGTATCCTCCAAAAGCCTTGCTCATTTACAACCAAAAATATTTCTTATTATATTTCTTTCCCACCTCCTTAGCATCTCTTCTTCTGCCACAGTCATTGTCCTTTTTTCCGATCTATAAAATATCTTGTCACGGAAATCAGAATTGGTAATTGGCAATGGTAGTAAGAGCTCTGCTTTGCACAAAGAAGATAGGACTATAAACCGGGAAACAGTACGTGAAAACATTCGTGTGGAGCGTAGAACTCTATGGATCGGAAGCATAGACCATTGAAAAAGCTAACTTGAAAAGAATAGAAGCCTTCGAAATCTGGTGCTGAAGATAATATGGACGGACAAAATAAGAAATGATGAAGTGTACGGAAGAGTAGAAGAGAGAAGGACCATATGGAACACCAAAGAGAAAATAAGAACCAGATGGATTGGACACACCTTGAGAGACAATGGGTTTGTGTAGAACATAATTGAAGGGTAAATAGTGGGAAAAGTCCCCAGAGGAAGACCCAGGAATAAGTTCATTGACGAAATAAAGAGAAAAAACGTAGGAAGAGATAACAGGAGGTAAAGGAACTAGCATTAGGTAGGGAATGGTGGAGGACTGCAGTCAACCAATCCTAGGATTGATCGACCAATGAATGAATGAGTAAGAGCTCTAATTAAGCAATCAAGGACGCCGTAGAGCCCAAAATTATTATGGTAAACGTAATTATCATCAAATTATCTAAAAATATTGAATTTATCTTACTGTGTTTTTTTCCTTTACAAAGGTCTGCACTGAAGGGTGGTACGCAACCGGCTAGTAATTACAGTTAATGTAAAATACGGTGCGTGTTCACATACCCGTTTCCTACCAATGCTTAAAATAATCCTTCCCTCACTCGGTTACTCACCTATGCTCAATGGTGCAAACGACCGAAGTTTTCGGTCGCTCTCCCAAATAGCCGACGAACCATGTTATTTTAGTAGGTGGAAGCGTTAGGGGGGTCGCGACGGTCTTCGGAGGAATGCACTGCGGTGCGAAATTTTGTGTGGAGGAGAAGAATTCCGTTTTTTTTACACTTTTTTTGTGGAAGAAATGATGAGGTGAGTTAGGAGAGCGTTGAGTAAGAATTTTAGTGTGGATCTTTGAGGTTTATTCGATGTGGCTGCGGAGGAATTTCTGGAGGGGGACAATAGGGGGAAGATTTATGACGTCTTGAGGTTCGTGGAGTAGGCTGGAATGGGAGGAGGGCTAAGGAGAAAGTGCACTTTGGTCTGGGGGTGAATTTTATGAAAGTATGGTGTCGTTGACTCATAGCGTTAAGTTAGAGTGACGGTAAAGGACAGGCGTTTCAATAGAAAAATAATTGGAGCTCTTATTAATGGAGTTGGAAATATAATGTGTAATTTAACAGTTCTTTGGCAACTAATAGGCAGCAGATGGTATTAATGAAATGTTTCAGTGTACTTTTTGATATAAAGAGTCCGTAGAGAATAGGTGCCTATTAAGTAAAACCATCGCAAAAGCATAAGTAAAAATAGAGAGATAAGATACCTACAAAATACAAACTATGAAATTCTTTAACTTTTTGGTAAATGGGACAACGAGGCTAGAATCATAGAAATAATGAATGATCTATTGATTCATATTCACAAACAAATTATTTAATGATGGAATATGAACCAAATGTTAAAGAATCCCGCCGGATGTCATACTTTACGGCTACATCTACATCAGCATACCACCCTCCGCAGTCGCCGCATGGCCGTGTGGTAGGGGGTGTTGGGACACCAGTCGTGTAAAGATGTAAGGCATAAGGTTTTGGGATGTGAAATGGTGGCGTATATTATGGGAGTGTATTTAGTGGAGCTCAGTTTTTATTGTGGTCGCTTCTTGTGCGCGGGAAGAACGAGTTTTTGTATCTATCTGTTCGGAAATGTATCTCTCTTATAATATCGCTTTTGTCAGACTTGGAGATGTAGTGAGGCGTCATGGTAATATTCTCTTTGTCACTCTGAAACACACCAGTTCTGCTTTATTTTTCTCAAGCAACCCAACACTAGCGTGTAGTCTCTGAGTCTCTCGGGGCTCCCACCTTAATCCCTCAAAAAGTTTTTAAACAGTGTATGTTCGCTCATAGTTGTTTTTAAAGAAGCGTGCAGTTTTTTCTTGATATTTTATTAATTCTTTGGATTAAATCTTCATGACCAGGGTCCCAAGTACTCGCGGCGTATTCGAGGTGTGGCATAAACAGAGCGAAGTAGTATCTCCCTTTTACTTTTTCATCCGAGGACATTCCTATTATTCGCTTAACAAAACCTAGTATCTTTGATGCTGTGCCGCATACCGTTGGGTTATTCTGATAGGAGCAATCGCTCTTTGAAATTGAGTCACTCATGAAATTGAATTCATATTTTCCTAATGTATTCGACTCAGCAAAAGTTAGACTTAAGATTGAATCTCACAAAAACTTACACTAAATTCCTACTAAAATCAACATTATTTATTTCTGGGAACGCAAATCGGAGAGTCGCAAACTATTATGGTTGTAAATACCCTCCTTAAGGACTAAATGTCGTCCCGGAGCAGAGATGAGCGATATCATTTGTGGACAGAGACACAATTTCACTCGCTATTGCACGGCCCATTCCGACACGTTTGGCGGCTGGCTTTCTCATGACGCGTTCCCCTCCCCCATGAACTGAATGTTCTCCTCCGGTCGGAATCTTCCGATAGTCTGAT
Organism: Ceriagrion tenellum; assembly: GCA_963169105.1. Classification (NCBI taxonomy): domain Eukaryota; kingdom Metazoa; phylum Arthropoda; class Insecta; order Odonata; family Coenagrionidae; genus Ceriagrion; species Ceriagrion tenellum. The sequence continues at coordinate 56,255,696 of OY720641.1, forward strand.
TATTATCCGATGAAACAAGAGAAAGAGATACATCCGAGGGGGCGCTTTTTTGTGTTCGTTAAGCGGGAGGAGGAGGTGAAAAAAGAGAGAAAGGAAAGGACGGAAGAGGAAATGAACGAAAGAATGAGACGACCAAGGATGGAAGAAGCCTTTAAGGCTATGATTTAACGCTACCAATCACAGCCTTTAGGGAGAGCCAGGGGATCTTTAGTTGACTTCTGGTTAGTTAACGTGAGCGATATTTATAGGAAAGTGAAGTCGCATTGATAATAATTCAGGGGAAATATTCTAGCAGATATTAAAAAACTTGGCCTTAGATGTAATGTTGTAAAGCGTTGTCAAATGTAGGACATTTATAGAGTTTATCTAATTTTGATTTAAGGTTTCGACCCTCGCAATATTTTTACGCAAGCGTACGGAGTAAGTAGATGGATAAAGAAATCGTATGAAAGCAAGAGGCATACGTCTGCAAAATTATTAAGGATTATTACCCTCCTAACATTTACAGCTAACTTTATTGGGAGATTAATCAAGAGCTTTTTATGGGATTTTTACTCCATATTTGAAAAAAACTCTGGTACAATTTCCACACGTTTATTCTTTTCACCGACCATAGTTTCAGCACATTGTGCAATCATCAGGGTACATTACTCCATGTGTCTCAGCCTTTTATACATTTTACAAAGTGGGGTGGGGAAGAAAAGGGAAAAGATGGGGAAACGAGCATAGAAAGTGACGGTTGGGACAGAGAAGAGAACTAACGGCTTTGAACTCATTTAAATCCACAACTTAGAATGACTTATATTTCATCAGAAAAATACAACAATTTTACCAAAAGACTGCAATAAAACTTTTGTCCTTAATCCATCCAATAAGGAATTGGAATTCAACTAAAGTAATGTCGTCACAATTTGGGTCCTAATCTTGAATTTTGGGAAGGAAAGCCAGTGAGCAACCACACAAACTGATTTGGAATCCTATCGTTATAACTTTCCTTCAGGAAAGAGGCACAGATTCGCGCAAAAATACTTGAATTCCTCGTTAACTTCCTCGGTAAAAATAAATGACCCGGATTCCAGCAAAGCTTTTTGCGCGTGATTCATCCTTCACCGCCGAACAGCTGATTGGTTCGATGGATCACCATCACCCAGATCGCTGGACCCTTGGAATATGGGCATGGGAGGGATAAACGAGACCGGGCCGATGGCCCAGATCACGTAATTATCTTACCCCTCCCTTTTTATCGCCCCTAAGTGATCTGGAGATTTCTTCGACGCGACAGGGATATGCGGAACTCTAGGAAGATTGGTTTTTCCGAAGTTGATAGCTGTTCCTAGGAATTGAGAATTTATTCGAGACTTCCGTCCGAAAATTGATTCGTTAGATCGATAGAATACGTTATGGGATGTCAACAGAACTTTACATTGCTCATACAACTTACCAAATAACGGTAGTTAGATATGAGGAATAGATTATTCAAGAATAATAAGTTGTGCTATTAGATTCTGAGGCACCTGCTTTAAAGAGAGTGCAAAAATATGGTAACATTAACAATACCACAGGTTTAATTAATACACGAGCCAGGTTTCAACGCGGATGGGGAGAGGTGAAGAATAACTTAAGGATGTAGAGGAGGGAAGGATGTTGATGAAGCGGGAGTTGGAAGAGAATTGATTTTAAAGACGGGATGAAGAAGGAAGGAAGTTTGCTGAGATGAAAAATGCATTATTGATACCGAGCCCACTACTACTGGAGTGATTGGACTAAAAATCTAAAGAATTTTTACTAGCATACCTATTTCAATTTTATCCTAATATTGCCGTTAGATCACCGAATAGCCTCAATGAAAAGTTAAGATATTATCTAATCAATTTATTGATGACAATCAGCTTGAGTTGCAAGAAGATACTCAAGTATATCCGGACAGGAAATGGTATAGCCAAACAGGAGGGGAGACTAGGATAAGGAAGGGAAGAAGACATTTTTGTCGGTGGGACTAGGAGGGACAAGGTTATAGTTGCAGCCTTTTCGCCTCCCAATGTCTGTCGCCTAGATTCCCGAATCTGATGTCCACAAAAAATAAAATGAATACAGTCAAACCTTCCAATAGCGGACACGTAAGAGCCCGGAAAAATTGTCCGCTATTCAGAGGGGACCGAAATCACGACACGCTTTTCCACGCAGTAACTACGCCGGTACATTAAAATATGAAGGCGTTAATATATTTCATTTATTTTTTATCCCTTATTATTGAAAAATTACACATTTCAGCAAATATATGGAATGAAATCATTACACATTGTTTAGCTATAGAGATTCTAGCCACACATCACCAAGATTGTACCCGAATTGCTAAGATAAGCGTTGGTCTGGAAAAGTTCCCAAGTTCCCTTCAAGAAATGAGGTTTATTATTCAGGAGAGGAGACATTTTTACAGAATAGCTTGTTGTGAGTGTACGTTAATGGAGGTAATTGAAGGAAAAATCGTTATTGAGAGAGTCCGCTTTGTGGAAGTAATATTTCCATAACTTTCCGGTGGCGGCGGGGTAAATTCCTCGCCTACTAACCCATTGGTGGCGGGTTCGAATCCCGTCTGGGTAGAATATTCTCCGCCCAGAACATGGGTGTTCGTGTTCGTCAAATGAATTAATTGTAAGAGAGGACTGTACAGAACTAAATTCGCTCATAACGAAGACACATTATTATTATTATTTTTCCATGTTCCACTGCCACGGATAGAAATACTATCCACTTTTAGGTGGTGTCCAATATTTGGAGATTTATCCGCTAAGGGAGGTTTAGCCGTAGGTGAAAATATGAACGATGGCCACAAAAAAACGCCTTGAAATGAAAAATAAATGAGATGACGAAGGGAGAAGAAAAATTTACCATCTAATCGTACCCTATAAAAATAAAACACTTACTCCGTCAACTTTGCATCACTACCTTCCACTCACTCCTCTGTCTCTCGCTCGCTTCTCAGTCCCGACCCCAACGTTTCGCCTCGTCCTTCTTCGACCTTGCTCCGGCTCTCCCCTCCATTTACCCTCCAATTCGCGCTTTGAGACTTCGAGGAGAATCGCGGTGGGAGGAGCAGTAGGAAGGAGGCGGCAGGCATTGCCCCGACGTGCCTGCTAATGGCAAGCCATCAAGCCGCGCTTAACACTCTCTTTATCTGCAAGAGAGGGGCGCGGACGCCGGGGACTGTGTGGGCTGAGGGAGAAGGTTGACGGCGACGTCTACGAGTCCCTTATTATTCGGCAGGCGGATTCCTGAGTCCCCCGCCTCCCCACCCGACCAACACCTTTTGTTATTGCGTTAGCGGCAATCGGGAAGTCGTTGACGGGGGAAGAATTCAGATTCGACGCTCCGGAACAACGCTCTGTTTGTGCTCGCGAAGCCGCGGCGGTTAGATGACACATAAAAAAATAGCGAAAAGGGTGAAGAATGCTCCGTCAGCCGCGCGCACCATGAATATATTATCATCATGGGGCGAATACACTTGGGATCTCTACCTCGTTCTCCAACGAGGACAGGGAGCCCGACGCGAATGCAGTCTTGAATGTTTATGGTCAGGTGTCTGGAAAGCTTTACTGGTGTTGAGTTGAACGTTCATCACAAATGAAGATCGTATAAGTAAGCTTCAGCCAATCAAATACGAAGAGCGAATGGAAACTGTTCACAGAAAAAAGATGTTTCAAATGCTAATCGTGCACTCGTGTCCGATTTCGAATTTCGCTCTGAAGAAAATGATATTTATAAATTCGTCGCATAGCGGGCTAAAAATCGAAAAAAGTTGGCCAAAAATGACTTTTTCACTTTTTAATTTTTTATGAGGCAATGGCATTTTCTAATAGTACAATATCTAAACTACAATATCCTAAAATCATTTCATCTTCAATTGATTTTAAACGCCAGCAGAGATCTTTGAAGTTAGAAAAAATAGTAACAAATTCCATCCGCCCTTTTTTTCGTGAGAATATTAACAGTTTTTTTCTCTTGACACGTTTTCGGATCACACATGAATTTATCTACACATCATATAAAAGCGTGTATTTTATAGAAGACTTGTATGTGTAATTTTTTTATCGCATGCTTTTATCACAAATTTTTATTAAAAATTTAAATGGCACTGTTTTTCGCGTATTTTTTTCAGAAAGTGAAGAAAAACTTTACATTATAAGCATTTCTATGCAAAAATATTCATGCCAAATTAAAGAGTATAGTCTCTACTACTGTCTGGGAAAAAGAAATCCTGCACCAACTTGCACCCCCTCCACTGCTGGTTACAAATGCGCGATAAGGACGTGTCGGTCTGTGTAACATATAAATTACATAGTTTGCATCAATCAAATAATCTAGTTTGCATGTTTATTGAATCAATCAGCTATTCATTCCCGAGGTAATCACTGTGACTAAAGTAAATAATTATGGTCAATTATTTCGACGATAGTATATTATTCAATTAGTTTTTCCCATTATGCACATTAGGCTATTTTATTATTCTGACCCAAGCTTTGATTAAACGGGAACGACGGCCAAATCATTATAATAAGTGCTCTTAAATTTACGTTTACATTCTTGCAATCGTCACTTATACAATTATCATGGCTATTTATCATTGAATCAAAATCTTACGCATCGCAAGAAAAAATGAAGGACGATTGACGAATGTAGTGCTTGGAGATTTTCCGGAGTACAATCGGGATGAAGATTTTTCGGGTTTCCAAACGGGCTAGATATTCCATAGTTGCCGAAGTTTCGAGGTCTGACACTTTACTTTTCATCAAGAATAGGTATTAATAATTAGTTCATGATACATTGGAGTGACCTTTGATATCTTAGCGAGTCCTCCATCAAAGATCTGGGAATAATAGTTGACCACAAGCTTCATTTTGGTGACCATATAGAAACAAATCAATCGAAGGCCATGTCTCAATTAGATCTTTTATACCGCTTCACGGATATCTCAAATACTCTCGCGTTACAGTTCTTCCCATTCATTGTTCTTCCAATACTTGCTCCCCAATATGGTCTATGTCGGAAGCCTCAAATCTTGCCACCCTTAACCCTGTCACAATTTGCCTCGCTACAAATACAGAATTCCAAATTTCCGCGAAGCTCTTACAGACGATATTCTATTTTTGCTCTCCATTTTTAGTTTCTCCCATCACAGACTTAAATTCGAATTAATGCATATTTACAATACCCTTCTTTTTGCTTTGACATTCCCTAACTTACCTCATTCATCAACATCAGAGTGTCTTCGCGTCCTACCATATCCAACTTATTACTCCACAACACGATTTCAAGATTATCACCAATTAGGTTATCAGTTTGCTCTTCTTCCGTCTATCCTCCCTAATAAATTCACTTCATTTTGATATCAATCCCTTTTCTCTGTCGCAATATATCTTCACTAACTTGGCCAGAACACATCTTTCCTTGAATAAACAGCGAACCTAGACAGTAACGGACTTGAACCCCATCTTCAGATCGTCTAAGTCAAGTTTTTTCGTTATTTATATGTGCATGACTTTTCGTGTTTGTTATAAGTACACTTTAAATTGGCACTTTGCTGTATGTGGACTTTTTTCTTTAAATAAATAAATTTAACAAAATTAGCATGAGATATGATTTCTCTGGAACTCAAAAAGCATGAGCAGCATGACTTGATTTTACAGAATCGTTTATAGAATGGGAGTGAAACAGTGCAAAGTTACAAAAAATATCAGTTAAACCACTGATTTTTTAATTTTTACGAAACATCTTACAATGAGCATCAGGATCAACAGTCTCCCTCCACCCTTTGACCTTTAATAGCTTTTCAATTCAACTTAATTCCCATTCCTCCAGCCTCGATACCTTAAGCGGGTAGAAAACGATCTGGTCGCGTCTTCAAAATTGTGGTTTCTATTGGCACCATGCTGGGAAGTGCGTTCCTTCGCTCATTTCTCACCGAAGGATCCGGATGACCACCGCCGAGAAAATTACCGACACGAATCGGAGATTAATGGGTGACGAAAAAAATTCTCGATTTTTCGGGAGGAAATTAGGGAAAAATAGAATTTTTCTCTGGGAGCCTTCAGGGGAGTTGGTGTGGTAAATTTAATTTGAAAAAAAAGACAAAAAGATTTTTTTTGCTCAGAAGACAAAGCGTGTAGGAAAGCAGATAAGGTAGACACTTTCAAATGTTGATGAATTATTGAATACGATATTTGTTTTATACTTAAAATGCATTCATTAGGCGGGAAGGAAGACGACAATGGTGCTTAAGTATAAATATTTCACAAATAATTTTAACAATATTTTAAAAACACTATTTGGATTCAATAAATGTTTTACTACCGACTCTTAGTTTGTAGCATTTTTCTCATAATCCTACATTATAGAAACAAATAAAAGCAAAACTAATTTATTCCTCAACAATACTCTTTTAATGAACCAGAAGTTAAACTTTCAGGCTGTTCATACTATTGAATGACAAACTCCTTAGATTTATGGCTGTTTTTGTTCATCTTAAGCCTCAAGTTCCAATACAGAGCGTGAGCATCAACTTTCCAAAAGAAAATAATGTCGATTCCACTTATTTTCTATCAGATTGTCTTTCTGTTGAAAAATAAAGTGAAAATAAATTACGCACGAAGTCGAGAGAAGCGTCAACAGGAATTTCATTAGGCTATACGAAGAATATGGTACAAAAACTCATTCTTTCCGCGCAAAATAAGCAAACACACTAAAAAATGAGTTCCACTAAATGCACTCCCATAATACACGTCACCATTTCACCTCCCAAAGGATTATACCTTACATCTTTACTCGGCTGGTGTCCTAATACCCCCTGCCACACTCCCATGCTGTGACTCGCAACGTTGTGTGTAGATGTAGATAAATATTTACAAATTTCTTTTCCGATTTGGAAATATTCAAATATTTCGCAAAATTCAGGTCTTACTTTTAGCGAATCTTCCCATCAGCCTGCCCGATAATAGGATTAAGGCTTCCCATCAGTCTGTCCGATTATATGACGATATATAAATGATAATCCCAAATTTTGTAATTCTCTGCCCGATAAATTAAAACATAAGAGTTCCATTTATACATTTAAAAATGTTATACATGACTCTTCTCAATGCAGAGAAAAATGTACTTAATGTACTAAATCAATTACAGCCTGCTAATTTTAATATTGCTTCCTTATCCATCCTCTTTTTTGTTTTTGTATCTAATCGTAGTATCTTTGTCTTTGTTTTTCATGTATTGAATTAATATCGTTTTGTCCATAAAAATCGTTAGTTGTAATTTTTGCTTAGCCCAGCATTTCAATTTTTGTAATAATTTTTGCTCCAAGGGTGATGCCCAGAGCATAATAAATACATATTCAATTCTATTCTAAATAAATTTTCTATCAGCGACCTGTGCCATTTTTTCAGTGCCTGAGGGAAAACACACCGAAGAAAACAATAGAAACATTATTTTTATCACCTACAGACCCTACCTCTTTCGCAAAAATAATATTTTAAATCACTCGTAACATGCTGCGAATAGTAATTTCAGTGTGGAAGTGTAAATTATTTACATTAGCTATAAGCTTAGAAGACTGTTGGTTACGAGTGTAGCGAGAGCGTGACCGCCAAGCAAAGTAAAAGTTATCAATGTAAATAGTTAATGAGAATAATTTTACTCCGGAATAGCTGAGCGTGGAGTCCGCAGATGTCAATAAATCGGAAAAATATGAGATCAAAACAGAAAAATTAGCATAGATTAGATGCTTTCCTTGCAAATAATAATCAAAGTGAATTCTTTTCGGGCCTCCGACCTGGGTTCGGCTCTCCTTCTTCATCTCCGCCGACGTTTCTATAGAAGACTTTACCATCGTATCCTGGGCCTTTGATGAGATTCATATCCGTCATCCACATGACTTTCGTATTTCTCTGTATTTACGAAGCTCCAAAATACGATTACAAGTACACTTAACCTCTTACAATAACTTGGATTGGAATCGCTTTCAGGCCATCGACTGAAAATCAGACTCAATCTTATATGTACATTTAAAACCGATTCATTTTCAGACGAAGTTTTCAATATCTTACAAACTCCAACATACTACGGTACATCAGACCATAAAAATTAAGTAGGGGAAATAGATAGTAGAGCGGCTAGATTTAAATTGTCGTTTTTCCGCGATTAATAATAGATCATAAATGCTGCATTAAGACTTAGAAGTTGTTTAGTTGACAGGTAGTTTTAGGGATAAATTCATATGCACCCTAATGCATGTTCCTAAATGTGACAAGTAGTGCTAGTACCATGTTTTGCATGTTCCCTGCATGACTCTTGTGTCACTTCTTCAAAGTCTCACTATGGGTTATTTTAGTAGTTTCTGTAGCATTTGTAGTATACCGATAATGTGGTGCTTGACGAAGAAAGTAAATTTCTTCACTGTCGTTCATGTTGGTGATAAGTAATCCCATGCCAAACACTCTTGCGGTGGCTTGCATGGTAATGCAGATGTATAAAGTAGATGTATATGTACGAATGGTTACAAAAATGTTGTTAGCATTCCTAGAAAGTATGTTGAAGTATTCCTAGAAAGTATGTTGAAGTGAAAGTATTCCTAGAAAGAGTATGTTGATGAAAACTCCTTTTCCAACGAGTATTCACGGGTTTTCATTAACGCATAAACTGCTGTTCTTTCATTAACTTTAATATGGCGTAGTGTAGTTGACGTTTTTGATAATTGAACCCCTGCCACACACCCTTGAGGTGACATATAGGGCATTATTTAGGTCTGTATAAAGCCAGCTCATCAGGACAGTAGACAACTATATCCCCTTCGTCTGACTTCTTCATTGTTGGTTCATTAGGTGCGTCCTATCCTCGCCATTCTTCCATAACGAGTACCTGTGCAATAAAAATCCTTGGCCATGGGATGACACAGAGTAAAATGTTGAGGGATTGCGCTGTGAAGATAAGGCAGCTGACGCGCCGACGTTTTGAACCCTCGCAAAGAGATAGCCACACCGATAAGGGAAGAGAACACTTTCACCAATGCAGATCTTAAACCGCATACCACCCATCACGGGTTGTTTGACTTAGCATAGTCGTTCAATTTTTCTTTTTTTGGTTAAATTTTTCCGCTTTTACCCTCCAAAATCCCGTCTGCTGACCTTTGAGGAATCAAAATTCATGGGTTATCTCCGTTTCCCGGTATCTCCTCATATTTTATGGATGCCTTACCCTCTTGGGATTATGTTTATTTATTAGTGAGCGGCTCGTTAAAATTGCATGTGGAAGGAAGTGCCCGTAATTGCTCTTCAAGGGGACATTTACTTAAAGATTTTCGTTTTGGACGAGGGAAGTGCCGGTAAATATCTCACCATAAATGTAAATGCCGCATTTATCGTCATTATCTCACTGAATATCATTGATTTACCTCACTCAGATATATTTTATGTGAGACGAAGATGCGTATGACTCCTTTTGCTCTGTAGCTTTTAAAATAAATGGAATAGGATATATGGTCCACTGCAAGTTTTAGTATAAGGGTTAAAAATGATCTATGACTAGCAATTGTAAGTTATTGATAACACGGAGAAAGTCTATGAAAATAAGAAGCCGCGGTTTGTTCTATGATATTTCTGGGCATAGATACATTATAGGACAAAAATCTGGTAGGCCTATAGATACCTGAATGGGTACGAAAGTTCTGGGATCAGATTTAGCCTCCGGAGAACTCCAGTAAAAATTTAAAATGGTTTAAATTTTTACTATAAGATAGAAAAATATTTCATAATTAAATTTTAAATTATATTTAAAAATATCTGTCAATATTTCTATTGACAGTTACTCAGTAGAGGTAGGAAGATGGTGAGTGAATTGGAGCATATACATCTTAGGTAGCGAATATCTTGTTCCGTACCTGAGCAGAATGATATTACCGTCCTGTGATTTCCTCTTTCCAGCCATTCTGAAAGCCTAAAAGGTTTTGCGGATCTTACATAAACTAAAATTTTCAACCACAGCGTTGAAAAATGTAGATGGACAGCTACAGATATGTCATCAGCAATCGTGAAATGACTGCTGAGAATCCTTTGCTCAGCTTCTAGGTTAGCCGCTGACTGGATTAATAATGTTAATTTAAAAAGTAAAATAAAGATGGCTTTCAATAAATGAATTGAAAGTAGAAAAATATCTATTGCTTGAGTATCCTCGACGAGGCGTACATTACGAAGTACGCCATTAAAAAAGATAACTTCTCGGAATGTTCCTAAAGCAAACTTAAAACCGAAATTATTATGAAAAATGTGGAGTAAGCTGGATGTTGATAGAAATTATGTGAATCATGGGATTAATTCTAGCATTAGTGACTAAGACAACAGGGATCATTTGTACATTTGTAATCTTGGCATTTAGTTTGAACCATTTGATTTTTTCTTGAAACACCCAATTACGTAATCAGCTTACTACTTAATAAGAATGAGTCAATGCTGGCCCTGGTAAATTAAAAAAAAATAACTAGTTCCTTCAAGTAGTATGAAAGCAGAATTTTTATTTTGTCACTATGAGTCAATACCGCTCCATGAGTAGATTATTCGAGGGTCTGGAACAGTCGAAAGATATTGGACCAATTTTTCGAAAAATTTTTCGCCTTTACGAAAACACGTTTGATAGAGGTTTGAAATTAGAGTTAAAGAATTATATTGTTCCCTTAACACTTAAGTATATTTGAACTATTTATGTAGTAGTTACTTCCCCTGAATATTTTGGAATTCTAATGTAACTCTCAATTTTAATAATTTTATGGTCTTTGCTTGATTCATATGCATCAACCTTCGAAGTCATTGGCATATGAATTTGGTTTAAATTAAATTAATTAGCCTATTCATTGCAACACTCTTGACTCAAGTCAATTAAATTGAGATAGGGAACCATTTTTCTTTCGGTCCTTTTGGGTTAACTGGAGGTTCGAATATTCCAGTGTTGCATCTTAACTATTTGTATTTCCAATTTGATCCTCAAAATTCTACGGAATTGAGATACGCCTTCACCAAGAAATAAAAAATTATAATCAGATCCTCCACAACAGATTAAAAATGGCAGCCAACAAGTCAAACCGTCTATAATATGAATCAAGAGCATTAGCAGCGTAATAGCGGACAAGGATATACGTAATGCATTAAAAAATCTCAAAAAAGTATCTAAAAATCTCCGATGGAAACCTCTAGACTTGAATATGTACATTTTATTTATCAGCTATGCATTAAGATGAATTAGTATTTAAAGACCAACAGTACTACCACTGCCACAGGCAGAGGTATATTACAGATCGCTTGAAATATAGATGCGAAAAAATGAGCCTCAAATATTGTTCAAAATTAGTTTCGGGCTTTAGACGAGTTACTTCTTACGGTTGCATATTTTATCAGATACACTTGGGAAGGCCTAAAAAAAATTAACTTTTGAAACGAAAAAAATATTCGATGAGTTATTGCAAGCTGAGATGCTGAATTTAATTTTCCCATGTGGAGTTATGCTGTCCAGCAATTGGTAGGTAGAACTCTGAATATTAGTAAGCATTCTTTTTGAATTTTCACAGAATAATCATCCCACATGCTATGTTCTGCAGTTTGTATTAGAATTCTAATCAGCGATCAAAGTACCACATAAATGTCCTCGGGAGTTGAGTGGAGGAATTTGGATCTCGTTTCACTAGTTTATAAGAAACAAATTTCAACCGTTTGGATGAATCGCCATGAAGAAGATGTGAATATGACTCATTATTCTCTATTTCTTATTTCCTATTCCTTTGGAGAAATTCATTCACTGAGAATTTGTATCCCCTTAGGCGTCTCAATTAGCACGAAAAGTTATCCTCATCAAATAGTGATTCAAAGGATGAGTTTTTGCGAAGGGAAAAAATTTAACAGATAGCAAAAATAGGGATTTTTTCGTTACCAGAAATTCATTTAACAATAGCTTTGGCCTTAATTACCAGCCACAGGGATAATTAAAATAATTTTCTAATTAATGCCCTTATATGCGACTCATTTAGACTCTTAAAAATTTGCAGCACGATATATACGGGGACAAAAATTCTCACGACTTATTTGGTAATGTCGATGAGTAGATCATGAAGTCACGAAGCCGGAAACTATTTAAATAGAATCCAATGAAGGTTGCAAAAGTTTAACCATCTCTTCTCCCATAATCCTACTATCTCACCTCAGACAAAAAGATATTTGGGGCGGATTAAAAAAAAATATTGATAGTTAGAGGAGAAAATTCAATAAGAAAGAAATATATGGTAACGTAAAACTTTTTTCTGAACCAAGCGGGCCAAAATATAATAAAATACATTGAGAAAAAAATTAACGAAAGACACAAATTTAACGTGGAAAAAACCGACAGCCTTCTATTAATTCACGTTATTAAGAAACTTAATACCTACACGCACGAAAAAATATATATATCGATTCATTTCCCCTCCGTAGTAGGACTAGTCACCATCAAAAAGGCAATTTTTCTATTAATTTTTTCGAGGATAAGATCAGGAAAAAAGTCTTCGATTCTTCCTCCTTCTCCACCAAGGTCGGCTGTTATTTCGATCTTGAGCAGAGAGCACGAGGTGGATAGGAAAACGGTTTTAGAGAGACTGAGGAAACAAAAAGGAAGGAATATTGAAAAAGAAAGAGACGAACGACTAGAGAGAAATAAGGAATCGACACGGCATCGGGGTCCCCACTATCAAACGCTTCATTTACGTTCATCCGGAAGAACAAAAGAATAACTGGAGGCGATTTTTCCTCCTTCCCCTCTTCTTACGGCTCAGTGGTATCCCCCAGCATGTACACCCCTTTTCTCAAAGTCCCTAACCATCTATACTGCACCATACATCCTCAACCTTTTACTCCACCACGTCCCAACCTCCCACCTCAGTCCTCTCCCTATCAGTTTCGATAATAGCGGAAAACTTTTCCAATCAACTGGTCGGGTCAGAATCTTGACTTTTCTTCCTCTTTTTTTTCATCCCTCATTTCACCCTCCAAAAACCTCTTCCCTCCCCCGAAATCCTTCCCCATTTTCAATTCTCCCACTTTCTTCGAAAAAAAAACCTCTCCTCGAGCAATCCCCGGTCCACAGTCTCTCTTTAGTCCTTCAAAAAGATTCCTCACTCTCCCTCTTACGGAAGAACTGCTCGAATTTTTTTCATTTCAACTTCCCTGAATCCCCAGCCTACGTCTCAAACGTTAGTGTTGAATAATAAGTGTTTGATTTTTTGTAACACGCGGTTCTCTCGAGCAGTGGATAAGAATATGCCAAAAGTATAATTAAAATGAATTATAAACAATTTTCACAGCTAATTATATACTTTACTCATTACTTAAAATAGCAGGAATTGAAATCATGATACATTGTTGGGGAGGAAATCAATTTTCATTGAATCAATCATGAATGAACGGTGATAATAACTGCCATATACAATAATATGCCCAATAACTTAAAGTATCTAACTAAAATAAGTGAAATTAAAAAATAGCTTTGAAAATGTCAAATAATATGGATTCAGAGGTTATATTCCAAACTTTTTCTATCGTATAAAATATATAGACATGACTTATAACACAATAAAGATTTATGAGATCAAAATAGATACCTGTTGACAAGCTACATGTAGAGATAGCTCATCGCCACCTAAACCGGACTCTTATGTAGTGTTATAATATCTTGATAGGTTTTTATAATTGATAATGTTTCTACATCTACATCTACATACTACCCCGCGAGCCGTCGCTTGGGCGTGTGGCAGGGGGTGGTAGATCACCAGCCGTGTAAAGATGTAAAAGTTTTGGAGGTGAAATGGTGACATGTCCTATGAAAGTGTGTTTGGAGGAGCTCAGTTTTTATTGTTGTGGCTTATTGTGCACGGAAAGAACGAGTTTTTGTAGCTATCTGTTGGGCAGAGTATCTCTCTTATTTTATCGCATCTGTCAGACCTAGAAATATAGTGAGGAGTAATGATAATATTCTCTATGTCGCTCTGAAAAATATCAGTTCTGAATTTATCAAGCAGCCTAAGCCTCGTGTGCTGCCTCCAAGTCTCTAGGGGCTCCCATCTTAATCCCTCTAACAGTTGTGCAACACTATATGTTCGTTAGTAACATTTTTTAACGAAGCGTACTGCTTTTCTTTGTACTTTGTTAATTTTTTTTTGTAAAATCTTTATGACAAGGGTCCTAAATGCTCACGGCGTAGTCGAGGTGTGGCCTTACCAGAGCGAAGTAGCATCTCTCTTTTACTTTTTCATCCGAGGACCTTCCTATTATACGCTAAACAAAACCAAGTTCCTTTAATGCTGTGCCGCATCTTTTGTATGTGTTCCCCCTGATATTTCAGAAGTTATGGTAATTCCAAGATATTTAACTATATCAGAAGATTTATGTATCAGAAACACCAGTTCTGAATTTCTCAAGCAAGCTAAGCCTAGCGTGTAGCCGCCGAGTCTCTAGGGGCTCCCACCATAATCCGTGTGAAATTGAGTAATATTCCCACCATTTTTAAATTTACTAGCGAATCCCTGCTGTAATTTAAGTCAAAAAGCGGTAGTTCCACGCAAATGGCGCTGCAATCGGCCCTTATGGCTGGACAAATGTGGTCGTTAAAAATATATTCGTGGGATAATCTGCATAGTTAGTACCTTAACTTTGGTTTTCAATGTATAACCCTTTCCATCAACAAGTGAAGGATTTTTTGTACTGAATAAATAAAAATGTGTAACATGGTACTTGTCTTGACTCGCATAGTGAAGCTAGAGCTTCATTTTACATGTATATACTGCCCTGCGATCCGTCGAGTGGGTGTGTGACATGGGGTGTTAGGATACCCTCCGTGTAAAGATGTAAGGTTTTGGGAGGCGAAATGATGCCGTGTTATATGGGAATGTATTTAGTTGAGTTCAGTTTTTATTGTGGTCGCTGATTGTGCGCAGAAAGAACGAGTTGTTGTACCTATCAGTTCGGCAATGTATCTCTCTTATTTTATCGCTTCTATCAGACTTAAAGATGCAGGGAAGTAGGTACTGAAGTAATTACCTGGGAGCAGAATAGAGTGGAGTGCTGCTGTAAACCTTTTTACGTCAACTATCATTCTGATAATGCCAGCTATGCCGTGTCAGAAGAGTGTCGGAATGCTAACCGCGCAAAGGAGAACGTCGCACTTATAAAGCTTTTTTCCTTCCTTGAATTCGAGATAAATCGCAAGCATTCGATTTTATTTAAAGATGGCCTGCACATTCTCAAAACCTCATCCCCAAATATCTCATCCTGTTTTCCTCTCCCATTCTCAACCTTTATCTTCAGTTTTCTTTATTCCTTTTCTCGCTTCCTTTCATTCGCTTACCCGCTCGACCGCGTGCATATTCATTCAGTGCCGAATGTCATGCGACGACGCTCTATTTTTGTTCCTCTTCGGGTCTTCCGCCATTTTCTGTGTTTCAGCGCATGCGCCGCCACGCAATTGGCTGTTCCGGTTACCTTCCGCGCTGTGCTTTGCTTCCCCCACCTCCATCAAGCGGCGTCGGGCGCGAACGTGCATCGGAAAAAGGCTCCGGAAGAGGTTTTTAAGGAACGAAGAGGAGACGACGGGCAGAGAAGCAGTACAACTCATGAATAAAATTGCACCCACGGGCTTGATTTGTGTCTTTAGGTGGCTTCCCTGAAGCGTGCCGTTCTGCCCACCCACCGGCTAACGGTTTTTGCTATTAAAATGGCCCAGATACGAGCTCTCGCTCGTTTAAATGCGGAAAGAATTCGATGTATACACAATTTAGAGCGTTAGAATGTTCTACGTAAATATTAATTTAAAAAAGTGATAATTAACAGGAAGTACCCGTGACATAACTGGAGGAGTTTATTGCATGTTACGTTTCCATGTGAGCCTATTCATAGAGCTATTCGTGAATTGTTATTCGTGAAGGCGCTGATCACGCCGTCTCTTTGAGCCTATTTAGAACACTGAAATTTTTTGCAGCCCTCTGTAGATAGCTTAATACGTTTCTTACATTTACACTTTTGTATCATTTCACCATGTTAACTATTTCGGTAAGAATTGACTTTCAAGTAAGATCTGATGCTTTTCCGGCGTAAGAGTTCGAAATGCTTGAGTCGAGCATCGAAACGTCGGTAAAATGGATCTACTCACCAGGACGCAAGCCCGTGGAAACTGAGAAAATCGACTTTCAAATCTTATGAGATACTTAAATATTTTCATAAAATGCTGAAATTCGACACGAGTTACCACTTAGAACTCTAGCATTCCTTTTATACCATCATCATGGATATGCACTATCATAACTTACGCACATTATGAATTCAGCTTGAAACGAGGTTCTACCACGTAAACGATATAAGCATTTTCACATAAACCGAGTTTTAAACTTTATAGCTCCATTTTTAACTTGAGTCACACCAGTTTTACGCATTTGAATACATACTTTACTTGGCAGCCAAATTCTTCCATGGCGTTTGAAAGAAGAGGTAGAGATAATATATCGAAGAGGGAAGCTTTCACTTTTTGGAAGGACGTCATAATGATCAAGATGAAGTTTGTGACTTCCAAAGTTTATTTAAGAGTTACCGACCGATTTCGGCTGTCAAGCCATGTTCAGCACTTTTCTCACACAGTTCATGGCCACAAGCCATCATTTCTCTCACAGTTAATGTACCTGAAGATGTCTTCACAGCCGAAACCGGTCGGTAACTTTTATATAAATTGTGGTAGTCACAAGCAATATCTTATTACAGATAAGCAAACTTAACCGACTACATTCTACCACTGCCACCGAATAGTTGAAGTATTTTGATGACTTATAGACTCTAATGAGTATCGTGGTTAGAAATTGCATACCTTAAAGGATTAAACTAGAGTATAAAGTGGTCACCGACTGAAACCTTGGTGTCGTCTTTAAAGAGGTATGCCAAACTTTTAAGGATTGGGGACGAATAGGGCTGCCGATAGTAAACAGGAAGAAAGTGGTAAATATAAGTGACGAGAAAAGAGGATTAAAAAAATGACATCAACAGCATCGTCAGCTAGAGAATCCTTTTCTCTCACAGTTAATCTCACTATTTAATATTTGCTTTTCTGTCACTATAACTTAAACGAAATAAAACAGAACTAAATGTAGGAGTTCTTGTTCAGGAAAGAGGGGGCGGACCAAGTTTCCCAAGAATACAACATGAAGTCAATAAGACGAAGACTAAAATCCTAATATGCGGAAGAGAGAAGCTGAATGCAGAAGTCACCCTGAGAGGAGAAAAATTAGAGCAAGTGGATTCCTTCACCTATCTCCTAAGAAGATAGGACTACAAACTGGGAAACAATATGTGAAAACATTCGTGTGGAGCGTAGAACTCTACGAATCGGAAGCATGGACAAATGGAAAAGTTGACCAGAAAAGAACAGAAGCCTTCAAAACTTGGTGCTGGATGAGGATGATGATGATAAAATGGACGGAAAAAATAAGAAATAATGAAGTTTAGCGAAGAGTAGAAGAGGAAAAAACCATATGAAACGGCATGTAGAAAAGAATAACTAGATGGGTTGGACAAACCCTGAGACACTATGGATTTGTGAATAACATTATTGAAGGCTAAATAGAGGGGAAAGTCCCCAGATGAAGACCCAGGAATAAGTTCACCAAAAATATGGACCAAATAAAATGGTAAGTACATAGGAAGAGCTAACAGGATGTAAGGGAAGGGTGGAGAGCTGCAGTCAACCAATCGTAGGATTGAGCGACTATTGAATGATGATGAAAGGGGAGGTAATAGGATATGAATAGTTGTAATGTGATTGGGCACCGATTAACGTCTAATCAGTGAAATATCAGAATTCGTTCGTTTAGCAGCTTGAAGTTACCATTAGTTAAAATAAAAAATAGTCCACGGCGAGTTCTGATGGCCATAAATACTCAGGTATGCGCAGGAATAAGCCACGGTTCTGCTATCAATAAATGAAATTGATTTCAAGTCATACTTCTTCACTTTTATTAAACTTGATTTAGGTAAATTACATGGAATTATAAAATTTTCATATCTAAATTACTCTGCATTTGGGTGGTAAAAATTGAAATACAGCGAGAATGGCGGTTCGAGCACTTTTAGAGGCCAAGCCAGGTGAATGATTTTTGGCTCAACGATTACTCACATTCGTATTCCCTCTACTGTAACACTGAATCTTATTAAGTCTTATGTTTAAACAATAAATACATTGATACGTTCATGAATACAAGTTGCAGCAAGCAATTATAAAGAAAGAAATCGCCATGGAAAAGTGTGGAAATTGACGGTAAAATTTTCCTTTCCTAGGTTCGGAGGAGGCAGAAGAGATGGATGGAGGACGTGTTGAAAAGAGAGGGAATATTGAAAAGAATTAAAGGGGGAAGAACACAGGGGAAGCGTGGAAGAGGATAGGAATTCCGGACGAAATTAAAAAGGATGACGATATGAGGATTTTAAGCGGGATCCAATGGCAGATAATGTCTAAGAGGGAAAGCAGAACGATATATGCAATAAATTAGGACGTAAGAATAAGTACTGTCCTAAAACCTAACAATCAGCTGGTAGAATACTGAAATAACCACTGAATTCCTAAATATGGAGTCATATCTTTTACCCGTGCGGATGACTGTTTACAGTGTTGATTTATGTCGCTTAAAAATGATTTTATTATATCAAACATTTATTTGTCCCTCTATGGACGGAAGTATGAAACATGAATAAAATACTATACTGAATAAAATGCTGATACTGCATAAGTTTTTAAAAATTGCTACTAAGCATTGAAAAAAATGCAATTTATATGATAGTAACATTTATTTTGAAATGTGACGTATTTTTATTGTATATATTTAATTTAAAATAAGACTTTACAAAATAATATTTACGCAAGGTTCAACTTCAACATTACCTTCATAACGTACTAATTTCAAACTTTCCCAATTTTTTTTCGTATGACAGCTAAAACTATTTATTTCAGAGCTCCACCACGTACGCCATCGTCAGTGAATAGCGTCACTTATTCTTCTATTCAAATTGTTTGACAAACCACCGAAAGAGGCGCAACTTTCCACACGATCAATCCGAAGCGTTACAATTCTGTCTAGCGTAGCAACTAAATGGAAAAGCCTCCTAGAAAGCAGATATTTTAATGATTTTGAAACGTAACAAATTTGACTCGCTCTTCTATAGAGGGTTAAAGTGTGATTTTAGGTAAAAGACGGGTTTTAGAAAGGGTGCGGCAAAGAACAGACAAAGTCTGTTAGAAGAAGGGAAGTTGCTACAAAAAAGTTTCTGAGTTTTTCCGCAGTCTCAATAGACGTCAAGATAATGGAAATGCAAGTGTATGAGATGTGGGAGAGGGAGTGGGAGGGGGAGGGGCGGACTTGACGAGGACGTGCGAGAAGTGGTCGACCCGAGGAGCAAGGAGCAAGTGGTTAAAAAGAAACGTAATAAGGAGAAAGGACGAGGGAGGCGGGATGTCCTCAGCGGCGACAATAAAAGCATTCCTTTCCTCGCGGTCGCGGGGCGAGAAGAAATGCAGCGAGTTAGAGTGCGTGCGGCGTGCACTCACGTCTATCTTTGCGCCCTTCTTGAAGTGCCTCCCAGAGAATTGTGGGCGGACGACGGATCTGTCACTTCTGGGATGACGTCGTCCGAGGGAGAGAGGCAGCAACTTCCGAGACCGACCTCCTCCCCCCCACCGTTGTCTCCCACTCCACGCATTCAAACGCAAACACGAACAAACACGACGACCACGCGACGGCTGGGAGGCTTTGCATTCCCATCACTTAGGGGGTCTCCAGCGAGGAAGAACAAGAAGAGAGAGAGACTTAAGATGTCCGGTCGCCTGAAGAGGGCTCCATTGTTTGGGAAGCTGCTTCAAGCTCTTCCAGCGAGTCCCTGGAGTAATCCAATTATCCCATGAAGAGATTTCATCTCCCCTCCCCCCCGTACTCTCCGTGAAATGACGAGGAGCGAAATTCGCACTTGAGACGTATTCATCGTAACCCGCGTGGGGCTAACAGCTAGTTTAACACAAGACAGGATACATCTAAATAGGTACAACCCAGAGAGCCGCCGCAGATGCCACGGGACGTTATGACAAAAGGGGAGGGGATAGGGTAAAGGAATAGGAAAAGGTAGGGGACGAAAATGAATTGAATGTTAACCAGGTGTCTTAACACACTATATACATTCAGGCCCCACTTCGTGAATCACATAATTGTGTGAAACTCACAGTGGAAAAATCATTCGCTTGGACTGGGAATCGAACCCAGATCCCTCGATTTCGCGCCGTGGAAAAATCATTCGCCTGGACTGGAAAGCCCACTTTGTGGAAGTTAATAGCATACATACTTAAAGAATACAATTTAGTTCTTTTCCACAGAATATTATTTTGAATGGTATGACGCTTTTTACCGACTTGCGGCATCATCAGGTACAAAATTCAGGCAATCACAGTACAGACATATATACAAAAAGGTAGACGGAATGGGGAGGGAGAGGGAGGGTGTAGGCGGGGGTAAGGGAGGAGCACACAGTAGTATGTGAAGAATATGTTCAGAGACGCGATGCTGTACTTGACAGAAATTTTGAGGTTAAGTTTCATCTTCAACACCATGCTTCACGAAAACACTCTTCAGATTCAGGCTTCACTTCGTGGATGTTAATTGTATCCATACTTAAAGAATAGAATTTTGTACTTTTCCAAAGCATTTTATTTCGGATGGTACGACGCATTTCGCTGACTTGCGGCATCAGCAGATACAGTCTTAAGGTACTCGCTCCGTTGTTGCTGTCATCACTACTGTCACGTGAAAAGATTGAATCTTCACACCAATGGCTTCAGAGATGTATCTCTCTTAGTTTATTATATCCGCTGGTTCTTAAGATTAAGTACATAAGAATAAAGTACGATCTTTGCCAACATAGTGGCACTCCATCACAACATTCATAAACTCGCGAAACTTTTACAGACAACAGATATTTTCACGCTCCACAAAGACCCAGTTTCAATGTCTAAGCAATGAACTGATGACGATGCTTAGACATTGAAACCCGGGTCGTTGTGGAGGGTGATTTTGTTCTGTGGACTGCAAAGGTTTACAAGTTAATAAATATAACGTACGAGACTAAAAAAATATGTATTGGGGGATAAAAATGGAGGCTACATCTAAAAATTTTGCCTTGATGGAAAGTATGCTCCTCATTCCAAATAAATGAGATTTGGCCTTATTGCCAATTTCATCTTTTTTTAGAGTTGTATAGAAATTTACACACGAATTGAGATAATAGAAAATTACATGAAAGAAAAATATACTCTCTGTTTCACTACAAAAACGTTTCTCGCTAATAATTACTTTTCACGTAGATGCTACCCCGACTTTGTTTTATATATCTAGATATTCGGTTTTTTAACGTTCTTCAACGCAATCCGATGCCCAACCACCATTGCTCTCTATTTATTCACAGGCCTTCTGGCAACTGCTTTTCTCTTATTGCCATTTCTATTCTTTCTCTCCTATAAATTCTAGGCCTTCCTCATTTTTTCTACCTTCTGCATTCCACACTTAAATTTGCTTAGGTAATCTCTCGTTCAACACACGTTGTATTTGACCAAACCACAAAAGCTGTTTCTTTGCCATCGACTATTGTTTGGGTGACTCCTATCATATTTCTTAAAATCTCTTTCGTGATTCTTTCCGTCTGGGATAAATTAATGCTATAAAGATACTAATTTTATTGGCCGACCATGTTCAACACTGAATTCTCATTATCAAGGTTATAAAATAAAAAAACTTGAAGGAATCAAAATGGCACATGATCGATGAGCCAAAATCTCTATTTCCTTTACATTTGAATTTACAATCAAAGAATTGTGCCTCTTTGAACATTAAACTATCATTCATTGGGACTTTTACACCCAACAATGCTGAACTGAATATTATTCATCGAAAAGTACAGATAATCCTCAGCAAAATTGAACTCATACCAGGGAAGACTCACTCGATCCCTTTACGTTTCTCAGGGGGCTAATCCGATGAGTGCTTTCTGGAGTCGGGAGATTGAATAAATGCCGAGTATGGGCGAAGAGGAAATCATATAACTTGATTGTTTGTCTTCTACTTCTGAAGGGTAAATTTCACCATGGGGAAACATCCATTTCTCAGAAATGTTTTTGCATCGTGGAAGTTCCTTTGATGGCTAACTCTCCCAATATCACTGTTCGCCTATTCAACAATTTGCGAGCGCTTGCCTGGTAGTAACATATGCATACTACGAATTATATAGTGCCATCATCATTAGTAGCTGTTGATCCAAATATTGGGTTCCACGAAGCTCTCTTCAGAAAACTAAACCGGGGAAACACGTTGATGGAGAGAAAAATCAGCATCCTACGGTTTGCTGACGAGAAAAGCAATTATGGCACAGAAGAAAGATAATGTGACGAGCATGCTGACATGGTGTTCTATTTTGCTCATTACTGTACTTGTTTGTTGATATCTTTACAATTGTTTCCTAGCTCTATTATGTTTGTAGCATTATCAATTTCATTATGTAATTATTCATGTAATGGAGGGACTCAACTCCTTTGTGTTCATTTAGTAATCCCTCACTACAATTAACTGTGGATAGTGTTGTATTCATGATTTGCTTATTATGTAATTTATTTCCTGATATTAGAGGACAAATCGCCCTAGATCAATAAATTCAATTTCATTCACATATTTTGGATTATTACTATTGCTATATTATCAATGCTGGCATATTTTACTTCTTAGATGTTAGGTGGAACCTACACAACGTTTGTTACAGATCGTCCTCAGGACCAGTTGAAGGAGAAAGTATTTTTGGAGAAAACAGATCTTAGATCTATTAATAGAAAAAATAAATAAGAAATTAGAATAAATATTATTTTACAAACACGTTAAAACTGATAATATGAACTGACTCTAGCACCATTTCTACTGAACTGCAGGTAGGCGTCATGATAATATTCTCTGTGTCGCTCTAAAACACACCAGTTCTGAATTTCTCATGTAAGCTAAGCCTAGCGTGTAGCCTCCGAGTCTCTAGTGACTCCCGCAGTAATCCCTCTAAAAGTTGTGAGACACACCAGTTTTTAATAAAAGGTGCTGCTTTTCTTTGTATTTTATTATTTTTTTGTTAAATCTTTATGACCAGGGTCCCAAATGCTTGCGGCTTATTTGAGGTGTGGCCTAACCAGAGCGAAGTAGCATCTCTCTTTGACTTCTTCATCCGGGGACCTTCGTATTGTTCACTTAACAAAAACTTGTTTCTTTAATGCTGTGCCGCATTTGTTTTGTGTGTGTGTTCCCCAAGTAATATCAGAGTTAACGCAATTCTTAAGATATTTCTCTGTATCTAAAGATGTTTACTCCAACCACTATATACGTATAGTATTTGTGAGATGACTTTCGTTTAATTGAACTGTGGTGAATTTACTAAAATTTAATTCCGTATATACGTCTGGGCGAATCAACGACCAACATTTACGAAGTATGAAAATAATATGAGGCATCAAGCTTGATGGCATGCACACTAATGTAGGCATTTTACGAAGTAACTAGCTTTATGGCGCAAGTGACCTCACAGTCAGTTCTCTCTTTCACCTCCAAAATAATCAAATGAGTTCGTTTCTTCCACTTTGCTATCTTCAATTGAGCACCCCTTTCTCCACAGCTCTCCAGCGGTTCACGAGAGTAGGTTACACGTAAATGGACCGGGGCCGGCCTCTATTCCCAGTCGCAAAAACCCTAAGGAGAAGAATCCTGCCGGGAATTCTCAGCTTCCGAGGACGTCTCAGGGTTACTCCAAAAGACGTTCCCTTGTTTATCCTTTCGTTCGACTTAACCGTATACACTCCCATCTCTCAATGCTTTTATACCCTCTATTTTGTTCGTCATTCCATTCTCACGATCCCACCCGCTCTTCTTCTGTCTGTGTCCTTCCACTTGGCCTCGCGAGACCCGATTTTATTTACAAATTGAATGCCGACGGGGTTCTTTGTATGAATCCTTCACCATTGTTCCTTAAGTGATTTTTTTCTACTCTCCCCATCCTGAAAGGGGACTTTCTTCCCCTCCTTCCAATGAAATACCCCCGAGGAAATGGCAGACGGATGGGAGAGAGTAGCATGTTAGCGGGTTAGAAGGGAATTTTTCTTTCCTCCTCAATACTGCCTCCAGCAAGCGGAGTGATTCGTAGCCATAAGAATGGGAGTGAATCTAATTAGACCCCATAGTCTGAGAGAGTGCTCAATATTCCTCCACCCTCAGCCCTCGGATCGGTTTTGTGTCTGTATATATATCTGTACACATACATACGTGTGAGACGGCTCCAATTCTTTTCATTCGTACCCCTAATCCGTTACAACAGTTTCTCTTTTTTGCATTTTGAAGGCAGCATATCCTCCTTCACGGGTCTGCTTTTATCTCCTTTTACTTATGGAACGATTCTTTCATCCATTCATGTATCTGTGAGAGTTTTGTTTGCCCTTAGATGTGGAATAATCCTTCAGAGATAGAAGCTCGGCGTCTTTCAACAATTACTCACGCGAACTTTACCCTAAACGATCGGAGATGCGGTGAACGTAATAAGCCGATGGTGTGCTCAGATCGCATTGAATCATACCTTCTTTACTGAAACGCATATATCTTTGAGCGAAAATCAAGCATATGAGGAAACACTGCCAGGGCATTGCGTAAATTAATATCTATCAATGTTCACATTGGTCGCCGCACAGCTACAGTCCGCGTTACATGTTCATTGGACCTTTCAAATATCTACCTGGCAATATTTGAGAAATCTTGCCTTGAAAATCCTTCTTTGATTAAGGAATATATCCTCTGTATAGATGGACACTGCAGGGGCTCGCAAATACCCGTGAGAGGTTTAGTTTAACCATTTCAAGATTAACATTTTGTGTTATTTTGTGAGTTGTGCTATTCTTGAAGATTAACTTTTTTTGCATGTTTTCGATTAATATAAGAATATATTTGGTGAATGTTGTTCTTAATGTATGCGTAAACCATTTTAAATAGAAAATTTTGTGAGGACTAAGGTGTTGCCACTGAAATCGAAAAAATTGAAAGGATAAACTTACCACCATGCGCGCAAATTTTAGGATCTATTTTAAACAATGAGCCATCCTTTACAAAATATTTACCAAATAATAATACCCGCTTGTGAGTTAAATATTCTTGTGAACTCTTTAAAACACGGCACCACAAATGTAAACAAACAAAATGTAACTTAATATTAGTGATTACCTTCATATGAAGGCTAAGGAAACGGATGAGAAACTTATCCTGATGACGAAGAACTGACTTTAACATCCGTTAAGTGCCCTCAGTGATTAGGAAAAATAGTTATAAACGGAGGATTTTTAGGTTATTAACAGTTGATTTTCCGTAAATGTTAACCAAGGCTAATACACGATAGCGCGCGAATTGAGTTTTTGCTCTACTTTACTTAAGTAGCGTTTGACTTGTGAGAATAATTTTGGTGTTATAGTGCGTCGTCAAATAACTAATTTCGCATGAAATTGGCTAGAATTTCATTAGGGACCCCCAATGGTGGAAATACCACATGCATTTTGGTGTGCTTAGATACCCAAGTGGGTGTGTGGAAGAATTTCAACAAATAACATAGAGAATAGCTATTCCCCGATTTAATTTGCAATTTAATTGACACTAGGTGAATTGTACTTTAATTAAAGGCTTATTTTTATAACACAATAATTCAATATCTGCCGTAATTTTATTAACAGCTAACCATCAATTATGAGCTAATGGACTAAATACAGAGGTCATATGTACTCTGACACCTATGGAGAGGATAAATTATAGTGATTTCTTGGTATTTCTATGAACTACATTTTCGTTACGAAGAAATACTGAAGACAGCCAATGTGTTAAAAAAAGATGAACTGTGGGAGTATTTTTTGGAATTGAACGGGTAAAGCTACGGTGAACTACTGATTAAAGAGAATAAATTATAAATACATGCATTGATTTGACAGTTATAATGCAAGTTTTTAAACTGGAAACCTTAAAATTAAGTACATCCTGGTTTCAAGCTGAAGGACCACGGGTTCAAATCCTGTATGTTTCAAACAACTCTAATTCTCAGCTAATATTCCTGACATATATAGAGTGGAATTATTATCATACAGAGGAGAATATACATTAGATAAATATGAACTGGAATGACTTGAAAAGAACGAAAGCATCATTAGGGGTATTGTAATCGATGCTTTTCTCATTTGATGGAAAATGTTATCTAAGAATCTGTCGAAGTTAAATGGAATCAATATCCGATGATCCTCTTAAATGCTCCATAACTGTTCATCTTCTTTCACATTACAATGGAAGTAGCTACTAGCATTTTGAAGGTTAGAAGATAGGTAGAAAGAATTTTGCTGGGGTTTTCCCTTTCAATCCGTTAGTCGTAAAGGAATATTCCAAACACCAGATTTTGACATAGACATAAAAAACATATAAACATATTTAACATAAAAAAGCAAGCCTCATGGAAGTTTTTGAAAGAGATATTACAGTCTCAATATATATGTGCAAACGATATGTTATCCACAACTGGTAGGTATTTTTGAAAAATATATTGGACCAGTCGCACTGATATCAACGTATTTATCATCTAGATAATTGGCAGCTACGGGTGACGAACAGAAAAAAATTCCTTAACTTATTTGCAAACTTTTTCCTAAAGATTTGTGTAAGAGCATATTTGAAAAATATATTGGGCCAGTTGGACCAACGTCAACGCATTTTCCATCTATATATTCAGCAACAATGGGTGACGAACAGAAAAAAATGTCTTAACTATTTGCAAACCTTTTCCAAAAGATTCGCGAAAGACAAAACTGAGGCAGACGAGGCATTTAGATAAACTGGCCGAGCACACCACACGCTGGCATCATTTGCACAGCCTCATGGGAGACCGTCAGAGAGGAAAGGGATATAGAGAGAGAATTGAGATCCTCTTGTTGATTGATTGCTCAGTCCCGCTTAGTAAAGGATTTTTCGCTCGTCCCATACAGTTTTAAATA
Source organism: Ceriagrion tenellum (assembly GCA_963169105.1). Lineage (NCBI taxonomy): Eukaryota > Metazoa > Arthropoda > Insecta > Odonata > Coenagrionidae > Ceriagrion > Ceriagrion tenellum. The sequence continues at coordinate 56,282,849 of OY720641.1, forward strand.
GCAATTCCGCAGTTTGCTCAGCATGCGAATGGGAAGTCTGGTGACTGAGAGCTTTACTCACCGACCACCTCCAAATAGCCGACTTGACTCTTCATCGGGTCCGTGTTTATCTGACACATATACCATCCCCTGTCCGATTCCCGCACGTCCTTTATCTGCAAATACCACGTCCTGTGGTCGCTGTGGGTCAGTCCGATCCGGTGGTTCTTCGTTATCACATGGCTGTGGATGGTGAGGATTGTCTGCGTATCCACCCTGAGCCACGCCACCTGAGAAAGGGAGAAGACAAGAGATAGGAACTGATGAATTTACAACCGAGTCTTACAGAAGTAGCGAGACATTCTATTTGCGGACTTAAATCTCTCAGGATTCTATAGCCCACAAGAAATCTTTATACGATTGAAATTTTACGATTACATAATGCTAAAAGTGAGAACACGTCTATTGCTTAGAAATAAACAAAATTTTTACAAAATCAATATAATTTTTCAGCACATTAACCTGGAAAGGTTAACCGTGCCCATAAAACCTATTCTTTTGTATGAAGCCTAAAATATGAAATATTTTACCTGAAAAAATTAAGAACTAAAGGTGAATGGTTGACTGAGTGAGATTTTCAAAGAACGTTTCTCAGCAAAATACTTAAATCCGAATATGTATATTTAATGCATATTTTTAAAAATTCTTTATTACTCTAAACTGCGCTAATTTATTTATAACAGCCTTTTTATTATCCGATAATGGTGGCTCAGCTGAGGTAGTAGGATAGGAATTCACATGTCCAAACTTAGTATGCCACATAGAGCCACGTATAAATATGCAACAAATATGTTGTTTCACACTTTTTGGGCGAATGAAGCTTATTATTAATACACAATACCTAGAAAAAGAAATAAAAAATAAGGCCATAAAAGATTTGTATTCACAGGAAGCAAACTTAAAATCGAAAGTCAGTGAATGCTTTGATGATGTAAAATCAAGGTAAGTATGTTGGAATCCTTCCCGATTTATGAAATCAAATATAGCAGCTTTGCACTCAAATGTAGGTAAAAGGGTTTCACTTGAAACGTAAGTTAACCTAAAGCTGTTATAATCCACCAATTAAGTCGCATAGTATCATCTCAATATAGGAATAGAATCATCTCTCGGAAATAAGATGACTAAGACAACTCAGGGTTTAAAACAGTCGAACGATTATTTAAATAGGATAGTTCACATACATTTTTTAAAATTCTTGTGTAACTAATTGTAGGTTAATTTATAAAATCTAAAAAGAAAAAAATTACGGCAAAATTTGGCTAATAAGCTTATTATTAAAGATTGATATTTGAGAATCCTGAAATTAAGCACTATCAATTAGCCGAGCATGCTTATTTCCCATTTTTCTACAGTAAAATAATATATTATTAGTAATATATGAGTTTATTTCGTGACAAAAAAGAGAACCTAGAGGTTTTAACAATAAATATGTAGTTAATCAATTAATAATGACAATACCAACTATGTTTCAATCCACTGAGTTTAAAAAAAAATTATTGATACAATTAGTTTCATCACTGCTGAGTCATCATCAGGTACCTAAATACGTTATCTCTCTCAAAATATCTCATTCTAGAAAAAAATTAACTATCACCCAGATAAAATGAGAGTCGAACATAGACTATAGTCACTTTCTGTTCGTGGAAAGTACGCATTTTTGTACCAATATTTATCTTTTTTGGCTGAATGCTTTGGCATCAATGTATCTCTTTTGTTTTATCACTCCCCAAAAATGTAGTGAGGCATCAAAATGACATTCTCTGTGTCGCTCTAAAATGAACATGTTCTGAATATCTCAAGCAAATAAATCCTCGTGTGTTACCTTCAAGTCTCAAGCCTAGACTCTCTAAAGGATGAGGCACACTATATGTTTGAATGTAAAACCCTATCCACGCAGAGCTGGGTGCTTGAAGAATTGAGAGCAGACGAGTGTCAGTATCACACGGAGGATATTTCATTGATTTCGCAGTTTACCTATAAAACATGTAGACGTTACATAATACGTGAATTACACAGAGGAACTGATGTAAGCAAGATTCCTTCTTTACGCGTATAGTATTGCCACAGAAACAAACCGTGGCATTTAGATTAGACACACCAATCACTTGCAGTTAACCTTTGTCTTCCCTATTCCAAGTATTTACCGAAGAATGATAATGACCAAATAAACGGAAAAAAGTACTCAAGGAGAATTTTCAGGAAAATTTGGAGAGAAAGGAAGAAATACAAAATTCTGAAATGAAGGAGAGGCAAACTTGTCGGATAATATTTGCAAAAAAAAGCCGAATGAAAAGAAGATTGGAAGGTGAAATAAATAGGAGGGGTTAACGAGAGGAAGACCAAGAATGAGATGCATCACGCAAATCACGATGGACGTCAAAGTGAATAACTATGTAGGTATGAAGCGTTTGGCAAAAAGCAGAGTTTGACTGGAAGGTTGTACATAACCAGTCTTCGGATTAGAGACTTCTGATGGTGACGATTCCCACTTTACCTTTCATAACTGGTGTCCCAATAGTGGTGATTCGTTTTGCCAATTTTTTCTCGAAGCAAAATGTAATTCCCGGCAAAAGTGGCCGACCCACATGGACACTAATGCTATAAGGCGACAGTGAAGGTATATCTTCCGCATGGTTCAATTTTAGTTGATTACAGTTTACCGAAGAATGATGAAGATCAAATAAACAAAAGTGATTACTTAAGAAGACTTTCTACGAAAATTTAGGGAAAAAAATGAGAAAATTCTGATACGAAGGAGACGCAGACTTGTCGGATCAATTTTGACAGCACTACAACTACCTTCTTCAGATCTGAATTGAGGATGTAGGCGTTTGCATCCGCCTTATACAGCGACTGATTTCCAGCAAATGGAGTCGGTTGCGCTCTATTGGTTGTCGTTTCTTTCTTCCTTAAAAAAAACCCTCATTTCGTTTTCACGGTTTTCGAATTTTTCATCTTTTTCACGATTTAGATGACCTCTGTGATAAGTTTGGGGAAGTAGAGGCTCTCTTAAGAGATTAATTTTGCCTCGTCAGAATGCATGTTATTGCAAGGTGCACTCCAGGTGTGCTTATCCAGAGACCCCGCGGAAGCCTTCGAATTTATGACAGCTATAATTTTTTTCCAAATCGGATAATGAAACTTTTAGGGCACTGTTTTAACTATCTCCGCCACGCGCCCCGTGGGCGGCTCGAAGGATAGTATGTCAGTGTATTTTGGCTAGATCAGTGGTCGGCAAACTCATTAGTCAACAGAGCCAAATATCAACAGTACAACGATTGCAATATCATTTGGGAGCCTAAATGTTTAAACTTAAACTACATAGGTAGGCAAACTGTTATTAACTTAATTAGGGTCCACCTAAGCGGGCTTTTACTAAAATCGTCCTCAATCTGATTGAGGTACGTTTGCTGACGTCGACCCCTTTCAACTTTCCCATTCACACTCGTCTTGCATATTTGTTTCATCTCTCTCCTTTCCTTATACTCCAGGTGTCCAAACCATCTTAACATACCTTTCTCTGTCCTTAACACTGCATTTTCTTTCACTCCACAACGATACCTAAAATTATCTTAATAAACTTTACTTAAAGTTATTAGTCTTAGTTAAACTATAGGTTCGTTGAATATACATTGGTATCATACTTAATAACGACAAAATTAAGTACGTGCGCGCCAGCACGTGGTATGAGGAAAAGCCGCACTTAAAGGGCCAAAGAACCTTATGAGTCTCGCGAGCCGCGGTTTGCCGACCACTGGGCTAGATAAACCGAGTAATACGACAGTAATGAGCGTTTGATTCCAATGATCCATTATTTTTTTCAGGTGAATGATCTCCACTGTCCTTACTTCCTTCCAGGACACGGAATCTCACTGTTTGTAGATCTAAAAATGAAGAAAAAGCCCTCCCAAACTTTCACGGGGATCCCTCTCCATGTCATCCACTTAAACCCCTCCGAACCTCAGACACTACTCTTGTCACCCTGTGGTCTCTTGAAAATGCGTTGTCCTGCACCATTCCTCAAACAACCTCTTCACAGCTCGTCGGATCTTCTAAAAAAATTGAAAAAAAATCAACCCTCCCATGTATTTCTTCCCATTGTTCCTTCGACCCCCACGGCGTTGGCGACTTGTTTCGTCTCCGCCGCCACCCTCACCCGGTGCCTTGGCCATACCAACCCAAGCGTTCTCCATTGAGACACTCCACGTCTGGGACCCGTTATCGCTCTAGGCGTCTTCATTATCTTTTAGGGTCGCACTCGCGTCGGACTCACGAGGTACGTACATGCATACCTACTCGTCGCGTGGCCTGCCGGTCCCTCTCCATTATCCGGCCACGGCTTTGAACACACACGTCGAGACTCCATGTTCCGCAGAAGTACAATGTACTGGAGCAGTTTACAACTAAACTCTAAGGTTAAAATGCTACCCGCTTCAAAAGTTGCTATTTTGAGTGGATATAGTCATCCAGCTAAAAACTGACAGATTTTATATATGTCCTGTGGTTCTGCATATCGCTTGAGAGCTGAAAACTTTATATAAAATCTGACGATTCTTGCGATGTTGAGCGGAATTTGTGCATGATACAGAAATAAAAGATTTGTAATTAATCAATCATCAATTCATGCAATTATCCAATTATTAATTTCAATGGATGATTGCAAATCTTTTATTTCTGCATCTTTAAGACTTTAGTCAAAGCCGCAAAATTTGATATGGTGCTCGCGAGAATCACGCGTAATAAGTTCATTATGCCACTTCAACAAGATCGTCTTAACTCCTCAATGCCGCCCCTCAAGTTAATATTAAAGATTTTCTATTCATCGAATGACCTTAAGCACTTATTTCACTCTGATTTGATGCGCTGCCGGTTAAAAACTGGCATTTAAGAGCTAAACAACTGACATGAGCACCATTACAAATTTTGCGAATTGGACAAAAATCTTCAACCCTCAAGCGATATGTGGAACCGCAGGATATTCAGAAAATCCGCCAATATTTAGTCGGACGCCACCCTAATTACCATTTTTGAAGCGGGTAGCATTTTAACTTTCGAATTTTTTTCCAAATTTACCCTACCGTGGTGCAGCCAAGCGATGGTTGTCGGTATAAGGGAATATGAAATTCCCTACTATGCTCGCTCTAGTTACGGACCGGCCAGTATACTAGATACCATACAGAACATATGTGACACAGCATTAAATAAACAAGGTTTTGTTTAACGTATAATAGTAAGGCCCTCGGATGAAAAAGTCAAAGAGAGATGCTATTTCGCTCTGGTTAGGCCACACCTCGAATACACCGCGAGCATTTGGGACCCTGGTCAAATAGATTTAACCCCAAAAATACAAAGGAAAGCAGCGCGCTTCGTTAAAAACTGCTACGAGCGTACATATAGTGTCTCACAACTTTTAGAGGGATTAAGGTGGGAGCTCATAGGGAGTAACACTAGATCTTACGCTATAGAAAACCAAATCTGAATTGAAATGGAACTACTTGGTTTGGCTAAATAATTATTCCAGAGTTTCGTATGAGACAGACACCCTACACAGACGGCCAAACGTTTAGAAGCATTCAATTTTTGATGCATAGGATGTAAACCGAAGGGGAAAATATCTAGCAATGAGATAAGAGAAAATTTTATTGTTATGCAGTAAACCGAGTGAAACACGCTTCCCTGCGGTACACTGCGTTCCTTAGGGGTATACGTTCGATCAATACCTCTACTAGGGACCAAAATTTGGGTTTATTGTGAGCATTAAGCTACTTAGCAAGGAGATGAAAAATGAAAATGAAATGAAAAAAGAGAGAAAATCGAGGCAGTAGTAGGCTAGAACACATGAAATGTGTCGGGGAAATTCGAAAAATTTACTGAAAAATGGATTGAAATGCAATGGAATTTTTGGAAATTTGGGGGATGTGAGGGAAGGAATTAATAGGAAATCAGGTCTGCGAATATGACCGCAGGAGAGCTTCAGAAAGAATTATTGTTAGAAATAACCGACGTAGGTGAGAGAAATGACAGTTTATGCAACACCAATAATAGCAATAAGCTTCAGAAAAGGATTGTTCAACAACCTACCTGAATCCGGTGAAATATCTATGATGAAAGATGGTTCAAATGGTCCAAAACTGTCATTGACCGATAAATCGGATTTTTAGAGTACTAGATTACTTTGGGTAGAGTAAAAATTTTCATTTAAACGCCAATGCGACAGAACAGAGCTTATTTTGAGATAATATTTAGCCGGAAAACTTAAAGAATTTCAGTGGTTTATCACTTCCAGAGAGTATAAATTGAACTAATATTCGATGAATTGCTTAAACAAGATGCACTTGTATGCCTGAGCATGCATTGATGTTTATCTGTGAATAAGCGAAGGGAAACATCTAATTTAGGAATCAGATGCATCCACATAATAAAACTAAATCTTGCCTAATTTTATATCAAACTTTACATATTAATGGTCAGGTATTCTTTTTCTTTACTCATCCTCAGCTAAAATGTCTGATCTTAGCTCTGCAGAGATGTTTATGTAGGAAAATATAAAAGATCCATTCTGTTCACAGCGAGCTAACTTAAGTGAGCCAAAGTGCTCATCCTCAGAGGGATGGAGCCCGGCCTTCCAGTGATCATTCGCTGTTTAATACCTCACCAGCCTCGGGATGGATTAGCCATTGCTAAGGAGCATGATCACCTAGCAAAGATTTTTCCGTTACCAGTAAATATTTCACATGGAAACGCATAACAGTTGAAACCAACACCACTGTAAATGTGAAATGCACGAGTTTTGGTCGTAAAAGATCACCATTCCGAAGAGAGTCTAAACCAGATATGATGAATAAATAACCTCGCAGCTAATGGGAAACGAAATAGCCATCGAATACGATGCCTGATTCCATTCACATTAACCTGCATTTCCGAGTGCATTGGCTATTGATCGCTGCATTTTTAGTGGCTCTCGCTCCGTGTGGGTGTGTGTGTTTGCGCGGGCGGGGGTTGTTCATGCTTCGAATTCCATCAAAAGAGCAAACAAACGACGGACGAGGAGAGCAAAAAACGCACATATATATTCTGGAAATCCCATTCGCTGATTGCAGTGAAAGCCACCTGACCACCGATACTAGCTTGGGAGCCGGTTATGAATAAACTTTGTTTCATTATATCATTTGCAGAAAATTGCCCTTCGACCGTTGACTCGCTATGGCTTAGAGACAGGGAGTCGAAACTGCCAGACTAAAAAAAGGACACGGCCGGAAAAAATATTCGACGGGAAACCTGTAGTTCATTCGTCCGGAAGGATTTGCGTTTGTTCAAGTGCTCAGTATAAGCTTTATTAGCTCCTGGTCCGAAATATCATGGTAATTAGCGCCCAATTTTCATTGGAATTCCGTCAAAAGCTCATGCAAATTGTGGTTTTACGGATTCGACAAATATTTTCACGTCCATTTCACGATTAGCGCTGGTAAAAGGACTCTAAATTTGGCAATGATGGAGAAATTAAAGGTAAAAATTACTGAATAATACTAAAATTCCACGATGATCTAGAGAATGGCGGCAAATTGAACTACCATAGCCTTGTTGGTAGTTCCATCAAGTTTTGCGGAAACAATGTCGCCTATTCAACGTATTGAGTTGACCGCTCTATGCATTGGATAAGGAAAATGTAGCTAAGATAAAACACGAATACACCAAGTAGATATCACGATACTGACCCCAGAAAGCCTGGATGGCAAAATACTGCGATGAAATGGTCAAAGAATGCAGAAAATTACCAAAAAAATAATATTTTTTCAAATTTTCGGACCTACACAATCTGTGACTTCAGGCCTGAAAGAGTTGAAACGGAACATAACTGCACAATGAAAAAATGAGCAACTTCCACTGTGATAATATTTATCTTCAGTAGGTCTGAAGGTGCAGTAAAAAGCTAAACCGGTTGTAATAAATATTATCACAGTGGAAGTTGCTCATTTTTTCATAGTGCAGTTTTTGGATCTAATTTTTCCCTCGTGTTTCCAAGGTTTTAATCCCCCAATTTATCAACATGTACACCCCTCTCTATTGTCAACGGTAGGGAAAACAGCTTACACATTTTCCATGATAGTGTAGGTGTGGATGATGTACCATAAAGACAAATGAACGAACTCTTAGCCCAAGTAGTTGCATAGATATAATCGATTGAAAGCCCCAAAAAGGGCCATTTCGCACACATTTTTCGCAAAAAAAATACTCAGCAACACTCATCTTTAAAATCAAGAGACCTAATCAACTATGATACACACCAAAGGTCTTCAATTCACAGTGTAAATTATGCAAAACCCAAAATCTGCACATACACTTCATTTGCGTGACTTGACCAAGGGGCGCATAACGGGGCTAGTGAATCCATTGGTAGCCTCCGTAAGTAGAGCACATAATTTTCTAGCCCACTGGTACTGCCTGCTTAGAAGAGTGACCCATTGCAAATAGTAATTCTATAGTCAAACGTATTTTATTTGAAACTATGAAGTTCAGACATTTTCTCGGCCATGATCATAAAGGAAAAAAATTAAATCATTCCCCACTCTATGAATTAGCTCTTAAGCTGAGTTAAAATGTTTGAGAGCTCTTAAAAATAGCAATCTTTGTTTGCATTTCCTGTTTATTTCTTTTTTAAGCCTGATTAATGTATAAACAATTATTCAGTTAAATATATTGAACGTCAAATAGACATGACGACACCAGGCGTCTCTTTGTAGAAGAATTTAACGTTTGTAAATATATTGCAAAGAATATTTTGTACTGATCTACAGTTATTGAATTTGCACAATGCGTTTTATTTGTGCCTGACGATGCAGTAAAGATGTGAAAGACGTCGTACAAATGAAATATTTGTTTAATAGTTTAAAGTATTTTTCAAAATATGGATACTAAATTGAACGTCAGTTGTTTTATACATAAGATTGCACTTTTTAAAAGGAATAGAATGACATCTGTATCAATCAAAGTCAGGGATGTAGAAGAAAATTTATTTGACTGATATAATTACTAAAATAATTATTTCCTGCCCTATGCTACGACTGGATTGCTGAACAAGATTTCCCTCAATTGAAATTTTCGTGGTTTCATGAAATGTATTGAGAGAGAGAGGGAGGAAGAGAGAGTGAGTGAGAGAGAGAAAGTTATTACCATATACTGCAAGATTAACAAGTAATTTTAAGAATTAGTTTTACCTTTTTATAGCATTAGTCTCTCTTCAGTATCCTTTGGCCGAGATAATTCGCGTCAAACTCTTTTCCGCGAATGATGGTTCTTTTAGGAAAATAGCCAACTATACATGATTTACTAGCTCTAGTAAAGTAATGGACGAATTCATCCACATGGGCGTAAGGGGGTTAAGCATGTTTGAAGTCTCTTTGTTCGGAATGAAATCCACGATAGCGCTCATGGTAAAGGGATAATGTGCTTTCCGTACAATCCTATTTGATGTCGTGCCCACTGGAGTTTGTACTTTCTCAAATTTGCTCTCCGGGCTCATTCAACCGCGCACATTGATAATGAATTTCTGTATGATTCTCCAGGTATTTGAGATAATGATTAAACATAAATGTCGCCTAATCGAGCATTAATATCCGAAATTATCACGTGACTCGAATTTTATTTTTAAAAATTCGCTTGCCTCCACTACGCCCGAAGATTGCTCAAGAATATTATAAATGATTTTATTAAGTTATTTTAGGAATTTTACTCAGAAAATGAGCCACTGCTAATTGGCACATTAGGAAATTCTTAACGTGTTTATTCAACCACGCCTGTCACAGAGAGTAATTTTTCCGTAAATAATTTTGTAAGAACGACATCACCCTGAAAATTGTGGACGACTGATCCATTGAAACGTCGACAGCGATGTCAGATAGACTGACATACCATTTTACAATAAGAGCTATGAGACTTCTAATTTTATTGAAGTATACTTGACGAAAACTTAACTTCTCGTATCGTAAAATGTTTTTTAGACACAAATAATCTCCAGATATCATATTATTAAATCCTAAAAAAAGTACATTAAACTCATTTAAAGGGAAATTTTACCCTAAGATACAAGCATTTTGAATTAAACGGTTAGGAGCAAAGGAAAAAAGCATATACACTTCATGGAATAAGGATTAAAAAAATAGTCAATGCAACTCCAACACTTTCCAGTGAATTTGCCTTCAGAGCTTTGCAGCTTATGCCGAGAAATGCCAGTGGAGGCCGTATCATAGCTTATCGGCCTGCGTGAACCTCGCAAAGATAGACGGATGAAAGCTTAGGAACCCGAGTACAGATGCCTAACTTTTGTTAGTCAAACTATTAAAACCCAACAGCTTGTACTTTTTGCAGAAATGGGCAAAAGTACTTAAACCCCTGAGGGAGCACGCGATACTGGGGCAGTGTATTGTTAAAGAGAACATAGCAAACCGATCGTTGTGATGTTGGACATGGTAAGGATTTTGACGATTACCTTTAGGAACCCCTGTACCTCGCGTATTATCCCAATAAAACCTTTCTCAGGTAATACAAAGCGTGGTGATGAAGCTATTATATAAAGCCGCTTAACTGGTCGACGGCCATAGGTCCTTCCTTTCATATGCCTTGTTTTATTGGCCGCGAACGCTCTAAGGCGAATAGAACCATCAACAGGCGTCCATAGTAACGATTTTTTTTCCCGAAAATCGGTCTTATTTGGCCTTGGTCACAAAAATCGTATAACCAGTGGACTCAAATTTAGGTTCGACGAAAATCATACGCGACCATTGAAAACGATAGTTAGTGTAAGGCCTTACCTGTGCGGTTAGTAATGGCCAAATTCAGTGGAAGAATCTAGCGGAATGTCACCTCAATTTTTCCTACTCTCTTATTGGAAAAGCTCGTATCTCAGAATCCGAGGCAAGTCTAACAATGGATAACTCAGGTGACGGAGATAGGGAGAATAGGCGTTTCCATTGTGGTAGGACGCTGACTACCCATTTCCGTTTAATCCTCCTTGAAAACCATCATCTCCCTGAGCAAACTCATTGTGACAATCAATTCACCAAAATATGAAGATTTGATGCCCGGTTCGAGAGAGGGATAAAAGATCCAGGCAGTAGTTAAGGAGGGGCGGGGCAGACTAGAGAGAAGATCGCGGACGACGTACCCTTGGATTACTCTCCATGGCATCGCTTGAAGAGAGATAGAAGAGGCATTGTCGGGCCAGATGAGATGAAAAGGGTTTTGATGGGTAAAGCCAGCTGTAGGGCCAGATTTGAGGGGAGGGACACTGGGCCGGTGGAGGCCGAAAAGGGGTTGGAAGAGTGAGGCGAGAAGGGCTGAGAGATCATGAGGTTCAACAAGGCCTCCGCCCTCCCGGAGGGGCTAACCCAAAAGAGGCGGTTTTAGAGGGAGAAATCGTATAAGCCGAGGGGATCTGGCGGGAAGAAAGCCAGGTTTGTGGCGAGGCCTGGGATACATGTGTACGACGTAGACATAACATGGGAACGCGTGCGACAATGCCCGAGGCCATCGAATTTCCGTGATCCGGCTAAGTGGAAGCCTCTCGCTGAAATTGCGAGGCCAACTTCAAAACTAATGCGCTTCAAATTTCACTTTTTAGAGTTATGGAGGAGCCGAAAGTAGACAGCAGAGGGAATATCTATAAGAGAAACATAAATTGTTCATAAAATTAGTATAAAATCTGGGTAGAATACGTAAATATATTTCATAAATTTCCATGCATAACAGGGCAACCTAAATTTTACAGGAATCATTTTGCTAATGAGATTATTTATTACTTCAGAATAAATCTATTTAGCTCTCTAAATGTTTTTAAAATTAAGATTTGTAAGGTAAAATTAATACCTCTATAAATAATTTAAACTAAGTATAATTGTGCATGCGCTGAACATAAAAAATGGATAATTTTTCAAAACAAATATTAAATTATAAGAGAGCTATTTTGTAGTAGGCAACGACATTTTTTGGTGAATATTTTTACCCCGAAAACAGCACAATACATCAATTTTACGATACTTTTACACCAGGTTTCCAGTACTAGCCTGAATAATACGGGCTTTGACAGAATGAACGGACTAATTGAATCACAAATCATGCAATGAAACCTCATACCCTGGCATTATATGGTCCAGCAAAGTCAAAGACTTACACCAAAATTTCGCATATCTTGCTGAAATGCTAACAATAAAAGTTCTTGTGTGTTACAAACCTTTGAATTATAATAATGACCATGAGGGGTTTGTTAAGCGACTGACATAATAAAATATGAGTCAGAACAGAATGACTTTATTTTAAAAGTCCATATCTATTTATTCACTCACTGCCAAAATTGAAAGCAGAGATACTCGAACGGTCGCGCAATAATGATTAAAATACGATCGCTAGAAAACACTTGGAGCATAAAAAGAGATGATGGTGGCATCTGAGTAATAGAAGATGTTTCAATGAGCTGCATTCCAGAAATGTGCCGTATAGGTTGCCACGACTCAGCTTTACAATCTTGTCTTCCAAGGTTTCAAAGGCATACCGCCATACAAAATATCATAACGGCCTTTCACGAATCTTGCTGATCTTCTACGCGTTCTAGCTCTGTTTGTTTAGCTACCTCATTAGGATCCAAAACACACACCTAAAGACGCTATCGTACTTGGTAGCGAAATTTTTTCCTCGTAACTATCGGACGCGGGAGAATTCCCAGAACAATACAGAGATCATCCTACAGAGATCCTGGATACAGAGATCCATCCTACCCAATACAGAGATCACTGTAGGAAATACCTATGAATCATATAATAGAATAGATTCTTTGAGAATGTTTAATTAGGTACTTGACTTCTAGCAAAGAGACCGGGAAGTCATAAATGCGAATAAAGTATGTGAAAATGAGATTCAATTCACTCGAGTAACTAGCGTATCGCGCACAATCGATCGAGAACAAGAGGAGTGGGTGAAAGAGAAGTCTTAAGTGTTGTGACATTGGTTTCACCACCACGAAGACCTGTATTAGTAATGAACGCGCCACTTTCCGAGCTCGAGACAAAGGCAGCTCCTGGAGTGTTCCTTTCATTCTTTTCTGTCCTTTTTCGCGTCCTTTTTTTCCCTTTCTTCCTTTCCTCCACACTTTTATCCTCGCACTCTTCATCCCTTACTCACGCACCTCTTCGCTCCGTCCACTCACCCAGGCTTCCCTGGGTTGCCTCTTCTCACTCCTCCTCTCTACCCCTCTGAGGCCGCACTTCGAAACGCCACTCAAGAGAGGAGAGGACAGAGTGATGAGGATAACGGGATAGAAGGGGAAGCTGTAGACCGCAAAGAGAGAGAGAGAGAGACAGAGAGAGAGAGAGAAGGAACGTAAAGGTGGGAGAAAAGAGACAAGCAGACGGAGATAGGAGGATTTTGAATCACTCAGACGAGTTATCGCTATCGCCATTAAAAACGCGAACTTTTCTCGCTTCGCAGTGCTGTTCTCGAGAACTGCTCCGCAGTCGTAGTTCTTGTTAACAGTGCATCAATTGATAACTTATTCTCGGGTTACACACCGGGTCAATGTATTCATATTTGCCAATGTTTCGACAAGCGTATCGCCTACCGTCATTGGAGCTGTAAAATTGTACAAAAATTGGTCGCCTTATATGGCCAGATGGTCTGGCTTATATGCCCCGCCGAAAGCTCAGGTCTCCGCTGATTGGTCAATTGTCGTTGTTCTTGAATGCTGGCTATCACGAACCTTCTAGATGGCGCCAAGAATGGGCTTCCATGTGTGTGTATTGGGAGGAGCTCAGTTTTATTGCGGTCGCTTATTGTGCGCGGAAAGAATGAGTTTTTGTACCTATCTGTTTAGCAATGTATCTCTATTGCTTTATCACCTCTGTCAGACCTATAGATGTAGTCAGGCGACATGATAATATTCTCTGTGTCGCTCTGAAACTCACCAGTTCTAAATTTCTCAAGGAAGCTAAGCCTGGCGTGTAGCCTCCGAGTCCCTAGGGGCTCCCACTTTAATCCCTCTAAAAGTAGTGAGACACTATATGTTTACTCGTAGCAGTTTTTAACGAAGTGTGCTGCTTTTCTTTGCAGTATATTATCTTTTGGTTAAATCTTTGTGACCAGGCGTATTTTTATAAAATAAATTGCATTATGAATTCGGATATAAGACGGATAAATCCATTCTATTCAGGCGAATTTCGATTGTCTCCTTGGAAAGACAATCCCAGTAACCTTTGGAGTGTAAGGAAATTTTTGGAGGAAAGTAAACGAATATCATCCCATTTTATCACATGGTATAGGTGAAAACTAAGTTCAGCAATTGCCGATTTTTTCAGTTGTCTTGGCATCAGATGACGTTGAGGCTCCTTAATTCTAGTTTCCACTGTGCGGCTCGTCTCCCCGATGTAAACCTTCCCACATACAGGGAACTTAGTACACCCATGAGATTTTACGGCCACTGGGATCATCTGCATTAACTCTTATTTGTAAGATTGTTATAAGCCAGACCACCCGGATATATAAGGCGGCTAATTTTTGTGCAATTTTACAGCCGAAACCTTGGCAAATATGGATACATTGACCCACTCTGTAATCCGAGAATAATTTAGTCATAGCATTCGCCGAGAAAGAATTAGTTCTTATTTAAATGCATGTATTCATCGCACGCATTAAAAGAGTGGAATGCTCTTGTCAAACAGCCTCAGGAATGGGAATCGCTTTCAGACCATCCATTAAAATTAGATTCAATCTATTACGTAAATTCAAAATCATTCTTTTGACGAAGTTATTAATACCTCATGAACTCCAATATATAGCGGTAGATCAGACGATGAGATAAACATAAGGGAAATGGACTGCAGAACAGATTAAAATTTCTTTTTTCCCACGATTGGCAACAGAACCAAATGGCAACCAATGTCGTTTAAAGTAGGTTAGTCGACAGGTGGTGTAGCTAATTAGTATATTTGCTCCTTAATGCTTGAATCTTTATCTGCCACGGAGTATAAACATCACGTTTCGTATGATCCCTACATGACTCTGGAGTCGTTTACGTAGTTGTAGTATACATAAAATTACTAGTTTCTTTAGTATAGGTAGCATACCTATAGTGTAGTGCATGTTGATGAAATGTACAAGTATATTATCATGCATGCATGTTCCCCTACCAAACACCCATGAAGTGGATTACAGGGTCTTATGTAGATGTATTTATAGCTCTTAGAATAATGTAAGCTGTCACTCTACTTGCTAACTATGCGAGCACTCATAGTTTTACAAGCAATGTGTGCAATCACAGTTCTTGCCTCCGTTCCCAGAAAATGAAAGTGGTTGGTGAAAATAACTAGCGCTATTTGAGGTACGTTCATTTCGTTGCACCAGTCCATAATTCAGTTTAGAGTTGTAAGAATGGAACAATAGGCCGTTCCAGACAAGTCATACATAATTTTACTCAGCCTACTCCGGTCAATGAGTAAGTTTCAGTTTTCCTCAATGAAAATGCTCCTGACAACTAGCCTCTGTAATGGAACATAAGACAAAGAGGCAAACTCCAGCAAAAATTCACGATAATGATTTACCGGGGACGTAAAATATCTAGAAAAATAACTCGCAGATTCATCATCAACAAATAATACATCATACATCATATCTATCATTACATCCCTTTATACATCTATACATGCAGAGTAATATTTTATAACTTCTTTAAACTAAGAATTTTCGAATTTTCAATCCGAAACATCTACAAAGGCATTTTTCGGGACGATGTCTCATAGAAAAGAATTCTCAACCCCTATTGAGGCACTTTCTTTCGTAGGGAGAAGCAAATGAGCGACAATAGACAAGAGACAGACAATACCTGAAGCGAGAGAAAGGCTGAGGAAACGGGGTTGGGTGACGGGGAGTGGTTCAAAAATATGGAAAAGATATACTTTTACCATAGGAGTGCATTTAGCGGGACTCAGTTTTTACTGTGGTCGCTTATTGTGCGAGGAAATTACGAGTTTTTGTACTTCGGCAATGTATCTCTCTTATTTTTATCGCTTCTGTCAGATCTAGAGATGTAGTGAGGGGCCATGATAATATTCTCTGTGTCACTTTAAAACACAACAGTTCTGAATTTCTGAAGCAACCGAAGCCTAGCGTGTAGCCTCCGAGTCTCTAGGGGCTCCCGCCTTAATCCCGCCAGAAGTTGTGAAACACACTAGGTTCGCTCGTAGCAGCTATTAACGAAGCGTGCTTCATTTCTTTGTATCTAATTTGTTTTTTGGTTAAAACTTTATGATCAGGGTCCCAAATGCTCACGGCGTATTCGAGGTGTGGCCTAACCAGAGCGAAGTAGCATTTCTCTTTTACTTTTTCATCCAAGGCCCTTCCCATTATACGCTGGACAAAACCTAGTTCCTTTAATGCTGTGTCGCATATGTTTTATATGTGTAATCCCCACGATATATCAGAAGTTAAGGTAATTCCAAGATATTTAACGGTACCAGAGGATTTTATGTATACTCCACCCACAGTGTAGGTATGGCATTTGTGTGATAATGTTTGGAACCTTCGGGAGTAGAGACCGGGGAATGGTGTTTGCCAAGAACTTCTCGAGATATCACGATGTCACTCCTTTTAATGTTATATTTTTATGGGCCATTGATAATGATGACTGTAACAGTACTACTAATTCACAGATTGAACAAGGTGAGGGTTGAACAACTAAGTCACGTTGACAGGGCATACAGCGTTCTGCATAGGAGCGGTTTTTCTTAATCAGTTCATTATCCTCCATCTGAAGGCCACCGTGGCGTGATGAAACTATTTCAAGGTGTTCCATTTCCACTACCAGTTCTATCACTTTTCCACTTTTCATGAAAGGTAAAAAAAAATCATTCAATGGCACTAAATAAGAAAAATATGTATATTTTAACAGATGAACTAAATGAACTGACGGTAAATGCACTGACGGCAATCTGTGAAAATTTCCATAGTTGATTTATTTACAGACCAAAAATTTCCGCACAGTTGATCCAGAAACAACAGAGTTCACCCTTATTTTAAGATAGTTTGAGCAAAATATAATTTCACTTATAAATCAGGGAATTTAGTCTCATTTTAATGAAAAATATCTCACCCTTTCATCGACACCAAAATATCAGCTCCTTACTGCACTACATTTCCAGATATTTGCCATCAAGTACCAGCCATTTTATATGGGAAATGGTTCGTGTATGCACCCCCGAGAGACATTATTTAAAAAAAAAATCAGGAATTTCTAAAACCTAGATCTTGTAAAAAAATTAACGGTACGTATTTTGTATGTTTTCTCAACTTTTTAAAAAATAAATCATATAGTTACCGCAGTAATTTTTTCTAGATCATAAAAAAAATTTTTTAAGTCGTGCTTCCTATATCTGCTAAAATTATAACGTAGGTATAATTCGGATATGGTCTCTATTATGACCAGGGAACTATCTCGCTCAAACTACCTTAAAACCTTAAATGTTCGAGAAAAATTCAAATCACGACAAGAGTGATTCGTAACTTGAAAGATAATTACTCGAGGTGCAACATCTGATGGACAAGACAAGACTGACATGAAGCAGGGTCATCAAATCATGTAGCCCATAGCCTTAGTGCCAGCCTGAAATTAAACCCAGATTTCATTGTAATAGGTGAAAATGCTTCAGAAAATCAAGAAAAGATGATTATCGATATTTTTTCACGGCTTTTACATATAATTGAGCAGCAGATTTCTCTATGTTCTGGGTTATCTTGTCTACAATAAAACTCCTGTTGACACAAGTGCCTCATATTTCAAGTATTGATATATGTGAAAAAAAGGCAGTAATATACCTGTATACAATTTATCTCGCTCAAACTACCTTAATTGTATGCATGGAATGATTTTTGTCGATGTATCCGCCATATTTTCTCTGGATTCGGGAAGGGGAAAATTCCCAGAAGCGGGCGGGAAGGAACACTCACCCCGCAACACAAGTTCACGGGTGAGCCGAGGGGAGCTCCTTTGCCTTCAATCCTTTGGAGAGCGTGGCGGAGCTAAGTTGTGCTTCCACACGACTGCGTTCGAATGGCCCCGGCAGTTCAAGTGAAAACAACCAGTCCATGATGCACTCGGAGAGAACTAAAGAGAGAGACTTTCTTCCCTCCCTCCCTCTTGTATCTCCCCCAGCGAGAAGCATCCATTGAGCCCGCTCGACTCATCTTCCCTCCGCTGGCAATCGCTATTGTTTTTTTTAATCCCACACTCCTTCGCTCCACGTTTGCCGCGGGAATTCGCGTTTGAGTCTCACCGTCATTCGCAGAGCGTTCTCGACGCCGCTCTCCATTTTAATTGCCTCTTCTTTGCATTTCAGCCGTCTTTTTTACATTTTTTTTTAAATTTGACTGAGCCGAGCAAAGGGGTAATAATGCTAAACTGAACACAAAAATTAATTTTCGGGAGAATTTTTCGAACCGTCGTGAACTCCAAGGGGCTTATGCACTCCAAATTCTTTTAATAAATACTCTTAGCTCATTCTACCCTTACTTATTCGCATACCCAGTCAGTTTTAGCGCCTTCACATTATTTTCTCAGGAAATTATCCTACCTGGGTAACAGAAAAAACTTGTTGAACACTAGCGGTTTATTTACCACAAGAATAATTAGAAAATATTCCATAAAGTGTTCAAGCTTAGGTACATCGAGACCGGCTATACCAGAAACTACATAATTTAATTCGTATAATTAATCATTGACACTCACCTCAAATGCTTTGTGTGTTCTCTAAGGTTTATTCAAAGAGACATCAAAGGAAGATGATAATATGATTCTGTTGCGCATAGAACCTCGCATACTTACACTCTAAAAAAACCTCTAATCGGTTCTCATAAACGCATATCGTGAAATTAATATCATGATCAACTGCAAATGACTTATAGACCAGCCAAGCATCCTTACTCCATACATTATTAATAATTCGCAAGATCGCAATGGGAAAGCGAATTATATTATGTTTTTTTTACATTTTTTATCCAAAGTTTTACAGCCATCGTGCGTAGAACTGTTGAATCAGTCGACCAAGGCACCTTCAGCAATCTAATTTGAGAATTAGTTTGATCCTTGCACGTAATTACATCCATTAATTTAGATAACGCTGCGCGCGCCCATGTAGACTCAGGAATTTTGTTCCAAAGCATTGAGCTAAGATTATCCAAGCTACAATAAGCTGCATAAACCTATCAGCTTAAACACTAACAATCCAAGACTTAGGGAGAGATAGGTACTTACGTCAAAGGCAAACAAACATTAACAAATTAATGGATTGTGTATTTTATCTCACCAAAATATAAATTGTATTGGTTTAAGATTTTTGAATTTTTAGATTTTTATTTTTTTAATATTTAGAATTTTAATGTTTTAAATGAATGTTATAAAACGGATTCAGTTATTCATGATTCAGCTATCAACGTAGGACCTCTGATTGAAGGGAAAAATATAGATTAAATCTCTTACGAAAGTTTGATGTAGACTATTTTTTGCCGGACGTTAAATATATTTTGCTATAGCCGAACTATTATGGTAAAAATGGTCACCAGCATACGATTAAGGAAATAGACCGTAGAACTAATAGATTTTACATGTTATTTTTTCCATGTACAATAAGGGACCATAATAGTTATGCTAAATCAGTTCTGGGAAACTTTGATCCTCTCTGGGTAAAGTAGATTTTGCACTTGTATTAATGTCTGATCATCATAATTAGCTACAAACCCCGCATGAAATATCCCGGAAAGATAAAGTTCCTGTATGACTTAGCAGATTATATTACTATTCATTAGTTGTATTAATGATACTAACTATAAGTTGTGAATAGTATACTGCATGGTGGTATGTTCGTTGACGTAGCACTATCCTAGAATATGGCCTGACCGCGTTTTGCTATTCTGACTGCTTTTAGCATGCGCGGTTCTGATTTTAGCTGGGATAAGTATTACATGCTTGGTGTGGAATCACATTCCTTAGTGGTGGCTTGCACGGTATTTCGTAGTTGTAGACACGGGAGTTATGAGCGCCTCACAGGTGATATTAATCAGCAGTCATTAAAAGAGTTAAAATTAGCCGAGAGCTTAGCTGCACAGATACACTATGCTCTGCGAATAAAATATTTGATTGTGGAAGCCAAATGCTCAGAAAATCACAAGGTGTTCGACCCCGCTGAAGTGAATAATTTTTTCATTGCAAATTTCACCCACTTTGTCATCTTTGAAGGCCTCCGCGTGAATGTGTGCCACATAATTTATTAAATCAGGATTGCTGGGAATATGACGTAAGTTTTTGAAACTATTGAATTTTGTACAAGAACACCGAACGATGGCAGTGATAAGCATGCGGTTTGTTACTTACCCAAAGGAAACTAAATTATTATCCACAACTCCCATTAAAAAATATTGCTATTTTTCGGGTTCTCCCCGTGTTGCACCAAATAAACAAATGGATGAAACCCGTGACCCAAAGATTATCAGGCGAGGGTTTAACTCTGCCTCCAACGGGCCGGCGAACTGACAAGACTATTGACAAATATCAGTAGATTATAAACTAGAGCTCTTACATCGAACGACTCAAGAGTTGAAGTAGAATGTATTTTTCGGAGACCATTTGATTCCCTGATAGGGAGTCGACAATTGACATTTTCTCGTGGACAGCGTGAGAAAGATAGCGATTGCTTTCTCTCAGGTGAAAATTCCTCCCGGCCATTTTTAAAGAAATAAATAAGTACCTGGAGAGACAATAGAAGACGAAAATATCAAATTATCACGAACCCTTTCGAGGGAAAAGGAAACTCGTTATACTTAATGGGACAGTTTCTTTCTCTCAGATTCCTTCCCTCTTAATCCTATGCACCTTTTCGCCCGCTTCCACGGTGGCACACCCTGTAAATGAGAGAATTTCATCAGGGGTTTGAAGGTAAAGATCCGCTTCCTCCGATTGTTCCAAACGGTTAAATGACCCTTCCTACCCACCCCCTTTCAGTACCACTCCTTCCACTCAGCCCATTGAATTTGGCGGCCCATTGTGTGGGCCCCTTTAAATGTTACCGCCAGGGATGAAGCACTAAAAGCGCCCAAGCCTATTTATACATATACACTCACACACACATGGGTGAGCGTTTCCCTCCATTCCCTTCACGTATTCCTTCTCTCTCCTACTCCCAGTAACAGGACCACGTTATATTTTCCGGCCACGGGCCGGGGTCATTTTAATGCGGAGCAAGCAAACGAATACACTCCGAAGCGATTCCATTAAGGCGAGAGATAAGCGGCTTCGCGGATAGAAAGGAGGGAAAGAAAAAAATATCACACGGGGAGACAAAGTTGGCCTAGGCGAGCCAGAAAAAAGTAGTTAAATAGGACTATTTTCATCTTTTTAAATTTTCAGTTACATCGCATCACATTGTGTCGTCCGCGTCATTGGGCGCATTACAGTATATAAAAATATGCTTAAGATTATCCTTTGAGCAGCAGTAGCATCACATGGTAGCGTCCTCGGTTATACAAGCGTTTTGTTGCATGCGACGGCACCGTTAATATGTTTTACGAGCCTGACCTGGTTGCCGGACGGTTTTCTCCTCGCAAAAGATTTTCATTTGAGTGCGCATGGTGAAATGGCCACGGAGATGATTGCGGTCTCCAGCTGAAATGAGGACTTCATACAAATAGAAATAGTCACTCGAGCATTCAGTGACACACCCTCTCTGAGTATGAGATAATAAATGTAACGCTTGATCTAAACGAAAGAGACCATTATCGCGTAGCAACTTGAATGTTGCAGTGGAAATCTCTACACTCACTTAACAAGTCTCGTCGTTCAAAATGAAAAGCGCCTAGCTGTGACAATTTCTTAGGCAAAAACAAAAGGAACACCATTTTTTGTTAAATGAAAACCCCTTCACATCTGAGAAGTAATTCCCATGGTACCATTCAAAAGCAAATTAAAGAGACGATTTTGGGTTATATTATCGTTTTCCCAGTCTATAATAATAAACCCACCCTTGAATGGGATTTGAAAAAATATTAATTTTGTTTTCGACCTCTGAAATTATATTTTGCTGCAAGGGGCACAATATTTTGGAAATTTACCGTTATCGTGCCCAAAACTTCATAATATACAAAATAACCTAACACAAAATTAAGATCTTATGCAACACTAAGTTTAGCAGAAGGAAGATTGAAACGATCGACTGCAAAGCAATGTTTAATACCCAATGAAACAATAATGACCACTTGAAATACTATAAAAACAAAAAGAATATTGATGCTAACTGATTTTCTCAACCAATTTTATAAGTTTATGCTTTAAAAAATCTCAGACATCAGCGGTAAACTAATATTATGTGAAGTGTGCTTGAAAAGAATAATTCATTGAAGTTTGCAAAAACTCGTGATCAATCATCCATACCTGTTTTGGGTATCAATTTTTTGCCTTCCATGCAGCTTCCTATGCTTACAACAGTTTCATCCGAGACACTGCTGTAATGCGTAATATACCAAATAACCTAATACAAAATGAAGCTCTTGTGCAATATTAAGTTCAGCTTTAGGAAGATTGAAAAAAATCAATCGCAATCCAAATTTAATATCCACTGAAACAGTAATGACCACTTGAGAGACAATGAAAACCATTAAAATATTAATGCTTAATGATTTTCAACAAATTTTGGGAGTTAATGTTCCAAAATATCACAGAAATCAGCGTTGAACAATATTATGTGGAGTATGCTTGAAAAGAATAATTAGTTGCAGTTAGCAAAAACTCGTGATCAAATCATCCATACCTCTTTCGTGTATCAGTTTTTTGCCTTCTATAGAGCTATCCATGCTTACTATCGCTTCATCCGGGACACTGCTAATGCTTGATTTTTATTCATAGAATTCCTAATGCGCATATCGAGCTATCAACCGAGCAGATTTGGCCTTGTTTCTTCCACAAAGTGCGATCATGATACCTGATTCTGCTTAAAACAATAACTATATCCTTGCAATCCGGCATTGTTTCATGGAAAGCGAGTTCCTCATCAGATTTTTATCTTCTCATTAAAAAAATTCATCCGGAACATCATGCAATTTGATTCTTATAATCAATCGTCAGATAAGTTAATAGACTTCTTTGTACTCAACTATGAAACGAACTTTGAAGATCGATAATTATCACGCCAATATTTACTCACAGTCCTTCAATAGTTGGGCACAAGACCCCTCATTATCTTTCTAAGAAAAATCTAGATCTTTTTAATGGGATAGTTAACTTCTATTTCCTCTAAGGCAGTCAAGACCATGGTCCTTTAGTAGCGAAAAGTAAAATTGTACTTGGTTGAAGCATTCTTTGTTCCTGTTGTATAATTCTCATGGGAAAACTTTCTGGTAAGCGTCCTTAGTGTGCAAGAAGTCGGAATGACTTCTCTTAAATTATTCATTGTCCTTCCTTCAACTCCTAGACATAAGTTTAATCACGTTATTTCAAAGTTAATCTGTCATGAATACGGGTTCTCAGCTCATAAATAATGAAATTGGATTTGACGGGTCGATGTACATGTACATTTCAGCAATATGCATGAAAGTCTCTCAAAGGGATTCTTTATGTCCGTGTCCCAAAAACTTCACAATGAATCATTTGAATCAGTATAAACGGCCTTGTTTTACGGTATTGATTGTTATTGACACAACTCTCGAGATTTTTAATCCATTATATTCCTCGGTGAGCTTAATTACCATGCATAAAGACTCGTACTAAGCCACTCGTTCTTCAAATGTCTAGAATCCTCGGGACTGATGTTTCAATTTTAGCTATAAGTCACTTTATTTTCATTTTCATTCATTTTATCATTCATATTACATCTTTATAAAAGCTACATTTTCATCATCGACAAGTTTTCCTAACAATATTTTAATTCACATCCATGTATTCCTTCTTTGTTTTGTCCACTAACGTTTCATTTCTTTCGTTTATGAACAACATTCGATAATAAGAAAGACTTTCCCCTCGTTCCGTACGTGTTTTTTAAACTGACAAAGTTCTTTAAAAATTATCAGACAAGTTTTAAGCTTGATTTCCCCACTAAAAACAATTATTTAGCATTAGCCATAGTTTTTAAAATACAGAATAGCACATATTAACATTATAATCACTAATGACATCCTGAACGTGGATGACCAGAGAAGAATTCGCTTTGATGATCAATTTCTTGTTTCATCATATCGATATAAACAGGAAAAAATCATTATATTTGTGGAATTTTTTAGACATTCTCTCCTTCCGGAGTTGACAAAAATGCGTTTGCCACCAGCGACATGTAGCAAATTTTAAGCAGGCAACCTCTCACTTTTACTTAGTCAGCAAAATTTATTCTCAACTGATTTCTATCCTCTTCTATCCTGTTTGTGCCTCTTGGTACAGTTACATTTTTCTTGCTCGCATTATGTTTCATGTATTCTTTTGCTGACGTCTTTAAGGACTTACTTGTCATCAACAGGCCACATAGTATTTTTGGACGAAAATTAAGCTATTGCTCCAAATTAAAATTATTAATTTGCCCAATTAAAATTGTAAACTACCTTGTGGACTTCTCATTGTCATTGAGAAACCCGCTTTAGTTCTGAAATAATTTCAAATTTCCTTTGAATCTATTTTATTCACTATCCTGTCTACGAAGTCGAATGTGAAACTTGGTAATTTATGGATTGAAAACTTGGTCATCGCGTAAAATAAATGAGTATAGATTGTTAGCGCTTAAGATAAGGGGTTTGGAGAAGAATGATAAGCTAGGTACGTGAGAAAGACGAACGTGGGAGCGTTGGGTATGACGGGAGTGGAAAGGACGTTTATGGTGAAGATTTGGAGATAAGATAGATGGAGATGTTATGTATATAAATCACTCATCCGGCTCTGACCATGAACTCTCACCAATAATTAATCCTAAGCCTTGATGATGCAGAAATAAAGCTACAAAACGTTGGCAAGAGACGATTAAATTCATGACACAGAAATGAAAATTTGCAATTATCCACAGAAATAAATTTTACTGCGACCTAGGTTTCGATGATATTGTATCATCACCTGATCTTTTGCTGCGATTTATTTCTGTGATAATTGCAAATTTTTCATGTCTGCTTCATGCATAAATTCCACTCAATGTCGCATGAGTCTTCGAAATTTATAGATGAAATTCATTATCCATCCAGACGAATTCAGACCATTCATCCAGAAGAATTATGTAGACGTAAAATTTGTCAAAATCTAGTCCCATTAAAAATATAGCATACACGTAATCCGATGCTTGAATGCACTCGTCACAAAATTCTCAGAATAAAAATTGATGCACGATTATTTCGGAAAAAATTTCCCAATGTCAGTCCCTCCCCGTTTGAACAGCTCATTCTGAGAAGTCCACCTTCGGGCGATCCCTCCGAATCCCTTGGTGAACTCCACGTCCACCCTTTCACACGGTCTGCTCTGGAGTGGATTTCGGAAAGAGATGAGGAGAAGAGAACGCCTGGAGGAAGACGAGAAGTGTGCAATAGAGAGGATGATGGCGAGTGAGGCGGTCGCATCGAGTGCCTTCTCTTGTCTGCCCCTCGCAATCCCATCTCTTCGATGACCTCCCTTACCTTGCCCGTACAGGTGCGTACCTACAGGTAGGCAGCATGGCCTCGCAATTCTATCTATCGCTTCAGAGGCCCAGCGTCCTCCAAAAATACATATATATATATGCGTTCCATCGCCCTCAGACTCTCACAGCTTGAGACTCTCAACAGCGTTTCTATCCCCATCGGGTCCCCTCGTAACCAGCTCATTACAGCGCTCTCGAAAAACATCCCTTTGGGCTACCCCGAGCTCTTCCCGACGTCTGCGCGTAGGTACGCGGTATCTGTTTACGGTAAGGTCACTGAGTTTTTATATTTTCCATATCATGGAGTAATCCAGACTTTACAGGGGAAAAAGTAACGCATTTTGCGACCGGTTGTTGACATAAGTATGATTACGGGTGTTTCAAAATGAACATAGGGGTTCTAAGACTTTGTAGTGTTTATACCACTTAACTTACAATTATAAATGATACATGAAATAAAAGAGCAACTTAAAAAGTTTTTTTTTACCTACAAGTGCTTAATGTGAGCACCATTCACCACACGGCACACATCCAGTCGATAGGCGAGTTATTCCCCTACCTTGATCAGTGTTTGTGAAGTAATTGATGCAACAACTGATTCAATCCTGTGTATTAAGTCGGGTAGGTCAGCTGGTAGCGGAGACACATACATGTGATCCTTTACGAACCGCCAAAGATAAAAAACGCATGGCGTCAGATTGGGTGAACGTGGAGGCCATGCGAAACAGGCCATGTCATCCGGCCCCCGGCGGCCAATCCAGCGGTTGGGGACAACGTCGTTTATCCATTCGCGCACTGAGTTATGCTAGTGAGGCGGCGCACCACCTTGTTGCCAAATGAAGTTTTCTGGTTCATCATCTTGCAGTACGGAGAGAACCATTGTTAAAGCGTATCAAGATAAGAAACACCAGTTACAGTTGCTTCACCGAAAATACTACAAAGCATTAAAACCCCGATATTCATTTTGAAACACCCGTATTTTCTAATCTACGAATTTGGACACAAAAATAACCGAAATTCAGTAAGTTAAAATCCAATTTTATTTCTATATGTTCATATCTTAATATCCTGCGAATTGATGCCCATTTGAATAAAAAATAACCTTCGCACACCCTGGGTGGTGTTTGCTGGCGCGCCGTCGCGGTGAAACCTTGCCTCGCCTCCTTGCCGAAACAGTTTGTCTATCCGTCTCGCCACGTCAGGCAAAATCTTCAGAAATTTCTGCTGAAACAACCATAATAGTTTATCTACTGGCGGACTCCGCCAGATGCAGATGGTGCAAAGAAGAGGACGAAACAACATCACACGTTCTCTGTGACTGTCCTGCCTTGATGAGGACCAGAATAAGGCATCTAGGATCTCCTTTTCCCGATCCGGCTGAAATCAGGGTTACTCCTATAGAGGGTATGCTGGCCTTCAATAGGCCATTGGACTCCACGGGTAACCAAGATATTGTGGTTAGCACAAAGGACAAATAGGTCTAGGTGCCCCAGGTCCTCCTCGGAGGAACTCCACCGACATCTAATTTAATCTAATCTTACCTAGGGTGGGCCACAAATCAATGTATTAATTTCTTGCCGGACTTCAATCATCTCCATCTTCAGGGTTAAACGGGATGACACGTTGGCTACGGATAGCTAAATTGGTTTTAGAACGATGTAAAACTAATATTGTTGAATATCTGTGATTGAAATACATGACACTACCTGTTAAAATCTGAGGTAACCAGTTTGACCAGAAGGAAATTATTTTGTGAGCACTATAAAACAAGCATAAAAAACATTGAATCATCTTGACACTGGATCTTACTAGCTCTTCGACTGGACTTTAATGGGACGTGGCGAACTTCATTCGGCTTGAGTGACGCATGACGGCTTGAGTTCTGCTTTACCTGCGGGAAGGCCACTTGTAAACATGTGTTTTCACCATTGCAGCTTCCTTGTAAAACACGTCCAAATTTAAAATTGATTTTCGTCCTCTCCCTGTTCCCTGTCCTTTTTTTTTTTTAGCTATTGCGTGCTTACGATTTCCGGCCCGAGGTGGCTGTCATGGCAACATGTTGAGGAGGACGAAACCAACTCAGACCGGGTGGCAAATTCGGGAAAGTCCGCTGTTATCATAGCTTGCGGAAATTACAAAGCATAGCAATTTCGTTGGAGTAGAGAAATCAACGCCATCACTGAATAATTTTCATACAATTATTTCCAAAAGAACTCAGGGTTTGACAGATGTAAAGATGCTGTATTCATACTTCGATCGACTAAATCGAATCGGTACTGTATCGAAAAAAACAAAGCATCTTCATCGCTATTGTCGCATAATATAACTATTATCACGGCGTTTGAGAATCGAAAATTCCTAGAATCGGTACTGAATCGAAAAAACAATGAATAATCATTTTTATTATAGAATTTTACAATTACTATCACAGTGATTGAGAGTCGAGCCCTCTTAGGGGGTCAATTCCCTACATTCCGTAGTGATGATCGCAAGCTTAAACATCGAGCTGCCGCTTGATTATGTCGATGCATAACAATTGAATACTTCCCAATCAATAATAATCTCATGCAGACAAGATCTGACGACTCCATAATGCTGAATCGATGAAAAAAATGCGACAAAATTAGCATTTTCGGATGCGTTAATATCATCACGGCGCTTCGAGAATATTACCCCTGTTCTATTCCTCTGGTTTATCCAACCCATTACATACAGCTTGCCTACCTCTTTTACACCCGTATCTTCTTCTTCTTCATACCTTCCTTCTCGTCGTCCATTGGCACCTGGGGGCCAACCCTCTCAATTCGCTCCCCTCTTCCACTTCCATCCCCCAGCTATTCCGCACCCAACCTTCCCCCATTCCCACCCACTCGCCATCCAGCACAAGGCCTAAAGGCCACTTGAAGTCGGCGGTCAAGGGCCAAGGCAACGAGCTCTTGTCGACCGGTCAGCTTCCGTCGTTAAGAAGAAGTGTGGCTGGGAGGGGGAGGGAAGAGGAGAAGGAGGTGGGCGCTGAAGGGGGGGGGGTAGGGAGGGACATAGCTGGGAATGTTCCCTTCTTCGCACTCCTTCCATATCTCCCCCAGACATTTCTCATACACTCCTCCTCTCTCGACCATATAACCCTTCAATTCCCGCCCGGACTTTCGAATGCTTCTGCTCTGTTTCCACATCCCGATTTTCCCGTGCACAAAACTTCCCACCTTAAAAAATTCGCACTTTTAGATATAAATTAATATGAGTGAGTCAAAAAACAAAAGAATGGGAACGTAGCGAGAAGGATGAATTAATAATTAGTTGAAAGCATGAAAAATTAAGAGTTAGAGGAAGAGAACGTTCAACTGTAACAATTGAATCTCTTGAATGAAAATTGATTTTCCCATTAAAACCCACCTCAATTGGCTGGGAATATTTTAACATAGAGCCACTCATTGGCATTAAAGAATTAATTGCATTATCATGGTAGTTTTAAACCAATAAGTATTACCGTCTTTGTGATGTACACATTTTGGCATTTACGGACTGGAATTTATTTCATAGATACGCATCTTTTGTGCGAATATACATCTGTGAATTAATTCAAAAATTTGTTGACAAAGAAATTGTTTGTCAACAAATTTTATACAAAATAGTCACATAAGAAATGGCTATTAGATGAGTCGGACTACTTGAACGCTAGGGAAATCGCTGAGGAGTAATCGAAATACGTAGATTATTTTAAAAATAAAACTCCATTATAGAGCTCTAATATTTATGTTTGGGTACTGGCTTTTTGGTGAATCCTTGATGAATTGATGAGGAAATGCATATAAATATTATATCTTTAAACTAATGCTTCCTGCTTCCACAAGAGGAAATCTATCAATCACTTTCTGAGTATTAATTGTTACAAACGGTTTCATAGCATAATAATGACACCACTCAGGGCATACCTACATTAAAGGGAATACATTTCACGTGACAATATTCCACAAGGTGCATATCAATGTGCAAATTATTTAGCATATTACAACTAGCCATATTTGCGAGCTAGCTCATCTCGTTTAGTTCCGAATTTAATTGGATATTTCGACTCATGAAGTAAGCACATTCTAATAATTAACAAAGGCGAACGTTGTAGTACTATTGAAAGCATTGGGTGATGAAAGTTTTTAATGGATCGGACAACTCATATTTCAACTATACTGCTGGTCACAGCAGCAATTGGTACATGTCGATTGAGTTAATTCAAGTGCCAGATATAGGATAACGAAAACCTTAGCTCAGCTGTGTAGAGTTTATCTGACATAAATGCTTGAGCTTTCTCCTAAAATAGAAGCAGTATTGCTTTATGGAACTTATTTTGAATCTACGTACATACATCATGATGGCCAATTAGTATGCTCAACGAATAAAAAAACTGAATACATAACTACAATAAAACTACACATATAAGGTGGCACACACGAACTATTGACCATGGACCATTGGAAAAGTTGCCCAGAAAATACTAGAAGCCCTCGAAACCTGATGCTGAAGGAGGTTGCTGAAGATCAAATGGACGGAAAAAAGAACAAATTAGGAAGTGTACAGAAAAGTAGGAGAGAACGCCATGCAGAAAAGAAGAATGAGATGGATTGGATACGCCCTGAGACACAATGGATTTCTGAAGGACGTAATTGAAGGCAAAATAGTGGGAAAAGTCCCCAGAGGAAGACCCAGGAATGAGTTCATGAACCAATAAAGAAGTAAATGTATATAAAGAGATACCAGGAGGAAATGGGACTAGAATTAGATAGGGAAGGGTGGAGGGCTGCAGTCGACTAATCTTAGGATTGAACGACCAGTGATGGTGACACAAACTAGAAAGTGACCTACTACCGAATGTAAGTTACATCAAACGATACTTCAATGTGTATTTGCCCTGGAATTTTTTGAAAGCAATATACTGAGCTCTTTTACAGAATTTATACGAAGAGGTAAGGATCCATTTCCACTAAGGCCTCCGGTCATAAAATAAATGGCGTATATATAATGCCATTGTACTGGAAAGTACCTCGCCTGCTTACCTATAAACCATATTTTGACTCGATCTAATATATACAGGTGGAAATTTTGCTGATTCTACATGAGGAGAAAGAATTTAATATGTTTTGATTTATTGAGGAAGAGAGGACAATTTAGTTTGACTCTACTCACTAGTCATCTATTTCGGAATTTCTGCACGTATTTGAATTAAAATTTAAAAAAATGATACCCATCATTGCAATAAATAATAAATGTTTCATCCGGGCGTACTCTAATATTTCTAGGACGAATATGGATGCCAAGTCCATGAAATAAAACTAAGAGACGGAGCAATCGGTTCGCTGAGTTGGAGAGAGAGAGATATTAAATCAAAAGAGTCAGCATTGGTATTATCACAATTTTTTATATTCACATTTGCATTATTGCGGGCAAGCTCGTTATAACGGTTTGACATCAAAAAAAGACTTAACGAAGAGCTATTTCGAAAAATACTTAGTCAGTGATTCGATGAACCGGAGAGGTAATGAAATGAAAAAATGCGCATTTGAAGGACGACGCTATCTAGGGCAAATAAATCTAGGTTTATATATTAGTTGTCAAGGTGAACAATAGTAATTCTTCTTTCGTGTAATAGAAACACCTACATTACCTTGGAATTAGTATGGCAATGGCATATTTAAATAGTATAAATTTATCGAAAAATAACGCATTAAAATGCAAAAGGTATTGGTAATAATTAAATTTAATGTTATTAAGTATTTCCTTTTATTGACAGTTTTATAAAAAGATTACCTAGCTATAAAAAATTGTAAAACAATATAGTTATGTTTTATATTTTTAAATATTTTTGAGTTAAGTTTGATTTACTTAATCGCCATCATTTACCAATATGCAACTCCAGGCCTTTTATTAAATGTTATTGAATTAAAAATTCTAAACTTAATTGGTAGATTCATGGTTATGTGATAGAGTAAAACACTACATCATGTGCAGAAGTCATAACGGATTTTATACCGGGATTAAGCGTAAATAAATTGGAAATACTTTATATTATAAATTTGCCATTGAAGTAATAATTATATACTTACTTATGTTACTATTATATCCACGCCTAATCCTATAGGTTATGTCAGTACGCCATAGAAAAATGAAAAAATGAATTTTACATGGAGAAAACTGGTGCTTGACGAGATGAGGGTCGGTTGGGGTGTTACTACTCGGTTGATAACGAAGTCCTCCTGCCCCTATCATTGCCATTTCCCCATCATTCCATTTTCCACGATCTCGCTGTCCCTGTTTTGACGTAACTTTATCTAGCCAAGCGGAGAGTCGGTGCTGGAGGATGAGGGAGAAGTGATAGGTGGGACTGTACGGGTTTGTGGGTCAGGCATTCACGAGTGAAAGACAATAGAATGTACGGCCACATTCGGATCTCGGATTCCCTCTCAATGGATTCGTTTATCTTTTGGAGATATCCTATTCAGCCAGCGCTCCAAATGTACGTACGTACGGTTCGAATAGCCTCGTTCAGATTGTTAGAAAAAAGGAGAAGAAATAATTTCAGGACTAGCACGTTAATTTTATTAAAAAAATACTGGTTCGGAAATATAATTGTATCATATTTATACGTGTTGAGGACCAAAAGCGAAAGAATTTTGATTGTTTTCTTTGGTTCTTCACCAATTTTTCCTGGTCCCGGACGCAGCTGTGATCAAATGACATAGAAGGAGGCTCTCGTTCGATGAAAAGCTTTTTCAACGGGTCCTTCAACAGTAAGAATGCCATCCTGAGAATGCCTCTAAACGTTAACGTAGCATTGGGAATTTCATGATGTCGATTCCGATTCGAAAAAATGGCTTCGATAGTCACTGATTACTATAATTACTTCATATGTGGATATATACATATGTGGACATATACGTGGACTCATAACAACTTTTACACAAATTCTCATTACTAGTTTTGTACACCAGTTGACGGCTACTGCTAAATTATTCAACTCGCAATATTTTTAAAAAAGTCCACCCACTACACCTGCCACCAGTAAACTGCTTTTCAAGGTCTCCTTCTTCTGCACTTCTAATACCTCTGCCAAAATTTAACTTAGATTGACTCTTTATCTATTCGCTATCCTCAGTTCATTAATG
The DNA here is from genome assembly GCA_963169105.1 of Ceriagrion tenellum. NCBI lineage: Eukaryota > Metazoa > Arthropoda > Insecta > Odonata > Coenagrionidae > Ceriagrion > Ceriagrion tenellum. The sequence continues at coordinate 56,315,703 of OY720641.1, forward strand.
TCCTAGTATCTGGCGCCAACTTGTGGAAATGAACGACTGATGATATTATGAAGAAAATGGTTGTAAATTTCCACAGCATGTCCACTGAACCGACCCGTGCCATTTTCACAGCCTATTTGCACCAAAGACAAAAGTTGCTGAAACTTTATTGGTTGTTTTTTTTAGTCTTCTGAAGAAATTTCCACCTGTTTTCTCTACGTTAAGATAGTAATCCTAAAGTGAGGAACATTTTTCAAAGGTGATGCCCAGTTGGAATTCAAATCGTTTTTTCATTGTCCCTGTATGCCTTTATTTCATATGTTTGGTGGCCCAGATTTATTTTACGTTGTCGTACCTCGTTAAAAACCTCGCTTAAGAAATTTATAATATTTGCAGATAATATCTCATTAAATATTGGAAAACTAGTATGCAAGTTAGAATAGTGGTAACGCCGGGAAGTTTATGAAAGTCAGCAAAAGTGGAAATGAATCAAACGCTAAACTATCATGGGAGCTGACTCTCTCAAAATAATCTGTCCCTAGAAAAAGTATAAAAAATAATGTTACTTGTCCTTTGACGTGTCCATTAGGATAAAATTATGTATTTCAACCATCATAGCTTCCGACAAAAAGGAGTTACGCAGTGAAATTCGCAAAAAAATATGCCAGCATCCTAATTAACACACTCTAAATTATGAAATTCTGGTACAAAATATTTTTCCTAAATAAAGCACGCGAAATGAAAATTTTCGGCAAGAAAATTTCTCTCTTAATTTTCGTCGGTGGTATCGTAGGAAAATGATTTAAATTCCATTAAGTTCTGCTATTTGTAAAAATAAGTGTAACCAGATCGCTAACAAAAACTCCCAACTTTCCAAGTTCTTTTGATTCGAGAATTTTACTTGGAAGTACTTGGTGCTAAATTCAAGGACTGATGAAGCATGGGGGAAAGATGGATTTTCTATTGGATCTGTTGCGTTATGTTACCTCATGTACAACGTTTCACCTGTTATCCAGGAAGCGTTTTCACATACTGCAATAACAGATGGAAATTGTAGTTCACTATACTAATGTAAATAGCGCTAAAGTCGCCTCCAGTGGCTGGAATATATTGTTATTAAAAATTTATTCGTCCGCTCCACAACTCCACCTTAATGATGGTTTTTTAAGCTAATATGCCAGAAATTCCCAGTATCTCCTCATACAAGTATTCCTCTGGCCGTATAACGTAGAATTAATTCGTTCTCTAGGTATTACAATGAAATCTCTCTTTAAGACCACTCCTATCAAGCGACCACCCCTCTTAAAGACCATTTTTCAGCGGAACCGTAGGTGGACGCTTAATTCAGGTTTCACTGTATGTGTACATCAAATTAATATGCATAAAAATTTCCCCGGAGGAAATAAACTATGAGGAAATGAACGCCATCTGCGTAGGTTTAAACAAAACCGTCCCAATTTAGAGTTTTTCCATTTTTTTCAAATCAGCCGCCCCTTCATTTGGATAATACTCCTAAAAACTGGACCCCTGTCGATCGACCACCCCTCTTAACGACCTTTTTTCAGCGGAATCGAATTAGAGGTTGCACTGGATTTAGAAAATTTCCAAAAAAATGTCGACAACGTTTCCCCTGAAGCTTAAGGTTTTTAAATTAACAGATGGAATTAAAGTACATGCGAAAGTTCAAGTCATCCACGTTTAGCACGTGAGAGAAGATGATTTAAAATACATACCCTGGCATTTTCCGAAGAAAGTGGAAGGATGCAATAGAAATTATCATCAATGGGCCAAAATTAAATAAGATATGCAAAAAAGAAAATATAGTGTTAAAATACGTCAGCACGACACTTTTTTTACAGTGCGACATCAAAGAAAACATTATTTACAAGGAATTCATTAGAAAAAGGTATACATTTTTCATTTTTGCACCAAGGGCTGAAATTCGCAATGAAAAAAACGTCTAACTTGACCGGGACTCCATCCCCTATCTCTCGATTGCCGGTTAGGTGTGTTATACTGTTATACTACTGAGCCCCCATCATTCTAGATGAATTTCGAGGGGAGTTTATTTGAATTAGATGTTCACGCCTCAAGTCTTCATTGTAGCACATGAGACGGAGTCTTGCTTACGGGGCCACGGCCGCGGTGGATATACCCAACATTGAAGAATGGACAGAAATTGACGAATTTCCAATCATTGTATTGACAAAAGATTATATCCGGCTATTACCCAATTTCAAAATCAACTCAAAATACAATAGAATCATTCAGAATGAACCCGGATCTGCACCCTTGCGAGTTACTTCGTACCACATCATTTGTAAGTGCAATGATTGGAAATTCACATAGCCGCGGTAAAGCCTCCTATTAAAGAAACTTCTGTTAATGTTGAAACTTTTTAATCCTAAAACGCTAACGCATCAAGGTAATTTTCTATCCCCATCACAAATCGTGGCTCAATCAACAAACTGCCCTTTCGCAGCTGGCGCTCTCTAGAAACGGCAACGGCTAATTAGGTAATGGCTGCGCCTATCCCGGACACTCCGCGAATGAGATGAAGCGGACACGAGACTCAATGATGGCCTCGATTTCACCTGGTAAAAAACGCTTATCTATCATTCTCACTGCACTACTCGTATTTCAGCGTTCTTTTACTCCGGAATACTACCGATCCGCCTGTCCATTCTCTAACTCCGTTGCTTGGACCTCGATCTGTACTTTTATTGGCTCTTTTGACCTCTCTTCCTGACCTCTACCTTCGCGTGAAAAGCAGGTAACCTTAACATTCACACAGTTTCATTTCCTCACCGTGTATTTTTAAGAAAAAACTGCCAATGCAACAGAATGATACACAACGGAAGATGTTAACAGCCGACATTTTAAATTTTAAAGAAGACCATTGTTGTTCGAACCTATAAATGCCCAACCACCAACGGCAAAGAAACAATAAGCCTGACGAAGCCGGAAGAATAGCACGGCAAAACTGTTGCTAAAAAAAATCACCGCAGATACCAAAAGATTTCACAAGATTTAAAAACAGCCATCTTTATGCCCTAGAAAAGGAACAATAAGAAATATTCACCCCATGAATTTTTGTGTGATAATTTATTGTTTCACTATTTTATATGTTCCCATGTTTAAATTATCTTTATCCTGATGAACAAATCTTTGTAACCACCTTTCATCCGGGTCTAGATGCTGCACTGAAAAACCTTCTCAAGTCAGCACACTCAATTCTCACCTCTTCCCCCTCTACTTCTTCTTTTATTCGAAGACCTCCCGTGCTCTCCTTTCGTCGCCCTCCCAATCTCCAAAATAGTCTCTGGATCCGCGAGATCCGACAAACCTCACTTGAGGGTAGTGTGGCCGATCCCCCTCTCGTTGGATCAAATCCTTGCAGCAAGCCCCGTTGTCTCACCTGCCCACTCAACCCTTTCTCCCGAACTTTCACGACCCCTGTCACAAATATAACGTATCAGATACTTACTCGGGGAACCTGTTCCTCGAGTAATGTAATTTACCTCCTCACCTGTAAGCACTGCCAGGCCTTCTACGTTGGCCTCACAAGCACATCTCTCAATGTACGAATCAATAACCACAGGAGCAGCGTGACACAACAATTGAAGCTGCCTGTAGCGGAGCACGCCAATTCTCATAACCTCCCCTTCAACGACTGCTTCCAAGTAAAAATCATTCGCGCCCTCCCACCTGACACATCTATCATGGAGCTCCGCCATTGGGAACAATCATATATTTCAATCCTAAGATGTATGTGTACTCCCGGGCTTAACCTCCGCTAGCTTTCTCCGTATCCCCTCCCCTTATTCCTCCCTCCCTCACTTCCTTCCAACCAATCACTTCCCTCAAAAACCAACCACCCTCCTAAGCAGACCCTCTACCCTCAACTCCAGTGTGACACTCTTCAGTTGTGATTTTCTCCCGCTGAGGAAGGGTTCTCACCCGAAAACTTCCGAGAGCAGTGGACACCGGTGTCGCCATGGATCGCCTTTCTGTGAGTGTCCACTGATATACCTATCTATCCATCCCCAACCTCAACGCCTTGTTGCTAGCTTATATATATTTATATATATATATATATATATATATATATATATATATATATATATCATTATAGATGAAACTTACAGGGGGGTAAAAAGACGAGAGTAAAAAGAGTCTTACTTGGAGACGTTTCGGGTGTTAGCCTTCCTCAGTCACAGAGAGATTCTCTCTGTGACTGAGGAAGGGCTCACACCCGAAATGTCTCGAAGTAAGACTCTTTTTACTCTCGTCTTTTTACCCCCCTGTAAGTTTCTTCTATAATTGTGTTTGTGGCCATTTGGCGAAGTTTTCCATTGTGTGTGTGTGTGTGTGTGTGTGTGTGTGTGTGTGTGTGTGTATATATATATATATATATATATATATACACACATGTAAAAATAATTTTTTACTTCTTTACTGTACCTTGCACAAATACAATCATTGTAGCCATTATTCTGAACGATTCTATTGTATTTTAAGTTGATTCTAAAAGTGGAGTAATAATTGAATAACTGGAATCAATATCGATGACGGAGATGGAAAAATTTGCAATAAATACTGCATTCCCGACATTTCCAATTGCATTAAAATCACTTAGAATTTTAATGAAAATATTTACCCCTATTAATTAGTATCAAACAATGCAACAGAATGATACGCAGCGGAAGATGTTATGTTCTATTAACCAGATATTTTTACTGTATCATCACTGATCACACCTTAGAAATAAGGCCAATACTCTACAAGGAAATGTGCTCAACGCAACGGTTTATTAAAAGATGAATCAAGTAGATATAAATATGTGATAGCATAACTTCCATAACAAGGTGAAATGCGTCCATTGCTGTGGGTACCTATTCCAATTTCAATTAAAGATAAAACTTTTGGGTTACTTTGCATAAATATAAAACATTTTATAAATTTCATACTCCACCTAAGATTCAAAAATAAATTTATGATATCCATGCCCCAAAACTTAAACGCTACTCAATTCCAATGGAAAATTTGTTCAACTCGCAATTAACGTTTAAGTCTACCTTAAAATTCTATTTAAACATTCCTGCCACGGGCATGACCCATATTTTCACTTCTCAAGCTCGGCCATAAAATTATACCGATTCGAAAGTTCGAGACAACGTGGGCAACCCCGATGTCAGATGAATATTAACTGGCTGAACTTAGAATGCGCCCTCCGCTGCATAGTCAAAAGACTATTAAAAGTTTCTGGGCGACTGAACGCGGAGCATACAAACAATTTTGCGCTGAAAAACAATCAATAGACGCAGTTTCAGCCGTTTTATACCGTGCCCTTGCAACGTTCAAACATTATCTAGGAGTTTCACCGTTGTTACTTGATGTAAACAGCAGGGATTTTGCAGCAACCTTGTCCCCGTAAGTCGCAAGCCCTCGGGGTCGCGCGAGAACAAAGGATTCTGGGTGAAAAGGGTGCATAAGAGATGAGAGAGTGCGAAAGAATAAGAGACAAGGTATGATTTTTCAGGCTTGGGAGTCAACGACAAGGTTCTCGCGGGGAGGTTTCCTTTAGAGGTGGCCCAGGGCACGACTCTTGCTCTGTACTCGGGGAATATGGGAGAAACTAAAACTGAGGTACACGGGTTAAAAATACAAAGGGATATTAAAAGTTTATGGACGTGTCAGAGGAGTACAGTTTACTTTTTTCGCTTTCTTCACCTTTGTAGTACATCTCGGTCAATGTTCATTTTTAGTCGGCTTCCGCCCATCCCATTCCATAATAATTTTGTTGATTAATTTTGAACTCCGTAAAAAGTATCTTTAACGAAGACTCTAAGGTGCTAGCTCATTACGTAGCGACCGTAGCGACATAGTAGAAGCTAAAGTTATTTGAAATGGTGAGATCTCCACTGAAGGTTAAAAATATATGCATGGAAAATTCATTGGGCGAAAGGTCAATAGTCGTTTCCTTATTTTCACCGGGTTGCATTGGTATATAATTTTACCCTCAAGACCATTGTTAACAATCAGAGTAGTTTAAAGCTTACGAACGAGCCAGTTAGATGCAAAAAACCTTTTTTATTTCCTCAGCCATTTCAGTTCACTAGAGTAATTCCAATAATAATTGGTGAATGTATCCAAACTCAGGCACTGTCATTTTGTAAACAAGAGCTCTTGAAATTCTCTTAGTAATAATTAGGGTGACGTGCTATAAATATTTGAACTTTTCGCAAACTTTTCGATCGAAATAAGTATTAAAGATGGGAGAAGTATCGTAAAACATATATATATATATATATATATATATATATATATATATATATATATATATATATATATATATATATATATATATATATATATATATATATATATATATATATAAGAAACTCTGTAAGTGTGTTCATTTTTTTCTGTTTTTCTGTGTTTAGCGTCTGCCTCTCTCTGGCAAACTTTTTATATATTCGTCACGTGAGTGATCCTAAGTGTAGTTATATATATATATATATATATATATATAAAGTTCTTGCAAAGATTCCACGAACGTGGCAAACAATATAAAACTTCGTCACAGGGTGACACTAAACATAAAACATAAAAAAGGAAACTCCCGAGTTTAAAATTTTCGGTGGGTCGCCCGCACCTTCATCAGTGATAGATTATATATATATATATATATTTATATATATATATATATATATATATATATATATATATATAGACACACACACACACGGGCTAGTTTTTGCACGCTATATCCGATCCGCCACCTCCCTTAGCTCGTGGAGTGCTATGGACTTAATGGTACATCCTCTTACATTTTCTGAGAAGGACGATGGACCTAGAACGTTGATGAAATATCGTTATTCAATGGCAGCTGGGCGTAAAGGTAGGGCTGCAGTCTTTCTGGTGGACATACATCCGACCACAAATTGCCAAAATAAATAAATTTTAATAGTAAATAAAAGTGCATGAACCTAGATTTAAGAGTCTTCTTTCACAGTCCAGGTAAGTGTTGTAAATCCTCATTTTTTTGAGAGGACATTTAATTTAAAGCCCAGCGCTCAAAGTATTAAGCGGTCATCTCTCTATGCGGCTGATTTTTTCCGGAACGGATGAAACGAAGTTATACATAAAAGAAAGGTAAATTTTACCTCCCATCAGCGGTCATCTCCTGAATCGGCCGTTATTTCATGGGTCCGGTGTAGGCCGCTTAATACAGGTTTCACAGTGTGTGATTTGGAGATAGGGAAATCTTGGTCATATTAGTGGAACTAATAGTTAATTACTTAAACTATTATGTTATTGTTACCCGTCAAAATTCTTGGTATTAAATAATAGTATTATTTTATTATATACAAGCGGTTTTCATTTTTTTCTATAGACTCTTCGTGACACTTATCGCCTTATTTCATAGGGGGCCGTTCAAGTATTACGAGAGATGATTTATGTCATTTTTGACCCACCTTCCTCCCCCTAAGTAAGACAATGTAAGATCTTCCCTACCCCCCCTCCCTCTCAGTCTTACGTAAGACGTTAGATATTTGTATCGACAGAGTAGGAGCTTTGGTGTAGCGATGAGATTACGGAAAATACGCCATTAACGAGCGGATGCTCTATGTCACTGCGTAATTTTATTCGGAAACAATACAATGTTTCAAGACGGACCAAAGTCTTACGCAATTAGGTTCGAGACTCCCTCCCCCTACATAAGACAATGTAAGTTCATCCTAATCCCCCACTCCCAAAAACGTCTTACGTAATAATTGAATGGCCCCTTAATACCTCCACCTTTAAGGGTCTTTACCGTGGACCGTGGGTATAATATTGAGCCATTTTCACTCCAAAAGGCCATCAACCTCTTGAAAATATTCAAACAGCAGGTGAATTACGTTGAAATTGCCACGAGAAACATTCGGCCTAGACCGGGAATCGTACCACGGACCTTAGGTTTGCCGGACTAATGCGCAGACAATTACACCATCGGATTGCCACGAGATTCCAAAATTGCCACGAGAACTATGAAGACTGGATAGCTTAGAGGTCTGCGAAAGTCTGTGGTTCAATTCCCATTCCAGGCTGAATATTTCTCGTGGCAATTTCATCAACCTCTTCGTTGAAACTAGGGTTCCTTAAAATTTTTATTAACTTTTGCTTCCTTTATGTAATTTTGGATAAATTTTCCGTTGTTGCCTCTATTAAATTTAAAGCAAAAGATTTATAACTTTGCATTTAATTTTTTCCATCAATGAATTTCTTGGGTTGATGCTCCTAACCTAGAATTTTTACGACTGGTTGGAGGTAATAGAAGTTGATTTTAATCTCATATCTTGATGGCGGCATAGTCAATTTTTCGGCCTCAATGAAAATCCATGGTACTTTACTGATGTTCAGTTCGCAATCTTCAGCAATTAATACTGAAAATTCTTTATGCTGTTAATGAACTACTTACGATTATAAAGCTTCAAAATTACTCAACGAAAATGCGCAAATACACTTTACTCTCATGGTTCCTCCAAAGCTTCAAATATTGCAACACTGCACGAAGAAGTAACTGGAAGAGTCGCTGATTTGGTCCCTTCAATACAATTGAAAGCATTCCAATGGAGAGCTCGAATAATAGCAGTTTTTAAAGTCGGATACTCAATGGAAGCGAATGTGTTATCTGCTCGTAGGCATATAATTTGGGCACATTCCCATTTTGTCGTTTTTTTATTCACTCCGTGCTCCGATTAATTCTTCCATCACTTTGCTGAACTGCACTCTGTTTAATTAACTTTACTTAGATGAGAGTAGTGTCCAGGGGGAAGGGGTTTTGGTTCCCACCGCCCTTTTTATAGCTCCGGGTATCACCGCTCCTCAAAAACTTCAGCGGCGTTTGGTGCCATCCTCGGCAAGGGTTTAAAAAAAACACAAAATAATCACGAAAATACATCTCCATCGTGTGCTCAATTGTCCAGCCAGCGCAGTTTGCCTCTGGCGTAAGCGACAGATGCGGTCTGAATGGAACGGTGCTCATTGGCGCATAAGGCCCGGAGAGAAGGGACGATTTCGGACGCATGAGGCGAGAAAAATGGCGGGCTCTGAAACAATTGAGAGCAGTGGAGCGTTCCTCTCTCTCTCTTTCGCGAGCGCATTATTATGATATTCTGAAGTGACGCAACACACGCCGAAAATTTTACGTAACCCAATTCCCAACGGTGGAACACAGAAAAATGTGAATAAAATTGTTTATTTTAAATCTTTTTTAACTCGTTAGAATAGATTTAACCGTCATAGTTACGTTCTTGGCGTGATGAATCCATATTTTTCCACGTTGGGTCAATTTTTGTTTTTTTTCTTTTATTGATCGTCATGAGCGCGACAGAAAATTTTTTTGATTGCTTGTTTAAATAAACTGGAGGAGAATTTTGAGGTTTAATCGCCAATGAAAGATTTTAAGACTTATATAAATCAATGATGAAATATTCAAAAAGTTTACACGGAAATTTATCGCATAAGGAACACCATTTGGAGAGAGTGTGGCGTCACAACTTAATTGGCTGTGAATTCCAGTAACTGAGGGGCGAGCGGAATCACGGATGAATAATTTTTTTGGCACAGTAGAGTGAACTGGTATTCCAAATATCTTACCGGTAAAAAACCAAAAACATCGCATGGCGTTCAGTTTGAAAATTAAAAGCTCTCTAAACTATTGTAAGGGACGTTGAACGCATGATAGTGCAGCAAAACTCCGGTTGAGTAAGAAAATTTGTTTTCGAGCTGAATGAATCTTTGGCTAAGGTTAATTTCGATTATGTACGGCAGTCATGCAACCCTGGGGTCGGATTAATTGCATGAGTTTTATAAGGAAATGCATTCGAAAATGGATATATTCAAGAAATATTTCTATTTTAATAATTAATCCTTATAAATTTCTAGATTATAATTAGAGATTAAAAACCTTTAGAATGTTTTAGACACTTTTGTCACTGGTGCTTAAGTTAAAAGTGGAAATGGAAAGTACAGGAAAGTATAAATACGGTATAGAAAAATTGTATATTTTTTTCATTGATCGATTGGAATATTCCCAAATTCCTAGTAATTATTATAATTAGATATTCAACCGGTAAAGGTAGGTTTTATTGAATGTCAGAGAATCCGCTCCCAGTCTTCTACACATTCCGGGTCCTATCTTCCTCTAATATATCCTTTTTCGCCTCTGCATAAGATCTGCCCTTCTTCATCCTGTCCATGAAACCTATTCTCTTTCTTCCCCTACCCCGCTTGCCCAACATCCTTCCCTCTATCACACTCTTCATCAACCCATCACCTTTTATCACATCCTTCAGCCATCTACCCTGCCTTTCCCGGATTTTATTCAAAAGTTTCGCTTCCTCGTCCTCCATCTCCAGCACTTCCTCGTTAGTCTTCCTTTCCATCCATCTAACCTTCTCCATTCTTCTCCACACCCACATCTCAAATGTCTGCAGCCTATTCTCGTCCTCCTTTCTCAGCGTCCTCCTTTCTCAGGGTTTCTGCCCCATACAACGCAACGCTCCATATCAAACTCTTCACCAGCCTCTTCTTCACATCCTTACCCAGTGTCCCCGTCATCAGCTCTCTTCTATTACTAAACGCCTCCTTAGCTGGCGCTATTCTCTTCCGTATGTCTTTACTACTATGCCCATCTTCCTCTAGCGTGCTACCTAAGTAATAAAACTGCTCTACTTGCTCCAGTTTGTGTCCTCCAACTTTAATCACAAGCTTCGCTTTCTTCGTCCTACAGAATCTCATTACTTTGTTTTCTTGTGATTTATCTTCATTTAGAATATCCCGCGCTGCATATCTAAAGCATCTACCAAAGCTTGTAGTCTCTTCGAAGATCCACTAACCAATGCCTGATCGTCCGCGAATCTAACCGATTTTATAAGATGCCCTCCCACTTTGACTCCCCTCTCAAGTTCTTCCCATGCCTGTCTTACCATTTCCTCAGCATAAATGTTGAAAAGCAACGGCGACAACGGACACCCTTGCCTTACCCCGCGACCTAGAGCTGTCCACCCTGATTCACCATCAGCCACCCTCACCTGCGCTCTTTGTGTCATACATAAGTTTCGAATTAGTCTCCGGTCTCGCCAATCTATTTCCATTTTCTCCAGTATCTCCGTTAGTTTATTCCAATTTACTCTATGGAAATAATAACTTAAAAAAGGCCAGTTGTCCATTTCCTTCTTCCCATACCTCTCCTTCAAATTAGCTCGCTACCAACTAAATGGGGTGGTATAATCATTTTAATCGGTTTTTTATTGTTCTACGAATGTCAATTTTGCACCAAATTCCACTCAAATATCTCAGTCAATCATCACAGCTATTCCTCGATAAAAGTTTATAAATTAAATAAAGGTGGAACCTATATGAACTGAATAAAATAATCCACATTGAGTCGAACAGAAAACATCGTCCGTTAAGTCAATTCTCCAGTGACCTAAAAGGAAAAAAGATCAACCATTTCGCTCCTGTGAGATTCTTCTTGCTCACTTTCAGAAAGCTCGTGGATATTTTTCGAATATTGTAGGTAACTTTCTTCAAATATTTTCTAGTAAGGCTACTTTTTTGCCCGTTTTTCGATTCGCAACTGTTTAGATGTTCATATTAGAAATAAAAATGAATGAATGACCAAAAGTTGACTACAATAAAAAAAAAACAAAAGAAGATTTTTATGAGCCTATATACTGGCACCTTTGAGGTAAATGGGGAGGAAATCACGATATCAAACTGTAGCCTGACCATCGAAATAATGACCATATTGGTTATCCCTGCTCCCTCCTTACTTTTCGGAGAATAGTTTGGCGTAATGGACGAACTAGCGGATGGAAAGCAGAGTATATACCATATCTGTGACATATAAGGCAAGTAACGTTGAAAACTCTTATTATGTTTTGTTGAAATTTGTTGAAATCTCATTAAAGTCTTCATATATCATCAAGTTTGTTATCAAAATGTGTAAAGATGAAAGTTATGTTATATAAAATACACACGTGAAATTTCTGTGAGATTTCCAAATGAATATTTTGGCAAAGGCGAAAATAATATATTCTTTCTTTTTCTTAAAGTGGGTAAGAAGCAAGCTTTCTAAAGTGAGCAAGAAGAATCTCATAGAAGCGAAACGATTGATCTTTCTTTCCATTAAGTCACTGTAGTTTTGGCTTTAAGGAAGCTTTTTTTCTACTTTATTCAATGTGGATATTTTTCAGTGCATATAGGTATTACCTTTATTCTGCTTTTAAACTTTTAGCTAAGAATAACAGTAATGATTGCACGAGATACTTGAGTGGAATGTAATGGAAAATTTACAATATTGTCTTCTATTAACTTAAGAAAGAGTAACATGATTCGAAAAGTTTAAACCTCAAATTTCATGAGGTTAATGTGAAAAGAAAAAATAATATACTTTTGATGCTTGGGTATGGGAAGAAAGCATAATGCCGTTAGCTGAACAGAGAAAAGAAGAGGAGAGTTGCAGCAAACCTTTACTCAGATTAATGTCTGTTGTTCAACCTAACATATTTCTTCTCGACATGAGCGGTAATGAATCAATAATGGTACAAAAGGTCGGCAAGTAGAAAAGTGGACGGTAAAGCATGGTCTAAGTAATTTTCGAGGTGGACTGAATGGAAGTTTTGGAGTACATTGATGTACACCAACTAAAAGCGATACGCAAATGGAGTCCTCCTTTCAATTTCATCTCGGTACTCTTCATCTTATTAGGGCCCATCCCATCTGTGCGACTCTCATCCTCAATTCCACTCTCTCCCAATTCTTTCCTCTCGTCCGGAAGGTTGGCGCATCTATTTCCCTTTCTCGCGGAGTCAACTCGATAACTTTTGTTCACAAAAAAATAAACCTCCTTCCCGGAAAGGATAAAAAAAACATATATGTCCTCTCAAATTAAAAGCATTTTTTTCCTTCATTCCTCCCTCCCTTACCCGTCACTCCTTTTGGCTCGAACCGACGGCAGCACGGGAAAATCTTTTGAATTAAGAAAAACGGAGAGTCCCGCCCCCGTGGGGGATACCCGATATCTCAGAGAGCGAGAGCGGTGGGAAGAGAAAGGAAGAAAGACGGAGATTCAATATTTTTGCCTTCCACTAACACACAGGCCCGCACGCGCTCTTCTTTTTAAAACCAATTCCCTCCCCGCCTCCTTTTTTGTGCCCTCTTTGTACGTGTCTATCCCTTGAGAAGAGGAAGAAGACTCTGACTGCAGCACAAAAAAATAGGCGAGGGTAAAAAAAAATCTTTTGAAGCTCTTAAGCTAATCACATAACCAAACCCTTTCACTCGATCCCCCTTCAGAACTATTTTGGCCGAATGTTTTTTTTCTTCTTCCATTTTTTTAAGGTCGAGAGACCTCTTTTCCAATCCCGGTGGAGAAGACGGCGAGCTTTGCTGTTTTCTGAAGGGGCAAAAGCTCGGCGAATGCTTTTTCGTCGGCCTACTTGAGCCCTTAGGCAATTAAGAAATGTCATATCTAGCCTCTCCTCGCCCACTTGGGTCCTGATTCCCCTCATCCTCCTCTTCCTCTCAGAGGAAATGGCCCCTCGATCTCCCATTGAATGGCGACAGATGAGGGATGATATTGAACCGATAATCATCAGGTCATGGATGAAAGAGATTAATGACGGCGTTACCTCCGGTTTCTTCAAGGGTTTCTCCGAGAGAACTCCAAGGCTCCCTCTGGTGAGAACGAAGCGACGCGATCGGACTTTCTCATGGCCGGCTGTTCGGCTGATTATTCGGGGAGGAGTCCGATGGATCCCTCAGGATATGATTGGAACCCTCAGGGATCTAAGCGAAGAGGTCGGCCTAGAGGAAGCTGGAAAAGAACTACGGAGAGAAGCCCGAGAGAGGGCAAGTCCTGGGCAGAGGTCAAGCCATTGGCTGCCAATAGGACAAGATGGCACTGCTTCGCAGACGGTCTATGCTCCAAATAGGATGCAAAAGGATATAAGTCGAGTAAGTTGACCAATGGAATGGGATGGGAACTAGGGAAGACATGTGACTTGGAATTTCTGTCACGACTCCGATGGTGAACATACCGTGTTTCATAACTTTATGAAGAATTAAGGTGGGAGCCCCTAGAGACTCGCAGGCTGCACGATAGACGTAGCTTGCTTGAGAAATTCTGAATAGGTTTATTTCAGAGCGACACAGAGAATATTATCATGACGCCTCACTACATCTCTAGGTCTTCCAGAAGCGATAAAATACGACAGATACATTGCCGAACAGATAGGTACAAAAACTCTATCTTTCAGCGCACAATAAGCGATCACAATAAAAACTGAGCTCCACAAAATACACTCCTATAATATACGTCACCATTTCTTCTCCCAAAACTTTATCCCTTACACCCTTACACGGCTGGTGTCCTAACACCCCCTGCAACATGTCCACGTGGCGGTCGCATTATGTACTACATGTAGATGGTGACGACTCGGTCTCCACCGCAGCGTCAAAGCCAGTGATTTTGTCAGTAGTGATTTTTGATAAAAGTAATGCAAATTCCGTGACCTACCGCTTTGTATCAAGCGCAAGAGCAGGTGAAGCCCCAGAACGTGTAAGTATCACGTGAGCAACACTGCTGTTGACAAAATGATCTCAGGGTTATAAAGTTGGTCTTGAAACCACACACCATTTCTATTGTCAACGGAGTTAATTCCCCATATTTATTATAAATTAACCTAAACCACTCAACTGGGAATTTTACTCTACACGTTAGGGTATTTTAACAATAACAATAAGGGTAACAGGATCCTTCTGTGGAGTCATGCAGTAGAGAAATTTCCACCCAGCTGGGCCTCGAAGTGAGTGGGCAGGTGAGGACACAACCTCGCTGCCACCGGACCCAACGATGTATGGAGAAATATTCGGGTATTAAAGAAAGGGCGATATCCATAATCGGTATTATCGTGCTCGAAACGCAAGGATCCTATGGGACCTGATACATTTTCCCCATCTGTAAATCATTACTAGAAGATTACAACATGATCATTTAGTTTTCTCTTTTTGGCCTATTACAATTTTTTTCGTTTTCTCAGGACATAACTCTTTTCCTAAATATATAAATTCACCGAAGAACCTACCAATGCCTCATTGTTTTAAAATTCTCTATTCAAACGAGATTTTGAAGCAGTAAAAACTTATGAAGGCTTGCATATCGTATACATTTGACAGTAAAATAATAACCAAAAGACATAGGACGCGAATTCCACTTTCAAACGGAATATGACTAAGGAGTACGTCTGGGATAGAAATGTTCATGAAATGAGGACCGGAAGGAGTACAGTACTGGATGAGCAACTGATTACCGCATGGCACCCTAATGAGATGGAACAGGGTTTAGATGAAAAATCTATGCCACGGCAAGGATTTGAACCCACGTCCTTAGGGTACGACGACGACATCCTCAGGGTTACAAAATTGGTAGTGAAATCACATCCCATCTCAAGCGAAAACGGAGGTAAGTTACCGTATTTATAATCAATTAACATATACTTCTCAACCGGCAATTTTACTGACTTCACTGACTGGCCAGTATGGCAACAGTAACAAGATTAAGACACTTTAGTGGAGGGATACAGTAGAGAAAAATCCACCCAGCTGGGACTCGAACCGGAGACACTTGGGTTAGCAGGCAAGGACTCAAACTCGCTGCCTACGGAGCCGACAAATAAGGGGAAAAGAGTGAAGGGTACGACGGTGTGGAAAGAAATATTAGGGTATTTAAGATATGGGGGTATCCACAATATCCTCATTAGCGTACTCTAAACGCACGGATCCTAATGGACCCGAGATATTTTCCCATCCGTAAATCATTACTAGAAGTTTACAATACGATCCTTTAGTTTTCTTATTTTATCCTGTTACCATGTTTTTCTTTATCTCTGGACATAACTCTATTCCTAAATATAAAAATTTGCCGAAGAACCTACCAAGGACTTAATTTTTTTTTTAAATTTTCTATTCAAAAGAAATTATGAAGCAGTAATAACTTATGAAGGATTGCCAATCGTAATCCTTTGACAGTAAATAATAACCAAAATACATACGACAAGAATTCCACATCTAAACGGAATATGACTTAGGAGTTTCTTCTTGGATGGAAATTTCTTGAAATGAGGAACGGAAGGAGTACAGTACTGGATGAGCAACTGATTACCCCATGGCACTCGAATAGAAATCAGGGTCACAATGAAAAATCTATGCCACGGCAGAGATTTGAACCCACGTCCTTAGGTTAAGACGCCAATATTATAACTATCAAACCTGCCCTCCTATTAGGGTTTTGAGGGAGTAATAAGGGAGAATTTCCATATTTGTCTGATGGGCGAAGAAGAAGAAAAGTCAAGGAGCGGAGACAGATAGATTGGTCACCAATCAAACGATTTTGTAGGGAGAACTTAATCGCGGCGAAGGAGGAAGCTAATCCTTATTTATCCTCTGTCATGTTAAATGGAAGGGAGAGTGAGAGGATTTGAAGTTGGCCTTTCCGGAAAATTAGGAAAGGAGGTTGGAATTGTTTTGATCCCCTTTGCATCGATTGTCGAGGATAAGAGAGATGCAGATGCGCCCATTGGTAAAAGGCTTTTTGATGCCCAAATTGAAATGTTACAGTCGGAAATCAATTACGCTTCCCACCATTTAAAGGGGGTTTAAAAGCTTGACTCGGCAATTAATAAATGATCAAGGAAAGGTAATTTTCACGATGCAATTACGGACAATGGGATTGTTCCAGACGATAACGGAATTAACGTTTTTGCTAATTTAATTCTATTCGAGAGTCCTTGTTAGAATTGATGCGCACCATTGGGGAGATCGTCTGAAATCGTCACTTGAAATTCTCATTTCATCCTCAATGGTGCATAGAGTTGTTGCAGGACTAAGAAACTGGATATAATTTTTGCCTTGAGTTGCTGATGGAGGCAAAATAAGTCCAGAAATTTTGGCATATACCTATCACTGATTATTCCGTGCACTCAACCAGCAGAATTTTATATTTTTTAATAGTGTAAGAAAAGCCAACCACTAGAAAGAAAAATATATCCAGAGCATTTAACATTTCTCTGTTTGAGCAAGCTTCTTTGCCTTATCGAACATTTTACATGCCATTATATATATTTTATATGCCATGTATAAATAATATTTATCTGCATTTGCTGTAGATACATTGGGCTAAACATAATACAAAAATGTTTTCCGTGCCTACGTTTTTCAGTAACAGACAACATATTTCAATGGGCCGAAATACACGTGTATGAATGAAGAGGTAATATGTGCCTGCAATTAAAGTTGCGTCATTTTTTTCAACGCAGCAGATAATTTAAAATCATTTTATACCACATGCATACCTCCATGTATCGCGTAAATTATGCCAAAGTAATGGATGCTTATCTGTGATATCGGTTATCATTACCGTTTTTAATAAAAATAATTATTGAACCAGAGTTTAACAGTAGACCGCAATATAAACCAAATCAAATTAATGATGAAATCAATAATTCGTCATTAATCTCTCTACGCGCTTCAATTCCTACCCCAAAAAGGGTAAAGGGGTCTTCCTGTGAACGATTCTCGCCACACAGTGTGGCAGTTGTTTGCTCAAAACATAATGAACTGAAATTTTTACTTGGTAAGTGGAAGTAAGTGGAAAGATGTTTTTTAAATAGCTAAAAACTTTTGAAACCTTGTTGCATGGAAACGGAGTCCAGCCGGCCACAAGACACATTCCACGATGTTTATTAGGAAAAATAATGTAGAACGGTAAAGGGACACGCCTGAGAAAGATTAAATCACGAAATGACAAAAGGATGTAATATCACCGGTTAACTCAGAACCAATGCCGCCAAGAAAAATTAGTAACACACATTTCTGCATAAAACCACAATACGGCTGGGAATTATGGCAAAGTGAGACAATAAAAAACTACAATATAGACTCATAGCATATTCAAAAGCGGTTTCTAATGATCCAGTGATATGTCAAATGGTAAGCAAGCCATCAGTATATCGATAAACGGGAATCAAGAAGTACTCGAATATGCGGGAAGGTTAAAAGAAAATTACCATAGTTTAAAGTTCACATGATGAATTCATAATTCTATTACTAGACATATACTACAAATGGAAATAGTAGACATTCAGGTAAAAATATATGTGGTGATAAATAAGTTTATTCACAGTGGATTTTTCCCAGTTATTGTTTTTCTTCAATAGAGGAAAATTCTCTTTAATGAAACCTTGGAAACGTAAAAGAAACTGTTTCTTTTCTTGAAAAGAAAAATAATCGGAACTCATATCTTATCCTCTTGCTTGTTTTTTTTTTCACTGGCCGAGCGAAGAAATTAAACGTAAGATTTTAAGTACTTGTTTTACAAGACTATGAAGTAATGTTCCAGCCTTGATAAGAACCGATAAGGAAAGCAAGGGAGATGTTTCCGTCAGCCCTTCAACCTTTCGCTTAACATGATACCACGCCTCGGGAAATTCATTTAGTCAAGGCTTTCCATGGTGAACACAAACTTCTATGTAGCCAACTAGGCTCCTATTATTGTCTTTCCGACCCAATCAATTGCTTCTGCGATATCTCATAGGAGGATTTTGCGTGTTCCTTTCAGGGAAGCGTTCGTATGATAATTGAAAGACAGGATACGGTTGCGGTAGTGAACCTTTTACACAAGATTTTTTTATCCGAATTTTTTAATCCTATTTTTATCCAAACAACTTTATCTTTGTCAGCAATGTCTCACTGGTATGGAATTCTCCACTGTGGTTTTTTTCAATGCTTACAATTATTAGAGAAATTTTTATATCGATTTCTCCACTTTGATATTTTCAATGTTCACTATATCTGGCGGGGAAAATTACAAATAATAAAAAATCAGTGCGACTATTTCGGAAAAGTCGCATTAGTAGTAACTGTAAAAGCATTTGAACTCCTCCCACAAAGCATTAGAGTGGAAATAAATGAATAGCGTGGAAGTCTTAAGAATCCGTAGGCATTGCGAATACAGCCAAGGAGGGATATTAATGAGCTTCTATGGATAATAATAAAAATAACTTCTAATGGAAGGAGTAAAAAAGAAATAAGGATAAAACTTAGAGCAAAAAATGCCTTCAATAGTAAGAATAAGCTCTATACGTCCAACACCGTCGATATTTTGCGAAGCAAAAAGCTAGTGAAGACCTTTGTGTGGAGAGTGTCGCTGTTTGGACTGTGGGACAAACGGAGATGTAACATCCAGAGGCTTTTAAGATGTGCTGTCATGGAAGAATGTGTAAGCCGGGCAGACCGAGTAAATCTACATTCTACCCTGCGAGCTGCCGCATGGGCGTGTGGCCAGGGGTGTTAGGTCACCAGCCGCATAAAGATGTAAGGTTTTGAGAGGTGAAATGGTGACGTGTATTACGGGAGTGTATTTAGTGGAGCACAGTTTTATTGTGGTCGCTTATTTTGCGAGGAAAGAACAAATTTTTGTACCTATCTTTTCGGCAGTATATCTCTCTTACTTTATCGCCTCTGTTAGACCTAGATATGTAGTGAGGCGTCATGATAACATTCTCTGCGTCGCTCTGAAACACACCAGCTCTGAATTTGTCAAGGAAGCTAAGCCTAGCGTGTAGCCTCCGAGTCTCTAGGAGCCCAATCCCTCTAAAAGTTGTGATACACTATATGTTCGCTCGTAGCAGTTTTTAACGAAGCGTGTAGCTTTTCTTTGTATTTTATCAATTTTTTTAGTTAAATCTTTATTACCAGGGTCCCAAACCAGAAAAGTAACGAACCAAGAGGTACTGAGAAAAGTGAAGAAAGAACGGAGCATTTGGAGAATAGTAAAAAGATGACGGGACGAATGGATCGGTAATGCCCTGCGGCATGAGAGATCGGTGAAGGTGATTTTAGAAGGGCTAATAGAAGGGTAAAGGTGCAGAGGAAGACCTAGACCGGAGTATGGAAAGCAGATGATGGAGGATATGGGATGCGAACGATTTTCGGAAATGAAGAGGATGGCAGAGGATAGAGAGAGTAGGAGGGCTGTCGCAAACCAATCCCGATGGATTGGAAGCTAGAGAAGAACTAGAGAAGGTGGCGGAGTGGAATTGCAAAAAAAAAAGTGGAGAACCATACGATAAAATATATGAAGACTATCGTTTCTTCTCCGTTGACTGGTTTTTCTGCCAATGCGGGCAAAAGATGAAAATACTAACATCTCCATCATCCCAGATTATTGAATTGAGCATCGATTTGATGCGCAAAAGCACCAAGTGAACTAAAGACATCAGTATGAGGAGTCAAATCGCCTCGCCAGAATCGTCGTGATTTTTCTATTAGAAGGAAGTAGTAGTAGTACATTTATATTTTTGAATGGTGCGTCGACAGTTAGGTCATTTTCCACCTCTTCCCTTTCTTATTGCAATGCATTTATCGTTGTGTTTCTTTATTGTTTCTGGTAGAGCGGCTAAAATTTTAATATTTTATGGCCTGGTCATATTTTGTTATAAAGTCCACTTCGCTTTAAGAATTTTATCACTTCACAAATAATTTGGTCGTCATTGCCTAAAAGACTATTGAGGTCTACCCGAATGTTCATCTGGTCACGCAAGTCTCGGTATGTGTCACACTCCGTCAGAAGGTGCCGTATAGTGAGAGGGGAGTTATAGTCATTACATCGGGGGGGTATTTTCTCTTCAGTGAAGAGGTAAGAGTGAGTCAAGGCGCAGTGTCCTATCCTCAGCCTGGTGATGATGACTTCCTCTCTACGGCAACGTCTGACGGATCTGGGCCACGCTGACACTACCAGTTTGACACTGCGGGGCTTGTTATTTTCGAGGGTCCTCCAAGACTCTCTCCAATGTTCAAATACTACCTTTTTCAGTGCGCATTTCATATCTTTGTATGGTACCAGCATCGTGGCGAACTTAGTGTCAGTAAGGGCGTCCTTTGCATATCTGTCGGCTGCTTCGTTACCCGTTATTCCCGCGTGCCCAGGGATCC
The DNA here is from genome assembly GCA_963169105.1 of Ceriagrion tenellum. Taxonomy (NCBI): domain Eukaryota; kingdom Metazoa; phylum Arthropoda; class Insecta; order Odonata; family Coenagrionidae; genus Ceriagrion; species Ceriagrion tenellum. The sequence goes on from OY720641.1 coordinate 56,336,730, forward strand.
AAAGAAATATAATTTGACGCCTTTCACCTGGAGAGTTAGTAGTGAGGAAAGGATTTCCTGGATTAGAGGATGAGTGGGGGAGAATTTGGATATCGCGTTCAGTGCACTGCGTGAGCCGCAGCACAGACCATAGTTTGCATTATCATCTTCTAGACCGCTAAGAGCTAACCTAATTGCAAAAAGTTCCGCTGTGTATATGCTACACATCGGGTTCAGTTTAGCTTTAATGGCTCCATGGTGAGACGATACTATGGCACTTGCACAGGCACTGTCCGACTTCGACCCATCTGTACATATAGGGATGAAGTCGGAATGGCTCTCCAGGAACATACCAAACAGTTGCTGGTACTCGGGAGCAGTGGTAGTAGATTTGTTACGTTCGTCGAAAAGCACCCTTACGTCGGGTGCTGAAGCCAGCCATGGCGGGTGACTTGAGTGCACCATGAATATATGTCCATGGTGCTAAAATCATGCTCTCTAATAAAATGCTAAAAGCATATATTGACGGGACTGGTGGCTCATGTTCTCCGGTTAAAAAGATCTAATAAATGAGGTTTCAAAAATAAGTTAAAACATGGGTGCGTTCTCATAGCAAGAACTTTGGTGGCATAGTTACACATCATCAGGTTCCGACGGTAACACAACGGTGGCTCTCCAGCGTGCGAGTATATACTTAGTACTGGGCTTGTCTGAAATGCCTCGGTGGATAACCATAACCCGGCATTATGGACTGAGGTCAGTGGTTGCAGATGTAACTTACGGCCTGAGGAGTATGTAAAGGAACCGCAGTCAAGTTTGGAGCGCACTGATGCGCGATACAACAAAAGCATTGTGGTGCAATCTGCTCCCCAAGATTTGTTGCTTAAGAGGAAAACATAGAATTTGCCAAAGAAGGCAATAGAGTTCAGTTTAGTTGTGACACATTCTCTCCTTTCCTATAGTTCTATAGCCCAAGGTTGGGCCTTGGCCTCCTTGAACTTATGCCTCCATGCTTTCCTGTCTGTTACTGCTCTCCTCCAGAGTCGAAGTCCTAGAAGATCCCGTGTGTCTGCATGTGCTTCATCTTCCCAGCGCTTGCGTTGTCTTCCTAATGGTCTTTTACCTTACATCCGGCTGTTTAATGTTCTCTTTGCTAGCCTTTTGTCGTCCATTCTAGCCACATGCCCGGCCCACTGCAGTCGCTGTGGTTGGGTGAACTTTGACAGAGGGAGTTGTCTAAAAAGATCATATAATTCATTGTTGACTCTGATTTTCCAGATATTGTTTTCCCAAATAGGTCCTAAAATGTTTCTAAGCACTTTACTTTCAAATCAATCAAGTATGCTTTTCATCTTCTCTGTCACACTCCATGCTTCACGTCCATAGGCTGCAATGGGCCTTATAATTGTCTTGTATATTTTCAGCTTGCAATTACGATGGATATTTTCTGATCTAAGTACATGTGACATTGTAAAGTAGGCTTTATTGGCTAGTGTTATTCTTCTCCGGACTCCTCCCTCTTCTGTGCCATCTGCATTTAATTCCACTGCTAGGTATGTAAATCGATCCATTGACTCAATGGGGTCTTCTAACACTATCTGTGAGCCCCTGTTCCCTCTTTTCAGTAGTAGTATTTTTGTTTTTGAAGGGTAAATTTCAAGGCCAATGCTTCTAGGATGGTTTTTTAATTTGTAGATAAGTCTGCTGCGCCGCTACTGCTCTTCGGCTCATAATGTTAATATCGGCTGCGTAGGAAGCCAGTTGCGTTATTTTGTTGGTTAACAAGTTTTCTCTTCCCTACTCTATCTGCCTTATTACGTACTCCAGAGCTATCTTAAATAAGGTGCCAGTCCATCTCCTTGCTTCAGACCCTTCGAGATTTTGAATACGTCTGTCGGTTGGTTTTGGATACGTACCGCTGCTAGTGTGTCCTCCATTGTCGTTTTGATTAATCTTATTAATTTATGTGGGGTTTTTTAGTTTAGTTGTGACACATGCAAAGGAAGAAATGAGTAGATATGTAGATGCATCTAGCCTGGAAAACGAATTCTTGTACGAACAAGAGAATTTATAACACAGTTTTGAACTTTTGTCCCTCCATACTGATAATGACAATGAATTACGGGACTTTTCTATTCGATTAGTATTATTCAAGTGTAAATTATTACACCAAAAACAGATAACAAGCGAATAAAAAGTTAAGGATATTCATCTGAGAAAGCATTCAGTACTTATCTTGGATAATTTAAAAAAATATATCGAAATTCACAAGTAACATATATATTACGACTCATATTTCGCTTATAACAGCATTATCAGGCGACCGGGGAAGGTGTCCCATTTCTTGAATTATCAGAGTCCGAATTCAAATCAAGGAAGCTTGAGCTCTACGGCCTCGTAGAATAGACAAAATAGGGTGATAATATTTCTCAGATGGCCGTAACTATTGGCACCACTCGTCAAAAGATAGACCAGAAAATATTTACTGTGTTGGTTTGACGGTAGCATCACTGACCAACCACAGCCTTTCGACCAAAATACCCTTGTGAAGGCTTACGGGAACGTTAATTTCTCGCCAGTGACCATTCACAGACACTCACAATCCGAATTGACCAGATGATTTCGTAAAAAGCGAAACCTACGTTGTAATAAAGATGGTACACGTTCAATGTGCTCTATTTTTTATAAGTGATGTTTTGGAACCACAAAACATCACCTGAGTCTTCAGGATTTGTACTTATCTGGGATTTTCCATGTGGTTAATTATTTCCTGTTTTCGATCAGATGGAACAAATTCAGCCCCACCTAGTCAGTTATATTACCAACGAAATTTGTTAAAATGTCCGAGATATATTCGAGGGGAAACAAAAATTTTACTAGCAAGCACTGGAACATATAAATTGAACTACGACCGTCTATTACAAAATGTAAAGAAATATATATTATTCTACAAGCACGCTAGTTTTGAGATTTTGTATTTATGTATAAAACACTGTCCCTGGCGGTACACGGTGGAAATAATTCATAATGAATGAAAAAAAGTACTTGGTAAGGATTCCACACTTTATTTAAAGCAACACGACCTAGGTTTCGGCATATCATCTAGGTGATGCTCCTGATGATGGCATGATATGTCGAAACCTAGGTCGTGTTGCTTGAAAATAAAATGTCGAATCATAACCAAGTACTTGTTTTTCAATCATTGGTTATTAATGCTCCAGATCTTTCTGCAGAAGAAAATTATCTCTTTTCGAACTCACCTAGCCCCGATTTACCTCACACAATTCACCATGCGAATGAATTGAACGCAAAGCATGAATCGATACGGGATTTTGGGTGGGGAAAAAAACCCCGGATGGCTTTACCGTTCCCAGAGCGGTCATCGCCTTCTAATCTTCTAAGATAAATTTCGACGGAGAATCCAGCAGACATTTTTTTGCGCGTGCATAAAGCATCCTTTACAACTCCTCCGTGATGGAGTGGGAACAGGGGAAAAGAAAGGAGAGATGGGGGAGGAGGAGGAGGCGGTGGTGGAAACAATAAAAGAAAGGAGTGACATCACTTCGTCTTTCGAGTTTTCTTTCATGTGCACCCCTCCCGTCCTGCCTTCTTTAGCATCCTTCCCTTCACCCATTCTTAACTTCTCCCGAGACACTTAAAAATGGGAGATTATAAATACGCACTGGCCCAGTCGCTTCCTTCACCAGAACCCTCTACGAGACGCTGCATTGTTATCTTTTCCCTCTCACTCTCCCCCGCTTTGCTGCACGACCCGTCCCTGAAACTTTTTAGCGTTGGTGCTGGAGAAGAGGGAGAAAGATGAAATTCGGTGGGGAATTTTTTCTCTTCTTCACGAAGGAGGCGATGAAAGAAAGGGACCTTCTTGAAAAGAGCCCCTCCCCCCTCCCTGAGGACATATCACTGCGCAAGAGAGAGAGAGAGAGGGGAATGATGGGAAGGACACGGTAGGGTAAGCGAAATAGGGAGGCGGGGGATATTAATAAGGGCGGGAGAAGGGGAAGGAACCGGGAAAAGAAGAAATCTATGGCCCCTTATGAAACCGAACAAGTAATGGTTTTTGTGCGATGAATAGCGCGGGTAGGGAAGGGGGAAATGGGGCTACTGACCCAAAAGATCGGAGTGGAGGTATATATGGTTTCGGGGGATTGAGGAAAGCGAAGAAGTTAAGGCGGCTTTGCTTTACACATAGAAGTTTCTTAAATGACGATAGGAGTGGCTTGCAAGTGGTACTTCAAAGTGTAAACTCTTATGTCAAGAAGGTTCGACAGCGACAATAATCGAATGAGGTTCGAAGTTTCAATGAGAATGAGCAGATTTTCGTTTCTCCTGCCAGTAGCTATTCAATTCTATAGTATGAAAGAATTGAATTTTCCGCCGATCATTTCTTTATCTTTGCCCTAAGTTGTTTGTTTCCCTACCTTTGAATACAACTTTTGATAAATTAAGTTGATAAAGAAGGAACTTTTTATAAACTTGTTAAAGAATGGCTATTCGGGAACAAGGAGGTGGAATATTTGTATAAAAGGAATGAGTAAAGGTCTTTTATTTGGATAGTTTGATGATACTTGCGTTATTTTATTTTGTATTGTGCATGTTTTACTTGCCTGTAATTAAAACAATTTAGATTCTGTTTCCTGAAAAAAGGTTCATGTTACATTATATATGTATCATGATCTTATAAAACAATAACTGTCTCTGTAAATTGCAGTGATCCTAACCAGATTCTGTTGTGTGTTCCGGAATTATCAATGTTTTTCCCCATTTTATTTTCTTATTGTTAATATTTTTTGTATCCGCTAATAATTTTTGTAAATTAATTTGTAATTTGTGGCACAGTGACTGATGTTTGTTTTTTTCTCTATTGATGTAATTTTGTAATACAAAGAAGTGTCGGTCAAACCCAAAGAGGATGTTGTCTCTTGGGAAACCTATGTCTTATTTTTGACCTTTTTTAATATTTATCTTTATGTGTATGTGCGTATACGAGGAAAACATTAATGAATAAAGACATTTGATGAAATTCTGACACTAAAACTAAGAGTAGGAGTTATAAACGTAAATGACTGATTAATTTGATAGTGGAGTTCGAAGACTGCAATGTCCACACACAGTTAGTGCCGAAATTAGCCGATTTTCGAATTGGTCGGATACATTGTTAACTTCCTTCATAAATTTATTTGGAAAAAGATTGAAAGTAATGTGCTATATTCCGGAAAATGCAACGGCGTTCGAGTAGTAGCTGTAAGGCTGGAGGTGCGTGCATCGGCAAATATGGTACATTGGTTACAAGAAAAATATGTACCTACTATCATGACTGCATATCTATCCATGTAAAAGACTGGAAGGAAATGCATCCTGTTGGAAGTAAAGCTTAAAATATTTGCGATGCAACGACTGCTATAATATGGAGATATCAAGGCGCAATATCAACCTGAATCTGATTCATTTCACCACATTGAATCCAGACTTTTTTATCACCACACTACCACCTTTCAGAACTCATTCCAACCTCAGAAAAATTTTGGAACTCCCTCCGTATATCCTAGAAACAAAGTTCATCAGTTAAATCCTTTATTATACGAATATCTTATGCAATAACAGAAAGCTTGCAGTTGGGAATTTGGTTATCACACCTAAATATTAGATATTAATGTAAAGTAATTATGAAAACATGTGCTAAGGTCAATAAAATTATGTATGTAATCAATAAATCAAAAATATGAATTTTAAATGGCATTGACGAATATTGACTAGTAATTTTTTACTAAATTTATGTAACAACTTATTTAAAAACCGAGCATTGTTTTTTCACTAAATGTGCTTGATTTACAGGGCATGCCCTAAATCAATAAACTTATATCTATAGATTTATCAATTGACAACAGGTAAATATCGTAATGCCTTACCAATATGAGGTAATGAGAGCTTTTTCCAAGGTCAATTGCTCTGATTATTTCCCAACACGACATCGATTTGCCTTCCATTCGTTACAGTGTCCTTACGCATTAGGTGGTGCACTTCAAAGTAGATCATGAACCGATGCCACGTACCAGCTACTATCTTGAGGACAAACGTACTCTCGATTTTAGAGTGAACGGGGCACAGCGTTACCTTCACTCCGAACAAGTAAAGAGCGAGCGAACGAAATAACTCATACCACGAACCTGTGGCGTTTTGAGGCTTTCGAAATGTTTTTTCAAGCAATTGATACATTGTTTTGTCGATGAATAACTATTACTAATACCACTTATTATTTAAATCAAGCGACCCGGGTTTCAGTGAATAATCACCATTATCAGGCATTATTTGAGATCTGTTTATCCTATTGTTTCCGTAGTTACGTAACGGAAGCCTGATTGATGCTGGATGATGGTGATTATTCACTGAAACCCGGGTCGCTTAACTTAAATAAATAAGTGGTATTAGTAACAGTTATTCATCGACAAAACATTTCAATGGAATACCACAAAGTTAAAGATGAACTAGTGAATTCAATTGACACATTTCAACGCTTATTTATTAAAGTAACATCATCTTCTTTACCTACTAGATTGTCTCATTTCTCCTCATCGCTATTCTTTATTTCCTGTTTTTGCTTGCGATACCAACGCTATCACTGTAACGTGACAGCGTTGGGACCAATAGTACCACGTTGCGCACGTGCATTCACATTACGAATTCAGCTAACCGTCGTACGTTCGATAGTGGAGTGATTGGGGCAGGAGTTGATGCACGCTGAGCAACAAAAGAACGTCGATAATCGCCTCCTCAATACTACATATCATAGAATTTACTCCCTTTAAAATTTACGAAATTTTCAGTGTGATGAATGAAAACTTGTGCAAATTCGAACACGGAGTATGATATAATGTACGTTGAAATCTTTTGTCTAAAATCCTTTAATAAAAGTGCCTCATCTTAACGTTTATGAAGTATTGAAATTGTTCTGCCTCAGAAGTGCTAATAACCTAAGATAGAACCAAAAGCCAATGTATGCAATCTAAGGTCTACAATGCATAATTTCCTCAAGCCCAATTTTTCTCTGTTTAGCTCTTAGTGAGTTCTTAGTTTAGCATTTAGCTCATTTGTCTATATGGGGCCAAAATTATTTCTTACATTGTCAGGTGATATAAGTGGTACAATTAGTTTAATATCATTTTTGAAGAGTAAAAATCTAGTTTCTTATGTCAATAGTATGGTTCATTCATTATAAACTACATGCAAGACAGGTTCAGATTAAAGAAAACACCTGCTACGTATCTGATCTTAGTTTATTCACTTCTCAATTATTCGAAATGTAAATTGTTTTTGAGGTATCCCAAGCAGAGGAAATACCTAAGAGGGATTCCTAATTTATACTTTATAAATTTAAAATGTTAAGGTGTACATGAAAGATTATTTCAATGGATAAATAAATTTATTATTAATAATAACCCTAAGGTAGTGACGTTAATTATTGGAACATGCGTAGTGACGTCGGTCTCCTGGACCGATTAGGACTTTGGAGTTTTTAAAAGGACGATATCAGTTTTTTCTGGACTGTATCGAAACGGTAGCGTTCAAATGTGATTTAAAATACTTATTCATAATTTTTACGGCAAAAAGAGAAGATACTTCAGCTTGTATTCAATCCATGTTATACGTTAAAATGGGTAAGCTAGAGCATTGTTTTTCTTCATAAGAGAAAAATGGCCATTATTACGAATTGGTTCATAGAAAAGAATTCATTTCCATAATAAGTCAGAAATCACTTATCATCATTTTTACACATCATATTTTATAGTACACAACAAACTTGTATTATTTGAAGATATGAGTTCACGGTTTGTGGGACCGAGAGTAACTATAAGTAGTATTAAGCTGGACTGCAAAATATCACGCTTCGCATGCGTCACCAGAAAGATTATATTGTTGGTCTGAGAGACCGGGCGTCACCACTCTTCGGTTAAAAAAAAAAGTAGCCATCATTCAATACTCACTATTATGTGAACCTCGAAACGTCGCAACTTTCTCGATGCACTCATCGCTCTTCTATGGTAGAGCGATATTGAAATTTGAATTCCGCACACTTCGTGTCAAAACTGCATTTCCTCTCTCGCCGCATTCCGTAAGAGCAAGAGGGCGGGGGGAGGGAGGTTGAAAGAGGTTGGTTGGGGACAAGAGGTTAGTCGTGTTTGAGCGTGGGGGGAGGAGGGCTGGAGGACGAAAATTCATAGAGGGAGCAGTATGAGGGGGGTAAAACGTAAGGAGCCTTGTAGGGCGGCCCTGCCGAGGGTTCTCCTCCCTCTTTTTTTTAAGGGTCCGTGAGGAGGGAGGGGAAATCGGGCGGGGGAGAGTTGTGTAGCGGGTGAGTTGGGGTAAGCCCTCTTGTGCCTGCCCACCGGGAGGCGTGGTCCTCGGCACCCTGTGCGAGTTGCCTTTTGTGATCTCATATGGGGATTTATGCGACCGTATAAATGGATACATGGGCCACAAATCAGCGCGGCATTATGTAGAAGACGTGAGTCACCGCGAGACTCGGCCTTGGAAGTTCGGAATGAGGGTGGCCGGAGGCGAAAGGGGGTAGGGGAGGGGTCATATAACGGGGCGGAGAGGCGGGTAGCGGGGAGAACAGATGAGATATTTAGGGGGGAAGAGGAGGTGAACTCCCCCTCCTCCCTTTCCCCTCTTGTATTTTCCTCCGAAAACTCCTGATCCGACCTCCCTCCCCACCCACCCAGAGATGTATAGTGAAAGACATATTTTCTCAAAGAGGGTTTTTCACTTAAGTTACCGTTCCAATGACCTTTTCCTATGCGCCGGATGAGGTAAAGAAAGAGAGTACAAGAAGAACATATGCCACTCGCATACGACTTAGATGCGAATCGCCGCTAGGGAGCATTTCATGGCATGTTAGGACACAAGGCATGAAAAAAATGGAGAGCATGGAAATACAAGGAATCGGAAGGGAAAAAGGAAGATGGATAACTTTTGGAAGACAAGTACCACGCCCCCTTAACGTCATTTTGTATGGAGAAAAAGTAATTTCAATTTGAATCTATTTGAAAAGTCTCATCCTCACTCTTTCTTTTCCGTAAAGCCGATTATCCCCCTGCTGAGATACAACTTTGTAATACCCAGAAATCGCTTTTTCAAAGAACTATGGAACTAGCTGCGAAGTTACTTTAATGGAGTCACCCGATAGTGTTTACACAATTGTGTGAAATTTACAGTGGACAAATCATTCGTCTGAACTGAGAATCGAACCCAGTTCCCTTCGAGTGCTCTAACCATTTAAGCTACCTAGGCGTCTTCTTTCACAGGAAATTCACTGTGGATGAGGACGCCTGGGTACTTCAAGGTAGTTTGAGCGAGATAGTTCCCTAATCATTATGGAGACCATATTCGAGTTATACTTTTTAATGAAAACAGTTGTAGGAAGCATGAATTAAACACTGCATTATTCATTGTACAATAATTAACATATATAAGACTGAAATTCTATGTGATAAAATAAAAATATCTACATAAGTCCTTGATTTGACTTATTTTTCACGCGGTACTTTCAAAACTCCTTCACAACGTGTTTTTTTGCGATTCCAAAAAAAATACTCCGGTGTCAATATGATTTATTTTAAAAAATAGTAGAGAAAACATACAAAGTACACACTTAATTTTTTGACGAGATCTAGGGGTTAGAAATGCCTCATTTTTAAATAAGGTCTCTCAGGAGTACGTAACGTACCATTTCCCATGATATAGGGCTGGTATTGTTTGTCAAAAATCTCGGAATGTCCAGAAAGGTTTCTCAGGGTTCCAACCAGGTAGGAAGGTCGATGACCGACGTTTCGGCCGCTTACTCTGCAGCCGTCCTCAGGGTGATGAGATGCCGGTGAGTTGGTCGTCTCAAATTTAAAGCAGTCACAGGAGGGCAGGAGCCGAGCCATTTCCTCGCGCTTTCTTCTGATTGGATCGTTGTTCTCGGGTAGCCTCTATTGAATTTAGAATGGGTTTCCAAGTGTAGCTTAGGTAGAAACCCCTGTCCCGGTAGAGATTTTTCTTTTGTAGTCGTATCTCTATTGCTTCCTTGACCAAACGGTCCCAATAGCCTGTGGCTCGGCAGAGTATTTCCTTCTCGTCAAAGTTCACCTTATGATCGTCGATGAGGCTGTGTTCTGCTATGGCTAACTTCTGTCGCTGTTTCTGAGACTAATAAGCAATCCATCATCTCTTATTCCCGAAGTCTTCTTCGTACTGACATAGAGGTTACTTTAATTAGGGTACGAGTCGTATGCATGAGGCAATAAGAGTAAGCTGCTATGGCAAGAGGGGTCAATAGCGGTAATGATAGACCATATAAATGAGTATGAAACGGATAGTGGAGTCGACTGCAATAAAGTCATTTGGCTTGACTGGGATTCGAACTGGAATCTCCTGATTGCCGCTTACGTGTGTCTGCCAGCTGCACCCCCAATATTCCCGGATCAATTCAGATGGAAAATTTCCGCGTGCTACATCCCTTAGGATAATTGATTGAAACAAGTGTATCATAATGACCCATAATTAGAGGAAAAAGCTATGTATTCATGGTTAATATCTCCAAAAGAACTAATTAAATACACATAACTCGATAGCGAATGGAAACATATGGTTGCATGCTTGATATAATGACATTTGTTACATTACATTAGGACTATTTTAAGTAACTTACTATATTTCGTTTACTATCTAAAGTTAATCTTTGCTTCGCAGTGGTTTGGTTACCGATGCTGTTCGTTATCTGCACGAAAATTTGGAATGGCCAGGGGGAAATAGGTCAAAAATTTGGAATTCATTAGGCGTCTTCGGTGTTTTCGGAAAAAGTTTCTTTTAAAAGTTTCATCCTTAACATTTTAGTCAAAAACAGAGTGCAAGGATTGTAAAGGCTGATAATATATGTAACTATTAAACGACGGGAGGAAACGTATCTTGAATGGACTAATCCGACCGTTATATAAGGATTTAGATTTAAAAAATGAAGTTAGCATTCATTGGAACAACTGAGTTCACTATTCAACTTTTTTTCATCATAGAATTTTAAGGGTATTGGACGAAATACAGAAGATTTATTATTATTAATCACTCAAGGTTTTCAAACTCAGCTTAAATCTTACGAAACATTTCCGAAATCTGCGTCCTACAAACATTTTCCTACTTCATGTAGTATTTCCTTCTCCCATACCTAATGGCTTTCGTCATCTTGTCTAAACGTTCAGCTTCAACGTGCTTAGATTCTAAATGATGCTAATTAATTTCCTCTCGCATATATATATATTTGAAACCTTGTTTCCGTGAAAATATATTCCGCCGTCAACGTGTTTTAGTTCCGTCGCCCGAGAGAATAAATTTTGGCAATTTTCGCCACGCTCGACCGGTCATTTCGACATTTCTCGGCGGAATTAGCACCAGGGTTTCTTTTTTTTTTAAAGGGCACTCACGTTGATATTCGAGGAACAAGGGCGCCTCTACAGACACGGCGGCGAGGCCGATTGTTTTGCCCGGTACCACCGGCACCTCAAGTGGTGGAGCTCTTTGATTGATGGTGTACATATGGACCCCTGGACCCTTGAGCGATACATCTCCCCTCTCCCGTGGAAGGCAAAGTAATCCGCCTGCTTCCCTCTCTTCCCCCCAAACTCACCATTACCACAAAAAAGCGGAGCCATTACGTATGCCCTCCAGTCGTACGGGAGGCGTTCCCTCGTAGGCTCTCCCAATGCATGCATAATATTTCAATGAACGAAATAACTCGGGGATTTTGAGGGGGGAGGATACGTTCGCAACTGGACTCTTGCTGCCCTTCTCCGGCTCTTCGTGTTGATCCTGTATCCCACCCGTCGTAATCGTAGTGATGTCGGTTGAAAAAGTGAAAGAGAAATATTTCTTCGTCGTAGTTGGACCGAAACTCTAGTACGCCGCACAGAAATGTTGTTCACAGGAACTCAACAACAAAATGTCGCGCGTTTTGTTAAAAAAAACTGCTAACCTGTGGTTCTCAACATTTTTACTCAATTCTCCTATTTTACCATATTAAGTTGTATGAATTAGCACCCGATGCCAATTATTGAATAATTATTTAATCGTACGTATGGAAAAAATATGCATTTTCAGTTATTTGGGGGACTGGATTCTTGAGCCTCTTAGGAACGGTAACCGAGTAATAATAATATATGAAGCTCTAGTTAAAAGTAATAGAGATAATTATTTAGTATACTGAATAGGATAAAGTATAATACGTAAATTTCAAGAAAATTCTCCGAAAAACAGTGGAAAATGTAAACATTATGTGCCACTTCTGCAGAGATTTTGAACTAATAACTGGCAAAAAGGAAAACATGTTTCACCACTCCGATGCTTTCACAATGGATTCACCTAATCCCGCTCCTAGCTCCATATTAGAGCAACGACGAAAAAATAGTTACGACAATACAAAATTTAAACTTCGTAATTCTGCTCTCTATTCCAATGAAAAAAACAACTATGAAAACAATATTGATAAAAAGAAAAGGGTATTCAATCAGAATCCTTAAGTGAGAAAAATAAACAAATATGAAGTGCCAAGAGACCATAATTATGAGGGATGTAAGCAAGTGAAGTGTTTTAGTCCAAATACTATTAAACAATTTGCAGGACGATTTTGAAAGTTGGAAAAATGTTTGGAATGCTAAAAGTAGGACAATAAAACGGTTGATGCAACAGAGATTAGAACATTAGCACACGATAGATTAAGTATAAACGAGCGAAAACTTATGAGCCAAGAATAACTCAGCAGGAGCTGAAATATTCGACTGTTTTATCAAAATAGATATTTTGTTCACATAATTTGCTTTTGTGATATTTCTATAACAAAAATATACATAAAAAGAGTAAACATTTTTTAATGCAGTTTAAGGAAAAATCTCTGAGTTGAATTAAAAAGAAACACGAGCAGCAAAACTCGTAGGCAGAGCAAACGAACCCAAATTCCCCTCTTTTTACAGAGATTATTTGCTAAGGAAAAGCCCGCTTACGTAAGGAACGCAGGCACAAGGACGATTTATCGCCATTTACCCACACCCATACACGCACACAACGTTTCTTAAATCCCCCGCCGAGCGAGGAATGCTCGAGAAATACACAAATAGACGAGATGTAGGAAAAAATAAAGATAAAATAAGAAAGGCATTCCTCCGCGCGGGCTTTAGAGCAGAAGCCTCGCTCATCGCCTTAATGAGTTTTACACAATAATGGTTGAGACTAGTCTCAACGCCGACTGCTTGCCGAAGAAATGATGAATCGCATCCTCGCCAAAAAATCTCGACCAATGAGTGAAAAGGATACTCGTCTCGCCCCAAAGGGGGTGTGGGTGGATGCCGCGCTCAACCAGCCGCTCCTCTCGCGCGGAGAGGGCGCGGAGGGCGCGGGGGAAACGGGAGGAGGAGCGGAGCGAGTGAGAGAATGTCGCCGCGCTCTGGCGGTGAACAACGGGCCGAGTGTTTCTTCGCGAGACGATTCTCCAGCTTGGCGTGAAAAAGAATGAGGAGACGAAAAAACAACTTGCAGCCGTAGCACTTGTCTCTCCCGCCCCCCACACCGCGCCTCCCCACGCCCTTCATTGTCGTTTCAACACGGCGCAAGAGGGGAGGATTGCCCCTTTCTCCACCCTTACTCTCATCCTCTCCGCCCTCTCTACCTACCTCGTCATCCACTCTTTCCCCCTCGTTTCGTTCATTTTACTCGCCTTATTTCCCTTCATTCTACAAAAGGGGAAGCGAGAGGGTTGGTGAAGAGTTTGTGCTCTGACTGTAGTACCAGGTTCATACTCTGAATGGCACGGGATTGATTCAGATAGATATAATAATAATAATTTACTTATCCATTGAATGAACCTTACATGCACACATTACGTATAAAAAAGTAATAATTAGGAATCCCTTTTCGGAATTGCCTGTATTTGGGATACCTCATAAACGAATTAAATTTCGAATAGTTGAGAAATGAAAAAAACTGATACCAGATACGTAACAGAAATAGGTACATGAAAAAAGATAACAATTCTTTCTTTAATCTCAACCTGTCGTGCATACAGTTTATATTGACCATTAACCATACTACTGACAAAAAAACACACCTAGATTTTCTACATCAAATAACCTCTGTTCAAAAATGATATTAAACTTACTGCACCTCTTATATCATCTGACAACCCATGAAATATTTTTGACCCTATATAGATAGTGGTGGAGAATTCGACGACTATATATTTTGAAAGACCATGATTACAACATAGAGGGAAAGGTCCAGAGGAAGACCCAGGAATAATTTCATGGACCAAATGAAGAGGAAAGTACATAGGAAGAGATACCAGGAGGTAAAAGAACTAGCATTAGATAGGGAAGGGAGGAGGACTGCAGTCAACCAATCCTAGGATTGACCGACCAATGAGGATGTTTTGAAAACAACCATTAAGTTAGAAGGAGATGGCATTTTCTAATGTTGACAACGTTTAAAGCTGTAATGTGGGCGTGACCAGGCCGGCGTCTTTGTTTACCCCGATTTTCCACGGGCTGACATACTGATTTTGCACTTTTACGCTGTTATCCATTGACAACTTATAAATCGGCATGAAATTACAGTATAACCTGCATGAAGCGACCACCGACGGTTCCGCTGAAAAAGGGGTCCAGTGTCTAGAAGTACGTATTATGCAAATGACCGGGTGGCTGATTTAAACAAAATGGAAAATCTCTTGCAGCGACAATTTTCTTAAAACCTATGCAGATTGCGTTCATTTATCACAATATTTAATCGAAAATAACTTTTACAACAGTGCGGTCTTTGTAAAAGTTATTTCCCATAAAATATTGTGTAATATGGAGTACCACAAAGTAACTGAAGAGAGAGTTTTATTTAGACGCCCATTTCCTCAAAATTTAGTTTCTCTTGAGATACTTCAATGAATATTAATTTGATGTGCACATACGATGAAACCTGAAGTAAGTGACCACCAACGGTTCTGCTGAAAAATGGCTGTTGATAGGAGTGGTCGTTAAGAGGGTTTTTGCTGTGCTTCTTTCATTTGGATTCACTTTATATACATAATTTGTTTGTAAAAATTAAAAATAATCCGCTTTTGTGAGGAATTCAACGAAAACATGAAGAAGGGGAACACCGAAACAGCATACATGCTAGTGAAGAAACACTCCGGGGCGAGGAAACCGAAAAGCAACATCATGGATGAGAACGGAAATACATTGATAAAATGTGAAGACACCACCACCATAAATTATTTGATCGGAGAATATGGAATGATCTTCTAATTTTACATGATGTAATAAATGAAGGAGCATGTGGCACGTTGTTAAATCGATTAAATTTTCACGTTCCATCGAAAAAAGGTAGAAATATGATGACATTTTATGTAATGAATATTAATAGTGAACACTGTAAAAATTTTTCTACTAACAGATTGTGTATTACATATAGCAAATATTGCAACGACCTTAATATAAATCAAGATAAAAATAAATATTTAAAAGAGGTAATTTTAAAAATAGCGAAATAATGTTGTTGATGTGTAGACTAAATGATGTATGTATATATATTGTATATGTATCTAACAATTTGATTGTATTTGACCAGCTATGACTAATGTTAATAATATTTGGATTTTTTAGTTTGATTATTCATTGTTTACATTTTAATTATATTTATATGTTGGGTAAAAATTGAAAACAATTAAAAAACAAAACAAAACCAAATATCAAGACACTGGAAATAAATTGCAGCAATACTTCAAAGGAGCAAGGGCCGAGGCCGCTGGAAGTCAACCTATTTTGGCGGCAAACTCCCTCTCGGCATTTCCTCGTCATTCTCGTCATCTCCACTTTTCTCCTAGTTTCGGCCTGAAAAAATTTCATCCTCACCGTCTCCCTCTTTATGCAAAGGGGTAGAGAAAGGGGTAGTGATGTCGTGGCAAGACAATCAGATTCACATAGCGAGACTCCGGGTTCGATCTACGTCGTGGTGGAGGTATAGACGTGAATAGCTATTTAAAATCAGTTCAATAACAGGGTTTAGTGCGGAAACGCTTCCAGGGTGATCCATTTCAACTTAATTAGGGAGAGAATGCGATCAACGTGTCCTGACGAGATGGAAACGAACGGTGGTAATCAGAAAGATTGATGATATTCACGTAATGGAGCATCATAGTGGGATTACGATCAACGTTTCCTGACGCGACGGACTCAAAGTCTATATTTTTAGTAACGCCACGTCAACTTCAGCCAATCAGAGGAGATCTTTTCTACGGTTTTCACAAAGATTCATTTCCAAGTTGTCCAACTTAAATTAAGCTTTGCAGTGAAAAGAAATTAGCCCTCATGACGCCCTAATAATATACACCTACAAACTAATCTGCGAGCCACTGCATGGGCGTGTGGCAGGGGGTATTAAGAGACCAGCCGTGAAGAGTTGTAAAGAATAAGGTTCTGAGAGGTGAAATCGTGAAGGTTATTGTAGGAGTGTATTTGGTGGAGCTCAGTTTTTTGTCGGTACTAGTATTCCATATTATTTGTAATTTTAAAATTTGAAATATGTAAAAATACAAAAATATACTTCGCAGCCGTTTAGTGATTCGTTTACAAATCGCCTGACCCGTCAATAGTCATACATTCCTCTTTTAGGGGAAGATGACGAAATACTGAATACCTCTGTATATTTCCGTCACATCAGTAAACGTCTCACAGTGGTAGAGAAACTCCCCTTTTCCGGTCAAAAGTCTGAATTTACGATTTTGTTCTATTGACTCAGAAATCTAATTTTAACGAAGGTAAAAGATTGTTTCACAACGTAGGAACTTTTTCCCCA
This sequence comes from Ceriagrion tenellum, assembly GCA_963169105.1. NCBI lineage: Eukaryota > Metazoa > Arthropoda > Insecta > Odonata > Coenagrionidae > Ceriagrion > Ceriagrion tenellum. The sequence goes on from OY720641.1 coordinate 56,353,596, forward strand.
TACCATAGTTACTTTCCAAAATACACACCTGATCTGGAGGGAAAAATAATCGTGATTCAATTGATGACGTTTTTTGTTGTCTTTTTGTTCCTTCCATAAAAATAGGTTGCTCACAATTTATAGAGTCCTATGAGTTTCCATAGCATATTTACCATTGAGTTTTTATCTTTCATTTGGTTATTATGTCATTAGGTTGCTTGGGGTGGAGTACCAATTAGTCTCTGACGGAAAATCGGTTACTACTAGCAAAATTGGCTGAACAAAGAAACTTTTCTCTCCGACTGTTATGATGTATTAGGATGGAAAGAAAACTGTGTCCTTCAGGTTACTAAGTACAACTCTTCTGCCTTCAAGTCTTTTTTATCACAGCAGCTAAATAAGTTACTTTGTCGCCCGGCTCCAGGTACGCCATCTTTCGGGCAAGAGACACGTTTGCATCTGCAGAGAGGATTGGCTGGTCATTTTTTATATTGTTTTATCGAACTATCCATCGAAAAGTGCTATTTCAATTGTCTTCCTACCAAATCATGACTGTTTGTAATACATTTCCATTTTTGTTCACTATCCAAAGGTATCTTTCTTTGACGGATTTGAAATATGAGAGAAGATTTTGCAGTCAAAACGGACTTTATTTCACAATAAAACGTTTTCCAAAAATGGAAAAAGAGCCAAAGAACGTTACAATCATTTTTACGTAACAATCCAAAGTGTTCAAGATTATTTGATGCAACATGATTTCTAAATGGCTGTTATCGATGAAAAAGTTTTCAAGGCTTTGACCAACATCGAGAGCACACAGAATTGTGTCGTCTGTCGAGCTAAACCATGTATAGTATAGTGTAGAAGCAAAAATCCATTTCACATTTCAGCTTTTAGCAAAACACATCTGGCTTTAAATTCAAAATGCCTAAGTTTACTGTGAATCAAGTAACTCTTCGTTCCAGTCTCCTCTCATTGCAGGAAAAAGTGTTCTTGAAAAATACTTGCGTTAAATCATCAGCAAATTTTGAATCTTTGTTATCAAACAGACTAGGCTTGTCATGGGTGAAAGCAGTATTATTCCAAAAATAAAAATGGAAATGGAGAAATTCAGTATCTGTTTTAATTCACAAAGTTGCGGTGGGGCCGCCTTAATTTCTTTCCTTCCCTTTGCACCGTTTCATTTAAAACTTTCTTTTGCACTTCTCTCATGAAAGCGGAAAACCTTGCTTCGAAGGAAGAGACCAGGGAGAAGCAGAGATGAAAAACAGTCTACCTAAAAAAAAAGAAATAAACTCCTTGAATATGCACTCTCAGGTGCATCTGTGCGTTGCCTTGGAATCCGCAATTGTAAAGTCTCTTTTCCGTAGCTCCTCTTGGAGTTAAGCATTCGTGCCAAACGCGTGGCTGAAGTCCGTGAAAATGCTTCACTGGGGACTCAAGAAAAAACATTTCCCTTTAAACGAGCCCTGCTCGGTGGAAAAGAAGTGGCACACGATTTAAAACTCCGAAGACGCAGATGTTTAAAAACCTTGTGCGAGGAGAAACAGCAGCCGCATCAAAAGAACCCTTTCACCTTCGCAAATTTTTAAGGAAACTAAATACGCAAAAATTTTCAGATTAAGTATTATTAAATATGACCTGCGTATTACTAAATTAAACTAAAGTTTGTGTAGTTAAAAATAAAAATGTAAATATAATTATATAGATATTACTATTGAATATTATTATTGTTAAATATTTGAATGTTGACACGTTTTATGCATAAAGTTAGGCAGAAAAATACATAATAATTGAGTTTATCGAGAGTACAGGACAGAAGTTATTCTCAGCGATGACAATAGATGGTATGAATACCGATATCTTCAATCATTCATTGGTAGTTCAATCCTGAGATTAGTTGACTACAGCCATCCATATTTCCCTATCTAATGCTAGTTCTCTTACCTCCTGGTATCTCTTCCTAAGTACTACTCTATGCTTGGTTCATGAAGTTATTCCTGGGTCTTCCTCTGGGGACTTCTGCATCTATTTTACCTTCAATTATGTTCCTCACAAACCCATTGTGTCTCAGAGTGTGCCCAAATATTTGGTTCTTCTTTTCTATATGTTTCATATGTTCGTTTCCTCTTCTACTCTTCCGTACACTTCATCATTTCTTCTTTGTCCGTCCATTTTATCTTCAACATCCTCCTCCAGCACCAGGTTTCTAAGGCTTTCTAAGTCTGTTCTGGTCAGCTTTTCCAATGGTATATGCTCCCGATCCATAGAGTGCTACGCTCTTCATGAAGGTTTTTACATACCGTTTCCTGATTTGTAGTCCCATCTTCTTTGAGCACAGCAGTTGTCTTTTTTCCATGAACGACTTCTAAGCTTGGGAATCTTCGCTTGATATTCGCTGTACTTCTTCCGTCCCACGTGATAGTACTTCCAAGATAGGTGAAGGAATCCATTTGCTCTAATTTATCTCCTCCCAGGGTGACTACTGCATATGTACTAGGAATTTAGAGTTTTTCTTACTTAATTTAATGTTGTTCGAGTTCATGTTTTCATGTTGCCGTCATCTAGCGTAGAAATATTTGCGGTTTTAGCAGCTTTGGCCGAAAATTTAGATTTCTAGTATCTTTACCGCGAAGGGAATAACAGCCAATAACCCCTTCTTACTTTATGAAAGGCCTAACGTAATTACGGTAATATATGCAGTATATGGGACTAAGAAGTAGAGATTTTACACTTCCAGTTACAAAAGCCTGAGTTTACCGGCCGGCATTGCAAGGATTTGGGATATTATCATCGAAGTTGGAACAATATCGCCACGTCTCTGGGAGCAAATCCACTAAAAATCTTTTCATATGATGGATAATGTAGTAAGACTTACGCCGCGATGAAATCAAACCTTGAAACTGGTAGTTTATCGCCTAAGCCAGTGTATTCTCTAGGCTTCTAGTAATTTCAGCCGGAAGGTCAACAATGTAGTCCTGAAATGGACTATAACCCACGAATCTGCGTGCACATGTGGAATATGCTCTGCCATGGTTTAATACATCCTTCTTCGGGGAATTTCGTTCCGATAATACCTAAAATATTCAGAACCAATCTTCTCATCCCAATTTTCTGGTTTCAAAGTTATCAACATTCTAGTAGTAATCATACGATCCAGGTACGAATCCTACAATGGTCTCATCATTAAAGAGTCATGTATCAGCTAAATATACTCGCTTCAATGTGCTAGTTACGCCTCAAACCACAAAATCAATAGTTACAACATAAAATCGAATTGAAATCATCGAATAACTACCTATAGTATTATCTATTATCCCATACAAAAACCTAAATGTTCAACAACCTCGTCCAAGAGCAACTTGTAAGAAGTATTTGGCTTATAAACTTTACATTCGAATCCATATTCATATTGAAAATGAGTATTACACCTTCCACAGTTATTTATTGCAATCGTACAACGCGTATCGCAGAAAACTGTTATTTTAAAATTGCTAAAACGATTGTACCTGAAGATGCAGCAACCTGTGAAATGCGTTCTACGATTTTAATAATTAACTGGAAGAGTACAATATTAATTTCCAATAAGGATTCGAAGAATTTGGCGTACGTACTGCATAAAATATTTTGCTATGATTTAATTATTTAAATTAAGCCAGTATATTATCTGCAATCTGCAATCAATCAATCTGCTATCAATTATTTTCTGAACCAATTTGAAAACAAAACAAAAAAGTTGATCGGACGAAAAATTAAAAACTTCAGGGTCATTGATTCATAATATCCACCTCGGAATTGTAAGTGGAGAGAGACTTAGAAAAGTATTATTTGTAAACATCACAAAGTACTTCGCCGATCAACATTATACAGCTTTCATGAATAGGAAAAAATCCCTGCACCAATTAAAGCTAACGGAAAATAATTTTCTTATTCCTTGAACTTCAACGCTAGGATACGAGGCAGGCCATCCTCATGCTCATTTTGTCATTTACCCACAGGTACAAAAGTAGCGGCCTAAAAAGGAAAATTCTATTGGTCATGAAATTCGGAGTGAATGGAATCGCGAGCCGCCTAATCCGGTCGTTATGAAGTTCCCTCTTCTCCTTCATTTGATTGCCCACCCTCAAAAGTTGCCGCGTTGTATTAAAATTTCATATTTTCTATTTACTAAGTGACTGGAGTTACGGAGTTTCGAATAGCATTCTGGGTCTCCGAGCTTATTATCTATAAAGAACCAGAATTAGTGAGAAAACTCATATCTAGACGGAAAACTCGTGACTTAATGGCACATTCTGAAATTTTAGAGGGCCTATTAAGGCTTCTGACGTAGTTCAATGCTTAGTTTCAATACTCTCATCCTAGACTTGGGGAATATTTTCTCTCTGATGCGATCCTCTTGAGGATAATTATGCCATTACCAGTCACACAGTCACTCAAAACATAATCAGAGAAAATCTATACTCTGAGACTATAATCCACTCATTATGGTATTTGAGGCTAGACCACTGTGCAATGCACAAATTATAAAAGGTCAAACGTTAGAAAAAGAGTACGTTAAAATATTGCATGTAAAGTTTTCGACATTTGGAGTTAGGGTAAATGCTAAGTGACTTGAGTTACACTAGCGACGCTACTTCTTACATTTGCACGAGGCACAATTCGGTCCAGAAAAACGATGGAAGTATAGCAACCCGAATACTCGCGAAAAAACTCAAAATTAGGAACTCAACAAAATATTATAATTATAAGCATGGATTTATTTCAAAAAGCTTCCGTTCAAGTTGATGATAGAGAACTGACTGAATTTAACCATATGACAAAAGAAATAGCTTGAAATGAAACAAAAATAACTAGCAAGAGAGTGAATAAACATCTACAGGTAGGGAAATTCATTACTCGCCAAGAGCTAATTTGAATTGCAATCAAGCCATATTTGAAAAAATATATTGATGAAGCTATTCAAAATTAGGTAAAGAAATAGTCATAAAAAACATGTTTTGAACAGTACAAATGTACTCTGTGGTAAACCAATTCCAAAAGTTAGACGCATTGCATGTGGATAATTTTAGACATCTGAATTAGCTCAAAATTCAACAGCGATATCAAAATTAACTCCAGCACGGGCTGAACTAAGCATGAAAATATCCTCAAATACCTGACGAGAGAGAAATCGCGTGAAACCGAGTAACGCGGTTGGATGAATGACTGAAATAAATATTATCACATAGTTATATTACCCTATTTATTGATAAAAATGTAATTCCTCAAGGCCCATTAACCAAAATCCGTGACAACGACCTGCAACAATGAAAATCAGCACAGTCACCAGGATTATTTCGAACTTGGATGGGAAAATATATGATTCGTATCGAGAGTCTGACCGGTGCCTCTAAGTGGCACAGAATCAAATTGCAAAGCAACCCACACTCTTAAAGCACGTAAATCTCTATGTCATCTACCATTTCATTTACTCACTCATTGATCGTTCAATCCGAAGATTGGTTGACTACAGCCCTCCACCCATCCCTATGAAGTGCTAGTTCCCCTACCTCCTGGTATTCCTTCCTATGTACCTTCGTCTTTGATTGGTCCTCGAAATTATTCCTGTGTCTGCCTCTGAGGAATGTTTCCTCTATTTTACCTTCAATTATGTTCTTCACAAACCCATTGTGTCTCAGGGTGTGTATTTAATGCATCTGGTTCTTCTTTTCTCATTGATGTTCCATGTGGTCCTGAGTGATCATTTCTTAGTTTGTCCTTCCATTTTATCTTCAGCATTCTCCTCCAGTACCAGATTTTGAAGGTTTCTTGTCAGTTTTTTTCAGCTTTTCCAATGGTCCATGCTTCCGATTCGTAGAGTTCCACGCTCCACACGAATGTTTTAACGTAATTTTTCACAGTCTACAGTCCTAATTACTTTCAAGCATTACCCATTATGGTACTAAAAATAAGCTTTATTATACACATAAAGCCTGATATTCGACCAATTCCTTTTGCGATGTTATCAGCAGAAATACGAAAAAACATGAATGCTCAATTTTTGTTAATTCCCACCGTTGGAGGACATTAAACCACCGATCATATGGAATAGAAGGCAAGGGAGTTTCCTCTTCCCAATAGGGACCTAAAATAAATACTCACTGTTCTACGAGGGATCGTCCAACAATGCCGCTACCCTTCCCTCCGAACAAAACTCCAAGTTAAATAAAGAAGGATGACGTGTGCTTTACTTAAGGAAGCATGAAGAAATGGCCGCACACAAAACATTGGGGAGAGGAGTATTTGCAAGTTATCCCAGAAAAACGCTCAAGCGGCAGAAAGAATGAGATTATTTCTTCCCTCCGTCAGCGACGAATTATTACGGATTCAAATTTTCTTTCGCTGGGTGATTCCATTTTGAGGAGCATCTGGCGAGACGAAGCTTTACAAATTTAATTCCTCCGTTGCCTGGGAGAGGGAGGGAGGGGTTACTTCCGTCTAGTTTCCAAGGAGTTTTCACACGAGTAAGGTTGCCTATTTATCATGCGCCTGCATTTGTGGTTCTCCTTCCATTATCTCAACTCGGTAGGAACAAATGCTCGAAATTTCATGCCACTTCGACGGGGGAAATTTTTCTGGTGTCGAATTGCGAGGAGGTGCCATCAAGGGATACTGGACGGTATTTTTCTCCTGGGAGTTGGAGTTCTCCTCCAATCCCGAAGAAATGTCTAGGCGATAGGTAATTAATACAACAATTGAGGTATTTGGAGAGGATGCTTGTTATGGTTGCCAATACTAAAAAACTCGATTTTCTTTAGTGCTTCCAAACTAATGGGCTAGTTTTTGCAATTTTTTCAGTGTTTTACATCAAAAACTTACTAGAAATTGGAATGGATTTACTTCTTTTATATGGATTCAACTTACATAAATTATTTATTAATTTAAGTAAATAACAACCCGGATTATTTAAATATACTATGGTAAAATCGAGTAGAATCCAGAGCACTGTGCACCCAATACATGTTTGAATAGCTTATTGCCTTAAATTTCGAAGAAATATTGGATATTCTTTCTTTACATCCGCTAATTCGTCAAGAACGTCGTGCTATACATAGAAAAGTAAGGAGAGAGCAGGGCATTGATGTATATTTTGAGAGCATTTGCTATGCTGGAAATTACTAGAGGCTGAAGCCAGTCCGCCATCTTCGTCGATCCTCATTTTTCTATTTCCCTTGCGGGTTAGCGCGCTGATTTTGCAATTGTACTGTGTTTTCCATCAATAACCAACTAGAAATTACAATGCACTTACTTCTTCAATGTGGATTCTCCTTAAGTATTTCTTAAATTGAAACCCATCCTCATTCCCGATGAAAACTATTGTAAAATTGAGTGGAATCCACTGTAGTTAGCAGCCAATATTTGTTTCAAGAGAAACTTGCTGTAGATTTTGGACAAACGGTGGATATTCCAGCTTTGCATCTGCTAATTTGTCCATTTTGTCGTGCTATCCAGAATTCTCTGCAGAATAGCTCCCACTACATAACTGGTTACATGAATTTGAATGAATTCTCCTTATATTTATTGTTCATATATTTAAATTAATAACAATCTGCATTCTTGGTGAAAACATTGGAAAAACCGAATAGAATCCATAGCGCAAAGCAGGCAACACATCCGCTAATGCGTGCATCCCGTCCTACTAACCAAAGACAAGTGAAAAAAGAGCAGGGATAACCAATATAATTGTTATTTTGGTTGTCAGGGTACAGTTTGATGACATAATGCCCCCTCCATCTACCTCAATCAATGCAACAATTCATTGGCATTGTTGCAGTATATCTACCACTATATATCTGGTCGATCCGAGCTTTTACGTCAAGTAAACTGGATAAAGGGGATTTAAATCGAACAATAATGGAAAGAATGGTAAGATGCAAGCGTTTAGCTCTGCAATGGTATCCATGTGAATACATTAGTGTTTAATTTCTTTCATATTCTCGGATATTAAAAATATTCGCAATTAATATACAGAAATACTGAAATTCTCCTGATGGCCGAAATATATTTAGTAATCGGCAATCTGAAGTTCAATTGATATCGATGATGAAATTGGAGTGATTTGATATACCATTGATCCAAAGCTCCTTCCTTACCTCATGGAAGAGGTTGTATTTGGTTTACACGGCAAATGAAGTGCTGTAAAAGAAGAGCTGGTTCGGTCTTGCTAGATAAGAGATTCGCGCAATTTTGGTACTACTCAGAGGTAAGTGTGGCCCCATCCTTCCTGTCAACTATTGAATTTTAAGACCAGAAAAAATATTTCTGTCATACTTTACGTATGACTGATTCCCACAAGATGGATGCGCAATGTGACTTATGTCATATTGTCACTCTCTCTGAATTTTCAACTTCGTTTGCATGGTTACCTACGGGAGGGGACCGGCGAGTGAAGCCATTTGCGCCATTCATTGTAGACGGACAGGATGATATATAGGATAAATAACATAAAAGGCGAAGTTTCTCTGTCCAAACACTCCCTGCCACACGCATCTACGGCGCGGAAGCTCACAAAGTATAGGGTGGGCCGGTATAATTTGCTGATTTGAAGGGTCAATAAAACAGATGTTTTAGATATCGTCGTATTTATTTTTTCTCTATATTCTACGACACGCATTTTAAGCAAATTGTTGTGCATGTCAAGGTGAATATGTTGAACAAACATGTTTCATCACAAGATCGTATTTCAATTTCACTACCTGTCGCCAAATTCGAATAAGAAAATTATGCTTCCGCACATGTAGATGGATATATAGAAGGACAGAGAAAGGAAGAGATGGAAATAGCACAGTTTTAAACGGAAAGTGCCTAGAGGGCCCACATACATCCGGAGTTCAGATTTGTAATGCTCTGCACATGACACATGTAGAGAGATCTAAATTTCACTGAAAACAATCTCTGCCATCTCTAAAATTAAAACCCGGGAGCTCGGGATGGGAATCCACCCCTCTAGCTACGATACCAAAATATTATTTGCTATGCATCTTGTGTATCCTTAAAAATGTATCAACGCGTTACGCAATGATTTTTGGCTAATTGAAAATCTGTCAGCTATTTCTATAAAACTATTACTCAAGTTAAAGCATTGATTAGTGAAACAATTCGTGTGGAGCGTAGAACGTTTTGGGCCGGAATCATGGACTATATGAAAAGGGAACAAAACTGACTAGAAACCTTTAAAACCAGGCACTGGAGGAGGATGCTGAAGATAAAATAGACAGAAAAAATAAAAAATGATGAAGTGTACAGAAGAGTAGAACAGGGAAGGACCATATGAACCACCATGCAGAAAAGAACCAGATGGATTAGACACGTCCTGAGACGCAATGGATTTGTGAAGAACATAATTGAAGGCAAAATTGAGGGAAAAGTCCCCATAAGAAGACCCAGGAATATTTTCAATGGGCCAAATAAAGAGGATAGTACATAGGAAGAGATAGCAGGAGGTAAAGGAACTAGCAATAGATAGATGGGTGGAGGGCTGCAGTCAACCAATATTAGGATTTAACGACCAATGAATAAAATTATTCTAGAGCTCATCGTTTTGCGATTAAGTCTCAAAATTAGGGCAGAAAAGCTGAACATTGAACATCCAATATCCGACCCATTTTTACAAGTGAGAGAAATATAAAAATGAATGGCATATATTTCATTTAAGAGTTAAACCTTCTAAAGCAGGGTGAATATTTCACTTCCCCACTTTTGTCATCGTTTCGCGGAGCGGGGGCGACAGCCGGGCCGGACCCTTATATTCGAGCTGCGTTTGTCCTATTCGCCTTCAACTTTTTCCAACGCCTTTTCCCCACCATTCATCGGAAAGTTCCTTCGGTCCTGCATTTTTCTTCTCTCCATGTGCCATTTATCCTCGTCTTCCGCTCCAACATTTATTCACCGAGAAAAAACGTCTTGCTTGGATTTTAGGTGCGAGAGGGCAACTGAACGCGCCGACACCGCGTGACTTCTTTATTGCCTCAGCGCGCGCCGAAAACACGCGCTTGCATTCCTCCAATGGCGAGCGAGTGCGTGGTCATAAATTTTGATTGGAGGGAAATACAAAACTATTATCATGACTGTATTAATGGTCGCATTCCTTTAAATCTTGTGCCCTGCTCACTGCCCGACACAACAGCGCACTATCTTGCCATTCAGATCCAGCGAACTAGGCAGCCCACTTCAAAACAGATCGGAAGCAAACACCATGTACTTACACCGTAAAAGAAATTTGATAATCACACCCGCGTTTTTTCTTTGTGTTATTTAATTATGTAAGCGGTTAATTGATAAAGACAATGTATAATTGCTTGTAACTATGAGGTGGAAAAAACTAAGGCTAGACACTAATTAAATAAGACAATACGATAGCTAGACACTAATTACTGAAATAAATTACGGTTAATGTTGTTTGTGCAAAACGTCACTTCACCGAGAAATCAATGAATTTGGTCTCGCTTGAAATAAAAATATCCCACCCTTCCAAAGATACCAAAATATCAGTCCCTTACCGTACTACTTCGCGTGATTATTGAAAAAAAATTCCAGCCCTTTTATACGGGAAATGGTGCGTGTACGGACTCCAGGGAGACCTTACGTAGAAAATGAGGAATTTATACCAGCTAGATTGCGTAAAAAAATTAAGTGTGTAGTTTGTATGCTTTCAAAACTCTTTTTGAAAATAAATCATATTGTCACCGCAGATATTTGTTCAGGATCACAAAAAAAAACTTCCGTTGTGTAGGAGTTTTAAATGTACTACTATAAAATGAGTGAAGTTTAAGACTTATTTAGATATTTTTTCAATTACTTAGAATTTCAATCATAAAAAATAATATTATTGCACCATTAATTGTGCAATATTTGATTTCTGCTTCCTACAGCTGCCTAAATTAAAATGTATAATTCGAGTGTATAGTGTTTCCATTATGACTAGGGATCTATCTCGCTCAAAGTACCTTAAATACCACTCTTATTTACATCTGGTTAAGCACCTTTGAAATAAATGACACTCATTCAGTGGCGTACTACATTTTTACCAAAACATCGCAACATATTTAGTTAAGAACTTAGAGATTAACTACTTCTTAATTTCAAATTAATTCTTAGACTCATTATAGATTTTCAGAGATACTTTCTGAAGAATAAAATTACACAAGCAATACTATTAAAAAAAAACAAATTTTTTGGGCATTTAAAGCAAAATTTGATTCCATAATATTGACATCATTTGGCCTGAACTGCGCTATGAAGTCGGATGACGACTCAGCTGAACGGCAGTGTACCAAGAACATCAAGACTTCTTCTAATCCTCAGCCATTTAAAGGTCTGAGTGCTAGCAGTCCCGACCCGGTTGTTCAAGCCGCCCCTCACGTGCGATATTTCATCGAGAGAGCCCATCTTCTTTTCCCGAAAAGTCTAAGACGTCAACTATCACTCTAGCGTGGTGGATGATCGAAAATAGTCATTAGAGCAAATCCCTGCTCAGCGAAGGTGGAGGGAATGATATCCATTTGAGCCTGTAGGATTTGGAAGAGGGGAAGCGAGTCCCTAATGCATTTCAACGTCTCCCTAGTTCCCTTCCCATACGAAGTACATGTATACGGACAACCTTACACATATTCGTCGTCCCCCGGAGTCTTCCCACGTCGACTCGCATTTTCAAGCGATACACACATAATCGCTTCAACCGTGATATAAACATTCCCTCTCGAAGAATTTCTCTTCGGGTTCGTGGGAGAAATTCCACCGAGGAATGAGGTAAATACCATTTTTATCGCTTCAGCATTACTAGTACAGCGCCAAATTGTTCCGATATATTTATAAAACTGTTAAAAAACAAACTAACAGCTCCATTCCAAGGCGGCTTCTTTTCTACATCTACATACTACCCTGTGAGCCACCGCATGGGCGTATGGCAAGGGGTGCTAGGACACCAGCCGTGCAAAGATGAAAGAGATAAGGTTTTGGAAGGAGAAATGGTGACGTATATTATGGGGATGTATTTACCGGAGCTCAGTTCTATTTATGGCCGCTTATTCTGCGCGGAAAGATCGAGTATTTGTACCTATCTGTTCGGCATTGTACCTCTCTTATTTTATCGCCTCTGTCAGACCTAGAGATGTAGTGAGGCGTCGTGATAATATTCTGTGTCGCTCTGAAACACACCAGTTCTGAATTTCTCAAGCAAACTAAACCTATCGTGTAGCCTCCGCGTCTCAAGTGGCTCCCACCTTAACCCCTCTAAAAGTTGTGAGACTCTACATGTTCGCTCGTAACAGTTTTTGTCTACGAGATAAATTTCTTCTAAGATTATTTTGATAGATTCCAGCTCCACCACCAATATTATCTCAAAACACTCGACTCACCTGCTTCACTGTGATTTACTGTGGGATCCAAGAATTGGGAGGAAAATAAGCATTGCAGTCGTTTCTGTTTCCAGTATGTTCTGATTATCAAATTCGATTCTTTCACCGGATATGAAAACATCATTTACGAGGAAAAACTTCAATATAGTAAGAGCAAAATATCATTTCGCTTAGAAAAATATCTCATCCTTCTAAAGTTACCAAAATAGCAGCCCGTATCCGAACTACTTTCCGAGATTTTTGACAAAAACTGCCTGCCTTTTTACACGAGAAATTGTACGTGCATGCACACCAGAGAGACAACATTTTTAAAATGAAGAATTCATATCACCTAGATTTCTTCAAAAAATTAACAGTGCGAAGTTTGTGTGTTTCCTCTACTATTTTTGAAAATAAATCATATAGTTCCCGCAGTAATTTTTTCAGGATGGTGAGCAACCTTCCGTTGTGAAGGAGTTTTAAACATTCCACTTGAAGAAAAAGGATCAAATTAAAGACTTGTATAGATATTTTTGTTGGTTACTTAGGATTTAAGTCATATAAAAGTATAACATTGCACCATTAACAACGTAATATTTAATGTATGCTTCCTAAAGCTGCTGAAATTAATACGTATAAATCGAATACGATCACCACGATGACTTACTGTCGAGTAAGAGTCTTAACTGGCAATAACTGAAAAACTATACAATTGACGCATCGCCGGGTAAACTTGGAAATGAAAATCATCCATGATAAAAAAAATATTCATTTTGCAATTTTACATATCATTTTTCAACGCTTTTAACGGTTTTCGTAGAGGTATGTAATATGGGTGATTATGAAATACGAGAGGGACTGCCAGAGATTTGGAGAATAGATAGCGAATGGAGAGGTACTAGCACAGAAATAGGTGGTGATTTATTCAAAGGAACAACCTCTTTTTCTAATATTTCCCACCTAATTTATTAATTTCTCATATTTTTTTAAATTTTCTCTGAAATCTAATTATTAGAAGCTTGGTCACAAGAACATTACCTTAAAAATCTGAGGAATACTTGTTATGAATCATATTCGAGGCAAAAATTCATTGCCTATCTCCATGAAGCAGTGATTTGATATATCGTGTTTTACATATACCGGGGTCGAAAATGAAAATTTGGGGAATTTTTTAGGCATGAATAATTGTGATTCTATTATAAAAACTTGACGATAAAGTCCTCTAATTCTTTTCAGCCATTTTCTCCATCATCTGTACATTCCCAAATATAAAATTTCATTAATTTCGACTGCATCAGGCAAATGTTCTACATTGTAAATTTTGCGGTTCAATCTATTTGAATGGTTGATAGTTGTTCATAAATCATCACCTAATGCTATATACACCTGTTTGCAACTCGTTCATGGACGATGCAAATTTTCTTGTTCATTATAAAGATGATTCTACGCACCCAAGAAACGTTAGAAGAGCAACTAAGTTCAAGTTGTACAAAACTATCTTGAAGTCAATGGTAATTTATGGATCAGACCGTTAGGCAATGACTGTGGCGTGAACAAAGAGATGCTAAGGAGGTGGTAAAGAAAGGTATTGAGAAAGATTTACATACATACATACCCATCACGCCGTTCCCTTCCGGGGTAGGCACAGTCAAAATGTTTCACTCATTAATTCATAATTGTACACCTAACTCTGCTTCAATAATTTCCTCCATACTGACCTATCCTTGCAAACCTCTTTTGCTTCATTTACCCCCATACACTGTTTAATACACGCCCTCCTATTTTTAAAACTCCTAATATTCCTCCTCCTAGGAATTTCCTCAACCACATTCAACCACAACTTTCTCCGCCTGCCTCTACCTCTCACACCATTCATTCTACTCTCATATATCTGTTTCGTTATTCGACTCTCATCCATTCTCTCAACATGGCCAAACCAACGAAGCATACTCCTTTCATACACGTCCATTACTGGAGCATTTAACCCACATTCATTCATGACCCACTCATTTCTGACCCTATCCATCCTACTTTTGCCGCAAATACTCCTCAGATAACTCATACCCACGGAATTTAGTCTACTCTTATATGTATGAAAGATTTACGGCGCTGTTAATTAGCAAGGTTTTTTGAGGAGATGTACGAACGAAGAGTTTGAGAGATTGTAAAGAAATCCAGACATACACTACGTTTACCAATCGAGCTAAGATCGATCTGACCGAATCAACTCGGTATGGTTAACGCAACGGGCTAGTGGGATCGATCTGAGATTTCAGATCGATATGAAACAGCAGGTGTGTGGCGCTCGACGTTATTCTTTTGATTGTAATTTGGGAAACAATATATAACCGTTATTATCCAAGGCGAGCGTGGTAACCAGTTTTAGCAAGAGTGCAGTCTTGCTAAAACTGGTTACTTGCTTTTAGCAGTGATGGAAACATTTATCTTAAACACATTTTTAATGGGAAACTGTGTGGCAGAAGAAGACAAAGAATGTCTGGAAAAAGATGGCTAGATAATCTGGAGGAATGAAAGCAGGAGGAGGCAGAGTGGAATGGATGCGGATAATTTCGAAGACCAGGGCTCATCATAAGCTGTATCGCCAAAGGGATGGATGGATAGAATGATGTCAAAATTCGATATGAAAAAATTTGATGCTCTCATATTCTTTATTTGGGATCAAGCCCATAAAGCCACAAATTAGCTCGATTGAAAGAGATTAATTGAGGCGTAGGGGCTCAGAGGTTGAAAGTTCTAACTAAAAAAACTATTATATTCACTAATAATAGCACAGCAACCGATAATACAGCAGTAATCATCGCTGTAATTCTACAAAGGAAGCTTTCAAGTTGTTTAACCATGGGACTCTAGGGTGTCTTAAAAGCTAACGGCTGATCCCTCTACACATCAGATACCTTTAACAACGGGATCGCAAGTGAGAAGGAAAATGCACACTATTATGATTGCTTTGAAAGCCACCAAAGTAAAACGGCTTAACTTTTTGAATCAATAGTGACTGAAGGCTTAGCTGACTTTAGAAACAAGCTGATCATATTTTACATTTCTTTATTTCTACCACATTGCCTCTTTTGAGTCACGCGTGTCTATTTCTTCATTGAATCTTATCAAATCTTTGCCAAAATATTCTGATTGGCCAATATCTAAAGTAAGCAACAAGATTTTCGGGACCCATAACAGAAAGTTTTAACTAAAGCATCTGCATAAGATCAAAGAAAAGCCGTTTGGTTTGACGTAATATCGATATAAATCGAAAAAAACTTTTATGAATTATTGGAGGAACTTAGAGAAAGGCCCTTTAGCGATAAAGGTAACATGCATGACCATGACATTTAAAAGATATACGGTACCCAAGTTCACCTTTTGACTTCAAAGAGAATTTTTAATCCTAAACATTCTGAACGCATATATATTGGGGCAGTAGTATTTTTATTTTTAAGACAGAACCATAATCGACCATACAGTGATAAATATGAGAGTACTAATCAAAACAAAATTGAAATATAATACTGCAAAATGGGAAATTTGTAATTGAAAATCATCCGGGCCATAAGCTCAAGTAAGCGCCACTCGATTTAACGAGGCGAAAACGCGATAACTTAAACATCAAATTCTGTATTCGACGCATCGGGTGAATACGTAATCGCTGTCGCAACACTACTGGAAACTTGCGGAATTTCCACAAAGGAAGGAAGTGCGCGTCTAATATTAACCTATCAGTCAAAATAAACTCACTCAATAGTCCATAAATTATTTTTGAACTGAAGGTTTCATTTGTAAGACAACGTTTCATGTCGTGTGGGGGTGTGGTTGGAAAAAATAATAGGTACGGTTGTCAACAAAGGGGGACTAGGGGATAAAAAAATCACCGAAAACTATAACGCAGTTTATGCACTACCCCTTACATCTTTACACGGCTGGTGTTCTAACACCCCCTGTCTCACGCCTATGTGGCGGCTCGCAGGGTATTATGTAGATGAGAATATAAGCCAGCTTTTATCGATAGACTGCCCCTAATGATAATTATCGTTATGATGAGATACAGAATAGCTCTACAGTCCTCATCAAGTGATCTTATAAGCTAGCTTCTAAGCTATACTTTAAATGGATCGACCGCCCATTTGGTATAATAGTCATGATGATGACGATATTTTATTCCGAAGCCTCGTCGCCTCCACGTGAAATCCGAGCCATCATTCTCCATCCAAATCTCAAATCTCCGTTCGAAATCTTGAATACACTTCCAGAGAGTATTCGTGCGGGAACACGGTCGCCGACACCGCCGCGCGCCTAGTGGGTACTCATCCTCCCCTTCCCACCCCCTGGAACGGGCTGTGGGAGGCGGAAGAGCAGTGGCTGGGTGCAGGGCTAGAATGAGACGGCAAGGGGGGGTGGAGAGAAGATGGGTTAGTCAAGCGGGGGTAACGCCGGAGGGTGGGGGAGGGGAGGAGATCGGCGCAGCAGGGTGGGGTTGGAAGGAGAGAAGTCTGCTTGAGGGAATCAGGTTCGGGGGGGGGGGGGTAGGTAGCTGGTGGGTGGTGTAGGTTTGACATTTCCTGATGTGACAAAGACGCCCCTGACATTTCCAAAGGCGCATGTCCTTGTCCCCAGGGAGTGGAGAGACTGTGAAATGGCAAGCGGCTGTGATACTGGCAGTGAACTGCGGGTACAAGGGGGAGGTGTTTCTGTGCGCAACCCCGATTCAAGCCCCCCCGCTCCCCTTTGCGGAGGCTTCCACCGCCGTCATCCGAATCCACTCAGAGCGGCCGACGTCTCCTCCCCAGTGCCATCTGTCTGTGTCCCGCTTAAACTCCCGATCATCGCGCCTCAATCTTAACACACGGTGAGGCAGCGGGGAGTTGGTGGTACGGCGGGGCCTGAGAGGAGGCTCAGCTGCCAACCCCAATGGTCGCCGGTTCGAGTTCTCCCTAGGGGCTTGCATGTGTTGCTCTCAGCCGCTAGGCTGGGATGTGTGTAACCGTCAAAGTGAGACACCTCTCCTTCAGTCTGAATGCCATCGGAGCGTGGAGGAGCGAGTACAACCGCTTAACTGCTATACTGGCATAACATTTATCCAGACCGAGTTTACCGCTGAAAAAATTATTTCCGACACGTTCAAAATTGAATTCCTCTCGCTGTGAATCTCTCGCGGTGAACGAGTACAAGGAGTCTCATGGTTGACTTCAGTTTATATACTTGAGCACTCTATAGAGTGCTTGACGTCTCTGTCAAGAATAATGCCCGCTTAACTGCTGCACGAGCCTCCAAAAATAAAACATTTATTACAACTGAGGTTACCACTGGAAATGAAATATTCCTGACACCTTCAACAATAATTTTCTCGTGGTGAATCTCAATTACTACGAGAAATCTCATGGCTGACTTAAATTTATCAATCAAAGAGCTACTTCGAGTGCTCGTCTCAGTCAAGATTAAACTACCACATTTACATCTGAATAGCTATAAATAAAGATGAAGCATGTCCAAATAAATTGAGCCGAGAAACCTTTAATTTCTTATTTTCCCAAATAAGCGTAAGCTCTCTTTGGGGGTAGATTTAAAGAGGCTAAGGATTCGGTATAGCTACCAAAGAACGGGAGTTGGGAAAAAGTAGGATACAAAAATAAAAATTATTTTACCGAATCAAAGTGGACCATCAAAATGCCAATCTAGTTTGAAACAAACGAACCACTTTGGTCTTCCATAATTAACCTTCTCCTTCAAAACTACGGGATGGATTTACGAGAAATTTTGCGTGATTTTAGGGTGCATGCCTGCTTAAGTTGCTATATAAAAAAAGGCCTCAGGGCCCAAAAATCGGACCCCTATGAAGCATTGGAATCAGTGCAGTGGTTTTTTGCCTTTTTACCAAACTACTCGCAGTCAAGATATAGGGTTAACAATTCCATTTCCAAGCTGATGGCAGAAAGATAGAAATTCATAAATTCTGTAGCGGTAAATTCTGTAATACGCTTTTTTTCGCTCAAAAATTAGATTTCAATTCCAAATTACTAATATACTTATCCAACCTGAGCAATGGCTATGAACAGAAAATTCTATATGCTGAACTACTGTTTATAACTGATTTCCACAAGCTTATTTCCTTGTTAATTTTTCTAAGAACTTTATCATTTCATATGCAAACGGTTCATTTGATATGCAGCTAGTATCCGATGCGCCATTTCTCTGATGAGTTACTTAGCAGTGGTATTGCGGGAAGCGTTTTCACTAGATGTTAATGAATGCATTAGAATTTCTCGTATTCTGGATATTGAGACATCTCAATAACCATTACGCAGTTATTTTGAATGAATAGCACTCTCAATACTTAGATGGTCACTGTCTTCTTTTTCGATTCCATTTTTATAAAATGGAAAGGATCAACATAAAAAATAAACACTTGTACAACTTCCACACTTTAATTTTTGTCACCGTCCATGATTTCAGCACATTATGCCATAATGAGGGTTTAGTATGGTATAATGTGCTGAAACCATGGTCGGTAACGAAAATAAAAGTGTGGAAATTATAAAAGTGTTTATTTTCAAAATATGGAAATCCATAGGTTTCACAAAGTTTGTGCCAATATGCTCCCCTATGAATTAGAATAGCTCTCAAAAGCAATTTACCTCGCAGTTTTCCCAGAGACACGCGACAAAATTTTCCTCCTTTACCCTTACAATAATATAGCACTGGTGTTTAAGATATTAACAATCACATTAATATGCTCCCAACAATTCTGAAACGAGAAACTTTGGCAACGAATATTTGAGAATTAAAATTTAAATATATTTTTCATTTCATGCCACAAATGAAGAAGGTAGCACGTTCCCCTTTTCTGTAGTTAAATACTCGTAGAAAACGCTTTAAACATTCATCTTCAAAGTTAAAATAACAGATATATTCCAAAAGGATCGTACTCGTCGGTTAAAAGATACCTTTTAAAACGACTACACTGGCTGTTTGACGCGATATTGCAATGATACTCATCTCTCACTCGTTTTCCGTCGCTTTGGTTTACGACTATCATCCCGTGTGCACAAGCCGAGAGTCATGCGAAGTAATTATGTTTATGATATTTGGGACTTTAAGTAAGAAGATCCCTCACAAGCTCCACTCGTATATCCTTCCATGCAACCTCGTCTTCTGATCTCCTGCTCTCTTCCGTGATGTTTTGGATACGCCTTGCCCTAATTAAGTTGAAGCCTTCAAGCGGAGGACGAGCAAACGGGAATTACAGCACACAGTATACTAAGCACTCTACATTTTGACATGCAGCTAGACTGGTGCGCTCACATATGAGTTTCACCCGGCATGTGACGTATCACAGAGTCACAGACACTTTCGTCTCCAGGGGATACCGGCAACCTCGAACAGGCAAATGCGTTTGCAGCTTATAAAAAGTGCAAGTACATATCTCGAATATGGGATCGGCAAACTTTTGGTGCGACACTTTAAAATATGTGTTAGTGAAGGAAACTATCCGGAATCATACCCGGATTATGAAAAAAGGAAATAATCAACTTTGATAATAAGGTTAAAAATTCCTTTGCTTATATTACCAAATAGCAGAAATGCCCATCGATATTCAATGGGAAGGATAAGGGAAAGAAATACAACAGCAGTCTAACGATAAAGGAAATAATCCCATTTGCAGTATTAATTTTTTTATTCGTGGAAGGGGCCCATATGGCTGCTTAAAGATCTAAAATTGCTTACCCAGCTTTGAGGTCCTAGTGATCTGAGACCTTGCTATACTTTCTGTCTACCACTAAAATTCCGTCATTACGGTAGAGTTTTTGGTCCAAATCTTCCGGTGTGTTTCAGGTCCTGTTTCCGGTCAGAAACGCTGAATTTTCAGCAATTTTATGAATATTTGTTTCAAAATGAACCGTTAATCAGTCAGAAAACAAAAATCGATTGCATAATAAGAATTTTTATTCAATTATCTTTCCAATGGTCATCATTACAACTTTGTGCAACTATTACTTCTAGTTTGAATGTGCATAGAAAAATGTTCTGCGGGAAATATAAGTGAACTTTACATGAATTTCATATAGAAACGCTTTTACTACTCGTCTGGGGTCGAACCGTAACCTTTAATTTTCGCAAAAATGTCATTTTATAATCCTTAAAATTTGAAAATTGAACTGCATTTGGAGCTCATACTCCTGGTTTATGCCTTAATCTATGCATTATTCGCATAACAGTATTGTAATCCCCGCCGAGCGTCAAGGGTAGCATACAGAGTTCAGCCAAGAACAAAGAGGAATGCATCAGGCTTCACTCCTGGCCACTTACCCTGGAGGTAGTTTATGCGGCACTTCTAAGATGAAGACGCATTCCAAACAATAATCCAAAACGGTTTGCACCTGGTTCTTCCAGGGATTCAATTTCTTGGTCGTCCACTTCTAAAATGACGGCTATCGGATTTCGTCACGCAGGAACTTCCCCCCAAAAAATACCCCAAATTTTTTATATTTTTTTTCAAACGGATTTTAACCCCTGCCTTCTTCTTCCTCCGGTACCAAATATGGTTCCGCTGACGAGCGATTCTCAGAAAGCACATTAATATTTCACTCATATTCCTAGATTGGGGCTTATTGGGAGAAATATCTTTCGTTAAAAATGCATGAACGTATAAGGGAGAATACATTAATTCCCAGAAAATTTGCCAGGATATGATAAAACATCGTTTTTAACGTAGAGATATGATTCTTAAGAAGGAAAAAATAAAAATTTATAGCAATAATTCCTCAAACTATAGATTCATGGAATCACTCTGAAACGCCATTTTTTACAATAGCACTATTTAATGTGCAGCATCAACACAAAATAATCACATCTAGGAGAACTAACAGAAAATCAACAGTATGACTTAAAACAAAAATTGATAGTGGTTTGAAAACAGCTATCAAAATCGTTAAATACGAGAAAATTAATCAAGACTTACATTTGTACACTATGAAAGATGAGAGTCGTGCTACATAACTCCTTATAATTCTGCGTACTTTCTGGACAGTTTGCAATAATGGTTGATAGATTACGTTCCACTAAGTGACGAAGGAACGCCCTATATCCTGTGGAGGACAATTCAGACTTAATTTACCGTATTATCGTATTTTACCTTTCTTTCATATGAGAGACAAAAAAGACTGCGGGGATGTTTTTCTTCTGATAAGCTTCATTGAAATGTAATGAATGCTGAAGAGAGGGTTATAAGGTAGTGTATTTTCCAGAGTACGAGGAACAAGGAAAATGGTGTTTCTTAAAGTATCTCATACATTATTCATTTCTGATATTAACATAACATTCAACGGTGCCAACATAACGGTTTGGTGGGATTTTAATAGGCCAAACATCTTTTACCTCATTAATAGTGCACTTAATCTACTTTAATATTCTGTTCAAACAGATCGTGGCTTTTATTTAATGAATACTATTAAAAACAAAAAAAACTAATTTATATCATACTCGCAGGAAAAAGGACAAATAACGCGGGGATTTTCTTTATTCGTCAATCATGCACTTGGAGTGTTATTTATAACAAAATACACTTCAGAGTGTCTCTCTTACCTCAGTTTGATAGGTAGTCCAGGCAACGCTATGCTTGTAATCAGAGAGGTTATTATAGGAGACATACTTGAGAGATAGCTTCTCGTAAATAAAAATTTCCGCACAAGAGTGGTAAAAATTGAGCACAACTCGTGTGATAGAGTATTACTTGGGCGGCTGGTCGCACTCATACGCCGCCCACATGCGCTATTCCCAACCAAAGGGCACTCGTTACACAATGTACTAAACCATTATCCCCCTTCAAATTGATTGCCCTGCCATGCCACAGACCGCTTGCATTGCTGGAATCGTGAAGAAAATGCGTATTTTTGGAATATGGATTTTTCCACAGGAAATGTATTTAATCTCCTTGATTGTAGCAAATAATGGTCCCATGAGGGCAGATTTGACCTAAGACAGTGAAAAAAAAATTGGCAAGGACCAAATAAAGCGAAAACATGTGGGGGGTGGTTGACAAAGGACTCGTACCCAGCGAATGTTTAATTTTGGAGAGAAAATATAATATTTTTGAATGCATTTTTATCATATAATGAACTATTTGTTATAAAAGGTTGAATGCATGAATTCAAAATTGATGTCATAATTTTTATGAACCACTGGTGACGGGCCTATGGAAAAACATAATCCATATCCCTCCTTTGCAATTTGGTCTCTGCAATACGCTACTATCTCTACGCTGCTTCTGCGGCATCTAGCCCAACTGATGATCTTCAAACACTGTGCATTACATCATTGCCCCCTTTTATATTCCTATCCTTCTTAATGACAAAAATCGCCTATTATGCGTTTTGCGAACTAAAGTAAAGGATTTATAAATACGTTAAATTAAATACAACAATGCGTATATACCTTGATATATTATTTTGATCTTAGACTGATGATAAGATGGGCATAGAAGATGATAAATAATACATTTTTTTCACAACTATAAGCAAAGTTCATCATTTATAAAATATTAACATTCATTTATATATATTTTATGAAATGATTTGTGTACCTGTCAACCTTCACAGCAATAGCCTCCCTTGATTTAATTTTGGATCAAGTAATCCTCGTGTCAAGCAATGTCACCCGTGACTTTTGGCTTCTAATCTCCTCCAGTTCATTATGCATAATAAGAGCCGCTGGCGAAAGCGGGGCTAAAAATAGCGGATCGCCAATCCGAATAATTAAGCGAGCTTTCCGGCACTTAGAGCCGGTGAATCATTTATTACTCGTCGCTTCGTACATTCGAAACCCTGGCGGCTCGTGGACGTGGGTTCAACATACGGCAAAGATGGTCTTTTGGCCGGGAGAGGAAAATTATTCATCCCTCCTTTTTTCCTGCGGGCGTTTCATGATTTTTAACCCACCCGCAGTCAGAGGGGGGGATGTGCCGATTCATAAATCGAACCTTTTGTGAGTTACGACCTGTTGGGATATACTCTTAACCGATTTTTTTTCATCGTACGTACTTTGGTTTAATCTTCTCTTCTCCCATCAATTCTCCCACTGCCAAAGAAAAAAGAAGACGGGAAGAGCGATATTTTTCACGTTCACCCGACGAATGCCTCAAGGTTCAGATTGCCGAAACAGAAGAGAGAAAAAAACACTTATCTGAAACGAGGCCTTAAAAAAAACTGATCGACAAAAGGGAACGACAATGAGGGGAACAGGAGCTAAAACAAGAAGAGGAAGAGAATGAGGCTAAAAGAAAGGAGAAAGATGTGAATGAAGCCCTTAAAATGAGAAGTCATCATTTCTCGAGGAATCTAAGAGCTGATTGAAGGGCGGCATTGCTTTGGTGATTGAAAAATAAACGGCGCAGCTCCCTCCTATCTTCCCTTCCTCTCTCTAGAAGGCAAAGGAAAACACCGTTTGAAGCACTGCACGCGGCGTAAAGGTGGAGCGCAAATGTTGAGTCATTGAGTGCACATTTTTATAACTTTTCGAGTAGGTCGGAAAAAATTCTTGGACCACACATCAACTAAGTACATCTATTAATACGTTGGAAATAGCCATATATGTTATGAGAAAAATGGCACGACAGTTATATTTTTAAAATTCCCCCTCAATTTAAGCATTGTTAAGACTTGGGTATTACAGCGCGGAATTTGAAGTTTAAGAAAAATCGTACGATATTATGTTTTTATATGGCATGATACCTTGATATTTATTGGAAATTATTACAACAATATGAAAAGAATGTTTTCGCACCAAGAAAAAAATTGTACGCATCAAATTATTTAAAAATATATGCTAAGGAGTACATGAACTACCTTACCAACCTAGGGGGAGAGGGGGTTGCCAAAAAACCTAACGAGGGGGAGAAGTGGGGGATTCACTCAAAGTAACGTAGCTGTTAAAATGCGCCTGTTTACGTTTCTTACTCGTCAATATTGCGTCGACAATACTACAGAGTTTAACATGAGGATTGGCGCGTCTTATTTCAACCTATCCCTAAAAATAATCTCAGTTAATAATTGAGAAATAATTTTTGAATTGAAAGTTTCATTAGTAGAGACAACGTAACATGTCGATGGGGAGAGGGGTTGGGAAAAATACTACAATTGTCAACAAAGGAGGGGAGGTAAAAAAATCACAGAAAACGGTAACGTAGTTCTAAGTGTCATAACTTAGCCTTTAAAAATAATATTAAATTTCCAAAAAAGCCGTATCGTTAACATATATTTTTTTTCGCTTCTGATCAGTGAATATAACTAATAACTACGCGCGTAATGTTTCATGCAAATCAATGAATAAAAGAAAATCGTTCCATT
Organism: Ceriagrion tenellum; assembly: GCA_963169105.1. Lineage (NCBI taxonomy): Eukaryota > Metazoa > Arthropoda > Insecta > Odonata > Coenagrionidae > Ceriagrion > Ceriagrion tenellum. The sequence continues at coordinate 56,378,302 of OY720641.1, forward strand.
GACCTTAAACGCAAGGAAATATTGCATGAAAGGATACTGATGGCGGTTCAGCTGAGGAATGTTCTAATATTTTATGCAGGTAACAGTCACACGCAGTGCAAACATTAACACCTATTACACTCTTCCGTTTCGGCATTAGAATCAAATAACTATGTTATCGCTGTAATTCCTAGGCAACTGGCTCTGTCTCCTCTTCTTCGACTTCATCCTAGATTCCCAATCATTTGTTTTGCTTCAACTACATTCATTGAACTTCACAGCCCCATATCTTGTTTATAAGTTCCGAAAGATTACTCCTTAATAGTATCTCCCAGCATATTCACATAAATATTCCTCATTCTACTCTATCTCCTCTTATCACACCCTTCATCATTATTTTCTTTCGTTTTTCGACTTCCATCTATCCTTTCAACGTGCCCAAACCCACAAAGGTCATACCTATTACAATATGTCCATTGCTGGAGCATCTAACGCACATTTCTTCATGACAGTGAAATTATTCTGTATATTTTAGCATAACCAATTACTTCATACCCTTTAATAACTAAAACAATGCAAATTATAAAAGGTTGAATGCATGAACTCAAAATTGCGGTCATTTTTTACTCAACCACTGGGGATGGGCCTATGGAGAAACATAATCCGTATCCTTCCACCGCAATTTGGTCTCTCACTATACAATATGTGCGGCATCTAACGCATCTGATGATCTTTAAATACTCAAATAGCCCATTTTTATAGTTCTGTCCTTCACAATGACATCAATCGTCTATCTTGCGTTTTGCCAATAAAAATAAACAATTTATAAAACATTTTAATTATATACAACGGTCGTATATTCCTTTTTTATCTTTGGTTGAAATGCATTTTCTCTTGCACAACACAGAAAATGAAGCAAGACGTATTTTGAGAAAATAGGCCTTATGTTTATTTGTAACTCAAACGATCAAACAAAAAATAATCCCGGGAAATTTGGCCATTTAAATTAATTATGCAATTGGGTTTTCCAAATTCAACTCTGATTTAAAGAATAATTTTGAGAACCGTTAAGCGATTCCTCTGGCTGTCATGACGGTCAAGAGATACACATTGTTGGTTTTTCAATGACACATATATCAACCAATGGCATTATTTTGTTTCTATTTTGTCTCCATTGGTGGGCGAAACAAAAATATCGAATACAGAATCAATTCAAGACGTTATTATCACATAAATACTCGGTAAATTATTTTATGACCACTGCCTACCACTTAAGTACAGACTGTGTCCAAGAATGTATCTTAGCAATAAGATATTTAACAATTTAATCCACGTTAGTTAAGGGTTCCTTTAATCTAAAAAAACCGCTACATGCAATATATACTTTCACTTCTGTATTCAGAAATCCAAAAATATAAAAATAAAAAATATGAATGAAATGGCGTGCATTCTCATTTTATCGCGTAATACATCATCTGATGGAACAGTTTCATGGCTATCGGGGAGAGATATATCATCTGATGTGCCCTTAGACTCGCCATCAAATTTAAATATTGCCCCGGGGAAGATTCGGTGCAGTGCTATGATTCTATTTCTGGCCCGTATTTATCGACGATTTCGAGAAAGCTAGAATTCCGCAAGGAGATAAAGATGGTGATATATGATGAACCGGGCATGGGTTCAGTGGTAAAATATGCTCCAAAGCTGCTCTTCCCGGGGAAAAAAAGATTTAAAAATCACTTAGCACTCGCCTCCATTGTGTTCCCATTCGAGGTAGGAAGTGAATGTGGCGAATCTAAGGCTCCATTATTTTTATTCCACGGTCATTTGTTTTATGGGACAATCCCACAGTGTTCCCGAGCGAGATTTCATTCCCAGAAATGAGGCCGAGTTGTCGTTCTCAAATATTGAGAACACTTGTCCGAGAAACCGGAAATATTTTCTAGAACCCAAAAATAATACAAGAGTAACTCAAATTAATAATACCTTAAATGTTCGATGAAAATTCAAAGCATGATAAGAGTGATTAGTAACTTGGCAGCTAATTACTCGAAGTGAAACATCTGAGGAGATAGGGTTGGTGTGGTTGACAGAGTACTGGCAAACCATACGGACCAGGGTTCAAATCTCTGCAGAGGACAATATTTTTCAGAGAAAACCCGATCCCAACTTGAGTGTGTTATGAAGGGCACTTCAAGTAAAGTACATCGTCTGTCGGATGAGACGTTAAACCGTGGCCCTCTTGGCGCCTTTCGCTAAGAGCAGGCTAATGCCGACGCCGAGTTTCTATCCACCCTTCCTATCTTATGGCGCAAATGACCTTAGCTGTCGGTCAACTCCCCAAAATCCATTCCATTCCTGCAACATCTGACTGGCAAGTGTCAGCATGAAGCAGGGTCAACAAATAATATAGCCTTTAGCCTTACTGCCAGAGTGAAAATTACCCAAATTTCATTGTGGTAAATGATGATTCTTCAGAAAATCAATAAAAGATGATTTTAGCCATTATTTCACGGCTGTTACATATAATTGAGCAGCTGCTTTCTCTAAGTCCTGGGATATCTTGTCTCCAATAAAACTTTTATTCACACAGGAGATTCCTAGAATATCTATTTAAAGTATTGATACATGTGAAAGAAAACGTAAATAATTTACCAGTAAGATCAAATGTACACCAATATGATACTAGAAATATTTTAAAAATAGGTGTAACTTTTCACAGACTGGCAAAATCTCGAAAGTCTTTGACCTACTGGGGATACAAGCTGTTTAATAGGTTACCTGGGACAGCTAGACATTAAGGACATGCTGAAGTGAAAAAATAGTTTGCGTAAATGGTTAATTGATCAAGCCTGCTACTTAGTACAGGAATACTTTGAATCGGATGTTTAACAAATTTTTCCTTGAAAGCAACATAAGTGTGTGTATGAATAAAATGTCTTGTTTCCATACAGGTAAGAATAAAAACTCAATATTAAATTTCCACACTGTTTTAATAAACACCGACAATGGTTTCGACACTTAATGTCTCAAGGAGGTCGAAACCATGGTCAGTGTTTATTAAAACAGTGTGGAAAGTTAATATTGAGTTTTTATACTTACCAGTATGGATATTGCATATTTCCACAAAGTTATGCCAGAAACTCTTTCATACTGCCTTGTTTCTGTCAACTCTTTGGACGATGTCTATTGTGGTTTGTCAATTCCATCTGATGTCAAAAATAAGGTATTATTATAGTTTCCTCATCCATTCCAACTTTATAGTCAGCATTATTTGGAATGCCGACAAGTATCGTTTTAAAACATATTAGACCGAACACTTGTCAACTGAAAAGAGGCTGGACTAGCAAAACACTTCTCTGTGTCACCAATATGGCGCGAGGAAAAGGACATACTTCGTCGCTAAGACAGGGATAGGATAGCTGCACCTTGTGCTCCAGTATGTCTACAATACTAAGAAGTAGAGGGATTGCGAAGTTGGCCACATAACTGACAGTATGCACGAAATTATGCAGAAATGTAAAATAAGATTGCAACAGAGATGCATAATAGCAGAGCAGAAATGTAAAATAAGATTGAAAGATATCAGTAAGTAAGACACTTGTCTTTTCGCTGCATGCCTCAATCACTTCTACCGAATTCATATATTAATTAACTCATGCTCTCATTATCTCTTGTTCTTAACTACCCCTTCCTGACACATCATTCAATTCAATATTATAAGTATTTTTCACCACTCACTTTTAACTAAAAGTCTCAAAACAAGCCTAAACAAACAAAACACGTCCCTTTCCCTTTTATTAATGATCTATGAAAAATAAATAAAAAAGATGATTACAAAATACGTGGAGAATACTCGACAAATCTTAGTTTTGGATTCAAAAGGTTCCAGAGATTCAGAAATATGAATACCCTTACTGGTATAATTTCCTCAGCCATCTAATTGATGATAACCACTAACTCGTTTGAAATGCTCGTGGATTACGAACTTAAGATTAATTATACTGGACATTCACATCTACAAGACCACATCCACAGAGGAAGCTCAAGAAAAGTAAATTGCATTGTTACTCACTTGTCGGTTGGCAACACTAACAATAAGGGATAAGCTGAATCGTTCTGGAAGAGTCCCGACCTTACCTGAAAGATAGAGAAAATATAATGAATTTTAATAAAAAAATATACATTTTTAAGATTAGAAGCACTTGTTTTACTACCCTTCTTACGAATTGGTGAAGTGATTTTCTGGCAAGTTTCACAAATTGAAAATTCAATTTTTGAATATGCATGAAAAAGCTAAAAAAATCTCGTAAAAATTATAAAATAATTAATAATTAATAAATGTAAAAAAATCATAAAATAATTTGAGAAATGAAAGTGGTCTTTATTGTTCTGGGACTATAAGTCCCCTGGAACATAGAAAAAAATAATTACATTCCATAACAAAAAATAAACAAAAATAGTTAAAAATGAATTGGTAACAAGACAAACAGCACTACTAAATTCAATATGGAGCGGCACATATGAAATAAATAAAAAATCGGTAGGTAATAATAATATGACACACAACAATAAAAATCAGGGAAAATGTTCGGGGATTTAAGATCACCATTGATGGATTGAGATGGTGACAAAGCCGTTAAAACAGGATGATAAATACAGTGGTGCATGATGAATTTCATTCAACATTACTATACACAATTGAGGAAACACATAACATCGGTCACACATAGCCACATGGTCACGCAGCAATACTAAATGCCTTATGGAGCGACACATATAAAACAAATAAAAAGCAGTAGGTAATGGATTATTATGGCAAGTGCTGAAAGCAAGATATGGAATCATTCCGGCAAGAATATTCTTTTAGTGTAGAAGGGAATGCTTATCGAATGAAAAGGCTCTGAAACTTTTTTTGCGGGCACAAGATAGTTGTCTAATTTCATCAGATTTTAACGATTTTATTCATTGATCGTACAATCCTAAGATTGGATGAAAGCAGCCCTCCACCCTTCCCTACGTAATGCTAGTTCCCTTACCTCTTGGTGTCTCTACCTATATACCTTCCTCTTTATTTGGTCCTCAAACTTATTCCTGGGTCTTCCTTTAGCGACCTTTCTCTCTATTTTACCTACAATTATGTTCTTCACAAACCCATTGTGCAGCGAAAGCGAATATCAGTAAAATAAAAGTATAAACGTCAAAATATATATTCCAACACGGCAAACTCCTTTAGAATGAATTGTGGCATTAATCGGTTTTCCCTCATTCCATACATTTTCGAACCAATAATAGCTGGCTAATAAATATTGTTCGATGAGGACAATTAAAAGAAACTGATTCTCAGATTTCGTTTCCTTAAGTCTCTGTGCCATTCATTAAGTCCCTCTGCTTAATATTACGAACGCCACATCAAACACAACCCAACAAAGAACCAATTTCACAATTGCCTTTGAACTGAGGTCCATCTCCCGACCCTTCTGGGAGCGATGGCTGACCGAAAACATTTTTTGGCAGGTAAAAAATGGAAATCTTACCTACATAAATACCACGATAATAACCATGGTTTAGCATAATGATTTGAATTCCTCAATTAAATTACATTTTTTCAGCTTTAATCAGCGTTGACTTGAAGGGAAGCCTTGATAAATGGGCACAGCAATAAAAAAATGTAGGAATAGATTCTGCACAAGTGACCGGTGGGATTCATGATCTAGGCAATTATGTTGTGATCTGACTCTGAATGATCGACAAAAATTCAGATTAACAATATTTTAACTTTACTTGCTGACTCATATGATATGAATATATTTACCTTATAAGTAGTTAAGGCGGCTCTGGCATGACTATGTAACTTCAGTTACATTTTTTTCGCTACTAGCGAGGTTTTTAAGTTTGGCTGCGTCTCGAGCATTTTAGGCCCAACGTTTCACCCGCATTGCAGCTAGCGTCTTCAGGGGTGAAGTGACTGTTGCTGAGAATTGTTTTTTTCTATATCGTGGATCTGCGAGGTCTAATTTAATCATCATTTCGTCGGAAGGTCACTGTTGGTCACGGAGGTGTTCGCTGCGTCTGAACCAACAGTGACCCTCCAACGAAATAATGATTTTATTGTACATCGCAGCTCCACGATATAAAAGACAACAATTATCAACAACAATCACTTCGCCCGGAAGACGATCGTTGCAACGCGGGTGAAATTTTGGGCCTAAAATGCTCGAGACGCAGTCCAACTTGAAAACTTCGCCAGTCCCTTATAAAAGCTGCAAAAGCCTTCACCCCAGTACAAACTTTTTTATTTAGTTAAATTTATATTTTAATCCAGATTCTACTGATAAAATGGGTCATTTAATGAAAACAAAAATCAAAGTACGTAATATGCAGGCCATTCCACGAATATTATTTTTATGATCACATTTGACCAGCCCTAGGAGCTGACTGCAGCGCCATTTGTAAAAAACTACCGCATTACAGTTAATGCCGTTTTCCACTCATAAATTTGACAGATAGGCGATATAATACCTATATTTTACTTTTATTCAATATATCAGGATTTTCGCTCCTTAATAACAGAATATCTCAATAGCTTAGAATATGCTTCCTCGTTCACACTGGCATTTTTCTGCTTCAATCCGACCAATCTCCATCAACGCTCAAGTTATAATTTCCACTTTCAAGGCTACGGTAAAACTCGCCCAGAATCCCTGTGCTATTTCCCTCTCATTTCATAAAACAAACCTCAAGTTGCTATATTCACGTTTTCAGAAATCTGGAATAAGTGACTCTGAGGCCAGAGTCACTTTAAAGCTCTCTAAATGAACTCATTTTCCATCCAAATTGACAAAACTAGGGTCTAGATTCACCATCATCACCATTGGTTGTTCAATCCTAAGATTGGTTGACTGCATCCCCCCACCCTTCCCCATCTAATGCTAGTTCCCTTACAACATAGTATCTCTTCCTTTGTACTTTCTTCTTTATTAGGTCCGTGAACTTATTCTTGGGTCTTCCTCTGGGGTCTTTTCCCTCTATATTGCCTTCACTTATGTTCTTCACAAACTATGTCTATGCTCAAATAATAAAACCGTTCGGTGGACTCTTCTAGTTGGCAACCCTTACTTTGGTCATCTGTGCCATTAAGTTAAGGTGGATGGGTTGATAAAAGAATATGATAGGGGATAATTATGGTCCTTTTCTCTTCTACTCTTTTATTAACACCATTATTTCTTATTTTGTCCGTCCATTTTATCTTCAGTATCCTCCTCCATCACCCGGTTTTGAAGGCTTCTATAGTGCTCGCAGAGTTTCTGTGCACTGGAGAATCTTTCCAAGCCAAGCTGCCCATGGTAGATGAGCAGCGATTGGCTGCCGGCGTCCAATCCCGTAAACCGATTCTTAGCTCAGTGCGCGCCGCGTACGAATACCATAAGTGGCGACCCAAAAGAGTCTAGTCTTAGCTCACTTTAAATTATCCTGCAGCGGGTGCCAGGCTTTCTTTAACTGAATTAAATATGGTTCAAAAAATTCTGATATCTTTCCCATCGATAATAATATTGGTTGTTATGATAATTAGTCGCAATTTTTGTATTTCTATTTTTCAAAATGTTGGTGAAGAGGATTTAAGTTTTGTTTATTTATCGTGTAGCCAAGTTGACCTACGCCGATGGGGATTACTTTCTTACCTCACTGCGATGACTATTGCACTCACTGCAAGTTTTGACTCGATATCTGTAGTAGTTTCTCATCCAGAGTATTTATATTCTAAAGGCCCTCGCGTCGGCGAGGCATAGCGTTCGTTTTCGCCGATTCTTTTGGGTCGCCACTTACAGTATTCGTACGCGGCGCGTACTGAGCTAAGAACCGGTTTACAGAATTGAACGCCGGCAGCCAATCGCTGCTCATCTACCATGGGAAGCTAGGCTTGGAGGAACTCTCCAGTGCACAGAAACTCTGCGAGCACTATAGTCTTTCCTGGTCGTCTTTTCCAATGGTCCATGCTTCCGATCCATAGTGCCACGCTCAACATGAATGTTTTCACCTATAGTCTACTGATTTTTAGTCCAATCTTCTTTGAGTACAACAGGATCTATTTTTCAAAAAGTACTCACAAGCATGGATCACATATACCGTCATGCTTAATCATCATGAGAATAATGTAATGGTGACATAAAACATCAAACAAACCTCAAGCTTAGCTCGTCAGAAAGAGATCCAAAACCTCACGAGGACCCCGATTCCTTTTCGAAGCAATGATGCCTTTGCACCATTAAACCTCACTCCTTCCCTCGGAATCAACTTGCATACGATTTCATCGCGAAATTAACTCGCGAGAAGCAGACGCTCTCCCGACACTTCCGCAGGGCATGTTCGCGGATTAAAATCAAGCAGAGAGGCGCTCTCTCTCAATCCCGTCGGCATTCGTGAGGTAAAGCGTGCAATGGGCGAAAGGGGATAAGGGAAAGGACTCAGATGAGGGCGGAGAAATGGTTAAAGGGACGTGGCAGGGGCTGTGACGAAGCGCGGGCCCCCATTCCCCCCTGCCCCTGGAGATTTCTCCGCGGCTACACGCGACTGCTCCCAGAAGGGATGGCTGGCAGACAGCCCCTGAGCGGCAAACGCGAGACAAGACGGGGAATGGAAGCGGGGGGATGGTTGAGGGGTGGGAAATGCCAGAAACCCCCCTCCCTCCCATACGCCCCCCTCTGTCTCCACCGGGGTATAACGAGTGGAGATGGCGTTGTGACCAGTGATGGACGCCAATGTGCGCAAACAATAATACTTACATATAATAATAAGATTCTTCGATATTTTGACGTTGATGAATTTAACTCACAGGCAACGTTTCGCCAAATATATTGGCATCCTTAGGGCTTTGTAACACAAAACAAAGAGACGTACAGTCAGATAATTATACAAATATTTGTACAAAACTTGAGGAATCAAAAATTTACCTTCCGTTGAGCTTAATATTGAACAATAACAACGCATATAACAACTCCAAACAGTAAAGAAATATTTAAAGAACCAAAAATTAAATTAGCATATGCCATTTAAAAAGTTTGCAAAAAAATAAATATATAAAGAGAGATAAAGTTAATGATTCACAGATTTATAGGATAACATATTTGATAGCATATTTATTTAACATGGTCTTCATATTTTTAATATTTTCTAATGGCTGTTTTGCTGGTAATTGCCGGAAACAACAGGAATCTCAGGACCATGTATTCCAATCTGTGCCATATGTCTGATTAACTATGACTGAAAGATCACGTAGCTTTCTTATACTCTAGGTGTTAACTGAGCGCTCGTGATTAGCCTACGTTGGCTGTGAGTTAAATATATAAATGGCCAAATATTCAAGAATCTTATTATTATCTTTATTATCTTGGTCGAGAAATTTATTATTGAATATTACTTACATCTGTCCCCAAGTAAATGGCAACGGGCAGTAAAAATGGTGATAATTATTTTTCTTTTTGTTGATTGATGATATATTTTGCCCACTAAACATAAAAATTATCATCTAATTGACAAAGTTTTACAAAAAAATTTTGACAGTCTGAAATTAATTGACAGTATTGGAAAAGAAACGCAGGTGACTTCTTCACTTCAGGAAGGACCATTTCAGGAGGTATCACTTCAGAAAGATGTAAAATAACTGTTCTTAGTTACAAATACAAGTTGGGGTAGGTTACAGCTCAATTGTAACAATACCTAAGCAAACGAATTAAATATTTGTGTTTTAATGCTAGTCAATATTTTTTAATGCGTTTAGAGTTCAGAAATAATGCAAATACGAAAAATATCATCAACAGTCTTTCAATCTATGGACTGTTTACCTTAAGCCCATTATTTGTCCCTAACCCACTCAAAATTTCTAAGTTACTTGAACTCCTTTCCCATATTTCCCTTCTACTGTTTTCCCACTAGCATAGTGTAAATAATTGAATTGTCTAAATCGAACGCATACAAAATGTACCAACGAAAACATATTCAACGTTCGGCATTTTCTATATCTGCATTTCTCATCGTAATAATGGACTATTTTATTAAAACGGATAACTCTGGCTCATATGATCCACGTATAAGCATAGGATTCATAACTCCAATATTCAGTATCCCCGCATTTCGAAAAATATCGCAACTGACTTGCTTATGTTGCCTTAATGTTAAGTTTTGGTAATTATAAAATATAAAATGATGACGTTGATGCATTTTTGAATGTTCCAGCAAAATAGTTTTGTAATTAGCGAAAATTCTACGCCAATATAACCTAGACCAAATTGGAAAATGACGATGTTTTGATTTCCCAGGTAATGAAATAAGGAAACAAAAATTTCAACTGTAGATTCGAATTGCAAGGTTTCAATCATTTAGTCTACGACAGGAGACTAGAAATCCAGCCATAGGAGCACTGCTGTGATGGGTGGTTCTTAAAAACTTATGAGACCCTTATTCATACGTGTAACCATCGCAGGTAGAATACATGTACTATAGGTAAGTGGAGTTTAAGCAAAGACGCAAAATCACAACACAGGGCTTATCATTGAGTAGGAGAATGTTGGGGCAACCCGAAAGAAGCGTAAGGGGTTGAGGTGGGGACGTGAAACTAGGATAGCGAGGGGACGTACTGAGGGAACCACGATATTAGACATTTTGCGGATCGAGGGGAAGGCTATGGCAGATTAAGGGAGGGATGGGCGGCGTGAAAGGGGACTCATCCCCTAGGATTACCGGGAAGGCATCTTACCCCAACTCCCCAATCTCTTTTTCCCCGTCCTCCCCCCCCTCCATAACCCCATAACTTGGTTCCCGCTGTCATCAATCCCCAACCTTACAGCGTCTCCGAGGGAAACATGGCATCCTTACACGATTCAGCGCCTGACACACCATGAAGCCAGGTCCAGAGGACCCTTCAGAGCGGATGCCTTCACTTATCACAGCCTGGAGAGTGCATTATCGAAATTTTAAGGTCGCTTACGCCGCAAGCGGGTAGTACATCATGGCCTTACTTTCAGCGCCAGAATCTGCGAATTAAATTATCACGCTGAGAAGGTATTACATCCACAGTTTCGCGTGGGGCCTAACCTAAATGTAAGAGGACAGCCGAACATCAAGAGCACCTCTCAGTTATGTAGCAGTAGTAGAGTAAGTACGATGTAAGGTATTTATTTATTAAAGTTAGGTGGAAGGTATTGTTAGATTTTTCTGAAATATTATATATATATATATATATATATATATATATATATATATATATAAATGCACTTAGGATCACTTAGGTGACGAATATATAAAAGTTTGCCAGAGGAAGGCAGACGACAAACACAGAAAACAAAAAAATGATGAACACACTTACAAAGTTTCTTGATATTTCGGTGCCACTAGCACCTTGGTCGCAAGAGCGAAGACTCGAAGACGAAGAAGCGCGAAGACGCGAAGAGTGTCTTCGCTCTTGCGACCAAGGTGCTAGTGGCACCGAAATATCAAGAAACTTTGTAAGTGTGTTCATCATTTTTTTGTTTTCTGTGTTTGTCGTCTGCCTTCCTCTGGCAAACTTTATATATATATATATATATATATATATATATATATATATATATATATATATATATATATATATATATATATATATATATATATATATATATATATATATACAGATACAGGCTGTGTCCGGCATGCGTTGCAATGCCTCATTTCCTTTCTAAGTAGGCACACATGTACAAAGCAGACACATTTCTCTTACCTACACATGAATTCGTAACGCACAAATGATGGCATGAGTTTCAATTCCATACCTATGCTGCGGTTTCCAAGTAAATAATATGATTCAATGTTGAAGTAGTGTAAAAAGTTAAAATTTTAGAGCTTAAAAATCCAATTTTAGGAAAAAATGAAGCGTATACGAAAGCAAGAAAAGACACCACTGCACCAAATATTATTCTACGTAACAATTAACACAAATTATGTCTCACTGATATTTCTGATGCACACGATTTTGTCTCACTGATATGATTATGATGCACGTGATTGAGCAATTCGTAAACGATCTGCTTCGTTGCTTGCTTCTCGTTCCTCACTTGTTTGAGAAACTCGAGTGCCAATACTCATTTGTTGAAACAACTCCAGCTCCACCTATTGTACAATAAATTTAATGATTCAGATACCTTTGCGGGGGTGCGCACAACAACTCACCAAAGTTTCATAGTAATCTGTTGAATGGTATTGGAACGCATTGAAGACGAACTAACAAATATTCATTTTTATATGTAAGATTATTCTTTTCTTAAACTAAGTGCTACTATGAAAAGAAATGGCACTCTCATTATTGTATTATTAATTTAGTGAATTTTTTATGATGTATCGGATGATTATGTTAAATATTAGGTGCCTTATTATATTATATGTTGGTAATGTATATGTTTTTGATGATAGTAGCCTCAGCACAGGTATTCCTTAGAGGCAACCTCGCTTTCATGTGGATGAAATATAAAGTCAATGTTTCAAGTTTTTGTTGGAAGAAATAAATTTGATAATTAAAGAACGCGTATTGTTACGATGTATTAATGTATTTGCAAGTTTTTAAGCGCGTTGTTGCCACCACACTGATGAATTAAAATAAATTAAATGGCGGCAGTATCCTGTCCCCATTTTGGTAACTGTCTCTTCATTCGTCACATTTCGGAGAGATATTGCTTTTTATGCATGTTCAAAACATATTCATTGCATGACAGATTCTTATAAATTTTTATTTTCAAGGAAATCCACAAAGAAGTTATGACTATCATTATGCATAGCATGAGTCAGCTCGTGAATTAACGAATGGTACTTAGTAAAGATACTGGTAATGGTACGATAGTTGATACCCAACAATTGTGTGGTTTTCAATTCAATAAAAGTTGACCATAATATTTAGAACACGCATGGAAAATATAGAAAATAAAACTATAACAAATGCGAACTCCTGCTCTAGTCTGTTGCCTCTTTAGGGTTTTGTCAAGGCACTGTATTTGGTATGTGATAGTTTTCTACAATTTGCGGGAGTGGTATAGGCCATGAATTTTGCACTAGAGAGAGGTAAAAACCAATTATGAGTCAGCAAGACCATTAAAAAACAATAGAAGAATTAATAGCGAAACAAAAAATATTTCAACTTATTTAAAACATTTCTCCTTGTTTGCCTTCAGCACCCCTGCTGGTGTTCCATCCTACTCCCTACCTGTTCCTCACGCCCACTTTAGATATCTTTACTTATTTTTAAATTATCCGTAGACCTCTGATATTCTCCTCGCACGCTTCTTCCTCCTTCAGTTGTATTTTCCTGTTGATTTCATTCGTGGTGTACCATTCTTTACATACCATACTTTATGTTTACACTAGCTCTTTCTCAGTAGGTTTTCGCAGGTTTTTCACGCCCCCCTTCTTGTGTGGGCGTTTTCCTGCAGTGGGTTTTTTCCAATAAGGACGAAAGTCAATATCCTTAGGTTTTACCCACGTTTGCTCACATCTTTTTACACTTGGTAACTTTGCTAACTTATAATTATGTTTGTTGAATGAAAAACCGTACTGCTATGTCTCTCTTGCCATAATTGAGTGTATGTAATTCCAAGAGCAACATGACAATGTATTTAGCTGCAATAATTTTTATGTTTGACGAGGGGTTAGATGGAAGATGGGACTTTCTAGTCCCAATCTCGCCTAATAAAGACGTTTTATTATTATTATTATTATTATTATTCTTCTATGTACCATTTTCATAAAATCTTCATCTCCTCCGCAGGTGTTGTTATCATCTTTCATTCCCTTCTTTTTCTGGTCACTCACAGTGAGAAACTTTGCGTTCTTTAACAACTCTTTTAAATCCCCTCCCTTTTCTGCCAAATGCCTGACTATATATTGAATGCTGAAAATTTCAACCAATTCAAATTAAAAATGCTTGCAGATCTGGTTGATAAATGTTATGTTGATTGATTGTTTACCGTAATTGTCCTTACATTGACTGATTTTTGTACTCATTGTCAGTACCTGCTGACTTAACAGGTAAATTTCCCAATACATTATGTTAAACTTCGATGTGGGATTCATACATAATGTAAATAGGTATGACCGTAAGTCCATATTATGTTGTGTTGAACCACTTGAAATTAATCATCAAATTATCTTAATGATGAATACTCTTTAACTTTCTTTTTATGTATAAATATTACCTCGTAATATCAATTGGTTATTAACAATTAATTGATTTAAGGATTTTATGATACTCTAGACTACAGTTTTCTATCAAAAATTGTAATTTAAACTTCATTAAAAAAGTTCTTGAATTTTCGAACTTATTATAGTAACTTAACTTGATAATTTTCTTTGTTAAATATGCCATTATATATGTTTCAGATCATTTTTGTCTTGAAATAATATCTGATATGTTTTTTAATTTCATGTTGTTTAAGTAAGGGGACTTGTCAACTTTTCCACATCACAAAGCTTCTTTTTCTGTATCAACTACATGTTTCATAGGAAATTCTATCCTAGAACAATAAATTTATATTCTATTATAGCCTCTAATTCCTCCATTGTTAGATAATTTCCTTCATTCAGTCCTCTCGAGCATTATCCATCTCCCTCCTGGCCATTACTGTTACACTCTCATCTTTCCTCCATAATCTCAGTCATTCGTTAGGTGACCCATTCCTCCTTAATTCTGCTACCTTTTGCTCCTGAAACCCAACTTCACTGTTCTACAGAGTGTCCCATTGATCGTGTGTCATTTTTGATCTGTAATTTTAGGCACTATATTTTATGCCATATGGATGAAATTTGGTACCTGGGTAGAAAAAGGTTGTAAGTTTTGTTGAGTGTAAGCAACATTTTATAAATTTGACTTTTTGACCCCAGAAATAAGGTCCAACCAAAAATCCAAAATTTGCCTTATGGGCTTTCAATGTTAAATTATTCGAGATACAAAAAAGACAGAATTCTTTTTCGAAACTTTCAATTATTAGGTTTTTGTGCACAAAGAACACATTAGAAGAGCTTTCGAGTTCGAAAATGCAACCGTGATTCCTGAAAGGGCACAGTCAAGGTCACAGGAATGACCAAATGTGAATACAACCTTTTTCTACCCAGGTACCAAATTTCATCCATATGGCATAAAATATAGTGCCTAAAATTACAGGTCAAAAATGACACACGATCAATGGGAAACTCTGTACATATCATTCCAGTTTTACTTGATACAGTTTCCTATCCGTGGCTTGCAGTTTCTCCAGTGTTATCGTGAATGCTCTTCCATCCCATTTAATTTTTTCACATCCTGTTTCTTAAATAAAATTTGCACAATATGATTTTTACGTTTTAAAAACTCATGATCAATGATTAAATCATCGTACACAAATTTGACCCTTTAATCCAGCAGCATTATCCCCTTAATCAAAGAGAAACACAAACACATTTTCAGCGTCCCATAGTTTCTGAAAAACGCATCACCCAATTTAAAAAAAACTCATTTGATAATGATATGCAAGCCACCAAAGGTCTAAAAAGTGCCATTTTAAATTCTCAAAAAAACCACAATAAAATACTTCTTCTGTTTCCACTTTTAATGGATACTTTTGAATTTGACAGATTGAAAAAAAGTTTTGAAACTTTATCAACTACAAATAAAAGAGAGGAAATAAGGAGGGATAGGGAATCGTAGAGGATATTATTTTATCGTTACTGCCTCGAATACAGCCCATTTGGCATATTTACATAGTGAGAAGAACAGCAACAACAGACAACAACATCAACAGACGAACACAAACACCCATACCCTAAGTGGTGATATTCCACCCAGGCAGGATTCGAACCCGCAACCTCGGGTTAGCATGCGAGGACTTCACCCCGTCGCCACCTGAGTCGATATTATATCGATCTTATATTATTAGTAATATTATATCGGCATTATATTGTTAATAATATTATAACAATATTATATTATTAATAATATTATATCGATATAATATTGACGGAAAACCGCCATTTGTTTTATAATAATATTATAAAACAAGTGCTGGTTTTCAAGACCCAACAGCAACAACTAGGTTCTTCGATAATGCTTACTCCTAAATGCATGGTGGAAAGTCATAAAGAATAGCGTGCATAGAGCACAGCATGATGGGTACGAATAAAATGCAACAAATTGGTTAGATATTTAAGGTAGCGTGAAAAATCACTGTTGGCAAACCCTTGACGACTAAATGAGCCACCCAACGCAACCGACCAGGCACACGATTGAAGTGCGGGGGAGAAAAAACGGGGGTGGCTGGGAGAGAGGGAGATAGAGCAGGGAAAGAAGAACGTGAGAGGAAATAAAACCAGAAACCATTTATACGATATTTCCCTCCGGCTTAAGAGGTGAAAAAACATTTTCGGCGAGAACGCCGCGGAGAAACGAGAAAATTTCAATGGGACGCGGAGAGCCCTTGAGGAATATTTTCGGAAGAGCTTTTCTCAATTAATTAACTTTGATCTCCTCACCATAACCAATTTAAAACTCCTCGAGGATGAGAGTGGGTTCTTAATCAGGCGCAGGGGATAAAATTGAAAAAAGTTTTATATTCCGACAAAAAAATCCGACGTAAAAATTAACCGTGGCCGGACAGCAGTTTCATATTTTTATTTCTCTTGGACCTTAGAAACAAAAAGTCGCCGAGTGCTTTTTTTAAATAATCTCCTCTTAAAAAATCGAGGTTTTTTAAAACGTACAAAAACAATAGATATTCAAGTTTTCCATGTTCCGAAACTTCCAGCCTCCTTATCGGGAAGTTTATTTTTCGGGGCCCCAAGAGTCATGGGCCATTCTGCTAATGAATGAATGTTTCATTGGCTGGAAGATAATTGGCAAACTATTGTCCCGAAACTAATTATAATTGCGGAAATATTTCCCAGTTATGAAATAATTAATGAAAATCCGCCCCATCGATTCGTTATAATTTTCCTGAACCGCTAAGTATGTGTATTCAGTTTCGCCTTAATTAAGTTCCAGAGCGTCACATGATAAGACAAATGTGGGTGGTACCAGAATTCCTACCCATAGCATTCATGGAGTGGAGGAATTGCTTAGCTGCAGCGACCAAAGTCTTAGAATGCGTAAAGAAACAATATGGGAACTGATGGGCATAAAAACTGCATCTTCTTACACCGCAGAGCTCACTATTACAAAATGTACAAACAAGTGCG
Organism: Ceriagrion tenellum; assembly: GCA_963169105.1. Lineage (NCBI taxonomy): Eukaryota > Metazoa > Arthropoda > Insecta > Odonata > Coenagrionidae > Ceriagrion > Ceriagrion tenellum. The sequence goes on from OY720641.1 coordinate 56,395,504, forward strand.
GGTTAGAGATAAGCATTATAAATACAGGAATAACTCATAACTATAATGATGTAGAGTTTCACTATATCTTCAATGCTGTTTGCTGATTTCGAGGCCTATAACGTCATTTTCAAGACTTTTCTGATTGGTCTTGACAATGAAGCTATAGAAGTCGCAACAGGTAGACAGCATTCAAAATGTACATCGTTTTTATGATGAGTTATTACTTCTAGCCGTTCCATAACGTAACGCCACAATCAATTGGTTCGATTAAACATACAGTAATTTTTGTTCTTTCATTCTTCTAAGTTCTTTTTTTTCCTTTTCCGTGACTTGTGCACCAAATCCTCCTGCCACACCCCCATCCGATGCTCGTGGAATACTAAGTAGACGCAGAGGACAATTGCTGTACAACTGCCACTCTCCCATATGCTGACAAGTTTTCCATTAGCCCAATAAGGTTGGTTAGGTACAGGGAATATATTTATTTCACAAATGGGTAAGATTTCATTTAATTCGTTTAAAAGAATACCCCGTAAAATTTTGACGAATTCAAACTCATCTCTGCAAACCTGGCGTCCAAGTTTTCGAGTTTAGAAAAATTCAGGCGAACTAATAAAGAAACGGCCGAGGAAACACGGCAGAGATTTTTCAGGAAATGCGCAACTCCTTTATTTAAATTATTAAAACTCCCGCAGTCAAACTTTCTTGGTTAACTCTCTGATGGCTCTCCATCGCCTGAGGAGCTTTGAAAAAGGAGAAGGGCAACCGTTCTGACGAGGAAAATTATTGAAACAATTTGATAGAACATGAACTTCCTCCTTTCTAATTTTGACCTTTGAAGTGGCGGAAATTGTAATTTATGGAGCAGCAACATTTTCAAAGCTATTATTATATCTTCTTCCATCGGAAACTCTCTTTTAAAGGTCGAAATACATCCTAATTTTGCTAATTACTTAATCAGTATGACTTGATAATCTGTTGTTTGTTTACGACTTCAATCAGCCTATAAAATAAAGATTTTTAACTAGTGAGACTTTTTCTCGAACAAATTCACTGTTTTCTTGCTGAAGTGAAATTAAACTACTTCGCTACCCGTAACGATAAGGTCTACTATTTTTTGTGTTTTCTTTTCAAACGTGAAAAACCTAGGTATATGTTCCAATTTTTTCCCGTCGGGGAGAGGAAGTCAAATGTAACAACCAGAAGGGCTCCCGGCTATTTTATCACCCCTCATCATAGAACAACCACTTACCAAAGAAGATCTTTACGTTTGCTGGGGCAAGGTTTTGGAACACTATTCATAAGGACATGAAAGATTTCACCTCACTGTGTATTCTTAAGAAAAACATTTCCACCACATTTATGTCCTAATAAAGCAACAATATGAAATATTCACCCCATGAATTACTGTGTGATACATTATTGTTTCACTATTAATGTATGTTCACCGTTTATGTATTTTGTATGTTCATAGTGAACGACGAATGTCCAAGAACAATAAATATTTCCTTACTATTTCAAGGAATTTTATGCATGGCTTGTAAATACACATTTTTCAATTCTTACATTAAATTCACTGTATTTGACTGAAATAATACCAAGAGGTAGATCTGAAAATTACAATATCTGGCCCCAATAGTTAACTATGCTCACGTGTTACTTCGTTAATCTGAAAAAACCTGTAATCAGAGGTAATCGACCATTTAGCGGTGAAAATAAGATTTGCAAATTGCCAAATTCCAAACTGAAACAACAGTACTTTAAAGGAGGAATGACGTCTTATTTCCACTTCATATTCTTTCTCAAAATTTCCTCGACAAAAATACATCAACAAACGTTACTGTCGTCGCTTCGCTTAATCTTAGGTAACTTCCTCGCTGAAGGATCTACGACTTCTATTCTCTGTGCGTTCTTAGTTCTGCCGTCGGATCGCTAATGAAACCACTTCAACCACGCCTTCTGCAATTCGAGCACCTCCACTTCAGCCAAAGCGTGTGAAATCTTTGCCGCATTTACCCGGCACACCTGAGGGGTCACCTTCTCGAGATATGCGCAGTAACCTCCCGTGATTCTCTCTTCTGCATTCAAAATCGAGGCCAATATTTTCATGGCTTGGAACTTACGTGTGATTACAGGCCTCAGGCGAATAATTCTGCAAATTTCGCTCCGACACTCAAGGCGTCAGACTCTCTCTCTTTTCTACCTATACGGTGGACTAAGCGCCGTAATGTTCACGAATAAACCTAAATATCGTATGTTAATGCGTCTTATATTTAGATCGTAGGATAGGTAGTGCAGAAGTTGCATATTTTTTATTCAGTCTGTGCGTTGTATGATTCAATGTTTGCCAGTAGGGTAAAACAAGCTAAAAATAAAACCTTTGCATGACTCTAGCTAAGGTTTTTCACGTACTCTTTAATGAACCTTGAAGACTAACTGAAATTATGTACACATCATTTTATAACACAGTTTAAAAATGAAAGATTGTTAGTTATGTCATAAGATTTCTCAAAGTATGAAAACCAGAAGTGATCTGAGCATATAGTTTCCGATAACGCTAATGTACAAGTTTGAAACTTAATCAGGCGCGTAAAGACTCAGTGAAGTAAATGCACTGAATGATTACCGCCAACTCTACCAAGCAAAAATTATTAGGATCCCACTTTGAAGCCTGTTCCGAACAATCAACGACATTGATTCCAGTATTTTCTCATAAAAGAAAACTCAAAACCAAAATACATCTATAAATGCTTCCTTAATCATGGAAGTCAGCTTTCTTTTAAATACATTAGTATTCAAGCATTTAGCAGATTATAGTCTCCAAAATCATGGTTCGATGTTCTTAGGTTGTAATCAGGGAATGAGGTACAGCCAACTGGTAGGTAAAAAGGGAGACAACTAAGAATACATCCATACAAGTTGAAGCATCCACATAAGCTGAAGGGAACGCTTTTACTTACCAGTGCTAATTTTTAGTCTATTTCGGATTATTGTGCGAGTGTTTTCGCAATGTTGACTCGTAATGATTCGTTGATGATCGAAATAAGAAAGACCATTTAATAGGCTCTCTTAAGACACTTCTCTTGATTTCGTATAAATATTACATACGATTTTACTTAGCAAATAATGTGAACCTTTCATGCACTTCTCATAGAAGTTCACATGCCGCAGTCGCTGAAACTTACATAGAAAAAATATCAGACTATAATTCCAGACTCTTCCAGAGCGGTGACATTTAATCGCGTGTAAAGATTGAAAGCTGTTCAACAATTAGTTATTGAACAAACTGAACGTTGCAGTGTAACTTTACATAGATTAGTGGCATGAAGACGTTGCAACTTTCGCTTTATCTTTTCTACATATTCGAGGATATCATCTTTTTCAAGTTGTCTTTCGTGCTTAATACACATTCATTTACGAAGAGAAACATTGATTCCAAAATAATACATTACAAAGTGGGACAAATTTCTTCATCCTGGGCCAAAGTGTCCATTGGGACCCTGAAATCCTTAAAGAGACCGTCGACCCAGCCGGGGATGGGACCAGAGTTTCCGGCTGATGCTATCCTTGAGGAAGTCTGTATAGGTGGAATGGGGCGGAAAGGCAAGTCAGGCACCAAAGAGTTAAGTTGACAGGGTGGAGAAGGCACTCGAAATGATGAAATTAGCTTCGCCAGTCGGGGCATTAAGTAGGTAGAAGTCGGGCAGAGCTCTAAGGGTTGGCCATGGGAAAGCTTGGGTTGAAGGGGAAGGGAGCAGCACTGAGTGGTGCAAGACTGTTGAGAGACTGAGGGTAATGTCCTTTAGGAACTTTGGAGACCCTGCTTCTACCCATCCTATCAACACTTTTGGCCACCCATCCTTCAACTTCTCTTCGACGAATTGTCCCAGCACCTACCTCCCCGACGCGCTTTTGATGGTCAAATAACCTCCGTTTTTTAGCTCATCCTCGATCTAATAATACAAGTAATTCATCCAGGCGTGGTTTCAGAGTAAATGGTTAAATAATTCTCTGCACATCAAGAGATGAGGATATACTCAGCCTTCGATAAAAGCTGACCTCAGCAAACCGATAGTCTAACGTAAAATTTAGATTTCTACCTCCCTAACACGCTTGTGATGGTGGAAAGACTTCAGTATTTTTAGCTCATCCTCGATCCATTATTACAGCTAATTAGTCGAGGAGCGATTTCAGAATATACGGCAAACCTTCGGCCTTCAAAAGCCTCTGATAAAAACTGACTTCAGAAAACCGACAGTCTTACACACATTTTAGATTCCGTACTATCCCAGGGTATGTGATAAGCTGTAGAATACCTAATCTGAAATCTGTAGAAATTTAGTTTAATTGAATATAATCGTTGTCGTTCAATATATTTTATAGAATACAGCTGCTTAAAATCGATTCTTATACATGTTCATGAATTAGGGAATGACTTAATCATTTAATGCTTTATATTTGGGATGGGCACGATATTTTATGTCATTGTGAATGGATGGATTTGAGCAAAAAAGTTTGAGACCCACTGAGAGAGAGGATATATTTTACTCGAAATACTACGAGCATAAAAGATATATTCTTCAATAAAGACTGAACTTAAATAGTTTTACAGTTGATCCTCTATAATTGTTCCCTGACTGAGTGGTTTCCACTTTAAACACGCTTATCATTCCCAGCTCACTTCTCTCTTCACCAAGCCCTTATCACCCACCCTTCGTTGAACGTTCCATTAATTTGAGAAACGGGGTAATTATATTTAACGGTCATTTTAAGGATCCTTCCTTCCACTCCCCTCAAATGTATTCATCCCTCCACTATCTTCATTCTTCACACGGTTACTGAGTCTTCGTACCCGCGGCAACCAGCGCCGCAATAACTATCTTGTTGTAAGTGAAGTAAGAAAGGCAATTCTGGCACTTACTAAATACCTACGCCGCAGTTAGAGCAATGTAATCCCAAATAAAGGTTAATAATCGCAAAGGAAACTATGTACTAGCTTGGTTATCGAAGTTTTCAAAATCTATGGACAAAATTCTTTCCAACCACGATGAAGAAAATATTAATTTTATACTCCTTTTTTGTGCTGAGAAGCACAAATGTATTTCATCTCTCTGTTACGAGTCGAAATTAGGGCGTACAGTATATTTCACTGAATGCTTAAACTTAGAGAATTACATCACTAAATTCAAAGATATTTCTCCGGGTGGAGAATTTTAGGAATGATGAAGACCCACGACTGCGCTACATTACCCGACCCGAAGTGAAAAACAATAATCGGAAGCTAATGAAGCCGAGGCTGACTAAACGACCATTATTTTCAAACATACAACTTTAATTTGCTGAGAGCAGTTAGCAGCATGTTTCTTAAACAAACCGTATGGTGTACAAAGTATTCAGGCCTGCCGCAAATACGGCGGTGGAATACAATGAAATTACCATGAGAAACAAATCGGCCTGGACCGGAAATCGAACCACGGACCTTCGGATACCCGGGCCAATGCGCAGAACACTACCACCTGGATAGCGTAGAGGTCTGAAAATTGGCCCGGGAATCCGAAGGTCCGTAGTTCGATCCCCGGTCCACGCCGAATTTTTCTCATGGAAATTTCATTGTAAACCTCATAGGGCTCAATAAGCAATGAGACGCAGAATAAGATTCGTTTAAGGTGTGGCTGAAGTAAAAATAAAACTTTATCTGCTGATGAATTGAGCACATACTTGTATTCCGAGGTCAAGGGTTCTTACATCCTCACTGGTTGGAACAACCATAGTTTGAAACTGCATTAGGATAAACATTAATTTGCTCAACTATTCGTTATTGATAGCGAAAATGCCATGGTGGAGGGATGAAAAGTACACAATAGCATGCATACACTGGTGAACTGCAAAAGGTAATACGACTATTATAAAAGAAATTATCAATTCGACATTGGCAGTTATACCTATAATAAATCGTCACGAGCAACAGTATTATCTCTTCATCTTAATAGCCATCTGTCAATCATAGTTTTAAACTGCATTAAGATAAAAATTAATTTTATCAACAATTAGCCATTGATAGCGAAAATGTCATGGTGGAAGGTTGAAAAGTAAATAGTAGCATACATTTTTACAGAGAACTGCAAAATATAATACGAGTATTATGCGAGAAATTATTAATTCAACTTTGGTAGTTGTATGATAACAGCAACATCATTATCTCGTCATCTTAATAGCCATTATTGAATGTAAGTATTGCAAGAATGGTAGTTTACAACTAAAATTCTTGATTAATGTTTACACTCTTATCTCTATCCTAAAAAGACCGTCCGAATCTCCACATTACCGCATTAGATTCCTCTGTAGATCAGGAAAAAAGCTTAAGGGCCACTTTCATATCTTTCTAAATCTCGTCCCCATTCAGAAATCCACTGAGCATATCAAAATAATTCTATTTACGAGCATCTGGACGGAATCGCATGCTAGGTGGCTTTCCGTGAAGTCTCTCCCTTTGAGGTCCCCTTAACTCACAATTTTGTTTCTGACCTACATTTGGAAATTCTTTGACGGCAAAAAGCTTTTTTGAATTCAAAGAGCTATTGAGATCCAACAGTATTTAAGCGCGACAAGGAGCTTTTATTGATGAAACAAAATGGAATTAGGGTAAAAATCTAATACCTTCCTCGACGAAAATGTAAAATTACGCTTACGTTTACTCTTTATTGGACTTCCTTTCAGGATTATCTCTCCCATTTGCATGAAATTCTTCAAACTAGAATTCTGAGCGAGATAGGACTGCAGAAAAGTAACTAGAGATGACATTTATCGGCTATTTGATGTAACAGTTTCCAACAGATGAAAAGGGCATTTTTTTTAAAAATTCCATCTCGCTTCCTTTAAATTTTATCACTGCTTTACAGAGACGATGTGAATTCGAAGGCCTTTTGACGACCTCTGGCATTATTTTAACTATGAGGGACTTCAAAGACTGTGATGGGCAAGGGATGTTTTTCCATCTATCACTAGACCATCAGTAAGGATAGACATGAGGAGGTAGAGAGAGATAATCTACTCTGTGATTGCTGAATCCAAAATTTGAAACTCAAAACAATACTTAATTAAGGGTCACTGTTACCAAGTGACAAATGTCGTTCGAGTTACGAGAATGGGAACTTTGGTTGCATTAAAGTGAGGTTGGAGAGGAGCAGGCTAAAGAGAATGATAGCGTGAGAAACCAGTGTAACCATAGCTAGGATAATATGAACGTGGTGATGATCAATAAAAAATCCACCCCACATTTTTGCACGAACAAGTAACAAAAATGTACCATGAGTACATTTGCGGTACATTTACCGATAATTAATAAATTGTGTTTAAATATTATTTAAAAAATATTATTCAAAAAATTATTATGTATATCCCTTCTTGGTGTTGCTGTTATTATTGCCACACCCAACTTCATTGAGAGGGGCCGGTTGTGGGTGACATTTCTGGTCGACTTTCTAGGACCCATAATATTATTTTTTATTATTTTTATGGTTATTATAATTTATAATTTAATAAATTATAGTTTAATAAATTATAGTTTAATAATCCTTGGTATTAATAAATTATTAATCCTCGGTATCTTAATGTTAGTACACGTGCATGTAATTTGTATTTACATATTGTGTTTCTTGGCATCTATCAACAGCTTAATTATAATTCAACTTTACTAGTATCTTGAGTGCACAAATTTTAAAATTAAGCTCCAGGTTAAGGGAGCAATAGCTTTTCTAGGTTTCATAGCTGTATTCTATACATTTTTAACGCAGATATCGAATCTGTTTTCAGAATTACTATATCAGTTTTACACTTTGGTTTCCGAAATATTCAAGCTCTAAAAGACCTAAAAATTTTCATTTTGACCCTTAAAGATTAGAATAGTATCTCAAAATCCTGACGTTTTAGGCAATTTTTTTTAGTAGATTCAGATTCAGCAAAATGACGACGAAAATGGGCTCTTCGTAACAAAAAAGCATTCGAAAGCCTAAAATTTGCAGGCCTGAGTTATAAATTCAATGTTAGAGTTTGAGAAAGAATACGCCTCGCACACAAAATTTCCCACGGTTTGGGAGGGATTTCAGAGCCCATCCTTTTACTTCTGTCTCTAAAAATCACCTGTGAATCATTATGAAAGCTATCTTGAGGAACAAGGGTTTCAGGATTTACAACAAATCATCTTTCAAGGGAAAAGAAGAACACGGTACCAAGTAGGACAGGTATGAAAGCCTTTATTAGTGATAGTTGTAGTTTAGACAATTGTCGTTGTAAATCTATATTATTCCGATTGTTTACTTTTTCCAAAGTATTTGAGTGGACCCACACGAGCAGATAGACGATATCATGAGCATTGACGTTCCCCTCCTATTTCAAAATGGCGAAAGAGCATTTCAATAACGAAAAGATTATGTTTAAAATTCTAAGAATGTAACTTTAACGATAATGTGATCCTACTAGCTAGAAGCAATTAATTGGAACTAGATTTATTGGATTACCTTTTCACCGATGACGTGTGATTGTAGAGCCTCAACTATAGCGTTGCTCCAAGCCACAGCTTTAACAACGTGAGTTCTCAGAGGAAACAAATTATAAGGATTAGTCCAGGTGAAAACAAAGTAGCCTAGGCATTGTTGGGATTTGATACCTTCTGATATTATTTTACATCCTATGGAAACGGGTGCGGTAACGGTCACTAATTAAATACCTGTCTTAAATGCTAGGAGTCTCGAGGATACTGATTCTTACGAGAATTTAACAAGGATTAATTAGCTATTTACCCCACCAATGCTGGAGGGGAAAGGATGAGTATCGTTTTTTGAATTTTCCACGGTTTATTAACATTCAGGTTTTTCCGTCTCGATACCTGAAGTTTGTGCTTACTCATATAATATTTCCTATTCCCAACAGGACCCCTCAATACGCTTTCGGCGGATAGCATAACTCATCCGAGCATTATCGACTCTATTCAATGAGCTAAATACTTTCACTGATGCTCTCCAAAACCCTCTTACCTGTTTTCACTTAGGGATAACGCATATCCTTCCCCAGAGCGTAGTTTCTCGGTGCAGGTTAAAAGGGGTTTCGATCCCCTACTCGATCACTCCAGAATCTATATGGCAAAATTATGCTCTGCTCGGACCATGATTATGAGACTGAGCAGCGCAAAACTTAGAAAGAGAGAATGTAGTATTCCAAACCTCAACACAACTTCATTTAACCTTTCAGAATAATGCAACTGTATCTTAAGACCTCGTGCCATTACTGATAAAGATATAATGTAGATTCATCGGTTGCTTAATCGTAAGATTGGTTGACAGCAGCCTTCCCTATCCTCTCATTGCATCCTCCCCTGTGTAATTCTGGTTCCCTTACCTCCTCGTATATCTTATTATGTACTTTCCTCTTCATTTGGAAATTATTCCTGGATCTTTCTCTGGGGACTTTTTCTCTATTTTACCTTCGATTATGTTCTTCACAAACCCATTGCGTCTCAAGGTTTTTTCAACCCATCTTGTTATTCTTTAAGGTATTAACAACAACTTTCCTCCGCAGCATACTATGATATTACAAAGCGTTTCAACTCCCAGAAACATCATCAGGTACGATGACGAGCTACGATTAAAATATTCTGTTGAAGAGTTTAATTTTATGTGATTTAATACGGATTCCTCCCACAATCATCATTCGTTGTTCAATCCTAAAATTGATTGACTGTGCCCTCTACCCTTCCCTATTTAATGCTTGTTGCCTAGCCTCCTGGTATCTTTCCCTATATACTTTTCTCTTTATTTGATTCATGAACATATTGGATTGGATATTTGGGGAAGCGACCGACAGCTAAGGTCATATGCGCCATAGGGGACCACGGTTTAACGTCTCATCCGACAGTTGCAATACTGCACTTGAAGTGCCCTCCACAAGACACTCAAGTAGGGATCGGGTTTCCTCTGAAAAATATCCTCCTCTGCTGGGGCTTGACCCTTGCCGTCCGTATGGTTAGCCAGTACTCAAGCCACCACACCAACCCGATCCTCCCATGAACTTATTCCTGGGTCTTCCTCTGGGGACTTTTTCCTCTATTCTGCCGTCAATTATGTTCTTCACAAATCAATTGTGTATGTCTCTCAGGGTATGTCCAATCCATCTTGTTCTTCTTTTCTCTATAGTGTTCCGTATGGTCATTTCCTCTTCTATCCTTCGTACACTTCATTATTTCTTATGTCCGTCCATTTTCCTCCTCTGTCTAGCATCCTCATCCAGCATCAAGTTTCGAAGGCTTCTTGTCAGTTCTGGTCACCTTTTCCAATGGTCTATGCTTCCGATCCATAGAGTGCTACGCTCCACACGAATGTTTTCACATACTTTTTTCTGGCTTGTAGTTGTCGTAATGTCAATATTATAAGGGAAAAACTTCTCTATCAGCAAAAAGTACTCCGCCCTTCTGTTTGAGAAATTTACTAAAAATACCTTTCAAAGACATTCATAATTTCAAGGTTTTTAACCTAAAAATGTATTACAAGTCATTTTGTTCATATTCCATCTAAAATGAGCAGCAAATTACTACCATTCCGCGCTATTTTAATCACATATTGAACTAAAAATAACAAGGTGTTTAACGCGAGAGAGGAGAGGCACAAGAAAAAACAGTACTTTACTGTCCAATTGAAATTCCACTTGCATGGAAAACCGTTTATAAGGAGCAAAAACTTCCGGAAAATGACCTAAGAGCCTAGATATCTCATCGTCTTATTAGTAGAATCATTAGCTGATTACTGTGACGAGAAGTCGAATAATATTTCTATTAAAAGTGTTCCTTAAATATGAAGTCTTTCAATAGTCGGAATATTTCGTACCTAATTTTTTTTTTTATTGACAAGGTGTAAGAAGTTGGCCTTTTTTTCTCAAGCAGCTGCACTGTAAATTTATTAAACATTACAGAACAAATGAAAAATAATTAAACAACCACAGCAATAGAATCAAACCACAAGGCAATGAGAAACATGATCATAGACTTTAGAAATACGCTGAAGGACCCCTATCATATTCACGACTTCTTGCAAAAATCTGCATATTTTGTACGTGATTTTGGTTTTCAGAACAACAGGACAGTATATATTTGAAATTTGTTTTTGTTATAAGTTACCCAGACGCGCTCTAAATTTCTTAAACGTTCCAGAGCTAAACAAAATTAAATAAACATAACCATAGCAATGAAATCCAACCAAAAGACGGAAGGAAACATGACCACTGGTATTAGAAAGATGTTGACATAACCGCGTCTTCTTCACGATTTTGGCATTTTGCACGCTGTTCTTTCCTCATACACCCTGGATAGACATTTAGGTTACATTTAGGTTAGACACAAAACCTATATTATTATTAAAAACCTGCATTTAAACATTGATGACGTACGCTGTACATTCAGATGCTGGTTACGAGTACCTTAAATTAATGTCATTTGTTATCAACTCTTTACCAAGCAATATTTCATTTTTCAGTCAAAGAAACGAATTTGATTTATTAATTGAATTTATTAATTGCTGTGCACGAAAATCAATAAATAAAGTTATCATTATCGTCTTGAAATTAGACAATGACAGTCCAAAAGTATTTACCATGGAAAAATCAAGCGACCTAGATGAAGTAGAATATGAGATCAGGCTCAGTAATAAATTTGTGGTTCAGGGTTCAGGATAAGACTTTAAAATTAAATATTCTACATCTACATAACACTCAACGAGCCGCCGTATGGGTGCGTGGCAGGGGGTGTTAGGCCACCGGCCGTGTAAAGCTGTAAGTTTTTGGGAGGTGAAATGGTGACATGTATTAGAGGAGTGTATTTATTGGAGCTCAGTTTTTATTGTGGTCACTTATTGTGCGTGAAAAGAACTTTTGTACCTATCTATTTGGCAGTGTATCTCTCTTATTTTATCGCTTCTGTCATACCTAGAGTTGTCGTGAGGCGTCATGATAGTATTCTCTGTGTCGCTCTGAAAAACACCAGTTTTGAATTTATCAAGCAACCTAAGCACAGCGTGTAGCCTCCGAGTCTCTAGGGGCTCCCACCTTAATCCCTCTAAAAGTTGTGAGACACTATATGTTCGCCCGTAGCAGTTTTTAACGAAGCGCGCTGCTTTCCTTTGTACTATATTAATATTTTTGGCTAAAGCTTTATGACCAGGGTCCCAAATGCTCGCGTCGTATTCGAGGTGTGAGCTAACTAGAGCGAAGTTGCATCTCTCTTTTATTTTTTCATCCGAGGACCAACTTATTATACGCTTAACAAAACCCAGTTTCTTTAATGCTGTGCCGCATATGTTTTGTACGTGGGCTCCCCACGATATATCAGAAGTTAAGGTATTTCCAAGATATTTTTATGTATCAGAAGATTTTATGTACACTCAAACAGTATATGTAGGGCATTTGTGTGATCACTTTCGCGGGAAGTGAACTGTGCTGCATTTGCTGATATTTAATTCTAACCTCCACTCCTGGCACCACGAATGAACGTTTTTAAGGTCCGATGACAGATCTTCAAAGTCCGCATCTTCGCTTATTTCACGGTAGATAAGTTTATGGCTTGATATGTGTTATTGATAACTGTATCGCCTGCAAATAATCTTTATTTACTGCTAACTCGGGAGCTTAGGTCAGTGATATAAATAATGAATAAAAGAGGGCCGATCACTCTTTCCTGAGGAACACCGGATGTGACTTCGACCATATCAGAGCTAAAACTATCAATAACTACTTTTTTTGTTTTCAATCACTGAGAAATTCCCTTATCCAATTCACTTTTTTCTATTAACTCCTCATGATTGCAATTTATATACGAATTTTTTAGCGAAGAACCTTGTCGAATGCCTTCTTGAAATCAAGAAATATCGCGTCTACTTGATTTTTTGATTCACCTGATTTTAGGATGATATGAAGGAAGAGCGCAAGCTGTGTTTCGCAGGACCTGCCCCTATGGAAATCATGCTGACTGCTATGTAAGAAGTTACGATTATCCAGGAATGTCATAATATTACCAACGACAATGTGTTCGAGGCTCTTGCATAAAAGTGAAGTACTCTCCCCTTTGAATTCGTATGGAATATATTTATCGATTCCTTTACATAGTATTTCCAAAAAAATATCTCCATGATACTTCAGTGCTCTCGTTCTTCACTGTGGCTACGAATTTCGTGACTGAAGCTTCTAACGTCTCTCCGAATTTTTCGGAATCGCATTTTTCAAATAAGTAGACTTTACGTTTAGGTTTTACAGCGGAATCTACTGTTATTTTCAAAATCATTAAAAATACCTTATGATTATTCACTTATGCCTTCGAGGATATCGACTTATTTTACCATTGTAGGGTGACTAACAGCTAAAAGGTCTAATATTTTATTACCTCTCTTAAGTTCCTTAACTACTTGAGTAAGAGAGTGGTTTGAAAGTGTATTAAGTAAGGCCTTGCTTATGTCACGCTTCCTTGAACTTGTTTCAATGCTATTGGTTTTCCAACTTATAGCCGGGAGGTTGAAATCTCCATCGATAATTATCACGCTTTTGTTATCTTTCGAGGTAAATGATGTTAATTGAGTTTTTAATTAGTACAAAACGTCTATTTTAGTATTTTGGAGTATGGTGGACTGTAAAATGACCATATATGCATCTTTCTTTTTTTGTTGCTTAATAGTGCACCAAACGCTCTCTATTTCATTGCCGTCTAATACGTGTGCGGTACTATTCAAATACGATTCAACTGCTATGAATACTCCGCCGCCAGTCCTATCTGGTCGATCACGCCTACAGATTGATCCTGTCGGAAAAACATCGCTATCGCTTATATCCGCTGTAAGCCTGTTCCAATAACAATATCTGCGTTTTCAAACTAATGCTCAACTTCGGCACGTTTGTTCTTTATGCTATGGAAATTTACTATCACTAAATTTATATCGTATTTAGCTTGATGAATGTCGGTTCGCTGTTTTCTGTAAGTCTGTGAGTTATCTTTTTTATGGTCTCTGAAAGCACTGAGAAGCAAGTTTTTCTTTGAAGTTTCGCTGTTATTCATTCAATGAATGAGGGTACTCTTACTTTTGGCGTTTAAATAACAGATATACTATTATCTTATGAGGAAGACACTTTTGCTCAGTTTTCTGTGTAGTAAAAGATGAATTTCATTTGAGGATATCATTTTCACAAGTTGTCCTCACGTTGATGTAGACAGTCCATGTTACAAGATACTATTTTGGTTCGATGCCCCATAAGTATACTATAGTTAATACTGATATATTCGCCCGTTGTAACAGATAATATATTAACATGGCAAGACAAGAGGAATTTTGCCATTGTTATTCATGCTCAAGCCACATCGCATCCAGTGCGCGTATAATCTTCATAAGATTAACCATATGGATGAAAGTTTGAGCGTCTAAATGTGACAAACCCTCCATGGTTCTTAGCGATTGCGACACCAGGGGAGAACTCCAAAACGACGCCAAAGAAAAAATGGGTGGCTACTTACAATTCCTGTTGTTTGTAAATAATTAGTTAATTATGGCTAAGTTTGGTAATACGGACATGACGAAAAAGAAAAATCTCTTATTAAATTCCACAGTTAAAATTTTTATTACCGACGTAGGTTTCGATTGCCTTGCAATCATTTTCAAAGGTTCATAAGCATAGCATGCGAGTTACTATATCGAGACCTGGGGAGGGGGAGGGATGGGGGAGAAGAGTTTAGTTGACGTCAGAGACTTGTGTCACGATCAGTGGGAGGCGATGGGGGAAATGTATAGATAGTGAGAAAGGAGACGTAACAAAATATTTTAAGTGTGGGATTAACTAAGAGATTTTTCTTTTTAGTCATGTCTGCGGTAACCTTCCACAAAATTACACCTTCAACCAAGTTACTCCTTCAACCATTAATTTTATTAGGCAATGCGGCCAGACAATAGAATATTCACGCATGGTAATGGTAATGGAGATCCGGTCAAACACAGCAAGGACCAGAAGGATACTGGACACTAGTAGGATGAAATTACTTTGGAAAATCACGAGTAAAGCATTACTGGGCAGAGAACGAAACGTAAATATAAGACGACCCCACAAAGTAGAATACATTACCGCGCAAAAAGCGCAAATGAAATAATTGCATAAATCTCATGAGTGAAGAAATAATTGTAGAAGTGGCACAAGATAAGCTAGTATTGGGAAAAAATTAAACCTCCATCGTCAGCAGTCATTGATACGAATATTGATCTGCTTCAACTTTACTCCATCCCTCTAACAGCTACCCTCTACACCCGCTTCATAGCTGCGTAGTTCTCCACTTTCACGGCCATTACTTGCTCGACGGTCAAGGTCATTCTTTGTTTACCGCTGTAATTCTTCCAAATCACTAGGGTGGGATGGGACGTAATGGAACAGCCAGAGTTCGGAAGGGGTGACCACTATCGCCGATGCTTTTGAATTTGTATTCACTATAAATGGTAAAAGACAGATAGTAATAAAGTCATTGAGATTTGCAGATGATCAGCAGTAGTTTGTCGGTCAGTCAAGGGGTTGCAGTCAATGATGAATGCGTTAAAGGTTACAATATATAAATCTTGAATGGCTAAAGATGGTGCGATAACCTTGCCATAAAACTAGTCTGAAAAATGTAGAGACGAATTTAGAGCAGCCATTTTGTTACATATAGAATATATAAGAAGTTTCTAACCTTATTTTGAATACTCAAGTGACATTTTTAGGAACCGAAACATCACTGATAAATTAAAAATTGGGAAAATTCCGTGAGTACAGTATTTATCACGACCTAGGTTCGACAGGATGATACGGTCACAAGCAAAACCTAGATCGTTATAAATACTGCGTTCGTGGAATTTCCTCTACTTTTTTCATTATCAGTGATGTTCCACAAAATATCACCATGCAGCCACAACTATCCACCGCAGACCACTGGTGTTTGTACGTGGTGGTGGTCTCGAGTCTCCCATCGTGCACTGTAGTGGTTGCGTGTCGGTAGCTGTGATGGTATGGGAGATGTGGGGGTTGAAAGTTGCAACCTTCGTCATTGAATGTATTAAAATGAGTGAGAATGTACTAGAATGTTCTCGAATGTACAAGAATGGACTGGACCGAGAATAGGATCGAGAATATTCTAAAATTTTCAAGGGCAATTAAGTGTAGTTGATGGAGATGGCTTCTGACACTACATAAGGCGAAGCGTGACGCTCATACATCAGTTGACATTTGATAAATAAAAGGGCACGGATAAAAGTAAAACGTGAAAAATTGAAAAGTAGACAGTGAAAATAGATACGGAATCTGTTTGTGCATGCGCAAGACAACAAGACCTATAATGTATTGTATAAGAATGTATTTTCATGAAATTACTTAGCATGTGAGATATTTATGTAAACCGAAAAAAGAATAAAAATGAAAGGAGAATCAGAATAGAGTGGTCTTTTAATGAACGTCTTCTATATTACATAGAGAAAACCACACTGATGTACCAAAAAGAAGCCCAGTGAAGCGAGTTGTCTTCAGCTTGTATTGCATAATGATGCTGTAAAGCGAAATCTAGGTCATCATAAATATAGTATTCGTGGAATTCACTCTATTTTTTGATTTCTCTGTAAAGTTTTCACCCGTTCCGATTCGAAATTTTCATTCACTCTTCTGTGCATTGAGCGAAATTTCTTACCGCGGCCCCCTTTCATGGCAACAGCGATTTCTGTTTCCCCACAACCGCATCTCTTCTCGTTTTTCATTTCCTCATCACGGTCTCTCACGTTCTTTCCTCCACATCCGGGCAGCGCTCACTTAAAAACTTCCTGTGACCACCTCTCCGCACTTTCTTCATTCCCTCAACCGCCGGCCCGGCCCTCTTCCGCCACCGGCTTCACCGAGAGCGAAGTAACCTGCCGACTGGGAAATTTAATTATGGCGAGTGCCTGATAAGCCCTCCACGTTTTAATTTACCGCCTCCCGACCCTCCTACTCCGTCTATTCCCCGCCTCAAAATTCACCTCCCCTCACTCCTCGTTTTCCTCCTATAATGGGATCTCCTCCGACGGGACGAACACATCCTCGCCAGCACCCTGGTGAGTGTCTACACACGGCAGTCAAAACGCACATGCATCCTAAATACTCTGCCTCCTGCTCAGACCGGGGACTCAGCGAGTGTTACCATGACGTTCGCTGAGTAACTTTGGTGAGTTAAAGGGCGGGATTACGATCGACGTTCACTGACATGACGGAAGCTACTGAGCGATGATTTTCGTCATTTCATCGTCCGTAAAGGAGTATATTCAGGGGTTTCCAAATAATTATCGAGGTAATTAAGGTCTCTGGTACATGATCTTGAGTTGAGGAAAGAGCCATTGTTGTAGCGCATCAGGATATCTTGGTGCGCCGCCTCACTAGCATAACTCAGTACGCGATTGATTAAACGACGTTGTACCCAACCGCTGGGTTGGCCGCCAGGGGCTGGATGAAAGGGCTTGTTTCTCATGGCCTCCACATTCCCCCATCTGACGCCATACGATTTTTATCTTTGGGGATTCGTAAAAGATCATGTGTATGTGCCTCCGCTACCAGCCGATCTACCCTACTTAAGAAACAGGATATAATCAGTTGTTTCATTCAATTACTTCACAAACACTGATCAATCGACTGGATGTGTGCCGTGTGACGAATTGTACTCACATTAAGCACTTTTAGGTAAAACAAAAACTATTGGAGTTGCACTTTCATTTGATGTATCATTTATAATTGCAAGTTAAATGTATAAAAGCCTTAAAATCCCGATATTCATTTTGAAACACTCAGTACTATTAAGATTGACGGGAGTCTCAGGAAGAACAGAGCATTCTATATTGAAACTTACGCTGAAAATACTGTGGTAGATGGAGATGGTACTTCCTATGGTGACCAATGCTAAAAGCTGTAACGCGGAAAGGCCTGTCCGCCGTCGTTGTTATCCCCGATTTTCCTTTAGCGCTCACTGGCTGACGCAGAGATTTTTCAATTTTACGATATTTATTTATTTATTTAAAGTAAGAAAACCACATACAGCTATGGTGCCATTTTTAGTGGCCATGTAACAATACACACACTTAAAGACATATACAAGCAAACTTAACAACTGGTTGCGAGCAGAAATTATGGAAATATATTAAAAAAGAAAAATGGGGGAATAACTACGTAGGTGAAAGATACAAAAGAGAAAGGCTTATAAAGGATTAAATGAAAGTGCAAAGGGATCAAAAGGATATTTTCCATTGATAACTTACTGGATATCACCTTGCATTTACTTATGTAAAATGAGTTTTCCTTATATTTATTGTTTATTAATTTTAATTAATAACGATCTGCATTTCCAGTAAAAACATCTACATTCACATAGTAGGAAACCAGCTGTGTACAGAATAAGATTTTGGGAGGTGAAATGGAGAAGTGTATTATGGGAGTGTTTTAAGCAGATCTCAGTTATTATTGTGGTCGCTTATTGCGCGTAGAAAGAACGAGTTTTAGTACCTATTTATTTGGCAATGTATCCCTCTTATTTTATCGCTTCATTCAGGCATAGAGGAAGTAGTGAGGCGTCATGATAATATTCTCGGTGTCGCTCAAAAATACAACGGTTATGAATTTCTCAAACAAACTAAGCCGAGCGTGTAACCTACGAGCCTCAAGAGTCTCCCAACATAATCCCGCTAAAATTTGAATAACGCTATCTATTCGCTCGTAGCAGTTATTAAGGAAACTCGTGGTTTTTATTTGTATGTTACTAATATTCTTGGTTAAATCTTTCTATCCAGAGTCCCAAATGCTCACGACGTATTCGAGGTGTGTCCTTACAAGAGCTAAGTAACACCTTTAACTTTTTCATCTGAGGGACGTCCTCATTATAAAGATAACTCAGGGTAGGACAGTGGCACTATTTCAAGCACCATACCCGAGTTGTGGTTATGGTGTAAATTTACTTCTCGAGTGAACGTACTTGTTGTTGAGGTATTTTTTCCTACATAGTTGATGACCAGTGCTTAAACATAATATTTACCACTCGTGAATTCCCTCGCAT
Organism: Ceriagrion tenellum; assembly: GCA_963169105.1. Classification (NCBI taxonomy): domain Eukaryota; kingdom Metazoa; phylum Arthropoda; class Insecta; order Odonata; family Coenagrionidae; genus Ceriagrion; species Ceriagrion tenellum. Next base: position 56,414,588 of record OY720641.1, read on the forward strand.
GACCCTGCCCTGCTTTTCATAAGAATAATGTTGTCTACTCTGACCTCTGCTGGACCACTTGCACCTCTCTTTTACTTCTTTATCGGAGGGCCTTCCTTATCATAAAGATAACTCAGAGTAGAACAGTGGCGCGATTTCAGGCACCACACCCGAGGTTAGGTTTTTGTGTAAATATTCTCCTCGCATAAACCTGCCCCGGACTTCCTGGTGAGGTAATTTGTTCCTACATTCTTGATGACCAGTGCATAAACATAATTAATGTTATATAAAAAAGGGAAGCTTTCACTTTGGGGAAGGACGTAATAATGAACAACATAAAATGTGTGGCTTCCACGGTTAATTTAAAAGTTACCGGTTTCGGCTGTCAAGCCATCTTCTTCTTTACCTGACGATGGCTTGACAGCTGAAACCGGTCGTAACTTTTAAATTAACCGAGGAAGTCACAAATTTTATCTTGTTCATCATAATTAATATTCTCCCCTCGTGAATTCCCTCATATGGCCGACACGGTCAATCATTTCATAAAAAATCGACGACTCTGGCCTCTGCTGGGCCACTCGCATCGACTACTTTCCGTTCTGGTGTCGATCGGGACAGTCGCCATGCCATCATCATCCCTTTCAGCAAAAGGAGGAACTGCGATGGTACACGGGATGTATACGGGGAAGAGGGAGGTCGAACGGTACTAGACTCGGATTGGGGGAAGGGGATGGAACGGGAAAGGGTTAAAACTTGCCCCCTCACATAGGTCGGTCGCAGAACTGCGGAACTTCATAATATCACTCCCTCTACATCTCCGCATCGCCGCCCGTCCAAGTTCGGTCCGAAACTTAAAGAGCGGGTCGAACACACACTCCCCACTATACCGTCAATGGGCAGTCTTGAGGGCTGCTCCTCCTCCTTGTACCCTTCTGCCCATACCACCACTCTCTCGTCACCCAAACTCGCCGTCGATACCTTTGCCTTCACGACTCCCTACCCTCTCGTCTATTAAACTCCCGACGTGAAGGAAAGCGACCTCTTTATGCAGCGATACGCAAGTTCCTCGGCCGCCCGGTCGAAAGGTGTTTTTTTTTCGGCTCGTTCCCTCCACCGCCCTCCACCCTCCAAACTCCCTCGTACCTCCGCCTCTGCACAGGTCGTTGGTCAAAAGATCTCTCTGGCTTGTCGTGGGAGATACCTCTGGTACCCAGAGGCGAGTTTCTGGCGGTACGAAACGACGATATGGCGACGGGCGGTGGCTTTAAGGCGGATTTACACGTGGAGGCTGCTTTTATTACAGGAGCCTTAGAAGCCGCGTGTGAGTAGTATAAACTTCGATGTGATAGCAGTACTCCTATGGCAGAATTGATATCGATGGCGGTGTAAATCGATCGCGGTTCGCACTTGCAAGGAAAATAGATGTCCTTCTACTTTGGAAGTGTTTTTCCAATGCTGCGATGAAATTGAAGTGAATATGGTCAGATCCTGATCACACAAATGCCATCAAATATTAAACATGTAAAAAATTTAATTTTTTTAGGGGGAGACTCTGGACTGTAAATTATATTACTTATTTGGAACTGGAAGTATTTTTAATGTTAGAGTACACAAAGGTGAGACTCATGACTTTTCTTGGTACTGAACTCGCATAAAGTCTATTGCAGAGATCTCTAAATGCATAGGAGAAAAATATTTCATCTTAAGTGAGGAATTTTGGAATATTGATACCAAAATTGGATTCCGATTCTACGATGAAATCGCAGTGAATATGGTAAGATCCTGATCACATGACCGCGAGCTAAAGTTAAAATTGTAAAAAAATCAAATTTCCTAGGGGAGGACTATCAGCTGCACGCGTTAATATTTATTTGGAACTGGGAATATGTTTAAACCTACATAGTATCTCTTAATCTCAAAGATGAAACTCATGACTTTTTTGGTACTGAACTTGAATAAAGTCTATGTGTAGACATTTCCAAATGTATTGGAGGAAAAGCTTTTATCCTAGGAAAGGAATTTTGGAATATTGATACCAAAATCTATAACTTCATACTCCCCAAGCCCACGTTAGTGAGAATATAAAAAGTAAAAACTACGAATAATTCGCCTTGACCAGGAATGGAAATATTTTTAATGTTTAAGGGCACACAAAGGTGAGACTTGTGACTTTTTTGATTCTGAACTTGTATAAATTTTCTTGTAAAAATAAAATATAAACAAATGTAAAAAAAAATGTAAACTTGTAAAAATAAAATATAAAAAAATGTAAAAAAAATGTAAACTTGTAAAAATAAAATATAAAAAATGTATAAAATAAAAAGTCTATTTTCATAGATTTTCAAATGTATAGGAGGAAAAGATTTCATCCTTGGATAGGAGTTTTGGAATATTGATACCAAAATCTATAACTGCATGCTTCCCGCAAACCCACACCTATTGAGGAAATAAAGTGTAAAAACTAAGAATAGACCTTCTTAATCAAGACTAAACATTCGGCTTAATCAATATCCCGGGTGAGCCTGTTATGAAACTCCTGGTCAATATTCCATCGGATTCCTAGATTTTTGCTCGTTTTTTAAACGTATTGTAAAATTCATCACTGGTCGAACTCTGAGTATTCCCAGAAAAATATGTTTATTAAGAATAGGCCGTAGGATCAATACGTATACTATCAAACAATGACCACGTTCGACACGCAATGTTTTGGTGATGAAATACTCGGATTTTTGCATGTACTCCACATGATGCAATCAGTGCAATGCGTAGTCATGCAGATCAACACGCATGAGCGCATAAAGTAAAGTATTAGGAGTTCTTTCAGCTCTAATAAATTCTATATTAAGTGACGAGATGATTTTAGGTCTATTTGATAGGAAATGATTGGGATTTATTCCATAAAATAACTGATATTTTCATTGAACAATATTTTGTGCTTCAAAACGCTAGATTCAACATTTTTACTGCGATAAACAGGAAAAAAAAGAATCTATAATGCGAAATCATTAAAATAACGATGCATAAAATCATCTCCTCAAGAAGTGAAGTTTCAGTTAAGGGTTTAGTGAGGGTTTATCTGGAAATTCGCATATTTGATAGCGCGCCACGTGCGACTTGGGCAACGGAGCGACTCCGAATATGAGGGTCGAGTTTTGAGGAGAGGCGAGCATATTGACACTATCGGGAGGGCAGTCCTCCTCGGCTGGTACCCAGTGTAAACTAAACTTCAAGTCAGGATCTTAAACATTGCGTAAGAACACGGAAAGCGGGTCGAGAGCCTTGATATATTTTGGTATGCCTTGAGGCTTTACGTCGGCATTGGTAATTTATAAAATAGGAGAGTGGAGCAACAGTTACGGGGCACATATAAATATTCAGAGGAAAGTGGAAGTTCAAGGTTAGCCTTCAAACAGTAGAGGCAACCGATGCTTGAGAAAACCTCCTTTCGCACGGGGACACTTGGATAGAAGTCCGTGAAAGGTTAGTTAGGTATAGATCACGCAAAAGTTAATGGCGCAGACCTCCGCTGCAAGGAGGTGAAGAGGAAGAGGTGGAAGTGACATTTAAAGACGCATGGTATGAGAATTTGGTATGAAAAATGAAAGATAATGAATCAGGTAAACCAAACTGCTTCCCAAAAATACTTCACAAGGGACACACATGCAAAGCAAGCGATTAAAATCATCCATCGCTATGACTTTACCACGAGATCTCATTGAGAGATGAGTCGAAATGGAACGGGAGGTTGTCATCTTTATTCTCGATGAAGCTCGGTAGCGAGCAATTACAAGCGATTTCTGACTGAAAATTCACGAGAAACAACCTCCCTTACCTGTTTCGTAGGACTATGAAAGTTCCTTAACTCGCGTCCCAAAAAAACCCAGTGCAGCGACAGGAAATGTTGCTAGAGTTATGGGCAAATGGCCCAGATAAAAAAGATTTCGTACCTAGTCCACTTCAGAGGAAAAGCGCCAAGAGGCCGACAGTATAGTACCTTATTAAGAAGCAGGAGAGAGCCGTTGAAGTCTTCGAAGAAGGCGATTCGAGGAAATATCAAGGGGCTTATTATAATCGGGAGCTATAAGGCAGGGAGGCTTGGTTGTAGTCGCCTGATCAAAGGCTCAGTATCACCAAATAGGCGAAGGTAACGGAGCAACACAACTTAGACAACGTTGCTAACCTAACTGCATCTTACTTGACATTACTAGCTGGCATGTTTTAGCAGCGAATTTTAGAACAATTTTCACGAATCCAACAAAGGTGCATCAGAGTGCGTTGATAGATATTGAAACTCATCGGAGATGCCTATAAAACATTTTCATTGAGAGCCACGGAGAGAATTTAAATTGATGTGAATAATAGCTCATGAGTCTGACAGCATGCAACGAACTTTTGCAACCTTATAAACCCAGGAGTTGAAACGCGATGAGTAGACTACCTTAATTCCCAGTGCGTAGCCAGTAGTGAGCAGTGAAAAAGGGGGCTTCTGCGCAACTGCCAACACGTTTCGCTACCACTGTAATTGGTGTGGCTGGCTGCTGTAACCTTTCGACAGACAATGGTTGAGATCGCATCGTTCCTTGCGTGGTTACTTGTGCAGCATCTCTTAGGGAGGGTAATTAGGTAATGGAAGACAATGTGGAAATGAACCCCACTTCGACATAAGACCACTTGATTTCACACAGTGAAAATACGCAGCGCTACAAGGCTACTTCCCACCCGTCTTGGGGGGAACATCATTATAAGGCTTTCCGACCGATTAAAATAAGAATCGAGGATCGTCAGAAAAAAACAGCACTAGGGTTAGGGCCTCCGTTCCGGATTGCAATCCTACCATCACCTCAACACTCGACTCCTTACCATCAACAGACACCACCCTGTTCTATTATTATTTTAGTTATGTAATTATTTGGAGCTTTCCATTAACTATTGTGCGATGTTCACTGGCGGAACACAGCAGCGCGTTTGTTTTCTATTCGTTTCAAAATCGGCGCACCACGCACTGCACTTCAGAACAGAACATAGATAGTGTGTTTGAGAATAGAAAAAAATCGACAACTGCATCTGATGTGGTTGTAGATCTGTTGATTTCAATAAAAGTCTACAAACATGGGTTACGTAAATTTTTTAAATAACTTTTGTTAAAGGCCTTGTGAAAATGAAACATTCGCGTGGAGCGATGCACTCTGTGGACTGGAAGCATGGACCATTGGATAGCTGACCAGAACAGATTAGAAGCCTTCGAAACCTGGAGCTGGAGGAGGATGATGGAGATAAAATGGTTGGGCAAAATAAGAAAACCTGTACGCTACCTGTAACGCTATGCTACGAATATAAGGTCTTTCAAAAACCCACGTTTGATTGTTTCCGTGACTCTATTTAGCCTCAAAGCTAAATGGCCATAAGAAGTCCATTCATACCACATAATGATAGTAAACGCACATCACTGTGCATTACTACGTAAGTAAATTAGCTTATACAACGAAAATACGTTTTTTTATTCCTAGAGCTAGTTCCAGCCATCTATTTATTTTATCATTCAAGCAATTTAGAATGTATATACGATATAAACCTTTGAACACTTACTATCTATTTCCTCATCGAAATAATTTTCAATAAAGGATACAACTTTATCTATAAGGAACACTAACATAAAACTCGCATAATTTAACGGCAGAAATAGCTCAAATATTCACAGAAATAATAAATTTAATGTGACCATTTAGTTTTTACGGTCATATCTTATTAATCTTCACCCTAACCTAACCTTTTACCTAACCACTCCAACCAACTTTATAAATAAACTCCTAACTGACTAATTAATAAGTTATCATAAAAAACTCAATTTTTTATTCACCTTCCCAGCAATGTTAATGTATTGATGCTCGCAGCGATGAAAGGGTTTTGCTTCATGGTAAGGAATAATAACATCACGCGGAGAAGAGTCCAAGGTAAGAAGGCTTTTATCGGGAAAAGACAACTGCTGTGCTCAAAGAAGATAGGACTGCAAACCAGAAAACAGTAAATGAAAAAATTCATGTGGAGCGTAGCTCTCTTTGAAACAGAAGTATAGACCATTGGAAAAACTGACCAGAAAAGACTAGAAGTCTTCGAAACCCGGTGCTGGAACAACAGGTTTGTGAAGAACATAAATGAAGGTAATAGTCCCCAGAGGGAATCGTCCCCAGAGGAAGACCGAGGAATAACTTCATGGACCAAATGAAGAGGAAAGTACGTAGAAAGAGACACCAAGAGGTAAGGGAACTAGCATTAGATAGGGAAGGATAGAGGGCTGCAATCAACCAATCTTAGTATTGAACAACCAATGATGAGGGAATTACAATTTAATAGATGAGGCTCATTCGCTAGACTTGCTCGAAAGTTAGTTTCTACACACCATCATTTTATTTAGAGGACCTCTTCATTTAGTATCTGTATTTTTTCCAGTAAAACCTCTTTTCGAATGTCATTATCATACGATATTTAAGTTTTTTATTAGGATAAATAATAAAAACAAAGAAAACGATCCAAGGGAATGCATCTCACGCGTGATATTGTGAACAAATGCTGTTTCTCACACGCATGGGAAATATTAGACACCATAGGCAAATGCGCTGTAAAAACGATACCAGTTCTACGCACGTGTTTTTGAAATTGGACTCGATGCGCACCTTGTCCAAGCATAAAACATCCCCGCGCGCGCGTATAAAAAACAGCGCGAGGTATAAAAATTAATTCGACCAGCCCCCTATGCGGTTCACTCGCGCGTTATTCGCAGATCGTAAACAACCTGCCATAGGCCCTTTTTCCTCCGTTGTGGTCGACCTTGCCTACATTAAATGTTCCGCTTTACAATTTGATCACGTGGGAGTGCAGCAATTTATTAAGACAGGATATAAATGGGGGGAAAACTAATTTCTTCACCCGAAGGAGGACGAAATATGTTTTTTGAGGTTATCGCACATAAAAATGGCTAGTTTTACATCTGCAGTTTACTAAGATCATGTTGATTTTAGCTCCTCTTTTCATTCCGATGACACATTTGCTCCTTCAACTGTTTTATCTATGTAGTTGCGCAAGATCAGTGAACATAAACATTTTTACTACCGATGTGTAAAAGCGCTTAATTCTAATGATGGGATGATGTTGAAAAAGTAGCTATGTACCCGTAATATCTCTGCAAGTGTTTTTATTTCTCTAACCTTTTTATAATAGTATACCCGTACCAAAAAATTGGTAGTGACTTTAATTTTTCAATATAAACTTTCGCTCCTCCGCGAATTCAGCCTGCTAGGGAATACAGCCTAAATTCCATGTTTTCCGGCAGACATTCTTGACCTCCACAGCGCTATGACTAGTTTTTAGATTTAGTTTTAGGCTTCATCAATTTCATCATTTAATTGAAAAGCTTTGGAATATTAAATAACCGCTGGATGATATATATCCCATTTCTCAAAAATGCCAATTTTTTATTAGGAAAAAAAATCATGAAAAATATATACGATGTCAAAATTGCCAACCGAGCAGAAATAATTGGTAGAATTGGTAAAAGATATACAGGGTGTCCCATAAATGTCACACCACAGTGACACTGGAGCTAGGGCAGCCTAAGAGGAACCGAACCAGCCTACCAGAACCTAGAAATGTAAAAAAAGTGAAATTTTTGAAAAAGCTTTAATTTGGCAATATCTCGAAAACCGTGCAACTTTTACTGAGGTCATATTAGGCTGGTTCGGTTCCTCTTACGCTGCCCTAGCTCCAGTGTCACTGTGGCGCGACATTTATGGGACACCCTGTAGAAGTAGAGAAGAATTGGTTTCAAAGATTAACGGTCATAAGAAGTTATTGTAAACAGTTTTAGTAGCAAATTCCTACGGGAGTTCCTTCGTTCCACTAAAATCACCCTAACATTTTCAAGTATACCGCCCTGTAAACTCTTCATGCCATCCGTAAAATTTAAGAAAAATCATTATACATCAAAATCAATAAAATGATCCAATCACCATTAATCCAATCAGTTTAACTTAGGGGTTCTCTTCCTTTTCGTAAAACCTCGAGCTACGAATACATTGTCTTGCGCATTCTTCTCATTTGAATTTTTGATTATTCCATAAATGATAAGGATAATTTTCGAGGCTATTTAACCCAGCCATTACAAACAACGCCCGTGCGAGATTCTTTCTGCCCAAAAGCATTATGATGATGTATTCATACCGAAGACGGAAACCGCCGCAAAGAGGAAATATTTAAGGGTTGTTCGGGACCTTTAATGCCTTAGCGGTCAGTCATCTGCTTTTTATCGGGCCCTTTCACTCCGAGTCGAAACGACTACTTCGGCCCTTCTCTCAGTAATTACTTCCGTTGCGCGCTGTATTTCAATTGCACTCGCGTGTGTGCCAAAGATGCCCTTTTGAAGACGCGAGCGGACGGTATGAGTTTGTTCGACCGGATTCGTTTTCGATTCAATTTTCCAAATACCTACTAAAGACAGGAAAACGATGCCGGTAATGGGGTTTAAAGACGTCGATAGCGTGCGCCTCCTCGTTCTGGCGAATATGGACGTTTTATATTTAGTTCACCGGTGCTTCTTGCCGAAGAGGCTCAGGGATTGTTGAATACCAAGTTTCGACCGCATCCACGCAAGGTGATTTCCGCGAACTCCTTGGTAAAGAAAATTATTTTGGATCATTCCATTGATAAAAAAATATGCTTTAACGATACAGAGGAATTTCAAAAACACTACCGGTAAATTTGGTCCGAAAATTACAGTTTCTGAGAAGATAAAGACAAGGTAAAACTAAATCCAGTAGCACCATTTAAAAAATGGGCTGTCAAAAAGATGAATACGCATTTGTAGATAATTGTTGAGAAGGTGATCATGATATTAATAGGACATTTTTCCGGAATTTAGGAAATGATTTTGGTTTAAATGCTGGTAAAATAGGTAAATATGAGTGCAAAAGCGCATACCAAAATTCCTTTACTCACGGTCTTATTTCCAAACTCAGTTATAAATGAAATAAATACGTGAATTCATTCCTTCATAGAGATCGTTGAATAACATTATGGTCCAAGGCATTCATGCAGTGAATAGGATTCGGGACAAGGGAATATTCACAGATCGTTCTTACTGGGTTGCATCCCAAATGATCATTTAGAGGTGAAAAATACATACAACCATAACGTCAAACGACGTAAATTTTAAAGCACATAACAAGGTGGCGTGTGGAGCGTAGGACTCTATGGATTGGATCATTGGATAAGCTGATCAGAGAAGACCAGTAGCCTTCGAAACCTGGGGCTGGAGGACGATGCTGGAGATAAAATGGACGGATAAAATAAGACGTGATGAAGTGTACAGAAGTATAGAAGAGGAAAAGACCATAAGAAAGACCATAGAGAAAAAAGAACAAAATGGATTGGAAACACCCTGAGACACAATAAGTTTGTGAAGAACATAACTGAAGGAAAAATAGAGAGAAAAGTCCTTACCGGGAGACGAAGGAATTAGTCCATGGACCAAATAAAGAGGAAAGTACATAGGAAGAGATACCAGGAGGTAAGGGAACTAGCATTAGATATGGATGGGTGGAGGGCTGCTGTCAACCAATCTTAGGTTTGAACGACCAATGAAGAACGCGGTATAAAACTCAGGGGAAATGTAGTACAATCCTAAAGAGGAAATTTTCAGGGTCTACAGCGAATAGGCTATTAACGGCGCTTTCCGTAATAAGGCACTCAATACCATAACACAGCATTAAACATTTCATACATTTATCTCCTGTATTTCTGGGAGTGGTATAATTCCCATCTATATTCAAGAATTCTTGCTCTTTACCATTCCCAAAACTTGATAAAAGTCGGTCGAAAAATTGTAAAGATTACTTATTGGACCTTGAGATACATATAAAATTAAAATATTGTAAAAAACGCAAGTATAGCAGAAACCAATCGAGAATATTATTGTTCATCAGAACTGAAGTGACTCTGTTCAGCAACACCCGGGAAAGAAATGAAATTGTCTTGTGATTCGGGAGCGCATTGATCGAGAAACTTTTGAATCGTCACTTTGCTTAAATTTTTCATATTAGCCAGTCAACGCAGCAAAAAACTCACCGTGTAACCACAACGAATTACGCGAATGCGTTCATGCATGTCCCAGAAAATAGCTGTGGTTCCAATTCCATGAATGCGTTCTGGAACGTACTCATGCATTAACCTGAGTGGGTCCTTGTGTCATGTAAACAGACCGCAAGAGTGCCTCCACTCCTCTGTAAAGCCCGCTAGAGGTTAGAAGTGGCCTGATAGTCCTACCCTATTTACGGCTTTGATGAAGACAAACAGCCTCTGTTATAGTTATTATCAATGGTGTTAAATTAAAATTAAAATAAAAAACATATGCAGAGGTATATTATTACTCACGGTCTTATTTCCGAACTCAGTTATAAATGAAATAAATACGTGAATTAATTCCTTCATAGAGAGCGTTGAATAACATTATGGTCCAAGGCATTCATGCAGTGAATAGGATTCGGGACATTACAAAAGCAAAATTCTCAAATTCAGTGGCCACAGTGGATATAGCGACAGAGAAAACAATTACTGTGAAAAATCATCACATTAAAAAAAAGAGTAGCTATATACATACATACATACACACCAATCACGTTTTTCCCTTTCGGGGTAGGTAGAGTCACTAAGTTTCACTCATAAATAAATATTTGTACACCTAACTCTGTTACTATAATTTCCTCCATACTGACCTATCTTTGAAAACCTCTTTTGCTTCATTTACCCCCATACACTGTTTCATACACGCCCTCCTGTTTTTAAGACTCCTAATATTCCTCCTCCTAAGAATTTCCTCAACCACATTCAACCACAACTTTCTCTATAGCTATATCGTACCAATATATAAAAATATAGTGGTGTCTGTCTGTCTGTTACTCAATCACTCATAAACCACTGAATTGATTAAAGCAAAATTTGGCAGGGAGATACTTGATATCTCTGGTTCACGCATAGGCTATAGAACAAGGGCCTCGGGGCCCTAGAAGGCCCTCAAGTGGGCCCTTTCATTGCCATAAATTGGTTATGGACGATAATTCTTGCCTGTATTAGAAACACGTAAAATATACCTATACTAAATGTACAACAATCATGCGGTCGTAAGGTTCCAAAAAAATGCTTTCTTGAAAGCCTCTTAGGTATTGAACGATTGAACCGCTTTTAATGAAATTTACACACATGGGATCAGTATGGTTTTTTAAGGAAATTGGGACTATAAGGAAGGCCCCTTGGCCCCAAGGGCAGCGTATTGGGCCGTCTGGTGTCTTATGTGTTTGAAAAACTCAAATCTAAACATTTTGGTTCAAGTGCAGAGGTTTCTCTTTTTTCGTATTTTAATTAATTTCACTAAAGATAGAAGGGTATAGTTTTCGCCATTAGATGGATAAAAGATTATAGTTTCATATTTTTTCATTAAATTTTCTTATACGAATAAAATAAATGTCAAAATCGTGAATTTTACCTCAGTCAACAATAGGATATTTCCTTGGTAACCGTGGAATCAGCATTAGCTTTAGAAGGGAAATGGGACCTTTGCAAAGGCGGCTGGGTTTTATATCTAGAGATAGATATAACAGTGGAAATCCAGGCCGCATACTGAAATGTTGCTGATTATGATATTTTCAGGGATATTTTTGCCTAAAATTGGCAAAATTCATTTCAAGTGGACTAATTAAAGTTGGACCCACGTAAAACAGGAGAATGCCACGATGTTATATTAATGCGGAAAGCCTCTGGAATGCAAATGGCCTGTAGTTTAGTTTCCATATGAAACTGCAAAAGAATGTCGAAACTCGGTATGCATAATGTAATGCGGTTTATATCTGCTGAAATAAAAAATAAAACTAAAATTATAGCTGAGTAAAACATGAGAATGCCACGATGTTATATTAATGCGACTAGCCTCTAGAATGCTAATGGCCTGTAGTTTAATTTCTATATGTAACTGCAAAAGAATGTCAAAACTCGATAAGCATTCGGTTTTCATCTGCTGAATTAAAAAATAAAACTTAAAGTATAGCTGATTTGTCTAGAAAAAATACACCTCATGAGCGGCTCAAACCTACAACCTTAGTATCCACATTAATCAACTCTAACTACTAGGCCAGTTTGGTAACAACATTTCGAGCAAGGTTTAAGTACATAAATATATATTGTGTGACCCACGCGCGCTTGATGGCTAATTTCTTGAAAATACGAATACATACTGATTTCTTCATCGTAAATTTATTTTATTATGCCCAGTCTTTCTTTCATCCCCCGTTGAATTTCAACGGATACTTTAGCTAGTAATCACTAATAATCATTAATTAAAGCATTTTAAAATTTAATTGCCCAAAATAGTGCTTTAAACACGCTGCAATTGAAATTCAGTCTTTAATTTCGTCTGTGTTTACATATGATATATGCATACATAATTGACCCTTAATTATTAACCCTGAAAAGTTTTTGCTTACGGGTATTGGAGTTACACCCTTGTTTTTGTATACCGCTGCCGTTACTGTATGCCGTTAGAGCTCGCTTCTTTACTATTAACATTTTCTCATATTTTTCGTCAAAATATTTTTTTTTAATAGGTCAGATTGCATAGTTATTAGACTCGAATCTAACTTCACAACATGGCCAGATAAAAAAAATCACGATCCTCTTACATAAAAAAAGACCGGAACAATCACCCCTTATTTTTCACCACCTACTCACTCTTAACCCTATCTCACATCTTTCTTCCACGAACACTTCTCAGATTAACCATGTCCTCGGTAATAAGTCCACTTATGGCCGGTTGCAAGAACATTTAGTCATGGAATCAATAGTTATGATATCTATAAAGCTAAAGATCTCATAAACATGTTCGTGTTGCTGGAACACATCTACTAGCTACATAACTTATTCACCAATAGTTAATAACTTCGAATATTCTATTTAATCTCCTACCGCCGGATAAAATTTATGAAAATTTAGCCTATGAATAGTTGCTAATACACATGGTAATTAGACATTAGTTTAGATAGACATCGTCTCAGACAAATAAAAACATATAATTAGGAAATCCTCTGATAATACAATTAGTTAATCGGTATAGATTCCAAAAGATCACACTTTTTGGGAAATTTGGCAACCTTTCTGCCCTCTGTTATGTAATTTTAGCTGGATTCATCTCAGAAATTGGTGTACAATAAGTCCTGAGGAATTAATGAATGAATATATATTAATTCAACATAATTGAAGGTAAAATAGAGGGGGAAGTCCCCAGAGAAAGATCAACGAATATAGAGGAAACTAGGAGACCAAATAAAGAGGAAAGTACATAGAAAAAATACCAGGAGGTAAGGGAACTAGCATTAGATAGGGAAGATTGGGGGGCTACAGTCAACCAATCTTAGGATTGAACGACTAATGAATGACCCTGATATTCTGCTCATTTAGAGCTCGCAAAACGTTTTTCCAATTTATCCCAACAAAAGTTCACGCGGAGATTGAGGTCAAAGTATTTATAAAAATTAATATTCGTAAAAATGGTACTCATCATCATGACAGCGTCCAAAAGGTGGTGAACTAAGGATTTTTCCAAAATTTGATATTCGAAAAATATCATGATTTATTTCAGAGGGAGAAAATACAGATAGATTGTTTTTTTTTAAGTAAGCTTATCGCTTCGCAAATAACCGTAGAATTAACTTTGTAATAGGCAGGCCAAATGCAATTCTTGGAATAGGCATTAAAAAGTGCTTAATGGTAGCAAAAGAAGTGATCTCAACGCTGGGATCACTAATTACCACCTTCATTTGCACAATTACGTTTGATTGGTGAGCATGATCACGTCTCGGAGCGTATCCTCGAAGCGTGTAAAATTCTGTCATCCCCGTCTTCCCTCCACGCAGCCCAGATACATTTGCAATCCCTTCTCGAGTTAAAGAAAGTGTAAATTAGAGGACTTAAGCTCACACAAATGTGCAATGCGACAATATTACTTGCCCGACTCCTTTCAGCTATTTTCAGAGATATTTAACCACGAAAGCGCTATCTCTTACTGGCAGTATTAGCTTTTATTTTTATGGCATTACCAATATATGAAGGTTAGAGCTATTGAATTTTCGACGGGAAAAGGTATTATCAGTTTCTATGCATAATACAGGAAACACACTTAATACGGAGTAAAGAACTTTCTGGATATGGCCACAAAGTTGTGACTTTTTCAACAGTTTTGGAACGAAAACCCATCATTCATTACTCAATGGTGTGTTTTATCATCCAGTTACACGAATCTTTGCTCTAAGGGTGACAAAATGAAACAATTTTAAGTCGAGCACACTCACTGTATTAGAATACTACACGGTTTTACAATACATGGTCAATTGCAACAGCTATAATATGTAAACCTTCAGTTAATACGATAGGAACAAGGAAGTGCTTGAGATGGCGGGCGAGGAAAGAAAACTTCTGAGTGAAATTCGAGATCGGCGGAGTAGGTGGCTGGAGGTTGTAATGAAGGGGCGAGGAATTGCTCAGGAATGTGAAAAAGGGTAGGAAGTTGGGCAAGCGGGGAAGGGGAAGAGAGAAAATAGATTTAATGGACAGAATGAAGCAGGGTAGAACGTCTGCTGAGGTGAAAAAGGATTTACTAGAGCGAAATAGGTCCCTGAAAAAGTAGAAAATGGGAGGAGATTCGCTGACATTCAATAAAACCTACCGTAGCCGGTAGATCATATTAAAAAATGGGTAACATTTGTGTTAACAGTAATAGAGATTGCTATATATCTAAAAAAAACTCGGTTTTTGTTGTTAGTTTATCTACGTGACAACATCAACCGGACAACAAAAAAAATCAACCGGAGCGTTTTTACCCGGATGTGTGGTTAATAATCACAACATCTTATTCATTAGTGGAACTAGTTAAAAATTAACACGCACTTCAAATACCGCATTGGTCTTGGAAACGTTGAAAATGTGAATTTCCAGGAAACGGCAGGAATGTCTTAAAAAAGTGCTCAATGCAACCGAACAGTGAGCCGTAATGGACAAAATCGGCCCGCAACTCATTTTATTAATACGTGGATCCTCGATAAATTACCGCCAAAAGTAGAATTCCGAAATCAAAATAAATTTCCTCCACAGATTTGAGGCATGTGAATTATGCCTCACTGTGCACGGCGGACGACGGAGATGGAAAGCTCGTTTTGCAGGTATTATACTTTTAATAAGAAGCTTATTTCAGCAGAATAACAAGCGAGCAGACGTGGAGTCCGTAATCGTGGGAAATATTTCAGTCTAACGAGCCCATTACTTCATGAGCCCCGAGTCAAGAAAGAGAAAATTCCAATACCCTCCCGGAATGATCCACTCATAGAAGTACCATGAATTTCAGAAAAGAGGTGGAAAACGCAGAATGAATCGCATGTCATGGAAGAGATGAAGTGATATTGATATCATTCGTTAATGCCTCAATTTTTAATTCCTTCCTCTCGTTTCGTACTGAAACTTATGTGACCGTTCAGTTGTTCAGACTGCTCATTTCCTGCACACTGAAATGGGACAGTATTTAATCGATGGATTTCGTACTTTTGGAAATGTGTTGCATCAGTAAGATGGACGATAAAAGTTTTATATGCTATTCAAAATTTCATTTCATTTCCTCTGTATGTATTCATTTCCTCTGCTGCTGAGCGGTTGATATTTTCAGTCTACTTTCTCCCCAATCCTTACATGGAAAATGAGGAATTGAACTCGTTGGAATTTCGTCAGAAAGAAATCTCTATTCTCGTTCTGGTATTCAGGAGAGCTATAGCGTATTTCCTCCGAAAGAAGATTGCGTGGCTTGCTTGGGTAGAGTATTAGCAACCCAAAAATTCTCAAAAAACATGTTATGTTAATTAAGATATTGCCTAAGATACGGTTGTTTAATGCTTTGTAGACTTTGAGAATGAAGAGTATTATCTGTTATAATAAAGAGTTTATTGAAAAATAAAGGGTAATAAATTTCATATTAATGATAAGAAGTGATTTAATTTAAACAAGTTTTCACGATAGCTTTCATTTTTGATATATGTTCACAAACTTCTCCGGATTACACTAGAAAATAAACGCTTAAATTGCTAGAAAATAAATATCTTATTAAAAATGCATAAACTTCTTTTCCCATAGTCAGTGGACATAAAATGGAAAAGTTATTTTTGTTACGAGACAATTATTGAAGATAAATATAGCTTTGAAGATAAACTTGAGAATCTGTTCCTACCCTAATTTTTAATCAGAATTATTTTCAATGGATATTCGGCTCAGAAAAATTTTTAAAACCCTTATAAATTAACCTTTTTAAATTTTACAAACTGCAGCAACCCTTGTGTATTTTAAGAGACAAGAATTGTTCATCATGTTCCCAATTAACTTACTGGTACACATTATTCTGATTGGGTAATTTGATGAACATTATTAGAGGGCTTGCGACGAAGGGCATTTACTTTAGTCATTCGAGCCGTGAGGAAAATTAATAAGGAGGGGACCTGAAATAACAGTGAGAGATCCAAATCAAGAAATTTTCCCCCTCAACTGACTCCTCTTTGGCTCAAAGAGTCTTTTGGGGGAAGAGACACTAGACTAATTCAGATTTCCGGGTGATCAATTTTCTGCCAAAGCCGCATTTTCCGTACTCCTTCCTGGATAGTCTTTCTGTTCCAAATTTAGCCCGGATTTTAATTTTTATTCCTTCCTTAGTATCTCTCCCGGAATAATAAAGGAAGAGGGAAAAAAATAAAATAGCCGCTGCAGATATTGAAGGCGTTTAACTCTGATCACTGCATACGCCGGAGCTTAGCCCAATTAGCGTCTTCGGAGGAAAAACCCTTGTTCATCTCACGCCACATTCTACCTCGCTTTCTTTGCTTCTTCCCTTAAATCGAAATAAGAACCTCACCATTTTTAGCAGAACGCAGCTACCCCTAAGATTCTACACGGCCACCCCCTGCTTATTACCCTAAATCTTCCGACTTCTTTCTTCTCTTTTCCTGCATTATAACACCAAACGCCTAAAACGTCCCTAGCCAGCTTAGTGCTTCAATGATAGAGAATTGGGGGGTGGGACTTTTTTATTATTCAGGGCGCTAGATAATTTTGGAAAAATTATCACCAAAGTCCACAGGACACTAAGGATGATAAAAAGACTCGGCTTTAAGATCACACAATAACCTTGTAATTCTCCAAAATTCTCTCAGGATTTAAATAAGTCTCTAAGAACAAAGACGACGA
Source organism: Ceriagrion tenellum (assembly GCA_963169105.1). Classification (NCBI taxonomy): domain Eukaryota; kingdom Metazoa; phylum Arthropoda; class Insecta; order Odonata; family Coenagrionidae; genus Ceriagrion; species Ceriagrion tenellum. Next base: position 56,431,877 of record OY720641.1, read on the forward strand.
TTACTCCCCAAACCAATTATTTATCAACAACCGTTCCTTAGTGATAAAACCCAGGCAAGGCCTTTAGAAATTTTATTTGTTACATTAATACAATACTGATGCTAGAATGGCATTCCGGATTCGTATCCATGTACGAGTTGCTGATATGCTTCATTCGTCTACCAATTTTTTTCTGGGTACTGTGTGCAAATAAAGTTAAATATTCCTATAAGCGGCAGATTAGGCTTGTGGCAAATGTGTGTTGGGACAGGAAAGGAGAGAGAACTTTTTCCATTGCATTTTGGCTGATTGCTTTCATCAAGTCACGACCTGATGATGTCGGCTGGAATGCCGTCGAAACGGTCGTCCACTAAAATGCTGCAAATGAATACGAAACATTCTAAATTACAAAAAAATCACGTAAGTCTTCGTTACGATTTCATGATGACGATGGGTGAGTCGTCAGTTGAAGCATCGGTGCTGTTAACAAATTGAACCCGGTTGAAATCCCGAAAAGAATTTACGCTTAACTCACGAAGGCTTGGCAAAGCAAGAACCGGCGGTGATAGTCGAATACCTATATATTTTTTGTTTCCTGATTGGCTTATTCACATATTAATTGTCTTGCACACCACTGTATTTCATTTCTATGTTCCAAAGGAGTTCACTCCTAGAACAATAAACGAGTTTATTATTATTATTATATACAGGTACATTACATTTACATAATACCCTCCGAGCCGCCACATGGGCGTATGGCGGGGGAGTTAGGACACCAGCTGAGTAAATATGTAAGGGATAAGGTTTTGGGAGGTAAAATGGTGACGTGTATTAACTGGAGCTCAGTTACTATTGTGGTCGCTTATTGTGCGCGGCAAGAACGATATTTTGTACCAATCTATTCGGCAACGTATCTTTCTTATTCCATCGCTTCAGTCAGACCTAGAGATGTAGCGAGGCGTCATAATAATATACTCTGTGTCGCTCTGACACACACCAGTGTTGTGAACACAAGAGGTGCTGCCTCTGAGTTGTGGGATGGAGGAGGCTCTGCAGTGGGAGAAGGGTTTATTGATGATTACTGGTTGTCTAGAAACGGGGTTTGTTTAGATGGAGGGGTTGTTGGGAGAGTCACCATTACAGAAAGGAGTGAGTTTGAAATTGTGGGAGTTGTTGGAGATTGAGAATTTGTGTGTGCTTTGAGCAATAAAACCTGTTTTAAAGACTTAAGAAGAGTGCTCTTGGTCTCTGGTCGGCTGACAACCTGGCAAGAACCCCAAAATGTGCCGCTTCATGGAGTGACTCGTCGGTCCACGTCGCGTGCACACGACACCAGTTTTAATTTCTCAAACAAAGTAAGTCTAGCATGTATCTTCCGAGTCTCTATGGGTTCCCACCTTAATCCCTCGAAAAGTTGTGAAACACCTTACTTTTGCTCGTAGCAGTTTTTAACGAAGCGTGCAACTTTTATTTGTATTTTATTAATTCTTATGGTTAAATCTTTATGATCAGGATCTCATACTCTCGCGGCGTATTTGAGGTGTGGTCTAACCAGAGTGAAGTAGCATCTCTCTTTGACTTTTTCATTCGAGGACCTTTCTATTATACGCTTAACATAACCTAGTCTCTTTAATGCTGTGCCGCATATGTTTTGTATTTTATCACAGGTATTTCCTCCTTTCCGAGTATTTGCTTACTAAAACTTTAAAATAAATACATGGATCCCACACACAAAAGGGGTGTACTTAAGAAATATGCAAGAAAATGGACAAACCAGCCTTTCTATGCCAGCGACACCTGAAGGAAGTCGCGTGTGAAGGATTCTCGTTAAATCATTGGGGTCGAAGAAATGAGGAACCTTTTGAGGGATAAATATGATTATCGAATGAAAAGGGATATGTGACAGATGAGCTATTCAGGGGTGTAGGAGTTCTATTAGGATAGGAAAAAGAGAAAGGGTGCAGTCAACCAACCTCCGTATTGCATATGATGACGATCTCTGTCATACAATTTCACCAGAAAAAGGGAATGCGACGGGACAAAAGGGCCATTATCATTTTTCCTTTCTGAAGGTACTACCTCTCTCCTTTCGAGGACGGAATCCGGGAAACCGTTCCGAGGAATCGTCGTCTATCCTCTTGTTACCGATTGCCACGGAAGGAGCCGGAGGAGCCGCCAGCGGAGGTGGCGCCTTTTATCGCAAGCGTCGCATACACATCCTCACCGGAAGCTCCTTCTGCGCCTCCCACACCACCCCGAATCAGTCCACACACGAGAAAAGGAATATGTTCACCCGCAAAACTCCGGTCCCTCTCGAAAAGCCTGGCTCTTAAAAAAAGTGAGAAAGTTTCCTTACTCTCCTACACTTTTTCTCCCACTTCCGACTAACCTCTTTCCGTTTCCGGTTCCTTCCACTTCCTTCTCTTTTTTCGTTTCTTTTCACTCCTCCGTCTTACGCCTCACAAAGGAGTGCACGAAAGGAGAATTTATCACCCTTTCGTTCTTATTCCTTTTTGAGGCGGCCACTAGCACTTCTGGTTTCGCCTCACCCTCCCGAAATCATCGACGTCCTTCGTCTTGAGGACTGCTTGAAACATATGCGAAAGGATTTTAAGCGGTCAATTTGAATAACCAAAAGGGACCCATTTTCTTCGTAGACGCTAAAGGGAATACATAGATAAATGTAATGATTGCACCTTTTTAGGCGAGCGCAAAGAATTGGGTAAAAGTGTGCTGGAAAGATCATTGGGTTTCCTTCAAAGGGGATTTTATAGGTTAATGCATACTTCAGGTTTCTATCCACCCTCCCTTAATTCTATTCAGCCCATCTGTTACCAAATACAAACCTTATTCAGGACCTTATCAATAATGACTCGCTACGATCGTACCTCTTTTAATCCGTAGAGTTGATGTCAAGGACCCCGGAATCCCCAACTTAATCTATCTGTAAAAAATCATTCATTGGCCGTTCAATCCTAAGATTGGTTGACTGTAGTCCTCCACCCTTCCCTATCAAATGCTAGCTATTTTTACTTCCTGGTATCTCTTCCTATGTACTTTCCTCTTTATTTTGTCTTAATGCTCATTCCTTGATCTTCTTCTGGGGACTTTTCCCTCTATTTTTCCTTCAATAATGTTCTTTACAAATACATTGTGTGACCCGGTGTTTCAGTACACCGCATATACCTCCTAGTGGTGGGTCGCGGGCAACAGTATGCTGGCTCTCAAGGTAGTCCTTTCAGAAGGGATCCTAGCTTGAGCAGAATTGGGAAAGCGGGCCTAGGTTATTACTATGCTTTTGTTTCTCTTGTGGCATACTGGCAAAAATGTGCCAAAACTGACCGGTAGAGCGCCGTAACCGTTAGCAGGGAAAGCTGCACGTGATGCGGGTACTGCGAAGGCAGGTAACCTTGCATACTCCGTTACAACTTACTGCTAAACGTCAAAATGTTGCCTCGGAAAGCCAAGGCCACGATGGGCGGCGGAAGCTGAATAAGGTTGGCCCATCAAGATATGGACTGGAAACGAATTGTACTCTCGGTATTTGGAATGTGAGAGGAGTGTATGGAAAGGAGCATGAGTTGCTGATTGAAATGAAAGTGAGACGAATGGATGTTTTGTATGTATGTGAAACTAAGCGTAAGGGGCGTGATGCTGTTACATTAGATGGCGGTAGTCTGGCATCATGGTCAGCAGTTGAAGATAATGTACACGGCAGTCAAGGTGTAGGACTCATTATTACTGAGAGAGCTAAGTTGCTAGTAAGGAAGTACGAGTTAGTATCCCCTAGATTGCTCTGGGCTTGCATGATGGTAGGTATTAGGAGAGTTGTGAATGTGGCGTGCTATGCACCAGTGGATGTGGAGAGTGACTGTGTGAAAGATGAGTTTTGGGAAAAACTGAGAGAGGTTTTGAATGAATGTGATCCTGGTGAGAGAATAATTTTACTAGGTGACATGAATGGGTGGGTTGGTGTGAGAGTGGTTGGGCCTTTTGATGACCCCCGAGTGAATAATAATGGTTAAAACATGGTGAGTGTGTGCTTGGAAAAAGGATTGTTAGTGTCTAATATATGGTTTAAACAAAAGAAAAAAAATATATATATATACTTGGAAAAAGGGTAATTGTAAATGCATGATTGATTTTATTGTGTATGATGAGAGATTGAGAGAGTTAGTGTGGGACACACAAGTGATGAGGGGTGGTGAATGTGGAACAGACCACTATTTAGTACTCTCCAAAGTGAATCTGGGTAGAAAGTGGGCACCAAGGAAGAGTGTTGCGCGTAAGCAGTTGAGAGAAAAAAGGATAGGTTGCTAGACAGCGAGGTAAGAATGCCGTATGGTTGCATGCTTGAGGATGCTCTATCGTTGAAGCAGAGAGAATGGGAGGAGCATATCAGAAACGAGAACGTAAATGATTCGTGGGAGTGTTTAAAAGGAGTGTTTGTGGAATGTGCTGAAAGAGTATGAGGAAAAGGAGTGGTAGGAAGAACGAAATGTGATGCTTGTTGGAATGAAGAAGTGAAAATTTCAGTCAGAGAATAGAAAGAGGCGTACAAGGATATGATTGCTGCCAAATCTGAGGAAGAGCGTACTAAGGCATGTAAGATTTACAGAAAGAAAATGAATGAATGCCAAACTGTTGTGAAAGAGAGCAAAGAGAGAATGCGTGCGGATGAAACTAACAAAATGCAGAGTGATTTTGATGGTAATAAAAATCTATTTTGGAAGTGGGAAAAAAGGGATAAGATTGGTGAAGGCAGGGGAATGAATGCGGTAAAGAACAAAAGTGGAGAGATCATGTGGGACGAGAGCAATATCAGGGAATGCTGGAGGGAGTATTTTGAAGAATTGTACAATAATATTGCAGGCGTTGAGGATGAGCCTTGTGAAGTGGTATGTGAGAATGTGATGATGAAAAAGGATATCAGTGAGAAGGAGGTCACAACGGCTGTGAGAATATTGAAAAATGGGAAGGCTGCAGGCATAGATGGGATATCCAGTAAAAAGTTGAAGTGTGGGTGTAAATTACTAATTTGTAGGCTGCGTGAACTATACAATTAATGCTTGCAGGATTCTGTTGTTCCAGCGGATTGGAAGAATGCTATCATCTTTCCGCTGTACAAAGGGAAGGGAGGAAAGACCGAATGTAATAATTATCGGGCCATTAGTTTATTGAGTATCCCGGGAAAAGTGTTCAGTAAAATATTAATCGAAAGAGTGAGGAATATTACTTCCGACAAAACATGGGGTATGGAGTGTGGGTTTATGCCTGGGAGAGGATGTAGTGACCAGCTTTTTGCACTTCAGAAAGTGATAGAAAAATGTATGAGTGTACTGTGCGTTTGTCGATTTAGAGAAGGCATATGACAGAGTAAATAGAAAGAAGTTGTGGAATGTTTTGAGAGACTATGGAGTGAATAGGCAGTTATTGAATGTTATGATGGCGATGTATGACAATAGCAAGGCAAGTGTAAGAGTTAACGGCGTTCTTAGTGATTGGTTTGTGATAAATCGAGGTGTAAAGCAAGGATACGTAATGTCTCCATGGCTGTTTAATGTATTTATGGATAAATGTGTTAGAGACGCATGTAGTGAAAACGATGGTGTTTTGATTGGAAATGTGAATGTGCGAGTTCTTCTATATGCGGATGATGCTGTTTTGATCTCAGACAGTCAACAGAGATTACAGAAGCTCTTAGATAAATTTTGTGAATCAATGGAGAGAATGGATTTAAAGGTAAATGCGTGCAAGACTAAAGTAGTAGTTTTTGATAAGGAGAATGGGGATAAGGAGATATGGGGAGAATAACTGTATGATGAGGGCAAATCGTGAAGTAATTGAACAAGTGGATGATTTTGTGTACTTAGGTAAGACGAATGCGAAAGATGGAAGAATAGATGAGGAGATAAAGTGGCGTGCGAATGCTGGAAGGAAAGTGGTAGGTAGCATGTGGAACATATCAAAGAATGAGTGCTTGTCTAAGGAGGCGAAAATTGCCATGTATAAAATTGTACTTTTCCCCACTTTGCAATATGTTGTGAAACATGGGTATGTCAGGATATACATAAAAGTAGACTAAACGCCGTGGGTATGAGTTATCTGAGGAATATTTACGGCAAAAGTATGATGGATAGGGTCAGGAATGAGTGGGTCATGAATGAATGTGGGTAAAATGCTCCAGTAATGGACATATGTAAAAGGAGTGTGGTTAGTTAGTTTAGCCATGTTGAGAGAATGGGTGAGAGTCGAATAACGAAACAGATATATGAGAGTAGAATGAATGGTGTGAGAGGTAGAGGTAGGCCGAGAAAGTTGTGGTTGAGGAAATTCTTAGGAGGAGGAATATGAGGAGTTTTAAAAACAGGAGGGCGTGTATGAAACAGTGTAAATGAGGCAAAAGAGGTTTGCAAGGATAGGTCAGTATGGAGGAAATTATTGAAGCAGAGTTAGGTGTACAATTATGGATTAATGAGTGAAACTTTTTGACTGTGCGTACCTCGGATGGTACCGCGTGATGGGTATGTATGTATGTATGTACAAATACATTGTGTATCAGGGTGTCCAATCCATTTTGTTCTTCTTTTCTCTATGGTGTTCCATATGATCCTTTCCTCTTCTACTCCTTCGTACACTTCATTATTTCTTATTTTGTTGGTCCGTTTTATCTTCAGCATCCTCCTCCAGCGCCAGTTTTCGAAGGCTTCTAGTCTTTTCTGGTTAGGTTTTCCAATGATCCATGCTTCCGATCCATAGAGTGCCAAGCTTCACACGAATTTTTTCACAGACTGTTTCCTGATTTGTAGTCCTATCTTCTTGGAGCTCAGCAGTTGTCTTTTTCTCTTGAACGCATTCTTAGCTTGGGCTATCCTCCTTTTGATGTCCATTTTACTAGGGGGGTATTTCGTAGGTTAATGTAGACTTCATGTTTCTATCCAGCCTCCTTTCACTCCCACTCAGCCCATTTTTTACCAACAAAATTGACCTTATTCAGTAGAAACTCGTTGCGATCGAACCTCGGAAAATCCGTGGAGTACAAATCTTAGCCCCCCGCAATCAACTGATTCTAGCTGTTAAGACTACAATTATCACCCAGGCGGAGATCGTTCCAGAGTCCAGCCCAGACTCAGCGTGGAGGTCAATTAGCTGACCTAAATAAATGACAATATTTGTGTCCTCATACTATAGGCCACCTAACAAAGATATAACTTCAATTCTATACTAGAAAAACAGTCGATTAGCATCTCAATCAAGAAACCCGAAACAATTTAAATGGAGATTTCAATGCCCCCTAGATTGGTGGACCTACAGTTTCAAACTCGGAACAAACACATCGGCGAGGTGCTGACGTACTCGTTATCATCAAACTCCTTACAACAGACAGCTGCGAAACCAAACAGAAGGGAAGATATTCTTCATTTATAGGCAATAAATTCCAAACCACCACCATCAAGTGATTAAGGTTGACACTGTTGTAGGTATTAGTGATTACAGGGTGATTACAGCTAAGTTTTCTTGGAATATAAAAAATTTTGACCAAATAAGATAACTCTTTATTCATGTCATGAAAAATAAAAAATGAAAAAATTCTTTATACCAACTTTCAATAACCAAGCACAAAATTGAACGCTGAGGGTACTTGGAAAGCATTTTATATGATCCCGCATTCGTGTTTCAGAAATTACATCCCGAGTAAAATACAAAAAGAGAGTTGTGAACCAAGACGGTACGATGCGGAAGAAAAAAGAAGAAGTAGTCAGAGAGCATGCCACGTCAAGATGAAAAAACTCCATGGAGATCTGTCCGCTGATGATTGCGAGTCAATAATTTAAGAATGTAAAATGCCTAAAGTCACCACAAAGGAAGCGCTTCGGAATGCATACATGGATTTTAAAAGGAAAACACTCGTAGAACAGTTACAGTTACCTCAAAGCATTTTGGTCCTACGCAGAGGAAGTTCAAGTGCGACTGTGTTCACGGACTAAATAAAGCGGAGTGAAAATGCGATGATACGGTTCTCAACCCATAGCCCTTCGTAGGAGCAAATATAATTACTGGGAAACCTTTATTTTGTGGTCACCACCAGACGCATTAGGTGATGGGCGCTTAAGGAGTTTACCGCTGAAAGATGGAAAAATTTGCGTTGCTCATTTGTTTGGGAAATTCATTCCTTTCTCAAAACACTTTGCTGCTTAGAGAGGTAACTACATGAGGAAAGTTGCCGCGGAAGCTAGTTTCATTTCACATATGTGTCACCACAATTTTTGCGATTTTCATATCCTTATTTTTTAGAAGATAGAAACTGGGCTGAGACCTCATGGAATCAAACTGAAGTGTACTTTTCAACTCTTGAGTGAACAATTCATGCCGATTGTTAGAGTTCAATGTGGTGTGATTCCGAATCAGCTTATAGAATACTGGACCTTAAAAATGGGAAACATTCTTTGAAATTGTGTCCGTGTATTAACCAAGAAATGCAAGACTACTTCATATTTGGCTTCCGAGCGCAGTGATCCGACGCAAATAAAATGGTTCATTGAAGTATAATGGCGATGGTGGTTGCACCTGTTATATCTATTGTCACAGTGTCCTATCTTCACGTAGTAGTATACATCCCATATATATGGGGAATTCATTCAGTTCCCAAAGAAACAGGCCGTTTTATAGAGATGATCGCTAAAGGAAGGTGGCCGCGGAGGCAATTCTGCTGGAATTGGAATAAGAGCCGTATAAAGCTACATAGTTGATGCAAATAGCAGATTAAGCTGTATGTTGTCGGCAAAAAAGGTTAGCGACCTAGCAAAATACAGATAATCAAGCGTGGAGGCTACTTACCTCCCCTCTGCGGAACGCTAGTCACTTCCACTGAAGAAGGCCTTTTGCACAACTACTTCCAAGATTTGCTTCCACTACAACAAAGGTTAGTGACCTTGAAAACCCTGATAGTAAATCGAGGAAACTTACAGAATCACCCGCGTACAGCTAGTTTGCTGGCACCGGACTTCCTCCTGTAGGTCTTCTACGCTGTTGACAATTTTCGCCAAGGTTTCTGACTTTGCTTCCCAGCTATCTGGGCAACAATAGCAAAAATAGAAAATCAGTATTTTTGGGCAACAATTGCAAAAAATGGATTTCTCGCGTCCCATAACTCCCTCAGAACTGAGAAAACCTATAAAACGTTCAAAGATGCTATTCACGTGAGTATATTGTCGTAGATATGCACGTCATTGATATTTCGAGTTAAGCGCGCCAAAGGCGCCAAAAATAATCCCTCGGTATGATTTCTCTTTGCATGTTTCAGAATCTGTTGGTGACAGTGAAGGGGAAGCCAAATGTTCCCTTTTAACCCTGAAGCGGCTCGTGTGCGTAAGTCAGAAGAGTCAATATTTTCAGGTGAATTTGTAAGATGCTCCAGGGTTAAGGAAACTGATATGCGTTCGAGTCTTCCACGCACTGCGGAACTTACCTTAGGGCAATTTGCAAAGGTTATCAAAGGTCACTTGAGTTGAAGGCCCGCGTGATCCCCATTGTACAGTCATTACGTGAAAATCATTGCATATAAATTGGCAAAGGTCTAAAAGTTAAAAAAAAATAGCTTTAAAACATGTCAGAATGGAGGTGCCCTCCACAAGACACTTAAGTAGGGATCGTGTTTTCTTCTGAAAAATACTCTCATCTGCAGGGATTTGAACCCTGGCCATCCGTAAGGTTAACTAGTTCTCTAGCCAACACAAACCCGATCCCCTCCCCTTGAATTTCAACGAGCGCCCTCTCCTTGGATAGACTTACAATGGACCACATGATACGTTTGTAGTGCATATTATAGGATCCTCAGATTTAATTTTTTTTTAACCCACGGCAGTAACAAGCCGCGCAAGGAATGGAAGTGTAAGGCCTGCGGAAGCTTTAGAAATGGTGTCAGTAAAGTATGACTAGTGAAAATATTTTATAGAATATATGGATAACGGGCCTGATAAAACCGGTTTTCTTCTACGAGGAAAGGATTATGTCATTTTCTCATTTCCATTGTGTCTCTCTTAAGGGCCAAATATAGCATGAGTAGATACAGGATGAGGAATAAATTATTCAGACTAATTATCATGGAAATCGATTCTACCCTGTAAAAAATGACAATATTATTTTAACATCAAGGTAATTGTGTCTATGCATTATTTACGAGTGAAGGGAATGTTAATATTTGTTTACTTAATAATTTCTGGTAATCGATTATTTGGAATGCATTAATACCTATAGAAAAAGGTCTGATAGGCCGACAACGTATAAACACCCATAGCTGTGCCTTGACTTACATTTTAAATATTAAATTTTCAAAGCTGTATAAACTCGTGGCACCAGTTTCCAGGGCGATACCTTCGTCTGACTGCTCACGAACTAGAGGGGTTATTGTAAAACTTCAGTGATAAGTTCAAGTGTAGTTTGACCAATTACTCTCTGAACTAATGAGAACAAATTAACACCCATAACTGAGATTAAATATTTTTCTGTGACAGCATAATAGATAACATGATTCCAATTTTGACTTAATCTCGGTCTGAATTTTCAATTTTAAGGACATAAATTAGGGTTTTCTTCCGTTGAGTGTTCCATCGAAGCAACGATCTTGGGTGAAGCAGACGACAAGTGGTCCAGCGGTAATAAGGTAAGTCAACGAGAAGTAGTGCTCTTAGAGTCTAATTTGTCATGCTCTAATTTAGGTGTCTTTGCTCTTATTTCGCCTATCACAGTATTTGCAATCTGTACTTCATCCAAATCCTGAAATATCAAGTAAATTCTATACTTAGACATTTTACGTCTGAGTCCCAACTACGACTGGAAGGTAATACGCTAGAGCGAGTAATTGTGCTGCCACCAGTGGTAGAAACCTTCCTAAAACGGAATTAACGGAGACATGGTATAGCACGGCCGGTATAGGGAAAACGCAGTGGGCTGCCTCGAACATAAGCATATCATGCATTACCTCTTTTTTTTCCAGGTGTTATTAAGATTCAGAATTAGATCTTAAGTTTTCTTAAAGCTCACATTATATTCAATGGTTTGCCACACAGGGAGACAACATAACAATCACTATTTTAGACAATTAAACCAAACAGATATGACGCTGTATGTGAATGCCAAATTAAATCATGTCGTTTCACTCTTTCTAAAGTAGAATAGCAGTAAACCTTCTCAGGAAAGTCTTCTTCAGGATATTATGTCATACTTTATGCCAAATCCAAGCACGTAATTAATTCCGGAAGAAATACTGTGATTTTTTTATACGAGGTGATCTGTTTCATTGCTCGTGTGACCAGGCCACGCTGCGCCGTTGCCGCAGCTAATTAGCGTATAGTAGAAAATAGTATAGAATGTATCAAGGACAGGAGATTCATTTGTGCATTCATTTATTTTTCATTACGGGCGGAAAGATTAATCGAGGAAGAGTCCAGCTCCAGATAAGTAGACATGTTTAATTTAAAGGAAACGATCCTAACGGCGGGTTCCGTAATTAAAAATGTTAGACATACCAAGAGATGATTCAGAACAGTTCTGGAATTAATGAACGCTATTTTTGGTGAGCGATCGGAGAATACGTTTCTTTAGCATAATTGATAGATTATTCATAAGTGAAGCAGTAATTGTAAGAAGATAAGTGAACTTCCGACTGAATGAGCAGTTTTAAACCTACACGAGAGACACGACAATATATTCCGCCTCGCCATTTGGGTTGCCATGGTTGATAAATTTTAGTCAATGTATATACATAATCCTCTTGGTCATATAAACTTTACACCCTCAGGCGTCACTTCGTGGAGATATTTTATACTTGAATACATATTAAAACAATCCTTGTACGTTTCCACCAATATTTATTAATGTACATACTACGCGTTCCGAAGCTTGCTGCATTCTCAGGTACAATTGTTTGCATGTTATTTATTGATAGTTACGATAGTAACCAACGCTAATAAGCTATGAAGGGGTTAGGGGTTGGAGTTTTAGGGTGAAAGGCAGGGGAACATAGGTAAGGGGCTTGTAAAAAGGGAAATTTTTTCGGAAAGGAGAAGTTTTCGGAGAGAAAAAATTTTCCTTTTTACAAGCCCCTAACCTATGTTCCCCTACCTTTCCATCCAAAAATTAGTTTTTTCTCCAAATACCCCTCCCCCAGCTTATTGGCGTTGTTTACTATCGTAACTATCAATAAATAATATGTAAAAAATTGTACCTGAGAATACAGCAAGCTTCGGAACGCGTAGTATATACATTAATAAACATTGGTGGAAACGTACAAGGATTGTTTTAATGTGGATTCTCTAAGTCATGTTCTATGCTGTTTTAAATGTATCTGACCAATTTGATGTTCAATCATCATAATTGGGGTTCAAATACACGAACAAGAACAATTACATAAACGGAACATATCGGAGGGGTTGGAGAGAGGGATTTTGGAGAGAGAAAGCGGAGTATGTCGGTTACTCCACAGACGCGTCAACCACGTAATGAAATTTGGCAAGAATATTAGTTGCGACCTAATATCGAAAGGAGAAATGAGAAAAATCCAGAAGAATCAATTTAGAGTGGTGGTTTTTACCCCATACTGTTAACTAATAGTGTCATGAGAAAAGCATTGAATCGGTGAACAAGTTTCTCATTTCCATTCTCAGATCGTGTAAACTAAAGATATAACTAAGAAACTTACATTATCGTATGCTGATAGAATGAAACATATCGACCTTTTTCCCCTTCGTGACCAATATTTTCATAAAATATTTAAAATATAGAAATAAAATGAAAGTGGAAATCTTTTTTATAGAAAAGTAATAAGCATTATCATCTGTTTGAAAAGTGTTAAATTGTAACTGATAACTTCGTGTTCTACTCAATGAGTAAGTTGCGATTATTACGACAACATATCCAAGCTCTGCCTTTTTAAGGAACATTTAATACCTAAAGGGTTCATGGATACGTGAATACTTCTTCGTATCAAGCTACAAATTTGAGTATATAATGAAATTCGGGAGAAAAAGAGGACAATTGCAATAATCCATGTCACAAAACAAGATATTTGAAAACCTTTGAGAAAACGAATGAGCGCAAACAGCTCAGGACAAAAACTTAAAGCAATGAAAAAGTGTTTAGGAAGCCATAGAGGATCATTACGGGCATTTAGAGTGCGTAATAAACGTATACAACTCCACTCTGGGAAAATTATTTTGATAACGGTAAAATAAATTAGGCTTAGACTTTGATTTGGAGCGAGAATTCTGACAAAATCTCAATTGTAGGACCTAAAAATTATCATGTCATCGACATTTCGCAAAAAATGAAAACAAATTGTAACGAAAAATCCTGGGCCAATTATCCCTTTATTCGGTTCTTAAAATATGGATATTCCAATCCTACTCAAAACTGTGCATAACAGAACACCTCAATAGTAACCAAATAACAATTATGATTATAAATGTAACAGTATTAAGACTGTAATAGAATAATCAGTTGTTAGTTTGAGCTATAATGAAAATGTTTTTCTTTCATATTTTAATGATCGATCCATGAGAAAAAGGTATCAACTTAGAGGAGAGAAAGTAGAGGAAGTGGATTCCTTCAGCTATCTTGGAAGTACCATCACGTGAGACGGAAGAAGTACAACGGAAATCAAGCGGAGAATCGCCCAAGCTAAGAAGGCATTCATGGGAAAAAGACAACTGCTGTGCTCAAAGAAGATAGGACTACAAACTAGGAAATAGTATGTGAAAAAATTCGTGTGGAGCGTGGCACTCTATGGATTGGAAGCATGGACCATTGGAAAAGCTGACCAGAAAAGACTGGAAGCCCTCGAATCCTGGTGCTAGAGGAGGATGTTGATGATAAAATGGACGAACAAAATAAGGAATAATGAAGAGTACAGATGAGTAGAAGAGGAAAGGATCATATGGAACACCATAGAGAAAAGAAGAGAGAATGTATTGGAAACACCTTAGGACAAATTGGGTTTATGAAGAACATAACTGAAGGTAAAATAGAGGGAAGAATCCCCAGAGAAAGACTCAGGAATAAGTTCATGCACCAAATGTAGAGAAAGAACATAGGAAGAGATACCAGGAGGTATGGAAACAGACATTAGATAGGGAAGGGTGGAAGGCAGCAGTCAACAAATCTTATGATTGAATAACCAATAATGATAGTATCAACTGACGGTCAAAAATAGAGTTTTGCCCCAAAAGGTAATCCACAGTCATTCAAGGTATTTAAAAAATGAGTAATACCCGCTAGCGCACAACAGGAAGAGAAAAAGAAAAATATTTTCCCCGGCATTTGATTGACCACAAAAGTTGAATGCCTGGGCAGACGAAGCAAAATCTGAATACCTCCTAAATATATCTCCATTATTTTTTTACATTTTTCACTTCAGCACGTTAAAATGCTAACGTAGAGAGAGCTGAATAGTAGAGGGATTAAATTTGCATAGTTGGGCAATTTCACGAGGACTATTCACGGGGCGGCAAAGGTAAAGGAGGTAATTTTAAGACCGTTAAAAGCAAAGAAATCCCCCGATTGTTTCAGCAGGGGGGAAGGAAACAGTCAAGTCCTCCGCAGAGTTAATTTTTCGTGTATACCTACTTCTTCCATCCTCTAATTGGTCCGCCTCAAGATTCAAAAGACCCGGCCATTAACGGCCACGTTTTTTTTCATCCTCCACGCTATCGATATCATCCACAGTCAACCGCCGCGGCGGGGCGCCATGTTATCCTCAAATTATTTCGCATTTGTACGCCCGCTATAGATGAAAATAACCCTTATCACAACCAATTAATCTATCTAAATTAATTATGAGGAATCGGATCCCCTGATATTGTTCTCAATCTTTTTCATCAAGACAGGTAATACGTTTACCAATCGATCTCAAATCTATCTGAACTCGGACCGATCGGAAAGTTCCAAGGAATCCGACTCAGATCGCCTGGTTTAAAAATTCCGAATGAAAATATCGATGGTGAACAATCGAATCTATCAGTTGAAGCACGATTGGCCCGTTTTGTAAACAAGTGCAAAGTTAAAAATTTTCAGGTGCATTCCGAGCGAACAAAATTGCCCAATTAGAGATTTAACTGCGACGTTCTACGATATAATCAACGTCACTTCACTCGCCATGGCTATAATCTTGTTACAACTGGTTACAACACACGCCAGAGAACAATAAGTTATATTTTGTTCCCTAATGACAACTATAAGAATAACGAGGAGGGCCACAGACTCGCTGGTTCATATCGATCTGAAATATTCGACTGGCTGAGAAATCGGGTCCAGTAAGCCCGTTTCACAGATCGATCCCAGTAGCCCCGCTGCGTTTACCATACCGGGCTGATCCTTCAGATCGATTTGAGATCGATTGGTAAACTTAGTGATAATGTCATAACTGGGATCAACCAGAGTATTTCATTGTTTGGTTTTCGCATAAAGCGTCACTTTGTCGATTTGGTGGAATATTATTTAAACCCTACACCATACAGGGTGTAACAGAAAGATACGGCCGAACTTTCAGAGCACTTTCCTCACACGTAGAAGAAGAAAATATATTATATGGGTCCGGGAACGCTTTAATTCCATATTACAAGTATTTTCAACAACAACTCTTCATAGCATATTTATCACGGGAAACACATTGGAATAGAAAGTACCGGCGAACCGCAAGAAACTATTTATAATAAATGTTTAGCATGCTCCTCTCCAGCATCATGACACCGTCGCATTGAATCCCAGATGCGCTGATGTATCCCTGGACAACTTCGTATGGTTTTGCAGCCTTCGTATTTGCTTCGCCTAGTATTCGCTTAGAAAGCATTGTAATATATGCTGGTACACTCTGGTCGTGAACGTTTCCAATTATTAATTTACTATGAAGTGTTCTATAAAATGAGCTCCAACACGGAAAGAGGCCTTCGTTTTCCTTACCCTTGCCTTACTCTTCTTACGTATTTACTTAAGATTTCCTTACCCAGATCCGTATAACATATTTTCTTCTTCTTGCACGAGTGAGAAAAATGTCCTGAAAATCTGACCAAACCTTTTTGTCACCCTCTGTATGTATATATGTACAGAGAGAGACAAAGCAAAAGAAAAATCACAGTGTAACAGATGAGAAGTTTTAACCAAACAAATCAATCACCATCGGCAGTCACCTTTTTACTGCATCTATCCTTTCTCTCCTGACAGCTAGCCGTAACTAACATTTCTATGACGAGCTTCATGGTTAGCCTGGTATATTCAATCTTCGGTCACCTTCGGTAATTCTTCTCATACGTTCATCCTTCAATAAATCAACTACTACTTATCCTACTATATTCAACTACTGTCATTTAATCTTCTTAGAATCGTCACCATATTTCTTTTCTCTCCAGTTCTTCATAACTTCACTTTTCATGATTATCTCCGTCCACTTGATCTCCATCATTTCTCCTTGCGGTAGATATCCATCGCGATTTCTTCTTCGCCACTAAGCTGTTCTGTTCATGATTCACTGCCGTACAAGAGCAGCTATCACAACCGCGTGCTCCATATATGTTTTACTTAAGTGCTTTAGATTTACTTAACAGGCATTAAACGAACCAAAAAATTGAGGTTTAATATATTCTGGTCTGTTAATTGTTGGGGGTGACCGACAGCTGAGGTGATTTTCGGCAATAAGAAAGGATGGGTATGGAAAATCTGGATTTTCGGGGAATGGAGGAACAGTGGAAAGACATCCAGCGCTGACATCAGCCTACTATTAGCGAAATTCTTCGAGGTGGCCACACTTGAACGTCCCATCCAACAAATGGAATGCAGCGACATAAAAAAAACTCTCTACAAGGACCCTTTTTAGGCGTCAGGATTCCGCTAATAAATATCTCCACTACCGTTGAGATTAGAACCTGGACTCTCGACATGAGAAAGAAGTACTCCACCCACACTGTACTACACTATTTGATTTCAACTAGCAATATATTCTTATTGCCCTTGTAGACAGTACTTCAACAATTTCTCGTAAAATAGAGGGAAAAGGAAAGATAACGGATGAAAAGATGGTACTACTACAATACAAAGCTCACTTATCAGCCCCTCTCTTTAACTATCCTTAAACCTGTGCCTTTTTTTAATGGAGGTTCGAACGAAAATGCGTAAGTTATTAGAAATATGTACTAAATTCTACCCTTTTCTTTGTCTCGTTTAAATAATATCACACACCTATTAATTATATGCCTCGGACATCCAATGACAAAATTGAAGAGCAAGAAATGGAGATAAATTCTTTAATATATCTTTAGGGATTTTTTTTAGCCATCCTAGACGACTGAACTTGTATTGAATTACATCAGTTTGACATACATATCGCAGTTACACGACAATGACTAAAACATTCGATGGTAAGGAGGTGATACTTCATTTATATTCAATACTATTGGTAATGATCGCTTCTTATAATTATTTTGAAGAAAATGGCCTTTGCATAAGAGAGAATTTTTTCCATGTTCAACCGACTCTCTTTTTTGATACCAAAAATGTTATTTTCAGCCCTAAAAGGGAATAAAATGCTGATGATATATATGGTTTCCCTGTTCTTATCAGTTGGAGCAGCAGAAGTTCAACACACATCAAGTGGAGAATAGCCCAAACTAAGAAGGCATTCGTGGGAAAAATGAAAACTACTGCCCTCAAAGAATATACGATACAAACCAGGAAACAATATGAGAAAGCATTCGTGTGGAGCGTAGCACTCTATAGATCTGAAGCATGGACCATTGAAAAAGCTGACCAGAAAAGACTAAACGCCTTTGAAACCTGGAGGAGGATGCTGAATATGAAATGGACGGACAAAATAAGAAATGATAAATTGTACGGAGGAATGGAAGAGGAAAGGTCCAAATATAACACGTTAAAGAACAAAAGAACAAAATGGACTGGAAGTACCCTGAGACACAATGAGTTTGTGAAGAACATAATTGAAGGTGAAATAGAGGGAAAAGTCCTCAGAGGAAGGCCTAGGAATAAGTTCATGGACCAAATAAAGAGAAAAGTATGTAAGAAGAGAAACCAGGAGGTAAGAGAACTAGCATTAACTAGTGAAGGGTGGAGGGCTGTAGTCAACCAATCTTAGGATTGAACAAAAAATGAATGAATAAATCCACTGAAGGATGCAGAATTCTAGCCAAAATGTGAATAAAGTGACGTTTAAGTCATTTTTTGCTGGAGTCGCGTTAACGCTGGTGTTCTTAAACCCCCTTTCGCACGCCATTGAAGAGGCTGACACGGTAGTATGTGGGCGCAGATTAATGAAGACGGGATCTCGGCCCACAAATTTTCGCATCACATGCATCTCGCGCTCGAATTTGATTCGAGCGCGAGGCTCATGAATAATACAGATACGGCATTCTGGGAAGAGAAACGAGGTGTTTTCGGGAGTGAAGGGTGGGGGTTGAGACGTTATTTTCTTTGATGCCTCCACGGGCCCCTTAAAGCAAGCCAACGTCCGATGCTTGGGTAAATGAGTAGGGGCTAGTGAGCTATTTTTTTACGGAACTAGCGTGGATTTACTCGGATAAGGGGCGCACAAACGGTCGACATAAGGCAGTTTGAGTGATGTATCATTTCACCCGGAAATCAATGAATTTGGTATAATTTAAGAGAAAAATATCTCACCCTTTCAATCATATCAAGATATCAGTCTCTCTCTGAACTAATTTCCGAGATTTTTTTCGAGAAAAACAGCTTTATTAGATGGGAAATAGTACGTGTATGAATTCAAAGAGACCTAATTTGAAACATAAGTTATTTTTAACACCTACATCTCATTAAAAAATGAACAGTGAACTTCTTGCATGTTTTCTCGACTTTTTAACAAATAAATTATATTGTCACTGGAGTAATTTTTTTCAGAATCACAAAAAAACCTTCGGTAGTGGAAGAGTTTCAAACGAACCACGTGAACAAAAATGAGTCAAATTGAATACATACGTTGACATTTTTTATTTAACTACTTAGAATTTAAGTCATATAAAAGTACCAGGTTGCACCATTAAAATGCATTGTTAAATGTATGCTTCCTACAGCTGCTTCAATGAAAACGAATGATTAGAAAGAGATATTTCAGAGATACCTTATTTAAAAAATGAGTAAATTTGAACGGATAGTTATCTTAAAAAAATATCAATTAGTAGTTTTTGTGTTATCTCAACTATATTTGAAAATGAACCATTTTGTCACCGAAGTCATTTTTCAGGATTTCAAAAATCCTTCGTTGTAAAGGAATTTAAACGTACCGCGTAAATAACATGAGTCAAGTTAAAGACCTATATAAATATTTTTATTTGGTTGCATAAAATTTCCGCCATATAAAAATATATTATCGCACCATTAATAATGCAATATTTTATTAATGCTTCCTTCATCTGCAGTAATTAAAACGTATTTATTTTTTAAATGTATCTTTACCACCCAGAATACAGCACATTTGGGCAATAAATGTCGGGTGAATAACAATAACAACAGACGAACACAAACATCCATGCTCTGAGTTATAACAATTCCACCCAGGCGGGAATTTCACCCAAGACCCCCGATTTCGCAGGCGAGCGCTTTACCCCATCGCCAACGGAGCAGCTCAAATATATTCTCCATTATGACTAGGATAGTATCTCAATCAAACTACATTTAACATCCAAAAATTCATTTCTAGCATAATCCATTTAGAACTTCGCCATCCGCATCCCATCTAATTCCGCTACACACCATGAATGAACATGAAGCAGAATACATTTCTAATAGAGATTATGCATTGTGTCATAAATGATGTGCCTTCATTTTTATTTTCAAAGTAGGAAGAATAAAACGGACGGATTGG
Source organism: Ceriagrion tenellum (assembly GCA_963169105.1). NCBI lineage: Eukaryota > Metazoa > Arthropoda > Insecta > Odonata > Coenagrionidae > Ceriagrion > Ceriagrion tenellum. The sequence continues at coordinate 56,451,735 of OY720641.1, forward strand.
CTATGCTTTAGTAAACTTTATTATTTCACCCAAATACTTATTCTATCGCATGACCTCGATACTACCTTACATTATCATGATGATGGCATCCCATAGAGAGCCACTGGACATATAAGTAAAATGTTTGTGCGGTAAAAATCATCTCAGCCAAATTTCATCAAGAACCCGATTCCATTAAGTAATGATAGAAAAAGATTAAAATAATCAGACTTGTCAAATAATTATTCCTTAAGATATGTCGCCTTAAAGACCAAGCTTAGCTAAAAAATGAATGATTCCTCCAATTATATGTGCTAAATATAATTTCAATGAAATGCATGCTAAAGAACCACTTGCTATAGGCAAAGAAGGATACAAGAGGAAGGTGCAAGAATGGGAGTTACGCAAGTTAAATTAGTTTTATGCGTAACAATGTTTTATTTTTATTGCATCTCTAAAAGTGTCTTCCAAAATCGCTGGCGACACACATTTTAGTTGGGTGCCCATATAAACACGAATTTTTAGGTATGAATTAAATCTTTTCAAGTGCTTTAAAATTCCTACGGTTGTGAATCAATAGCTTCATTCCCGTATTCTGCTAAAAACTTAAGAGAACCTCAGTCGCTAAAAGTGCAGTAGGACATAAACGAAAAAGTCGCTATTCTAGAACGGAAAAACCATAACAAATCACAATGAAGCTCATGTATAGGAAAGGTTTGTCACGCAACGCAGAAACATATGTTTCGCCTGTCACATCTCAATGTCCCACGCGATACTAAATTTGCTTATCTTATTTAAACGCGGAATCTCAACTCACAATATCCCGCAAATACGGGACGGAAGCGCTGCCATACGTTTTTCATTTACACCGCGCTCACAAAACTCGGGAGCGGAAGGGAAAGCAAGTATGCTCTTTTGTGTGCGAGGAAACGTGCGGGCCACCTGGCAACTCAGCCTACCTCATTCCCGAAGAAGAAAAAAAAAAGAAAAATGTTAAAGACAGAGTCCTCATCCACGCCGAGGCTGCCTCTTACACACTCCCAAGATCCCCAACTGCTTCCCTATCCTTGCTGACGAGATTTTATGCCGCCCAGGAAGAAGCGGCAGCAGACGCCCCCAGTTTATTTCTCATTACCCTTTGTTGCCTTGATGACACGACGGCGAGGAGGATTGTAATTCGCCAACACGTGGGGAAGGCGGGAGAATGAGCCAGGCAGAGGCGGGAAAATTACAGCGACACTCCGCGAGGCGTGGCGGAAGAGGGAACCAGCAAGTGAACACAGCTATCTGCTTTTTTTTGGCCTCCCTTCCGAACCCACACATCAGAGCCATCCTTTGCTTCCCTCTTCCTTCTGAACGAGGAAATCCGAACGCCCTTCTGCCAAGTTTAAACTAACATCAAACATACACACTAAAATCAAAGGAAATGCATTCATGCTCCCTATAGCGCATGGATTTTCATAACGCTTTGGCTGGCGGGCCAAAGGTATTTTGTGAAATATGACTTCCGCAGGCCATAGGACACCAATATTTTTTTCGGTCGAATGCGTTTGATTAGAATTGAAGGAATGAGTAAAAGCATGCACCAATGAAAGAGATTAAATTCACCAAGGAAAACGATTTCACTTGACCGTGATTTGAACTCGCATCTCTCAATTATCGGATAGGTTTGTTATTCAGTTACACGTTTCTAGTAGAGATTATTTTTTAATTATCAAAGAAACTCCTCTTAGGTTCATTTTCGCCATTCAAATGATGATCACAAGGATATTTAATAAAAGTCTGTGGGAAGACAATTAGTAAAGTAATTTCTTCAGCTTTATTTTGTGGGTCAGTAAGAATTTGCCAATGGACGAAAGTTTGTGTGTTCCTTTTGAAGATTTATTATCTTCATTAACTTTGAGCTTTCATCTCCTGCATTCGCAGCTATTCGCAGAAAAATTCAGAAGTATGCACGTTATTTCAAACGAAATTAGAATAACTGCGCATTTACCTCTCTCAGTTTTGGTTATCTTGCACGAATATCCTACTTCAATTTCCGCATTTACCTCTCGTCGCTGTCATTTGGCAGCCATAAGAACTACGAGTCCCTCCAGTAATTGCGTATATTAGTGCGTCGAAACATACGAACCAACGCATTCCTTCCTGATTGGAGGTTATCATGCAGTGATTATCTTCATAAATCAAGACGGGCGCCATACTTTCAGAATTACGTTAATGCTGTATAGGTTTTCGCTGTAAGTGTTATCTTTAAATTATCTCATTCTCAGAAAATATATTTCTCTTCAATTACAATCATGAAAAAGAATTATGAGAATCATTGCTCATAAATCTCAGTACTTCCATTCGTCTCCATTATTTCATTCATTAAATTAATTACCATTAGGACATTTATGTATCTATAAAGTACTCAAGCTATTTTATGTAAGAAGTGGCAACAAACAGCGCGTAAATATAAAATGTTCTTCACGAAGAACATATTATAATTTACGCGCTATATATTGTTGCAATTTGAAAACGAAACAAAACTTTCTTTAAAAGATGTTTCTAACGTATGGGTCCAAATATGTACAATCTGCCACTAGTTAGCATAAAAGCTAAAAGTATTAATTAAATTCAAACGGCTATACAACAGTTATTCACTCAACTAGATGCAGAATATTTATTTAATAACACTGGTTAAATTCATTATAATTTTGCCTATATTTCTCGCTGATAATTAATTGTTTAGGTTAAGCGTATTATACTGCTTTAAAGTCAAGGCCTATTATTACTTTGAAGGAAGTCTCAACTCAGTTGTCTCTTAGAGGCTACCTCAAGCTTTCCTATTTTATGGTCCTATAAATTGTTGTTTAATAGTTGTATTCTGGAAAGTAAATAAATTATTACTATATATATTTTATATATTATTATATAATTGTAAATGCTCCTTTCCTTCATAAATGTTCAACTATTTCAATAACTTTAGCCTTTCTTATGCTTAATCAACTATATTATTTAGAAATTAAAGGAAAAATAAGTCTGTTTCGCAACATTCGCTATTACACCACCATTCGTTGTAGATGGAAATGGGTCATGTAATTCCTCCTCCACCCTCACCCTACTGGCGAATCCGAACGTCCGCGTCCCCACCTCCGTCCTAAATCGTTCCTCTAAAGTGGAGAAATCTCACTGCTGGTGTATATTTGGAGGCAAAAACTCCAGCCCGCGCCCGTCAGACACAACAATATATGCGCCGTGAGGGAGCTCCAAGAGGGGCGAGGGAGAATTCCAACTTTTGACGGTAGGCGGGCCACTGGGCGTGGGAAGGGGATCAAAAATTGTTCGCAGGGGGAGTATGGAGGAGGTTGTGAGGGAGGAAAGAAGATGTGGCATAGGGAAGGGAGGTGGACTACCGCCACATCCCTACGTCTGGTAAGTGAATCTTGGCGAGATTGAAGTGCCAGTGGTCGGGGCGAAATGAGATGAAACAAGAAGCCGTTTCATTTCACAGGATCCCACGTTTTCCTTGACTCCGGCGCCTAAGCTCGCCTTTTTTATCTCAATTTCATCACCCGTGTATCTTTTTTGTTATTCTTTATAATTTTACTTATATTTTTCTTCAAAAGAGGGACATTTATTCGCAAACCGGTGCTGTCTTCATGGAAATCGTGGCAAAAACGGAGGCTAAAAACATTGGCTGTCCATCCGGAAGAACATGGTTTAAATCCAGGGAGGTTGTAGGTTGATTCTTCCGTTTTCCGGAGTTTCTACCGCGTTGCTTCATCTTGAGGACTATCTTGCATCTTGCTATCCTGTAGGCGAAATATTCTCATAAAGATGAAACAACGCGGCGCAAACGGAATAATTAGCCTTCATTCAAACCCCTCGAAAGACTGAATCACAACCAGGTAGGATGTGTTTAAACCCTTCTGAATAATCTCGATCACCTAACTACGAAGTCACGCGGTAAAACGACGAACGGTTGGAGATATTGGAGAGTTTCAACCTTTCGGCTGGGTAACTCAACTATCTAATATGTAGTTTATTTCCTCTATAATAACGAAATTCAACTGAATCAACTACATTCCCCCGAAAACTAGATCTATAAGGCAGCGAATGATGTTTGAGAGTGGTTAAATAAACGATTATTTCTAAACAGGGACAGTGAAACAGATTTGAGAAATACAAAGATTTAGATAGAAGGTAAGCTTCCACATTAGAGGCACATTATATGGTAAAAATGATAGTCAAGTACATTTTTTTGGTGGAATAAGTATATATTGTGCAAAGTTACTTAGCATCTGATGATGCCCAAATAGGCGAAACCGGTTGTGCCCTTTAAAATTGAACAAAGTAGAATGTATTAAATTACAAGTGTATGTCCAAATGTATTAACATGCATAAGTCCCGCAAAGTTACGCTCGATAGTATTCAAGTTATCATGAGGCGGAGATTTTTTGGTGGAACCCTGCCTTATTTTTGACTACAGATTCATGTCAATTCCCCTTTCCGAACTGGAAAATCACTTGGCAAAGTTAACAAAGAGTAGGCGTTTACAAAGAGTAAGAATTTTTACTGCTTCTAGCTCCAGGTTTATTTCCACTCTGATTCTATTCCCCTATCGGTTTCTTTTATCAACCCATCCACTTTAACTTAATGGCACAGATGATCAAAGTAAGGGTTGCCAACTTGAATAGTCCACCGAACGGTTTTATTATTAGAGCATAGATATAGTATGTGAAGAACATAAGTGAAGGCAAAATAGAGGAAAATGTCCCCGGAGGAAGACCCAAGAATAAGTTTATTGATCAAATAACGAGGGAAGTACATAAGATGAGATACCGGGAGGTAAAGGAACTAGAATTGGATAGGGATAGGTGGAGGGCTGCAATCAGCCAATCTTAGAATTGAAGAAACAGTTATGAGATTTATGTTGCTTACATTACTAACACTAATCCGCAGTATGGTTCGAATTTAATCTATACTTGAGCTCGTAAACGTATTTTACGAATACTAACGTATCATAATGGATTAGACTATGATAGTTACATAATTAAATTAGTCCGGAAAACAATGGTTTAGAATATCTTTTTTTTGGCAAACGGCTGGAGACGATGATAGGTGACATGGATACTTCATAAAAAACTATTAATCAAACGGTAATCCAGACATTGAATTCGCTGTATAAGCTTGGTTATATCATTTATACTATCCATTAGTCAATTTGTTAGAATATATATTACATGATAGCAATTGTTAGAATATATATTACATGATAGCCATTGTTAGAATATATATTACATGATAGCCATTGTTAGAATATATATTACATGATAATTTACGTATATAATGGGAAGCTGCAACTACTGACCATTTTATTACTAGTACTAGTCGAAACTGACTATACGTTTAGTAATTTTGCAACATTTTCACAATTTTCACATCTCAATGCGTACACACAATAACATTAATCAATATCACTGGTAGTTTTCACACCAAAGTTACATAAGGCGTAGGTCATGTTATGGTGAAAATTTACTGCCTACCGCCGCCACTCACACTTGAGGTGGCGTTCTGTACATGTAGAAGTAGTTTTTTCGAATAGCAGAATTCCAATTTACCCCGCAGCGATGTTTTTATTTTTTTAAATTTTTCATTTCCGTAAAAAAATATTACTTTTTCCACGACGCCTGCATCGCTCTGCGGCGTGTGTTAGAAACACCTTCGGAAGTGACGTCCTTTTCATGTTCACCACTTCCTGTCAATTTATTTTTCGACGTGGACTGCGGACAATGGACACTAATTGGCGCCACCGAGCGGGTGACTACGTTTATTTTTTTATCAGCAAGTCAATAAAAGTCTGCTTTGTCTGGAGGTAACTTCTTTGAATATTGTACCTCACCCCCATGATGCGGACTTCTTTGTAACACATGACAGTCTGACTGGAAACTGTATCTCACTCCGCATTCGCATGCTAATACCCCCGCCAAACATTCATAAAATGGCCTAATTAAGTGAAAATTTTTTTATCTCCTCTCGGGCGATGTTAGTGTTTGATTGGCACAGGCGGTGACTCAAGACTAAAATAAAAACGCGCACGCAAATGAAGACCATTTAATAATCTCTACTTTTTTATTAGCACTCATTTGAGATTCCTCGATTCCAGGCGTGAGAATACTACTAACTTCTCCGCAGCTGTTATTTCACCAACCATCCTCACCAACTGATTGCGTATGACAAACTAGTAGAAGAATAAAATGAGTATTGTCGTATCGTGACTGAACGATTTTTTTCCCATTTTGAGTGCAGGGATTTGAGCCCCGGCGGTGGGATTTGTCTGAGGTAACTTGTCCCTACTTGGGTACTGTGAGGAGAATGTAGTCCGGAGAAGAAAACTAAACAGACTTTGTGCACTGTTCCGCACACTTAAAAGGGAGAAAGCATGAGGGGAACTGCGACAGAAGGTTGAACACCCGAACTACATCGGTAGGAATGGTCATCGATAGAAGGTGAAAAATCGGTCACAAAGGACCAATGTAAAAAAGTTTTCATTCCTCAACAGGGCGATTGCAGATTGGAATAGCCTTCCTGCAGAAGCGCTTGCGCCCTTTTCTGGAAATATAAATGTTTTCAAGAATAGGTGCAGAAATTTATTTTGGACGATAGATTCATTGTTAATTTTCATTTTTTATATCGATGTCTGATTTGATGATTTAATTTTGGTGATTGGTTAAACGTCTGCTTTACATTAGTTTACTATTTTCACCTGGCAAATAGCCATCGTGACTCTTTTGGTTAATAATAATATAATCCGCGAATTTCAGCCCATTGAAGAGCATCTTAAACCGTGGACATCTTGGCGGCTTTTGTTGAAAGACTAAGCTGATTCTGATCTCAGATTCTTCTACATCTCTCCACCACAAACATTCTTACCATTACCAACCCACTCTTTTAACTGTTATGATGCAAGTTACCCAACTGTGTTTTATTTCTGATGAACATGTAAACATCTTAGTTAATGCAACAGTCGGATTTGAGTAAACAATCTTTCTCCAGAGATTTTCATCGAGTTGATTTTTTTCATTCATTTTTGTGTTTGAAATATATACTTATAATATCAAAATAAGATTTTACTGAAAGAGTTCACTTTTTAGCACTATATTTTCAAATGCACATAAATATATAGAGTTTACGGTGTTAACGATGAATTAAGGAGGATTTATTCATAAATTTAGAAATAAGCCATTATGTTTTGCCTTGAATTCCGAAATAACCAGCCAACTAACGAAAAAAATTAATAATTGGGCAAATAAAGTGCTCGCAAGTTACTTTGAAGTAGTGCTACATACTGCAAACATTTTCGTCAGCAATAATTATAAGCCGGTAATAAAAATTTTGTTTCTATTAGTTATTTGGGGATTCCCAACAATTCGTCATACACGTGGTCGATCATAAAAGGACAGATAATTACGAAGTAAAATAAAAATTGGTAAATCATTGAAGGGTTTATCGGCAATAGACGTGCGCCTAAGCGGTGGCAGTTGTATTTACGAATTTACACTCTCCGGCGGATCTTTTAGTTGACAATCCCCGGGTTTTCATAAAGTGATAAAGTGATTCTATGGAAGAACCGGGAGATTGTCAGCTATCAGTTTGAACCAGTTTATATCCAAAAATATGCTACGCTATGATACATCTTAATGTTACCAAGAAGAGCATGAGACTCCAGCGTGAAATGTTCGCTAATGACTACATTCAAGATCGGAACCTCAGTACCGAAAGATATTACCCCAGACACTAAAACAATCTCATTCTGATGGCAGTGAGGTAGCTTTGAAATGGCAGGGTACGAATTTATGATCGTGTCACTTACCTTGGAAGGGAAATATAAATATGGTTGATATAGCATGATAATTCAAAGCTTTCAGATTTTTTTAGAAGTCTCACAGAGAGATTTTAACCACATGGGTGAATTGTACATGATTTAGAAACATGTCGGCTTTTCCTAGTGAATAGACTGGATAAAAAACCTTGAATATCCCACCAAGTGGCTGTATTGTCCGGTACCAAAGTGTCGTAGGATAAGCCTACCATTTAGACCCTTATCTACCATAAAGATGATCGTAAACTTAGTCCTTGAAAGATTCGTAATGAACAACATTGCTTTCTGAAAGAAGCCCGGGACATATTCCTCCGTGCATGCATTTCTTATTATTCTGCAATCGATAGTATTCGTGGTAGCAAGTAAGGATCTCATGATTAAGCATTCTGCTTCTGGCACAAACGGGGGATGATAAATTACACCTACTCTCCGCGGTCACGGATAAAATAAATTAAAATACGTAACAGCCGTGAATAATGAAAAATTAAAAAAGAAAGATATCTGAGAGTTAAATTTTCTTACCTTATACGTTCCCAGGTCTTCCACGACGCAAGTTAGGGTTGCATCTCTGCCCACACTTATTGTCACGTTGGATATTGGCTCAGCAAATTTGGGGACATCTGAAGTGAGAAGAAGAATGGTGTAAGTTAAAGAAAAAGTGTAATTCATTATTACAGCAAAACCTGCCACGGCGGCCATCTCCCTTGAGTGGTCACCTCTATAAGCTGTAGTGTTTCAGAAGTGAATTTCCCATACAGCCAAGGCAATGCCATAAACGGTATTATCCTATGGTATGAATGGAGTTATAACTTACCTTAAATTAGGTAAATTAGACCTCTATTACGTGGTCACCTCCTGAAACGATCATTATTTCATGGATCCGGTGGTGGCATTTTCACTACAGTTAATTAGTTAAAATAGCAGGGCATCGAAATCCAGAATGTGCTATAAATTGATCTGTGAACTGACCAGTGGAATTTTAAGGTTATTTTTAATAATTAACATGAAACTCCAGAAAGTTGAACCGCGTATTATCTCTTTATTTCATGAATAATACAGGTTTCACTATATTGGTAACAAAATTATTATTTCCTCACTCAATCAAGCAATGTAAAATCACAAATACTTTGGTTAGGTAACCTTCGGTAGTGATATCTTGCTGATGAGTCTTATAAGTTTCAAATAAATGATAAGGCCTATTCAGAAATATACTACTAGATAGGTACTTGGGCTCAGTATGAGGACTGGTGGCCAGTATGTGATTTTACACGGATATAGGCCTATTACTTAAATAAATAAATTTAAAACCACTAATACTCTGGTATGGTAACCTTAGGTAGAGATTTGACAGATACAATAGAAAACACAAAAAAATGGTAGACCCTTGTAGAAATAAACGACTACTGTCCGTTAAAAAAGTCGACTCGGAAAATATCGTAAAAGTGTAGATAAGGTTACAAAATTTTTTTACAAACATTAGTAAACGTAGAAATAATTGTTCTATCGTATGAATTTTATTTTGTTAAAATCGGCTGACCCTACTTGAAGATACAGCGTCCTAAACTCAACGGACTCGACTTTATTAATGGACATAGGTGCTTGGACTCATCATTAGGGTAAGTGACCTAAAGGATATTTTACATAAGAGCAGGCCTAAAATAATAGCGAAAAAATGCAGAAAATAGCCATGAATATGATTACTGCCATAAACACGATAGTCGAGACATCAGGACTGCTTACTTAAGGCTTATCATCATGTGGTTACACTGAGATGAGTACATGTTGCGGCGGCCTGCTTAAATTTATTTGTTTTTGTACTCATTTTGTCTTAATCAGTGCCTTAATTGACAACAAATTGAATGATTAGCCGATGAAAATGTAACTATGTCATAATCCATTTCAGATTTCAGATTCATATGGGTCTTTGGATAAGAAAATGGTTTACTGCACTTGTTCCAATTGATTGTATCATTTTGAACAGTCAGAGCTATTGAAATACCATTAACCTACATTAACTACTGATATGTATAACGTTTTTTCACGAAAACCACGAACCCTCGTGAGCCACGCACAATAAATTTGATAATGAATTCCGTGAAAAAGCTTTACCGCGCATCGTTTTAGTTCAGCGATTTAGAGGTTGGTGAAAGGCAATGGCGAGTAAGGTTATTAATGAGACCATCTCATTTTCTCTCTGCACATGATGCAGATAAACAGCATTTCGCCGGATAGCAGTTTTTAAAGCCGAGCGCCCCGTCGACCCTGTCAAGTATCCCCGTCCACGACGCGCACCCGATTTTTAATGCCAATATTCAGGGAAAAACGTGCGCGCCATACACGCGTAGTTGAAATTGGTATATAGAGCGTAGCAGCTAGCAATATATGATTTTCTCGGAAACTAAGTAAGAGAAAATGAGGAATCTTATCCCTCGACAACATTCATTAACATACACCACAACTTTATTCGTTAGAGGCAGTAAGGCTATAACATGCGTGGATTATACACCTCTATGAATCCGTGCCTAATGAGAAATGTTTTGCTTCAGTAACCATGACGGCGTGTCATGCTGAGGCGGAAAGATCCACGTAAAGAGTGCTTGTAAGGCAAGAAGTGTTTTGCTGCTCAAGTCGCTACGCGCGAATGGAAACACACCAGTAAAAACCTTGCGCCACAAGCAACAAATTTCGGATACAAGAATGCAGACACATTTACATATTGCTTCACGTGGTTCAGTTTAGGAATGTGCATTAATTATCATAAAGAACAGATACTTAGTTAACCTCTTAGGTTAAACTTGTCGAGTATCACGCTGCCATGACTAGGAGAATTTTCTATTTGAATGGAAAAACATTTAGGCTGAAAGCAATGTATCTTTTTCCTCGGTGTAAATACGAAAACAGCAAATCTATTTGAAAAAAGATAAAAAAATTTCTCAGGATGAGAAAACTGACCATAAGCCTTGTGAACCAGTCATTTCTCAGACTCTTTGTGAATCTGACGCTCTGACTTAATTGAGTTGGAAATGTACTATTTTGCAAATTATATGGCTTTCTTAATAATAAAACAAAAAAGCAGCAGTTCCTGTGGAGTAAATTTCGATGCTTTAATTGGTCGGAAGAAGATATTTGGGTTTGGTCACTAATTTTCAGATACTCGTAAATTACTTTTAAAAGATAGAAGAGAATAGAGTAGAATATTTATTGATATTCCTGGGGTCATGCCCCTTAAGAAAAAAATTACACGCTAGGTAATGCAATTTAGGGAGAAAAAAATAAAAATGAAAAGTATAAGAGTCGAAGATGAATGGTTGTATGATACATTACATTTTTACATAGAAATAGTACTAAACAAATAATAATATTAAAGTCTTAAAAACAGGAGGGCTTGTATAAAACAGTGTATGGGGGTAAATGAGGCAAAAGAGGTTTGCAAGGATAGGTCAGTATGGAGGAAATTATTGAAGCAGAGTTAGGTGTACAATTATGTATTAATGAGTGAAACATTTTGACTGTGCCTACCCCGAAAGGGAACGGCGTGATAAGTATGAATGTATGTAAAAATAAAAAAGTTTACAAGTATGCAAGGTAAAGTGCAATGTGTTACACATAATGAAGTTAGGAATTTAGCAAAAATATTCATGATATATAGATGCTCCTACAAAATTAAGAATCAGAAAGTAATACATAATAATATTTCATTTTGAATGTTGAGAGAGAGGGACCATTTTTAATATGTTTTGGTAGATAGTTCCACAGGTGACACACAGTTACGATAAATGAATTTTGGAACAACTTATGATTAGGTAAAAAAAAATCTGAAATACATCTGGTACTCTTTTACTTGTGGATAGCTTGGTGACAAATAAGTCAAACAGATATTTTGGGGATATTTCATAGAACAAAGAATAAAAATAAAGACGTTTGCAATAGAATGTAATTACTTTAAAACAAATGAAGCCACGCACGCATGCCGATTTTAATTGCCTACACCATCGAAATCATCGTGAAAATTTATTGAAACTAGATTTCATAAATAAATCTCACATTCTCTGAGAATATTCTCTTATTCTTCTTTGCGCAATGTAGTTTGCCCTTCTATAGCTCTCCGTTAGAGGCAGGAAGCCTCTTTCCTCCTCCATCATAACCTTCAGCGAAGAATAAAATACCATCTTCACTGAATTAAAAATTTAAAACACTACATGAATTTTATAATAGAAAAAGTTCCCCCCAGCAAGATTATACAAGGATTTACAGCCCACCAAGTTAATGTGATAAGCTAATCCCACTACAAAATGATAATCTCGGAAAAAAGGGAGTCATGCATAACGAAATATCACAATTTTATCTTTACTCGCTAACCTTCGGAGAGATATTCTAAACATTGACAACGGCCATAAGTATAGGATTTGGATGTATTTTCGCTTTAAGATAACAATAATCTCATTTTAGTCGCAGCAGTAAAAATGATTTTCGTATTTCAATACGTGCAGTATTTTATTCTTCACAAGGGTGACAAAGCGTCGTTATAGGTGTTCCATCTAACTGCTAGCAACTCACAACATAGTCGCATGCACCGATTAACCCTACGTTTTCACATTAATTTCACAAATCGTCGCCTTGCAATGGAAAGATGGATCCATATAATATTTCTCAACCGATTGAAGAGGAAAAATCTCTCCAATCAGCTGGAATAACAAACGAGGACCGGTTAGAAAAAGTTCAGCTTTCAAAAAGAGTATCCTCTCGCAGAGGGAACATTTTGGTGCCCAGAGGTGGATTGAAAATGCCAAAAATTCACATGGAGAAACTTAAAAGAGGCTTCAGCTGAAGTATTATTTCAAAATTTACCGATTTTTTAAATGCACGCTTTGGAAGAGAAGGCCATTTGATTTTATTTCACCGCCTCTGGGAGACATATTCTGACAGTCGAATCCATGTCGTGTCCCCGCACAAACGGAAGGTTAGTAGTCAGCATCGACCACTCAGACGCCGGTGTCCACTGTTATCAGACGAGCCACACTGCTCTATCAAGGGAAGGTAGCTCTATCTAAGAGGGGAGAAACTTACTTTCACCTCCTCGGGCGAACTTTTCTGAACCCATAATAACCCATTTCCCACAGCACTCCCTCCATTCTCACACCACAGGGCGAACTTAGGAATAAACCAAACAATTTCGTCTCACATTTATTTTACAAACTTTGAGGGTTGTAAATCTGTGAGTCTTTCTGTATGTAAATTTTTCTCAAATTTTATATGAAGCTAGAGCTCAGATGACCTTTGCTGCTTTTCCATCAAGCTTGCTAAATGTATGTGAATTGGAATCTTTTATCTCATTTTCTCTCCAGTATACTCATATAATCACGCAGTGGGATGTAACATAGAGAAGAGTTATATTTATGTCTGTGATTAGGTTTATTTACGCCTATATGCCTTTTTTACATCAAATTTTACATGTTGGCAACGAAAATATCTCTCTTTCATAACTTTTAGTTCCTGATTCTCCCACGAGTGGGATAACATGTGAAATGACTGCACATGCTGAACAATAAATTCGGTGTGTAGAGGGTTAAAACAAAATTTTATCACTACTTGATTTTCAAGTAGCTCTGTTGATTGTATTGAATTGTTGCATATGTGCAGATTGTCATATGAGGACCCCAGAAGTCAAGGGGTCTAAGTAACAAAACCATTCTTTAGAGAAAATTCAAGTCAAAGTTGAAAATGTTTGGTACAACCCACTAAATAGTTAAGAGGCATTACCCTAGATAGCAGCACCTGTCAAGAAAATGAATTGGATCCCTTTACCGCCTAAAAGATTAATATTTTCACATCCCGTTACTGTACCTAGCTTATTTTTTTCAAAAATGTCACTTAGACCCCTTGACTTCTGGGATCCACATATATGTATCTCATACCTCTGTTTCCATTTTTACAATTGTATATGTAATGACCAGAAAAACTGAGACTAATTCTATGGTTTCTGTCAAACTTTTGTCAGAGGCCTAGGAGCCTATCAATTTTTATTAATCTATTAATGGTTCCTCTCTATATCACTTTTTAATTAAATTGTGTGTAAGTGCATCACGTCATGTATTCACCTTATTACCCCTTAGGGGTGTTGCACTTTCAGGAAATTAAAACATCAATACTGTTCATAATACATTTATATTTTTTCCATGCTATTTTCATGCATCACCCCTTTTCTCCTTTTTTATGGGAATAGCTTCAATTATTGTTTTTTATTATCCAACTTTTTTAAAACTCGCGCTTACCTATTGATGTATATTTACTTGATTTAATCACTTAATTTAGCCAATGTTCATTGGTTGCGCAAGGTATATCTCAACGATATTGTTTTGCCTTTTTCTATTTGCAGCAATAATTTCCTTTTAGTAAGTTAGAATATTTCATATTTATTATTGTAATTATGTTTCTTATTTATTTACTTAATAATTTTGCATTAAATTGAATAAATTCAAATTGATCTTTTTTTTTAAGATGTAAACACACATTAGGCTACTCTAGAAGGATGAATTAGCTTTCGCTTAGTTACTCTTACTCAGAACGAAAGAGAGTCTATCTATTGAGTCATGGATGAAGTAGAAGTGACAGAGGCGTTGACAATGTGGTCAAAAGAAAGAATTCATTTAAAAATCCTGTTTCACCCGCCTCAAAGCAATAACCAAGCCATGGGTACAACCTTTTGAGTGTACAAAAAGATGGGTACGACGTATACTCTACCAATTATACGATAATTAATGAAAACTGAGTGCCAACACTAGGGATGCCACAGGGCCACCGATATATTTGACTAATCGATGTTTTTTGGCCGAGACATCAAAAACATCGAGTAGTAAAATAATCGATTAAACATCGACTCGATGTTTTCAAAACATTCATCATCGGACGAATTTGAGAATAGGAGCGGGAAGTAATTAATTATTTGCCTGACAAATAAACGCACAATTTCGCTGTATCACAAACCTTTTGAGTAGGAAAACCAATACGTGGGTTTTCACATACCAGCAGTGTTTTATTTCGATAAGTTTAAGTAACACCAATTTTTACACATTACGGGTCAACACATTTAATGTATTTGTTTGTTATATTGACGGGAGATTACGTGGAATTTAGCAGTACTTATTCGCCTCAATCTCACTGCAACAAAGACGTTTATCTACCTATCTGTCCCTCCGACGATATCTCAAACCCTACCTCCTTATCGGACTCACCCTTCGTCGACCCACGAGGCAAGTGAGATGTATAGCGACCGAACCAAAAGCGGTGACAGCGCGACCTCTATCCGCGGACTCCGAAAAAAATACGCTCCTTCCGTGCGTTTTATCAGCGGCAGCCGGCGCTGATGAGGGCGGATGGCCGTGTTTTCGGGCTCTCCCCTCGCTCTTTGCGTGCTGAGCTGGCGACACACGCGACGACAGTCGTTGACGCTGTAAAACTTCCTCCATTCCCTCAAGAGGTGTCCACGAGGTGTCGACGCCGCCATAGGTCAAGAGCTGCCAACCGCTTAAAGACGGAAAATAGGGTGGGAGAGGGAGGAATGGAAGGGGGCCTGGATTTCGGGGACGGTGTGAGATAAAGAGGATCTGGGGGAGCGGAGACGGAGAATGTTAAGGAGGAGCTGCGAACATTTCAACCCTTTCGTTGCGGCATACTCGGCAACAGAGACATCGTCCCACCCCACTCCCCGGAGTTGAATAATGTATTGAAGCATTTTTAGCTTTCGCTCGTCATACAATCGATCGTTCTCCGTGATTAAGGCTTTCGACCAACGCTAGCAAGGATAGAAATTTAAATTTTTTTAGTGAAATACGTCTTCTAAATCTCTCTGACGATGGAGTAAGACGTGCAGAACGGGGACAGTGATGTAGCGTTTAAAAATTGATATATTCCCACTCTATAATGTTATAATATAACAACTAATGACACGATTTATAAAAATTAATTAAACAAATACTATTCCTCTTCTTCATTTCCTAGTATCACCACTTCGAACCGCGAGTAACAACTTGTTAGTTTTTTTGTCTTTCTCTTCTCCTCCAAAAATTTCTCCCTTATTTTGCTGCGGGGCCACCTATCGTCTGATCAGGTATTTTTGGCTAATTTTATCAATAGGATAAATAATCTTGATTCAGCAAATCTTGTGTATAGATACCAGCATCCTTGATATCCTTTTGCCTTTACCCGTTCTGTTATCGTTTTTAAGGTATTCTGTCTGAAGAACTTTTTTGTTAATCTTCAATCACTTACTCTTAAAATACTTTGTGATAACTTCAATCAACTACGCTATTGCTTAAGAAAATTTGTATAGACGCTATTAATGTTATTTGGTTACAGGAGACATTACAAAAATAACACTCAATGTACACATAATGGTTTGGCTTACATAGACTCTGATACAAAATTTACGGCATTTACACAGAATAATCATTAGCTGGACGGGAGCTGTTTCTTTCACTAGCAAGGACGTGAAAACAATAAACTAGGCTTATGATGCATTTAACTAAAACATTCAAGTATAATCAAAATAATTAAATACGATGTACATATTTCATATAACTTTGTGAACACGTTCCATGTATTTACACGTCTCTCAAAGAAAAATGAAACATTAAGTGGTGTTAATTTGTGGAAAAAGAACTGACACTAAGCTCACACAACTCAAACAAATCAAATCGGAATACACATAGAAGAGTGTTTCCGAAAACCTCACTATAATATATGAAAATTACATAATAACCAATTTTGTTAGTGATGGATGTTATATTAAGATTAATTTTTTCCTCCCAAACTTTACGTCACAACTACCGTCTTACTCCGGCAATACGTAGACCAGACAAAACGCGCTATCTCAAGCGTGTTTATGCTCGGAGGGTAGGAGAAGAAATAACAAAAAGAATGTCGGAAAGGGCGACGAAAGGGTCTTCCATTCCATCACTTCCATCACTTGAGACGGTGCCAGCGGTCAAAGGCGGAAACGATCCTCGCCTGAGGCGACTTTAAACTGGAGGAGTAGGAAGTGACGTCGCCGTCCCAATTGAATGATGATTGGATGTGGAAAGGAGCGGTGCGGGTGAGCGGGGGAAGGTGTGCCAGAGGGTGTAGAGAAGGGCGGAGAACGAGCCCTATCCCTCTGCGACACTGCGCTCAACTTATCGACTTCCCCGAGTTGAGGAAATGAACACGTCGCTTGCTCAAAATTCCAAGAAAACCGTACGTTCATTCGATCTTAAATAAAATTATTATGTACTCCTGTAAACTTACTAAAGTGAATTAACATCACAAGAGCATAAACATCTCGTAAAATGTACACAAACTGTAATTATACATACATTGAAAGCGATTTAAAATAATGGCAAAAGTAAAAAAACAAGCGGTGGTATATTCTGGTCCGTCTGGATAATCTGGTCATTAAGATATAATAAAAAAAGTAATAAAATACCAAGAAAAGCTGCACGCTTCGTTAAAATCTGCTACGAGCAAAAATATAGTGTTTCACAACTTTTAGATGGATTAAGGTGGGAGCCCCTGGAGACCCGGAGGCTACACGCTATGCTTAGGCTAGGTTTCTGAAAATATTATCATGACGCCTCACTTTATTTCTAGGTCTGACAGAGGCGATAAAATTATAGAGAGACATTTCCGAAAAGATAGGTACAAAAACTCTTTCTTTCCGCGCACAATAAGCGACCAAATAAAAACTGAGCTCCACTAAAAACATTCAATTATACACGTCACTATTTCACCTCCCAAAATCTTGTGCCATACATCTTATACGGCTGGTGTCCTAACACCCCCTACCACACGCCCATGTAGTGGCTTGCGGGGAAGTATGTAGATGTATATTATTTTTCAAAAAGTAATTCTCGTGCCTCGCTACACTCGATTATAAATAGTTAAGGATTTTAAACCGTCCTCCAGCTGATGATGATCGCACCACATTAATTATTCACTAAAATTCTTCCTTTTTATCAGATATACTCAAATAAAACTATCAAATTGTAAACTCGGACCAAGTGTACATTCAATTCTATCAAAATATCCATCAGCACTGCTGTAATTATAATGCATGAATGAATATACTCTGAAAATGGATGAAACACAATCAGCCAAAATGAAACAGTCAATAAAAAGATAAGAAGTCACTATTTTCACAAAAAATGGGTGAAAATTCTAATTTGGTAGAAATGCCGATTGCTGAGGCAACGCTTTTTTTATTTCACAAATCCGAAACCCTTTTCAATTTCATTCATGCAAACTGAGCAATGAGTGAAAATTCCCTCACTGAAATTAAATTAATTTTTTGAATAAATCGGTATAGCTTTTCAATCTTGTACCCTTTTGACGGAGAACTGATCAGTTATGTGATGACCTATGCTTTGTTGACCTGTTTTTTCGTGAATACCATAGTGAATTAGAGCTTGATGGCAATGAGTATTGAACAGTGACAGCATAACATATGTAATGCTATGCTTCGTTCCAAATGTGTTCAGGTATTTGAAAAAAATTGAAGTTATCAGGTTTAAATCACTGAAAAGTGTTCTTTTTAATTTAGTGTATCGTCCCACTTGAGGAAAGGAAGAAAAACAAGCATATTCATGGAACCTCTCCAAGTATAAGAAAGAGGCCATTTTTGCAGTAATCACCAATGGCATGTCATGCCCTTATAGCGTGGTAATAAAGTAATGCCTATCTAAACTCTACCGAGTGCAGAATTGAGCAATTTGCTAACATAAACTTGCAGAAGTACTTAAAGGAAATCTACATTTCCATATTCAACGACCAGCATAAATTTTTTTCTCTTATAAGACACAATTTATGGCTTGGCAGAAACACGGGCAAAAGACTCGAAAGAAAAAACATGGACGATTTTGATTATTGCGGAATGAATTTATTTTGCATCTGATTCGCTCGGTGAAGGTAAGGGAGGAAAGGTGATTATGCGTGCACAAACATAGGCATTTTTAGTTCCTTAAATAACAAACCCTTCACCTTTTATACGCCGGGATAAATATTCTGTTAGCGGAAGCACATTTTAATCTAGAGCCTGGGACACTAAAAAAAGCGTAATTTCATGAAGTTTTATTGAAAAATTTCATCCGCCGTCCCTTCCTGAAATCGTAAATTTTTCTGACTCGCGCGCGATAAAGATTAGATCGCACTAAATAAATTTTCATCATCGATAATTTCGGAGCCCTCCCACATTCGTGCCGCGCGAAAGCGTATATTTGACTTATCGGATGGCCTTTTCTTGGCGACCTCAAATTTATACTTTTCTCTTCGAATTTCAGCGAAACAGTTCTCTCTTGGTGGCAAGCGAGAATCATATAAATACCTTCCCGCCCCCCTGAGTTGCCTTTCACGGCAGGCACAGTCAAATGAGCTGAAAAGCACAACGCCGGGCCTAGGAACTTGCTCTGTTTTAAAAAGCAATTCAACCAAGTCTTTCTCAATTCACCCTTAAACTTTTTCCACAATTAATTTGTGGCGATCGTTTGAAATTGGGAATGAAATCGAAAATCCCGCCACCGAGGGATGCTCACCAGCGGTATTGTTTTGATTCATGACAATGTCCTCCCTCACGTTGCGCATTCGACAGGACAACTTTTGCAGAACTTAGACTGGGAACAATTCAACCACCCCGCATACAATTTGGACCTCTCTCCTAGTGACTTCCGTCTATTATTGCACCTGAAATCGAGCATTGATGTCATGTGGTTAAAAAATTACAACGAGATCAAATAACTCGTGGTACATGGTTGAGATCATAGACGGCACCTTTTTATGAGAGGGGTTTCCACACGCCTGTACCGGGCTATGAAAAGTGCCCGCAAATCGGTGGGAGTTGAGTAGAAAAATAGTTTAGGGTCTTAAGATTTTTTCGCAATAATTTCTTTTCTGAATATGTAATTATTTTCTACGACATGTCAAACGGAACTTACTTTCTGGATGTACCTCGTACGTTTAATGGTATATTTCGCGTTGCACCGTTTTTATGGACGACCGTTTCGCCGGCATTCCAGTTGGCTTCATCAGGTCCTAATGAACTGGAGAATTTTCTACAGCTATATTTGGGTTCTGGTCCGTTGAATGTCCGTTGAAATCTAGTGCGGAGCGCTCTGATATGCTGAGTCGGGTGGTCTTGGATTGTTAAATAAACTTTAAAAGTAGAGGAGAGCGGATGGCTATCTTTAGATTATTAGCGATTTCGATCACCTCCCGTAACATGGGAAGTACTTATTTACCTTGGCGATGATTATATTTCCTTTTCAATTGATTTCGGGGTCGGGTGCTGACCAAGAGTGTTCAGTAACAGCAACATGGCGAAATTGCTTCTTTTTGGTCGATCTCTGGTGTTCTTACATCCTATATTTAAGAGATCTCTAAGTTTGCAGATATGCGACTTTCCGCAGTATGTATCTCATATGTACCAGAAGATGTAGCTAATACGATGAAACGAAAATGAATGATTCGTTAAAAATAAAAGTTTGTGAAAAAATTACCAAGCTATTAAGATATTTCAAGTGATTTCAAGTTCAACTTACAGCAGCATGAGATAATAGCATTTTTTTTTCTCATATTAGGTAGAGGACATGGTTCCCTGTTGGTACCCAGAAGATGAATTAAATGGAAAGCACATCAAAGAAAAATTACTTCGATTTTCCACAATTTTTATTAAAATACCTAATTGGTTCCGATGTTACAACATCGTCTCCAGAGGTCGTGTAAGTAAGTAATGTCTAAATTCCACGAAGTAAAAACTTCACGTACATTGGCAAACACGTCTTATTACGGCGGAACCACCTAAAAGAATACTGCGCTTGGATTGGGAAGAATGGAGAGTAAGGACTTTTTGAGCGTGCGTGATACGAGAGTGTGAATATCGCGGAAAAAGAGTGAAAGTGATTTAGAGGAGGGAATGCGGACGAGAAGAATGGCTGCTATCGAAGAGGAAAGGCGGTGGCGTTTTGGGTTGTGGTGTAGAGGAGGGGGGTTGGAGGGTAGGGTGCAAGGAAAAAGGGGCGGTACCGGAAGGGAAGACAGAGGGAGAAAGATGAGGGGAAACATCTTGAAGGAGAAGAGAAATGGGCGGCCGAAGAATTACGAATGCCGAAGAAAGGGAACGAGAATTAGAGATGATACCGACAGTCCGACTGATAAACGGCTTTATTTGGATAAGGCTCGGTCCAAGAAGCGGGGGGCCTTCAAAAATGAGGGCAAAAGGTGGGGTGGGTCAAAGTTGCGGCCCCACCAGCCTTCTATCTCCTCCCAAAATTAGGCTAAAAATTCCCCTTATGTACATTGAAAATGTCGATCTTCGGATTAAAATATTTTGAATTAATTTTTCTCGCGGCCGTGTATTGCAAATATCGAAACTTGTAGCGAACGATCTCGAGTAAAATTTTCCCTGCTTAATCCATAGGAATTTTGAAACCTTCAGCGAACGAATTTGAGTCAAATTTTTCCACCACTGAAAATTGAAAATGTCGAATTTTGCGCCAGAAGATTTAAGTTCATTTTTTACGTCATAGTACTGGGGATATATTGAAAGTCGACATGGGCTATCCAAGGCATTTGGGATATATGCCGCACATAAATTTAATTAAAGAGAAAATTTGCATTCCTAATTCATTTTTTTTTTTGTGCTTGGGAGGTTTTTGGACAGGCCAAGCATAATGCACTTCACTACACTGATGACTCTAAGCACACGGAAAACCCATAAAGTTACACCGTCTGCTTGAGATTTAAAAAACAATCACATAGGGAATTTCAGAATACAAAACTTACAAATGACGAGAAAAAGCATGTAAGAGTTAGATCATAACAAAAACGACGTAGTTATTCATCTTGAGAGATAGATAAACACGTGTTTCAATCCAAAAACTATTTTACTCCACTGTATATAGTGCCGGCAAAATTATTTGAAGATGAAAAATAACTCATTGAACAATTAAGAATTCTTAAAACGGCGTGTAAATCTGAGGAATAACCTAAGATAGCAGTAAAATAATCTCAAAATTGTCGTCTCCTTCACAAAAACAATATTTTATCCACAACTTGTCGCCAAGGTTTGAGCTTCAAAAGAAAAAGTTTATATAGGGATTATTAACATTATATTCACTTCTTCATCGCAAACGTAACGTCAACCGTAAATTTTGGTTCAATAAAAACCACATTTCATTTGAAAGGGTTGCAGAAAAGAATGCTAGTAAAGATAAAATTTAGCCCTTACCTTTAATTTTGATCGCTTCAAAAGTTAATTCTGTGAGTAATTCACTAAAAAGGAGACAAAATTAAAGGTAATTTTGGATAGAAATACGTGCTGCAAGTTAGGATAATTTTCGAATTTTCAGTTTTCCTGTCCTCTTTAAATATTCATAAATTAGCCGCAGACTGGCAGCGCATATTACCAGACGCCTGCATTATTTTTTCCAACGCAGCCCACGTCACGAGCCAGGGCTGATTGGAGGGTCACCTTTTAGCTATTTGAATAAAAATAAAAATATAATTTATCAAGATTTTCATGAAGCATTCCAGGAATCCTAATACTCCCTCTTTCCATTATCTTCCACCATATACCACGCTAACCCAACGTTTGACTTTTCCCACCGTGTTCCCATTTCCTGCCATCACGTCTAAATACGTCCTTCATTCATTTTTCATTTCCTTAGAAAATCGGCTTCTTTAGAATTCCCTTCTCATTCTATCAGTTATAATACTTCCACTTTCGATCACTCTGAAATCCTTTAAGCTACGCACCTCTTCTTTCAGCATGCATTTAAACATTGTAAGACTACAAGATGACTCAGAGAATTGGAAAGAAAAACTGAATATTTGAGATAATAACCCAGAGGAAGGAACCACTAATGCAAGCTCAAGGTAAACTGTCATTCATATGCTGAATTTTTTGCGTCAATTTCTTCCATCACGAACAAAAGAAACACCGCAATTTTTACAACTTTTAGCATGGGCTTATCATGGATCCGGTATATATTCATGAAGATGTAGTGTTACATGTAAATTACCGCACAATGGGAGCAAACAACCCTTTTAAGAATTACATATCATATTAAAAAACACATTTTCTGAATATTTAGGAAACGACTGACGAAATATTACTAACGTTTAACAAGTATTTAAGCTCATTCTTTATCGCCTCACATCATCAGTGCAAATCAATTTTCAATGGACAATGATCATCTACAAGAGGTTGAGAGTCAAAGTTATCCTTTAAGGAGGCTTAAAATTACATTAAATAGGATAATTAGGTCATTGAATTGGGAAAGCTGAGTATTGGCCTATTGACTTTCAAGAGTATAGCGAGTCCACCACAGTTTTGGTTACACATGAATTGATACAAAAATTCACGAAGCGAAAGCATTCAGTAAGAATATCAGCAAATATAATCAAGAGACCTCATGTCCTTTATTACGGGCTAAACTGCTACCCCATATGTGTATACCAAATTATAACGCTGAGCGCCTTTACATTGTTTTGTTGTAACATTAAGTTGATTATGTACGTTTATAAAAATGTAAAGAAACCGAGTTTCATAAATTTTCTTTTTACTCGAAGCAATATCATTAATCTATCATTTTTTGCTTTTGAGGTTAAATATTAATTTTATTTATTGCTAGCCCAATTCACAATCTTAGATTTTTTATGACATACAAAAACTATCTTTGACATCTGCTAGTGGATCAAAAATTATTTTCCTTCCTATAGAATCGATGATTTATGCATAGCTATTACCAAAAGTGTCTATATTTTGATATTTTTTCATTTTCTCTAAGAATTTGATCACAAAGTGAGCGTCTTTCCATATTCTAAGCTTTGAGTAAATATTTACGAAAGCCGATCGACTGACGGCATAAAAGAGAATGATTTTGCAAACTGATAGGATGAGGTAAATATTTGAGCAAGGCTCGGAAGTCTAAAAAATATGTTTAAGCAAGATCGCAAAAGCTGAGGATGACTACGGCGCGCATGAACTCTTTAAGAAATAGAACCTCTTTCATGGGAGAGTATTCTTTGGTGAAACGACGAATTATAAATATTCAGATAGTCATCCGATGAAAAAGCTATCCAGGAGAAGCTAGGACAAGCTATGGCTTTAAAGGAAATTGTACACGTCGTCTCACTTTTAACTTGCAGCACAAAGCTGCGGCAGTTAATGTAAAAATGCTTGAGGTTGTGACAGTTAATTGATTAAAAATTATCTCCAGCTTGGCCTTCCTCGACAGTTTATATTCTAATGTCATCACACTCATGTACCTGATCAAAATACCATTTCTATTGGCAATGATAGGCTTTTGAAAAGACGACATCGCCACCACAGTTCAGGTCACAGTGCGGCGAACCATTCAGCAGAAAGTGGAAAAATCCATAATTGGCTTCCATTAAGCTCCGTGTGGGAATTGTTAAAAAAAGGATCACGGCCGACGATAGAGGCAGGATAGGTTATTGGATAGAATGACTTACGATTGCCAAAACGTTGAACTCTGCCTAAGCCGGAGCTCACTTAGTAGCAGAGGAAGAGGAATGGTTGAGGAAACACTCATGTGGAGGGTAGCTACTGAAAAGTCGTCAGTTTATATTTACCAAAAGCATTCTTTCGAATACCTGTACCCCAATAATCTGTGGAAATACTCGTGATTGCGAAAAAACGGTAATTTATTCACTATATCTCACATGATTTCCTAGCATTTTAACGTCTTTTCCTAACAGAACTTCGACAACAATCCTTTAGAGCATTTTCATTTCAGAAGTCTCCAGCATAACTCATGGTCGTTCAATATCGATTGTGTTCTTCCTTCGCTACAGATCTTTGCAATGTACTTAAATCCTCCATTAATATAATTATTTTTCAGTATTCTCCAAAGCATTGTAAAGGTTTTTTTGACGTTTTTGTTGCTTAGTTAGTTGGTATCTCGTCTCGGTAATTTAACTTCCCAAATTTCACCTTTAAATTCTTTTCGTAAAAAATTAGGTGAATTCGGCACTCTGCTGCCGAATTTACCTCAGTAGGCTGCTGTAGAAACATATGCTTGATATCCACCGAGCATGTTGTAAAGCCTGCGTAAGTAAACTTTGTTTCTTGTTATATCATCTGTCCCAATGAAGTGGGTATTAGCAAGTGTAAAAGATAATATTGAACTAGTTATTCTACACAAGCGTATTTAAAGATGACAAGGGTTTCGACGTGGCACGTCATCATCACGTATTATTATCAATTATCCTAAGCAAATTCCACCAAAACACACCTAAGACAACGGGGTCTTATCAAATTTGATACAACCGTAGATAGAGTTCAAAATTTCATTCATATTCCTTATATTCTTCAGACACCGCCCTGTGTTTTAAGTACTATGGCCAAAGCATGTGATATTTTGCCGTCAAAGTCAGCCAGTTATAATGCATTTATTTTTAAAGTCATAAATCCTTAAATTAAGTATTTAACCTTCGATAGAGAGGAGTAATTATGAAACATCGACTGTAACCAAAGATCTTTGATGGGATTGTGTGGAAAAGAATTACATGTACATTCATTTTTGCATAATAATTCCTTCGGATAAAGAAATATGGATTGTTTTAAAGGGGGTGGAGCGGGGTTGATCTCTGAAATAGGAATAGATGAGTGGGGAAAGACTATTATGACCAAGGTCAACTATTTAGGAGGACATATAAAGTAAGACATATGGAATTTGAAAGTGTCTTCGCTCCGTATTAAAATTTCAATTATATGATGGATAGTGTAAAAACTTCTTGAATAAATACTGAAAATACAAACTATGTGGAAATCCACAGAGTCTTTTATTGGTACAACTACTCTCAAGGCTACTGTGCCATCTTCAGGTACAAGCGTTAAAACCATAGTCAGTGATATAAATACTGAAAAAAAAGGAACGAGGAAGGACACGGAAGTGACGTCAAGCCAGAAAAATTACACGAGACGAAGAAAGAGTGTAATCTGGATAAACTGGAAGAGATGGAGATAAAAAGACACCAGATAAATGAACTCATTTTAAACGAGATCTTATTTGACATACTATCCCCACTGCTTGAAACCTCCCTGCCATCAACTAATAAAAAAATTTAAACTAGGTTGTGGAAAGTTTTGGAAGATGGACTCACACTCAGTGACTCATTCCACTGTTTACGCATCCCTGGTCATTAAGGATGTGACTTTTTAAAAAATACTGCTGTGTGGTTTACTCTACAGTAGAATTTTTGAAATATGGACACATACACTATGACTAAACCCCACTGCTCTAGCTGACCTTTCACCCACACACCTCTCTTCCCAGAATACACCTAACTCCTCCCCCGTTATACCACCACCCTCCCCGAATCGTTTCCTCTCTCTCTACCCTTCTTCTTGAGAATGTATACCACTGGCTATGATTTTAATGCTTATAACTGAAGATGACGCAGTAGCGTTGAATCTAGTTATACTAATAAAAAAACTCAGTGGATTTAAAAAATAGATGGTACTGTCATTATTTATTCAATAATGGACTTCCACAAGGTTACACCTGAAAGGATTGAATTCATTGAAGAACTTCTTCCATTCTCACCATAGTGTTATTTGTCGTCAAATTAACGAAAGTAAGTTCGTTTGACAATACTCGCAAAAGCTAGTGAGGAAACAAGGTACATATCCATATTCAAACTTTGTCATACTTCGATGTATACCTTTAGCCAAAAACTAATTATCATGTCTCTCTTAAGATGATAGGCCAATTTTTCACCCTCTTTTCACTCATAGTAATGACATGCTGCATTTGACCGTTCTCCTCTCAATAAATATGGAACGCTTCCTCACAGAAAACAACATAAAGTCATTGCAGAGGATATGGATGAGGGAAAAACGTTAACCTAGCCATTCCACTTCACTGCCACTCAGATTTTGCGAAACAAATGAAGCCGTTGTACGTAAGCCCTTGTCAAAATGCTGGATCCTGATAGGAGATAGAGGCGATCGTTATATATAGGCTCCCATTTCATTCTCCGATGATTCAACGTCAGAGGTGAAACGATGAGCGGTCTGGGCTTTAAGATGATCCCAGAAAGGTCCAGATTCCTTGGTTCTCAGGATGGATGGGGAATCTAGCAACAGTCAATGCATGACTTAATCTTCAATCACGGGCAGATCAATATTTCTAGGAAAAACCTAATGGAACAAATCTGAATGAACTTAGTAATCTTTATCTATTCAATCTCTGAATTATATCATAGGCATCCAACATTCAAGATAAGACGTAAAAACTTTATGCTGCTAATCAAAGGTAACATAAGTAAATAAAATTATTTTTTTAAATTCCCTTAGTGTGGAACCCTGTCCACGATCACCTCTCGCCAAAACGAAATATTGATGGAGAAACTCTTCAATTTATTGATGGCCAACGGATCAATTTTACGAGATTTAAAGAGGGATTGCTCAAATTACAGAGGAAAAACGTCACTTTTAACGAGAATTTATATTAAAGCTATTCATAAAAAACTGTTTATAAAAAGCAGAAAGTACAGGAAAAGTAAATAAGAATAAAATAAAGGTCTCTTACCACCAATCTCTGAAAGTTATCCGCTAAATACTGCTATAATTGGAGTCAAAATGCGGATTTTCCATGCAAATGGCACTTCAGCCGTCTCCTATGGCAGTACACATGTGACCATAAAAAATATAATCGCGGATAAATCGGCATATTTTGTCCCTTGATTTAGAGTTTTAAAAGTTAAATAATTTCAACAGTGAAAGCAGGATTTTTAAACAGAATAAATACAAATGTGTAATTTATGGCCAGTTGTAGGAACGACACATATGTATCAATAGAGTTACGGAACCCGTAAGCCAAGGCAACCATTCAATAAGCGTTACAGAAACATTCGATTCATTTATTGGTTTCATAAATGTCTTCGTAACTTATAGAATTGAGTTATGATCTCCATAAGAAGCCAAGATGGCGGACGCGTGATGAACCGCTTGGAGTTTTAATTACTAGATAAAATATTAGTTTGGTAACGAATGGCCAGTTTGTATACTTTGACTGACTAATTATTATGTGCGTTGACAAGCCAAGATGGCGGACGCGTGATGAACCGCTTGGAGTTTTAATTACTAGATAAAATATTAGTTTGGTAACGAATGGCCAGTTTGTATACTTTGACTGACTAATTATTATGTGCGTTGACAGATATTTATAGGCTAAACTTTCATAAACCATATCCGATGATAGAAGATTAGATTGAATATTCTAAGCTATTGACTATCGGCAAATAAGTTGTGTAACTAGTAGATGTGTTCCTACAACCCGAATATTTTTATGAGATCTATAACTTTATGGATATCTTAACTATTGATTTTATTACTAAACGTTCTTGCAACCGGCCATTAGGCACGGTTTTTTAATGTCTGGTTAACACTAACCAAAATATGACCTATCATTACCCTTAACTAAATGTTAACTAGAGTTCTGGTTCAGAATAAAACATCACCCTTCCGGTAAGTTGACGTGAGCGTTATCGTCGGTGAACATATTGAATCAATGCTCACACCGAGAAAGTTTTACTAGAGGTTATAAAACCGGGCCTTAGTCCTTCAATATTTTCCTTAAAACTGTTAATAAGTCTCGAAAAGTCCAAGGAGATTGAAGAAAAATAAAAAAAATTCATGTTAACACCCATCTTTAACATTTATACGCTAATTACTGCCATAACTGTCTTGACTCGCGTTATGAAGCCAGAGGCAATTTGAGCGTAGATGGTTAGGGTTTAGTGTACACATAAAAAAAACACGGTTATGTATACAAGTGGTAAGAATATGAATGAAATGAAGTTTAAGTAACCTTACGCGAGGGACCACCTAAATAGATGCAGAAGGGAAGTAAAGAGAAGGGTGAGAAAGGGACAGAGTAAGGGAGGGAGTTGATGTAAGCAAGAGGGGGTCGCTCAGCTCCGAAGCGGTGTTGTGGAACGACGGAGGGCCAGAGCAGGAACAGAGGAGGAAGTGGTAGGCGGAGGATGAGGGGAGGGGCTGGGGAAGAAAGCAGCAGAAAGGGGTGGGGGAAGGGGAGGAGTGGGGGTGGGGGTTCTCGGTTGTCATGGGTAGCATCTGTGTAAAGCCAGCTAACCATTTCAACAATGGCCTTCCCTTATCTCCCCCCACAAAGCCTTGAAAATACGTTCACTTCCCGAACCATGATGCCACTGAGTGTGGGGGTTCTCGGGTGGGGGGAAGGGACGAGGGTTTCGGTCGGCGGCTGAGGTAGGCAAGGTGGGCTTCGCGCTCGTGTGCGAGTGTCCCTGTGTTATGAAGGGGGAATGGTCGCCCCGAGCTAAGGGAGAGCCAAGATAGCTCCCTTCCCTTCCCGTCTCACCGCCGCGGTAGGCTCGCGCCGGGCTCCCTCTCACAGCCCTACCCTCCTCTCTCACCCCACCCCCTTTAACCGCACCCTCTCTCCTCCAGAAACGCCCCCTCTCCCGCCCCGTCTGCTGATAGGGAAACTCCATTTGAGCGGAGGAAGGGGGGAGGGGCCCAGAGGCTTACGGTCCTGGTGGACTAACCGTGCCTCTTGCCACCGACGCCTCCGGCTTAGCATGCACCAGCACGGCGCAAAGTAGATCGCAAAAGGAGAGTTCACTTTTTAAGACTCGAATTCTTAGAGAAGAGAAAGAAAGAGATACAAGTTGGGGGACTTCTGGAGATAGGGTGGATTTCGCTCTCAGATGGCCTTGATGTCGCTTCTTCAAGGCGATTAGATATTGGGGTTCCAGAATAGAGAGGGCAATCAAATGGGGAAGATGAGAGGCAGCACGGTGAAAGGAACTCTTCCGTCTAGGAGATAATCACGCCTGATTTTGATGCTTACGCAGTGGGCCTATGATTCTAGTGTTGACGATACTATCTTCTCTGGCTTTATCAATTTCACTTCTAGAGTGAAACATTAATTACGTTTTACTGTATCAGGCTGAACTTTAGATGGAAGCCGTCTATATTCTTGCTGATAAAAGAACACTTGGTTATCTCCCACAGAATTATTACCTGACACGATGCGTTAGTAACTTACAAGCAACAGTTAATAACGAAGCAATAATGTTGTCCAGTGACAAACTACCCCGTCGAAGGTACTTGACGATGTGTAATAGAAAAAGGCAGGTTTTACAATGCCCACAGTTTTTTACATTATTTGAACTACCCCCCGATTTCCTTGCGCGCCAAACTGCTAAAAGAGAGGAATTCGTGCCTCGGTCAGGAAAGATGAGATGAAAGTAATAATAACTCCAATGCATTTACTAACTCCCTTACTTTGTAAATGGGGAAATTTTTTGATTGGAGAAAGAATTTACGGCATGTGGTGGGTGCTTGAGGTTATGATAGAAAAGCAGGGACAATTAAATCTCCATCAAAATATGGGTTAACGGATATACCTCAAAAAACAATACAACTAAGTTGACAGACATTATGCACCATCTTTCAAGTTGTACGATATAACATTACAAAGAAAGGTTATGCATTAGGTCTCCTGCAATGAATATTTGAGGAAATAACTTAACCGTCCGACAAAATAGCTGCCCTCAACTTGCTGCTTTAGTGAGACGGCTGTACCTCCCGCTAATGCTTCTCTCGTGATTTGAATTAGCTATGAGGAGGTATCAGGAATATTCTGCGCTGATTCTATCCGCTATTTTCAGAGTTAAATATTCTGGCATGAGTAAGGCGAAGCAATACTTCACTGCGGTGAATCAGTAAAGTAGTCATTTTTCAGTATGCATTTAAATTTATTGAGAGTTTCACGATCAATTTTATTTCTCTTCTTGATCCATAACTTGGTATGGAATACAAAGAGTAAAAGCCGTCTTCCATTTACTACATCGTTTGTACTATTGTTAGCTAAATCCCTCAGACCGAAATCAGCTTTTTTACAGAGATTCACCATGCATATCCTCATTTTGATTCAATTTGCGTGTAAAATACACTCGAAATCACCATCAATACATTGGTTATTTGTAAGTTTAATAACGATAATGATGTCTCCAAGAGTAAAAGAAGGGTAACTAGATTACAGAACAGAAAGGTTTGAAATGCCGTTTTTCCCACGATAGATAAAAAAACCATTATGGCTTCTTTGAGACTTTGAAGTAGGTTAGTTGACAGGTGGTGTAGCTGATTAAATTACATGCTCCATAATTCGTGTCACTAATTCTATTGAGTAGGGCTAACACCATGTTTTGCATGTTCCCTACATGACTCTTGTGTCACGTTTTCTCATGTCTCATTATGGGTAATTATAGTAGTTTCTGTAGCATTTGTAGAATACCGATAGTGTGGTGCTTGACGATGAAAGTAAATTTCTTCACTGTCGTTCATGTTGGTGATAAGTTGCCCCCTGCCAAACACCCTTGTGGTGGTTTGCTGGGTAATAAGTAGATGTAGAATAGCTAACGCCTAATACTATCTATGAATCATGCTGATGAATACAGATACAACTATGTCCTGGGAGGCGAAAATGCTACTCGGTACACGGTATTCGACCCCACGACGGCCAAGTTCATTGGCAGGCTTGGAATTAATTCCGCCGCCACCGAGGATGGCATTTCTTTTATTCTCCGCATGAAAATTAACGAGCAATATACCAACGCACGTTTTACTTCCAAATAATTCTTGAAGACTAAATATCTCGTGTTCCGATGCCATTCCGTTTCTCTTTGTGTCAGATATCTAGCAAGAATTCCCGTCGTGATAACAAAAAGTAGCAAGGACGGTGTTTATTAAGAAAGAAATCGAAATGGTAATCACTGTAATTCTTTTCCAACCATCCGTATCTCACGGGTCCTTCGAAAAACCGGATTTCGGCACGCCCCTTGTTTCCAAAACAGAAAATAATGAGTGAACGGACGGGGTTGTTGGGTGAAAATTGAGCGTTCAAAAGCTGTCATTTGTCGTGGCCTTCAACTCCTCCTTAAGAAACAAGGGGCTCGTATCTATCCATCCATTCCATTATCCCTGGCTCAAAAAGCACTCACTGACTGGGTTTTGACCCTCTTACCAACCTTAACCAATGGTTCGCCATGCCCTAAAAACGCAGTAAATATCCACGACTTCCAAAAACAAAACATTTCACACAACTCATCAACTTCCCGTAGCCAAAAGGTTCATTCAGCGTCGCTACTGCGATTCTTGAGACTATTTTGCTCGGGTGAACGAAACTTTGACGAGAGTAATATACGAGAGGTGATGAATAAAGGAATAGGTTTTGCAGATTTGGTCATCCGACTTCAAGAATTGAATTGTTACCAGGGAGAAGGTATCACACGGTTTCAAATAATATTAGGTGGTGACAACAAGCTTTCCGGGGTCCTCCTGCGTGTCTTCTATTAGGATGAAAGCTATTAAGCCAATTTCAAACTTCAACGAATTTCATTGAAAAAGATAATTGACATCTCAGTTTACGGGATCAATCGGTTACTCTATTTCTTTCAGTCGTTTCCATATGCCCCACTTGAGTGTCGTCTTCGCTTCTTTTGAGGGACACACGGGTCAAATTTTTGCATCTGAGTCGACTGCTCTTACAGATAGAGTTGAGTGAAGATTTCAGACCTAAAGATGCTGTAGAAAGTAAAACCAGTTGTAATAAATCCTATCACAGTGGAAGTAGCTCATTTTCCAAAGTGTAATTAAGTTTCTTTTCCACGCAATCAGGCCTGAAATTGCAGAGTATGTGTGTTTGAGCAAATGTGGGCTTAAATAAGAGAGTAGAATACCGCAATAGGATTGTCGATAGAATCAGCCACTCCTATGAAATGAGACCAAAGAAGGTATTACATTTGTGTAATCTTAAAAAGCATAAAAATTTCTAACTCACAATCTCGGTAAATATCTTATTTGTGTGAGTGACACAATTTAAAAGAAGTTCAAATGGAATTGCTGAAACTCAATTAGCGACTAGTATACCTGTGAGTCAAAATTAACTAAATTCACTCCGTGTAAACGTTGTATTCTAGATAGCTACAAAAAACTGATGCAAGTGCCAAAAAAACGCATTTACGGCATTTAAAGTACCGAATTACGTCAATAGTCGCGAATGGTGAAGATCTTAACTTTTCATTGTACGCAAGTTATGTTAAAGTGAATTTGCAAATTTGTTGCGCCATGCATTACATTTATAAATGTTGTTTGAATTGGTTTGTTTAGAATGGAGAACGCAAAGCGTATTTCGTTTGTTTTTTTCCAGAATGACATGTTCATTGTGGAATTTCTAGAACCTTTAAGAAGGCCATATCCTTAATTGTACATGTGTCAGCGTCTTCTCTGTTCAGTTATTCTTGAGTCATCGTTCTCGTTGCTGTACCAAGGCAGTTTTAAAATGGTTTCCAAATATACCTGTTTCCAACAAATTGGAGTCGCAATTTAATAAGTTGTAATAGATCCTTTAAGAACATGATTTTACGAGTAAACTCCGTGTATAAAACAACCAATACGTTTCCAGTAGGGCATAAGCGTACCGGAATGATTGTCAAAGAAGAAATGTCAAAATGTGTACAGTACCAAGCCCTTTAAACCTTTTTGGATCTTGATACTCAGCTCCGTGTTTGGTCTGAAGTTATTGTTTTCACCATGCTCTCCATCTCCATTTCTCCAGCCTCTCCTGCTTTCTCTCATCTACTATCACCTCTCTTGTCAACACGGCTGCTGGTGTCTCATTCACTTCCACCTCCGCGAACGCATTCTAGGAGCACTTTCACCGAACTCAAGGAAGCTTGAGAAAAACCTCAACTCACTTATTTTATAGCCCCTCGCTTCAATCTGTACGCCATTCCCCAGGTGATCGAGAGTGCTACGAAGTGTTTGTGCTCCCGCAGTGAAAGTGAAATCCAGCACATCTCTCACATTCTTCCATACTAAGAATATTATTATTATATTTAAGTATTCTACCACTTAAGTTAGGTATTGTTGACTGCCAGAGAATCTCCTCCCGGTTTTCTACCTTTTCAGGGATCTATCTAGCTCTAGTATATCCCTTTTCGCCTCAATATACGATCTACCCTTCTTCATCCTATTCATGATACCCATTCTCTTTCTTCCTCTTCTCCCGATTGCCCAATATCCTTCCCTCTATCACATTCTTGAGCAACACATCGCCCCTTATTGCATCCTCCAGCCACCTACTCTGCCTATCCCAGATCTTATTTAGAAGTTTTCTATACTCGCGCACCATCTCAAGCACTTCCTCGTTAGTCTTCCTCTCCGTCCACTTCACCTTCTTCATCCTTTTCCTCACTCAAATCTCCAAAGCCTGCAGCCTATTCCTGTCCTCCTTTCTGAGGGTCCATGTTTCTGTATCATACAACGCTGCACTCCATATCAAGCTCTTCACCAGCCTCTTCTTCACATCCTTACCCGATGTCCTCGTTATTAGCTCCCTTCTATTACTAAATACCTCCTTAGTTAGCGCTATTCTCTTCCGTATGTCTCTGCTACTATGTTTATTTTCTTCTAGTGTACCACCTAAGTAATGAAAATACTCAACTTGCTCAAGTTTGTGTCCTCCAACTTTTATCACCAGCTCTTTTTTCTTTGTTCTTGAGAATCTCATTCATTTTGTTTTATTATGATTTACCATTATTCCAAATATCTCGCACTGTATTTCTAAAGCATCTATCAACTCTTGAAGTCCCTTCGAAGATTCACTAACCAACGCCTGATCGTCTCGCTCAAATATTTCTCCAAAAAAACCGATCCCTAGGAGGGATGTGTTTGAAACGTTCGAGATAATTCTGATCATTACGACCAGAGTCTACGTAACTGACATAAAATTAAGCAAACAGAATTTCCGCTATGATTTTGTCTTCACAAAGTTCTACAAAAGCATGTTACGTACACATTTTCTCCCATTAGTCCAATAGCAAGAGAGTCACATAAACTTCGAAAGGTTTAAACTTGGAGGAGGACAATTAAATGTCTGATCTGGTTTTAGGGAAAATGGATGCCCAATGGATAGGGATCTGGAATAATTCCAGGCCAGCTAAATTTGCGAGTGGAAAGCGCAACAAATATTTTTTTAAAGCGTAACTAATTACTTTTAGCACAGAGAATTCTCTTTCCGTAGTATTAACTCAGTAAGTGGGAGGGGGAGGTAGAGCCCCATAGTAAAATATTTTACCACAATTCTGCTGATTAGTAACAGTTTAGTTGAGAACTGCTCAGTAAGTTTCAGGTAGTCGTTGAGTGTTGTAAGGCATTTAATATTGTTTAGTCAGAATGAGAGCATTCGGTTATGAGCATTTGATTGAAAAAACTTGTAGTTAACAGCACACAATTAATATTAAATTCAAAACTAGAAAATTTCCACATTTAATAGAATAAGATACACTTGCGTACATATTTTTTATTCAAATTTAAAGGTGGAAAGGTAAATTAATTGAGTTATGTAGTACCATTCATTAATTTCATACCATAAAGTAGTTACTTCAACTTTAACAGAGAAAAATGTGCCGAAAGTTCAAACGCCCATTGAATCTTTAATACGGATCGAGAATAGTAAAGTCATTTGGTTAAATAAATGACTGTTTTCACATTCTTGGCAGTAAATTGGCAGTTGAAATCTCATTTTCAAATATCAGTTTTTCAATTGCTTAACTTTGTTTATCTGCCACCGGGGATTTAATTTCACAGCACTGATCGATTAAGCGAATGTTACCTGAGTACAATGTTAACTACTGTCTTTTTCCGATCACCAGTGTGGCATATAAAACTAAAATTTCAATTTTATTTTTAACGTTAGCATTTTTTCCTGAGACAACGACCCTGGTCACTTTGTATCCTCAATATTTCCCGGAGATAGGAGCAATATAGTCTTCTCGAGGGAGAAAGATCGGTCTGGAAAGAGTCGTAAAGCAGAAGGAGCGTTTCGGATAAACTACTTCTCACTCCCAGGTCTGATAACAAGGGAGGCACATACGTTTCAAAAAGAGGTTTCGGGTGTTTGCGGGTGATGAGAAAGGGGTTAAAGAGGCACAGGGAGATAGAGAGAGAGGTGCCGTGTCCAAATACATTGACTTTTCCCCGTTTTTTTGGCAGCCATCCCAGTTCGGGAAGGAGTCTGCAAGAGCGGCGATGGCACGGGAAAGGGAGCGAGGCAGACGAGGCGAATATATTGGGGGTGGGATAAGAGAGGAGGTGGGGAGTGGGGCTGTCCTTGTGTGGGGAGTGTGTGGGTGAACGGAGGGTGGCCTGTGGCACAGGTGAAGGGATAGGAAGGTTTGGAGAAGCGAGTGTGTTGCCTAACGCCACGGGGGAGGTAAGGAAGGGTAGCAGCAGGAAGAGTCAATATTGGCTCGCCCGTAGGTGAGATGTGTCTGTGTGTGAGAGAGGGAGCGGGTCGGCGGGGGATGTTACGAGGGTAATGGACCGTGTGCGCGTGTTGAGAAGTCCTGATGCGGCCGTGGGTGGAGAGGATGGGTGTAAAGGGCGTCCTTATTTGTACACCGTTTTAAAGACGCTTCACGCCGCCTATTTAGTGGCGGAGGATTGGGTGAACGGTGCACTTCAATTGGATCAAGTCTCCTCCTCCCCAAAAAGGCTGCGGTGCCAAAAATTATCGTTCTGCGCCCACATATCGACTTCTCTATTTGGTACGGGTTTCAAAGGCACACCCACTTTAAATACCGGTGGTCAATTTCCTTGCCCTTTCCATTCATTCGTCGATTTGCCCCGGGAGGTTCTGATCCGGACCGGCACTGATTCAAAAGAAGTACCGAAATCCATCTTTATCAACTAATTTTTTAAATATATTACTTTTAATTTTTACGGTCCTTGGGTATTTTGAGTCAACATCAAGACCCTGAATATTACAGCTAATTTAGGATTATGTTATTCGTAACCATTTCCTTGCAGTCGTAGAAGCTGAGGTTGACGTCAAACTGAAATGTCGTTTGAAGGAAATAGACCAAAAAAACCGAAGGAATATTACAACTAATTTAGGATTGTGTTATTCGTAACCATTTCCTTGCAGTCGTAGAAGCTGAGGTTGACGTCAAACTGAAATGTCGTTTGAAGGAAATAGACCAAAAAAACCGAAGGAATATTACAACTAATTTAGGATTGTGTTATTCGTAACCATTTCCTTGCAGTCGTAGAAGCTGAGGTTGACGTCAAACTGAAATGTCGTTTGAAGGAAATAGACCAAAAAAACCGAAGGAAACATGCATTCCATGCCCACTTATAAAAAATCTATTGACCGTTTACTCTCCCTTCACAATGAGAATTACTGAAACACCAGGTCATTAAAAAAATCTAATCTTTACGCTGACACGTTTTGCCTTCAATGTAATACAATTTACTCAATGAATACTAAACAGAATTTTTGGAAAGACACCACTATTGAATTATTATAGTTGAAAACACTTTTTGTATATATTAGCATTTTCTTTTTGCACTGCTAGTCAAAAGAATGAATATTTTAATTTTTTTCCACACTTGTATTATCATACACATACAACACGGGCATTCTTCATCACTAAATTCCTCAGTTTTTTAAACATGTTCTATAATTCTCCCTTATGCCTTTGGTCATATTAGATTAATTGAAATGGATTGCAACTGATTACTTGAGTGGCCTCAAATAATAAAAGGACTACGCATTGCAAATTCTAAAAAAGTCATATATCTATTTTAACTTCCCTGAATTTTAGAGAGAACAACATTGTACCTGAACGAATCTTGTATGCTTTAAGTTTTGACTAATTTTATCCTTTAATCACCTTAAACCCATGAAATATCGTAGATAGGCAATCTTAAGGAATGATTTATACATAAATGACAAAATCAAATGTAATTTTCGGTGTCGCAAACAAATTTTTAATTTTATTTCAGATCCAGCTTTTGAAAGCTTTAACAATTGATTTAATATGAATCACCTGACAGGAATTTTTTTAAAACGCTGGATATTTACTACTTTATATGAAATTTTGCGTGAAAATAGCGTCTGCCATTTTGCAACATTATATCACCTAAACTTTGAGAAAAAACTCCCAAAGTTAACCAAAGAAAAGTAAAAGTGGTTTTAACAGACCTAGTAATTTTTTATCTGATCAAATTCCTCCCACAGTGTCACCCTCAACTTAAAATTGAAGATTGTCATAGAAGTCGGGACTGAAGTCGGGAGTATTTTGGAATGTTGGTTATGTTTGAGCCTCTATATCTCGGAAAAGGCAACAGAACATGACAAATGACATGTCATTCCGTGGTTGCTAATTATTTATGTGTATATATATGTACCAAATTTCATGATTTTATCACCATAAAAGTCATTTTGAAATTTTGTCCAGCTTTTTTCGATTTCAGCCCTCTGTGCGACAGAAGAATTTAGCTATAGATTATAAAACGAGACCTGAATATTATGTCCACAGATACGTGCCTTGTTTTATGAGAATTCACCTAATGTTTTGATAAACTGTCTAAATATCTTTTTGGAAACTATAGAAAAACTGATAATAAAACGAGAAATACACGGTACCGAAAATATTAATGAAATGAACGTACAGGACTGAAGTACGTTCTTAAATATTGTTTTTGCTAATAAAACGTAGAAGGCTAAAAATTATTTGAACGAAGAGAAGGGAACAATTAATACAAAAATATTTGAAAGAACTGTCCCTATCAGTTTATAAAGAAATGAATAAAATTACTGGAAATGTTTTGAGATAAATGCTCTATAACCCCTGATACAATTTACGCGGGCTACTGTAAAAAAAAGTTATGTTTCACGCTATACGTTAAAAACGACTTCACGGCCATAATTTTGCGTTTGACATTAGCAAACGGAAGACATAACTTAGAAAAACTGTCACAAAAACAACTGAGAAAACATACGAATGAAACCACGTTACATTTCTGACACGTTCGGTATAGCTCTAACATCAGCAAAAAAATAATTTTAACTTTTAAGCTGTGCGTTGTACCAAATAACATGGGAATGGGTCCATTTTTTGGTAAATATCACAAAAAGTAATACAATAAGCGTTCGATGAGATTTTTTCCTATGAGAAATATGAAATATGTTTTATTTACAATGAATATATTTAATTTATTGGCATTTACTTCATACTCAAACAATCTTAGAGTAATCTTAGAGGTCCACAATTTAGCTACACACCCGGCGGAAGAAGCATATTCATTGCTTACCACCAATCTTAAAATTATGAATCCAGATTCCTCCAAAAAACAACTCCTCGCTATAAAACAGGGTCCCCAGGATTTGAAGCCACTAACATCGCATAAATCAAAGTAATCCTTAATCATACTTGAAAATTATAATGAATGTGTATATACGGCGCAGACATAGGGCACAGACACATAAATGAATATATTTGAGAGCCTAAATACTATGAAAGCGCCATTCTACTAAAAGCTAATCTTGAAAAAATTTCACTCAGAAAAATTTAAAAACCTGGGTGATGAGAAAAGTAAACTTTTAGTTCCATGATGATTCCAGAGGAGAGGAAATTGAATAAACTTACTCTAAGTGCACAGTAAGAATGTGCAGCGATATTGAGGAATATGTAATCTTATGGTTCTACTTAACAATTAATATAATTTTTCGGCATATCATGCAATAAGTGCGTAAAATGGAAAATTTGACCCACAGTATAGTATATTATATTCGCAACTATGTGCAAAAGTCGAGCACGATCATTTTGAGAAAATAAACGAAACCTGTCAAAGCAACGCAAATATTTTATAATACTTTGAGTGCTATGAATGTAATGGTACGTCCTTTTCTGAGAAGGACGATGGTCCATGGGATATCATTATTGAACGGCACTTGGACGTAAT
This sequence comes from Ceriagrion tenellum, assembly GCA_963169105.1. Classification (NCBI taxonomy): domain Eukaryota; kingdom Metazoa; phylum Arthropoda; class Insecta; order Odonata; family Coenagrionidae; genus Ceriagrion; species Ceriagrion tenellum. The sequence goes on from OY720641.1 coordinate 56,491,430, forward strand.
GTTATGGCTTCAGTCTTCCTGGTAGACATACATACGACCACCAAGTGCCAAAATAAAAGTCTTAATAGTAAATATAAGTTCATTGACCTAAATTTAAGAGATTATTCTTTCAAAATCCAGGTAAGCGTGTTAAATCCTCGATTTTTCTGTGAGGACCTTCAATTCAAAGCCCAGCACGCGAAGTGTTAACTCCCTTTCAATTTCCAAAAATAAACTTGATTTACGCTGATATTGCATCCAATGTCTTATAAGTCCTTATGTATTTCATACTTCGGTATCGTAAGTATTATTAGACCCATTTATTATGATGGCAATTCTATTACATTTTACGCATCGTCAGAACTAAATTAACCTACATGCTTAAAAACAATGTAAAACAGATGTAGGCTATTGTAAAATGAAAGGAAAAATTACTCGATAACATTCTGCCAATAATACAGAGGCAAAGCTACTGGTTAGTGTGCAGGGACGCCCTTTCATGCGGAAACGAGAGGCCGGCACAGTTTTAGAAAAGCAAGAGCGGAGGGAAGGAGGGGTGGAATAGAAGGGTGACTGAATTGGAGGGGGGAGGAGGGAGAGACGGGACAAAAGTAAGGCACCGACAGTGTTTGGAAACAAGTGAACGGGATGGGCGGCCGAGATATTCATTCGTGCGGAACGGAAGGGAATTGGCGAGGGCGGATTTGATTGGAAGAGACTCTATAATCCAAATGCGGTGGCCAAACAAAGGGTGAAGAAATTACCTCCTCGGCCTTTTCTTACCTCTCGCGTCTTCGTTATTCAGATTACCCCCAGAGAATCTTTATTTCCTCTGTCTTCAAAGTTTTTGCTCAAGCCTACGTCAAACAGATTCCCTATACCCAAATTATTTATAATTGAAAATAAAATGAATGGAAGAGATAAATTAAAAGATTATTTTTCGCTGGTTATTGAATACTCGTGCACATATTTAAACCTGTCTTCGATAACAAAATGCTTGTGAAGTATTTAATACAAAAATACACCGCTGGATGAAAGCATATTTGATACAAACGCAGTTTTCATCCTAAAATTTTAATTTAAAATACTATTTTTCCCTGATAATCTACATTGCTTAGCTATGAGTGCCCAATCAATCGTCGTCTTGACTGCTGCGGTGAATATTAAAATAAAATCCCCCAAGCAATGGGATTCGATAATAAAATACATCCTCACCAAATTTACAAAAATAATGTCTTACCATGTTCACTCTTGATATATAAATACGTAATGCATATACATATATAGTTCCAATATCCGCAATGCACGTGGTTTAAGGCTGGTATCTTGACTACTGCACTACTTCGCCGCTGTCGTAAAGAAGGGGAATTTCAATCATCTTTCCCTTTAGCTGATCTTGAATATCCAAATTCCCACAGGAACACAGTTAAGACAGCAAACTGAATGAAAATATATCCCACTGAAATCCCCGCTCCTGATCCCGCTGAAAATTATAGGTTTTCAAATATAACAGGTCAATTTAATGGCTTTTATCACAAATATAAGTGTGCCTGCTATATAAAAATCCTTGTAAATAATATTTTCTTCGCCGCAGATCCATACCGATATCTTTTAGCAAATTGTATTGCAACTTCTTAGGCTCATAACTTTGCTCGAAAGCCAATTAGGCTGGGGGCATAAAATTTATGGCAAAAAATAAAATTATATTTTGCTTGCTCCATGGCAATTGGATGATATACCATTCAGTTATTAAACACCAATACATTTTTTCCACTTTTCTTGACCATAGTACAGTAACCATCTACGAAGCAGTGCTTTTCATTTCAAGTATTTTATTTAAATACTACACTCTGACTAAGACCCAAAAGTTTCCAAATAAACATACCACAATCGCGTAAGTCTTCCTTTCACTAGGGCTTTTGCTTTAAAAGTATTATGAATTATGCTCTCCGATTCCGTGTCAACAATTTAGAAATACTAAAGATATTTCTTCAGATTATCGTGTTTTCCAGTCCCCAATGCCGAATTCTCCTGATTTCTGTTTCATTAAACCATTTTCTTATTTGGGATCATAAATGCTGTTTGCTTAACTCAATGATTCTCTACATTTCAATGAGATTTACAAATGCATATATGTCCAGAAACATTGCCTGAAGAGAAATAGTGATTCAGTACATTAGTATTTTAAGAGCACCATGGTCAGAGGAAACGTTATGGAGGTCTACAGCTCTATCTAGTACGGTAACGAATAGATTTTAGCAAATTCAGTTGCCTCACAGGTATATCTCAACTCAATTTTAAGTCATTTCATAACAGCGATTATGGTAGCCGCTTGATTATGCGATATAGTTATGCACACCGCATATTGATGACAACTTCTTTAACGATAGTACTATGGGATGCGTCGACCTATTTAACTCTAACTAGTAAATGAGAAAACAAAAATTCCATTCAAACATTTTATTTTTCAAATATGATCCAGCACTTATGGTAAAGTATGTAGCCATGCTAATTATTAGTTGCTATCTTGACCCATATATTTCCTTCATACGCAAATTGTGTTTTCAAAAATCTGAATTCTGTTGCTCCAGAGGATTGGAAGAATGCAATCATCGTTCCATTGTACAAGGGGATGGGAGAAGAGATCGAATATAATAATTATCGAGCCATTAGTTTATTGAGCATTCCGGGAAAAGTGTTCAGCAAAATTTTTATCCAAAGAGTGAAAAATTTTACTTCTGACAGAGTATGGGGTGTGCAATGCGGATTTATGCCTGGGAGAGGATGCAGTGACCAGTTTTACGCGCTTCAGCAAGTAATAGAAAAATGTATGGGCGTCCGAATGAAAGTGTATTGTACGTTTGTTGATTTTGAGAAGGCGTATGACAGGGTCAATAGAAAGAAGTTGTTGAAGGTTTTGAGAGACTGTGGAGTGAATGGGCAGTTATTAAATGTTATGACGGCGATGTAAGATAAGTAGTAAGGCAAGTGTGAAAGTAAACGGGGTTCTGAGTGATTGGTTTGTAATAAAACAGGGCGATAAGCAAGGATACGTAATTTTACCATGGCTTTTTAATGTATTTATGGATAAATGTGTTACAGATGCATGTAGTGAAAACGACGGAGTTCTGATTGGAAATGTAAACGTCCGAGTTCTACCATATGCGGATGATGCTGTTTTGATCTCAGAGAAACCATAGGGATTACAAAAGCTCCTAGATAAGTTTTGTGAATCAACAGAGAGAATGGAATTGAGAGTAAACCCGTACAAGACTAAAGTAGTAGTATTTGCATGGAGAATGGGGATATTAACTGTATGATGAGGGCGAATGGTGAAGTAATTGAACAAGTGGATGATTTTGTGTACTTAGGTAAATGTTTACAAAAGATGGGCGGATAGATGAGGAGATAAATAGACGTACAAATGCTGGAAGGAAAGCGGTAGGTAGCATGTGAAGCGTATCAAGGAATGAGTGCCTTTATTAGTGCCGTGTACAATAGTGTACTTCTCCCCACTTTGTTGTATGGTAGTAAAACATGGGTGTGTCAGGATAACATAAGAGTAGACTAAATGCCATAGGTATGAGTTATCTAACGAGTGTTTGCGGGGACAGTAGAATGGATAGGGTCAGGAATGAGTGGGTCATGAATGAATGTGGGCTAGATGCTCCAGTAATGGACATATGAGGACCCCAGAAGTCAAGGGGTCTAAGTAACAAAACCATTGTTTAGAGAAAACTTAAGTCAAAGTTGAAAATGTTTCGTACAACACGCTAAGTAGCTAAGAGGCATTACCCTAGATAGCAGCACCTGTGAAGAAAATCACTTGGATCCCTTTACCACCTAAAAGATTAATATTTTCACATCCCATTCCTGTACCTAACTTATTTTTTTCAAAAATGTCACTTAGACCCCTTGACTTCTGGGGTCCACATATATGAGAATATGTGCTTCGTTGGCTTGGCCATGTTGACAGAATGGTTGAAAGTCAAGTAACGAAACAGATGTATAAGCGTTAAATGAATGGTGCGACAGGTAGAGGTAGGCCGAGAAAATTATGGTTGAATGTGGTTGAAGAAATTCTTAGGAGGAGAAATATTGGGAGTCTTTGAAACAGGAGGGCGTGTATGAAGCAGTGTATGGGGGTAAATGAGGCAAAAGAGGTTTGCAAGGATAGGTCAGTATGGAGGAAATTATTGAAGCAGAGTTAGGTGTACAAATATGTATTTATGAGTGAAAATTTGTGACTGTGCCTACCCCGGAAGAGAATGGCGTGATTGGTATGTATGTATGTAAATTTTTTCCGACATTTTCCAAAACTACACGGTAACTTATCAATTTAAGGGAAGGCAGAATTAATATATGTTTTTTTATACTCAGACTTAACTTGGCTTGACTTAACGTTTCCACATTACAGAGCCTTTTTACTGTGAGGGCCAGACTATAAGCCCACTTTAGTCCGTACTGTAAGAGGGGGGTAAAGAAAATATATCTATCATTGATTTTGACGTACTAAAAAAACTAGCGGAACGTGTAAAAGTGGCGGAGTAGTTGAAAATATTGTGATGAATCCAAGATATCTAAGAAATTATATCATATAAAGTTACCGACAGGATGCATTCATTGGGCCTTTATCGATTCGAGCATTATCAAATCTCCAAACGAGAAAAAATGGGTTTGGCTGAATAAAAAAATAAAAGTTGTAGTCGTTGAAATATTTGAATTGTTTACCGGTGACTGGGAACGTGTAACCGTTGATTCAATTATTTATTGCCAAGTTAAAATATATTTTTCTAGCGAGAAAGTGGATTAAATAGCAGTGAAGTTCATTTATGATAATTATTACTAGATACTCTTGAAGTCACTTAGTATGTTTTCATTGCGACCATTAAAGTAATACCATTTAGAATGATAAAAATGAAGAATATCACCCATTATTGATAATAAATGTAATTTATTCGCGTTTCCCAATAAAGCATGCTGGAAAGTACAATTGGTGGCAAGAGATTTGCGGAGTATGGACCAGCCCATTATTTCAATTGTAATTAAAAGGGTCTACCTGCATTGCTAGATAAATTTCACGGTGTGCCCTTCTTTTTTAAACTCGGGAGGAGTACGGTATAATACTTTACAGTTTTATGCAAAGACAAGATTCCCTGGACAACGACATGGCGCCGGAAGCAGAATTTGGGGGGGAATTTTGAAGTTGATACATGATGCGAAGGACCCCAACATGTTCTCCGCCTTTGAAGAACTTTGTTTTGAGCTTTAATTATGTACAATATTTAAGACTTTTATGTCATACCTTTTCGTGGTAAAAATACACTTGCTCAAGTTTTCATTCGTAAAAAAATATGGCGAAGCTGGTTTAGAAAAATCAGGGCTGCACAAGCGATAGAAAATTCCAACGCCTGCTAAGACGCATCCAATCGGAAAGAATTTTGCTTGATGTAAGGTAATCAGACTCGCCGTCGTCCTGGAACTTAAAGCCCACCCAGTAAAAATGAGACGGTAGAACTTGAGTCGGGCAGAAAAGTACCACTGCACCAGAGAGCCATCTCGCGCCCTCCTTTCGAAATCGCGGGGCGCTGCACGTTTTCATTTTTTTGCGTCGATCCGGACGACCGACTGCGAATTTAGTCTCCCATCCCGTTGATAGATGGCAGCGGAGGAGGAGAGAGGTAAAGAGAAAAATAAAGCCGGATTCTCGATTTTTTTCCGACGAAAGAAGACCTATCGTTAATGAAATTGGCTCCGAAATTTTCTTTAATATTTTTCGACATTTTTATCCTCCTTCCATATTTCCAATCCTACTTCAATCACTTCATTTTTCGCCGGGAAGGAAAAAAAACCTCGGGCACATCCATGCATGGACCGGCGCACACACTACAGCCCCCTTTAATCACATTTCTTCGCCGATTCCAGCTTTTTATGGATGCTGGACGGAATCATTCCCGTACCCATTGCGAGAGCGGAGAGCTTCAATAAAAACCACCCGACTCCCCACCCGACCAATCAGCCGCAAACCCCTTCTGCTAGTTGTACAAGTGTCCGTCGGGTGGCACGCAAGAGCCTGGTCCCTTCCCACTCCACCCCCTCCCTTTAAAGCCGACGTTTGCCTGCTCCGCTATGCCGCCGCCGAACCCAGCCATCCCACAATTTCCCCTCAAAATCCACCCCACCACAACCACCCAACACACTCCCCCCCAAAACCCCGTCGTTCCGAGCCTTGTCACCTAACCCACAAATCAAGGCACTCATGTCGAGAGTGGTCCCTGCGAGGCAGGTGGGTAGCCTAGTGCTGTCGCTCCGGTGATGAGACTCCACTCGACCACCCCGCCGCATCAGTGCGAGTCAACTTTCGGAGTGATATAAAGCAAAATGTCACTCTTTCTGTCTACGATTGTGTTTCGGGGCGATTGACTGATGCGTCAAATTTCTAGCCTTAATGACCTAGAATTCAAGCAAGAATGGCTTCATTAACCGTCAAAATTCTGTCTACTGTAGACTACCAAGACATCGTGTCGATTGCATCCCAGAATAGAATTCGTACAGCATTATATATTAAATTTATATGGCAAGAGCAACGCTTTGAGGGAGAAAATCGATTACATTTTTTGAAAGCAGTAGAGACAATTAAGTGATAAATCAAAGGGAATATCATAATGTCATGACTGAACGATTTTTAATAAATTTCTATATGAAAATTGGCTATTCTGCCTCTTAATTCATATAACTTATCCCTTACAGCTAAGTTTGAAGAAATTAGTGAATAGCACGTTTATTATGTAACAAACAGCATGAAAAATCTTCCAAGAACTTCTTTCTCCATCTGCTTCGTTTTTCTTGTGTCCTTTTGTGGTAAATAATGATCTGCGATATTATGCGATATATTGTAATTTCAATCGCATCTAAATCCTCAGCTAAAGACTATATCCTCCTTATACACTACAGCATCACCGGCAAAAAGACGGAGCTTGCTATTTTTTACTGCTGTATTCAAGTCATTTACGTAGAGAAGAAATAAAATTGAACCTATCACGCTTCCCTGGGGAACACCCGATGTAACTTTTACTTCGCCTGAGCTGACACCATCCAATACCACTCTTTCAACGCGTTCATGTAAGAAGTCTCCTATCAAGCCTACTATATTACTGTTTACATAAATATGCAATATCTAATAACATACTGCAAATTAGATCATTTTTCACAAAAGGCTGATTTGTATGCTCTTTATAATACTTATGCCAATACCAAACATTTTCTTATTATTACTCGTGACTTTCTATTTGCAACCTTTGATTTTCAATCTCTGTTTATGTAAAGAAGACATAACGTTTAAGAAGGACTTCCATATATTTTCCCGAAATATGTGGTTACATAAATATTTTTTCTCATCGGTTACCACCAATATTCAGCCGACAGTTTTTCTGGGGCAGCAATCAATGCTTCAGATTTCTTGACTGATTTTTACTTCAAAAATACATGGCTTCAGGAAAACAATATTAGGATCGGAAACGTTCTCCTACATTATTTTGCATTAGGTTGAGTTGAACAATGCCCTGTAGTAACTAAACATTGAATAGCATAAATGTATAAGTGATGGGGAAAAGTTAAATTAAGGGGTAAGTTTTGAGTGGAATGTTACGGTTTTAAAGAAATTGAATTGAACTTGACAGCAGTCTTTATTGTTCTGGGACTTTAAGTTCTCTGGAATATTGAAACATTATTACATGCCACGATAAATGTGGTCAATGGTGACAGCAATACATCCTAATCTCGTTAAGGAGTACCTCATATAAACAAAAAATAATCAATAAATAAGGTAATGCATAATTTGTGAAAATCGGGGTAACAGTACGCAGGTTTCATATCTAACATTAGGGATTGAGAAATTAAAACAGGCAGCATATATAACCAATCGCAATACTTACACATGATGCATTAAGCTTAAAGGAGTAAAGAGATAACATTGCATCCAGCTAAAAATATGCCTGTGCAACTGTATTCTTAACGAAATGTTATCCACGAGGAGAGTTAATGAAGCCAGTAAATGCTATTCTAAATGGCCAGAAATAAATGCTACTGACCAAAAGTTACGTTCAAAACTTCTAGCTAGGCATTCGCAGCAAATTCGTAATTAAAGGATTCCGCATAAAATATCTACGACCATTCGCTTCGTTGAGATCTATTGGCCTATTTCGCCTTCAGGGTTTAGTATTCCGTGAGGATAATGAAGAAGAGGGGAAGCTAGACAAGAGAAACCCGGCGTCGAAGAGCTCTATTCATGGTCTATTCGGGGTCTATGCTAATGGCTTCCGGGTGCCGTCAGACGCTCAAATGGACGGACTTTGGAGTAAGTATTACTCCCGAATGTCCCCAAAGCTTCTCTAAATCAGTGAATAGAATGCCACCCGACTAATCTTGATGTAGAAACCACAGCTCGGTAGTTGAGAACCGAGGACAGCGGCCATTACACCGGTGCGAAACCCGATTCCACTGGAAATGTACCCACCGGCTTGGTTCATTAATCACGAATAAAGTATCATATATCTCGTCGTTGTAATTTAAAAGGTTAACATTAATTAATCATTTATAATTTGATATTTTCTCCGGGAGCGATGATTAATCGCTCGGTGACCACTAATGAAACAAAAAAGGAAATTTCTTTGACAGAGATTGCATCGGTGACCGTTGGACGTAAACCTCGCTGAATTAATTTGTCATGGCCTAAAATAAGTTCTCTTCTGACGGAATTAACTTCAAAAACCTTGCAAAAACAGTGCCACGACAAAAAGTGAAGAGTTACTATAAACTGATCATAATCAACGGTGTGTTGAATGATATCTCCATAATATAATTTACCCGGATCCGTATTCACTCATAACCTATGATAGGTTCATTAATAATTAAGAGTTTTTAACGCGATTTGTATATTAGGAAAATACACACATACATCTCCACAAATAGTGAAGTCAGTAAAATAGTCAAATCTCTTTACGGCTATGTAGAAGATTGCCAATTTTATTTCGGGATGATCCATTAACTCTTCGTACGAATAAGGAGGATGATTATTCCAATTAGTATTTGTAGTTATAAAACTACGCGCTCGAGTTCCGCGTTACCTGAACTTATAAATCATTCTTCATAGAGATGGGCAAACCAGTTCATTTTTGGGAACTCGCTCACTCTGAACCGGTACTTTTAGGGAGCCGTTCCTATTCAATCGTTTACTGATCCTTTTTCATTAATGGTCATTTATTTTTACTTTTAACATGTTCTTGTTTTTAAAGAATGTAAAAAAATTATAGAAATACTTAGTATACCGCAGTGATGGCGTTTAACAATATTGGATAAAATAAAAGATGAAAGGTGATATTACCAACTTTTTACATGGTTTCGTACTTAGGTTTAATTTAAATAAAGAAAAAAGTACTGCTTGCATCACCAGATGATATTTTGGGGGATTATAAAGAACGTCCTATCTCTTGAAGATAGGAGCAAAAGTAATGACGATCTGAAAGGAAAAATGACGCGAAATGAACGAAGGACCGACAAGACGTATGGACCGATAGGAACGACGAACCGAAAGGAACAAAGGACCAAGAGAAAAGGTCGTTTCATAGAAGTCTTTCCTCGGTCCTTCCGTTCAATCCATGGACCCGTTCGTTCACGAACGATACACCTCCAATTCTTTAGATTCCAATAGCGTAAATTAACTTACTGACTCAAATGATGAATCTGGAACAATTTCCAATTATATTTTGTTTTGCCTACTAATAAAAATTGGTATACCATAAGCGGACCTGTATTGAAATGGATTATTTAGCGCATAGAGATTTTTATTCAAAGGGTACGGTTCATATCCTGAGGGCGGTGGATATAACAACGGAAGACCGATCCCTACAAGTGTGCTACGATGAGAATATTGGTTTTTTCATGGTTCTACCTTCAATGAATGTGACGATGACCTGTGGACACTTTTGTGCCATTTTAGATTGAGCCAAAGTGCCGATGCCGTGTTTCTCTTTCCTTTTACCTTTGCCGAACACCTTCGAGAGACCTCTGTGGTTGATTGCATTCTCATGCAGCTAATCAACCTTTTTTGAGCATTGGTCTCCATTGCTGCATTAAGAATAAATACGCCGATTGCGACACCATCAAGACAATAACTCTCGATTGTAGAATTAGGTGATTAATGCGTCATTTCAAATGGTACTCCTTTAAGTAAGCTTTTCCCTTATTTGTCCAATGCTGTAGATTAAATTCACTCCCATTAATTTGTATGAAAGGGAGGAAAATAAATCATTGGGAGAATATCAAGTTATTTTTTCATCATTGAAAATCAACTTCACCATAGTTGAGCCTGAAACCATGGAACGCATTTACAGTGCTTGACGAAGATATGATTTGTTTATTTTCCTCCTCTCACGTTAAATTTAAAAAATTGGTTTCCACAGTTGCTTCACACAATAAAAAAAAACCTTGAAAAATATGGAAATAGCACACAAATCTATAAAACTTGAATAAAAATCCGAATATTAAATATAAAGGATGATATATTATTTAAATTAAAAACATGATTAAGTCGCACAGAATACCAGTGTAATCAAACAAATAAAGTGCACAACTCTTACATCTGTTACACCTGCAATAGAAGAACATTAAACCATAGCAACATACTCCCAATCATTACAGGACCACGGAAACAATGGATCACGCAGTGATCAATAGGCTGAACTATGTGATTAAGACGCGAATTCTGTTTCAAGACGAGAGTTGGTTGATGAATCTGGTCGGAATATTATTTTCAAAAGACATCCCTTAAGTCCTAGGAAAAGTATTGGTGATCACACTTCAAATTTCCATCATAAAATAGAATTTTTATGCTAACACAAATGTTACTTTAAGAACAAGGTGTCTGACACTTTAAGAACAAGGTGCCTCTATCTGATAGCGCCGACATTTACCTACCGAGGTGAACTAATTTTTACTCCGAAAATATGGCACTAAATCACAACGTAGTACGTCAATGGTAGCCACTTAAGGTGTTGCAGTGAACGTAAATTGGAACATATTAACGCATTCTAGCGCATATGAACGAAGATGACATGAAACGATATGCGTGGAGAAACGTACGGTAACCCGCCAGAGGGTATTAGGATATTTACAGCTAAACGTTTTGTGTACTGTTATCGAATTCATTTACATACAATCATTTAAAAAGTTAACTGTTTGCCACATAGTAACTTACATTATCTTTCTTCGACGCCATTCCTTAAGTTTATCACATAAACTATAATCTCAGGGGCGATTATCAGTCCTTATAACAGATCGCACAGTCACTCTATACCTCGTCTATTTTGGAGCGCGATGACTAGAAATCAGGGCCTGAAACAATTGGAAAGAATGCGCAATTATGTAATGCGAAATGAGGGGTGGATGGACTTTTTTATATGATTGGTAAATTCTTCGTGGATTGTTTTTACTTTTCCAAATCTAACGTAATTTACTGATAAAATCAGCCATTTTTAACCGCAACGAAGAAAAGGCCGTATTCATGAATTTGTTTTGTCTCACGCAGAGGTGACTGGACCTCCTCAACCGAAGCCTTGAACACGCATAACCAACCAAACACTCGCTTTTGGCTCTCCCATTCCCTCGCATCCCCACCAGGCCGTCTCTCTTCATCTCATCCTCCCTTTGCCCTCCTTTCTCCAGTCTCTTCGCCCCTTACTCCCGACCAGACACCGGAATCAACCCCATCCCAACCCAACCTCCCTAACGAACCCACGCGAGAACCATATCCCTCTCCCATCCCCACCAACGCTGTGCGCTGTCTCATTCAACAAACCCCATCTAACCCACACCCATTCGACACCCTTTCCGGTTTCCGCCCTGCCCCATACCACGCCCCGTCGAATGCGCCAGGCTGATAAATTTGACGCCGCAGTCCTCCGCTACCGCGATATCTCCTCACCCTTGCACCGGTGTGTTCACCCCATCCTCCCTCTTCTTTTACTCCCACACCCACAGTCTATAATAGACCGCTCCACCGTCCCCTACTCACCTCTGAAACCCTCCCCTCACCCTACACACGCCCCCTCATCTTCCCATTCTTCTCCCGCTCTCTCTAGTTACAAAACCTCCACTTTATATCTTCTCCAAACTCAGTGTGTGACCGTGGCCAGGTATGCCACCCCCTTCTTTACTCCCACGTTCTCCCATTGCGTCTTTCATGGTCCATTCTTCTTTTCCTCCCTCATTTCTTCATTCTCATTCCAACGTTCTTGTCGAAAGAGCTCATTCAATGGCGGCCCGGTATGTCAGGATCTGTTTGTAAATATTCATTTTGGCATCGAAAGTGCAACTCAACTGAATTATTTATTTGGTAGAATTGTACGTGAGCACTTGACTGTTTTTCCGTATTTCCGTCGACAATACAGCCAGAATAGGCAGAGGAAAACCCTTAATCTTGCTCCATGATACCAGACAATGTCCACTCATGCATTTAGCAGATTGAGATATTCATTTCACCTCACCAACGACGTTCTAACTACAAAGTACGCATTAACATATCACTTTCTGCTTAGCATAGTGCGATGTTGTACCAAGCGAAGAAATCAGACTTCCGTCTCAATTCAATTAATACTCATTAAAGGGTCTCGTATTTTGTTGAGTTTCCCTTGACGACATGTAATAATGGATTGCCTGCATTAATTGTTAGTTTCCTAATCTCCAAGCCAAACAAAATGGGACAGCACTGTACCAGCAAAACGACGGGCATTGAATGTCAACTCTAGAATTCAGTTCCATAGTGCAAATCTGGGGTATATAAACGTGGGGATAGCTTGGAACTTGGAATTAAAATTTTAAAGGGGTATTGCGTGTGGAATATAATTCTTGAACTTCAGTCCTTTTTATCGAGGCAATTACGTACATGAACTAATACCGCAGATCGTTCTGTATCGTATGGCAATATATTGTTTAGTTATTTAGCTCTATATCAAAGTGCGATATCTAAATAAAATAGAAATGTCGCAGTCGATACCTCGCCATACAATACATCAGCTGCTCACCTCGCATTCTTTGCCTTTTTTCTCCCCTCCGTCATGACAGTATTTTTATACATTTATGGGTGCATAAATTTTATCACGCCACCCGCAGAGTCAATTGCGTTCCATCGCATGTTTACTGCGCACTTCGTTCAATACGAGCGGCATTTCACTTGCCCCCCTTTTTTGACACTCCGTAAAGACGACAGGTAAAAAATGTTTACGGTATTCCTTTTTTCACTGTTAATTTTTGGCTCGGGTAGACGGACAACCAACAAGAAGTAACAATGTTGATATGCTCCATTGCTAGAATGAGTATGTTCCTATAGAACAATATTATAGGCATAAATGTGAATCCAGAGGAAAGTTACCGAGTAACGATATGAAAATTTGAATGATTTCCATCATGATTTAAAAAAATTCGAAGTTATAGAAAGGCAAATATCTCACCTATCTTCTAAATTTTCCAACCTAATCAGCCATTCTCTAATTTGAACTCTCATCTCGCTTCATGTGTTTCAAAATGCACACCCTCACCTATACACCCCGCAAAGCTTGGTAGAACTGTCAAACTCTTAACTATTCACCAATGTCTGTTAATCCATCCGAATTTTCCAGTAAGATTCTTCTGCATACTTTGTAGTCGCAAGCTGAGATATTGCTTTAATTATGTTTTACTTTATTCATAGGGTCATATGAATAAAATAAAAAATTTGCTCCAAAGAAATAAAAAAAAGCAAATGGATGTCCTTCGGTTACTTGGCCCAATGAGTTGCTTCTACATACATGCAAATCCTTCAAATAAAGGGAATTATATCAACTTGTTTGTCTGGAAATAAAGGAATCGGAGTTTACGTGACTCGCCGTCAGCACCGCCAGAGAATTGACCAGCTAAGATGTGCTGCATTGTGGTCACGGTCATTGGCGTAACAGTTTTCCTGTGTTTGTTGGTTCATAAATTGTTACATTCATAATCTCATTAAATGATGAAGAACCGATACGTGCGCAAAACGTTGATCAAATAATGCGCTATTTTTTGGCGAATGAGATGCTCCTAGAGATACTTAAAAAATCCCAAATTCTAAAAATGAAGAAACTCAATCATAAATATTTCGGAAAATTCATTGCCAAATATCACTCACGGTATTGAAGGTAAAAATATGCAAAAACCGAGCCTAATGAAGACAGTAAATGATATGAATAGAAGAATATTACCGTAGAAGGAAGTTGAAATAAGGACTCAAATCCCATTGCAAAGTGCACTCAAGTTTAGTTTTAGAATTGGAGTAGCACTTAACACATTTCCTGCGGACGCCGCTGACAGGCTGCGTTTCGTATGTTAGTTAGGTACGGCCTTCGCCCTTCGTCGTCTTTCCACATCGGCGAAAAAAAAGTCTTTTCAAATGTCGGTTTGTCCAGCATCAATGGAGTTGTAATATGCCGTCATCAGATATCCTTCACCGCCTATAATTACCGTGTTTTTGGTCATGGATATAGTTTTTCTAACTGATGAATTTTTGGAGTTGCGAGCATTGTCAACAGATGCAGGCTAACTGATATTAGGGTAACACTCCTCCAGGGTCGCATGTTCCGTGTATATTTAGTGTTGTGTCCCCGTTGCGATTTTTACACTCATCTCCATGCTACATGGAGCCGAACCAAAACAAATTTTTAAAGCCCATTTCAAGTGAACATGAAAGAGGTTTATAAATATTCATGTTCCTCACATTAACCACATCTGCCGTAACAGCACACAACCTTTCACTTTGTAGTTGAGCCTACTCCTGATTTGATATATCTCAAGGATTTGTTTTTCATTTTGAGTAAAATGTAAAATTTACGCGATTTATATTCCTTAAGTCCTGGACAAGTGATCGGCGAAAGAGCCTTTCCATTGCTAATAAAAGTAAACGGTTTTCCTTCAGTTTTTATTCATACTGCTCTAAAGATTTCCTCGGAAATTTGCAAGTAAAAGGTTTCCTTTCTATTTATGCATAGGGGATTCATTGATTCCGTAATTTTTCCAAAATTTCTTTTTATTTGAAGGCAACAGCCTTCAAATTTTCAATGATAAATAAGAAGCGTGGTACATTTTTGGTAAGCTAGATTGTAGTAGCTCTTTAAAGAAAATACGAACAAGGAAGACACCCGTTGGGGTGAGTTGTATCTCTTTTTCGCTCATCGTCTCTTATAATAAATCCCCACTTAGTTAAACATAATGCATCATTTGCAGCACACTGTCATGCACTTAATAATTACATAAAATAGAAAAATAATCCTTCAGGCGATAATCATTCGTGTTTTACCTCTCAATCAATATCACTTAGGTGTGATAGAAGGTAAAATGCCCCCCTAGACTGTGATAAACCCTCTATACAGAAATTTTTTCGTCCATCATATGCAGTAGGGTGGATCGAAAAACATCTTTTTTCGAAATCGGTCTGCGGCTAGTGCTTTAAGTTTGTGGTTGGTGGTCCTTATAGCCCATAAAAAATTCTAACTCGATCGGATTATATCTTCAGGCGGCGCTTTTTAGTCAAAATTTTAAATTTTTATGAAAAATGTCAAAAATTTGCAAATTTTCATGATAGTTTCTAGATGGTTCCGGAATGATTTTATGGTAAATAATTACATGTATTGCTTGTATGTTGCTTAATATTAGCGATTTAGTGTGTTTGAGTCAGGCAAAATGGTTTTATAGTTCGTCAAAAATCATCAAAAAACGCCAAATATACAGAAATGTTACGGATGTTAGGTAGGCAATAACCCGCTATAATAACTCGACCCCACCGACTTCAATTTACCAATAACGATAAGGTAATAGGATAGGAAGTAAAATAAAGCTTTTAGTTTATCGACCTATCGACTATCTAACACTCACCATGAAAGGGTAGATACAAATTAATTAATAACTCCAGAGCCTGCGTGGCTTATATCCTGCACTGGTAGGACTCATCTTCCATCACCCGAGTGCTCCCATAGCCTGCGCGTCATCGCCCTCGCCACATACTTGTCAAGAAGAGCACATTTCTCTCATCATTGTTCATTCTACCTTACCCACGTTACGGCCAAAACAGCCGACGCAAAAGGATCAACTGCCGCTATTTGGAAATTTGTCTGCGAAGAAGGCATAGATTTGATGGAATTGTCGTGCATAGGATCCGACGGAGAGAGGAAGAACACGGGAAAGCACACCGCCATCATTCGGCGTTTAGAAGAATATATCCAACGTCCTCTCCAATGGATTGTGAGTCGATTGCATTCTAATGAACTGCCTCTAAGACACATTTTTTGGAAAATTGATGGTAAGACATCAGGCCCTAAGGGATTCCATGGAGACTTAGGAAAGAGCTTGTCTCCCTGCTACGGCCGACCCATGGTCCAGTTCGAAAAAATTGAAGTTCTTCTTCCTGATGTTGACGTTGATGTTCTCAGCAAAGGCCAGGTTTACCAAAGTGTGTGTTTGGACACACCGAGTGTGTCCAAATGATCTTGCGATGTGCTTTCCTGGGCCCATTCACCATGCTAGATGCCTGACTTGCAGAGCGCATCCTTAGACTGTATGTAGCAACCTCAAACCCATCACCTGCTCATTAGACATTGACAGAATTTGTCTTTAAAGTTTACGCTCCCATATTATTTCACATCAAATACAATGGAGCTATCAAGGACGCGTAAAAAAACCTGTGGCTAACATTAGAGAAAATGGAGTATTTATAAAACGATTTAAAGACTTTTCTCTATGAATGTCTTCAAAATAATGCTAAACGGGGGCATCCAGAAAACATACTTGTTGGTATGCTGCCAGACAGTCGGCCAAATGTGCGTCAAAACGTGGTGAAGAAGATCCTGGAAGCATGAAAAAGCCAAAGCCAACCAAACCACACCATTACCACACCAAATTTGGACGCCCAGTGATCAACTTTAACGCCAAAGATTACCCAGATTTAGTGCACTGGGGAAAAGAAGAAATAAGAACACCTTCAATAGCACACTTACTTACCAATGAAGACTTAGAAGAAATCGCAGCAGGAATAGACGATTCCTTAGGAAAACTGCAGGCTTAGTTTGACCTAATAAAATCAATGGTTGGCGAATTCACTTTGTGGAAATTTCGAATCATGTTAAGAATGAAACTACTTAGTTTTTTCCACCAATATATTTAAACATAAATCAACCGGTTTCGGCCTTTTCAGGCCATTATCAAGATTACAGAATAAATTCTGTTTATTCTGTAATCTTGATAATGGCCTGAAAATGCCGAAAGCGGTTGATTTATGTTTAAATATATTGGTGGAAAAAACTAAGTAGTTTCATTCTTAACATGATTAGTTTCACCTGCCGTGCCATGACCAGGCAGTGGAGGAGTGGCAGGTCAAGGATGTAAATGCTGCATCCATTGCTGTATGTGGTTAAGACACCCTAGATGGTTACATTAGGGCTCGATTGGAGGACAGGAAAATATTACTAAACTTTGACATCAAAGCAGACTTTAAAACCTAAATAGGCCAGCTTACACGGGTGGGTGGGCGGGCGGCACTCCACCGCAGCCACCTCCTTGTGGTGAGTGCTGGATAGTCGATTAGTCGATGAACTAAGAGTTACATTTAACTTCCTGTCCTATTACCTTATCGTTCTAAGTAAATTTAAGTCGGTGGGGTCGAGTTATTATAGCGGGTTATTGCCTACCTAACATCCGTAACATTTCTGTATATTTGGCGTTTTTTGACGATTTTTGACGAAATATAAAACCATTTTTCCTGACTCAAACACACTAAATCGCTAATATTAAGCAACATACAAGCAATACATGTAATTATTTACCATAAAATCATTCCAGAACCATCTAGAAACTATCATGAAAATTTGCAAATTTTTGACATTTTTCATAAAAATTTAAAATTTTGACTAAAAAGCGCAGCCTGAAGATATAATCCGATCGAGTTAGAATTTTTTATGGGTTATAAGGACCACCAACCACAAACTTAAAGCACTAGCCGCAGACCGATTTCGAAAAAATATTGTTTTTCGATCCACCCTAACGTGCAGTCGTTTCAAATGTTACCCCACCATGAGGGAGAATCAGGAACTAAAATTTACAAATGAGAGATATTTTTCTTGCCAAGCTGTACGAGTGATGATGTCACAAAGGCATAGAGACGTAATCAAACCTGATCAGAGACAAAAGATAATATCTTCCATGTGTTACCTCTAGGTACTTAGCGTGATGCAGAGTTAAGATTTCGGCCAAGGGGACATTTTACCTACGATCATACGTTCACTCGTAGATACGTATTTTTTATGACATCACTTAGGTGTGACTTTAGTCCTACCATATGCATCTAACTACGATCACTTTCTTGTAAACCTATCAGAAATATCAGAAGATATTCTTTCAGTGATTATTGACTTCTCGCTGCTTCTGTTATTTCATACTTGAGGATATGGAATTCAATCCATACTTTGAATGATATTACAAATTTACACGTGATCTAGGTTTGCTAGGTCAGTGTCAACATCTTTCTTTTTGACTCTTGAGTATTTCCTGCACACATATGGAGGCCATTTTCCTTCCAATTTCATTGGCTCCGCTATCCCACTCGCTCCTGTGTTTCCCTCGCACTCCACTCACTAAAATCTCGTGTAAACACACCCCTTTTTCCTTTTCCTGGCGCTCTCGAAACCTAATCTCTACTGATGTTTTTCTCCTCCTCACTAATGTTTGACTTGCGCTGGATTCATTCCACGCTGTCTTCGTGCCACTTTAATTAGGGTCAAGTAATCTGATTTTCTGCGCAATCAGCGCCAATGAAGCAGCGGCCTTTTCTATCGCCTGAGTACAAATAAAGGTGAAACATTTTTACGCGAAATACAGATAAATGCAAAAGAAAAACCCTCTAGATATCATATTTTTGCTCCAAATGTCTTGCATTTTAGACCGATCTCTCAGTATATGGGATTCAGTTGTATCTTAGCGGTTTATGCAACACCAACTATGGCAAGGATTTTTATATCATCGTCTAAAAAACTTTTTTATCGCAAATACCTAACATATTACTTGACTCTTGTTTAATTTCAGTTGAACCCTATAAACAGCAGTCATAATAAGCTAATTTTTTTTCTACACACATATAGTAGAGTGATAGTCCTTTCATTGTGAATAATTAAAATATGCTAAATTTATTAAGCATATATACTCCTAAATAATTGCACTCTGTGCTAGAGGTCATTTCTATAAATGCATTTAGGTCCAAGATTCGCTAACATATAAGGTACTGGCTTCTAATATTCACAGGGGAATTAATGCACACAAACATAGTTCACATCGTTATGAAAAGGCATTTTAAAACACATTATAATGGTTTCACATTACGATAGAAACTACAAAAGAGAAGTATCAGGCTTGATGTGGTGGAAGGAATGCATCATAAAGAATGAGAGTAAAGCCAATTTTCCGCTTAGACAAATTTTTATTTCGACCTAGGTTTCGTTTGATATTTGTGCCTGATGATGATGTAGTACATCGAAACCAAGGTCGAATAGAAATTTATCTAAGTGGAAAACAACCTTTACCATCATTCTTTATGGTGATAGAAACTATTTCCAAAAACGCCTTGAGTTCCATCATCCAATAGCGTAATAGTATTAGCTTAGAATGTTCACGCGGAAAGATGCGGATACATTTGCACAGTTTAAATCGATATGAAGTGGTATTTAAAAATACTATAATATTTACCTTAGTTCCTGAAATGTTAGCGCATTGTATATCCATGCAGTCAGCTCATCCCGTTAATACGAATTTTACCGCAGCACGGCCCCTCCAAACAGTTGCTCTTGAAACAACTCATAAAACTAACGAAGGAGGTGGAGGCATCCTGCCACATCCGGAAACAAATCGGGGAAGAGAAAGACTGATTTTTTTCTTTTGTTTGGTCGCGAATTATACACCAAAACCCCTTTCCTTTTTTGAACCCCCAGCCCCGCCCCCTAACGTTCCCCTTCCCCCTCACGCAAATCCAATTTGGCGGAATAATGAAGGTCTTTGCATAATAAGTCTCAGCACGACGAAGCAATTAGATTTGCCCGTGTGGTTTACGTACCATTTAATTTCACGTGCGAAGAGGCATGTTAGGTAAAGGGTGGAGTGGTTTCGCGTCGCTGTAATACGGTCTGTTCATAGAAAATATTAACGCCAAATTAACTTCGGCGTAGACTTAGTGGCCGAGTTTACGGTGGCTTTTCAGCAATCAATTCATAGAAGCAACTAGCGCTAACCAGAGTTGAGTTTAAGAAGAAAAACATAGCGTAACGTGAACTGGGGCTTTTTTGTGACATGAAAAAAATTTTTTTGTGTATTTCTTTTGTAAAGCGAGTATACTAAGTTTTTGAAAACTTTATTTCATGAGTCATAATCATCACTTGTATTTCAATTACCAATGAGCCTTACCACCAATAATTATTTCGACAGATTATATTTCACAAAATAACAAGCATTTTAGAATTTCAACTACAATTTTTTCAGTGCAACATGTACCACAACTTGTACAAAATTTATCACTACCAGCTTTTCAAGTAGCTCTGCTATATGCCTTGGATTTCTGCATATTAACTGATTGCATTACGAGTATCTCATACCTCTGTTGCCATTTTTATAATTGTTTATGTAACGACCGGAAAACCTTTAACTTCCAGCATCACCGTCTCAAACTCTAAGGTTGTTCTCAACATTGTGTCTATGTATTTTTACTTATTTTACGTTTTTCTCTATTTCCCTTCTTTACTTTTAATTTGTGTAAGTACATCACTTCATGTATTCACCTTATTGCCCATAAGATTACCTTCTTACCTCTATTACGGTCTACATTTAGACATACGTGACAAAGTTTTACTTAAATGTAGTTGCTTTTGGACTTTAAATGGGACATGATAACAATTTTTGAATAATTAACACATAATTTGGGGTTAATTTCCCTCATTATTTAGAACCACGCTGCTCACTATTTCTTTTCTTTCTGCACAGTATTTCTTTGTCTTGATACCAGATGTCATCATTCACACTTATCCATCTCCAGTATTTTCCAGATCGCCCAACCTCATTCACGAAATCCGATCCGAAACCGATTTTGGTGAACATTCCATGATAATATTAAATTAAGAGCACATTTATAATACTATTGAAGTTGAAAATAATTAAAAATATGGAAAGAAATTATTCTAAAATTTATCTAACAAATTACTTAAATGGACTGGAAATAAGGATCACCTCCATGAATTGAACCCTTCAATGATCCTGAATGAAGGATCGAAGTTATTAATTATACTGGTGAAAATGGCATTTTTCGTATTTCGAATATTTAATTCTCTCGAACCCTGGCGCCAAAACGTAAACGGTATTCCTATCGAAGAGTGTACTTTCTATTGAAATATTTTCCATTGTTTTTGAAATCACTCTAGAGAGGTATAGTCATTAGTATGATCGACATTTAAATTCCAATTTCCGTTTTTCTCTTGTTCTAAAGGTTCCTGACGGCGATTAGAGATTCACAAATCAAAAGATTGGTGGAAATGGAAAACCGATTGAAATTGCGTAACCGATGATTATTTCTCTTCAATGTCCAGCAGTGAAGCATGACATCTTTCTTATCTGGTTCTTTACATTAGCTTAAGGGCCCCGCTTACTTCGGAACAATGCACTGTACTTCTTAATTCTTTTGGGACCCTATACACCATGGATGAGTCACCAAAAATTGGCGATGCGAACTGGCAAAACATGGTAAGCCAGGAAGAGTAAAATAAAAACGAGAGGTGGGACAAAGGGGCTGTAGTCTACTCCAGAGATCCCAGCAGATATCCTTTCGTACGACTGTCCGCCCATCATTTCTTCATTCACCCTAACTAACCTACTGACCTCTTAACTATCCGCTGGTGAGAGCCACCAAGTTTTGCTAAGCTTAGAGAGCATTTTTAAGCAGGTTGGTTGGAGCGTTGATGAATTTTCTAGAGAAGAAATTTTCTTCAATAGTTGCATGTGCGGTTGTTTTTCAATTGATTTCCATTAAAGGCGACTAACATGGGTTATATAATCTGATTTTTTTGCAGTGCGATAAAAATATCTTTGACTGGCTACCAAGAGTTTCCTTAAGAGCGTTCAACCACCACTCTGTGAAGTCAAGCCAGTAATCAATTCCACCTTTTTAAATGTATGTTAGAAATACTCAGCTGACGACAATGGCCTTCCTGACTGATTGTACCCCAGTATTCCCCACTCGAAGATTCGATTGGGGGACTATTTTACCTCCGCAATATTTTATTGGGAGGAATGCCGTCAGATAAAGTCAAAACGCAGGGCTGCATTTCTGTGGAAACTAATGCGGTGGTATCGCCGTAGCCCTCCAAATCGCAGTGCCCCAGCTGATTCCATGAACTTCACTCTCGCCCGAAGCTGTGACCGTTGATACCGATCCGATCAACTTGATCTGCGCCATAAATGCCTTCTGCTGAGACTGTTGCCTCTTGGTAGTGGGGTCGAATTCGGGTAGCAAAAGTTGGTTGGCAAGCCAGGGACATATTTTCCGTCGCTTGGTCTCCAACCTTCGACCCTCGGAATGAGAGGTCCACTGGTCCACCACTGGTCCAAACCAGACCCACTGACAGCATACTTTGGTCATTAAATACAAAAACAAGGTATAATACACGCACTCTACTGGCTTGAAAATTTTGAGAACATAATAATTTCTAGTTATACGAGTATATTGTTGCGCTAGAACTGCCGCGTATTGAATACGATAAGGGCAGTAAATTGAGAATAACATCAAATAAGCGCTGTCTAAGTGCCTACATGTAATTTTTTTTAAGTCCCAGAGTTTCTTGCACCTTACTAATAAATTTTTGCCGAAATGATATCTATGTTCGACTGAAATATAGTATTTTTGCCTATATTGCAATCATACAGACATTAAATCACATGTAACTTCAATTTCATATTAATGACCAAGTAGCATGGAGAGATATGATATTGTTTTTCACAGCGCAGGTAAGACATTATTCCCCATAATTAGTTGGAACACGACGAAAAAAATATCTTTTCGCGGTGGAACACTAAGGCAGTTTGAGCGGAATATCATTTCACCTAGATATAAATGAAGTTGGTCTTGCTTTTAAGAAACATACCCAACCCTTTCGAAGATATCAAAATATCAGCCCCTTACCGCACTGCTTTTCAAGATATTTGACGAAAAATACCAGCTAATTTTTATTGGAAATGGTACGTGTATACACTACAGAGATACAAGTTAACTATTTAATCAAGCATTTAAAAAACAAGGAATTTCTTACTCCTAGATCTCGCAAAAAAAACTAACAGTGTGTAGTTAATATGTTTTATCAACTACTTCTGAAAATAAATCATATTGTCACCGCCGTGATCTTTTTGGATCACAAGAAACCTTCCGTTGTGAACGAGTTTCAAACGTGCCGTGCGAAAAAAATGAGTCTAGTTAATGAGACTTATGTGGTTATTTTATTTAAATAGTTAGAATTTCAGTCATATTAAAGTTTATTTTTGCGTCATTAAAAATTCAATATCTTTTCATGCTTACTACTGCTGCAGAAATTAAAAAGTATAATTTGAATGTCTCCATTATGATTAGGATTCTGTCTTGCTCAAACTACCTGAAGTACATTATTCAAATAATTGTCGTACAGCAGCACTCACGTGTTTCGATTTATGCTAGCTATCATACCTTGAAATGAAAGCTCACGTCCATAGTTACCCCATGAGGTCTTTTCAGTCTCATCAGATGGTGTGATAGGAAGAGAGGGGAAAAAAGGATGTATGAAAAATACTGCACACACGCTCACACGACAATGCACACGTGCAAGATGAGAACCAGATATCAGATGAGTACCCTTCCCCCCACTTCACGCACCCAGTTTGTCCCTCTTTATCTCCGCCCCCCCCCCTCCCGCCGTTCCTTGAGCCCGCAATAAATGAAGTTAGCGGTGTGAGGAGAATTTATGTGAGACGAAGGGGGAGAAACATTTTAGGGGATTGAAGGGGGCCGGGGGCGAATGAGCAAAAGGAAAAGCGGAGAGGATGAATTAAAACGATACAACGGAACGAGAAGAGCGGGAGGGGAAAGAGGGGGAGATCGTACAAAAAAAAAGGCAAACTAAGATAACGGCTGGGGAAAAAAATATTAGGCGGGGCCAGCCGAGGAGACATAAAAAAGGGCTCCAGAATATTACGTGGTATCAAAATATAAAATGCTGCATCGTCGGAGGATATTTTACTGCGCCGGGAGAGTAGCGTTTATTGCGGAAGGAGGCCGAAATAAGGATGCGACGAAAGGGAGGAGAACGAGTGAAATGGTGATTTGGCGGGCTTAAATTTACTAAAGTCGCATACGTCACGTCGGAAATCGGAGTGAAGCATCAATCTTTCTCTCACAAAGCACATCCCTGCCGTCTCAACTTGAACTGGATTCAAGTGGACAAACTTTAAGGACAACGAGGCTGGCCTTATTAGTACCGTTACGAAGTCACTCCTCATTCACATTTCAAGTTCACATTCATTCATTGGTTGTTCAATCCAGAGATTGGTTGACTACAGCCCTCCATTCTTCCCTATCTAATGACAGTTCCCATACCTCCGGGTATCTCTCCCAATGTACTTACCTCTTTATATGGCCCTCCTGGGTCTCCCTCTTCTGACTTTTCCCTCTATTCTGTCTTCAAGTATGTTTGGTTGCCACGATCTCAGAAAAAATTTTTAGTTCACTTTCCACAGAATTTTATTTTATTCACCGACCAAGGTTTTGACATAAGTTGTCTTTTTCAATGACTTAGCTCACGTCGATACCTTGGTCGGTGAAAAAATAAAACTCTGTGGAAAGTGAACTAAAAATTTTATTGTGAGATCATATATCTGTACTTCATTTCCAAAAAATATCTCCCGATACGCTAAACTTAATTCAATTATGTTCTTCACAAACCTATTGTGCCACAGGGTGTGTCCAATTCATCTTGTTCATCTTTTCTCTATAGTGTTACATATGGTCCTTTCCTCTTCTACTTTTCTGTACCCTTTATTTTGTCCATTAATTTGGTCCGTAGGTAGTTTCGTTTATCCGTAAGTTCACATGAATACTAAAATTCCAGAGAGGAATTCCAGAGAGGATTCCATTCGCATTGACAGGTACTCGAATCCGGATTCCATATTATCTCGCCGTGTGTTTCAGCCGATGAAGCTGCGGAGTAGTTCCTGCCCCTTGTGGATTAAGTTACTTTATCAAAAGCTTTCATTCGAACATAGAAAACGCACAGACGAGAGAAAGGCCTCGGAAGCGTAAGGTAGCTTGAAGGAGATAGTTCCCCAGTCATAATGGAGACCATATTCCAATTACACGTTTCAGTTTCATTCGCTGTGGGAAGCATAAACTAAATATTGAATTATCAATTGTACGGTAATATACTTTTATACGAGAGAAATTTTATGAAATAAAATAAAAATATGTGTGTCTTTAACTTGACTAATTTTTTTCGCGCGAAAATTTTAAAATTCCTTCACACGGAAGGCTTTTTACCTAAAAATGGTTGTGATATGGTGGAAAAAATTTGGTGAACCTGAAAAAATTATTGTGGTGCCATTATGATTTATTTAAAAAAATCGTCGAGAAAACATACAAAGATAAATACAAACTCCTTCACAACGGAAGGTGTTTTGTAATTCTGAAAAAATTACTGTGGTGAGAAATTTTCTTTTTAAAAAAATAGTTGAAAAGAAATACAAAATACTGAGCATCAATTTACATCAGTAACGATAAAAATCTCAGTTGTACGGAGAAATACTGATTCACTTACTCTTCGCTTTAATATTTTCAAGTTTCAACTATAACTATTCATAACCGTCAGTCCTTATATTTCGAAATGCACGTCTTATTGCGATCTAATCACGTATTCATCTGGCTTTACAGATCCATCTGATCATAAGATAGCGCTTATTGTTCCATATACTACCTGCAGCTCGAAGATCCCCGTTTCTTAAGATCAATATCTCGGAATGTAGTTGGGTAAGGGGCTGATATTGGGGTATCCTCGGAATAGAGAGATATTTTTCTATAAATGAGATCAAACTCCTTGATTTCTCGATGAAATGATATTTAGCTTAAACTGCCTTAAAGTCATTTATTCCAATCTTGATCAAGGGGATTAGATCACCCTTAGTAGGATTTCCAAATTAATCGGAATGTGGATTCATAATTACAATTTGATTTCATAACATTATTTAATCTCTCATCATTGTGTTTCATAGCCACTGGTTTTTCATAGCCACAGGTTACAAATTTAGGAAGATGTAAACGCAATAAATAAACCTTTAAGCCTTAAGAATAAACTTCACGCTGAAAAGATGAGTACCTATACAGGTTTCAAAGCAGTAAGTAGGTTTGTCAACCACAATTACGACGAAAATGTCATAAATTGGTACAATATGGTCTTGTCACGTACATACCCGTAAATGGCATTGTTTACGCCATTTTAGAGTGATACGGGAATTATCAAACGCAAAACTGCTCTTTAAAAAAGTCGAAAAATGAATGATTTAAATTTCTGAGTGGGTTTACAATTTTCCGCTGTTAATTTTCACGGCTCCGCCGGAGACAACACGATACCCAAAAGGATATTGTTAACCTCATATTTCCCGGATAAATTTGAATCAACTTCGCTTTATCACAATTTAAAAGCCCGCAAGGATATAAGAACCGGGGCAGTGCGAACGAGCTTCTCTAGTCGACCTTACGAGGGGTGGTGAAGGTGGATTTTTTTTTCGTGGTGACCGGCGGTCACAAGGACCAAGGACATTCGGTATAAAATTATACTCGGCCTAATTAGCCTCTAACGAGCAATTTGCGGAAGTTCATCCGCAAAAAAACGCAGCCATATATGTCCGGCGTGATGTCCTTACCTTGTAATTAGGAAGCAAGCCCCTCGACCACTCCATTACGCCCAGGGAACAAGAGTTGGGATGGTGAGGTTAGATAAAAGGGACGACAAAAAAGGAAAACTGAAAGGAGAGGAAGACAGCAAAGGAACGTGAGGGGGATACACTAAGGCTGTAGTTATTTTGAAGAATAGAAACAAAAAGGATATTAATAAAGAAAATTAGATTTAGCTGAGATTTTAAAAACTAAACGGGTCTCATAAGATACAAATACAGGGCCAATATGCAAAATCAAGAATAAAATGTATAAATACACAATATTAAAATGAAAAGGATCCTTAAAGCGAGATAAAGGTATAATGAGATGGTGATGCAGCGGAAACGGCGTGTAAGTGTCGAAGCAAAGTTATGAATAATGTAGGAAACTATTCATATGAGGAGTATCGTTAGCAATCCTGATCTAATCAAAGGGGGATCTTCCAGCTGCAGGTATTAAATAGAACAATAAGCGCTATATTATGGTTTGATGGATCTGTAAAGAGAGACGAGTACGTGATTAGATCGCAATGAGTCGTGCATTTGGAAAGATAGGACTGTCTGTATTGAAAAGTAGCGATTGAAGCTTGAAAATATTAGAACGAGGGGTAGTGAATCAGTGCGTCTCCTTACAACTGACATTTTTATCGTTACTGATGTAAGTACGGCTCAGTTGTTCATTCCTTACTTTTATTACAACTTTAAAGTATTCGCTGTGGAATCATTCGACAGCATTTGGCTCTGATCGGCTGGAACATCTAAGTCCACCATTAGGTGCATGTAGAGTATTCTGCTGACCTTGGCCTGGTTCAATAGTAAACAATTATAGTCTTCATTTTTCTCCGTTCTCCTTCGCCTATCTCGGAGTACCATCACGTGGGGCGGAAGAATTACAAAGGACTTCAAATAGAAAATAGCCCAAGCTAAGAAGCCATTCATGGGAAAAGACAACTGCTGTGCTGAAAGAAGATAGGACTACAAACCAGGATACAGTATGTGACAAAAATTGTGTTGAGCATAGCACCCTATGGATCGGAAGCATGGACTATTGGATAAGCTGACCACAAAGGACAAGAAGCCTTTAAAACCTGGTGCTGGAGGAGGTTGCTGAAGATAAAATGGACGGACAAAGTAAGAAATGATGAAGTGTACAGAGAGTAGACGAGGAGAGGGCCATATGAAACACCATAGAAAAATGAAGAACAAGATGGACTGGACACACTCTGAGACACAATGGGTTTGTGAAGAACATAAATGAAGGTAAAATAGAGGAAAAAGTCCCCAGAGGAAGACCGACGAATAAGTTCATGGACCAAATAAAGAGGAAAGTACATAAGAAGAGATACCAGGATGTAAGGGAACTAGCATTAAATAGGGAAGGATGGAGGGCAGCAGTCGACCAATCTCAGGATTGAACAACCATTGAAGATTTCTCTGTTCATTAAAACAATGCATAATAAAATGCTACGAAATGAAAGCCAAGAGTATTCATGCAAGTGTCGAATTAGTACCTGAAGGAGAAAAACCTTCAACGAGTCCAATACTTATGTAATGGAAGTACAAGCTGTTTGAAGAAAGCTCCAACTCCGGCTATTTGGTCCGTAGGGCTTACTCTTCCGTTTCCTAAGAAACATGATTGCCACCTAAGTTCTAATCCATCAATGGCTTTAAAATATTAAATCGTTCACACAAACAGAATTGCAAATTTATTGATGGGTTTAGGTGATTTTTACCTGTAAGACTAAAATACTTGAAGTTATTGATTTCATAAGTGGATTACATTTAATTAAATCAGATATAGCAATGGAAGATTACAGGAATAATGCTTATCCCTCTTAAGAATATGAATTGAGTTGCGTGTTTTGCCTCTGTTGAACACAGGTGTATGCATGCCTGGACAAGGGTGTCAACTGTAACTTTTCATAATCGCCGGTCCTATCTTTCTAAATCCTTTCCTAAGCATCTTGGTTGCAAAAAGTTACTTAACTTAGTATTTATGCATTATACACAGCGATTAATTTACAAAACCGAGTGTTTCGACACTTCCTATGGCGCTGCGGAGCCCTTATATTATTAAGCAATGAAAATTAACTATCCTACATACATGTGAGGGACCGCAGCATAAACTTGTTTATTTTCATCTTGAAGACATCACTCATGCGGTGGAATCTGGGACAGAGGATGTAATTTATACTAAAAATGGACATATTTCGAAAGATAACAACTGCCGTATACATCTCAATAGCTCAACAAAACTTCACGTAAAAATCAATCAAATTTAATTTCGTAACAATTTTAAAGAACATTAATTTATGGCTCTATGACTAATGGTGTAAGCACGAAACTCTCAGCACATGACTTCATTATACACAGCGATTAATTTTACAAAACCCAGTGTTTCGACGCTTCATATGGTGCTGCAGAGCCCTAATATTATTTAGTGATAGAATTAATAATCCCAAATACAGGTGAGGGACCGGAGCACTCGTCATTACGATAACGATTTTTCACTTCGTGTCGAGTAAGATTTTAGGGCATTGGAGCATCAAATACCATGCATTAGTAACGTGAGAACATAATGCAGATTGATAAAAATGTCTTAAGTGCAGAAATTTCACAAATTTATATGATTTTGCTTTATTTTATTTCACCAGACTTGAATTTACTGCGCCGGCAGTACATGTTCCAGTGCGCTTGTAATACATAACAACAATTAATCAAAGAACACATGCAATTTTTTATATCGTGCAGCCTTATCATCTTCATGCCGGATAATGTGCATTTGCTAAGTTCGTTGGTACATAAAATGTTTATGAATGCCTTAATTCACGGGAATATGCGATACAGCGAGACATAAATTTAGACGATTAAAATGAAGTAATTCCTGGTGGAATGGAATAAAAAAATGCTGCTGGATGCTCATAGCACCAAAGGATCTCGGTCGCAAAAAGTAACGTAACTAAGTTTTTATTCAATCGCATTTATTCCTTATCCATTATTTATCGTTATTAATTTCTTTTCCCTTCCCAACACGCTCAGCGGAGACTTATCAGGAGCATCCGAGATTTTTAGGAAGAAGAAGCTTTGTAAATCATTATCATCCAAGTTTACCTCCATTTATTCATAAACAGGCTTTTTTATCCCCAAATACATAAACTTGAAATTAATAGCTGATATTCATTAACGGCGCCGCATCCGTTTACTGGCGTTCCCGGTCACTCATTTAACTCAACGGAGCGGAGCGGAGTTAAATTAACCGGAGAAAATTGATGAAATTATAGTTTTCTCGCGCACCATGACGCTTTGATTTTCATCCATGAAGATTTATAATCCCTGCTATGACGACAAAAACTAAAGTCCGGCAAAATACACACGATATTTTATTCCTTTGGAGCCATCCCAATAATTTCTTTTGGCACCATCAATTCATCCTAAAATTTACAGCTATGAATTATTAAGCGCAGATTCACAATTCCAGATGAAAATATGACAAGTGATCCCATGGGTTCAGGGATAAACATTACCGGGGGTGAGTAATAAATGCCAACAGTAAAATATCCATTAGAAAATAATGAAGCGTTTTGTTGTTCACTGGTAAAAAATATATTTTCAACCGCTCTCATAACTTGTAAGTTTCACATTTTGTCAACAAACTCATCAACTGTTATAACGTCCGGCAATTTCGATGAATTACGTTACAAAATATACCGTTGCTGTGCAATGTCACAAGAATTGAAAGCTTGCGAGCATTAAATTGGAAGGCTTAAATGATGACACAAAAGACTAATTTACTATTTTCACCTAATTTACTGACTCGGAAATATTCTAAAGAAATTCACTTGATAACCATTAGTTTGAAGGCGATTACTTGATGAGATAAAAGAGGGAATGGTGAAATACTTAAAGATAGTTATGTGCAATAACTTTTTGCATGTGATGCGGTATTGTCAGCAGGATGTCTGTAACCAAAACGTAAAATGTAAGATTACGTCAGCTACTGAGTGAATGCATGGAGGGCAGTTCAGATTCACACAGAATATGTCAAAAGTTGATTATAAAAATTTAATTTTATATAACCAAGTGACTCACGTAATTGTTATCAACTAACGCC
This sequence comes from Ceriagrion tenellum, assembly GCA_963169105.1. Taxonomy (NCBI): domain Eukaryota; kingdom Metazoa; phylum Arthropoda; class Insecta; order Odonata; family Coenagrionidae; genus Ceriagrion; species Ceriagrion tenellum. Next base: position 56,522,550 of record OY720641.1, read on the forward strand.
AATAGAGTCTAACCGGATACTGGCGGATCACCCGCAAATCCAATTTTCTTGATAAATTGTATTTCCACAATTTACTCGTGTTCAGACCGTTGTCGAATATACATAAACGGCATAGATAAATTAATTATGTAAGGGAGATAATTGTTTGTCCATTATTACTCCTCAATACTCCCATTACTAATAATGAGGAGTTAAAATGAATTAATTATAACCTCACACTATCCAGTTGGTAAATTTTAGCAGTCAGTTAACAGGAAAAATAATACTACAAAATCTTTCGTACTAATTTAACACTGAACTGAACACATTTAGCTCTAACATCCACTCTGACATACTGCTACTTGCATCTTGTTCCAGAGGGGAAAACCAAAGCCGATATTACATATCCTTACCTGGCCTTCAATACCTGATGCTGGAGGAGACTGCTGAAGATAAAATGGACAGAAAAAATAAGAAATGATGAAATGCACAGAAAAGTAGAAGAGCAAAGAACCATATGGAACACCATAGGTATAAGACAAAGCAGATGGAGTGGACACACACTGAGGGGTTTGTGAAGAACATAATTGAAGGAAAATGGAAGAAAAAGTCCTTGGAGGAAGACACAGGAATAAGTTTATGGACTAAATAATGAGGAATGTACATAGGAAGAGGTACCAGTAGGTAAGGAGATTAGATAGGGAAGGGTGGAGGGTTTCAGTAAACCAATCTAAGGATTGAACAACCAATGACAATTATATTACTCTTAACCTGACACTATTCAACGCTAGGTACGCCAGTATGAAAGACGAGACAGTTGAAGTTAGTTAATTAACCTAAGTAAAAGCTCAAACGATTTCGTACTGTCTACTAATTTTTATTTCACCTCTTGCTACACGTGTTTCGACTGACTAGCAGTCATCCTCAGGCAAGACTAATACAACATAAACAGATATGAGCTTATATAATACGTGAAACACCATGTTTACGTCACACTGAGAAAGGAAAGAAGGACAAGTGGGAGAAAATGGAAAAGTGGGGGGGGGGTGGTGTGAGGAGAGAGGGTGGTTTGTTGGAGGAGGTAAAGTTATTTAACAATGGAGTCAAAAATAGGAGAATGACAAAAAAATTCATTCTCATTTAATAAGTTCATTTCCTTTTGTTTCCTTTTAACTATTTCCCACTGTTCCGAAACATCTAGACGGTGTCCTTTCTCCAGGGAACGGAGGATTTTCACATTAAATGTGGAGTGGTGAGATTCTTCCATTAGATGTTTGGCGAAATAAGACTTAGGGTCTCTGTTCACCAAACACCTTTTGTGTTCCGACACCCTGGTTAAACAATTTCTCCCAGTTTGACCGACATAAACACTACCACATGTGTCACACTAAGTTCATAAACCCCCGATTTTAGCAGGGGGTCAAAAGGATCTTTGGCATTATTGAATATTGTTCCCAGAGTTCTTGGAGTGTAAAAACTCACTCTGTATTTGTCTTTAGGGAATGATTGAACTGCATCGTAAGACATTTTTCCCAAGTAAGGCAGCTTTACCCATTTAAGTTTTTTATCTTTGACTGGTTGCAATAATGAAATATCTTTTAATGCCCTATTCTCTAATTTCTTCTTTAATATTTTATTTACAAAATTTCCGTCATAACCATTATATTTAGCGATTTGTGTACGAAATCGTTTGAGCTTTTACTCATCATGCTGTTCTACGATATCTCGCCTGAGAAAGTGGAGTTTAATTAACCTAAATTTAAAGTTTGGATTTAGTATTGATATGTGTGAAAATAGAAAAGCGGTAGGAAAATGGTGGCTGATAAGCGGAGATAATGAGCGATTAAGTTCAAAGTATGCTCTCAAAAAACTATGGCTCTGCAATGCGGACAATTCTGTGTATCCATTGGCAAAATTTCACAGCACAACCCAGGTCTGACATTTATTTCTAACACGGTTATTAATAGATATAATTCGAAGCTGTTTAGATACAAAACCTCATATATCTAAAATGCACATCGAACAGAGTTCAACAGTTTATGAATACTATAGCAACGATGAACCAGTGTCGCGGAGAAAACGAGCATCATTTTTGTAGCGCAGTTTGAGGAACCAAGAACTAAGTGGAGCGCCGCTCGACAATGGTTTAATGACATCGGAAACGCACAAACCTAAGGGACATCCGAGAAGTAAGGCGCTGAAAGAAGAGAAAGAGGAAAGGTGGATAAGATGGATTGGTAAAAAGGATCGAAACGAGACGGCTAGGAGAAGGAAAACAAGGAGAAAGAGAGACGTAAAGGAACCCGATAAGGCGGTTCGGAAGTTGGGTTTTTGTGACCGAGGATGTTTTAACGATGGGAAAAACAAAATTGGACGAGCCGAAACGGTGAAGGTGGTCTGAAAACGAGGAGGTCAGAGGAAGAGGTGACCTGGTGGGGAATGGTTTGGAGAAGGGGAGGTTGGCGAGGGAGTAGTAAGGGGGGGAAGGAGTGGGAGCAATGATGGGGTTCGTTCGCTTTCCGTACCGAAAGGGGGCGTGAATTTAAGAGGGGACCGCGGTGTTATGGTCGGGCAATCATCTGGATCCCCTCTCGCTACGTCATCAATGCGGCCGGGTCAAAATGAGCGCCCAGGGGGCACCACCAGTCGGGGGGCGCTAACCGCTCGATCCGGGGGCAACCTTTTTCCCTTCAAAAATTGTATTTGTAAAGTTTTTACGGCTCCACGTGAGGATAAGTCGACTTTGATAAAGGTGAGACTCTTAAAGCCACTACCCAACCACATAAAGCTCATGACACATGCTCACACCTGCTTCAGTCTTAGATTGGAACATTGATTTTGGGCTAAAAAAAGGTAATTTCTTCAAGAAGAGTACTTGCTTAAGACATTAAAAGGAGCCTACTACAGGATATGTGGAGTTGGTTCAGTAACAATCTCTACACATTTATCAAATTAATTTATTACAGCCTTGATGCAATGCACGTTACAATCTCCATCCAACTCGTTAGTTATATCTACATCCTATTCATCTATACATCAACAGGCCTCCTTGGCAACAGCATGAAATGATGGAACCAAATCTGTTCGCCACAAATATTTCCCGCGCAGATGGCAGCGTTTCTACAGTTGATGAAATTAGGCCTCTTATGGCGGCTAAACGTCCACAGAAAAAAGAAACTGTCGTTTCCACCGAAGTCACTTCTATGGCACGACGCACATTTCTAATACTGTGGTATAAGCACATGGTTTTACAATCCTGTAGCAAAACGGGCATTATACCAGTGAAAACAACAATTTATTCCTGATTGTTTCGCTCTTCCTTATTCCTAATTATGTTTTGACCCATATTATTACATACTGTCACCCTGCCTTCATTTTCAAAGCTGTAGATAGTCCAAAAGACTAAACTATCCCAAATACTGCTCGCATTTCATGATTTATTTCCGATGTCTTGGATTAAAGAAGGGCATTTTTTGACTGGATTGCCTAAGAGTTTCCCCAGAAAGCAGTGGAAACAACAAGGTATTCCTCATCATTTTAGTATTCCTTCTTCCTAATTATGTATTGAACCTTTTAACTACATGCTGTCACCCTTTCGTTATTTATAAAGTAGTAGATAGTCCAAAAACAAAATCTCCCCATACTGCACATACTTCATGATTTACTGACGATGTCCTGGATTACAGAAGGGCATTTTTTTGACTGGATTGTCTACAAGCTTTCCCAGAATGGAGAACTTTTGCCAAAGATTCTTGCGCATTTTCACTGTACTCTCATTTCCAAGATTGAGAAAATATCCCCAAGTGCAACTGACCGCGCAGAATGATGCTCCACTGCAGACGCCTTGGACTGAAAACGTTCTCTCTCTGAACTTGAATCAACTAAATTTCAGTGATAGAAGAGAAATGAGTCACTATGTCGATGTACATCTGGCCATGTTCTGAAATACTTCCGCAGTGCCTAAAACTTTTTAAGGCTTAATTATTTGTTACTGGATGGTAAGCTCTGCGCTTTATTTCTGACATCAATAGGATAAAGGTAATTTTTAAATGGAGAGTGGCAGTAATTGATGGACTGTGAATGAAGTTATGGAGTACTGGAGGTCATTACAATGGCCAAAGAAGGACAGGGGCTATGATAAATTTTGGCAAATCCGACCATTATTGCAAAGTTGAGTGGAATGTCCATATAATGAGGAAATTCAACGTGAATTTTTCCGCAAAAAATAAGATTTACATCCGACCCGGGTTTCGACGTCAATATATATTCCTCAGGTAAATGACATTCAACGTTAATATGTCTCCACCTGAAGATGATCCATTAACGTCGAAACTCGGGTCCGAAGTAAATTACACTTTTTGCGGAAAGTTGTACGTTTTATATCTTAATTATGTTAAATTTCTACATCTATATCTACATATTACCCTGCGAGCCATCGTATGGTCGTGTGTCAGGGGGTGTTAGGACACGATCTGTGTAAAGATGTAAGGTATAAAGTTTAGGGAGGTGAAACTGTTACGTGTATTATGCAAGTGTATTCAATGGAGCTCAGTTTGAATAGCAATCGCTTATTGTGCGCGGAAAGAACCAATTTTTGTACCTATCTGTTTGACAATGTTTCCTCTAATTTTATCGCTTCTAGCCTAGAGGTATGGTGGGGCATCATGGTAATATTCTCTGTGTCACTCAGAAACCTAGCCTAAACCTAGCAGTAGCCACCGGGTCTCTAGGGGCTCCCAACTTAATACCTCTAACAGTTGTGAAACACTATTTGTTTGCTTGTAGCAGCTTTCAATGAAACGTGCAACTTTTCTTTGTAATTCATTATTTACTTTGGATATATCTTTATGACCAGATTAACCAGACAGACCAGAATATACCACCAATTCATTGTTTTACTTTTTCTTTTACAGTGAACACCTTGAAATTTAAATAGAAAAGCAGTTTTCTTTCATTTTACGAGATGCTTTTGCTCATTTGATGCTTGAATTCAAAAAACTCGTGTGCTATTAATTAATGTTAGCAGCTTGCAGGAGTACTTTCTTGGAATTTTGAGCAAGCTACATGATCATTTCCCTAAAATTTATTTTTAATTTAACTAATTTATAATTCCTGCATATGGGCATAAGAGATAAAAATCAAATAGGCTAACATGCAATTAAATCTTACCAATGAGCACAGTGTGCAAACTCTTTGCTTGCCGCGCTTAAAATTGAAGGTCCTCTTAGAAAAACTGAGGATTTTGCACAATTACCTGGATTTTGAAAGAAGGCACTCTTAAATCTAGATAAATGAACTTTTATCTACTATTAACTTTTATTTTGGCACTTTGTGGTCATTTGTATGTCTACCAGAAAGACTACAGCGATACCATTACGTCCAGCTGCCGTTCAATAATGATATTACGTCCATCGTCCTACTCAAACATATAAAAGGATCTTCCATTACGTTCATAGCACTCAAAGGGTTAAATTACGATAGCAATTAGAAAATTATGATCCTGATTCATTCCCAATCACCGACCAATCTGACGTGAGTTTTTCAGAAGTATTGGGGAAAGTCACGGAAACTTGAATCCACTGTAAATATTTAAACCAGAATGTGGTATATCTGGCCGATACTGGTAAGGAGGCTGATTGGGGAGAGAGTCGTAAAAATAACTCATACAGCAAATGAAATAAATATATATCAAAGGGCATGAAATCGCAAGCGTCCGATGCGACCACGTGATGCGAATAAATCTCCCGCCATTACCCGCTCGATCAGGACCACGGATTCATCCCACTCATTTCCTGCCTACGCCACCCGGATGAGCAAAAAAATAAAAACGACAGGAAGAACAACCGATACACATCCGCAGAAGGTTATATAGTCTCTCGATGAAGTTCTTTCCCTCCTTTCGCCGCCGCCGCAGCGGGTCTCTTAGTTCCCAATAAAGAGAGATTTCCGCACCAATTAACTGAAATGATGCTCATCATTACCGAGGTAGAAGATATGAAGGACACTGGGAGGGGAAATATGACGACCACTCAATTCGGAACACTTCCTTGAGACATAAAAAGGAGAATCCGTTTTCCGCCGGGCTCCATTCTATCCTTCCCGTCCACTCCCGCGGTGACAGTAAGCGGCGACCGGCGGAAATAAAATTATTTTTTTAAAAATACGGAAAAATGTAACTCCTTCACTCCTTTTCGCCATTTTGTAAGGCTTTGCTGTTTCGACCACCACGGCGACTGCAGGGGGAGGCGGCGGAGAGAGAGGGATAGAGAGGAAGAGAGAGAGAGAGGGAGTGAGAAAGAGGGAGGTTGGATGGGGGAAAGAGAATTGAATCAAGGCCGGGACTGCGGAAAAGAAAGAGGGCGATAGGAGAGGAGCGGAGAGAAAATAACTGGGTAGGGAGAAATTATGGGAGTGGAAAAAGACTCCTCAGCTGAAGACAAGAAAAGTAGGGGAACTCCGAGAAAAAAATTCCCAGCGTGGGTGCCCTGTACATAACCTTAAAATGTAATCTACTCAGCAGTTACTGCAGTTTGAGTCCCTCTAACCGCACTGGACAGTACTGTGGTTGAACTGTTATGGAAAATTTGCAATGGAAGTGTAATGTAGGGACCGAACTGCAGAAAGGGCTGCACTGAAAATGTGATGCATTACAATGCCGGAACTTAACCGTGATAAAAACTGTACCAAAATTGTGCTGTATTACTGTATCTACATCTACATACTACCCTACGAGCCGCCACATGGGCGTGTGGCAGGAGGTGTTAGAACATAAGCCGTGTAAATATGTAAGGTATTGGGAAGTGGAATGGAGACGTGTATTATGGAAGTGTAATTAGTGGAGTTCAGTTTTTATTTTGGTCCCTTATTAGGCGCGAAAAGAACGAGTTTTTGTATTGATCTGTTCGGCAATGTATCTCTCTTATTTTATCTGTTCTGTCAGGCCTAGAGATGTAGTGAGGCGTTATGATAATTTTCTCGCTATGAAAAATATCAGATTTGAGTTTCTCAAGCAAGCTAAGCCTAGCCTGTAGCCTACGAGTCTCTGGGGGCTCCCACCTTAATCCCTCTAAAAGTTTTGAGAAACTTTCTATTCGCTCGTAGCAGTTTGAGCGAAGCGCGCTGCTTTTCTTTGTGTTTTATTAATTGTTTTATTACCTCTTTATAACCAGGGTCCCAAATGCTTGCGACATATTCGAAGTGTGACATAGCCTGAGCAAAGTAGCACCTCTCTTTTACTTTTTCATCCGAGGGCCTTCCTATTCTACGCTTCACGAAACCTGGTTATTTAATGCTGTGCCGCATAAGTTTTGTATGTGTTCCCCACGATATATCAGAAGTTAAAATAATCCAAAAATATTTTACCTCATTTCGTCCCAACGTTGCGAAAATGCATCATTTTGTTTAAGAATTTATTTACCTCGGTTTTTTATTTTATGGTAAATTATTTTAATTGTAACACTAATATAGATGTTATTATTTCTTAAAATATTTTTTTGCATAATTGTTCTCTATCAGTGATTTTTTTTATTGCCTTTGCAACTTGTTCTTTCCTGTGCATTTTTAGAGAGTGTTTTCATTAATTTTTTTCTTCCAATATTTTAGAGATATTTGATCGTTGAGATGATTAAAAAACACAACACAGTATCATTAAGGTTCAGTCACGAGATGAAGTCATTAATTTTTATCTAAATCTATATTATCTGACATGCGCGCTAATGTTGCGAAAACACAACGTTGGGCCTTAGGGTGTACAAATGTATTCGTTTCTCACAACTGTGAATTTTGGGACATAGCTACATTGGAATATTTAATGCCTTTGCGGAGTGAGGATTTCAAATGAGAATGTAACTTTTGTTACATTGATGTCAAGTGTAGCAGCAAGTTTTCCTTCCCAGAGGTTGATCACATACATTTCAAGTTACATCTGTACTGGGAGACGCGTTTTATGTTTCACTTTAGTAGGAACTTATTAACAATTTATCCTCTCATTCTGAATGCCCATATATAACAATGTGCTAATTTTTCTTGACCCTATACAAGGAAGGCAGTACGTTCTAGTTACATCTGTGCTGGGAAACACGTTTTATGTTTCACTTTATTAGAAACATATTTTAAATTTATCCTCTCATTCTGAATGCCCCTGTACAACAATGTGCTAATTTTTCTTGACCCTATAAAAAGAAGGCAGTACGTGGCTAGGAGCCTCACTTTTCCATAGACAACGGCAATGTTGAGATGTTCCACAAATCGTCATTTTAAGGTAATGTACCTCAAAAATTTGTTATTAACCTTCTATTTGACAATGGTACTAAACAAAATTAAATAAAATTATCTGTTTTTTAGATGAATTGCATCAATAAATTCACCACCGCAACTGAAGTTTTATCGGTGCTCGAGGAACTAAGCTCAGATGATTTGGAAGGGGGAAGTTTTCCCGATGCTGTGATCATCCCACCAGATGCAGATCCCCTCACTGATGAAGAAGACATGGATGACAACGAAATTGATCTAGATGACAGAGCCGGAGAGCTTCAGAGTGATGTAGCTGGGACAATTGAACTGCACCACAGCATGGACTTAGTTTATGAAGACACTCAAACGTCCACAGAAAACGATTCGGAAGCTCCGATCTTGGAGAAAAAGCCTCCAAAGTGGGTGAGACGTATGCCAAGGTATGAATCATTCCCTCAGTGCAACGAAGTAGAATCTCGAAAGAAGTTGAAATGTTCATTAGGCAATTTGACCCCAATTGAATTCTTTCAGTTGATTTTTGATGACAAGGTGATGGATATGATAATTTTCCATTCAATTAAATATTCTCGGGACAAAAAAAACCATGATTTTTCCATTACCCGCGACGATATCAGAAAGTCTTTCGGCATTCTTCTTTTGACGGGGTATCATACTCTACCTCAGTCACGATTTTATTGGAGCAAAAACCCTGATAAGGAAGTGAAAATTGTCAGAAAAGCTTTATCTTGTAATAGATTTCAAGACATAAAGAAGTATATTCATTTTTCTAAGAAGTAAGGAGCTATTAAGAAGTAAGGGACTTAAGAATTGATTGGGAATATTGGAGGGTTGCAGTCAACCAATCTTAGGATTGAACGACCAAAGATGATGATTACTAATGAGTAAACGTAAAAAAAGTAAAAAGAAGTTTCACACTACTCTATATATAAAGGAAAATTGCTCCAACTATATTAATAATATCTTTCGCCACATTTTACTATCAGTTTCTCAGTTTCTTCCCTCCCCTCACTTTAGTCATTCCTCAATTACAAATCTGATTTTCTGTTAAACCCAGTTAAATAAGTATGATTTTCTCCTCTTCTAAATGTGGAATACGAATATCAAGGCTTAAAAATGCCTTCGGATTGGCAGTAAGTGTAAACTTGCAGCGTTTACACAGCAGGTATCTATGATATAGCTTCAAGCGTATTAATGCCTAATGTAACGACTGCATTGTTTCATTAAAACATTGGATCCTCTCCCTAATCCTGATCCAAATAAGCAAAAGAAATGGACTTACTTGCTTTTTATTTATTTTTTTAAAGAGAAGATAAACATCCGAAAACTAAGATGGAATGCACCAAGCCAAGCATGAAGAATGTCAAAGTAAATGGGGGATTAGGAATGAAGCGATTGGCAGAGAAGAGTGGAGAGCTACCGCAAACCAGTCTTTGTGGTGATGACTGCGGATCGTGGGTGGAGTGCTTCAGAACATCAATCACCCGGACCAATGACCACCCGGAGGGAAAAGCTGAAGCGAAGTAATAACTGGGTGATCAGGAGGAGATGCGAAAGACTCAATCGAGGATTGAAAGCAGCAGGGGAAGGAAGAAGATGAAGAAAATCCGAGAGATGAGGCGTCAGACAGTGTGGTGTGGGTGAGCAGGGGGAATAGGCGGGGGAGGGAGGGAGTGATTGTAAAGTAGGACATCGCGATGCGGGAAAAAATGCACCGTCTAGCAAAATCCCACCGTCTCCGGCGTTAATTTGAAAACGACCGTGTGGATCCGTCATGCTTCGCTAAAGGGAGAGCATTTTCTCCTCTCCCCGCACCATCCTCCCGTCTCTCATTGAATTTGATGAGCGCCGCGGAGAGAATAGATATAACAGCGTGCGTGTAACACTTCAATTTCGTCCTCGCTTCCGTTTAAAGGATTGAGCACTAACGCCGCGGAAATCCCTTATTAAATTTATTAAGCGTTAAATATATTGTCGGGCGACATTTCGTGCTTCTTTTTTAAATAGTACCTTTTGTGATGTAATTTTGACGGGCAAACTGCCATAAGTATATATGCATGCGTACGCACTGTATTGTATAAATGTCTGCATTTGCGTGTACGCACGAATTTTTTGTAATAATACATATAAATATGAAAGATATAATTATGATGTTTCTCTCAATTTTAATGGTGAAGCTATACTTATTATTTAACTGGTAGGCATTTTGAAAGCAAAAATTTAGGCAAAAGTTTATAATTACTACGAATGGGTTTTCTTTCTTCTTACATAATTAAACTCTCAGTTGACCTACAGAAAGCTTAGGTTAATGATGAACAATAGAACTTTTACTATTTTCACACTTTTTTATAATTCACTGAACAGATTTTAAAATAGTGTCATTATCAAGGCGATACATCAAAACTGAGCAATTTCTTATATGCCCATTGGATATGTGGGGATTGATAAAGTGGTGGAGGGTGAAGGCAGGAGGTCAAAATGAAGGAAACAGGTTTGGGGGAGGGTTGAGTAATACATCTTAAGCCGGCTAAAACTTAGGTCACAAAATAAACAAACAAAGGGCCACAACAGAACAAAAAAACGAAGAGTAAAGATAATAAAACCAAATATGTCAGCAGCAGAGCCCCAAATGGATTGTCTAACAAGAACAGGATTACGTCAAAAAATGGAAGCTCAAAAAATTTCTAAAAATAATAAATACAAAGCCCCAAGTTTAAAAGAGGTTAATGTGAAATAAATGCATAGTACTTACAAAGAGTAGACTTAGAAGGACAGTATAAAATTTCATACGTCTCTAAAAAATTTAATTTCAATCCCTTTTCCAAAAAAGGTAAAATATTTCACAAAGTGACATAGGTACTTCTCATAGAAAACTTAGGCCCTTGAGAGACTACTTTATTTCTATATCACTATATTTCCATGTACAGTGAGACTTTCCTCGGTAGCCACCTCTGCAAGCGGCCGAGTTTTCATGAATGAATTTCTCATTTAACAAGAGTAAACTTTTCTCCATCCAGCGGTCGTCTCCTCAGGAAGGTATCATGATGGTGGTGGTCGTTTTATACAGGTTTTCTTGTACATGCTTCTCAGACAACAATTAGATGCAATCTGACGTATTCTTATTTCCACTGATAATCAACGGAAAATAAAGCCTCCTCGACCGCTATGATAAAAGTGCATAAGATACGCAATCAGCACGGCTCATGATCCGCGAAACAGCTGGCTTTAACTAAGTTATCACTATTGGTAATGTTTAAAGTGCAACTAGTTATGGAAAGGATGATAAAATGCAAAAATTCCATAGCATTAGGCTGAAAACATAAGTTGCCTTCCCAATACGCGAACACGGATTCATAGTTTTTGATTCATTAAAATGAAAATACCGGTCAAAACATAAGAAATTAATATTATTTTTGGAATTTTGCCATAATAAACCATTAAAACCAGGCTCAAATTAGAGTTTTTCATAAATAAAGATAAATTGGCACATCAGAAATGCATTTGATGTCAATTTAATTCTATTTTTAGTTCGCCAGTGGTAAAAATTAGAAATATTTTGCATCAACGACATTCGTTGCTTCAATTTCGGCTATACGATAACTACAGTTTATGAACGGCGCAAAGATATTTCCTATCTAAGACAACGGTTAAAATCTAAGTGGGCATTTGGCATAAACATATCAGGATATTACTCATCAAAGATGCGACATATCGAAGACGTAAAAAACTCTAATTGCACGCTTCGCCATCGATTCCGTTTAAAAAGTAGTAGTATTGACCCCGCTACAATTCCTTAATAAGCGTGAATTTTATAGCCTTGCTAGCGGACGAATTACACATAAAAATTTCTTACTTACATAAAACTTATTAAAAGCGTGCATCATAAATAACCTTAAGGCTCACTGATAAATATTTGTGCCTTTTAAAATTAATAATTAAGTGTTTCTTCAATCTAAATCACATTTTTTTTCCAAATACATTTTCCTATTCAGCAAGAATATGAAGCCAAGAATCCTTTTAATTTCATAAATATAATCCATGATTTCAGGCCTGAGTGGAAACGAAACATAGCTGCACTAAGAAAAAATGAGCGACTTCCACCTTGATAATATTTATTACGACCGGTTTCTCTTTTTACAGCACCTTCAGGTCTGCCTTGCAACACCTGAAGATACTGTAAAAAGCGACACCGATCGTAATGAATATTATCACAGTGGAAGTTGCTCATTTTTTCACAGTTCACCACAGATATACATAATTTCATTTTCCTGAAAGCTGAGACAGACAGCAGGAAAAAGTAGAATTTTTAAATTTTAATTCATAAATCTATAAAATCCTAAATATGATTTCAAATAATGACAACATATGACATACATATAATGCGCAACCAATAATAAAAAATTCAAGCACAGGAAAAAAAGTTTTGATTTTTCACGGTATCTACTGATTACAGGAGCCTTATGCAGATGTGAGAATCGTGATCTTTGTATTTTCAAGCTTCGATAGCGAAGCTTGGATTAGCGTTGCATTATTGCGCCTCGTCATTTTCGAAATGTTCCAGTTTCTGACTGATGTCAGAGTACTACCACTTAAATGATTGCAGCCGGATCTAGGTTTGGATTGAACTAATCATTTCATGTGTAGCTTAATTAATGCCCTGCGGTAACCAATTCGAGGCAGTTAACTATGAACAAATAGCACATTCTGCTCTACTAATCATAATACATGCATTAAGTGAACAATGATTAAACCAATCTGACTCCAAATTTATTGAGCATTACAGTCACCAAATTAACAAAAAATTAATATAAAGTTTTTAGATAGGAGTAAAGCTTATTTTTGAATGATTGGAGGGTGATTTTACATGAAAAGGTGGAGAGTTCCAAAACATGGAAATAGTGATAAAGATAGAGGTTGGTAAGGGCTGGGAGGATGAGAAGAATGTTGTGGTCAGGTGAGGTTAATTTTTGTGAAACGTTCTGGGGGTAAATAGATCATACACATAGTTGGAATTCTGATTATGGATAAGGGAAAAAGTAAATACCCCAGAAAATATTTTTTACCCGGGAACCAAAGGGTAGCCACTTTAGGTCAACGAAGTATATATAAATATTTTAATCCCTATGAAGATCAAATATATGTCTAGATCAACAGATTATAGTCACTGTAGACGCGAGTCATGAACAATTGTAAAATGGCCAAAAAATAATATACAATAATCCATGATTGAAAATATAAGAGGGGTTGAAAGCAAAACACAGGCAGAAAAAGATTTTTTTGCACTTTGAGTAGATAGAGAATCTTATTTCCCTTTTTACACCTTTCAAAGACATGCTGATCCCAAAACAAAATAGATAACACAGGGAGTCTTAAGTGGTGAACGGACTTTTTGATATGAACAATAGTCGCACTAACCCGTGTAGGCAGGAGGCGATCATAATTGATGTATTTTAGAAGTCTGGCATTATTATTACTTGTATATTAAATAATTGATTGCGTTTTAATTGGATTTAACTGATGGTAGATGATGTTAGCCCATTAACGCATATAAAAGAATATCACTGTTCATTACATCAATTGAACTTGGAAGTTATTCTAGAGAGGAGTGAATATGGATTTGCAGTTCGTTCGCATAAAGCATATAACTTTTATCTTTTAATGACATTAAATTCTATCAGCCAGATCAAGAGTGCACAAGGTAAACAGGATAGGTCTGAGAACGGAGATTTTTGGGACAACGCATGAATCCGGGAACCCTGGGGATAAGTCATCACCGAAACCCTTAACAGCTATGTTCTACCAAACAAGCTGGTGACTTAATGGCGTAACTGATAAAATTCAGAGATTGTTGTTCACATAAGAGTAAGTATGATTGACTCGATCAGAGGCCTCGCCAAAATCGAATAAGACGATTACGGTTACCAATTTTATAACAATGGCTAGACGAATATCGTTTGTGACCTTATTGAAGGTAGTATGTCTATTGAATCCTTCAGGAAAGCCAATTGCCATTGAAAAGGATCGTGTTCACCAGATGATATCAGAAATACAAACACTTGAGAGTGAACAATGCAATTCAATGTTTCCGATCGGGCCCGGAGACTACATTTAGGCCTGTAGTCTGAGAGGTTTACAGGCTTGTTTATCCAATTAAGGGGTGCTTTAAGTCCTTTATCCTATGTAGCTACTAATTGAGCCAGGGATAAAGAATACTTGAAAATCTCAAAGATGGCCGGTGGTCAGACTTGAATGGCTTTGCCATCAAACAACATTGAAATTAGATTATTCCCTTGGGGTACTGGACTAAGTCTACATTAAGTGCTTTAAAACTACCACAGGTGTAATTTGATGAAAAGAGTTTTTCGCATAAAATGGGACACGGAAATCTTCCTTAGTTAATGCAGGTGGTGATAATTATAGGTTATTTTGGCCTCCGAATTGAGTGAGTTTTGAGGCAGCGAATTGGTGTTTAGCTTCGGTAATACGGGCTTTAACCAAGTTCAGAGAATCCATGAATGATCGAAAATCAGCGTTTTAGTGCGAATATAATCATGACGAAGGTAATTGCATACACTTGTTAGTTTACGGATTTCATCAATCAAACATGGGGCCCAAAAGCAATAGCACATCACTAGAGGAGCTAGGAAATTAATACATTTGAACAAATATGAGTTCAAACAATATGCATTAAAATCAATGTAGTCAGATTTGAGCATCTCACTCCAATCCATTCCACAGTGCGAAATGACTATGAAAGTTACCGTTAAAATTTATGGCATAGTAAAAAGACTACCAAGTAGATGACCACATAGAAAAAATAAATTTAATTTAGAATAAAATGTTCATTATTCTCTGGATTCACACGTTTAAGGTCAACCTGATAATTGGAAATGCAGAATAAGTGAAAAAGAACCAAATCGAAAGAAGCATTAATGATTGTAAGATTGAGATTCTACAAGGGAAAGATAATAAATTAAGTAATAATTGCGTTGAGGTAATGTGGAAATTATACATAAAAGAACTAATCTATGTTTCGATCCACCGAGTTTTTTGTTGGTACAACTAATTTCAGCACAACTGCGTCAGCATCAGGTACCTGGTAAATTTACTACGTGCATTCAGCTGAAATCAAATATTTTGGTTCCCTCAATAAATTTCTTTTATTGCATGTAATTGACATCCAAAGTACATAAAACAGGCAGGTGTTGTCATTGATGATGAACAGAAGACTTGAAAATTGCTCCAGAAAAACATCAATGCGAGGATAGACAGAGACAAGGAAACTATTTATCTCTTTGAACATGTTGTTCAAAGCTTGGATAATACCTAATATGGAGGTTAAAGAAGAAATAGTAGGGATAGCTCTTGGTGCAAAGAAAAACTTTGGTATTTTTCCTCAGTTAATTGACTATTTCTTGTTCTACCCTTTATTAACCGTTCCTACTTTGAAATTCTTCCTTTGATGATTGGAAATCTTCAGAATGATAGACATTATTGGCCGAAAAAAAGAACATAACGCTGAATGCAATCTCATTCAAAGTAGGAGACTCCCAAGAAATCTCTCAATGACGATGATGGTGAAATTCTTAAGATTTGATATTTACACATCGATTTAGAGTTGCATGTTAGACATGAAATTTAAAAAAAACTGAGTATCTTCTTAAGAAAATGAAATAACTTATTCTTGAAAAATATCTAAATAATGATTCATCAGGCAACCCAACCCGAAAAATATAGTTTTTTTCCCATGTAATTCACAGTAAAATAATATAATACTATAATGATAATGCCCCGCCTTAAAGGAACCACATAAAGAGCAGTAAGAGTGAGAGCAGCATCACAAAGCTAAATAATAAGGCTTTGTGAACAGTAAAATGACCCTAAAGAAAGAAATTGACGAGTTTTGCAACAGCAATCGAATAAGGAAAATTGTAACACATTAGTTGGTGAAATAAACAAAATGGCAAGCCCAGCCCAGCCGGAAAAATAACCATTCATTGAAAATAATGCTTTTCATCCGTCGCTCCGGCAAAACATCCACGGGAAATTATCAGATATAAGCGTCGTTAGCTGACAAATTCTGAGAACAGGACGGAGCGACACCTGACACAAAGTATATAGGGGCCTTTGAAGAAATTGCTCATAACGAATACGATGCGAGGATGCAAAAACACCTGCGCGGAGAGCAGGAAAAAGGCAGAAAGACAGAATACATGCAAGCATTGAAGGAAGGGGAGGAAAAGGTACAGACATGGGCAGGAGCAAAAAATATTCGGGCGAAACGCGAAGGTTTTTGCCCCAAACGAGAACCACCGTTTCAATCAGGGAAAACGGTTCGGTGTAAAACAAGGTCCCAAGCACATTCATTCATTCCTCTCGCATATTTTCGCTCCAGGATCCACGGAGTGGGTCGTTCAGACCTCCTCGTCAACATTTTCGGACCGCGCATCGTACGGAGGTATTGGGGAAATGGCTGACCTTTCTCAAAAACTCAACGCCGCTCGTGTCAGTGCCTTGTCGTGCCTTTGGCCACCACCGGAACTCGACAAAAATTAATTGCCACGCGAGAGAATTATGGCTCGGTGAAGGGGCTGCGAAAAATTTGGGCGCCAGTAGGTTCGTCCGAAAGGCAAACAAAACGGATTGGTCATAAGTATTGCGGCCAGGCAAAAGAAACGGTTTGTTATGCAGAAGCTCGATGTGATGTACCAGAGCGTGGTGCGATCATTTGGTGACCACCGAATATTGTCACTATGATTTTCCCCTTAAGAACGTCGTTTAATTCAGCAACTTATGTTTCTAATTTGGAACATAAGATCCGCAAAGGTATTTCGCCCGACTTCGCTCATTTTTTCCGACTTATATTAGCCACAGAGTGGTGCCCATAGTGTCCTTAGCTTTTATATAGCCCATAGCTTTTATAATCTGTGAGTAAGGATTTCATTCTGTGGTAAGTCTTTTAATTCTTTTTGGGAAACCACTTTTTAAAAACATGAATACTGACTGTTTTTAGAAACAACTTGAGATGTATATTGTTTCGAAAAGCATAGTTTCGATTTCCTGAAAAATCAAAAAGTTAAGAATGTAAATATAGTGTATTTTTAAAATCATACAAATCGATGAAAATACAGTAGTGTAACGTGCATATTGCCTTGAGCCTTCGCAGCGTAGCAAAAATTATGAGGCGATAGCATTTTCTTACACGTACATGGCTTTGCCCATTTATTTTTTCGTTTGAGTATAGAAAACAAGGTATAACAATATGAGGTCAATTTCGGAAGTAACGATCATTGACGCTAAATCTTATACGCAACGTAGTTAATACTAACAAATAGTTAATTCCATTGATACTTCCTAAGTTCTTCCTGACCAATCCCGAAAGTATGGACCAGAAATGGAAATGTAAACTTCAGTTCTACAGATCTATCAAAATCGCAAATTGGCAATTAACTGTGTAATTTCTTTCACTCTTCGCTCATTATGAACACAAGTTCGATTGAGAACATAGTTTGACATTCACACCGGAATATTTTCCTTTGTACCGTGCAGCTCTTAAAAGAAATGTTACGTGGGGGATGATACAAGGATAACGAAGGCTGCACCCTTTTTGGAAAATCCAACTTGAGAGAGGAAGAAAAGGATACCACTGGACACGTATCCTGTTTACTCGGACTAATTACGTCGAAAACACAAGCACGCACACACATGCACACGGCAAGAGAGCAGAGGCATTTCCCTTCCATCCCAGCACCACTGAGCGCCACTGACTCCTAAGTTCCCCGCCCAATGGCCGCGATGTCTGACCCCACTCCCACCTCTTCCCGGTCTTCGTTAATTAATTCCCCGAAGCTGACGAACAAAGACGGCTCTCAGTTGGTTTGAGGGAGGAAAGGGTTGGAAGGAAGAAACGAAGAGAGGACGGTTGGCAAGCAGAGGCGAAACAAAACAGAACAAAATCCGAATGCCCCGACAGAGCTCGCCATCTTAATGACGACTTCAATACAGTCTCCGGTGCTGCTGCCTCAGGAAAATTAAAATTCATAAAAAATAAAAGGGGATACACACAAACGCTCTTCTATGCGATCAGATATGTTTCACCTCCCCTCTCTCTCTTCCACGGGTTGAGATAAAAAAAATGATCTCAAAATGAAAGACACCTTCCCAGGTACGATGTCCGTGGAAAAAAATACTCCCAGGATTTGGAATAAAAAGAAAAATATCCCCCCAGACCGCCGCCAGAGAAAAACTTAAAGAGTCGGGATATTTTAAGCCCGGATATCTCCGCTTGCACTGCAGACTGAAGGGACGGGGGCCGGGGATAGGGGACGCATGGCAGAGGGTGGCCAAGAAGGTGAGCTGGTTTTGAAGGTAGCAGAGAAAGGATGGACCCAAGAAAGGCAGATCTTCCCTTTCTTTCTTTCTCTTTCAAGGCTACCAATTCACCTTATTCTAAAAAAATCCTACCTTTTTACCCTCGTTTGTTTTACGACAGCATTTTCCTTCCAAACTCCATTTTTTCGAAATGTATCCTTCCCTCCCTTTCCCGGCCCAAACTCCCTCTTCTTTTCTCGTTCCTCGCCTTCTCATTAGATTTTTCGCATCCCGGCCGAAATGCTGAGCCGTCCCCTTAAGTGGGCCGGACGGGTTTCCTCGTTCCATCAACCCCTCGCCGGTGAAAAGAGAGAAAGGAACAGGACCTACAAAAGAGTGCGGAGGGGCAGGGCTCTTCGATATTCAAATTTAAACGTGGATTTTCGACATTGATTTTTATTGAAAACCAGCTGTGCCCGGCGTGCCTCTGGTAATGCCTCTTTTGATTAATTTACTTCCCAGCATCATTGTTTTCAGCGCATTTTATCATATTCAAAATTAGCAAAATAAAATACTCTATCCTGATGTCCCCATTGATTTCCATATTTTTCATGATTTGGCCCTGAAATCTTTTCTGGGTACAAAATCGGTCCCTAAACGAATTTGAGACCTAGTCCCGTAACTCCTCGTACCTACACAGGAATTTGTAATGCACAAATGATGACTCGAGTTTCCATTCCATCTATCTATGTGCATGTTGTTACCTATTCCACCTATCCACTGTTGCATTCCATCTATCTACATGCATGCGAGCTATCTACAGCCGTGAGAGTGATGGGAAAGTCGTCCATAGAAACGACCGCCATCATGCAGATATTATCCATTGGAAATTGTGAGAAGAATTCACCACGAATCGCATAAAACCTCAGGTATTTATGCAGCTTGAGGCACGTGGGTTAAATTAATAAGCCGTCGTATGCTATCGACAGTTTTATCTACACAATAACCTGTCGTCTTGTCGCACTATCGATAGAAAATCCTAATTGTAAATATTGGGTTCTACTGGATAGTGTTTTCCGCAGGTCTCTCCTATACGAGTTTACAGCAGATTTAATCCGGTGAAATACACTTTAAAAGTCAGGGCAGATTCTGATTCGTTGCCGTTTATTGTGGCAACAATACGCTTCTGTGAGTAAATTGCAGAAATTAATAAGTTCTTCGAGTGGACTTGCAAGCTGAGTTGTATGCACCTACGATTTATATCGAAAGTAACTTGCTGCAAGAAACTTAAAGAATACTATTTCCAGAGTAAACCACCCTAATGCCACGCTCTTTCTGCTAACCATTTGCCTGTATTGCTGAGTTCTTTACAGAAAATATCAACAGTATGACTAACCATATCTACCAATGGTGGTAGCTTTAGTATAGTGGTGACAGTCGGCGATCGCCACACCGAGGTGCTTTCGATTTGACGCAAAGCAGACAGATGGCTCTACTCTCTGATATTTCTCCGCACAATCCGCCAGCGCTTACGCGCACGCAAGGCTGACTACGCATGCGTGAATTGCAAATGCATTGAGCTACTTCATTTCCCTCTGTCGTCTGGCGATCGCCAATCACCGCCAAGGACAGCCGGCTATCGCCTTACTTAATCGGAAACACCCACTGAAAGTGGGTGTTTCCGATTAAGTAAGGCGATTAAGTAATATTTCCGATTCAGATGACAGTAATCTTCTCGTAATACCGTGAAATTATTAGAACTGAAGAATCCGCTAATGTGTAGAAAAAAATGACACAGAAGATGATCACGGGCTTCCATTCCGCCATATATGTGGGGAAGAAACCAAATTTTACGAAACAAATCGAGTTTATGAGTACGTTTTTACGAGGTGTTTTAAGAGACACTATCAAATAAATATATATTAGAATCATAAAACACATGTTTGGTCGCATTATATCTGTTAAAAGTGTTAATAAAACATGTGTCATTAAGTAGCACATATTAATTTCAAATATTGTTCTAATTTTATAGGATTATTACACACAAACCAAAGGTGAGATGCCACGGAATAATTCTGTGAACAGACCGAAGCTTGGTGAGTGAATACGAAAATACTAATTGTTAGTCCTGGGTAACCGAGCAGATTGCACTCATTAGTTTGAGTTGAGACGTCATAGAATGTCACAGGAAGAAGGCCATGCTTTGTCAGGTCATATTTATTCCAGTCAATCTTTTAAACCTAACTGCCACTTTAAATGATTGAAATGCAGGAGTCCACATTTCAAAAATAGCTATTGCACGATTTTGATTATATTTGTCCTTCAAACTAGGCTCTAAGGGATAAGAATTCAATCACATATATCCGATTGCAGAGAGTTTCATCATAATTAAATAAAAGGCTCTTCCATTGACATTGAGAACTCGGTGATTAATCTTACTTAGCGCATCATATCATTTCAGTATTCTACCAGCTGATCGGTAGGTTTTTGGACAGCACTTATTCTAATGTCCCAATTCATGGAGTATTATTCTGGTTTCCCTTCTCTACGTGATCCGCCATTAGATCCCTCTAAAATACCTCATATCGCCTTCTTCTTATATCGTCCAAAATTCCTATCCTATTTATTCCTCTTCCTCTCTCCTCCAGTGTTTTCCCCTCTATTACCTTCTTCAGCATTTCCTCTCTTTTCAAAACGTCCTCGATCCATCTCTACTGCCTCCTTTGCAACCTCTTCCTCCTCCACTAGCTTCCTCTCCTCTCCAGCCATAGCCAACTCCCTTAGGTCGTATGCCCTTCAATTATAGCTTCTGTTTTTATAGTGTTTTTAGTTAAGTAAGGTAATTGATGGCAAACAAATATATGTAAGAACAAATATCCTTAGCTTTTTATGAAAAAGTACAAGAAATCTATGGTGTTATCCAAGCTTATATTGTGTAGCCATCGGCTCTGAGTTCACGTGTAGTAAGCAATACCACATACCAATTATTTTTATATTAATTGACTTAATTTGATTAAAAAATCAGTCAAACTCGGTCAATATGGGTGAATGACTCGTTTCGTACACTAAAAAAATATTTCAGTTAAAGTTCAGCAGAATTTTGGAAGCATTAATTGTGCATTTTAAACTTCAATGTTCCATCGCGAAAAAGGGTAAAAAACAGACCCGACTCAGCATGAATTTCTATCTTAAAAAAACAGAACGTGAATCAAATGTACCGTGTAAAAGCTTCATATTTTTACCGGAACAATGAACAGGTGATTGTCAAAGTTCGAGGTTATTTTTTAAAATTCGCGTTTCTATTTCCCGTATATATTCGTGAATCTACGCGGAAGTTTTAATCGCGAGATAAATTACTGTGCAAATATTCAATGACAATTTATAGAGCCAAAAGCTTTAAAAGTTCAAACGAGTCAATTGACAGAAGGTAAATAGACGAAATGTAGCAATTGTGCTGCAACTTTAGTGAAAGAGAAAAAAAGCAATTTTTTGAAGAGGAATGAATATATCCTTTTGTAACCATATCTTTTATTAACAACTTTGTTCACCGGAACAATATTTTTGCAAGAGTAACTTGGATATGAGGATGGTTACAAAAATAAAATAATCATACAGGAAGTGGTAGTCGACTTGTGATTTCTGTCCCCGCTGCTGAATATTTTTCAAATATTACACATTGATTTTACTTTAATTTAAATAAAGCTTGTTTCCAAGTCCATAGTAACCGGGAGGTTCTGCCGAACTCTAAATTATACTGCAGCTGTTACTGCACGCTAGATGTATATACCGAACATTAGCAGCATAGTCGTAAATGATGTTTTTGTCTACCAGGTGTTTTCAAAGCTTAAATTGAGTACAGGGTCATTAATTAAATCCTTGAGCAGGCAAACAACTGTGCTTAACCTAAATATTAGGCTTTTGAAAATAATATATATTGATAAATTTTTCTATTTTTAAAGGCATTACGATATCGAACTAAGCAGTTCACATCTCGAATTACAAGTTTTGCATACCACTTCCCTTTGCTTATTAAAATTATTTATTCTCCCAAAAACTTATGCCTTTCACGAATAATAACCCATATGACAGCAGATTTACTCAAATATTTTTGCATTTAAACGGAGATGTAGCTAATAATGAAACTGCCACCTAAATATACACAATGCACAATCTGGCAAAGATTCTTCGCTATCTATTTTTTAAACATTTACTACGTATCGATATTAAAGTGAACGAAAACATTCTATACTACAGAGAAAAACCGATGACAACCATTTATGTATTACATCAGAGAGTGCGTCTCTATTAATTAGTTTAATTATATGCAGCGGATGAATGGCAGAGTCATCCCTGCTCTATAATAATTAAACTTAGTGATCATGAACAAAGCGCTGTAGCGGATAAAAGGATATGAAAATATTGACAGCCATAGGAAACAAGGAAATATCAATGCCTCGACAGTACGAGGAACCAAGGAGAGGCATTACGGGAGATAAACGGGTAAAATTTTGGAAGAGTTGGAGCCATCCGAATGGCAATGGAAAAGGTGGCTGTAGATTCAGACTGCAGAAGAATTGGTTCGGGAGCAGAGACTGGATTTCGTGATTGGATAAATGTTTGCTGACGTAATGTTTGTCCAAGAACTTGGTAATTAGTTGACGAGGGATGGGACGCGAGAGAGGGTAAGCGAGAGAGGATTGTTAAGGAAGGGGGTGCTGGAAGGGTTCGGAGACTGCGAGACGGAGACAGGGCTGCCACATTCAAGGATTTATCCCATATGGTCCAGGTGAGGATTGAAAACTGCGGATTTCACTTTTAAAAGTAAAGCAAAATGTTGTAGCCTTAACGTTTTGGAGGGTCGTCATAGTTGTAAGAAAAAATCTATGGTATCTCTCAATTCATTAAGAACGCTCGACTGACTCCAGCAGCGTATTTGATGAACCGTGGGAGCTACAAGTATTGTTTTAAAATAAAAAGTTTCGAATTTTTACTGAGGATTTGAGAGATAAATGTGTATCAGTGACAATAACCTGCAAGATAGTATGATATCAAATTTTTTAACAAAAAATTAAAAGAAACTGGGCATTATCACTGAGGCTTCTGACGTAAAAGATAAAATAAAACTTTGAAAAGTGCAGAAACGTAAATGACAGCAATTGAATTTGTAATTAGCAAACAAATCGAAAATAGACTTCTCTCAGAAAAATAGCTGAAGATTTTTAATTTAAATGGTCCAATTAGAGAACAAATACAACTAAGAATGAGAACATATGAAATAGACAGAAAATGATAAATGAGGGGTATTTAACAAGACTTGAGAAGAATAAATACTGTTGAAAGATATTAAAATGAGTGACAATGGCTGATGCATAAGATAACGGAAACAAAAAGGAGTACACAAGCATCGGAATGATATAGATCATTATGAGGGGAGGAAAACTTGGATATCGCTTAAAAGAGGAAAAATATTTTAAATTCCATGAAATAGAAAGAAAACAACATCATAAAATTGCGTTTAAGGATATAAATAATTCTTTCAGATATCATATGACATTATTATGAAGAGATATGTTAATATCATTTGCCCAAAAGAAGAAGCCTATGATCATCTATTGATTGAAAATTACTGGAACATATTTGATTTTGTAAATATTCTATTACGAATCATTACTGTAGTAAGGATGTGTATTTTCAAGATTTTAATCTAACAAATCGCGCAGTAATGCTTACAAGACGTACCAACGGAAAACCTTTACAAAAAATGGAGAAGTTCAGAGTTACAATTATTTTAATAGATTAAAGGCCATATTTTAGTCTTAGTTTAGGATTGCAAATCTAACTCTAGTACTCCCGTTTGCATTTGCATCGTTGAGAAGTTGTGAAGTTGGCACCTCTGAACGGGGCAGACGACAAGGGGAAAGGGTTAGGTTCGTTGAGGGATTGGGTGTGTAACTATGGAAGGCGAACAGTCTTATTCAATTGTTTGTAACGATAACAAAGAAAATGAATGGACAAAGGATTTAATTGAATGCCGACGATACGAAGGAAGAGATTGACAAAGTTTTCCTCATCGGATGTGATTTGGAAAGGTTGCTTTTACCGATTCGTCCCGAAGCGTAAGGAAAATAACATTGGGGAATTGTAATCACATTATTAATTTTGGGTCGATGCGAGATGGATGTTATTAAACATATTTGCACACTTTTTATGGAAGCTTTTTATGCTGATAAATAAATTTAGCTGCGGTTTCAGGAATTACTACCAGGAAAATAGTCTTGGACACAATCAACATCAAGTTTTTTGCTGTCGTATGAAGGATTGATAAAAAGTGTGTCGATAATACATTAAATATATGGATGCATTGTCACGAAGTAACGGAAATAATGAAGAGTGCATGAGTAAATGATACTTTTCAATGAGCAACGCTCGGTAAATAATTCTGTAAGCAAACAGCTGAGCACAAATTAAGTCAATATTATAAATAACACAATTTTTTCGCGAGTTGTTATGTTAATTTATCTTTAATTTATAGCTAGCGCATATGGCATAGATAACTTACGTCCAATGAAGGGTTTATGAAAGGTCTGTGATTGATTAAGACTGAGCCTTCACCTGGTGAAATTTCTCGCCAGAAGAGAAAAGGTATTAATTTAATATACGTTGAATGCGATGCAATTGTTTCTATGGCGTATTATACGCGTTCATTGTCGTCCATCCTTCAAGTAGCTTCATTTTTTCTCTAATGGTGGTTGAAGAAGGCGTAAAAATATTGTGCTCATTGTTAGTAGTAGAAGCATATGTCACGGTGCCGAAATACTGCATTTAATTATAATAAAGAATTCCCTTTGCCATAATCTCTTTACGACGAATTAATAGTTAATTCCAGCTGTTTACTGTCTAAAAATATCTAAAACAGTACGCAAATCGGATGGTGGAGTGTATAAAAATGTTTTCTATTCGGCCAAAATTGCTAGCCTATACCATTAACTTAGACAATTGACCATTCTGACAGCATTAGACGTCAATTTCCTACATATTGAGCATTGGTTTATGTTTTATCTCACCATTTACCATGCTTAAATCTCACGCCAATAGGACTGAATTTTGGGATTGAATCCACATGAAAACGCTGCAAACTAATCCTTCCAGCGTCGCTTTCCAGTCACTTAGCTTTTTTACATTAAAATATCATATGCATATTCAACATGCAAAGAAGTCCTTTTACCATAATCTCTTCACGACAACAACGACAAATTAATAGTTAACACCAGAATTTACTGCCCTGATGAAAATAAACGCAGGAAACTAATTCTTTCAGCGTCATTTTCCAATGTTCACATCTGAAAAAAATTTAAAAAATCATATGCATATTCGACAAGGGGATTTTAGACGTTTTACAATGAGAGCATTCTCCGTTAGATTCTTCGCCGGACACGCCTCGTGCATAACGGCTGCAAATACGAGACCAACACGCCGGAGTCGATGGGTGGTTATTCATAGTTCCGCAAGCCATTCAATTTCACTTCATTCCAGAAAGCCGACCTCCGAATTCCCACTCGAACATTATCTCAGTATTTCCATGCGCGCGCACTTTCACATACACTTGACATTAATCCGATGAAAGGCATAAAACCCCATTGGGTTCGAACCATGGGACCTCTTTTCAAAACAGAGTTTTTCACAAGCCTATTTCAATTATTTTATAGCATGTATATTATTCTTTTTATCGATTAAAATATAAAATCTATAAAAACACAAGAATTTACTAAATTTATGACGAGAAAAAAATAAGAGCATAAGCCTAATAACTTATTAAAGACTAACGATACCCAGGAAAATTCCTAAGTTAAGGCTTATTGACATTTACATAACGAGCAGCAATTACTTTGGGGCCCCAGCCATTTAAAATCTTATAAAAAAGGGAAAAACTCAATATAAAAGATACCCAATACAAACTATTGGCAGTTTTTTTGCCATGGATTGACGCTGAATCTGAAGTAGAACTGTCAAAATAACTACATGAACATAATATTCAACATGCAAAGAAGTCCTTTTACCATAATCTCTTCACGACAACAACGACAAATTAATAGTTAACACCAGCATTGACTGCTCTGATGAAAATCATTATTATTATTATGGCACATTATGGTCGACTTGAGGATTTGAAAGGTGTATTCCGAAAAATAAATGATCCGACGGAATTGTCAAAATAATTTTAATGAAAGTAGGTGAAAAAACTTGAATTAAACTTAAAATAAAAGCTCAAATAAAGAGAAAATTATTTTTCTTACTAACAGAACCAGATATTAGGTTTATTGGGATAAAGGTACACGTAAGACATAGGCGCTAATGGCATTCTCAGGAAGCACATATGAGAGGGGAGAAGACGATTCTGGAAAACAATATTTTTCGAATAAATCGTCCGACGGATGGTGCCTTGATTACATCGACCAAAAGTCTTGTAAATTTGAAAAAGAGAAACAATCATTGATGAGAAACAACAGTAAATTATTACCTCTGTATATCGGAGGGATATTTTTGAAAAGCGTGGCGATGGAACTCAGATGTCGAGCGTCGCGTCGAAATGTGTGCTCTTGCGTTGAATCATGAAAGACGATCAGCGGATAATTAAGTAAAGAGGTTCCACTCGTGATACTTTCCACTCGCGGTCGAGCTTCGGGGGATTTTCACCCCGCCGAGGAGATGCGTGGGGACTTTCAAAGTGAACAATTAAAAATATTACTTGCCCAGAATATAAGTTACAGTTTCAGGCTTAACTTTGTGGAAACGAGACGCATGCTATAATTTCTCGCTTTTTATAGTCCGGACGTTTTTATATTTGCCTTGGTATGGAGAGCGGCCTTCCGGAGAGATAGCAGAGATAAGAGTGGAGCCTTGGACAGTTTATTCGCTTACCAATGGCAGGAGGTAGGAAAATACTAATACATACTACGAAAAGGTAATGAAATAGAGAACTCGATTCAAATTCCGACAGACAATGCAAGTGATCGAGTCCGAGGGAGTAGCCGAGGTAAATTAAAAGTTTCATTCTTAATGAAAGTAGATTGGTATCATAAGATGAAGGTGGCAAATCAGGAGGCAAAATATAAGACCGTAATCGATAAATTGCTTCTGCCTCATTCATACATTGCTTCAAACACGCTCACATGTCTTTAAGACTCGTATCATTCTTGTTGAAAAATCTCAATCACTATTTTCTTCCACGATTTTCTCGGTGCACCTGTTCTTACGTCATTCATTCCACTTATATAAACATGTTTAGTTACGCGGTCTTCGCACATTTTTAAGTGGTTAAGACTGACCTAAACTTGTTACTAACAGACTGAATAACATCAAATTTTTTCAGCTAAAATTAAGTATTTATTATTAGTAACATATTATTTCTCCTACATGGTTTTTTGTTTATATTTTTGTTACACTACGCAAAAAAATGTACTATTTAGTACTGTTACTGCAATGTATGCTCTGTTAGTACATTATTAGAAAAATGCATTATGAAGAGGAAATGCGTCGACAGACTTTATATTCTAATGAAAAAATTTCTTAATTTGTACATTTCACACTTTTTTATTTTCACCGACAATGGTTTCGACATACAGTGTCATTTCCAAAGCAGATGTCCCATATTTCAGTGTCCTTATATACGCAAACCGGGAAGTATTTAAGGAAACTGAAATATGGGATATCTACCATGAAAATGTCATTGTGTGTCGAAACCATCGTCGATGAAAATAAAATAAGTGTGAAATGTATAAAGAGATATTATTTCATATGTTGCGTTTCCACAAAGTTAAGCATGAAACTGAATCTTATATTTTAAATTAGCAAACGATACTTTTTATCCTTAAGAAGCTCAGAATAAAAAAAGTTGATCGAGTTTCTTAAGAGTATAAGGATAAAAAGTGCCATTAGGCCATGGGTTAAACGTGGATATATCCTTCCATAACCCTGCTGAAATCTTGATAACGAACGGTAGCATGATTTCTTTCTCTGCAGCAAACATTTGTGAAATAATCATGAAAATGGCGTTACTCGGTTCAAATATGGCTTTAAAATAAAAGGAATGAAGACTATTATTCGAAAAGGGATACTATTTTTTTACTTGGAACAATTATTGCCAATGGAGCGAGAGCTTGAACGCGTGACAAGCATCTCTTACTACGGGTAATCCCAGCTGAGATTCGCGTCGGGATGAAATTATCGCATAGAGTTATGGGAGCCATATACTATGAAAATGACGGAGATTACGACGAAAGGATATCCTGCACAAGAGCCGAGAGGCGTCGGATGCTCCGTAGATTTGCAACCCTTATTCCGGGAGGTGGAAGAGACTCTCCTCCAGCGTATCCTTCTTTCTTTCGATTCTAGAGAAGGAAACTCCTCTCTCTCTACCTCGATTTTTTTTAACGGCGCGCGTTTTGTCATTTGAATAGGGGATCGTTTTCCGGAGAATGTGGAGAAACGGCTGAAGGTTATTCGCTCGAAAGGAAGAGAAGAAGAGTAAAAAAATAAACGGAACACCAGGGCATTCGGCGCTAGACAATGACGAATTCATCTTATCGAGAAGGTAATAGTCTATCCCGGTTTCATTCCGATGTCTCGATCCGTCAATTTTATACGCATGAGCCTCCTGGAAAAACAAGATGGCCAATCACTCGCTTGACAGCCTCAATTTTTATTTTACGGCCCCGCCCTATGTCATCGGCATCGGAGGGATATTTTTTTAAAAGCGTGGCGATGGAACTCAGATGTCGAGCGTCGCATCGAAATGTGTGCTCTTGCGTTGAATCATGAAAGACAATCAGCGGATAATTAAGTAGAGAGGTTCCACTCGTGATACTTAGCGGTCGAGCTTCGGAGGATTTTCACCCCGCCAAAGAGATGCGTGGGAACTTTCAAAGTGAACAATGAAAAATATTACTTGCCCAGAATATAAGTTACAGTTTCAGGCTTAACTTTGTGGAAACGGGACGCATGCTATAATTTCTCGCTTTTTACAGTCCACACGTATTTATATTTGCCTTGGTAAAATAAAAATTGTACAAGTGAAACAAAGTGTGGAATGTATAAAGCGAGAAATTATTTCGTATATGCTCAGATTAGTATTCAATCTCAGAACCATCAAATTCAAGGTTTTCCAATTAAATATTCAGATATTTCACACTGTTTACGTATTGTAATCATAAATATGAGTACGGAATATGTGTATTGAAGGTAAATGTTCTATTCACATTAGGTAATGGCTTTAATTACTTATTTTACTCATTTAGTGAAAGTTGTATGTATACTTGTTACCTAATCTACAATTTTTCTTTGATTTATATCCTATTTTGAAGGTAATTTATAAATAATTGTATCATAACTTTATCATTCTAGCAAATTTTTATTACATAACATAATTTTCTTTACATTATACCACGGTACTGGTCTTACTGTATCCTCTTCCTAAAGAAAAGTCAAAAATTATGGGTGGAAATACTCGCACACTGTGGTACATAGGGAGGACAATTGCTATGCTGGCTAAGGCTAGAAGGGCTACGGGAAAGAAACTTCGCCCGTTCAACACGATAGTTGATTCAGCAGTATGATTCAAGCCTTATGCCAGTTTTGCACCAATGCTGGACTCTCATTTGGAAGGAAACGGCATGTTTACCAATAAAAAAGCGTTTGTCCGCTATAGTTTAAATCTATTCAACTTGCGGAAGCAGGAAAACAAAAAATGTAGTTGGTACATTTTGGTCTTGTTGATTTGACTTTGTCAATGCGGCTAAAGTAAAATCAAATATGATTAGTAAAGAATGTACGTAATGATCATACTAACAACAAAAAGCAAGCTAGTATACAAATAATACTTCACGCTGTGCCATCAGTACAATCTTCAATAATAATTAGTGCAGTGTTATATAGTAATTATCACAAAAAGTGGCTCAGAGCGTATGCTAGTAGTATTAATTTTTAAAGGGCATGCTGTTTCAGTGCCACACGGCAATGGAAATTCACTATACTAGCGAGTATTCTCAAAGTCGAGAGCCCGATGAAGTACCGCGTGAAAAAACCTTATGGTCATACGTTGGCAATGAGCTTTGGGAACGGGGTTGAGTGATCTATGGAAATAGTATAGTTGAAAAAGTATGAAAAAGCCGTTGTATTTCGGCGGCGAATGATAGCAAATGCTAACAGATTGAAGAGGTATGCGACTATTGTTATAGCATCATGTACGAGGCATGTAACGTGTTTGAGGAAGGGTTGAAGGGGTTTATTGAATGGTGCACCTAAAATTGCTTCATCTTAATTACATCACCAGGGATAGCGGGTTGGCTTAAGTAGATTTATTGAGGGATTGGAGGAAGAGTGGAGAGTAACCCAGTGCAGGAGTTGGATTTTTCTTCGTAAAAGACTCCTACTTATTTCCCAAAATATACAAATCTACCGCAACATGTCGTTAACAGAAGTTACTGATTAGTATCTCATTCCAATTAAAATTTACTTTTACAGTAAGAAGACCAAAATTAGAAGTGTCACTTAACTTCTCAATTATACAAGACATAGGCAATTTTATAGAAGTTTAAACTGAAGAGTTGAAAAGCGAATTTATCCATTTGAAATAATGTTAAAAGTTTTCTATTATAGGATTCGCTTTCTTTCTATTACTCCACGACAAAGTTATTATTTATCGCACGAGTACCCTAAAAAAATCAAGACGCTGGAGGAAATGCGTGCTTTATAGATTAACAAATATGTTAAAACTTCGTTGTAACTGTTAAACAGAATCGTAGACTCAACTCAATTAGAGCATAAGCACAAGAAACTATGCATTCGCATTCCAGGATGGAATTATTTTAGAATTAGAGAATATAAGTACTGTATTTGCTACTAAGTTTACGCCCGCTTCCTCAAACGCCAGCGGAGCAGAGCAAAGTGATCAGGTTTCCAAGCAATGCGGCGCAAATGTACTCGGGATCTCCCTTTAACGTAAACAACCAGGGGCACCTCTGAAATTGATATTCTGAAACAACACTCCGGGCGAGGAGATACACCCTTCACAACTATTGGTTCGGCAAAACGAGCAACTCATTGTTCGCTATAGCGCCACAAAAGCCTGCAGAGAGAAAGGGCCCTTAAGGCTATTGTAATAAACAGTAAATACGAGAATCATCATTGCAAATCATGCAACCAAACCCCACTGTCATAAGACAAAGTGTCACAACAAATCTGTAATGCGGAAGTTAACGCTGATAAAAGTATAAGACCGATTTGATTAACGGATATTGATCAGAAATTGAATCAGATTTACGACTTGATCTAAAGACAGGTCTATTGCGCAGAATCATCTGAGTCCATCCTTCGCAATGAACCTTGAACAGAAAATAAATCGGCTACCATCAGGCAGATGTGAAAACTAATTAAAAATTTTATGCAAGTAGCAACCCAGCATTGGAGTTGAATACTTAACAAAAAAGAATAAATACAGTGAATAACCACAAATGTCTAAGTTTGATGATTACTCTTTTGAAAAGATTACAGTATTTTTTAATGAGTGACTGCTATCAAAAAAATTGAGGCAGATATCGATCAGCCATAAATCGTAGTTAACCGGGTTGTACTGTATTCTTTTTAATTTTTAATTTAACAGATTGTATCAAAGAACAGTCCACCTAAATCAGATAAATCGATCCCCTAATTGAGATCAGTCGGTATTTTTGAGTGCAAATACTAGAAATGCAATCTAGACCTCCTGAGGTTAGGTTTCAGATAATGAAAAATGTGTTTTATTTAGTAAAACACTTCTCTAGACCTTCCTGAAGGCCAAAGATGCGATGATAACATACCAAAACGATATCGGACATAATGACTCGAGATAGAATAGACTTTTCTGTCTCGAGTACATAGTGAGTGAGCATGGATTGAGAAAGTAATTATTCATAGTATTCATATTGCGACGCATTATTCTAAACGTCCCACGGACAACAAACTCGAGAATACACCAGCATTGTGCTGGATTGAGTCCGAAAGAGAGTGATGGCAGGGATAATGACGCAATACCTGTCATTTCATGAAAATCCAGAGAAAACTAAAAAATAATAAACAAAATACTATTCCTGCCCCAAGCTAAGCGATATGCTTGTTATAAACGGAAGAAAAAGATGGGCACAGTATGAATGCCAAAAAATATCTCGAAAGCTTATTCTTCGACGGTCGAAAATATCAAGAGAGAAGCTTCGTACTAGACACAAGAGTAAATTCCAGCTCGCGCAGAACGCATGAGATCGACGTAAGAACGAAACTTGAAGCCATTCTGCATTTGTCCATGTCTTGGAATCAAGCAGCAAAAACATCATTTATTTTCTTGAATAACAACAAAAAATAGGAGGAGAAATAAATGGGGAGATTTACAACCTAAGAGCAAGAATTGGATACTCAGAAAATTATGAAGAAAGTCAAAAAGAAGAATTTGAAGGAAAAAAGCTTTTACTTAAGAAGAGGAGAGTCAAATACTTATATTGGAAAGTTATAGCGATGAAGGAGAAGGTATTTGTTTGATTATATGTCATGATTGGTGCAACTAAAATTGGTTGGATTAGAGATGGAGGAATCAGATTCCACATGGTAATAGATTTATTGACACGACCGGTTTCGCCAAGGAGCAGCATTGTCAGGTGTGGTAATTACCCCTGGTAAATAATGGTGAACTAATTGGGTAATGAAGACAAGATAAGACATATCAATAAAGATTTCCAAATAGATGTTACTGATAAGAGAGTAAGAAATCCATTGAGTATTTGGCTGAGGGTAACACAACTACGTGAATCATTTGCACAGCTTTTGCATTCCTCCGACCCCTCTTACAGACCCCTGCTCTGCGGCGAAACCGGTCTTGTCAAAAAATCTATTATCATGTAGAATTTTAGTGTTAATTCTTCTGTCTCCGATATCAGGGAGTTCCACCAAGTACGATCCGAAACTATCGTCTACATTATGGATGGATTAGGTTACATATGCCGATATTTAAAACTTATGATTCCATTTGACTTATGAATGTTTCAACTGGCAAACCGTCTCAATGAGAATCATTTAACTAATTTGTATTAACTATCTGTTAATTACTTACTGAAAGCTGGCGGTACATATTTACTCGCGACAGTACTTCTAAAGTAAGCAGAAGAAACTTCAGACACCACTCTTTGCGATCAATTTCTTTGCCAAGTATGGTTATTAGTCGATCATTCGAGGAGCGAAAAATGGCAACAAGACAAAACAATGGTCATCGGGTATAAAATTAGTATTGGGCTCATCTATGCTTTCGGTATTGATATTGGAATTCAAATGTTTCATCGGACACGATAACAGCCTCAAACACAACAACCATCACACTCTCAACATCACTCAAAATATAAATTTTTAAATGAAGGAAGTGAATTTTATTTAAATGAAGAATTAATATATAATTTTTATTTAGCTCATTAAATCATCTTGGCTCGAAAGTTTCCGGTTTACTGGAAATGAAGCTAAGTTCGAGGGCAGTAATTATTGTCATTCCCTTTTACTTCACTCGAGGACCTCAATATTCCCTTGATTCTCTCTAATGAAGCGCCACTAATATTACAAACGGGTTTTCCTACAGAGCGTTGATAGCCCACTGCATGGTTCGTAGTTTTTGGCCAAGTCTCCGGCACACACCCATTGGCTATTTGGACCCATTGCCATGGCTCCAACTAGCCATTAATATCATATGATTTATTTTTTTACGCCCTGATTTTATTTATTGCTCTCATCGATGACGCGCGGGGATTTCTCTCGGAGCTGCTCCCTGCGAAAAAGGCTCGCTTGGTGATAAAAAAATAAACAGCATGCCATCGCGTGCACTTAATAAAAATAAGTTTCATTTTTGAAATTTATCGCGACCAATAACTCCATTCCTCACTTTGATTTATTTACATTTTTACAACAACTGAACCGCAAAAATAACATCATTTGTTCATTGCTGGGTCGTGAATTAGTATTTCCCTGTATTGCGGGGCAAGCTTTATGGACTGTTAATTTGGACGCATGGATATATATTTTTTTTGGACGATTAATTCTCAGGGGAAGTTCGGAGGCAAATTAAAGCACAATATATCGATAATGTCTGAATCGATTCAAATGAAACAGTCTACAAAGAAATAGAACCTGTAACGTGCATGATGACAAAGAAACAAATCTCATTCTTTGGAAACCTAATCAGAAAACGGGAAAATAGAATTAGCAAAAGATAATAGAAAAAATTTGGAACAGTAAGATAAGCATAAGATGGATAGCAGAAATTAAGGAAGATATAAGTGAAGTACACATTATAAAAGAAGATTTGAAAGAAAAGACATTTACAATGATGAAATTCAATGACAAACAGTCCAGACTACAAACCAAGATTGTCAAACAGAGAATGGGAAGGGTGACCCTAGATGAAGAAAGTAAATTACGATCTGAGCGAATGAAGAAATACTGGGCGACCAGAAAATAGAAAAATTCCCCAAGATGACTGGAGTGGCTCAATGAAGGCCATGAAATAAAATAATAAAGTCTGAGTCGATGTAATTTCGGTTTTTGCATTTCTTGAGCGTAAACATCTAATTAAATTATTACAGCACGACCTTACGATTGATACACATTTCCTATTCGACTTCTAAGAAATTACAGTATCATAAAATTGTATTGTATTGTAAATAAAGTAACTTTGTTATTCCACGATACCTAACCAGGTCCACGACTGTGAAATGCTGACGTGCCACGCCGAGACCCGGGTTGTCTTAAATAATATAAATGTGGAATAACAAATTTTCATCATTTACAATGTATAATAAGTTCCATAAAGTCACGGCTGAGACAACTGAGTATTATAAAAATCGAAAAGACTCTACCGAATCATTTTGCTCCATTTACTTGCTCATTAAAATTAAGTTGTTCAAATTAAAACCATTATAATTACAAAATAATGGGGTTTCACGGGGTAAAAACATACAGGATTGATTGTAGTGAAACATAATTCTGAGGATTAAGCAAACAAGTATTTTAATACATGATTAACGGCCATACTATGGTGATACTAAGGTGCACCAGATC
The DNA here is from genome assembly GCA_963169105.1 of Ceriagrion tenellum. NCBI lineage: Eukaryota > Metazoa > Arthropoda > Insecta > Odonata > Coenagrionidae > Ceriagrion > Ceriagrion tenellum. The sequence continues at coordinate 56,558,211 of OY720641.1, forward strand.
ATGAGTAAAAATAAGGGAAATGGATTTTATAACAGAAAAATGCATATTTATAAATATGTTGAGTAATGCTAACATCATGTTTTGCATGTTTCCTGCATGACTATCGTGTCACGTTTACATTGATACATTAAAGATTATTTTAGTAGTTTTTGTAGCATTTGTAGCATGCCTATAGTGTATGTTGGTGTTAAGTTATTCCTTATCTCTAGTTCATGCTGATAATATGTCACCCCTGGCCAAACATCTTTGTGGTGGCTTGCAGGGTAATAAGTAGATGTTAATGTAGAACGAGTTCCAATAATCTGAGCCGAGATCTTCTTGTGCCATTAGAAATGAGCAGAATGACAATGGTACTCTTTAAGTCGTAGCTCATTGATCAAAGTCACTAATTGCATAAGAAGACTACACCGGATAATTTTTAAATATTCAAATAAAAGACAATGTGAGATTGAAAACAAAACAAAAATATGCACAATTTTAGCTATTTATGAGGAAATTCGTTCCAAAAATAGGATTTAAAGAATCTAATTACGCTAAGTCAATAACTAAATACGCTCATATGTTAATATGCCAATACGGGTATTAAGCCGGCAATAATGTGTGAAAAGAGAGGATATACAAAGTACAGCACAGAGAACACAAATTAAACAAGTAGTCATTATGAAAAACATTTCGACGAGCAAACGTTGGTTTTGGTAGAACATGATGAACGAAATGGATATTAAAATTTCCCTGTTTACAAGAAGAAGGACAATCCCCCAAATGCGATGTTTTACGCCCGTGAAAGAAGGCAGTTATGTTCGACCTCCTAATAGCTGGTAATTTGGCTTGAATCCAAAAAAACGTTTCCTCTCCTCATCTCCGCCGAAACGGATGGTTTTGGGGAGCAAGAAACGACTTAAGAAAATAAATACGGAAAAAAATGCACCAAAAAAAATAAACGGTAGTGTGGTAGCATATATATGGTGGTACTTGAATGCGACGTTATTTTACAGGATATTATATTAAATATCAAAATTCTTGTTCGATTCAGAGACTCGCTATTACCGCACGTTATCTGAATAAAACCTGCTCTTGTGAAAAGTAGGTACACTATGGCCATAGCATCACTATCATTCATTTCATTTCATTCAGACCATTACGAAAAACCTGACATTACAAAATAAATTATGATTACCCTATCTCCATAAGCGTAAACTACTTACCGAAGTAGAATACAGCTGACAGCGTGTCACTAAAAAGTGGTTTTGAATAATTTCCTGCGCCCATATCTAGCATTAATAACGAGGGCCAACAAGGGTATGCTTTTTTTGATGCAATGGACCATTTTTACGTAATTTTGTGCGTTGAATCCGAATCTTCTCATAAAAGGTGGCTATCACGTCAGAATTTTGAAATATATAAGTTTAAATAGCCAAACTGGCAATTTTTAGTTCTTTATGAGCTTGAATATCTCAGAAACCAAAAGTGATAGAGTAATTCTACAAACGTATTCGAAGCCTGCATCAAAAAATATATCGAATACAACTATGATGCCTAAAAAAGCTATTGTTTCCATAACCTGTATCTTTTATTCCAAATTTGTGGACTCAAAACTGTAGTGTAGTTGAATTATAATAAAGGTGTTGATAGTATTAAAGTTAATACAGTCTATGGTAACAATAGTTTTTTTAGGTTTCATAGATGTAATACATGCATTTTTTAACACAGACTTAGAATCCGTATTAGAATTAGCCAATCCCCTTTGGTTTATGAGATATTCAAGCTCAAAAAGAACAAAATATTGCCATTTTGACTTTTTAAGGTTAATATATCTCAAAATTCTGACGTTACAGCCCATTTTCGTGAGAAGATTCGGATTCAGCGCACAAAATTACGTCGAGAAGAATTCTTTGCATCAAAAAAGCATTCGAGACCCTAAAATTTGTAGGCCTGCGTAATTAGCCAGAAGACTTAATTTTGCTTGAAGAAAGGTTTGAAGCATGTAAAGGAGGTTACGCATTTAGATACCTAATTAGTACTTTCCAGGAAATGTATTCCCTAGACCATTAATTACGGTGCCTTATTCCCAGATAAGTATCAGCGAGGTATTTTTAGAGGATAATTTTACAGTTATGCGGTGGCGGGTAGTAGGTCATATCTCCGAATCATTATCACTTCTCCTTATGAGAGAATCATAAGATAGTGCAAGTCAAAAAATTACTCTGATGTATTTTAAATAGTTTCAGTGATGAAACACATTATCGATACGCAATTAACTGCGTTTAAACTGGTAAATGACTATCATCTTTAAAGAGATGACTATATGGCTTGTAAAAATAAAGCATTATCCATCAATTCTTTAAGCAATTTTCAAAGTAAACTAGATCCTCCCTCTGAAAATACTAAAGTGAATATTGGAATGATAAGATATAGTCAAAGCACATTGCTTAAATAGTCGTCTAAAGTCGCCGGGTAGTTAAAAACGTGATAAATCTTCTGTGAAAAAATTAAGTAATTCATCATTTCATTCTGAAGGGGTTACACCAAGTTACTGCCAACACCATTAATCCTACTGAAGTGAAGATATCATAATACTAGTTATATAGATTTAAAACTACCCTATACGCTTACTTAATTAGATATTGAGGATTTCGTATGAGAGAGTGATTAAATCAATTCCTTGAGTGACTAAATCAATTGTGAGCACCAAAAATAAAAAAATGCTAAGAAATAATATACAGTTGGTGACATAGAACATATTTACACTTACATCATGAGTGGGAAAAAAGATCAAGTCATTCATAATAACAGATTTGTGCGGAAAATATAACGAGATTATTATCGCCTATGTACTTCCTTGCGCCGCTCAATGTCATTTCTGAGTAAAAATGAAAATAGCACACAACGTACTCCGCAATCCAAAAAATAAGCCCTCGGAAAGGTTGCCCATTGGGAAGCCACTTAGATACATTTGCATATCTTATTTTTAATGCTGCAGGTACGATAAACAAATCCGTAAAAAATATGCAATGCTTAAAGCGGAATATATATCCTAGCTTATTTGAAGCAGGATTATTTCAAATAAATATCTGCGTTCTGATGTATTACCGAATGGCACAGCTTCAGTCTCACAGTTTGTTTAAATTAAAATATATTTTTGGCTTTGCGTGCTGTCTTACACCAAACTGGATAGACGTGAGCCATACAAAGCCACGTTTGTGCATCCTGAAGGCTTACAAAATGTAGGTCAGTGGGAGTTTGAATAGCGATGTTTAGGTAGGGAGAAAAATTTGGAATGGCTAAACACTGCGCAAGAGGAAAGGTAGACATAACAGGGAAGGAAAAAATGGAGATAGAAATTTTTTTTTGAAGATATGGCAAGCAGTGTGTGAGCCAAAGAATTTTAAGAAAGAATATGAACGACCAGGGTGAAATACAAATTAAAAAGGTGTGTTTACAAAATAAAAATATCCGCGATTGAAAATATTGTCATTCATTTGATAGTACTTAGCTTTTCAGCACTAATTTATTCAGCCAGATTGGGTAAATATCCTAAAATATTTTTCATATCATTTAATAGTTAACCTCGGGGCACCTACCATGCGATGTCAGTATCGTCCGCATGGAATACCCGTAAGGATGATTCTTTCGTCTCCATGCAGAACGTTGGAGAGGTACAATAAGAACGAAAATTTAACATAAATTCTTATTACCATCATCGGATGATGTGTTCGAGATGAAATACCAAAATCTTGATAAAATGCATCGTAATTTCGTAGATATTTCGCCAAGTGTGTCCTTATGAGCAATCCTTCCCTTAACGGGAAATGCAGTTTATTGAAGTTTACCGTCAATATAGCATTAAAATAAATAATTTTATTCTCAATTAACAACAAAATGCAAGTAAAAAACGTCATTTGTGACAGTAAACATTTATAATAAAAACCTGACTATCACAAAACATTTACACGAAACTGTTAAACTGTTAAAAATAAATAATCTCACCGCAAAGTAACGGAGACAAAATTGACCGTCGCAGAAAATACTGAGAATGCTGAGAATTGGTTTAAGTAAAAATAAGCGAGCCTTGAGCTGTCTGACTGGTTTGTTATTTGTGGGATGACGGAAAACTCAGGCCAGAAGGATGATCGTCCGTCCCTCGTCCGTCAGAGGTTGCCGGAAAGAAGAGGTCACCGCTTGAGGACAGGACAAACACACCTCGCCTACTCATGCCCCTTTACAGAAGAGATGGTGCCACCACGCTGTAAACGCTGCAACTCTCCTTTGACCGAGTGACACCGCCTGACAGAGGGATGGGAACATCTGGACATGCATCGGGAGACAGAGTACAGTGTACGGGACGATCGCCTGAAGAGAATGATGTGATTTTTTTCAAGATACTGGGCTTGTTGATTTGAATTAATCTTGGCCTAATATGGCATTTTAAAATATATTTTTTAAGCTATACTCTACCATAATTGAATTTTGCTTACGATGACCTAATCTTAGAAAAATAAAGGGGTGCGAAATGACATTCAAGATCAATGCTGATCATAGAATGTATCAATACATTGGCATATCATTGATAATACAAAATCAATGCTATGATCATACTTGTTGATGATAGCATTAAATTACCAAGAAAATAAAACGGTAATATGCAATTTTTTTCGCTTTTATCCAACGGCATATGAATAAAAATTACGAAAATATAAATCTTCACGCAAACCTGAGCATAAACCAAAATAGCCATTCACTTTAAAAACTGTCTTTTGCCTTCTCGGATGGGATTTGACCCCGCCACCTCTGGGTCAAAAGCGCTGGCAACTCGATCCTCAGTAGAATTTTTCTCTGCTTGGCCGAATCCGAGTCGATTCGTAAGCCATTAATATCGACGCCTCTGATTCCTTGTTTCGTTTTTATAGCATTTTGGACACCCTCTCTCTTTCTCAACATCTTCCACTGGATCCCAATTCTTTTCTTTCTTCACTCTTTCCACGCAACCTCCCTACACCCACCATACCGTTCTCGCCTAATGACCGCCATCACTCTGGTCCACTTCCAGGCCATATCACTCTCTCTCACCAAAAAGTCTGCCAAGGTCCTCATTCATTTAACACCTTGAAGGATTCTCTTTTCCCTCGGCTCGTTTTTTCATGTTCTCGGGGAGATTACTCACGGAGACCCGTCGGCACCCTCTCTTTTCTTTCACTCCCCTTTGGAGGGACGGAGGAATAATGCTCGGCATTTAACGCTATCGCTATTGTTTGTGGCGGGCCGCAAACTTTTCGACGTAACATAAGGTCCCGCCGCGGGGCGAGCCAAAGGCAGGAAAGCATCGTCGGAAAAGTGACTTAACCCTCATATTTTCCACTCCTTTCAGCGGAGAGATCGTGGTGAAACGTCTCCAAAGTTTGACAAAGCCATTAAATTCCATATTCAATCAAATTAATCATTTCCGTCTACATTTAGAAACTACCCTGTGAGACTTCAATGAGACATTTGTTAGTGGATTCTAGGGCACATCAGGGAGGATCAAAGCCCCATTTTCACTATCGGTAAAACATCATCAATTCCTGACTGGATCATCTGAAATGGAATAATAAATTTGCAGCGTTCAGATTCAGTGTTATTTAACTAATGATTTAAATTGATATCAAATGCCATTTCACATCAAGGTTATGCATTATTTCTCACTCCATTCCGCTGAGAGATCGTAGGGAAATTTCGACAAAGCCATCACATTCCATACTCAATCATATTAATTTTCGTCTACATATAGAAACTACCCCGTGAGACTTATATGAGGCAAGTATTAGTGAGTTCTATGGCACAGTATGGAAGATCAAGGCTTCATTTTTACCATCAGTAAAATATCGACTCTTCCTGACTGTTCTTCTGACTTCAACAGAACAGGAATAATAAATAATATCGAAAACGGAAGATTTCACTTGGTGAAAGGACGTCATAATGATCAAGATAAAGTTTATCACTTCCACAATTTATTTATAAGTTACTGCCCGGTTTCGGTAAACTGCCAAGCCATCATCTGGTCATCCTGATGATTTATTGACAGCCGAAATCGGCGGAAACTTTTGAGTTAATTGTGTCACAAGTCATAAGTCGCAAGTCACAAGCTTTATCTTGATCATCATGAAATAATAAACTTTTTCAATGCATCAGCGTTATTTGACTTATGATTTACATTGCTATCGCATGCCATTGCACATTACGGTTCTGTAAGTGTTTGATTTTGATAGGTAAAACCATTCCTTAACTTTACTTAGTTTTCATAAGAACATTCAAGACCAAAAGGTCTTAGAAGGAAATCCAGCCTGAAGTAATTTCGAATTATGCCTAATAATAATAATTTCCATTTGTATGTATGATTGCTAGATTCAAACTCTTGTGGTAGAAACGATCACAGGCATAAGATTAAGGAAATAGTCTGCAAAACCAATAGATTCAAAATGTCATTAATTTGTACCCGTACCATTAGGAGCCATAATAGGTGCAATATATCAATACAAGGTTACTTTGACACTGACTAGGTAAAAAAGGTTCTTGCACTTGTGCAAAATACCGTAACATCATTATTAGCTACTAACCTCGCATGTAATTTCCGGTATTGTATATCTGTTGCATGATTTTAGAATTATTTGTAGAACTATTTATCCGTTGCAGCAATTATAACCAGTAGTCGTATCTTAAGTAGTGCACTGCATGGTAGCATGTTCGTCCATGTAACACTCTCCTAGTTACTGGCCTGAACGCGCACTGTTATCCTGACTGCTTTTGACCTGCACCTGAAATTCCGGGGGAACGTGGGCGGTTCCGGATTTCAACTGAGATGAAAGTTTCATGCCTGATGTGGAACCACCCCGTGCTACCACCGCCCCGTGTGGAACCACCCCGTGGTGGTGGCTTGCACGGTATTTCGTAGATGTAGATGTAAATTTAGAAAACCTTTACGCACAATTGATACTGTAGAATTAACATTAGTTTAAACCAAGTGAAGTAAAAGCCATTGCATTTGTTGTGTGGTATTATATAGAAAAATGATGAGCATACCCTCTGAATATCATAAAAAATACATTAAGTAATTTAATGTTTCTCTTATCGATGAAGTTTCACAAAGCTTAGCCGGCGAATTTTTTCTGTCACTCACGGAAAAGGATTTTTGGAGGAAAGTTTTTGGAATTATTTTTTTAACAGTGATCTTACGATAAAATAGCTAATATCACTCATTTTTTTGAGAATATCACTAATTCTTTGACATTTCTTGAAAGAAGTTTTCCAAAGGTTTAACCTAAAAAAGTGAAAGTAGATTTTTGAACCCGGTTCCCTAAGCTATGGACGCAGACCCCTACGTTATAGATGTGGAAGAGGATGACTGAGGAAGAGGATTCCTGGGTACTGTAATTGATTAGAATACTCGGTGCGAATTTGAAGAGTCTGGGTTTGAATCCCAGACCAGGCGAATGATTTAGCCACAATGAATTTCAAACGAATAATTCAGTAAAATTACTGACGTTTGATGTTTTATGGAAACATCTACCATGAGCTACGGATCTTATGTATGCAATTGAAATATAGAAGTTTGTAGTAGTTTTATTATGCACAATATCAGACTTAGGTAATTGAGAGATTCAGCGCACATAATGAGAAAATCTGACCATACCAAACCTTGTACTTTTATATTGCAACCTAGTGTAACAATATAAAAGTGTTACAAGAGTCATGCAGGAAACATGAAAAACATGGTGGTAGCACTACTTAGCAGATTAAGAAACATGCACTAGGGGGTGTACGAATAAATCAGCTACACTAACTGTCAAATAACCTACCTCAAAGTCTAAACGCAGCCATTATGGTCATTTTCGATGGCGGGAAAAATGACATTTTAAACCTTTCTGTTTAACAATCTATTTCTGTTATTTTAATTTCATCATCTCATCTACCGTAGTATTTTAGAGGTGGTATGATATTGATAACTTTTTCAGAAAATAATTCACACAAAATTAGTTCACAATAAGAAACCCCTAGAATTCGCTCTTCCACTGACGGCTTAAAATATATATTGATAACATATTTCCAAATCGAAACTGGTGAAAGAATATTATCGTTTTCAAATGCAATGGTTCTCCCTCAAGCTCGGATTTAAAATATTAAAAATTCAGATAAAGGCGGGTTGAAAAATAACCTTTGAAAGGTATTTATTACTTTACCAAATGACGATGAAAAAGATCTTAGCAAAAAAGTTCATAATTACTCTGAATTTCCAGTGTTCAATGGTATTCAGATTTTCTTGACTAATGTAAGAAGCTATTAAATACTTGCAAAATAATTCAATTTTTAACACTTCCGTTGGTCAAGTACTGAGGTATTTGATTTTAAAGCGGTACATGAAATAATGTAACTGGGAATAGTTATATGGAACTATTTATACAATTAAAAATGACATAAACTCCCTAGTATTTCGCCAAATTTAATTTTTTCCTAATGCTAAAAAACATATTCCACTTTTAGAGGTCATTTTCGGTTATATAATCATTCAAAATAATTTTGTTGTATATATTTGACTATTCTTGTTCTCGACAAAAATTTTACAACCAAATTCTTTTATAAAATTACCTTTTGCAAAAATTACATTACCAAATCTGTCTCATCAGAGGAACTTCTCATTATTCTGAACTATCGGGAAACCTTTCGTCAGTAAAGTGAAAAACACCGAAGACAAGTTAATTGGCGTACTAAAAGCATATACTTACAGTCAGTTATTCTATATTAGTATAATCTTCAAAGATCACTGGACTAAGTAATTTCGATGGATGAGGTTTATTATAAGCTTTTTATAAATGAATTTATTAAGGCGATTCAGGTTATAGCATTTTGAAACGATGTTACATCAGCGAAAAGAACCTGAAAGCTATTTTTTTTTCCAAAAAATATTTCGCACATCGCAGATATAAGTGGACCTTTCATAGAAACCAATTTAAAAATTAGGAAGGCAAAATTGGACTGATGAATTTTTCAAATTCATCAGGCCGTCCAAATTGATTTGAGCTCGAAATTTTATTTAAACCTCGCTCGAGCAATTAATGCCACTGAATTCGCGACGGTGGAATACATTTTTCATTTATTTTCCTCTCGCAGAAACCAGTTTATTCGCATACATAGCGTCCTCTAAAATTTTTATCAGCCGTGTTCGATCGCAACCTGAATATGCAGACCGTCAATCCATGTTCTGACCTCAAAAACCGATACACTACGACGCCCTCTAACTTCTGTGTAAGGTTAAATTTAGAATCAATTTATGTTTTGAAGCGTACTCTTGGATATACGCCAAACACGGTGATTCAAAACTTTATTGAAAAAGGAATGGTAAAGAAAAGACTTTCATTTCCGTGCATAAAGATGCAAAAATTATGACCAAGTACAAATTAGAGACCATCAATAAAAAAATTTAGCTTCACGCAAAACACTTAACACTCCCAACCATACTTTTCACGATTTCACCACCCAATAACCTTCTATTATTGTCCTATCACCCCCTGCCACAAACCAGTGCGGCGGCTCACTGGGTAGCAATTATATATTGGTGTATAATACATACATGGGGATCATTGTTCACCGGCAAATCTCATGGAAGATTTTTAATTGCAATAAATCTCCAATTTTTAACAGTATTTAACGGAATTTTAAAAATCACCTTTGACAAGAAATAGCTTTTAATGCTTGAAATTCCAGAAGACTTAATTCATGACCTCAAAAAACAACATGATAAACTTTAAGAAGTACTTGAATGTGAATGAGGTGTATGTAGGGGGCTTGTAGTCCAAAAGTAACATTAAAATAACAAGGTAAAACTACATGGTGCCTACAAGACTGCCCGCAAAGACTCATGTGGTAAAACAATCTTAAGCATGAAGTATTTTCATATTTCCTCAACATTTTCTCAGTTTGATTCACCACTGTCATTGGCTTTCTGGCACGGTAGGCATCCGTAAATGGAAAAACAAGTGAACATGTAGATGATTTGATCATGTGCATGGTTAACCTAGGCCGAATGAAATAGATAATCTCGGATTCAGCTGTGGGAATATTTATTTTGAATAATAATTCACAAAAATGTATCATTTCAACAGAAATATTTACTTGATAGAGCCCATTATAACGTATAGAGATCATTTCCGTATGCCTGAGAGGAGTTGATTCTATGGTAAGTTGAATTCTGAGAAATATTAGTGATGTATAGGAATAATTATGCCATTCAAATGGAGTAGACCGAAGAAGTGATTGGTGAATGATGGAGACACTCAAGAGGAAAATTAAGAGTTATAAGAGAGCGACTATGAAGCTTTGTGTAAATAAGGTTGAAGCAAAAGTACTTGAAAGAATAGCACTCTATCTGGTGAAATGTTATGAGTGGAGTGTTATGTTGAATGAATGGGAAAAATGGACATGGGGAAGAGGAGAGAAGGATAGGATCAATGCTTTTGAGATGTGGGTGTGGAGGAGGTTAAGAGAGAGTGAAATGGGTGGATAGAGTGAGAAATGAGGTTCTGGGAAGAGTTAGGGAGGAAAGAACACTACAGAAAACAATGCAGAAGAAAAAAGGAAACTGAATTGGAAATGTTTTAAGAGGGAAGGTGATTTTAAATAAAGCAGCCATGGGAACAGTGGAGGGAGAATAGAGAAGAGGAAGAATAAGGCTGAAAATGACATATGAAGTGAAGATGAAAAGAAGTTACAAGGAAACCAAGGATGAGGCCCGGGAGAGGACAAATTGGAGAGAGATTTGGTGTTTGGAATCTGCCAGAAGGAAGAATACCAGTTGATGATGAAAAACACAAGGGAGTAAGCTCTTGTGACTAGCCCTACCCCGATAGCGAGCAGCGTGATGGGAACAAGTGTAATTATCTTTTGACACCACTTGCTGAAACCAAGTAAACTAACGTATAAGACGAAGAGGGTAATATTCCACTTTCCCAAGGGTAAATAAATATAGCATATATTTTATCTAAGTATAATTCTACTAATCAATTTGGAATTTCCTCGTCCAGTACATATACATTTATAATAAAGGTTCTCGAGTTTTGCTCAACTTGTTTCATGGCTCTCAGCCGAAGTTTCGCCAAATATTTCGACATCTTCAGGGCTCCGAATTAAGCAAAGTATAAGCAGAACTAGAGCAAATGTCGACATGAGCAGTAGAGTTTCAGTTATCAACTCTAATGCTCTTATTGATTTTGCCCTGGTAATTTTTGAACTTAGCCGACTTCAAAGCCCTAGAGATGCCGACAAATTTGGCGAATCATCGCCATTGAGTCATCAAAAATGTTGGCCAAACTCGAGAAGCTTTATTGATGGATAGTTTTACCGCTAATCCCAATTTATGCTCTATTTATCGTAGAAAACACCCTCTCACTCACATCAAATCCGATATATTCAAGAGCCGGAAAAAAATGCATTAAATTTTTGCACGTTCTAGGAAAAAAGTAGTATCAAACTCATTATCCACCATGAATAATTGAGTTGAAATCAAAGCGCTAAAAATTGAGCGCCCTCAGTGCAAGGCTTTATCGCGATTGTTCGGGTATGGTTATTATGCGGCATGGATACATAATTGAAATAACTGATATTATCCCCGCTATCACTAAGCAGTTACGAGAATTCCATTTCTAAACGCGATGAAGCAGACCAATACAAACATATGTGACTTTGTGCGAACCTATTTTAATATTAAAGGAGGAAAATAGGTATCAGCCCATTATCATTTTAATATTCAATATCGCTTTTGCACGGATGGCAATCAAAATTATTTTGATCGTGATTGCTAGATAAATGGCATTTAACGTGAATAAGTAATAAGGGGAATATTTGATGAATATTAAAATACTGAAAATTCTTTCCCATGGCCCTAAAATCTGAGTTTTGTAGCTGCAAATACATCTTTTCGCAAAACATCGTCACTAATTTCCCTTACTTTGATAGACAGATATTCTCTCGGTGATCGTAGTTTTTTTATGTGCGTAAACACTCATACCAGTGACCAATCTAACATGAAGAAGTAGAGCCTTTACAAACATTGATTTTATGCACAAACCGCATTGAAAAACTCAATGTAACTTGTCCTATGCTCAGTATGTGCCGACATAATGTACAATAACATACTTCAGTTTCCACAAGTAAAATATTTCATTGAGAAATTCTAAGCCTCCCAAACATATGCAAACATCCTAAGCACGTTGCCACACTTGCAATTAAAACCATCAATTGTTGGGAGAAAAAGAGAATACTTCTCTTAATTCTTATTCCCATCATCAGATTATGTGTTTGAGACGGAATAACGAAAACTTTGATGAAATAAATCATAATATTATGTAGATATTTTGCTAGGTGTGCCCTTTTGATAAATCGTCCTCATAACAAGTAATTCAGACTGTTGACGTTCACCCTCAATATAGCTTATGATATCTATAATTTAATTCTGAATTAAACAATGAAATAAAAGTAAAAAAGCGTCATATGTGACAGTAAACTTTTATAGTGAAAAACTAACTATCGCTAAACATTAAAAAGAAGCTTTTAAACGCTTTCAAATTAGTTATCTCAACACAGTAAACATGGTTTCAAATTTTGAATACATACTGAAACTCATACGTAAGACTCCATCATGCCTTCTATATTAGATGATATTGCTGCAGCAGATAAAATTAAAAAAAACTTCCAAGAGAATCTACTTGTTTTGCCAAAATAGCAGGGAGAATCCATTCACAAAGTTCGACTCATTGCCTTCTGAAACTTCAACACAATCTTGCATCGAATCACTTAACGGAGATAGAAACATCAGGAATTAAGAATTTAATCAATCGACACTCCTTGCTGCCCGGACAGCATTACCAAAAGAAAAAACTGGAGTTGGAGTAAAAATAGAAAACCTGGAAAAAGATTTAAAAATATTTGGATAAAAAGAGGGAGATTCAGAACGAATGGAATGGAGGCACGATGAAGATCAGATGGGAGAGGGGTCAAGGAAATCCCCAGGCCGTTCTTTGGAGGCCAAAGTAGTAGAGAGAGGACCAAAGAAGGGCATGGAAATGATCCAAAGAAGAAGATTGGAGAAAGAAAGGGCGGAGAGCACGAAAAAAGGGGACAGAAAAGCAATCGATTTGAGAGAAAAACAAGCGAAGGCGTATGATAAAAAAATCCACCCGGAAAAGGGAATGGCAAGACAGATAAAGTAGCGAGAGATGAGAAGATAAAACGCCCCGCAGCAGTGCTGGAGGAAGCGGAAGAGGGAGGATCTAAAGAGAAGAACCAAGAGGACTAAGAAAAAGGGGAAGGAGGAAAGGAAAGAAAAGAATGAAAGAAAAGGGAAAGGCCAAAGGAAGAAATGGAAAAAGAACATGTGGATCTACATCTGCAACTTTTATTACCCTGCAAGCCACCACAAGGGTGTATGACTGGGGTGACTTATCACCAACATGAACTAGAGTGAAAAATTTGCTTTCACCAACAAGTACTCTGATGGGTGAGATTTAGGTGTCATGAATGATTTCAAATGTGCCTTTTGACAAAATGTTGTAAGACGGCTCGGCAATGGGATATTTTTAAAAGGGTGACTTGGAATACATTATCACTGTTTGATTCAGTTTCTATGAATCTTGATTCAACTAATAAATAATAGAGTTTGACATGATTACTCAAGAAAAGCTTTTAGACCTTCAATTCTATTTAGAGAAAGAGGAATGGCATGATGCATTTCAGGCTTCTTCTCAGAATGTTAGTTTTGATGTTAATATCCAAAATTTATGTATTCAGACAACAATGTTCTTTCCGAAAAAATTAAGAAAATTAAATCATTCACATATATAAAATTGCGGCAGAGAGAATAACTTCATCCTCAATATTAATTAAGGAATTGACACAAAACATATCGCATATTCAGTATCCCATATTATTATAAAAACAAAAATAAGGAGACATGGAACTGAATTGATGAAGAAAACAGAAATATACTTAAACTTTCTTTAAACCAAGGCAAAGAATATAAAATCCTATTCAAATACGAAACAAATTAAATTAATCATTTTCAAGTTTACCAGTTCCCCGTTCAAAAATATAATAACTGTATGATATTCAAATGAGAACGTAACTTTACGATATACATCATATCACCATCGGCAATTTAACGCCTGCACCGCCAGATATACTTCGAATTTAGGTTTTTTCTCATTCCATCGCATAATGCATGCATGCACGTATTGTTAGGACATATCTCGAATACGCTGCATGTATTTTGGGCCCTGCTCAGAGAGTTTCAATCCATGAAGTAAATAACATAAAAAGTAAGGCGCCCGCTTCGTCCGTGCTGCAAACATGCAGAAAGAGTTGAAAAAATGATGGAAGGACTGGATTGGCAGCCAATAGAAACCGAGGAGAAACACAACTGGCTTAGATTATTTAAAAAACCATGAGATAAAATTAATATTGCTAACAGTATGTTATTTTGACACCGCGCACTTATATTTTAAACCAACAGATGTGACAAAGTAAGAATAATACACCGCTAAACTGATAGGAGAAAATATTCCTTCTTCCCACGCTTTAATAGTGAATATGACGAGAATGGCGTGACGCCAACATTAGAGACAACGTTAACACGTACAATTGTCCTATCCTCTCCCGTTCTCTAATTTCTTACCCTTCCTTTTCCCTTATTTGTCCCCTTTCATAGAGGTGTCCTAACACCCTCTGCCACATGCCACTGCGGCGGCTCATAGGGTACTTCTTAGGTGTATATTTCGCATTTCATGAGATACACGACAACTTTTCATAATATGATGTCGCGTCTTGCATCCACCTTAACCTTCTTGCCTACAAAATTGCCTTAAACATCACTAATTGGAATCTTTACGAGTAATATATGGTTAATAAAATGACTAGGCTAGGTTCCACGCTGTTAATTTACGATAGAGAACCATATTTTTGGTACTATTTACATTGAAAATCGTACAAAATGTGGAAGCTTCTTACGGTTGACAGAAAAAACTGTGAACGATACACTAGTCTTCTAATTTAACATGTTCGAATCCCAAGTCGTATTATTTCATTAGCTATTATAATCATCATCATTACGATGCATGTCTTAAAATACAAATATATCGATATGTAAAAATAAGACGCTCCACTGCTACGCGATTAATTTGATTCGTGTGAGTTGCATTATATTGCTCTAATTCAAGCATTCTTTTCCGTAGCATACTGAACGTCGCCTGCACGATAGTACAGGTTAGTTAGTTGAGGTAAAAAGCGACCTCTCAAATATACGCTACAGGCATGCTACTTTGACTTTACATTGTCAATACTACAGAAATGCATAGGCATACGAAGGTAACGCCGCAAACATGCACGACCTGCTGCTGGTACCAGATGGCAGTTAAGGATATCGCAATACCAACAGTGAGTACGTCAACAAACTATCTTCACTACCTATCAAACGACCTAGTTAGTACAGAGTCTCGTTAGCATCTGTTATCGTCTCGTATTATTCGCGGGAAAATTACATTTTTAAAGATCTGTTCAACAGTATTCATCACCAATTCATTTTCCATCGAAGTTATCAATGTCATACGAGCTCTAATATACTACGGTAGATCAGATCATCATAATAAAATTTGGGGAAAAGACTACAGAACAGACACGTTAAAACTTACGTCTTACTTCCTGTGATGGATAAGAGACCATAATGGTGGCCAGTGAGACTTAGAAGTAGGTGAGTGGGCATTAGTGTAGCTTCTTAGTGAATTAGCACCCTACTACTTGATTTTTAGTCTGTACGCATAGTACTAACATCACGTTTTGCATGACCTCAGCGTGGATCTTGTATCTCATGTACGTAGTTACATTATACATAAATTTAACAGTTTCTGAAGCACTGGTAGTATACCTATAGCGTAGTGCATATGGGTGAAAGTTAATTTTACACTATCGTGAATGTTGGCGATAACTCACCCCCTGCCAAACACACTTGAGGTGGCTTCCTGGGTAATATGTGGATGTATCGCGATATCACAATGCCATAGCGGACAAAGAATATAAAGATGGGTGTGTGCAGTTGTTGGAAGGGGTGCAAGTAACAAATGAATGAGGGGTTAAGAAATTGAGACGGGAGAATTTTGATACCCGAAGGGGACTCAGGATCGAGTGAAAAAGGAACGAACGGGTGAGACGGCATCCTTGTGCTTACGGAGGGGTTCATCGGCGATGTGGGAAAGGGTTCAAGGGTCGGGAGGGGAGGGCCCGAAGGTGGGGGATGTGATCAGGGGAGTGGAAATGGAGAGCAGACCGTAAGGACCGGGTTTTCTCAAGGGAAAGACATGCTCTTCGCATCTTTGCGTTTGGTGACTGGAAAGAGAAGAGCACTTCATTCCAGGTTCATCATTTAGCCGCGAGAGGGCGGTGGGGTTGGGCGAGGAGTTGGGGCGCATATCCTCAAACGCGTCAAAAGGTTGATTCAAGGCATCTGAGAGCAAGGGCCCGCAGTCACTAAAGATCGTCCCCTTTGACAAATTTACTCAAGTATTGTTTCCATGAGATCACTCTCGATGCGTTCCTTCCTGAACTAGACTATATTCACCCATCCAGACAAAACCGAATCCGTCACAAAGTATGCTGTGACTTATATCATCAAATCACAAAGAACTGTATATGCTACCGTTTACATGTTTAAATGTACATTTACAATTTATATCAAAACAGTATACATTTAAATAAAATATGGTATATTAGAATCATAGAAATATTAATTAGTATTAATGATTCATTATTTAGGCGCACCATCAGCTGACGGTAATCTTTTTTGGATAAGAAGAATGGTGGTTGCATAGTATATTCTCTCCACCATTTAGTCTTTAACCACCAGGGGAGAAGATTTGACTAATTTCATAATGTCTCACAATATGTTCAATTCTATTGTAAAATGAATGAATACATCGGATAATGAAAACAAAAGTAACGTATTTTTGGTCCACTATTGCCTTGTATAATCATCATCTTACCCGAAAGTAAAGATGTCTTCCATTTAGATATCAGCTAGCGATCTTCATGGATCTAAAATAATGTTATCGTTCGCCGAACTTCAGCACACACAAAACTTTCTCTCCTACAAAATTGAGAGTTACAAAATAATAGAATACACGGATGAAATACATTTTTTCCTCCATAATTAACTCTAATTACAACCAATGTGTGTGCTGGGGTAGATTTACTGTGTTAGATTTGAACCTCTTGGCAGTTTACGGGGTGTAGCCAAGCTTGGCGGTCCGAAAAATAATAAAAACTGATATGAAAAAGTGGAAGGCCATGCGTGTGATAGGAAAGACAAGCCGAGGTGGAGAGAAAGTTTCGGTAAAGCCGGCAATTGGGGTGAGTGGGGGGTAAAAGACTTATCGAAAAAAGTCATGAAAAATGAGAAAAGAAAGGAAGGAAGCAAAGTAGAGCAGGGGTTTCAGGATGGCCTACGACATGAGGGATATGTGGGCGTGACGGCTGGGTCCATTCGGAAAATGGTCAGATTCCAACGAGATGGAGGAATTGGGAGATGTTGGACAGTTGGGCCAGGGGCAAGCCGTGAGTGGTACTATGAGCAAATTTTTAGCATCGAATCTCAAGAGAATGTTATCGGAGTGATGAAGATACAAAACAGCAGCGATAATCATCGGATATGCTGTGATTTTAAGCCACATCGAGACGTAGATAATTGTGTTTAGATAAAGGAGTCTACGCATACATCAGCAGAATACCAGGAAAAGCACATCCATGGTGTTCAGAACTGGGTGATTCCACAACAGACGTGTATTAACTGTTCCAATTGAAACTAGAATCCCGCACGCTCCTTAACACTGGATGAGAATCAGATAACAGGTAGGAGACCATCACATGACCAAACCAGAAATCAAGGTACTGTTACCTTGAAAAAAGTCCTAACATATAGCATACAGGAAACTTTACATCTACTGACTTGTATAACTAATTCATTAATTCATGGTTACTGCAGTATATAAATTTATGCAAAAAAATAAAACCACGGCGGACATTTCGAGTGAAATGAAGCGGTGGCAATAATGACAAGTTTTTAATCACATGATGAAATCTTGTCTAACAAGTGATATTTAGTCTCATATTCATAATATGACAATCATGATGACATGGTAATTTTATCACAGAATTACGAACACGTAAGATTTAATGCGGGCATCAGAAACTCAAGCATGCGTGTAGAAAAGAGCTTATCATTATTTTCCATTCCGGAATGTCCATACTCATCATGTGTTTCAAGTTATCGACGGTTATAATCTGAATTTGCAGTATAATCAACAGATCGTGGAGTAAGATTTCTCGAGACTGTGACGATTATTAAGTAGAAATGGTTCGACAATGCGCCAATGTGAATGCCACTTTTTCAAGGGTACTCAACATTTGAATGACATTAATCAATATTGTCTGCTTCGCATTCTGCAAGCCACCGCAAAGGAATGTGGTGGAGGGTATTTGGACAACTACCATGGAAGTGGAGAGAATAGGGAATAGGGGAGGAAGAGGACTGAGGTGAACTGTACGTCAACGATGTGTCTCGTGTGTCAGCAGTTTCTGTTGTAACCACTCATGGAGCCAAAAAAATAAATTTTTATATCTATTTATTTGGTAAGGCATATCTCTTAGTTTTTCGCTTCTGTCAGTTCTAGAGATAATTGTCTCGAATAGTTCCAAACCCGGTCTTTCCATCACTTGTCTGACACTTTCTTTAGGCTTGTTGTGGTTTCCAAACGACACGTGCGGCCTTCCTCTTCACATGAATTTTACTTTGCGATACAAATTCTCCAGTTCAGAATCTTTCATCTATTTACAAGACTATTTCCTCTCTGCCAAGGTTCGTAAATTTCGAGAGCATACTGAATACGGCCTCAGTACGTGAATAGTCGGAGAGTGGGTTGTTGAGATGTAGGGATGGATGGTGGACGAAACGAAAGGGAGTGGGAAGACAGGGATGGGAAGGAAAATGGACAGGGGGCAGAACAGTCTCCGTTGCGCGTCAGATGGGGAATACGCAGAGAATGACAGATGGACGCCGTCGCCCCACTGCTATGGTAACCAATCGGGGCTGTGTTTCCCCGTTTCTTATTTGAAACCTCGTTTCGCAGAGAATGGGAAACCGCCCTTGTTTCATTTTTAGTAAAGTAAGGCTGTAGACGGAAAGTTGGCTCCTTTTTACTCGGTAAACATTAAAACCTCTAAAATTTCTTCATTCATTCAATTAGGCATGAGAATTTCCTAAAAAGTTCTGCCTTTTAACCGAGTATTTTGAAGCTCGTCTTGCACCATAACGGTGGTTTTGACGCAACATATTAACCGGTAGTTCTGACTCTATACTTTTATTATTAGTAGCATATTAACTTTTACCTGACTTAATTAGCCCGGGATTTCCGTAAATCACTGAAAGTAAAATCCAGTATAGTAGTAAATTACATGAAAGTTATCGCCAGCTATTTTAAATTAACATTTAGGTACGTAATCTATGACTCGCAGCAAGCAACTTTCTTTCATATAATAACTTGTTTGATCATATTTAAGGTAGGTTGAACAATACAATTTTGGACTATTTAAATTCACTTAAGATATCAATACACCATTACACATTATGAATTGTTGTACGTTTAAATTTACATATATGTATATCAGCGACATTTCTCTTACCATATCTAGGTTCGATGGACACAGTCGCGTTTAAAAAAGCCACGGATAATCATGTGTGTTTTCACACTTGCATTCAATCTTAGAGAGGGAAGGATGTTGGGCAAGCGGGGGAGGGGAAGAAAGAAAACAGGTTTCATGGATGGGATGAAGAAGAGTTGATCGTATTCCTAGGTGATAAAGGAAATACTAGAGGTAGTTAGGCTCATGAAAGTGTAGAAAACTGGGATGAGATTCTCTGACATTCAACAAAAACTACCTTTACCGATAGAATACAAAATAATCAACCTCCATCAATCTTACAACTATCAGCTCAGCATTGTTCAATGCATCATGGCAAAACAGAAATATAAATTAATTCCGATGTCGATGCCAATTCGTGAGTGGAGATAGTTACTGTGAGTTTTTTAAATGCACCATAGAATACATCTAGAACAACCGAAATTAGCGGCATTAAACAGTGCATCATCCGCATCTTATCTCAGTCTTCAAATTCTATCACAGCTACCCAGAATGAGTCCTAAAATGAAACTTTACCGTAATCAAATGAAAACACTATCTCGTTGGAGTAAATATTGATGATAATACTTGAGTGTTATTGATAAATATTGTGGTCGCATAAAAATCAAATAGTTAAGCATTTTTAAACTTTAATTTCCATTTTAGTGATTTTCGTAGTTTCTCAGTCTTAGACAGTCAAATGAAGTGCAAATATGTAACGGTATAATTTACCCGAAAACAGTATATTAAATCAGATTATAATTAATGCAATGAATGTTTTAATACAACATAAGGTAGCATTTTAATGAGTTTTTGCTACAACTTATATTTATTATTACGATATGAAGCGTATTAATGTTCTACACTGTTTACCTGAACTTAAGGGGAAGGTGTGACCCAAGGTTATTGCGAACGCCCCCAGATCCGAGGGTAATGGGTGCGATGGCAACTGATGGCAGATGTTTTACTACATACATAAATACCCATCACGCCGTTCCCTTTTGGGGTAGGCACAGTCAAAATGTTTCACTCATTAATTCATAATTGTACACCTAACTCTGCTTCAATAATTTCCTCCATACTGTCCTATCCTTGCAAACCTCTTTTGCCTCATTTACCCCCATACACTGTTTCATACACGCCCTCCTATTTTTAAAACTCCTCATTTTCCTCCTCCTAAGAATTTTCTCAACCACAACTTTCTCGGCTTACCTCTACCTCTCACACCATTCATTCTACTCTCATATGTCTGTTTCGTTATTCGACTCTCGTCCATTCTCTCCACATGGCCAAACCAACGAAGCACACTACTATCATACACCTCCATTACTGGAGCATTTAACCCACATTCATTCATGACCCACTCATTCCTGACCCCATCCATACTACTTTTCCCGCAAATACTCCTCAGATAACTCATACCCACGGCGTTTAGTCTACTCCTTTGTCTATCCTGACACACCTATGTTTCACTAACATCTAGCAAAGTGGGAAGAAGTACACATATGTTCACGGCAATTTTCGCTTCCTCAGACAAGCACTCTTTCCTTGATATGCTCCACATGTTACCTACCACTTTCCTTCCAGTATTCGTACGTTTCTTTATCTCCTCATCTATTCTTCCATCTTTCGCATACATCTTAACTAAGTACACAAAATCATCCACCTATTCAATTACTTCACCATTCGCCCTCATTCTACAATTATTCTCCCCATTCTCCTTATCAAAAACTACTACCTAAGTCTTGCACGCATTTACCTTCAATTCTATTCTCTTCGTTGATACACAAAACTTCTCTAGGAGCTTCTGTTATCCCTGTCGACTTCCTGAGATCAAAACAGTATCATCCGCATATAGAAGAACTCGCACGTTCACCTTTCCAATCAAAACACCATCGTTATCACTACATGCGTCTCTAACACTGGCTGGCTCTAAAGCTGGTCACTACATCCTCTTCCAGGCATAAACCCGCACTGCACACCCCATATTTTGTCGGAAGTAATATTCCTCACTCTTTCAATTAATATTTTACTGAACACTTTTCCCGGGATACTCAATAAACTAATATATTATGTATTATAATAATATAATATTATATTATTATAATAATTATTATATTTGGTCTTTCCTCCCTTCCCTTTGTACAACGGAACGATGATAGCATTCTTCCAATCCGCTGGAACAACAGAATCCTGTAAGTATAAATTGTATAGTTCACGCAGCCTACAAATTAGTAATAAACACCCACACTTCAACATTATACAGGATATCCCATCTATGCCTGCAGCCTTCCCATTTTTCAGTATTTTCACAGCCGTTGCGACCTCCTTCTCATTGATATTCTTTTCCATCATCACATTCTCCCATACCACTTCTCAAGGCTCATACTCAACGCCTGCAATATTATTGTAAAATTCTTCAAAATACTCCCTCCAGCAGTCCCTTATATTGCTCTCGTCCCACATGATCTCTCCACTTTTGTTCTTTACCGCATTCATTCCCCTGCCTTCACCAATCGTAGCCCTTTTTACTCACTTACAACACAGCTTTTTATTACCTTCAAAATCACTCTGCATTTTGCTAGCTTCATCCGCACGCATTCTTTCTTTGCTCTCTATTAAATTATTTTGCATTCATTATTTTTCTTTCTGTAAATTTCACATGCCTTCGTACGCTCTTCCTCATATTTGACAGCAATCATACCCTTGTATTCCACTTTCTTTTCTCTGACTGCAATTTTCACTTCTTCATTCCAACGAGCATCACCTTTCGTTCTTCCTACCACTCCTTTTCCACATACACTTTCAGCATATTTCACAATCACTCCTTTTAAACACTCCCAATCATCATTTACGCTCTCGTTTCTGATATGCTCCTCCCATTCTCTCTGCTTCAACGATAGAGCATCCTCAAGCATACAACCATACCGCATTCTTACCTCGCTGTCTAGCAACCTTTCCACTTTTACTCTCAACTGCTTACGCGCAACACTCTTCCTTGGTACCCCTCTTTCTGCCCAGATTTACTTTGGAGAGTACCAAATACTGGTCTGTTCCACTTTCACCACCCCTCATCACTCGCGTATCCCACACTAACTCTCTCAATCTCTCATCATACACAATAAACACAATTATGCTTTTACAATTACCCTTTTTCCAAGTATACATATGTATTCTCTTATGTTTAAATCATGTATTCGACACATACAATCCTTTTTCCAAGCACACACTCATCAAGTTTTCACCATTATCATTCACTCGGGGGTCACCAAAAGGCCCAACCACTCTCTTAGATGCATCCCACCTCACACCAACCTAGCCATTCATGTCACCTAGTAAAATTACTCTCTCACCAGGATCACATTCGTTCAAAACCTCTCTCAGTTTTTCCCAAAACTCATCTTTCTCACTGTCACTCTCTCCATCCACTGGCGCATCGCACGCCACAATCACAACTCTCCTAATACCTCCTTTCATGCGAACCCAAAGCAACCTAGGGGATACTAATTGGTACTTCCTTACTAGCAAATTAGCTCTCTCATTAAGAATGAGTCCTATACCTTGACTGCCGTGTACATTATCTTCAACTGCTGACCATGATGCCAAACTACCGCCATCTAATGTAACAGCATCCCGCCCCTTACGCTTAGTTTCACATACACACAAAACGTCCATTCGTCTCACTTTCATTTCATTCAGCAACTCATGCTCCTTTCCATACAATCCTCTCACATTCCAAGTACCGAGATTCCAGTTCGTTTCCAGTCCGTATCTTGATGGGCCAACCTTATTCAGCTTCCGCCGCCCATCGTGGCTTCGGCTGTCCGAGGCAACATTTTGACGTTTAGCAGTAAGTTGTACTAGAGTATGCAAGGTTACTAGCCTTCGCAGTACCCGCACCACGTGCATAGCATTCCCTGCTAACGGTTACGGCGCTCTATCGGTCAGTTATGGCACATTTTCGCCAGTATGCCACAAGAGAAACCAAAGCATAGTAATACCCTAGGCCCGCTTTCCCTATTCTGCTCATGCTAGGATCCCTTCTGAAAGGACTACCTTGAGAGCCAGCATACTGTTGCCCGCGAATGTTTTGCAGGTGAATGCAGATGTTTTACTGATTTTGGGGGCGGGAAATTCACCTATGTATAACCCAAACTACCAAGTTCGTATGCAGATAGGTGACAGTCTCCGCAGAAGACACTGATGGCACAGAAGAAGATCAGTGCGGTATCAACTACCACAGCTTCGAGGAGTAGGAATGCAATTCACGGAATGTACCGCATTACTGCGATAATGAAGGCAACGGAAAGCCACAGCATTATTCTCCCAATAAACATATTTTCATTGCCTATTGCTCGCCATTAATGACGTGATTGAAATGGAACCGATCCGGAATGAGAATAGAAGGGAAACCATCTCGTGAAATATGTCAACGCAAGTGCATTTGCGTCACGCTTTCTTTCACTATAGTAACTTATGGTTCATTTTAAATGAAGTAACTTTTTAATTCCACTTAAATTTTATTTAAGACGACCCGGGATTCGACGTGGCACGTCATTGTCAGGAGTAGTCAGAACCCGGGTATTCATAAATAAAATTTATGTCTAATAACAAAGTTGCTTCATTTACATTGTATAGTTAATTCCATGGAGTCACGCCTGAGACAACTGAGTACACTAATGGCTCGTTTAAAATGAAATGTGCCAATCGGTGTGGAAGATTATATATTTCCCACAGTATTCCAGCTCTAGAGATACAGTGCAGGGATAAAATAGTCTCATCCCCGTCACTCTCAAATTGGAAGGGGCTGGAGAGAAGAGTATTTGATAACTTACTTATCTATGGTTCCATCTTGAAAGGGTTTGGAACAAAATGAAGATCCTAACGAACGAAACACAGCCTTTTTTCTACGAAGCCCCAGAATGAGGTTGCATTCAGGCTCAGTAGGTGAGTAAAAGGCTATATATCGTATGAATTCTAATCTAGAACCCAGGTTTAGGTTTAGATACATGCTGTGAAAATCGCTTTAATCTTGATTTTAGGGAAAAAATGTTGAATAATTTATTTAAGGGATTCAAATAAATACCAGTTTGTTATAATTTTTAATGTGTATCAAATTAATTTCGATCGAGAATAGTTTATGCTTTATAAATGTTCCAAAGCCAGTTCAGTATAACGGTGTTATACGGGCTATGTTTACTGCAAACGGACCTTTTTATTCAAATGGAGGACATTACTGCAACAGAGAAGGCATTTTGGTGCCTTAATATTTACGGAAAGGGCGTATATCTTACCCCAACCCAACAATATAGGGAGATAAAATATTCCCTCCTGTAAAAATGGAAGAAGGCCTCTCTGATTTATAGTTACTGCAGCTGCTCCTGTGGATGGTTACGTGTACAAAAAGACGATCCCCAGCACGCACGAGCCAAAAATTCGGAGATAGCATCGGGAACTTGAGTAACTAACTGCGCGACATAAATATCATCGCACCAAAATTAAATCCACAATATTCAAGTCGTAAGTCTCTGAAAGCACTCTTATGCCCCACATTATATAGACTTATATCCAGGATATGGCGGGGTGAAAAATATCGTATCGCTGTGGTTGATCATGAGCGTAGTTAGCAAATGTATTTTTGATTTAGCAAAGGAATTTTCCGGGTTGATCCAATAGTTACAGAGCTAGAGGGGTGTGTTTGAAACCACTCGGAATGACTAGGAGCTCGTAACTAATAAGTCACGTGGTACAACCACAAAGGGATCGAGATATTGAAGTATTTCATCCATACGTATAAAAACTCACTCAGTCTGCTTAATTGAGATTTCCTCGCAGGAATATTGTTTGCGTAGTTGATTATGCCGAAAGAGTTGTAAAAAAGCAGCATATCAGGCACTTAATCTATCTTTTTCTAAGGGTAAAACTCACCAAAATCTCAAACCGTTCGTTTTTTTACCACGTGACTCCATTGCTACGCACTCGGCATCATTCCGAACGGTTTCAAACACAACCCACCTGGACGTCCCAAACACAGGCTCCGGTTTTGAATCCCGATGGTGACGGAGATATTTGAATCCTCCAAATTCCTACCTGTCTTGTCGAGGTCAATTTTAGTTTAATATTCTACCTATAAGATGAGGCGTTTAACTGTGCACTCTTTAGCACCTTTCAGTTGAATTACGGCCAACTTAGGGTTTATCTCGACCTCTCTCTCATTCTACAAGTGGTCCAACCCATACCAACTCACCTATTTGTTCTCCTTGTCACAACTTGTGACAGTAGACGGTGGCCTATCAACAAGGAATCTGACATATTCACAGAGTAACTCAATTTCTATGATAGCTAAGTTAGTTCAGTAACATATTTTCGGAGAAGAGCCGCTCCTTAAGCCATTTGAGGCGTAAAGATTAGCTAGGCAAGTAGTAATTGTAGGATCTTAGGTTGGTTTAAGAGAAAGTAAAGAGGTACTCGGCGTCTGCATTAATATAGAATTTCCTATAAGTTGATAATAACACAATTAAAGACAATAACACTTTCGGTTCTTGTTGGTAATGACGAAACTGTCGGCCCCGATGGCGATAGGGTCAATTCTTCTCCTGTTGATCAAAGTGTCGCACGTTTGATTCCTGCCTGGGTGGACTTCTCACCACACATGGAATGTCTGTTAATGTTCGTCCGCTGTTGTTTTTCTTACACCCATTGTAAGAGGCTAGTAGTGTTGTTTAAAGAATTAAGGAAATTAATGAAAATGAAAAAATAAAAGTTAGAAAGTAAAACTCCATAAAAATGACTGAATATATAATTCTTATTGCTCTCCTCATATCATTCATATATCGAGATTCCAATGAATATTTTTCACTATTGATGAGACACAAACGCTGGCAATGAGTAGGAAAAACAAGTACTCTCGCCACCATTGTAGTTCGATTCCCCAAATAAGTAATTTATTCACTTATCATCAGGAAGAAAGACCTTAGATTTTCCCGACATACTGTGATGTTGAAGGTTATTCGGGTTTTCCACGGATCAAACTCTCCATCTTAGCCGACGTTTCGATGAACAAGTCGTCTATCGTCATCAAAGCATCGAACTAAAAGGGCTCGATCGTCGAAACGTAGAAAGATGGAGAGTTTGACCCGGTGAAAAACCAGAGTAACCTTAAACATCATTTACCATCAGTATCTAACAGTATCTAACAGTATCTAACGGTCATCGGTATTGAAGAAGAAACTGACGATCTCTCACCTAAGTCCAAACAGAGCTCAACGATGCACTATTACGTAGTTAGGACGCAACTATTATAGCCATCGTGGATGTCTTGCAATGCACTTTGATTTGTTATTTATTAACGATAAAATCCAACATAATCGATCCGAAAAATTACAGCTATGTTAATGTTTTGATCTGATTTTAGGCAAGCGACCGAATCCGCCTTTCACGCCGTTTAGGATAGGTTGGTGGATGAATAAAGAAAGAATAATCAGGGGCATTTAGGTAGGGTGCAGAAAAACACGCCTTTAAAATTAGAGTACCATCAAAGACATGCCTCATGAAGTCCATAGTCTGGCGTCTTTTCTGGCGGACTTCATGAGCTCTTATGAATTAATGTTCTATAAGTGCTTCCCATATAATATTTGACCCGATATGCGATTGCATATCTCTATTAAGAATAGGTCCACGAAATCGTACTCTGTTAATGTTTAAATAATTAATAATCAATAATAATTAATGGAATTGGAAGTAACTTGGTGGAATTCCTTCATAATGAAATGTAGAATTAATTAGTTTTCCACAAAAGATTTACTACGTTATTATAAACCGGGTCTCATCGCTGCGCGACATCCCCACGTACAGAGCTTGTAAAACACATTACTTAAGAACTGTAGGGTCGTAAAAACGCAATATATATTTTGTTGAAAACTAAGTAATTCGTCATTTCATTAAGAGGAAAGATACGAACGATCTCATAACGACTGGTATTTAGAATCAATGTTCTTACATAAGTAGAGGAAGCCGCACGGAATGTCAACGCGGACAGTTTGCGACAATGGAAGTTCGCATTTTGATTATCTAGAGAGAAAACGAGCAGGTAAGAGCAATAGTAAATAAAAGGGCCTCTCTTGACTCATCTTGGGCAAGACTCATGGTCGCGCTTCAGGTATCGACCCACTGAATAATATCTATCACAGCAGTGAACCCGGGCTCTCTGAATGGCAAGCAATTGATTCAGTCATCCGAATTCCCAACAGCTTGGTATTAATTGATACGGAAGTTATTGACGGAGGTTTAAAGTAAAAGGTTTTACGATTGAATAAAGGCATTGAATATGGAAGAATTTCAAGAATTCACTCGTACTGCAGCAGAGACTAAATCGGAGCTGTAACAAGGCCATCAAAACCCGCTCTCATTTTGACACATTACCGAAGGAATACGAAAAGAAATATGGTTTGCAGCGACGTTAAGAAGAAGGACATAAAACTTTTATGGACCGCACAAGAGGTTCCCGTACCCTTCGTTCCCGGCTGTTTACTCTTCCGATTGTTACACATACATAAATTTTATCTTCTTGGCAGGCCGAGCTGTTCGGCGTGGTCGGGGAAACAAGGACTGTTTGAGGAAGGGAGAAACAGTGGAGTGATATCCTTATGTCTCAGCCTCGTCCCAGATCGTCAACCAATCTAGAAGGAAATGCGACCTCCTCAATCGTGCGCCGTACTTCGCGTATCCTGCGTATCCGTCTGTTGTAAGACCTGGTGATTTCCTGACGGAAAAGATTCGGCAACTTTTCTCGGGTTCGCCAACGGGCCAAGGACACTATTGTAGGGCAGCGTAGCGACGTTCAAATCGTGCATCGTCATCAGGACAGTCCAATGACTAGGAAGACCTTTGGTCATGTTAAACACTCCATGCTTTAAACAACCAGACTTTGTTAAGCGTAAAATAGGAAGGTCCTCGGATGGAAAAATAAAAGAGAGATGCTACATTGCTCTGGTCTGGCCAGACCTCCAATACGCCTCGAGCATCTGGGACGCTGATCATAAAGATTTAACCAAAAATGTTAATGAAATACAAAGAAAAGCTGCACGATTAGTTAAAAACTGCTACGAGCGAAGATACAATGTTTCAAAACTTTTAGAGGGATTAAGATGGGAGCCCTTAGAGACTCGGAGGCTACACGCTAGGCTTAGTTTGCTAGAGAAATTCAGAACTGTTGTGTTTCAGAGCGACACAGAGAATAATATCATGACGCCTCACTATATCTCTAGGTCTAAAGAAAGCGATGAAATAAGAGAGACACATTGACGAACAGATAGGTACAAAAACACATTCTTCCCGCACTCAGTAAGCGACCACAATAAAAACTGAGCTCTACTAAATACACTCCTATTATACACGTCACCATTTCACCTCCCAAAACCAGATCCCTTGCATCTTTACACGGCTTGTCTTAATACACCCTGCCACACACGAATGCAGTGGCTCACAGGGTAGTACATAGATGTAGATGCTATCCAATCCAATTATTCTTTTTAGCGCGGAAAGTTTTCAATACGAATTTGGAAAGTAATCTGCGCTAAGCTTACTTAAACATATCTTAATAGTAATTCAACGCAGTGAAAAAATGTGAAAACAAATAGAACTTGTGAATTAGGGGAAATATATGGCAGTCGGAACGGGAAAAAATCAATCTTTATGATTAATTTAGGATTTTATCAACATTTTACCCAGCAAGCCACCTCAAGGGTGTTTAACTATATGTCTAACTTCACCAACATGCGTTGCATTAAAAGTAAAGGTCGTTCAATATCGATTGCGTTCTTCCTTCAATATAGGTCTTCGCAACGTACATAAATCCGCCATTAATCTGCTTATATTTCCGTATTCTCCATGAGATTATGAGTGTAGGTTGTTCGACGTTTTGTTGATTTGGCAGTGCATTTGTATTCGAAATGACAACATGTGCCGCATATTCGCAGATTTCCTTGGGTGTGTTATGGCGGAAAATGCTCAAATAGCACATTAATGGGGGAAATGTGGTGAAAATGGTCGCGAAGACCTGTGTCGAAGGAAGAATACAACCGATATCGAACTACTTTGATTAAGAGTATGCTACCAATGCTACAGTAGCATTTGTATAACAGTAAATTGCAACTACGATTACTTTTAACGATATCAACATATTGATTGCAAATATTTCAGGCTTCTCCGGCGTAAGCTGTCACCGATTTTCAATCGGTACCTCCACCGGGATAGATTCTGCATTACTGCCGACGTTTCGATGGTCGAGTCGTCCATCTTCACCAGATACTATAAAATTAGGCATTAAAAAAAGTTTTCAGTAAGAAAAACTAACAAGCAGAAAGTATAAAATTCATCATCCTGAATTCGAGCAAGTACGCCTCAATCCTATGCGTAAACAAAAAATGTGAAAAACTTTTTTGTGACTGTGTTAAAATGCGAAAAAACTAAATTGTTGACGAATTTAAAAGAAAGTCCGCCTTGAACCAATCTTTTCTTTTCCATCACACTAGTCGGGACAGCAGGGAGGGCTGGAGCCCGTAAAGACCCCAGGGAAAAAAAACCCACCCTCTAGGGGTATGCGAGAGAAGTTAATGAGGAGCTCAGAGGAGTGGCATGACGGAGAAGACGGAGGTTGGAGGAAAGAGGATGGAGTTGTTTCGAGGGGGGAGGGTGGGTGTGACGGTAAAAAGGGACAGGAGAAGGCTGTTTCCGGGGCTTAGAGAAAATTGGCGGGAGACGGGGTGGAGTGGAGGGGGGAAGGAGGGGAAAGTCGTTGGCGGAATGGGTGTAAGGTGTAAGGCGCGAAAGTGAAGTGGGACGTAGATTGGCTCGGAAGAAGGAAGGCGAGGCGGAAGGGAGGGAGAGATAAATAGAGGACTGGATTGATAAATGGCCGGACTGATAGATCGGTGGATAGATTAGACTGCCTCCTCGAAGGCGACACCGAGCCTGCAAGGGAAGAAGTTTTCGGATATCAGATCCTCAGGCGTCTGGGTTAATTTTCAAGGACATCGCAAACCTACTGCGGTAAGATGTACATGTTCTCCTGCCGATCTCTCTGTCTATTGCGAAGCTAATCATGGCAAATAACGTCCTCAGAAAGCCAAATAAACACAATCTCATTGTTGTTTGCAAGAGAGACTGCGGTCATTATAGCAAATTTAATCATTTGATTTTTTTCACGAGCAAATTTATCGGACCGTGAAGCTAACATAATTAAATTAGGCTCTTTGATATTATTCACAAACGGTTGCCATTCATGTGATGACCGCATCGTAATTAAATTCAACTTCTAATTCGTCCAAAATAAGTGTAAAAACGCCCACATGAAGTTAAATAAACACCTCCTCATTGTTGTTTGTCGGAGAAAGAGCGGTCAGCTTTAAAAAAAGTAATTTCAATTATTTATGAATAAATTTATCGAACAGTGATACTGACATATTTATAGTAGTTTCTTTCTTATTTTTTACAAACTCTGATGATTCATGTGGAGACCATATCGCTATAAAACTCAACCACTAAGTCGAGAAATTGTACGATGCCAGGGTCTATTGCGTTATCAGACTCCTCTTATGGGATCAGTCGACAAGTAGCTGGACATAGCAAGATTGATTACTTCCCGTTTCCAATAATGTGTGAATAACGGTGTGTTTATGCGGGAAGATTGTTCTAAAATGATTGCTGATCAGACACAAAAGCTAGTGTGGACTGTGAAGGACACCTCTATATGCCAGCTGTAAGAACGACAAATATGTATTCAATAGAGTTGTAGGACCTATAAGCCATGGCAACCATTCAATAAGTGCTACAAAAACATTAGGTTGATTTTATTAGTTTCATAAATTGCTTTATAACTTATGGAATTGAGTTATGAGTTCCATAAGTAGATAAGATGGCAGATGTACAATGAACCACTTGGAGACCTAATTACTTGATTAAGGAATTGTTTTGATACGAATTATCGGTTCGTTTACTCTAACTGATAAGTTATGTGCATCAGATTGTATACATAGTATACTTTTGCATAAATTTGATACAGCGTCGATGATTAGATAATACATTCGAAACAATTTACTATTGGTAGTTAAGTTTTGGAACTGGTGGATGTGTTCCTGCCATCCGAATATCTTTATGAGATCCCTAACTTAATGAATCTCTTAGCTATTGATTCCATAACAAAATGTTCTTGCAACCGGCCATAAGTGAAAAAGGACGTGTCCTATTCAGATTGCCGATTAATTTCCTTTTCCAAACGCTTATCTGATTGGAAGAGATACTGTCACCCACCATGCACGTATACTTAGCTTGTATTAAAGTCAGTCAAACAGGGTGTAAAATGCTGGCTAGCGCTCAAAATTTGATTCGAAGTTGGATTAACTTACGCTTGCTCCTGGCACAGTTTTAACGATTTACTTAGGAATTGTCAGAATGGCAGCCGGAACTTAATGATTAGTGAGTAAGTCACATTAAAGTTCGCATTGCTAATTCCTAATGAAAGTTAACCGATATATTACGCAGCATTTTGGTTAACTACACGTAAAATGAGAGGCCAGGCATAGTATACCACTTCAGACAAAAGTTTAGTTAACCTGAAAATTATCGTTGGGAGAATGTAAAAATGATGGCTTGCAGAGCGAGAGTAAAATATTCACCAGAGATAAAAATACCGGGTCTATATATATGATTCTAAATGTCGGCGTTGACTTGTTATGACTTTTGTCCAAAAAAAGATTTTCTCTCCATGACTAAAAAACTGCATGTAAAAAAATAAATGTATACATTATTCAAGGAAAAAATCATCCTTTTCCATAAAATATATATGTGAATAAAATACGGCAATTTTAACTGCCATCAATTCATATCCATAGGAGCGTAAAAACGCTCTTTAAAAATGCTATTTCCATTTGGAATATTGCATATATTTAAACACCTAATAATCTTTGACAGCAAAAATTTGATGTTTTGAATCGAGCTACTGAAAATATCTCTATGTTAATGAAGAAGATACAAAATTAACAATATCATGGCATTATAGAATGTAGCAAATTAGGGAAAAAACAAATAATTTACACCGGCGAGAATTTACTTGTCGGAGCCAAACAGTTAAATGAATGGGAAATGTGAGTCTCATAAGATAATTAGGGTCATTATTATGTGAATAAAAATATAATATAAATGACACAACAATGCATATATCATGCAAAATCTATACCTCCGGACTTCTTGGTTCCGAGAATTTGAATAGCTTTCCTATGAATACAGAAGATTTAGCTGTTACATTGTTATTGACATTACACTTTGCTTGCGGAAATCGGATAATATCTCTGAATTCTAGCTGCCATAGCTCCACCCCTTCACTTTCTGCTGACCAGTGTTTGGCTACAAGCTTTTCCATCTTCCGCTTTCCGCGTTCCATGCGAAACCAATTTCAGTCGAGTGGGCGGACGGAATGTCCGCGTTCTCAAATTCAGTGGCGTCAGAACCCGAGCACATAATGGAACTTAGCGCGGGAGACGAGGTTAATTTCGGAAATTGTATCGAAGTTGCAAGATTTCTGAGTGCACGAGAAAGGAGAGTGGTCCTTTACGCAAAACAAGTGAAACTCATGTACCCTGATACCTGGTGCCCGGACCTGGTGACGTGCGGGCGCTCCGCAATGGAAGCGGCAAGATATCCTATCGTAGCTCTCTACCGATAGTGAAGTGGGGCCACAAAAAGGATGAGATTTAGACAAGTATAGACCAGGCTTGAGCGACGGGACTCCTGACATGTCAGTTCAGAGACTTGTCGTTCCATTTTGCCAACGACAGTCGGCAACATCACCTGCTGAGTCCTGCGGCTTTGGTAAATGCCATGAAAAAGGTGAGTTGGACGGAGAGAAAGACTAACAAGAATGTGCTTGAGATGGTGGGTGAAGAAAGAAAACTTCTTAATGAAATTAGAGATCTGCAGAGTAGGTGGCTGGAGGATGTAATAAAGGGCGATGGATTGCTCAAGAATGTGACAGATAGAAGGAGGTTGGGCAAGCGGGGAATAGGAAGAAAGAGAATAGGTTTTAATGGACAGGATGAAGAAAGGTAGATCGTATGCTGAGACGAAAAAGGATAAATTAGAGCGAGCTAGGCCTCAGACAGGGAAAAAAATGGCGGGAGGAGATTCTCTGACATTCAAGAAAATCTACCTTAACTGCTAAAATGCTTTTTGAAAGTCACTTATGAAGACGTCTCTGATTTCCTTGAGGTTAACCTCACACGTGAGTCCTTGAAATTAGAAGTCATTCACGAAATGTAAGTATATGCATAATAATGATTTTCAAAGAGTTGGGTTAAAATATTGGTTAAATACCACACCCCGAATTGAGAAGTTGGGATGACACATTTCCATCTACTGAGATCTCAAAGCTTCAGCCAAAGTAGGAGCCATTTTATCCAAAGCACTTCCTACTGTGCTCCAGTCCCACTTGCAATTATGACTATTATGGTAGAAACGATCACAGGTATAAGATTAAGAATACTGCCGAACCAATAGATTTGAAAAATTATTTTTCTATGTACAATAAAGGACCACACAAGTTGCGATAGATCAGTTCTAGGATACTTTGACCCATCTAGGAAAAATAAGTATTTGTACTTGTGTTAAATATCTTAATATCATTATTAGCTACTGACTTCACATGCAATTTACGGCATGATATTGCTCTTGTAATGATTTGGTACCATGTAGAACTATTTATCTGTCACAGCATTAATAACTAGTTGTCGTATCTTCAATAGTATACTGCATGGTAGCATGTTTTCGTACGTTGCACTCTCCTACTTTCTAGTCTGACCACACACTGTTATCCTGACTGCTTTTGGTCTGCACCAGGCATTCCGGGGGACCGTACTCGGTAAGGATTTCAGCTGGGATGAGTGCCTCATGCCTGGTTGGAATCACCCCGTGGTACATACCCTAGTGGTGACTTGCACGGTATTTCATAGATGTAGATCAGTAGCACTCTCTTTAGATTGTCTAAGCTGCTACAGTTGAAAAACACGGTAGAGAAACCGAAGAAGTAGCTGGGGAAGTATTGGGCCGAGAGAAAGTTAATGTACTGAGGGAGGGTAGGGAGAGATGTTAAGGGAGAGACCTCCATGATGAGGGTGAGCTCGGAGAAATACCGATATGTTTCCTTCTCGTCCGGGAGGGGATCAAGAGATGACGAAAGGAAGCAGTCAATAGCTCTTCGTTTGGGAGAAAATAGTGAGATTCGACTGCTGATTGGATGACTCCATCGCGCACCTGATTTTTCTTCTTCCATTCGGCTCCTTCCATCGCCCTGTTATTTTCACACGCCCACCCCTCTTCCCACATCATCTTCCCAATATCTCGCTTTTTTATCCAAACTACAGTTGTGACGGGATAAACAACCCTGGGGTGGGGAGGGGAGGAGAGGCGAGGGAGGGGTGTTCACCTCTATTCAGGAGAGAAGGAAGCGAGAGAGCGCGAAGGATATCAGGGGTCGAGGCCCCCTAATAAACAGCTATTTAGGAAATTCGTGCGAGTCCAGGGATAAATCTTTCCTCGTTTTCCTGGAAATGAAGATGTTAAAGTTGATCTTTCCGATGCGATAGCCCGTGAACACTCAATGGGGTTTAATACTGCGTCATTTGAATGGTGGCATTAGTTACAATAATATGAAATGGACAACAATTGCACTACAATTCTCGTTATTTTATAGCCACACCTCGTACATGAACTAATAGTAAATGTACATAACACAAGTAAAAAATTCAGAATCTCTTATGCAAAAAAGCGACTTTAACACATTGAAGACCAGGCATTTTTTTCCTGACTTATCCCTAAGACAAGGTGCTATTTTGTAACAGACTACAAAATAGCTTGGCAGTTCAGCCAGAAACAGTTAGTGTATTCTCAGAAACAACAATATAAACAATCGGAATTCATTACTCCTTTGCCATACAATAATATTTATAAGACAGTATCAGCGCTTTGCTATTTTGCAACAAACTACTGAATACTTAGGTAAGTCAGACAAAAGCTGCACATATTTTCTCAGTAATTACAGTAAAAACAATTTAAATTGATTACCCCTTTCCCATATTCTTATATTTATCAGACACTATCAGTGATTGCAGTGAAAATCAGTGGATGCATACAGAGACAATAATTGTCATGGATGTATGATAAAATATTAATTACTTCTTTAACATAACGTAACCAATAACATTGTAAACTATGAGGTTCCTGAAGGTCAAACCGATTATTATCGTTATTACCATGAGGATCTTGCTCAACTCCATGAAACAATACGAAATAAAAGACCCAAATTGTGGATGAAAAAAGTCATGGGTTCTTCATCAGGACAACGCACCGGCTCACACCGCATTGTATGTCAAGACCTTTCTAGCCACGTATAAGAACCCAGTGTAGG
Source organism: Ceriagrion tenellum (assembly GCA_963169105.1). Taxonomy (NCBI): domain Eukaryota; kingdom Metazoa; phylum Arthropoda; class Insecta; order Odonata; family Coenagrionidae; genus Ceriagrion; species Ceriagrion tenellum. The sequence goes on from OY720641.1 coordinate 56,594,407, forward strand.
ATAATCCGCCTTATTCGCCCGACCTGGCGCCATGTGAATTTTATCTGTTCCCCAAGGTCAAATCTAAAATAAAAGGAACCAGATTTAAGACTGTTGAAGCTGTGAAAGAAAAAGCGGCACGCGTCATGAAAGATCTCACAGGAGACTTCCAGCACTGTTTTGAAAAAAGGAACACTCGTATGGAGCAGTGTAGGGATAGAAGAAGTGTGTATATTGAAGAAAATAATACATATATATATATATATCTATACATTTAAAATAAAAACGTTTAGAGCATCAGTCTCGTTCTTTTATAGCCACACTTTGTACATGAATTATTGGAACATGTAAAAAGCACGCGTCAAAAAAGCAGAATTTCTTCAGCAAAAAATCAAAGAAATCATCTTTTCATTAAAATCACTAGTAAATAAGTCTTTCCAACTCTTCAAAAAGAAAACGCTTTCAAATCAATCCGACAAATGAAAATGTTAAGGCAGTGAGATATGGTACGAGAAATGAGGCGTTCGAAGACTCCATCTATTTTTAAAAAGGCTGAGTAAAATGGCTTTGAGGGCAGACAAAAAAAATTGGAAAGAAAACAAAACCCCTACTTACAGCATTTATTTTCTCGGAGGGTGGAAAAAAAAAACTTTCCCTTTTTTTATGTACTCTCAGTGGAGCAGCACACACTCTCCTAGAGAGCGTTAAGTGTTATGGGCCATTCATCATTTAGTCACCCTGGCGCTGTGGGCCTCAACTCCCTCCACGCAAGTTTGCGTCTTCTGGGAGAAGAGTGAGTGAGTGAGTTAGCAAAGGGACGTGGGCGGAGAAGACTGTATCAGCAAGGAGGAAGGAGGAGGAGTGTATGTGAGGTGGAAGAGACTAGAAAGAAGGAAGGGGTCCTCACAGATGAGAGGACGCTATAGATCTGTGGCCGTGTGGAAACTGTACTCGAGAGAGAGAGAGAGAGTGCGAGAGAGGGAGAGAGAGAGAGGGACGGTGTTGTTTTGCGGTCAATAACTTCTTCCACCGAGGAACATCAAAGCTGAGCAAACGCATCGTCCGTCACAGTTTCCCGGGCTCATGAACGCATCTCGAGACTTCTGTCTAAATTTTAGGGTGCGTGAGAAGTGAAGAGTCTTAAGAGCGCTGATTTGAAGGACGAAATTGGAAATCTATTGTAAAAGTTCTCGAATTTTAAAATGGAATGCGAGTGATAACAATTGAATGGTTCATTTAATTTCCTTTATGGATGACCTTAGGGGCCATTCAACAACCACGTGGTCAATTTTAGGCCTTTTTTCGACCCCCCCCTCCCCCCTTGTGACCAGACGTGTCCATGATCTTGAACTCCCCTCAATGGGTCACGTAATCATATACAGAAATTCTCCTTTTCTCTATTTTTGAATATTTTCACATCTAACTCCGCCGAATAATGAAGAAGAACAAAGAAAATGAAGCTGAAATGTTTAAGGATTGAATATTACTTAAAATAACGGTAAGACTACAGAGTGAACATCAGCATTCGTCATCGGGTTTTTGTTTATCCAAATCGGCCACGTGGTACGCCGCCAGACCCCTCCCTCCCCCCTCGTGACCAACCGTGGGCAAATCTCTAATACTACCTTAATAATTCCACTAGAGAGGATTTGATTCGCATGCCGGTGTTTAAGAAAGTCAGACATTTCTAAACCGGACCTTACCAACAAATATATTGATCTAGATTGATTGGAAAAATAATTTTAAAAGAATCTAAAAAATTTGACTGAATTCACAAATTTATGAAATAATAGCGAATTTGAAAATAATTAAAAATAATGAGTAAAGCTCACTCAAAACGGAGGAAATTATTTTATTTTCCCGATTTCCTTAACGATTTGTCTAATTGCGCACCCGAGTTCCACGAATTTCATTTCCGTGAGGTATTGTTATCCGTCGATCTCAAAGCACTTATCGTTCCTAGAAAGCGGGTTCTGGTAGGTTCAGGCTTCATTGTTAAAACGCCACCATTGAAGGGAAATATTACGGTATTGTTAAACCACTTCTCTCCGCAGTGCAGGGAATCCAAATAATGACGCACGGCAACTCATCTTTCATCATGCCATGTTCCCTTGTACACTGTCACGTCATAGCTCCACATTCCGAGCGATGAAATCCCAAATCATAGTTTTGCTGCAAACCAAAAGAACTTCATACGCAACATAACCTCATAACTAGCAGGAAACTCAGGAGGCAAGATTGAATTATTCATTTCCGTCCCGTAGCTGTCTAAACTCAACTAGCCCAAAGAACTTTTATCGTGGCTAGATTTCAGGATACGTACCTAAGACTACCTTATCACGAGAATGGATTTTGATTCGAACTTAGAGCTAATTTTCATCCCACTGTTTTTCAGATATTTTTCAGTTTAGTAATCTCGATTATTACCGTCAAAAATCAGAAAAAATATGAAATGGGATACCAATGTGAAATTCATAGTAACAAAATGAAACTGAAATGGAGAACTTGGATACACAGCGTAGCTTAGTAAGAATGGAAGAAAGAAATATTTCTCAAATGCACTTAGTATTTCGATCATCTACGATTTGTGGTTGAATGCATTGTATAACCGCGAGGTGCTATTTTCTTTTATGCTGAAGGTCTCTGTTTTCATTACGAGAGTAAAGGCCGGCTCAATACAAACGGAGATAAGACAAATTCAGAAAATACATAATAATAATGCGTCTTCATTGGGACGAGATTGGGAATTAGGCAGTCCCTTCTTCTATCTCACCTCTTGTCAGGAATAAACATGAAATAAGTGTGAAGAAAGATAGTGCTGAATTTTTATGGACTTATTACACTTTCTGCAAGAAGGAAGGGCATAGGTTATAAGTTCTTATATGAAATAATAAAGTATGGTAAAGACAGGGCTATCCTCCATAAATTAAATTTTTACGTCCCACAATTTAACTAAAGGTACCAGCAAACCTACTTTATTCCATTTGTTAAATCTAGATATGGTTGTAACTCACCACTTATAAGGATGCGTAAGGAATACAACACTATATGTGACCAGTTAGATTTATCGTGGGATAAAAATGTATTTACCTCCCAGATAAACTTAATAATGAAGAAACATGCGTTACAATGACCTGCGAATTATGCATTGCTTAAATGTGAATTTAATATTTTGAGAATTGGAAGAATTATTGTAGTATTTGTAAACAAGTATGTATATTTATATTTTTGTAATGCTTTTTTTATTAATAATTCTTTTGTAAACATTTTGTAATGCAGTAAGTTTTTGAAATAATATTGTAATTGGTAATTAATGTATTGTAAAAGTTTTTTCCCTTGGGTTATTGGGAAAACAAAAATAAATAAATAAATAAAAAATAAATATTTACATTTGTGTGAAAAACGTGAGGAAATAAGGAGGTGATATCCTTAACGAAGAAACTCACTGCAGGAAATCAGCCACACATGAAGGGGAGAGTGAAAAACCTACAGACAGATAAGGCTAATGTAACACCAACAAAAAAACAACGCATGAAATACACATGAAATGACAATGATAATGATAGGGTGATTTATAGATAACTGCAAAGTTAAATATAAATAAATTATAGAAAATATAAATAAATAATTAAAAGGAAAGTAGAGTTCTCCAAAAAAATATATCGATAAATGATGCAACCGACTTGTATACTATACTTGCGAGACAGAGCACAGAGCTTTCTGTGAGACCTAATGCCAATGCCGCGTATCATGAGAAAGCGAAGTTAGTAAGTTACCGTAAGTACACCACGTTATTTTCCACCACGGGGGAGAGAATATTCCAAACACTGAAGAACGACAGCTAATTCTTCATCAAGCAAAGGTTTCCGAGCAATAAGTCGCGGCGCAGCTTCAAATTCCGAGCAAAGAAATCTCAAATGTTGGTTCAGCGTTTTCAAGCCCCAAGAATTTTCACGCATAATTTTACTCCGTCAGTCGGCTCGTCTCGCGAGGACTTGTCTATGCATTCTATCCACGTTTGCCGACTAAACAAGAGTCTACTCCGCATACCTTCCTGCTTGCGAGGTGTTTAAAGCGATCTCACCCCATCCTCTTTTATAATTGAGAAAGCCCGAAAGCTTTCCGACAACGGATTCCCAGACGAATATAACGACTGGCGAGGTCTTTTTCCTTTGCATTCTGTTCCTCGCCTTGTTATTCCGTTAAATAGAGAGACCGAGAGCAAGAGAGAGATCTCCGAACGGGAGAGAGGATGTGTGAAAAGAGTTGTAATCTCGCAAATGGCAACCGATTAATTATGGAATCTGGGACTACTATGGAATCCCTTTTAGTATCCTACACAATCCACGCGCAGCCCATATCTTATCCAGGCCACTTCGTTCCTTCGAATGTGACTGCACGGCACCGCCGCCTGAACCTATGTAGTATATGTAAATGGAGGTACAAATTAGTCAGATCCAAGACTGCCAACCTTTGCGGATTCTCCGAAAGGCCCAGGAATGATGAGCATACACTGTAGAGGTAGATGGGGAGGGCATTATGTCATAAAACTGTAGCAGCAGGGACCCCGTGTTTTTTTTTTAAGCAAGAAAATATCCCACCCAACTGGGTTCTCGCCGTAGTTTCGACCTTGACCACATCGAATATTATATTTTTTCTAAAGTATTCTACTTCGCTATTTTCCATCGAAATAGTATGTTTTACCGTCACAATGCATTGGCAGTCATCACAGCGAAGCGGAAAAACTGGCCTGAGTAGTACACATCCCCAATGCGTGTCACTGTCGCCCTGAAAAACGTGCAACCAACTGTGTTATAATATGATATGGTCGCGTATTTTTCCTCAATTAGTAGGTTGATGTCCAAAAGAAAGTCCTCTAAATCATTATTTTCAGAAAGATCAATAGATCCTAGCGTTATATAGTGGATTTTCGGCATAGTAAGAATAACAATAAACCTTTCAAAGATGATTTTAATTATAAGTATTACACGTTTTGACTCACGAAGTCATCAACAGGTAAAAGACCGGTTGCCAGTTAAGGTTTATTCAAATGAAAGAGAGTAAGATTTCTCCAGATTTTGGCGTTCTCAGTAATCGTTCTATCTCTCTTTATTCCTTCCATAAAATCTATTCTTTTTCTTACTTTCCATTGCTGACTATAAATACTACCCTCTTTTACGGCGCTCAACACCCCTTCACCCCACATTCACTACTCCAACCACCTGCTCTGTCGTTTCCTGATTTTATCCAGCACTCTCCTCTTTCCACACATAACACCAAGCACTTCCTAGTTTGTCTTACTTTCTATCCACCGTACATTCTCCATTCTCTTCCGCACTAACGTCTTAAACGCTTGAAACCTATTCTCCTCCATTTCACAATATAGAAAAAAACGACATTTTTAAATTGAAAATGTGTTAATTAAGCACTATCACTCAGGTTAACGGGTTTTACTCTCATAGAACAGAAAAGAACGTCTCAAACCACGTTCTAGCAGCGTGGACAGGAAACCTTCTGGAATCAACTCCAGCAGTTGGCAACCCCGGTTGGGACTGGTTTGTGGAAGGGTAGGGAGTTGGTGGGAGTAACCAGGCATTGCGCCAAAGTGATTTGTCAGCCAAAAAGGAGGAGGATGGGCCAAGGATTGGGATTGGATGAGGAATGGAAGGAGCGAGCTATGGAGACGATGTGTCTCTTTTGGCCGCGAGGTATAGAGCAACACATTCTCCTGACTTTGCAAATGCTGCTCCTCTCTCCCATGCATGCGAGCGTTCCCGGTTTGCGTGAACCCTAGGTACATATATATGTATAGAACGCCTCACTGGCTATATTGGAGAAATTTTGAGTACACTACTCTATTGGATTTGATGGGAATTATAGCCATTGGCGTAGGGAATGTACATATTCAATTAGGGTAGGAGATATATTTCTTTGTATTTTAGCACACCGGGAGCCGTTTGACTGAAATAAATTCCCACCTTGTGAAAAGTAAAGAAGGAAAACGATCTTCCTTCCGCCCCCTATCTATCAGCTAGAAGAAATTCTATCTTCATACACTTTTCCACTAAATGAAGCAAAATTACATGACTTTCAGGGAGGTAGAGAGAGAATTACATTTTCTCAGGATAATATTTGTGGAACGGTTTCATTATGTAACGTTGAAAGTTTGACTTTGCAATCCCACAATGATTAATTAGCACAAAAAGACAGGTGTCCTATACAGGTACTTCTGGGTTCTATCATCTGATCTGAGTTCAGAATATGTGACTCTGTAACATCAAATAAATTTTTGAAATACATCATGTTGGAATCGCGAAGTGCTTGTTTATTGTAACAGATAGATGGTGTCCAAAAAAAAGAGTGGAGATCAGTAGTTTAAACTTTGTCAGTGGAAAAATGTAAAACTAGGGATGCAATAAATTTTGAATCATTGATATTTTTACACGTCTGAGTGATACGTCAGTGGGTGATTTATATTCCTACGTTGCGTTTTAGCCTCAAATTTAGGATATGAATTCGAAAATTTTCTCCTATTTTTCAGTCAAACAAACAGTTTATATAGAATTTTCCCAATTGTTCCACTAGAATTAAAAACTATCAATAAAATTCCAACAGGTACAACGCAGCAAAATAACATGATCGAGGAGAGCACGTGTAGAATATCCTCTTCTAGCATTTTACGGCCAATTGCCATCGACTGGAAGAAATACAATGCCCTCCTCAATATGGAAGTCATGGGAATAAAGAATATAAAATATTAGCTCGGTGATATGAAAAAATATGTTAACCATTACCCAGTCATGGGAGTATTTATAAAATATTGATATGACTCAAACAGCACTTTCAGCCATTGAAAAATTACCGCATCCAAATGTTCTTCTCGGATACAAGTCTTGAATGTAGCCTAGTTCTTTGGACTGAAGTTTGAAAGCTTAGACTTAATTTGCACATAACTACTATTACTCCACAGCCATGTAACTACAACAACGGCAAAGACCTTAAGGTAGTCCGAGCGAGATAGTTCCCTACTCATAATAGAGACCATATTCGAATTATACGTTTTTATTTCACCAGCTGTAGGACATATCAATTAATTATCGTCTTATGAATGGCGCAAAAATACAGTTTATTTATAACAGAAATTGTAAGTAATTAAATGAAAATATCTAAATAAGTCTTTAACTTGACTCATTTTTTTTCGAACGGTGCGTTTGAAACTCAATCAAAACGGAAGGTTCTTTGTGATCTCCAAGAACCTACTGTGGAGACAATGTGATTAATTTTCAAATATAGTTGAGGAAACATACAAATTACACGCTGTCAGTTTTTTTTACGACATCCAAGAGTTAGAAATACCTCATTTTGTAAATAATGTCTCTCTGGAGTGCATACACATACCATTTCCCATGTAAAATGGCTGGTACTTTTTGGCAAATATCTTCGAAAGTAATGTGGTAAGGGGTAGAATTTTTGGGGTCATTGAATAGGTGTGATATTTTTCTTGAAAATGAGACCAAATTCATTACTTATAAGTAAAATGATATTTCACTCGGACTACCTTAACTGGTACAATACGCAATTAATTAACATATAGATTACGTCTTACGCTGGGTATGGATATAAATGGATTGGCATACTTGCTTTTGGGGTCTTCTTTCAATACTTTCTGGGAAATTTGACTCACCTAAAAAGAGAAGAAATAAACATTAAAGAATATTTTTCTAAAGCTGCAACACCATTTATTAGCTGATGACAGAATAATTTGTACTCTACAATGAGTTACTCGATATTAGAATAACATCAAATGATAATTCATGATAAAAATTATTATAATCCATTTTATATAACTACACCGGCAGATGCCTAAAACTTCAGAATGTATTTGATTTGAAAGAAAATTGGCACATGAAAGTCACATTATATTACAGTGGGACCAGATACGGGCCAGTTTGTCGCAGTGGGTAATAAACAGCGGTGAATAAAGTTGTATATCTCGAAATTGGCACAAATATGATTGAAAGTGAAACTTTCTGAAGTAGTAACTGCCGAATTGGATCTCATTACCCATCAGAACGTAGCCAAAGATACTGCCATTCATATGCTGCTTAGCATTTTAAATTGTTATTTTTAGGCGTTTGGGTCAACTAAAATTAAAAAAAAATATTTATATTTTACTTCCAAGAAATATTTATTATTTATTGCAGTGACAGTACAGAAATAAAAAGAATATTTAAATATCTGCTAGTCCATGAAATATGAGATATATATTTTATATTTGGCTCACAATTTATTGCTCCTTAAAGTAACTAAGCGCTAGATCCTTTTTGCAATCTATGTTTGGTCTCTTATATTGCCCAAGAGACCTTTAAAACTTGCACACCCCTACAAATAATGATAACGAATGATATATAGTATTATATTGAGCTATACACAAACTTTGTTGACCTTTTTTGATGTGAGTATGCGTTTGGGTTCTTTTTAAAATTCATCCTCTCGCAGATATAGGCGAGTTCTATTTCACAAATTAAAAACACTTGGCCTTAGTCATGAAACGATGAAAATCCAAAATCGCGCGGCCGACACTCCGGGCTCAACAACTCACCAGACATCGATCATATCACAAGCACGCGAGGGACGAGAGAGTCTTGAACTCAAACACCTCTCTTGGACGCATGAGAATATCTCAGCCTGAAGAGGTTATCCCTGGAATTTAAGGACCCCAGAGAGCTTGCAAGGCGACGAGCGATTAAAAAGAAAAAAAAGATGGTCTGAATTCCTTAAACCTCAACGGCCGTACCGCTATCATCTTGGCTGGTTGCGGCTGTAGCATGCCTGCAGCTAACTAAGTTGTCAAGACTACATTACGGGCGGTAGTCGCGCCGTTGGCGCTTGCAAGGAACACCACGACTAAGGGCAAACATTTTTATTCTAGACAGAAATGCTTTACCAGGGGACAGAAGGAATACAGCATTCTTTATTTTTTGTTGAAAACGCTTCTCAAGTCGCGGAAACCTTTATGAACGATCCTTTTGAATTTAATACGAGATAAAAAGTGGAAAACGCTCAAGCGGAAAAGAAGATAGAAACTGTCAAGTGATGAATGAAAAGGAAATCCATAAATAAGGTAGTATGATGCAACTACATCCAATGCTCCTTAAAATCAATGATATTTTAAAAGTGGCGGTATAGAGGATTAAAGGATACTAACACACCCTAAACTCATGAGTACGCTAATCTGTTATACGCCCTTGGGTAAGATACACCGGGGACTGTCAACGGGTCAAAATCTCCCTTATGGAATACAAAAATGTTTTTTTTTAAGCAAAAAATTATTGGATTATTATCACGGTTACCCAAAAACTGGGCGATTAGGCCACCGTCCAATTTACTTAATCCTGTGCAAATTTTTTCAAGCACTCCATGCATGTTGAGATGGGTCCAATATGATCACGACGATTTTTTATGCTAAATACCAGACTTTTAACGGCAGTGCCTCCTTCAAAGCCCTTCATCAACGACAATAACACGAAGAGTATGGAAACTTTTCACAATAGTGGGAGGATTCACCTCGTTGAAGCGGCCGCGGAAAGCTGAAACTCGGCTTTCTAATGAACTCGTTATTGGGTCAATGCTTTTCTGATGGCAACTCATCCGATACACCACCTACCCATCACCAGGAGAATAACTTTTTATTTTGATCAATTCTTCTTTCTATAATTATTCTAACTTTATTAACAGTAACAGATTCGTATAAATTATTCTAAAATGTAACAGCCTCTTGCAAACCTTAATGGAATAGTCAGAATCACCAATAAAGAATAATGGTAGGACGTTAAAATGGAAATGTGAAAAAATACAGCAGTTAACTGCAGGGGAACGGAGTTTTGTTGCTAACTCAACCTTGGAGTGGTGGCGGCTCTAGATAACTCTTTTTTCATTCCGTCGTTCAGAAGCGAATTCTTATGCTTTACTTCTCTCCCGAAAGTCATATTGGAATATACCATCCTTTATCAATACTCAGTTGTCTCCGGAGTGACTTCATGGAATTTACTACACATTGTAAATGATGTAACTTTTTCTACACATAAATTATGTGAGATAACAACTTTATATGGAATAACAAAGCAACATCATTTAAAATCCTTCATCTTAGTACGATTTTTGACTTCAACTGAAAATAAAACTCCTTATCTACCTTTCATACCATGCAGCATACTGTTATTTGAATTGATATACTTCTAGCGGCACATTAAAGTGTTCTACTCCCAATTTACCCCAAGTCAGCAAAACTTAGGTATTCCCGAGTTTGAGTAAGAGTAGACTAAATGCATTGGGAATGGGGTACCTGAGAAATGAAAGCAGCAGAAGCTAGAGATACGGGATCGGGAAGGAGTGGGACATAAAAGAATGCGGTTTTGACGCTTCAGTAAAGGACATGTATGAAAGGAGTGTACTTCGATAGTACGACCTTGCAAAAAGACTAGATAATAAAAAAAATATAAAAGGCTTTCCCAGTGTATTGTGATGTTGAAGGTTATTAGGGTTTTCCACCGGGTCAAACTCTCTATCTTGGCAATATCACTATGTATTGGCTCGGATAACGAAACAGGTACGTATAGAAGAGCATATGGTATGTGAGGACGGGGCAGTCCGAGAGTGTCATGGGTGAATGTGGTGGAAAAAACTCTTAAGAGGAGAATTTTTGAAATCGCAATAATATGAAGGCGTGAATGATGTACAGTTACTGCAGCAGAAGTGTCAGTGGTATTCAAGGATGAGACATTATTCAAGTAAAGAGAATATTCTCAAAGCTGAGAAAGCATCACAAGGCTATCAGCGAGAATGGAACTTGACTTTACTAACCCCGAAAGAGGACGCTGTGATATGTTTATTATTATTATTGGCTCTAGAGCATGAAAGTTTCTAATATACTGAAACCGTGTATTACACTCAGGATATAATTCTACATGCCTATCACATTACTTGTACATGAGCATTAGAATAATCCCACACAGTATAGTATGCTCGGGATAAACCGCATCGCAGCTAGCTATCGTGCAGCATTACTCTACCTCTGGGCAGTATTTATTAATTTGTCCTCTCTGACTCATAATGAAGTGACCTTTGTGGCCCCATAATTTCGAAAAAGACCATAAGGTTCCACTAGTGTGAACTCGTTATATAGTGTATGACAGCCATCACACTTGTTATGAGAAAATTTGCTGGACAAATACCTTCACTAGAGAAGTATTTCCGCATGGGGATTCTTCTTGCAAACGAATGTATGTATACATATCCCGCAAAAATATCATTCGTTGTCCTATAACGAACGACTTCACGCCACTTGGTTTCGTGTTGATAGCTTCATCCTCGTGCACAGCATTACGATAATTTTTAGATGGGTGTAGTGTTCTCCCCATCACGAGAACACCACTTCTAAGTTTGTCTCTCATTCCATCGCATGCTTTCCATCAATCAAAAAACTTACATCCTATCCTTTCAAACTCCGTCCACCTGCACTCTTTTTCCCTCCAAGCCATTGTGTCGGTAACATGCATCGCCGCGTTTCACAGCCGAATATTGTTTTCACAGTTTATCACTGACATTCTGTTACCTTATTTAAACCCAATGCACACGATAATAGAATCTGTTCCATCGAAATTTCTGGCCCATTGCCATTTTTTTTATTTTGCCCACTAGAGGCATATTTTTAATTTAGTGTTTAAGAAATACGGATAAAAAAGTATTAGTTTTTAATGTTATGGTCGTTTTGCCGCTCCTCTGAACTATATTTTCTTCAGCTGGTTTTTTTCCTGAATAATATCTTGTTTTAACGTGCTGAAAGTACAAAATCTTTGCATAGGTACATAGATGTATCCCACTCATGGTCCTATCTGGAACTTTATCCCTTGGAATATGTCCGAACATGATTTGCAGAATTTATCTCCAACATCATGTTTAATTATTTGTCCCAATACATCCCTCGATGTATTTGTTTCCACTAAAATTCTTTCCCAATATTCAATTTTTATCGATATCCATAGTAAACGATTGATTATACTTTGAAACTATAATGACTGAAAATTCATCATACCTATCTGTATAGTAAATAAAAGCTTTCGATAAATGATTCATCTACAGTAGCCAATATTTCAAAGGCTGGTTGGCTACACCTCTGTGTTGGATCTTTTTCAGCTAATTACTTTGATTATGCACAACTCCTTTTTTTTGTATAAGTTTGTTATTTACCACAAAAAATCTTAGCTTAGATATTGTATTCCACTATTATTTCCTGGTATTTTATCATAAATGCCTTGTAATGTTTAACACGCACATAGTTCATCGTAACATTGTTTTACTCTTCATTTCAAGCCATATCGTAACGTCTTTTGTTATCGCTACGACTATCACAAAATGGCTAATACCATTCAGTATAGGGTTTTGATTATAATATCACAGTTGGAGTGCTCATGTTCTTTCCATCTATCATCAAAAATCGCCTTATAGCCATTCCAGTCTCTAGCTTGTTGCATATTTCTTCTTCAACTTCCACAAACTGCCGCCGCCGCAAACTAACGTCTTTTGTTATCGCTACGACTATCACAAAATGGCTAATACCATTCAGTATAGGGTTTTGATTATAATATCATAGTTGGAGTGCTCATGTTCTTTCCATCTATCATCAAAAATCGCCTTATAGCCATTCCAGTCTCTAGCTTGTTGCATATTTCTTCTTCAACTTCCACAAACTGCCGCGCCATGCCATTTATGCTCATTTCGACGTGACTTTCTTCGTTACCGTAAATGCTCAATGGGGTGAAGAAACCTTGCGTAATACTCGACCTCGCCAAGGCTATTCCCGGGCAGTTCTCCAAGTGGGTTGAGTCCCATTGTTGCCAGGATTCATTGCCCTGTTTTAAGTGTACACCCAGTAATAAAGCCAATATTTGGCTTTGATAAACGAGGATTCCTTTCATTTTGCATTGACATTAAAAGGAAGCGAAATTCTCTAAACCGCTGTGGCGGTGCGGTAATGGCGGAGTCTGATACTCTGCGGCATTCCATTTTGGACTTCAAAAGCGAAAAAGAACTGGCGACTGCTCATTGAAATGCATTTTCTTCACATGTTTTGCAACGCTGTAGCAAATAGTTTTTTTCTACGAAAGAAAAATTGATTTCTACTTCCTGCACTGTGTATGTTTTACTTATGGTTAATGTTTTGTTAATTATTTCAATTATTTTATCTCTCTATCATCAGGGATTTCATATATAAATTTTTTATCCGAAAAATTGTTCCCCTTGGATTGCATTTGCAGATATCTGGACACTTCACAAAAAAGTGATTCCGGGAGTTTCATGCATACATTTACGAAATACCCAAATAATGCCACTCAAGAAACATTTAGGAAAAAATATAAAGTTGAGGTTTTCCAAATAAATTTAGATAAAAATAAAAGTGTGAAATACAGATATCCACTTTCCCATTTCTTTCAGAAGTACTATTCCCAAAACTGACGCTAATTAGTAAGTTTTCACTTTCTTTTATATTTCTGTTGATTGTTAAAAGCATTCTATAAGTATTTTTGATAAAATATTTTTGTAGCGACGAAACAAAATCTCGCCATGTACTTTACACGCTGGTTTATTAATACGGACCATGGTTTCAAAAATTAGGTCATTTTCAAGGTCCTTGATAATGATTAAATTTGTCTTTGGTAATGACATAATTCGTGAACCCTCGGTCAGTATTAATAAACCAGTGTTGTACAAAGCGAGATGTGAAATTTAATGTATCAGTTTTCCACAAAGTTAAGCCTGAAACTTTAACTCGTATTAATGCAACTACACTAGTTACTGGAACAATGATGACATTCGAACATAAAAGTGAGAAAAAAGTCAACGAAATTCAATATTGCATAGTATAAAAATGCCATAATTTTGGTGAGAATTACAACATACTATATCAAATTGGTAAGTATGACAGCAGTGGGAATGTTGAGGGCAGACTTAATGTGATTTTTATCAAACATCCTCTCGACTTTCTGCGGATATGGATTTCCTAAGTTATACGCGAATTACAAGCTCGGTTGAGCATTTCATCTGCCATAAAATTTGCATGCAAATAATATGACACCTGGGAAGAGTCGTGAACTTCACTCCCTTCACTACTTCGCGATCGCAAAAAAACGAGTGATCTGAGAGTCGCATTACTCATTCCCGTTCGAATTTCATCTCTTGCATGATAGCCGAGCATTTCATTTCCTACGTGAATACCAGAGAGGGGCAGGAGGCCGAGGGAAAAAAGGTTGCTATCTAACGTTCTCCAAAAACGGAATAAGAATTTTGAGCGCGATCGTAAGACGTTGTGCCATGTCTCTGGGTCTTCCCGTGAGGAATTTATCGTTATTCCATTGGATTCATCTCTTGGGAGAGCCATTCCTCTCAACGCTTTACACTTCAGTGACGCTAGGCCTGTCAGTGACTCTTAAGAGTTGACATCAATAGCAGTCCTCCCGCATCTTGAGACAGGTGTCGCTCTTATGACATCGATTCAACGTGTTTGCGCATTCCGATGAAACAGGCTCTAGTTAATGATCACAGCGAAAAAAAGTCTTTCTAGGAATCTAGATGGATATAACCAACGAAGCTTAAGTCATCATAATGAATAGCAATATGTGATATAGACTATTGGAATTTTCTTAGGGCATTGCATTGTGTGGATGAGCCTAAGAAAGACCGGATTTAACAAAAACATTTTTTTTCTCTATAGTATCTCATGCATGTCAGTGATTCTGAAGATAAATCTCCAGCATCATATTCCGTTATCCTGCAAGTGAAATGACCTAATTTTTTCTCTGACCCTACTTTTTCCTAGAATCAATACCCCTCTCAAAAAAAGGAGTCTAAAAAAGAAAAATACGAATGACAAGATAATGATGAACTCAAATTTAGTAATTAATTTCAATGCTAGCATAACAAAGCCAATGAAACAGAGGCCGCCAGTTAAAAAAAAACAGGCAAAATAAATACAAAGTATTCAGGCCTGCCGCGAATTCGGCGGTGAAATGCATTGACATTACAATGGGAAATGAAATTGCTGTACAACCAAAGGTCGATGGTTCAATTCCCGGTCCAGACCGATTTTCTCCCATGGCAATGTCATTGTAGGCAAAATCAAATCGTTTCGTACAGCTGTGAATACGAGTAAGCGAATGACTTAGAGAATGAAAACACATAAAAATAAAAGAAGCCAGAATTGATCCCGTATCTGCTAAAGAAACCGGTCGGCTGAGAATAGGTCGTTATTATAGCAACAAATTTAATATTTCAGTGATAATGGACTTCATCAAGTAAAACCTTAAACAATAGAACTCTATAAACCTCGATACCTATCTCCAATAATAAAGCTTGCAGCGAACAAAACTAAAATCTAATGTAAGAACAGAAAAAAGATAGAAAATAACTGCAAAATATAAAAGCGTCATCATCTGACGATTAAACAAAAAAACGTTAAACTGGAATCAAATGCACCATTTCGTGTAAAAATTGGTTTAAAGATACTCAGTACTGGCTTCACATTTAGAAAGATACAGTGGACTGTCTGAAATATTTTAAAGGCATGAAAAAATATGTAAAATTCTCCCATCAATAATGCTCACTACAACTACCCGACAGTCTGGTTTACAATACAAAACCTGAACTATCTGTAAGCATCGAGAAAAAAGATAAACCGGGACGGGGATAATGGAGACTCCACTATAATTGTCAATTTCATCAATTATATTATCAATTGCTATTTTTACTTATATAACGGTTGAGTATTCGAGAATATATATATAAATGAAACTAACTGAGCCTGAACGATCGTAGGTATCAATCGCCTCCAAAAAAACCTCCAAATGAAACACAATTATAATTAACCCATAATCGGACAGCGTTACCGTATGGCAGTGGCTTCTACTCCAGTTTTAAACATTTTCCATTAGCAGTAGTCGATATCATTCCCAAATCTCGACAAATTGTGTTCCATATACAAATAAACCAACACAAGAGTCACTGCGGATTGAGTGAAAAATTCGTAGATTATAAAATATGCAAATTATAATTTATATTCCGCCTACACTGATTTTTCAGCGGTACAATTTTAGTTTTTTAACTATGTAGACTTTAATATTCATCAAAATGTTGTAAACATAAAACATATATGATAAAAGAAGAGAAAACGTCCCCATAGGAAACGTCCCCATATAAAAACAAAATCCTTGAAAGATGATTAATCTGTTACCGCATAGTTACCTCAGTACCAAAATTATTAAAGGAAATGGTAGCGAAATAAAATTATTTCAAAATGAAAAAAAATCACACGCATTTTAGTTAGTTTTAGTAATTTTTTAGTTTAGTTAGTTTTTAGTAATTTTAGATAAAAATTACCAAATATTTAAAATGAAATTAATTCAGTCCCAAATGGCTTTACGCCCCACTAAAATTTTGTTTTTAACCTGCAGCAGGGTGAAGACTTTTTTCACGCCCAAAACAAGCCATGCTGGCCTGGTTTACATAATTTTCATCCTCTGTCTTGCCAAAGAAGTTATCTCCTCTTTATAACCTCACAATCTGTTTTTTCCCCTTCATAAACACTACTTCTCTTTTCGTTTTCCCTCGCGGACATCCATTTAAGTTTCAATAAGTTACCATGCGAACGATGCGGTTGGAGGAAGAAAGAGATGGAGAAAGAAACGGTACAAGATTCGCGGGATAGATAGAGTTGAGAAAGGATTGGAGAAGGGGTGTTTAAGGGGGAAGTGGTAAGCCTGCGGAAGAGGTCAGGGGTAGCACGTGACGCCGATGCCAAGTAGGGAAACGAGGGCCTCCTCATATCTAGAACATCCGAACACACTTCCGCTTTTCTTCCCTGCACTTGGTCTCCCTGCGTGAAGTGTATCACAATCAACATAGGTCTGTGAGATGATGCGGCGCATTAACGCAAAATTTGACACTTATACGGATGCCATACGTCAAGAGAAAGCGGGACTGTCGTGAATTCTGACTAGTAAAAATAGTGTATACATGTAATTATTGAACATTATTTTGAATACTAGAATATATTTCCACATAAAATATTTAACTTTGAAGAATATTCGATGTCTCCTTTCTTTGACATAAGAATTCCTAAGATACATTTTTTATTTTTGTTTGTAGTTTCAGCGGAAAATTACTTTGCCTGAAATCAACGAATTTGATCTCAATTTATAGAAAATATCCTAATCTTCCGCAGATACCAAAATATCAAACCCTTACCGAACTACTTTTCGAGATTTTTGACGAGAAGTACCAGCCCGTTTACAGAGAAAATGGTACGTGTATGCACTCCAAACAGGCCTTATTAAAAAGAAAGGAATTTTCAACACCTATATTTCGTGAAAATAATTAACAACGTGTAGTGTTTATCGTTTATCAACCATTTTTGAGAAAACATCATGTTGTCACCGCGGTAATTTTTTCGAGATCGCAAAAAACCTTCCTTTAATAAAGAAAATAAGTCGAGTTAAAGACTTGTATAGATATTATTTTTTAACTACTCAGAATTTAATTAATGTAATAGTATACTATAGTACCATTAATAATGCAACATTTAATTAATTCTTCCTAGACCTGCTGAAATTAAAACGTATCACTCGAATAAGGTCTCCATGATGACTAAGGAACTATCTCGCTCAAGCTACCTTAAAAGGGAGGTGAACTAAATGTAAGCAAGAAGTATGAAGCACCCCTACTCTGTGGTAGAATACCGACTAAATCACCTCCCTTAGTCCTCCAGAGTCCAGCCTGGAATCGTTTTTCACTCTACCTCTGGTTAGGCCATTTATTTTGCCAAAGAGACTTGCTTATATTTTTGGGAGGAGAAATCAATGGGAAGAATAACAGGTGAATGAAATACACCGAGCCATTCATGAAGGATGTCAAAGTAAATAGTGATGTAGGATTGAAGCAATTGTCAGAGAAGAGAATGGAGTGGAGAGATGCGGCAAACTAGACTTCGGACTGATGACATCTGATGACGATGGCTTACTAATAAAATATTATTTTTAACTTCCCTCTAGATCAATTACTTTGCGCGAAAGATGGATTCAATGCACGCTATTTGTTTCCTCACTTCAATTATCTATACATTTCAATTATCTCACGCTGCATCATCTGCGCCCATGAACTTAGGCCGTTATGATAGTCTCGTTAGAGCTACTGACTTCTTTCAACAACTTGGATGGGAATCGCTTTCAGACCGTCGATTGAATATTAGACGCAATCTTTATGTAAATTCAATACCAATTTATTCTCAGACGAAGTTATCAATATCTTAAGAGATCCAACGCACTACGATAGATCAGATTATAAGAATAAAATAAGGGAAATTGAGGGATGGCAGAACAGCAAGGTTTAAAATGTCGTTTTTCCCGCGATCGATAAGAGACCATGATAGCCGCGTTTAGACTTTGATATAGATTAGTTGACAGGTATTTCATTCTACCTGCATGACTCTTGTGTCACGTTTACATAGGTACATTGTAGATTATTTTAGTAGTTTCTACTGCATTTGTAGTATACTGATAGTGCGGTGATTGCAGGTGAAAGTAAATTTATTCACTTTAGTACACGTATTTGATTAATCACCCACTGCCAAACACCCATGTGGTGGCTTGGAGGGTAATAAGTAGATTTAGATGTATCAGGACCGATCTTGCATATTGCTCACTTGATGGGTATCCTTTACTAAGCCCAACGATCAAAGCTGAAGTAAATAAGCTCCTATTTAGCCTCCATACCAGGGAAATAAATGAAAGTTGGAGACTCCTTCATTACCCCTAGGATCTATGACCCAAGAACTCTTGCCCGCCAAAAGTTTCGGCACGTTGCAGCCGACTTCTTTTAGCGATCCTTCACACTTATTATTGCATAACCAATATATGAAACCAAATGCATGTTATTAATATGGATTTGCTATGCAGATGTCATGAATTATCATCTGTCTCTTATAGTAACCCTTATGACGCGGTTAAAATATTACATCGTAAATTCGAACTATCCGAAATTGCGACAGTGATGAAAGGGAAACGCGATATCATTCAATATAATGCGATGCAATGGATACTATGGGATTGATGGAGTAATGCAATAATATATTTATCGAGGTCGAGTAATATCGTACGATAGTTGATTAAAGTCGATTCCATGAGGGATAGGTGATACGCTATAATACCTTCTCTTGTACAGCAACAATGGCTGGCTTTCCAAACTGTTTTCAGTGGATAGGGCAACAGTCATTTGGTGAAATGTAGGAATTTTATGCGTATCATCATAAAAAATTAAATTTAATGTATATTTCGATTCGTGAAGGTCTTGGAATCGTGACCTATAAACTTACGAAAACTCAGAGAAAGAATAATTGATTACACTCAATTGTAATCGATCATCACTGAATGTTAAAAGCGTAAGGCTTTTCAGGATAAATACTGATTGAATTAAAAATAAATAAAACGTTTAAGTAATTTACAATTTATGCCCATGTTTTATTTCCTTTTAAAAACAGTAAATATTTCTCCTTAAAAACCTGTTTCAAATGGCCATATAAGCGAACCTGTTATACAATATTTACGATTCAAAATATATTACAATTATTTGGCTTTGTTAAAAAATAGAAAAATAACATTGGCAGTTATATCTCCTACATATATTTAGAATTAATAATTATATAGTTTTATCCAGCCATCACAATTCAACCTGGAATGCACAGTTTCAAGATTTCCAGCTAGTATATCACGCTTGATTTAATATAAATGTCAAAGAATAATTGTCATAAATTTTATGCAGACCAACCATCATTAATTTTTATAGCAATCCATCACTTTTCATACGTATGAGGAAGCTGAAAAGTCTATATCAAGGTTGACACCTAGCGTGCATGTATGATCCTGAACTTAATCCGCCATCGCCCTCAATTACTGCTCCATCAATTATTCCTTTTCAAAGCCACCAGCTAATTCCAGAGAATGACTATCGATTTTCCAGTGTCAGATCATCCGTCTGAACTCAATCACCAGATGCAATAAAGAGGATTTTAATGCAATTTGCCATGCATAAAAACATCGATCAGGTGCGGTGTCATTATCGATTAAGTACTTTAATATTGACGCGCAGTCTATTTGCGAAGTCGATTGTTCCAATAAGCAGAATATGGCGACGATGAGATAATTAAGTTTACCTTTTGCTATGCGAATTATGCCAAAAAAGGGGTGACAGGTAACAAAAATCTACCCTCGTGGTCGTTAGTTTGTGTCAACAGTTTACCACTGAGGATTATCCAGATACAGCACCCGACTCGTTTTGTGCAAGCTGTGATTGCGATTTAACATCGCAGTGCATACAGGCTTTAGCTGTAACAAAATATTATATTTTACTTGACTCGATCTGAAAATCCAGACATGTATCAATTCTAAAAATAGACTATCACATCTTTGGAAGTGCCAATGAAAGTGAATAATGGACAGCAAACGTTGAAGTCAAGGGAATATTTAAGCCAAATGGGGCAATAAAGTGTGATAAAGATGAAACGAACAAATCTTAGCACATAAAAAGATCTCATAGAAATAAAATTCGGGGGAAAAGATACCTGTTAAAACCCTGTATTCTACGGCAGTGTCTTCTTGGACTCATCATGGTACATATCATCCTCGCAAAAAATAATGAAGGAGGAATAATTAGTGGCTCTTAAGTAACACTGCAGATATTCTGCATGAAGAATATTTAGAATAATCTTAAAATCAAAGCTGCATGACGTAAAGAAAATGGTTTTAAGCTTAAAAAAAATTAAAACAAGAGCTATGAAAAACTATAAGACATTTTAATGACTGTAGATAAATTAGTACAAGAGGTAAATACGAGGGTAAGTCAATAAATAAGTCGCAAACGTCAGCATTTCATCATTCTTAAACATTTCATTGGGAACGCTTGGAACATCCACCGTACAATCTCGACTTAGCCCCTGTTGATTTTCATCTGTTCGGACTCCTAAAAAAATCATTTGGGAGGCCAATGCTTTGAAAATGATGACGCCGTGGCCCAAGAGGTTACTTGTTGGCTGCGACAGCAAAAACAAAGGCTTCTTTTCTGCCGGCTATCAAGTATTAGTTCAGAGATGGAATACGTGTTTGAATGTACAGGGTAAATATGTAGAAAGATGAAATAAATTTCAGGAAGTTTCTTCGATTATTATAGCCCCTATCTCAGTTTTGCGAAATATTCATTGACTTCCCCTCGTATATAGTCAAATTCATTAAACATTTTGCAGTATTCCGGGCTTTTATCTCACGACTAC
Source organism: Ceriagrion tenellum (assembly GCA_963169105.1). NCBI lineage: Eukaryota > Metazoa > Arthropoda > Insecta > Odonata > Coenagrionidae > Ceriagrion > Ceriagrion tenellum. Next base: position 56,615,756 of record OY720641.1, read on the forward strand.
ACAGATTGGTACTTAATTATGGATCTTATTGGGGAACCGGCAGACATTTTGAAGAAGTGGACACAGGTGGATGGAGGGCATATTCTGTTAAAACGTAATGTTGAAGGTGGTGACAGAGAGTTAAAAGTTAAGTATGTGTGAAAAGATAAGAAGGGTACCAGAATTTGTGGACGACACATAAAGGGAGGAAAAAACTTACGGAGATATAGAGTAGTGAAAAATTTAACAAAAATTGTTCAAACATTGAGTTCATAAAAATTAAAAGGATTGTGCAAAACAAAATTGTAAGGGCATTGGAGGAAAGGAAATTTCAGATGGATTTGCTGATACGTATTTCCTTACCCAAGCCAAACCTGATGTTATTCAAACGATGTTTCATGAACATAGGACCTGAAGTGTATAATTTACAACCTGTTTCATGTTTTCGTTAAAAAATCCTGAACACAACAATGAAAAATACGCGATGCTGGTTGTTTACTAAAGAAAATCTAGAGGATGTTTGCTTATAACTATACTATTATGTTATGCATGAACTACAATTTCAAAATGCTGTATTTCCTTTATATATGCGTGGATAACCCTTTCTGTAAACGATGGTAGTCGCAATTCAGGTTTCACTTCATGGCTACCGAAAGTTACTTCCCGATTTTACCAAAGAAGTTATGTTGTAAGCATCCTCTATTGGAGTAGTAAAGCATTATTATTATAATTAATTTAGGGGCCCAGCAGATGATTGCCGCTGCGTACATAGCAGACCGCCGCGGAAATGCAATTGCTTCCTCAGTTATTACGGTTACCGACAATTCAATGAAATCTACTTTCTCAAATGTTGGTAGAATTCAAAGTCGGATAAGGATTAATGCGTGACGCGTTTTACAGCTAGTTTTCGTATCAGTCAGTCCCCATTACCGAGAACCACTACATTGAAAATGGTCCATTTTAGCAACTTTATGATTTTTTATTCAAAAATGATTACCTTTCACTTAAAATAAACATTTTTACCCCGTTTCTCCTTCATTTAAGTCCCGAGTCTAGGAATACCTCTAGGACTATCTCTTCTACTAGTATAAAACTGAGATAAGGAAAACCTAATAGCTCTGACATCGTAATTTCTGGCGTAGTATTTACTCCCAGGAAATGGAATATAGGTTTAAATGTTTTGGAGAAATCTAAGCTATGGCTATGGATTATATTAGAACTACGCCATAGAAACATCAGAGTAAGACTAATTGATCTATTTTTATGAAATAGATATCACTAATTCCAGCAATATTTTAGGCTATCACCAGCCATAGATGGTTCCTACAGTTTCGTCGTTAATTCTCCATTTTTCTTCTTCTGTTCTTCATCTCAAGAAAAAATCTATCCTGACTAGGTTACCACCCCTTTAAAATTTGAGACTTTCCGCTCTTTCCTGCATCCAAAGCATTCTTTCTTTCGCCCTTTCTTTTTTCCCATTGCTTTCTTTCCATCCGCCTTTCCCATGCTCCCTGCCTACAGATTCAATTTCCCGCACAATTCACGATTCTCTCACGCAAACTTGCCGACATATGCGACCCTGTTCGCTGAGCCCGGTGGGGAAACCGTTATTCATTCCGATCTCACTGAGAATAAGAAGCCGCTGTTGCATTCTGTTCCCGAGAAGGCTGCAAGAGGGTGAAGAACACAAAAGAATTTTTCTCGCAAGGTTGAGGGGAAGCAGCGCCGAAGAGAGATAAATTTTTTTATTCAGCTCACATTTGAATTTGCAGGACCCCTGACTGGTGAAAAGGAGTTGTTAAAGACGATAATTTTTTCCCAACCATGGTTTCGACGAAATTTAAAACCTTGTGCTTCATAACCTGAGGTTGCTGGTTCCAATCTCAGTTCGTCATTTAACACACGTGGCAATTCTGCGTTAATTCTTTGCCTGTGAATGTATTTTGAATATTGATATTGAAATTTAGGGCTCTGAAAAATAAATATTGATATTACGGCAGACCCCTGCTTTTATCAACAAAAAAAATAGTCTGATATTTCATTCAACAATGTTACTTTATGAAGTGTAACGATTGGCAGGCTAAACGATTAAGATTGATGGGAAAATCAGTTTATGATATGAAATATATATGAATAATGTGAAAATTTACCAAGATACTCGATTGCCTTAAACAAACGATTATAAATGCCTGATTTAAAGGATTCGACAGGATTAGTCCACCGATATTTCAATTTCCGGCTGAACAGCTAACCAGAAATTGAAACATCCGGATCAGGAACCCGATCAATCCATTTTTACGGAGATTTTTCCAAAATTCCTATGGAATATTCTTCAGGTCATTTTTCCTACTGCATGGTATATTGAATATATATACGATATGTACTAATTACAATTAGTTAGACCCACCAGTGTCTGATTACGAACCCATTCTCCCTACACCTGATATATGTCTTACGTTCATTGATACAACAGGTTATACAAATAATGGGCTCTATAGGTAAGAGTTACCGTTGCTAACTTAACTGGAAAGTTGATTTTAATGCATATGTAAAGCTTCACAATGCATAACGATACATGTACAAAATTTAAAGCACTAAATAACCGTCCTAAATGCAATAAGGAAACGAAAAAGATTAAATCGTTTGAGTAACAAAACGTGCAATATTCTTCTCCTACCGCCAAGCGCTCAAGTTGCTCAATTTTAGTATTATAATTCCCACCTAGTCCGAGGATTAAATACCCGCGAAAAAGAAACAAACATGCATGACTAAGGATTACATGCGCGCAAGAACAATATTTACAGTATTATTTCTGTAAGCTGAATGCATTAGTGAATCGTAAACAATAACATTAGCTAGCTAAACTGTTTAGCGCAGGTCCTTTGCATAAATTCCTACGCAATGCAATAAAAATGCTATTAAAATGCCAAAAAAAATAAATGAAGGGGGAGTTAGTAGAGACAAAGGCCAAGTTCATAGCGTTAACCGTGTACATCCTATAATTTTCGTTCCCATATTAGAAGCAAAGGAGGCAACTGAATGTACTTAATGCCTACCTGAAAACATCTAGGCAACGAGGAGATAATTTCCGAGTTAAAACATTAAATATTTTTAAGCAAAGCAATTTAAAAACACCGTATATAAATGAGAAACATTTGCTCCTTGAATTTAAAAATAACATTGCAAGTTTAAAAAAAATAGATGCACAGGTGCTTCACCACTTAGATACCGTTTTTGCTGAAGTTCATGAGCCCTATAGTTTGGCTCTAAGTATTAAGAAAAGTGTATGTTCATGCAATTTTCTCTTCTAAAAAGTTGTCTACATGTCTCAGAGGAAACTGTAGTGATGCTAGTTTAACTTTTAATGAACTAAATATGCATACTTTAACGACCATGAGTGGATACTGAGCATGTCAACAGTACTACTTATCTTGGAATAGATCAAGGTTTGAAATGGACACAGCCAATAAGAGTCTGAAAGTAAAGTGTTGCGATATACCCTTTCAAAAATCTACCTTGCAACAAATGTCCATTAGAAAATTTTAGGGTATTTTATAACGCACTAGTAAACTCTAAATTGAATAATGGTATTATTTCATGGGGAGGAACATATTTTAACGCAATTTAACCAGCTGTCCTCCTTCAAAAAAGGTTAATCAGGGTGATAGTTACAAGAATACTTACTTTTTGCTATTTAAACATTTAAAAATGCTCCCACTAATGCACCTGTATTCATATGAAGTGCTTAGACTTTTCTTCTTGAGGCGTGGTGAAGAAATACCAGTTTCAAATAGGTCACGCTTGTGAAACTCACGTACAGTTTTGCAACCCATGCCCAGGTCCAAATTGTCATTGTTCGGGCGAAGTTTTTTATTCATTGGGGCAAAAGCGTACAATTTACTACCTTCTACAAGCAAAAACGCATCACATATAACCTCATTTAAAAAATGTAAGATAGTGGCTATTTAATTATCAAAATATTGAAGACGTATTTTGTTAAGGAATCATTTTTCAAATATTGGTAAATTTCTCATGTTAAATAACAATGTATGGTCATTTATTTATTTGATGGTAACCTCAATACAGGCACACCTTCTAGATTATCTAAAGCTCCCGATCTTCCTGATTGTATTTAATGTATATTATTTGGAAGTAATAAAACATTATTACATCATACAGGAAGACTCATTACCATGGGTGAACCTCCTCATATAAACTGAAATAGCCAAAGTAAAAATGCGACACCTAAAATGATAAATATTTTCCACCGAGATATGTATGAAATAAATTAGGCCATTAATCGCTATTTAAAGCCATACTAATCCACTGGAAATCGAAGAAACGGCTCCCTGTGTATTTTATTACGACCCTTATACTTGGTTTCCGATTCCCGCTTCTATTCGAGCAAACCCATCCCCGTTGCATACAGACATATCTCCCCGAAGAACAACGTTCCAAAGGAAGTTATTCAATCCCTCACGGCCTTTGCTCAAGATATTTGGGAGGACGAAAAGGATAGTGGTTTCCTTCTGCGATTCCTTTAGGATATGCGGTCTTAAAGGAGTTGGATAAGGAAGGGTAAGGCCGATTGATCCTTTGCCATTCAACCCTTGCTCCTTCCTCCAGAAAGTCCGCGCACAAATACAAAGCATATACTCGACCATATCTGTCCCCACTTCCCAACTAACATCCCATATCCGCATGCTCCAGCGCCAAAGCCCGATTCTTTATCCGGAAAAAATAAGCAAAGGAGCGAAGGCAAAAAATATATATGTATTTCCTCCGGGAAGCAGAGAAAGGACAAAAAAGAGGAAGACATAGGACGCCATTGTGAGTAATCCTCTCAAACTCTCCGTCGTTCCACGGAAATTCAGTTGGAACGGGAGAGGGGGTGGGTCGAGGGGAGGAAAGAGTTTGGGAAGGAGGTAATAGGGGAGGGGACCTTGCCTCTTTTAACCCCCTTAATCCATTCCAGCACCCCTCCTTTGCAGGGGACGCGTGATATTGTGATGCATTGACTAAGATATGCGATACACCACATAAATGGAATTTTGATATCATTCTTGCAGGCTATTCGATATGTCGTTAGGTAACTCAGAGAAAAAAAAATGTACTGTAACTAAGGTGAATCCTTTCTCCGGCTGTACTTTACTGTAAGTGTGCTCAAGGCTGCAATTAAATTGAAACAAGCATTACAGTTTTCCACATTTCAAAGCTTTTTTTCAGTAGAGTTACTGCAACAGTACATTTAAAGCACTGTAATACGGCACAGTTTCAGCTCAGTTTTTACCACAGTGCAATACCTGCAATGTAATGCCACACTGTAATGCAATTCAGTCTATACAGTACACTTTCAGTGCAAATTAAACTTGGCAATCCAACCACAGTAATTTCCGGTACAGTTAGGATAGAACTGCACAAACTGCTGAGTTTAGTACAATTCAAGATTTATTTTTCTTTGAGAACATCAGCTTTCTCTCCAGCAAGAGATGTATTTCAACAACAATGCCCTTCATTGGTTCAATAGCTATCTAATCACTTACTCACAATGGGTTCTAGTGCATAACTGTATTAGTCATTATAAAGAAATAATGACTGGCGTTCCACAAGGCTCAGCCCTGGGACCTATACGGTTTCTGATTTATATAAACGACCTTTTTAATCATAATTTTTAAGGACACGTCTCAGCATACGCTAATGATGTTGTATTTTACTATGTCAGTGCATCCTAGGATATTGTCAAAAGAAAGATGGAAAAATATTTATTAGCTCTTAAGCAATGGTTTCTTTTTAATAGAATTTGTTCGAGGTGTCGTATCACAGTGCATTGCGGTTAAACTAAATTTAAATTGTTCGATCTTCGGCGAGGTTTCGTTCAGTGATTTCCATCCAATATTTATCGAATTGAATGTAAAAGAATGAAGCGTTTTACTAATACTTTTGTTAATGATATACTTAGTATATCCGACCATGAATTTATGTCTCCTGTTTTGCAACCACTGTTTATCACTCTGTGAATCTCTGAGTTAATTTTAATATTAGATTCTTATTCTTCACTGGATTTTTTATCATTTGATTAAAAAAATGTAACCATATTCTGTTAGTTACAATTACTTTTTCATGGACTATCTGTCCCTAATACAGGCTTATTCCCAGGGGTCACTCTATTTTCATGAAAGATAGTACAGACTTAATTTAAACACCGTCACGATAGAAGAAAACCTAAGATAAATGTTTCAAGCATCATCAACGAAATTATTCCATCATATTTTCATATATAATTCCAAAATTAAGTTATCACACCAAAGTATAGAATAACAGAAAACTAGCGAGCTTACTTAAAGAGTTCGCATTAATATTGCATAAACTGGGATGTGCCGGAAACATCGAATGCAATATATGGTCATGCGATATTTCTTACAACGAGGAACAACAACAGGCAATAATCGATATCCTATCTACTTTACATTATCCTGAGAGCCACAACAAAAGAGATTAGCACAGTATCGAGCATCCAATGAAAGATATTGAGAAGGGGGAGATTGGAGAATGAAAGGAAAAATGGTGAAATGTTATTAGTTAATTGGTTTCACATTTCGCTTTCTTTTCTAGTCACTATTGTTTTCAATGAAATGGACAAAGTTCCTCAAGAACAAAATATGAAAAGAAAAAAGACCAATATGTAAGTACGTAGTACGTGGAAGGGAAAAATCCTAATTTCCGGGCGGTATAAGACACACACAGAGGAAAAAACAATCAGAGCAAGTAGATTCCTGCACCTATCGCGGAAGTCGAATTATGTGGGATGGAAGAGGTACAACGGGTATAAAGAGTAGAACAGCCCCTGGTTATGGAATGGCTTATGATGAAAAGGCAACTACCCACCGTGTTTAAAGAAGAATGGACTACGAATGAGGAAACAGCATGAGAAAATATTCGTCTGGAGCGTGGCACTCAATTGATAGAAAACATGGATCATAGAAAAAACAGGCCTGGACAGATATGAGGTATTCAAAAACTGTTATAGTAAGTAGATGCTGAAGATCAAATGAATAGAGGAAATGAAAAATTAAAGAAGTACACAAAAGAATAAAAAAGGAGGGGACCACATGGAAGATTGTGCATGAAAGAAGAACCAGGGGAATCGGATACACTCTAAGGAAAAATTGTTTAGTGAAGAATATAGTTTCACAAACTTTGAGAGAAAAGTTTCGAGAGGATTGCCAAGATATAAATAGATAGACCAAATAAAGAGGATAATATGAAAATTAACGTCAAGAGAGAAAGATTACGTTCATTAAATAGGAAAGAATGCATTCAACCAATCTCAGGCAAATACGATTTCATAGAATATGCGACCTTACATCACAAATTTGCAGGAAGTACACATGTTTGAGATAAATTGGGAATAATGTTAAGAATTTTTAACAAATTCTTCAGTTATAATAGATTTTGTACGATATAAATTGAAAATGGTGTTCTCAGAAAGATTCTCTTTCCTCAAATAACTAATATTGCCCGTCTTCTGTTATATGATTTAATTTAACACAACCAGGGGATTATATTGCACTTTGTATTTTTGGAGAATTCTTGTATCCACCTGTACGACAGTTTATCTGTAGAATTCGGTCAGTGTTGCCTGTAATACATGGATATAAATTTTTGATAGCATGATTTTCAATTGGCCAATGTCAAACTCATGCAAGTAGTTTTCCATGATTCTGGTTCCCATACCATAAAATTCGAACATCGCATTATTTTGGGAATGTATTGGGATGTTGCAAAGTTCAAAACTCAAATTTTGGTATTTAAATGGTCTTATTTCTTTGGAGTAAAAACACACGAATGTGTTTCTCACCACCTTAGACATCAGCAGGAAGTTTGAAGGATTTTGCCTTAAGAAATTAAGGAAAAACGCTTTTATGTTTAAATTCTTTCAAAAATTTGAAAATCAACCTTATTTCCCGATCAACATCTCTCTCATTATTGTTACTCATTCATACCAGAATTATCGAAGAAATCTTCAAGATTGGATGGCCAGTGTCAGTAGGGGCCAACATTAACATGAAGAAACGTACACCTTTTTCAAGGGAGTAAATATGCACGCAACTCGCAACCTCGCGTTATCATTGACACTAAAGCTACCGCAAGAGTTCTCCTAGCAATCGCCGTTAGGACCATTTTTCTTGTTATTTTCAAAATTTAGCTTCAGCAAAACTTTGGTACCGTCAAAAAAATCTAAGGGTAAATATATCTTATAAATTTCCACGTTTCATCCTATGACGAATATATGTGATAAAAAACAGGGTCCTCTATGTTTCACTAATATGTCAACCATGATCTCAACACTTCAAGAGGCATTACAAAGGATCAAGCCCTTGATTTGCCATTGCGCCATTAATTTGCCTTGTGAAGTATTCAATGAGTTTCCAATATATCTTAATCTCTATGCTTCAAGAGATGAAATGCGCCAAATGAAGACATATAACTAGCTATATGTAATAATTTATTTCAACTACTGATTACGGGATTTATTTTTCCTGCTGTCTTGCGTGTTTGTTTATGATTTTTATGTACCGTGACCAACTCTCTTTGCCAACGGAAATGTAAAATTCCTATTGCAAATGAACAAGAAAATTCTATTCTAAATTCTAAGGCACTGAATTCTTGGTAGGCAAATAAAACAAGAATGGAAATAGTACAAAAATAACAATCGTTTAGAATGAACACTGATTTATTAATGAAATAATCTAATTTGTAAATTTTTAAAAGTATTTATAAATAATTCGCATTCGCAAAAAAATATTATATGAAATATTTCATCGAAAACTGAACGGCCGGGTGGAACAGAGTGAATAGGGCCGATGTTATTTGCCCTACACCATCCCTGAACGATATAAATTGCGCTCCACTATTGACCCTCCACTCCCTCTCTATTTCATCCTTTTCTCAGAGCCACACAAGGAATCTCAGAGACGTTCCGCAACCCACAGCTCTCTCCTCTTCCCCGTCGTCTCTCGAGGACCGCCTTCCGATACTCTTCCATCTCCGCTCTCCCTCCCTTGCCATATCTCCCCATTCCCACGAGCACACAAGCAGTTCAACTCAAAACGCACTCCCACCACCTCCACGCACTCGAATATTTCCATCTCTTTTCCTTTCTCATCTCTTATATTTGCATTTGACCACATCCCCCCCATGCAGAGGCCTTCTTTCCCACTGAAAGCAGTCCGAGTATCCCAGAGTTTCTACAAAGGAGGTTTGTATTCGATGCGAGGATGAATAGAAGACACTGTTTTGATTATTTTATATGCATTTAGCAACAGCGGCGGCGGCGGGTTTAATCCTTGCATGCTTCCTCAATGACGTGGTTTCTAGTCCCACCTGGCATGGTTTTTCTACCATCCAGGAAATGTTTAATGGAGTTCATACTTTGCCATCTGCAATGGAATCTGATGTAAATAGCGTCAAAGGCTATTTTCGGTTGCCCGACCTAGTCAATTTTGCGAGTTATAATGATGAAGGTCCATTCAAGATTCAAGATATGGCGTCAACTCGCTTTTCCGCATCTATTTAAGAACGGTTTTCTACTTAAATTAAATAAAATTGGCAATTTTCCTTAATTTTGACTATAATGCGACTGGTTTCGATATACTGCATCACCATTAGGTACCAAGTATTACTCATAGTCCAGTTTATATGTACAGAATTGCAACGGGGGGGATAGACGAGGTTGAGAAAGGGAGGGTTAAGAAGGGGAGGTTTCTTAGCCTCCCCTCTCCCCCTTGGAATTCTGTATATATACTGGACTATGAGTTACACTTGTTACCTGATGATGATGTAGTACATCGAAACCGGTTGCATTAAAATGTATATAGTGGACAATTGCCTATTTTCTTTAATTTAATTATGACATTCCATCAGATCACGTCTGATACAACTCTTTTTATAACGGTTTTTTACGTTAGGCAAGATTAGACCGTACGCTCTTTCCATTATCTGTACTATTTTTTTACCTAGACCGATTTCACCATTTCATTTTGCTGTATTTATCTAACAAAGATAAATGCGTAGGATATGTCGCCATTTAGGATTAACAGATGGATAAGTGTCTCTCAGGTATCCCACAGGGTAAGCAGGTCTATGTCTCCCGACAATTCGGAGAACGACTTGTTCTCCATCCTCAGGAGCTGAGAATCAGCAGCATACACAGCAGATACGCCGAGAAAATCGAAGATCATTCATAGCGTTAATAGATTTTAAGAGCAGAAAATTTGCTTGAAACCATTCAGGAAGCTACTAAAAGGACGTTTAGTGAGAAACCACCCTCTGTTACTCACCCATGGGGATTTTCTGTTTTTTTCCCTCCTGCTGCATCTTATGCCAGTGTTTTCATCACCCTCTACCCTTGCAAGCCTTACATGTCTTTTCGTGAGACGTGCATAAAGACGCGGGAAGGGATGACTTTTTTATTCCATTCTCTCAGCCCCTATTCCACCAAGGAACTTATTTCCCTCCGCGCTCGGCCTCTGCGCGGTTGGGAAAATCTCCGCAAGCCGCCATTTCTCCGTCGGCCACCCCGCAGGAATCCTATTCCCGCGGATTCCCTCGCTACCATCGCCGCGTCGTCATCGCTCACGTGTTTGCGGCGGCATGGTCCACCTTCCACACCCCAGCCCCTTCGGTTTTGTCGCACCCCGCGTCGGGCCGAGTTATCTCGTCGCCATTCCTTTCCACTCGCTCCAATTCATGAGCCACACACAATTTCTTTCCACTCCAGCCATCTGTTTCCGCTTTCCTTCTGGTTCCCCAACAAAATTATCACTCCCTCGTGAGATTGCTTTTCCCCCCGCAATTTCTTAGGTTTATCACTTAATTTGTACTTTCGCAACGAGATTGCGTCCGTGGAGTTTATTCTGAAGAATCATTCAACGGTATACGGGCAGTAAAACTAATTAGGAGAGCTAAATATTTCAACAAGCAGTGTTTTTCATACCAAATTGTGAAAAATATCTTTGCAAGAAGTTCAATTTTGTTTTGTATTTTGCGCCTATCTATATCGACAGGACTTCACTGAAATTACCGTGTATACAAGTCTATTCGACTGTAATATCGACTTGGGTTCGTCAGTGTCACTCGGGCGCCAGTACTCCGATGACGTTGGTGAGGATCACTTCATCTAGAACGCCCAGTTCCGCTCCAAGCTCAGTTTAAAATCTACCTCTGAAAAGCGGAAAATATATATCGGCTCTAAATAAGAACTTCGAGATTTTATTCATCATAATATCCTACATATCTTTATACACTGAAGAAACAATCAAACTGATAACGTAATTCCCAAAGTACCACAAACTTACGTAGTTTCTGTACATTTGTGAAGAAAAGTCACAATTAATATAAAAACTTAAGCGTTTAAGAAAAAGCAATTGGATTCAATCTCCTGCGGTTGAAAATTTACCTTTCCAAAGCAGCGATTGATGCCGAAGAGCGAAAAAAATCTTGAGGAAACAAGAAAAGCAAAGTAAGATAAATAGAATTTATAATAAATTCACTCAGCAACTGAGAATTAGAGCTTTATTCCAAAGCATGGTCCAAACATAATAAGCAAAATATGTACCCCAATATCATTTATAAATATTGAAGGCATTAATATTAGTAGATTTTGACCACTTTATTGTTTGTAAGCACAATTCTTCTGGAGGATTGGTCTTGGGTAAATGAATTTTATTACCTCTTGCCAGCCTTTCCCAGCTTATTTCTGCATCCTTAGGGTTTGGCATTAACCACTGACATGAAGTGATGGTCAGAACAGGCTGGGTATAGTGTGATAAACATTATACTCAGCAATAATTCTTTACAAAATGCTTAGTATGCTCTGACCTTAAATTCGTGTCAATAGGTATTCCATCTGGACGGACAAAATAGGAAATGATGAAGTGTAGGGAAGAGCAGAAGAGGAAAGGACCATATGAAATACCATAGAGAAATGAAGAACAATATGGATTTGACACACACTCAGAGGCACAATGAGTTTGTGAAGAACAAAGCAGAAGGCAAAATAGTAGGATAAGTACCACGACCCAGGAATAAGATAATGATTAAATAAAGAGGGAAGTACATAGGAAGAGATACTAGGAGGTAAGGGGAATAGCATTAGATAGGGAAGGGTACAGGGCTGCGGTCAATCAATCTTAGGATTGAACAACCGATAAATGAAGTTTTTCCATCAATGGAGTTGAGTGTAAATATTGTGGGGCAACAACTGAAGGCTCAGCTGAACAGAGAGCGCAAAATAGTATCACCTTTAAGAATTGGTGAGAAAGGTTTTCACTAAGATCAAACAAATTTATGCGAGAGAACTCCTACGGTTTCTTGTTTAAAAAGTAACAACCAGTGATAAATTACCAACAGAAGTGAAAATTAGGAAATAATTATTAGCTCAAATGGTAGGCATAATTGAGAAAAAATACCTAGTACTTTTCCACAGTTAAAAATTAAGCATGGCATGTTATGCCAACTTACGAAATCATCAGTTAAAAAATTCAGAGCAAAACCAAGGGAGCAAGTTATTATTCACTGAAGAATTTTTTTTTCAACTTTTTCAGGAAATGTCAAAACCTCAATGAAGTAAAGCCAATATTTGAAACTCTCATTTTCAGAGGCTCTACTGTTACGGCACGCAATGTAAATAGAACATCTATGACCTCATGCGCAGAGTTAGGGATAAGAATAGCCTTGGAATTACTTTATCCTAGTTATTTCTTACGGTTCCCAGCAGCCTTGTATAGAAAAAACTACAGTTTGGACGATAGTTACTAGCTTTATGCAATACTATCCAGTGAAATGATATCAATAGACATTGGCGCGAATTATGTAAATTATGATTTATCTTTCCAAATAGAATCGCGCAGTGAAATATGGTAGAGTGCCATTCTTTTTCAATCGCACTTAATACAAACTATTTTTTTAAAACGACTACTGATTTGCTCAAAATTCTCCTGGTAAGTAGAGCTTTCCAGATATTTTGGGCTAAGCCAATAGATTTACGAATTCTACGATTATTTCTCTTAGCTCTCCAACTCAGGTGGAGAATGGGAAACCTCTGTACAAGAATCTCCTTTTAAATGTTTGTTACATGTTCCTCCCTCAACATTTACAGAAAATCTTCCATATATAATGCATTTAACAATCATTTCCCACATTATATCATTATAATTTCGAGTAAGTGATAACCCAATGTATTTATTCTCAAAATGCAATCGATACTGCTGTAATATGTGTAGCGAAAACAAATTTCACAACAGACGACGAGTAGGAATGCATTAGAAATAAATTCGTCGGAATGATGATCTATATTTAGTTATGCGCCGATGGCATTTTTACAACACAAACTGAATGCATGGAAAAATCTTATCCCAAACATTTTATTATAAAAAAAGGAAAACACCCGATTTAGAACGTACGAAATGGTTTCGAATACGTTCAGAGGTAAATTTTAAAACGTCAGAAGATTATTTTTACCCTCGGGGATTTTCACAACCCTTTTTTGCTATTCTGTCACAAAAATTTCTAGGAGTGTAATGAACAAAGGTCTAAATGAATATAACTGTAGGGCAGAGCTGGATTGTGAGAGATATTAATGGACAAAAAATATTTTAATTGCTCCGGTTGGTTGCGTAAATTAGAGACTATCTGAAAGTATTCCTAACATACCGAAGGAAAAAAGTGGACTATTATTGAATGCATACTCTTTCTAGGGATATTTTTTGGTCTTTACAGAGGGATTCAAGAGCTACTGGGATTTTATGTAACAGAATAAATTGTAACTAGTCGTTCGGGAAAAATCCGACATTTAATTTTTCTCTACTGGGTAACAAAATTCCTAATAATGGGATTACATAATTGTAATTTTATAACTGCCATGAGACTCGCCTTTCACAGCTGACCTTTGTCTGACCATCTCGACCATTTTCTACCAAACAACGGCCTAATAATGCCACCGTTAATTATCCACCATTCATTGTTATTATGGTCATTATAACCATTCTCACCCATAATTGTACATCTTGGTTTCATTAGTTTTTTTTCATCATTAGTTTTCATCTTAGTTTCATTAGTAGCATCTTTAGTTTTTTTAGGATAAACTATGGCTTCCAATATATTGAGCATGAAATTACGCAATGACATCAATCAAGTAGGAATTCAATGCTAAGTTAGCACAAGAAGCAATCAATTACCCTCCCAACCCGTTGACTGCTTGAGTACAACAATGCTTCTTAAAATTCAAGATAACAATTTTCTTTTCCTCAATATGGATTTTATTTGGTGGTGTATTACAGCTTAACATCCATGTGCTCAATTGCAGACAAAGGAGAAACCTCATCAATAAATGGAGCATTAAAATGCATAAGAGCTCACTAAAATTTAGAAAATGTGGAATAAAATTTTTCTGTAGTTTATAAAAAGTCAACAACTCTGGTGAGCCGCAAGGTTGACCAATAACTATCTCCAACTTACTTATCCCAAATTTAAGGCCATGTTACCCACTTATCCCCCATGTGAGACAACCTCAGATCCTTACAATCAGATATTTTCATTCACGTTTGGAATCATGCATATAGTTAAAAATATAAGAGAGGTTTCATTTCCCCATAGTGTAAAACCAGATTTTAGAAGTTTCATAACGATAGACACTAAATCAGTGGAAAATATCATTTTTGTCGAATATTAACTAGGGTGTTTTGGGATTACAGTAAGAGCGAATAAACACCAAGTGTTTCTTTAAAAAGTGATACCTTCGATTAAATGTAGGAGAAGAATCAAATTTTTAATAATTTAGCATACAGAAAGGCGCTCTGCCTCGGTGGTAAACCTACAAAGAATGTAAGAAATTAGACACTAACTTAGTGTGAATTCTGAAGAGAAAGAACACTTGTAAACTGGCACACTTGATTGACAACCGGCTATGGTTTCGGCACGCTATGAGATCATTCCAGCTGATGGTGTAACGTGCAATATCATAGTCGGTTTTCAAAAATGTGGAAGTGTATGCGATATTTTTCTTCTGAAAGTGCAGACACAAACAAAGATTATTAGTGGGACAAACATTTAAATAAATGATAACCCGTAAGATATCAGTAATAATTAAAACCCAGCATAAGACATTTGCCTGGACTGAGAATCGAACCCAGAACCCTCGATTTCTCACCGAGGACTATAGAAAAATCGAGAGATAATTAATTGAAGGGATCTTGCGGGAATATTTCGACCTATTTAAGCTAATATTATCCAGAGCACTCGGCGTAAAATTGAGGGATCTGATTTCGATTCCCAGGCCAGACTAATGTATTTTTCTCTATGAATTTCGCACAATTTTTAGAGGCTCACCACCCTCTACAAACGCCTTACGTAATATTTGAACGGCCAATTACCAATTAATTCCCTCAGATGACCGAATTTTTCTCCCAAGTGTTTCAATGAAAACAAATCTCAATTAATTTCATGCTTTGTGGACAGCACAAATTTTGCTCTCTCGACCTCCCTCACGCGCATTCACGTGATGACATTACAAAAATTGAAAAGCGCCTTTGGAGAAACAAGAGGTAACCCGAGAAACTCACTCACCACTCACAATATTCCTCTCTCTCTCTCAATTTCAAAACGGCAAGCATCGCACAGAACCGCAAGCGCGTCGAGTCATTATCTCAAAACACGATCAAACGCCATCATCCACATCCGCCCTCACGAAAACCCCTCCCTCCACTAATTTCCTCTCAACCGCGCTGCCTCCGCAGTCCAAATACAGAAAAGGGGGACGCCTCGTCGCCTTCGGATGTTTTTTTCCTTCTCGGAATAAAAACCTTGAGAGAGATATCCCTCCCAGCCGTCTTGCCTCAATATTAGTCCTCTTGCTCGGCGCGAGCCATCCTCCCCCATTCCCCCCCAAGCTTTCTCATCAAATCAACCCAGAGAACCCATTTCCTCACTCTCATTTTCCATCCAGCACACCATAATTTCCTCCCCTCATTCAAACGACTGTATTTGATATCGGCCGCGAGATTAATTAAAACTCTTAGATGACAAACTTCCCCCATGTTCCCCTTCTCCACCCGCGGGGAAGATTTCGGGACGGTCTACCGATCGTGTTCTCTGAATTTTTGGCCTTAAAATGGAGGGAAGGATAATGTTGCTTTGCAGCATCCTTTATTCATGACTTTTTTTATATTTTACCTCAAGCGTTATTGAGAATAAAATTCATTTCTACGAAATGAATAAAAGGGAGAATGAGATGATACCGTGATACAATGATACTGATTGGGAGCACTTTCCTAGCTAACTAGATCATTAGAAATTTGAAATCAGATTGGAGAGGCGGTTGATGCTCCTAAGTAGCGCCACGTTATTCCAGTATGCGTCCACCTACAACGGCATGACCACTGGATGAGAATATGAATGTAAATGATCTAAGCGAAAATTCCTAGATACAATTTAGGCTTTTAATATAATGCTGCACTAAATATTAATTTAATAAATAAAATTATATTAATAATAAGGGCTTGCTGCTGGAGAATATCCAGTGCATTCCGTCCTGCGGGGCACAGCCGGAGTCACTTGCAGCTCGCATGCAGAAGGCCGTATTACTTGGGTTCCTCCGTCTACTCCGTATGCACGACCCAAAATCCGACGGATGTCGGAATTGGCTGCGATAACTGCCCAACCCCTCTCGAGTGCTCGGCCATTATGACGACAATGAAACCTGAGGCTTGCCGAGGACTCCAAGGGGAAAGTTACAAATGTAACAATAAAATAATAATTTTATCTAAAACCTGGGATCTCGTCTCTCTCTCTCTCTCTCTCTATATATTTTTTTTAAATATTTATATATATATATAAATATATTGTAAATAAAATACAATTATGTTAATTATAAATATTTTTTTAGTAATGAATATAATCTCGGAACGATAATATAGTTGAAGTTGTATCAAAATGCATAATCAATTCGCTTTGAATGTAAAATAGTATTATTGCAAAAATTCATAAATAAGACTTAAGACCCTAAATTCACCCTCAATTGCATATGATACTAGAATATACCTTGGGAGGTTTTGCTTAAACGAGGAACTTGATTGAAATAATTTAAAAGGAGATGGGAGTTTTTGATTTGATCATTCATCTACTTAAAATTAGAATGCTACTTTTTAGATTCCGGTCTTTTAAATATTGTTGTATATACAATGTTGTGGATATTGGAAAAGGAAATTGAATGAATAGCATCAATTGCAAGCAGTAAATATATTCCAATAAAATTCAAAAAATACCCATATCCATAGTGAGAGCATTAAATAATATGAAATATAGGTAACCATCGCTTTTACTACTACGCTATTTGGGAATAAATGAAATTGGTATTAGACAAAATATTTTTTCACAATTATTTTGCATGCATATTTTTTCAAATAAATCATAAAAAGCGTTTCTCTTGTAGGGGAGCTTATCACATAACGTTAAAGAGTCCAAAAATATAACTATATTTCCAATTGAAAATATTTATACTGTGCACTTTCGGAAAGAAGATGACATTTTACAATAAGAGTAAGATGTTTACTTCACCAAACACAACCCCAGCTGTCACTCAACAATGAAGCGTGACCATGATAGAGGGGATGAGACATGAAAGAGTGCTCTTTAGGTGAATCAAACTACTATTGGCACGAGTAACCATCATCAGTATTAGTCAGTAACAGTAACTATAGATGCTCGAGATGAAATTCATAATGGAGAATGGGCATCTTTCGTAAAAAAATTATATTTGCCGTCTCGGGCTTCACTCACTCAAAATGCTGAAACTTATCATTTGTCCAAACTGATGGCAAAATAGTCCAGAGATTCTAGACAGAAAGATTCTAGAGAGAGACTCTAAACAGTTTTTGATGGACAGACATGCTAGACCAGAAAAAAATTGTAAAACTGTCCGATATGACGAAAGTAAGATTCGATAATGTATCATCACTTTCATGCCACTGCTGGTGACACACGCGTCATTACGGAACATATAATCCGAAAGGGAAAGGAATAAACTTACACTGAACACTGAAAGGAATAAACATACACAACATCAAGCATTGTTTTTGAATTCTCCACCTGCGTCCATGGTAATGACGTTATCCGCCTTTCTCTCTCTACAACTACGCCATCAAGCCTGCCTAAATCACTCCGCGACGAAAAGAGGAAGCAATCAAACAATTCGAAAAAAACTAGTAAAGAAATTATCTTCGGCCTTGAAGAAGCTTAAATACCCTACACCACTTTCAATTTTGTTTAAAAAAAAGGCGTGGTTATGGTCCGATCCAACTCATTTGAGAACCGTGCCTTCTGTGTACTAATAGAGGCTTATGACCCAAACTTCAGCTCGATATCTCATTTTTTCCGGTAGTTATTGTGTGAAGAGACAGGCAGACAGACGGAAAGACAGACAGACAGACAGACAGACGGACAGGCAGACGGACATAGCTAGATGGACTCGTGAGGTGATGCTGATCATATCTATATATACTTTTCCATATCTGCCACGCCTCCTTCAATGCGTTACATTTATGCTGTGACAAAATCAATACACCCTACCCACGTAGTGGTCTAGGGTACAATAAATCTAAAATTGTGAGCGTAATTCAACCGAAAACCTCGAAAAATGTTGGGGTTAAGGTCGAAAAACACCTCCAGCTAATCAAAAGTCAAATGATGTGAACTATGTAGATGGAAGAGGAGGATGCTGTTGACGCCAGGAAATGATAATGACAGCTGTTGAGAGACAGCGATCATTTCGAAATACAACTGGCCTTGAGGATGTAGCTGATGAGTAAAAGTACATGTAAAGAGGGAGTTTACGAGTACAAAAAAACGTGGGAATACGACATCACAGGTCACTTGAGTCACCTAACACGAAATTCTTAATAAAATAAGTATAATTGAGAATTTTCTATTCATCCTACCGCACATTCACTCGTATCTGCTCTGTAGTTTTTTCTCATCATTTTTCATTCAGTCCTAAGATTGGTTGATTGCAGCCCTCTACCCTTCCCTCCACCCTTCCCCATTATTTGGTCTATGAACTTATTCCTGGGTCTTCCTCCTGGGACCATTCCTCTATTTTGTCATCAGTTATGTTCTTCACAAACCAATTGTCCCTCAGAGAGTGTCCAATCCATATTGTTCATTTTTCTATAGTGTTCCATATGGTCCTTTTCTCTTTTACTCTTCTGTTCAACTCATCATTTCTTATTTTATCCATCCATTTTATCTTCAGTATCCTCCTTCAGTACCAGGTTTCGAATGTTTCTAGTCTTCTCTGGTCACCTTTTCTAATGGTCCATGCTTCCGACCCATAGAGTGCTACACTACAAACGAATGTTTTCTCATACTGTTTCCTGGTTTGTAGTCCTATCTTCTTTGAGCACAAAAGTTGTCCTTTTCCCAATCGATAGGAAAAAAAAGTGCAGAATGATATTTGATGATGCTGAACGGTTTCGAGCGGAGACAATTATGTAGTGATTCTCCTTTAATCATTAGGCACGTACTACAAGGATACCAAAGTACGAGACTGGTTGAGAATCATTAAATCACCGGACTATGTGTCTGAAACTCATCTATAGCGTTGTAATAACTTCGATAAACCCCCTTCCCGTGACAAAATGTATCATCGGAGGACAAAAAGTATATTCGGCTTTGCTAAACATTAAGCAACCCTTCGATCACCATAATTGAAGAGAAAATGGAAGAGTAAGCTTTTTATTTGGATAATATCTTCAAATTTAGATCAAATTTGGTCTCATTGATTTATTTTGATGCCTATAGGTAGCACAGTATGAAAGGAGAAAATTCTAAATAAACGAGCTGCATCACTACTATATATTCGACCGGCTTTCAAATATCCGACTTAGAGCACCTTTAATCGGAGGAACGGACAGCATAGAGGTATATTAGAGGCTAATTGACCACAGATTCAAAGGAGACGGGTAGCGGGACTATGCTCTTGGAAAAAATATCTACTACAGCTTCCAGAATTGAAGGTCGAACCTCTTAGACTTCGAGAATGTTCGCGGGAGGGTGAATGTGGGAGAAGTTGAGAGTCTTGGAAGATGTGAAGGATAGATACAGGCAGCTGGAAGGTGGTAAGGCAGCGGACCCATTCAAATGGATGAAAGCAGCTTGCACCAAACATTGATACTATTGAAAGATTTGACAGACCTTTCATATGCCGGGTGGATGTGCTCCACCCAGGCTCACTTTGGAGTGGAGTTCGAAACAAGTCATCTCATGCATATCCGATTTAAGGGGTGAGGCGCAGGTGTCGGAGGCAAAACTATGAACTACCCGGTGCGACACAGGCCGCCGGGCGTCAAAAAGTATTCGAAGTCTAAATTAAAGAAGAAGCTAAATAAAAAGAGAAATTTGAAGCCATTTAAATACGACGGAGCCATTTAAAAAACGACCTGACATAGCATTTTACATCGCTAACTAGAATTTTGTCGAAGCGCAGGTGGTCCAATTCCGCTATTTTTTTATAATTAAGTAACACCGACAAGTAGCAGATGATACAGCAGTAGTAGCAAAGTTCCCATTTTCATCCAAAAACAAGAAAAAGTTACAATGGCGTTTCCCCATGTTACATAAAAATGTAGTAGGAAATATACTAAGAAAAAAATGGCTTAATCACTTGTTTGTAAGATCAAGCAATATTTTCACAAAAATGAAAATGCTAAATGTACCAATTCAGAGAATAAACCAAGAGAATAGATCTTGCAAAATTCGAAATGTCGTGGTTTATGGTTGGTAAATAACATTTTAATTGAAAATGGCATCAGCATCTGGCTGTGAGTTAACTTTAAAGAATAGTAAAAATAGTTATCCACATAACTTTGGAGAGGGTAAAGCAAATGAAACTTCAATGTTTATTTCTACGTCATTTGTATAGGTCCCGAGGTTCAGATAGTGATAAGATATGATAACAGTGAAACTGCAGTGATTGACAGATGCACTCGAGCATTATTGCACTACCATGAGGATTCTACTCCTACCATTCCCTCGAATATGCATGTAAATGTGTATACACTGAAGCTCTTCATGCGCATACATTGATTTTTCCTCATGGATAAAACGTGCCATGATGGAAGTAATTTTTGCATGGTTCCTGGAAAATTTTGTAAATAAAATGGAACAGAAGATGGCTTGCTACCTGAGATTATTTACACGGTAATCGCCCAAAAAAACGAAAGTTTAAAACAATTTGTCTTCATTTGTTCCTCCGTGATACGAACGTAAATATGCAAAAACTAAAATAAAACACAGATTACCCCAAAATGTGCATTGAATGAAAAAATAGAAATCAAGGATCCCGCAGAAAAAATATTTTACGAAAACACAGGCAGACAAGGACTAAAGTCCTATTTTTTGAACACCGAACATTTCGTTTCGCCTATTTTTCAAAAAAAGTCCATTCCATTGACACGCTCATACAATGGAATGTGTTCCTTTTCGTTGAGCCGGCACAAAAAAAACATCCTCACAGGTTATTTCAAGAGATAATTTAGCTGTCACACTTCATTCAATAATTCGTTGTGTTGAGTAGTTCTAAGGGGCACGGTAATTGGAATGCGAACCCGTCGGCACAACATCCAAAGTCACCATGAACAGATGAATCAATGTGATTGCCAAACTCATGCTGCGAGGGCGATGAATAGCAATGGATTACAATAGCAGTGGGACAGTTATCTATCTAGAGGGTCCCATTCTCGAAACAAATGAATCGGAATGGATACAAATCAACAAAGGTAGCAACAGGAGTTTTGATTATATTCCTTAACAATTTCAAGAAAAAAATGGAAATTTTACTTTACATAAAAATCAACTCTATTTCATGCCGGTATATATACTAGAGTGAAAATGGTAACGAAGTTTTGAATACACAGATCTGTCGGTGAAAAACCTACCACATCGTTCATTACCTTGTTTCTTTCGATACCTTGGTCTTACTCTTTCTCCTAACTTTACATGGGATAAGCATGTCTCAAAAATCTGCAATAAGGGAAATAAAAACCTCTAAGCACTTAAACTCCAAAAGGAAAATTTACCTGTTTCTACCAGAGCAATACTTATAATGTCTCTGATATTTCCAATACTTGCATTTTCTCTGATATTTCCAAGTATGGATTCCTGTAAATTAGTCTACAGTGATTTAATTAACGTCCATGACATGCGCCTTAAGCAACAAATTAACTGCTGCGTCAGATTTATATTTGATCTTCGTAGAGACGATCATGTGACCAAATACTTTGTTGACCTCAAGAGGCTACCTCTCGAATCCCCAAGGAAATACTTCTTGGGGTCTTTCCTTTTTTCCCTCTTCCAAAATCAAGCGCCTGATTACCTTGACAATTTACTTACCTACAGGAAAAGTGTTTCCCATAGATTAACCCAATTTGACCTTATTCACATCCCCCAAGCCCGTACCAACCTCTACCTAAACTCCTTCCTTATCACCGCTTCTAAGTTTGGGAATAAATTAATTTCTCACGTTCAATCTTCCTCTTCATTGGAATCATTTTAAAATAAATTTTACTTGTATTTAAAACCTCTAGACTGAATCTTGTTGAGTTGACTAATCTGAATTTGTTTAAATATTCTTGTTATATTGTTATATTATGGTTTTCCTTTACTATTGTACTATTTTGTGAGCAGAATGTGAAATTTTAACACAGTCATTCGTTCTAATGGGTTAACACAGAGCACAAATAAATCATTCATTCATTCATTCATCGTCTCACAAACATTTGTGTGCTTCACTTCGGCTGCATTTTCACAGGAAGGAACAAAGCAGGCAATGATGCATGATGTTGCTTTGTCGACAAATTACTCTACGTGCAAGGGAGGCTCCCATTCATTACTAAAACCTAAAATTGAGTTTCCTTTCCATTAGCGCCGAAATTTCATAAGTGACCGCGGTGACAGAGGGAATGATTAAAGCAGTTTGGGTAGCACGGGAAGAACTTCATGAAAACTTCCGACCTAAACCAAGCCCGCTGGCTTAAACATGAGGAACTCCGGCTGCCACATCCTCTCACCCGGCCGTTTTATTGAATATATAGCGATGAGGACGGAAAACGCGGGGAGGTGGGGAAGTATGCACTGGGGAAGAGACACGAAGCATCATCATCTAGGAGGGCGAAATAAAGGGGTTGGAAGGGAAAAGGGAGGTTCTAATAAAGACAGGACAGACAGGATACTGTGTAGTAGCCGGTGTGAAGTAATAAAAGGAAAGAAAAACAACTCACAACAAGACTTTCGATATTGCAATTTTTTTAAGGTTTTGCTCCATCAATATGCCTTTAGCCGTGTTTCCATCCTTTATACTTTCCTTTAATAATGTTTACCTTTGGAAATATTCCCAATGAATAAAAGTAATTTCTGAACGACATTTAATCGACATAACGAGTATAGCATACTGATGGGAACAAATATCCGGGAACAATCCTGAGAAAGCAGTACTTTGATGTTGACGTAATATTGTATAGTCGATTCGTTTTGATTCATGTATTTTCGACCAAGAGATTAATTTTAAGGACTAGTAAATAAGAGCTTGGTATTTCCGAGCAAGGGGGGTTAAATATATGTGTGAATTGTAGTTTATTAACAGGCAAAGGTTATAATCCTTGGAAACTCTTAATTTTGAGCCTTATAGGCAAACTAAGAGGATAATTATTTCATTCCTAACTTGAATTACTAGGCCAATGACTTATGGGCATTTATCCTACCATTATTTAGTAGTCTTAAATATATCTCTCCTTCAACGCCAATGAATCAACTGATTGTGATAGAAAAAATATATTTACGTTACGGTAGTTAAACAAAATAAATAATACCAAAAAAATGGCACGTAAATATAAATAAACCTACTCCTTAGTTATCATCAATTACACCTTAATCGTAAATAAGTTGTACGTAATATAGCTAGAATAAAAAGGAGACTATGATATGAAGGTGGCTACTTGGAAATTATCAGTAAAAGCTTTAATTGTCTCCCGCTGCAAATATCCTATTGAGAACGTAGCCGTAAAAGTAATTAGGATATATAACATGTTAAAGGCCAAAGCTTTTCAAAGTAAACAAAAAGACGAAACTAAATTTTCGATGATTAATTCCCGCCTGCTTTTCGAAAAAAAGAACAAATTCATCATTCCAAAATCACGAAATTTCATAGAGAAAGGTTATACCGATAGTATTTGTGTAGGATGTGATATATACTTGGATAAATAACTTTCTCCGCAGACAACCGGCTGTATCACGGGTGCATGAATAAAAAAATATATAAATGATTACCATTCTTGAAGTCAAAATGCGACAGTTCCAAACTATGGCACTTCAGGCGGCTCCTACGGCTGGAAAAATGTGGCATTAAAAAAATTATGGAATAATCTTCATAATTTGTAGTTTTAATTTTTTTAAAATGCAATTGAACTAAACAGAAAAACCAGGATTGTTTTAAACTAAATATATAAAATAATCAATTCAGAATTTGTTTTGACTGGAATAGTCAGGCTAGAGCCGACTTCAATGCGCCCTTACAACCCCCGTATGGGAGGGTGGGCGGCGGAGCTTGCATTAAGGAGCTCATTGTTCACGACGAGCCGTTAATAATGGGGAGAAATGCGCTCTCCTGCGAACGGAGATGATGCCGCAACAGAGGTCAGAGAGGGAGGGGAGATCGGGTTTGTAGTCCTCGCACTGAGCCGCCTGGCGGTGGCATTTTTAAAATGAGAATCGCTCCCTCTCTCCTTCTCCCACTTATATAGAACAGCCGGAGTTTGACATTTATAAGTGTGTTTTGACACGTAATGGGTCACCGAATCTATCTTCTTGCTAGTCTACTAATTTGAAAATAAATTGGCAAATTCATTGGGGCTAGACATGACACGCTTACTGTCTTACCATCGTTACAAATGGAATAACTTTTAAGTACAGCATCCTGATTTATCTTAATTTAGATTAGATGAACAGTCTTCAACAATTCAAATAGATAATGATCGAAAAGTTACATTGACACCAAACTCATTAAAGCAATTTGACTGGAATTTAAAAGTTAATGTCAATTTTTATTTTTTTATGTTTATGGCCAGTAATTCATAATTGATCGTGCCTAATCAGAGAATCTTCCGACATCCATAGGGTTACAGAAACTCATTCGCTGAATTTTGTATATGTATAATATTTGAGGTAGCTATTTATAATTTTTACAAGAACAATTATTACACAATACGAAGTATAACCTCATTCTCAACTATAGAAAACACCTCAGTTGGAGTGAAAACCATTTAGAGTCAAACTGTGATACAGATAAATATTAAACTAAAAAAGGGCTAAAGCATTAGTACAATTTACAGTGTTTATGATTCCATTTCAATGAAAGCTTGCAAATAAGGGCCGGAAACGCAACTACCATTACAAAATTCCATTTAAAGAACAGCCATTAAGTCGAAATGCCATGCCGGCAATAAGTATTTACTTCTTTAGAACAAAATGGCGAACAAAAATATCTGGTAAGTATTTTTCTGTGAATAAATTCGCTGGCTACAAGGAAGAAATGTATCCCGGAGTAGAATTTTGTAAGCAGCAACTTTCATGTTTGCTCCCACTCTAGAGGGCAACTATTCCACATGACTTGCCGACATCCGAATGCATTTTGATTAAAAAGGATGCCCTTGCTGAACGGCGAATCTGTTAAAAATTAAGCATTCTGTGAGAAAGATACTAATGAAATATTTAAATGATACGTACACTTTTTAATAATCACTTTTCAGTCGACGACCTGTACAAAGCTACCGAATTTATATCTTCCACAGTAAATATACTTGGGATTTACTCTCTCGATGCATACGTTGTAGCTACGCAATATCACACGCTTATGCACTTCCACTTTATCTTTAATAATCTCATCTTCACCATGAGAGTTGTCGGAAAAAGGAATATTTTTTAAGCAAAAGGGCCATGACATTTTCACCTTCTATTGGTATAAGTTAGAAATTGAATGTTTTACTTGCCGTCATCACAGAGTTTGATTCGTTTTACATCTCCAAACCACTCTTTTGATAGTAACCAGTTTAATTTCTCGTCAAGTTTTCATTTGAAATTTCCTCAATATTTGCATCGTGCATTTCATCTCACTTCTCCCTTAGTACTCTGGTCGACTCGATCAATCTTCCCATGTTGTAATTAGGTGTTACTATGATGAAAAACCTGAACAATAAGTTGCCGCTTCTACATCTTACAATTCTGTGTCAGCTGTGTAAAGGGTATTATTTACAAAATGGGCTAAAATGAGTCATTATTTTTGTAAGGCTCTAATAATGAAAAACTCTGGATGGCTCAGAGATCTCTGTACCATCCATTACTTTATTTTTCTAACAAGTCTAAAACAATAACTTCGTAAAATCCAGTAGCCTTTCATTTTTATAACCTGCCAAAAATGATAACTCATTTTTGTCAAATTTGTACTGAATACCCTTTACACAGCTGACCCCAAATTTTCACATTTTTTCGAGGCAATTGCCCTCATTTAAAGCGCGAGGTTAACATGAATCCTAAGATGACGTAACGGTAACTGAATGCTAACGGATAATTTAATTTTATGAATTTTATTAGACTCTCGTATTGTTTAAGTGAGTTTTATCGATGAGAGAACTTACTATCCACCTTATCATTAAAAATTGTACACCAGTTGCATACTTTCATTTAAAATGTACTTTAAAAGGTTAAGTACCGAATCCATCTATTTCGTGATACACAGACCCTTATCGCGAGTTTATGATTGATCATTATGCAATGATCCGTACGGTAGGCGGACAGAAGTTCGTCATTACCAAAGTCTCCTCCAAACAGCAGTCTAATTAAATGATCTTTAGGTCCCTATTGCCGCGAATTGAAGGCACAGTTCCCTCCAATTTACAGTCCGGCAGCGTGAAATGTGATTTGCGAGCACTGAACCGCCCCGCAACATAAACGGAATCCATTGCTTGATAAACAGAAGGGCTGGAGAGATTCTGCGTTCACAAGCGAGACGCCTTGTATACGCAAACTGGGAAAATCATTGGGCGAGATAGGTGTGAACTCGGGCGAGTGTTTTGCTTTCTCTGAAAAAAATCTGAGTAAACCATCATTTTGATCACGAGCTAAAAATTTCATTCTGAGAATAATTTTCGACCCAATCAATTATATTCAGTTTTTTACTCATACATGCATACTCGTGCTTCATGAATAGGTTTGCTCATTACTTGCCACTTGATGGAATTAAACCTGGGCTCTCAAAATAGGATGCCAGGACTTAAACCGACGCAGCAATCCGCTCTTGCGTCGGAAATTAATCATTTTGAGGACATTTTTGACCCAATCAAATATGTTCAATTATTTTACTCATACGCGTTTCACGAATACATTTGTTTATTACTTCCTTAGTTGGTTACATTGCTTGTTCTACGAGATCGACAAATGGGGTCCTTTTCGTCATTTGGGTTTGGTGGGTTGCTCGGTGAGGGCAAATAAGGGACCGAAAAGAAAAGTGGAGAGACACCCGGAGTCGAAATAAGCATGTTCGCACAGTTCATCTACTTACCCAGCCCATTAATTTCACCCTTCCTATCATTTTGTCCTTCGGACGGAGTATTACACTTCTATTTGCACGAATGCCAAAAAGGGATAGTGATTCGAGTGAAATTATCTGCCTCTGGTAGGAATAAAACCTGGGGTCTCAGAATAGGATGCCAGGACTAAAGCCAAAGATGCAGCCCGTTCTTCCTCTCTAGATCTATCTCACTGTCCTGCAATGGTTTCATTGTCGCCGTCATGTATTGCTTTTTAGGATAACTTTTGCATCCTGAATCAGGATCTGATGTTAATTATCCCACATCACATTACCTTTAAATCTTATATCAAATTTTTTCATCTCATGCACTAATGCACTTCTTACCTTCTTAGGAAGAATGTTGCTTTAATTAAGATTTCCAGATTCATTTAATGATGCCTCATCCTGCAGCCATCTGGCAACCCAGTATAATTATGCTCAAAGTCTACAGTTGGCAAAACAGCAGATTTTGTTGTTGTACTTTGTCCGCCACAGTCAGAGTTGTGCTTGGCTTGCTAGTGAAAAGAGATTTTTGTCTTCATAAGTGTTCTATATATGAGTGACATACCGTGTTAATCTTTTTATTGAACTTAAATCAACACGCCACTTCGTGACTGCATGAACAATCCAGATACCTTCTGGTATGTGTGTGGAAGTTTCGTGCCGATAAGGCAATGGTGCAAAATCTCAGGGTTCGTGAGGAAGGCCTACTATGCCCACTTTGGCATCAAACTGGGAGGCCAAGACAAGTCGTGGGCACCACATACTGCTTGTAGACGTCATACCTATATATGGATCAGTTACGACAATGGGTGAACAGTAGGCAAACAGCATTGCCATTCGGAATTCCAATGGTGTGGCGAGAATCTAGAGGCCACAGTACTCACTTCTACTTCAGTTCTGTGAATGTGAAGGGATTTAACAGCAGGAAGAAAAGTAACATTGTTTATCCAAGCAATATTCCATCCGCAATTTTACGCGTTCATCATGGCCCTGATATACCAGTACCACAGCGTACGGAACATTTACAGGATCGTCCCTCATCTGAATCTGACGCAGAAATGGCCGGCCCCGCCTCTCACTCGCCTGAAGGTGTTGAAAAAGAACCGAAAATTTTCTAGCAAAGTGCATTAAATGACTTTGTTCGAGAAATTGCCCTTACAAGGGAATCTGCCGACGTACTCGGGATCTAGACTTCGTGAAAGGAACATGTTGGGACCAGAGACGACATACTATTGGTACAGACATAGTGAACAAGAATTTACACTCTTCTTTTCTGAAGAGGGAACTTTGGTTTTCGGCAACAACATTTCGGAGGCTATGCTGAAACTAGGAGTACCACAGTATGATCCTTTCCACAGAAGACTTTTTATTGATGCCTTCAAGCGTAGTTTGAAGTGCGTCCTTCTCCACAATGAAAACAAACTTGCATCCGTTCCCGTTGCTTATTCAGTGAGAAAATTTGAATAACATGCGGAAATCTTGAGACGATGTTGTGTAAACTGAAGTACCAGGAAAACAAGTGGCAAGTGTGTGGTGATTTGAAAGTGATAGATATTCTGTTAGGTTTACGAACAGGTTACTCAAAGCACCCCTGCATTCTGTGCCAGTGGGACAGTCGAGGAATGCTACATCACTGGACCCAAAAAGAATGGCCTCGTAGACAGTGGATTGTAGGCTCGAAAAATATAAAACAAATAACACTTGTGGATAAGTCCGACGTACTGTTACCTCCGCTTCATATCAAACTAGGCCTCATGAAGCAATTCGTTAAGGCTCTAAACAATGAAGGTGAATGCTTTCAGGACCATTTGTCATCAATTCCCAGGTATAAGTAATGCCAAAATCAAAGAAGGTATCTTCTCAGGTCTAGATATCAGAAAACTTCTTTCTGATGCTAACTTTGAAGATGTTATGTGCGCTGCAGAACAATCGGCATGGAAAACATTATTGGATGTGGTTAATAACTTTCTTGCTAACCCAGAGGATTCAGACTACTAACAAGTTGTGAATTGAATGCTTGTTTCTGTCTAAGATTTAGGCTGCAAAATGAGCATAAAAATGTAAATATTACATTCACATTTGGTCCCAAGAACCTAGGATTGCTGAGCGAAGAGCAAGAACAAAGATTTCACCAGGATCTAAAAGAAATGGAACGCAGTTATTAAGGGAAATAGAACCAAATTATGCTGGAAGATTACTCCTGGTTACTAAATATAGAATATACAACTACACCTTACACGCGAAAAGCAAAGCAAAAAAGTTTCTTAAACTAAGTCAAGACATTATAAAATAGAAACCGTGGACTTACCATTCTCAATACGTTATGAGGCTTTATCTATTTATCATACATCTTAGTTCATTTGGCTGTGGTTTTCTTATACATTATATATTATGCTCATAAGTATAACAGTATAATAGAGAAGTGTTCAGTTGAGTGAAAATAATAAGAAAGAAGCATTCCTTGCGTGTGATTAAAAAAATCTTGCATGTGCGCGTGCTTCGTATTTCTCACATTTTCATTTTGATTTTGCAAAAAAAAACCTGATGTGATAGAGAAAAACTGACTTCAGTTACGGAATCAGCATGCCAGAAATATAAAATATCACTATTTAAACATTATGCAATGATCGGAAAGTTTAAACCTGCAGGTCAGTGTCATTAGTTACTGGGATACGAAATCTTTTGCGCCAGTGCGGATAGCTTAATAAGTTGATTGGTGTAGAAATATTTTGGAAATGAGGTAGTGGTGAAGAGAAATCTAGTATCGGCAGAGTTATTTTCAAGCACATTATTGCAAATTATCCACCCTTATGCGGCTTGTCCGGGTGAAATAGCATTTAGCTTTAAACGGCCTCTACGTAGAACTCTGGTCGGGATCTGGATACTGGTGAGAAATCTCCGCCGGTCTGAAGAAAAGAACTAGAGCTGATTTAATTTCGTCGCAAACGTATGAGCAGCTATCGGAAACTTGGAGCTAAGTTAAAGAAGAAGATTCTAAAACAAGACTAATGAGCCAAATACACTGAAATAAAGTCACTCTTTCTTTCGAATTACAACTTCCTTGGCTTTCTCCGTCATATGATTCCTTAAGATCCTCTTGCCAACCCTTACTCTTCACACTTGAAAATATTTTTTAATACGTCTTAGACCATCCCCATCAGTTAGAATTCGTTCAAAACTCTGCATTTAAGACTCTGTTATCTTATGCCCTAGCCAGCTTATTAATTCTACTCTAATAAAAACGCAAGCCTGTAAACGCATGATACAAACCTAAAACAAGCTCCCAGTAAAAAAGACAATGAGCTCCTCGGCAATACAAAATGTTTGTAGATCAGCTTAGAAAATGATTTGCGATCGGATGTAAATGGATTTAAACATTAACAAATAAAGAAAGAATGATGGATGAGATCCAGCCCTCAAAAACAAACAAATTCCTATTATTTGAGGGTAACAAATTCGTATTATTTGCAGCCAAGGTTCAAATCCCTGCAAAGGAGGATATTTTTCAGAGGAAAGCCGATCCCTACTTGAGTATCTAGCGAATATCACTTCAGGTGTTCCATCCGTCGGATGAGACGTTATACCGTGGTCTTCTTGGCGCCATTCGATTAGAGCAGGCTAATGCCGACATCTGGTTTCTATCCACCCTTCCTCCCTAACCTTTCCCTTGTGGCGCAAATGACCATAGGTGTCGGTCACCTCCCCATAATCCAATCAAATCACTTCCCGTAAGGACACTCATAACTTAGATGTTCCCAGCCATGGGGAAATTTCATCCTTGTGGGCTTCAAAGGGTGTTTAGAGAGGGAAACAGGACCACTATTGAGGGAAATTAGTTTATCTATAGGTTATACTCTATAATTATTGAAACTTTGTAGTTACTTCACATTAATTCTGTGCCGTTTATTAAAAGTTATTAAACGCAAAAGGTTAAAATCTATTCTTATTAAACATGCAGATTCTTTTCATATTTGGAATTAAATTTCCATTTAATAATGTATATTTATAAAATATAGAGGGATCGAGTAAAACATGCCGAGAACCACTGTACTAAAACGTGTCAGGTGTGCCGTTATAAACCCTTCTAAACACTACCTCCGCTTCTCTGGGTGTTATTTGTCCTGATGATATCTCACTTCCGAGGATTTAAAGCGCACCCCACTTAGTGCCAAACCCCTTGTGACTCACTCAAAAGAGAGAGGCCCTTTGGGCATTAAGCCTTCAATCCGATTTGCTCTTCTCTTGACCTCCCGGAGAGAGGTTACCACGAAAGTGTCACAGTGCAGCGACTAACGACCGATTGTGGACGTCAAGCCTCAAAACTGAACTGTAATAATAGCTGGAGAATTAATTACAGAACAATGTTTTCATTCCCCGACAGTTCTTCTGATACAGCTTGCCCTTGAAGCGAATATAAAGTGATTTATTTGGCTTAACCAGTGATAAGAAGGTTGTCATCTTATGCTAAGCAATGGAAAGTAAGTGCTTTTCTGTCACGGACGATTATTTTACTTCTTGCCACATAAAGAAGAGGTATATCGTTTTTCCCGCGATCGATAAGAGACTAAAATGACTGCATTTAGACTTTGAAGTAAGCTAGTTGACTGGTAGTAGAGCTGATCTATTCATATGCCCCCTAGTGTATGTTTCTAAATCTGCCGTCTAGTGCTGACACCATATTTTGCATGTTTCCTGCATGACTCTTGTTTCACGTGAACATAGTTAAAGATTATTTTAGTGATTCTTTTGGATTTGTAGAACCCTCTGTTTATTTGCGTTCAAATTTTAAAGCTGCTACTGTAAAAATGGATCAAGAAAAACTTGGGTGCGTCACATAGCCAACCATGACTTTAAATGGTCCCATATGTTCTGAGTCCCACTATGTGCAATATTGCAATATTTATGTGCCCATTTCAATAATGAACTTGGGCAGTGAGTTTTTAATGTAACATTTTTGCGGGGAAAGAAATCGGCCAGAGATTTAACCATTTCAATAATTTCCGACTAAAAATTGCGGAAGTTCGTTATTTCAGATGTGATCAGCCCTCGTATATTTTCTTAAAAGTTAATAATTGTAAAAATAGTTGAAACGAAATGTAGTCATCATCGGGTTACTTGAATACATTTTAGTAGGAATACACATTGTGATTTTCATTCCGCTACTAAGCTGATTGTTTCAGCATTAGGAATTTTCGAAAATGCCATACCATTTGAGGTTGTTTCAAGAAAAGGGAATTTTATCGTTTTTAAATACATAGTTAGCTGCAAAATGTCGCCGTTACAAGTAATTATGTTTTAAATACAATTAATCATGAAATTATGAGCGTTACTGATATTGCATTGATAATGCGGCAACAACTCGACTCATACATGAAGAAATATTCGAATATGAAGGGATTTATTCAGCTTTGTCAGTGATAAGAAGATTGTCAATTAGCTAAGCTATGAAAAGTAAGTCCTTTTCTGCCATGATGGATGATTTTACTTATTGCCACATAAGGAGGACGTATGTACGGGAATCGATTTTTTTCTCTTTCCAAGACAAAATATTTGCCTTAAGCTAGTTTTGAAAGACAAATTAGGTCTTTACTTTGACGATTTTTCTCCCACTTTACAGGGAATATACAGAAACAAGAAAATTACTCGTGTCAATCAATTGAGGGGGAAAGGGGTGTCCAGTAAGTGCTTAGAGCATACGCTTCAAGCTCAAACTTACTGTATCAATACGGTACACATTTTGTGCACGCAGCCAATTGAGATGCTAATTAGTAACTTGAAACGTTGCAAACGTCTTTAGCGAGAATGCGCCAATTAATTTTTCTCCTGGCTCACGATGAGACTGTTAGCAATGAAAATAGCCGATAGGCAGGCGTTCCTTCCCCTTTTATTTTCCTCTTTAAAACGATAATTAAGAGCATAAAAAATGATGCGTTGTACAAAGGCTTGGATATACGAAACTTCCTTTAAAGGGGACTATTGATGAAGCCAATTGAGTAATGGAGACAAAGGAAGGACGTATTTTCGTAGTTCAAGGGTAAATAATTAGCCCGATGGGAGTGAAGCCCTGGGTACACTTATAAAGACGCCAAGTCATTGCCCCTCAAAGGAAGACCTTTGCCATATACCTAGAGCATCAGAACTATAGAGAAGTCAGGCCATCTTTAAGGATATAACACCAAGCTATTATCAATCATATCTCGTCACGTTATCTTTCAACTACACTAAACTTCAGACATATCGTCACGAAAAATCAAAAACAACCGGCTATTGGGGCACTAGAGGGGACGCAATAAGCAAAACCAACAATGTAGAGGGTGTCTAAAATAAAATAAGCCAGTCAGAACGCAAAATCCGTGATGTCACAATAAATCAGCAAAAACAACATTGATTTAAAATTGCATTCTCAGATAAGAAGTCAGTTTATCTTAAAGAGAACATTTAAGACCTAATTCAAATGAACGCTCGTCGAAGTGGATACCTATCTTCATGACATACTTAAAATTTCCAAATGGCTAGGAACTAGTAAGTTTGAATAGTTCGGGATTCAATATGCAAAATATTATGGAAATTCTTAATGAAATACATGGTTTATAATCTAAACCTTTAAAAAAGCAATGTAGACGGGTCAAGATGGGGCCCCTATCTCTTGAAAGAGATGACTACACGGCAGAGTGATAAGAAGGCGAGTAGTGATGATTTAACTCTTATGTTTTAACAAATAAAAAAATATCCGCCAAAATTGAATACATTTATTGAGATAGGACATTTTTTGATTGTGTAGAATCATAATGAGAACAACAATTGCACTTTTCCACTGATTTTTATAGCAATTACAACGTGTTTCGGCTCAAAGAGTCATCATCATTTTCCCGTCTCCTTTGGTCTCCCACGATCCCTCCTTATGTTCTTCTTCTTCTTATTTTCCGATGGTCTTGGTTTTCATGTCATAAACTTCTACCTTCCCTCTACCCCTACCTTACCCCTGCTTTTTACTCCGACTCCTCCTTTCAACCATATAAATTGCGATGTCTCCTTTCTCTTATTGTTTAGTATCTGTTGATGATTCTGTTGAGTAGAAACTTATTGTAACTGTTATTAAAAATCTGGGTAAAAGTGCTGTTCTCATCAAAACTTACATCAGATTATGCCTGAATCTGTTAAACTAATGCGAAGGATCATTTTTGAACGATGATCATTTACTCTGATACGAGAATTATCTCTTATTTGGAGTTTCTCTATGGATCAGATTTGTAAAAAAGGCCGAAGGCTACAGGAAGAGTTGATTCGGAGGTTTTCACGGGATTTCACTCGAAGTGGCGATTGCTCCTGCGGAAAATTCTACATCGAGCAGACAAGACGATCAGTAAAATGCAGGATAAGGGAGCACGAGCAAGCTACGGAGAAGGTGTAGTACCGAATTTCCGCTGTCGCGAAACACGTTTGGTCAGAACCCGGCCACAAGGTGGACCTCGAGAATTCGAGGATTCTATCTTAGGAAAGCCATTACTACCCCTGATCAATTCGGGTAGCCATTGAAATCGCAAAGCATCCTAAAAATTCAACCGGGAGAACGGTTACAATATCCCTAGCACCTGGAAGAGAATGTTCAAAAAATGATTACGGGAAATCAGCAATGTAATAATCAGAAAAATTCCCGCCAATGAGACCCGACTAGAACCAGAACAGTACATCGCAACTTCGGACCTAAATACCCCATCAGGGTGGCTGGAGAAACAGTTGTCAACCATCATGGACATAACTCGGAGGGACGGCCAAGAGCTGCTCCACTTCGCTCACAGGACGAATCTTCGCTGGGATTGGTGGAAAAACGAAGAAGGGGTTTGGCCGGGTTACTGAGTTCCAAGTGGGAGGGTGAAAAGGCAATGGGTAAATACATGGGAAATTAAAAGTTATTATGATATGAACTGAGAACTAAATTTCACCATAATGCAATGAGTACAGTGGAGTGTTTAAAGTCGCCATGCCCCAGCTCATGGTATAAATAAGTCGCCAAACATCACACAACAAGCGCCTAGTCAGAGGAGATGTCGGGCAATCTTCAGTACAGCATCGACAACCAATTAAGAATAATTTCCCATCACGCCACATTTCGTTAATTACGCCTCGAATGGAATAATATCTTCAAAATCCTTCTAAAAACGTCGCGCGGCTAAAACACGAAAAGAAAAAAAATATGAAAGAATCGACAAACGAAATTATAATGCAGCGAGCCAAAAATAAAACACGAGAGCCGCCCGACGGATTTGGGGCGGTCCTGCAGACGAGCCCCATCGCCAAAATCGTCGATCTGAATAAGGCAGAGGGTGATCAAGGAAGGGAGAAGCGGAAGAGACGAGAGAAAAGACAAGGGACAATTCCGCATTGCTCCCTCACGGGTCGTTAGATGACAGCTCGCACGGCGCTTTTCTGGAATGGGAAGGAACTTCAGGAGGGGGAAGGGTTTGGCGGAATGGGAAAGGGTAGGGCTTTGGAGGAAGGAAAGGAGGTGGGTGGAGCGCCCTCTCCTGTTCCCCGCCAGTCGGGGGAATTAATTAATTCAAATTGCTCGAGCCCTAATTAGTGCCTGTCAACACTTCCGATACTAGCTTTGTAGTGTGTGGCGCAAAGGGGAGTTTCTGGGGAGGGAGGGAGATGTGGACGGTTTGGATGGAGACTCCGGGAGGTGGAGGAGGAGGAAGGGGAAGAGTAGGGAGGTCACACTATGGCGGGAGTGTGTCAGCAGTATAAAGCTGGGTTTGAAACCATTGCTGGAAGAGAGAGCTTCGGGAGCAGGTGGGGATTTGGCCTCCCGCTGCAGTGAGGGGGAGGGGGAGGGAGGTAGCAAGAGGAGACCCAAACGTCCGGACGGTGGGCGTTTAAGGGGTCGGGAATAGAGGAGAGGGAGGAGGGACAGCGCCAGCCGAGGTGTTTGAGGAACAAACAGATGCACGCGCGCCGGGAAGGCATTCGCACATGCATGGCTGGAGTAGCATGCGGTGTGTGTTTGCCCAACTCCCACGACAATGGAGGTGAGGTCCCGGAGTTGAGAGAATCGGTCGTGAGATCTGATCAAGGAAACGCATTCCTTTGGCGGGGTAATACTGCGGTACATATCTCTTAATCCGAAAAAACACATAGAGAGGAACAAATTCGGCGTGTAATCTTTATTGGAAGCACCGATACCGTAACAGCTAGCGACAGAAGCCGGAAAGTAATGGCATTGGGTAATTTCACGCCACTTTGGACCGAAGTTGACCCTTGACCCCTCAGATTTTGACGAAAATTTGAGGAAACATTTGCCTAGTAAAAAATGAATACTATTTCGAGGGTTTTGCGAAAGTTTAAAAAACAAATGAATAACGGCTGTTTTTCAAAATGGCGACGAGAATGGTACAAATGTGTATATTTTAATAAGGTTATTAAAATACACACATATGGACCATTCTCTCATATGACAGTAAACACTGGAGAATAAGAGTTGCTGAGTGTAAGTGACTGGAGACGAAGGAGATATTGTTATTCGTAATAATGTTGAAGGACATATGGACAGAGAGTATCAACAACGACGAAGAGACGGAGTGAAAGGAAGTAAGAGGAAAACTTTTACTACAAGAGGAAATAAAATTATTGGACACATTTAGTTAATCGATTGCATTTTTAAAGCATCGATGGAAGGAAAAATAAATGGAAAAGATGATAGACGAAGGATAAGAAAGGCATCGTATAATTTATGAGGGATGTCAATGTCAACAAATACGTTGAAATGAAGTGGTTCCCTTATAGGTGCGTCGCAAGCTGCAGCAGACCAATTTTTGCAATGACCGAAATAATTTTTAAAAAATCAGTGTTAAAGGTAATAACGAACCAATTGAAATCAGTTTAAAACATCCGCAAACAAAGTATATTGATGCCCTAAACTGCCGATTAACAAAAAGTAGACTGGCAAGCACAAATTTGAGTATGAAATTGACGCCCAATTAGATTTGAATATTAAACGCTTGTCATTTACTGTTATTTGATTTCTCCTGCTTTGAAATTTTTAACGAGTGACGGGAGGATTTAAAACGAGGTCTTAAAATTACTCATTATAACAGACATTTATTCTGAAGTAGAAAAAGAAAAGTTTGATAATCATATAAATTTGTTTCCACAGCAAGATTTATTAGTTACCACCCCTGCCGCGACGCCTGAATATTCCATTTGATGGTTAGAATAAAAGCAAATTATCGGACCGAGACGGGTAAAATCATAAAGATAGATAATTCATCACCATGCATCAGCCAATCACGTTCAATTTAATGACACAATTCTTCATCGAGCACTTCGTTATGAAGCTAAAAATAAGTAAACCTAAACATATAAGAAAATAAAATTGTAACTGGAAACAAATATGAAATAATTGAATGGAAATGAAGTAACAAGATGCAGAACAAGAATATATAATTACCTGCCTAATTTACATAAAAGCTAATGCAAAATTTACTTCTGAAAAGGAAACTTGTCCCTCACCGCTTAAAAAAAAGCATGACATAAAATGAACGGATGTTAATGTCAAGTTCGCATTCTTTATATCGGTCGACACTTGTATGTCACCCAGGTATACTCTTAAAATCCGATTAAGAAGCTCTCAGCTCAATAATTTCTTCTCAAGCACCAATCTCTGTGGTGACACGATCTTATTGATGACAATTTTCCTCTCCACGTGATTTTTTTGTTTAGGGAATTCATTTGCGGCCAACTTATGATATGAATACAGCAGGCTGCCACGTGCATCGTGCCATATGACATTGACGGTAAGAATCTGTCTCTGGGAAACTGGAGAAACTTCTTTATCCGAAGGAGCATCTTTACTTGCGCGGAAATTCCATTGACCTATATATTGATCTCCTGTTAACAATGTATGTCTTTCACGTGGTATACTAATTTGACCACATTCTTTCCAATTGACATTGCGGTGAACATTTGGCATAAGGTACCTACTATTACATCACATTTATATTTTACGCAGATCATTATGATCTCAAGATAACTAGGATAAACAAATAAAAAGAAGTAGTCTCAATAGGGTGTTATAAAATAATCGGAAAATATATATGTTGGTAATATCAAGAGTTTATTTTATTAGCTGCGACATAAATGATCTTATTAAAGGAAAGAAGGAAATCACTAAAGCACTCTCGAATATGTGAAACATCATGAATTGGTATCGCACACACAGTGAACAGGGAAGGAATAAAAGTTTTAATGAAATTAATATTTTCCCTGAGGATAGAAGAAATTATTGGTGGTGAAAATTTGAACGTGCAAATTCTTTAAACATCTAAGAAATCACAGTTCCTTGAGCTCTACAGGGAGACGGTCGATAAACTATTATTAATATTATTAGGAATGAGTAATACTCCAGCAAGGATGTTTAATATTAAAGTATTTCCAAAAAGCAAAGCAAAAAAAAGTAAGTTAGTATTCCTTGACCTTTTAGACTGTAAATACCAGATAGGTGTCATAGCCTACTCATGCTTACTCTTTGATGTGAAAGCATATATTCTTCTTATGCTACAGAGACAGTTAAGGCTTAATGTGTCGGCATGTATGTTTAAGTCCATTAATAAAATAGTTAATGATGCGTACTACACCGAAGGAATCGATTTCTGAACTAATACTTGAGAAGATTCTAATTAAGGCGCTTATTACCTTTTCTTGTAAAATTCGATGCATATAAAATGCATTGCAACGCAATAAAATTGCAATGCGTCTGATACAAAGAAGGAAAACTTGACATTAAAATGCATTACATTTATGCCATGCTTTTAAAGCGGCCAATTTTCGGACGAGCGGACAATTTTCCTTCTCAAAAGTAAATTTTACAATAGCCTTTTATGTAAATCAGGCAAAAAATATGGCAGGCAGGCTGGCATCGAAACCATTTTAGTTGCTAAAATGGTTTCGATGCCAGAAATTTACAACAATGCTCTTAACAGTTCCTAACTTATCAAACAGTAAAAGATAGAGTAATGGATTAATAGAAACGGCGAAGAATCAACTCACCGGTAATTTCAGAAATGTCAACGAAATTGGATATAGTTATATTGCGAAATTATTCATTATTTTCATATCAGGAATAATCTCACAACAATTAGAAAATTAAAATATATAATAGAGTATTAGACAGATATTAAATAAGCTAATTGATATGAGATGTATACCCTTCATCCGTATTCAAGTTATTGCCATGAGAAAAATTGCCTGGACCGGCAATCGAACCACGGACCTTTGTTTTGCCGGATTAATGCGCAGACCACTACGCTATCCAGACTTCCTAATTCCCATGGCAATTTTGGTGGATACAATGCAACTAGATCTTAGGCCCTTGTGGTCCATCAAAGATGGCAACGCAAGAGAGAAGAGGACTTCAAAGAAGCCACAACCAAGAGTCAGTATCCTTCACCAGCTTAGCCATTTGAAATTCAAACATGGCAGGTGAATTTTTTGAAGAAATTGCCATGAGAAAAATTCTGTTTGCCGGAGCAATGCGCAGACCACTACGCTATCCAGGCTTCCTAATTTTCATGGCTATTTCTCATGGCAATTTCTTCAAAAAATTCACCTGCCATGTTTGAATTTCGAATTCAAGTAATAAAAAAAAACTAAGGCCAGATCACATGGCACTTCAAAACGAGAAAGTTCAGAATATTCAAAATTGCACCGCGTTATATTCTCGTTTATATGCATTGCAACCAATTTTCAGGGCTAAAAACAAACATCAATACGTTACTAATTATCACTGTAGATTAATCACACTTAAGCAGGACGTTACCTGGAAACGATAATGAACATGAAATCTAATAAACACTGCTCTCTTAACTATGCTGATCGGCATTGTTTGAGGCGATGTTTACGTGCAGGAATTCTAAAATGCTCTCTTTGACATTTAAATTAAAATTAAGCGATTAGTAAAGAAGAAGGATATCTTTTGAGATAAAAAATCTCAACTTTGTACTATTGAAGATGATTAAAAAACAAGAAAATTTCTACGCTTGTACCGATCAGAAGTCGATAAAGGAGTAATTTCGATTGAAATTGTTCACATAACACTTTTAGTTCTCATATTGAGGACTGAGTTTACTTCACCACTGAAATTAAAATCGTGATTCACGATCTCAGCAGAGATATACGATGCTGAATATTAATGAACCTTTACCTGGACATCAATGTCATAGAGTCTTGAGTGTCATCATATGTAATCATAAACTAGCAAGCGCTTTGCTATAAAACATCTTTGAAAACTACAAGAGAAACATTCACCACAAGGTAATGATTATATGCTTAAATGAAAATTTAATCCAAATTATGAAGGAAAGAAAAGGAATTTGGACACTTCAGCATGTATTTTGTTACCTACATGAATGCAAAGGAGAATATTTTTATTAACCTTTGCCGTGAAATTACATATGAGTTGCTCTCTTTACTAATCAAATAAATTCCCTCAACGCAAATGAACATTGAGAACAGAATAACTCAAGACGCAGAGTCTCAACGTGGGGATAAATGATTACCAAAAATATAGAAATGAATTAATATGAGACCTAATTCCTTCACCTTTATTGACATAATGGGTTAATACTTAATCACAACTTACCTGTCAATCGTTCCCTTATTTAATTTAATTTTTGTCTTTAGTGCAAAAAATTAAACAATTAGTTCTGGAAAGTAAGACTTCAATAAATCAATTTTACCTGCCTCTTGCAAACGTTTCTTAAATAAGATTTTGTGTTTTCTCTTCAAATTTTCCGGTCTTGAAGTAAAAGAATGAATCTGAACACGCTTATTATACAGACATTTGACTCTCAATCAATGTATTTACATTTATTTTTTCAACTCAAACCGTGAATATGTATCAGTACATTGGCGAAACTTTGGCAAGAGGTAGTACTTATGTATAATTGTTTTATTGAATACCTACACTCTAGGGGTAAATTTTGCAGATAAAAGGTGGTAGAAACCTGTTCTCATTAAATAATGACACTAGCAAAAAAGATTTATCGGGCAATTCAAAGGATTAATGAAAAAGTTTTCAAGTGACAAGGACAAAGCGATGTCGATGAAGCAGAAATAGAAAGGTAGGAATATGAAGCAGGGAAATGTGTTGGAACGAAAATGCACGGAGGGACAAAAAACCATCTGCAAGTATGCATGACGATATGTCTGATGAGACGAGGTATTAAAAATAAACAACACAACACGCGAACACGCAGCTGCAAGGAAAGATGGCTTCCAAGCGGATGGGATAAAGCGAGGGAATATGGAATGAGAGCGTACGTACGTGAGGAGCATGCATGGGTGAGACTGAAAGAGGGCGGCACGGGCCTCAGCGAAAAGAAGGGCGACACGCAACAACGGTTCATGAACATCTCGGCAGAATAGAATGCTCAATGAGACACGTGGTTTGTTTTCTTCACTTTCTCACGCGCCATTAAAGGCGTCACTGATCAATTACTGAACGAGAAAATGTTTTTCAAGAATACAACATAGGAGTCGTGAATAAACTTCGTTACCGTTTTCGGTGATCTTTTTACCCCCTCCGCCTTTGTTGACAGCCGTAGTATTTGTTTCAACACCACCCCCCCCCCCCGACATTGCCTATCTCGAATCTCGATCTCGAATCGTTTTTTTAAACTTTAAAAAGTGATTGACTAACATGTCATTTGTAGCATTAAATTTCATACTTAATAACTGCTTTCTCAACAAAAGCTGTCCAGCAATTCCTTTTCTCTCAAAAGTGTTACAAAGAGATGACCATAAATCAAAAGAGGCCAACTTATCTTTCGCGTATTCCAATTGACTGTCAGCAATGCGTTGAATAAGTTGA
Source organism: Ceriagrion tenellum (assembly GCA_963169105.1). Classification (NCBI taxonomy): domain Eukaryota; kingdom Metazoa; phylum Arthropoda; class Insecta; order Odonata; family Coenagrionidae; genus Ceriagrion; species Ceriagrion tenellum. The sequence goes on from OY720641.1 coordinate 56,658,274, forward strand.
GATTTACATTTCCGATCTTGTTTAGCTAACTGAGTTAATTTTGCTTCCTTTGCGGTTCGTTCCGACTCTTTTTCTCCGTCCACAAATTGCACTTTGTTAAAATATGGTTCTTCCACAAAAGATAATAATTCCAGCTCTTCCAAAAGCGTTTCCATCCTAAATTTCCATTTGCTGAAATTCGTTCCATCGAACAATGGGATTCGATATTTTTCCGCTTCTGTCGTCATCTTTAACATCAAATTTCCTTTTACGTTTTAAAGCAAACCTGGGCCCATAACCTATAGATTTTATGGAGTTTAGGTTCCAAAAATAAGAACTTCCTTACAAATTCAAGTATCGACCTTGCGTGTATTTTCGTCAACCTCAAAAGAAAAACAAGCAACAATGGACAACATTATTTATGAAAAAGTTGAAGCATTAAATTGGAATCTCAACAGATAGTATAAAATAAGTTCAATGTTTTTCACACACAATGAATTTCAGCGGGTACCTTACGCTAGTATCAACATAAATAACAGTTTTCTTTCAGACAAAATCTGAACAATTCTTTTGTGATATATTTTATTTATATATAGTCTGCTAACTATTAACCCTTTACTATAAGATAGCAATAGCGGTTCGCTGGATTTCGAAGCGAATTTTCTGGAACTCGCTTCATACATAAGTGACTGGAAAAAAATTTGGGTCAGTCTGGATGGTCTAGGGTTCCTGTCTTGACGCCTTCTCCGAACATTTGGCCCTTCAGAAGAACCAACAATGTTCCCAAAGATCCAATGAAAAATGTTTGAAAATATTAAGTGGGCTTATTGATTTATTGTCAGCTGTGAGACAGAGCTCTACAAGAATCTCAAAACTTCTAACCTGGATATAAAAGTATTCCCTTTCAAGTAATTTTCGGTGGAAGAACGTTAAATTTATTAAATTTTAAAAATTGGATAAAGCCAAATATTCCTGTTCACAGGATGTTAACTGCTGCAGTAATAGTAAAAAAACTGTTTCAAAGCGACACAGAGGACATTATCATGACGCCTCACTACATCTAAATGTCTGACAGAAGCAATAAAATAAGAGAGATACATTGCCAAACAGATACGTACAAAAAATCGTTCTTTCCGTGGACAATTAGCAACCACAATACATTTGAGCTCCACTAAATACTCTCCAATGATACACGTCACCATTTCTTCTCCCTAAACCTTACCCTCTACATTTTTATACGAGTAGTGTCCTTACAAACTCTGCCACACGCCCATGCGGTGGTTCGCAGGGTAATATGGACATGTGGATTCATTTAAGTGAAAAAAAGCCTCAAACCGGTTGTGCCATTAAGCGTATGTCAGCAAGACATTTCATGAGAGAGTTTGAAAATTAAAGATAGACGTGATATTCGATGAAACACTGCCACAGGTAAAAATAGGGCGATGGTGTGAGGAGATAAGGAAAAAAGGAAATGAATTTAGGACGCGCGGAAATTGTGGAGCTGTGGTATTGAGGTGGAGGAGGGTGTGAAGGACATTTAACACCGCTTGGCGGAAAGAGTAGGAAGAAATGCAATTTAATTCGTCTTCTGGAGTCAGATTTCCATTTTTTTCCATTTTACAAAATATTTTCATAGTTCTGCTCCAGGGCGCCTCGCTCCACTTGATTTTCACTTCTCACTCATAAGAATCATGCTTTAACGTTTCCATCGAGGGCATGAAACTGCTTCCTCTCATAATTTATTTAAAACTTACGATTGTTTCGGCTATCAAGCTTGAGGTAATACTGAAAGATCCTGAAGATGGCTTGACTGGTGAAACCGATCGTAGGTTTTAAATAAATTGTGGAAGTAACTAATTTTATCCAGTTAATTAATACGTCCTTCCAAGAAGTATAAGCTTCTCTTTTCGATATTACTGAGTCCTCTCATCGGAAGGGGGATAGATCCTTTACCCTTAGAATCCGTACAAGATAATAGCGCAATTAATATATACTTATTTGGCCTAGAAAAAAAACGAAAAGTAAAGAACTTTTAAAAGTTTAGATACTCAGAAGTCTCAGGCGTGACTTCATAGGATTTACTATACACTTTAATGAAGTAACTTTGCTACTCCACATAAAATTTATTTGAGATGACACGGGTTTCATTGTGGCACGTCATCACCAGGTACACATAAAATAGGATACGAAGAGTATAAAGGCTAGAGAAGAGCAAACACGTTCATTTTTGGGAACTCATTCACTCTTGATCGGTTCTTTAAGGAACCCCTTCATTTTCACTCGTTCGCCGCTCTTTTTATATAGGCGGTCCTTCATTTTTATTTTGAACATATTCTTAGTGTTTTACGAATGTAAAAAAACTAAACTTAATTAGCATAGAGTTATAAAGGCGTTTTAAAATGTTGGATGAAATATAAGATGGAAGGTAATATTACCAACTTTTTACATGGTTTCGTAAATAGGTAAAATTTGTATTGCAAAAAATAGGACTGCTTATAACACTGGTTGCATCAGCAGATGAATTTTTGCGGTATTATAAATAAGATTCTATTTCTTAAAGATAGGAGCGAAAGCAATGACGGGCCGAAAGGAAAAATGGACCGAAAAGAACGAAGGACAGAAAGGACTCACGGACCGCAAGGACCGACGGACGGAAAGAAACGAAGGACCGAAAGTAACGGTCGTTCCATAGAAGTCGGTCCTCGGTCCTCCAGTTCAATCCATGGACCTGTTCCTTCGGACTCGGATCAACTTCTAATATAGGCACAGTATATTGGGGGTGGAAGAGGTGAGAGAGGAGGGTGGGGAAAGAAGAGGGGGGGAAGCTTAAGGTGCTGTGCGTCAGAGTCTTGGGAGTGGGAGGAGGAATGACCCGATGAAGGGTGGAAGTTAGGACTCAGGCGAGTGAGGGTTTGTTTGGTAGGACAGGTTAGGGAAACCCTGAGCCGCGTCGAAACCCGGGTCGTCATAAATAACAAAAACTTGAGTTTATTTTTTAAAAGATAGCACCTAATAACACACTTAACTGCCATTCATTAAGGGCATCTAATAAAAGTGACATTTTCACAAAATTCACAATATTTTTATATGAGAATATGCTAAATATAGTATGAGATTATACTTGTTCACAGTATACCAGTCTATAACATTAACGTTTATTTTCTGGCGTGACATGCAGTATTAATTATTACCAAAGAACAAAAACTGCGGCTTTAAAACTGCGCAGGACATGAACCATACTGAAAACTCCGCGCATAGCCAGTTATAAGCTCGTTTTCTAATCCAATTCTTCTACTCATTCTGTTTCTCCCTGAAGTTTTTTTCAATTTCTGATCCTTCTATATTATTCATTATTATTTTCTTAAATGCTGGAGTAAAAGTAAGGCATTAATGTTTGCTGCAAGTCTACGAGTAATTTCACGTGATTCTAAGACTTTCCTAAGACCTATATGAATTTTCACGTCTTTTCCCGGTTCGTAAGGTTATCTACCAACGTGTTAGAACGCTAATAGAAGAGTTCTCACAATTTACTGTTAATTTGCCAATTTTTAAAATGTCGTATCCCGTAGTTGTTGACAACATTATTTTGCCTAACGAACATGACTCTTCCATGCTGTACTGATCAATTCATCTAAAAAAATTTAATGAATATTGAGGGTGATATCAGAATGATGATAACGGCGACTTAAAATCCAAATGGTACACAATTCCCGCACACGAGAAGACCAATGCCATATCAAAAACAAACTTGAGAAAGGAAATATCTTGAAAGACGATGTATAGCACCTATTATATTTTTGAAATCCATCGCAATCGACAGAATAGTCAATGATACCCAAATTCTTGCAATGGACATAAATATGCGCATAAAATGCAAGGCATTGGATGGAATTTTGATAATCTATATTTCATCTGATAATTCTTAAATAAAGAAATATCTTAAATAAATTCAATCGTTATTACATTAACAGTTTCAACACCGGCACAGTCAATTTTTGACACTAATTTTCCGAAACTTTATTGATACTGCCCGAAAAACTCAGAATCAGGTTGTTCAATAAGAGTAGCTTCAGACTGCCATCAACTTGTTAGAAGGACACGCATTTCTATTGAAGTTCCTAAAGGTTGAGGAATAATTAATGAAATTACAGATAAGATTTTTACCTTAATGTTTAACGCAAAAAATAACTCAAAAGTGCAAATGGTATCCTATTAAATGAAAGTACATATATTTTTCTAAATACGAAAGATGTTTGCTTTGTGATAAAATTAGCTGGAGAAATGTTTAAAAATAGATATTAAGTGAGAAATTATTCTTTTTTCAGTGATATCCAAGTTGTCTATGCGCATGATAGGTTGCTAGAAGATCAAGCGTTTGGTCGTGGGCTTAGAAATGGATCATTGGTGTCTCACGATAAGTCTAAGGGCCTAGAAATGAGAGATATTTAGCAACGCTAAAGCTGGATGATTTCTGGATTAGCTGAATGAGCTAAAAATCCAATCTCCTACGAATTTCATCATAAATCCAAGGACCGAGAATCTTTCATCAGATTTGTTGGAATACAAGCAGGCCATCAATTTCCTAGTAGAATATTTCACTTTGTTTAAACCGTGTTTTGACCCACATTCCTTCAACGCGCAAAATAAGATTAGTATCTCTAATCTATTTTCCTTCGTCTATTTCTTTCAGGGGCCGTTTTTGCCGGAAATTATGCGGTGGGATTTAATAGTTTTGCAATATCCGTGAGCATTTCGTATCTTTTTCTCAAGGCATCAACTCGAAAAAATCCGATTACATACTAAATTACTTTTAAACCTGACTTGACCTTTGGCCTGTCTTTGCTTGTAATAATTCTTCTGACCTGCCCCGAACGGAATACTTTCAATTTGGATGGGCTGAGATCCTCATCTGCCTCGCTCGAATAGTATATTCTACAGAATGCAGTTCTAGCGTTTGCATCACATCAAAAATTGAATGCGGATGAGGTAAAAACAACACGACTTTGGTGTAAGCGATGCCATGGAAACTAATTTTCTGAATTTTTTTTCCACTTAAAGGCATTTTCGAGGGAGTTATAAAGAAACAAGTGATATGTACAGTGTATATGCGGAGATGTGAAGGAAAGAGGCAGGAAGTCAATTTCATCTTAAATTTTCACGCTCCATCCAGATGTATAAATATATTTCTTCTTTTTTTTAAGACACCTTTATTGAAGACTTTTTCAAAGTCAATTTTTTTCGAAGAGTTTTCTTTCTCTTTTGTTAAATTTAATCAGAAATTTAATCAGGTGTTGTGGACTTTAAAAAATGTAATGGAAAAGAAAATATGAATTTTATCGTTATATCTTATTTTCGATGGGAAATTACGAAAATTATCGAGGCATATTCCAAAGTTTCCTGAAATTTAGCGCTCTTTTAGAAACCAGTTTCATCGTTGTAGCCTTCAGGAGGAAATCTCCCCAAATAAATAAACGGAAAAATCAATTCCATGTCTTGCGAATTTTACTTCTTTTGCAAACAATAAATTTGAAAAAATGATCCTGCGCAATAGTAATTCATCAAATTGACATACTCTTTAGTATAAACAAAAATGTTACCGTTTTCTACCCTACCACTAATTCCGTCGTAGCGGAGCTTGGGATGCTCCAGTTACGGGGTTGGGCAAGGTTACTCTTCTAATATATCACACTAATATGCAAATAGTATCACCTTGTGAGTGTATCATCTTGATATTGACTTTATGGTTTAGATCAATGGCCTGCTGAAATAAAATGGAAAACATCTAAGTGAGACAAAAATGCAACTTCAACTTCTATACGAGAGATAAGATGCTTCCCGGCAAAGAGCATCAAGCTGCCTTTTACTTCATTTTCACTTTTTTCTCTAAAACTATTCGTCTTTGGAAGAAACAGAAATATGAGAAAACTAGAGTCCAATATCGGACCAACGAAGTCATTTACGTAAAGGAATTCTGTAAATTCATAAGATGAATCCGCCTTATCTATGAAATGGAATATTTTCTTTCCATGTCAAACTGAATCTTAAACCGCGGATTGGAATCCCTAGCCTATCAGGTGAATACTTTACAGCACCGGAGCAAAAATGGGTTTTTGGCGAATGTTCCCATAGGGAGTCGGAGGGATTCGAGACTTCCTTAAGCCGCCTACGATTTAGAACGGAGAGAAATTTACTCAAAGAGAAAATGGATCAAGAGAGGGACGAATCGGGGTAGGACATGTGTGAAGGAAGTCTGGAAGAATTGGGTAAAGGCGGTTGGAGAGAGTGGAAGAAAAAAATACGGGCCGGACCTTCATTTCTTTCCCCTGGACGGAAAGGCCATCCCCACGCAATGTACCCAGAAAAAAAAGCCTCCACCCTTAACCCGCCTCGGCCGACTTAAACGTTTCGGGAGCGGGTGTAACACGTCCTTGGACCTTAAATCACTGCTCGACCACTTCCATCGCCCCGACTGAAATTCGAATAGGAAGGGATTTTCCCTTTTCCTCTTATTCTTTATTTTTTCCGTTTTTTTCCACGTTTTTTTATTTTCTTTTATTCTAGGTTTCACACTCTTGCAAGAACTCCATCCACTCCTCTTTCTCGTCCACTCTTCCCTTTTTCTTTCCACTGTTCTTCTCTTCTTTTCAATTTCTCTTATAAGAATTTGTTTCAGCCCTGACTAGGTAGAACTCTATCTTCTCGAAGAAGAACAGGGGGGACAACAGTTCAATTTTATATACTTGTTCTCCATAAATTCTCAAAATATTCGCCAAAAATTTTCCACTGACATTAAAACAACACCAAACATGGTGATCACCGATGTTCGAATTGTAGTTTTAATGAAGCCTTTTATTGTTCGCGGTTCGCCCAGATCCTTAACCTTTCCCTCGTTCCATTAATTGTTTTTTTTAATTTCCTATCATTAATTGGTCCAATAAGCTTAAATAATAGTCTTTACAGAACTTTTTCCCAAGGAACGTCTATTAGTATTTTAATTGACATACTAGTAATTTTATGCCAATCTTTTGAAAGACATTTTCATTGAACGTCTGTTAAATTTTAATTAAAGTGTATCTTTGTATGAGCCAATTAAAATAACAATTAGGTTTTCTGAAATTCATTTCAATAATGTTGCATCTGAGGCGTTTTTCCCTAAATACTCTTCTAAAGTGGTAAAACTTGTGAACGGGATGGTTTTTAAAATGATCTGAATTATAGAGAGCTTTAGAATGTTATTTCAAACGTTTTCGCAGTTAATATATTCTTCACAGAATCACACTATAAATTTTGACAATGCCCATTTAATATAATTTCTCATGACACTTAAGTTCATACATATATTGTTTAATACTTATATACGGAAAAGAATCAAAGCCTTCAGGCGATAACAATAAGCTTATCGTGCATTAATATGGAAGTTGATGAGAAAGATCCATAGTAGACTTTTTAGCTTTTCAAAAAAAATTAATAAAAATGTAAAAAAATACCTTAAAATCGTACTAAAAAAGAAAAAAATAATATTTGTTCAAGTGAATGAAAATTCAGCCTAAACCTGGGAACAATTAAATTCAATTCAAGGAAATTAGCCACACAATGATAAGAACACGACGAAAAGCGTGGGGCGCCCTTTCATATTCGATATCAACATAAATTCATTAATATGAAGAATGTTTGGTATTTAATGGAATTTAGAGATTCAATATACAATTTCTAGAAAAAAACTTTAAACGAACTTAAGGTGCAAAATATAAATGAGGTCGCGCCCCATGCTTTTCATAGTGGTACTATCATTACGTGGCTGATTTCCTTGAATTGAATTCAGTTATTTCCAGTACTAAGTAGGCTATTTTCATTCACTCGATAAAATATTATTTTGTGCTTTTTAATCAACAATAAAATGTTAAAAAACAATAAGTTTTTCATAACCATTTTATCAAATAGGACTAAAAAACTAGAAATGTTTACTAAAAATAATTAACTAAATAGACTGGGCTAAATGGGATGACTCCGATAGATCCACGGGACGAGAGTCAGAATCTTTACCACTATTCTAACTAGATTCTTAAATCTGAGTGAATGAAACGGTAATTATATAGGGTAAAATGCAGTGGTAACCATAAATTCATGGATCAATGGAAAAGCATGTAAAAAAATTATAAAAATATCAAAACGCTCCTTATAAGTACTTCAGTTTCTAGTTTCTAATTTACATAACGTATGATTAAGCATACAGCTGTTTGAGGCCAAGTCTCATGAAGCAAGTTCAGATGATTTTTTACGTATTAACTAACAGAGAGCATATGGCATACGATTTCTAGCAATTTAACACCTGAACGATCCGAAGGTTCTCAGGAACACCGCGAAAAATTTGAACGATGACCATGCACACTGTAGTAAGAAGTAACGCTATAACGTCGAATACAGTATGTGACATATACCTGTCTCACACGAAGGATCAATTTTTCCATTTCATCCCAACTGTTGATCGGCATTTCGCTAATCGTTTCAATGGAAAGTAAAAGTAACTTTGTGCATTCCTCAAAATGATTTTTACCTCGCAATACAACCGGTTGCACCTGCTGGGTTATCATCTGGTTCAACCATACCTCATCACAGACAAAAGATGCACCCGATTGAACAAGAATTAATGAATTAATTCCACCATGTTATGACGAATAATATTAATTTTATTGCTCAACATCATCAGAGTGCCTTCAATAGACATTTGTACTTAAGGCTATGAAATGTACCAGGAATTTTCATAACACGATGGTGAGCAGGATTCCCATAAAAGCGTTGGATAAAATGAGAAAACAGACCCAACGTTGAACTCGAGTGATTGCGTAAATATATAAGTGCTCCTTTTGTCTCCATAGTTCAGAGGCTCCACTAATAGAGACGACCATTTAGCCGAAACAAACGATTAATTCTACCTATTTGCACGAAAAACAAAAATGTTGTTTCCATTCAAGACTATACAAAACAAATTTGCAGAGAAATTAAGGTAAAAAAAGTGAAATATCATTCGATGGCCACATGAAACGGGGAAAGCATTTAAACGTATCATAATCTATTTTTGCATTTCGTAACATTCAATGTGAGAAATTGTTATGTATATCTTAATTATGATATTGTTATGACCATACCATATTTTGTATTAGTAGAGAGTATTTTCAGATATGGAATTAATTTGGGATTCAAGAGATAGAACCATCAAGAACAGCCTAAAATGCAAGCAAAGAAAAATTATTAATCTCTTTGTGATGGATAATGTCGATCAAATACAATGATTATGAGATAAAATGTATTTTACAAGGTTGACTTTTTATCTTTAAATTTATATGCATGTGAATGTAGATGTATGTATGTAGAAATAAATAAGTTGAATTTTTTAAAATACTTCTTGGCCAACGGTTTCGCGCGATCTCACAATATTCTCCCTCCACTTAACATCCCATTCCCCTATCGCTTCTCCTATTCTCAACTCTTTCACGGGTCTCAATTTCTCAATCACGGGTCAGTCAATGGAATGTGTCAGGGATCTGGGTGAGGCGGTCTGGCGAAATGGGGATAGGGGGAACAAAGGAGGGTGTGAACTTTTAAGGATAAAGGCCGGGGGAGAGAGAGAGACTTGAGCCGCTATGGTGCGGAGGTGGAAAAAAGGGTTTTGTTCCGGTGATAGGGAAAAGGGTGTTCGTTTCTGGTCGCTGCCGGGGAAGGATTTCGCTTTCCGGGGTGCGGAGGATAAGAAAAGAGAGTAAGGGTCAGCCTCAACTGACGAACTCTCGTGCAAATCGAATTCCGCGGATAATCTAATCCGTTTGTATCAAGGGGGAGGACGCGTTCGGTGAGGGAGGTAGGGGGAGACAAAAAAGAGAGAGATCGGAGTGGTCCACTTTTCCTCATTCCAGTCCTTCCATCCGTATCCCGTTCTCAAACACCCAGTCCACCTCAATTGGCCACCCGCCCCCACTTTACACTTATTGAGGGGACACTATAAGGGTACAAGTCCATCCTAAACGGAAGATGCACGTCCGAGTGAAGGTCAGAATAGATCCAACTGCACGGAAACGATAGCTCTATCCCCGGTTTTAGGGCGGTCCAGTTCTCAGGGTAACTTATTCAAGATTTAGGTTTAGCTTATCAAGCGATACTTTGTGGAAATGGAGAAAAGTTACCATGATCTCACATTATAAGTTGTTCACTCTCCTCAGAATTGTTTTCACCGACCAAGGTTTCGACATGAGCTATGTCATTTTCAAGTTACAATTTTTACATGAAAGTGACATATTTAATGTCAAAACCTTGGTCGGTAAATAAAATTTTTCGGAAAGTGAACAACAATTTTGATTGTGAGATGGCATATTTAATCAAAATTTTCTGGTAACTTGAATGTATCATCTTAGAAGTGCGTTCAATAAAGTTAGATGAAATTAAAATAGGGTTTCCCGGACATTTTACCGCAATTCACAACTATAAAAGTTACACGTATACGCTCACACTTCACAAGTTATTATATCTACATAAACTCTAATTAAATTAAACTCTAATTAAACTATTTGAATTATAAAGAAGTCTTATGTACACCCCTTTTCCAGACAATTATAAGGCTTTAGCGTCAACATTGCTAAAGTTATTAGGCATACATGAATGTTTAGCGGAGCATAACTTTTCATTATCACATGTATATCATCCTCTATACTCTTTCAATATCACTTTATGCTCCGTACAGTTTGGCCGATGTGTTGCATGCAACAATCATCACACATGAGTCTGCACACTTCTTCGAACAGATTGAAATTTAAAATAGCAAGGCCATAAATGTAATGACCGCTTTGTCAACCAGTCTCCTCAAATCCTAAACGTAAAGTCTACTTATTTAAAAAATGCAATTACATAAAATTAGGAGACACATTAGAAGCTTCATTCACTAAATATACAGGCCCAATGAAAGACGAGAGCATCGAATTATGATGGAGATATTTTTTGGAAATACTGCGAAAAGGAATTGATGAATATATTTCATACAAATTCAAACGGGAGAGTAAAGAACCTCGGAGGTATGGCCACGAAGAAAGGAGGGAGCTCAGAAGATAAAGGCAATTTCACAACATGCGTAAAAACTCTGGTGAGTCAGGTAACAAAACAATAGAACTTGTGGTGAGAGAAATTTGAGTCGCTCAACATTCAAAAATGAAGAAAATAATGCGCACTACTCTACTAACCTTCAAGAAAAAAATCCTCGGTGAATTACTAGATGAAAAAACCAAGTCATTCTGGTCTTTCAAGAGAGAGCTCCAGGGCGAATCTTCGACAGTAGTCTTTATTGGACACAAATAGCGAAGTGGTCACCAACAGCATCGACAAAGCCAACTTATTAAACCACTACTTTTAAAGTTTATACACTAAGGATGGCAATTTACACAATTTAAACATTTCTGACTTTCACGAGCCGATAGCTAACATAAAATTCAACCTGACGAAATAGCTAAACAACTAAGTTTGATTAATAGTAACAAGTGTCCAGATGCCCGCACGCGTGATCAAGGAGTTAGCGCCACAGATTACAGATTACACCTTTCTTATAAATTATGTTTATGAAATCATTAACCGAAGGCAAGGTGCCCCAAGACTGGAAAATAGCCGACGTCGCACCGATATGAAAATAAGGAAACATGCATGACCCAGGAATTTACCGGCCTATAACGTTAACATTACTTTGATGCAAGATCACACATTCTTTCAAGTTATCAACGAATTACTGAAGTAAAGGAATTCAAAATGCGGAAATTCCTTGCAAATGGCACCGGGGTCGGCCCCTATAGTTGAAAAAATGTGGTCATTAATAATAAACTCGTGGACTAATCTGCACCTTTTGTACTTTAATTTTAGTTTTCAGTAGGTAACAATTTTATCAGCGAAAATAGGATTTTAAACTGAATAAAAAAACTGTGTAGATTGGTATTTGTCTTGACTCGCATAGGAAAGCTAATAGCACCCTAAAAACTAAGTATATTAACTGTACGAAAGCAGCATTGTGGGATGACCTCAATGCAAACTATCGGCAGTGATGCCAAGATAGCAACAGATATTTGAAACAATGGAGAAGTTGTGTTATCGAAGAGTGATGAAGTGTAAATGAAAGAGTAAACTGTCACAAGTGAATAAGTCCTATAAAAAGTAGCATGGAATACAGGTCAAAAATAAATAACTTGGCGAAGGAGACTTAAAATTATTGAACACATTTTGCGACAACAGCACACTAGGAGCAATATTGGAAGGAGAAATGAATGGGAAAAATTGAGAAGGAAGACCAAGAGGAGCACTTCAGGCAAAACGTGAAGGAAGTTAATTTAGGTATAAAGCCGTTGGCAAAGTCTAGATTGAAGTAGCGAGGTGCATCAAAGCAAGCTTCGGATTGCTGAGTGTTCTCTAGGAGACTTTGATATAGGTGGACTATTTTTGGTTCTCCTTCGCCATTCGGTGAAACCACGGGGGAATAATAGGAGCCGCGGCGCGAAAAACGAAAACACCGCTCACCTTCTCTCTTAAACAGCCGTGGGGTACTTCTTGAACAAACGAACGAACGAACACCATGGATGTCACGCACGAACTCTCAAACACAGATTTACAACTAAAAAACACACAATATTAAGCCCCCTAGCGGCGAATACAAACAAGCACAAACAGGTGAGCAGCGATTCCGCTCCCCGTGAAGGACTCTCAATATTGAATATAATTTATACTCGGCCCAAACATGCAAATAATGTCCCGCATCAGTGTTGAAAGACAGAATACCTCGAACAAAGGCAATCCACATTAAATAATGTGGTTGCTTACGCAAATTTAAGCGCATCCCAATGATTATTATTTCCACTGAGAAAGTTAAGCTTCTTTTTCTCAAGACTTGATAATATTGTTTAGTTCTGCTTTTTACTCTTCCACAGTTCATGATTTGCTTGGTCTGTACCTTTATCTACCAGACAACTTAGCTTAAGGTGAAATAGAGGGGTGAAATAAGATGAAATATCTTGTCTTACTTCACGCAGATGTTACCTGTGTATCTGTCCAATCTTCCCCAGCCAAACACACGGTCGGGCGAAGAACATAAAAATACTCGATGGGAGGGGAATATGCGATCATCTTCGGCTTTTAAGCAAATGTACAGTGCTGAACGAATCTAAAAATACGCATAACTGCAAAACTCCGCAGATAAAAAATCAATCACCTTGACCGGGACGGCCAAAGAATTTTAATCGGTCAAATATAGCATTTTGGGCAATTTTAGGCGGATCCGAACAGACCAAATGTATGAAGACAATATTGCACACTGAAAATGAACCTCCTCGACGGTTAAAAGAGGCGATTCGGAATTTGAATGGTCCACGCCAATTATCACTATTGACTTTGTTATGCTGATCTGAATAGTTGACGCCGCAAAATATCCACAAACATAACTTATGCCCTACGACACGCGGCCGTCTGCCAAAGGAAAAAGGCACACTTTCGGGGCTCCAGGATTTCGGGCGGAAAGAGGCTATGGACTTTCCTCTGAGCATTTAGGTAGGTATATACGAAAATGAGTGAATACCGCGCCAAAGACGCGGCATGTAGGGGAAGGATGCCACGGGAGCTAAGTGACTTACTAGGTAACCTGGGAATACAGTTCGAGGGAAATATGTGTGAGTGACCGTATGGAGAACCCAGTTGACAAGAGGCCAGAATGTAGTCAGTAGATACCTGTAGGCTGAAAATTTTATTACGCCCTGGTTATTTTAAAACTATTATTAAATCCCTTATCTACTGCTAATATCTATGAAGCAAACTTAGGGTTTTTCGCTATGAAAATATGCCCAGAAAAATATTCAATTTTGTCCTCACTAGCCTTCTTTCACCCATTCATATTATAAATAAAATTCAGCACCTTCAAATATCATTACAGTAATGAAGGGAGAAATTAGTGAGGTATTATTGCTGGAATTAAAGTCACGGATGAGAGGTATAATAATGTTTTTTCTCACTATTTTGCAAAACATTATTTCATCAATAATTTTAATAGACTTTTACTCTACCTGACAGAAGAATCTGCTTCCTACAAGTGTGTCGCATACCAAAAGGTAAAGGTTTGCCTTAAAATTTAATTTTTAGTTTTTAAAATAATTATTTATATATTCCATTCAAAATCTCATGTATTTAGCCAATTAAGCCTTCCACATTGTTGTCAGAAAAATGAAATGGTGCACAACGCACCTGTCCCTACGAAAGCAAATTGTCAGGGGCAATCATTTAAGTTAAACTCCGATTTCCTCCGTGTACTCAAGCATCATATTTCCCGAGATTTTTATGGCCAATTATTTCTCTCCAACATCCAAAACGAATAACTTGTAGAAAATTTAAAGTCTTTCTAGCGCGATAAACGATGTCCCAAGCAACTTCTATAACTGAAAAATTCTACCTATCACTATTCTATATCACATTATAAAGTAAAACATACAAAAATATGCGGAAGAGCATTAAAGAAACTAGGGTTTGTCAAGCATATAACAGTAAGGTCCTCGGATGAGGAAGTAGAGGAGAGGTGCTACATCACTCTGGTTAGGCTAAACCTCAACTACGCCACAAGGATTTGAAACCCTATACAGGAGAATTCAACACAAAAATGTAATATAAGACAAAAGCTGCACGCTTCGTTAAAAACTGCTACATGCGATCATATTATGTTTCACAACTTTTAGCCTCGGAGGCCACACGATAGGCTTATCTTGCTTGATAAATTTTAGACATGACTTTCAGAGCGACACAGATAGTATTATCATGACGTCTCACTATATATCTAGGTCTGACAGGAGCAAAAAATGAAGAGTGTTACTTTGCCGAATAAATAGGTTCAAAATGTCGTTCTTTCCGCACATTATAAGCAACCTCGATAAAAACTGAGCTCCACTAAACACATTCCAATAATACACGTCAACATTTCACCTCCCAAACCTTATCCCTAACATCTTCAAACGGATGGTGTCCCGACACCCCCTGCCACACGCCCATCCGGCGGCTCGCAGGGCAGTATGTAGATTTGAATGTAGAAAACTTCCATCCATCCAGGGATAAATCATGATTCAAATAAGTGCAAGTAACTCCCATCTAGTTTACTTATAGGCTAACCCATCCAGCTCGAACTAATAAACAGAGCTTATATAGAAATTTGGCGATAATATCCGAAAATTTTACGAGGCAAAAGTCTATCGCCATGACTTACGAATGAATAGAGACACTACAACCACATATTTGGAGTGACAAGCCAAATCATATACTTTTATGGCACACAGACAACGACGCTCGCGCGGAATGGTTTACTTAAGATTGGTAAATTTCCACATGAAGATTCGAGGGGGCGTAGAGGGAGTGGGATGAACATGCAGAACAAATGAAGAGGTGCGTAATCTTGTCAAGGGGAAAGGAAAGTTGATGGCAGGCGTAAAATGGCAGTAAAGTCGGGTTCTCGTTGGCAGGGGCATGTAGAGGGAATGATGGAAGGGGAATCTGGGAGGGACTCGAAAGTTGACAGCATCCACTCCTTTAAGAATAGGAGAGCAATTACGGACGAGAGGTAATTAAGGAGAGGAGACAAGGCGGAGAGAAACTCAGCGCTGCCGTTAGCACGCCTTGAAATTCGAGAGAAAATGGTGAATCCCGTGATGTCCCATAGATCACGTTCAAGAGAGGATTGACGTGACTGGTGGCGCTCTTTTGGAAGAATTTAAGGTAGTTTGAGCGAAATATTATTTAGCCTAAAAATCAATGAATTTGGTCACAATTCAATGAAAAATATCATACGCTTCAACATAAGATACGAATATATCAGCCTCTTACCTAACTACTTCCCGAAATTTTAGACGACAAATACCAGCCCTTTACCTTGGGAAATGGTAAGTGTACGCACTCCAGAGAGACCTTATTTAAAACAATGAGGCATTTCTCACACTAAGATTTCGGCAAAAATTAACAATGTGTTTTTTGTTTTCATGACTATTTTTAATTATAAATTATATTGTCACCGCATTAATTTTTTTCAGGATCGCAAAAACTCTTCCGCTGAGAAGGTGATTTGAAAGAACCGCAGGGAAAAGAATAAGTCAACTTCAAGACTTATGTAGTCTTACATTTTTATTTCATTCCCTAAAATTTCAGTCACCTAAAAGTGTATTATTGCACAATTAATAATGCAGTATTTTATTCATGATTCCTACAGATGCTAAAATTAAAACGTATAGTTTGAATATGGTATCCATTATGACTAAGGAACTATCTCGCTCAAACTTCCTTTAAGGGACTCAGGAGTTTCTAACCTCAACGTATTTAATACATCAATACCGGGAAAAAAATGACGTTCAGCCATTATTATCTCTCTCGTCGAATGCGTTACAGGATAATAAAAAATATAGGTTTAAATTTAACTTAGTTAATTTGAGAACTGGGACTACAGAAATAAGGCCTGGATACGTCATTAAATCATAACTTGAAATTGTAGAATTATACCCTACGACACCTTAAACTTCACGTTTTGAATTTTAATTGTAATACTTAATTAGGTCAAGGTTTCTAGGCTATATTCTAGGGTAACTATTTATTTATTATTATATTTTTACTATATTATTTCATGACACGCATGAATGTTTCAAAATTAATTTTGTATACAGAAGACACCGTCCCCATATTAACTCACCATACTTTTGTGTTGCCGTGACAGATATTCAGAAAGATTAAAAAAATATATTCCAGCGGTAACATGATAATAAAATTATTTTCAAAGAAGAAAAGTCTAAGACAATTCACCTAACTTACTTTACGTCTAAATCAGTTCGTATAAAGTTTCAACGGTGTGCTGCATGGGCATGTGGCAGGGGGTGTTAAGACACCAGCCGAGTAAAGATGTAAGGGATAAGATTTGGGAAGTGAAATAGTGACGCGTATTTAGTGGAGCTCAGTTTTACAGTGGTCGATTATTGTGCCCGCAAAGAACGAGATTTTGCACATTTTTAATTCGGCAATGTATCTCTCTTATTTTATAGCTTCTGTCAGGCCAAAGATGAAGTGAGGCGTCATGATAATATTCTCTGTGCCGTTCTGAATCACACCCGTTCTGAATTTTCAAGCAAGCTAAGCCTAGCGTGTAGTCTATATTATCTAGTCATGTAGGTCCACCTTGAAATTTGTTATCATTTAAATGTAATGAATAAACAATAGAAAATGAGTGTAAAATTTGTAACCTTTTTGTATCTGTGAGCGAGAAACCTGAATATGAATTCCGGACAAGTCAGTGGGTTTTCCCTCGGTTATTACTTCAGCAACATGAATTTTGCAGTTTCTCAAATCAAAACTAGTCTGAATGAATAAAGAACATGCACGCACACGATAAAATGATGCATACAAATTTTTCAATTTTTAATTTGACTTTAAAAAACATTTATGCGGAAATGACGAAGCAATATTTTATCCAAATGGCCAAAAGCATGGAGTGGAGAAAAAACCTTGGACGTATTAGAGGGAAAATAACTTTACAGATACCAGTGATTCTTCTGGAAACCCAGATTACTAGTATAATCTTCAGAGATTTATACGATAATCCGGGTCGTAGAGGGATAAGTTGTGAATACCCTGGTTCAACGGATGAACTAATCAAATAAATCCAATGATAACAAATAGGGACCCCAGGACTCATTCTTATGGAATTACTGATGCTTTTTATTATTTTATTGATTCCTTACCAAATGCCACATTAAAATGATGAACGAAGGATTTCATGGAAGGCAATATCCGCAATGATCAAGTACCATTGAGTGTGCATTTTAGGGAATTGATATTATTTAAACGACGGTAACTTATCGACCCAAACCTACAAAACGAATAGAGTTGCAAGGATAAGGCAAAACTTCACAGAATGGCTGGGCAAAATAAAAGCCACTTTGATTTTAACTGCACAAATTTTTTTCGAGAACTTTTTGGAGGGAAATTACATCCTTTGCTCATTTAGAAATCTTGACATAAGTACTTTGAAAGCAGCACTATATTAGCAAACACCTGTTTGGTAGCAAAGACAATTTTGCCGCACTTTTACGGCAAGCTGTGATGTTTCGTAAAACTGAATGCTTGGAATTGCAGTCATCCGGGTAAAACGTGCTGAGTTATTGAGCATCATTACAAAAACTAGCAGTCGGATTGATCTTATTAGAAAAATTTATAATTCAATACTGCCATGATCGCAATGCTAATTAGAATTGGCAGACACCAGGGTACCTATAGTACAGAATTTATCAACTAGAATCTGACATTAAAATTCATGTAAATAAATGTGCTCTTTCAGACTATTCCAATAACAATCAACACACTTTTATCTTTGATAGCGCAAGGATTACAGAAGTAGATTGGAAAACCAGCGCAAGAGTAACTAAACAAATGATTCATATTTTGAAATACTCAAACCCTTGCAATTAAAGAGTATAAATTGGCAATTTTATTTGTACATATGCGAACATTCTTTAATATTTTACAAGAGGTTAACGAAATAACTTGATTAGTTAAGCTGGTAGAACTGGTGTACAGGTATGTTTTTCTTAAATATGATGCTTATATTTTTTTACAATTGGGAAGTTACAGCTGCTATGATAACGTTTTATGCACCACAATTGTTTGTTGTAGATGTCTCCTGTTTTTAAATTAAAATTGCCTTAGTATATAATATCATCAAGTATTTGAATTATATGCGTTTATTATAGGCTTTATCGAAGTTTCCGTTTTTGGTTATATATGAGTATTTTTGTTGTTATGATCCTGCAGTTGCGCTGTTTTATTTCTTGTATATTTCTTGTATTACTGAATATTTAGTGTTGGTATATCCATTTCACAATATTAGCCCGGAAGGATATATATAAATGCATCGAAACGTTGGCAATACATATTTTGAATTTTTATTGCATCAATTTATAAAAAAAACAGACAATACATTATGGATTCAAACGTTCTCGAAATCAAGAATGATTGAGAATGCTTAAGGCTAGGAAAACACTGGCAACAAAATGTCTCACCTAAATAGAACAAAGTTTATGGCATATATCACGCAAGTAAAAAATAAACTCAAGAAAAAGAGAGTCACCTACAAAGGCATTTATCATGCGTTCTCCAAAAAGCTCTTCATATGCCTTAAGAAGGTTACATACGTATTTCCTGAACATGTGTGGCGTTTTAGGCGAATTTTAATAAATATTCTAAAATCTGTTTTCTGAAGACATTTCTTACTTTATTCTAAATCACTTTATATCCCACGATATATTTCACGGTTCAAAAGGAAGAATTCAGCCTTCATATTACCTGATCTCTGACTAGAAGATCCACATAGTGCTTCGCCTTTGCTTGACGCCAAGAAGAGGAGTGCCTGGTCATAGGTATGAATTCTTATATTGGTGGGAATAATATGGCACGCAAGCTGAAGTAAGTAGTGAGGAATCGGATTATTTTTTCATAAAACATATCAGTCAAGAAAATGAATGGTGTTCGCAATTACGTCCATTGATTCCGGTCCGCTCCCACCTCCCAAAACAAATTTTCTTCTCTTTTTTTACTATCAATATTGAGAAGAAATTTATAAGTACTCTACAATATATAATGCTGAATACATTGATTCTCCAGTAGGGACACCTTTTTAAATAAAAATATAAAAGAATTTGGGTCTTAAGTTCTCTCTACAGATTGTACTACTACTGGTATTCTACTGATTTGATCTGCAAATGACATTACCACTCAATTTGCATCTATTTAAAAAACTTCACCCCATAACCCCCGAAAACCCGGCTACGTTACTCGGGTATGGCTAAAATGGTAACAGTAGTTGGATTTTCTACGCCGTAGTATTAAATATGCCGAGACCACGCGGCGTCGAGGACAGTCCAAACGCACAAGCTGAATAAACTCCTCGGAGGAAAATTCATAATTTCCGCTAGAGCTACGCTTATTCCGAGCCGTACCTCCGAGGGGTTTTTAACTATTTATCCCGGCAGCACGCGAGGCATCTCTTCACTCAAGAGGAGGTGGTGGTGGTGGAACTCCTTAAGATTGTCGCGATAAAAAATTCACCACGAGGCGACACGTATTCACATTGAAATACAACCGATATTCTGCTTTTTTTCCACCCAACGCCAAATCCTTATTCTTTTTTCTCACCTTCCGCCACATCTCCGTGAAAGAGCGTAAATATTTTAGAAAAAAAACGAATTTTTTCGGAACCGCGCGCGCGGCTCCGGCGACGAACGTAACAACTTCCACAAAGAGCCCCTAGCGGTGTGGCGCTCAACTATTCCAAGATTAATAGGGCGGCGGGAAGGAATTTTAGCTTAAGGATAACGTGGACGAGGGGTATTTTGTGGGCAAAGGGGAAGAGACTCGGTGAGGTAGGGTTAAGACGGGGAGGTAAGGAATAAGAGAAAGGGGAGCGGATGTGAAGGATCGGGGATATAGGGTATGTGTGAGAATGTGGAAGAAAAGGGAAGGATGAGGGATTGCGAGGGTTAGGTGTATCTTTGAAAAGACGAGGAAGAGTTGACTCTTGGAGGAAGGAACTAAGAGGATAAGAGAGGTGGTGTGTTTGAGGAGAGAGAAATCACGAATAAGCAGAGGTTTAAGGAAACGTTTGGAAGTTAGCGTACACTCACACATTCCCATAGCACTTGTATTCCTCAATGTTCTCACAAAAC
The DNA here is from genome assembly GCA_963169105.1 of Ceriagrion tenellum. NCBI lineage: Eukaryota > Metazoa > Arthropoda > Insecta > Odonata > Coenagrionidae > Ceriagrion > Ceriagrion tenellum. The sequence goes on from OY720641.1 coordinate 56,678,997, forward strand.
TAGTTCTTACAACAAAATTTTCACGAAAAGAGAAGAATAACTTTGTCACTTAAAGGGTTAGAAATAGCACTTCCTTCGATCGTGATAAAAGCTTTCAAGATTATTCAAGATTAGATATTTCCAGCTTACTTTAGCGAGATTTTCGAGATTTACCTCTAATATCAACTAGATTATTCATCTTCCGTATCACCTTTCTTCATACAGAGCCACCACGTCTTTCCCTTAAAGGTAGGCTGTGTTTAAAATGTTAAACTTCAAGTTACACAAAAACTTGAATCTCCTGTTCTTACGCTTCGATATATTTCTCATCTCAAGGGTATCTGTTCCCAAGGTATTTTCGGTTCATCCCGTCTTCTCATATCATTTATTTAGCTATTTGTATATAACATTGTAAAAGTGAATTATACAATTCTCAATCATTCTTTTGACTCGAACTAATCAGCAAAGCACGTTATATGACCATATATCCATAATTTTGCTGAATTCGGCCAGTAAGACAGCTGTGAAACAATCGGTCTGAGAAGTTTACATGTCCCTTGTTCCAGTAAAATAAGTTTTGTTTCGATCTCATTGACCAAGAGGCGGCTGAGTCTTTAGAGTAGTGAGTGTAAACAAAAGAGAGATTGAGCTTTGTTAATGATGAGAATTATGTGTGAAGGATTATGTTGACTCTGGAATGAGGGAATGGAGAAAGGAGACGAAATGGATGTGGCAAAGGGAAACTGAGTATTTTAAGCCTGGTACGAGAATTGAAGCAGAAATATCACTCATATTACACGGACCAACAACGTTTTACAATATTGCTTTGAATGAAGAGACAGTGCAACTATGGATTGGAAATAACTAAGAATGGAAGTGCGTCGATGTTGATGAAAAAGAGCAAGATTATGTACTCTCAAATGGTGAGAAAAAGGGTGAGAAAACTCCTGGTACACAGAGAATAATTTTCTAACGTTGCAGCAATTTACTCTTGAATGGTAAAAAAAATATGGGTTTTGGACGCTGGAACAAGCAGGTTTAAATAATCACTGCATTTCTAAAACAATTTTCACCCATTAAATTTCGGCCTCAAAAAATCCCTTACTTCAATACATCACAATAAATACTTATAATTAAAATATTTATAATTAAAAGCACCAAACTTTAAGCCAAAAAGTTTAAAGTATAGATCCAAATTACAGCTTTAAGTGAAGTATTCAAACACATGGTATTCATATTCTCATCCTTATCATCAAACTCAGGCCCAGACTAGGGCTTTTATTAGTCAGTAAGAGAAGGGAAGGAGAAAGCTCTTCCAATCTCAGCTAATACACCTGGCATTAATATTACAATATAAAGTAAGGAAGCATCATTTTAAGTGCACTAAATATGGCAATTTTTTCGCTACTAGCTGTAATATATCGGTAAAAATGACGGCTTCCATAGCTGGCAGCGGTGCATAAGAACTGAGAGTACCAAAAATATCTTTTCTAGAACTCGGAAATTATAGAAGATTTTTAAATAGATAAAAACCATTCTAAATTGAGATCCAGAATGAGTGTATTAAGAGTCATAAAGTTATTTTTGACTTCATCGTACAAAAGTAGATGGCCGACAAGATGGGTGTCAAATCACAAACTACCGCATGAGAAAAATTAACGGATTAAAACCAAGCAGGGATTTCGAGAGTAAGTTCATTTGAAAGTATTGATTTCGCTCATAAGGATAAAACCACTATGCAAACTTATTTCATTGAGTAAAATAATCGACAGATAAACAGATAAAAATTTGCGCTTTTTCAAAGAAAGTGAATGCCCACATAATGAGGCTTTAGATGAAAAAGCTTCACATTCGGAACTTTAGAAGTACAGTTCCTCATCCACAAATTTATCCAAAAATTTCAAGGGTTACCAGAAGCCAAAGCAAATTACACCTCGCTTTTTGCCTGATAAACACCAATATTACTATCAGGGACGCCAACTGTTATTTATCATTTCAAATTATATCATTATCAACGGCCTGACGAATGTTTCAAAGTAATTACAACTCAAGTTTCTTTCCTGCTTTCATAACAGCTTCATTTATGCATAATTCATTCATTTAAACTTTCTCTAAATTTGATTTATGTATTCCATCATTGGCTTTACTAAGTAGTACATACGAAGTGATTTTCAATTCCATGCGTCTTTACATGGAGGATCGTCGATAAGAAATTGATGAAATTAAATGATTGGTACTTTATGGCTTTCGGGGTAGCCTCCGTTCGTGCCATTTTTGAAGATGACAGTTTTGCGAGTATTCCTGCTTGGCTTCTTCAGGTCTGAAGCGAGAAGCGGAGAAAGTCTGAAGGTCTGAGAGGTGAGGAAGAAGCTTATCTTAAGAAGGTCACCTCAGGCTTAAAGATGCAAGCTGGAAGGTTCGAGAAACTGTCGCCTTCAAAAGTGACGCAACGCTGAAGCTGGCTAGGAAGCCACCAAGTACCAAGACCACTCCGCGGAAGGTATCAAAATACAATGAAGCAAAATCTTTTTCTAACGTAATTTAATTCAAAAAACGATACCCACCAAAATTCACTGGGCTCCCCTTTTAAGCAAAGGCACAAAAAATAGCGTCATATCACCTCACGAATACGCCCCAGCAGTAGCTCCCTGGATGCCATCTGGACGAGTGTAATCAAATTAAAATTAGGGAGACGAAGTTAGCCAAGGATTCGTCACGCTATCAAAAAAGGAATACATTATCGGTATTTAAATGACAAATCTGTCTAAGTGCCTATATTGGATATATATTTGAATGATCATATGCTTTTTAAGTATCACATCTAGTGAAGTGAAAATTTGACTACACGAGAGTGGGGGGAGAGCCTCTTTCCCCTATCTGTGCAGCGTGTCGCCAGAGTATTTTGAGTTTACAATGTCGGGCAGCGAGGGCTTACTTGGGGCTCTCCTACGCATATATTTAATATATGAGCCCCTTGATTCAACAGCTGAACCTTACACTTTCATCTCCTGACATAATTGCCGAATAATTTGCACGTTATTAAATTCGGAGTTGGAAAGGGTCACTAAATTAGCCATATTTTCACAGATTTCTCAAGAAAAGACAAAATTGCTGATTTGGCTCTTTGCATTAACATTATATGTTAAGCTTCCAAATTAAAATCACTACGATGGATTATTTCTTATTCGGATCTACTCTTTCTTGAAATGCGCGATGGAGAACGTATTTGACACTTTTGAGGAAGAGCTATTATATATGCACTCCACCACGAAACACTCCACCCTTCTCCCGTTGCTAAAAGCCTTAATTATGAACTCAAATCCATATTTACCTGTAGATACCTGTAATTTCTCCAATTAGTTTAGCCTTTTATAGCACCTTCTTACAGTAATTAAGCCATAAGGTGCACACGTTCCCTAATTCCAAGGCTCTATTTGTAAGAGTTAATATTTCTGAGTGGACCCGTGTAATAAGGCTGAAACTATGAGTACATAAGCAAAAATTAGCGTTTACTCTACTCCACACTCAATAAAATGTGTCAACTCCACACTCAATAACGCAACAATTTAGATGAGAGATACGACAGTTTTCCTTATGATCAGATACTTGCAGCATGGCCTACAAATTGTGATTCCATACGAATGTCAATTTTTAAAGACGAAAAAAGTTAATACTAGCGGCCACGATTAATCTTACCAACATTGCACCAACGAAAGCAAATTTGGAGATATTTTAAGCAGCCAAATGAGAGCGAGTTAAGTTACGATCATTTGCAGGAGAGTATAAAATAAAGATTTTTGTAAATTCTAAATATTACCTAAGAAGATTGATACAGGCGAAACTAATACAGTGCCCAGTACTATCCGAATTTCCGGATAAAACCTTCACATATGACCGGAGGAAACCATCATATGCATGAAACTCAAAATCATTCATATTTATGAGCGCCCGCAAGCAGTAAGACATACAAAGAAATTGGTGGCAAGATATTTGAAAGGATGGAATTGAACACTTGGGTTGTACGTGTGCAATATCAAGGAAATTAGCTAGGATCCAAAATTCCATCTCCATACCGTATTCCAATTCCACACCGTATATGGAACGCGTATAGGCGCATCAGCTCTCCAAATTCATGGGACACCGAAGACATCTTCGGTCATGCAATTCGATTACTTCATAACATTTACGACACCGTTTTGCTAACCGGAAACTCTACCACCCTGATCTCTGCGACGAGACCAAATTTTGAATAAAGTCGAGGCTTTGAGACGTGTCCAATTTACGGATGAAATCTTAGACATGGAATGAAGTAAAGTAGGGAAAATCGAGACTGGATATTAGAACCTTAACATAGGGAGAGAGAATTAGGTCATTACAAGTCAAATGGCTCAATAAAAATGGAATTGGTGGCACTATCATTTCTGAAACAAAATTATTCATTTTTCCACTTCACTTTTTGTACAGGAATACCCACAAGAATTGGCAGTTCAAAGCAACGATTTAAAAAATTTTATTCCTCCACGTTTTCTCACGGCAGTCATTTTTTTTCAAAATGGCGAATGCGAAATGCTGATAATGTAGACGTTTACTCTATCCATAATATCTCAAGAAGTAACAGTGACAGTGAAAAGATACTGAAAACATGCTACTACTAGTATATACTTAATGGAAAACATCAGATTTAGGTTGCTAATGAATTCTAAACAGGTGTGTTTCAAAGCGACACAGAAAATATTACCGTGAAGCCTCACTACATCTCTAGATCTGACAGAAGCGATAGAATAAGAGAAATTTATTGCCGAACACATGGTTACAAAAACTTGAATAACCATAATAAAAACTGAGCTCCACTAAATATATTCCCATAATACACGTCACCATTTCTCCTCCAAAAATCTTATCCCTTACATCATTACACGGCTTGTTACCTAACACCTCCTGCCGCACTCCCATGCGAGTAGTACGGTAGTATGTAGATAAAGATGAATCTTCCTTTTCTTCTTCAGTATTCCTTCATCGTTAAAATGTAACATTAAATCAATTTTTTTCCTTGAAAAGAACCAATTTTTGACTCGGAAAAAACTATACGAATAAGATTCAGGTGTTTTTTCGTAAACTAATTAAGTAGAAGAATATTCTTAGTTACTACTTAGCTCGTGGAGATAAGCCTTATTTTCTGGAGAACAAAATTAATTTCGCGCTCAAAATCAGTCATATTTAGACTTCATTTTCGCGTTCGGGGTGCGATTAAAAATATGCGGCTTCTGAATAGTTGCGGGAAAGATACATATGTATTCTATTAAGCTATGGGACCAATTAGCCATGGCAACCATTCAATAAGTGTTACAAAAACATTCGATAAAAGTTTATTCATAACTTATGGCATCAAGTTATGAATTACATAAGTAGCCAAGATGGCGGATGGGTAATAAACCGCTTGGAGACTTTATTACTTGATAAAAAAGTTGTTTTGAAACAAATGACCAGTTTGTTTACTCTGACTGACTAATTATCATGTGCATTGGCAGTTATTCATAGGTTAAACTTTTATAATTATTTTATACGGCGGTAGAATATTAGTTTAAATATTCGAAGCTATTAACTACTAGTACAAATGTTATGCAAATAGTAGATGTGTTCCTACAACCCAAATATGTATTATAAAGAGATCTACAAATTCATGCATATCATAACTATTGACTACATAACTATCACTACGTTTATCAATCGAACTCGATCGATTTGACCGGTTAAGATCGGTTTGGTAAATGCAACGGGCTAGTGGGATCGATATGAGAAGGCGGCTAACTCGGCCCGCTTACTCTGCCAGTCTGAGATTACAAATCGATATGGACCGATTCAAATCAATATTTAAATCGATTTCGCATTGATAAACCAGTCGATCCGAGTAGGCTGGCTTAGAATGTTCAGATCGATCCGAGATAATATCGATCAGAGATCGATAGGTAAACATGGTGTATGTTCCTGCAACCGGTCATTAGAGATTATAAAGATATTTAAAAGTGCTACAAAGGGTACTAACTTATACCTTGAGATTACACAAAATACATGTGGTTATCCATGAACTAAAAATGGATTTTTTCAATAATGGTCATTCAACCATGATTGGATCACTTTGTATAGAATGATGCAATAAGGTCATAACAATAACCACGATATGATAGACAGAGAAGATTTTCTGGGGAGTTAGTAAACTACTAACTAAAGTATTTACCAAAACTAAAGGTTACTTAGGTTATTACTTATTCTTGGGATGGAAATCGGTATCTACGCCGCAGTGGAGCCTAATATCCCTCTATAATTTTTACTTGCAAATTAGTATATGTTTTCCATCGGATTCTTCGTTTTCTAATCTTTAAAATACGAATATATTTGGATCCAAATTCGTTGCTTCAAAATTACATTCCTGTCTAGTCTCAACGCCACTCAAAACTATAAAAAAATTCTGTAATCAGCCTTTCATCGTCATTGAGTTCCATGAGTTTCTTCACCATTATTTTACCGATTTGATGAAATGCTCACTCAAATATATTACTCGTTAATTAAACCGATAACTCTTTAATGTCATTTGGAAAATCTTTGATTTTGTGTTCAGTTCCAGGGGTTTCCAACCGACTTAAACAGCGTAGGATCAGTATATCAATGTTATGTTAGTAACTGATCATAAGGTGATATTTTTCTAGCTATACTGGAGTCATTCCTCCGCAAAGTTAACATGAATTGTCATGAAAGTACTACTCATCACGAATTTATAAAAATACTTGTAGTACTCTTTTTCTTTTACCATGAGAATATAGGCCTTAGTAAAGGAGTATTAGGTGCCATAAACTCATTTCCAAATATATTTTTGCAGTATCAGGAGTACAGAAAACAAAAAAAACGAATCAGCGATTAATATTAAATACAATATTTAATTAAAAAACGCGCTCCAACGTTTTACCTTTGAGTATTTATTTACAAAGAAAAGATGAATTAACTCTCCTCCTACCTTCAAACCTTTTTACTCTGTATCTATATGAGTATTATTGTACTTACTGTAAAAAAATATTTGTATTGAAGAAGAAAACTATATTACCCTAATGTTTTTTTTGTCTATAAGCCCATAGTACTAAAAACATTTTTGATTAAAATTACACTCCCGAAATGCTTTTTTTCAATGCTTTACCTAATTTTGTCAACAAACCCATATAATGTCAAGCTCTATACATAGGAAAAAAGCTTTAGGAAAATTGGCTCTAGCTAGCGTCACAAAATAGAGACACGCTATTCCAAAAGCAGTGAGAAACTGAAGAAAATTTAACTCTACCACTCGTTTACTTAACAAATCTTGAAAACACCTTCTTAGCTCCAATTTTCCCCCTTTTACCTCTCCCATTAATTTTTTCGTCGCTCTTTTCCCGATCCGATGCACTATTCACGCGGAAACACTCCCGCAACCTCCCTCCCCTCCGCATACCCTTCTCCTTCCTTAAAAAAATAAATAAAAAGCTTCCCCTACCCTTCTCTTGCTCAACCTTCCGACGCTAACCCTTTATTTTTCTGGATAGGGGGTGATCCGCGGCACGTAACCTTATTTTATATTTTTTTCCCTCTCCTCCTTCTTCTGTCTCAAAACCCTAACCCTCTTCCTCCTCCCCCTCTTTCCCATATGAAGGAGGGACTCTGAGCTCCCTAACCCTTTACCCCCGCTCGAAAGGAAGGAAGGAAACGGAGCATAAGGCTAGGGTCTCTGGGAGGTGAGAGGCGGGGAAGGGGCGCCACGGGATCTCCCCCTCCCCCTTGCTTTTCGTTATTCATGCTCCGGGCATGCATATTGCATCCCCGGGATCCGGTAAGCAGTGAAACTAAGACATCGTGTGTGCTTCCCGGTCGAAAGTGAAAAACGAAGAGCGGGATCTACCGAGGAGTTTTCGGGGTGGGTGGGACGGGGGGGGGAAGAGGGGGAAAGAAGGAGCGTAAGGTTTAAGGCCTCTCTCCTCCCCCAACCCATTCCCACATCCATCCGTTTCCAAAACTGCCTTTTCCTCACTTTCCCTCGTCCCGTTACTCTCCGCTTAAGCGACCCGGCTTTTAAACATTTGAATGGTTTTCCCTTTTCAGTCAACATTTGTCTCGTCAATGTCACCTGGTTGAGGAGCGTCTCACCGTTTCCTTTAGCTCAGGCGCGAAAGTACGTACATTCTGAAGAAAACACACTTAGTCTAATTCTTCCTACATTGAAACTTCTTCAACTAGTCGGGGAGGTTTCCATTAAATACTCATTCGTAATATCCTCATTATTATGCTTTTACATTTGTTTCAAAGGAATCGTACGTAATGTACACATAAGGTAGTACAGGTTAGTTTATAAAAATCCTGCATTATATCTAATTAGAAAAAGTTGTAATTCATCTAATATTTGTGGCCTCGTATGAATTATATAATATATTAGGTATAACAAGGTATAACACTTTAATTTAGGATAATACTTCGGATAGGTAGTGATGAGCTCTCATAGTTATTCTTTAATCTGAGTGCTTTGCTGAGTAATTTATTCTATTATTGCGATATCTATGTATTACCTATTAGTACGCAGCTATGCAAATTATACTTTAACGCATAGTGAATTGTTGTTTGCTGTTAATTGATTAGCAATATCGGCTATCAATATCATTTTATGTATAACACTTAAAAGATTTTGAAGTCTTTTATTTATTGTCCAGTTCCAAGATGGTCCTTCCGTCTTGAATAGTGCAGTCTTTGTAAATCAATGTTAGTAACTGAGCATAATATGATTTTATGCCAATTATACTTGAGTCATTGATGCGTACAAAAATATTGGTATTACTTTTTATCACGAGAAGATAGGCCTAAGTTAAGAAATAGTAGATGTCAGAGAACTCATTGCCAAAGTTTTTTAATCATATTTTTACCTCATCACTAAATCAGCAGTACTTTCAAAGAGTCAGTAATTAACAATAAATATAACAATTCATTAAAATTACGCGCTTCAAAATTTATCATAGGTATTTGCTTACAGAAATAGATTCACTTTCCGGAAAAAATACTAACCTTGTACATGTTTTTTGAGGTAATTCTAATAAAATGTTTTACCAAAAGTAAATACTTTTCTTTTACCAAAAGTAAACTTTTTCTACATACTTAAGTTGTTTGAATTTCTAATGAGCCAGCTAAAGCAAAAATACATTTATAAAACCTTGAAAATAAAACAAAACCAACTATTATCTATGTATTAGTTTACCAAAGGCTTTCTTCTCTTGGAAAAGAAAAATATGTAAACAATATTTATATTATCATATGATGAATGAAAAATTTGTTTATTCTTGATTTTCTTAGCAAAATGTATAAGGAAAAACTCTCTTGGAGCTTATACAACATCATACTCCTTTTTTGCTTACATAATGTTGATTATTTAACTCCAAGTTGGGTTTATTAATGAGTAATTAACTAGGGGTATTGTTAGCCAAACCTGAAAATTTACGAACGACAAAATTTAAGGTTGATCAACGCCAGTTTAAACCTCACACCTCACTCAGCTCTATTAATTAAATAATGTATTCGTGCAGTTTTTGGCTTGGTAATAAAATACACGACGGAGTACTCAGTTTCTAGGGTATAAATAAAAACCTATAGCTATAAATTCGCCCAGTAACGACCTCGCTGGGACAAGGGTATGAGACGCACATGTAGCTTAGTCAGTAAATACTTACTAATGCATAGGCTCTAGAGCATAATTGATCTTCCAGCCAAGTATAAGTCAGTTTAGGACCATTGAGATATCAGTTCATAGACCATTCCAACAATTACCTAAAAATATCTCGACATTAACGCTGTTTTAGTCTCCAATAGCTTTTTGCAATCACAAGGGGTCATAAAATACGATCACATCACGCAGCTGGATAAATATCTGCACTGGATATAAGTGGGTCAAAAAAGGTGACCATCCCAACAATGACCCTGTCAAGGACCTGCGACCATCTAGCCCTGACCACTAGGCCATGGGACCATTACGGCCGAACGAAAACAAAAACATCTCACCGGGCGCTGCATTTTTCAAGCGGGAGACAAACATTTTTAAGGCGCCGTTAAGAAGTCCCATGATACCGCCAGGGCGTTCCCATGAATGGGACCGAGAGGCGTGGAAGGTGAACTCGTAGCAAAGGAAAGAAGGAAGAATAAATGAAGGAAACGGACGGAGAATGAAAGGGATGCTAAATAGAAGCGAAAGATAGAACAAAGGGAACACGAGGAAAAGCCGCTTTTCCGGTTAAAACTGCTCAATGGAGACCGAAAAGCGCAAAATTACTATTTCAAGTATGGAAACCTTTAAATATATTTAAGGGTACTCGTTGCGCTATGTTAGCTAAAAATGGTCACTAGTAAAGGGTTGTTCTGATACATTCTTATAAGAAAAGTGAACAAAGATTTCCCTTTGCATTATTTCAAATTAAATATGCCAAAAGTCATGTGAAAAGGAAGGGTAATAAGAAAAAAGATCAATGCAGTTATGCCTTCTCTATCCAAAGCCATAAGAACTTTCTCTAGGAAATAGATATCTACATACAGTGCCTCAAAACTTTTAGAAGGGGTTAAATTGGAAGCCACACGCTAGGATTAGGTTGCTTGAGAAATTCAAAATTGGTATTGGTATTGTTTCAGAACGGCACAAAGAATATTATCATGACGCCTCACTACATCTCTAGGTCTGACAGAAGCGATAAAATAAGAGAGATACCCTGCCGAACAGATAGGTACAAAAACTCGTTCTTTCCGCGCAAAATAAGCAACCATAATAAAAACTGAGCTCCGCTAAATACAATCCCACAATACATGTCACAATTTTACCTCCCAAAACCTTATCCCTTTCATCTCTACACGCCGGTATCCTAACACCCTCTGCCACACGCGCATGCGGCGGATCGCAGGGTAGTATGTAGGTGTAGATTTAGATATAGAATAGTTGCCACAAAAGCAGAAGACGACACTAGGCCATCAAAAGTATGACTTTTTTGTCTTTTTCTCCTAATCCAATTTCCATCACTTATTCTTTCTTATTCTATGCGTGTAGTTTGGAAACCCCCGGGCCACCCACCCTTACGACTGCTCTCAGGGATAGTATGTAATGTAAACGCAAGTGAAGAGAAGGCAAAGCGATTGGAGGAGGAGGTGCGGCAAGGAGTGGGTGGGGGAGTGGGGATGAAAAGGCATTGTTACCTCAACAGGGGGAGCAGAGTGCCTAAAGGGAAGCAATGGAGGGAAGGGCAGATGGCTTTGGGAGTCGTGTGAGCATTGGCAGTCTAGTATGTGACCGCAGATGAAAAGGCAGGAGGCGGTTGGAGGATGGTTAGGGGGGGTAGTGGGGATGACGGTGGCAATTTCCAGAATCAGGGGCCCTAGCCCGAGAAACCGAGGGAAGAAGAGGAGCGGGGGATGATAATGGCTCTAATCTCCATTACACGTCCGCGAGATTCGGGACTACCAACTTCTCAGCTACCCACTCTCTCACTCCCTCCTTGTGCATCTTCCCTCCGTTCCCTCCCTCACCGAATCCCGTCCCTTCTTCTCCCTTTCTGCGATTCCAGCCCATTCTCCGCACGCTATCTCCTGCTTCAACCTCGTGTCCTTTCCCTTCCTTCCTTATCCCTTGAATCGTCCACGCACACCCTCCCCAATCCCTCCCCTCGAGCCGTATCTTTTACTTCCAAGTCCGAGACAATCGTTCACTCCCGTTCCGCCTCGATTTTCTCCTTTTCTTTCCACTCTCCCACTCTCTCAGTCAATTTCCAATCCCGTGAAAGTGTCCCTTCTTCCTTCGAATTTCTTCCAGTCGTAATTCCCTCCCGCCTTGTTATCCAATTCAACTCGCCCACCTATCTTTCCCCTTCTCGGCTTAATCATTATCACCCGAGATCGTTAACGTGAAACGACGTGGGTAGCATAAAACATAGCCAAGGTTTATGAAATTTACGTTATTTCATCATGACCCGAAGGCTGTGACTATGTTGATTAGGAGATATTGTAACTCTCTGACTAATTATTACGCCGTCAAAATGTCATGAGTTCTCAATTCCAGTATTTTGAATTAGGGTCTTATAACAAAGAAATAAGTATTATGCGTGATGTAGAGAAATTTCAGCAAAATGAAAAAAGATAGCAGTTTTCCTCTTCTACTTCTTCATCATCATATTGGATTTAATTATTAGAGAGAAGTCACGTTCCATCAGTGAGTTCCATCGGTTTTGGCTTGAGATTTCAAGACTGGCCAAAAGTAAAATGCCGACTTGTCGAATTCACAAGATATCCCACCCATGAAATTCCCAAGCTGAGATTTTTCTGTGCAGTAAAACTTAGATGCTGACAAGGAAGGACATTTGTTTCTAGATTACGTCCTTCGGAAGAAAGGCAGAGAGAGATATTATTCGATAATTTATTTTACCTTTGCCTCCATTAGTAGTTACGGCAGTTTAACTCAAGTGTTTATTTATGTCAGCATAAAGTCGTGTTTAAGTATGGAGATAACAGGGCTCGACGTGGCAACAAAATGTTTGAAACATTTTTTTGTGGATTTTACTTATATTTATACCAGCAGTGAATCTACTTGAGTGAACTACTCAGTATTAATTAATGGTAAAACCAACAATAGCTGGTCAGGAATTGTAAGTGATAATTGTTCAGACTTAATTGGGAGATTTCAATTATATGCTGGTTAGCCGTAAACTCATCACTTAAAAAAATTATTGTCGCCTACTTAATATTTGATTTGATTCATGATTATGATTAAATCGGGGAATTAATCAACAAATTACAATGAATAATAGCTTACACTCAAGAAAGAGGCATGTAGGAATAAGAAACTCCTCACGTTCTAAATGTATTGAGCATGGAATACCAAATCAGAGTACAGGATATAGGGAACCATAAAAACCGTGTCCAGTGAGTATGAAAATTTTCAGCGGATGAATAAGCTGCTGAGTTTTTGATTTTCCAGCATTGAAAAGAAGTTGAAGCATCAGCAAAAAAGCGTCTAGAAATATTTATAAATGCTGATGCCTGAGGTGGTTGCTTGGAATTATTCTATTTCCAATACTTCCGGTTTCCCTAGCATGGGAGGATCTAATGTATATCGTAAGGACAAAGATCATCAATTCCGACGTTTGAATCAAATTCAAAGGAATGAAAGACACGAAACCATGTTGACCTCTTTAAAACTAGCGGTAATTTGAAGATAAGACATAAATGTATTGGAAAATTGAATGAAAAACTTTTATGGACCTCCCGACCTTATGATCGTGAATTATCAGCGATTAACAGCAATATTTGAAGTAAAAATTCGGTAATTATGTAGAAATGAACGGCAATCGGATACATCTAATAGACATTACACTGCTTAACTCAACGTAACTTAAACTAATGATGCATTATCCAAAACCCCCAAAACCAATCAAAACTTGTCAAAAAGCACACTCTCAAATGTACTCTACATCAAAGGCATGTTACTTTGTGTTTATATTTTCACTACTACACAAATAGGCATACAATGGTAACACCGATAGCATGCACGATCTGCTAGTACCAGATGGCTGATAAGGATGTCGCAATACCAACAGAGAGTACGTCAATAAACTAGCGTCACTACCTATCAAAAGGCCTAGTTAGTAGCTCAGTTAGTACAAAGGCTCGTTAGTATCAGTTGTCGTCTCTTATCATCCGCAGAAAAAATGACATTTTTAACCGGTCTGTTCAACAGAATTCATAACCAATTCATTTTCCAACGAGGATATTAATATTTTACGAACTTCAACATACTACGGTAGATAAGATCATGGGAATAAAATTAGGGAAACAGACTGCAGAACAGACACATTTAAAATGTCTTTTTTCCCGCGATGTATATGAGACCATAATGGCAGCCAGTGAGTATTTGAAGCAGGTTAGTGGACATGTAATGCACCTGATTAGTTTATTTGATCTCTATTGTTTGTTTTATTATCTGCCACGTAGTACTTATATTACGCATGATCCCTGCACAACCTTGCTTCAGAGCGACACAGAGAATATTATCACGACGCCTCACTACATCTCTAGGTCTGACAGAAGCGATATAATAAGAAAGAAGCATTGCCGAACAGATTAGTACAAAAACTCGTTCTTTCCGCGCACAATGAGCAACCGCGATAAAATCTGAGCCACACTAAGTACACTCCCATAAAACACGTCACCATTTCACCTCTCAAAACCTTATCCCTAAAAGCTTCACACGGCTGGTGCCCTAACACCTTCTGCCACACGCCCATGCGGCGGCTCGCAGGGTAGTATTTAGATGTAGTGTAGACTCTTGTGACTCGATCACGTAGTTGCATGACAGATAAACTCAATATTATCTATAGCCTTGATTGCATACCAATATTTTAGCGCATGTTAGTGAAAGTTACATGTCCACCAAGGATTGAAATACGACATGAAAAAATCATTTGAGTTTACCGAGATTCGAACCCGGATCTCCCAATTGCTGGTCAGGTGTGTTAGCCATGTAACTGGCTAACACACCTGACCGACAATTGGGGCATCCGGGTTCGAATCCCGGTCAAATAAATGATATTTTCATGGCGATCTGCAACCCTTGATGTATATAGGGCCATTCAAGTATTACGTAAGACGTTTTTGAGGGTGGGAGGTGTTTGGATCATCTAACTTTGTCTTATGAAGTGTGGGGGCAGAGGGTCTGGAACCAATGAACGTAACATTTTTGTCCATCTTGAAACATTGCATCGTTTCCAAATATCCTGTATTTGTTTCCAGATATCCTGTGATTGTTCATAACTTCGTCAGCTGTGGTTCTGGTTTACTCGAGTGGTACTCCAACACTGCAAAATTGTACGATATCCAGTGCTCAAAGTTGTACGATGGCTTCCATGGAAAGATGAAACAGCAGAAGGTGAGCATTTTCCTAAGAGTAGATACAAATATGTAACGTATTACGTAAAACAGCAGGAGGGGGGCGGGGTTGGGAAATTCTTACATTGTCTTACATTGGGTGAGGGGGGAGATCTAAAATGAAAAATGGCATAAATTGCCTTACTTAATACTTGAACGGCCATCATGCACCCGTGCGAGTGATTTCGTACCACATCATTCGTCACTGCAGTTACATGTTCATCGTAGTGCATGTTGGTGATAACTCACCCCCTGCCAAACACCTCTGTGGTGGCTTGCAAGGTAATATTTAGAACTTAAGTTCCCTTATTTTATTCTCTGCATATTCCCTGCGATACGGTGTCCATATCGCGGTTCGATACAGAAATTCGAACATCGCTCAATCCTACACACACTTCAGCCCACCAAACCTCTCGTCACAGCCCCTCCAAGACCCTCTCCGCAAGCTAATCTCATTGCTCTTTCGCCCCCCACTCTCTTTCACCGCAAGGAGGGAATCCTCGCTGGGGACCCATTACGATGGCTTTGCATCGAGGCCCTTATATCCCGGGAGTGAAGAGAGCGAATTGGGAAAGGGACGCGGAAGAGTGAGTGAAAGGAAGAAAAAGGAAGGAGAGGTTGGGAGAGGGTGGACGGATGATTCAGAAGGGCAGAAGGGGAGCGGCAAAAGGGGACAGTCGGGAGACGAAGGAAGGGAAGGACGAGAAGCAAAGAGAAGATAAGCACGAGGAAAAACACACTTAAGATGGGTCTGGGCTTTCTTGGAAGAGATCTTCCTTCTCGGAAAGTCGTGGAAAGAAGTGGTGAATGAAATGTTTCCACGTTTTGAGGATAGATGCAGCAATGACCTAATTAGTAGATAGTTTAAGATTGGGAAAATGACAAGAAAGAAGTGATAATACAAATGGTGAACTAATATAACAAGAAGAAGATTTTGTGCATATTGACCTACTGATTGCGACAAATAAAAGGATTCATGGTTGTATAATGCGGCGTACGAATCTATTTCTACATACTACCCTGCGAGCCGCCGTATGGATGTGTGGCAGGGGGTATCAGGACATCAACCGTGTAAAGATATAAGGGTTAAGATTTTTGGAGGTGAAATAGTGACGTGTATTATGGGAATTAATAATAATAATAATAATAATAATAATAAGTTTATTACTTCAACAAAAATACATTCTCAATAGCAAATATTGAGTAACTTTAGGTAGCCTTGAAGGAGAATCTGTTTAAGGCTACCATCAAATAATAACATGTTATGCTTATACTTAAATACACATATAGCTCATGTAGTGAGACCAAGACAATTGCTTAACAATGTAAGTGCGTACCATAAGAAGCTACTTACTAACAGTTTATGGAGTTATTTATAAAACATTTACTTTAGCATTTCCTCCACATTCTCTTTGGCTTGAAGCCAAGACTGTACATTTTTCGATAAAAGTTTTACGCATATTGTATTACATTTTCAATAGAAGAACCTGTTTAAGGCTACCATCAAATAATAATTATGTTTTTACTTTAAACTTAAATAAAGCTCATGTAGTGAGACTAAGACAATTACCTCATAATTTAAGTGCGTACCTGAAGAAGCTAATAACTAACACTTTAGGGAGTTATTTATAACACATTTACAACAATAGTTCCTCTACACTCTCTTTGGTGAGAAGCCAAAAATGTAAATTTTTCGACAGTATTTTCACAGAATTTGAATAAATGCATGAATGGGGTAATAAATTGTATACCTTTGGTCCTACGTACAAAAAGCATCGTTTAAATATCGTCAAATTTGGTTTGGGTAAGGGTATACTTTTTTACGCAGGATGAAGGGAGAAGGCAGGCACAGAAATATTCCAGAGTTGCCACTTCTAGTATAAAAACACCGTAGAACCTTATGAATATGTAAATGGAAGCAAACTTAAATGAATAAAGAGTGGGAAGGATCTTTGTATGTTATAAGTAAAACTCAGATTTTATTGTGGTCGCTTATTATGTGCGGTAAAGACGAGTTTTTGTACCTATCGGTTCGGCATTGTAGCTCTCTTGTTAATTCGCTTCTGTCAGGCCTAGAGATGTAATGGGGCATCAATATAATATACTCTGTTTAAAATAATAGGACATAATATATCCAGGAATCTTGCAATTTGATATAAAAATCCATGGTTTGAGGAAGTTATTTTCACAATTGAAAAAATAACTTGGTTTGCTTCATCTAATTAATTGTTTTGGTAAAATAAGATTCGATACAACCGTATCTTGATGTCGACACCATTGTGTCAAAACATTTTGAACCAAGAATACAGAAACAACGGTGTCGACATTAGGACACCGTTGTGTCGAAACATGTGGTACCAAGAATATAAATCAGTGGAAGAAAACCAAGTTATTTTTGCTTTTATAAAAAATAGATATTTGAGATTGCAACTTTAGAGAATTGGCCTGAAAAAATATTGATTTCTTCATACATGTTCCAACAACATTAATAGTCGTATCCAATTATATCCTAAATCAGTTGGCACAGAAAGGATAGATTAAGATAACTTTTCACCAAGGAGACGATAAAAAATAAAAAACGATCTTCTACTATCAAAAGAACATGACATTTGAGGTAAAGAAAATTGCTCTTGCTAAAGGGCGTATTTCGCTGGGTCATAAACGTACTGATGGAGCAAATTAAATCATTTTGAAATTATAATGAAAAAATGTTATAAAATAAATTTAAAATTATATTATATGAATATATATATTTTTTTCTCTATGATGTCATCGGTCCTTAAATTTATCAAAAAATTCCAAACGACATTACATCAATTAGAAATAAAACTACTCTCCTTCGAAAATTGAAAACTGGGCTGCTGCAGAAATATGATGTAGAGTCTGTTAAAAACCATCGTGCGATTCTCGTAATGGTATGTGAACTTATTTTTTTGTTTTGTGTGAATCTTGTACTTTATGTTAACTTCAACTCAAAACTGTTATAATAGAACACATTTATGTTATATAAAAGCCAGAATTTATTTTACAATTATTTTTGTGAATATAAGCGGCTGAACTACAGCCAATTTATTCAAGGAATGGAAACTCCAAAAAAAGAAAGTATTTCTTCTGGGGTACGCAATTTCATCCCCATTTTTGATTTGTTAAAATGTGTCTATACTTATATGGATGAAATAAGTTATACTCTATATTCTATTCCTTTGAGGCAATAATGACGAGAGCGCTACAAGAGACAACAGCCAGGATTCCATACTCGAAACAAATCCAATTGGCTTCGAATACCAATCTCATTCAATTCGCGGTGTAATCTGCAGGTAGCGCCAAGGGGGTCCGTCGTCCAATACAGCAGACCACGCGATTGAGGTCAGCCTGGTCAATAGTTGTGTGCATCCGCGAAGGGCCAAGATGCTCGGTACAAGCGACCTTATTCTCAGGAGGGAATTCGGACGCTCCTGGGTTCCCGTAACCCCGTACTAACTGTTTCCTGTAGGGAAGTGCCGATTTAGCCGGGAATTATTCTTCCCTAAGCCTTAGTCAAGCCTGATAATCCACTCTCGTGGTCCAATTGCGATCGTGCGAGAGCCGGGAAATCGGAAAGTGGTTAAGAAACGTAGTTTCACGCCTGCAATTAATTACGCTTCGGGTTCGTTCACTTGAATTAGATAATTCCACGCTCGAAACGAGTCTTTCAGAATGTAGGCTAAATTTTGCGAGTAAGTGGGAATTAACTAAACGGTTTGCTTCGATGACTTGAACAAATGACTCGCATCAAATGCTGACAGAAAAAGGTACATTGACTGAATTGATACAATTATTTCATTGAATAGAATATCATACGTGAATAGTATAAAATGAGAACCGTTAAAAATTAACCAGTTATGAAGAGAGATATTTCACCTCATAAAACTTTAAAAATGTGGGACGGTAGCTATATCTGTTCGATTTTTTTCCTGAGGAATATCCTAATAACGGAGGCGCAAAGTAACTTATCCTAGAAGAAAAACTGAAGATTCTTCGACTACATAGCTGGGAATTTTTGTCAGAAAAAATACTCTTGGCTAAAATAACTAGCCTGCGTGTACGGCGTTGTTTGCCTGCGTGACCTTGAGGTGAGTTTACGGAGCGTAAATTTGGCAACACCTCTCTCCCTTAACCCCATACTATGTCCTCAAAGTTGAACACTCTGTTGGCAGGGCATTTACATTTTTTACGTACATAAATTGTCCCGCAGAACATTGAGTGCATCAGAGAGGTTTGTAGATCGCATAGAGAATGTCATTATTTACATGATAATACATTTACAATTAAGTCTCAACTAGCTTAAGCTGCCATCTCCGATAGCAGTTAAGCCCGCGTTTGTATTTTACTCTCAAATAAAGGTTCTAAAGAACTGTTCTTAACACTCGCAAACACGCACAAAAATATTCAAAATGAATCGGCAACAAAACTCGAAGAGAAACGCGAATTTTTCATTCAAATTCTAAGACATTGTATTTGTTCTTTTTAAAGCAAAACGAAAGTTAAAACAAAGCACTAAAATAGAAAATTTCCTTCCTTTAAATAAATAGTTGGTAAAAAGTCGAATTTCCTCGTTTTAACGCCTAAAAATTGAACACATTAAGACTTCTAACTCTACTCACAATGCTCAATCTTTAGCTTTGAAATACTAAAAAACAGGCTAAAGCCATATTCTAAACCTCGAGAGTCAAAAGCAATCGGGCGGGGATCGAACCCACTGCACTGATCGAACTCGATGCTCATGCTACAGCGCAATTACACTAACCACTCCGACACCCACGCACTGGCCATCTCACTCTTGCTCTACTTCTAATTCTCCAGGCATAAACCAGGTGTAGCTAAATCTTGGACACCAACAACTTTGTATGTATAATTCTAAATATCGTCCACCCTATAGCTCCAAACTAACACATCTATAAAAAATTACTATAAACATTGAATCATTCGCTACCTCTCAAGTCTGCGCACAGCCAATGCCCAAAGACCATTATGTGTTATACCTGGATTTGAAGTTTTATTCGTCCATATAAATGTTAACTTTATAAAATAATAGTACAAAATTTATAGGTGTGATGTGGTTTTATCCACCGATATAAATGTTTACTTTATTTAATAATAGTACAAAATTTCTAGGTGTGATAAATGTGCATTTCTTCAATGTAAACTCTTAAATTGAAGTATATCATAACTCACGAGAGATGAAATGTCATAAATACATTCCCCAAAATGAAACGCTAGCTGTACCTTCAGCCTTCCTTACGCAGCCCCATGTAAACCTTCAGTCCTATTCTTTAGACCCATTCGGACCGAGTGTCGCACACATTTTGGGTTCCGCAGGCTTGAAATTTCACAGAGGATGAGTTCCCGGACATTTCATGCGGCAAGGTGACAATGCCCCCCATGCGGAGGGAAGGAGAAGTGGAGGGCGACCAGTGATGACCAAAGGTCGTTTCTGGCAGGCCCTATCTCATTTCCCGCGAGTCGTCTCAATTGCACATCAAATTCAGAGATGGCGAGGACGGGTGTCCTGGCTCTTGGCTAGACTTGCGGGGGTACATATTTGCTTCGGTGGCAGGAGTCGAGACCGCACGCCTATTACATGAGGGTAACATTTCCTCAACGAAAGCCCCTACTCTCTTGGAAACCGAAATGCACTCGAATAAAAAAGCTTATTTTCCAAGGATAAACTTTTGGAGCCCACGTAAAATATTGCTGGTTTTGAAAAGGACATGTATCATACGTCTTTTTCTTAAATGCCACAGAATTTAAAAACATTTTTGAAAATGTTATTTTACAACAACTGGCTGATAACTAAATTAGTGGTTTCAATGAATTTTTTAGCATTTAGCATTAATTATATTAGCCTTTATAAAAGAGTGTATCAATATTTTCCATGTTTATCATATGTAAACAAAAGATGCACGTAATAAATTATTTTATCTGAATTCAGGCAGTGACAAAGGGAACCATACCAAATTAGGCTGAAGTGATATTAAATATGTTGAAAAGAGTGTCAAACAGCTCTAAAGAAGACAGCTTCATTGGGAAATCATCCTTAAAACATATAAATATTGTATTTTATGGAGAAGACTTTCGGCTGAGAATTTTTCCAAACTCATTTTCTCGCTCTGATAGTACTACCTCATTATATGTCAGACTTAACTGAGGTATGTCACGTAAAATATTACTGGTTTTGCAAAGGATATGTTTGCTCATAAATATATATAACTATGGTAAAATATTCCTCAATGACGTTCAACTTTTGGCTGAGAGTATATTTTTCTCAGAACCTAGCGGAGACAAGCCGCATAGGACAGCATTCACGACTGCGCCAATAACTTCAGGTTAAGGGGGTTGGACCGCAAATCCTGAGTCATTGAGTGCATATTTAATAAACTGTTCAAGTAAGCCGAAAATAATTCTTGGACCACACTTCGTATACCTACATGCTTATATGATGGAAATAATTATTGATAACATTTAACAAATTTTCGTGTTAATGAAAGCATTGTAATGACTGGAATTAAAAATTTTAGCAAATTTACGTGGAAAAACGTGTTTTTAAACTCAGTATGATCATCATTAGTTGTTCAATTCTAGATTAATTGAATGCAGCCCTCCAACCTTCCCTATCCAATTCTAGTTCCCTTACCTCCTGGTATCTCCTCTTACGCCTTTTCCGCTTTATTTGGTCCATGAACTTATTCCTGGGTCTTCCTCTGGGGACTTTTCTCTATATTTTGTCTTCAACTATGTTCTTTGCAAATCCATTGTGTCTCAGAGTGTGTCCAATCCATTTGGTTTTTCTTTTCTCTATGATACTCTATATGGTCCTTTCCTCTTCTATTCTTCTTTACACTTCGTCATTTCTTATTTTGTCCGTCCATTTTATCTTCAGCATCCTCCCCAGCACCATGTTTCGAAGGATTCTAGTCTTTCTGGTCAGTTTTTCTAATGGTCCATGCTTCCAACCAATAGAGTGCTACGCTCCGCACGAATATTTTTACATACTGTTGCACAACAGTAGTATTCGGTATATTACCTGGATACATATTAACCAACACCATAGTAATATGAAACGTAGTATTTCGTGTTTATAGGGAAATCCGTGCACGTTGAATTACATTATTTTTAGAAATATATGGAATGTGTCTTAAGGCTACGTGTTTAAATAGCTTTAATTTCGAAGAAACTCAGTCGGCAATATGAAATTATTTTTACTTTTATCTGTATTAAATACTACAAAGTACACGTATGAAAA
Organism: Ceriagrion tenellum; assembly: GCA_963169105.1. NCBI lineage: Eukaryota > Metazoa > Arthropoda > Insecta > Odonata > Coenagrionidae > Ceriagrion > Ceriagrion tenellum. The sequence continues at coordinate 56,701,213 of OY720641.1, forward strand.
TTTTCTGGCTAATTTGTAATAAAAATCTGTAAAAAAAACCACCACCTTTATAAATGAATGCGTTAACTATGGTATACATTTCCCCATAATGGCCACTTCACGCCACGTTGGGATAAAGTTTACTTTCATCAATTAAGGGTTGTATGTCATCGGCCACTAATTAAATACCCTCATGCGGTTCTCACATTCCAAGTGACCCCTGTTAGACCTCTCCCCCTATTAAGTTGGTTTTTCTCCTTGCAATAATAGAGCCTAATAATACCATGCTCGAATTTATTTTATTTAATTCATCAGCTTTAAGAGGTTTCAAGCATGCACTGTAAAATTATTTGGGTAAAAAATTGTAACATGTGGCTGAAATCCTGAGTAATAAGCCAAATTTGCATACCTATGTCCTAAACTAGACATATTTCATTCGCGCCGAGCGGTAAAATCGCCTTCACAACCGAATATTTTGGCGATTCCTAAGCCTCCGTGATAATTATTGTTAATAGTAGATAATTGACACAGAGTACCCACTGTTTAATTCCTGACGAGGCCAATGATTTAGAAATTCCTAATATTTTACATGAAGTCTGACTGGAGCGCATAACGATATAATTTCCCATGCGTGATGGTAGGCATTTTTTCTCATTCACATCTTCAAAAGCATAAAGTATGTGGCTGTTATCTTTTATCGTTGGAAATAAGAGATTTTTTTCTTAATAATGTCAAATTTATTTAATTTAATGTGAAATAACAACTGTGGTAGAATATTTTCTTCGCATTCGTAGATCCTGGGCTCGAATTACTGCAGTAGCGAAGATTAAGCAGTCAGTGTTTCGTATAGAACTACGGCCGTCGTATAAGACATTAAACTGTCGTGCCACTTTGCGTATTTAAAAAAATTAGATTGGTTCCGAAGGGAGGTGTCTTTCCAGACATTATGCCTTTTAAAGATATTACTTCTCTTAATGGCCTAATCACCGATTCTACATTGCAACAATGGTTTCACCGGTCAATAATCTCCCCAAAAATGACCTACTACGTAGCAGGACCAGAAATGAACAGTGTAAAATACGAAAGCTGTGTGGTAATTTGGTAGTTTTCTGATCTCTTTCTATTTTCTGAAGACTAGATCTATAGAAGCTAATCTAAGTATTGGTGTGAGCAGAAAATAATGATTAAAAAAATTAGCAATAATATAGGCTTGGAGATATTTCACTTATATCTTCTGATAAGGTGAACCATTCGAATTCAATGTAAATCAACAATAACAATAACAACACAATATTTCACTTGGCAGGTAACTGAAAAACCTCAGTAAAATTGCCTAAGATGAAAAGTAAAGGGCTTTCTCTGTGAAAACTGATTTTAAAATTACATTTCCCAGCAGAAAATACCAAGTAGATATGATATTGACATTACTTAGGGTTAGAACAAGTAAAAATATAACAATTAAGAAATAAAAGGAATAAATGTTCGCTATATATAAATCTAAAAACAATATATTTCTTTTCAACCCGTCTGCAAAGCTATATTCGGATCAAAGATCAATCCTCTACAAAACTATGAAAAGTCAATCCTAGGATTGATGACAATTATTAACTGTTTTAAAAGATCAAAAAAATAATGTACTTTGAAGCATCTCAAATTTACTCGGATCTCAAATTGCAGTCGTTAAAAATTGACGAAAATGAACCAAAATCGGCTTCCATGTGATATAGAACAATGAGCATGCGCAAATTCTAGGTAAGTATTCAACGTCATCTAAGATTACTAGCAAAGTGATCGCATATAGATAAATTGTTGGCGCTGTAAATATTCGAACTGGAAACCATTTGTGGTATGGGTAATTGTATACGCTGAAAGTATTTACAAATCTGATGGGAATTAAGAAAGATAATAGACTTTGTGTTACCCTGAGTTAAATTTTGAACTTGTGACATTTTCGGTCATTATTTCAACTAGCTTCACTCCTCTGCGAAATTCCTCAAGAGCGCTTTAAGTATCTTTAAGTGGCATGAGCACAAGGGCTTCTTTTCACGGTACCTTATGCAAATTTATTCATACAAAACGTCAAAATAAATCTATCTGGATGAGCTTTTATTGACGGAATAGGTATCACAAATTTTCTGGTAATTTGTGGGCTATGCAACACTGGACGGGCAAACTGGTTTCTGGTTGAGGCAAAATTCATGATAATTATATGCAACAAAAATTTTACATTTTCCTAAATGATTTATAAATTCTCCTGTAGTAATGATTGTAATAGATAATAAGTAATAAATAAAGTTATACTTGCATTCGCCTGCTAAGGAGATTAGAGAAGATATCATCTAAAATGCGCATTATAATTAGGCTTATTACATGTTTCTAAAAACCTATCCTTCCGTTTCATCCTTCCTTCTAACCGTCCGTCGTATTAGCGACCAATCACTTTTCCTCACTCTATTCTCACCTTACGAAAACAAAACCCTCCTTCTTTCCCCCCGATCTTGTTATTTTCTTGAATCTTCATCCGTCTCCAGTTTTCCCTGTCCGTCACAGCGATTCCGCTTCCCCCATATCCTTTAAAACGAACGCCCTTCCGCTTACTCGCTCTCCTCCGCACCCCAGTCACGTTCCTTTCCCCCTCGCCCTCCCAATCAGTCTGCTGCCCACCCGGAACGACCTCTGAGGTCTGAAAAGAACACAAAACACACGCCCGCACACACACTCGCAGGCAAGCGGTGCCAGACACTAACGCAAGGAGACACACAAAACGGACACCGCAGCCTCTTGCGACTTCGTTTGCCGGGATAGAGAGGGAGAGAGAAACAAGAGGATGGGTCATCGGAACGAAAGGAACGGAAGCGAGGCAAAAAAAAAGAAAAGGAAACAGAAGAGAAACGTACCCGTCGTTTCTCTTTTGCTTCCCATGCTGCCACAGCGCGGCGCTGCGGGACGTAGGTACTAATCCCATGACGTTTGATGCCGCGTGGCTACCCCTGAACCTTCCTTCCTGAACTGTCCTATTCCCCGGGTCTATATATTTTACCTCCTCTCCCTCACTCTCTCAGCCTCCCAACCAATTCAAGTGTATCCCTTCAGTATCAATCATACTCTACCATTAGAATGGGTGGCGCAATAGGTGTGAGAAGAATGAAATTAAAGGAAAAATAGAGGGAAAAATCCCAAGAGGAAGGCCAAGGGGTAAAAACATGAACCATATGTAGAGAGGCGTTTAAAGAAAAAGAGGGGATCGGGATGGAAATGCTTAGCCAAGTGCTTTATTGCAAGCAGTGGGAATTCTCTATTTAAGCTGCTGGCGTTAGCGCAGATCTGCACCCACCAGCTCACACGTATGAAGATACATTGAATGATATACGCCAACGAAAAGTTTGGTAACCCGTGAAAGGGAAGTATTCTCTCGATGTACAACGGTAATGGCCAATTTATTGAATAAATTTATCGATTTAAAAAAAGTAAGTTTTTAAAACTAGTACCTTTTACCTCAGTGAAATTAACAATTTTATACTAATCATGTCTGACACCTTTACGGAAAACCAACACAAAGAAATTAATTGTAGGCGCAACAACTGAAATTCTTTTGTTGAGAAGCTCAAATAAACTCTGCTCCCGATCTGACTTGAGGTACGCCGCCCTGTGCACAAGGTCTGAAGCTATGGAAAACAAATGCGAAACTAGTGCGCTGATATGTTAAGAAGTTAGCAGCGCACTAGAGAAAAAGTTAAGCTCCATATGTCCTGAACAACTCCTTTGCTCTCTTCAAGTTTTGTTCGAGAAGAAATGATTTTCTCTCATTTCCTCACTTACGACCGTTCTAGAGAAGGAACACGGGTCAGAATAATATTCGTCGCCATTAAGATTTTACAAGTAAGAACAAAAGAACAAAAGTACGACAGTGGAACACTTTCCTAACTCAGTATCATACTTTCGACTGTGTCTACCACCAAGTTCTCTCCTTTCACCAGCCATTGCTTTGGAAAGGCATTCTTACAAAATGAGGATAAAAATTAACACTTACTATCTAAAGCTATCCTTACATGATAAAAACGATTATTTTTCTATACGCAAAAGCATAAAACGTTTTTCAGAAAAATTAAAAAAGAGGGAATAGTTATAATAATTTCTACAATAAGTAAATTCCCAGAAATTTACTCAACATAACTGTGAAATTCTGTCCTTTGAAAGTACAAAACTGTCGTGTATTCCACAAAGTAATTTTTGTCATGCGTAGTATTTAAAAGATTATTGTTAGTGACTTCGTGCTAACTGTATATTCTCTTATTAGCCGACATACATTTTGCATGTTTAAATAACTGTAGACTACGCAAGTTTCTGGAAACTGAAGGTAGTCTTAAACTGGGAATACATAAAAAAACTTCTTAGAGAATCCAATAGTTGCGTATGACTGAGTGTGCATGGATTTAACTCTCAAAATTCATATTTTTTCCGAGTAAACCATCAAAGATAAGGTTTATTTAATTTACTTCTTCTTTTCTTTCTATTTATTCTCCATAATGCCTTTCATTCTTTCCCATATTCCTCGCTCAGACCACACTGCATTAATCTCCTTCTTGGGTTTTTTTAGGAAACCTTATGGATTTCTTTAGATTTCCTCGAAGTGGTAAACATTTTCAGTCTTCTTGAGGGCGTTTAGTTACTGAATATTATTTTTTAGACTTTATAATTTATATACTGACTTAGGTTACTTAAGGTTCGGAGGAAAATATTGCAGAGGTAACCCGATCCCTACTTGACTGTGTTGTGGAGGGCACTTAAGTACAGTACTCCATCTGTCGGATGAAACGTTAAACCGTGGTCCTATTGGCGGTTTTTGTTACGAACAGGCTAATGCCGACGCCGGGTTTTTATCTATCCTTCCTCCTTTACCTGTCCCCTACGGCGCAAACAACCTCAACTGTCGGTCGCCTCCCCAAAAATTCACAATCATAGTAAATATTATTTAGAATAATCTCGAGTGCATAAAGCGTCACTTACTAGAAGTATTTTACGTTTGTATCCATATTATAGATAAATATTTATTACTGTTTACCAAAGTTTATTGAGATATTGAGTCGAAATGCACCTACTACTATTTCTCTTCATAACGTATACGAAATATAATTACGATTATGTCTTTAGCTGCGGTCATTTTTTATCTTGTTCGCCAAGCCAGTAGTGGAGGAGAATGTTAATCTTATTTTTTTGTCTTATGGCCAGACTCCGTGATGCTCCTGAGAGACCACCTTGGCTCTGCCTCGAGCCCGGATCCTTCGGCCCACTCCACTCCTCTCCAGACCGTCGTACCGCTCGGATTAAGTGCGTGACCCTGGTTGATCACGGTCAAGGCTTGAGGGAAAGACGGGAATGAGGGATTGGCAGAGGCAAGGCTTCTCCCCCAGACCGTGCGGCCTGATGGTTGCGAGCAAGGCAAAAAAATAAATATCAACTCATAAACTATTTTTTGGCAGACGCGCTGAACAATTGGGACACGGGGATCGAGGCTTGCTCTAGCTTGTGTCCACACCGCTAACGCGAGCGTACTCGACACGGGATTCGCATTACCGCCAGGTACTTTCCTGCCGGATTCTGCTTCCTGACACGGACGGTTCTATTTTTACTTCGCTAGACACTCGAGTGGAAGCGAAAATTGAGCTCAAGTTGATGTGTCCCACAGTGCGCCGTTTCGATTACAGGGGAATATAGCACTCGTTCTAAACGCACTTTTCTTGTTTATACCACGATTGGCTAATTATTTTCGACTCACCAAAGTCTGGTGTATAATGCATTAATTAAAGACGAAGTTCGTGCGCTATGGAAGAGAGTAATATTGAGATAAAGTTAAATGTTGCAATTTTTCACTCACAAAAGGCAGTTGATTGCACAGTTTCTATTGATAAATTAGTCACAGATTAAACCTATTACGGTTAAACCTTTGCAAAAATCTTCAGGCACAAAAATTTTTGGTAGCTGGTAAATGTAATAGCACTCTGAGTATTGTAGTATTAAGCTAAAAATATACAACGTAACACAATTATTTCCCACATGAAAAGTTCTTGTAGATATCAATGGTCCAAAGATTGTAAATTAAGAGTAAAAATGACTGAAAAAGTAGCAGAAAGTGAAATAATTTGGAATGCAGATAATATTATCCAAATCTTTGTAACGCCTTAATACTACTCCTTGCCTCAGTTTTTGCGAAAAGAGCTTTTCTTCACATGATTTCAAGGATTAATGAGTTCAATTTTTCCATTGCATGAGACAGCGAAACAAATTTGAAACAAACTTCCCCTTTTCTTGCTGCGAATGGCTAAATATGTTTCAAATCACCATATTCCGGTCGCAAATGCGTTGCAGTTAAAGGATGAGAGTAATTTTGAGATTAAATTATAAATTTCAATTACACATTTGTATGAGGTAAACAGTTGGTTTCGCAATGTGAAACGCATAGTTGCACTCCTAGTTACGGTTACAGTCGCGGTTGTATGCAAAAATCAACAGTAAAACCAAGGCTATGGCCGAAATTGATTTTCACCATTGCAGTAAAGAGCATGCATGACTAAAGTAGTAGATAAAAAGTAATCTCTTAGATAGATGAATGTAATTGGCCTTAATCTGTGCATTTATGGGATGAAAATCAAGTATTTGAAGCCCTAATGGAAGTACTTTATGCAAATCGCTGGCATTGACAAAAAGAATAAAATTGACCATATAATATGAGTTAGTTGTAATTCCTGAGCAGTCACCACAGTTGCTAAATTCACCAAACTTAGGCGACATAAGAGCAAAACTGAATTAAGTGGAATTTGATGGTTACTCTAAATACTTAACACGCGGTGAAAAAATGATTGGCGTGAGTATAAGCAAGTTTTTTTTCAAATTATTAATCACGAGCAAAGTTTTATTTATGAGGGTCACGGCAACTCACTGAATTCTAATGGTTTTGATAGTTTTATAAAATAAAACGTCTACTTTCTCAAAATGGCTTCCAGATAATAAAAACCATCCACCCTAGCAATTAACACGATTTTAGGTAAAAAAACTTTGCTATCCTTTATATTTGTATACACTACAGCCTATATTTTACATTTTAATATGTTTGGCACAAGGATCCCGTATTAAAACTCGTAAATATTAATAACACAGAAAAGCATAATGCATTTTGAGGTAAAGCTCATCTCGGCATATATTTAATTAAACCTTTTGGACCGTACATCTTATTAATTTAAAAAAAAAAGTTTGATTTATGTTGTATATGATGCTATAACTTCAGTTTTGAGTTTGATAAGATGATATTCATTACAATGATAAAAGCCTTTGCATTATACTTGGCCAGCAGGTCTTTTAAAAACGCACTGAAAATGTTCTATGAATACATAAAGAAGATGGCACAAAAGAAATGTTTTTATTGCTTCAACTCCAGATAGGCGTTAAAAATATGTGATCGATAAATTTTTATTTTCGTTCCAGAATGAATTCCTTCGCCACTTCCAAGCCAGATATTATCCAACTAAAATTCTACTAAATCCGGTTATACTCCTCTAAAGCCTAAGTTCAGTGAGTATAGTGGCCGGGGATGACCGCAGAGGTTTTACAACTAGCTCTCATACGGGTAATTTAATTATTTTTGTCAATGCCGGCGTTTCGTAGAAAGTTCCTCCATGAGGATTTCAGTTATTAGATTTTTATCCCATAAATGCACGGAGTAAGGCCAACTATATTCTCCTATCCAAGAGATTATTTTTTAGCGAGGATTGGATTCAGAGGTTTTGGATTTAATTCATGATTTTCAAGCGTACTTCTGCATCGGTCTGTGAGAATTTGTTTCCAAACTATACTTAATATTGCTCTCTAACACAAATTCAATAAGTGACTCATGAATTATCGTATTTGGCGTTAACAGCTCAAATTCTTTCAACGTTATCTGACAGCGGCCTGGCAGTAATGGGTCTACATTTCTAATAAACTTACTTCCTTACTTTACAGCCACCAAACTACATGACTTTCAGTTTCGTGAGGCGTCATTCTTATTCGACATGATAACGTCGACACGAAATCGGCTTCTGCGAATTCGGTAAGCTATTTAAATTTAGGTTAGCTTAGTGATAGCTCTATTATTGGAAGGTTAGTATACTCATAAAGGTCTAAACCGAATTTGCCTTCAAACGCCTTATCTTTCGAAGCAAAAAATATACAAAGTAAGATGTATCGATGTTGTGGAAGCGGTTAAAAACTGCAGGTTAATGAAACGACTCATTTTTTTCATTTCTTGTAAAATTGATTATATGATTATCTAATGAAAGGTCTAAAACCGAATTTGCCTTCAAACGCTTAATCTTCCGATGTAAAAAATGTACAAAGTAAGATGTATCGATGTTTTGGAAGTGATTAAAAACTGAAGGCTAATGAAACGACTCATTAGGTTTTCTTGAATAAATATTTAGTTCTACCCCCATTGAAGCTAGAAGAAATGTCCTCACAAATGATTCCTGCTTCTATTACAATAATGTAAACATCTGAAAAAAATCTTCAAAAGTTTAAGTTTGCGACAAAGATAATAGACTCAACGGGCTCGGGTCTTTGATTGAGGCAAACTTAGTAACTACAACGTGAGATGACCTCATTTGACTCTCCCACAAAATCAAACGTATTGCACCCCTCTGATCGCATCGAACAAATCAAGAGGAAAATAATATTCTTGCTTCTCAACATGTAAAGGATTTATACGAGAAAAATACCCGCGGGATTCAAGTGAAGTGGGATTTTCCGTGAGACTGGACCAATAGATACAGAATGTTATGAAAGTAAAAGTGAGAATGTATGGGAGGTAATTGAAGAGGTAAAAGCGACAGCTGAAAATGGAAATGAACTTAAACGGAGTGAACAGGTCCTCATATTTAATGAGCGGAAGAAAAGACAGTGTGTGTTTATATTATAATTGCTCTTTTCTTATCATACAGGAATAGTATAAGTCTTTGATCTATTCTTAACAAATGCGTCATGTATGCAAATGTGAGTTGCTTGCGTCAAAAACCTTTCCTAGTATTTATCGTAAAATTAAGTAAATTAAAATTACGATGTAATTATTAATAATGTACGATTAGGCTTGGAAAGGATTAGTCATCCGAAGCCCTATGGATTGGGGACTTCTTTGTCCGTATCCTCCAAAGTTAATGAATTATCAAATACCAGGTACAACAATTTCCTTAAATATAGTATTGCACCCTAGGCGCATTGCGCATATCATTAGTTCACAGCAATGATTGGAAAAAAATCACATCCTTGTCGGAGTTTATTTATGCATTACTTTCCGATTCTTACTCAAGAAAAATGCATTTATTATGTTTACATTGTTTGACGGTGGTATTAATTTATACATAGGCATATATTTAGAGAAACATATTTTTGGTTTGTTGTTTTATGAATTAAAAATTGACTGCACGAAAAACACGTTAATAGATCGGTAAACTCACGCTAATTTCACAACTGTTTCGGTAATTCAAGGTTACCTCAAAATGAGAGGAAGAAATTTTGATACATAAATGAAACAAGAAAACGTACGTAAAATTTCACTAATATTATATAAAATGCATTTGATTCCTCTTAAGTTCATCCTACTTAGAAAGTAATATTTGTTACGCACTCAACGATTCATATGGAAATGGCTGGAAGATAGAGAGCATGAAGATACGATGGCATTCATTAACATAATGACATATATTTATAGAAACACTTTGATGGTTTGTTGTTCTATAAATTAAAAATTGGCAGCAGGAAAATCATACATAGATCAGTACACTAAATGTATGTTCACATCTGTTTCGGGATTTCAAGGTTACCTCAATATAAGAGGAAGAAATTTTGGCATATAAAAAAACGAATATATAACTTCACTAATATTACATAAATTGTATTTGAGTCCTCTTTAAGTTCATTCAACTCAGAGAGTAATATGTGTATAAGTGCTCAACGAATCATATAGAAAAGACTGGAAGATGGAGAGCATGTAAACGAGAGAAAGGGCGGAGGCAGTTAGCATGGCTGCGTGGGAAATAGAATTTTTTGGCACATAAAGGTAGCGATAGGTTGGGAGAGGATTGTCCCTTTCGTGCGTGTGATGGGTGGAATCCATCGTTTCAATGGCGGCCTCCGCTCAAATGGGATACCATATACCCCCCGAATGGTAAACGGGATGCGGCGAGTAGGAAGGGCGCAGGGAGGGAAAAAGGCAAAAGGAGGGTTTGGGACGAGTCGACTCGACCAAGGGATCTTTCGGATGGGACCTGGAGAAGGCTGGGAAGAGAAACGAAATTTGGATGGACGGTGGGTGGTCCTGGCTCGGGGATACGAAGCGTGGGGTGGGTGAGGAGGAAGAGGGAAAGGTGAAAGCGTTGGAGATGAGGAAATGCGGGTTAGTGGACCCCTCCTCGTCCCTCCCCTCTGCCCCCGATCCTGTAGACGGTCGGTGCTAAGGCCGCAGGACTGATATATCCGACGGGTAATGGTGGATTTTGAAGTGCTCAGGTGGTTAGTGTTGGGGGGAAGAGGGGAGCTGGCAGGAAGGATCGGCTGGGGGTTAAGCGAGAGAGGGTTGTCGGATTAAGGGGGAAAGAGGTCACATTTGCCAGCCAAAGAAACGTCAAGGCCTTTAGGGGAGCCACAGTAGGAATTTTGCATACTGGATGAGAGGAGAAATGCGATTCTGGTATAGCTACAACACTATTCATAACCACGAGAGGGATGGAAATCGTTATATTTTCACCTAGGTGACAAAAAGATGCGTTCTATGTGCACATTTTCTCACAGTATATCGTGACTGTTGACTCATTTCCCCCACATGGATTGTCCATCTATTGACAAATATTGTCCTGCCAAGTTTTAAAAAGCTTCCTACATCCAGGAAGGAGAATATTTTGTCCTAAAAATAACTCATATTTAGTTGTATCTACCAGTTTTTCATAATTTCCACAAATACGCTCATTGGCCAAGCAGTTCAAATTATGGACAACTTTCGATGATGAAGGTGTATAACCATTATGGAGCATAGTATTTGAAAATACTCATAAAGAGTTATACAATAAAAAAGAATGATAACAAAAATAGACGGATCTACTTTTGTAAGCCACTAGACATTACCACAAATTTCATAAGCAGTAATATTTAAGCAACTGGCAATCGTATATATAAGTAGCTTAAAAAGCTGAACCATCAGATAAGTGGATTCCTAATGAGGACTGAAGATTAACTGTTGATTGTGGCATGATGATTTGCTTAGAATGTTGTATTTCAGAAGTAAGGCATCACTGAAAAAACTATGGATAAATTTGAATTTGCCAACCTATATTTATATGAAATTTACGATACATAAAAAGCAAATGCTTGTAGGAGAAAAATACAATCCTTCCTCCAACCTGCACTTCATTTTCTTCTCAAATGATTGAAACTCACACCTTAGGAAAATGGCACATGCATTGCTATATTACTTAAATATAAAATTACTTTTCGCAATCGAGGTTTCTTTAAAATTAGATTATGGTAATAATTATTTTCTTTGCATTAAATTCAAGTTCCTTCTTTGTTAATCTCTCGTAAACCTTAACGGTACACCTAATAAGGAGCCATTATACGCTATTTCAAAGACAACACAAGGATCTTGAATTTCATTGTAGGAGTTTGGTTGTTATGCCTATTCCTCTGGATACTAAAAGGCGAATTATCCTTATCCTTTCATATACTTATAATTCCTTATCTTCCTGTAGTTTTTCTCATGTATCATAAGCATGGTTTATCTGATATCAAAGATTTTATTTTCGCAATTTTTTTCAACATAAAAAAACACAGAAATTCAGTCTTACGTAACAAAAATATTTTTACTAAAAACAACTTCACATAAAAAGACTTAGCGGTTTAATATTGAAATTTAAAAGCAGAACTCTCATTGATGAATCACCTAACAAATTTAAAAAAATGAGATTACTTCTCACGACATTAGTCAGTAGAAACGATATAAATTTATTTAAGAAAATCACAAACTAAACCCTTCCTGTATACTACTCATCGATAGATCATCGCATTTCATGCTTGGTATCTCTATCATCATTATTTTTTCACGCATCGTTCTCAGGAAAGATTGAATGGGTCTAAGTATACATCAATGATTAAAAATAACTTGTCATTATGGCTTGTAGTTTACGTACTATTTAGTTTATTCTATATTCTATTATTAGTCTATTCTACTTCCTAGATCTCGGTACCTTTCCAAAAAATTGGTAAAGAAACATCAACGAGTTACATAATCAAACCTTAATATAGCTGGTTTTTCATTATTTTTCATAGCAATTATAGTTCTTATATATTATGACTATTCTTCACAATGAATTATTTTCACCACTTATTTAATAGACAACTTATGTGTGATATTTATTATTTTTAAAATTAAAAGAATTACAATTCATCAATACAGACTTTGGCATTCTCTTAGATGTATATCATCCACATCATTCATTGTGAAAAAGCAGTTTCGATTACTTCATCAAATTCACATAAAAACCATCTACATAGGTGACGTAAAAAATTTCTCTCATAACAGAATAAAATAGCTCTTATAATTGATTTCTTGTAGTTGATTATTCAGAAACTAAAGACTGCTATTTTGTAATGTATTTGAGTGTGAATTATTCGTAATGTCTGTTTTAATTTTGAAAAATCCGTCACAAAAATTAGTTTCCTTAATTCCTTAGGCTGCGTAAAACAAATGCACGCACCAAAAGAATTTATCTTGGGTACTTCGTAAAAATATTCTACACCAGACAATTTAAAATTGCGTCGGGTTTAATTTACTGGGGGAGATAATGATTGCCAGAATAAAGTATCAAAGGTGTAATTTGAATGAAAGCCAGTTAAGATGTTTATTGCTCTTAATATAGGTAATTCTGACCACGACAAAGGAAACTAATAACAGAGAGGTGCTAAGTTTATCGATTCAAGGTCGTCACTCAGACATTTTGGCAGCTGATAAATGAAATGGCACTCTTGGTATTGCTTACATTTAAAGCAAAAAAATATACAAGGTAACACAATTATTTCCCATATGAAAAGTTTGGGAAATATTAATTCTCCAAAGATTGAACATTGAGGGCAATAATTGAGTGGATTTAAAAAGTAGAAGAGAGTGCAATCACTTAAAAGGCTGATAATGTTATTCGTTAGCCAAAAACGTTACAATATGAGTTTACACTATCCTGCATAATGAAAAGTCTCGGAATGCCTGAAATTATTTTTGATTGTGTACACAAGTTTCTGGCACTGAATGTTTCATAGGATAAAATCATATTCGGATAAGAGTATAAGCAAATCACGGATGATGCTGCTATGAAAATATTCAATCTAGTAGTGTTTTCGTTCAATCCGACGTGGCTTTGTAGACATGATTAAAATCGCATTAATGAACCTACGAGGCATTATTTATCCATCATAAATCCATTGTTTGAATATATTTGTACCTCATGATGTCAGTAGGTTAACCATGAATCAAAAATAAGAATATATTACAGAAAAGTACATTGGTCTTCATTTCAAGTACGAGTTAGAAATTGAAATCAGAATGAAATAAAGGTAATATTTTCTACTATGTAGTTCATTCTATGTATTCTGCTTCCTATATCTCAGCATCTTTCCAAAAAAAATAGGACTAAAAGCAGAAAAGGGGTAACTGAAGCATGACTACTTTCAAGTGGGTACACATACTGAAAAATTAACTAACTTTTATGATATCAAATTCATGTGGGGCGATGATTATGTAGAATTACAGCTGTTTTTTGCCATGAAAGCTTTTGTAACAAATAAATCCGCCCCAGACTCTCCAAACACAGAATTTACCTTTGCATTCGGTGAGAAGTACAATACATTCCTATAGATGCGAATGGTTACGAGGCTTCCCAGACTCCTATTCGATCGTTACGGCATTGTTGAATAAGCGGGGCCTTAAGCCACCCTTGCAAGTCATAAAAGTAAGACGGGCCAATTGCTCCGGCGGCATTCGGACAGAGAATAGCCGACAACATTCCGCATAGCATTTTACCCTCGGCCACTGAGTTGAGAGGATGGCCGACGGGACATAAAGAGAAGTAGTGTGGTAATTAGCACTTTCCGTCCACAATGGTTCCCTTCCCACCACCGACGACATTGTTCCTATAAAACCCCTCCCGTAGTTGCCATACAAAATCATTGTTTCGCGGCTGAGCTGAATTGCATCTGAGGGATTCAGAGGTGGGGGAGTGAACGTGTGATGGTGAAAGCTGTTTTCATGAAGTAGGTGCAGGATGGGAAGGGTGCGAGAAATGGAACTGCGGAGAGTAGGAGGTTGCTGACGAAAGAATTGAACGTGATATGGCCATAGGAAGAGGCGAGCCAACTGATGGAAAAGATAGTGGCGCGTAGATAGGGTAAAAGAGATAGCTGCCTTCACGACGATTTGACAGAGCGCTATCAATAAAGATTACTAAAGTGCGGCTGTTATCTAGTAAGAAGTTGTATGGAGATGGTTGTATTTCAGTGCACCAATTTCACAAGCAGTACCCTAATCCATAATCATATTTTCTGACTGGTTCTTCGAAAAAAATATGGAAGATGATTTCTTCGCACTTAAAGAGAAAATAATGAAATTAAATAAAGCAAACAGGTCAGGATATTATCTAATTTAACTAAAACTTGCCCCTTGGATAAACCAACCAATGCTCTCAACAGATGTATTATCCTTCAAGTCAAATCATTGAAATTGTCATGTTTCATGGGAAACATTAAACATTCGCCGGAAGTTATGTCCTGCATGAGGTTATAAGAAATATAGCATTTAATTTTGAATTTCCTTAATAAATTGACTTAAAATATATTACGCCCGTACAAAAAACCGAAAATAACAGCGATTTTACAAATAGCAAATGGCTTTAGAGCACCTACACTATAGATTCAAGCCGGGTTCTTACATCCGGCACCCAAGCTACCAGAAATTATTTTAAAAAATTTCATGACTTTTATCAAAATAACTGCGAAGGAGACAAATGTGATAAATAAACACAGTTCCAAATACAATTGAGTAAAATGGAATTGCAATTTGTAAATAAATATGTAATAAAGTTTACAATTTAGAGAACCTCTTTGTTAAAATCATATACACCACAGCAATTTTCACGACATTGCATGAGGTACTTACCAAGCAGGTTCTCCCATTACTTTGCAGATACAGTCTACGAGAAAGATATGTCGGAGTGACAGGTATATTAGTAGCAAAGTTTTGTGTCATGTAAGTACAACTGAAACGAGAAAATAACTAAGCTGGTAAAGAAAAATACAAACTCTAAACAATGGCAACGAAATGCCTATCTTTTAATTAAAATTAGGAAATTTAATTTCTTAATAAGGAAATCAAATCTTAAAGGATATGAGAAAACTAATTTTTTTAGATAAAATTAAAATAACACAGCCTACGAGGGAAATAATGGGAGAGTAGAATGATAAAACGGGTAAATCAAACTATCTAACGTATTATATTTAACAAGTACTCTGCGGAGCATGATCAGATTAAATGATACTCCACGTAAATGATTAGAACTAATTAAAAGCAAAAAATTACGGACTTGCACATCAAGGGGTGCCATCTTAAAAAATATACCCCCATATAATAAAATATACCATTTATCATAAGCAAATCAGTCGTCCTGCGTTACAGCATAAAAGGGACATTATCACAGCAAAAATATGAAAATTATGGTCCAAGACAAAAACGTACGAAGTATGACGCACAAAATTAAGCTGAAAAGAGCTCAAAGAGGAGGAAAAACTTCGACTAACCAGAAGGAAGAAGTCGAGTGAAGCGGTTGTTAATGGACTGGATGGCGAGCGACGAGAACGAAGCCTCAGGAATGAAATGAAGCCTCACAACGCATAAAAGCTTGCCGCAGCAATTAGTTAAAAGTGGAAGGAGAAAGCGAGCGTAAGTAGAGGATTAATGAGATTCAAAGGTACTCTTTTAATAGCACATCTTTTGCAAAAGTAGCTCCTTGCGGTGGGATCATTCTAAGTTTACTTTGGCTCTCAGCAAATAGAAAAATAGTGTTAGCCAAGACTGGAAAATATAGAAAAAGTAGTGCAAAAATTCTTTATGTACTTAAGTTACTAAATATTTTTGAGAAGAAAGGTATGTTGTAAAGTGTAAAAAATTATATACACATCAAAGTGTATTCTGTCACAAAAATATATTCTGCCGGTAAGTGAACTGCTACCCTACAGTCATCTATTGGCCATTCTTGTGGTTCAAGTCTTGGGGGCCTTGGATCATATAAACCCCCCCACCAAGTCCACTGGTGTTTTTAATAGGCCCGGTAGAATTGGGAAAATTTTCCATCACTATCAACGCCACATTTCCCCTGTAATCATATTTTCATTGACTGTAACTAGGTGCATCAACTTACTTCATGCTTTGTTACCTTTAAAAAAGAAAGTAAAGAACCTGTAATCTGATGTAAATTAATAGTTAATGGACGTTAATACACACAAGTTCTGAAATCTGAAAAGTTAAAGACTCGTGTGTCACACACTGGAATAAATATCACTAATATAAGATACCCTATAAAAAGCCACAACATCACTTAAACTAAATTATAGGTGTTTTGTGCTATATTTATTGTCAGAAAGTCATGAAAAACGTCCAATTTATTAACATAATTGACGCAATTACGTCTACCTATATCTAAAATCAAGAAATTTACATACACGGAATATTAAGTATTTTACTGCAGCACAGCCAAAAAACAGGCATTGAGAAAAATACGATAGACAATAGAACAACAATGTGGCCTGGCTCCAAAGGCGGATAGATAAGGAATACTGGAAACATAAAAAATGATGATGAGCGTTCGGACGAAGTAATAGTAGTAAAAAGGGAAATATTAACAATGAAAATGATTGTCGCTGGATAAAAATCTCCACGGTCATCGGGGCGGCATACATAAAAATACCAGGTAATAGAAATACCACGTAAAGAAACAATATGAGCGGTACAATCTAAAATGCACCCAGAGCCAAGAAAAAGGTCAACGGAAAGACCCATTATGTATGGAGATAATGACGCCAGAACTGTACCGCGATACCAAAATAAAGGCCGTATCGCGAAAGCTCTTAGATCGTATCCGGCTATAATATCACCCAGACATTTGCGGAACCGAATTGAGATTTCCTTTTGTTTTCACCGTTTGTATGCAGATATTGGACACAACTATAATGGCCAAGGATTCGCGGACCCCCGGGAAAAAACAGAGATTTTGGCCACGGGTACAAGTGAAGGGAATATACAAAAATGAAAGGACGTTAATGAAGCAAGAGCAAACGCGTTGCTGCCAATATACAACACAAAATAAGCTAGATTAGAGAAAACTTTAACGTTGCCTCAAGTACATTTTTCACGGATATCAAGTGAAATACACAAGCCGGAGACTACTTACATGTATGTGCTTCTGGGCCAAAATGTCAGGCCTGATTGCAAATTTTGGTTAGATGAATGAGTGCGATAGTAGTTTAAAAGTAACGAAATAATATCAAAGAGGTAAGCTAATTAGTCATCAATGAGGTAATTGATGATAAATAATCATGTTTCTGACTTTATTAGTACTGCATTTAATTGATACGACGATTGATAACTGACAAATATTTTCACTAGAACATGATAAATTTATTCATAAGCCAAAATACGGTATATGACATTTTAACAAAGATTATAGTTGAAAACAGTGTGAAACAAAAACAAAACAGTGTGAAATATTTTATACTCAAAAATTCAATTTAAATATGTATTTACAAAATACTTTTTTACTAAAATATATTTTTACTAAACCAGATTTTAGCAGTAGCTTTTATATTTCTATGATAAGGAGCTATTGCTATTGCTCCTTATCATAGAAATCGCTCCAAGGTCATGTCTCGTAGCTAATCAAGATATGGTCGGTCCCGGTGGCGGCGGGGTAAAGTCCTCGCATGCTAACCCAAGGGTCGCGGGTTTGAGTCCCGCCTGGGTATTATTATCTGCCCAGGACTTGGGTGTTTGTGTCTCGTCCGTTGTTACTGTTATCCACTCGACGTACGCACACTGTGCTGTATTCGGGCTAGTGAATTAAAAAAAGGCTATTTGACCGCAGGGAGATTGACTTAACCTCTTACGGCTTAATATGACCATAAGAATTTCTAAACATTCACTAAAAGATCGGAAAATATACCAGGCCGGTTACTGATTGGAAAGCTATTCAATTAATACATAGACGAATTTTTTTTTTAACTGGCCATTGAGTACTTTTTACTTTGATGGAATCCTCTTACTTCTAATCCATTAAATTCGGAGTAAGACTGACAAGAATCACTGAAAACATATGAAAATTTTATCCACCTCGAGATAGGTTACGAAATCGAGTATGAGTCATTTTGGACTGGTTCAACTCGTTACGACACTTTTGGGAGCATCCTAGTATTCTATTTGCTCTATTTAACCAAATACTCCAGCCACTTTTTTTCTTTAAAACCCTGGAAAATGGCTCATTTAATGCCCTTAGTGGGACAGAACAAATTTCGACGACCATTTTAAGGCTTCTAGTGAAACCAACGGTGAAAAAATCAAGCCGTGGTAATCTGGCGTCTCCTTTTTTCCTCTCTTTGCAGGCGAAGCGATAAATCAAAGGAAAATTATTGGGATAAAATGCTTATGCAGTCCGAATCCTGAGCATGGGGAAACAAAACGAGCCTATTTCCCCCACAGTGTTGATTTTTATCTCACGATTTTTTCCCGGAGAGCGATGCATTTCACGTTTTATTTAAAACTAACCTGGTACGGGCTTATTTCGAATTAAATCTTTAAGGAACTAAGGGAGGGAGTATGGCTCTTCTATCAGGGATGCAATTACGTAATACGCGGAGGTGGAAATAAAAAAAGAGGCGAATCAGCATGCGCTTAACACTATCTTATATAAGATTTATATGCTCGCCCTCTTCCGTAATATAATCGCACTGAAGCAAGGTTACGGAGATAATTCAAGCGGGGGGATAGATTAATCGCCTTATTCCCACTTTAAATTAAAAACTCTTTATATCTTGTAATCCACTTAATTTATGATAATCTTTTATCACCGTCAGATACGTATGACGTCCGACAATTTCATAATAAATAGAGAGTATTTTGAGTAGGTATTTTTAATTTTGGAATGCACTTGACCGCACATAAGCGCAACAAATTAAGTTTATGAGCCAGAGAAAGTTTCAGCAATGCCTTGAACACGCTCCTACACATGCATACCAGAAAAATAGCAGCGCATGAAAGATTTTCCATGTTTGTACGCTATTTTATGATCCATCGTTCGATAAAATACTCCGGTGCAAAAACACATTACGTCATGATGATGTATCATTAGTAGAATCAACTGATTCTTCGGGTCTTTTCGGAGAATCGCGATAATGTATGGCTACGTAAACATGTTATTGAGCTTTAAGCGTAACTACCGAGATTATAAGAATAGTATATGGAGTTAATGATGGCTCACAGGAAGGTTCAATCGAAAGGTAAAACGTTGCATCCAAGTTGGTCAATCCATTTAAAACACCGATGAAAAAATGGCTCTTTCCACCCTTATTCCGACAATAGGAATGACGAGTTGCTGACGTAAACTTGCGGCTAGTTAAAAAAAAGTCAAAAACTAACGTACTGCCTCTTAATTACCCTGAGAAAGTGCATTCACTCATTTTTAGAAAGATTTCTTCGTTTGAATGCGAAATGGATCCCCTCTACAAGTATTATATTCCAGCCTAGAATACATTTATTATAATGCAATCATCTTAGTAACAGGTAGCTAATGCTAACAGTTTCTGTACGGAAATGTTATGTTTATCGGATGACTAGGGCATTCGGAAATAAAAATAATTGCACATAAATACAAATAATATGTAAACATATGATTGTGATTTTTTGTAACATATTTTATAGTTTGAGCTACGAACGCGGATCAATATATTTTCTTGTACAACGCGGCTGCTCAATGAAAGACTGGTTTAAGCATAGCGTATTTGCTTAGGGTGACCTTTAAGAAAAAATTTGACAGTTCCCATGAGAAAATTTTATTAAGATAATGAGAAAGTATAGGAGTTTATATTTTTTCTGGAACTCGTGCATTAAGGCAGAAAGGGACATATTGCTGCTTTAACAACCGAGTTATAGACAATACGTTCATAAATCTATTTCTAAAAACCATATTACTCTTTGAAACAGAGAGAAAGAAACACTCACGAAAGCGTCGATGATAAACAACAACTTTTGCGAATGACTACTGCAATAATCTAACGAAATCACGTGTGAAAAACTTTAGACCTCACTGACGCTACAGTTCCATATAGGTATAAACGCTCGCAAAGTATGCATACCGGTGGAGGCTAAAAGCCATTCGGGAGCGGATACTAGATAAAAAAATTACTTCCGTTCCATTGATCTCCCTACTAATTGAACCACATATGAGGAGAAATGAGAAAAAATACTTCTGATGCTAGAGACATACGAATAACAGGGTAATTTTATCATCTTATGGACGGCTGCAAGAATGTTTTGTGATGAATAAATATTTATGAGATCCATAGTTATAATCTGATAAAAATATTCGGGTTGCAGGAACACATCTAAAAGTTACATAACGTATTTACCTATAGTCAATAGCTTTGAATATTCGATCTAATCTTCTACCGCCGGATAAAATTTATGAAAGTTTAGCTTATGAATTATTCCTAATGCACATAATAATTAATCAGTAAGAGTAAATTAACCGGTCATTTATCTCACACCAATTCATTTATTGTTTCATGGTCTTTATTATCTATTAATTAAGTCTCCAAGCGGTTCATTGCGCATCCGCCATCTTGGCTACTTATCGAACTCATAACTTCATGCCATAAGTTATGAAATCAATAAATTAATCAAATGTTTTTGCGAAACTTATTGAATGGATGCCATGGCTTATGGGACCCATAGCTATAAAGAATACATATGTAATGATTCGGCAACTGGCCATTAATATATCAAATATTAAATAACATTATTATGAATACAAAGGTAGGCATTAATTCACAGGAAGGCATTTACTTAGACCATAAGCTTACAAACCTGCATATATATTCAAAAAGAAAAAAGAGTGAAGTATCGATTACGATTCCAGGGAAAGAGAAACCTTTAGTGCCCGTCAGAGTAAGAACGAATCCAAAGCGCTCGTTTTATTTTTTTCAAATCCACCGTAAATCCCAGATTATGATAATTAGCCAATAATGGGTAGGAAACGATGAATCAAACTGGGATGAGTCATTCATTACTTTTTGAGATGATTTACTGAAGTTCCGTATTCACTTTCCCTTCCGAGGGGACATCGCGTCATTAATACGAAAAAAAATGTCGGAGGCCAAAGGCAGGAGTATGAGTGTGCGTGTGAGAGAGGGAGACAGAAAAGAAGAACAAAAAAATAAATGGAAGTAGGGCTCAAATTGTCTTTCCGTGTATCCCACTCGGCGCAATAATGCACGAGGGGAAGGCGCGAAGGAGGAAAGGGGCAGAGTGGGAAGTTAGGAAGGGAAGACATTAAGGTGATTCCAATGTATGGAGGTTTAGATAAAATTTTATCCACATTTAGGCTACTTACAGTTCTAAGTTTGATACAAACCTCAAAATACTACCATTGTTTTGGGAATTTAACTTGGTATTTAAATTGCACCCTTGTACACTACATGGCACATTGTTACTGGCACATGGTACAACACTCTTATGGACCGAAAACTTGGACCGTTGGAAAAATTGACCAGAAAATACTAGAAGTCTTCGAAACCTAAGTACATAGGAAGAAATACTAGGAGGTAAGGGAGCTAGCATTAGATAGGGAAGGTTGGAGGACTACAGTCAACCAATCTTAGGATTGAACAACCAACGAATAAATGCTTCTCCGTGAGACATTGGGTAAACGTTGTGTTTTTCTTACAATTATGGAGGCGCATTAGCATGTTCTCTAAATATACCTTTCATAATAGGCGAATTAAAACAGTAAAATAAAGCAAAAAGTTATTTATAATTAAGTAGAGGCACATTTTCATTTCTTTGTATGAGTTAGTAGCAATTAAAGCTTAATTGAAGTAAAAATACGTTAAAAACATAAATTCCGCTGCAGTTCGCCTGTGTCAGGCAAGGAATGAGAGCTTGAATAAACTAAAGACACAAAACTACCTTGGTTTTAGACAAATCATTGCACAACTGAAATGAAAATTGATAAGCTCAACTTAAATAAATTCGCAAACAGCTTTAACAGCTGTTTAAGTGTCCCAATGATAAATATTTAGATATTAAACACAAAATAAGATATTAATTCCTTTACTAATATGTACATACATACACGATACCCTGCAATCCACCTTAAGGGTGTGTGGCGAGGAGTCAGCTACTACGAGCATACAAAACTTTGCCATTCGTAAAGTTAATGAAACGCCTAATATTAGGTTTTTGTAAAATACTATCAGGAAAGAGAGGAAATAATGCATATTTAGACATTACCCTCTAGTAATTAAGACTATTTAACAATGGGATTATATCAATGGACGCACATGGACGCGGTGGAAGTATTATTATTAAAGAGGAGCTCTCCTGCATTACGTTTATGGCTGTGGGGTAGACACTGAAGAGGTAGTGAGAACAGAAGACTTGGGATGAGGTCGTAATTAAAGCATTCGGAAAGTAACCCCAGGATGCTCGAAAACACCATCTTTGTGCGAAAATGGAGGGTAGGGTAGGGTTGGCAAATGGTACGCGGTGTGAAAAAAACCCAGCTTTTATCCCCCCTAAATGCCCCTCTTTCACAACAGATACCCCTCGCACCCTTCTCAGACCTCATCCAGTCATCAATCATCTACATTTGAATGAGTCCCCACCCTGATATTTCTCCCCTCAGCGTCTCTCATCACACTCCTCATAACTCCAGAACTTCCTCGCGCACTTCCCGCCCTTCACCCCATTTCATAAGGGGTTGGTTTTTAAATCCTCCCCATTAACTTCTCCCCATTTCTGCCCTTTCCATTTGCCTTCGGTGGTGACTTTTCCTCCCGATTCCTCCCTCACCCACCATCCTCCTGCTTCTCCCCCCGTACTGTGGCAAACGCCCGTCTCGGCCGGATTCTCGTGTCCATCAGCGAAATCCTGTCAAGCACTTCCGGAAACGAAGGACTCCTGCGACATTCACACCGAGAAAAATGAATTCTCTATTCATAGATATTATTTCACTGAGACCAAAAACCGCTGGAGATCAGTTAAAGGTAGTTTGAGCGAAATATCATTTGAACTAGACATTAATGAATTTGCTCTCATTTCAAAGAAAATATCTACCCTTCCAAGAATACCAAAATATCTAACCACTACTAAACTACGTTTCAAGATTATTTACGAAAAATACCTCCCCTTTTACTTGGAAAAAGGAACGTATGTGCACTCTAAATGGACATCCTTTAAAAAATGAACATTTCTAACACATAGATATCGTCAAAATTGTGAGTAGTTGATGCTTTCTCAGTTATTTTTTATATTTTACAAACAATTCAAGCAGAGAAATAGAAAGTGGATATGAACACATGAAATGGGCGATCGTAATATCGGTGTGAATAAGGGAAGATGGCCGTATCCAAGTGGAAAAAGTTCGACTGGTCCGGGAATTAACCACGGACCTTCCGAAGTCGCGTCGGATGCTCAGACCACCAAGCTACCTAGTGAACTAAGAAACCACTGGAATCGGCAGAGGGTTTATATGAATAAACACCCCAATGGACATCATGCGAAGGATAGTCCAAGCTGAGAAGGCCTTCATAACAAAAAGACAACTGCTGCTTTCTAAGAAGATAGGACGACAACTTAGGAAAAAGTATGAGAATATATTCGTGTAGAGCGTGGTACACTACGAATCGGGATCATGGACCGTTGGAAAAGTAGACCGAAACAGACTAGATCCATTCGAAACCTGGTGCTGGAGGAGGATTCTGAAGATAAAATGGACGGAAAAAGGAATGATGAAGTTTTCCGAAGAGTAGAGGAGGAAAGGATTATAAGGTACACTGCGCAGAAAAGATGAATGAGATGTATTGGGCACACTAGGAGGCACAATGGATTTGCAAAGAGCATAACTCTAGGATTAAGTAATGGAAAAGTCCCCAGAGGAAGACAGGAATAATTTCACGGACTGAATTAAGAATAGCGTAAATAGCATAAGCTCTAGAGAAATAAGGGAACATGCATTTGACAGAGACGGGTGCAGGGCTTCTGTCAACCAATCTTAGGATTGAACGACCAATGATGATGACTTAGAGTAAGTTGTAGAAGGTGAAAGAAGAAATGAAACGGTAAATTTGAAAAAGAATTCAGGGTTATATTATGCCAGAAAAAATAAATATTTGGGCTCAGAACATATCTTTTCCATTTTGTATAATTTAGGCAAAAATTACATTGTTCATCATATGCCTTATGAAAAGGGTGGAGGGCATCAGTCAATCGATCTCAGGCCTTTCTCTCAGTCAACTTAACGTCAAGTTAACGTAAAGGCCACGTAAGCTTGCAGTTAATGAAAACCTGGCATCTCACCATCTGTGTTTCTCACCCTATTTGTTATGTGAAGAGACCCGTTTATACATGGGATTGTTCCAGGCATTCGTGGTGGTTCCTGGGTCATTCGCAAAATTCAAACATTCACAGGGTAAGACCACTGAAATGCTTCTAAAATAGATTTTTAAAAATCACTTCGTCATAAAATTATTTCCTGCTAAGGTAAACCGTTATGGTAGCAAATAACACAAGGTGACGGATTCTGGCTTTTGTCTTAATCGTGTCATAAAAAAGCCGTATCACTCTCATAATTTCCGTAGGTTTTGAAGGAACTCGTGGAGTAAAAACAATTATTGTAACAGGCTAGGTAGGAGAGAAATATGATGAAAGTATCTCAAAGTTGAGATTGCCTTAGATGGTAAAGCTCGCTAAAATATTTTTAGAAATGAAAAATATTCTTTGCCAACTTATTTACAACATTATTTTAGCCATGAAGAGGGCACAAATATTAGATGAAGAAATTAAATTGTAACTACTACCTCATTCCTCATTCTAAAAGGTGATGCACCAAAAAATATTACTACTTTCATTTTGGCAACTACAAAAGGTCATCGGTGTTTCAAATATGCTAGCCATTAGGGTTTTAATGAAAATTACCTTTTTCCTCAAAATATTACCTTTTTCAATTCTCAGCCAGCCTCACGGACTTACTCTCTCTTTCCTTGTTTTAGGTGGGATCACAAATTATGCATATTAGTTAATTACATTTGATGTAATGATTATTATATTAATGAAATTGGCTCAGGTAAATAAATTGAGTAATTTTTATCAATTATTAAACAAATTTACGTCCAATTTCGTTAATTAAAAGTTTTTGATAGCTATACGATCGTTTGAATCATAATGAAAGGAATGGAAACAGACAGTGCAAACGCATTATCAATATTGTATTCAAGGCTTCCTTCAATAAGCATGTTCATTGGTTGTTCACTCTTTAGATTGAATTACTGCAGCCGTCCATTGTTCCCAATCGAATGATAATTTCCTAATCTCCTGGTATCTCACCTCATGTACTTTCCTCAGTATTTGGTCCATGAACTTATTCCTGGGTCTTTCTCCGGGAGCTTGTCCCTCCATTTCACCTTGAATTATCCTCTTTGCATACCCATTGCGTCTCAGGGTGTGTCCAACCCATCTGGTTCTTTTTTATGTATGATGTTCCATACAGTCCTTTTCTCTTCTACTCTTCTGTAAACTTCATCATTTTATATTTTGTCAGTCCATTTTATCCTCAGAATCCTCCTCCAGCACCAGGTTTCGAAGGCTTCCAGTCATTTCTGGTCAGCTTTTCCAATGGTCCATGCTTCCGATCCATAGAGTGCCGCGCTCCACACGAATTTTTTCACATCCTGTCTCCGGGATTGTAGTCCTATCTTCTTTGAGCACAACACTTGTATTTTCCTCGTGATCACCTTCTTAGCTTGGAGTATTCTCCACTTGATGCCCGCTGCACTTCTTCCGTCTCACGTGATGGTACTTTCGAGATAGGTGAAGGAATCCACTTGCTCTCATTCATCTCCTCTCAGGGTGACTTCTACATTCAGCTTCTCCCTTACGCATACTACGGTTTTATTCTTAATACGCATATATGATCCCTAAATTTAATGGCATAATAACTCTGTCAAGGTTAGACAACGACATATAAATTGAAACGTTCACGGTTTTTTTACCACGCAATCGTCAGTGGAGGTAAATGAAAAAAATATCTCAATAAGTGACTCCCCACGACTTGACTTCGACACTTGGGGAAGGTACTTTTACCGATCCAGCTCTCAGGGATGATTCCTCTCCCGACTCAGCTATATCCGACCCCTCTATCGCAGAACCAAAACTCTCCACCTCAATTCCCCTCCTTCCCTACCCATCCCACTCCATTTCGCTCCACCTTCCCGAAACTCAACCGGGTGTGCGAGAACCTCCGCCCCCCTCACCCCTGGCCCCCTTTCCCCTGTGTAACTCCACAGAAACCCAACCCCCAGCCCCCCTTCACTTCCATCCACCGAGCAACTAACCTCCCTTTCCCCTTTCTCTGCTTCCAAACCTTTCCCCATCCCCTCTCCCTCCCGCCGCATCCCCTGAGGAACCATTACGGACTGCGCTGCTTTCTACTCTGCTCCGTGGAATTCCCGCGGGACAGGACGCGACTTTCCGAGTCCCATATGGGAATGGAGCGAGTCGGAGGGTTCGGCGGAGCGTGGGAGAGAAAAAATCTCGAAGTAACCTGAGAGCGGAGAGGAATAGGGAGATGGGTGGTTTAAGAAGAAAGAGGGTGGGATGATGATTTGAAGGCGAAGACGGAGGAAGTTAAGTAATACTTTTGTGAAAGTGGATAACTCAAAAGAAAACCGACAGGTTGTAGAAGCTCTTCTCCAACATTTTCCACCAGGTAAATTTACTCCACAAAAAAATAAAATATCATTAATGAAAAATAAGAACAGCTTTTTTTGACTCTCTCTAAAAGCAAAAGGGGTCAAAAACTTTGTTTTGATACAAAAAAAGAATTCACGACACGTATAGTCGTACTGTAGTAGCTTATACGTTGATCACATGCAAATTTACCATTTTTTGGTTGTCTTAAGCACCACCAATCAAACTTGTGGTTTGAGTTACTCGGAAAAGAGGGACTTCATTTTTTCTGCCGTTTTGAAACAGGTAATTCTTTAAGACTACTCCTTCAAGTATCGACCCAATACATATAAATGCTCCTTTTTCCAAATGGTAACAAAAAAAATCCTTCCATCCTATAGCAGCACATTTTTGGGGTTTAATTTTCATGAATGTACAGACATCAGCTGGAATATCCACGCATCATGTCGCAATGTTGATGTTCCAGTGGAGTGATTTTAGGAAAAAACAAAAGATATTGATCAGACGTGATTAGTTACACAAAAATACGAATACGAATCTTTGAAGTGAGACATCAAAAATAATTTTTAGATTTGTATACATTTTACATATCCACCCCTTGATCACACAAGAAGCTAAAAAATCGCAACTCACGGACGTGTTTCCAAAATCTGTAACGCAATTTTATACAGCGCGATTAAATCCTATAACGATGAACTTTTCTGCTGCTATAAAAATTTATTGAAAAGGATGGGAAAGGAAACAAATTTATTTAATGGAAGGGAAACTACCGACTATCTAATAAACAATCAGGAAAATCAAATGTCATGGGCCGAAGTTTATACGCTTTTGGAAGATGGTTTCCTTGAAATGGACAAGAAGGCACCTCCTGAATTTCCACCTAAGGTTTAAAAAAGCAAGGAGATAACACCTTAAATTTTCAGACCACATCTTTCAGCAGTAATGTACAAAATGAAACTGCTTGCCGATGCCGCTAATGCCAGTATGTGGGAAAACTGCCTGCGCGGGCAGAGACCTGGTTTTGCCGGTGTGTGTGTGTACAAGATACGGGGCTAAGTAGATGTGAGGACGTATTTCTTCAAATATAAGTCTTGCCTGATAAAATATAATAACTTTAGGCTGGAGCTGATGGAAGTTAATATTGTTCATGACGGACACTATAATCTCAAACAGATTAAGTTGGATGTCTCATCTCGTATCACTGGATTGTGGCACGTTTATCTCACAGTATGATAAAACCCGTCCCTCGAATAAATCTGTGGAAGGTTGTGGATTTCAAAGGGATGAAATATAAACAGGTTACACTTGTTTTTTCAAAGAACTACGGAACTTGCCGCGCAGTAACTTTAACGGAGTCACCCAATAGTTATTAGACAATTGTGTGAAATTCACAGTGGGAAAATCATTCGCCGGGACTGGTAATCGAACCCAGATCCCTCGATTTCGCGCCAAGTGCTCTAATCAAATAGATTCACAGCGGAAGAGGACCCCTGGGTAGTTTGATTGGTTAGAGCAATCGGCGCGAAATCGAGGGATCTGGATTCGACTCCTAGTCCAGGCGATTTTTCCACTGTGAATTTCACACAGTGGGATACACTTGCATTGGCAAGGTGCAAATGCTGAGAAAATTGTATCATAATGTACCTATTTAATAAAAGGGTTTAGAGATAAGAGACTTAGAGGGATGAGGAGCAAGTGGGAGACGTGAACGTGGAGTCAGAAGGAGGGAGACGACCTTTTTCAGGATAAGTCTCTGAACGTTTTTTTGCCAAAATCCCAGTTCGGCCCCTCAAGAGCACCGCGGGAAGATGCGAGGAGGAGGGGGGTGGGGGAGGCTGCAAGTGCGCGAGCGGCGGAGTCCACGGCTAAAGGTCGGAGGGTGAAAATTGAGAGCGGGGGAGGTTGGTAATTGGGTGGAGGGGGAGGGGGGGAGCCCAAGAGCAAAAGCGATTCGGACTGGTTTGCCTTTAAATGTCTCTTCCGTTTCTTTGCTTTCCTCCTTTCTTTCGCGCGGTCTGGAGAAAAGTCTTCTTCTCCCCTCTCCCAAACACTAATTGATTGATCTTTTTCGTACGATCTCCCGGCAGCAGCTTCGCTCGCCTTGAACCTCGGGAAGAGGAAAAAAAGGAGGCCATCACTTCCATTTTATCCGAGCGATTCTCCGTCTGCAAGTGTGCCAGTGTATTAGGAGCAAGTGGGGGAGTATTTTTCATCCAAGATTTGTGGAGTGTAAATTTTCTGTACGGTAACAAGGGGAGGATAATGCAGGAAAAATGTGCATTAGATAAGTCAGAAAAAAATGGTGTTTTAAACTCATTTGATAACAGAGCAGTTCTCGAACGTGAATACCTACTATTACTTGTAATCTTAGAATAAATTACCGATCCAGGGTATTTTAAAACATGGCTCATTTCCCGTTGGTAAACAAATTCCTCACAGCATAAAACATTGAACAAAATTGAGCGTTGAACAATTTTGCTTGTTGGTGTTGACTCAACCTCTGCCAAACACTCTCGAGGTGGCTCGTTTAGAGGATGTAGAATACTTTTTATCTCTTGTAGTTTAATAAAAACTACGAGTGATATTTTTTATTATTTTCTAGTCAAGCCATTTTTATCTTTATAATTGGGGTTTGAGGACGCAAGCGTGAAACAATAAAAGTTTTTTTAGTCCATATTTACTACCTTCAGTTCTGGAAAACAGAAGATCTCTTTGCTGCATCAATGAAAGATACTTCAATGTATAGCTTAGTTGACAACACATGAGAATGTTGCCTTTACTCTAAGATTCGAAGCATATTTAATGGCGGAACATTTGAACTGTTTCCCTGAACGTACGGTTGGTATACTAAGGATTCATCCCTTTTTTTCGTCTTTCCTCTCTTGACATGGATTGAAGAATATTCTATGGGACATTAGGTTTTCCTGAAGTGATTTTTATTTTGCTTACGCCCTTTGAGGGATAAAATAAGAAGGTCTTCAGATGTCGAGAGGCGGGGGTTGGAGGGTGGAAGAAATAAGAAAGAACGTGAAGAACTCCTAGAGGGTTCCTTCCTCTTTTCCCTTTCATGACACTGGTCTCCAGGGGTGGTGTCATGAGCAAAAGTGATGGATTGTTCTTTTTAAAATGGTCTTTACACACAGAGTTCCTTTTTGCCGAGCAGTTTAAAAAGAGTGGGTGGCTGTGGGGGGGTATTGCGCATGGGGTGAGAGAATGAATATGTGACTGTGATGAGAAGTTGGAGGGTAAAAAGCGAAGTAGGGAGTGAGGAAGAGGGTAGATACAATATAGCGTGGCTTATAGTATTTGGGCGCGGGAGGAGGTGAGTGTAGACGGCGTAAGGACTGTGAGGTGAAACGGGGAATGCTCTCCTGCGGGGACGGAGGAAGAGACTGCTGGAAACAGAAAGGTGAAGGCGAGTGAACAGCGTGGTGGTGGCTTGGAGGGAAAAAAGGTCAAAATGAGTGTTTGAAAGGAAACAAAAGGAAGGAATGCGGCGCAGAGGGGTAGAATCTTTTTTTTTCTTCTTCTTTCATCTGAGAACCCGTTGGGAAATCAAGATGCAGGAGGGCAAAGTAAGTAGGATGCAGATTTCGGAAAGGGACGGGGAGACCCAAGTGAGAGGATGGCAAAAGTGGAGAGGGAGTAGTTCAGGACCTTATGGCACCGTAACCTCGAAATAATGGTATTCGAAGTGCCTTGATGGGGTAGCGTGCGAGAGAGCGGGGAGGAAAATTCTATGGTATGGTAAATTCTCAACGTAGAGTAGTGAACGATACGGTAAAAGGTAAAAGGACTTTATTTACTCTAATGTGTAACATTTTATTTTCTTTTTATTTATTTACTTATTTCAGAGTACAAGCAGCTACCCAATAGTACAATATTTTAAGTAACAAAAACTGTACGTGTTATTTATTTATTTTCGAATATTAATATCGCTTCAAAAACCCTTGGGATATTTCATATCCTATTTTAAATACTTGAACAATTAATCTGATTGATAAGTGAACAACTTGATGAAAAAATGTATAGACACCTCACTTTTTCAAGTGCTGTGAGAAATTTGTTTTCCAACATGAAATTATCTATGTTTTTAAATATACTGTTATGCTTTTTATAGGACTGCTATCACTAGAAATAATGTGTGCCGATTTTGAGTCACCCGGGACTAACCACGGATAAAACTTTTACGGTGTCACCCACAATGTACAATTGTGCGGGTGACATGCCGGTCAAGGCGAATGATTTTGCCTCTGTGGAATTTCGCACAATGTGTGCCGGTTTAAGTTCATTGGGGAATTTTGAGAAATTTTTCTGGCTTTTTATGACTATGGGAATAATTCGTTCAACCTTATTTTGAAGTACCATTAGAGAATTTATTTTTTTTAAAGAATTACGCTGGAATTTGATGAAAATGAGTTTTGTGTGGCTCGAAGTTATCCGAAGTGTAAATTATTACAATCAAAGTAATTCTCGCATTCATTATTTTTGCCATCAAATTCATAAGTCTTGGCTTTATCGGTAAAATAGGGAGAACAGTTATGATCTCCTTTTCATCGACTAACTCATATTCTTCCAAATTGCAAGATTTTATTTTCGAATCTTCATATCGCTTCAAAATCCCTTGGGGTATTTCATATTTCATTTCAAGTATTTAAACAATGAACCAGATTGATAAATGAGCGACTCGATGAAATATGTCGACGCACCTCACTCTTTAATGCGCTGTGAGGAATTTGTTTACCAACAGGAACTTACACTAACATCAACCACACTGTACCTATGGAATTTGTTTACCAACAGGAACTTACACTAACATGAACCACACTGTACCTGTGCCATCAATGCTATGGATAATTTTTGTATCAATGCATATTGTTTCCACGTAAACGAGATACAATAGGTGTTCTGGGAGAGTAAAGGAGAGGTCCGAATATAGCTAGGAAAACTGTTGCACAATTCATTGCTTCGAGCAAATTCCCCAGTTAGTTAATATATCATATTATCTCATTACGTTAAACTAATCGTCAAAGATGATTTCTGTGCATCAAAGAGTGAAACCGGAGCATTGTTTCTGAAGAGACTCTACTCCCTACATCATAAAAAATATGGGTCTCCCCACATGGCAAAGCCATCATACTCCACCTCAGTCAACCTTACCTAGCATTCGTATAAATAATTGAAATTGACAATAAGACGGCTAACTTGAGATAACATACTTATAACGTACGCCATAAAAAAATTGTACCCAACGATGACAGGAATGTTTCGATGTAAAAACCACAATAAAAGAATACTATTTTCCAAATAAGATGTAATTGACCTTCTCTTTTTCAAGATTTTTCCGGTAAGTTGATTCAATCTAATATTTTACGGACAATTAAATGGTGAAGGTAGAGTTACAGCAAACCATAAACACAAGGGAGGCTAGTACAATCTCGGGAACGAGTGTTATATAAACACAGGGGTATTCATTCCCCTGGAGAACAGGATGGAAAGCCAAGAATAGCCTATCGGAATCCCACGGGTATACGGGCTACGAGCCAGAAGTGCCAAGAAGTTCTTACTTCGATTCCAAAATATATGGAGAGAGAAAGATTTAATCGAAATTCCAGGAGTGTGCTTGCTTGGTAGCGTTATCAAGTGAGAGCATTGTTAAATTAAGGGTAAAATGCCATCACAAAGTCAGAATACATCTAAGTAATGGCTTCTATCGTAGATTAATGAAGAATATTCTCATATAGTTGGCATTTACCGACCATTACTTGCATATGTATCACCGTAAAATAGGCATATCTTAAAACATCGGGAAAGCAAAATGACCAAATGCTACGCCAGATAGTTGCTTCTGAACATATCACTCAAAGTGTTTTACTTATGTTAGATATATGACATTTATTCCAAAATTTTCACACTCACATGTGCGTTAGGTGTCATTTAGAAATATTAAGTTAACAACAAGTTGCGTAAGAAAAGATTGTAAATTCCACACTTTCTTAACTTCTAACAGCCGAAAGTTGTTTCGGCACTCTGTACCATTTGTTTCTTCCGGCAAAGTGTTGAAATTTTTATGACCGTGATCCTAAGGACTATTGCCTACACAAGAGTGAGTTTTTGATTTTTTTTATTTTTTTTCGCCAAAAGTTTCAAGGAGATATGAGTCTTTAAGAATCAAATGATAAAAATTCACTAATCTAAATATAATAAATTTTTTATTTGTGTCATAAAAATTTGATTCATCCACGTGTTATAAAAATGAGGTAATTTTCTGCGTGTGTTACTTAGTCGCTTCTCCATAAATGGGAGTTTTAAAAGAGGAATGTACTCTTTGCCTTAAATGCCCCATGCAGTTCCTAACACGACCCAGTAAAGCTAAAGGTTATCTCAAGGCATTAGAATTGTAAGACAGGATGTTTAAACCTTCTGCTGGTCCTCGCCTGCGGGCCTCTGAGGGTCGCGGGTTCGACTTCCATCACGGTGGATTTTCAACTATCCGGGACGTGGTTGATTGTGTTCGCCCGTTACCATTGTTATTCGCCCGATGTAAAACTACCTATCATGTGCTATTTACGGGGTTGTGGAAGAAAGTAAAAATAAATATTACATTGTAATGATTAACTAGCTTCCCATTCTTGTAAATAGCACGTCCAATAAAAGTAAAAAACTCCTCATATGTTAAAGAAACTTCCAACGTAAAATATGAAAAATATCGCGAATAAACTCTAATAAGCAGATTAGGATGCCGATATAACTATAATATTTACGTTCAGTTAAAACTCGATCCAAAAATTTATCAATAGATTAACACCTAAAACTTCGGGAATAAATATCGAATGAACTGATGAATATCTGTTTCCCAGTATATTAACTTTGACAAACAGATAATTAATTATATCGGTTAATTATTTCAAAGAAAAAACTCACGGAATTCACCATTCTATTCCATCAGTAGCGTGGAAACTCACCTGCAATAAAACAAGTAAACATTAATTATTCATGTATTCGTCCGAAACAACAAATTTAAATGAAATATATCGATAGCATCATTAAATATTGCCTGATCTAAGACAATTCGCCGTATTAAAATTAAAATATCCACATAATTACCGTTATTTACTGATAATCTGACTCATAATTATGATAATGAAGCTCAAGTGTGCCATGCTTGCCAAAAATGAAATTGCCACAAACTGCTGGAAGAATAATACTAGTTCATAGAAGATTATTTTGGTCATAGATAATCTACCCTTACTATCAAGTAGAGTTGTTATATGAGAATCAGAAATGTGCGCCATAAACACCATTGAAGCATGAATTCTCTGTTTAGTTAAATTATAAGGTGAATTAACAACAGAATAAGTCACTCACACGTTTATGAAGGCCATCTTAATGTCATAATGCCGAGAAAATTTTCTCTGTAATACTTACTATCAAGTATAGTTATAATTTAAGATATAGAAATGTGCACCATAAATACCATTGGAGCATGAAGTCACCTTTTTTCTTACTAAGGACAATTGATATCCGAATTAGTCACACGTTTAAGAAGGCCATTTTAATGTCATACCACCGAGAAAATTTTCTCGTTGATATGCAACTCATGGGAAAAGTAAAAATAGCACAAAATTAAACCTGCATCCGCGGTAACCTCCCTTATGCGATTCCATCTCTAAGCGACGGTTTTTTAAGAACGGAGTGAAATTCTCATACTATTTCTCAAAACTTTCTTCTCATACTATTTCTCATACATATTCCTTTACCATTTTCTTATGCCATTTTCTCATACAAATTTCTTATATCATACAGAAACGTAAATGTAACCTCTCTTCAGCGGTCTACTTCTTAAGCAGCCATCATCTCATGCTATTGACGTCAGAATTTGTCTTACACACGTTTATGAAGGCCATTGTGATGGTAGCCACTTAATACAGATTTCACTGTTCCCGTATTAGGGTCATATTTTTGGTATTTCATTTCCCAAATTTCTTATAACCAAACAAAAGTCGCCGGAGGGAGGGATAAAAAGAGGGCTGGAGGGAATCACCATTGATGTACAGAGATGAGTGACTATGAACTGAATAAAATAATTGCACTAGCGTTAAACACATCTTCCATCGACTAAAACGACTTGCATCCCAAAACCCTTATCTAAACGTCAATGTTTCGGCTGAAGATATCAAGGGCGATTACAGATTTTGTTTATGTACAGCATAAGAGTTAATAAACTTCAAAGAGTTATTTATGTTTCCAATTTACAAAGATTTCCGTCACGATATCTCTCTAGTACCGGCCTAAAAGTGTTTTTTCACATCAACTGCCACATGAACAGGAATATTGAGCATCTATAAAAAGAGGATAGTTGCAGTATTAATCACAGTGCAGTAAAGTTTGCTTTGAATATAGAAAAATGGGAGCTAAAATGAAAGTAACTATCGTGATAATTAAGCATCATCTGACGTCTAAGAATAAGCTATCCATCTATTACGATCAGTCTCATTCAGGGCTCCATTATTATTAAACTTGATATAGTAATTTAAATTTTCATTGCATCGATTTATAATATTGCCCTTCTGAAAAATATATTGAACACCAAACAACTGGATGTCAGAAGCGGAGATCATTAACCGGAATATTATGCGATAACTAGATGCCAATAAAAGTCAAGGGAAATGTATATAAGAAAGCAACAAGACTAGCTCTACATTATGGGTCTGATTTATGGGCTATGCGGCGGTCAGAGGAACGAAAACTCCATGTTACAGAAATGAAGATGCTGCGATGGTCCAGGGGAATTATCCTTAAAGACAAAGTTAGAAACGAGCACATACGAGAAACATTCAAGGTGGCTAATATAACTGACAAACTAAGAGAAGATCGACTGCGTTGGTACGGGAATGTCATGAATGTTGGTACGGGAATGTCGTAACGAGGAACATATGGCAAGAAAGGCTATGAACATAAAACAACCCAAAAGAGGTTCAGGCCGCCCACCAACGACCGGAATCGGGATCATTACTAAAGATATGCAGACAATGGACATGCAGCCGGAAATAACGCAGCCACGCATGGAGTGGTGTAGAAAAACCAGGAGGGCTGACCTCAAGAGACACGTGAAATAGTCACGGAAGGAGGGTATCGTTTTATAATAATCTGATGCATGAATGAAAAATTTGCAATTATCCACTCACATAAATTTTACTACAACCAAGGTTTTGATATATTTACATCATCATCAGGGTATAAAAATGATGTAAAGACATGTATGACAATGATGCAAACGATCACGAACAAAGACGTAAAAACATCTAAACCTAGGTCGCAGTAAAATTTATTTCTGTGTATAATTGCAAATTTTTAATTTCTGCATCTTCCATAAATTCCATGCAATATCACAGGAATCCTCGAATATTATTAGTGAAATTTGATAAGGATATACGGAATTTAATACTTAAATAATAATAATATAATAATAATAATAACACCGTTTATTGTCATAGGCTATACTAGCCCAGGAGACGATTTTGTACATTAATAAAGAACAGCAGATTAACAAGTATAAGAATTTTACATTTCAATTGCTTAGCAGAATTAAACATAAGTATACAAAAAAATTCGAAAAGAAAAAATAGAAAAAAAAGAAAAAATTATTACAAAAAAGTGTCTACAGACATGGAAATGACATTGTTCAAAATAACAGAATGGTAATAATAAAGCGTTAGAATTTTACATATTCTATATTATGAAATTTAAGTACATTTTCAATCCACTGCGAAATAATGACAAAAAAAACTGAGTACTGAGTTGCACTTGACACCATTAACATTTGTCAAGGTTTACTCATTGTTACTGCTACCTAGACAGCTGTTCTGGATTATTTAATAGGATATCATCTACCATGGCCGTACGAATTAAGTTTTAACTTCTATTTTTAATCTTTGATTTTAGAATTAAACATCAGTTTAGAAAGAAAAAAAATAAAAATGTACCTACAGACTCGGACATGACATTGTTTAACGTAATAACATGGTAACAATCAAGCGTCACTCTTTAACATATTTGAAATTATAAAACTTAAAATATATTTTCATACCACTGCGAATAAATGACAGAAAAAAATAGAGTACTAAATTACACCTGACGCCATTAGCATTTGTCAAGGTTTACTCATTTTCACTGTTACCTAAGCAGCTGTTCGGGATTCCTTAATAGCATATCGTAAACCTTGGCCTTAAAACTATGAATAGATTTCAGATTTCTAACATTAGATGGCAATGAATTCCATAATCTACTAGCAGTTACGATGAATGATTTGCTGACGTGAAGCGTGCTATGTTGTGGGATATGAAGGTCAACGGAGTGGTTCCTAGCGAGTAATAGGTGTATGTCTTTTCTCCAAGTGAACCTATTCGACAGGTAGGGGGGATTCCCGTATGCACGGTTACGGCTGCTCATTCGTCAAAAACCCTTTGTTTGATACAATTTTCATTTGCTTTTCTTTGGTTTAGAGAAGTTTTGCACGCATTTGCGTTATCTTATTATTTCACTTTGAGCAGGAAATTAGATGAATGGAGGATTAATTTATGAATATATTTACAAACTCAACTGCGCATAAACTTATGAATCAGTCTTCAGAATTCTCTAAACCAAAGGAAACCGAGATTTGAATCAGCTTAAGGTGCAAATATTTGATCAGTCAAAGTTTTTTTCTTTATTCGAACGAATGGAGAGCACTCTGACAGAGTAAACGGAGTGAAAATCATTCCCCCCTAACCCCTTTCTGATCCCCATAGTTATCGCGTAAAAGGCGGACAGCTGAGCCTCAAAACCTCTCGTATATTACATAAAAATTCCTCCCCATCGCGTCAAACGTTAAGGTCACTCTTTCTAGGGAGGAGTGGTGGGGCCGGCCTGCAGAGAGAGAGAGAGCCCCATCCACTATTCAAACCGCCGATCTAAATCCATCGATTTGCAGCGCGGCCAGTCGAGCAAACGAACTTTGAACTTTGTCCGCACACACACCTTTCCGGACATCAAACATGGAATGCTGACGAACTTGGAAAAGGTGGAGGAGTTGGGATGGGCGGATGGAGCGGGGAGGGTTGGACGGAGCGTTGGGAGAACGGATATATAAAAGAGGGGCCGAGAGCGTCAGTTTAGGGCCCGGCCTGGGGTACGACACGGGGTCTGAGAGAGAGGAGGAAAGCGTTAGCTTTGAGGGTGGGCAGGGTAGGAGGGATGGGCGAGAGGGGGGAAGAAGGGTTAGAGGACCTTGTTAATCGACAATCAAGCCCCCCACCCCCCACACGTCAATACCCTTAACCTACAACCCCCCAAAAACTCCCCTCTCTACCCAACCGAGGCTACGATCCACGGCTTTGGCCAGTTTCGGCAAGCCGGGCTTTTCCACACCAGATAGTGACCCATCAATATGTGATAGCCGTTCGGAAATAGCATTTCCTCCCACAATTCCCTCCTCCCCTCACAAACCGTCCCAAACACACCCCAGCCTACCTCCCGCCGACTTTTGGCCACCGACTACCCTGAACATCCGTGATACCCTCTCCTCACACCCTTACACTAATACCCCCTCCACCAACACACATCTCTGGCTCAAACCCTAACGGTCCCTTTACCGGAGGAGCACCTAAAGGCTATCCTTGTAAATAATTCATTTTAAAGGATTATCGGCACGCTTGGCGATTTTCTGCAGTTTCACGTGTTTTTCGATGATGGGAGGTATGAGAGACCTCCGTCCCTCATTGGTCGATTAATATGATAGAGAGCGTAATAAGAGAAGGGACAGATGCACGATTTCCCAAGAATGCGATCGGTAGATGTTTCAACGCAGTTGTCCTGGCGATCCAGTTTCCCATAGTGTCGAGTCGATTTATTAAAAGCTTAGAGTTCTTCTCAGCCGCTCGTTCCAATTTCGATGAATAATCAATCGTCATCCCATGATGAGTACTTTCATTCTTCAATTTTTTACAAGACAAAGTGACCTGTAAACGTACGAGGACTATGTTATCTATAGAATATGGGGGGTATTTTAACGTAATATACTGGAGGTTTTGAGGCCCATCTGTCCGTCTTTAACACGATAACTATGGGGGATAGTAGGAGTAAGGGCATCATTTTTACTCCGTTTCCTCCCCAGAATGCTCTCCATTCGTTAAAAATAAAGAATAAAATTTGGTCGATCAAATATTTTCACCTAAATTTGATTCAAATCTCGGTTTCTTATTTGAAGAAGAGAGTTCTGAAGGCCAATGTGTAAGTTTATGGGCATTTGAGCCGGTCAATATATTCATAAATTATTCCTTCATTCATCAACATTACTCATCAAAGCTAAATAGTAATATTTCTAATCGATAATATAATAATAATCGATAATAATAACTAATAAAAAATAATAATAATACTAAATCGTCAATAGCAGCAGCCCAAAATTAGATTATCATAGGTCTTCGCTCCTTTTTTACTCTCAGCTAAGCATTTTACAAGTCTCCATTGAATTTTACGTACTCTATACAAGGTCTTTAACGGGAATTATTTGCACTCTATCTTCTTTCTATTATTGTTTTGCATTTGTTTCTCTCGTTTTAATAGTAGCATTTGATTTTACATTAGATCACGTGCAGTGAGGTGTTTCAAAATATGCACATTAGACTTAGTAGATCTATTACAGACTGATCCGCAAAGTGATTTATTAGTGAAAAATTATGCACATTAAACAAAGGGTTTGTCATCATTGGCATACAAAAACAATTCATGGCCTCCTGTCTGCTGATTAGTCATTGATTTCAAAGTATGTAATTAAGTTTTTAGAAATTCCACGACTACTAAATGCATATTGGAACTCACGCAACTGCTTGTTAAGTCTGGCAACGGTAAGTCCTAGACTTTCACGAAAAATTAGCGACTAACCTTCCGAACTCATCAACGTTGACGATTTAGGAGCAAACTACACACATTTTCACCGACGCAATTGCTTGCAGGTCACACAAAGAACATAATGTATGCTGCGGTTGCTATGCAATCAGGAATAAAAAAAGTGAAGGAAGCGGATAAGGACAAGACGGTCTGTTTTAGAAACGCTGTGATATCCAATGCAAAAGGAAATAATAGCCCATCGCTTGGTCTTGTATTTATCGAATTGGATGGAATATTTTTCAACTGTACGCAGTGGGAGTGTGAAGTGTGAGACGCTTCCATGAAATAATTAAACAATTTCCTATTTTATCGGCAATTTCATTTATGCAACATGGACAAATGCAGAGGAAGTGACTATTTAGACGGCGGGTGATTTGGTTTCTTGAGAGCAAGAGAGCACTATTGAAGCAACGCATGAACGTGGCAGAATCCAAGTAGATTAGCAAAGAAAGGGCGGTATTGAGGTAATTGACGCCAGTTTTCTACTAATAGCTCCGAGAATTAAGCTAGTTTGACCATGTTCACCCCGCAAGAGAACACAACCGAATAAAGTAGGCATACTATATTCTTGTGAAGTACCCGCGCGTAAAAAATGACCAACGATGAAGAAAGCTAAAAAAATTAAATTTCATTAGTTTCATTACACATGCTCTCCATTAGAGCATTTTATAATGACCGAAATTCGCTCAGACGGTGAGGATCCACAAAATGCTCCCAAGGGAGACCATGAAGGGCAGAAATCACTAAATTGATTAGACTCAATCAAGCTCGTCTGGGCGAACCCAAACGTTACCGGGCATGCGCAAAAGCCCTAGTTACTCACGGACCAGCACACTTCCTTCCCTTTCCCAGCTGAAGGGAAAACTGCGGAAGCGAAGGAAGAAAAAAAATGTAACTCCCCGCCGCAGTGTGCGACATTAGGTTAGTGGATGAGGTTTTACCTGCGGAGAGCATAGGCGGCCAACGTACCCACCTCATCATTAAACCATGGACTGAAACCCAAAGCATGCCCTCTCCCCCCCCCCCCGCGCACTGTGTGACTTTCTTAAGGTGCGCGCTACTCCGTCACGTTGCCAAGGAAACGCCAGTGAGGGGGAGAAGGTAGAGGGTGAAGAATAGAGGGTAGAAGGAGGAAACTTTGAGGTATTAGGGGAGCAAGTGAGGCGGATAGATGAGGGTGAGGATGATAAAAATGGCACCTCCGTTACTGCTTGTTAATTTCTCTCCCCCATACAAGCTAAGACCGTTTCACAATGGTGGAATACATGCATGAAATTTATTCATCAAATTCAAGAAATGCATTTTGAAACGAAATTGGTTCGTTGGTTATTTTGGGGAGTTGGCCGATGACTGAACCAATTAGCGTCATTTCGGAGAGGTGGGTAGCTTGGCACGTGTAGGGTAATGGAGAAAGGTTGGAGAGTTACCCTGGGTGGGATTAATTTATCTCATCACTAAAGCCACTGAGGGGCCCACGACTAAATGAAATAAAATTAACCTAAACCTCCATACATGTCGCACTTGAACTTTGAAAAAATAGGATTTCCAGTACGCTCAGGGTACAAAATTCCAAAGGAACCAATGAACTTAAGCAAAAGCTGTTACGTAGAAATTAAAAAATACTTGCAATTATCCTCAAAAATATGCTTTATTGCAAGTTTTTTATTCATATTTTTAAGCAAGCTGTGGAAAATAGCAATATTTTTATTCCTGCATCATAAATAAATTTAACTCAATATCACAAGAATCTTATTATTTTCGGTACATTACCAATTAAAAATAAGTGTAAATGGTTTTATTAACACTAACTGCAGTTAAATATCAACAGAAATCTACAAGACTTGCCCAAAAAGTAATGATCCACACTTCTTTAAAAACTCCCTAATGACAGAAATTAGCGAGTTGAAACTTTCATCGATAAACGGTAGCAAAGCCTTCACAGGTTATCAACACACAACCGTATCTTCTACTT
Organism: Ceriagrion tenellum; assembly: GCA_963169105.1. NCBI lineage: Eukaryota > Metazoa > Arthropoda > Insecta > Odonata > Coenagrionidae > Ceriagrion > Ceriagrion tenellum. The sequence goes on from OY720641.1 coordinate 56,743,164, forward strand.
CTATGTGATCTGACCAATTTTGTGGACTCTGAAGAGGACAAAAAGCAGGATTAGGCTAGCAAAAACTAGACTGGTAGAGACTTGAGACGTGAAAGGATGTAAACTGCTTCGTGATTTCCCCTCATTGTTAATCCATTTTGAATTATGATGCCAAGTAGTTTTCCAAAACACTACATTGGACGAGTGCAGCAACAATTATTGCAACAACTCATAAATTTAGTAACATAGCAGTGTTACAAAATTTTTGAGGACATTAGGGTGGAAAACTCTATGAGATCGAAGGGAAAAATATAGATTTAATCTTTTACAAATGTTTGATATAGACGACTTTTGCCGGATGTTCAATATATTTTTCTGGAGCCAAATATAATGGTAGAAACGATCACAGGCATAAAATTAAGGAAATTGACGGTAGATCCAGTAGATGTAAAATACATTTTTCGAAGGACAATAAGGGGCCATAATAGTTGCGATAGATCAGTTCTAGGATACTTTAACTCTGACTAGGTAAAATAGATTTTTTCACTTGCACCAAATATCCTAACATAATTATTAGTTGCTAACCTCGCATGCAATTTCCGGAATGATATAGGTCTAAAACACAAAGCAAAGGACTCTTACTGGGATTGGAATAATTCAGTGGATCTCTCGCACATATGGAAGTAATTTACATCTACATACTATCCTGCGAGCCGCCGCATGGGCGCCTGGCAGGGGATGTTAAGACACCAGCCGAGTAAAGATGTAAGATCTTGGTAGGTGAGATGGTGACGTGTACTATGGGAGTGTATTTGGTGGAGCTCAGTTATTATTATGGTCACTTATTGTGCACAAAAGAACGAGTATTTGTACCTATCTGTTCGGCAATGTATCTCTCTTATTATATCGCTTCTGTCAGAACTAGAAATGTAGTGAGGTGTCATTTTAATATTCTGTTTGTCGCTCTGAAACACACCAGTCCTGAATTTCTCAAGCATGCTAAGCCTAGCGTGTAGCCTCCGAGTCTTTAGGGGCTCCCACCTTAATCTCTCTGAAAGTTGTGAAATTATATATATGTTCGCTCGTATCAGTAATAGCAAATGTAAGAATGGGCATTCGTCAAGTCAGTGCTTCTGTTCATTGGAATGTGTATGCATTCACGAGCGAATGTAGAGTGATACTGAGTTTTCCCCACTTGAGCGCCCAACCTTTGAGAGCGAGTCATATCATTGGATAGTGTGAATACTAAGTCTTTCGTCTATATTCATAGCACTTTTGATTTAGCGGTTGCCTTCTTTAGAATCGAATGCGTCAAATTATAAGGGAGAGAATTAATCAACTGACTCGGGTTCGAACCCAGATCCACCGAATTCGTGCCTAAGTATTATATACCATTAAGATACCCAGGCGAGCTCTTCCACATTATATTTCTTGAGGCATTCACCACCTGAATACATCGCAGGTGACCCATGGTAAACACTTTCGCTGCGGCTCGGTCTCTCGATCATACGGCTGAATTGCATGGCCCGCGAGTGACTCCACCTCGAGTAAGAAATTCTATTATACATTTTTTATTTACTCGAAGGTTAAAAAATTTATGGATTAATAAGATTTTAAAAGATTTAAACAATCATTTCAAAGATTTTTCAAATAATGGTATATTTTAAAACACTCAAGAGCTGGCGATAAACCACGACGCGCTCCCCTGAGCGCGAGCGGAAAACAGCATCCTGCCGTGCGAACTTACTCGTAGGTTCGTAGCAGTGAAAGGGTTAAAGCTAGCAGCTAGTAACAAGTCTAATATACATATTGAAGGACGTAATAGTAACGGCAATTTTGTATTGTAAACAGAGAAGGCTGTCGTTTACTATTTCTAAATTATTATGAATGGCGCAAAAGTTCTCATGGGTGAGGGCTCGCATGGGTCATAACTGATTTCGCTTTATGTTAGAAATTTGCTTTTTCCTTCATCGCCCAACTTAGAAGCAGGTAGATACAATGAGGTCAGGAAAAAATAGGTGAAATATGCCAATATATTGAAGCCAATCCCCTCATATTGGTCGGAACAATTTGCGTTTTAATTCCGGTTTCTTTCTTGATGTTTTTGTCTGAATTTTGTCGTATCAGAGCTAGACCTGTGCTAAGGTTGGCCACGCCTACTTGGCGCAAAATTCTCTCCATGCTCCTTTCGTCTGGAAATATTATTTTACGCTTTTCTGGCGAATAACTGGTGTGATGATATTCTCTGACTTCCACAGGGAAAGTATTACGTCGAAACTTCAGCATAGACAGATATATCAACCTGATTAGAATCCCGTAAAAATTTAGACCATGTTTCGTCGTTGTCCATGAACTTAAAGGCCATGCCTACTCCATTTGATTTTAAGGCCTCTGAGCACTACGGTACGTCACCAGTAGAAGCGGGCATAGACAATCACCTTCCTCAGGGATGGTTTCAGGAACGATACATATGAATTCAATTGCGTAATGGAACCTATAAGGCATGGAAACCACTCAATAATTGTTGCATAAATATTTGATGAATTCATTAGTTTCATAAATGGTCTCATAACTTATGGAATGGAGTTATGAGTTCCAAAAGTAGCCAAGATGGCGGACAGGTATTGTACCACTGGAAGTCTTCATTACTAGATAGAAAAGTAATCAGACGACGAATGACAAGTTTGTTTACTATTTAAGACTGATTATAATGTTCATTAGCAATTATATATTGGATAAACCTTCATAGATTTCATTTAACGGTGGAAGAGCAAAACATATGAGCAAATAAATCACTTTTTTTCACAATCCCGAAAACATCACATTAATGCTTTTTGCATCGGGTAATTAACATTAACAACAGACGAACACAGACTTACATGTCTTGAGTGGTGAATAAACCACTCAGACGGGACTCGAACCCACGACCCTCGGATTGGCATGCGAGGAATTTACCCCGTCGCCACCTAGAGTTAAGTTAGGAGACTGGTATACGTGTTCCTGCAAAACCAATATTTTTATGGTGTCCTTAACTCCATGTGTCTCGTAACTATTGATCCCATGACTAAATGTTCATGCAACCGGGCATCAATCGCTCAAATAACCTCAGTTGTTGGTCGCTTCCCCAAATAACTGATCAATCCACAAATGTACAAGACGACATGAAGACTTGCCAGGTAATCCGGGACGGTACAGACTTCAGAAATGAGTCTCCGAAGGAGGAAAAATGGTGGGATTGAGTGATCGTGAAATATTTTCTACTAAGGGTGTGGTGGAGGGGGTCGGTGGTGGGGGAAAGCGGGAAGATGACAGACATCCCAACACTCCTTTTCAACTTCCTCCACCGCATAAGATTGGGCGCCCTCTCATTCGCACACACTCCTTAGTCTTTTGATTGATGAGCAACTGATTCCCTCCTATGGATTATCGATGGGCTTTTGTTTACTCATTTGCCTCCTCCAGTGGCTCCGTCACCTCCGTTCCCTCCCGTATCCTCCCCCCTCTTGTTCCGACGCCCTTCGTCTTCCGCTCACGTTTTGCCCCCGGAGGCTGCAGTGTTCGGAATTAATGCGCACTCGCTTGCTCGTGTGTATCGGTGAGTGAAAACTTCACTCTTGGGGGCGTGACGCGAATCCCTTCGCGGGAAATCCTTCGATGAATGCGTAGGATTAATTCTGCGATGGATTCCACGGGATTGATTTTGGGGTTGTGAGATTTAAAAAATATCACTCTCGAGGTTCGGTAAGCCAAGCATGCGTCGTAAGAGTTCGAGGCGTGAGTGTTAATTTTGTGAAGGGGTGGCAACTTTTATTATGAAGCTTACTCTCAAGGGTAACATATAAGGTATCCTATTTGATAAAGATTTCAACTAATTCCCCTCGAGTCAATTTGAAAATTCCCAGAGACCCTCATACTTTAATTACAGCCCCCCGTTTCATGGCATGTCATTATTAAAAACATTTATATTATTTTCATTTACAAACATATGAAGTTTTAATTTTTACAACATGATTCACCATAAAGGATAGGCGAGGGCACATACAAATGTAACAGAAAAATAGAATCCATACTGTTTTTTCATTTTTTCCGTATCGTGTGTCCCACAATAATACCATAGTTATCTCATATCAAACTCCGAGGTTTTGGCTATAGGAAGCCCTGAGCTGGGGTCCTTTACTGACATATTACCTGAAATAAAAGAAACGTTACGAAAAAAAACTAACGCCCGTGAGACGAATGACGAATCTAACAAAGGAGAGGAAGGGCTACAAGGGTATACGACAACCGGGCAATATGTTGGACGGATAGGATTGTTGCATTGCCTACTTTGGTCGACTTGTCTCGCACGACTGGCGCGCATCAATCATCATATATGTTGTTAGCCTCACCTCGTAATTCTCTCTGAGAGCTCCCAGCATCTTCATGCTAGAAAGCTTATTTATTCTTATGTCAGTATGACGTAAAGCCTCTTATTTTGTAATCGTATAAAAATCATAATATTCCCATGAAGCACTGATAATATATTATTACTATTTATAATTGAGGTTTACTAATCTATTAATGATACTTTTATATGGCATGCAAGCAGGAACCAAAAATTATTGCTAGACGCGGAACAGAGGTAATGACTTACGAACATTCAATGTCAACATAGAAACAATGGCATTAATTATGGCTATTACTTATTCCACTTATCAGGAGGATGTTTTTATAGTTTTGATGAAGGAAAGCAAACATACTAAGTGGTGTTCATTTCCTTCAAATATATTTTATTATTTCAATATCATTAATGACATTCATAGAAAACATAAACATTTACTTAAAAAGCTTCTCCGTCAATCATGCATGCATATTTGGTTGTTATAGTCTCTAAATGTGATAAAATTCATCCGCTATTAAATTAGTACATATTCCTTCAACATAAGCAGTAAATTTAAAAACCCATGGAAATTCTAAACTTCGCTTGCATAATTATGACTGCAACCGAAATGCGTCCCAAAACGTGTTACCGAGACTTAACCTAGCATAATCTGACTTTCGTCTCTGCTCCGCGTATACATGATGAAAAAACTTTTAGGAATGATGAAAATGAAGGAAGACACTGGAGTGTCCTCAATAGCCCAGAAAAAAATCCCCTTCCCTCGCAAGACTCGTAAAACATAGTTTTATCCCGCAGAAAAAACTCCAACCCACGCGATATAAAGCTCAAGTAGAGTTGGTTAATATTTCTATCAAAGAAATTAGTTAAAATTCGGCAGCGTAGCAGAAAATTAAACTTTTTTTTATACATATAATAATCCTTACCCGGGGAAAAGTTCCCGAAGAATGTGGGGCCGCGCGCCGCGGGCGAAGGAGGTAGCGAGCGAGGCAAGGGAAATTCCTCTCCAACCCCATTCCCTAGCGCCAAGGGTTCGGTCATGGATGCTTTAGGGAGATGACTTAGGGTACAGGGATGGGAAAAGGGGGAAAGTAGGCGCTGGGTGGACCCTGGGACGAGATTGAAGAGTCCTAGGGCAGAGGACAGGGTTAAGGGATCGGTGTGGGGATGGAGCGAATGGTTGAAGCAATTCCCATCCGTCCCTTCTTTCACGTCTTTCCCGAAAAAAAAACTCACTCTACGTTACCTCCAGCACATATCCACCCATCCTGACATGAAAATCTAGGGAGCAAAATTCTGGCTGGAGGAACGGCATATACCCATTCTTTCAGTCGACAATCTAACTTAACAATTGATCACGAAACTCACAGAGACCATATTTGACTCAATATTGTCGGCTGCAAGAACATTTACATACGGAATAAATAGTATTAAAATTATGAGCAATTACAGATCTCATAAAAATTATCGGGTTATTGGATCTCATATCAGTTTCATAACCCCCTACCAATAATAAATTCTTTGAATGTTAGTTCCACTTTTCTACCACCGGAAAAAAATATCGGAAGTTTATCCAATGCATAATCGCTAAATAACATTATAATCAGTAAGCAAGAGTAAAGGGAATAGTCATTTGTTGCTTAGCAACTCTTTTTTCATGTAAATAATGGCCTTTTCGGGAACGACATGTAAGTATTCATGCATTAATCGGATCCTTAAGCCGTGGAATTCATTATGTGTTGCAGAAACATTCTATTATTTATTGATTTTATAAATGGTCTTCTTATTTAAAAAATAAATGAGTTATGAGTTCCAAAAGTACCCAAGATGGCGGACGCGCGGAATAGTTCGCAACAGATGAGACTTTTGGCCTCATTTACTTAAGAAAAAAGTTCAAAACTCTTGGCGATGAATCCTCCAGCAGTAACGGTCTAATCGTCGGTAGCAGAAATGATACATACGCATTCAATAAGGGTACGGGACATATATTCAAGACAGCCATATAATATGTGTTGTAGATAAGTTCGAGTAATTAATTTGTTTAAAAAATGGTCTTACAACTTATGAAATGTTGTTATGAGTCCCAAAAGTAGCCAAGAGAGGAGACGTGCAATAACCCGCTTGGTGACTTATGGCCGGTCTGAAGAACATTAAGTATTAGAATCAATAGTTATGAGATAAATGAAGTTATGAACCTCATAAAATTACTGAGTTTGCAGGAAGAGATCCACGTGTATTATAACTTATCTACAAATTTTCAAATGCTTTTCATGCTTGTTCAACTTTGCTAATGCTGGAAAAAATTAAAGAAGGTTTATCCTATGTTCAATAGCTAATATAGGCTAATAGCTAATGAAAACTAGTCGGCAGGAGTAAATAATCTCGCCGTTTGTCTCATAAGAGCTTTTGTATAAAGTAACCAAGTCTAAGCGAATCATCTCGCGCCCGCCATCTTGGGTAATTATGTAACTCTCAACTCCATTTTTCACGTTAGGAGATCCTTTATGAAACCAATAAATCAATAGAATGTTTCTGCAATACGTATTGAATGCCAGGGCTTAAGGGTCCCATTACTTTATTGAATTCATATGTGTCGTTCCTGGAAACGGCCATTAATTACTAAACAAAAGAGCTACTAAGCGACGGATGACACTTTCATCTAGCTGACTGATTATTATGTGAATTAGCAATCAGTCATAGGATGAACTTCTAGTAATCTTATCAAGCGGTAGAAAAGTAGAACCAAGATTCAAAGAATTTACTACTGGTAGATAAGTTATGAAATTGACGGATGAGTTCATATAACCCGACTATTTTGATGAGGCCTATAAATCCTAATAATTTCATAACTATTGATCCCGTAACTAAGTTTTCTGGCAACCGATCATTATATATAAATGGTGTATGTGAGTTTTGTGATCAATTTGATAGTTTAGAATTTGCTCGCAGAAAATATTGAATATAAATTTTTAATAAAAGAATGTAGTAATTGCCCCAAAATTTTATTTGACTGGAGCTAAGCACGTCACAACATACTGGGACATTTCCATGGGAATTCTATATGAAAGCGGCAGGTGTTCTGCTTCTTCATTCATTGTATTATATGAATAACAAACAATTTTCTAGTGGGTATCAGACTTATCACTATGTAAGGTCACAATATCCTGAAAGTTGTACATGTTATGATGGTACCAAGGAGAACATATGGTATATATTGCATTATTAGTTTCTTTACAATAATGGCTATATGATCTTTTGATAAAAGATATATAAAATAGAACAATCAATGTCTTCGAAACTTCTTATTCCATTGCTAATATTTTCATTTATTTGGGCGGAACTCAGGAGGGCCTATTATTTTTTCCGCATCTCAAACTTCTAATCGCCTTTCACAATTTAGACTGAGTACTTAAATGACATTTCTTTATTTCAAAGTTTAGTTATAAAGATTTTAATTAACGACAATTTCCCTCATCCAAATTATCCTTTCTTCAATCATAAAAGTGGAATCCCTATGTGTTACCATGGATCATCGTCAGTGACAAAGTTAAATTTACTTAGGCATTCTACAAAATAAATTGGTGATTCGGGGAAATTCCTCTCTGTATTTTGGAGGTATAGTTTTATATACAGACATCATATTCGTCCAGTGTACATAGGCCACCGTCTGCAAGTGCAAAATGACTTTACTTGTCAAAATAATGAACTACAACTAATTTTACTCTTTTTGCCTTCACATAGTTCAAAATTTTTTCACTGCACTTATCCGCATCATTTTTCGTATATTTTCACGACTCAGGGAATTTAAAAGAAGCAGATTCCCAAGGGTTCCACCTTTCCCTGCTACGTGAGTGAATTTCCCCACCCAGCGTGTGTTTTAAATTTTTTTTCTGGAAAATCGTGGTCGAAAGATCTGATCGGGGAGCGTAGTGCAAACGGCGAGCCATCCTCACCAACAAACGCACTGACGCCACTCCGCTTCCTCGATTCCAGGAAAATTCCAAACCTTACTCAAGAGGGACCATGCCATCTACACTTAACGAGGATTACAGCATCCGAGACCCCTGCAAAGCGCACCTATTCCCGTTACTTAGCTATACACCCTCTTCAGTATGCAGGCTCATCCCTTGGTCCTAATTTTCTCTCGCGGCAAAAACATTTCGGAAAAACAAATCCCAGCCATCTTCTCATTTGGCGCTAGCCATGACTTTCGTAGGGATAGTGTACTGACCGCACCCGCGGATCTGAGTGCAGCATTTGGTAATGAAAAGGGCAACGAGGAAACTGATAAAACGAGAGATGAGAAGTAACTCGGTGAGAATTGAAATCATTCACCTTGTCTGGGATTCTCCCGTTCTAACGTCAAAGGATCTGTAGAATTAATGGAAAAGTACATACTAAGAATTCATTGCAGTCCAAAACGTGATCAGAATTAAATGCAAAAGATTGTAAGACATCCACGATTCAAACGGTGTATTATTATTATTTTGATGCCTAGGAAAGGTGAGATATATTGTTATTTAGTAATTTTGAACACGGGGATTATCATTGTACAACATGACCTCAGTCAAAAAGTGCAAAAATAAATATGCAGATGATATGACTCAATAGGTACTTGCAAAGAATAGCGCTCCATTTATGTGTGGGAAATATTAAAATCATTGATATGCCAAAGTATTTTACAATTTTTGATGACTTGGTTCGATGATCTTCATATTAATAATTTAGGAATAACGTATGACGGAAATATGTTCAATTGCAAACGAAAACAAAATGATGAAGCAAATATTGAAAGTAATTTATTGATTTCATGGCGAATTATATACCATTGGTACACAAACAGAGGGAGGTTTAAAAGCCAATTTTCATCGGATTTGAAAGGCAAGCAGGCATGAAAATTGAGAGGACAGCAGGAGGAAACGATTCATTGAAATAGAAACATGTTACTATGCCGCGCATAATGATTCACGATCAACTATGGATGAGGTAGGATAAGGTAAGTGCAGAGTGGAAAGATCGCTTTATTCACAAAAATAAGAAAAGTTTTTTGTAATAACTTCTATAATTTACCAGTCCTTAAACATGTTGAAACCATAAACTTCTATTCGTTCAAACCTAAATAATTATCACATTCTCAAGTAATGAACATATAATCCTAACATTAAAATAGTTTTAGAGGCTCTTAAGCTAGATTAAAAAACACACTCATAAATATTAATCTTAACTTATATCAGTTATGGTAGCGGGCGTGACTTCGTGGAAATCCTTCACAATAGGAGCGTCTGAAGAAATTGCAACTTGGCTGTTTCCACATAAGGTTTTATTTTTACCGACCATGGTTTCGTTACAGAGTAACATTATATCTCTACCTCTATCTCTCTCGCTCTCCCTTCCTCCACTTTCCTTCTTGCTCATCCAACCCTTCCCCCTCCCCGCCCGGAATGACGCATACCCGAGCACCGAGCCCAACCGCCACCTAACCCTTACCTCCCCTTAACCTCCCCCCCCCCTCAGCACCTGAACTCTCCCAGTCCTCTACACCCTCCCACCACCTCCCCTACCACTTGACTTGCTTACATATACTGCTCATTTTTTGAAATTTTTTACCTTGATAATGTTACTCTCTAACGAAACCATGGTCGGTAAAAATAAAACCTTATGTGGAAACAGCCAAGTTGCAATTTCTTCTTCAGACGCTCCTACTATTAACTTATATCACTTATCAAGTTCACACCACACAGATCATAATTAACATATTCATTAGTTTTAGCGGTCTAAATTCCGTTGATAAAATCTATTTATTTGCGCCAAATAGCAATTTCTGATCCTACTCTTGCACGGCTGAAAAAACGCATCGCAAAATGTCTTAATTTTTCAGCCATCTTTACCCCTTTTGTGGGAGAAGTCTTCCCCAAAAGTAGTTTGATCGAAATACCAATTCTTCAAGAAATCGATGAATTTGGTATCACTTCAAAGAAAAATATCTCTCTCTTCCGAAAATGCCAGAATACTAGCCCCTCAACGAACTACTTTTCGAGATTATTACCGAAAAACACCAACCAACAACATGGAAAATGGTACGTGTATGCACTCCAAAGAGACTTGATTTAAACAATGAGGAATTGACAACACGAAGATTTCGTCAAAAAATTAACTTCGTGTAGTATGTTTTCTCAACTATTTTTGAAAATTCATCATTTTGTCACCGCATTAATTTTTCCAAAATAGCAAATAACCTGTTGTCATGGAGTTTTAAACGTGCGTTTTTGTGTTTACTGCGTAAAGAAAGTCAAGTTTAAGACGTTTGTGGATATACTCATTTAATTACTAAGAATTTCAGTCATAAAATGTATCTTATTGTACTATAAATAATACAATATTAATTCATACTGCCTACAGCTGTAGAAATTACAACATATAATTCAAATATGGTCTCCATAATGACAAGGGAACTATCTCGCTCAAACTACATAGAGCAGAATTATAAAAGATAACTTTTCGGCAGTATTTCTGCAGTATGACTCTCGACCACAAGTAATTCTTGCAACCCTCTTTGACCGCCCATTTTCATACTGAGCCTACCTCTTTCTCAGTACCCAACTACCCTCACCCCTTCTGCGAGAATACACTTCACCACCCCCTCATACATTCACCTCCCTCCTTCCACCCCTCGATAGTTCATTTTTACCCGTCTAGCAGACCACGGCGCGGTCTCCTGGACTCCCTCATCTCCCTCCACTCCTAATCGCCGGACCGGCATTTAAAAGATGGATCACATTAACCGCGGAACTCGATTAGGGATGCGGCGGCCACCCAGGAGAAGGCGGAGGACTGCGGCGGCGGGGAACGGGGTACATACTGCGGTGGCGGCCGAGGGATAGTCAGCAAGGACCGCGGAAGGGGAAGCTTTTCGGGGTTAGGTATTATGGCGAGTGGGGGCGAGGGTGAGGGGAATAAAGCCGCGCTGGGAGCTCGGAGCGGACCGGGTTACTGGGGGAAAGAGGGGGGGGGGGGTGGTTAGCTTCGCTCAAGTGTTTGAACTGGGCGCACGGCTCAATGCCGGGCGTCATCCATACACATGTGGTAGGAGGACATCACCGCTCCCTCTGCCTATACTAGCCACGTTCTGGGTATGGAGTCAGACTGTCCGCTGGGGCAAGATTGGGGAAGTCAACGTATCTACGTACATGTTCGAGGGAAGTTGCGTGGGCGGTTGAAAGTCTCGCCAACCTCACTAATTTTCGTCGGAACTCTCTGGCTTTTGTTTCCTTCTTCCGATTCTGAAGCCTTCGATTGCCTTTGATAGAAATATAGTAGAGGTAAGGTTCTCTTAACTCCATTTTTTAAGTTAGGAGACCCTTTATGAAACCAATAAATCAATCGAATGTTTTACGACACGTATTGAATGCAACAGCGAAATCGTCTCATAATTTTATTTACTGCATAAGTGTCGTCCCGAAAACGGCCATTATTTACTTGACAAAAAGTTACTAAGCCACGAATGACGAGTTGTTTACTCTAGCTGACTGATTATTATGTGAATTAGCTATCAAGCATAGGATGAGCTTCCAGGAATCTTATCCAGCGGTAGAAAAGTAGAGCCAACATTCAAAGAATTTACTGCTGGTAGATAAGTTATGTAATTGATGAGTTCCTATTACCCGACTATTTTTTATGAGGCCTATAAATCCTCACAATTTCAAAACTATTCATTCCGTAAGTAAATGTTTTTGCAACTGACAATGTTGTACCAAATTTGGTGTCTGTGAGTTTCGTTTTAGAGAACTCTACCTCTGTCACTTATTGTATCATAGGCAATATCTCCTTCAGAATCGCAGAAAACAAAGGACACGAGAGTTCGGACGATAATTGACGAGGTTAGCGGGATACTCATTACTCTATATCTCTCGTCGCTATCCGCAATATATATATTTTGGAAAAAATATTATTTATATTAAAAATTTCAGCTAATAATTTCTTAATTTCGCAAGTTAACTACCTATTGCAACCAATGACGAGTTCCTTTAATCCATTTAACCGTTGAATAAGTTATCGAAGATGTTTGCCAATATCGGTTGGTTACTAGTTCTGGTTCACAAACAATCTTTTCAGTGCGCTCTTTTCGTCGAGCTTTTTGTGGACGGCGTAAAATGCATTGTGTGAAACCTATGCTAGATCGACTCGGTAGTTAGCTTGCAAAATTAAGGAATTATGCCACTGAAGGTATGAATATGGATAATATAATTTCCAAAATATATAACGGATAGCGACAGTAGCTATAGAGTAGAGAAAGTCCCGCCAACCTCACCAACTTTCGTCCAAACTCTCGTGCCCTTTGTTTTCCGGGATTCCAAAGGAGATAATGCCTAATATACAATAAATAATGGAGGTTGGTTTATTGTTAAACCGTTGAAAAAATTATCGTATTTGTTTACCAATACCGATTGGTTTCAAGTTCTGGTTCATAGACATTCTTTTCGGTGCACTCCAAGTCCATGTTTTTATGGAAAGCGTCAAATATATTGTTTGAAACCTATGCTAGATCAACTCGGAAGTAAACTTGCAAAATTAACAAATTATGTAGCTGAAATTATTAACATGAATAATATTGACCGCTTTTGAGTCACCCGGGACTAACCACGGATTAAACTTTTACGGAGTCACCAGCAATGCACAATTGTGCGAAATTTCACAGAGGAAAGGTGGTTTATAATTCTGGTTCACTGACAACCTTACATACGGTTCAAGTCGATCTTATTGAGGACCGCGTCAAGGCGGATGAATTTTCCTCTGTGAAATTTCGCATGAATAACATTATTTCCAAAATATATATTTTGGGTAGCGACGAGAGCTAAAGAGTAATGAGCGTCCCGCTAACCTTGTCAATTTTCGTCCGAACTCTTGTGACCCTTGTTTTCTGGGATTATGAAGGAGACATTGCCTGTGATACAATAAGTGATAGAGGTAGGGTTCTCTAAAACTGTTGAAGAAATCATCGTCAACATTTACCAATATCGGTTGGTTTCTAGTTCTGATTCTCAGACAATCTTTTCCGTACGGTTCAAGTCGATCTTTTTGAGGACCGCGTCAAATACATTGCGTAAAACCTATGCTAGCTCGTCTAGGTAGTTTACTGTAACATTAAGGAATTTTGTAGCTGAAAATACTTACATGGATAATATTAAGTAAGTAATATTAGTAAACTCTGCACCTAAATGTGCTCCACAGAGCAAACAACCGTCGTATGTCTGTATGTTTTCCGAAGTCTTACATTTATACTCATGTCTAAATGAGATTTATCCATTCTCATGCGAACTGCAATGCATTACATAGAGATTTCGTAAATAACAGTGTTCTGTGTGTTTCGTCCCAATACCGCCACCTCCAAAAAATACTTTAAGGACCCTGCAGTGCTATTCGTAGGCGTTGTTGAATGTACTGCAGGACAAGCTGTCACAAGAATACAAAAATTGTCACACCTGGAGAAAAATACATTTTAGTAAAGTTCAAAATGGAAAACCACTACCCATATGAATTCGAGGTAACAGTATCATTATACTACTTTGAATAGCACTAGAGCGATATCATACGCACTTAAATTGGAGTCTGACCATATAACAGACGCAAGATTACGTACCAGAACGGTTTCAAGTTATTCCCTCCATCAGTGCTCCATGTCCTTTCTCATCGATACTTTTATGATTCACAACATTTTCCCTTCATCATCCGCATTTGGAACTCGAAATTAAGTCGTCCAAAATCCTAAAGGGCATAAAGGAAATTAGGGCCCTAAAGGGCATAAAGGGCAAATCCCATCATTACACCTTATCACTACGTCTGTTCTCTTTGAATCTCTCTCAGCAATCTCATTTTTTTAGATTGTATTCAACACACATTTGTTCTTCTCTCTCTCCACAGCCAACTTACTGGCAACCATCATTCTCCCAATTCTCATCTCGTTCCTTTCGATCAAATATGGGTCATTCCACGTCAATTCGAACATCATATTGCCCTCGACCACACAGATTGTGCCCACATTTTGAGGATACACTCTACTACTTTTACTACATTGATGGCCATGTTCATTTGTTTTTTTTGAATTCACATCCGTGGCCTAGTTACGGGAGTATGGAAAATTGAGCAACTCGAAAGTTTGTATTCGATCTATCTACGATATTTCCATAAGTATCATACCTAGAATAAGAAAAACAAAATTGTCTGGTTGAAAAAACTACAATGCACAATATAGAAACAGTAAAACTGAAATATTGTCCAAACTATTACACTTATTTTCATTTTGAAACCTCAAACGCATATTTCTCAAAACACGTACCCCATCAATTTTGCTCATTTTTTATACTTTGTAGGTAAATACCTTAGCTACTCAATATTAAAATTTGTGATGGTAATTTTGTCTTTTTAGTGTGAATTGTAGTAAGTTTCAAACCACACAACACTGGACTATATGAAATAGCCTTTGCAAATCCTTCCGTCATGAGTAATCCACGTCACAATACAATTAATAATAGATACTGTGTGACAAGAGCTCTTTCTATCCTGAAGCTAGTGCTTCTGAACCATGTTCCACTGATTAGTCACAAAAGAACTTATATCTCCCATGATTGCCCGATTTACCCCTCAAGTATTCACGAGGACAAATGCGTCTACTTCTTTGCAATCTCAAATGTACCATATATCTACCAGGCTCTATTCTCAATAGACCCCAGTATATGGCAAAGATAGGTCATCAATCAGTATAGTAGTCTATACTCTGATTGGCAAGGTTATGGATAAAATTCTACAACCCGAATATCTATATGATGCCCATAACACCTCGTGATCTCATAACTATTGATTCCATAAATAATGTCCTTGCCACCGGCAATAGGGTATCAAATATGGTGTTTGCGAGTTTCGTCATCAATGCGCACCGCATAAGTTTGTATAATTAGTCTTTTCTCGCGGCAAATACTAGATATAAATTTACTCGAGTATTCTGCCAGCTGATTGGTGGGTTTTTGGGCAGTTTCATTATACTGGCACATCGTTCCGTTTTAGCCCCTATCGATGGCCTGCCATTAGATCCCACTTGAATTCCTTATATCGTCTTTCTCTTACCACCACCTGGTTTGATTTACACTCTTTTTTAATTACAGTGAAACCCATTTTTCAGCGGAACTGTCGCTTAATTAAGGGGTCACTGTATGTGTGCATCAAATAAATATGCATTGAAATATCCCAAGAGGAACAAATGATAGCGAAATAAACACCATCAGTGTAGACTTTAACAAGACTATTGATTCAAGAATTTTTCCATTTTTTTCAAATCAGCCCCGCGTTCATAAGCATAATATGTACTCCTAGAAACTGAATCCCTGTCGAAAGACAACCATTCTTAACGACTATTTTTAAGCGGGACCGTCGGTAGTTGCTAAATACAGGTTTCACTGTGTATATACCTACACACTGCTACCTCTGTAGTAATGATAGCCTTCAACATGACTGTAGCGGAATGAAGACGAGACTGATTATCTTTAGGTAGACTAGACTTTCTGCTGGTATTAAGTAACTTATCATTGACGTTATCGTCTCATCCCGATCGAAATATCCCATTTACTTTTATATCCAACATTAATTAGTATTCCTTGGTGTCTATGACTTGGTAGTAAACACTATTCACAAGTAGAGCGTTGATCCATGAGAAGTCCATATAGAACCACTTTTCTGGTCAATGCCTGCATTTTTCTCCCCGTAACTTTCTTGGCCTCATATAGTAACTAGAGGACCATAGCAGTCCCAATCCAGAACTGGGACGACAATTACTTGACAGTGCTGGAAACACCCCAGACCGCACACCCTGACGGTGCCTTCAGCGCCATTTCGTACATAGAGATACTCCTATTTTCTATAACCTAGACTGAAGCATAGGTATTTACTAGGTCAAATATTCCAAAAAATAAAACAATAATGTGTAAATAAATTTTTTGCACGCACTAACAAAAAGATTTTGGTCAGTAAAGGGTTTATATCTTCTGGTATCAGATCAAATTTTGGTGCTCTTTCAGTATTTATTTCTCTCCGCTATCTCGAGAGAATCTCATCGATTTTCACCGATACGACCCATCGACTCGCCTTCTCCCTTATCCGCTTAGACTGGGCCCTCTCTTTGTCGGAATCGATTTGAATGGATATCCAAAAGGGAGACATTTATACAAGCGACGACACTAACGTTTTCACTGATGGATGAGATCAAAAGGAGAAGACAAGAAGGCGTTGATTGTGATGGTCCCAAAGGACCATAAATGTCTCCATCTTGGAGAATAGACGCGGAATGAAAAAAGGAAAGAACAAGGTGGCTTTTATCTCTTAGGATGAAGAGTTTATTTATTGTTTCACCAATAGGAACGTGGGATCTTTTCTAAGTCCCCTTTTTCATTGGTATTTCAACGCTTTTCAATCCCCTCATTCCTCCGACTAGTATTCCAAATAAGAATAAAAGTTGATTATCACGCAGTATAATAGAGAAACATTTTTTTCACAAATGGCAGAAAATGTTTCATTTAACAAAACTGATATTCTATTAGGAACTTAAAGGCTTCCATCATACATTTTTCAAAAGTGAAACTAGAAACTGTTTCCAATCTGTATCAATTTAAGTGCAAAAGGAAAGAGTTCTGATATAATTATTGTTATGAGAAGATTCAAGTGGAAATGATGTAGCTTCAAGAGGACATGAGCGTTCAAACTGATCACTGTTGGTCTTAATACCGAATGGGCATTAACTCTGGTTTTGCTCGTCATATATGGCTCATATGCATACAAAACAAGGTTACTAATGGACAACTTTGGATCATTCTATGTTGTTTTATAATCCTCTACTCCGGAAGATACTGAAAACAACATTCCATTATCACCGTCTGTCTACGTATTGAACTCAGCTAATGAGGTTTTTTTCTCTAGTTCATCAGGCGTGTCATTTATTTACATTTTAAATTCAAGCAGTCAACATTGCTCCATGAAACACTAATCCGTCAAAGCATTTTCCAGAAGGTTTGTGGAGAAATACATTTCAGGGAAGATAATCGTCGTCTATGCTGGTACTCAGCATCAACGATAAACATCAATGGCACAGATATACCTCATAATCATAAAAAAATAAGCAGTAAGTAATGAAATATTTTCATATGAAACTTTAACTAAAAAAACAAAAAAAAAGTAATAAAATAATTAACTAATACAAAAACCGAAAAACACGGAGAGGAGCCGTATAGTTTGGAAAATAATTTCAATTCAGATAGCAAGGCCTATTTGTGATTAAGGCGGTCTTTTCAGTGCATTATTTCATGCTGAATACTCTGAATAACAATTTTAATGTGATAAAGTCTAAAGTACTTCGCTTATTTGTAGCAAAACTATTAAGTAAATTGAAACAATAAAAGACAAAACGATCAATTATATTTTCCACAGAACTAATTCAAATCAACCGCTACAAAATTTAGAATACCATTCGTTAAATGAAATTAGCTTCATGTCGAATTTACAATGGGCTGAAAAAGAAACATAGATATTCAGAAAATTTAATAATACCCACTCCTCTTACGTGTATTTCTAACCTTTTTAGAATGTACCTCACATTTAAAATGCAAGAAGAAAATTTGGGTGATCTTCGGCGAGTCTGCAAAAATACTAAAAATCATTCAATTTTGCCTCATTTAATCCTAGAGTGGTGACGCCCGGTCTCTCAGACCGACAATATAATCTCTCTGGTGACGCAGGCGAAGTGTAATATCTTGTTGTTTATGCTCTTTAGTAGCTTCCTATTTATTTTCTGAAACTCCGATATACAAGCCAAAAAATTACTTTGTGCACGCGTTATCACTCCTGTCTTCAAATACTAGCTATTTTATTATGCTTTATTTAATATGATATGTTAAAAGTGTGTGATTTCTGACATATCATGGAAATGAATTCTTATTTTTATAAGTACTAATAGCCATACAAGGGCTGTTTTCCTCTTATGAAAAAAAACAATGCTCTAGTATATTCATTTCACCGTATAACGTTTATTGAATACAAGCTGAAGTATTTTCTATTTTTCCTGTGAAAATTGAGAATAAATATTTTTAAATTCACGTTTGTATGATGCTATCTTGAGACCATCCAGAAAAATTGATATCATATCTTTAAAAAATCCAAAGTCCTAATGGGTGCAAGAAACGACGTCACTACGCATGTCCCGATAATTTAAGTCACTGCCGTAGAGTTACAGCGGCTGAACGTGTAATTTAATATATTCTTAGTTTGCCTTACATTTCCAATACAAAAACAAGTATTTTGGATGCTATTGATCCAAGTGAAAGAATTTTTAAACCAATCAATACGGTATAATCGTGCACCAATTAATTTTCATACAATGGAAACAAAATAAGGAAATTGAAAGCATTCAGAGAAAAGCTGAAAAGTCTGCATTGCGATCCTTGGACATGGTAATAGTCACCCAAATTCAGAATAGCTAAAAATCGAATTTTAAGTCACGTCCGCAAATACCAAGGGCGAATTGGATGAGAGACTTAAGCGTATGAAAACTTACAATGGAAACGAGAATTACTTAGCGGGACGACGGGCTTGGTTATTCACGTAGAACGCTCGGCGCTGGGAGGAAAAAGCCTGAAATCAAAAGTTTGTGGAGGGGAGAATACATGAACGGAATATTAAAGCTAAAGTATGAAGGTAAGGGGGGAAGCAAGGAGAGGGATAGGGGTGTTTTCCTATGGTGTGGAGGCGAGAAGGGAGGAAGGGCACACATAAGGAGGTGGAAGTGTAGGCGGGAGTTTTTGGTCGGCGCGGCAGAAATTGGTCAAAAAAGTGGGATTAAGAACGGAGAAAGGAAGACACGGGAGATGGAGGAAAGTGGTTTTTTTTCAGCAAAGGTAGTAGACTTTAGAAGAGGTGGGGAGAAAGCTGAGGGGTCGGGGGAGGGCGGGGAGGAGGCCGGAAGCTGGGCACGGAATAAGGGATGAAGCGGTGACGACGGTTAAGACGCTAAAAGGATTTGAGGAGAGGTTTCCCCGGAACCGCAAAGGTAGAAGGGGGAAAAGGGAGGGCAGGAGAGGGTGGAAATGAGAGTGTTAAGAGAGGGTGGGATTAGATTGGGGATACCAAGAGGGGAGAAGATGTACTCCCTCTCCAGCGTATGGACCAGGTGCGACAAACGCGCAGCTAGAGTACACCTTTCGCCAAGGAAACTATATAATATATGGCATTGAAGGCTTTTCGGGCTCTCCTCTGCGTATTTCTACTGTTGACAGCTACAACGCTGTCGAAACTGTCGTGTACGACAATGGATATACGCGGAAAAGAGCTCGAAAAGTCATCTGAACGACTCCACGGAATCCTTCGAGTTCATATATCAAATATTTCTATCAATCATTTGACCAATCATGGACTAGTGCTACCATACGGTAACGGTCGTAAGCCAAACTTTAAACATTATCATTGCATTTTGAGTTGATACTCCTTTAAAACTTGAAAAACAATATTACAATTACGTTAAAGGAATGTCGAAAACTTGATAAAAATATAGTAAAATGCAAAGATTTTGACGTGTCCCATTTGTTACTTGTGTATATATAATTATATATATCTAATGTATATATAACTATATAGTATATCTCTATCAACCCTCAATGAATCTAGGAAACTTTATAAAAATATAGTCAAAAATGCAAAGCTTATGACGGGTCCCACTTGTTATTTTTGTATCACACATATTTTTTCCAGAGCTTTGCGAATGTATTTCATAAATTTCAAAAGTTAGGTATTATTTCATTTTTACAAAAACTATTACTTTTATAAAAGCATGCATCATCCTGAAAGAGATGTGCTATCAATTAGTTCAAAATTCCCGGAAAGATGATTAAAATAAACTAAAAGATACGTAAATGATTTGGTCTCCTATCACATAAGTTAAACATACAAGTTATAAAAGTATAACAAAATATTCAAAACACAAAATTTTACAATGGACTTGATCGAGTAGTGCAGTGTATAACGGATTAGGCCCTTAGTGTATAACGGATTAGGAACGCCCAATAAACACATTTCCGTAATTTGGGTTTAACGCCACATATATTTATGGAGAGATGTCTTACTATCTCGTCATAAAATTTATAATAAAATATACTTATAGCGGTGCCGAGAATCCTTTTTAAGATAATTGATGCTTCTTTGTTCACTCTTTAGATACATTAATGACACTATATATTTTGTATGATATTTTCTGCAATACGAAAAAAGCAGTGCGAATGGCTAATTCGGCCGTACGGTCATTCATTAATAATAAAAAATACTGCTCAAATTTCTCGTTGAGCACAGCATTAGAAATAATGGGCCGATCAGGCACGTGTTACAAGAATGAGAGTTGATGAGTGAAAATACAATTTGGGCATCAGTGTACATTTCTTCACTAGATGAGACTCAAGCTGGCATAAGAAGATGTAACTCCTTGTTATCTTATTTGTTATATGGCCGTAATGGGATTAACAGAATCCTTGGAACGGGGTTCAAGCACGATAATCGGATATGTATAAAACAGAGAGAGGGTCGTTCGTATGCTCGTCTTCTGAAATAGACTCCGCGCAAAATCAGTAGAGAATTACAGCACTCACTAACGTGTGCATTTCACTAGAATCATCAAAGCCACCTAAATGTTGTCAAACGTAAATAAGACGATAGATGGAAACAAATATAACGGACAGAAAAAACTCAGCTGGAGTCTAATGCTGAAATATATACATATGAAAGCATCCACACTAAGCGGAAATGCTTTATTTCAGCAGTGATCGAATTGAAGTTGTTCCTATTGATTGTAATACTATATAACCGGCATCAATATTGTTTCAATCATCTATCCGAATCATACATGTTATACGGTTTGAAATGAATATGACGAAAGTATGAAAAGGAAAAGCATCCGTATGACACTTAATTGTAGTTATGATGATGGCATTCGCTGTAAATCCGCTAATTCGCAATTCTTGCCATACACATGAGGAGTACATAGCCTGTTGCCATCAAAAAGAAAATTCATAACATGTAAAAAATATGATACAGTAGAAATTTTTGACGTATTACTTCCTATTTAACTTCAACCTAAGTAAACTGTAGAGGCTATAACAAATTACATCTGTTATGACGCAGTAGCTAAGTCATCAGAAAACTTATCTATCGAACCTAACACATGAGCTACAGTTTAAAAGCTTAAAAAAAAGTTTACCAAAATCATATTGGAGCCAGTAATTGAAGCTTAATAATTAAGTATACGGTATGGATAAAACTGATGTAGGACTCAAACGCGAAAAATTGCAAAACCACCACGTGGCAAGACGTCGCCTTTAACAGAATCAGGATAAATGAAGAGGAAAAACACGTCAAAAATACCAACAGAGCATCCTTTCTCGCAAAAAAATCCCCAATGATGGAATCACCATCCCTTACCAACTAAAACCAGCAAAACGATATTTCCTCCCTAATTGCCACCAACAGCCCGAGCAGTCCATTTTGTTAATTGGCGAATAAACGGTTGTGAATCGGGAGAGGGGGAAGAAGGAAGAGAGGTGGGCAAGGGAGCGATTGTCTTCGGGAGCAATGTGACAGGGGCAGACATGGGAAAGGGATTTGTTTAATGGGGGGTGGGAAGTGAAAGGGAGGGGAAAAGGTGGTACGGACGAGAGGAGAGACGAGGGAGAGAGAAAGGCATGGAAACGGAAACAGTAAAGAGGAGGAAAATGAGAGAGAGGGAAAGACAAGAGAGGTGGGAAGTGGAATTAGAGGGGATAAAGGAGGGGAATTGATAGGGATCAGCGACTGAAAGGACGGAAAGAGAGCGCACTTGGAAAGCGTGTATTATAGGGGTGGGGGCAGGGAATGTGTGCGGGAAAAAAATGAATACCAAAAAGTTGGGACGATAATGAAAGCTATTTGGGTGCTGCGGTTTGTTTGAGAAGGCAGGGTGGGTGGAAAGAGAGAGAGAGAGGAGGGGGGATTCAAAGAAAGGGGGGCACTGGAGGGGGGAATACCGTGGAGCAAACCTTAAAAGGACGGGAAAGGGGATATGAACAAAGGAAAAGATGAGAGCGGAGGTAATCAAGAAAACGAGACGAAGAGCTGCTTTTTCCTAGGTAGGAGGAAGAACTACACCTTGGGGAATGGGTTGACTTTTTATTTTTAGTTCAGTGGCACAGGGGAGGAGGAGGAGAAAACAAAAATACGTAATTAGTTGGGCTCACAATGACCTCAACTCGGAGAATTGGGCACACCTGAGAAACTATGTGGGCGAGGATGAGACTTTTTTTTTATCTCGCAGCGGACTCAGAAGTCAAGTTTTTTTGTCCCATTCACGCAGAAGATCTAGGAGATTTTAGTTGACCCCGCTGGGGTGTTTAATACGAGATTTCTCACAACAAAAAGGTCATAAATTTTAGATTTCAACCCGAAAATCTGCCTGGGTGATAAGAATTTACGCTAGATTCTCGTGAAAATTAGGTTGAGCTCATGTGACACTGCAACTACATATTATACATTCTCTCAGTAAATATACTCTTATGACGAATTTAAAACAGAATATTCAACTTTCCGAGAAAATAAGCCAGAGTCATATTTTTTGTAGGCATTTATGAAATAATTTTGCAAGTTTTATTTTGACAATAACTAGAACACTCTTGTGATCTCAAAGAATCTCTTTACTTTGGAAAATTTGATTCAAAACTCGCACAATTCATAAATCTAAACGTTTAATATTAGTCACGATACGAAAGCAGAGGTCTCTTTACATTTTGTTTGCAACACAGAGGAAGAAATATGTTTTTTTATGCATCACAATTGGCAATAGCAGCAATGGGTCGCTATATTTATCACGAAGAAATAACGGCCCGGTGTTTTATGATACAAAGCTTTCCCCTACTAAGTCAGAGATAGCGTACACGAATTTCATCGTCAATCTAGAAATACATCGTCGCAAAACTGCGATCATCAAAGCCAAAACTTGCAAAAGATGGCTGGAAAAATGCACGGAAATCAAAACCAGCGCCACGACTCTACTGTCAAACATTTCAGGAGGCAACTTCAAATCTCATGACCTCTACTTTCTGAGGCTTTGTCTGGGTACTTCAAGGGAACTTAAGAAATCAATACGTGAGCGGTAGCAACGCTCTTGAAGAGGATGCTTTACACCTGACAACTGATAGAGAACGTTGGCTGTCGCCAGTGGATCATCCTAAACTTAATCTCAATTTACTCTTCTGGCTACATTATTTACGCCGTATTCATTCGGGGTAGTCCTAGTTGATAAGCTTCAATCTCTGAGATGGAGCGGTAAAACTGGATTGTTGTGACTCGAATATTGATGGTCGAGTTTCCCTTTCTTCAAGACGGAAACAGTTGGATTACCTCTATTCTTAAGTATGCATTTACTAGATGTCTCTTTTGTATGTTATTTGGTAGATCTCAGAATAGCCAAAGAGAAACGGTCTCGGAAGTATAACCTTTCCCTCTCCATGACGTCAATCGTCAACTGGCCGAAAACATCCGTCTTCGGTTTTCCTATATAAACGCACAGAGAGGTGGTCAGTGGTCGGCTAGGCCCAAGCGGGTCAGTTGGACCCTTTGTCGGGTCATAACTCGGCCTAGCCATGTAGCCGATAGGAGGAGTTGAGGCTCGGGCCATCCGGCCCGTGCACCAGTTGCCGCAGCGCCATCCATCCGTGCTTCCACCCTGAACTTCTCTCCTTCCCGAGACGTGGATTGTTCTTGTTTGGCTATTCTAGACGCACATTTTGGTTTCTTTCATTAAACGGTCAAATGCTTGATTTCAGTAAACTTTAATTTTCCTTTCAAAACCTCTCTGTGATTATTTGATACTCGACCCCCAGGGTAAGAATCCACGACATTATTAAAACTGTGTTCGAGCCCCGTCGCGCATACGAGGCCCGGCACAACAGGATCTTCAGTCATAATATCGAACAAAATTCCGAATCTTTACACACTTCTTCTGCTAACGTTACATTAATGCATTACGATGTACACACCCTTCAATTAATAAGTCTGCTATTATCACTCCTATTATCCATCACGTTAACCCATGGCATAATGTCAACTTTTACGAATTGTCACAACAGTCAATGAAATGACCGCCAAATGACCCCTCACGTGGGTGGTTGAAATATAATTTAGTAACTCTTTTGCTGACTATAATGCCTTGGCGGATATTATAACACAAAATCTCATTAAGTTACCTCGGTGAATGAAAGGGATTAACAGAGAAATCTTTAATGAGCGGCCACCACGCGCACAATCAGAAAATGGCCGTTTAAGGAGGTTACCGAGGAACGGAGGAAAGATTAACATGGCTCATTTGTTGGGAAATTAATTTGTTTAAAAAAATGTCCTCATTGAGAGGTAACCACGGAGTTTGACTTTACTGTAATAGCTGATGTTCAGTGATAAATACCGATGGTGTTAATAATTTTCCTAACTAATCACTACCCTCAAAACTACCCCTAAGTTCAATACACTATTTAGTTTTACAATCATTTAGAAATATGACTATAGATGCAATGTGGACGATTTTCCAACTGGAGGATCAACTTTTGCAAATAGTCACTTTAAGTAAACAGGAGGTAGCTGCAAGTCCTCCATTTATAATGACAACCCTGCGAGAAAGAAATCTTTCTTTGTATTCATATTGAAAATCATATTCACTAAAGAAATGACTTTTTCACCTTAAAACTTCACTTTCCCTCCATTCCAACATGTGCCACTTTATCAAATGTACCTTCCGTTATTTATTTTTCCTATCTCCTGGGTTTTTTCCATTGTTTATTTATCTTTGGATTTATGACGATCATTTGTTATAGCTTATATATCTTTTTTGGTTCTATGTTGTATTTTTTTGTTGATATCTTTACCATTCTTTGCCATATGATGTTTGCAGCATTATCTATTTAATTATATACATATTCAACTATTGTATTCATTTGCTGATTCTTCCTAACAATTGAGTGTGAATAGAATTGTTTTCATGATTTACTTATTATATAATTTGTTTCCTGATCTTAGAGGACATCATGTATATGATTTAGTTCTTTCCCGGCGTATTATGCTGGTGAAATCTTCTCTGGTTTTTCATCGGGTCAGGTCGTTGTGGGCCGACGTTTCGATAGCTACCACCGCCATCGTCCTCAGGGCATGTCAGTATCGAGAAAGGTGCCTCCTTATATTCCTGGCCGTTTTCGCACCAAAAAGGTCAGGTGGGCTCTGATTGGCTAGCGATGTTCTTCTTCCTCTCCGCCTTTATTCTGCGAAGGGCTGCGTTCCAAGCCTCGCTTAGAGCGTAGCCCGTGTCCCGGTTAAAGTTTTTCTTTTCCATCCGGATCTCTATGGATTCCTTCGTCAGTCGTTCCCAGTATCCGTTGGATCGGCTGAGTAGTCTGGTGTCGTAATAATGTTTGACGACACCAGACTACTCAGCCGATCCAACGGATACTGGGAACGACTGACGAAGGAATCCATAGAGATCCGGATGGAAAAGAAAAACTTTAACCGGGACACGGGCTACGCTCTAAGCGAGGCTTGGAACGCAGCCCTTCGCAGAATAAAGGCGGAGAGGAAGAAGAACATCGCTAGCCAATCTTCGCAGCCCTTCGCAGAATAAAGGCGGAGAGGAAGAAGAACATCGCTAGCCAATCAGAGCCCACCTGACCTTTTTGGTGCGAAAACGGCCAGGAATATAAGGAGGCACCTTTCTCGATACTGACATGCCCTGAGGACGATGGCGGTGGTAGCTATCGAAACGTCGGCCCACAACGACCTGATCCGGTGGAAAACCCGAGAAGATTTCACCAGGACATCATGTACTAGATCAATAAACTAAATTTTCATTCATTCACTCCACTTCTAAACTACCCCTTCAACTAGACATAAAACCCTCCATGACAGTGCTCTGCCCATCCGCAAGCCAATAACGTATGCTAGACCAATTAGTGATTGCATATAATATATCATTACCGAAAAATGTATTGCCTTTTGTCCTCACGTAAAACATCAATAATGAAAAACTTAATACCGAAGCATTTCAATCGTTTCCGTAGAATTGCGTCTCTAAAAGAAAATGAAATTTTCAAAATTTTTTGGCACGAGCATAAAATAAATCAGTCTAGAAAGCAACAAAAATAAAAATTAGAAACTCTAAAGTATACATTATTCATGGGAAGAATATGGAAAATTGGTTTATAGATCAATTATGGAAATGAGTTTCCACATGATTTTCTTTTTCTACCTACGGACCGGATAGATTTGTTATTACTGTGGAGTAGACCAAGTGTTCGAATAATAATTAACTTCAATTTGCTACATTATGCTACTTCAAGACAATCTCATATTATTATTTAAAATTACAGTGGTTTAATTTCTTACATTGTACTATTTAAGACAACACTTTAGAGAATCCTTTAACCAATATCGTTACCTTTGAAAATTCAGCGAGCTCACAACTGACAAAGAGCGTAGTGATATGGTTTTTAGGCCTTTATAACTTTCAAGAATTTTAATTGTTATCGCCCATCTCCTAACGACTCCATGTACATACAAATTACATACTCGGAGGATGGAACGAGAGAGAAAATTTTTGGGAAGTTGAGGAAAAGTTCTCTGGTGGAGTATATTCATGGAAGCCTTGGGAGTAAAAGAAATGAATTGGTTAAGGAAGAGGGAATCGAGAACGTCTTCAAAATGAAGGCTTGAAAAGTTTGAAGTGTGGAGAAAACTCGAACCGGAATCCCTTTTTGCTCCGGAAATGGGAAATTAGACCAGGTTGGAAACGACCCTTAAGTAGGCTCAAGTGATGCCGACGAAGACGTGATCATTTTTGAAACAACCCACATGCTATTTTTAAAGTTTTCAATATCCAGAGTATTTTTTCCACTGCATAGACCTTAACATAATGACAAGGTTTACAAAACTTCGTTATTACTGAATAAAATGTGTAAATCCACTCGCCAATTCGACAGAATAATGAATGAAATTGGCAAATATATCAAAATATACGATGATTTCTCAGATAATAAGAACGGAGGATAGAGAATATGGCAATTACATATAATTACCTATTATATACCGTGCCTATTAACACTTCTGACATCAAAGTCCACGCCTGCGATCATGGTTATCCATAAAGCGAAAGCTCATGTCGTGACTATTTTCAGTTGTGCTCTCGGATTAAAATAAAAAATAGACTTTTCTTTAATGAATTTCCAGCTAATTACTCCAATAATTGACACACAAATAAATTATTTTTAAAGATATGGTGCAGTACATGGTTTCAAATGCGAAAAAAGTGCAAGTGAAAAATTAATTTTCAAAACTCTGTATATTTCGTAAAATAATACTGTTCACTTAGAGCTAAGACATAAAATCTAGAAGAGAAGTGTTTTCCGAAGAATAAAAACGAAAAAGTGTATGAATTCAGTACTTTATCATGATGCACGCAGACGTTCCGAGACCTATTAAGGCTTTTATTCGCCATTTATTTGACTTTGCCAAAGCAAAATATATGCCCTTAAAAAAAGGGTCGTATTTCAAACATTCTTTGCCGCGGTTTGCATCATTTTGCGATCCCTACTTTTCTCATATTTAATCCACGCTTACATAAAATTATTCCCAATTTATATCCAATTATACATTTTTCACAACTCAGTACGACTTCCAACTACTGTGACAGCCTACTCCGAATGATTCTGGACCAGCACCGAGCCAGGCGTCAGACGGTAACTAGACTACCCGCCATGTCACAATTTTATATCATTCTTTGTTCGCATCCATAAAAAATTAAAACCTTTTGATGCTGTTAAGTAGAGAGCCAACAGACATATAAGGGGACTTTCTCCAATAAGAATAAGCGGTTAGCTTGGATCGGGATCAAATAGTGAATGGATGATAGGTGGAGATAAATGAAGCAATGGATTTTGCTTGGTAATACCCTTAGAGGACGTTTGACATTTAATGGACAGTATGGGCCCGGAGAGTAACGCTATTTTCAAACTAGCACTTAATTTAATCACCAATACGAGACGTGTTTTACTGTTTTCAGCACTGCACTAAGTAAATAATGTTATCTCCTGGTTAATGTTTAAAAGTTAGCAGACTCTAAGACGTTCAGTTAGTATATTGTCAACAAATATGATGATTTTTTCTATTATTGACGCACCTTCAGCCTAATGAAGATTTACTCAGAAAAGAAATCTCCATAAGAGCTCACACTGCACACTAAATGTACAAAAATGTATGTTACAATTTTCAGCACGGCACAAAATTGAATCATGTATAATCCAGGTAAATTTTTCAATATTTTAAAACTCTAAGACGTCCAGTTAGTATATTGCTAAGAAATGTTATGATTTTCAAACTATACAAACAAACAAAGAAATAATATGATGATAAGATATATTATGATTATTACTGACGCACCTTCGGCCTAATAAAGATTTACACAGGAAAGAATTCTCCATAAGAGCTCACACTACCAACTAAATGTGCAAAGCCATGTCCATTTAATAAGGGCTAAATATCGAGGGACTAGTGAAATCGACCCATCAACGATGCAACTCTCAACGAGAAGGTATACAAGCCCAAAATGAAATTCGTATTCCCAAAAAAGAAGATCTTATCTGAGACGAGAGAGAAGAAACTTTTCGAAGGGGAGAAGAGGACGAGGAACGGGAAGAGCGAGAAAATGGGGAGGAGATGGAGTGCTAGTCAGACTTCCTTGACCATCTCCCCTCCCTTTCTACGTCCACCAATCTCTCCGGAGGATTGAGAGGCATGGCCTGGCCGGCCCTTGGGGAGCAGACACAAGATGGGAGAGGGTGGACCTATCTGCGATGCGGGCGTGGACTCCCAGGAACACAGGAGCATGGGCGGCAGATGCTGGACTTCGTCCCCTCGTTCCACGGAGAGAGGAAGGACAAGAGAAACCGAAGGTGCCTCCGAGGAAATGGGGATAAGAAAAGAATGAGGAGAGAATGCTGGGATTGAAATAGGAAGAAAAAGAATGGGAGGCGAGGTCCGGGACGTGAGCTGGATAGGATCTCATAATTACTCGCGGTGCTGGAGAGGGGAGGAGGGACTCTGCGTAGCGATGTTTACACGGAAATGAGATTAGGGCGGTGATGTGGTGCGGGGCCCGTGAAAATATCCAGTAATACAATAAATGCAGGTATCCAGAGAGATGCTGGGGGTCAAATAAAGCGAGTAAAATATAGCACTGTAGGATGCCTAGGGAGAACGAGAGTGGCAACTCCTTCCTAATATATTACGGAGGCGGTTCTAACTGTAAGTAAAGTTCCAGTTTTTTAATAATTCCAATATTTTAGGATTATAGTACTACAGCAGAACTATATAGTGTATGAAAAAATTGAAAGAAATAATTAAATAAAATTTACTCTCACTAAACAGTCGTAGTTGTTTAACCCAGGAAAAAAGTTATCATGCAAAAATAAGTTTTGTTGGTTTATTTGCAGTTTATTGCACTATATATTTTTTAAATATATCTCTATGAATAAACATAATTTACACGGGAAACTTAACACGATTTACAAAGTCTTTACACAATTTACAAATCCGGCCCCGGTGGCGGCGGGGTAAAGTCCTAGCCTGCTAACCGAGGGTCGCGGGTTCGATTCCCCCCTGGGTGGGTTTTTCACCACCCAGGGCATGGATGTATGTCAAGTTCTGTTGGTCCGGTCCCTGAAAAATCTGATGACAGGTTCAGCAGCCTATCGGGATTCCGGGGACATACGGGCCAACAGTATCGTCCGGCAGCAAAAATTAAAAAAATTATGGATAATGCAATTCAGGTAATTCAACATTTTCATGTAATTTGTGGGCCCAAAAAAATTTAATTTACAATGTAATTTTATTATTCTCTTCTCAACATGAGAATGATTTCATGTGGAGACTCAACAGCTCTACAAGTCAATTTATACTGAGAAAAATATCTCAAAAAAGAATATTTTAACTGTTACAAAGCTATAAGCTGCCTTTGCTAAGGGACCTTAAAAACTATAGAAAAGTGATTTACGTCCATCGAGAGACTACACATGGCGAAATGGCTGCCAGAGCAAGGAAAGAACTTCGGTCTGTTGTGATTGAAGATTGCACAGAAAGTAGAACAAATCAAAAGAAGAAAACTGTTCAAAAGAAGAACTTTACTCGGCATTGAGAACACCCGCTAAAGACAACTTTACGCCCTTCCACTCTCACCAACCTTAGCTGATTAATTGCCCTGATAATAATTGGAAAGATTAAGTTTAGGTGTCTACAGCAACTTTGATTAAATCCATCACTAAGGTGATAAAGTATGACTTTTACTCTTGATTTCATGTCAAACGTCTGTTACTTTGAAACTGAGGATGCATTTTGGAAAAGGAATATGCGATACTTGTAGATACCGACTGAAGTACACGAGTTACGCCCATTATGCACCAAAAAATGATGAGCAAGTTTTACAATCTAGATTTGGCAATCAAACTTGACGACTGCTGAAGTTTATCATAGGAGGGCTCATTACCCGCAAAAGCAAACGACACTTGGATGTAAGCCTCGGTGCTGTTTGAAAACGAGAGCTTTATTCTGTCTACGAAGATCAAAGGGAACCGAGGTACTCAGGCAAGTAAATATCCGATAGACCTTTCCATTGCACACACTTTCAGAGCAATTATTCATCACTGAAATTGCACACTACCAACACAATAAAACGGAAAGAAAATACATTTCCGGGTGCGTCTTTCAATCGGCATCAGCAGCGTTTTATATTCTTCATAAGTATTCCTTTATTTCTAGCCTTAACAATTGGATAGTCAAATATTGTAACGATTAATGTAACATTTTACTTTTAATTATTAATTTTACATTCAATTTAACAAATAAAATTTGTTAAGGCCTAGGCTGGGATTTATCACTTAGGAACAGTTGTTGATAAACAAGTGGTTTTGGAGTAATTGTCGTCTTTGTTCTGATGAGACTTATTTGGATTCTGAGAGAAATTTGGAGAAATACAAGTTTATTGTGTGATCTTTACGTTGCATTTTATTGTCTTTTTTTCATCCTTAGTATCCTGTGGACCTGGGTGATAATTTTTCCAAAATTACCTGTCGCCCTGAATAATAAATAAGGCCAAAGTATCCCCACTTTCTCTATCATCCGAGGCTCTAAGCTGGCTTTGGACGTTTTAGGCGTTTGGTGTTATAATATATGCGTCAAAATGAGGTCAAAATATCGCAATGGGTTCTATCTGATTTACCACCCAACACCTAGCGATTATCAGATCTTTAAAAATGCCAATGATATATGCCCATAGACAAGAATTGGTGACAAAGTATATACCTATAGTGGGGCTCACCTCCAATAAAAACACGTACAATTTAATACTTGCGATCAACACAGAGAGCTATCGCCGAGTACACCACAAAGCTGTATCTACATCTACATACTTCCCTGAAAGCCAGCTCAAGGGTGTGTGGCAGGAGATGAGTTATCACCAACATGCAATATAATGCACCAATTATTTTCTTCAACATGCACTATACTATAGGTAAGCTTCCAATGCAACGGAAAGCATTTGTATTAGTGTTCATAGCAACTAAGTAATCGCGATACAGGAGTCATACTGGGATCATGCAAAACGTGATGTTAGAACCGCGTGGCATATTAAGAAACAATGTCTAATTAAGTGACTGCAAGTCTATATCTTGACTTATCTAATTCCAAGCCTAATTAGTAGCCATTATGATCTCTCATCGATCACTGGAAACACGAGAAATTTTAAACCTGATTGTTACGCAGTCTATTTCCCCAATTTTATTAAAATGATCTGATCTAGTTTAGTATGCTGGAGTTTGTGTGATAGTAATAACTTTTCCAGAAATAATTAATATGAATAGTAACAATAAGTTGGTTCTGAATTTGTGTATAACAGTAATAATAATTTTTAATCAGCGGTCTGAAAGCGATTCATAGTAATCGTTAGACAAGGCATGAGCTGTGTACGAACACTTAAATTTCTCCCTCTATAGATAGTGTCGCTTTTATATTATTTGATGCCAAATTTTTACCCATATTCTGACCCCGTTCTCCGGTATCTTGCACCAGATGACTGCACCTCGGCGTCCGTTGACTCCGGGGCCTAATCATGTTCCCTCCCCGGGCCTCACACTAATGACAGGCTAACCTAGACGTTGGGACGCTTTACACCAACCACCACTCCCCGAAATCCCAAATTACCCACCTAACTGAGAGCAATGGGGGTGCAAATGACTGCATGTGTCTCTTACCTTCTAAAACAGCACAGGGATCAAATGCTCTCGAGGTGTTCTAGGCAGAGTTTCGTGATCACAAAAGCATTCACCAAAGAACGAAAAATCTCCTTCAGTTTCTACGTAAATGGGGAGCGCCCAGATTGAACAAACTCAGAGGGGAATCGATACGTGGGAGAAATAGTTGGCAAAAAGAGTGAGACCGGTGTATTAGTCGAAGTAGTGGCATTAAATTTGGCAGCCCGAACAAAATGAATACACAAGAATGAACCTGAAAATAAAATGTAGATGAACATCGAGTAGTAGATTTTTAATTCCTTTCAAGAATATGAGATTTAGGGCCATAGAATCGGCAAGAGAAAACAATTCCACACGGAGCGAGAATCATGACAAAGTTTTAAGTCTTTTCTTATGCAAATTCTATGTATTTCATCGTCCATTAATCGGCTGGAGCCAAAAACTTCATATCGCAGAGATGTACGGATATAGAGCTGTTTAAATGTACAATCTCAAGAATGGCGGTTTCTTAAATTCCTCTTTCCCCTTTCAATCTGATATTTGATAAATTGCAAGGCCCTTATATCTTTTTACCTTAATTCCTACAAAATAAACAGGAACATTAATAGGCACGGACAGCGTGGTTTCTGCACTCTGACTCAACAATTCACAGTTCCACGGTTTGATTTCTGATGATGTGGACTTTTTTCTCACGCAAATTTTACATAAATTATGAAGCTACGCTATTTGCTATGCTCATTATTTTAATCGGGGTTATTCCCAAAAGCTTCATGCAGTTTAACAAACGACAATGTTGTGATTCAACAAGAAATTTTAATATGTCCAGTCCAGAGAAATTAGCTAATCGGTGAAGCAAAATAAGTAAAATATTTAAATATGTAATACAGTAAATATGAGCAAATGATATTTACATTTGACAAAATTTATGTATTAAGCAAAATATAGCCAGGCATTAAAAACATTTGGACGGCAAGAGTAGTAAAAGGCACCGTGTCAAGAAAAAAAGGCTAAATGATACACTTTATAAGAGCATTAACCTCATGCACGAGTTTCTCATAATATTTCCCCTCACATGACCACAATCAGCTTCTGGACAAATTTTTAATGGCTATTTAAGGTAATTCGAGCTATTTATATGCTCGGAACTACGTCAAGCTTTGCATTTATGTCTTAATTAGCTATATTGGGAAATATAATCGAAAAAATACATCGCTACGATTTCGATTTGTCGGCAATTCGATGCAATTCCAAATTATGGCAAACGAAATATACTTCCTAATAAATCGATTACTTTTTACAGATTTTCTTCAGACGCAAAATGTTACATTCCATAAAATTATAATGGCTGGTAACAATCGTTAAGTTTCCACGCACAGTTAAAGGCAAAATATAATTAAATATTATTTTCAACTATACTTCGAATACCGCCCCGATACATCAAGCCACAACATACAAAGTATGCAATTTAAATTATACACATATACATCTAAAATTAATGAAAGCAAATAATTGAAAATAAATTATTATTAAATTTGTACCATATACATTGCTGTATATATGTATATGGTGAGTTCCAAAGCATAAACAGACGAACTAAAATGAAATGTGGTCCTATAGTGTCCTTCGCTTTCCTTGACAAGTTATTTAAATGTGCACTCAATAACCCACGATTACAGCCCCAACCATCTAAATGAAACATCAAAGAATTCCTACGTAGTTTTAGGAATAAGAACTCTCCAATGAAAATAATAAGATGAGGAAGAGACAAACTCGTTGAATCTATTTCTGCGATATTAGAGCTTTTCAGGTACTAAGTATGTCATGGATAAATCAGGATAGTCGCCAAAATGAATATTTATGACGGAATAAGGCAGTTTGATAGAGAATAAATGAAGTGGAGGAGTTTAGCGAATAATCCCGACTGATGACTGCAAATGACTCAAATATTTAGAATCTAAATGCAACACTACAAGCAGTACATTCGCAGGACAATTAAATGGAATGAAGGGTGAAAACTTCAGTCAAAATATAGTGCATACAATATCATGCGTTTAATTTATTTTCGAGCGATCACATTACCAAAGTAACTATCAGTTGCGTATCATGATACTTGACGAGGTATTAACCGTAGTCATTATAAGGATCACATTCATCTTTCATTGTGAAATTAGTTTTACAAAGCATTTTTATAAGCATAAAGTATGGAGTATAAGCATGGAATATAGTTATGGAGAGAACCATTTCATAAGGACGCAAAAAAGTTGCTTCATTTGATATAAAATGTCAGTAATTAATTAAATATACACATACTAGAGGATTTCTTAGTCCAAGCATGACGGAATTTGATTTAATGAATACAGAGACTTTCGATTCATTTTTTATAGTGCAAAATTCGTATTTTTCGTAATTTGTGATATAAATATAAAATATTCTCAAGTATAAACCATTATTATTACGTTCAAATCTCCTGTTCGGGCACAATCCCATGATCATACTTTCAACGACACGTGCGCACGTCGAGAATCTAATTAACTAAATTTCCTAAGATGTCAGCAATCCCGTATGGGATGCTCAAAACGAACAAAAAATGCCTTATATCTTCCTCTCGTTAGGTGTTTGTCTCAACTTTGCACAACCAGTATTTCTAATTTAAATGTGTAATAGAACAAATAACTGCAAATGAATAAAATGAACTCAATACACACACATAATTTGAATTTCATATTAATTATATGAATTCAAATTGATTTTACTTTCCACGTCCTACGCGGAAAACGCCTACGCAAACGAAAAATGATTATACGATCCTGTAACAACAATTTCGGAGAATAATTGAATAATCTTATTTACATTTAATAGGCACTATAAAATAGACACTTTTAATGTTTACACGCCATTTCCGGGAAAAGTATTCCACTATAATTAAACAAATTCTCTCTGAACAGGATATCCGTTGCATTCCACATGGAATATTGTTTTTGTTGATATCTGGTCTAGTAGTGCGATATTTTTTATGACTGGAAAGACAAAATCTTGACCTTCATGTTGAGTCAAACTAATGGAAGTTCTTCTGCGAAGTGATAATTCTCTGTAACTACAATATCCTTTAATAAGGTAAGTATAAGAGTTTAATTCGCACTGTCTACATAAATACCAAAATTTAGAACCAGAGCATTGATAAAAAATGGAAAGCTCTTAAAATGTTAATGCTATTTATTGCAGCTGTTAGAAAAGCAGTACATGTAACAATCTTTAGAGTTATAAAAGCATTATTATTTCCTTCCTCAGGGGCTCTCCAAGAGGGTTCAAGGGGCTTAGCAAGAAAGGTGAAGGCAGTTAGGTCACCACTGAAGGCTAGTGTAGAGTAGAAGACTTTTCTATTAAATAAAGAAAATAGTTGTTCTATAAAATATAAAAAAAGGAAAGAGAATTGAATGAATTGTTTTTACGAGTTCGAATTTTCTTCTTATAAGTCGAGTTTCATAGCTCTTTCTAAGACTATTTGGGATATCGTAGGTTAGAACTGGCTAAT
Organism: Ceriagrion tenellum; assembly: GCA_963169105.1. Lineage (NCBI taxonomy): Eukaryota > Metazoa > Arthropoda > Insecta > Odonata > Coenagrionidae > Ceriagrion > Ceriagrion tenellum. The sequence goes on from OY720641.1 coordinate 56,779,435, forward strand.
ATACTTTTGCAAAGGAAAAATTAAATGTATGAGTGATTAAAAAAACTTTTAATATGATTACTCTCGGGCGCTTTCCCGAATATACCCATCAACAACACTAGGAAAAGATAAATAAATGCTTTTCAAAAATCGAGAGTAAAAGGAAATATAAGGCTCACAATCGCTAGCGTAAAAAAATCAACAGTAATATTAAGTTTTATTTGCTTTTTCATCAGTTAAAGGTCAAGGAACAGGTATTCCTTATTTAACTGCATTAAGTAAATAAAGAATGCAAGTGAGAAAAAATTGTATCTGTAGTTGATGATAATGATCTTAAGTCAAACCTGAAACTTTGGGAAAGCAAGAATAATATACTATAGAGTGGTGACATTTAATAATGCTCTAGTTTCGAAACATGTCAAACTCTTGTTCCACATAAATAAACTACTGAGCGTTATATGAAATGTTTGTTGTTTATGGATATCCATTCTTAGTGACGCATGCAAGTATTGCCTCAAAAATATGCTTTTACTCCCCATGCCCTGGTCCCATAATGTCTTCTTATATTCTCATTTCATTCGGCTAGTCTACTTTCGGCTAGTACTTCTAATTTCAAATTCGCGAGACATTGGAATCGATTAGTGAAGAACGATCGATTTGGCCAGAAAACGCATATGTTTTAGTCTTCCAACCCACAATAGACATGCTCGAGGTCAAAGCCAGTCGGCTCATGTATGTACTTTATCTTTGTGATACTAACGTCCTTATCCGCCAGTTAATAATATGTTTGAGGCGAAAATTTTAACCATTTTTGCTCATTTTGCCGGCTTCATATGCATAACGGAGGGAGTTGGCGGAGTAAGGGAAGCGTTAGGCACCGATCTGGTCGGGCCGTAGACACAGGAAACCTTAAAATAATTAAACATTTTTAATTATTATTAGTGGTAAAAAACTTGTTGGTTGTATCAGTAACTTTTCCACAACGCAATAAATTTCTCTCCTCTTATTTTTTTCATTAAATCTCCGGAGGTGAAATCAATATCAATATATAAATTCATAGAAGCTTTATTTTATTTTTTATTTACGCTTTCCTTTCGCTTCTCAAGGAAAAACCGGTCGACGGATGCTTTTTAAACATTCCAATCACAAATTTGAGTGCACTCGAACGGATATATGCTATATTAACACCTTTGTATGTCCATAAAGACCCCAAAGCGCGTCCCAGTTAGTTACTCCCTTTAGAGAAGCATTGGTACCGACGCAGAGGTTTCTTCTTTTGTCGTTTTAAATTACTTAGTCCCTACATGCGGTTCATGACATTTACACAGAAACTACAATTTGCTCGTCATATTGATTCTAATAATGTACCACGAAATCTTCCACTAACATTCCAATGGGTAACCTCATCTTGCTAATATTAATATAACTAGCCATTATTTATGGATCCAACATTTAATAATTTTATCAAATATTCAGTATTCAGTTGCTTGTGGTGTTTGAAAGCTTCTGGAATATCGTTAGAATTTGCCATTTAAAGTGTTGTGTAATATAGACTTCGCGTTCATCTCAAATATGTACTTTTACTCAGTCAAGAAAATGTACAATGCTCAGCATAAGCCTGTATACATATATAATCGATGCAGTTAATTTGCTGTTTCCTGGCGATGCTGATTCCCTCATATTATCTAGAATAAATGTATATTTACATATCCGTATACATAAACATATATATATATATATATATGTTCATACAGACAGGTAGAAAGAAAGTGGATAGGAACACATAAAATTTACAAAGACAAAGCTGAGCAGTGGACGCGACATCCAAAGGTCCGTGGTTCGATTCCCGGTCCAGTCGAATTTTTTCTGCTTGGAATCGGCCATCATTTCATCTTCACACCACCATTGTCTTTGTAAATTTTATGTGTTCCTATCCACTTTCTTTCTACCTTTCTGTATGAACATTTATGTGAGTATTTGCCGCTGAGCGGTCTGAGTGAATGAACGAACGATTATATATATATATATATATATATATATATATATATATATATATATATATATATAGATATATACACGATGTGGATAGGATGGAGGAGATAGACACACAAAAAAAGAGACGATCACACTTACATAGCTAGCTTTCGGAACTTGTCCGTCTTCAAGGCGTATCACGGAACAAATGTGACATTTGTTCCGTGATACGCCTTGAAGACGGACAAGTTCCGAAAGCTAGCTATGTAAGTGTGATCGTCTCTTTTTTTGTGTGTCTATCTCCTCCATCCTATCCACATCGTGTGTTCATCGCCGCATGGCTGACTCCAATCCATCAACGTATTTATATATATATATAATATATATACATCCGTGCATATAAATATACATTAATGTATGTAAATGCATATGTATATGGTGTCACAAAAGTATTTTCTCAACAATAGTCACAGAGGGTCAGTTTCACCCCCAAATACTCCAATATAAATAGGTTTTATAGAGTTCTGGCATTTTGTTATAAGATCCGGACAAGCCGTAGCAACTCGCACTTAGAAACCTCACTTTGATATGAAAGCGATACGTCGGTCAAAATGAAGACGTTATCCTGGTATTAAGCTCAAAGAGAAAGCACCGGATTTGCCGCACAGGGTTTTAAAACCACAAGGAAAGATAGTCGACAGTGAAGAGGGCGTAGTGTTGGGGTGAAAAACGACTCACGCGGAGGGAATCTCTTTTAACATTCGTGCAAACAGTAAAGGATCGACTTTCGGAAATCGGTAGCCGAGTCGAGGGTTGAACAATGGGAGTAGCGGGAGGGTATTTGTTCAAGACGACGCGGCGGTGAAGGAAGGAGTTGAAGAAACAGGAGTAGGAAGAAGATAGGAGCGGCAGTACAGAGGAGTGAGATGAACAAGGAGGCTGCGGGGTGGAACGGAGGACAAAGAGAAAGAAAAGGCGAGGTGAGTAAGAAAGGGGTTAGGTCGAGAATAAAAGGAGTAAGGGCAAGGGGGTGAAGGGTCGTCTCGCAGGTTGAAAGAAGGGTGAGGAGCGTGTCGAACCATGGAGTAGAGGGGAGTGTGTCGCCCCCTCTGCCAATAGTCGATCCTTTTGGATGTGCCCCTGGGGAGCGGAAGGACTGAAGTAAAATGGGGGAAGGGTCTTGATGCTGCTCTTCGAAAGGGAAGTGTTGATGTTGTTGAGCCGAGAGTAGGGGGTGGGATGAAAATGTTTCTAAGTACAGCTAAGTTTGGACCTGGGCTACCCGTTACTTGGATTTGGGCTTCACACAACGGTGTTAATTTTGTACATATTTTAAGTATGTTTCCGGCAAAACAGAGGTTTTATACATCTACATACTACCCAAGAAATCGGCGAATGAGCGTGTAGCAGGGGGTGTGACACCATTCGTGTAAAAATATAAGGTCTTGGGAGGGGAAATGGTGATGTGTATTATGGGAGTGGATTTTGTGGAGCTCAGTTTTTATTGTGGTCACTTATTGTGCGCGGAAAGAACGAGTTTTTGCACCTATCTTTTCGGAAAATTATCTCTCTTATTTTATCATTTCTTTCAGACCTAGAGATTTTGTGAGGCGTCATGATAATATTCTCTGTGTCGTTTTGAAATATAACAGTTCTAAACCTCTCAAACAAGCTAAGCCTATGTAGCTCCGTAGTAGTAGTAGAAGTAGCAAACAAGCTATGTAGTCTCGGAGGCTCTAGTGGCTCCCACCTTATTCCCTCGTTTTGTTGAAAGTTAGATAACATCCTGCCGGAATTCAATATTTTCGAGGCCATATACAATGTTAATAATAATATATTATACATCTCTAGTATTCTTTTTATGCCTCTGCATACGATCTACTCACCTTCAACCCAACAAAAAATCCTGTTCTGTTTCTTCCTTCCACGCTTGCCCGCTATCCTTCCCTCGAACACTATCTTGAGCATCCCATCACCCCTTATTACTTCCTCAGCCACCTACTCTGAATACTCCTGATTTATTCCAGAAGTATCTTTTCCTCACCCACTATTGTATTTTATAGGGCCAAAGAAAACTGTAACAACTAAGGGTTGTCGGATGAAAACTTAATGTCACCACTTATTTGTGCATCTATAAATTACATTAAATAAAATACATTATGCTGTCCACGCAGAGGAACCACCAGTAGTTGGAAAAGTAAGAAAGATACAGCAAGTAGACAGGCATAAGCAAAGAATTCATCCTAAAAGACGAGGAGGCATTATCGTGGTATGAAGCTACTTGGTGAAATATTAAAAAATTTAAAAAATAGATATTATCCCACCTCATATCTCTATTGAGTGACTAGTTTGAGTGTCCGTGAAATTATTAATAGAGTTAAAAAATACCCTTTGGATAATTTATCTTATAATATTTCAACGCCAGGCGATGAGTATATCTCGCATATGGTGGCTCAGAATAACACATCGCAATGAGATTATCATCATACCTATAGTTACTTTTTCTATTTGTATTCACATTCGATATCGCACAAATTGTGATGTAGCATCCGAACAATAAGTCATCAATTTAATGCAAAGAATATCCATTTCTTGAACTTATATTATGTACTCGGTTATTTTCACAATGGAACTACTGAGCAAGAGGGCAGTTGTACTTCCAAAGGCGGAAGTCTCTTTTGAAATTTTCAAATTAAATCGCATTCTACATAATTTTATTGATATCAGCGCAATATTTTATAACCGAGAGGATTAAATGAAAGCAATGTATAAAAACAGTTTATGAACAGGAAAAAAAAATTGTTAAATTATGAGTTAAACGGCAAGGAAGGCTTGATATTCATGTATACCACGTAAAATCGACGATGGGGAATTACCGATAATATGTGCGACCCGCACAACAGTCTTGTCGGTGGCGCAGAACGAGCTGAAACTTCCAAAGTTTAAAAAGTTATAATTACCTGCAACAAATGGACTTCAAAAATAAAGTTTTTATATAACATGTCTTATTAAATCGTGCTGAATGTAAATATGCAATAAACTGAACTTTGTCAATGGAAAGGAAACACAATTTTTGCCTTAGCTTTGAAAGGCGGTTAAATATGGAATGTGGTAAGTCTATAATATCGCGTATCGCAGACGACACATGGCGATGTCACTACGGATCAGTTGTGACGGATACGGGAGAGGAATCATATAGTGTGCGGGGATAGGGGTGGAGACTGTTTCACCCTCCGCTCGGAGTGGATTTCTACGGGGATGCATCGTTGAAAGGATGGCATTGATGGGGCGAGGGGATGGTTTTGGAAGAATAAATGCCACGGCAGGGGGCGTGACGGAGAAAATGAAAGGAGGGCGGGAGGTGGAAGGGTAAGTGAAGAGGGAGCGTGGATCAGGATAACAGGGGCGGAGGGTAAGGAGAGGGTGGCGGGGCTGAAGGAGGGGAAGATAGAGAAGACAGCTGAGTGAACAGAATGGAAAGAAGGTGGCTGCGGACGGATATGGATACATACTTGGATCGAAAGAAAATATTAAAAAATTTATAAATTTCTACATGTGCATAAAGTTACAATGCTGAGCATAAATAGTGGAACTGTTCCCCGATGGAAGTACAACATATATAATCCATTTTGCATAAGCAATAGGTTTATTTCACTACTCCATCATTATCACGTGAATGATCAACACAAGATATTGGCATAGTACGGTAGTCTGACGAGCAAAATAACAGCCTTATTACCTCCTTCCATTCCTTTACAAATACAAACTAAAAAGTCTAATGGTTCTCAAAGGCTCTTGATATATTAGTAATGGTGGACACTATCCCCAAAGAGTGATTTACACACCCAGGATCAATGACACATCTTCTTCAAGAACGATTATTTTCATTACCTATCTCTCGAATTTCATGAAATTCCAGTTCCCTCCTCAACCCACAAAAACAGTTTCTCATGATACACATTGCATTGTCACCCACATGAAAACTGCCACTACTGCATCCAAAGCAAAGGGGAAAATAGCACAAACGTTTTACCAACGAAATATTTTTTCAGTTCTTACGCCAGGACCACCCTGAGCGGAGAGAAATTAGTGTAAGTGGATCCCTTCACCTATCTCGGAAGTACCATCACATGGGATGGAAGAAGTACAACGGACATCAAGCGGAGAATAGCACAAGATAAGAAGTCGTTCTTAGGAAAAAGGCAACTGCTGTGCTCAAAGAAGATAGGACTATAAACCAGGAAACAGCATGTACAAACATTCATGTGGAGCGTGGCACTCTATGGATTTGGATCAAGGGCCATTGGAAAAGCTGACCGGAAATGACTAGAAGTTTCCGAAATCTGGTGCTGGAGAAGTATGCTGAAGATAAAATGGAGGGAAAAAATAAGAAATGATGAAGTATACAGAAGAGTAGAAGAGGGAAGAACCTTATGGAGCACCATGCCGAAATGAAGAACCAGAAGAACCCTGAGACACAACGGGTTTGTGAGGAACATAATTAAAGGAGGAGATACCAGGAGGTAAGGCTACTAGTATTAGGTAGGAAAGGATGTAGAGCTGCAGTCAACCAATCGTAGTATTGATCGACCGATGATTATGACGCCAGGATCTTTAAAAAAATTACCAATGAAGTAAAGAAACCATACCTAACACTCTTTTGCTTTTGGTATGATATTCCTATCACCAGCGACCTGACTAGAATAAGCGGTTTCAACATATGAACGGCGCGAGGAATTTCTATGTGATAAGCACGAGGGGTAATGTTAGGGACGGAGGCGAAAAGCGACAGTAGGGTATTGGTTTGAATGCTTGGGGCTGAGCCATTCTCAGATGATGCCCAAAAGGAAATGGTAGTCAGGGGAGAGGTCATGGCTCGACAACGGGAACCAAAGGTGTAATCAAGGGGCGGGGACGGTGGAGAGGTGCTTACGGGAGGGAGAAATGATAAAATGCGATGAACCCCTGAGCGTGTTAGGGAATGAGTTCTCCGGAAAGGAAGATATTGGGTGGGAAAGTGAGATGAGAGGACTGAGGGATGATTGTGACAACTGGAGGACCGGAGGGGTCCGTCGGAGCAAAAATCATTTTCCAGCCTTAGGGGATTTCCGGGATGTGACATGAGCTTTCTATTAGTTGAGTACTCGGCAACTAAGAGAATATTAAATTCCGCTTTGAAAACAAAGTAGATGAAGATAATAGCCCAACAAAGAGAAAAATGCTTTTGATAAAATTAAAGCCAGTGTTTGTATTTCATCAGAAAGTTTAATTCCATACCTATTTAGCGGAAAATTATTGGCAGCACATATATTAATTAAGTGTAGGGTCCTATGATGCTCATGGGCTCAGGGTTAAAAAAAATATGCTACAGGTAGTTGAGTTGCGCGAGGGAAGTGAAGTGAGGAATATAAAATGGACGGAAAGGATGACATACAATGAACTGCTAAGGTGGGTTGGTTCGGAGATATGAAAAGTAGCCAGAATAGGTGGTTCGAAAATGTGATGAGAAGAGAGGGGAAACTAAATACACTGACACGACAGAGAAAACTGCTAAATCTGGGGTGGAAGAAATAAGAGAGCACCATTTATTCATAACGCATACATACATTAGGTTTACCGATCGATCCCAGATCAATTGACCGGATCAGCTCGGTATGGTAAACGCAATGGGCTAGTGGGATCAATCTGAGAAGCTGACTTGGCCCGCTTTCCGCCAGTCTGCGATTACAGATCAATCTGAACCAGCGCTGTGGCGCTTAACATTATTCTTTTGGTTCTTATTGTTTGTAGTACATACACACATACCCATCACGCTGTTCCCTTTCGGGGAAGGCACAGTTAAAATGTTTCACTCATTAATTCATAATTGTACACCTAACTCTGCTTCAATAATTTCCTCCATACTGACCGATCCTTGCAAACCTCTTTTGCCTCATTTACCCCAATACACTTTATCATACACACCCTCCTGTATTTAAGACTCCTAATATTCCTCCTCCTAAGAATTTCCTCAACCACAATCAACCACAACTTTCTCGGCCTACCTCTACCTCTCACACCATTCATTCTACTCTCATATATCTGTTTCGTTATTCTACTCTCATCCATTCTCTCAACATTCCCCAAACCAACGAAGCACACTCCTTTCATACACGTCCATTACTGGAGCATTTAACCGTCATTCATTCATGACCCACTCATTCCTGACCCTATCCATACTACTTTTGCCGCAAATACTCCTCAGATAACTCATACCCACGGCGTTTAGTCTACTCTTATGTCTATCCTGGCATACCCATGTTTCACTACCATATAGCAAAGTGGGAAGAATTACACTTGTTACACGGCAATTTTCGCTTCCTTAGACAAGCACTCATTCCTTGATATGTCCCACATGCTACCTACCAATTTCCTTCCAGCATTCGCACTTCTCTTTATCTCCTCATCTATTCCTCCATCTTTCGCATACATCTTGCCTTAGTACACAAAATCATCCACCTGTTCAATTACTTCACCATTCGCCCTCATCGTACAGTTATTCTCCCCATTCTCCTTATCAAAAACTACTACTTTAGTCTGGCACGCATTTACCTTCAATTCTATTCTCTCTGTTGGTTCACAAAACTTATCTAGGAGCTTCTGTAATCCCTGTTGACTGCCTGAGATCAAAACAGCATCATCCGCATATAGAAGAACTCGCACGTTTACATTTACAATCAAAACACCATCGTTTTCAGTAGATGCGTCTCTAACACTGGCTGGCTCTAAAGCTGGTCACTACATCCTCTTTCAGGCATAAACCCGCACTGCACACCCCATATTTTGTCAGAAGCAATATTCCTCACTCTTTTGATTAATATTTTACTGAACACTTTTCTCGGGGTACTCAAAAAACTTATGGCCCGATAATTATTACATTCGGTCTTTCCTCCCTTCCATTTGTACAACGGAACGATGATAGCATTGTTCCAATCCGCTGGAACAATAGAATCCTGTAAGTATAAATTGTATAGTTCACGCAGCCTGCAAGTTAGTAATCTATGCCTGCAGCCTTCCTATATTTCAATATTCTCACAGCCGTTGTGACCTCCTTCTCACTGATATCCTTTTCCATCATCACATTCTCACATACCACTTCACAAGGCTCATCCTCAACGCCTGAAATATTATTGTAAAATTCTTCAAAATACTCCCTCCAGCAGTCCCTGATATTGCTCTCGTCCCACATGATCTCTCCACTTTTGTTCTTTACCGCATTCATTACCCTACCTTCACCAATTTTAGCCCTTTTTACCCACTCCCTAAACAGGTTTTATTACCTTCAAAATTACTCTGCATTTTGCTAGCTTCATCCGCACGCATTCTTTCTTTGCTCTCTTTCACAACAATTTTGCATTCATTATTTTTTTCTGTAAATTTCACATGCCTTAGTACGCTCTTCCTCAGAGCTGGCAGCAATCATATCCTTGTACGCTTCTTTCTTTTCTCTGACTGCAATTTTCACTTCTTCATTCCAACGAGCATCACCTTTCATTCTTCCTACCACTCCTTCTCCACATACACTTTCAGCACATTCCCCAATCACTCCTTTTAAACACTCCCACGCATCATTTACGTTCTCGTTTCTGATATGCTCGTCCCATTCTCTCTGCTTCAACGATAGAGCATCCTCAAGCATGCAACCATACCGCATTCTTACCTCGCTGTCTAGCAACCTTTCCACTTTTACTCTCAACTGCTTACTCGCAACATTCTTCCTAGGCACCCACTTTCTGCCCAGATTCACTTTGGAGAGTACCAAGTAGTACCAACGGAAACAAAATATATCTGTTATCATTCAAGGTATGAGTTGTAACCTGTTGTAACAATAATGAAATAGTGCAGTAATGGCGCGTGAGGTGACGTTGATGATATCGTAGCACATCGCAATATAGTGATACTTAGCTAAAACTTTTTTATTATTAATATTTTCATTTCGAAATATTATATGTAAGAAATATAGATAACCTCGAATTACGAACATTTTAAAATACATTTAAGTCCTTTTTGCCATAAGGTATTCATGGTTCTCGGATGTGTGAAGTAACTACTCAGATGTTCCGACCATTAAAGTTTTCAAAATCAGACTTGACTTACCCAAAAAGGTTGCTCAAACCTCATGCGAGCAAAGTATAATGAAAAGCATTGGGCTATATCAAAACAAACCTTCATGAGGCCATGGGAAGAAACGAAGAGTAGAGGTGTTGAAGACATCTCGGCAGACAGAAAAGTGAAGGATTAATGTTGGAAGAAGAGAAGGAATAGTAAAATACGAACAAGAGAGCGCTTATGAATCAATGCAAGTATATGATAGCGTCAGAGGAGGCTCTTAAAACTAGAGCAGGATAGATGAATAGAGTCGAAGCCAATTTTCCAGGGATATTGCAGTGAGTGACAGGGAACGAACTTATTGGCAGTTATGTATGTATTTCATACATATCGGTAGCTATTTTTACATGAATGCTTTTGAATTGCCTGTGCAAGGTATATGTGGGCAGGCCACACTAAAGGACGGATCGATTTTGTAAAGAACATAATAGAGGGGAAATAGAAGGAAAAATCCGGTCAGGAATACATGAAAGGGGACTCAAGAGAAGGATTACTGGAAGAGTAAAGATACACTAACATAAGAGAAAAAACGGTAAAATGAAGGGCCTAAGCCAGCTAATCTTCGATTGATTGGACATAATGGCTAATGATAAACATGAACAACTTCCTTGATAAAATTTGAATAAGTCGCCGTTCACCTTAATAATAATATCAAGCACACCACCTATATCTGGCCCAGGAGAGGCCGATGCCTAGATACCATTCTAACACGCATTCCTACCATTAACCCTCTTCTGTTCATAAGCGCCACGAATCCGAGTCTTGTGCTTGATTATTAGCTAGACTTTACTCTGGTGTTTATTCATATTACTAAAGAGTTACGGTGATATAATTTAACGCAGTATTAACATTACAATTAAAACCACAAAGTATTAGACCACAAATCGCGTTATTTAGAACGACCATGGTTTCGGCGCTTAACGTCATCTTCAGGTTGAATCTTGATCTTCGAAACCCGAATCGTTCTAAATAAATTTATATAGTATCACAAGTAACAACTTTTTATTCAAATGTTAACATACTCCGTAAAGTAACACTGGAAAACACCAGAATTATGAATAGGTTTAGTACAGACTTTCACAAATAACTGAATGAGGTATGAGAATAAGGATTCTTTAAAATCAAATAATGCAACCAGGAAACGCAGTTCTGGGTTTGGCGAGTTAAGGAAGCCGACAAACTCAAGTGTTTCGGAATGTTGCAGTCCATGTCGTGGACGGATGTTTTGTCGTCACGTAATATTTCCCGCGGGAATAGCCATGGCTGCCGTTGTCCAGAGAGTGCCGTCAAAATGGAATTAGTTTCCACGACTGGTCGCTCATAAAAGGATTACAGAACGCAATGCTACTTGGGTGAAATGGTGACACCAAAAGACATTCTTAAGAGTCCATGAACCTCGGAAACTGTCTGAAGAAAAGATCCAAGAGAAAATTCTCTTAGTACCACAAGGAAAGCGTGCGTAAGGCTCTTATGGGTATACATAATTTCTTGATTGTTGGGCATGTAAATTACTTCTGGATTTTTAGAGCACTCATCCAACTACTATTTAAAGTTACTATGCAGCATAGTGACTCACAAACTATTCGTAAATGAGGATTAATTATACTGCTTTGTCTCTAAATATATTTTTATGAAAATTTCAAGTGGAAATTTTCGCTGTTCAATGAGATACTGCGGCTCTAGCGTCATTATTTAAAACCAGTTGGTTCTCGTTCACGAATATATTTTAAAGTTATCTAAAAATGTTTTGGTAATTTAAGAAATACATATAGCCTTCTGCTATTGCATGCAGGGTAAATCAATTATCTTCACTCACTCATATAGAGAAATAAATCAATTGCAATTAACCCGCCAGCATCATTACTGTAAGGCGTTGAAATACATAATTTTATTTCTAATACTCTTCACTGAACATCTGAAAATATACAGATAAGCATCGAGATAAAAACGAGTGGACTAGATGCGGAAAATAGACCTAGAGCGACTAGAAGGCGATGAAGTCACGAAAAATGGAAAGCGAGAGAACAGAGAAAGTAGGACGTTTCAATGAACGGAAGGCCTGGAAGCGTGAATGAGAGATTAAGGAATAAGATGGGAAGAATGTCGTGGCGAAAACGACCTATACATGAAGAGGGAAAGATAACCCTTTATTTATAAGTATATACGATGATATAGCCAATGACGGGACAGTCCGGATACCTCCAGAAATCTTGCACTTGCACTAAGGAACCTCTAAAAAAGAAAGTTATCCTCGAAAAAACTATGCGGAACACAATATCTCTTCAAATTTAACAGTTTGAAAAAAAATATTTTAGAACTTTCAAACAAAATACTGAGTTTTTCATTTTTCCAGACGTTTACCCATCTAAAATATTTCAATAATAGCCGTCAGAGGGGTAGACGCAGGAGTGGATTTCGAGGTTGGATTTTAAAACGATGTGCTTGGGCAACGGTAATCATGTTGAAAATATTGTTGAAGAAAGGTGGTTGAAGCGCTAATCGTGACTCATTGAGCGCACATTTTCATAACTTTTCAAGTAAGTCGATAGAATTCTTAGACCACACTCCACTTATGTACGTTTGTTTCTACGGTAGATATAACCATACACGTAGTGACATAAAAGATGTAACAATTATATATTTTTTAAATTTATCGAATAAAATCCTTGTAATGGCATGGATTTACGGCGCAAAATTCGAAATTTAAGCAAAAATCAACAGTAAATATGTGTTTTTTCTCGGCATGATACCTTCATATATGTTAGGAACCGTTTTAATCATACGAAACGTATTATTTCCTGACTATGGGAAAATCTGTGCTTGCAGAATTGAATTGTTTCGAAAGATGCGTGAAGTTTCATAAGCCTACGTGTTAAAGTATCATAAAATAACAAAGAAGCAAAATCGGTATCCTGCTATTTTCTTCTCTTTTATACATACAAGTTACTAAAAAGAACACGAGTACAAAGTTTCACGACAATCAAGAAGTAAACAGAAATCGCTCCTACCAAGTTAACGAAACAGTGATCAAGGCTAAGTTAAGTAAACTAGAGTGGTTAGCCACCTAAGGAAAGGGGGTAGTCAAGCAACGAGTGGAATGAGCGAGTGAGAGTACAGTTGAGTCGGCCGGTTATAAGAAACTAAAATAGTCGTACATACCCAGCACATTTCTTGCGCAACATATTTGATTCATTAAAAAAATTATCATTTTAAATATTTCCGATTAATTCTGCTCGAGAAGCATTGATTATTTATGTTTAGAATGGATATTCAAGGAATACCAAGCATTTCCCCGAGGGATACATTGTACATTTTTTCCTCTCCTGCGGAAGGAGTTTCAAGAATTTTGGACGACGATTTTAAGGAGAAGAATAGAGAAAAGGAGATGGGCGGAAGAAGAGGAATGAGAAAATGGGAGATGGACGCGATGGGAAAAAGACGCCCTTATTTATTCCCCAGGAAGTTGGCCGGGATGAGAAATGCGAAGAACGGGAGGGAGACAAGATATTGAGAATCCTGCAACATCGGAGCGGGGAACGTACGGAACGGGAAGGGATGACGACTTAAGGGTCACACACCATTTTCTTCCTATCCCTTCCTACCAAAAGCGCGCGCACACACAAAAAAAGACCTCCAGATAAGACGGAAGCGGCGCTGAGCGAAGGAGGCGGAGAGAAGGGAAGGAGAGATGGCTCGTGGAGTGATTGGGGACGGGCGGGCGCAGCGGAAGCCATTGTTGGGGACTGGATGGGTGAAGAAAATAGAATAATGCACAGAAAGGGGGAGGGGGGAGTTGGGGGCATGCTGGAGAGAATTGAGGGAAGGACGGAGTGGGAATAGCTACAGGACGAGAGGGAAAGTGGGAAGATGAAGCGAGGGAGGGGTCGAACGCAAAGGGACAATGTTAATGGATGCGAAAACTGGACGGGGGAAACTTCCCTTTTCCGGAGGAAAGACAAGATATGAAAAGAAAAGGGCCGTGGATTCCACTGACGCACTGTTTGAAAAGTTCGATGAGCAGTGGAGTCAATTTATGTACAATAATGTACTATAAAGTTAATTTAAAAACAGTGCATAAGACATTTAGTGCCAAATATTTCAACGGAATATTTAATCCTTTCTGATTTAAAAAAATAAATCTCAAACAATCTCCTTGAAATAACCAATAACATTTGGAAGGTTTTAATAATTATCCTCTTTCCATTAAAATGTTCTATACGCTGAAGAAAAATTCCATAAATATTAATGTTAGAAGAGGCTATCCTTCAAATTATCTTAGATGAAATTTCATAGCAAACGATTCAAAGCCACATCAGGTGTTTCGTAGAGAAAGGAAAACATATCTAGGCTCTCTTCGAATATAAAATTTACTAATATTAAAATAATATTAAATATATAGTCGTCTTGTTATTAAAAGGGCAAAAAAGCAGAGCAGTCAAAATTTCTTTTGACTGTGATTACTTTTTATTGTGATGCAAGTTATGTCAAAGCAAATGTTTTGTAGGAATATTTAGTGTTTTAGTAGCGGATGAAACACAATATGACGTTAGAATCCAAGCTATTCCTCAAAAGTCATGTTCCCTAATAGCTACCACGTGATTATAATTAGAAATTATGGAAAAAGAGTGGCCAATTGAACAGCTGCAACCCCTGGCAATAGGTATCAAAAATTTGATGAATACCTCAGAAAATTTATTATACAAATCGTCAGAATACTGCGGTTTGTGCAAAATAGTCATACAGGACATTTTATGACAAATATCCAGAATAAAATGAAGTAATATTGCATCAAAATAAATTTATTGAGGCTACCATTGAAATAATCATAATCAAGGAGAATATTTTAAATCAACAAGCGTTTTATAGCGGAAATACGCACATCGACACATCGTGAAGAATTATTTTGGGGATAGTGCGCTTCAACTTACCTTCTCCCAAATAACTCTAGAATAATGTTAAATAAATTGCTGTAACGTTTATAAAACTATGACAGAGAAATAAATAGAAGAGATAGCGGTAAATGCAATTTATGCGCTTCCCGATAGAAAGCACCGAAAATATGCAAACCAGAGCAGTCGAATTTTGTGAATTTACACAAAATGACGATGAACTTAAAGTGCTATAGAGGAAATTTTTAGGCACATATTTCAGTACGATATGTGATTCAGTTTCTAATTCACGAATTTTTAATGTACTTCTTCAAAAGTCTCGTGTAAGATTAAAGGACAGAACAAACAGATGTTCTATAAAAGAGTAAACAAGGGCTTCAAAACACATTTTGGATTTTAGTATGTCATTAATTCTAAGCCGAATACGAGCTAAGCGATTCGGAGAAAGCCAAATGAAGATGGTTGGATACGCCATTAGCGCTTGGACTATCAGGGAACTGGAGGAAGGCTCGTAGGAAAGCCGGCGTTGGAATTGATCAGTTATCACCGAATCTTGTCGGGCAGTAAAGAGAGACAAAGTGAGAGAAAAATATTTTTACGACTCATCCAACAGATGGAGTAGAGAACATGTGTTTGTTCCATTGAATACGAAATAACAAATCCGACGACGGTTGAATATTTCAGCCATTGGCGTGATTCGAACTCGGAACTAAAAAGAGAGCTTGTTAATCTCATCACCCGAACATCTTTGGTTAAAAAGGAATGGGCGGGGAAAATATTACAACAGGCTTGGAGCATCGGAGATGAGATAGAGGAGAAGGAAAAATTCTTCAATGAAATATTTTCAACGAAAGAGTCGTGATGCGACCAATTAAGCGTCAAACTACGAGGAATAAATCACGGAGTCAAATGGGATGAATAGTCACTAGGCTTGGAGAAGAAAACCTTTAGCTTTATTAGAAAAACTCATCTTTAGACGACCTTCTGCCACGCTCTGCTGTTGATGTATTGCGTCTTAGTCACGAGGCAAAGTTGTCCGAAAACTAAAACGTGAAAATTCTTCGGAGGAAAACAGAATCCAAAAGTTGCGAACAGAAAATATGAAGCATGTACGGGATAAAAAGACTTCGTGGCAATAATTCCTCGAATGGGTTACACGGCATACAGTTTTGCCGACTCATCACCGTTGAATTAAAGTAATGCAGAATTCTGATACACTTTCCGGAGTCAAACGTGAAGTAAATAAGAAGCTTTTACTCGCAGGTGGTGAAGCCAAGGGGACAAAATAGACTGAAGTTCACCAGCAGATTCTCTCTCGGCTCGAAAAAATACATTCAGTTCCTCTGTCCCCTGATGCATACGTGGCTAACATTCAGAAGCCAACAAATCCTTCGATTATCACCATTAAGGATATTAAGGCCAATGTCCTTAATATTAACCCTAATACCCCCAACCGTAATAAAATCCCTAACAGCTGACCAGAAAAGATCAGAAGCCTTAGAAACCTGGTGCTGGAAAAAGACGCTGAAAAGAAAATGGACGGATAAGATAAGATACGAGGAAGTGTACAGAGAAGTAGAAGAGAAAAGGGCCATATGGAATACCATGCAGAACAGAAGAATCAGATGGATTGGACACACCCTGAGGCACAATGGGTTTGTGAAGAGGTAAAATAGAGGAAAAAGTCCCAAGAGGAAGACCCAGGAATGAATTCATCGACCAAATAAAGAGGAAAGTACATAGGAAGAGATACCAGGAGGTCAGGGAACTAGCATTAGATAGGGAAGGGTGGAGGGCTACAGTCAACGAATCATAGGGTTGAACGACCAATGATAATGGTCCCTAATAATTTGGATGCAATTCAATAATACTGTAGGGTCGTTTAGTTGTCTATACGGCTATTGCCAACTACAAGAAATATAAAATAAAGCTCTCAGTCAACGTGTTTTTATGTTTAGTGACCTATATTATTATTAATTAATTAAAATCATTAGTCCATGACAGACTTATCCTTCAAAAAAGGTTCTCGATCTAGAAAGAGATTCATACAGAGATCTGAGAGCTATCAGTAAATAATGGAATGGAAAATGTGAAGTACTCTAGAAAAAAATATGAATATATTTCGCTCGGATCGTCGGTTGAGATGAAATCCAATCATGAACATAAATTTTAAGCATTGTTTCCAACTCAGAAACAAGCTCATTTTCTTTGAAGGAGTTAATGAGCGAAAGATTTTAACGAAGGATGAATTGGATTCTCAAAGGCTTTCTCTTTCGGAGGAAAGATTATAATGAGAACATAAAATATAACAAAGGAATTATATCCCCTTAAAAAATAATAGACATTTGTAGACTATCATCTATCAATCTACAAAATTGATTATGCACGATAGATATAGTATATCATAGCATCAGAGTGAAGTACCGCATTTTATTGCGTATATTCCAAATTACTTTCCATAATATTCCAGTGATTAAAAAAAATGACTGACAGTGTGAAAAAATGTGCTCATCAAGTGTCTGTTGCGACTGGCGGCAAGAATGATCTCTCCACGCATTTATATTTCCATCATTTAAACTCATTTATGTTAATCAAAAATCAATCTTAATTGATTGAAGGTTTCTGGTTATTGTTAGTCTTGAGTGATCGACTACTCTCTATTAAATTTAAGATGTTTTAATAATTAGTCAAATGGTTAGAATAGTAACATCACTTCCGACTTCAATTTTCAATTAAAACGCTGATCCGCAAAGAGGTAATACATACCAAAATATCTGTGAATCAATATCGCACTAAAGTGATCAGTCCTAGTTTTCATTTCCAAACGTGTGACCATGGGACGGAATATTTACCTGTGAGTTAATGCGGGGAAAAATAAAGCTGATATTCAATAAGGAATAGATTGACAACGGGGCAAATGATAAGCAAAAGAGTAACCGTGTTGAGTTTTGATGAAATGAACGCTCGTCAATGATAATAGGAACTTGAGCATAAATGTTCAGCATATAAGTGGCTTCAAATTGTATACCTTCGTAGATTGTGAGAGAGCGCTGAACAGAAAGCAATGAGTTGCGCTGCATTGTTGCAATTAATAGGAAAAAAGAGGAGGATCATCCTTTTCATTCTACTACTTTTATACATCTACTCAACTATGTAAGGTTACTAGGAAAGAACTTAGGACTAGTTAGGAGGACTTTAGAAGAGCCACGAATCTATGTAACGATAAATCATAAACTTGCTTAAACCAATTGTGCAGCGGCACATAAGGAAAATGCTGAAGCAGCCAAAATGCCCCGGCCAATCACATTGCTGGAAGGAAGGATGAATTTTGCCAGGACCACGCCTAAACAGCATAATTATAATAATTTATGGTATACTGTGTAAATCAAACAAACGTCCAGTAACCAAATTAAAACTTCCGAAAATCTCCGCATTTCGTTCCTCTTTTATGAATACTTTTCATGTAAAGCCCATGCTGAATGTTAAATTTCTCATCAAAATCGGGTATTATCTTCGCTCTCCAAGACGCAATCAAGTCAAAGAGCTGATATAAGAAGCATTGAGAGGATCAGCAAGAACGGAATGAGCAATTAAAGCTGTCGGTATATTAAGGTAGAACGTGTGACAAAGTTGTTCAATGGTATGATTTGATAATACTTAATACGGTTACAGTAGAACAGTATAACTGGAAGGAATTCATGGCTGTAAACAAATTTTCCACATAATTATTAATAGCCTAATTATATAAACAACCTAATACGGTAATTAACTTCATTACCCTAAAATATTAGTTATAATAACGTATAAATGCTGATAATTGTTAATTCGATAGATTTGAAATGTTTTGTACATGGCTTCACTTGGTTGTGATTGACACGTTTTCCATGATTACATTAAAGCATTCATGAAAAGAGATGGCACATATATTCTTTTGGTCCATTAAGTACCAGTAGAGAACATATAGAGTCATAAAATATACATACAATGAAAAAATATAAAAATATTACGAGATAGGTAATCTACTCATTCAAGCAGTTTATTTCGGGTGAAATTGGCTATTGTAGTAAGCTCACGAGATAAGAAGGGGATGTCATAAAAAGAGAATTAACCATAAATAAAGAGGCATTAGTGAAAAGATGTCTTTTGTAAAGACGTAACAAAAGATCTAATCACCACTTTGATGTGATACGGGGTGGGGATATACGTTTCACATACTCAAGGCTCAGATAGATTGCGTAAGATCGTAAATTGGATACTTTAGGAATTTGGGAAGTGAGGGTATAAAAAATAAGCTGGGAATAAGGGAAGATAAACAAATAAATATGCGACAGAATGAGGAAAAAATATGTTTGGTCGGGTAAGCCCGAAGTAGCATGAGGGCTGGATGAAGGGGATTTGCGAAGATTTAAGATGCGACGCGTAGGGAACAGGCATATAAGCGGCCACAAGTGTTGCTGAAACGGGATGTTGAGGAGGACAGAAGCGTGGAACAAACAAATTTACTGTATCAATACGTGAACAAATATCCAGGATCACGTTGAACATATTTCTCACCATTCTTTTAACCAGAAAGTTCCCCTCCGCGCAAATTGCAAATATCTCTGAAATTTTCTACAGCAGTTTGTACATTGTGCATATTACTCATGCTTTATATACACTTTTATTTTCACATAACCTTAAAAGTTAATAATCCTCTAATGCTAAATTCTAACTTTGAGTTAGTTCACTTTGTATATATTAGATTGAGATGTTTGAAACATTCGGCAATTTAACTACTAGCTTAAGAATTCTTGACCATCTTCGGTTAAGGAAGCTCCACCACAAAAGTGCCAGTCAAAATATAAACTTTTAACACCATTAGCTCGTGATTTTAAAAATATATTGCTCACATAGATAAACTTCCCCGGCTATAAAAAACTACATTAGGTAGCAAAATGTGCAGTTTTTGGCATTTATACGTTTAGTGAGCACTTAATTTGCTCCAGCAAACCGATTCCAGCGCCTAACCTTTCGTTCTTGTTATTACTTGCTTAAAATACACAAAAGAGAGGTAATGGTGCCCAAGTTTCATTAATATTCAGTAACCTCTTTAACATATTACTTAAAAAAATGACAATAACACCTGAAAGAAATTAACAATATTCCATTGATACGTTGGCAGCAGCCAAATATTTAACACAGAGTGAATCCCTAAAGAATTTCACACATATCGTTTGCCGAGGAAGTGGCAAATATTTTGCAGAAATGTTATTCAACCCATAGTTTAACCATTATATAATTAAGCAATTTAAATTTGATAATGGTTAAAAATTTGTATTCTTCTTTGTGAAAGATAGTATTGTATATAGATTGGATTTCGCAAATTATATGACAGTAGACACGTTTTTCCATAAGTTTCAAGGTAATGAACTTGCACTATGGTTTGTCGCTCAATTGATTTTACGGTGGAACCACCTTGGCAACTGATCAAGTTCAAGCGTTGTTGGCTTGATTGTTGAGGCGAATTTATACCGAAAAACATAGAATTAACCCAATAACTCGTACACTACTGTATTTGGAACCCGCTAATTTTTCCTTACGCGTTTTTTTAATAAAGCAACAAACCCGGAATAAGGAACGAGATTCATACACACCCGCGAAGGTACCTAAAAGTTTCAGAGTGGCACAGAAAATAAGTAATAAGAAAATAAGAGAGATAAATTGCCAAAAAGATGGGTACAAAAACTTGTTCTTCCCGCGCACAATAAACGATTACAATAAAAACTGAGCTTCACTAAATATGCGTCACCATTTCTCCTCCCAAAATTTTATCCTTTACGCCTTTACATGACTGGTGTCATAACAATCTCTGCCACACGCGCATGTGACGGCTCGGAGGGTAGTATGTAGATGTAGATGTAAAAGGGCTTAACTCACGTCTGAATAGACAGGCTCTCAGTGGAGAGAGTAGTTTACATAGCCGATGCCGGCCAATTCTAAGGTACAAGCTTGTAAAAAATGTTGTGAATCCACTCCTAATAAAGGTCACCTACCGATCGTGATTTCTTGTTTGAGTAAATTTGATGGACACATTGGATTCTATCTTTTTCTAACACTTTAGTTTGATTTTCCGCCAGGACCTCAATTTCCAATCCATACGTTCTCTTCAAGCTTCAAGTTAACGGGATTATTATCATAAAATCTATTTACAAGTGGGTGGGAATAATTTTAACTGAATATTTTAGTGCAATGTCAATCACTATTTCTTTCAAGGGATTATACGGACCGTGAGAAGAGTGTTAGCTCATGAAATAGTTAGGCTAAAGTTCTCACAGTGATTTTTATAGAAGTAAGGATTCATGCTCAGTTACCTCTGGAATATACTTAAGTAGGTCATTTCGAATGGAAATAACTTATATATTTTCCCATTTTCATAATTTTCGTCTTCTTTTTACGTAAGTCGCAGACTGTCCATCCCTACCATTGGTTGTATCCACGTTAACAACGAGTTTTCGGTAGTGTCCACAGTAACCCTTAGGTGTAAGATTCCATGAACAGATATTCAGTCGATATGGCTCGGAAAACCTATGTTTAAAGTTCATATTTATAAATGATATGGTTCCAACGATATTTCAATGGCCACTGAGTATGGTGTCTGAAAGATGAAAATATGAATTCCACAGAAAATTTAAGATAAGGTTGGAAGATGCTACAGATTCATTGAAAGGTTTCATGCCAGGCATATTTTGTGTAGAAAAGGTCATATCGGGCGAGTTTTCATCAAGACACGAAGGCCCCGACCACGTTCTATTATTTTGACCCCGTACTATATCTCTCAACCCTACAGAAGAGAAAAACAGATAGAGATAAAATGAAGAACTGATAGATACAAATATCTCCATTTCAACGCATCATGAACTTTGACCTTGTCATCAACAAAGTATAAAGCTTCGTTAACATTCCGTCCACCTGTGTCTTCTGCCCCTTCCACTCCGCTTATCTATTCAAATAAAGTTCCTCATGTCCCGAAACCCCCTGCCACCTCACTCACCTTCTGTGGCCATCACGGTAGTTCGTATATGAGTACATTATAGTCATAGAGTTTACCAGTTGATGGAAATATTTCGGAAGACAATGTAGTGCCACACTGCCTAGCGCATCGAATTATTTTGCTAGGACTTTTCATCCGAACTGATGACAGAGCCCGTTTCGGCAGTCACGAATTAAAGCGTAGATGCATTATGGAGGAAGAAGTGGAGGAGGGCCGTATTTCTCTCCGTTCCTCCATGCTTTTGGGAGCCATATCTATTGTGTGCTGACTCGAGCAAAAGGATGGAGATGGGAGTTCAAGGAGAATGGACTTCAGGTATTGCGGAAGGGATTAAATGGAAGCGAAAAGGATGCAGAGAGGGCGCAAAGTTATGGAAGGGCACGCCCGGGCGACTCACATCCATTAAGAGAAGGGTTCATTAATGGACTGGCGGACACTAGGGGGAAGGAAAGACACGACGGCTGAATCGAGCATAGAGAGAGGGATGGCGAAGGCGCTTGAGTATCGCATGAATAATCCGATTCACCGCGCTCAAAATCTATTATTTCTCATCCCAGTCATATATCAATGATTAAAACAAATAATGATTAACCACTTTCAGCGGAGTAGATGATGGACAAAAAGGCAACATGGAAAACTTTTCGTTAAAGTTGACTAGACTGTCATATTTCTGCTGAAAGTGATAAAGAGTTGAATTACATAAAAGTACGCCGAAAAAATACGAGAAAAAATTATATATCTGTTTATACCTAATATATACTTTTATTTCTTATTTGACTTAATAGAAAAAATCTTTCATTGCAACAGTCTAACTCCTAGTCAGTTCACCTTGTATACATTTGACTGAGATGTTTGAGACATTCGCCGTTTAAACTACTAGCTAAAGAATTCTTGACCATCTTATGGTTATGGAAGCTCCACCACCAAAGTACGAATCATAATAATAACATAAATACAGTCGCTCGTGCTGTTTAAAGTATATTGCTTACTCTGGTGACATTCCTTGACTGTAAAAAAACGAGATTTGGTAATAAGTAATGTAGTTTTTTCACATTTCTATGTTTACTGAACACTTTCTTCGTCCCTACGATCCGATTTAAGCGCCATACGACTACAACAAATAAAGATTAACCACTCTCGGCAGGGTATATGTTGGATAAAAGGCTTCATGGACAATTTTTGTAAAATTTGCTCAGCCTGTCATATTTAAGTTGACGGTAATTAAGGGTTGGATTACAAAAATGTACGCCCAAATGATAGGAGAAAAAACACTGATCAAATTCCTGTCAAACTGCATTTAAGAATTATCTAAATCAATTAAAACTTTCCGATTACATTCAGACAATTACGAATATGAAAACTAACGGGAAGGACCATTTGTGCAGGATATGATATCAGGATAAGGATACCCCGCACACTACAATGTAAGTTACACGTATTAAAAGAATAAGAAAGAGTTGGATTAATATTAAATATTCCGAGTGGAAATATTATTATTTTACTTTTAATGCATGAAAGAATTGATTAAATCCACAATGCAACCAGGTTTTGACAAATATCGCGATGAGAAATAATTTGTAAAATGGAATCGTGTCCCCGGAAATTTATTCTCGATGTCAAATCGAACAAAACATTCAGGCAACGTGATTGTCTTGGTGGCCCCTATAATTAACTGTATCAACTATTTATAGCCTTAAGAGTCGTTATATACAATGAAAAATTCAACGTTTTACAGAGCAGAACAATTACATACTTCAACAAAAAGAGTTGAAAGAAAAGAAAATTCAAAATATGCCACATATTTTCTCGCCCAAAAATGTTCTTATATCTTATGTAAAGACAACAAATTTTTACCGCACGTAGCAAATATTTTCGAGATACATAATTCGAATATACTCATGCAGGCCCTTTTTACTCCCTATCACGGAATGAGTATGAGTGTTATACCAAAATCGCGCTCCAAAAAAATAAAATACCTAGTATCGTAGAAACGGTCTTCTTAAACATGAGAGCTATTTTCCCAAGGGAATTACTGCACACACGGCAATCCCTTTCCACAACAGAAATATAGCATATTAAAATAAAATTTTAAGAGGTAGCTGAAGAAAATTAGCCTGTAAAATGAAAACTATGATTTCATAGTAGCCAATAAATTATGACAAATATTTTCTAGCCGTAAGGTCTGAAGTTCATTACCTACTTTCAATTACATTTCTGTGGAAATAGGGATCTTTTGCCAAAAACGGAGCCAGCAGAATTTTAATTAAGTTTGAATGCTTCCACTTAATTATGAATATTTGGAAGAATGTGAGTTTTAATTATTTTTTCCTACATGAACTTGAATAAAGCAAACGAGATCATCAGTATATTTAGTTCCAAAACAGAAAACTTTTCCTGAAAACAGACACCGTGATATAATCATAAATATGTGTAATACACCATCTTTTATATGAATTAAATTTGGAAACGAATCTTCCGTAAAAACCACTGACATTTTCAGAATTACGATACCGTTTTCAATTAGGAAGAGTCATTAAGTATTATTTTAATTTCCAAAGTTAATGCAACTGATTGAGAATTGCATCATATAAATTAACCAAAAAAGATTAATTTACATGCAACGTGTCATTTCTTTCCATTAATTAGAAATATTTCCCACATTGCCTAATTTTAAAATCAGTAAATACACCCGCGAATTTCCCTATGGTTCGATATTCTCGCACAGCTTCTAGCTTACTGCATTTGATTAGAAATTCATAAAATTTGACTTTATCATTATGTTGCCAAAGCAAATCTGATTCAAGATGAGAAACGAGGCTTTTGAATGTATATGAATGTATATCGCCTTGAAGTAGTTCACATATGGAACATATCACTACAAATCAAAATTTTACTTCAAGATGATGACAGACTGTAAATTTTACAACTCTACTCTAATGTTACACACTTTCAAACCTACCTAAAATTACTAGTGTACACTTATTTATTGACTTAATATGTGGATAGGTGGTAAATTTCGTATAGCATGTTAATTAAAAAAGTCAAAACGCTAACTTTTACCATGGCGTGCGTTTTATGAGAAGTCGTTAACACTATTAGACTATACATTTTCCTAAAAATTTGTTTCAGCTCTGTAAAAAATTATCCATAAATTTTCAGAACAAATATCTTCTAATTACTCACAGGAGTACTGAAAACATTTTTGAAAGAAGAGGCGCAAACAAGACCGAGCCATGAGGCTTCTGGAAAATTTTTGAAAATAAACTGAAGAAGTCTTTTCAAGGGATTTCAAATATCGGTCGTTCAATCCTTTGATTTGTTGACTGTAGTTTTCCATCCTTCAATACTTAATGCTAATTCTTTCCTTCAGCGTTGGTTCTGCTTTTTATTTGGTATTTTTGGTTCTGTTATTCATTCCTTGACCTTTCTCATGATACTTATAAATCGAATTTTCCTACAATTATGTTCCTCGCAACTCCATTGTACCTCAAAGTGTGTCCAACCCACCTGGTTGTTATAATTTGCTTAGTGCTCCATACGGTACTATCAGTGTATTTCTTCATTTTTCATTTTATCTGTCCTTTAATCACAAGAATTTGCCTCCAACACCTGGATTTGAAAGCTCTGGATCTTTTCTGATCTCCTTTTTCCAAACTATTCGCTGCCGAAGAATAGACTTCCATGCTCCAAACCGGTGTTTTCACACCCAGTATCCTCGTACGTTGTGATTTTCTGTCACCACGGTATTCGCGTTTTAAGAAAGAACCCTTTCTTCCATTGGGATTTTCTACGCTTGATATTTGCTGTACTTCTTCCATCCAAATTATTACAGGTAATAGGATCCAACTTAAATTCCCTCCCAGATAAAATAGATAGATGTTAAAAAATAGCCCTTACGATAAAAACCTTTCAGCAAGAAATCTAAAGCTTATTACTAAATGCCTCATTATTCATGTGCCACTTTATCAAATGTATCTTTCTTTTGTTTCTTCTATCTCCTCGATTTTTGTCATTGTTTATTCATCATTGTCTTGATACTGATAGCTATACTGGTAGCTCTATCATATGCTTGTACCATTATCAATTTAATGATGTGATTACTTAAGTAATGGAGGGACTCAACTCCTTGTGTTCATTCAGTGATTCCGCAAGATAATTAATTTTGTACAGTGTTGTTTTCATATTTTACCTATTTTGTAATTTGTTTTCTGATCTTAGAGGACTTAACGTCCTAGATCAATAAATTATTTTTCGCAGACATAACGAAAAAGAAAAATATCTGAGTAAATTCCACACTAAAAATTTTTATTACCGACCGAATTATCGATTGCCTTGCAATCATTTTGAAATTCTCTTGCAAACCTTTGAAAATGAATGCAAGGCAATTGAAACCTAGGTCGGTTATAAAATTTTAAGTGTGGAATTTACTAAGAGATTTTTCTTTTTCGTCATGTCTGCGGTAACCTTCCACAAAGTTACGCCTTCAACCATTATTTTTAAATTCTTTTTCATGCATTCATTCATCTTACGTGTTGGTGCTTTAAAGTGAGGCGAAGGAATTCAGTCATTCTGATTTCTTTCCAGTAAACGATTTCCTGCTAGGAAAACGATATGGTGTACGAATTAGAGATTGTATAAATCTTTATTGTTATATATTCCGGTTAATCCAATTTTTCGATAGACATTTTTGATTCTAAGATATATTAAAATGAAATAATTAGGCGAGAATTAAAACTTTTTCGTAACCTTTTACCTAAATATTAGACATGAATACGGGTTGATCCTCCTATGCTATTGTGCTGAGCAGCATGACTGCCCTGGTCCCCCGGGAAGTCGCAACTGGAAGCGCCGCTTTGTGAGCAGGGAAATGCTTATGCATAACGTTTGGAAGGATGGGTCGCCCGAAATTTACCGACAAAACCGTACAGTGGAGAGGGTAATAGATACCTGAGTGAGTTTGCCCCATTCATTGTCTCTCTCTGGCTCCGAATAACAGCTCTCTCTCCTTGCCGCTAACGCGTTCTGAAATGCCTCAACTCCTTTTGTCGGCAATGGAACAAAGGCAGTGTCGGGTTTTCCAACTTTATCCCTCAAAATTCTTCGATTTAAAATTTGAGCACTAAATCGTCCCAGCAAAACATAAGCGGACTAGGTAGTGCAACTGTATTCCTGGGATATTTATTTTTACGAGAGAATAAATATAATATAAAAACTGTAGTAGGTGTAATACAATCAAACTTCATCAATTCAACTCGCTCTCAAAATTTTTTGCCAATCGCTCAAAAGATGCGAGCGGCATATTTAAGTTGTGAGACAAAACATCACATGGGTGTATATGTTTTAACTCTCATTATATGAGTTCCAAGTAGTACCTAGATTGAAATTTTTCAGATGCAAGTAGTTAAATACGGCTAAGAACAAAATGGATTAAAGGAGCATTGATTTTTTTCTATTAAAATGTAGTTTTTAATACAGAACGATTTACCAGCAGATAAAGAGCCACCTTGGATTCGCTGAGGTGGTTTGAGGAAGATAATTAAACCGTATTAATCCTTTTTCTTTATTAAGGATATTCCACTTTACAGCAGTTTCCCTCCCCAAATCCAACACATTTATCTTTCCATAAGTAGGGACCACTCATCAGGTCCATCACCCAATCCCCACTCTCCACCAGTCCCTATCAAATGCTTCTTCCATAGCCAACCCCCCTATCCATTTCCTCCCTCACTCCATCTCACCATGACTTCTTTGGTCTTCCTCTTCTCCTTCTGCCTTCCGGAACCCATTTTAGAGCAGCTTTCGGTATTCTTTCATGCCCCATTCTTTGGATGTGTCCATACCATCGTAATCTTCTTTCTTCAATTGTCTCTACTACGTCATTTTCTACCTCCATGATTTCTCATATCTCCTCATTTCTAACTCTTTCTATTCTTGATTTCCTAGCCGACATCCTCCACAATTTCAGTGGCTCGTAGTTTACTTTTTTCTCTTTCATTTGCAGTCCATGTTTCGGCACCATAAAGCATTATACTTTCTACAATTGCTTATATATATTTGTTTTTGCTATATTGAGTATGTGGCTGCTCCATAGTAAGGGATTCAGTATTCCAATTGCCCTTCTACTCTAGCACATCCGATTCCCCATTTCCAATTTTGAGGATCCATCAATTTATACTACTGATCCTAAATACCTGAAATGATATACTTTTTGGATTTTATTCCCGTTAATTTCTACATCCTCACTGCTGTTGGTTAGAGGTTGAGTTTTCTTTCAGTTAATTTTTAGACCCCATTTCTTATATTATTCCACTAGTTTCCTGCACATTAACTTGATATCTTTTGTGTCTTGTGCAATTTTTACTCGGTCTTCAGCAAAAAGAAGATTCGACAATATTATATTTTTATTCAGAGGTAATCCCATCCGTCCACATTTCCTAGTCCATTCTCTTAAGATGACGTCTAACTTAAATAACGTAGGTGAGATGCAACGTCCTTGAGGAACTCCTTTAGAGGTTGCGAAGGGCTGTGATATATTTGTACCTTTTTTAATAGCACATTTGTTTTAGTATTCTTCTTATTGCTTCACTTATTCCGGCTATTTCAAGAGCTTCTCATAACTTCTCCCTGGGGACATTGCCAAACACTTTCTCAAGGTCAATAAAAACCAATTACACTACCTTATTTTTAGCCTGGCATATTTCCAGTAACTGTCGTACTGTAAAAATATGGTCATTACACGATCTTCCAGCAGTGAATCCACCTTGTACCTCAGCTGTGTTGTATTCCTGTTCTAGTCTTCTCTTAATAATTCTTCCTTATATCTTCATTAGTGGATTTGATACACAGATCCCTCTATATTTGTTGCTACCTTTTCTATCACCCTTATTATGTATTGGTGTTATATATCCCAGCTTCATTTCATCTGGAATCTTTTCTCCTCTGAAAATACTGTTTATTAAGGTCGTTATTAATTTATTTAATTTGGATCCTCCATATTCTACTAATTCCATATTAAACCCTCCGGGTCCGGTAGCTTTGCCGTTCTTTCTTTCTTTAATCGCTCTATTCATTTCTTCATCACTTACTATTATTGTTGTAACGTTATAATTCCACATATAGCTCCCTTTGAACTCTTTTTGATCCTCAGTAAGTAATTTCTTGAAGTGCCGTTCTCAGTTTTCCATCGGAAGCATCTGCAAATTGGTTTTGTGTTTCGTCTCTTTCCTCATCTCCTTCAGTACCATCCATGCTTCTGCTGATCGCTGATATCCTAATGTCCTGTTTAACTTAGCGCAGGTCCTTTCTCATTCCTTAATAATCCTTATTGCTCGCTTTACCTGTGCCTTCTTTCCTATATATTCCTTCCGATGTTCCTCTGATTGGAATTTTTCCATCGCTGCTAGGCTCGTTTCTTTTCCTCAATTTTTTGCGTGATTTCTTCCGCCAGTTCCAAATTGTTAGGTCTCTTTTTTATGTCACACCCAGAACTTCTACGCCCACTTTCTTTATTCTATTCTTTATGTACTCATGCTTCAGTTGATGTTCCTTCAAAATCTTCGTCCACTACGTCATTTATTCTCTGTGTATAGAAGGATCTTACGCTAATATCTTGGAGTAAGCTGACATTAATCCTATCGCACTTATGTATAACGTTCCTCTTATCTATATTTATTTTTGCGCCTTTTTGTGCTCTCCAAGGCCACAAGCATATCCTGTTATTCAATCCCAATTTACAAATAAAAGCAGCATCAACTTGGTACGCTCCGGAATGGTAGAACAAGTTGTGTGCCGAAAGATCTTAGGTTTTCCCGGAATATCTGCTGAATAAATGTTCCACGGGTATTCCACCGGGTAGGCAGGTCCATGTAGGCATCTTCGAAATGTCGGGAGACATGGACCTGCCTATCCAGTGGAATACCCGAGAAACTTTTGTCCAAGTTCTATGCCTCCAGATTTGCTTATTTCGTAAGCTGATTGGATCATTATCAGTTTCACTTTTTATCCCTGCTTAACATATAAGTTATAATGGATAAGAACCTAGCTATAATGGATAGAAATCGATTAACGCAAGATTATATGGCCATTTCTTCAACTTAGTGTTAACTGAAGGTTCGGATGCAGCGTATTAGGTACACCACACAACAGGTTATTCGATGTGAACGTCATCATTGCAGGAATGCTTTAACGTCAGTTTTCATGACAAGAAAGTATCGAACCAGAAATATTTATACGAGGCATAAAAGCCATTCTTTACAGAGAAGTTCAAAATCCTTGGATTCGATCGGGAGGGTAACTTTTTCACTACCAAAAAAAGGCACGCACTTCTGAAATTTATCAAATGAAATAAAAAACAAATTTAGACGTAAATGCAAGTCTGTTGAGTAATATGATGAAAGCCGGGTTAGGCTGTGAACCATCGTGTAAATGTGATGTTTTACGAAAAAACTGGCACTCGATAACAACTATTTGGGCATAGACCGACGAAAATTACGTTCTTTAGTTGACAATAACACAATAGTTCCCACATGCAAGTACATTTGGGAACTTACTAATACTTAAACTGGTTTAAGTTCTAGGAGTAATTTTCAGAGATTTTGGCTCGAGTCTCGGTCAAGGCGTATGATATTTCCTCGATTATTGCTTCGGCTCAGCAAAAGCAGTTACTAATGAAATGCATTTTCCATATTCTAGGTGAAATATTATTTTATTCATATGTGATAAAATATAATCACTAGACTCAAGAAACTGGACTATTATTTTGACTTCGCTCCAGTTTTTATAAAAGTTTCATGAGCAAGGTTATAAAGGAAAATTTCCGGCCATCATATCTATGGATACAGTAATTATTAACTACGGTGAGAAGATAGACGTTGACACCAAAGCCCGCGTATCCCGTACGTTTACCATGTCTGTTAGAAATAAGTCATAAAATTTAAGCCAAATTTTCTTACGAGACAGCGTTCACTTCCGCGTTCATACCTAGAAAAATCTATGTCGCCTCCAAGAGCTTTGTTACGCACCTTATGTATCTTTGCCTTATAGGTAAAAATGTACGTCACATGCTTACATTTAAATTGAAATATACCCATTGATAATGTTTAGGAAGTTTATATAAACGATAAGTCATCAAATCCCTTTCCAGTTAGGACCTTCAAAGGGATCACGGGTAAGAGGGATTTTTTTCGGTAATCATTCATAATTTGGAGATAATAATGCAGCGACGTTGCATAACCCATCTTATAAGTTCCTGCCATAATTTTTCAAACATGGCCCTTCAGTGCCATACGCTGCGTTCCTTTTTCGGGGTTGATATATTTTGATGGCACAAAAGGCAGCGAGGAAGGAACTGTTCCTCATTCATGCTAGAAAGGCATATATAAATAAGTAAGCAATCAAAACAGGAGATAAATAGGAGTGAGGGTCGAGTGGAGGTGGTAGGAAAGGGGATGAAAATTTGATACCACAACCAAGGAGGCTTTCAAGGAGGGCTTTCGGAGTAAGTCTTTGAGTGAGCCCTGCCCGAGAGTGAGGTTTAAACTACTTGAGATGAAAATCGATTACGTTGGAAGCAAGAGACGAAGAGAAAAAAATATACTCGGAGCGGTGAATTCTAGGGAGGATGAGGAAAGGACGAGAAAAAAGAGTGAGGCAACCTTTTTTCCCTCTCTCTCTATCTCCTACGGACGTAAATACAAAAAAGAAAACTCATCGAGTCACATCAATTTCGTTCGGGCGGAAGACGCTTAAAAATGCATACAGACGCTTGACTTATTCATAAATTATGAGGAACATCAAAAACGTGGAAGCGTGAATAAAAACCGTGTGTCTTGAGGATATTGAAATAGAGTTAAGCGGAAGGAGGTTGAGATGGATATAGATAAATTGTTGTAAGACAAGCAAGAAGAAAGGGACTATGGATTTTTGGCGGTCTATAAGATGGAGTAGACGATGAGCATCGAGCCTCGGAGATTTGCATGTCACACGGTACTTTCACAATCGACACTGCCTTTAAGGCCTGCGAAACCCCCATACTCCTGTACAGACGGTGGGCCTATCCTATTCTTTTCCGGCCGCACCTCAGTCCGGCACCCCTTGAAAAACATCAAAAGCCTCGGAATCCTCCACCCTAGCCATACAGCCACTTCCCCGTTCCAGCGGATAAGTTGGGATAAAAAAAAATCCCCGAAACCCGTCGGAAATAGATTTTTCAGCATGGCAGAGTTTTTTCCCTTTCTCCTTTTATTCATCTCCCTTTTACGCAATAAGACAAACAGGATTACGGGATAGCTGAGGATAGTTTAGCCCCAGCTCAATTGTGGAAGGCCTGAGAAAAAGGAGATTGGGGCAAAGTGATGGGTGGAAAAGAACGCGTCTGGCGAGCGAGGCGTGTAATCCTGAAAATACGAACAGATGATGATGGAGGGGAGGCACGGAAGATAGGATCATCTACGCCGAAAGAAGGGCCTCAAAGGATACAGATAGATCTGATTTTGCTCGTGTCAAATGTGAAATAGTCAGAAAGGCATGAAGAAAAAGTAAAGGAACACTATGAACTTAAAATGTGCGACACTTCAGAATGGAATTTTCAGATATTATTAAATTAAATTATTCTCCGAATATCGAGACAATTATTTCACGTGAAAGCAACAGATTTTTCCAAAGTTTCCTAGAATTATTGCGCATTTAACCACCATTTGTTATTTTTTATGCAAAATAATTATCAAATGCTAACATGATGTTACAGCACAGCAATACTAAATCGACAAAACCATGTGATGATATTGGTACTTATGATACCTACGATTATAGTCGAGGCGTTCGACAATCGATATTCTGCAGCACTTAAGGTGGGTTTACACATGGAAGTCACTTTCATGACTGTAGCTTTGGAAGTCTCTTGCAAGAGACACTTCGATATTCAAGCACGTAGTTCCATTAGTGGTCGATAGTGGTGATAATCGACCGCGATTGCTACTCACAAGGAAAATAGACTGGTTTCTTTTATCCTGCAAGTAGCATATCGATTCTGCGCATAAAATCGCATCGCATCCGGTGGAATCTTGGTCACATGACAGCAAACGCATATTAAATATGTAAACAACGAAGAACTTAGTTGGAGGAGGACTCATTGTTGCTTGCTTATGTAAATATTTATTTGTACTTGAAAATATTTTAAATGCTTAAGAACCTCCATGGTAAGTTTTATGACTACCTCTCAGTAGATAATAATAATCATTATCTTAATGGACACACTTGATTCGACGTAATACTG
This sequence comes from Ceriagrion tenellum, assembly GCA_963169105.1. NCBI lineage: Eukaryota > Metazoa > Arthropoda > Insecta > Odonata > Coenagrionidae > Ceriagrion > Ceriagrion tenellum. Next base: position 56,812,727 of record OY720641.1, read on the forward strand.
CGTACATATTGTTAATAATTATTAATAACATTAAATGGTTATATTATATAAATAAAATTTAATAAATAAATGTTAATTAATTTATTAATAAAATTTTATTAAACCAACGAATGACTATGGGACTCAAACGGCGATGTATCAACGCCAAACTTGGACGATTATCGTAGTTACCATATTCATTGTTTACTTGCGTCATCCATTTAATTGAAAAAAAAACCCTCTTTATGTATTAGTAGAACGATTCCTTGCGATTGGCGATACGATTCGAGATATCGCTACACTCGCCACTTCTATAGTAGTCAACTTCAGTGCGTAAACGCGACTTAAGCCAGGTAAGCACTACAGGTGACCACTTACTAGTAGATTTATATCGAGTAGACTACTAACTCCGACTACACTCAGAAGGTGTACACAGATACTTGACGCAAATCTTGCAAGCGCCAAGTTGTCATCATATGTAACCCGTAAACAAAACACATTACTTTTTGATTAGAATAAGAGGTATTCTTAATAAATACGAATCCATAAAAAACATCTACATGGTTACGGTATTGCACTTATATTGAAAAGAACAAAGTAAGTGCATTTTGGGTACAACATTCCCTCAAGTAAGTGGGCTATAAATGAAAGGACATAGACAACGTTACACCATGGAGGATGACACGATATTCTTTTCATTTTCCATTTCACAATTTTACTTGTACTAAAAAGAAGGCTCGCGCTAAGTTTATTTCAAAACCTGAAATACATAAACTGTAAGGTTCTCCTATGGTACTATCGCAGAGGGTAGGGGTGCTTATAAATCAGAGCCATGAAGTTCGTTCGATCGACTTTATTCACAAAGCATACCTACACTCATGACGCCTCCCCACGGAAAACTGCCCGACGCCGTGTCCAAAAGCACGCGTCCGTATCTCTTGCACTCTTGCATTCTTTACTCCTCCACCCCCGGCGCTCAGCAGAAGTGTCTTCTGCTGACGCCCACTCGCTCCCACGCTTAGGGGAAGAGGCGAGGCGGGGAACGGGGAAGGAGAGCGGGAGCGAGTGACCGCGCCGAGCGGAGCATAGGCGACGCGTGGCCGGTGAGTGGCGTGATGGGGCGGGGAAGGCATTCCGCCATACTTACACAACAATCCTTTTTGTTAACCTCAAAATAAAAAATTATACGCCCCCGCGTAACTCTTCCTCGAGTGAGAAATTCCATTGTTAAAAGTCTAGACAGACATAATTATGATTGAAAAACAATAAACTTGAAGATTAAGAAACATTTAAAAAGTTTTCAGATTATTTATATTTTAAAATATTCAAGATCTGAAGAGTCACAACGAAGCGGACGGACCCCGGTCAACGGACCCCGGGCGTAGAAGTACATTCACAGCAGCCAGCCGTGCGAACGTTCAAGTACGTTTGCAGCAGTTAAAGGATTAACAAGTTAAAAATCACCTCGACATTAAGCTCTAATCTTGCTCAAAAACCTCTTAAGGAAAGCACACATTTCATATGTATTTCAAAGGAGGGTATTTCAGTGTACTAGAACAAACTTTGGTTGAAAAACCTTTTCCGCGTCCGTCGAATTTCATGCGGCCTCCATTATAAACGTGTGATTTCTACGTGTCCGCTGAAACAGTGGGTCGATACTCGCCTCCACAACTAGGACAGTGGCTACTCCGTCTAAGTATTGAACTCTTCCACCATCAATGGCGAGCTCGCATGGGAGGAGATATGATGCCAGAATTCGAGATTCTCATAAGGTAGGTTTATAAACAGAGAACGCGTGCAAAGAAAATCAGCAAGATACGAGAAAGACCGCAACAAAAATCTTGTTTGTGCTACAGACTTTTGCAACAAGCGAGATGGGATCGAAAAACTGAGACAGGGTGGGACTGGCCGCTTTAGACCAGCGGTTGAAATTTAGACAATCTTTTAGATTGATTTAAAATCATTTTATTTGCCGACGAAGTAATTAATATCTTACGAACTCAGACATGCTGTAGATTAGGTTAAAAGAAAAAAATCAGGGAAATAGACGGCAGAACATACAGGTTTAAAATGTCGTTTTTCCCGCAATCGATAGGCGACCATAACGGCTGTCAATAGGACTTTGAAGTAGGTTAGTCGGCAGGTAGTGTAGCTGACTAATTAATTTGATTCCCAATTCTTGTTTCTAAATCTGCTACATAGTACCATAGAGTAATAATACTCTGTGGTAGTACTAACATCAGGTTTTGCATGACTCTTTTTCTCGTTAACGTAATTGCAATATGCATTAAATCAATAGTTTCGGTAGCATCGGTAACATACCTAGAGTATAGTGCATGTTGGTAGAAGATATTTGAACATCGTAGTGCATAATGGTGATAACTTACCCACTGACAAACACCCTTGAAGTGGCTTTCAGGGTAACATGTAGAAGCAAATGATACACCTCCAAGTTGACCTTCCAAGTAGACTCGTATAGAAGTCAACTCCTGCGTGTATTGGCCGCTTCAATGTACGTGAAAATGCAGTTATTTAATGACAAAAAATGACCTTCAATAACAACTTGCCACAATTGTTCGGGTAAATAATTTATAGGTAGCTGTACTTCACAAAATATAGTAGCTCAGATAGTAAAATAACAGACCTTCTGATATTAAATACTCAAATTTCGTTTATATTGGACCAACTATATACTTTGATTATACGATAGATGATAAACACCTGCAAATATTACTACAAAGGCTTGACTTAATTGAATTAATTTGCTGAAAACAAAATTTTACGTGAAAATTATATTTTTCATTGACTTAAAAGAATTACTGCGACCCAAAAAGGGTGAGAATGAATATAATTTGTGGCCATGTTAGAGAATCGTATTGATAGTTCATATTGATGGCTTCTAAGAGATACAATTGAAATTTCAATTGAAAGCATTAGAAACATCAAGGAGAAGCAAATACAATTTAAACAAACAGTGAGAGACACTCATTAATTATTGCTGTTTTCTTGATTAACAATGCCCTGCAATTGCAGAATCCTATTTATCGTCGCCTATACCACAAGATTTTTACGTTTTCAGCGGGATAAAGTAGGTGAGAATGATCAATGCTTTCTGGTCTCCTAAATTATATCTAAGTATTTTCTATTGCAATATTATTGCTCCAATAATATGTCATTTAAAGTGACAAGCGGATAAACAACGAACACTTCGTAAACAAATATTTTCGACTTTCTCACAACCGAAAAACCACAATTAGCGGAGGATGGAAATAAGTCAAATATATCGTTAGGAATGTTTGTATTAAGATGCCTTTGTTTCCTTTTAATCACCTTGAAATGTTAAGGCACCTAAATAATTCCAAGAATGCTGAAGGAAACCAGGAACGTTTGTTTTTGTAACGCGTTAAGCAATTTCCTCCAACGTTCATCTCTTCAGATTAAAAATATATCTTCCACTTCCCCGGGATATTTCTCCTCAGTGACCAATCAACAAAGCAGTGAGTATGCAAACCTTTACTAATTAAACTCCTGCAGATTCTAACTTTCCCTCTTTTCACTGATCAAATTTGATTAACTTAATCTTAAACTAAGAGCACACTAGCCCTGTTTCGTATATTGTTCTCATTTTTGATATACTTGGTGTACTGCTTACGGTCGCATTTGAATCCTGTCGAGGTTTTAAGCTTTATGATTTATCCTAGAATTTCCTGAATTAAATATTAATACGGAAAAGATAGAAAAAGTGAAGTACATAATTACACTAGTAGTTCATTTAATTCCAAAACAAGAAGTGAGGCAAACACCCGTTTATCCAAATAAATTTTACTCTACCCAAAAATCATGCTGCAGCTGGATCAAATATGATGAAAACGTGTGGAAACAAAGAAAGGATCAAAAGTGAAGAAAAAAGGAGCACGAGGAGCTTGGCAATAACTAGATAGGGGACTAAGGAGAGGGTGCAGAAATGAAGGAGACTGGTTCAGCGACGGGTCCCGGAAGCTGTGGATGGGTATGACCCACTAGTTGGATGCGATAGCAGAAGGCGGGAGAATGCATAGGCGGTCAGAAGGAATAAAATATAGCATGCGTGAATGGGTTTCACAGTGAATGAATGGCCATGTAAAACGTGTGAACGGTCATGACTCTCTCGTTGATACCAATATACAAGTTGTTGCCTCTGGAATCGAAGGGGTTAAAACACCAAAAAGGATCCCAGTTTCATTGATTATAGATAATAAACCAATGCGTTATAAAAGAGGCACGATTTCAATTAGCGGTTATGCAAAAAAACCTCTTGAGTCGATATTATTTGGGGGGTGAAACGGTGACGTGTATTATCGAAGTGTATTTAGTGGAGCTCAGTTTTTATTGTAATTGCTCATTGTTCACGGAAAGAAGGAGTTATTCTACCTTTCTGTTCGGCAACGTATCTCTCTTATTTTATCGCTTTTGCCACACCAAGTGAGGCGTCATGATAATATTCTCCGTGTCGCTCCGAAACACATCAGTTCTAAATTTCTCAAGCAAACTAATCTTAGCATGTAGCCTCCGATTATGGGGTTTTACTTCCTTTAATTAATACACCAATAATGCATATGGTATTGAAATATTATCTAAATAATGATAAAAATAGAGATAAATTATTTAACCACAGGGAAATATCATGCAGAGAGATGAATAACAGTAAATGCAAGGCTATCATTAAAATGTTTGATTCGGAATATTGTAAGGCAACGACAGAAAACAAAGAAGTTTGCCTTTTAGCTCTATTATCATCACCTAGGTCTCAATCTGCGAGTCCCAAATATATTTACCAACTAATAAAAGTTTGCTATGTGAGAATATTATTAAGGCCTCAGGAATAAATTCCAGTAAATTTTTGTCGGAGGTATCGAACGTGGATATTTTGCCAATTTTTTTTATCTGCTTCAACACTTTCCATCGTGTTCTGAATGACCCTCCCGACCGGATTATAAAAATCGCGAATTTGGTGAGATTGGACCATATGCACAGTGAAAGATAGGTATAAAAACGCAAACGGGGTCATTGGCTTAACGATGACAAATATACACACCAAATAGCTCCAGAAAAAAATCATTCACCTCAATTCAAACCAGATATAGTCCGCATATCACCTAAGAGCCAAGTGCTTTATTTTGCCAATAACCCAGCTTTGCTGATGCCTACATGAATGCTTTGCTGCAGTAAATTTATCATTTTTGGAGACACATCCTTGGTAGATGATTCCAGGTTAACTTATTAATGCATTGAAATTAACTATCTAACATTAATTCTGGCAGCAAGTAAAAGTAACCAGGATATGTGAAAACATGGATTACGTGCCACAGTGAAACGAAAAAGGCTTTGCAAAGAATAATTACGTTGCATTAACTATCGTTCCAGCTTATAAACATTAGCGAATATTATCTAATATCTAGTAAGTTATAAATTATTTTTCTATTTGTAGACTTTAAAATACACTATAACTTTTATCCTTTTTTAAAGGTTTATTGTTTGATTATTGAGAGAGGCATCCAACATTTTACGTTATTTGCATCATCTAGGAAAGGTGAGTTGGTTGGTAAGGAAAGGATCAAAATGGAAGCTAAGAATGTGTGGAGAGAAGCATAATGAAAAGCGCTAACAAGACCACAGTCAAACTGACCGTGGCCATCTGACAGATGATGTACTAAATTTGGAACGCTTTCCATATGGCATCTAAGTAAGGGCGGGATTCCACAGAGGAAAAAATCATTAACCTTGACCGAGATTCTCAAAATCTACCCAGGTAGCGGTCAGATTCCTCTCAAAAATCTTCACCAGCGGTACAAACCCTTCCAATCGGGAACGAAAACCAGCAGTCTCGCCACCGCACCAATCTGATCCCTACTTTTCTCAGATTTTATCGAAACATTTCACTTTCCGGCATATGTTATCGAGAACACTCCGTGAAAACGGAGTAGGACTAACAAACTTGCGACAGGAGTGCACAGAATGAAAGAGAAAAGGAATTATTTGGGCTTTTCAGAGAACGGGAGAGAGCCTTTTCGAGGATCATGGAGAGGAGTGGCGGCGAGGGGAAGTATCGGAGTTCGCCAGGCCCATTGTGGGCATTGAGGAGAGAGGGGATGAGAAAAAAAAGAGAAAAGGAATTGAAAATGCTGCCAGAAAATAATAGTGGGCCTTATGAAAGGGGTAGGCATCATTTTATCACGGACTATTTCACCAAGAAAAACAAAATTGATCGTAACAAGATTATGTGTCTCAAAACAATGATAAAATTTGCCAGAAATAATTTTCCATGATTCGATTTGTGTACTACCTACGTGAGATGAGAGCTTGCTTCAAAATGAAGAAATTCAGTGCTATGCAGTTCGCCTTTCATGTTCACGCCATCTCGAGTGAATCAGTAAGAAATTTTTCTCGCCTTAACATTATAGGTAGCAAAATGAAATTAGTAATAAGCTTAGACGATAGTTTCGGACCTTACTCGGTAGAATTCCTTGATATCAGGAATAGAAGATTTAATAGTGCAATTCCACATGGTATTAGATTCATTGACACGACCAGTATCGCCGGACCTCCTGAAGACGCTGCTCTGCGGTGAAACCGGTCATGTCAATAAACCTATTGCCATGTGGAATTGCACTGATAACAATCTATCCCTGATGGTAATAAACTATTATTACAAAAATTTTTAATAATTGCACAGACGCAGAAATAATGTGCTTTAGTATTCACGCGCAGGGGGACAAAAACTTACTCTATTGGGATGAAATTCGCCATGAAAAGAAACAACTTGACCGGAATTCGATCTCCGATCTCAAAAGTATTCATTGGGTGTGTCAGCATACTACACAACAAAGCCATCAAGTTCAATTAGAATTTCGTCGGGATTTGATACATACTAGGTGTACTCAACCCAAGTACACATTGAAGCACAGGTCTTGTTGTTGTCCCCAGTCACAATAAGCAAATGTCGGGGAGGATAATCGCTCCAGAACAACAAACTTTCAGTGGGTATAGTACAATCACAGCAAAATGCAAAATGATGAGGTATGAAGTCACGCGAACCATATTTTACTTGATCAGGATACGAACCGAGATGATTTTTCATAGAAAATTTCATCCCCTTAAAGCATAAAGCAAGAAGATTTCAAATGTATGACTTAGAAATTTTTCTTTCCTGAAAAATATAATTAGCAAAATTAAATTAGTAACTAACATTTATAACAATTAATTTCAAACATTGCGTAAATGAAGAAATAATTTAGTTTCGTACTCACACCATATTATCTAATTGTTATATGAAATTAATAACAAAAACATTTTGGTAATTAATGTTAATTGTGACCTACGAAACTATGTAAATTAAAGAAATCTGCAAAACATGTATACACTTCAATGAAATTGCCATGAGAGAAAATCGGCCAGGATCGGGACATGTTTTCCCGGTCCACGTCAATTTGTTTCATGACCATTTCAACGCATTTCACCGCCGTATTCGCGCCGGCCTGAATACTTTGCACACAGAGCGGCTTAAGCTCCGGTGTAGGATACAGTTCTCATTCTGTGGCTTCCTGTCTATTCTCCCCTGCGTTGCCAACTTTGACGACCTGCAAGGGCTTAACATCTAGTTAATACGTATATTTCTAAATTGCCATGAGAAATAGAAGCCTGGGAACCGTAGAGGTCTGCGCATTAGCCCGAAAAGCCAAAGCCTGGGTCAGGCCGATTTTTTCTCATGGCAATTTTTTTGAATTTCAACATCGTATTAGCGGCATGCCTGAATACTTCGTCATTCATTGGGTGTTCGATCCTCATATTGGTATACAGCATCCTCCATCCTTTCCTATCTAAGGGTAGTTCCCTTGCTTCCTGGTACCTCTTCCTAAGTACTTTCCTCTTTATTTGGACCACGAACTTATTCCTGGGTCTTTCTCTGGGGATTTTTCTCTCTATTTTGTCTCCCATTATGTGCTTCACAAACTTATTGTGTCTCAGGGTGTGTCCAATCCATCTTGTTCTTCATTTTTTCATGGTGTTCCAAATGATACTTTTCTCTTCTACTCTTCTGTAAACTTCATCATTTCTAATTTTTTCCGTCCATTTTGTCTTGAGCATCCTCCTCCAGGGCCAGATTTAGAAGGCTTCTGTTCTTCTCTGGTAAGGTTTTCCAATGGTCCACGCTTCTGATCCATAGAGTACCACGCTCCACACTAATGTTTTTATATACTATTTTCTGGTTTATAGTCCTATCTTCTTTGAGCAAAGCGAATAATTTGTGTGTATACAATATTTTATCCAAATTTTGCCAGTCGCACGGTATTCAAAAACGAGTTTGGTCAAATTTTTCGTCAGACATTCTTCCATTGGGATGTTTACTGGCCCACAAACAAGACTTTAGGAAGGTATGGAGGAAAACAGAAAGTGTAAATGCGACTGGAAAGGAAAAACGGTGGTCTCGCGAAAGAAAAGGGATTTCTTGCGGGGAAGGGAACGGAGGAGAGGGTGGAAAGTAAAACACCACGGTGGAAGGAGTACAGCAAAGAGAGACGCAAAGACGATGGGAAGAAGTAAGGAGGACGAGGTGACTAAAGAGACTGAAAGTCGACTTGTGACGAGGAAATAAAAAAAACGTAATACGAGAGAAAGGAGGCATGGTTGGGGAGTAGTATGTGGGATGGGAGGAAAATAGGACGAGAAAGGACAAGAAGGTTGGATGACTCCGAGCAGGGGTGAAGAAAAATAACACCGGGTCGGCAGTTGAAGAGAGCTCTTCTCTCCTCTTCCGTTCCCATAAGAATCAATAATCTATTAGTTCACGTCTTGGGGGAGCTTTTGGGGGCGGAGGGTAGGGGAAGGAAGGTTGGTAGAAAAATTGAAAGATTACTGCCCCCCACAGCCCCGCTCTGGTCTCCATTAACAACCCATCCTCCCTCCCGCCTCTCCTTATTCTCTCTCCTTCCACAGCATCCCTTCTCTCAGTTCCTCTTCTTCCCTTCCCCTCACCCACGCGTCGGAACGCAGAAAAACAACCGTTTCAATCAAATTTTCCCCTCTCGGTTTCCATCCCCCCGAAGAGACTTTGCCAAAGATTCAATGCCTCCACCCTCTTACGCTGTCATCTCTCGAACCACTCCCTCATTTTTCCCCGCTGCCATTCCCCATATTTCACCCCACTGCACGCAATTGTTCGCAACAGAATTCAACATAGCTCACTGCATTGGTTGTGGAGATTAGGCTGTGACAACAAATTCTAGGGTGACATCCTCTTGACACCCTTGATCTAAGATAGCGTCTTACACTAACTTTATTTCCGAATATTTCCGTCGGAGATTCCAAGATTATATTTTTGGAAGAGTAAGTAAAATATTAGATATGATAAATGTATCAATCATTTTCAAATCATTATGAAATTGCGTATAATTTGGTTGATGATTACAAAATCGTAAAAGTCCCAACAATTATGGGGCAAAATTTTGAATTGAAGCCCATAACAAAGTCTTTGAGAAGTGGCCCGAGTCAATTTTGCATATTGACCATGAAAATCAAAGGAATGAGCTGATGTCTGCTGTAAACGTAATAATCTAGAAAGATAGCAATATTCCTATAGCGCTCTAAGTAATATTGACCTTGAAATTGGACTATGGAAACTTACTTATTTAGAAATAACTATTAGTGTAATTCATCGTTAGTTGTAGAATTCAACAAAGGCGAGCTCACAACGATGGAAAATTTTATGTTGGTATAATCATGGGCAAAATAAAATTTCGCGTGGTTTCTATATCATTGTAAATAGTCTATGTTTCAAAATAAAAAAACTTATAATTTCGCACATATTATCTATAAGACAAACCAGTTACGATGACAGAACTTTATCATCATAGATCAAGTGAGAAAAGTGAAGAAAATAATATAGTTTTCTGTTCCTAAACTATGTCACAATTGCACAAAATGACTTCTCTTTATATCACCTTCATTTTTTGGAGAAACACTGTGATTGCAGAAAACATGAATATAAAAATTCCATTGCTTATCACTATTAAGCATCAAAATCTCATTTGTGAACTAAGCATAACGAGTTATGTGCTCAAAAATCTTAGCGTTGTATTAATTCAAAATCACACATGGAATACCAATTGAAATCCACCACGGAACATCAAGAAAAAGGTATATCTTTCAAATTCAGAGGTGAGAGCATTTAATGGCAATATATAAACAGTGAAACTCCAAATTTTTTGGATATATTTTTAAAAGGATGATTCAAACTGAACAAGTATAAAACGACTTTAAAAATGTCACCAGTTCTTATGGTAGATTTTCTTGTGGGCACCAGATCTAAAAAAAACAAAACTTTGAGCAGTATTTTTTGTTTATTCACATTTTACTGATTAATTCTGTTTCCTTCATGCGTGAAAATTCACAGATCTCTACTTCCTACACCATTTCTGTCGAATTCCATCTCGCTCCTTACACCTATCTACGAAGACTCTTTTCCTGTGCCTCCCTTCCCAGCCTCCTTCAGCCCCACGCCTCATCGTCAAATCCTCTTACGCTCCCCTTCCTTTGCTTCGGTCTTATTTTTTCAATTAACCCTATCGACTATTTTTCAGTAGGCGTCCCACTCGTGATATTGTGGCTATTTTACGGATTATTAAAAAGATTTTTCCTCTGACTTACCTATTAAAACTACTCTCGGCTTTAGTTCTCCCTCCCTCAAGCCTCAAATCCCTCTCCATCTCAATCAAAAACTCCATCCAAGCTAGCATACGCAATATCTTCTCTTCCATCAGAACCTTTAGTTTTCCGTTCAAATGATCCCCATAGCATTAGAATCGCTACAGTTCTGCGGCGTATTTTTGACCACTGGGCAGTAAATTTGAAATTGAAAATATAAGAAACAGTAAGGAACGATATAACTCGCAGAAGACCTACAAATTTCACATTTAAAGTTCTGCTTCTCTACTACGGATGAAGGAGCAAAATAAAATATTATTTCATTGAGAAAGCATATCCATGTCAACTATATCGATGACATTATCCATTATCCTACGTTAACCTATCTAGTAATGGCACATTAGCAATGTAACATACATTATAATCCCTAAGGTAGAAAGAAAGTATATATTTATATATAATTATATATATATTATAAAAAATGTCACAGGCGTGACTGGCAGTTACACATAGAACACACAAAAAAGAAAAACTCACAGATATATATATATATTCGGCGGACACAACCGCCTTCCTCAGAAATATGTAGGTACTTCTGAAGAAGGCGGTTGTGTCTGCCGAATATATATAATCTGTGAGTTTTTCTTTTTTGTGTGTTCTATGTGTAACTGCCAGTCACGCCTGCGACATTTTTTATAATATTTGTGCACTACACGTGTTTTTCATCGAGTGGATATATATATATATATATATATATATATATATATATATATATATATATATATATATATATATAAAACTACACTTAGGATCACTCGAGTGACGAATATATAAACGGTTTGCCACAGGAAGGCAATCGATAAACACAGAGAAACACAAACAAATGAACACACTTACAGAGTTTCTTAATATTTCGGTGCCACTAGCACCTTGGTCGCAAGAAGTTGTTCTACTTCCTTTTTTGGTGCTATTAAAAAAGTATCCAGGTCTCAATTCAGCATATATTTAAGTGAACTGATTCTGTCATTTTATCTAAGTAGTAAGGCCGTTATGCACGTGAAATTGTAAAAAGTTATGGTGCAAAAAGATATAGCCTCGTAGCAGCATGGATGATGATATAAAGAAAACAAAATGGGAATCATCAACGAAAATCAGGGAAGGTTTCCCGACCCGCACGGCGAGTTAGCAATAGACTCGCCTTCTGGATAGCACTGATTATCCCGGTTGGTAAGCGGGATAGGGAGCGACGACGGAGAACTCCTCTCACGTGGAAGTACGAACAGGGGAAGAGGGAGAGAAAAAAGGATTGTCGCGCCTCCAGCGGAGACGTGTGGCAGTTGGTTTTTCAAGAGCGTGGTGGGTAAGAACGGCTCGAGAGGAGTGGTTTGAGGTTTTGAGGACCAAATTCTCCCAATTCGGCGGTCCTTCCCCCACTCACAGCCCCACCCACTGATGTTTCGCCCTTCTCCTTATACCCCGGGCAGGTTCCCATCGCCCTGACCCCGGCGCCGATCTCCACATCATCCCTTTCGCTTCCCGAAATTTAGTCCCCCACCCCTCCCGCCACACACCCCACCAGCCATCAGCATTTGGAGCACACGCCCGGAGATTACCCACACCACCTACCCAACAGACACCCCCGAACTCCGCAGCCCTCCCGCACTCATGCTCCCTCTCTCGTTCCCCATTCCTCCAGACAGCACTTGCCTCTCCCTCCTCCTCCACATTGCCTTTTTATTCAAGTTTTTCTCGTCTTACGTCGGCCAATAAGTGCGACGACTTCATCCTCGGCTTTTTCAATGAAATTACTCGCATTTTTTTATTTTGGTTTTCTTTTATGCATCTGAACGTTATACTTTTTCGTTCTGTTTTTAGTCAAAATATAAGTTTTCTATCTTTGGAAGGAAAAATAGTACAAATAATTATCTTACTATAATGTATATATAATGATATATAATATATATAATATATAAGATATATAATGATCCAATTAACATTTTGAAAAGTATTTTTAACAAATTTAATACAAAAAACATCTACGTCAAGGTATTTTTAAAGTAACATTTAATGTGATAGCAACTCGTTTAATAACCTATCTTCTATCAATTTTTTTCTTTTAAGAAAAATACACTCATTCGTTCCGGATAATAATACCCACACGGCCCGTCAGCCTAGTTTTAATACATTATTAACTACTAGTAACGAAAGTGTTCCTTAAACATGAGTGTATTTATATTGGGCTCGTTCACTGTCATAACAAAATCTTGCTGAAAATAAACAAAGGAGACATAAGAGTTTAGGAAGGATTTCCAAGAAATAGCAAGGACGGAGTACATGAGGCAAATAATAATGATGGGCAAATGGAAAAGTTTGATTGATTTCAGGGGTTATCTGAAAGGAAAACGGAGTGAGGACCTCCATAAAACCTCTTCTCGGATTGAAGACTTCTGACGACGAAGAAAATGCGCGAACGATATGTCATATTTAAATATTAGGGTCAAAACTATAATAACAATTACAAGGCTAGTTCGAGTTATTTACCACAGCCCGTATGCTACGCCACTTCTTGTGCAACTTAAGGAAAGAAAACGGCCAGCATGCGCCCCAGGGACATATTATTTTAAAAAAATTGAGAAAATTCTGCACAAAACAAGTCAATAATGTGACTGAGTAATTAGTTTGTTCACTAAATATATTTAGTATACTTTTTAGAAAAGTAAACTTTGAACTTCCATCATATGGCGGGAAACGAATACAACGAAGTCAATTAAAAGTCTTAAATACATGCATCAAGTTAATTACGGAGAGGTTACAGCCTATAAACAGTTTTTGCGTCATCACCACTCGGTACATACCCCATGCGTCTTCTCCGTACGACAGCATTTATTATCAATTGAAAATTTCCTGATGATCACCATTGATATTTGAGAAAATCTCACCTTAGGGTTCCAAGGGATTCCATAATTAATCTGAAGCAAACTGGTAATTATCTTAGCATATATTTGGAGTAAGGAGAAAATATGAAAGAATGTTTCCTAAAAATTATCAACGTAAAACTTTCTAGCAGAAAGTAAAACTCAAATATATTAATACTTATTCTAAACAAGGTTTTCATATTTAATTTGAAGATTTCGAATTCTTCGATACAAATCAATATACATGGACGCAACTGAAGTTCAAGACGCCACTCAAATTTCCAATGTAGATCAGGGCGATCTACATTGAAAATTTGATTTTAAAATTTATGGGAAATTATGACTCTTATCCAGACGAATAATATCGGTTACCAAATGATTCTTTTTTAATGGCGGGTTGCAAGAATATATAGTTATGGAATCAATAGTAGGAAGATCCATGAAGTAATAGATCTAAAAAATATTCGCGTTTCAGGAATATATTTTCTATTTTATTTATCAATTATTAATGGCTTCGAATATTTGATCTAATCATCAACCGCTAAATAAATAAATAACCGCCGTTTACGTTTAGCCTATGAATAAATGCTAACGCACATAATAGTTAGTCAGTAAGAGTTAAGAAACTAGTCAACTGTCTCAAAACAACTCTTTTTATCTAGTAATTAAGTCTCCAAGCGGTTCATTGCACATTGGCCATCATGGCTACATATGAAACCCATAACTCCATGCCATAAACCAATGATTGTAACGAATGTATCTGCAACGCTTACTGAGTGGTTGTCATGGCTCATGGGTCCTATAACTTAATAGAATACACACGTGACATTCCTGCAACTGGCCGTAAGTGAGTGAATGAGACTATAATAATTATGGCTAGGCTAGAAAAACCTTCTTACTAATGACCAGTCACTGGAGCGACAAATATGTATTCTATAAAGTTATTAGACCCATAAGTAATGGAAATAATTCAATAACTGTAGCAGAAATATTTGACAGATTTAATGGTTTCATAACTTATGACATGGAGCTATGAGTTCCACAAGTAGCCAAGATGGCGGATGCGCAATGAACCGCTGATGAATTACTATGTGCATTAGTAATTATTCATAGGCTAAACGTTCATAAATCATACCTGATAGTGGAAAATTAGATGGAATATTGGAAGCTATTGACTAATAGTAACTAAGTTATTTAACTAGAAGAAGTTTTCCTGAAATTCGAATATTTTTATGAGATCTATATGTTTTTGGATCTCAGTGGATGGAACTATTGATTCCATCACTAAATGTTCTGGAAACCGGCCGTAAGTACTTAGAGGATTTTGCGTTTCCTAGTAGGTCTACCAGTTTTCAAGGACTTCCAAGGATGGTGGGGGTGGTATCCTTTATTCTCCCCTCCTACCTTGCACCTCTAACCATTCGCTACCCTATACCTCCAAACACAGCCTCCAGAACAGCCGCCAGCCTTAACCCTACGCCTCGCACTTCCCTACCCACCAACCCTGCGCCACCGCTCGCCATCCTCTTCTCCCCATTCCTCCGAGCACCATTCGCTTCCCATCCCTCCCCACAAAAACCAGCCATTTCGCCATATCTTCCAGACGCAGGCTTCCTTCTTTAACCCTCTCTCCCTCTCGCAGCGAGCCCGCAATCTCATTCCTTTATCTGCCGCCTTTTCGACTTCTCCGCAGAGCAATACAGCAGCCTTTCCCCCCCAAACCGACTTCTCTCTCTTACTTGAGAACACCCACACTATGAGTCTCCATCCCTCCTTTTCCCTCTCCCTCACACAACCGGAATCTCAATTCGACACAAGCAGGTGACACTTCTTCCCTCTCTGCCTCCCACATTCGCCCACCTACGCCTCTCCATCTGCCGTACTCCTCCTCCTCATACGGCCACAGCGCCCTCGCAGCCAGCGGGAAGGAAGAAAAGACGCTTCGGAGGAGAGGGGGGAGAAAAAAGAACTCGCCCCCACAAGCCTATATCCCACAGCGTATGCGTTTTGGCTCGGGGAAGGAGTTGCTTCTGAAAATTGCTTTCTTGAGTCGGAGCTTCCTCTCTTCTGTCGTCTTCCCCTTCTCAATGCTCAACTCGTCCACAATTCTCCACACCCCTGAGCAAAACCGCTCTTCCGCTGTAACATTACCGAAACTTAGTTTGGTACTTATACTAAGGTAAGTAATTATGATTTGATAGAAATGTTCTAATTGTGTTTTTGTTTATATTTATGTGTTTGATTACATTTTAGGTTTTAAATCTATTTTCCTTTATCTTTTGTTAAAATCTGTTTTCTGACTAGCATACCGATATTTATGACATATTTTTTAAAATCTGTTTTGATTTTTGTATGAACATTTGATTGGCAATCCGGTGGACACTATAAAAAGAACACCTGTTGACAAGCCATAGGCGTAGCAGAAATTTATCTGTTTCATATTTTAAGAAGAACACATACTATATTGAATAAAATCTAAGACAAATATTGCATTGAATTGTTACAAATTGAACATATATTGTATTGCATTGTAAAAATTGTATTGAACAAAAATGCTTAACTCCTTAACGGCAACTTACTTTCTTTGAGTCGTACCTACCGTAACTATCCATATTTTTTCCGCTTTAAGCACTGTCTTAAAGGCAAGGTTAATACTTTCCACAGGGTAGGCATAGATTAAATAATTAAATATTATACATATTAAAGTATTAAGTATATTAAGGCACAATCTTAAATAGTACGAACAGTTGAGGTCCTTTAAAATTCTAGTTACTTCGAACCAATTACAATAAGGTGCACACAGAAACATACAATCACTAGACTAGTAGCTTGGAAATTAAGGATGATCATTAACCGCTGGTGAGGTCTCATTGCAGAGATCTGGAGCTTTCCTCTCTCTATCTCTACCGCTCATTTCTCTACTCGCCACTACCAATGCATTGAATTCTCTCTTGTTAACCGCGCTTTTTTCGAGTTTTAAATCTCATACCTATCAATTTCCTTCTCCATAATTCTAAAGTCTGAGTCTAGATTTATTCCTGAATCATGAGAGCATAGGTTCTAAATATGAATCTGGCAGAAAAATTCATTAACGAATTACTCGCTTAAGAAATTTTAGTTGAAAACGGATGACTTGACTGACAGAACCCTGGAGGGAAATAGGTGAATGTCAGGGCATTTGCAGGGAGAAAATTGTGCGAGAAGAAGAGACGATCAACCACTTCCGAAAAAAACTACAGGGAACAAGTGCTTTCCCAAATCCTAGCTTTACTCAATTTGCCTATCTCTCCCCAATTCACTGTCCAACTTATCTGCAATTGTATTTTCGCACACACTACCTTCTCTCAGTTCTTCCTACCCACTCCTCTGCCGTGTCGCTTAGTTACATTAGTTTCACAACCATGTCTCCCTGTTTCACGTCACAGTTATTAAATTTTTTTCTGTTCAGGTGCTAGAGAACGAGGTAATTCCTCAATGAAGAGGGGTAGATACGAGGCAGTCAAAACAAATATACAGCCTTGGTAGTAAATGACGAGCAAACAGTAATTTGTAAGACTTTTGTGAGAATGATAATATTCCAAAAAATGCTTTTCCAGCCTTAAGTAATCTCTATTTCTTCTTATTTGGCCATATCCTTTCGGTTTTATTTTTCCCCACTACTCTAATCTACCGCAGTATTTACCTCGGACATTCTGCAAAATTATCTTTTTCCAATTGTTTTTCTTCGTGTTTTAATAACTATTCCATTAGATTCCCAAAAAAAATTTCGCAATAGAAAAATTGAAATAAAATGCCACACTCTTGAACATTACCAACAACTGAGTTCCAATGTAGTTACTTCGATAAAAATATGGGATAAAAGGATAATCGTATAAGACCGAAGCTGGTGCCATAATATGAGATGTCAGATAAGGCTAAGGAAGATTCTCTAATGAAGCGCTGTCACAGTAAGTTGGATAAGAGGAAAGGAGGATGAGAGACTTCTGCTAGCATTATAACACCATATTACGGGATAAATAAGGCGTCGACTTACAGAGTAAAACAGTTGGAAAGGACCTGACATTCCAAGTAAAGGCTGTTAAAAAGGATTCTTGACAGTTTTGTATCAAATAGTGCAGAAACCTGGACAATTAGAAAAGAAAAAGGGAGGGAATGGTTCGATAGAAGGCGTATCCATGAAGGGTGACTAGAGGGAAAATCTGTAAAAAGTAATTTGAAGGAATTCCGGCAACAGTACGAACTAGATCTTAACCTCCTATTGACTGCGCAGTTATGAGCCTGCTCTTTAGCTTTAGGCAACCCGTGTGTTAATTTTCTTGTTCATTATTTTAAATACCTGCGGTTCTATTCATAATATCCTGTCCCAAAACCTTAAAATTCGCATATGGCATTGGGATATGTCTATCCTTCACAGTTCTACCTCCTATACAATAAATATCTTCAGATGACACGAAGATGTAGATCTTCAGACCTGAAGATGACACGAAGTGTCGAAACCCGGGTCGTGTTATTAAACCTATAGTGGATTATACAAAGTTTTATTTAAATTACTATGATTTACATCTACAAAGTCAAGCCTGGAACCATTTCCTTTGTGAAATATCTTCAGCCTCGACTATTTATTCAAGTTTGACCAATCAGGTTCAATGCCTTTTAACCTGATGTTTCCGAGTCTAAGATTAATTTCTGGGTTCATCTATGGCTTCCTGAATGTCTCTTCACGTCGCATATTATCCTGCAAAACATAGATATGTTGTTTGGATGTTTTTTCCGTCAAGAGACCAACTTTACGCGACTAATAAAGGTAAAATATTCTGGGAATATTTAGTTGACGGTTTCGGTGGTGAAATGTAATTGTAGGCAGGAAAAAGATACATTAAGCTAGTATATGCGGGAATATTCATTGCGAACGGATTCAGAATCCGGTTTCATCACTTGAACGAGAAATTGCTTGGGTAAGATGGATAGAGATAGAGCGATTCATGTCTCACTTCCTCCTCCGAAGGTATGGATTTATATCCTGAAGGTGACAGAAATTATAAGTGTAATCCTGATCCCCGGGATGACAAGTTTTAATGCTGCACATACACCCCTGAGATTAGAACGTTAAACTGTATATCCTAGGAGCATTTACATAAAGAAGCGACAGTGGTTTTTCTATTATTTCCTTAAAAAATCCCGAACTCTTCCTATGACTTAAGCTCCGTTGAAACGGTCAATGGTGTCAACTGTCGGTCGCTTCTACAAAAAACAGCAGATATATTATTGCCCTTCAATTTTAAAGCGACAAATTAGAGAAAATGTCAATATACTGATTCGCACCAACAGACATAAGCCCAAATATTCTTCTGGAGTATGTTTTTTTTAACCAGGGTCGGCACAAAGTCTCTTCTTATATAAATATTTTTAGACCACTAGTAAGGTTTTTAGGCCACTAGTAAGTTCTCAAAGAGGCAATGGTAACGCCCTTGATCCATTAATATTCTGCTAGTTATTTACCTTCTTGTAAAAGATTTTTTTGTCTCTTTTTACACGATCCAATTATAATGAAGCATTATAACTTTCCTACGCGAACTGGTTAGAATATATTAAATGAGGATCAGATAATTAAATAGAATTTGATGACATACTGGAATGCAAATTGTTGTGCAACAAAGGAGATGGATGCAATTATACGATACATTTTAGCTGAAAGATCCCGATCCGTCCGAGGATATCTGCAATTTTATAGTTGCGAATGGGATGAGTACTACAGTGCTGTGATTAAATTCCAAGAATCACTAATCCATTAAGGAGTCATTAAAGTCCATTAAAGTCAAAGAATCCATCCACTTAGAACTCTTGGTAAATCATACGGAATTTATGCCTAATTGCAATATTGAAGGCAGGTGGTTAAGTTAGGCTGCCTAAGAGAATGAGAATCGATTCATAAAATATCCACTCGTTACCATTATAAAATATAAAGAGAAGAGTAGGAATTTATGTTCATCTGTTTGATTTGGTGAGAAAAAGTCACACATTCGGGCAAAAGGGGAAGAGGATTGTAGGGGAAGAGGATGAGTAAAGTCTTGCCAGGTGATCGCATGCGAAATATGCGATGTTTCTCGTTAAGGAGCTAATCTTGGAATTTGAAACTAAGATTCTCTGATTTTTAACTAAATTATCACTAAATAAGGATGTATATTTAACATGTAAAGCCATAAATATACATATAGCACTACTGAATTGGAATAATGTAATTTGTTTTAGTTTATTAATTGATCGAAATATATATACAAAAATAGGAATATTTGGTTATTGATGTATATAACTCACATCAACGGTTCGCCAAATTATATTGGCAACACAAATAAAGAGAGACACAGCCAGGTAATTATACAAATATTAGTAAAAAATTTAAAATTCAACAATTTACCAACCACTGCGCTTAATATTGAACAATTATAAAGTGAATAAAAACTCTAAGTTGTTATTGTCCAGTAATAACCTCAATGGTTCGATTTATGTATAAATTTGGTATGATTTATGTATGGTTCGGATATAAATTCGTACTTATATTTGTATAATTAACAAAATTAACTACCTGCACAAGGCTGGCTTATTTTTGGCGAAACATTGGCTGTGATTTAAATACATCCAATGACCAAATATTCCATAATCTTATAATTATCTATATCATATTGGCCGAGGTAATAATTTATGTCTAATTATCAAGCTGCTCCATAGGTATGTGATATTGTGTGTTAGGACACCAGTCTTGGAAGTGGAAGGTATAGCAAAAAGGAGTGGGTGTGGAGCAACGAGGCAAATTGCATGACAGCGACACCTCTTATGCTAGTGTCACACTATTACATAGTTACCTCCAGTGGTGGTCCATTTTGTAAAAACATTTTGATTCCGACAGACATCATTGAGTGAAGAATTAAGTTTTAAATTTAAAATTCAAATTATAGTTAGTGTTAAAGCGACCTTAATAATATTTTCTACATCACATTTAACAGAAAAAAATACATTTATGTCACCGACACTATCAAGTATCCTTTTGCATCTTTAAAAATGACTTCCATTTCTTTGAAATAATAGTTTTCGAGAACATTTTGATGTCTATATGCACTAAGCAAATCAAATGATGTAAAACCCAATTCCAAAGTAAGAAATACACAGCTAGCAGAGAAAGTATTAACAGGTTTCTCAGTACAGCGTATAGTCTAATACATCTACAAATATACACTCTGATCGTCCAGTGTCATTACATTAAGCGAAACAGTTATAACCGGATATTTAATAGAGTGGGACTTCGTGATCCTAGATCCAAATCTCAGTAAGAACCAATATTATTGGTTTCAATGGTAAACTATTTACATTAATTATCAATACGCCAAATTTACTTCTCAAACTCCGTATATATATATATATATATATATATATATATATATATATATATATATATATATATATATATATATATATATATATATATATATATATATATATCCACTTGGCGAAAAACACTTGTAGTGCACAGATATAAAAAAAGGTCACAGGCGTGACTAGCAGTTACATATAGAGCACAAAAAAAGGTAAAACTCACAGAAATTTTGATATATTTCGGCGGACACAACCGCCTTCGTCAGAATGTTAGAAGGTACTTTGACTACCTTCTAACATTCTGACGAAGGCGGTTGTGTCCGCCGAAATATATCAAAATTTCTGTGAGTTTTACCTTTTTTTGTGCTCTATATGTAACTGCTAGTCACGCCTGTGACCTTTTATATATATATATATATATATATATATATATATATATAAATTATAAATATTATGTCTCATTATAAAACATGCATATTCTATTTACAACACATGCAAATTGAGGAATGAGACAAAAAATCACATGAATCATTTATAAAACGAAAGGTTCTAAACACCAGGTGATTCCCGATAGAATCACAGAAATGCCGCATGCTCTACTTCAACAAAAACTCAATAGGCAAGGATTCACTTGTATGCTGCATAACATCGCTTACGTTTTGATATAAAACACTTATCGGATTTCCATTCGCAGTTTCAAAACCAGCCTTTGAGCAGATCGCTGAGCGCTTACACTTACTATATAGTTTCGCCGGTAGCTACGTAGATTCTCCACAAATGGAGGTATCTTCTCCATTCACTCAGTATTTCTCCCCTGCGGCATTCGATACTGAGCGGCGAAATGGCCTGAACCCATCCAAGTCGAGCCATTATACTTGTAACATTTTCGTCTCGCCTATATATTCTTCTACATGACTATATCGCTCTGTCCCCGTGGAATTCAGCTTTTACGTCGAGCCTCAGCGTCGTGTTCTATTTTCCTTAACTTCATTCTTCGCGGATAGTCATCTCGAGAGAAAAGATCGAATGGGAGGAGCATAGTTTGAGCACAGCGCTCCTCGCTCCGCATTGCAATCAACGGCTTTCATCCGGTGTTGATTCAGAAAGAGACCCGAGTTGATAGCTTCCATTTTTCGTATCTTCTCTGTCCTATGCAGCGAAAAAAACTGTCCATCTTCAAAGGAGTCATGGTAACAAAAGAGCGCTACATTGGCTAGACGAATTTTGCATTAACCTTTCCTTTTTTTTCCATATCGGTTATTCTTCCTTCAGGAAAAAGCCATTCGAAGGCGGCACACGGACATTCTGTGAAAGCTTCCTCAATGATTTTTACGTGTCTTGGAGTATTATTCAGTCTCTTCAGGAAGCAAAAAGTCATAAATATTATTAGATACAATTCAGTGTATTTTTAGTAATAAACTCCACCAAACGAGAGACGGAATTGAATAATTAGAAATAGTAGTGTAAAACATGTGGTCATAGAATATGGCCATTGTATTCTATAACCAAGGTACTACAAAGACCTCAAAGACCTAAACATCATTTTAGGTGGCTCAAGATTTTTACATCTTTTCAGTTAGAATATTGCTATTTAACTACGAGAGTATTACATTAGGGTATTCGGGCACCCACTTCGACCTATGTTTCATGTATCATAAAAAGAGTTGAACATAAAAAAGGAATAAATAATCCTAATTTCGCTCTGGATAAAGATCTACTTTCATTTATACATTTACTTAAAACTATCTATATATATATATATATATATATATATATATATTTTTTATAATTATATATAAACAGTTTGTCAGAGGAAGGCAGACGATAAACACAGAGAAACAAAAAATGAACTCACTTACAAAGCCCCCCGCTGTCCTTCTCTCACCTTTAGACGCCCCCCCAACCTCTCCACCCTCTTTAAAATTACTAAACCTCTTTCCAAATCAATCTCCCGCACTACTAAATCCCTTCCGACGCCTTGCAATCGCCCACGTTGCAAAACTTGTGGCATCCTTCTCACCCAGCCTCTGCCTGATAAATTCCTTGCCGCTCATCTTCCTTCCGTCCCCTCACTCTCTTGCGTCTCCCATAATGTAGTTTATATCCTCCTTTGCCAATTATGCCCTAGTTTTTTACATCGGCTTGACTACCACTCCTCTTAACATCCGCATGAATGGCCACCGCTCCAGTTGCAACGAACCACCTTCTATTTCTGTTTCCCTCCCTGTCGCCACCCACGTTTCTTCCCACAACTCCACCTTTAATAATACTTTTAAGGTTGGCATTCTCGCCTCCCTTCCCCCTTCCTCCTCCCCACTCCAAATCAAAGATCTTGAGTCCTCTTGCATTTATTTTTTCCAGGCTTTCTCTCCGCCAGGACTCAATAAATCCCACTGACTTCTTCATTCACTTCTGCCCATACTACTTCTTCCTTTCGAATTTCTTCCACTTCCCGCTTCCCGCCCCCACCTTTCCTCTCCCTCCCCCTCCTCCCCTTCCCCTGTCCCTCCCCTCCCTCCCTTCCTTCCACCTCAGTCCTCCCTTCCTTCTCACTCTTCTTCGCTCTTGCGACCAAGGTGCTAGTGGCACCGAAATATTAAGAAACTTTGTAAGTGAGTTCATTTTTTGTTTCTCTGTGTTTATCGTTTGCCTTCCTCTGGCAAACTTTTTATATATTCGTATTTTATATGAGTGATCCTAAGTGCAATTTTATATATATATATATATATATATATATATATATAGTAACAGAATATATATATGTATATATATTCTGTTACTTTGTTGCTTCTAACTCCCCGCGCCTTCCCAGCTCTAGGCGCCTATCATCATTACTTTGTATCAACCTTCCCCCTGCCCCATCAGCCAGGCCCAGCATTATTAACCTTCCCAGTCCCCCCTCTCCTACCACCATTGGAGCAGTGCATTCTCTCTGTGACTGAGGAAGGGCTAACACCCGAAACGTTTCTAAGTAAGACTTTCTTTTTACTCTCGTCTTTTTACCCCCCTGTAAGTTTCCTCTATAATTGTGTGTGTGTATATATATATATATATATATATATATATATATAATAAAAAAAGAGTTAAACTATTATGCTCGTAATGAAAATGTTTACAGTGTGTTTACCTACGCGTATAAGAAGTTATGTATAATTACAGATATTTTTATGCACATTTTTTACACATGTATAGAGGCCTATCAAATTAAAGAAACATGGCTGCCACGGGAAACGTATCACAGCCAAATGGTGGAAGATATTACATTCAAAAATTACCTACAATCCAATTTGACCATTGGACTCAAGTAGTACACCGTTAGTTGAATCAAATAAGTCAGCCAAACCTCTTATTTAAGGCACTGGTGCAAGATGGCATGCAAACTGTATAATAATCATTGGGATTGCAATTTAGCATCTAATAATATTTTGATCAATGCGATATCAATCAATTATTCTATCTTCAAAGTCAGCTATCAAATACAGTTGTTTTCATGAGATTTAAACGGAAATAATTTTGTCAAAAAGTAGGGTGGTTCTGTAATCGAATTATCTCCTCAAAAAACTAATATAAGAAAATGTTCAACCTACAATGTGTCATTACACTCGTATTTAAACTTTATGCACTTTTGTTTCCAGCAAGTTAACATTGTTCAGTTTCGGGCTTAGGCTGGCTTAATTTATCAGCAATATGCACCTTTCGATGTAAATATACCTATGACGAGAGGCTCTGCAATTCGGATATAAAAACTATATCAAGTTTTAGCAAGTCGCTTGCAGAAGCGGATTCCAGCTAGTGTAAACATCAACCAATCTAGCTCTGATTCAACTTGTGAAATACTTTTGGTCAAAATAAAATCTTCCGCAACCTCTTGCAGAAGAAATTTGCGGAAGTAACTTGCCGCTGTACGCCAATCTTCAGAACACCGAGTAAAATTATACTAAAATTTACTTTACGTTCACGATGAACGATGAAACTTTAACTATTTTCTCGTTTTTATTATTCACTGACCAGGTTTCAACACAGAGATTCATTATCTAGGTTCGTTAGTTCCGTTATCATGGCCTGTATTGAAACCTGGTCAGTGAATGATAAAAAAGTGCAAAAATAGTTAAAGTTATATTGTTCATCATGAACACAACAAATTATCACCAAATGACGCTTGGCGTTATTTCTTATAAATTTAATTTACGTTAATACCATAAGTGTGATAATTAACTTGTTTCTGAACTTACCTTATTGATGATACTATTCCTTCATATCCAATAACAGCAAGATTTCCATTTTCATTTTGTCCAAGGATTTTTTACAAAAAGCATTATTTACAACGCTATTTAGGTTAATTGTCATTGGCTAATACAATATTTTTCCTAAAATCCCTCATTGAAATTTCTCTCCGAAAAATACGTAAAGCTGAGAGATAACAGGGAGCCAAAATCAAAAACTCGCCCACCAGGCTAATCGGGTAGCTGATCTCATTAAATACCACGAAGACCACAAGAGCGCTACCACCAACAAAGAGGCCTCATTTCACCGGATATGATTCATCACAGGATGTGGGGGGGATCAAATGGGAAAGTTGCCGGAAGGAATCTAAGGGAATTTTTTTTGGGATTGAGGGGTGGAAATAGGGGAAGGAATACGCAACCAGACCTGCGAAAGGAAGCACGAACATATAACATATTCCCATAGAAAGTGAAAGGAACCTTGGACTAGGATCGCACTGAGTTTGGGTGAGGAGAAAAGCTAAAAGAGAAGCATCGGGCATAATGGGTCGGAATTACAGCATGAAGGCGAAACTGTAATTTTACACATGCAATTTTAAGTACCACATCAAAACATGAGTCACAGCATTAAAGAAACTAGGTTTTGTTAAGTGTATTATAGGAAGGTCCTCGGATGAAAAAGTAAAGGGAGATACTACTTCGCTCTGGTTAGGCCACACCTTGAACACGCCGCGAGGGTTAGGGACCCTGGTTAAGAAGGTTTAAACAAAAAGAAATTCATAAAATACAAAGGAAAGAGTACGCTTCGCGTCTCACAGCTTTCAGAGGGATAATGGTGGGAGCCCATAGAGACTTGGATGCTTCAGGCAAGGCTTAGCTTGTTTGAGAAATTCAGAACTGGTGTGCTTCAGAGTGATACAGAGAATTTTATCATGACGCCTCAACTCATCTCTAGGACTGATAACAGCGATTAAATGACAGATGTACATTGCCAAAGAGATAAGTACAAAAACTCTTTCTTTCCGCGAACAATGAGCGACCACAATGAAAACTGAGCTTCACTAATTACACTCCTATAATACACATCACCGTTTTACCTCCAAAAACGTAATCCCTTACACCTTTACACGGCTGGTGACCTAACCCCCCTGACACACGCCCATGCAGCGGCTGGAAGGATAATATGTAGATATAGATAACTTAGTAGGTGGAAAAGTACTTTCTTATCAGTAAAAAAGTTTCCATTTCTGTCATCGCTATGCTCAAATCTGTGTCAATACGAATTCCTGCATTGTGAGGGACAAATACTGCATGAGGGCACAAAAGGATGGGTTTGAACATAGAGGGAAACTCTAGGTAGGAGGCATTAAATAATAAAGGGATAAAGCGACAATGAATTTGATACTTTTAGGCGTAGCTTTGGAGCATCTAACCCATATTCTTTCATCTCCCAATCATTTGTAAACTTATCATTCCTTATTTGCCACAAATACTTCTCAAGCACTTCATTCCCACTGCTTTTAGCCACCCGTCACGTTTACACTGCCGTATTGATGTTTTCCCGGTATGGTTGCCCGTCAGCAAGCATATGCACCGCACATTTTCAAAAAACTTTGAACATAAATAATACGCCACAATATTAAAAACCATGAAGCTGGAAATAATGTGATTCAATAGAAACCAGAGGAAGAACGTGTAAATTGAATACCTTGTTCATGCAAAATCCGTAAACGGCTAAAAAAAACTGCTAAGGAATAAGCGGGAAATGACGCTGATGCTCAACCCTCATTGTTCATCGGGCCGATATATTAGTATTTACATCTCGGAAGAAAAACGGCGGGCCGATATATCGACTCATGTACAAATATTTTTCAAATTTAGTACACTAATGTAATTGCAATTACTTTTATACTCTACATCAATACTTGGGTAGGACAAATTGATTCTGTCACAGCAGAAATGTAACGCATTGAAGGAGGCGTGGCAGGTATCGAAAAGTATATATGGAAATGATCAGCATCACTTTTTGAGTCAATTATCTATGCCCGTCTGTCTACTTGCCCATCTGTCTGTCCGTCTATCAGTCTTTCGCACGATAACTGCCGTAAAAAAATGAGATATCGAGATGAAATTTGAGTAATAAGCCACCAGTAACCGACAGACAGCACAGTTCTCAAATGGGTCGGATCAAACCAAACCCATATTTTTTAAACAAAATGAATAGTGGTGTAGGGTATTACATATAATTTTAGATAATATACATTGGATAATTTCTTTTCTAGTTTGACATTGAAAAGGTCTTTTAAGATTAAAACCTAATTCATTTCATACACAATAAATAAAACCGTATATGGATGTTTTAAACAACAACCTCAAACTTTAACTAGAGCGCGGAAAAAAAGTCTTTTGACTTTTTGTAGAAGTGGGACTTATGTGGTTTTAAATACAAATAATCACCAATTTCATTAAATAAAACATTTTTAATGATTTGTTTAGAGACTTTTTGGGAATTTTTCTGATAAAACAGACTTTTCCGGGCTTTTTTATTGAAACACCCATGCCTTAAGTTTGGCTGTTGTGATTACTTTTGTTCAACTGGTTATTGGAAACATCTGTATTTTTCATGTGGTATAGGTACTACGGGGCAGAGATGTACTGCAAATGTAAGCTCCTGACAACTGTTAATGCGAAATTTTACTAATAGCCCCGAAAATTGCAATGATTTCTTTCCATTCCTCCACCGTTCATGAAAGAATCACTCTCACTCAGTGCTTCAACCCGAAGGTTGGTTTGGATAGGTGAGGGTAAAGCTCACCCCCGACTAAGCCATACGCGTGTGAATTTCGCATATTCAGGGTAGGGGGGCCAGTTCCTATCCCTGGGCCACCTCGCACCTGGGGTTTTGGTTGAAACAATCAAACACCTTGAATCTTCCATCCTGAGCCTAAGTGATTCAGTGTCGTCAATTATGAATGTAAAGAAGAAAGTTGAAAGTAAAGGGCGAACAAGCCGTAAGTGTTTATACAAAATTATGTAATGTTTTGAGTAAAGACGAAGGCTTCAAGTTGATGAGTGATGTAGCTCAGAATTTCAATGGAGAGTTCTACGGGCAGGCATCTAACACCTTCCAAAAACTCTCTGTAAATGAAGTGGCTACGCTGAGGTATGCTCCTATGACAACCTGTGAAGTTGAGCGATCATTTTCGATGTACAAACTTATTTTGAGGGATCGTCGCTCAACGTTCACAATGGAAAACATGGAAAATATCTTGTCTTCCACTTATTTATGACGCGATGTTGAGGCAATGATACTTAAAAAGAATTAAAGGAGGTAAATATTTTTCCTATATTTTAAATGATGCAATAAAAAATTAAAATTTGTTATCTAAAACAAATATTTTAGATTTAATTTTCCCTTTCCAAAATAAAGATAGATATTTATCAGCCATAAAAATAACAGAGATTAACATTTTTCTTCCACAATTGCTGGTCATTAAACGGTATTATTCAGAATTTTAATAAATATTTTGTAAATTGTAGTTTTTCCTTTCTTGAAGTCCATATAACAACTTAAAACCCATGCATTCACATCTCTCAGCTTATTTCTCCAATAATTAAGTTAAATTTAACAACTTTCTTACGAAAATAGCTCCGACTTTTGAGAGACTTTTTGAAAAAATATTGGCGACTTTTTAGGCGACTTTTTTTTGCAAAATTGAGGACTTTTTTCCCGCGCTCTACTTATTACATATTTATTTCCAAAATGATACATTTCATTATATTACCGTCCGCACTTTTTGCTAGTTCCGCTGACAGGAGTAAGCTCAAAGAGGGTAAAGAAATAGGAGGTGGCGAAAACGGAGACGTGGACGCCAGATCTGAGAATCCTGTGAGGGCTTGAGTTTCGAAACATAGATTGCGATCACATCCGGCGGAAAATACGATAAACTGATGGATGAAATGCGATTTGGGATCGAGAACCGAAGAAGACGAGGCCCAAAAATCATCGCACTGCATCCGGATGTAATCGAAAATCATGGCATCATCACATTAAAAGGATCGTAAAAGCGACGCGGATTGAACCCGGAAGACACACTACTATACAAGGGATGGTGGCGAAGAGAAACACCGTCTATGAAAGTTTTTTTCTTTCGCTGGAAATGAAGGCGGAAGGAAATGATAACAGCTGGATTGCCTTATGGTGATGGGCCAGATACGGTGAGTTTCCCTCAACATCCAAGAAGGGGATTCTTTAGGTCCTTATTCTCTTTCTATGATCGGAAGCGAAAGGATTGGAATCGGTTTTTGAGAACTTTTCAGATTGTTGTTGTTTCGTGATGCGTAATAAGTTTTTCGACGCAATGGTCATGGAGATCATTCTGCGTTCCAGGGTTACAAAATAAAGATTTATACCACCTGCTTCACGGTAAAGCCATCCGCTTCAAGTTTATCTTTTTTCTTAAGTGTTTAAAGTTATACATTAAAAAAGGGTGCATCTTTAGGGAAATGGCATTATTTATTCAAATGCATTTTGGAAAAATTATTCCTCAGGGGAAAGCTTAAGACACGCAGCTACCATGCGTAGATAATTCTCGCAGTATTGATCAACCAATTATACTCTCCTGCCAGGTTACAGAAATTGCAATGTTGATACTTGATTCTGAGATCCACGTTCATTTTGCACAAGTCTTATAGTTTTTTCCTGACAAATATGCTAAAAGAGAGGCAACAAATCAATAGATCGAGATAAATGAACCTGGTAACTACAGTCTCCGTAGTTACTTGCCATAATTTCAAAAGTAATAAGGCCAGGAATCATTAATGTTTATTGAAAAAAATAGCAATTTTCACCCAAAATATTCCAGTAATTTTCAAGGTACATTATTTCAAAATTTTGGCATGTTAAATATACCAATTATTGTTCTGGAAGAGACAGATGACAAACTTAACGAAGGGGTTCGGCTTGGTATAACGTTGGTCAGACAATGACACTACCCAGCGCTGCGATGTTCGTATCCAGTACTTACATTAAAAATAATTTTACTGCACTATTTTTCAAGGAAACATAAGAAAAGAAAAAATCATAAAAAATAAGAAAAGTTTAGTTTAAAAATCTTTAGATAATTAGTACCTGAAGCAATCTCTACCACCCATGCTGAAAAGAATTTTATGTAATTTTCAATACGAATGCTTGGAAAGTAGTTTTGAATAATAGAAAGTATTCTTTTCAATATGGATATACTGATCTTAAGCTCCTTGCAATAATTTTCTTTAATATTACGAACCTAGCAATATGAATTAAGAAGGAGATATAGCTGTAACGGTATCAAAAATAATAGCAATCATTTGATCATGATCCTGAATGTAGACCAATGCAGTTTAACTACGGTCTTTCACTGAAAGAATATCATGGACTTCGTAGATTTCACTGTAAAGGGAACAGAGGAATTTATGTCACTGAAATGGTGGCTGTCTCTTGATTAAGGTGTATATTCTTGAAATGTCTCCAAATGGTTATTCCCCAACCGTAGACATCGTTCCGCCTTGTATATGGGTTAAGTGCTGACCAGTTTCAAGAATTTCGCTCGTATAGTGACAGAGAAAAGAGGCGGAAGAGATAAATGACAGCACGTCTCTAAAGGAGTGACCATTTTTCATCGCTCATCCTTAAAGGGAGAGAGGTCATATGAAGGGAATCCAGACTACATTAGCCAACCAGTGAGATTCCGACGGATTTATACAGTGAGACGATGGAGGAAAGAGATTTCCCATTCGCCGAACCACAATCCCTTGCTTCTTCTCATCTCAATTTTCTTCACCCGGCAT
Organism: Ceriagrion tenellum; assembly: GCA_963169105.1. Taxonomy (NCBI): domain Eukaryota; kingdom Metazoa; phylum Arthropoda; class Insecta; order Odonata; family Coenagrionidae; genus Ceriagrion; species Ceriagrion tenellum. The sequence continues at coordinate 56,843,718 of OY720641.1, forward strand.
TTCACCCACGCTTCGCCCTCTTACCGTTGTCATGGATTCTCGAAATTGGACAGCGAATGGATCCGCAGGGGATTGTGGGGGATGTAAGGGCGGGTGAGGACTAGGAGTGCGAGGAACTAAGTTGGGGATGGAAAAGATTCTCGACTTCCTCTCTTTCATCCCTAAGCCTCCTCTATTGATTTCTTCTGAGGAGAAGCATATCATGTCTTTTCAGTGGAATGAGACAAAGCTATTTCTTCCAATAGTCATAAATGATTCATAATAAATAGGGTTATTCGGCTGTTGCTGACAATTTTTAATTATATTCAAATCTGTTCAATCATGGTGCATATGATGCCTAATCTTTTAGATATTTAACCATTTGAAAATGAACATTACAGTTAGATGAAATCATGTAATACGTGAATATTGGAGTTCAAATAAAAGTACATTACTTATTTGATGTTATATTAAAATGTTATATAATAATGTTTATAGTCAGGAAAACTGACATTTTCTGTTATAGAAAACAATATTGAACACATGAAAACTTCATTACGGGATCTGAAATTGTTAAATTAACGACTGATGTGAGTGCGTTACGTAGGTGACCAAAGAGAAATTAAGTCCTGATTGAATTAAATATACTCCACATAAACTTCATCGAGACGATCAGATATGTCAGTACAGACTTAGTAGTTAAGCAAATTAACCAGTGAAAATCATTTGGGCTCGTTTTACGGTTAGGAAAAAGGAAGCAGTGCATAAAAAGCCTTCATTGGATGAGACGGGGATCAAGCATTCCTCACTTCTGCCGAACATACAGAGAAGTTAAAGACTGCATTTAAGTAAGTAATGGGTAGATAATGTAAATTTTAGGAAAATATAATGACATCCAAATGAAATTCTCTTGATGAATAAACACTTTCTATTTTCCTGATCTTATTACTACAGACTATAGTTTTGGCAATTATTTGTCACTACCAAAGAAAAGTACTCGCGTTCACTGTTATTAAATACTCCTAAACTGTTGGTTGCACATAAATAAACCATATAGCTTAAAAAATTAGTATTCAGAACAACAAATTCCGGGAGAAATATATTTTTACGTCTCCACTGGGACATAATTGACTCTAAGTTGTTTCTTCTGCTCAGTTCCCTCGTCAATTATGATTTGAAATAACCAGCATTACAATTAAGATTAAGGGCGCAGTTCTTGAACCAGCATTCCCTTTATTCAACGTGTACGTAAGGTCACCAAACTAATAATCAGGAAATAATCAACTTCGTGGATCAGGAGGCCGATTGGTTTTACTCAAGTTAGTTATATCATGCGCAAATAACAATATTTTTGCACTTCTTGGGTGATTCAGAATTGTTTGCCTCGCTCATCCTGCTTGATTGTGATAATTATTTCTCATGAAATGTGAACTGGAGGAGTAGCATACGATTCCTCAAAGATACTGAGTAATAATTGGCTCATTTTACATACTAAATTTACCACAAAATATCCCCCAGAATGCCATGAACCGAAAGAAAGTCAGGATAAGCAAGAAAAATAAAGATGTATGCTGAGCCGATAATGATATAGGTATTAAATGTTTCAAAAGAAACCTCAGTGCACTACTGTGTGAGAATATTTGTAGTGCTTTGAATATAATTCTGTGAAAAATTAGTATGTGTATATTGACGTTCAATTCCGTACAAAAATAAATTAAATATCAGATTTAGAAGTTTGTCATGTCATTAATACATTGATAAGGTAATAGGCATGCCAACAGAAAAGCTCTGAGAAAGTGTTAAAAAATGACATTTTGAAATTAATATAACTAATAATAATAAAAAATAAATATTCATGGTGAGATGCCACAATTTCTTCATTCGTTTGTGAATAGTATCATGCTATCTTTTTTTCCTTCATCTCTTCATCGCTTAGGATTGATACTAACCGACATAGAGGGAGCCCCAAGGAGTCAATGCATTCAAATGTTCGACTCTAGATTTAAATTACAAATACCTTAAAGATGAGGTTTTTTTTACAAGAAAAAGCGTTACCGACAACATTAGAAGTGAAAGTATATTCTGAAATTAAGAAGTTAAAGAAAATCCTTCTAATTATGCCCGTTGCTCTTTTACCGTAAATGAAGCGCTATTATATAGCGAGACGAAGAGCGCGCAGTTTCTTCTTCAACCGCCAATAATAATGGTGAAATATCAGTGATTTTTAATGAATAAATGTAAAAAATAACAAATTCTTAAATATTTATTAAATAGAAGTATTAAATACTCACGGGGAAATTTATATAAGTACGGAATTTAAAATAATAAAGGAAGAATGGTAATATATTAGTGAGAACACCATCAAGGTGGGTAAACATAAGTCTGAGCAGCTAAAGTCAACAATGAAAACCAGAAAAGTGAAAAGAAATATCCTCGTTTGTCGTTGAGGCAAAATGAGAAGCTAGCGATGTGGCACGGTGAAGCTCCATAGCGCCGGATGTGAGAACCTCGAGATATGCATTATATACGGCTTGCCTACCCCAAAGGGTAACCACAAGACGTGGCTGGGATTATGAATATACTTCCACCACGTCCCAGTCAGATATTTACTTATTCCAAACTCTCCGTTGATTCCCCATCCTCACCACCACCCCATCGGTGGCGGCTAATCCCTCTTCATCCACTCCCTATGACCACGCCCCTATTCTATCCATTACTCAATCATCTACTTCTCTTCTATAGTGTACCTATCAAATTGATTCATTTTTTGAGAAAATTTTCGACTTTTGAGCAGTTTTTTCGACATAACTATTTGTTCGCAGGAGTTTCAGAAACAGCGATGAAAATATTCAAAACGAGACAAAATTCCTACAAAAATTGTTAATAGTCATTTTTTGTAGGAGAAACGAACCGATGACAAACAAAATTACAGCTTGGAAATCAGTAATAGAATGCTTATTTCAAAGAAATGAGAGACCGAGCGCCCCTCTCTCACTTGCTAATTGCCGCCTTTCGCAACCCCTAGTCCACTTCCATCGCTTCTCCACCCGAAGGTACAAAACCTAAATAGTACCAGGGATTTCATGCATCTGACCATGGGACTTTTAAAAACTCCGCTGCTGTAGTAAATGGAGGCATTCTGAAACACTGAGTAATCTGGGACAAAGATATTCCATTTTACTCAAAGATGGAAAGTACTCGTTTTTTAATCAAAAAAGGGTTCTCCAGTCAAAATATTTGTTGAAAAATCTCTAATTAGTGTCCTCTAGCCCATAAAAGGTTAATATACTGCCAAATACTTTCTCTCAATCACAAATTCACAATTTTTTACCCGTTTTTAGCCCCAGATACCTGACCTACTACAAGTAGCTAAGGAATCAGACCAATCGGGAATGAAAGAAGGCAAAGGAGTAATTGATAGAAAGCTGCTGCGAGGAACTCAACAAAACATGAAGAAGAGTACCACAAGAGCATGTCATGTTTATTTTTGAAGGCAAATCGAAATTTTTAGTTTAGCATTAACGTTTACAAAGAAACTGATGAGCATGTCAAGCAATTTTGGGATTTTTCTTGATTCTATAGTACATAGATAAAAGAGAGATACCCAATACAGCAGAACGAGTTGTTAAGAGCAGAAAATACAAAAAATAGCCCAAAAGAATGTAATTTCCACAGAAAGTTACTGTTAAGATACTTGCGCTTATATGTAATATATATCTTTATAAACCTAATTAAGAGTAGGACATAGACAATTATTCAAAATTATTACACCAAGGTATCTTTGAAGATCCTCCTCCATTCATAGAAAAATGAGATATTTTTTCTAGATAATATCATTTTTGGCGTTTAAGATAAATGAAAAGAAATAGTGATAGGGTTAATGAACGGGAGAAAGGGTGGAAGAAAACTCAGTATCAACTCTAATCCTCTAGTATCAAAAGCTGACAAGGGATCACAGATTAATGTCCCATTTGTTGGAATAAAAGGTATCCCTAAAGTACCTACTCTCCCCTAAGGTCCCAAGCAGGAATCAGATTCCAAGGAAGAAAATTCTAACTCGGCCTGGTATCAAACCTAAGACCCTTAAGTCCTATGCCAGAGCCTTAGAAAACTCAAAAAACATATTTACTCAATAATAAGGGGCATAGAATACATTTATTCAACCGACACATTAGCTTAGACCTTAAGCTTCTTTTATATTTTCGGTTGCATGTTTATCTTGGTTGGAATGCCCAGTATTATAGTTTTCCTGAATCTGTAAAGAAAGAGCGATTATTTTTAATTTTATATGAAAAAAATAACTTGGGGCGAAAGTTGACAGAAATGTCTAATCTTGATAATTAATTTACCAGATGTCAGGTAAGAGTTAAACTGGGTGTCGCCATAGTTCAGGAAAATGTTTTTAGGCCAAATAGTGGGATCATCTTCTCCGTTAAAGGAATGCGACATTGTGATGCAAATAATGATTCAAACATGTAACAGTGTTCAGATTTATCTGAAGAGTTGAATAAAAATTATTAGGAATTTAAGACAAGATAGAAAACTAATAGTTGATCCGACACCTGCATTTTATCGGATTTAAAAATGCAAATAAGTAAAATATCATTTATATTGTGATACTATGTGACGACAACGCGAGACAGAAAATTCAAACGTCAATATCAGCTATGAAATAAGACATTTCTAATAATAAAGGCTTTGAAAGGTCATTTTTATTAGCGAATAATACTTTCAACGCCGAATTTTCCAGAATAAAACAAGTTTATTTTATAGTACAAATATAGTCAAAATGAAGAAAAGAGAGACCCCAAATTAATTTCTAACTAGCGGGAATTCCTGTATGCGATATATTACGGAAAATATACACACTCTTGACATTCCTGCATATCAATTTCACTTTGTGTATCTAAAACTCGAAGAAAAGCACTTTAAATAGTACTTTGTAATCGCTTTTTGAGTCTCTTTTAAATTCAAAGCGTGGACGTGAAAATATTTCTAGGTCATCAATATATCCAGCTACAGAATAGAAAAACCATTTATCTTTCTACGGTAAAATACAACCAGGAATGTCTTTTGATCGTCATCAACAGCTAATTAAATACAAGGCACGGGAGAAGGAAAAGGGGATCCCCGCAAATTCTCTGATATTTACGCTGATTTTCGTAGCAAAGGAACTCTTACGTGCAAAATCCGCTCCATCCACGGGGAAAATCCCGGATTTTGGCGGGGGGCTTGGAATGATAGAGAGGCGAAAAATGTTTTAAAGGAAATAAAATGAAGCGTGCGAGAGGCAGGTTCTTCCACCCGGGAAGTGCTCTGACAACAAGAGGTGGGCAAGTGAGCATCTTGCCCTGGTGCGCAGATCAACACCGCTTTCTGAGGGCGAAAACTAGAACTCATCTTGTAGCCATGGAAACACATGTTCATTATAAACAAAATGAGATAAAGTGATACAGACCGTTTGTATGGAATACGAACCCCTTGGCAGCTCTCGGATAAGGAGTAATAAGAAGAAATTGAAGAACCACTCACCTAGAGCAAGAAAAAAGATCGAAGTTAAAAAAAGCATTTGACGGGTCAAAAAAGTCAAGTCTAATTGCATATGAGAGAAACAACTTGATATAATCACTTACAGTTTCTTATTTTATCCTTAGATCATGAAATTACATAAATAAATTCTCATAAAAAGAGCGTATGAGAGAAATAACTTTAAGTTATCACTTACGGTTTCTTATTCCTTTCTACGGCCAGATTCTTTCTACGGCCAGATTTCTTAGCCGTCAATGAAAATAGTTGTATGTATGTAATGTACGCAAATAGATATAGACACAACTTTTGACGTATCTACCACCATAACATGTCACTGATATCACTATGTTATTTATTCATTATTTCCCAAATTGTTACTTGTTTTGTATGGGTCTATTGCTAAATGCATTAAGTCTATATCTCAGTTTCGGTTATATTGACCATCATTTTGTATCAACGTATGTATCAATCATTTGTATTGCATCAATGTATTTGTATTGCAATGCCTATACATATGTTGTGAAATACTGCTCCTCAATACAGCGTAATCAATGGATGGCAGCCAAAATATAGGTCTATTCAGGGGTGCCTAACTCCATTAATATCATCGTTAAATGGATTATATTGTGCACTTTGGTATACGAAATAAAATATAATAATTATTATATTATACTTAGATCGCTATCTTACATAACAACCATCTTATTAAAAAGTGTAAAAAAAGTTTTTCAGACATATAACGAGCAGCATTTAATAACAGAAGCATAGAATGAATGAAATTAATGGCATTTTTTGCCATGCTGAAGCATAATTTTACAAAACAAAAAAGATCGAATTCTAATGAAAACGTCGTTAATTGTCAGTTTTATGAACATTTCAGTCTGTGACGCTACGGATACTACGGAAATAAATGTACCCAATTTTATTCATAAAACGGAAAACCTATGTGCGCAGCTTTAATCCAGGCTAGTAAATCTATTTCTACAAATATACAAACACGTTAATGAGTGTTCATCACCAAAAGCGAAGTAAAACTGTGAACGAAGTGATGCAAAGTTTCTGTGATGACTTTGGTACAAAGCGTTAGTATATTCTAAAACCTTGAATATCAAATATTAACTGTGGACCAGCCGTACTTGATTAGCTTGATCTTAGACGTTGCTTTCTGGTAGAAAATTACTCAGTATTTTTTATAACAATATTTTTAAGACCCATTTTTTCCCTCACAGCGTTTCAATCCTTCACTTGACCAGCTTTATTTTTGCTATGACTAGGATCATCATCCTCAATATATAATCTCATTAAGAATAGTAAATTCCTCTGTTGATTTCCATGCTGACAACAGAGTCACAAACAATGAAAAATGCTTAAAACTGACATTGACCGACGTTTTCGTAAAAAGGAAATAATTTTTTATTTGTAATATGCATTGCTTCAGCATTGCAAAAAAGCCATCACTAGAATTCCTTCTAATATAAGCGTCTGTTCAACATTTTATACACATTTTTATAAGACGGTATTTATATGAGCTATGGCTAGTTGTAAGAACGACACATGTATTATATAAAAGTATGGGACTCATAATCCACGACAACCATTCAATAAGTGTTGAAGAAACATTTTAGCATATTGCAAAAGCATGCATGGCAAAATGCTTCTAATTGTCTAGCTAATGGCTCTCCATAGTGGATAATTACTGCAAAGAACATTTTAAAATATAAAAAAGACTGTTGCCACCGTTACGAGATTGCTACCATTCATCTCAAACATTGTCGATAAAATTCTGCTATGTGCACGGGTCGGTTAGAAAATGCAGTTCAATGTGCCATCAGCTAAATTACCATTTATCTTTCACAGTTTATCTGTGACAAATTAGACCTAATAATGTCACTTGACACCATGATAAATTGAGCCCTTATCACCGGAAGAAATATCAATATCAGATAAAAATACCTACGTAATACGAGATACAGGGTATATAATTGACGTTTAGGTTAAGTTCGGAAATTCATCACTGTTGAACAGTTACATCTCTCGTAATTTTTATCCAAACAAAATTTATAGCTCTAATAATGGAGCTGTACCAATATACCTTACAAGAAAATAATGGATTTACGCAATTAATACGTCATCTGTTTAGAGGCAGAGAAGGTTTTCATCGTTTTCTAGAATTTTCAATTTTTTTATTCACTGTCGAATATGATGATATACAAGGGCTGTCAGAATATCCCAGCAATGTATAATAACTTAAAGGAATGCTTATATACTGCCACATTGTGACGCAAATATTGGATTTTAGATACGGCAGATAACTAATAGTTGAACCGACACGTGAATTGTATAGGATAACAAAACGAAAATAGCCAATTAACATGGATTGAAATTAAGTAAATATGCTTTATATTTTGACACTATGTGGTGATAATGCGAGGATAAAACCGTTCAACCTTCAAGAGCAGCAATGACATAGCATTTATCTGATAGTTAGATATTTAGAAGCCAGTTTTATTTTGACAAATATAACTTTCCACGCCGAATTTCATATAATTAAACAAGTTTATTTTAGAGTACATTCATAATGAGTCAAGATGGAATAAGTGGAAAAGATACGCTACACAACGGTTGACGCCATCAGAGCTTGAATAAATAATTCAACTCAGTTTCAAAGCGGAGGATGACCAACTTATTTTCTTTCAAACCGCCTTTAATTTACATTGAGGGACTGAAGAATCTTAAGTGAGGAAATATTTAAACTGTACAAACTTCGCAGAGTTGAGCTCAACGGGGCTGTCACCAAGCACATTAGGGGCAAAAATTTCAACGGATTTGATTTTTAAATTAAGTTATCATTTATAACGCTGGTAGATATATCTATTAACAAAATGGCAATGATTTCACTCAATCTTTTGAAAATTAAAAAATATGGGGTAGGCAAGACATTAAGGTAGTAGGACCGAGATGTTCCCATGTCAAAATAGAGACCATGTTAGAATTATACGTTTTAATTTCACCAGCTGTGGGATGCATGAACTAAATATTGCACTGTTTATGGTGTAATAATGAAGTCTTATATGACAGTAGTTCTAAGTAATTTGATGAAAATATCTGAATAAGTCTTTAGCATGACTCACTTTTATCGCGCAATACGTTTGAAATTCCTTCAAAACGGAAGGTTTTTCTTGATCTCGCAGACATTACTGCGGTAAAAATATGATAAATTAAAAAAACAACATAGGAAACTACAAACTACGTACAGTAAATTTATTTACGAGATTTATGAGTTAGTAGTTCTTCATTTTTAAGCAAGGTGTTTTTAGTCTATACACGTACCATTTTCGATGTAAAAGGGCTGGTATTTTTAGGCAAATATCTCGGAAAGTAATGTGGCAAGAGGTTAAATCTTTGGTGTCATTGGAATGTTGAGATATTTAAAATGAGGCCAAATTCATTGATTTCTAGGTTAAATGATGTTTTGCTCAAACTTCTTCAATGGAACCAAACGACTTTCATGCACATTATGTCTGCATGATACAATTAAAGCTCTCGAAGAAGAATTTTCAGTAGCAGATTTCCCATTAATATACCAAAACTATCGAAAAAAGTATTAGAATATAATGTGAAATTACAGCTATGTTACCATAAGTCAATGGGTTAGGTCGTAGTCTTTGAGGTCTCCTATAAGTAAATAAGGTGATTGGAAATTTCATTGAAGACGAATTGGACTAATTAACAAATTGAGCTGGTAACGGGAAAGAAACAAAAAAGGAAGCATCCTCCCAGGCACAATATTTCAGTAGAGAACTATTTTCATTCGGATCAGGCTGACGATCGTATAATTTCCTAATTTGTTGAGGGTAAACATCTTAAGTTTAACATTTATTATAATGGCATTATACAGGGAAATGGGAATAAAAAGTACTGGAAAAGGTATAATATAAGATATGGTGAAGCCTTACTGTTAAAGCTCCTAAGGTGACCTTAGAAGAACAGTTTATGCTGCATCTTGAATATACAGTGAAACCTGTATTAAGCTGCCACCATTAAACCATGAGATTACGCCCTACAAAGAAGGTAACCGTTAAAGGGTGGGAAAATTTTCATTGCTCACATGTATGGAAAATTAATTCCGTTCCTGCAAAAATCTGCCGCTATGAGAAGTGACCACTTATGTGAGGTAGCCGTGGAAGCAGGTTTCACTGTTTTAAAGAACTGCGTTGATTCCCACAGAAAACAGGCACAAAGAGCGCAGAATGTACGATAGAATCAAATATAATAGATAAACGCTATAATCATAAAATAATTTCGACAAAAAAATTAAGCAGCACTTGAGACCAATAGGAGCCAATTATACCTCTATGATATTACGATTAATAAGATTAAATATTTATGTATTTAATGAATTGAGGGAATTATAATTTTGATTATGAGGGTAGATAGGTGTGAGGAACAACGATTGTGAGAATTTATTGATTTGAGCACCTTCTTTGTGATGCTAATAACTCCATCAGCATTTCTCAATGCAAAAAATAACTGCAATTGTTTACTAAAAGGATTGACAGGGGTATCGTATCACTGCCACGTAAAACGCATCAGATAAAAGGGTTTTTGGACAGCCTTAGCACGGTGTAATTTGTGAGCTCGTTAAGCTGAGGCCATGAAGCCTCCGCATTCACTATTACAAAAAAGCATTACCTTAACAGTCAATAAATGCGATTTCCGCAACTTAAAAAAATAATCGTAGTGGGATTTGAGCACAATCTAGCACTCCGTGCGCATTAAAATGCCATTTCCAACTACTTTTTCCGGAAATATTTTTCAAAACTGAGCGGTCACTCTGGATAAAATTTAGACGCTTTAGGGGGTGATTGGGACTGTTAAAGTTTTATAATAGCAATAGCATTTCAGAGGGAACGGTTAATTGAAAAAAGGGTCGCTTTGTAGCGGAGAAAGATGGAAATGTACCGGAGAGATTTTTCTGAATTTCTTTATGCATGAATTTATAAAATAAAAGTAGATTGTCATGATGACCAGACCAAAACCTCTGCTACCAAAGAGAAAATGATTACAGAGAGAGAATGCGGAAATAATAATCACAGCTTTCTCTGTTGAATGGCCAATTATAAAAATATCGACAAAAAATTACAACGTGGGCATTTTAAAAACAATTTTTTTAATTCATTGACATTCGTCTCGTTGCGCATACTCCCTACTCTATATTGTTGTGGTCTAGGGAGTAAAATAAGTCATATATGTATACGAAGTGAAAAAAAACATGTCGAGTTCCGAAAAGAGTGACTCTTAATTCGCATATTTTTGTCATTGAGAGCACTAATTAATGAATAAAATATCCAACCAAAAGGGTGTCGAAAGGTGAACACGAAAGCTTTAAATAAAACAACGAAAAAATTTGTCGTTCTTAAATTATGGGGAACGTTTAAACATTTAACGGCCTACAAATCCTGGAGACCCCGAGCGTATTCAATTTTGGATTATTCGTGGATATTTCCGCAAACCCATTTAACGACGCGGTTCTTCTCCCTCACTTTCCGCCCGTGGGCGGGCATAAAACTAGCAAATTGGGGCGTGAAATCGCTAAATAAAAAATCAACAAATGCGGCAACGGGAGGACTGAAAAACAAAAGAGCGACAAGAGGACCTTTTTAAACGCTGGCAAAGTGCCGTAATCAATTAAAACGCTTCAATTAACGGCCATTATCAAACGTATCGGGGGCGAAAGAGAGAGGAGATAGGAGGCGGAAGGGACGAAAAAGAGAGAGAGTGGCGAAAAGCGATGAGGAAATGGAAAATTACACGACAAGAATGGACGTTAAAGAGTGTGTGTGGGAGGGAGGTGGGAAGCTTGATGAAATACAAGCCCCAGAAACGTGTGTGCAATAAAAAAGTATAGTAAATAAAATGAAAGGACGGTCGCTTTCAAAAGCAAAACCGCAACGTCGAAGGGTTGCAGAGGGTGGGAAAAAACGGGACTAGATCGACCACAGGACGACGGCTTCACAGATTGTCAACGCAACAATACGACCGCAATCGACCGAACGCCTACCCGTTCACACTGGCGTCGAGTTGTGGGGGAGGGTCTCGGTACACAGCGGCGCGCGAGTGTGGAGGGTGGTTCGCCGGGGAAAACCCGGGTGTCGGAGGCGGTGGGCGCCAGTGGCCAAAACAACTGGGTGCCACTACACATCAAGAGACCAGACGTGTGCGGCTGGGTACTTTGTCAAGTGAGGCAACGCAGAGAAGAGGGTATGAGACCCTCAACCACCGGAAGCTGAATCAAATTGGAATCGAATATTACTGCGTATTTACTTTTCTAAGAAGAGAAACTCCTTCTGGGAATACGAGGAGAACTTTTGAACCTCATATGTGAACAAAATAAGTCTTAAAAGCGTACGACATGATTATCAATTACGGAAACAAACTGAAAATTTTAAGAGAGCCATGGAAGAATAAAAGAAAGTGAGAAATGGATTGGTAGAAGTAAAAAAAATGACTATCTGCGGTTTAAGGAAAAACGAATTAACGTCTGGTGACCTAGTGATTATAAAGCAAAGAAGTCACATGCTATTTTTTAAATGCTATAATCTGCTAATGCTGCTTTTTCTATGCTATATACCTTGCTCTGGTTGAAGATATTACTCTTACCAACGTGTCAAGTTGTCAATTACCAGATCAATCAATCCCAAACCATAATCGGGGTGAAAGCCGCTCCGGACATTCGGCAAGAACCGAGTGACTGCTCGCCGAGTGCCGCGTTGCAAATGAGTTTATCGGGATGCTCGATAAGTACTCGCCAAGTGTCGAACATCTTTAAACTGATACTCTCCATTTTCTGTGCTTCAAGCGCTACAATCGGAAATAGACAACTCGCAAGAGGCCCATCCACGCATTCCACAGAATTTCTGCAGCCGCCTTAACTAAAAAGAATATCAAAATAAAGTTCAAGAGTCAGTGACGTAAATCGAGTCAATGAAGTTAATTGATGGAACTCAACATACTCGTAAACATGATAAACAATAACACAATCGAAATAAATAAGTTTCCACAAAATTATGCTGGTTTCATGTAATAAGTCAGGATAAATATTATGTCCGCAGCTGAGTCATTAAACTGTACTTGAGACAAGAAATCCATAGAAGTGGGGACAGAGACTCATATGTGTCCTTAATGAAAAAAAATCATTCGACATATTTTTATCGCATCTAAATATTAGATAAGTTGACTTGTCAAGTCAAATTGTAAAAGCTACCGTTTTCAGGGAAAAATGTCTTTTGTTTTTTACTTTCTTTACTAAATAGAAAAAACAATGAGAAGCTGCATGACCATCCATTTGAGGAACATTGTCCACCCAGTGGAAACACATCCAACATAAAATAATATTTTTCCCTACAGATGTTCAAGAGAAACATCCAAAACATGATAGAAAACAGAGACCTTTAGTCCACGTTTTTAGATTCAAGACAGTAAAGTTTTTTATTTCCGTTTTTGCGAGTATACCTTCGCTTAAGACTGGTTACATCTGAAATACGCTAAACTTAAATGAAATAAATGACAAATAACCTAGCTGCATAAATAGTCTCATGTTTATCATTTTTTTAAGAGATTTTTCATTTCTCTAGCATAAAAACTGATTGATTAAAAGCTAAGGGTATTCCAGTTTCACCGAAAGTGTCGGAGTTACTTGCAGTATGCCGCTGATTCGAAACCAAGGGAAGCCTATTGTGTCTCCGTGACACAATTTCACAGAAGGAAATGTTACATTATATGGTAATCAGAAACGAATGAAAACAAGCAGAAGTTTACTGAGTAAGAAGTGATTGATGGGTTCAAATGAATATCGGCGATCGATAACTCTCATAAATCCGAAAGGTACTTCAGCTGACATGAATTGCAAGGATATTTTTTCATGGGAATCATGAATCAAGAGTGAAAAAAGTATAATTAAAACAGCAATTTTAAATGACACATTCAGTCACAAAAAGGAACCTCAGCAAACTGGATACCTATTAAAAATTAAAGCAATCACAAACGTGCTGTCTGGGCCAGCAAAAAATTAGATTTTTAGAAGCTTTTCACGGACGCAATGTGGTGAGAAAGGACATCACGAACCATCTGGCTGGTTCAATTGCGGTAGTATATGATGAATTTTGAATGCAAATGATGATAGGTAATAAATTCACACAATGTGTAAGTACGGAAAGATTTGCTCAAGATCCTTTTGTTCTTCAGCAAAATCATAACATTAATGACTGCGACTCCGGAAAGTAATTTCCTGAGAATAAGCGTCTCAATAGTAGCGGTAACAACTGAGTATAAAAAATCACAAAAGCTGCAAAATATCACAATAAAGGATTAAAAATAAGTTTATTATCACATCTGGAATTTTTTACTCTATCCTTTGACAACTAATTGGTAAGGTTTGCGTTAAAATTAGCTGAAAATTGTAGTGTACCTACGGCTGAGATAAAGCTTGAAAATGAAAATAAGACGGTTAAGTCTATGCCCTCCAATACATATCCATGGATATCATAAGACGGATAATAACAGGTTGTACCTGTGAAATACAGAAAAAGAAGTTTTCAAGTAACCTACATCCATTTACAACAGCATAACAGCCCGTGAGGGTCGGTTCTCCGAACAAGATTATCACTTAATATAACGTAATCACCATAACACTTTAAACTGCAATAACAAATATTCTGTACCAAGAATATTTATAAGAAAAAATTGAAAAATGAAAATATAGGATTCATTATAATTTAATATTTATTATAATACCAATAAGTATTTAAAAAAATATGATTGTTGGATGAAGTCACTCACTGTCACAGCGAAAGTGACGCCGGTCTATTTCGTCTTCATTGGCCAAACAAGTGCCAAAGTAACAAAAATATAAAATTACTTCATTTTTACTCAAACGCCCGGGTAGCATGATGATATCCATCAAATTTCAGCTCTTTATGACAGAAAAATATAGTATTTTCGAGTAAATGAAAATATTTCACTCCACGTGGAGACATTTTAAGGTCATAATCTTATTTTTCATCATTTGACGTCTCCTTTAAGAATGATAATTGTTTCCATAGTTAAACATGCATCTCATCCGTTCAGCATCATCATATTCAAGAAATTATCCACAATCCAAACTAGCAATGTCTCAAACTCCCTATTACGAGGAAAGAAACATGAAATTAATTTTATATTTACCATTTCACTAAGGTACTTCATTATTAGACAACTAGTTGGGTTCAACTAACTCCATCTACTTTCCCTATCAATTAATGAAACCACGCATGGTAACTTATCACATTAAAATGCTTAAACGTTTCCTTGTTGAAGTTTACACTCACGCCTTATGTGTTCACATCTTTAGACCAGGCTCTTTCGATTCGATACATCTGTAGCTTCATCAACATGGGTCATCGCAACCATTTCCATCATACGGGCGCCATTAGTGTTCTTATTGAGCTTATACTGACATCGTAAACCCGAGAAAATCTGTGTTGATGTGGCGCAAGTCATCATTTATAATACAAATACACTGAAAAATCAACAAAAACGTTGAACAACCCATGCTATGCTCATGGGAACTCTACCAAAATAAGCGCATTAATGGCGGACTTTTTTACGTTGAGAAGACCAGAATTGAAGGAAGAATACTATTAATATTGAACAACCTTGCTTTAGACAATCTTTGGGCACCATCTACGTAATCACGATCAGAAGTAACGTGGTCTTGAGAATGAAAAACCGAGAAGAAGCATAAATAACAGTGTGTAAACATAAATTCAGTCATCTGAACATCCTAGACATCAACAATTTTGGACTATGTTTTAGATGCATAGAACACAAATCAAAACATAAATACGTATGGCGAGAGGAAAACCGACAACGATATTCCATAATAGACTACGTTATTATGAAACAAGAGACCAGACTGAAAGCGCAAGACGTTCGAGTATACAGAGGTGTGGACTTTGGAAGTGATCATTACTTTTTAAAAGCAAAAATTTTGTGTCCACAGATAGAAAAGTACAGTAGTAATAAACACAAACACGAAACCCCTGATAAAGCTCTTACAGCACAATATAATTTAGAAAGTCTGAATCAAGAAAGTGTGCGAACCTTGTACCGAAACAGATTAGACAATATACTAAATATGGGTATGACAAATAAATCCACAGAAGAGTTACATGGTCATCTTGTGAAAGCTATTCACACGGCAGCTAAAGAAGCTTTGGGAATGGAAGTGAAATATACGATGAATCACCAAAGCTGGTGGAATGAAGAGTTAGAAAATTTAAAACAAGCCAAACAAGAGCTTTACAAGAAATGGATTAACTCAAATGGAACTGAAGATAGAATGCGGTATAAGGAAGCCCAGGCAAAATTTAGAAGACAGGTATTGCAAAATAAAAATGAAAAGTGGGACGAAGGATGTAATAGAATATATAGCTATATAGGAGGGAAATAATCAAGGGAGGCATGGAAGGTACTAAAAAGCCTACGAAAACAGAAGAGGAATGGACATTTTCTAAGCATTATACCAACAGACAGTTTAAGTAGCTACTACCATGATTTGCTCCAAGAAAATAGACCACAATACAAGGAAACAAGAAATACCTATCAAACAAATACCTATCATGCATTGAGTTGGTAAAAGAACCATCAAAAAATTACTGTATCTACTAACGACGTTAATAAATAAATATTTAAACGGAGAAAACCCCCCAAATGACTGGAAAAAATCATGGATAGTATCAATTCCTAAGAAAGGCCCAAAAGACCAGCCCAAGAACTACAGGGGAATAGCAATTACCAGCACATTAAGCAGAATATACGGTAGAATATTGACGCAGCTCATTGATGAAGAGTATAGGCAATTTGAAAGTGAAGAACAATCCGGATTTAGGGCAGGACACTCAACAATAAATAACGCTTTTTGTTTGACGCAAATAATAGAAAAAAGGAGAGCTACTGATCGAGAAGTTCATTTCATATTCATTGATATCACAAAAGCTTATGATAGCGTACCTTTGAAAAACCTATGGGAGGTACTCGAGGCAACAAACATAAATAAATCTATCATAAGGGCAATACAGAAACTTTATACAGAATCTACAGCTCAAGTGAAAGTGGGAAACAATCTAGGAAAACCATTTAAAACAAATAAAGGGCTAAGACAAGGATGCCGTCTTTCACCTAGCCTATTCAGAATATATCTCGACGGTGCCCTTAAACAATGGAAAAGACAATGCGCAAACATGGGCTTGCCTGTAGGAGACAAGACCATATACACACTACATTATGCAGATGACCAGGAAATTCTAGCCCAAGACAGAGATGATATTAACTTTATGTTTAGAAAGCTAAAAGAAGCGTATAGTGCATGGGGATTGGATATCAACATGCAAAAAACTAAGTGTACTATGTGTATTGGAGGAAAAAATGAAGACAATGTGCTAGAGGATAGCAATGAAATAGTATGGGCGTGTGATTCATATGAATATTTAGGCATAAAAATACACAGCAGTGAAAGGAGCGCAGAAACGATTAAAAATAGGATTAATAAAGGTAGAGCAACCATTAATATGTTAAATTCAATACCATGGAGCAAAGATATATCAAATAGAAATAAAAGATACATATACAACACCATATTTAAAAGCATACTTACATATGGAAGTGAAATATGGCAAAAGAATGTGAGTGACGAAAAGAAACTTGTAGCTACAGAAATAGACTTCCGCAGAAGGGCAACCGGGAAAATCCAGGCTTGATAGAGTAAGAAATGAGAGAATTCGAGAAATTATGAAAATGACAACAACCATTCTGGACGAAATCAAGTCAAAACAACTGCTGTGGTACGGACATGTTCAGAAGATGCTCAAAGAAAGACTGCCTCGCACCATCATGGTGTGGAAACCCTATAAAAGGAGAAAGAGAGGAAGGCCACCAAACTCATGGAGAAGCGGAATAGCCAAAACCATGGCAGAGAGAAACCTGCAAGAAGGAGATTGGGAAAAGAGAGAGGCCTGGAAATTGGATGCCGTAAAACGCAAGCAAGCGCTCTGAAGACGGACATATATAATATGTTAGGTGCATTAAGTGAAAAAAATAACATTTGCGATCGAGAATGAAAATGGCGATAAAGTTACATGGCCGCAGACTATTACAAAAAGTTTTGACCGATAAGTAATGTAAAAAAGTGATCCCTAGAATTAGATCATGTTTAACGTCTACGTTTTCCTCATCACATTCATCACATTATTGAAGAAAACTCGTTTTCAATGCAATTACATGCGAATAAAAAACTTAAGCTTAGGGAAAAGTTTTTTAAAGGATACATCGGAATTATTTCACTAATAAAGGATATTTCCCTAGCAATATTTTTAGATTTTATCTAATGGAAAAGCCATCTCAACGATAAAAAGGACAGCCGGAACGGCCATGAATTAAATTGGAAATTGCTGCCGTACACGAGGGTGTTAACATAATTAAAAACTAACTATTCGATAGGATAGTCGAGCGGTATTGCATCAAAAATTAGGATAATATGTAAAGCCAAATCCCAACCTGGATTAAATGCAACGACTAGAAAAAAAACATACACAATGAAACCACACGTAGCCAACTCTACGGAATAAAGTCTTATAGGGAAAATATTTTCATCCCCTGCGCTCAAAACACCGTCGCGTGGACTTCCATTGGTATGCAAATGGATTCCACGAACCCCTCTGGGACGATAGTACCAGGAATTAGTGTGTTGCGGGGACGAGATAACAATTGGTGTAGGCATTGTGGAAGAGCTAGAGGTAGGGGGATGATTTCCAAACGCGAGGGAATATGTGGGCAGAGAAGGGTAGTGATGAAGAAGTGCGGAAGAACAAATGGGATATGATACGATATGTAAAGTTTTACAAACGTGTAAACGTGAGCAAATGAATTAAAAATAATCGTCTGAATTTGACACACCACTACCTCTATTGTCCTTTCGTTATTTTGACGCTGGGTGCACAAGTATGAACTTTAAGCATCTTTATCTGTGAAACACATTTTGGTAGGATATAATGTTGAATTCGATGGTGACAGGCTTTACTTTGTGAAAATCTATTCTGAATAAATTTCACAATTTATTGGATCTTTTTCACAGTGCTTAATTCTAAGTCGACCGGTTTCGTTGCGTAGGCAACTCTTACACGTGATGATGCCGCCTATCCGAAGACTAAGAAAAAAGCACTTAGAAAAAGTACCAAGCAATTTTTTGAATTGATTCAGGATATATTGTGTCAAATCAATCTCTGGCTGACAATACCGCGCTGACGGCATGTATACAGATCACTTTGGAATAATTTGAGCCTACGAGAGAAAACAAAGAGAGAGAGAGTTTTAATCAGGTGTGCAGAAACCTTCCAATTCCAAAATTGTTTCTGCATTAGCGTCACATATCAAACTTGATCGTTTTTACACTAGAAAGCAGATTTTTTGTGTAATTTACCATAAGTAGTTTAAATTTCTAACATAGCGGTAATTTTAACAAACAATATTCTAGCTTTCAGCTGTTTCATACTTAGGTTAATGGGGCGGCTAACTTTCACTGTATAATGCCAAATAGTAAATACATTAGTTTCCGTATGGTAAAAGGAAAACACTATAATTATGTAGAAAGACCTATTTAAATAACAAGCTAAAACCAAATTTTCACAAATAAATCGTAAAAAATAAACCATAATATACCAAAAAAGTAATAACGAAAACTATAAGTAAGAAAATAGATGATAGCTTGAATGACCTGAAATGTATTTTCACCATGTAGAGTTAGCCAAATACTGGTATAAATCCCCGAGAATATGATCATAGCTGAGAATTATCAGCTTTTGAAAGCCATTCATCATTAAAGGCATCAATTAAAGACATTCTGTGAGAGAAGAAATTTATCATTTAGCCTGAAGTCTCGCTTCCCATTGTAGGTCGGGTAGAAGCTGATCGTGTTTACAGTAAAATAGGAATTGCAAATACTAAGTAACCAAAGCGATCTCCTCTGAAAGATCCGCATTTTGGTTATAACCCATAAGAGAATGTACTCTGAACTTAAGCGAGTGGCTTGAAATTTAAGTAACCGTCCTCTGCTCGCGGGCTGTAAAAAAAGAGGCGGCGAGCTATACTTGGTCGGCGGGCTGCCATTTGCTGATCTCTGCACCATTTCCATTCATGATAGCACCTGTACCAAATTATTTTAGCGATAACTCCGGCTCGAATCCCTGAAGTGGCGGAAAGTGAAATGCGGCACTGCATTAAAGAAACTAGGTTTCATTAGGCGTATACTAAGAAGGTCCTCCGATGAAAAAAACGAAGAGAGATGCTACTTCGCTCTAATTAGGCCACACCTCGCATCCGTCGCGAGCATTTGGGAGCCATAGTCATAAAGATTTAGCCAAAAAAATAAATAAAATACAAAGAAAAGCTGCACACTTCGTTAAAAACTGCTACTAGCGAAAATATAGTGTTTCCCAACTTTTAGAAGGCTTAAGGTGGGAGTCCCTAGGGACTCGGAGGCAACATGCTAAGCTTAGGTTGCTTGAGAAATTCAGAACTGGTGTGTTTCATAGCGACACATAGAATATTATCATTACGTCTCACTACATCTCTAGGTCTGAAAGAAGCAATAAAATGAGAGATATACATAGCCGAACTGTCCTAACACCCCCTGCCACACACCTTTGCAGCGAGTTGCAGGGTAATACGTAGATAATAGATTTGCTACGGAATCCCGATTCGTAATTGGGTACAATGTGTAAAGTATTCGCTTCAAGTACAGCCTACCCTCTGCCCTATAGTTAAGGCGACCTATAGTAAGAGCGCTCGGCGCGAAATCGACGGATCTGGGTTCGATTGTGATCACTAGCGGATGATTCCGTTGAAGTAACTGCAAAGCTAGTTCCGCGGTTCTTTGAAAAAATCTAACAACACAATCAATCAAGTCCATTGAGGTAGACGGAGAAGGCATTGGGACAACAAACTGTAGACTGAGAACCGAAATAACAAACATATTGGTTAACCCTATTCTCCCCTTACTTTATTTACGATAGCACGACGGAATGGACGAATTAGCGGATGAATATCCGCAACACTCTCTATCTGATTGAAATTTAAGGCAAGTTAATCTAGCAGCACATATTGGCTACTTAGTGCTGAGGATTATACAAAAATCTATCATTGTTTTTACAGGAAAGCGGACTATTTTTAATTTAGATAAATAAAAAAACAATAGGAAGGAGATGACATATTAAAAACCTAAATGCATGCTACCTGCTAGAAAGTTATCGATGTGAAACATTGTAAAAGTGTAAAATTAGAACTTCAGCCCGTAAGCGCTAAAGGAAAATCGGGTTTAACAAAGATGGCGGTCAGGCCACTCCAATTTTGCAGCTTTTAGCATTGGCCGCAATAGGAAGCGGCTTCTCTATCAATCTCAATGCTGTTCCTATTGTTTCTAATGTTGTTCCAATGTTGTCAAAATGGTGCAAATAGACTATACTGTTTTCCTCTCCCTCAATAATCTATTAACAAAAGGTTACTAATTTACACAAAATTGTAGTCAAAGTCGTTTGGACGGGATGTCATACCGCAGTTATACAGCCACTAGTTGAGTTCCCAGCACAATAAGAAGTTATGTTGCTCCAATTAGTGCCTGCGTTGGAGGATGATGAATGCAATTTGTGCCAATTGTTGCCTTTGCGTCAATCATGTTAAACACAACAGATCGTCTGGCCTCGATAATGATTTAGAATTCCCTTGACATTTCTACTTCAAGGCTGTCACGCTTTCAATCAGAATAGCTCATCCTGCTCGTAGTTGGAATTAGAGTTGCTTAAAGCAACGTTGCGGTACCACCGAGCCTTAGTCAGTGATTAAATAGCGTACAAAGTCCACTTTATTTGTCAGAATATTCGCCTGCCTTGAAAAGGGTGCGATATAACGCCTGCATCAATAGCTGAAAACCGTGTCTGACCATGTATTTCGCCATTTTTTACCTCCTTGACATATTTATATTCGACTACATGAAATTCCGACCAATGAGTAGCGTTACATGGAAAGTTATGACTGGTAAAGCAATAATGCAATCACCTTTTCTTTATCATTAAGGGTATTTTATCAATGTTAGCATAAACTGTGACGACTGTATTAATGTAAAGCCTCGAATAGGCATGAGGGTTGAATTGCATCTTCATTTACATAATACCCTGCGAGCCGCCGTATGGTCTTGTGGGAGGGGGTGATAGGACACCAGCCGTGTAAAGATGTTAGGGATAAGGTTTTAGAGGAGAAATACTGACGTGTATTACGGGAAAGTATTTAGTGGAGCTTAGTTATTAATTAGGTTGCTTATTGCGCGCGGAAAGAACGAGTTGTTGTACCTATCTGTTCGACAAAGTATCTCTCTTAATTTATCGATTCTGACAGACCTAGAGATGTAATGAGGCGTCATGATAATATTCTCTATGTCGCTCTGAAACACACCAGTTTATTTATTTTATTTATTCTCATAATCCCGTAAACAGCTCATCAATGGCCTGTTCTGACTTTAACGAGCAACCTTAGACTAGCGTGTAGCATCTGTCTCTCTAGAGGCTCCCACCTAGTAATGACTGGTAAAGCAATAACGCGACCAGTTTTTCTTTTTCATTAATGGTATTTATCAATTTTCAGTCGGTATCAAAAACTATTACGACTTAATTAATTTAAAAGCCTCGAATACGCATAGTTTCTGAACACCTTTTTTGACGCATGCACCAACGAGCTCGCGGTTTGGTGTCGCAATGCCTTCCTCTGGTGGCGGTAATGGAATCGGCGTCCATCTTCAGTATTTGGAATTTGAGAGAGGTAAAAATTTATCAGCTTAGTAATTCCATTCCTTAATTTTTCTTCTTTGGTTGATTGCTGATGAAGATGATGACATGATGAAACTTCAGGAAGCTGAAAAAGTTTCCCAACAAACGAATTGATATGGGTATCCCACCAGCTGATTGGTATGTTCATGGACAGTACCTACTCTTAAATCTCAGGCACTAGAACATATTTTTTTTTCCGTCCAGGAAATAGCGCGCCAAGAAATCCCTCTTGAATTCCTCGCTCAATCTACCTCTTCTCATAACGCCCATAATTGGCATCCTCTTTTACATACCCCCAGTGTTCTCATCTTAATAATTACCTTCGCCAACATGAGCTTGCTTCCATACATTTCTACCTCCTTCGGAACTACGCTACGTATTCATCACTACCATGCATTTTAGACCTCATATTTCGTCTTTCTAATAACCCGGTTTACCCTCTCCGTTCTTATCCAAAGCAATATCAGAAATGCATGAAGAATACATAAATTAATTATAATCATTAGGACTTAAATATTCCCACATTATTGTGAAACTCCTTCACGATGAAGAAATGACAATTATGGAAGGATTATCACATAAATTTAATTTTTATGTAAATTTACTTTTATCAAATAAATTATCCTCCGAATCGAGAAAGTTAAAACCATACCGAACAAGGAATGGTTTTCTATGAGTAAATGGTCAAAAAATAAATCTTCTAATTAAAAAATTAATATGTAGATTCCACATGGATTCATCAGGTAAAATCCGTATTATTACATTATCATTTTACTGTAAGCATAAACAATTGAATTTTTCCCTAGCTGAACGTACTTGCCTTTTCCTTCTCAGTTTACCGTATGCTTATCGCAAATTGATGTTCCTCATCAAATTGATGTACTCTGTTTACCACACCGACACGAAGAATATCAATTTAACGGCACTCTACATCTCTAGGCCCGAGAGAAGTGATAAAATATGAGCCATTGCCAAAGAGATCTCGAAAGACGAAAAATATCTGTTCCACGCACAATATGTGTCGATAACTAAATTTGGACTGCTTTTAAAACACTACCATAATACACTTCACGATTCCATCTTCCAAAACATAATCCTTTACACGTTCCAATACTTGGTGTCCTGACACGCCCTCATACACGCCTATGCGTCAGTTCACAGGAAAGTCTGTACATGTACATGCAAATTTATTGGCACTGCATGAATATCAATTATTACATATTAATATACCGGTTTAGGTAGGTTTACAATGAAGAGAGTAAGGATCCCAAAGATTTCCTTTTCTATTTTGTTAAAAGCACATACGCTCTCTCTCTTCATCTCGTCCATTTAACCTTTTATCTTTCATTTCGTAAGTTGCCTAGTACATTTTCAGCTTTCAGCTTGACCTGCGAATATAGCACTGAAAATCAATGTACAACTACATTTTCAAGAGAGATTCACTGGGGATGACAAAATTTCAATTTATTGACATAAGTTCAAGTTCAATTTATTTTTACTTATCATCATCTGTGAACATTTCTAATATTTATGGCAATAGAGAGGAAAATAGAATGCTAAGTAAACAGAGGAGGGAGCATTACTTTATGCATAAACAATTGACTTTTTGTCCTAGCTGGACCAACTTGGCTTTTCCGTCGCCGGATGTCGTCCATTGCAGACTCCCAATAACATACATGCATATCAATCACGCTGTTCCCTTCCGGGGTAGGCAGAGTCAATAAGTTTCACTCATAAATACATATTCGTACACATAAATCTGCTTCAATAATTTCCTCCATACTGACCTATCCTTGCAAACCTCTTTTGCCTCATTTACCCCCTTACACGCTCCTGTTTGTAAGACTCCTAATATCTCTCCTCCTAAGAATTTCCTTAACTACATTTAACCACAACTTTCTCGGCCTACCTCTACTTCTCGCATCATCCATTTCACTCTTATATATGTTTCGTTATTCAACTCTCATCCATTCTCTCAACATGGCCAAACCAACCAAGCACACTCAATTCATATATGTCCATTACTGGAGCATCTAGCCCACATTCATTTATTCCCCACTCATTCCTGACCCTTTCCATCCTACCTTTGCCGCAAATACTCCTCAGATAACTCATACCCACGACGTTTGGTCAAATCTTATGTCTATTCTGGCATACCCATGTTTCACTACCATACATCAAAGTGGGGAGAAGTACACTTTTGTACACGGCAAGTTTCGCTTCCTTAGACAAGTACTCATTCCTTGATATGCTCCACATGCTACCTACCACTTTCCTTCCGCTTTTCGCACGTCTCTTTATCTCCTCATCTATCCGTCCATCTTTCGTAAACATCTTACTTAAGTACACAAAATTATACACTGGTTCAATTACTTAACCATTCGCTCTCATCATACACCTATTCTTCTCATTCTCCTTATCAAAAACTACTACTCCAGTTCTTGCTCGAATTTACCCTCAATTCCATTCTCTCTGTCGATTTACAAACTTAACTAGGAGCTTCTGTAATCCCTGTTGGCACTCTGAGATCAAAACATCATCATCCGCATATTGGAGAACTCGTACGTTTACATTTCCAATCAAAACACCCTTGTTTTCACTACATTCATCCTTGCTTTACGCCCTGTTTTATTGCAAACCAATCACTCAGAACCCCTTTAACTCTTACACTTGCATTACTATTATTATTCATCGCCATCATAACATTCAATAACTGCCCACTCACTCCAGAGTCCTTCAAAACCTTCCACAACTTCTTTCTACTTAACATATCATATGCCTTCTCTAAATCAACAAACGCACAATACACTTTATTTCGGACGCCCATACATTTTTCTATCACTTGCTGAAGCGCGAAAAGCTGGTCACTACATCCTCTCCCAGACATAAACCCACACTGCACACCCCATATTCTGTCGGAAGTTATATTCCTCACTCTTTCGATTAAATTTTTGCTAAACAATTTTCCCGGAATGCTCAATGGCCCGATAATTATTATATTCTGTCTTTCCTCCCTTTCCTTTGTACAATGGAACGATGATTATATTCTTCCAATCCACTGAAATAACAGAAACCTTTAAGAATACATTATATAGTTCACACAGCCGACAAATGAATAAATTACACCCACACTTCAACTTCTGACTTGATATCCCATCTGCGCCTGCAGACTTCCCATTTATCAATACTCTCAATGCCGTTATGTCCTCATTCTTAATGATCTCCTTTTCCATCCTCACATTCTCGCATACTACTTTGCAAGGCTCATCCTCAACGCCTGCAGCATTATTGTATAATTCTTCAAAATACTCCCTTCAGCAGTCCCTGGTATTCCTCTCATCCGACACGATCTCTCCACTTTTGTTCTTTACCGCATTCAATCCCCTGCCTTCACCAATCTTAGCCCTTTTTACCCACTTCAAAAACAGCTTTTTATTGCCTGAAAAATTGGTCTGCATCTTGCTAGCTTCATCCGCACGCATTCTTTCCTTGCTCTCTTTTACAATAATTTTGCATTCATTCTTTTTTTCCTCTAAATCTTACATGCCTTAGCACGCTCTTCCTCTAATTTTGGAGCAATCATATTCTTGTACGCCTCTTTCTTTTCCTTATCTGCAGTTTTCACCTCTTCATTTTAGCAAGCATCATCTTTCATTCTTCCTACCAATCCTTTCCCACATACACTTTCAGTACATTCTACAATCACTCCTTTTAAACACCCCCATGCATCATTCACACTCTCGTTTCTGATATACTCGTCTCATTCTCCTTGCTTCAAGGATAGAGCATTCTCAAGTATGCAACCATACTGCATTCTCACCTCACTATTCAGCAACCTCTCCACTTTTACTCTCAACAGCTTACGTGCAACATTCTTTCTTGGCCTCCACTTTCTATCCAGATTCACTTTGGAGAGTACCAAATAGTGGTCTGTTCCACATTCAGCACCCCTCATCACTCTCGTGTCCCGTACTAACTCCCTCAATCTCTCATCATACACAACGAAATCAATCATGCCTTTAGAATCACCCCTTCGCCAAGTATATATGTGTATTCTCTTACGTTTAGACCATGTATTAGACACAAACAATCCTTTTTCCAAGCACACACTCACCAAGTTTTCGCCATTATCATTCACTCGAGGGTTACCAAATGGCCCGACCACTCTCTCAGATGCATCCCACCTCACACCAACTCAGCCATTCATGTCACCTAGTTCAGTTATTCTCTCACGAGGGTTACATTCATTCAAAACCTCTCTGTTTTCCCAAAACTTATCTTTCATACTGTCACTCTCTCCATCCACTGATGCATAGCACGCCACAATCACAACTCTCCTATTACCTACTTTCATGGGAACCCAGAGCAATCTAGGGGATACTAACTCGTACTCCCTTACCAGTAACTTAGCTCTCTCATTAAGAATGAGTCCTACACCTTGACTGCCGTGTACATTATCTTCAACTCCTGACCACAGTGCCAGACCACCGCCATCTACAGTAACAACATCCCGCCCCTTGCGCTTAGTTTCACGTACACACAAAACATCCATTCATGTCACTTTCATGTCATTCAACAACTCATGCTCCTTTCCATATACTCCTCTCACATTCTAAGTACCGATAGTCTAGTTCGTGTCGCTGAGTCCGTATCTTGATGGGCCAACCTTATTCAGCTTCCCCCGCCCAACGTGGCTTCGGCTGTCCGAGGCTACTTCGTGACTCTTAGCAGTAAGTTGTAATAGAGTATGCAAGGTTACCAACCTTTGCAGTACCCGCACCACCCTGCCAACAGTTACGGCGCTCTACCGGTCAGTTTTGGCTCATTTTTGCCAGTATGCCACGAGAAACATCAAATCATAGTTATACTCCAGGCCCGCTTTCACTATTCTACTCAAGCTAGTATCCCTTTTGAAAGGGCTACGTTGAGAGCCAGCATCCAGGAGAGAGAGTTGCCCGCGACCCACCACTAGGAGGTGTATGCGGTGTACTGACACACCGGGTCACGTCTCTCAAATAAAATATTAAATGGCTTTTCAACACGATCATCTAATAATATAACTTCGTTTCTCCGGCATTCTTACACCATCTTACTAATATATAAAAATCTAGTGGTGTCTGTTTGTCTGTTACTCAATCACTCAAAAACCACGGAACCGATTGAAACAAAATTTGGCAGAAAGATAGCTGATGTATCTGATTCACACATTGGCTATATAACAAGGGCCTTTAGGGCCTTTTATGGCCCCAAAATGGTTATATCATTAAATAATCATAGGAATAGATGTAAATGTTCCTTTATTTGCTTCGTTAAATAACTTTTACTTGAGGTATTCGGTTGTAATTTTCGCAGTTATGTGGAAAAAAGAATGAAGTTTCTTATCCTTTCAATCGATCTTCATCTACGATATATTTTACTTAATAATTGCAGTTTTAACGCCAAAATAACATATTTTTCTCCTATTTCAACAATAGCTTATTTTCTTGGTAACTAAGGATTTTTCATGCATGAATGGGGATTTGGGCTTGACTTTAGGCCTGCAAGGGTCCACGGTTTTAAAGATGAAGGCTTCAAAAATAAATTAAATTCCATACATTGTAATTAACTAAGTAGGCAAGGAACGTGGTTACATTTTCCTAGACGCCGAATTTTCGATTTCTAGCTTTCCTGGGAGCAATGGTAAGGCAAAGTTTGAGTATTTTTTCTCTCAAATCAGGGGAGTTAAAAAAATTTTTTTTCAATTATAATATAAAGTTTTACCTCCTTTATCAATTTCAGAAAACTGCAGGCCTCTACCTTTGATAGTAGTCCCATAGTTGAGCGCTGAATGAACGCGGACGTGTCCGCCGGAACGCGCGAAACGGCCGGAAAATTCCGAGGCATCATAACGACTTAACTATCAATAAATAAGTATTAACGTATGATTTTTCGCTTAACTGTGATCTAATAAATGCTGGTAATGGTACTCAAATAGCTAAATTATTTTGCCTTGAAGAAATAATCAACAGAATTTCCCAAGTCTCACCGTTTTGGTTTCTTTCAGGTGCTTGAGAAGCGTAGTCAATAAATGAGGAGCATATATGGCGATAAAGGACTCACGCCATTTACTTTTTAGGTTACTTATGTGTAAAATTATTAACACTTTTGCTAAAACCCTTTTCCACAATGAGGTTCCGCATTTTTACATTCAGGATACCTCAAAACTCTTCTCCGTCTTCTCCACGAAACTGCAGTTGGTTCCAACCATAAGAGATAAAACGAAGAGATTTATTCAAATAATTTTGGTAGTCTTTCTCTCACTCCCCGTTGGATTTCAATGGGTAAATATCGTCTGCAATGGTCGATAAATGAGGAGCTGATCCGGCGTAAAAGACCTTATGTCATTGAATTCCTGTGTTTGTACCGTACCAAATTATCAAGGAATGTAGAAAATCCTATTTGACGAGGTCATTAGCCGAAGTTTCACAGTTTTAGAACGCCCTATACCATTTATATTACTAAATGCCCATGATTGGGGTCAGAAAAGTATCAATAAACAAGTATCATTGCATGATTTTTGGCCGAATTGTGATCTACTACTTATAAGGGTATTCAAATAGATTATTTTGTTTAGGGGGAAAACAATAGCATTCCCCACGCTGTGCCGTTTTGGTTTGTTTCAGGTGCTTGAGAAGCGTAGGGTTGATAAATGAGGATATGGCGTTAAAGAATTTATGTCATTTACTTTCTTGGTTACTATTATGCAAAATTATTAAGATTTTTGCTTAAGCCCTTTTCCCGCATGATTATATGCAGTGTGCCTCAAAAACTCATCTTCGTCGTCTCCACGGAACAACAGTTGATTACAAACCATATGAGTAAATGCAAAGAATTCAATGAATTTTATCAGTTTACGTCTTTCTCTCACTCCCCGTTGTATTTCAATGGGTACCTACCCTTCGCTAGCAATGATCGATAAATGAGGAGCTGAGCCGGCGCAAAGAAATTTATATAATTGAAATTATATCTTAATACTATGCCAAACTACCAAGGGAAATAGAAAACCCCATTTGACGAAAGTCATTAGCCTAAAATTTCCTGGTTTCAAACTCCCTGTACCATTGATATACCTAAATGATCATGGTTGTGGTCAGAAAATAGGACTTTTTTTAATTTTGCTAGATTTTGATCCCAAGCACAGTAGAAGAGCCTCGTGGATTATTTTTGGTAAAGGATGATTTGATCCTTGACCGCTCACATACGCGAGTGTTACCCTTATTGACGATGGGTCCCAGAACAGAGTGAATGAGACTGTAATTGTGAAGTCTCTTCCTGTGTCAAGCCAGTGAAAAATAAATACCCTGATTATTATGAATATTTATAAAGCTACTCCGTCATTTTTTAATCTAATTTCCCATCAGCAGGTTTCCGAATGTTAAAAATCAGGTTTCCTCAAGAAATCTTTTCTTCTTTGTCTCCTCGAAACACCAGTTAAGGAGGAAGATGAGTTCAGCGGAATAAATAGAAATTTATTTAAGTTTCTTTAATGAATTACCCCCGCTGAATTTCAACGGGTACCTTTAGCCAGTAGTTACTAAATCTCCTTATTCTAGAATCATACGGATGTAAATATGCTCGTATCGCACTCTATTGTCACCCGACCTGCGTATGTAATACTGAAAATGATTGCACAACTACACTTTCGAGAGAGATGACATGAGTTCAACTGGTTATTTTTTAAATTTTCATCAACTGTGTGCGTTTATCATCTTTATGGCATCCCATAGGGAAAGAGGCTAAGTCAAACGAAGGAAGGGACTTTAATTACAATATTACGGTTTTAACCCGTCACATTGCATGCAGTCACTCACTGCGCACACTCTAATTAACCCTCTTTGTCCTTCAATTGGTGAATGCATTTTCGGCCATCAGACCTTTCTTTGATCACCCTTTGGACATTTTTCTCTTCCGTTTGAAGTAAAGTGAACCATAATTGGTTTTGAGTACGTTTTCAAAGGACACTGTTCAATGCGTTGCCTTAATCAAGCAAAGAGGACAACAGCAAAAAATTATGTGCGTGTGATCAACTGAAGAACACGAAATATAACGACATATTCCAATAAAAAATATTTAAAAGCACTATGAACAAAACAAGAAATTTTTAACATTAGCTATGACGATTGGCCTTGAATGAATTCTTTCCATCAGTTGTATTTAACAAAGTTTTACCAAAATATCATTTCACCAAGAAATCAATGAATTTGGTCTCATATTAACGACAAATATCTTACTCTTCCAAAGACACCGGAATATCAGCCCCTTACTGGACTACTTTCCAAGATTTTTGACGAATAAAACCAGCCCTTTTATGTGGGAAATGGTAGGTTAAGCTCTCCAGAGAGATATTGTTAAAAAATAGATGTTTGTAACACCTAGATCTCGTCAAAAATAACAGGGTGTAGTTTGCGTGTTATCTCGACGATTCTTGAAAATTGATTATATTGACAACGCAGTAATTTTTTCAGAAACGCAAAAAAACCTTCGGTTGTGACGGAGTTTTGAACGTACGGCGAGAAAATAATTAATCAAATCAAAGGTTATTGTGGATAACTCTATTTGATTACCTAGAAATTCAGCCATTTAAAAGTATATTGTTAAACTATTAATAGTATAGTGTTTAATTCATGCTAGTTCGCAGGTTTCCGCGGCGTTGATCAAATGATTTCAACATTTCTCGGGTTACATCCGCGTCAGTTGTCATTCAGCAAAACAGTTTCGACAGCTACCCTGCTGGCATCCTCAGGTGAATGACAACTGACGCGGATGCAACCCGAGGAATGTTGAAATCATTTAATTCATGCTTTCTACAGCTACTAAAACTAAAACGCACAGTTCGAATATGGTTTCCATTATGAGCTCCAAATGATAAATAAATTTATACCAAGCATTCACTTCGTATTTTTCAGTATGCATCAATTCCAGAAAACAATATGCCGAATTCATATTGAGAAATTATTATTAATGGAAATTTAAAAAATCGGTAGGGATGAATAATTTTATTAATTAAAAAACTCCAATTATAAAGACGTTATCGACATTTTTTATATGTACAAGGGTTACCCAAAATAGGTTGACACATATTTGTTTCTCCAAAACCATAATTCTACAAAAATGAACTTTACACATATGAAAGAACAATGTTTTATCTAAATGTATTTTTCTACATGATCTTCTTCAAGTAACACTGCATTTCTTAGGCGCATCACTAAGGCGTGTATATCTTGTCGGTAGTAGTCCTCCCTCTGGTTATAGAGCCAGGTTGTCACTGAGCTAATCACCTCTTCGTCGTCCAAAGTGATAATGTGGAGAAGTAAATATTTCAAATTTACGACCCAATTTACATTCCTCCACGTCTTTAGTTTGTACCAGACTGGTATTTATGAAAATAATCTTGCTGTCTGTCCTCCTCAGTTCACAAAATAGTCAGAGCACTCAGATGTAAGATTCGGTAAAGTCATGACAACCAGATATGGCTTGGCGACCAAAGGATTATTTTATTACCTTCATAACTTATGCCATGGAGTAATGAGTTCCATAAGTAGCCAAGATGGCGGATGTGCAATGAACCGCTTGGAGACTTAAAAGAGATGCATTGAGACAAATGACCTGTTTGTATACTCTTACTGATTAATTAATACGAGCATTGAAAGTTACTCATGGGCTACATTTTCGTAAATTTTTATTCAGTAGTATAAAATTAGATAAATGTCTCGAAGCTATTAACTATTTGGTAAATAGCTTATGTAGTTAGAAGATTTATTCTTGCGACCCGAGTATTTCCTTGAATTAAGGAAAATTTATGGGTCTCATAACTATTAATTCCATTCAAAAATGTTCTTGCAACTGGCTATTAGAAGAGCATAAGGGGAGAAGGTACCTTAAGTAAGTGGATATTGTATATAAGCCATAAATAATAGAGGTTTATAGCAGTTACCTGAGAAATAAACGAAATTGTTAGCTACGGTAAGCCAATCATTGGATTGATGCCAGGAGAGGACTTTGTGCCATTTAATGAGGACAAGAGTGCCGGTACTTCTTCAATTATGACGGGGAAAAGCAATCACTTGAGTTGTGAGTTGCGGCGAACCTAGATTTCGATTGACGACATCAGTTTGTTCCAGGAAACTAAAAATACACGAGCGGGTATCTATTTTTTTGCCATAAATCCATCCCCTAAAAACCATCTCCGTCCAATTCTGCCAGATTCCTCCACTTCATCCGCATGGAGCTCCCTTCACTTACACCAACACCAACTAGAGCGGCCCATCTGACGCCCCCTTCCTCGCAATCTGCCCGATTCATGTCTCATCACCGCAACTGCATTCACGCGTCACCAAACAGGATCCTCACCAAAGCATCGCATTGCAGCCTCCGAGAATAATCACTCGGTTATTGCCCGTTCCCCTAGCAACTCGTTCGACGATTCGGCATTTTAGACGAGTCTAAATCCCGCATTTGCGGTCCCCGATCGCTGATGGTATTCATTCTCCCGTGAATCAATATTTCCGACGAGAACCAATTGAGCCGCGATCGAATACACGGAGATGATTCTAGTCACTCATGCACCGCCAAAATATCGTTCTATATCTTCCCCAACTCCCCAAGTGAAACCATCAGCTTACGGTGGAAAAATTGAAGAGGTGACCCGGACACTAAAAAAAGACGCCGATACGATTTTTTTAAGCAAAATTGAAGTGCAAGGCACGCATACAAATAAGAAGTGACGCATCTCCTCTGATTGCAAAGTCTTATCTGGTATTTATGAAGCTACCGGTTCTTACATTTTAGGGCTCTGACAATTTTTTGGACTGCAAATGATAGACTGAAAGGTTATTCTCGTAAATACCAATCTGGCCTAAACTAAAGACATAAGAGAATGTAAATTTCTGCATAATTTCTCTTCTTTCCTCATCCATTTCGAATAATGACATTAATTACTTTTCCACACTACTACATTGGACGACGAAGAGGTGATTAGCTCACAGAAAACCTAGGATCCATTACCGGAGGGAGGAATATCACCGACAGGATATAGGCGTCTTGGTGATGCACCTGAGAAAGGCAGTTTTACTCGAATAAGATTATATGGAAAAATAGTGATTAGATGACATTTTTTCCTTTCATATATATGGAGTTCATTTGTGTAGAATATTGGTCAAAATATCGTTTTCTACCACCACCGT
Source organism: Ceriagrion tenellum (assembly GCA_963169105.1). Lineage (NCBI taxonomy): Eukaryota > Metazoa > Arthropoda > Insecta > Odonata > Coenagrionidae > Ceriagrion > Ceriagrion tenellum. Next base: position 56,877,355 of record OY720641.1, read on the forward strand.
CCAAACCGAAACCACCTGCTTAAGGCGGAAAAATAGAAGGGATGACCCGGACACTAAAAAAAGACCCCGATACGATTTTTGAGAAAAATTGAAGTGAAACGCGCACATAAAAATTAAGATAGCTCTTTTGGGACAACGAGGCAACTGGGTCCATCAACGTCATCAGGGTAATAACCCGTTTGACTCGAGGGTCCAATCATTCTGGAGGAGTAAGCAGAGTTATGAGATAGTTAAAATTTGGACCATGACGCGAAACTGAATCGTCAACATATTTTCGTTGAAGCATATGACCAGTTTATACCAGTCAACGACAAACATGTTCAAGAGTCCGAGCTTACACTTCGTATTTCTGAAAAAAATCAGCCAAAAAGCGAAAGATTGTAAAGATGTGATATACAGATCATCGTAAAATTAATCCACAAAGTCCCTTTCTCCTTAGATAGTTTTCTAATCTCTATAGAAAAGAAGAACAAGATAGTTTGGACACACCTTGAGACACTATGGGTTTGTGAATAACATAATTGAAGGTAAAATAGAGAGAAAAGTCCCCAGAGGAAGACCCAGGAATAAGTTCACGGACCAAATTAAGAGTAAAGTACCTAGGAAGAGATACCAGGAGGTAAAGGAACTAGAACTAGGAAGGGTGTTGGGCTGCAGACAACCAATCTTAGGAAGGAACAACCAATGAAGATGATTTTTATGAAGGAAGTCTTCTCGGGTCTTCCTCTGGGACAAGTTTTTTGCAACCGACGCACGTTTCGGAGTCCAACTCGTACTCCATTCTTTTGACCACGCTTAACAATAGCAACCGTTGAAGTCTACGGTAAACATAATCATTTGCCTTCAGCATGGAGTACGAGTCGGACTCCGAAACGTCGGCAGCAAAAAACTTATCCCAGTGCAAGACCCAAAAAGACTTCCTCCATATAAGGAAAAACTAAATCATACTTCAAGAAGATTTTTAGTTTGCGAGTTTTTGAAAATCACTCAATACCATTCTAAAAAGCCACCGATAAAAGAATCCGCTTTATAAAGCCACAAAGCTGCTGAGTCGTCAATTTTAAATGTTCGTTAATAATTCAAAACTCAATCGGTTCTTTCCTATTTTGGCGTCATACAAAGACAATAACGGTATCAATAGAGAGTTAATCTTCCGATTGGACGATGGCGCTAGCGTGTCTCCCTCAGCGACTAATTCATTCGCTTGGCTTGAGACCATTATGGTTCCGATTGTGGCCTTGAAGTCTATATTGCTGTCATGTTAGTGAGATAAAGTCTTAAGGTAGAATTGGGCGTTTCCCACCGCGCTCTGTAATTTTTTTTCACAGCAGCTCGTATTGATTACTCAGAACTCCCTATTGTGTTCTGTCGCAGGCGTCCTTCTAAAAAAACATAAACGTTAGCATTATTAAGTCGCCGTGTAACCCTAAGGCGGAATTAGAGGTAACTTTCTCTATAGAAATATAAAGAGTATCGCCAATTTTGTAATAGATTTTGTGTTTAGGGATAGCTATGTGAAAAGGTCAAATAAATATTTTTCCGGATTGCTTTAAAGCAATGCAATGATAATTGAATAGGCAGCCTCAAGGCAAACGAGGTATATTTTTATAATAATTAAATTGCATAAGAACAATTTATCTTATGTACGCTATAAAAAATGCATTGTTATTTTAGTGGTTATTCAAAATATCAAGGCAAATGATCAAAGATTCGAAAAAAACATACTTAAATATCAATTTTGCCTATTTTTCTTCTGTCATATCGAAAAATCTAGTCATAACACGTAAGACTTTTAACTCCGGCGTTACTTCAAGAAATCGTTATGTTCTTCACAATAAAATAAGTTTTGGCATCAGATTCCACACTTCAGAAATAAAGTGTGGAATACTGACCATTTAAAAGGCAATGGAGGTGAACAATTACGCCATACAAATTATATTTTGTGAGATATTCAGAGTACCACGCAAAATAATATAATTATATCACCTCAAATGAGATGTTGGGAGGGAGCCAGTTCTTACTACTTCCTATCATACATATATTTAAAAAATTCACCGAGATGAGGAGACAATCACAATGTTATATTTTAAACGTCTGAAGTAAATTACAGTTATCCCAGTAACTTTCAGTACAATAAATTTGTACACAATCGATGTGTATTATCGCTCTTATTTACGCCTTACGCCTAACTATTAAGCCTCGTTTTCTCTTCCTTTTGGATATCTAATATTTTCACAAAGACGGAACCAATACAATTGCATACGTCCATACAACCGATACAGCCCGATTTAAAATGTTCCTATGATTAGGAATAATATTGCTGGTGAAATAGTTTTTAATTACGCTGCATTATAGAGAATGAAATACCTGCAATATATGAGAAAATTTACCATTATTTTCCAAATGCGTCCGGTTCATGTAAATGGAGCAGGTAATCGATACACATTTTAGGCCTTCCAGTGTAGTAGTTGCTGAAGACACAACCATTAAACTATATTTACTATTTCTTAAGTAAATTACAGTCTTTCAGCAAATTTCCAGAGGAAGTCATTTGTACACGATCGACATGTAATATCGCTCTAATTCACACCTAACATCTCACTATCGAGCCTAGCTTTCCCTTTATTTCCTGATTAATACACTATGGTTCCACAAATTCAGTGCCAATACTGTGCAAATGTCCAAAGAACTTATTCAGTCTTTTACAAGGCATCATTATAATTCCTAACCTACGCATTTCCTCAAATTACTGTAATTTATTACCAACGCAATCATTCCACAGGTAATGACAGTATCTTTAGACATCATGCAACATTTTGTCATTTTTTATTCGACCCAAGGTTTCCAGAGATATATAATATCATTTTTTAAAGATATTCCAGATATATTATAGCACTTAATGGATCAAAAGCATGGATCATTGGAAAATCTGACCAGAGTGGACTAAAAGCCTTCGAAGCCTGGCGCTGGAGGAGGATGCTGAAGATTAAATGGACGAAAAAAAATAAGAAATGATAAAGTTTACAGAAGAGTAGATGAATAGAGGACCATATGGAAAACCTTAGAAAGTAGAGGAACAAGATAGACTGGACACACCCTTAGTCAAAATGGGTTTGGAAGAACATAAATGAAGACAAAATAGAGGGGAAAGTCCCGAGAGGAATACCCTGGAATAATTTTACAGAAAAAAAAGAGGAAAGTACAAAGAAGAGATACCAAGAGGTAATGGAACTAGCATTGGATTGGGATAGGTGGAGGACTGCAGTCAACCAATCTTAGGATTGAAAGACCAATGAATGAATATCATTCTCTTTGACACTGTAATTGGTAAATACATCAATTATCGTCAATTATACTGCTATCTTAAGTATATAATATTTGTAACAAATGTAAAAAATAACTATTGCTTTATAAACTTGTCTCGTTTGAGTAAACTTAGCTTGTAATCTATCTACATTTTGGGACTCCCAATGTAGGATTTCCAGTTTTCGTGTTCTCCTTCGGGACATCATTCCCAGGACTTCCTCCTCCCCTTCGCCTGTGACCTTTCTCTTTTTCCATCTCCGCTCATTAAAGTCGTATCTTCTGTGGCTTTTTTTCCTCCCTCGCAGGTAATAGCTCGCAATTACGGATTGATCGGCGGACGATTAATTCGGGTCACATGCGAATCATCGACAGCAGGCCATTAGGGACAGATTGGTAAATGTGTCCGAGAAATTGTCATTAAGACCTTGAGCCAATTTATCGCTGTTTTGATGAAGCAATTCTCATGCACTTTTTTCGGAAAAAAAGTTTTTTTTTGCCATCATGAGATTCGAAAATCGTCGTGAATTGACGCGATATCCTTTCGACGGACGCTCGAAGAACGATAAGAAACATACAGGACTCTTGTCAAAATGAACTTATTGATCCATTTGTTTGGCCCGCATGGTTTAGTAGCTTCAAAACTTCACCGCACAATTTTAAAGCTTTAAAATAATGGTTACAGGAGTTTCTTTTGTCAAAAAGATAGGCACATCGAGGATTTATTGCAACATGGTTTTTAATATTTCTTTCATATTTTAAAAAAAATTGATACCTTCAAATACCATGCCTCAGGTTTCCATCTTGAAAAATGATAATAATTAATATCAACTTAAGTTTCTTTCTTTAGGGCAATCTATAGTCATCATACACTTATCTGATATTCTGTAGTTTTGCACAATGAATAGGTAAAATGTATATTGAATATCAAGTGTTGTCACATAGAAACTAGACAGCCATCTCACCCCGAACGTAAATTTAGGAAAATTATACTATTCAGAAAAAACTATATATTTTCCAATTCTTCCATGAAATATTTAGCTTAATAAGAACTATGAAACATCTACTAATGCGGGTTACAAGAACTCACTTTACACCAATAAAAAAATTACATTTTTAAAAAAAATTATGGGTGCTTGGGAAATAAAGGTACACTCGTCAAGTTGATTCTAATGACATTTTGTTACTCTTGCAAGTGTGTTAATTATGTATTTTATTTAACATGTCATATTTGATTTCTACTTTTATATTTAATCAGGATTTTTTACACAACTTCATTCTTTGTTTTGACTTGTCTTATGTATATATCAAAAATTTTACAGGGCCAATAAAATTATTTTGAGTCATATGACTAATGAGCTTTTATAATAAATTTTCCACTTATGTCCCGAACTTTCTCATCCGCAGCTCACCGAAAACTTATCTTTTTTATCTCACTAACTCATTGGGTGATGAGGAATTCCGAGCTTCCATCTGCTGCCATATTAACCAAGAGCTGTAATCAGCTGCAAATCCCGTAATATTTCCCCGTAAGTATACCATGGCAGAGGTTGAAAGAGAGATATCCCGTAATTCCCAACGTGTTATTCAGTAATTTCGTAATTTAGAATATCGTAATGAAATAACCACGGTCACATATAATAATGTATGCATCATAAAAAATCAAAATTTAAAATGAGATCTGAAATAATAATACCCCGTCACAGCGAATTTGGTTTCGTTCACGACGCGTCATGACAGCTGTAACGGCGATACTGGTCGGAAACGCACTTGTCGTATTCGATCGCCTGTGAGAACATACGAATGGGCGTTGGCATTTTGACAGCCGCGGGCATCCCACGAGTTCTGTTTGTATCGTTGCAAATTGACCTCACATTTTCCGTAGGAACCCCAAAATGCAATTAATGACTCAACAATGTATCACCCGTTCTAGAGGAGATATTTTAATTCTCTCGTTATCCTTCTGGACGCATTTTAATCCCTTCAACCTGAAATCGGGATAAACGAGCGCGCGTGGTGTCTGAATCACATGAGTCTTGGGCCGATTCGAAGTAGTTCAACGACTTCCAAAGCCCTGAGAGTTAGAAAGGTTTCTCGCCTCAGGTTTCTTAGAGGTCGTTCTCGCATTAACGCACGTTTTGTTCGAACGCAACAGAAAAACAACGCGAATATTAGTGAAAATGTATAATCTATGGCTAAGTTCTTTAGGATATCAACCTCGTCCGCCGTTAAATGACATATAACTGAATTATGTGGTTTTACTTACAGCGAAAAATAATAAAAAATTCAGTCCAGAGTGAAAGTAAGAGTGGCTTAACATAATGTGCGTAAAATTTTTCTCTATTACAGCGATGTAAAGAGTTCAAGCTTTCAACACGATAAGCTCATTCAACAGTTTTTGCTTTGCCTTTATATATTGATTTCAGAGTAGGCGTGGGGCTAAAAATTATGAACATTTCAGCATCTTTAACCATGATCTCATCAAATGATTACGTAAAGATGACATCAAAATGATTATGCACTTGGAATTCTCCCTTCTTAAACTTTGGGAGTCCGAATCATACATAGACTATCATTTTCTTCCGTTCCACATATGGCTAAGTGGGAACTTATAAAGATAAGTTTCCCGTTTAAGCCTCTAATGGAATGTCTGACGTTGCCAATAGTAGTACGAGTAACGTCTTATTATTAAGGTTTGTGTTATTATTGCAGAAATATCAGTCTTCCAATTCTAACATGCCTTCTCTTAGGTATATCATTGTTCGTTCAATCCTAAGATTGGTTGACTATAGCCCTCCACCCATCGATTCCAATGCTTGTTCCCTTACCTCCTGGTATCTCTACCTATGTACTTTCCTCTATAATTGGTCAATGAACTTATTCCTGGGTCTTCCTCTGGGGACTATTTCCTCTATTTTTCCTTCAATTATGTTCTTCAATAACTAATTGTGTCTCAGAGTGTGTCTAAACCATCTGGTTCTTCCTCTCTGAGGAAACTAGAAAACTATCTAAGAAGAAATATAAGCCTGGGTCACCTAAGTAAGAATTTCAGATGGCTTAAATCAAATAAGTACTTGTTCCAGTCGGAAATTATCTGCATGAAGCATGAATCAGCAACGTCCAATGGAAAGTACTAGGAAATGTTAGGTATCATTTATCCACTTCGTATCACTCCACATAACCTAACGCTTTGACGGGTATATGCTGATTTCGTTGAGTAATTAAAAAAAACTCTACCGGTACAAAATATATTTCGTGTCAAATCCATATTTATCTTCTTTTCAACATGGTGTTCCAAGTGGTCCTATGCTCTTCTACTCTTGTATACTTCATCATTTCAGGATATCCTAAAGTAACCTCATTTATTTTAGTGCGTTATTAGAATGTTTGAATAGACTAGGGATGAGTACACGGAGCCTAAATTTGTTAGCAACGTCCTCCTTAACGCCCATTCCTTAATTTGTAGAAGTATTTGTGGAAGCTTTACAGCTTTCTTTGCTTGATAGATTCCCGGATCATGCGGAACTAAGGTGGCGGGGCCCCCATTGAGTTTCGATTGTATCGATGCAAGTCCATTGAAATGCTGACGTCGAACGTATTGTTCACAATTGAGAAAAATATTCAAACGTGTACATATCAAACATATAAAAAGTTCTCAAGAATCCTTAAAAATTTATCAATAATTATAACACCTTATGGTGTCTACAAATTTGCAGATTCTATATTTTAATAAAATTTCCAGAGCAATAAAAGTGTACAAAAGAATCCATAAAAAGAATAGATAATTCTGAGAATTGAAGTGAATTGGGATGAGGAAAAGAAGCTCTTATTCGAAGATGATATCATATTCTCAGGAGCCAATTAAGATTTTCCGCAGAGAACCCCTGCACAATCTTCAATTCAGTGCCTGAATACGGAAGGATTTCGATTTCCCGTCTTCATAGACAGTTTCATTCATTCATTTAAGTATTATACCATTTGTTGGTAGGTATCGTAGAAAATCTACATGTCTATGAACAAATTGGTTAATCATAAACATCCACTACATTACAAAAAAATGATTTTATTCTCCAGTGAAACATGGCAGAACTGACTCACGTAGACAGTAAGCACATCTAAATCGACAGCGAGCCACCGCATGGATATGTGGGAGGGGGTGTAAGGACATCAGCCGTGTAATAAGGTAAGGGATAAGATTTTGGGAGGTGAAATGGTGACGTGTATTATGGTGGTGTATTTAGTAGGGCTCAGTTTTTACTGTGGTCGCTTATAGTGCCTTAAAAGGAGCTTTGTACCTATTTGTTCGGCAATGTATCTCTCTTATTTTATCGCTTTTGTCAGACGTAGAGATGTAGTGCTGCATCCAGATAATCTTTTCTGTGTCTCTCTGAAACACACCAGTTCCGAATTTCTCAAGCAAGCTAAGCCTAGCGTGTAGCCACTAAGTAAAAGTAACTTCAGAAATAAAAAAAATTGATCACACAGCATAGCGGTTATCATCCGTTTTGACAATGCCAGGTACAATAATAATTATCGGTTGTATAGGTAAAAGTGCCGGTTGTGCTACGTCATTAAATTTTTTTAGGAATTTACAAAGATATTTCTACGTTTTGTTTCATATTAATGTTTTTGTAGCGCCCGCTCATAAGATTCCGCCGAGATTCCGCATCACATGCATTGAGTAATTTTATTACATTACATTACATTTATTACATTGAGTAATAAAAATGAATTTTAAATATTTTCTCGTGAAAAGAAGCTAATTTTTCCTTGAGGTTTGTTCAAAGCCAATCTTTAAAACAAAAAACCCCCTAATGAGTGGTAAAGGATGCACATAGAACACTCAATTTCATTATCGTCCAAGAATTTAGTTCATTCTATCCCTATCACTTTTTTGCAGCATGAGCCTCCGAATATAAGCTGAATTTCATACTAACGAGAATTTTTAAAGTATCAGTCCATTTTAAACATAAAGGAAAAGAAAACTCAGAGAGGAAGAAAGGAGCTGATATTTAGCCAAAAGAAAATTAAAATACATGAAATCCTTTACATAGGAAGCCTAACATGAAATGAAAGATGTTCGCCGGACATAAAATGTTGAAAGGCTCTAGGCAGTAAAACGAAAACAGAGAGGCTACTACCTTGCTCACGAATAATTCCACTGTAAATAAGAACGAAGTACGAACTAAATTCATGTCAGCTCTGACGTAGCAGAATATAGGGCAAAGGTCACTGGATGAGAAGATCATAAGAAGGAAGTAAACCATGCTAACTGGAAAAGATGCCAGATGCTAAAGATGGAATGAAAAATGAGAAAGCATCCGGCGGTGAATGTGAGGGAAAGACTTACTCGGCGGAAATAACAGAATGAAAAAAACCCGACTGTATTGGCCTGAATCATTCAGAAAATGCTTTTAAAAAATTCGGCTGGATCTCTCAGGGGAATACGGGATGATTTATTAAGGAGATCATTAAATTGAAGCGTAATTCACTATGGAAGATATCCTGTTTTTGGGTTAAGCCTTTTAGGTTTAGTGATAAAGTTCTGTAAAGAGTTGTATAATCTTGGCCATAACTTGAAATAGACACATGTAAATAAAAGAATAATGGCCTCGTTAATTTCAACCAATATTTTTATTTTGGAATCATGTATCTAAGAATGACTAGGCACCATTTACAGCAAATGGTTTCATTCAAAGAAAACGCAGAAATTATTAAAATATAAACAAAGGAAGGAAAACTATATGAATACTATCCTTCATTGCTATCTATCAATATGTGACTTCACTACGACCACCAATCCTTCCCCGAATCGCAAAAGAAAAATTTAGAAACATCTGCATACATCTCATTAAAACTAACCGATGATATCCGCTCCGCAATTGACAGAGGAATGGTCACGTTTCTCGTTTTATTTGACTTCAGTAAAGCCTTTGACCACGTGAACCATTCACGCTTACTTCTTAACATGAAAAAATTGAACTTTTCTTGCACAGTGCTGGATTGGTTACACTCATATGCAATCGATAGACGTCAAGTAGTGAAGGATTCAGATGGAAACCTTTCCAGATAGGGCTCTGTTGCTAGTAGAGTTCCTCAGGGTTCCGTCCTTGGCCCACTATTATTCTACCTTTTCGTTCTTGACCTTCCGCAATGCATTGTAAACTGCCAGCACTAGCTGTACGCAGACGATCTTCAAATATAATGTCACGGCTATCCACATAAACTTTGTGATGTGATTTCTAAGGTTAATCAAGACGTCTGTGCTATCGTGGATTGGACTGATGAGAATTTCCTTCTTCTTAACAGTAGCAAAACTCAAGCTATCCTACTCGGGAGCTCGAAAATAATAAATAAATTCGACCTTAACATCATTTCCAAAAACAATTTGGTGATATTGAGCTGCCTTATTCCAAAACTGTACGTAATCTAAGGGTAACCCTTAATGACAACTTGTGGAACAACCATTTTTTTAATATTTCAAATAAAAATAATAGTACGCTTTATCAACTTAAGGTGCTTAAAAATCTACTGCCATTACATACCCGACAACTGCTCGTCAAATCATTAATATTTCTTAATTTTGATTACTGCTGTCTTGTTTATAATGATTTAACGGCAGAGCAGAGCATCAAACTACAGCGTCTCCTAAACTCGAGCGTTCGATATATGTTTAATCTTCGTAAAATGAGCACCTCGCCCCCTATTACAAGAAACTTGGCAGGTTGAATACAATATCCCGTCTCAAATACCTGCTTGGAACATTTCTTTTTTCTATCTTTGGCACTAACGAACCGTCATCCCTAATTGATACGTTTTCTAAAAGAACTTCCAGTCATACTATGGTTACTACAACAGAACCAAGTAACCTTCTACTTCCGACTCACCGAAACACTACATTTCATAAGTCGTTTGTCGTGGCCGCCTCTTTACTTTGGAATTCCATTCCAATTGATGTGAGAAAATCTCGCTCGATGGAAATTTTTAAATCTAAATTGTATGACACTTCATTTAACGAATGCTTTCCAGAATAGTTTAACCTGGTCAGGACTCAGTTCGCATTGCCAATTTTCTTTTTATTATAAAAAAAATTTAATTAGACAAAAATTGTCTGTTAATATTTTTTATCTTGTACCATATATTTATATATTGATTGTATTTTTACCTATCTCCGAGTTCAGCTGTTTAACATGTAAAATTATTGTCTTTCAATGAGACTAGCAGTTTTTGTCTTTTTTTATACATTGTATGTTATTAATCTCTAATTATTTTTTGATTTGAACTAAATAATATTTTAATTTGTTTATTACCTCGCTGCCATATTATTATATTATTTTTGTACTCTTGCTCTCAGCGACCTGTCCCAGAGTAAAATAAATGACTACTCTATTATTCTATTAAATGTGTCTCTAAAAATTATCATATCATTATCAATATTCAACAATATTTTAGTTTTTCTCAAATTCGTATTTTTCTCAGCAAATTTATAGTCCAAAAACCATTGTTTACACTTTTGACGCCCATCGTCGTATACCTAAAACATTTCAATCTAGTTCTTCCTGAACAATTCTTCCTATTGTTTTCTCTTTCTTATATAATTTTCAAGAGACTGTATTTCACAGGTTTCGAAGTGTATTTGAAGAAAGGCTTCACGGGATTCCATCCTGATTAGGTGGTCCATGACAAACATTTCGATCGCTTACTCTCCAGCCATCCACAGGATGATATCGTCCGGAGGGCGGCTGCAGTGTAAGCGGCCGAATCTTTGGTCACCGACCTCCCAACCAGGATGGAATCCCGAGAAGCCTATCTTTATTCTATTCACCTGGAAAACCTGCAATCCTTTAATAGTAAATGTACTTATTTATAAGCTAGTTCTCATAATACTCCTTCGCCCTTTAACTCCTCCTTTATTAGATAGTTCTCTGAGACAATTTGATCTCTATTATTCATTAACAGCAATACATTTCTAGGACCTTATTTACTTTTCTCTTCTACCGTGTGTGCCCAAGATTCATTGTCTCATAAGAACGTACTACACCCGCATTTTAATATTGTTAATGTGTGCAAACTGCTTCCTTACTTCCTAGTTTGTCTTGCTAGCAGTAAGACATTCTTAGGCTAGAATGTCATTACACATGAATCACCCTTTTCATTCTACCTTTACTGCTTCTCTCACCACACTACGGCTTCTAAACAAACAACATTCCTCCACCTGTGTCATGTTAGTTGAGAACGTTTAGCCATAACACTTTTCTCTTTATTTCATGAAACCTAGTTTGAGCCGAAATTAATCAGATAGGGGCAATATTACTATGTCAGTACTTCTTCTGTTATAAAATAATGATAATAATATTTATTAGACTTTAAACACAGGTTCAGTATAATATTCTTTGTTAAATGTAAGATAAATATCAAAATTTAAGACCGATATGTTCACATTACAAATATTCATTTATTGAATCGAATTGAAGGCTTTGAATAGAAACCTTGAGTGGAGGGCACGCTTAAACCTTCGATAGATGGCATCTATAGACTCTTGGGGCACATCGTCAAACAAGTGAAGCTTCACAAAAATCAAATGATTTTCTGTTTAATGATAGCTTACGGTGAGTCACTAATAGATAATTTTTTCCGGTATCAAGCTGATGGACATTAGCACCAATTTCAAAAGAATACGAATTTTCTTTAACATTTAAATATGCCTTCCAATGTCTTACAATGCCATTATATCAAAACAAGCCATACTCATACAGGACAGGAATTCCATTAGGAGTGTTTTTTTATATTCTCTCTCCCAGTATTCTTCACTTGCGCTTTTATATCGCGAAATGACTCTATTAGTCTAGCAATCAAAATGTGATACTCAAAAACATATATCAACTTACATATGCTCAGCAGGTGAGATGCGTAAAAGAGCCTTGAGTAGAATAGAAGACTGAACTTGCGTTCACGAAGCAAGACCAGAGGAACGAGTGGGGCAGAAAGAGAATTGAAGGCATTCTGAGTATCCGGTTCTCGGTTGAGAGGTTGCAGCGGCAAATGTATACACGTGGGATAAAACAGTCTGAGAAAATGGAAGACTAAAAGGTAAAAAGCCTTGCCAATCAACTCGGAGTAGCCACGGGAACATGTAAGCATGTTTGTGTGCATGTGAGTCTTGAGTGTGAGGGCGCTGCAGTACGAGCAAGTGGAATGTCTGTCATTCCGCAGCCATCATCTTTCCCTGCAAAGGGTTACAAGCGTACCTCCGATATTCCCCACCTATGAATCAGCGTCCGTGAAATAAGGTGGAAAATCAACCTTCCATCAGAGTAATCATAATAAACGCAAAGAAGGAGATAAAATAAATTAATAATCTTTACGACATTAGGCGTAATTCGTAGAAGAGCTTAACATAAGTTGTCCATGTGGAAATTTTCTATTTTATTTTATTTTGCTTTTTATATGGCATGTTTTAGAATATCTTGTCCATGTTGAAATTTTAGGTAACAATAAACTATTCTTTGCAATTTATTGGTCGTGAATGGAATTTATTATAACATTAGGAATACTGTTCCATATTCTTACCCTAGGAACACGAAAATATCTTTGGTTTTGTGTCGTTCTATGATAAGGGGTGATTAAATAGTCGGGAGCCATTCTGGTTGTTACATTTGACTACATCTCCTTGACGGGAAAAAATTGCAATGAATACCCAGGTTGTTTGTGGTTGAAATGACAATACAACAACGTCCCAAGCATATATTTTCTTCGATTTTTGACCTTCAGCCATGTAAGGTTAGTAAAATAACATGAAACAAAATCATATATTTTTAGGTTAAAGACAAACTTACACACATATTAAATAGCTTCTGAAGCTTTGCATTTATCTCTTTATTGAAATAGCGATTCACAAGGCAGGATTTAACCATTGTGTTCATCATTTCAGCGTCACACAAATACCGAATTCCGTCATCGGAGCATTCGTAAGAACGAATTTAGCACGCTGGAGAAAAATGGACTCTCTAAATCAGCAAAAATATTTACATTCTTGGACTGAAAATGGGCTAAGGCTGAATGTCCTCAGAGGATGCACCAATGCAAAACATCCTATTGTATTTGACATCAATGAGTAATGCGTAACAAAAGTACAAGCAAGGGTAAAAATGTAAGATTTATGATACGTATAGGCGGAATAAGATACCGTCTACCTTCTTATGATTCACCATTACTTAAGAAAATGGGGTCGGTGACCCAAAACAGACCGCATCAAGGGGAGTTGGGCGGGATTTTATAAAGTGATATTTCTGATCTAGTTCTAGTGATGTTGGTGATTATTTGCCCCGTACATTGGCAAGGCCATGCACTTTATAACTGGATGTTTATCTGAGGAGGTGTCTGTTTATTTCAGTTGGCAGGTAATGAAAAGACCGATTAATTTATACAATAAATAAAGACGACCCAACATATGTGGCATAGCGTCGAAAAAGCCGCATAATATTTTCCTTTCTACGGAGCATTGGAAAAAAACCACTTCTGAATAATAAAAAATGTATTAAATTAGTCACACAGCCAGTAAAAAGTCTAAGTAACTGTTATAAAGGAGAACATATTTTCTATCTATCTAAATTTGCAGAAATTTATGCGATTTTGGCCTGAGTGTGCGATTCGATTCATATACATTACGCTCTCAAACAATTTTTCATTCTTTGTTTTGATTTATTTTAACGAGAAATTCTACCTCATCGCGATTCCAAAATCAAATAGATAGTGGAAATCAAAGGCTATGTCTCCGATAAAAGACAAAAAGATACAAAAATTCATAGTGTACTCAAGCAAAAATTCCTTCCACATTTTATCCCCTGCACAACGCACCTCTCAGTTTTTGAAGCAATTCTTGATATTTTCTCCGATTTCTGATCATATATTCGACCATCATTGTCATTTTAAGATTCACAAACTTGCGTCTTCACTTCTTATATACTATAACTTAAGGACTTCTCCATTTCTTTTACCTCTGTTAAAGTAGCTTAATCAGCTCCACCACGGAGTTGGAGGACAAAAAATTAGCTAAAACATGTTATTATATCTTGATGATAACAACTATTACCAAATTCGAGGTAGAAAAGAAATGTTTGGAATATAATGAAAAAAACTACTTGATTAATTTGTGCGGACCACTTCCACTTACGCTGAAAACCTTTGCTATAACATGACCTCTTAATAACGAAACATTAATACGCCGTTTTTTTCACAGTTATATAAAAAAAATGCGAAAGCAAGTTAGTGTACCAAGGCAATGACAATTATTGCCAATATAACGGTTCTTAATAAATGAGAAATATAGAGAATTCTTAATTCTAAGTGACGCGCACAAGTTCAACAAAAAGAAGCCAAAAATGCTACTATATCATGGTAAAAACAACCATTACCAAATTCACGGTCGAAAATAAATGCGTTTGCAACATATAGAAAATAAATACTTCATCATTATTTTTATATTACCACTTCCACTTAGGCTGAAATCCTTCGATTTTACACAATCTCTCAATTGGGAAAGATTATTACGCCGTTCTTATCGCCGCTATATAAAAAAACGCGAAATAAAGTTATTGTACCAAGGCAATGGCAACTATTGTCAAAACTACGGCTCTTAATAAATGAGGAATATACAGAATACTAACTTCCAAGTGACGCGCGCCAGTTCTGCCAAGTTACGCCGGAAAACTTGCCTTTCACGAAACCTCTCCCTTACGAAACATTAATAAGCTCCTTCTATCGTCGTAAAAACGGAAAAAGAACACCAAAAAGGTGGGAAGGTAAGTCGGGGATAAAATTCGCAATCTGAGGCTACGCGTAAGAGGAGAACAGATTACACAAAAAGGGGGAAAAATATGTGGCGGAGACGAGGTAGAATTCGTAGGGGTTTAGGGTTGGTCGGGGGGGTCAAAAGGAAGGGGTATTCGAGGGAAAGTTTGGTCGGATCGAGAGATTGAAGAGGCAAGGGGTACATCAGCGGTTGAGGGGGGTGGGATAGCAGGGGTACAAGGGGTACAGAGTAGCGAGATTATAGGGAGTGGAGCGTTGGGTGGGGCATTTGGCAATTTCAGGTAAAAGCATACGGCCTTCTCCCGCACCACCAAAACTGTGAGCGAGTCCCTGATGAGTGAGCAAACGGAGTGAATGGTTTTCAGGTGGGCGACCAGTCCAGGGGTGGAAACTAAGGAGGAGGATGAGATGGGTCTTAGATAGGTTGGAATACCTGCAGTGCAAGAAATTTCCTTGAAATGTTGGAACCGTTAAGCCTTTGGAAAAGGGGTGATGTGATTTTTTTCTTTAACCAAGTATTTACGAGGGTAAGTCAATTAAATAACTCGCAAAACTGGACAGAGGCAATAATAATAGAGGCCAACAAGGGTATGCTTCTTTGATGCTATAGGTCGTTTTTGGCGTAATTTTGTGAGCTAAATCTGAATCTACTCACGAAAATTGGCTATCACGTTAGGATTCAGAGATATTATACCCTTAAAGCGTAAAAATGGCAATTTTTAGGTATTTTTGAGCACAAATATCTCAGAAACCAAAGGCGATGGAGAAATTCTAAAAACAGATCCAACGTCTACGTTAAAATATGCATAAAATACATATATAACACTGAGTGGAATCTGAGGAGGAGGATGATACGGGTCTTAGATTGGTTAGTATTCCTGCAGTGCAAGAAATTTCGTCGAAGAGTTGGAACCATTAAGCCTTTGGTAAAGGGGTAAAGTGGTACTTTTGTTCATTAGCCAAGCATTTTATACTGTTAAAACAGAAATTTGAGCAATATCCAAATCAAATATATAAATATTCGTTCTCCTCCGAACGGAGTTCCAATTATCTGTCAGCAGAGGCCAATTTTACATTCATGCACTCATTTACAATATTTTAAATTCATTTCATTTATCATTTACATCCATTCCTTTTACCAATTACAACTATAGAATAATAAAAAAATTGAGTGACAATCAAAATATAGTAATAAATCTCCATAGAACCACAAGACCTTCGTCGGAATTCCTCCATATCCCTTTAAAATAGTTTGCAAAGTTAAATCAGTTGATATCTGATGCGTTTGATTGCCGCATTAAATATTTAAAACAAAATTACATTTATTATACGAAGATAAGTCAATAAATGACTCGCAAAACTAGGTAGAGGCAACACTGATCTAAGTAACTTGCTGACAATTATTTAACTTTTATGCGTAATCACGCCATCCATCCGGACTCTCATCTCTTCACAAATCCTTGATAGCCAACGAGTAACCTCTTGGACTACGGCATTATTATTTTTAAAACATCGGCCACCCAAAAAATATTTTTAAGGACCCGAGTAGATGAAAATTACTAGAGGCTGTCAGGACTGTGCGGTGGATGTTCCAAGCGTACCCAATTAAATGTTTACGACTGATTTTGATGATGAAATGTTGACGTTTGCGACTTACTTATTGACTTACCCTCGTAATACTGATAAAACAGTAATGTGTACGCCAACAAGATCAAGATCCTCCTAAGCGTGTTTCATTTATATGTCAGCAGGGGTCAATTTTACATTCATATAAGGCGCGTTTTCAGTTATGATCATTAATTTTTAAATCGATCATTTAATCCACACTAGACTCTAGCCTCCGTGGGATCATAAATTGGTGGTAACCTGTATCGTAGGTCAGAACTTTTGTCAAATACGATGACTTCAAACCGCATAAACTATGATCCAACCTTCGATGGTCAATCACGTTCTTTAAATTAACTCTCTGCTTACGTCAACTATATCGTGAATATAAATTTACCTTGAACCCCAATGTTAAATAATCATCAAACATCAAAAGGAGCTCGTGAAGAGTGATGAACGAATGTGAATATTATGGAGTATACTACAGCAAACCAATTACTATTTTTTTGTTTCACACGTATAATACCATTTGCATCATGTCCATAATTTCGAATAAATTCATTTGACTACTCGCAAAATCGTGCTTTACTAAGCATGCAAATTTATAATTCGCTAACTGAGAAAGGAAGTCGATTTTCCTTATTATTGTTTCGACAAATAGGGATTTGAAACACATTAGGCCTCAACAAATACATCAATAATGTTAAATTTATAAACAACAACATACACTGCCATAGAACTTCCTTGTCTTCCATATGTTTATCCCAATGAAACTAATAATTTACTAAAATGTCATTTCCCTTCAAATCATAATTCAGTTTTACCGAAAGTGTGACAAAAATCGCTGCAATCACTTTATCAATATAGGTATACAGTGGAATAAATAAAATAAAACTCGGTTCAACTTTTTGGAGTTCCATGTTAATTATTAAATACAACTTTTATTCTCCACTAGTCAGTTCAGTGATCAATTTATTCCAGAATTGGGATTGTGCAATAAACTGATCTGTGAACTGAACAGTGGCGTGTAAAAGTTATTTTTACTAATTAATATGTGCACAGTATTTTGCTGAGTTTATTTCTTCAAGAGATCCAGAAATGACTGCACGAAATTATGTGGCATTTCTGCAGAATTTTCTGAATAGCTAATAAGTTTACCATTCTCTTGCTTAACTAACGAATTCCAGAAAATATGCCTGTAAGGATATACAAATAGAGAACCTTTGACCCACTTCATTGTCCCTTTCTGGAACATATCTGGAACTAAAATGATAGAAAAACGTATCGACTGGAAGCATCACGTTTTAATAATATCCACATGCAACTTTCAGGTTCTAGAATATTTTTCATTCAGTCTCACAAATAGGACCAATAGAAAACGAATAAACACGTAGTAACGAGTTCCTTAGTAATTTTTAAAATTTTATATGCTGTTTCCTTTTATGAGGGAAATAAATCATTGATTACCAAGTTTTACTTGGTCATTTTCATATTTACACAACAGAGGGAAGGTATTTCTTTGGTGTACATCAAGAATTTCGGAAATATTTAATTTATAAAGAAATTTTAATTGAAACTACGTCCGTATCCTCCATTACAGCCGTAGGCTGCAAAAAACAAATACATAAAAGCAATGCATGTACAGCGAAAATAGGCAAATATGGGTAAAACTGCTATCTCCTCGATTTTGAAAAAATGAAGAGTATACCTTAAATTGGTTGTAGTTTTGGAATAACGTCGACCGGATGGATTTATTTTCGATTCCAATTAATGTGGACTGAGATCTCTTCCTAAACCTCACACTTAAAGTTCTTAATCACGCAACAAGAAATAAAATAACATATAATTATAACTTTCTTAAACAAGATAATTTATATAATAATATGATCTTGAATATTTGGCAATTGACGCATTTAACTCACAGCCAACGTTTCGCTAAATATATTGGCATGCTCAGGACTTCGTAACACAAATCAAAGAGACATACAGCCAGATAACACATAGAAATATTAGTAAAAAAAGTTGAGGAATCGGAAATTTACCTACCATTGAGCTTAATATTGAACAATAACAAAGGAAATAACTATTTAAAACAGTAAAGAAATATCTAAACAACCATAAATTAAATATACTTAAATAATTAACCAATTTCGCAAATAAATGAATAAATAAATAGTGATAAAATTAATGAAACACAATTTTCAACACATAAAGCAAATTAAATGACCAAATATTCAATCATCTAATTATAATCTAAAATAATATACTTCATTCCGCGAAAATTAGGAATTACTCAAGTTAGACTCGCATCGTATAACGCACATAGCCCGGCTTCAACCAAATTCCTGGTTTCTAAAGGATATCATGGAATCTTACTGGCAGCCCAGAGTTGCTCTTGAATGAGACAGAATCGCTCAAGAGGAGAAGGAAAAAGTGGTGTTCGGTGAGGGAAGTGGAAATAGACGGCAAGAAAAGATAAAAGAGATGGAGGATTGGGGTTGCTTTAAGAGTGTATGGTGGCCTTTGCGAAGAAGTAGGAGAAAGCTTTGGAGTGCGAGCTCCATTTTCAAGGCGTATGCTGGGTCATAAAAGGAGTAAAGGAAGCCTGAGGAAGCCAATAAGTGGATAAACAGCTAGTTAAAAGGAAATGAGCGAGAAAGGAGAGAAAAAGTCGTAGGCAATGCTATGAATGGAAGAAAAAACTCGTCCGTACATCTTGAACGGTTAAACCTTTTCAGAGTCAGAATCTCATTCAGTGAAAGAAGAAGCCTTCCCTATTGCCCAATTAACAAAATGGATCATTAAAATGAAATGTCCTTGGGGCAATAAAACATATTTCCCCGTAATCAACTATTAATGATTTTCCAGGCAAATAATCTTCGGGGGATCCATATGCCAACATAAAAATTAGCGTACAAATTAAAAATTAAATTAGATATGAATTTCTTGACTGAAAAAAATATTTTACAACCATCGGATTATTTTAATATTTGACGGTTGGAGAAAATAACTAATGAAGGTGTCTCTTAGGGAGTAATAGATAAAAGATAGTACCCCTGAAAAATTGAGGCATATTTATATAAAATAGGACACAAGTCATTGTATTCTAAGCGTAATAATATCTTGCTTAATTTTCCATTAGAGAAGAGCAAACATGGGCTGAAGAGCTGCAGCAATATAAGAAATAATCAACACCACAGACGGATCATTAAATGACAATTTACCTAAAGCATAGCCTGAAATAGACGTTTGAAACTATCATTTACCTGCGATACAAGAAGAGAAATATGTACCGTATCCAATGCTGAAATTCCATGGGATGTGCATTATTTTTAGAGATAAAATAACTACACATAATTTGAATGAGATAATTACAAAGTTTACATCAGAAAGTCTCCAAATTTTTGTCAATTATAATACACCATCACCATCATGCCAGAAATATTGCAATAACTCAAGCACGTACAATTTGAAATTAAGATGAGCAAAGGACTCCAATTCCGGCTGAATAATTAGCATACCCTAAAGTAAGAAAAGCTTTTGAAAGTGGGTCTTATAACCATTAGCCGCGACTCAAATTTGGGTCATCAATCACTATTTCATTTGACCTACGAGTACTCAAAATTTGGGGCTGTGTAACTAGAGCTGCGGCTGAGAATGTGGGTCAATGAAGCAAGCCGGCTTACAAAGTTTTGGTCGGAAATCTACGGCAGAAAATTCCGACAAAGCTCTTTGGAATTAAGAAACTATGGCACTGGGGAGAGTAATTAAACTGAAAGAAATGGAGCTATAAATGATAAGTGAGGTATTAACTGAGCCGAGGTTTAAAGTCTCTTAGTCGAACGGAATATGCTCCGGTAAAATACCGAGGAATATTCAGTGAGAAAAAACACAGAATGAATGGCAATAATAATCACTCTTCGTACGGGTCGTAAATAACTATAGTTTTGGATTAGAATGAAAGGATGGCATATCTGAAAAACGACACCGGAAATTAAAATTAAGTGAAGCAATTAGCGAGTGAAATGTTTCCACTTGTTGACTGTGGCAATTGAATGCAATTAATTTTGGGTATGTCCACATTAAGTACCTGACCACTCAAAGCCGGAAGGCTACCTTTTGAATTCATGTAGCGTTTATATCTCAACACACTTCAGCGAAATAAAAAAAGAAGCAACAAAGTTGAAACTATCAGCGTACCTTTGAGCGACTCCGCAGTAGAAAATAAAAAAATAACAGCAACGACAACCTTTAGAGTTTAGCACGGCTTTTCAGATTAATTAAAAACTCGTTAGCTGAGAATGAAGATTCCACGTATAGTCCTTCGGGCTAGAGAGATAAAAATTTCAACGTCAAGAAATAAATGTTGCAGGGAAATACCAATTTTAAGGCAAAAGATTTAACAAATGCATATTTGAATTCTCAGTTTCAGCCACTGAGCATTCAATGATTAGTAATAAATTTATTTATGCGAGTTCATTGACCCTCATAAGAGTGAAATAAGTTCAATGAGAAGAGTAATGCCTGTCCTAATTTTCGCAGTTAGCATTTCATCTGATCGTTTTTGGTTTTTACTCCAATTTTGAGAAAATTACTTATTTATTTTTATTTTATTTATTTTATTTATCTTCATTATCCCGAATACAGCTCAATGGGCCAATTTATGTCGGGTAAGTAACAGTAACCACGGACGAGACACAAACACCCATGTCCTGGGCAGAAAATATTCTACCCAGGCGGGACTGGAACGCGCGACCCTCTGGTTAGCAGGCAAAGACTTTAACCCGCCTCCACCGTGGCCGACAATTATCTCGTGTCTTTCAACAGTACACGTAGCAATACAAAACGGAAACTCTGGGATAGAAATTAGTTAGCTGGCCACAATAGAGCCTACGCTGGCCATGGAAAATTTTTGCGAGAAACTGACTGATTAGCGCCAGGCTAGGGAAAGGGAAGGACGTGAAAAATCACGTGGCGTCTTAAGGCCACGAGAGAAAAATGGTGACGTGGGTAGGAGGCAGAGGGATGGATAGGAGCGTGACCTAGGATTTTTTAGCAAACAGTGAGACATTTTGGAGAACCCAAAGGCAGAGATGGAAAATTCTAGCGTCGTGGGTTTAAGTTGTGCCTTTTCCGAATGTCGAGGGCTCTGACGTATTGAACAGAACAGAATAGAAAGGATCTTGGGGAAATAATTGTATAAGAAGCACATTTTTTGCTACATTTTCAATTTTTCCAGCAACAAAACATGTCCTGCACGTGATAAAGTCAACTATATTCTACATTTTTACCTGTAATATTAGGAAATAAATATGAATAAATATTAAATTAGTTCAAAATAAACATTCGAGGAGGCTTAGGGAAAATATTCATTAATTAGTACTTCGGCTAAAGGTTCATGAAACGACTTCTTCCACCTGATTTCAATGGTACGTCCTCTCTCAGTAGTGCATAGCAAAGACTCAGGAAAAAGCAAAAGAATAATAAAGCGAGGAAATTGACATGGAAAATGTTTTTGTACAAAACGAAAAATTGTAATCAAAAACTTTAGAACATACTTTCTGTGGCGAACACATCATTCTGTGATTTCCCGTGGACCCACTATTTTTGGTCGATTTCTTATAATGAGGCATATCCGTAACATGCTGAAAGTGAAAGGCGTTACCTTGGGAGATCGACTAACGTTTATTAAGAAAAAATCATGTTCCCTCGTAAGCCAACACCAATTAATATTGACTGAGACAATAAAAAATCAGTCAATAGAAGTCGCAGTATTTTATTTATCCAGCAGCCAATGTCTTTCATGTTACCTATGCCTGCACAAAACTATTAACTGGACAAGACGAGTCTAAAACATGGTTATTCAACGGTAAAATACTGATTTTATCGAGTAATAATGTACTGCATGTTAGGTAGGAATCCACCCTCTGCTAGACACGGTGAAGGTTGGTTAGAGGGAATTGTTCTGGTTGCAGAGTGAGTGATACCAGTAGACAAGGAACATGAGACAAAAATGACTTCAGAGAGAAGTGCAGTGAGGAAATTTCATTGGATCTGGAAGCGAATATTTCTACGCTAAGCCATATTTAAAATGTAGTTTAGTAGTGCAATGTAAATGTAGTAGTAATGGGCCTCATTGTCGTCCCCACCATTTGTGCAATATATGCACCATTTGTAATGAAACTTGCACAAATGCTGATAACTATCACATAGGTGAGGATATTTTGAAAGGGGGATATATGAGAATAGACCTTACGAATTGGATGAAGATAGGATACATGCCAAGTTAAGCAACCGAACCGCTTTTGCAGACAAGTACTTTCAGCAGTATAACAATAATCCACGTATTTCTAAAACCATTATTCCAACCTGCTAGGTCAGTCACCTCTAAAAATAATATTTTATCACTCTATCCCTCTAGTTTCATGTAGGATGAATACACACGCCAGCCAGCACGAAAGACACGAATCCCTCCATAAACATATAAGTTTCCATTTCAGCGAAAGGGTGAAAGTAACATTTATAGGATATGATGCATAAAAACAAACTTTGGCCCGAAATGAGCTAGTTCGCCCACTTTTCTCTTTTTAATGTCACGTGTCAAGTTCCAAAATTCTAAGAACCATTACCATGTATACTGTAATGCGTGGAATTTTCTTTATGCAAATGAATTTAATTGTAAACAATAAGCGATAA
Source organism: Ceriagrion tenellum (assembly GCA_963169105.1). Classification (NCBI taxonomy): domain Eukaryota; kingdom Metazoa; phylum Arthropoda; class Insecta; order Odonata; family Coenagrionidae; genus Ceriagrion; species Ceriagrion tenellum. Next base: position 56,900,770 of record OY720641.1, read on the forward strand.
TAAAAAGTGAAATATTGTACATACTAAAGAGAAGTCTACACTCCTAATATTGTGGTACATATCATATTTTTTCAATGTTATCAAGTAGGGTAATACCTAATTTATCGAATTTTAACGAATAATTTATCATAATTATTAAGTCCATGATTAGGGATAAATCAGCCCGTTACACACAATAGATGTGAATTTCGAAGTACTATTGCGGCCGTAGAAGAACGAAGGATTTAATGCGAGGGAAAAAGGGAAGAGGGAGGGTACAAGCGGAGGAATGTTGGGGAAACAGTGGCCAGGAACGAGTATTTTATTTAATCTGCATTGAATTTCCCTCCGAAAGCGGAGACGGAGGGGGGTGAGGGGAAGGCAAAAGCACGTGGAGAGATGAGAGAGTAGGCAGGTATATGGAGAGGGTGAACGAGTCGGATTTTCCCGGAATGCGAGCTCTCAAATCCATTACGGAAATTGTTGCTAATTGAAAAAGAGGTGGATAGGGAAGAGATGAATAAACCCCGCTGCGCCGGAGGTAAAGTGAAGGGTGGGTGAGGCATACACACACATACATATATAAGCGTAGGGATGCGGAGGACGACGGGAGAGTTGAAAGAGGGGGGTGGCAGGGGAGAAAGGCCTTTTGCGAAGAGAGTGGGGACGGACAGTTGCGTGGAAGCCCTTAGGGGTAGGTGTGTAAAGGGTAGGCGGCGATTGGAAGTGAGAAGTGAAAGCGGTAGTTTGGGAAAATCGAGAGGGAAATAGCGGTGCCTGGCGGGAGAATAGAGCTACCGCGATGAATATCATCCGATTCCTACACTGACGATATGTGCCTATCCGATATTTCACAGAACAAGCATTAGCGTTTCAAATATCTGCTAGGATATGAAGAAGTATTTTCACATTCAGAGCAAAATGGTTAATCGTTCAAGTACCCAGGATTCTGCTGTCTTAGTCAAAGAGGATTAAACAGTGATAAATCTGTAATTTGTCTCATACAGTGTTAAACATCTGCATTTACAGCACAAACATAAGCGTTAAAAATATGTGGTAGGATATGAAGAAGTATTTTCACTTTCAGAGCTAAATGGTGTACCGTTCAAGCTCATATGTCTGCATTATTCAAAGAGAATTTAACAGTATTAACCTCTACAGTGTATTTAAGGTGTTAAACCTCTACATCTACAGCAAAAACATTAGAGTTTAAAATATCTGGGAAGTAATGAAGAATTATATTCACTTTCAGAGCTAAATGGTGGATCGTTCTAGCATTTAGGATTCTGCTGCCGTTTTCAAGGAGGATTCGCTAGTGCTAAAGCTCTACAATGTCCTTCAGGTTACGCCCACAGTCTTGAAAAAATCTCAACTTAAAAGATGCTTCCAACATAGAATAATATAATTATCAATTAACAATAATTTATTTAAAGGACTGAGGGCTAGACCAAACTGCGAATATTTTATGAAATTTAACCGTATAGAATACTACCCTAATAGATAGGCTCAGCCATGCCCTCGGTGGTAAAAAGTTCATCCAGTTGAGACTCAACTTCAATTAGTATTCTGGCTGAATCATAGGAAAACTGAGGCCTCTGTTTCATACGGGCAAAAGAATTTTGTCCCTTCTATCCGTTAACAAAATGTCTTCAATATGTTGATAATTAAATAGCCAGTATCTTACATTTTTAATTTAATGTTTTCTCAGATTCATTTTACCTCGACCTCATTCCTGAGATAAAATTTAATGAGGCTAGGTGTGATGCATTTTGGCGGGTAGAAGGTAGTAAATTTTACGCTTTTGGCCCAATGTATATACAAAAAATTCGCCTGAACAAGGACACTTTGTGCCTGGACAAGGGTTACAAAACTGTACGTAGGTTCTTTAAGTTCGTTTGTACTTTAGTTTTCGTAACTGATTGCCATCGATCCATTCAGGCGTCATCGGTTCAGTATCGTAAGTATTGTAGATTCACCATGTAAAGTATCGGTATCGGGTACAATGATATTGGACCGGCAATAGTGTGTGGGAAGAGGGCTTGCTCAGGGGGACATGGATGTAATGAGACGGGAGGGATTCCACCCTCGCCTCAGACCACTTTTCATACCCTTACTCCCGTGTACGCCATTCCCACAACCCCAAAATCCCCCACGGACACCCTGCGGCAGGGTACGGAAAGAGGAAAGGTAGGAAGGAAGAAGTAGAGGGGGAGGGAGAGGACGGGTTAGAGAGGTGTTTTTATTTATTTTTTTAAAATTTTTGAAAGCAAAGGAATTCCATGTGAGCCGCTAAGTGAGAATGATGATTAAACCCGTTCGAATCGCTCCCGCTTAGCTTTCTCCAATCTCTCTCTTACTCGTCAGGATTAGCAAGGATTTACCAGGCCGCACACACCGATGGATTTTAGGCGCGTAACCTCAACGACCTCATTCCCAACGAAGAATAAATGAGTGAAAGAAAATGAAACGATTTCCCACACCCCTCACCCCCCCTCTCCGTACTCACTCGCCCACCCGAGCCGAGTAAATTGCAGCGAGCGGTGCAAAAATGTGATGCAAAGGGAAAGTGGGGAGGGGGAGCGACGCCCAAAGGTGCCAGGGAAGAAAACACGTCCCTTGTTTAACACGCTCCGAATGTTCCAATGGATGACCACCCTGTGCCCCTGTCAGGGCCTGTCTCCGCGGCTGGTTAAGTGTCATGGAGAAAGTCCTTTTTTTCTGAACCTCTGGTATAAGACCGTGGAATTATAAGCCACGTTGGGAGACTAGTTCCACATGAATCGTAAAGATTTATCAGTATGGCCGATACACACAAAATATACAAAATATTTCTATTTATTTATTCTTCACCACCTTGTCGTTAAAATAAAATTATAATAATTAAATGCATTATGATAAAAAATAAAAAAAAATCATGCATTTAAAATTCCGGAATGACGGATGAAGAAAAGGCACGACCACTAGTCAAATCAAAACAAAGCTCTCAATTCTCAGATTGAGTTGCAGTGAGCCAGTTGCCCTCTTTATCCTAAATATTCATACGCAAATATATCATTTTACAATGAAAATATCGAATTTTTGATGCGCCGCGTGCACAAAGTGGCGAAAAAGACCAGATCAAAAATTAAGAATCAAAGGAAATTATGCTTGAAATCGTAAAAATATCCATGGAAAGGGTCCATATGGTCCAAGGGTCCAAATGTCCATGAAGGTTTATAAGAAGAGAAGGAATGAACTAAATTTGCAGCCTCCAATTTTAACATAATCACGTGCGTGTTCCTTTAATTATTACCGTCGAATATTCGATTCGTTATGAATGTGAACTGTTTATCTAGAAATTAACGAATAATAGATTTATCGATACTTCTTGATCGCCTCTTCAGCTAATCATCTCAAAATAGAACGCAACTGCTAAAGAAAACAATAAAAATAATATATTGACACGGCCATTAAAAAACTTGAAATGTTTATCCACGGCAGTGGACGATCGTCTTTCTCTCAAACTATCTCGCTTTAAGTGAGTTCAGCTTACTGGACGGTGTCCTAATCGCGTATATGTGTAAATACTCTCAGAGAGCCCTTTCCTACGTACCCAGTATTTACTAGTACGACACAGAAGGAATTCGATATAAGTATTCCGTACCCTTACACGTAAGATATTTTGACTGGAACAACATTACACCTGGACCTCGAGGCATGGTAAACTTCGCTCAGAGGTTTTGATTGGTTGAGGTTCTTTTTTAGAAAGCATGGTTTGTGGGTAAAATAAAACAACAAAAAAACTCATTTAATTGGGAGGGGCCTAATTTAAATATTAACTTAATTTTACGCTGTGTTTAATTAATACCTGGACAAAACAAATAAAAAATACGAGGCGATTGAGGAGAAGTACTTGAGGGCAATACTTGGCCGGCTTTGAATATAAGACTGCGTGATATTTGGTCGGTCGAAAAATTCAGAGGAAGGCGGGATTAATTGGATCGTTAGCTTGGCCAGAGAGATCTGGACCCTTCAGAGTTTTTTTTTTCATGTCCAGCACGAGGGTACTTCAACGTCCGTGCACTTTTTGAAGTTTTGCCTTAAAAGACTAATTAGTAATTAATTAGCGCAAGCTAATCTAACGTCTGACCCATATGTTGTGGGGATTCCATTTTTTTTAAACCTGGGATTTCATTCACTTCCGCAAAGGCTCTTCATGGGAAAATAACCGGCCTCTTGGCTCACGATGAATAATATTTAGGACGCCCAATTACTATTTCCAGCTAGGGCATTCACTTTTGCACACAGAAGGAAATGGAATATAAATAAATAGCTGGCCAACGAAACGGTTAAACGAGCCTTAACATTTTTTAAATCCTTCCACGCATTTTTATGACAAGACCCACCAAATAACAAATACTCACGGGATATCGTTGGTATTGTGTCCTCAGCACCAAAAATCTCGCTCTTTCATGTAAAGAAACGCGCAAAAAATGATTCGTATGTTAAACACAATTGAACCTCCTACCTTTTTCAGATATAAAGGCCTAAATGGTTAGCTCTGAGCATTTAATTTACTAATAAAATAGAAAACACCTAATGGCATCTACATATAAAAAAACTTTGATTTCATGGGTTGTAAGTAATAATATTTCTGAGTTTCAGGGCTAGTAAGGATTTTTATCCGTAAGTTTAAAAATTGTGTTTTAAACACCGAAATAATTTAATTACGAGTTGAACGGCAATGTGAGCTTATGTTACGAGTATTAATGTGGACATGCTGTGCTCCCAATAAAAATGTCATTTGCAGAAGAAGGCACTCGTGAAAAAAACGCAGAAGAAGAGATTTCAGCGATATGTAGAACATGCATGAGTTCATAAACCTTCACCAACTTTTTCAAAACGAATATGCTAAAATTAGCCATGGTCTATATTTATTTTACGAAGGCAACCACAAAACTGTCCTATTTTTCATTTTCATACCTATTAAAGGGAAAACTAGCGCTCTATGGACTATTATAAGTGTTTTCATTTTTCAGGGAAGTTAAAAGAATGATGGCAAACAAATAAAACTGGTATCCACAGAAAAAATACTGCAATTTATCTCAGCGCTACGACAAATTGAACTCTTGCATATTCAGTCATATTTTCAAATTCAAACTTCTTTCACTTCTCTCTCTCCTCAAACCCTCATCTATCTACGTTAAACAAATGGGCATAGCTTGATAAATACGAACGACAACAAAAAAGCACCAATTAAGAGTCTCCAAAACATTTCTTTGTCATAAATTCCTATAAAATCCTCTAGTAAACGCTGGGACTTCAATCATAATTTACAATTTTAGCAGCATATTCTGAGTTGCTTATGTTGTCTCTAATAGATGAAAATTAACATTAGGTGAAAGAATAATGCGTTACTAGGTAATTTTAATCACATATACCTCATTTAAGACCTCAATTAATGGTGGCACCACGTCTAGCCGGATATTTTAGGTTGGCAATAAATAGCTTAAAATTACAGCTTGGTAGCCCGGCTCTCGTTATTATTAGATTCAAATAATTATATATAATTGTTGCTCGAGCGGTTGAAGAATTTTATGGAGGGGAGGAAAATTATTAAAAATAAAATTGGTAAACCGGGCGTCCGCTCAAGGGAAAATAAAGAGACATACTGCAGTATGAATGAATATCTATACAAAACCAGAGCGTACAGGAAGGAAATGCAGTCAAATATTTGAAAATCGGTGAGCAAGTCAAAAATCACTTGTAACTTGATTAAAATAGGGACAACAGAAAATCCACTAAAACAGGCAAACTAAAGAAGCGAAATGAGATGCATGTGACCTGTAATGATAAAAGTGAATGGGTAAACCAAGAACGTCAATCGTTCAGTTCGTCCGGCTAGTCTCCCTATGCAAGGCTGACTGAGGAAGAGTGGGGAGGGGCGCTACTTGCAGTGTACAGGTGGATGATTAAGGGCTTGATAACCGTTCAATGCTCAAAACAATGTTCTGTTGAGCGTTGTTGTGAGCTAAAAACAATGTTCCGCTTCTGTTACGACCCACCAGACGAAGGAAAAGACGAGTTATTGTGCGCGGAAAGAATTAGTTTTTGTCCAAGGCCTGGTCAGTTAACATCCGTTCTTCAACTCTTTCATCGTATACATTGCACATTGCCGTTCCTCATCATTGGATGCTTCTGTTTACGGTGGTAGTGGTAATCGTGAGGGATAAATCTAAAATTTTCTTTTTTCTATAGGTATTAGGCTTGCTATGACTTGACTTTTCGGCGCAGTATTTAAAATTTAGGCAAGTAGAATATTAAAAATTGATTTTGAATTGAAAAAGGATTTTAAAGGTTGATCAGGTTAACGAAAGTGATACAATGTGCGACAAGACTGCGGGTTGGATAGCATTGAATTGCCAAATAATCAGTTAATTGATTTTTTCTCTTTTTATCCATAGATTTAACTACAAATTACACGCATGCAAAAACTAGATATAGTCAGTTCATAGACAATAACCGCCGCAGCCACTATAAGTGCAAGAGCTAGGAAGAGATCGCGTTGATGTGGCGGTCAGTGTTTTGGAATTTCATAGGTCACATCTCGGCAGATCGGGGAATATTTCAACGGATGCTGGATCTGTACATTAGCGTCTAGGCAACGCCATCTAGTGTAACGCTTCGTCTCTCAGATGGGCGTTAAACTAGGAATTCCTTGACCGTTACTGTTTAATGCGGGGCGATACCGATTCTCGGGGCACACAAAACTCATCCTCAACTTTCTAAATTGATGTTACCTAAACAAACAACCACTGCAGATGAGGAGAAAATGATCTGAGCAGTAGTTCGCCTCCTCGAGTATACGACCGAATATTTAACGAGGAACCTGGTGGCCAGTAATGACACACAGGTTTCATTTCAGGAAGGGGCCTACGTAGAGAATAGGCCGGGGGATTTTAAGTTTTTAGGCAAATTTATGTGCGCAAATTTCAGACAAAATTAAATGTCCTCGCTTTTGTGTTTGAAAATTACAAAAAAATTAATGAAAATGTTGTTATAAAATTTTTTTTCGTTACTCTTCTTTCGATAAAATCAAAATTTCAGTGGGATCCCCGGATTTCATATACCCCCTCCCTTGACGACGTTACTCCCGGTAGTATTCAATAAAAGGAATAGTCACACTTTAATACACTTAAAGTAATAGTAAGTCTAATTCAACAGACAACTGTCTACGGAGAGAATGAGGCCGGCAAAGGTGACTCCAGATTAGGCAAGCAAGTGGAAGTATCGAAGAAATCCTGCAGAAACCATTGGATGAAACTTCCACTTTCGCCCCTTTGTTCCACGAATGTTCAGGATACAATTAACCAACCGCAGTATTATATTTATGCCACCACTCACAAGTGCATGAAATCTATAATCTATTAGGCCCGAAATATATCATCTGCTAGGTCCTAAATACATCCCTTATTATTCCCACAAAAATCTATGACATAAAGGATAAGGGTCACCAACAAAGCAAATTGTCTATTTCATTATTTAAGTAGATTATAGGAAGAACATGGACACACTGGCAAAGATGCTGGTAAGGAGAACAGTGCCAATAAAAAGCATTTAGCAATGGATGGCTGATGACGGGGACCTTGAGTAAACTTGTACAGAAGAGGCTGGCAAACAGTTTGATTAACGTACCCCTTTTCATCTCTAAGCGAACCAAAATAGCTTCGCGTTAAAAAACTGACATTTTTGGATTTTAATTCCTCTGTTGGGAGAAATACTTAAAGAATGCGGATAATGGAATAAAAATAGGCAAAAAGCAGCATATGATACGGTTTTGGAGGATTAAATTCTACTCTTACGAGAAATAAGGTAGTTGTGATTTTTAATTATCAATATTAAAATTATTTATATAATTTAATTATTTATATTTCAAATTATTAATGTTAAATAATTAACTTCACAATCGATATCAGCCATATCTGGTCTTTTTTCTCTTCACCGGCGTAGTTAACTATCAATGAATTTCGAGAATAGACCTCATGGGAGGGTCAAATGAACTTTCCGACTGCAAAACGTGCCTCCATTAGCCTTGTCTTCCGCAATGCACGTCCAGGAAGTCATCTTGATCTCGTAGTCCTTAACCGACCACCTCTACCCTCTACTCCTGTCTCTAATCCCGGATGACAAACTTCCCTTGAAGCTCATGAATGTGTCAGAATCGGCTGGGAGCACGAGGTTGGACGGGGAAGGAGGGCGACAAAGAGAGAAGCCCATGTCACCGTGGTAACTGATCTCCGGCGGCACGCTCATCGAGGTAGCCTCAGACCGCTTGCAACAATGCAACTTCATTAGCCGGAGCGGATGTGCAACAAAAGATTTAAACGCCCCTTGGAGGGTGGACGAAGGGGATTGTAGTTTATCGGTCGTCCTCTTCCTTCACTACCACCCTGCACGACCATGCAACCAAACCCTACATCCCCGCCGAGTAGAATCGTCTAAACATAGCCGCCAAACGAATTAAAGCCGAGCGTGGAGATTCTCCAAATGCATCACGCGACTGTACACGATTTCCCAGGAGGTAAGGCGGGGAAGAGGGGAGTTTTATTGATTGGCGGTGTATCTCCCACTTCTTCCCCAAACAAACACACCGGCGGAAGGTTTTCCACCTCCTGGTCGACGTTTCAGTCTCTCTACCCTCTCCCTTAATTATGAAGGTGTCATTGTGATGTTTGTGAGCCAAAACAAACGTCGAATGCTAACTTCTGAACAATGAACTAGCAACTAAAAAAAGTCCCTTTTACGACTGATATTTCTAGCTGCTTAGAGGCAAATGTACGGTACGAAATATGTAGACAAGTCAATCCCGTAACGCCTCTAGGTGTAAAATGGCATTAGTAAGAACTTTTTTACTATCCTGTTTGTGTCTTGTAGCGTTTATTTTACGAATCCACTTTCGTTACAAGAGCTTCCTACTCATGCTTCATATTTCTTGGGAAAGACTGTCGGTCAGTAGGATGAGTATGAGTAAAGTATGTCTGTCAGTGCATTTAGATCCAATTTATTTAAATAAAGCTGGAAAAATGTCCAAATTTAACTCTAGCTTCGGTTAGCATGTAAACAGTATTTTTACTGCCTACTAGAGTCGAGCAATAGGCCATTTATATGAATTAAACACAAAGTTACTGAATTCAGTGTAGAACTTGGCTAATCATTCAAACACTGAGCTAAGTATATCCTCTAATTATATTACCATTAACTTCCAAAACTAAATTTAATCTTCCTAACCCAGGTTTTCGCGTAAAATGACACTTGCATTAGAGAATAGAATTTTTTTCACTCGTTCCACCAAGTTATCTATTTGACGTCATGCCATGTACCATTCAACTGGCAGAAAATATAGTGGAAGAGCGGTATTTAATTGCCGTTCCGATTTAATAGACGAAAAGACTATTTAACTTGCGATAACGGATAAATTGGCATTGAAGTCATATCTCAATAGATTCATATGAATGTTGAGCTGCGCCAAACGTATTAATTTACTACTCAATAGCGGACATGAATTCTAAACTGAGGAACACACTCATAACCGATTTTCGAAACATATTTTTGGAACAAGCACTTATATGGTCATTCTTCTACAAAGGTGAATGAGTCCTCAGGATTCAACTAAACTGCTCCCTCCATGCTTGTCCATCTTGTGCTGCCTTCCTCAGCTCTTCATAACTTCTTCCTTTCATACTATCAGTCAACATATTATTTCTTCGTCTTCCTCTCCCTCTCTTTCCCTCAACCTTTTCTTCTAATATTATTTTCAGCAGGCAATCCATCCAGTTCACCTTCATCTTTTGTATTGATCTTAAAATATCTCTCTTCTCATTTATTTTTGCTAGCACTTCTTCGTTCCTCACTTTATCACTCCATTTTAATCTTTCCATTCTTCTCCATAGCCATATTTCAAAAGCCTCTAGATAGTTCTCCTCTTTCCTCCGGATGTCCATGTTTCTGCGTCATAGATCACAACACTCCAATTAAAATAATTACAAATCATTTCCTTAAGCCTATGGCCATTAAGATTTGAAAATAAAAGATTTTACACGATAAGCGTGATTCGGGGAATTATATAATGCAATTTTTAGCACAGTACTACACGCATGTAATCTGTGATTCTATATAATATAATCAAAGTAATAATGATAATATCTTCATTGTCAATCGATTTCACTACTGAGGGCCAATATAGCCTTTTATACTAACAGGTTTTAAGCTCTACCTAATGAAGTACTAAGGTTTTCGTAAAAAGAAAAAAATTTATTTTTTCATACCATATTTTATTTCGTTGAACATGGTTTTGACGTCATAGTAACATTTATATATACTTACGCGAAAGTCGCCTAATGTAACCGGCGTGGACTTTATGCCATCGCAACTGAGGCTGGCGATATAAAATAAAAGCGATGAAATGGGTATCCCCAGAGGAAAATATATTTTTAAAGGAGTGGTAACAAAAAATAACTCATAACTCAAGCTTATAATGAAGAGGGCACATCGTTAAAACAATCACTACAGAGAATTTTCAACGATACCACTGAGACCGGGACGTTGGCAGAAGCAGTGTAGAGGAAATAAGAAGAAATTGAAACCAGGTATTAAATGAAGAATGGTTGATATGCATAAAATAACGATATGATTAAAAAAACTCAAGATGCATTACGAGGGATATCAACAGAAACTTATGCGGCGAACGAAAAATCAGACTTGGGAGAGAACACTTGGGAAAACGCTATAAAATGAAACAAAATTTAAAGACGTTTTGCTGATTAAGGGGACAGTACGTAGAATGGGGAAATTTCTTGTATTGATAACTTGTTCGCTAAATTCCAAAACTATTTGTCGTTCTGAAAACAAAATTGTCGTTCCCTTGGACCGCAGAGAGCCTTCATACTTATCGCAACTAGGGCCACAGTGGGCATTTCAACACTATAGCGGGCCGCATTTTACAAAAGGATATATAGATATATGTGACTCTATATGTGACTTTTCACAAAATTACATAATCTTATTAATCAATTACGGAGCATGAAATACTACATAATCGTTTATTATTGACAGCGAAATTTCCCAATTCCCATTTTATACGCAAACGATCATTAAACCATAAGGTGAATGGTATTACTCTCATCTTTTCAAATATTATAATTGGAATTGGAATTTGGGGTCAAATTTTGAAACAGTACTACAAGTAGTGACCATCTTAGTAGGAAATACGTGGCATATTTCCGCATAATTATACTTTGGACCAGATAAAATGTTATTGTGGGTCAAATGTGCCCCCGGGCCTCTGAGGAGACCGCTGCCTTAAACTCGCAACAGAAATTGGCACTTATCGGAATGACTAAGTATCACAAACAACATACTGGGGATAAAGAAAAACAAATAAGGTTATAAAGATGTCAATGCAAGGATGATCACTTGTCAATAATTAAGAACTAGATCCATTCAATAGAACAAGAGCACTGTAGTTCGAACACTTCAACTATCAGATGGCAGAAGCAATGTAGAGGAAATAAGAAGAAATTGAAACAAAAGAATGATTAATAAGCATAAAATATCAATATGACTACAAAAACAACACGTATTACAAGAAAAACTAAAAGAAACTTATGCAGCGAACTAACAGAAAAGTGGGGGAGAGAAAACCTGGAAAAAATTCTGAGACATTGTTGACTACATCAGACATTCCAACTAGGTCATAAATGGTTTATTTAAACAAGATAAGTTTATTGAATGGCCAATTTGCAATTTTTTAGCACGCAGACTACCACGGAGTGGTGAGATCCAATACATTTAGCATCAATCAGGTGCAAAAATACATAGGAAAGCCGTCACCCTGGTCGATTGCCAAAACTCATTCACTTTTACAGGCATGTTGAGGGAAATGGATCAAATTGAGGGGTGGTTAGAGAAGGTTCAGGAAATACCACCGGCATTTAAACTACAATGCAAAATGAAATAACAAAATAATTCAACGATAGAACTTCTGGGCTTAAAAAAATATATTGCATGGTGACCGCTTATGATGCAGCAGGAAATAACTTGCCGCTGAATAATAAAATATTTTGCAAAATTGGCCATTGACGGCACGGAGTGCTTTGTTTTCAAAACCAATGTACTTTATATGACATTATTAGTTCATTTCAAGCAAAAATCGTCATTTTTACGCGTGACTTCACTATGCCCATTATTTTCTGCATAATTTCCACTCTTTTGCTGATATAAAGAGAAAACTTTGGACAGCTTGACTAACGGAGATAGCATTGCATAAATTTTTCTTTTCTTCCCTTTTCGCTTTGAGTATTTTTTAGTAATCATCATCCAAATTCCAATTACCTGACAGAATAGGCGCTCTTCAGACGGACGATTCGCGATTCTCGTGTTTTGTTTTGCCTCTGGATAATTATAGCGGATTCCTATTGATGCCAAATCTGAATCCTAAAGCTAAGCATTATGTGATTTTATAATTAAATATGCTCTCAAATTCCTTTCAACACAAATAGAGAAATACATTTGGCTGCGTGTGCATACTTTGAATATATTTCTAATTAGAATTAGTAATTTAACTTGATTGATGAATATTTTTGGCAGTAGAATAAAAGATCAATATTAGCAAAAAATTATAATCAGAGTGATTAATAGCTAAACTGTTCATAAATATAACGTTGATCTCTATGATTAACATTTTTTAGTGAGACTGTAGAGGGAAAATAAAATTTTCTCCAGCATATTAATAGTGTTTTCTGATTTATTTAAGTAAGATTAACACAAATTTGTGATATTTACAAAAACAGTGATAATAATTATTATGAGTGGAATTAGATTGGTAATGAAAAGGAGTAACGAGTAGCGAAAATGAGTAGAGCTATGCATCATCACCATCTTTTTGAAGTCTATGGCGAATTACATATACAAAAAGGGGTGTTACATAGAAGATTAGATACCTATATTGTATAACCCTTAACTGGATCAAATATAAATTTCGTTAGTTAATCAACACGAGAGAAGCAAATACTGCAAACGGTGACCACTTAGATTGGTTTGGGAAAAGGGCAGAAGAGGCGTTTTATAGAGTAGATTGGATGACATAAATTACTACTCTGCTTGAAATAAAAGAAAATTAGCGGTGGAGATGCATCGTTAACAACCAAAACCTATAAAAAAGGGAGTGTCTAGGGATAATTAATCGGATGAACATCTTTAAGTCGGCGTGTCAAGCTGAGTTACTTAATGCTACAACTTTAATTCAAGTTTACACTATAGTAATTGGCAGGGATACACGAGAAAGACATTAGGTGACTATTGAAGTAGGCGCGGAGGAAAAAGATAAATCAAAATATTCTAGTTCTCAAGAGATAGTTTGCCGCTCAGTTTTGTAACTGCAAATCCAATGAGAACGCTTCCAAAAGTAGTACTTCATGTCAAATTACGAGGCAATGAGGCCGTGTTTTTTTTTTTAAAAAGAGAAACGAAAATACCCAAAATAGGAGACAAGAAATTAAAATATAGGCTAAAAGCAAAAGGTACTCTTTGAAACTCAACAAGTGTGAAAAACACTGAATTTTTTACATACGAAAACCACAAAACCTGAAGAACATTGAGCGGTCTTCTTTGAGGCGTCTTCTGAGTGAATGAACTAATCGCATGTGTATATACATATATTTGCATTCACTGATTTATTTCAGTTGCGATATTCATTTTTGATATAGGCGTTGAGTATCTTCAAACAGGATTGGAGAGTAGGAGTACATTCCAGGGGATGAAATTGTCAAACGGATCATTTGCAGCAGCAATCATGTTAATTTGACCAATTGATCCTCCGTTACCTGAACTGCGTTTTAGGCTTAAAGGGTATCCATAATCATTGGTTTCGGGTTTTAAATCAAAAGTATATGTTGATTCTTAGGGCAATCGTCGATTTTCATGCATGGATGGCGTTCATTGAGCAGAATACCCCGTTCTTCTTTCAAGTAAGATGAATGTAGTGACGTTATTATAGTTTCCGCCATATTAAAACAGTTTGAAGTTTCGAATCAGACGGGTCAATACTTGAACCAAATTTATAGCTGGGTACCCTTCTGTGGTTGGGTTAGAATGAGATTTGTGCGGTTCTCAGTGTAACCCGAGAAACACCACGGGAAGGTGACCGACTTAGTTTCCCATTTTTCTTGATAGAGGTATCCTTTTTTGGTATTTTTGTGTTGGGTTTTTTATTTATTTTGTCGTTTAATGCTTATAAACACTGGCAATTATTAAAGCATCGGTATCAGCTCATTAGAAAATAAACTTAAGCATTATATTTACGGATTGGAGTGTCCAATGTATACTTAATTATTAATGTATCTATTGAAATTATCGATTACCCACCTAAGCAATCCATCATGGGGCCCTAAGGACTCAGGACCCATTGGGACCCAAGGTACTCTAGGCCCTTCTTACAGATATTATCTCAATATAATATCATGGGCCGGCAGGAAAAAATATTATTAAAAGAAGCGTGAATAACTTTTGAAAATCAAATGTTTGGTTACCAAGGAAATATGATATTGCTGATTTCAGAGAAAATGTGAGATTTTTCAGCTAAAAACATGACATTCACACGAAGTCCAAAACGTAAAAGAAAATCGATTGAAATAATTAGAAACTTCATTTATTCAGCCATCCGATAAAAAAAATTTCAGCCCTCTATCTTGAGTAAAAGTACTTTTAAAAAGCAAAAAATAAAGCCACTGCACCGAACCCAATGATTAGCATGGACCACTAGAGGGGCCTATGGGCTCTTAAGGGACCCTGTGGGCTTTTTAATATTGCCTATATTACCCACAGATATAATTTCTATCTACATTCCAAATTTCACTTCAATCGGTTAAGTATTGTTCAAAGAAGACGGTAACTGAGGAGGGAACTAAAAACAAAATCGGGTTTTCATAGAACTTTGCAGGGGATATTTCATAAACGCAATACACAAGGGGATAGGGGTTATAAGTAATAAATAGGCTAGAAATTCGGAGAGTTGATCTTGCTTGAATAATTATGATGACCATGACGATCAATTTATGTCAATCACTTTGACTGACCTATGGTTTTATTACGCTGGAGGATGAAAAGCCAGAAGTTCTATCATTGAAACAACAGCTGCATGGTTTAAAACCTGATGCAATAAATATTTTTCTGATTACCTCTTCATACGTTCATTAGACTTTCTACATGTTTAGATTGAAAGAACGTATTCTATTTAACACTTTCCCATTTATCATTTTCCAAATACCAGGTTTCCCTGAATGGTAAAACCCGTATTAAGCGGCCTAAACGGGACTCATGAGATAATGGTCCCTTGAGTGGGAGATCTCTGACGGATGATAGAATTATTTACAATCCCGTTATTTAAGTCAGCCGGCCCCGGTGGCGGCGGGGTAAAGTGCTCGCCTTCTAACCCGAGGGTCGCGGGTTCGAGTCCCGACTGGGTAGAATATAATCTGCCCAGGACATGGGTGTTTGTGTCTTGTCTGTTGTTACTGTTATCCAACCGATGTAAATTGGCACATTGTGCTGTATTCGAGGTAGTGAAAATAAATAAATTTACTGAAAATTCAATCCATTCCTGTAAAACTCGTCGCTTCGAGAGGTATCTCCCATGTTGAGAATCAACGGACAAAACGCTAGTTACATACTAGGTTTTCTATGCATTGAAATCAACGAAAATGAAATACTCTCAATATTATTCACAGGACCAGGAATGGTTGAGTCAATGGAGTTTTTATAGTAGTAAAGAATCGAAGAAGGGAGGAGTAGGGAGTAATTTTCAGATAGCAAAGGTACACATTGTTTCATTCCAAAGTCAAAGGTGCTCCGTGTGGCTATAATTGCCTGATGCCGACATTTACCCCATAATATTACAAAAAATGATCATTAAAACCTTAATAATTATATATTGATCAAAGGCATTCTAATCTTATGTCCACAGCCATATTCGTGTGAAATTTTTGTTAAGGCAAGGAGCTAAATGATTTTTTTCATCAGTTTATATATCGTTCTCAGTATTACTAATCAAACCTACGACTACTTGGAAACAACACTTCAGTCCACGCCTGGAGGAACCATCCCTTGCAACCCGTCCAAGGGGTGGCATGCAGGGTATAACGTAGACGCTACGGAATCCGTATCGCACTACGAGGGAAAGGAAACGTTTTTGGCTGAGGTGGAGCTGGAAGTAGAGGTTTTTGGATAGTTGTGGAGAGGACGCAGCGGCGCCCGAAACATATAAATCACTTCACCTTGTTGTTTTGGTCTGAACAGAAGGGGGCGGTTACGTGGGGGGGGGGATAAGGTTGGGTTTACACGTGAAGTGACGGGCTGCGGAGGGGAAGTGGGGGAGACTCGTCCCAAACTCACGCTTCCATAACCCCAGCAAATACTCCTTCGTGGGCATGGGAATCGTTGTGGGGAGGGTGCAGATGGGGGGAGAAGCCCCACCTCTCATACAGGGGGTGGAAGGGAGGATTGAAGATTTGAGTGCGGGAAAACAAGGAAGGGGAGAGCGAGGTAGGCGGTGGGAGGAGGGATCTGGGAGCAGACAGAAACACTCCACGGGCCCACGCGAAACAAGTGGTCAGAATACACGAAACCGATCGTGCAAGTCGTTAATGGCGCCCCATCCCGTTGCCCCGTCTTTTTATCAAAACCGACCCATCCTCCTCCGTCCGGCGATGCCACCCTTCACCTCCCCACACCTACCGCCCCCCCAACCTTTCAAGCACTCCTCTTTCTATCTCAAGACCCATAACTAGGTCTCTCGCCTCCAACTATCATCCTCCTCCTGCCCATCTTCAAGGAACGGTATTTTTTCTCTTAATCCTTGAAACAATCTTCCCTCATTTTTCTCCCGTCTGTACGCTTCCATCCCACTCACCCACGTGCAGGTGGCACGCGTAACTTTCCACCACTTTGAGGTTAAAACTCCGGAACTTAAATATATTAACGAACATAAAGTGATTACGAGATGGAAATAAAGAAAACAATTATGGAATTCAAACTAAATATATGTGAATTGGCAAAAAAAATATGTCTTTGCTTGGTAGGCAACAGGATGTTATTTTAGAAGATGGAAAACAAATAGGACACTGCCAAGATTATAAATACCTAGGGATGCAATTTGCAGAAAATTAAACAATGGAGGCATGAATTAGGAATGGATGTAATATAGGTAAAAAGGTAGAAACATTATTGAAAAGATTATGGTGGGACCAGTCAAAACCCTATGAAAGTAAAAAGAGAATTTGCAATAACATTGTAAAGAGCATAGTAACCTAGAGCTGTGAAGTATTGCCACTAACTGAAGAATCAAAAAAAACTATTATTGACCACTGAAATGGACTTCTGGCAAAGAGAAGCCGGGAAATCAAGAAAAGAACGAATAAGGAATGAAAGGATAAGTGAAATTATGAATGCCAATCACATAATAGTAGACGAAATAAAAACACAACAATTGAGGTGGTATGGGCACGTGCAACGAATGAGAAATTAAAGATTTCCAAAATTAATGTTGCCGTGGAACCCGGGAGAAAGACGGCGGAGAGGCAGACCGAGGAAAAGTTGGATACAAGGGATACAGAAAGAAATGAGAGAAAGAGGATTATATGGAGGACTGTGGAATGATCGGGAGGCATGGAACTTGGGAATCGAGTGATGGATGGGTTTGTCGTAACTTTAGAAATACCAAAAGAGGTATCCACAATTATCGTACGGAATATTAGATAAAACATCTGGATAAAGCCAAAAGGGACTAAATTACCTATCTTACTTTTTATTCATTCTGCTCTGTCGGTAAAATTGTGTGTCTTTCAAAGATGATCTACAATTTTTTGACTATTGATGGGAGCTTAACCGACTTCAGCTTGTGCCTTAAAATAATACCATTTTGGAATCCATTGATGAATTGCCTTCTATCTTTTCGAAATGCAATTTGCCAACTCAGAAAAACGGGTAACTACGATATCACTTATATGATACAAGAAAAGGTCTGTGCCGGACTATAAAAATCTTCCATCATTTCTCTCTCCCATAATTCAACCTCACCACGAGGCTTGTGCCCCACTCGATAACATTAAGGCGGACCTCCCCGTCCCAGTAAATAAAAGGGAAACACCTAAAGATAATAATGATTGGAGAAGGCAGCGGCAAGGGGGAGAGCGCGAAAGAGGAGAGAGTAATTCCAGATAGGACGAGTGGGATACGTCGGCCTGGTCCTCCTCGTCCGGTGGTGTTTCCGAGAGGCATCGCTGGATTGAAATTTAGCGGCTCGTTCATTCACTTGAGTCCACGGTCCTCCTTTTAGTCATTAGAGCGAAGTGAACGTGTGGTATTAGGCGTTCGTTTTGTTTCGCGGTTAATTTGGGGGCAAAAATCGATTTTTTTGCTACCTCCATCAGTCAGGAATGCCGAAATTATAACAATTACAAAAACTAAAACAAAAATTCATTCATTTTATCAACAATGGGCGTAATGTTTCGTATATAACGTAAGTACAAGTATGTAGCGGCATAAACTGATGTATAAGATTATACTTAATGAATTAGTTATATATACTTAATTTTTAAAAAATGTCAGAATAAAAATATCAAAATTGGAAAAAATATTCATGTAATGCTGTAATTCCTGTAATGAGTGGAATAATTTTCCTTTTGACACTAAGCTGTGGAGGTGTTCCTCTACCAATATCTGTTAAAGCAAATGAAAACCAGCAAATGGAACTAAGTGCAATCCAAACTTCAAGCTATCGCATGAAATAATTTTCAACACAACTCGTTTTTATGATAGATCATCATTCTCGGGGAAAAACCTAGAAATATCGATGTCTGACGTCTCATGCGTGTTATATAATACGTTGTATAATGCTTACCCATATCATAGAAGTTAAAACAGTTTTGCAAGCGGGACGAAACCTCTAAATTCACTCTCCTATTCGAAGATTGCTTCCATCGAATGCAGTAAGTCTTAGCTTCGCATTAGGAACGACCACATTGAATGGGTCCCTTGCTTCAACAACGTCTCAAAGCCACACTCCGGATAATTCATCATCGAAAGACATTACCGCCCATAGGCGAATACTAAATCTAGTAACCTTAGCCCATTTATATAAGTGTATTTCCATTTCCATTTATCCATCCATTTATATAAGTGTATTTTGGAAAATATAATATCAGCGATAATTGTCTTCATATTTGGAAATCACGACCTAGATACACGGAAATTCCCGATTCTAATTTTTCCAACATTGTAAAGAACAAATAAGGGACACGAGGAAAACAAAATCCCAAGTAAAATAGCAAATTTAGTTCGGTGGAACTAAAAAATGAACTATGACGGAAATATGAAGACTTTTAGTCACTGATTCAACCAAGAAAATTCTGACATTATTCTTGTGACAAGACGTAGAAATATCAGAGGAAAATTCCATACTAAAACAGGCAGAGACGTTAGCTGTACAAGAATGCTTTCAGGGTAATCTGACATCCAGAAAAATATACCTCAGCTTTGGTAACCATGCTTTAGCCTACCGGTCACATTTTATGACGTAGCTCACGCAAATCTCCTTATAACAAGTCTTGGTGCTTTGATATTCAAGAGCAAGTGAAATACTTCTAAGTCGGCGGAGCGTAATGGATTTTTTACGGTTTCAGAATGAAATAGTTTCACTTCCGGCTTTTAATTAATAATTTCGTAGCAGTGTCAAACTTTTTTCCAGTGCTTAAAATATTTTTACAATAATTCGTCTCTAAATTTGATAAAAGTTACATTAAAAATTTTAAGTGCGTTGGATGAAGTGGCTTCTCTCTTGGGTATTCTGCGTTTACTTCTTGTTGTGACATCTGTTTCGCCAGCCTATATTCAATTTTTTCACAACTTCTAACCAAAACAGTAATCCAGAAAATGAAGCAACTTAATACTACGCTCCGCGTAAGTTATCACTCGAACTTAATAGATAGGTATCGTAAAATAGCTTACTCCAAAATCATGCCCACATAAACCTGCTTAAATGATGTTGCTTGAAATTGAAACCACTAATGCAGGCTTAAAGGTGCGCCCAACGCATTAGTAACAAGCATATTGAAAATAGCATTGAGCAATAATACCAGAATCAGAAAAACTTACCACCGCTAATTTTTAATGCAAAAAAGCCACTGAATACGATAGGTATTGAGGTTCGTATGACTTTTTTTCTCGATCGTCAGTGCTGCCCCTGACTCACTGCGATGAAGAAAAAAAGATGAAATAAATTAGCATTATGATGAATCTTGAGATGGGAGACAAAATTCAAGGGAAGACGTGGAAGAAAACAGTCGGTCGTCCCGCGTAAAAAAACAAGGGGATATATTAAACAAAGGGAATATGAAGACAGTAATAAAAATGTCCTCGTCTGCTTCCAGAGATATCCAACTCATTTATCATCGCGGACATCTCAGTCTCCCGAATCCCCTCCGTCTTCCCCCCTCTAACCCTCGGTTCCTTCCTTGCTTATCCCTTCCGCGCCGTTTCATTGAAGACCTGTGAAACAGAGGACGTCACTTGAAGTTCCAGAAATAAAGAACTCTCTCAAGAGCTTTCTCCCGTCTCTCCTAACTCTCCTCTATCCTCCTCTCTCAGGACTGCGACGTGTCTTTCTCCTCGCCCCCATAAAACTTTGAGATTTCTTCGACGGTGCGAGCTGAACTTTTTTCCTGGAGGAATGCGAGCGATGCTGAGGATTGGGAAAAGGATTCGTGAAGACCTGCAACCGGTTCATTCCTCCACTCTCACCGTTCCCATTCGTTTTCAGGTTCTTTCCTCCCTGCATAGCGTCTCGCCTCGTTTTTATCAAACTCGCTTTTGTCGGCGGTGGGATGGTGTGATGAATTTCCGCGTCGGAAGCTTCGTGCTCGCGACTCAGGGCTCACTTTTTTCCCCCACTTCAAAGCCGTCTATCTTCTGCCAGAACGATGAGCAAGTAAAGGAAGATATCACACTGCAATAATGTATTTAGAAGTGTATCAATACTGATAGCGTCAGCGCCAATACAAATATTTCCGTCAGAACCTATCCAAAACCGGAGCTCCTTAGAAGATATCAGAGCATTTTTGTAAGTAAATATCTTTAATAATACATAACAATGAAATGGTGCCTGTCTGTGGTTCCATCACGCAAAAATTACTGGACCGATTGAGCTGAAAGTTGAAAGTTTGTATGCAGATAATATAAAATATATCTAGTTGTAACTTATATAAAAAACGTTATATAAAAAAGCCATCAGGGCCCCCGAAGGACCCCATGGTGGTCCATGATACGAATTGAGTTCGGTGCAGCGGTTTCATTATTTGCTTTTTAAAAGTACTTTCACTCAAGATAGAGGGCTGGGATGACTGAATAAATGAAGTGTCCAATTCTTCCAATCGATATTCTTTTATGCTTCGTATTGGTATAAATTTAGAATCACATTTTTAGCTGAAAAATCTCACATTTTCCTCTGAAATCAACAATAGCATATTTCCTTGACAACCGGAAATTTGATCCTCAAATGACCGCGCTGACAATATTCTTCAGAATTCGTGGTTTTTTGATAAAAAATCTATTTTTCAGATCTGTTGAATTTCAACGAGTACCTTCCCCTTGTAAAGTGTAAAGTAAAAAAGTGTCTCACACTGCATGGAGAGATAAATATGACGGTGAAAGTACCTACCACATTCAATTATATGCCCAATAACTTAAAAAATCTAACTAAATAAGAGAAGTCAAAATAGAAATAAAATGGCCTTTAGAATGTTAAATAATATGGATTTAGAGGTTATGTTCCAAATGAAGATGAGGTCAAAATAGGAACCTGCTGACACGCTATATAAATAGCTTAGCAGGATCTATACTGGACTGATATGTATTTTTTATATGTTTTGTTGATATGTTTTAGTGATTGATAACATGAAACAATATATTAGATTATTTTAACTGTAAAGTCGTTCCGTCACATTTAATTTAGGAAAAAGAGCCATGAAAGTATAATTTTTTGTATAAAAAATAAAAATAAAAATAGGTATTAACGCTAAAATGTTTTTCCAGAATATAGAGGAGCATCAAAATAACGGAATTATTCTATTTTTATTTCATCAGTGCCTAGTTTTATGACTAATGGATATTTTTAAACATAAGTTCCCTAACTCGTTGTGTTCATTCGAGATGAATTAATTTTATTATTACATTAGTCTGTTGATTAGTAAATGTAACCGTTATCAATTGGTGGCTGTAGTCTTGAGAGAAAATAAACCGAGATAAATCTTAACCAGAGATCAAAACTGCGCATTAATATCAACACCAATTGGATATTATACGAAACGAATCCATGTAGTGAAGCTTTTATACAAACAACCGGCGCGAAAATATTTTCTCAAATATAAAATATTCATCATTAGTAGATAGGGAAACAACACCTACACGAAGTTTTCAAATAAAATTTACGTAGCATATTCATATTTAAATCTGGAAATACCTAGAATATTCTAACGAGTCAAATCGGATCACTGGTCTGAAAGTAAGTAAAAGCAAAATAGAGGCAAATTATCGTCACTAGTAATTGCGCAAAAGAATATGAGACACCATTTTTCAATGCAGTTTGTCTGATTATAGAGGCAAAATTGGAAATTTTGGTGCTAGAATTTCAAGATATGCTCTTGAATCGCTGTATCGCGGCGAAAACAAAACAAATACCGAACTGACGGGGAAAGGTATTCCATAAAAAAAGAAAGCAATATTCCGTGCCAGGGTCAAAAATATCAACGGTCCTTGTCCTTTGTCTGATATTTCAGGAGTGATCAATTGTTGATGCTGACTTAGCCCTCATTAGAAATCGGATAAAGGAGGGAAAATGTCGCGGGTAATCCCAAAATGTCAATACTTTATGACCTCGCTTCCTTATTAACATTTCCCCTAAAGTTCTGCTAATTTAGAGAGTCAAGTCGATGTTAAAAAAGAAATACCCTTTTTGAATATGTTTTATGAGAAAACACTCTCTTGATTTGATTTAAATGTTTCAAAGTTTCACTCAATTGGGCCTTTTTTCCCTCTCTCAAAACCTAGAAAGGCTGCCCTTTTTTAAAATAACGACTTGATCTATTCCAACAGATCTTTTCTTTCCGATACTGCCAAAGTCAAAGCTAAACTCCGACACCCAAAAAATTTAATGAGGATATTAAAAAATTGATTTAATTTCAAAGGTAACAAGTTTGAAATCTATCAAAAGACGTGTAACCATCTCAGAAAAAGTAGAAAATACCGTTGCAACTTAAGTTCGATATTTTATACATCCTATATGCTGAACGCTGATTAAAAGCCATCATGAAATGCCCAGAGAATACAAAAGAGGTTAACAGACAGTTGATTAAGGTGCTGTGTACTTCATGAGAGTCGAAAAATGAAGTTATATCCAGCAATGAAATTACTCGACTGATAAATAATTGAGCAACAGAAGTGAGAAAAGCAATAAGGGAAGAGAAAGTTCTCAAAGTGAAAGATACAAAGCTTTTGCTTTAAATGATGTTTTGCTCCATGCATGAGTATGGAAGATATGATTATTCTGAAAACCTGCTCTGCTTTCGTCATTAGAATTTAAGTGATAAAGAGGTTTTTTGTGGCGTTCAAGCGTAGAATTCACAAGCCACAAGCAATTTAACAATGACAATATAACCGGAAGACCAAGAAAAAAGACGTAACTATTGACAATAGACCTAAGAGACGCGAGATTCAGTAACATATTTATGGGGCTAGAGCACGACCAAAGTTTCAACTGAAAACGAGACAGCCACACGAGCGAATACGGGCCATTTGATTCGGCACCCTAACTACCACATGAAAACATCGTGATTATACCAACGAAAACAATTTAATTCGTCTTATTTGATGCAACAATGAATTGGAACTTTTCAAGAGAAAATCATTCACTCGATAGGGTATCGTCAAAATAAAAACTGTGAGTTGCTTTTTATTTATAATTTACACAGGTTAAGACCGAGCTAAATGAGAAGTACACCCGAAATTCCGAAATCCCGGAAATACACGGCCACTACCTTTTGGAGTTGACAACAAAAGCATTTGAAGCGCGACAATTAAAAGGTTGTAGCGTAGCAAGAGTTTAAGAATAAATGAGACAATACAGAAAACAATCAAACGGCATCACCTCCCGCATCAACAGGGTTAGAGAAACGTTAAAAAGTCACCAAATTTAGTAATTTAGCATCAGATATTGCAGAACTCTACTGGAACCATTTTTAAGTACATAAGTTTCCCGTAAAGGAGTAGAAATTTTGCCACGTCAAGCTCAGTTGCTATAAAAATGTATAAAAGGTCAAAACTCCACACTCGCTCGTGATATTATTGCATTTAGACCCAGAATATATATCCAGCGTCTTGAGAGTCAGTCATTTTATAGAACACGGCCAAAGTTTCGCCCGGCGAACGAGACCACTCGACTGGCGGAATAATTGGGCAACACGACCTCGGCCCAATGAGCTCCTAAAGTGTTGAGAGCCACGGGCGCGTGATGGTTCTCCTGGCCACGCCTTGGGATGTGAAATCTCGATAAGGTGGCGAATCAACTTTTAAGGGGATAAAAGCCTTGAGTCGGTGGGTGGGGGCCAAAAAGGGAAAATCAAAAGACGCTTTGGCGCGGCGTGGAAGGGCGAAGTCGAGAAAGCGTTGAGGAGGAGATATAGAGAAAGGAGAGAGAGAAGAGAGAGCTCTGAGACGGGCGAAAGTGGATGAAGAGTTGGGATTAAGCTGAAGAGAGGAATAAGGGGGGGGGGAGCACTGAAGGGCTTGGAGGAGAGGGTGAGTTTTGGTAGTCTCGGAGGAGAAGAGTTTTGAGGGCGTTTAAAGGAGTTGAGGAGGAACCCTTTGATGAACGCCGGTTTTAGTAACTGTGTGTGTGAGAGAGAAGAAGACTGGATGGAGGGTTGGAAGGGGTCTTAGAGGAGTAGTTAAGCACCCTCACTGCAAATCGCGTCTTATGACGAGATGAAAAACTCACGATAAACGCGGATAACGCCAATTGACAAGAATTTAAAGCACGACCAAAAGTGAATGTGAAAAGAAGAATGGGTGGAGGATTGATAGATGTCTTAGAGGAGGAATTATTAAGAACTCTCACTGCGATTCGCGTCAAATGACGAGATAAGGAACTCACGAAAAATGCGGATAACGTCAATTGACAACTGTTCAAAACACAACCAAAAGTGAATGTAGAAAGAAGAATAGGTGGAATATGAAGGGTTGGTAGGAGACTTAGAGGAGTGATTAAGAACCCCCACCACAGATTGCGTCAATGACGCGATGAAAAACTCACGAAAATAGCGGATAACGTCAATTGACAACTTTCCAAAACACAACCAAAAGCGAATGTGAAAAGAAAAAATGGTGGAGGATTGGTAGGAGTCTAATAGGAGGAATTAAGAACTCACTTTACGATTGGCGTCAAGTGACGTGATGAAGAACTCACGAAAAATACGGATAACTTCAAATGACAACTTTCCAAAACACAACCTAAAGTGAATGTGAAAAGAAGAATAGGTGGAAGGTGGAGGGTTGGTAGGGGTATTAAAGGAGGAATTATTAAGAACTCTCATCGCGAATCGCGTCAAACGACGTGATAAGTAACTCAAGAAAAATGCGGATAACGTCAATTGACAACTGTTCAAAACTCAACCAAAAGTGAATGCGAGAAGAAGAATAGGTGGAAGGTGGAGGGTTGGTAGGATTCTTAGAGATGGATAAGTACCCTCACCACGAGTCGCGTCAAACGACGTGATGAAAAACGCACGAAAATGCGGATAATATCAATTGAAAACTTTCTAAAACAAAACCAAAAGTGAATGTGAAAAGAAGATTAGGAGGAGGGTTGAGTCTTAGAGGAGGAATTAAGAAACCTCGCTACAAATATCGCCAAATGACATGATAAAACCTAAAAAAGGGGATGACATCGATTGACTACTTTTTCGATCATAGCTTTAAGTGTATACGAGTAAAAAAGACAGAACGGAGGATTGAAAATACTATATTAGCGGAGAAACCAAGCCAACAATTTACAAATACAATTAAATGATGGAATTTAAAACTTATGAGGATGTGCGTATCACGTCAAAAGGAATCCTTTGCACGTAGACTAAAGAGTAGTAAAGTGTAGACTAAATGAACGCTAAAGCCGTTTGAAGAAATAATTAACGAATATAAGTAATTTTAAAAGAAGACTGGAGAAAGTGCTAAAAGAAGTATCGAAGAGCTTCCCAATCCTGCTGACGGACGAGAGCTGAGAAGTGAGGAATACGAATCAACTCAATCCACCTCATGCAACTTCAGACTAAACAGTCAACTACTGATTTTTAAATTAAAAAGTTACATCAAGATATTTCAGTGTTATATTAAGATATTTCATCTTTTAAAATTATTTTCAAATAAGGAGTTGAGGGCCTATACTTAAACACACTTTGACATTGTTCCCGAGGGCAAAATAATTACAATATGTAGCACGGAATATGCCTCAGCGTGAAATCTGCAATATGACGACCTATAACATTTCAAACCCTTTCATTCTAACACAAAGATGCAACCAAGGCGTCAAATGAAAGTTATTAAGGCTTAAAAAGGACAGCACAGTACCGTCAGTTATTCTCGTCGGATCATTGATGCATAATAATGCGTTTCTAATTAAATTTACAGTGCGGATAATGAATAATAGTTAAGGCAATTTTCCACTTAGATACATTTTTATTCAACCTAGGTTTTGATGTACTACATCATCATCTGGCCATCAGGGAGTACATCGAAACCCAGGTCAAATAAAATTAATCTAAGTAGCAAATTACCTTAAATCTTATTCATAATGATGAATGCTTTCCACCACATCAAACCTGATATTGCTCCTTTTTACAGCGTGAATTCTCAAGAGTATTCGTTTTCAATGTTTAAATCCGTAAGGATAGAGGTACAGTGTTTCCCGTTGCATAAAAAAATAAACGTAGTGCTCTACAGTATACTTACTGAGAAAGCTTATTCTGAGAAAAGAGACTTCAGCGTGGTATTAACAATGGTTGTTCATAAATTATAGAGGTAAGCAGAATACAGGCTTGGCAAAGTCGTCTATCATGAGGCCCATTCTGTCAAATACACGCGGACCGCTTTATTGAATGAAACGGGTGAGGGAAGCTACACTGAGCTTTTTATTCCTTATAAAAGATCTCTTTGTCTGAAGTAATGACGTACCCCTAAACTGCTCGGCATTCAATGAAATTGATTTTATTAAAGCCTTAAAATATAGAGTTTTAAAAGGGAGGATAAAGTGGAGAGAATACAGCCGACAAAAAGGAGCTGGGAGTGAAATGAGGTGGCATAGGAACGAGATGGTGTGCGGAGAGAGAGAGAGAGAGGAAGGTTGCCAGTGTTGGTCTCAGGAAGGAAGGAAGCATTAAAAGTCCGCTTAGAGGTCAGATAAGGGCCGAGTGCGAGAGGGCTAAAAGATGGGAGGGAGGTTGGGGCAGAAGGGGAGGGTGAAAGAGCAAGCCGAACTAAGGACTGGGGGAAGGTAAGGGTGTAGAGGGGTTTGGATATGAATAAAACGGAGGAGGAAAAGGAAAGGGCTGTTTTCGGAGATTTTCAACGGTGGGTGGAAGTTTAAGCTAAAGAGATGCGGCTGGGAGGATACGTACGAGGAGAAGAGAGGATAACATTTGAGGGATTTTAAGAGTGACGTGGGCGGGGGGACGTTAAGAAGAGTGGGTGAAAGTGGAAGGGGTGATGGGATGAAGGATGAAGGCGATGTCGATAAAAAACGTCAGGCCTGGAAAGAAAAAAAATATACACGAAGTCTCGAACTTTCAGGGAAAATTTAATTTCCCCCCACCGGCAAAGGCTTTAATAACCGAAATCGCACATGTTTTTTCATCAGCTTTTCAGAGGGGTGTCGACTTTACTAAATAATGTGGAGCGAAACAAACTTCCGCCTCCTTAATCTAAGCAAGGGAGTGAACCTTTTCCCGGTTGAATAGTCAACAAGCGAGAAACATCATTTGTGTACCGCGTTAATCACGTGAATTAAACTCGTGGAAAGAGCAGCCAAAGCGTGCTGAACTGAATTCTGGAGTTCATAGGAAGAAAGAGATGCTCAAAGAAAACACTCTGCTGCATCGGTGATTATGCATGGAATATAAATAATGTAAAGTACCAATTGGCCGCGATGGTTACTTTAATTTTTTCTTTTTCTCTAATGGCGCTTTTTCGACATCAAAATATGATTTGTTTGGAGGTGTAGGGGAATTCAAGAAGACTATTGAGCGAGCTTGATTTTCTGCAGTTTATATAATATATGTTTACGTGTAATTTACTTTCATCAGTCAAATTTTTATAGTTTAATAAAATTTCATCAATACCGCAGGTTTAAATAGATTTTACAGCATGCCCCTTAATTTTTTTACGGAATTAATTTCTTCTATTCAAGGAAAATAATGATTTAGAACCAATTTAATACTGGTAAGGCTCAACGAAGGATGCAGTGTATTCTATAACTCGAGATGTATGAGTTTGAGTTCATTCATTATTATTTTCTCTCCAAACCACTTGTATTCCTTCGTCACTGTGCAAATTCACACCTTCTTCTTCATCAACAGTATAAAACCTACGCATCAGTTATTTGATCAATTTAATATTTTGTATCTTCGTGCTCAAATCCTTTCCTTTCATCATATAGACCTTATTCGTTTGTGTAAACCCTTCTGACTCACTAGTGAGGGAAAATATACTCAATAACAATATTTACTGATTCTCTATCCCGCACTAAAATGTCTTGAATTAAGATTTTTTCATGATGGACCGAGATGAACCCTAATTTACTCGAGCAATTAAGTATACACCATCCGCTGAACAAACATTTACTTGTTGTCATTACCACTGTAGTGGAAAGGAAATAACAAGAAGAATATGGACGGAGATTTTAATTCATCAATAAGGTCATGAATATTCCTTTGAAATCAAATAAATAGCTCGAAGATAGGAAGTATATGGTATTTTCCGGTTCCAAAATGTTCCTAAATATCAATGGGCTTTGTGAGGTAAGACAAAAGTGTAGGTCATAAATGGAATGTGTAGGCATGTTTGATAAGAAGGGTTAAAATATATTTCCTTTCGTGGGCAATAAAAAACTACTTAAGTTTATACTATAGGTATACTTTGTATGACGTACTTCGATGCGATAATGTAAAATCTCTTACTTATGATGTCTAATGCTATCATTGTTACAATTCGAATACTACCGTTCCAAAACACATAACTCAAGGAGGGTTTAGAATGTTAACATCCATAAAAAAAGAAATAGATGCCTTTTCGCATGCCTTTAACCATATAGAACACAGCTGGCAATAGCTATAAGGGATTTCTTATATGGATTTTGATAAATGAAGGGTGAAAATAAGTACATCAATTGATTGTGGCGTTACGAAGTGTAACGACGAGGAGGAATCACTTATAAAAAAAGCGAATGACACTGTAGACGTAGAAACCGGTAGACAGCATTAAAACATAGTGGAACAGTACAACTTTTTTATTACGAGTTATTCCAGGGTGAAAATAAAAGAAAACATTATTTCCTTTATGAAGTATATTTGAAAGTTAAAAATATCATCTTGGATTCTATGCAACGGCGAAAGTGATTTGATGCACCAGTTAATGATTTTATTCTCGCCAGAGTGCCTTATATTTCATCTCAAACAATAACTATCGTGATTACTTCGCTTTAAACAGAAATAAACGTTTCCTGAGACTAAAATAAAATGAGCGTTATCGTGATAGTAACGATGAAAGTATCGCACACGATGTATATGTTTCAATTTCGCTTCCTCATTTCTGGGGAGGGACAACAGCGAAGGAAAAATTTGATGATTTCAGGATTCCGCGTACGAATACATAAGTTCCAGTGAAACCTCAGCATGAGCAAATATAATTAAATGGGTAGATTTAATTTGGAACATCAACTGAGTTATCAAGCAAAAAGCAAACATTTGTTTATCTGAAAATAAATTACCGAGGGATTTCCAAAGGAGAGGAAAAATATGACGATGGAGTTTCGTATTTTCCTAAGAAAATTCCTGATTAATAATGTTTTCTTTCACGTTTACGAGGCCAAAAAAACCATATTTTCAAATTATGGAACCCAATATGCAGAAAAGTGTATAAAACACCAGAAACACAACAAAAGGCGGTTGCGGAATGAGCGAGAATGTTCGCTATGTTATTTTTCTCGGAGTTGGAATGAGAGTAGAATTGCAAATAAACATTTGAGGAATAGGATATCAAACACAGAGAGAGAGAGAGAAAATGTCTGGTTGAAAGGAGAAAATGAGACTCAACAGTGAAAGAAAACGCGAAACTTCGGGCTCCATTTTCTCCACAATTAGGTGTTTTTTTTCGCCGTGCCCTTCAGAGGGAAGGAAAACTTTTGAAAGAGAGAGAGGGATAAAGAGAGAGAGTGAGGGAGGGCGGGTTTTCAAAGAGTTTTGATAAATAGGTTAATCGAAACGAGACATGTCATCAAGGAATCCATTTAATTTTTTTGGGAGGGTTAATGGATAAGAAGGTCACCTGTCTGCCTCCACTCGCAAACTTCGTGGGATCTTTAATTCCGTTCTCCTGAGATTAGTCATCACAAATTCCGCCGCCGGAGTGCAAGATGTCTGTTTGCCCTGATGTTTGTGGAAATGGAAAGTGTTTTGCATTTTTTAATGGGCAAAAATCGTCGCAGTTCATTCAAGAGTGAAATATTCTTACCTCATTTATCAAGTTTGATCATCGAAAAACTTTATAATTACTCGAAATAAAACTTTTCTCCGGCTAATAATTACAAATTGTAACCAATGACATTGTACATTTATTTAATAAATCTTCAGAAGAGAGATTATATGGATTGCATATCCTCTACTATTAAACTTAATAAGGAAACTTAATTTTTCATAGATGAGGTCCATAAAAAAGACTCAGATGTTAGTGGAAATGTGTTTTGCATTTTTAATGGACAAAAATCGTCGCAGTTCATTCAAGAGTGAAGTATTCGTACCTCATTTATCAAGTTAGATCATTGAAAAACTTTAATTACTCGAAATCAAACTTTCCACGGCTAACAATAAAAAATTGTAACAAATGGCATGGCATATTTATTTAGTAAACCTGAAAAAAGAAGATGTGGATAGTATTTTCCTGTAATATTAAAACTTAATAAGAAAACTTAATTTTTCATCAATGAGGTACACAAAAAATTACTCCAAGTCACATGCTCAAAAATTCAGGTCACTGATCATTATCACAAAGGCTGCGTTGATTTAAACTAATGATTGAATGAGAAATCGGAGAAAATTACTCATACATGAAATCTCCCAAGCTAAAACGAAGAAAATTAAATAAATTTTATCATCCGAGCCAATCATTTTGTATTAAAGATAGCCATAATATTGTTTACAATTTTCAGCTCAGAGCCTTGATAGATGGGAATGATTAACGCAAAAGTAATTAAGTCCAACATGTTATGCAAATATATGGTTAGCATGGAGGTAATAGGGAAGACAATTTTGTTGCCAAATATCCAGGCTGTTTAAGACCAGTATACGTAAATTTGCTTTAGATTTTTTTCCAGTTTCAGTGTCATAAATGTGGGGTCCATTGATTATTCTGGAGGATGAAGCTTTCCGCACACAACCAGCTACTTTCCACGCCAATACAGTGATAAAATATGGGAACCGTGTGATTCAAACATAATTCTCTAATGTCAGGGCATACGTTTTTGCGAAAGATGGAGCGTTTTTTCCATCTTCCTCGAAGAGCCAGAATGCAAAGTAGAAAGCTCAAAAACGAAGTTGGCAAGGTTGCGATCTCACTGGAGTGAATCTCGGTGCCTATTGACCCAGGCAATAATTCGCTCACAAAAGGAGTCGCAAGGGTAATCGAAGAGAGAAGATTTTGAGACACGAAAGTAAGACTGGTAAGGACTGGAGAACTTTGGTCGTGCGGAACACATACGTGCGGAACGCGAATGAATGAGAGCGTGCTTGTGCGTTCTCCGGCGTAAATCTTGTCGATCATAAGGCCCGTTTCCGAGCTACCTCGCGTGACCTTGAGAGAGACTTCTCAACCTTATTACAAAATGTGATTCATTCGCCATAACCTCTTAAATAAATAGGTCTAAAAGAGTTATAAGTGGGAGCAGGTTTCCTCTTAAATTATTGATTTTTCCTTGATGCAGTTGCATTCTATACTGCTAACATACTACGAGAGTTGTTTTTTTTTCAGTTCTATCGCTTTCGAAAAAAGAATCTTCACTAATTTTTCATTTGCGTTCCACTCGATTCTTCGATTTCCTATGGATTATCATTTCCTCATGGCCGGCTTAGTTCTGTATTTAGTTATGGAATTAAAAGTTATAAGATCCATGAAGTAAGAAATCTTATGAAAATATTCGGGTTTCGGGAAAACATCTACCAGTTTAATAACTTATTTACCAATAGTCAATAGCTTCGTATATTCGATCTCATCTTCTACCGCCGAATAAAATTTTTGGAAGGTTAACCTATGAATAATTGCTAATGCACATAAAAATTAGTCAGTGAGAGTGAATTAACTGCCCATTTGTCGCAAAACAACTCTTTTCTCTAGTAATTAAGTCTCCAAGCAGTTAATTGCGCATCCGCCATCTTGGCTACCAATGGAAGTCATAGCAACATGCCATAACTTATGAAACCAATAAATTTATCAAATGTTTTTGCAACACTTATTGAATGGTTGCCATGGGTTATGGGTCCCATAAATTTATAGAGTACATATGTATCGGTCATGCAACTGGCCGTTATTCGTCTTAAGTGCCCTACATCTTTCATTATCCGAAATATACCTCAATCTTTATATATAAGTTATGGCTTTTAGAGACAAGAAACTGAACGTTATCCTAAATCCCTGAGTTTTATTGTGCTATGATTTTTCATTTTACTCTACCAACTAATCGAAATGATAGTCATCGTTGAAATCATTTAACCCTGGTCAAAAAAGATAATTTTTTGCGATTTAAAAATAATGCATTCTTTGTATTTTAATCAAGACAATAACTACAGTAACTCTTCTCTATTTTTTCACAGATTCCTCGTTCCGTTTCTTAAATTTTATCTTCAAAGCAAGTTACCCGCTTTAACCTGATAGATTACATAGACTGAATGACTTGATTATGTTAAAAAAATAGGCCATGCATAATGGATCAATGAGAATACTCAACTTCATTAATTGTTTGTTAGTGTGAAACAGATCCACAATTTTCCTCCAAAAGAATTTTTGTGTGGAAGTTTACCCTTTGTCCTTCCGCAAAAATTATGGAAAATGAGGCTAGCATGCAGTGGTATTAAAGCTTAGATAATTTTTTTCATTTTTCCGCAACGCCATCAAAGTTGCTATGTGCCAGCAGAGTGCAATAGCTTTTATACTTTGGGAATCACGAAATGCATTTTCACTTTTAGGAATCCACAGTGTCTGAATCTTGGCCTTTTCTAGACCTTTCATCTCGTCACGAGAAGCCATGGAAACATTGAATACACTAATGGACGGCAGAAAAACTCGAAAAATCCATTAAGAACACACTAAAAGATGACAGAACCCTACTTTCTTGAAGGAAGAAAAATGAGATTACGCTGATACAATAATACATCAATAGGTAGCGCTCATTTGCACATATTTTGCTGAAAAGAGGAAGGAAAGGTGGACTTTCAAACATAGCAAATTGATAATGGAAAATTCTTATTCAAAATGGTGACGAACAATAAAAAATTTACAAATAGCGAACCATACGCATGATATTCAGCTGATCGTATATTACCGATTGATAAACATTCTCTGTCAATATTCTAATACTTCTCCGAAATTAAAGACGGTTATTTGCAAATTTTAATGGATAAAATTCAAATTAGAGTAATAAGAAACTTAAGAACGAGTGCGGCTTTTAGGAAATGTTTCATGCATTCACCAGTTAAATCGCTTAATGCAGAATTGTATCATTGCCTTTTTATCATAATTCTTTCCAAAGTGTGCAGAGCGAATATATGAATTGGGTACAAATTTATTCAAATATATAACTCATACCTTCTTCCAGCCACTTTACATGACTTCCAGCTACAAACTTTTACCAAAATGAATATATTCAAGCGTAAAAAAATAAGGTCTTAACTAAGCAACAGCACCCTTGTGAACCCACTAGCCCCCATATACCGTATCCCCGGACACTTCTCAGGAAAATTAAAAAAAAAACCTAGTCAGAGAGGGTCCCTCTCTTTTTGCCATTACCGCACCAGGAATGGACGAGGAAAGAGACAGACAGGTAAAGTACGAAGACACTTCCCCTTAAGCCCATTTCCTACCACTCCCTCTCGTGAACAAAAGAAAAAAAAATGGAACGAGAAGAAGAAACTCCCACGGCATTCTTGTCCGCTCCGATTGGTCTCAGATAGCACGCGGGG
Organism: Ceriagrion tenellum; assembly: GCA_963169105.1. Lineage (NCBI taxonomy): Eukaryota > Metazoa > Arthropoda > Insecta > Odonata > Coenagrionidae > Ceriagrion > Ceriagrion tenellum. The sequence continues at coordinate 56,935,323 of OY720641.1, forward strand.
TAGGCGGTGTAAGGGGGCTTACGGACGGGGGAGGAGGTAGGGGCGGAGGGGGTAAGCCTAGAGGCGGAGATGAGAGGACTCCCACTCCAGCCGTCCACTCGGCCCTATCTTTGCGCCGAGTCAGTCCCGCGAGCGGAACCGCTTTTGCGGCAAAGAATGTCGATCTAAATGGAATCTCTGGGAACCACTCGGTGGCGTAGTTGGGCCCCCAAAGGTGGTGGCCGCCCAATGAGGATTCCGTGCGCCCTACGGAGGAAAAATCCAGTGCCTTTCGTTCCGCGACACGTCGCATGTCAGCATCAACTTTACGATATGGATGGACAATATTTATTTATCAATTATAACTCTCTCGACCCATATGCAATATTAATAACAGCAGGATTCTTGAATTTTTGGTCAGTCATGTATTTCACTCTCAGCAGACATTTCTCTAAGTTTATTGGCATCCTCAGAGCTTTTTAACACGATACAAAGAGACATACAACCAATTATTCTTATAAATATTAGCACAAAAGTTGAGGAATAGAGATTCTGCCTACCAATGAGCTTAATATTGAACAACAACCAAAGTATACAACAGTTCCAAACAGTGAAGAAATATGGAAACAAGCAACAGTTAGATTAACACATGTTGCTTGGTTACGTATTTCTTTACTGTTTGGAGTAGTTGTTTACATTGATTGTTGTCTAATAGTAAGCTCAATGGTGGGTAAATTATCATATCCTCAACTTTTGTGCTGATATTCATATAAATACCTGGCTGAGTCTCTTTGCATCGTGTTGCAAAGCCCTGAGGATGCCCATATGTTCAGAGAAACGTCGGCTGTGGGTGAAATATTATCAATAATAGTTATCATATCTATTTATTTACTTAACACCCACTTGTAAACGGCCTGAAAATCTTTATGCATCTGGTATTGTAAGTGGCAACAGCGATCGAACATATACGGTCAAGACTTGGAAGGTTAATATCCTATCCCGGCGGGATTCAAACCCACGACGCAGGGGAACGCTTTCGAGGATTGTACCTCGTACTTGTGCAATCGTATTAATTCACTCAAGCATCGCTAATAGTGAGCTCTAACTCGACAGCTATTATTGGAAAGATAAAAATATAAATATTTAAAAAAATGTAGCAATGAAGTAACCTCTGGAATCCCATAAGCAAGTTCCGCCATTAGCTAACGGCACATATTTTGTAGAAGTATGTCCCAGTATCGCATATCGGCTCTAACTTCAAAACTAAACATTAGCGAATTTCCGCAGGCTAATTGATAACATTAGCGTAATCCAAGAAAGATGATTCCTTCAAACAAATATCAAATATCAAAAGATATTTGATAATAATTCCTTCAAACAAATCATTGAACTCCTCTCTCAGATTGGCCATCCATCGCAAAACAATACTTTACAACATTAAAAAATATCCACGAATTATGTGATTTACAACAGTACGCGAAATAAGACACCTATTATGCTTACTGGGATACTACGATAGTTGATCTAAGTTTATAAGGAGATTAATCAGCGTGACATTCGTTGATACTTGATGTCTTACCTACCATTGAGCTTAATATTGTACAACAACCAAAGAAAACAACAGTTCCAAGCAGTGAAGAAATATGGGAACAAGCAACAATTAACTTAACACATGTTGCTTGGTAACATATTTCTTTCCTGTTTGGAGTAGTTGTTTACATCGGCTGTTGTTCAATATTTAGCTCAATGGTGGCTAAATTTTCAAATTCTCAACTTTTGTGCCAATATCCATATTTTTGACGGGACGTACATACAATTCTAATTGGAATTTTCTTCATTAAATGAAACAATTTATCAGAGGCACCCCTTGCAGGCATTATTGTGATATTTTAATATAGTAGTCTGTATATTTATGACATACTTCACGCTGTTTATGATAGCCGGGCAAAATTCGCCTCCGACAGCACGCGAGAATTGGATATAATTCCTAAATATCCACTTTAAAAGCTCGGGTTCAAGTGCAAGCCACCGAATTTATCTTATTGTTTAAGATCTCTACCGACTTAGGCACAGTATGGAGAACAATTTGGTAGAGAATCATTCCATCTGCTGGATGGAAAATGAAAATGTAGACCTTTTGGCGACTTCAGTAAGGGTACGCTAACATTGACTCCAGTTTTCCCTCACTATTTCACTAATTTTCGAAATAAAGTATTCCTGTGACATCTGCTGTTCTCATAAGAGCACTAAGCCTCAGCTTTGGTCATCACTGCAAATAACCTCCCAAGCGATATTACTCGATGTGTGTTAACGCTAGAAAATATACGAATGGCTATATAGAAAATGCGCAATGCAACTCCAAAAGTAACGAATTATCGATTTTCTCATGACGGGATATTCTGCTGATTGGATGAGGTATTAACTTGAGTAGAAAAAATTAAGCACTAAGTGTAGCAATAAGATGATGAATTAGTTTTCCGAAAAGATTTATTACGTTCTTACGACCCGAATTTCATGGCTGAGCGACATCATCAGGTACAGAAAGAGTAAAACACATTTCTTAAATAGTAAAAAAAATGTGGGGAGGGGAAGGTAGTCTTTAAGTGACGGTGGGGGGTTATGGGAATAGGGTGGGAGAGAGGGGAGGGATTGGAGCCTCGCTGCGCGACTTCATCGGTTATAAACATAGTAAACACATTGTTTAAGTAGTAAATAATGAGAGTGGGGAAGGTAGTCTCCATGTGATGAGTGGAAGGTCATAGGAGTAGGGTAGGGGAATTCCATACCATTAAATAAATATATGAAGTGTATTACTTACACATCAAGTAGAAATACTATTTTTTCTGATATATAATCAAAACACTCATTAAATCGACAGACCTTGCTAGGCACTCAATCGCGCGGAGGCGTGAAACAATGATGGATATATATAAAAGCATATCAGGCTCAACTTTGTGGAAGGGATATATATCCATTTCAAAATGAAAAACAATTGTTACTTTCCACACAGAATTTTTAACCTTTGCCAACCATGGTTTCAGCACCTAGTGCCATTATCAAGGTTTTGATAATGGCACTAGGTGCTGAAACCATGGTCGGCAAAGGTTAAAAATTCTGCGTGGAAAGTTATAATTGTTTTTCATTTTGAAATGATGGATATGATTCTGTAAGTGATACTAATTTCCACAGACAAACCTTCGAGCAGCCCTAAAGCTTTTGACAATGGATTTAAGGGAGTGCATGGGGGAGGTACAAGGGAGTGTATTGGGATTTCACTGAGAAAAGGGATGAAACCTTTGGTGAGGTTCAGCAGGTCAGTCTTTTTTTTAGTTATCTCTGGTGGTTGGTAACAAAGAATACTAACATTTGAGAAAAAAAGCCTATTCTAAGGAGCATCACTTGGTCATTGCTGTGAATTTCATCGTACTTTGAAGTAATAAAACAGTTAAGCGTTGCTGAAAGAAAATTTTATGCGATCATGACGACCATAGGCGCCTGTGTCCCAGCATTGTTTCAACTCTCAGTAGAAAATGTATTCTGCCACTCTCAATTTCGTTCAGACTGTATAGTCTCTTTTTTATCCTCACTCTCTCTACATCTACAACTATATTTTACCCTCCAAACCGCCGCATGGGCATGTGGCGGGGAGTGTTAGGGCGCCAGCCGTGTAAAAATGTAATGGATAAGGTTTGGGGAGGTGAAATGACGTGTATTATGGAGTATATTTTTGGAGCTCAGTTTTATTGTGGTCACTTATTGTGCGCGGAAAGAACTAGATTTTGAATGTCTTTTCGTCAATGTATCTCTCTTATTTTATCGCTTCTGTCAGACCTAGAGATGTAGTGAGGCGTCTTGATATTACTTTCTGTAATGCTCTGAAACACACCAGTTATCCTTACCAAATATCATCTTCTCAGTTAAATCATCTGAATTTTCCAAATATCGTCGCTTCTTTTGCCCTCGCTAACTACTCAAACCTTTTTTTACTTTCGGTACTGTTATGCAGTCTTAGTTCACTCTTTAAGGCAGTCCACATTCTAGTATGCGGCAATCCTTTCCATTTCTTTAGCTTCGTGTAATAACTGTTATCGTGCGCTTTTCCAGAATGCAAGCGGCGAACTAACTAACTCAGTTCATTTTGCCGTAATTTTTTTCAGTTTTGAATCAGAGGATCATTATTCAATTCCATGGATAAAGCGTGAAGACCCCAGAAAGATCATAACAAATACTTTGCATTAGTAATCCCATAGTATTCGCAATATTCAGAATTTCTTTCCAGTTGCAATGCCGTGCAATACTAGACACCAAGATATATGATGCGACAAATTCTTCAATAACTTTTTCCATGCAATATTTTCGGTGATATGCAATTTTAAACTTGATTTACGCTAAATCCCCACTCTTTAGAAGACAGAACATTAAATACGTTATTATTGCGCTTAATGGGTAACATCTACTATCGATTTTGTGAACCTCTTAAAATGTCTTCTGCGAAAAATTAGAAACCTTCAATGTGATACATTAATAAATATGAATGAACTAGAATATAGCATATAGTCTTTTTCAAACGGCTTACCTTCCCTATGCCCCAGATCATTCGCACCCCTGCCGTCGGCAAAAGAACCCCGAGGATTTAGGGAACACTCGAGGGTAAAATGGCGGTGTGTAGGTAGGGATAAGATACCCTTCGCAGCGTACGACAAACATTCATCTTTTCCTCGTCCTCACGGGCTCTCGTCATTCCGCTCCCGTTGAAAATCTCCCCTTACCCGCCTTCCCCGTCGGCTCCCCCCCTGCCCTCTCTCATTCCGCGACACAGTACACATTTCTGCTCGGCGAGTTCTTCACTTCAGTCGTCGCTTAGGGAGTCTCTTTGCTCGAGGTGCTCGAAACCTGTGCCTCGGCGGCGGAGCCTGAGAATAGAGAGGGTGAGCACCATGGCACATTGCTTCTCCTGCCTCGAAAGGGTAATGCACTAATTTTGGGCACGTGAAGTCACATCAACTTATTTGAATATCACAAGGGGAATATTTTCCCTCAGTGAGATCTAGCTAGAAGAATATTAATTAGGTTAAAAAAAGATAATCATTAAGAATATATAAACATGTAATGGTGTTTGTCTGTCTGTCTGTTGCTCCACCACACAAAAACCACTGGACCGATTGAGATATAATTTGGCATGTAGATAGAAAATATATTTAATTGTAACAGGGTGGCTATTGATATCCAATTTTCAAATTCCCTGACTTTTCCCTGACAGATTTACCAATTTCCCTGACCGATCGCCAAAAGGTCAACTATTATTGGAATATTTTTTTCTGCTGAATTAAATTTTCTAATCATCGTGTCGTATTTTTAGAACAGCAAGTATATGTCTACTATTAGCTAGTGTGCTCTAGCTACCTCTCGACCTGAGTTTCGGAAGTTAAAAAAAAGCGAGGCAAAATTTTGCGAACAACATAGCCTCGGATTCCTTGTGATGAGCGTAATGCATTGTGATCATGATTTTTAATACAATTAAGCAAATATCGCAATAAGGATACACAAAAGGGATACATTTTACGTCTGATTCATAACTAAATAACTAAGATTCACAACTAATAAGATTCACAAATAAATACTCCACAAATTGAAAGTGCTTATTCCATGCACGTCAGCGACTGACGTTAGTTTTAGTGGTGAAATAAAGGGTGGGAAAGACTGGTGGATGAACGCAATGGTAGAAAAATAACGAGGATTCCTATTCTAGTTCCTTTAGACTTTTCCAGAAATCCAAAACTCCCTGACAATTCCAAGTTTTCCCAGTTTTCTCTGACGATCGCCAACCTGTGTAATGTAGGCTATATTATGAAGCCCTCAGGCCCCCCTTGGTGGTCCAGTGCAGTGATTTAATTTTTTGCTTTTTAATAGTACTTTCACTCACGATGTCTTTCACTGCAAAGTGCTGATATTTGCTACCAAATCAAAATAGGTAACTATGCCCTAAGAAACCAAGATGTTTCCTTAAGGAATTAAGATTACGATTGTATTGCTTAAGTGATTAATGCCATTTAAACGTACAGACTTAAAACCGTACTTAAACCGAATAGCCTGCAATCGAAGGCTAAGTTAAAGAGACATTACGATCTCCTTTCACTAGCATTGTTGCATTAAATTACCAGAAATTTACATGATTGGGTCTCCGATATAAATGGAAAATAGGCAAAAATTGATTTCAATGCCGTATTAAGCCTATTCTGGGATTGCTTGCAACAGATGACGCTAAAGAGCAGTCATGGACAGTGAATCAAGTGAGAATGCACCCATGCGACGAATCAGCGGCAGCAGAACTGTAATGAGCCAGAGATTGATAGAAACTAGCTAGAAGACTGGGAAAAAGCTCTCATTCGGGGAATATCAGCACTTTGCAGTGAAATATGGAGGTGCGCCACAAAAATAAATGAATTTTCTGGTCTAACGGTAGGCATTTTCAAGACTGCCCATTTAACACCCGGTAAGGTAATGCAGACTGGGAAAAATGTCAATTTGAATAGTCATAAATTGTCACATATATTTTTTGGGACAAAGTAGTCGTTTTTATTAAGAAATTTTACAACAATTATTATGCTACAAAAGGAATAAATATTGAACAAAATTACTGATATTTTTACTATTTATTAAAAATAACATTTTTACGCCACATGCATGACGGAGTGATATTACTACCCACGTATCATGCACGATCATTGAGACGGAATACGCTAAGCATGGAAAAACCATCGAACGTCAAATGAAAAAAGAATATAACGTGAAGAACTTTATGTGTCACGTGAAAAAATAATGATAAAAAAAGATTAAGAAGCTTTCCATCTATAACGAATGATTATGCAACATATAAAAAGCCTATAAATTAATTACAGTGGTGCAAATGAAATACCATAATCCTGGATTTGAAATCTAACCAAAGGATAAAGAATCAAGAATAAAGTCACTGCTATAGTTACTGTCAATGTTCACCAAAGCAATTCCCCAGAAGTTGCAGTCTCTCCAATGCTCAATCATTCTAATAACAATTTGAAGGCAATATGGTAGCTCATTGAAAGTTTGAAGTCTTCGGGTTTTTGGCTCCCGCGTACAACTAGATACTTCCAATTCAAAGTTGAGAGAACTTTGTATTAAAAATTTGAAACAAAAAAGAAATTTGGTTGACTTCGATCAAAAGTTACGTTCTACTCCCTAGGCCGCCTCGTTTACCCAACTTATTTCTCCAATCCTCTTTCGCCAAGAAACACTGTAGAAACAGCTTCGTAACAACCAAACAACCCCTCCACCAGTTCACCATCTTTCCACCGAGTCTAGCTCGTTAGCTGGCACGTATCGTTAGCTAGATTAAAATTAAGGTTGGATAAATGCAGGTGGTGCAGTCATCTGAGATGTTCCTCCTAAACACCCGGTCGCGAACCCTAGCTCTATTTAAGGGTACGTACCGTCGCCGTGTTCATTGCTGGCGGGGGCAAGAGTGCAAGGGGTGGGTTTATCAAAGGAAGGTTATCCATTTAGTGGGGGTTTATGCACTTCCACCTACCTCGCACTCCCCCGCTGTCCTTGAGCTCTCCAACGCATGGCTCCCTCGCAGCGGGGATGAGAGTTTGATAAGTTAAAATCGTCGCGCGGGATAAGTGGAGAGTGTGTTGGGAGTGAATTATTTATGCATCTCCCTCTTCCGGGGGGCAGATGTGGAGGACAATCGATCGCCTCGGGGAACGTCTTTGATGAGGTGTTCATCAATTATGAAATGCATAAAGCGCGCACGAAAATAAGATAAAAGCGGACAGTAAATTTGTTTAAAGAAGGTGCTGGTAAATTAAAAAAAATACACATAAGTAGGAGAAGGAAGTTTTAACTAAAATACACAGCATATAGAATAAATTCTTGACTTCCCTCTAAGTGTACTGGTCAAAATGCAATGTTATAACCCTGGAATATTTTTTTCTTTACCAGGATGACTTTGAATGATAAGTAACTAAAAACTAAAATCTGCCGAAAAAATTACTTTCAGTCTTCCTCTGATGAAGTATTTATTTCGACTAGTCTCGGCATTATAAAATCAAGTCCACCTCCTTAGGATACATCGTTTCGTATTTAGACTTGGATATCATGCAGTAACATTGAAAAAACCAACGATAAATCTTCATTCAGAGGATACATATGGGTTTTATTTTTCCGTCATTGTGGAACGCTTTCACCAAATTTGGACGGAATATGTATTTCATCACAAATAATCAATATATTTTTTCGATCACAACCTTAAACAGTCTGTTAACCTTAGCATAATAAGTAAAACAAAAATAATGTAAGGTAGATAAGCTTTTAGCAAAAAAAAAGAATGGCAAGAATAAGACTTTATATTAACTAGACTTCATCTGAAACCTCTGGCAGGTAAAAATATTGGGAAAGACCAAGGCATGAAATTCGCCGTGGGATAAAAATAAAACGATTAAAACGGGATCCAAACCCAAATCTCCCAATTGCTGGTCACGCGTGTTGGAACATTAAGTGATTGGAATGTTAGGTAATATTTCATTCTCTCTTACTTGGAAGAACGCTGTCCTAAAAACAAAACAGAACTCACATCTCCTAGACCAAAGACCTCCTAGAAAAATAATTAGTCCTCAAAATTATTGGCGTATTTTTACAACATCTCGGTCTTCATTCCGCCACTTTTTACATACAATAATCGGGCTAAGGTTAAAAAATAAACAGTAAGTACTTGCTTCCGTCAGCATACACATATATATGTGGGCGACACCTTCATCTCAGCGCAACGAAACAGGTTTAACTACCAAACTCAAATGAGAGGTTCCTCAAAGATTCCATTTTATTTTATGCTACCTGAATTATGGACCAACATTTTTAGCATCGAAATGACTCTCATAACCATCAGATCTTCGGATTGGTGACATCAGATGGTTACGAGAGTCAGCTCCCCATACCTATCCTCTCTCTCCTAACGGCTTCGTTCTTAATTGTTTTATAACTTTGATTTCCTTCAGGAAATGCATGATGTATTCAATTCTCGGTCTTCCCTTGAACCTTGGCACTGCGCTTGAATCTGTTCATTTTGGTAGAAGTTTGTAGCTGGAAGTTATAGTAGTCAAGTAATTTCAACAAATTTGTTGAGAATCCAAGTTCATATATTCGCTCTGCACATCTTGGAAAGAATTATGATAAAATAGCAATTATACAGTAACTTAAATAAAACTTGGTATACTCCACTATAGGTTTCATGACACGACCCGGATTTCGACACTTCGAAACTGTGTCGAAACTGTCTCGAAACCCGGGTCGTGTTATTAAACCTATAGTGGAGTATACAAAGTTTTATTTAAGTTACTATGAATTACTTCCACAAAGTCAAGCCCGGAACCATTTCCTTTGTGAAAAGTGCTAGCAATTATACAGGTCTACATTAAGCAATTTAACTCGTGAATGTATGAGACCTTTCCTAAAAGCCGCAATCGTTCTTAAGTTAAAGCAGCTTAAAACAGTTTAAATATGGAGAAAATTTAAAGCTTTCTATTCCTTTAACTTGAATCATTACATGTAAAGTTTACAAATAACCGTCCTTTATCTCGGAGAAGTATAATAAAAGTGAAAAGAAATGTAGTATATCAATCGGGAATATACGCTTAGTTGAATTCTGCTATTTATATTTACTTTCATCATCGTTTTCACCAGGCTGATGTGTAATAAAATTACTCCGATTAAAAAAATTCTTCAATTGATTATATATCATTGTGAAGTAACCCACCTAAAAAAATTCGGAACATGTGGTTTTGAAACTAAATTATGAAGCATGGCGGATCAAGCTTTAGTACTCAAACAGAAAAAGTATAATTCTTACGTCTTTTTGCTTTAATGGCTTTAATATTAAGTTCCTTTAAGCCAAGTTATAAATATAGATGAAGCTTTTAACCATTATCCCCGTCGACTCAAGAAGTAAAAGCAACGTATAATGGAAAACCAGTCAAAGAGCCCATCGATTTGAGATAATTAGGCTAATTGATTAATAGTATTAAAAGACGTATTTAAACAAGTGATTTCAAGCAGATTTTACTCTCCTGCGGTCGAATTAATTTCCTTGGTAGATAAAAATACTCATTAGGTGATTCAAGATGTATTGAAAAACTTTATATTGAAATTTTACCTATCTAATTATGTAGATTTATTAAAAACTGAAGACATACTACTCCTGTTAAATCTAAGTATTTCAAGGAGCTATACGAAACTGAGCTCGATGTCTCTTTAAGACCATGAAATACTAAGATATCAAGTGTTCTTCAAAGACGTTATTTTGCTTTTGACCAGCTTAACATTTAGAAAGTTATCAATAACGGTAAGGTGACAACTTACTCAGGCTAACTTGGCGTTAGCAAAGACTTAGAGTTAATTTTCGTTACGCCCGATTTTTTTTTGAGTGACTGGCAGACGGGAGAAATTATTTTATACAGGGGAAATATTTAACCTGATATAATAAAACCGATTTCTAATATTACACCACCATTGTAATATTAATTCAATCGCAATGGTTGACAAAAGAGAGTTTACATTTTATCTTAAGATTCAGTGAACTTCAATGAACAAGCGGTTTGAAATGATTTTTGCGCTCAACGAAAATTCTAACAGAAAAATACCAATAGTTAAAGAGGGAATAAAGATAAAAATTACTTTCTTTAAAATTTCCCTTCTGTTTTGAATTTTCCTAGATTGTTTACCAAATTAGAAGGCGTCAAGACATTATGTTGTCCAAACAGTCAGAATTCCCGATAATAAATATCCTGGGCACATCACTATTTCATTTTAGCTTCGCGCATTATTCTTAGCCTGGAAAATTACGTTAATTAGCAACATTAGAAATAGCAAAAGAGTTTGAGACAAATTAAATTAATTTTATAGTTGTTTCTCTTGATAGAATCAAATTTTTAGTTGATTTTTGCCTAATGGACGAATTTTTTCGACATTCACTCGAGTAAATGGTTTCCTCCCATCCACCTGGTCACAGCGAATTGTAAGTGAAAGACCCGATTAAATTTGGGTATCCTAAGTGCGTTACTCAACTGTATGACATCCAGCCATTGAATAATAGAGAATTGGAAACTTCCCAACAGTAAAGGGAAGAATCGTCCTCACGGAGAAGAGAAATGGCTCCGACGCTGATCAATATTAAGGACAGCGTTTAGTCTTCTGCGTAATTAATGCAATGCCATTAAAGGGAGTGACGCTGATTGAAAGGCAGTAGTGAATACCCAGTGGGATACACCAAATTGACAGATTCAGGCGGTGGTAGTGGTTTAGCTGATAAGATCTCTGAAACGTTACATAGCCCAAATAATTTCTCCGCTTGACTCCGGCGCATCAATCTGTACGTTCTACTTAAAGCTCATAGGCCGCACACTGCACCAGTGGAACGGGATTATCCATTCGAGAGCAACAACGAAGCTTGCATTAGCCATTTTGAGTTAGGCGACTAAGCTCCCTCTCAACGTTTACTTTGGAACTTTTAAGCGAGGGTATCTGCTACGTATGAGCGCAGATGAGCCGCGGTTGTTTGGAGTTCAAACATATCTCTAGGCAAACGTCATATTAACTGAAGAGCACAGTGCCTGGAAGCTTCAATTTCCACGTAGTAATACACGAGGATCGAAATATAGAAATAATCAAAGAATAAGCATAAAGTAAGCTACAAAACTTGCCCTAAGAGAAATAGCTTAAACAACCAGAAACGAATCTGTTGCTATATCGTTTAAGATAGAGTTTGAAATATTGAATTTATATAAATTAGACGCTTTTGTTTTTAAGTATTCGACCGTTTAAAGGTAGGTTTTAACGAAAATTAGGGATAATCCTTCCAGTTAACAGCACTTAAGTGGTCCAATCTATCTCTATTATGTCTTTCTTTGTCACTGCATATGAAAACAACCTTAACATTAACACTACACGTATTCATAAATAAACTACTAAAAGACGAGAAATTCTTGAAAAGGTAATATCAGGAACACAAACAAATTATGTGACCTAAAAAGATCACAACTTTATAAATTTAACCAAAATCCTAAGGTTAATTAGAGCAACTGATTCTTTTTAATTCCCATAATTTTCAACATGTCGGCTGGGAATTTTAAGCTCTTAAGAGCATTTCAAAGAAAATATTACTGCTAAATTTTATTTTAGACAATAATAAACCAAAGACATATTGGAAGAGTGAAGTAAAGTAAAGCGTTTCTTCGCCAAATAAAATGACGAGTCTAATCCTAATCCGTAATTGTTTTATTAATTTTCGCGAAAGGTTCCAGATTAAAAGTACCGTACAGCAATCACCAACGTGAAATTAAAATTTCCAATTGCATAGTAATTTGGAAAAATGCCAAGAAGGGTTATATACAATCCCAATCATACTTAAAAAATGTAATGCTTCTTAAATACTTGCATCGGAGATAAAATATGGGAAACTGTGAGCGGGCGAAATCAGAGTAGGAGGGAGGAGAATAGAAACTACCAATGAATAAGGAGGAGAGTATTCTCTAATTCTAAAGTTTAGTTTTATAACAAAAATATGATGTGCCAGGCATTAAGGCAACAGTTACACGTCCCAATCTGCAAGCGAGCATTTGAATCTTGGATGTATCTTGCTCTTCTAAAATGGATTATCCGGATTGTTTGAATTCAACAATGTAACAATCACTGGGGTACATTTGACAAAAAAATTTTCATTTGGAACTCTTACGAGAAAATTCCCATAAATTTCTTAGATGCCATATTAGTTAGAAGTATGGCGACAATCTTCTGCGACCATTCTTGGAAATATAATGGTTTGAAGTTTTCAGCGTGCACAGAAAAATTTTCCAATACATTTTTTTTTGGATTCCTCACCTTGGAGTCTTCCCTTCTAAAGACTACAAAGTCTAAATGTTAAAAATGATTAAAAATATCATAATATTAATGAAAATATTATGATGATGATAAAAAATAATAAATGATAAAAAATATCGTAATATATTTTAATTTTGAAATATGACCGTTTTCAACAATATCTGGCTACTTAATAACTTTGATAGTGCGTACAGTAGCTCGCTCATTTTTGTCACTCTTTAAAAGTTAATACACACAAATTTTACATTTGAAAAAAATCTAAGACATAAACCTAAATGAATGAAAGCATTCAAATATTTTTTAAAACATGAGCGACCGTAAATAATTTTTGATTTTAATAAAGTTGATGATAATTTACAAAACTTAATTAAAATCCGTAACTTTTATTTTTGGTATATATATTTTAAAGAATATATTGTTTCATACCCCTGTCAAACAAAAGACTGGAAAAAAATGAACAAAAATCATGGAATCCTTGAACCTTAAATGGACAAAGATAGTCAACTGGATAGTGGGCTTGCAATGATTCCCCATTTCTATTCTGACTGCAATTCTTTTTTAAACCATGTGCACAATACTCAACTACGTAAAAAATGGCCAAAATGATAAACAAGAAAATGCTTCGCACTTAGTAAGAGAGAAAATTCACCAAAATGAAGACTTAGTACAACGGTGTCATTGAATCTTGAGGAAAATCAACTGGAAGGTATAAAAGAAAAGTGAAATTATCAGCAATTTGGAGGTTGAAGATTATGAAGAGGTAAACCTGCTCAAGGCTGTTACTTTAAAATATATTAACAGGCTCTTAGTTTCAAAGTTCGCTGACTGGCGGGATACGCAGTGATATTGTTAAGGTCAATACTCAACTAATCTCATTTCACCTAGTTTTTATCCTGGAATCAATACTTACAAAATCCTCTCTCGTACACCCATAAAACTTCAATTGGTCCTTGAGAATCTCGACAATTTTTTTCTAGTAACTCGTAGAAAAGGGAATCGGGGCAGAAAGGAACGACTTCGCAAGAATAGACTCGGAAAGGATTGAGAATGATGCGTAATGCCTATCCTCTTTGCGGTGGCCGTGAAGTGGGGCATAAGGAGACATAAGAAGCCAGATAAAGTCAGGAGTGCCGGAGGTATGGTGGCGGAAGAGGAGATTGAAGCGAGCGTGGCGTGAAGGAAGTTAGTCAGGGATTCGGGGCGAAAGGGATGCCGCTTAGATTTCGTGGGAGTCGCCCATCAGGAAGATTGTGGTCGATCACCGCACTTGACTCGAGGAAGCCCCGTAGTGGCAATTCGTGCCAAAGATCCCTTACCCCAACATGATCAAATACCGGCGAGGTGACTTCCGACGAACTCTTAAGGAAAGTCTTGAGACGCACATTGCTTCATGCCACGTGCAAGGCTATTTATGACGGGAACGTCAGAGAAATCCAAGATTACTTTAGATAACCTCTCATCCCTTCTCTTTGCGCGTTGCATCGGTGGAGGTAATTTTGTGCGTAATCCAAGGAGGAAAAATGTGAGCACCTCCCTCAAGTAATAGGCTGAGTTGAAGACCCTGAATGCCTACCAATACCATATGATATCTGCACATGCTAATGCACTACCCTGGTATGAAAGAGTTTCAGACGTAACTCTACGGAAATATTGTATACCACTTTAAAATATCGAGGGTAGGCCAGGAAAAATGAAACTATAATATCTAGCCGACGTTTCGGAGTGCAATAAACTCCAACATCAGGGCTTGGAATTGATAATCATAGGGATTCATCTTCAGCAGATAGACGTTTTAGGACAGATTCGGTTTGGATAATTGAACATTCCAGAACTAGTGAAAAACGTCCCATCATCAGAGCTTGGAATTGCTAATCATAGGGATTCATCTTCAGTAGATAGACTGTCGAGACTGTACAAAATCTGTCCTAAAGTTCTTAAGTAAGGACTGGATGTAGTAAATATAACGTTTGACTTTGTATTCCCTGTTTTATAAAATTTTACACTGTCGAATACATATTTCAAATAAAATAAGACTAATTATGAAACCCTAATAAATATGCATGGAAATATGTCATGTTGAAAGAAATAAATGGGAAGAAAAACTTCGATGACATTAGAAAGGACGAGCACCTAGAAAATGTTGACCTTATATTGGCTAAGCAATGCCATTTGGCAATAATATATTGGGCGAATAGTTTCATGGGCAGTGTTTTCAAATGCTCAGAAACAAAATATGTTAGAAATATAAAATAATTTCAAAATATCAATGCTGGCCTGGAGGGTATTAGATGTTAGATGCAGCTGAATACATTACAATTTGAAAAACTACAGGTTACTTCATGGTTTAAAATTTGCGCAAAAATGACGTGTTATTGGGTATCACTAATTAACACTGCATAAGTTGGAGACCCTGGGATGTACTTCAAAATAAAAATATTTTTAGCTCATTGATATCATAATTTTTTGAACGCAGGAATTCCTAAGCAGTTAATACAACGCAAAAGGTGCGTCATCTATGAGATCATCAGGCAACAGTTTCTCCGTATAGATGAAACTTATAGGGTACTAAATATACGTCTAAAGTGAAATCGGCATTCATATTCCATGCTCTCAACAGCCGAGATTAGGACGCAGTAAGCAGAATATGGTAAATTCTGCTCTCTCACGCAATTTTGAGGCACACACTACATTTTCACTCTTCACACAGATGTGCGACTCTCTGCGGGACATTAGCTAAGCTACCCGTCAATCAGTTTCTTATGAAGAGGAAGGCTTCTACATACAACGATCAAGTTTGTACTTTAGAAATACAGACAGAGATATTGCTAACCGTTAGATTGCTGTTAAACACATGAAAATACTCTTGCAATGTAACTTAAATCAAACCTAAAAGGTTCTATCGCCGAAAAATTTCAGCAGATTGGTGTAAATAGAAGCAACTAACACTTGCTATTTACACTAAAATGAAAGCCATCGATGATAATGAACCTACGGGAAGAGGTCGTGTAAGTTCGACTGAGGGTAGGCAGTTGCTCATTGACGCCCCTGCAAATCTAAATATACGACAGGTATTTGCGAAAATTCGAAGAGTTTTGGTAATCGAAGGTATATAAAAATGTTATGGCGTCTCGATTGTTATGTCACATGAGCTCTGCCGGATGCATGCGATCTAAAACAATATGTATTATTTTGATGGAAGAAGAGCAGCATTACGTAAATCTAAGAGAGCTAATCTAAGAGATCTAATCTAATTCTGTACAAGTATTAGAATATATTTAACAGGATTGCTGATTTTCTTCGTGAAAATAGTAGGATTAATTGTGAAGACAATAATAAACCTTTAGTATTTGAAAATCAACGTGCTATCCCAAAAAACATAAAATGGCCAGATTACCATTGTTTGCTGTGGCGAGATAAATACACAAGTCCTCCATAAAAATTAGATGTAAAAGCGTGAGCAATTGGCTGCAGTGAATCGGTTGTTGAATCAAGTTGATTGTTAATATACACATGTTAAATCATTTGTTCCAGAATTCACAATATTACGTGAAAGAAAATATATCATGCGGTTCACACATTTTCATTTCTAGTAATTCACGCCCACAGTTGTAATTCATAGATATTTATTTCTCGATAGAAATACTTACATAAAAATCGTAGAAATCTTAAGCAGTATGTTCAGTTTTAACGCTGAATTTCATTCGCATAACACGTGGGATGGTAAGGAAAAAAAATCAACAAAATTAAATTTCGTCCGGATACACACGGTCATTTCCATTCATCTAGCAGACAGCTAACTTTCATGGCTGTCATACCGTCTATTATTCCGACAGGAAAGATAACAGCACTGTACGAGAAATATAAGTGGCGATGCTGTATTTAATCCACGAGGATTGGGCCACGATAGCTCTTTTGCGAACGATTGTGGTGATGGAAAGTGAATCGGAAACGGTAAGCGCGGGACGAGATGTGACTTCCTTCCATCACCGGCAAACTGATAACGTTTCCTCGGTTGAAGTTGCAAGAATAAACCTTGGGGTCAAAAGAGGAGTGTTCCAATACAAGGTGCGTCCCACCCCATCCTCTTTCGGGGAGGCGGCAGTGGGTGGATTCTTGGGAGGGACTTCACCAAAGGGACAAGTTCGAGAGGCGAGGAGAGTTGGGAGAGGAAACAGAGGGAAAGGGAGTCCATTGTTGTCGGGCAGCCTAAACATTGGAATGTCGAAAGGGATAAAGATCTGTATGGGTCCCCCAATACAGCAAGATGGGGTCAAGAGGAGGAAGAGTCAGGGTGAGATTGGGTGGCGTTCGAGAAAGAAGAGATAACAGAAAGGAAGGAACGTTCGGGTATAAATAGCACAAAGAATTCGGGGAAGAAAAAGAAAAGCGCGAAAACTATCGCGACTGACGTCCATAGTCCACGTATTCCCCAGTATTCCCATTTAACATACATAATTAAATGCTACGACGATGATATAATCCTTGGATGGAAAAGGAAAGGTTACATAAAAAGTCTTGCGGTAGAGTTGACGTTCACAGGAAGGGAGCATAAGACCACGAGATTACCTAAAGAATAATTCAGGCTAAGTTTTAACATTAATTGGTTTAAGAGAAAATAAAAATGAATTTGATCGAAAGATAACATAAAATCTGTAAGAATCCATCACTTACTTAGACTACCGTTTACTTATACGGACGGCGATTTCTGCAAAACTCCTTTTCTTAGAGAAAACACCCTTACAGCTTGACTTGAAGACATTGATTAGCATCCATTCTTAAATAATACAACTTGTACTTTGCTACAAATTTTATTTAAGTGTTACAAAGCGTTTCACCGCCATGTTCCACCGCCCACGTCGGTGTCGGCGTTGCACCTCTCATATAAAATCTGTAGAAAAGTAAAAGTCGTATTCTTTAGGTGTGCATACTATAAATTACCAAGAAGTGAGAACAGAAACTGTAGAGGGTAATCTTAGAGTCATTTGGAGAGGGCGTTATGATCGCCAATGCTAGAAGCTGAAACCAGACCGCCATCCCCTTTGACCCTCATTTTCCACTAGCGCTTGAGGACTAACGCACTAATTTTGAAATTTTGCCATGCTTTCCATGGATAACTTACTAGAAATCAGCATACACTTATTTCTTCAATGTGGATTCTCCATACATATTTTTTCTATTTATTTATATTAAAAATCATCCGCATCCCCAATGAAAAGTAATGTAAAATTGAGTAGATTCCATAGCACTTAGCAGCCATTATATGTTTCAAGAGTTACTTGCCTTAAATTTAAAACAGATGGTTTATATTCTTGCCTTACATCCGCTAATTCATCCATTCTATCGTGCTATCCATAGGAAAGTAAGGAGAGAGCAGGACTTAGCAATATGGTTGTTATTTCGGTTGTCAGGCTTCAGTTTGATGACGTAGTGCCCTCTCCTATGCCTCAATGAGTGTATTCAATAATAATAATAATAATTTATTTACTCCCAAAGAATTTTTGTTACACAACCTGGTAACAGCAAAGAAGAGGGAGCTTTAGGTGGTCTCCAAGGTCATAAGACCAGAATTGAGCCACCAGCAAATTACAAAAATGTATGCCATAAAAATAAACGCAGTAGCTGTTACATAAGTATAGTTACAATGAAATACCATCAAAATAAATGTTCAATTTTTTCTTGAGAAGGAAGCCAGTCTTTGGCAAGTTTTAACATTTTTTTTGAAAATTTAATTATTTTATTTCAGCGGGCAATAATTTAAATATCTTTGGCCCCATATAGAGAGAGCAATAAGCATGGTTCATTTTGAACGGCTAAGTCCGACAGAGATTGATCTGAGTGTTATTTTTGACGACGCGATTATTTAAACTTGGTGACAATGACTGTTAACTTAACAGTGATTGTGATAACTGAGATGGCTTATGAAACGTAACGTCAATATCAATGTCTTCCTTTGGATTCCAGTACATGTTTATGCTTTCGCTACTGGAGTACTTTTTAATATATTATAAGGGATCAGGTAAAAATATTATTCTCATTTTTTATAAAAACATCGATATTATTGTCTTGCCTTTCACTTCAATTGGACTCTTTTACAATTTGGTTTTTGTTTCTTTCACTGCAGATTGTTTTGATCCACGTGGCACTTTCTTATTTTAGGTTTCTTTTCCCAATATAGCTCCTCCTTTACCCAACTCCATCTCTCCTTACCTCTTTCTCAGCACTCCTATCTGAACTTCCTACACTTCCCCCGCGCAATCAACACACGGCCACTCCAAATGCCTCCCGTCACTTGGCTACCGAAAAATCTTCCTTCCCTTCTTCCGTCCTTCTTTCTTTCTCACCCTCCCGTAATTCCATCCCGCCCCTTCCCCCGCCCCGGAAATTCATTTCCCTCTTTTTTCCTTCATTCTAACGTTCCTTGAATTTTTTTACGGAAGGGTCGAGTGTGCTCAGCACTGTCCCACTCACCAGCCGCACCTCGCCCTCTAGCCTAGCCGACCTCAGGAGGACATCCATCTTCATGCAACTACCTATCCTCCATCGATACTACAAGAATTTTTTCTATTTTTCATTTGGTTTGTTGTCCTCTTCTCTCTCCTCACCTATTCTTTCTTGTTCTATTGTTTTCTCGTTAATTTCAGCAATATAATATGATCTGATATAATATAATATCACTTTATACTGTATTTTACCTGAGGTTCTTGTCGTAGACTACCTGAATTTTCTGCCTCTTCTTTTTGTTGGAAGGAAGGTCGGTTTTATTTTTGTAAGGTGCGTCGATGACACAGTCATTTTGCTCTACTATACGTCATATTTATGCAATACATTAGATTTAGTTCTCTGTAATGAATTAAAATTACTGGCATAAATTTCTAGGTCAAAACTAAAATATTAATTCATCTTTTAAATACTATAAAAAAGACTAGTTTTACTTCAAAATACTACCACGCGGCTAAGTTTATTTGAATAATCGCTATGATTGACCCTAGCACTCCACCTAGCTGCAGCCTATGACGTAAGCACCGTTACTTGTTATACTCCGTTGGGATATGTCGCATGGCAAATACGTACGTCACAGGCTGCAGTTAGAAGAAGTCCTAGGGTTCTGTTTGTAACTGATATTGATTAATCTATCTTGTCCTGTTGTTTAACAGAAAAAATATACTTAACATGTATACCTGTTAATATATTTTAATTGATCCTTCAAGATATATTATTTCAATGTTTTTTAAAAATATGCTCATTGTAATCTTGCTCTTCACTCCAGTTGGGCTCTTTTTCTACTTTGATTTACGTTTCCTTTAATGCAATTAGTTTTATATCTTGTGGCAACCTGAAAAATTAGACAAACTATTAAATGTATTAAAACTCAATAGCTTTCATATATATTACCAAATGTTAACATTTTTGGATATATTTTGAGTGTTTGCTCCTTACAGCTTTTTCTGTGCTTATCACTCTACTAATGCACTACTCTATGTACTACGTACAGGAAATGTCTTCCTTGGTTTAGGCCCAAGAACGTTAAGTTTATATTTATTCATTTTATTTTTCCAACGAATGAGCTGTAATGTCCGCTGCTTGGGTCGTTATCCGTGTCCCATTAGCTGCAAATTGTCACCAGATCGATGTCATTTGCCAGTTAAAATTGTTAAATACGCCTGAGTTGTGGAATATTTCTTAAATGATTTCGAATAAATACTGCTCTGCAATAAATATCCCGTACCAATTTCCCCAGTGCTTACTTTCCCTTCAATGTTTTTCGGAATTATTTCATCTATTTATGTACCTTAAAGCATATAAGCCCCTCATGTTCACTACACTGTGGATTCAATTTTAGTAGACTCTTAAAGTTTTATCCTAAACTTTTAAAGCCTTCGACTCTATCCTTTACTTCAAATTATCCTAGCGACGTCCATGCTGCCTACATTTTTATAAATTTATTTCCAACTTCAAGATGCTACATAAATTATTTCCCGAGCAAATATTTAAATTCTAGAATTAGCTGCTCCTCGCAATCCTTGTCAACTAAATGCCGTGTATCTCACCATTTCGACTGACCTCCTCAGAACGTCCTTTCGACTGTCATCCTCCTCAACGCTGGCTACATTTCTTTCTTTCTCCTTTCCGCCAAATGCATCTTCATACTTGTTGTCCCCTCATTTTGCACGTGCATGTAGCACTTTTGAATTATTTTCCATAAACTGCTAGGTGAGCCGCTAGAGACAAGAGATTTTTTCATATTGATTTTTTTATTTAAGCTTTTCGCGCAACGTATTTCTGCGTCTTCTCATAAATTTTTTTATCATATATGGTTATATAACGAGCCAGCTCATTGTTATCCGTATCAATATGCATTAATCAATTAAGCATAAAAGAGAAGCCAAATACCCTTCATCTGATTCTGATCCCAAAAAATAATGGTTTAAAAACTTCAACGAAACACGCTCTTTTAATTATTCCTCCCAATCAGTGATAGTTTTTGATTCCATTCTAGAGATAATTTTGAATAAAACATTTGAGGTTTTAAATTTGAAATAAATGTGGGGTAAACTAAAAAGGACACAACGACAGAAAACGTGTGGCTGGGGCTCTCTTTACACCATTCGTGTAAATAAGCGAGACAGAGTGGCCGAGTGTTATGATACAGAACTTCCTTGAATCAGCCTTGACGGTTAAACATCAGAATGTTTCGGCACTAGTTTGAACATGTCTAAATCTGAGAAATGATAGATTTACAAGGAAAAATCAAGAGAGAGACTTAAGGAAGAATTTGAAGGAAGACTAAAAGGTAAGTATTAAAGGCCTAGTAAGAATAGAAACAGTAGGAAGGTAATTAACGATTGACGATTGAAGTAAATGCGCGCGCGGCTAGTTCCGTGGTTCTTTGAACTTGTATTGGAGTTGGAATAATCGAAGCTACACCATCAACTTTGGCGAAACGCTGTGGAAAAAAAATTTCATCGGTATCATAGTTTAAATGTAGCCTGCTAAGATGGAGGCATTTATCATAAGACAGATGAATATTTAGAATAAACAAGACAGTGTCAAGCAAGATGTAGAGGAATACTTCCATGTTATTAAAATGAAATAGCAACTGACAATGCTTACATTCTGATAAGAACCCTCAATGCTTTTCCCAGCTTTGGAGGTAAGGAATAAGATACGGTAGACTCAAAAGAGTTCGTGGGAAGGGTTTCCGCTGCAAACGGGGGAAAGACAGGGGTGAGTGGAGAGAGAGGGTGAGAGACATAGGGAGGGGGGTGGAAGGGGGCTGCCCAGCAAAGCCAAAAGATCCAATAAGAGGATTTCGCCACGGTCTTGCGGAAATGTGCAAGGGATGGGAAAGGGAGACATAAAAGGAAGAAAAAAATTGAGAAGATCTGGGATAATGGAAAAAAAGGGACCGTGCGAGAGGAAGAGAGAAGCAAAAGAGGGGACCAAAAATGAAAACAAGAAGGAAGATCTCCAGAAAATAGCAATGCGATTGATTTTTTCCCACGCGAGCGGAAGATGTTGATCTCCTAAAGTGTTGGATTATTTACACGGCTCTATGGTATTGTTCGAGCGAAAGACACGGGCAGGACGAGACGGGAGTTTTATATTTTTCAATACGAACGTTATATCTCTCATCTTCCTTTTTTATGTATTTCCCGAGAATCCTGGTCTTTAGCAGGAAATTTACGCCAGCAGAAAATAAAGGAAGGATGCTACGTTCAAAAAAAGAATTTAAAAAGGTGAGATTCAATTGGTTCTTGACAAAACTGGCAAATTACTCGTCGCTTTGAAGCATAACTCAGTTTTATCGCGGGTGATACTTCACGTTACTCTTTAACTAGTAGTTACAGAAAAGTCTCTATAAAATAGACGTGATGAAAATATCGGACGCCTGTGAATGCTCAGTTGGAAGTACTGATTCATTGGTTTTCGTGCAATATAAAAGGAAAAAACAAGAATTCAGCATGTTCTATAATTTGACACCATTCGATGACTCGTCATGAGGCTTTATGCATGTATTCCCAAAGGAGCAAAAAGGATTTCTCACGTAAAATAGTGAATTAATGCGAATTTTTGACTTGATACAGTTCACATACAATTCACGTAATTCACTGGTGCATATATTAATTATGCTCAAGCGGAAACACGACTCAAGTTAGACTGAATAACCTTAGTAATGATTCATATTTCAGCGCAATTGAAAATTTTCATGGTAGCATGGACGCAAGTATGAATAAGGTCGCTGAAAGAATATTAATCTCCAGGCGTAATTAGAACATTTTTAAAACTTAGAAAAATGAATATTTTACGTAACAAAGGAAAGAAGGCACTTATTTATCATAAATAAGGCAGTTATTTATCATAAATAAGGCAGTCATTTGTCATACATTAACCGCCTCCGCTTTAAACTTCAATTTCGTAAAATACCATAATATGATATTTCATGGTGAACTTGGGTTGATCAAGTTAATTTTACAATTAATTTCCATTAATGCAATATATCCTACGAAGTAGTATCTCGCTTCTACATGCGGGTACATTGTTAGGAGATTAAAAAAAATGTAGCGGGAAATCCTTCAGAGAAATTAACTTAAAACTCTATGCTTTAGAAATCCATTAATGGAACGAAAAATAAATTATTGTTCTGTCTTTTACGTTCTTTCCTTAAAGTTAAAACAAAGCATAATATTTCTATCCAAGATCTTTTTTTTGCAAAATCGCTAACAATATCAATAGCTATTTCATTTCCGCATCGTTTTTGATGGGAAAATGGACGGCAGTGGCGTGTTTTGCTTGACCAAGAGGAAAATTTATTTATTCGAAAATATTTTAGGTGATTGATTGAATTTGATTCCAAAAAATGCGGCAGCCAATATAACGGATAAAAATAACAAAGAGGACCCACAGTGTCCATTTTGACACATTGTGTTATTGGTTGATCATATTGATTACTTTATATTTCTTATGAAATGTAAACTCAAAGCCATAAAAATATAAAAATCGTCGATAGATAAGTCAAAATCCGAATTCGTCGCGTAACATGGTATTGCCATTATTAATGGGTGCAAAAAATGTGAACCTAAAATTTGTAAATGGCCGACTATGTTTCCCATAAGAATATGAATGTCACATACACTGTACTAGGCAAATATGTGAATATCAAACTTTTCCACAGAAACAATAAATACGTAAAAATGTCTCCATGACAATAAATCTGTCGGATGGCAATGTTGTAACAAATATTTTGACTAAATATGGAAATAAAGCACTGAGAAGTAACTTCGTCCACATTTTAAATGTGGTCTCAGAGAACACTAAACAATCACCCAATTATGTTTAAGGTTTCAATTCTATCCACTTCTTCTTCCGGGATTCTGCTGGATCGTTGTATTTTCTGACAACATGTCTTCTCCTCTCGGAGAGGTGTCTTCGACCTGAAGACATATCCAGAAGAGAAGGATAAATGTCAGAAAAACAACGATGCGGCCGAATCCAGGGAGAAGTAATGGAAAGACTATCACCCGTTAATACAGTAGAAAATATTTAGATCCAATTACTAAATAGCTTAAGGTGCTGGGAAACATTCATTTATACACAGATATATGTGAAACTTTGCGTATATTCTCATATTAGTTTAATGTATAAATAAAAGTATAAAAAATACGAATTACCGATTTGGTTTTATGGTAATTCAATGCTTTTTTTAACAGCACATACATATAACCATTGGCAAATAATTCAAACTAAAACAATTAAATGAGTACAGAAGATCTTCTAAACGCGAAATATTACGTTTCCCTGTAATAAAATGATGACTTGCAAATATGAAAGCATCATGCCGATAAATCGCGTATCTGCGAAAGATATTTGCTTATATTTCAAATTCCGTGCCATATAATCAACTCAGAACGGTGTTTGAATGAAGATGAAAGTTTTATAATAACTATTGAATTCTTTATATCACGATAAATATGGTTCCTACCACCATCTACATAAGTCGCTTAAGAGTAGAGACATCCAAGACATAATGACCCGCGATTACCACTCCAACCACATTAAGATGATTTGAATATTATGTCCTGCACGAATGCTGCCCCGGTTCAAGGAGGAAGTGAATAAGTTGCAACCAACTACTTGCGCTCAGCAACGTGGCTTCTAGGCGTATTGAGCAATTTTTAAGCTACCATACTTCAACTGACTATCCAAGAGTCCTTTTGCTAAGCAGTTGAATGGCACTGTGTAAAGAACATAATTGAAAGAAAAATAGAGGTAAAAGTCCACAGAGTAAGACCCAGGAATAAGTTCATGGACCAAATAAAGATGAAAGTGCATAGGATGAGATACCAGAAGGTAAAAGAACTAGCATCAGATAGGGAATGGTGTAAGGCTGCTGCAGTCAACCAATCTAAGGATTGAACTATCAAAGAATGCATTGTATGACACCCCACCAAACGAGGGGAAAAGTCTACTCCACAAAAGTCCTCATTTCACGGCGCGTCTTCAATCGTATATCATCTATGTACTAAATCTAAATATGGTAGCTAAAAATCAAGGCATTTCCAATATTTGTCTTTAGCTACCCGCGGATTATACTTGGAGAAATGCTAAGGTCAGAATCATTGATTGACATGCAAAATAGATAGCACGGAAATAGCATGGCGATTCATGAAATGATGTATGATCAACTGCTACGTATCTCTGAAACTATAAGAATGAGACTGCGTGCGTAAAACTTGAGTGTAAAACAGTAAAACAAACACCGCAAAATAATCGAGTACCGAGTAAAATACCGAGTAGTTCGCTAAATTTGCACTCATTCGGAATTTGCACTCATTCGGATTGAAATATCTACCAACTCGCCTGTTCTTCAAAGTACTATGTATGATTTCCTCCGCGAGTAAACAACTAACATAACTGATGGAAAGCCAATGTTTTTCTAACATAATTTCTAGATTTTCAACCCTCGTCAACAAAATTAACTCTCTCCCTGGGCTGTGACTAGGTTCTCCTTGTGTGGGAAGGGAAAGGCACCTGTGCTGAAGGTGGTACGGGAATGAGGAGGTTATAGGGGACAGGAGCGACGTACCTATCAAGTTTCTCTTTAACGGCTTCACGCAAACACAATCCCTCCGGGGTATTTATTTTTTCCTCCTAGCGTCAATAAGCATCCTGAAGGCTTAAAGCGAGGCCTGTCAGAGCAAGAGCCCATAATTGTTTCACAAGTAATTTAACAAGGATAATTAAATCTGGTTAAGTGACCACAAAATCAAGCCATCAATGACCTGGGTATCGCCAGAATTGTAGCCATCAATCACCCTTTATCGATTTTCCAGCATTATTATTGTCGCTTAGAATGGCTTTTGAGCACGTCAATGGAATTTTTTAGCGGCAAATTTTATATTTTTTTCCACTCTCACGAATACATAAAATAAAATAATTCGAAAAAAAGGAAAACAAGAGCACGGTGATGGCCGAAAACGGTCCGTTTCGTTAAGGGAATATGTGCAGCAGATAATGGTAAAAATAAAGGAATTCACGGGTAATGTCAATCTCACTCACTTTAATGTTACTACAGACATTATGGAGCTGCAATAACATAATTGAGACAACCACTTGCAGTCAAAAATCCATAAGTTTTTACGAATTCAATGTCGGTCGCATGAAGCCATGAATTGAAATGTATCCAAATTCAGAGTGGAAAATAGGCTATCCAAAAGCATATATTTCCGTGAAGTAAGTAGAGAAATGGAAATACGGAAGTGATTATACATTTAAGGTAGTTTGATTGAGATAGCTCCCCAATAATAATAGAGACCATATTCAAATTCAGCGTTTGAAATTCACCAGCTGTACATATAACACATGAATTAAATATTGCATTAATAGTGGCGCAATAATGTAGTTTTATATAAGTAATGGTAGCGAGCGTGACTTCGTGGAAATCCTTCATAGTAGGAGCGTCTGAAGAAATTACAACTTGGCTGTTTCCACATGAGGTTTCCACATGTCCCTTACAACTTCATGTGGAAACAGCCAAGTGTTAATTTCTTCAGACGCTCCTACTAGTTTTATATGACAGAAATTGTGACTAAATGAAAATATCCAAATAAGTACTTAACTGTGCTCAATTTTTTCCCGCAGTACGGTTTAAGCATATTCAAAACGGAAGGCTGAAGAATTTACTGGGGTAAAAATATTATTAATTTAAAAAAATAGTTGAGAAAACATAAAAACTACAACACAATGTTGGGGTTTTATAAATTCCTCATTTTTCAAATGAGATCTCTCTGGAGTGCATACACGTACCATTTCCTTTGCAAGAAGGCTGGCATTTTTTGGCAAATATCTCGAAAATTAAAGTGGTGAAGTTGGTGGTTTCATTGGGTTGCATTTTGGTTTCATTG
Source organism: Ceriagrion tenellum (assembly GCA_963169105.1). Lineage (NCBI taxonomy): Eukaryota > Metazoa > Arthropoda > Insecta > Odonata > Coenagrionidae > Ceriagrion > Ceriagrion tenellum. The sequence continues at coordinate 56,962,613 of OY720641.1, forward strand.
GAAGGTTGACATATTTTTATTGAAAATTAGACCAAATTCATAGATTTCTAGGTGAAATGATATTTCACTCAATCTACCTTAAACATCCTCTGTAACGGGCATTTATTTCCGTACCTCTCTGATTGCCTTCCTGGTGAAATTTCTCTGCAAAATAATAAACTTTCCCACCTCAATAGCACATATTCTTTGTTCCTCTGTCTCACCTCCCGAAAGTTAGTATTTTATCCACAACCCCCGTCACGTTTCCCCGACAGAAGAAACGTCGCCAAATAAACAGAACGAAACAATCGCCGAAATATAAAGTGCGCGACGGAAGCAATTATAAATATCTGGAGAGAAATGTTACTCGATCAAATTTCCGGGAATCTGTAGTTTGAGGCATGGAGTAGCACAGCATACCGCAGTGAACATATACATTTTATTCGGCGACAGTTGTCCGATGACAGAACAAAAGAAAAGTTTGAAAAAGTACAGCCTTTTTCACTTGAATGAAGTACGCAAAGGTTATTATTGGATGAATAATACACGTACTTCGGATGTCATTCACTCGTCATTAAGACGCATAAAACGACGCATAAAAAGACGCATAAAAAGTACTAATCATAACAAGGTTCAGATAATAATCAACAGATCATGTAATTGTGAAGCAATCTTAGAAAAAATCTTAGGATATAATGGGGCCGATGTAGGCATATTTTTTCACATATATCCGACTGTTGAATGATTCATCATTATCATTATCGCATGGCAGAGAAATCAGATTGTGCTAGGGTAAGTATAAATGTAGATTATATACCATGAGAATAAGGCCATTGAGAAGTGCTACCTATAAAAGTAGGAAGGATAATGTTGGGAGCGAAGGGATTATAGAAGATTGTACGTAGGGTGCACCTGTGATGGGCATATGTAATGTTCAAAGGTTTGTGCATCATCGTTTTGGTATATTTAAGAGTCGCTCGTCACTATTTGTGTGTATGAAGCAATTCATGAATGTAATATAAGAATATATGAATATATGAATATATGAGGATTGCATTACGGGGAAATATAAAAGAAGAGTATGTTTTTTGAATCCAAAAAGAAATACGTTAGCACTTGTTCATTGTCCACCCCAAAAGGGCAAGAAATGATAAGTTAAAATAAATTTATTGCATAAACGCAACGCAGTTAATGAGATTTCCCATCTAGGGACACCTAGATTAATAAGTTACTTGCTAAGAATATAAATGTAATAATAACGGACAATCCTAAATCATACGGAAACGGTTCTTCAGTAATGATAAAAAAATAACTCTATTATCACGAAAGCTCTATTAGCACTACGTGCTCATAAATTATTTGTAAGGCCGCAGCCTTATAGCCTCGATCACGGAAATGGGTCGTCAGCCTCAAAATGGCGCATGTCTTATTTGGAAAAATTCGACAACATCAGGTACAATCGCTGGTCCGTTCACACGGTAACAATGTATTCGTCATATTGGAGGAAACTGAAGATCAATTATTTACGTGTGCAAAGAAGCGACGGTATCAAGTTGAAAATAATTGGATTCGGCTGATAACTTGAGGTCCTTGTACTCGGTGCCGCATCTTGAATTTTCCTGTGGGAAGTCCAGAATATTAATTTTCATAGATGAAGACCGGTGGGTTAGCGTCCGGTCAACTGGGGTCCCTGGCCCTCCCCCGGAAAATGTTTGGAAGTTATAAGAAAACTTTTTCGCATTTTCTATCCCTTTTTAAAGTATTTAGTTAGGTAATTTTTATATTTAAGATATATAGATGTTAATTTTTGATTTTTTAAACATTGGTACCCTTGAAAAAGGTGCTTTCGGGGGTGGGGGCCCTGTCGCGTCTGTACAGCCCCGGTAACTAGAGTAGAAAATTAAATTTTTTATTCTGGGACAAGTATTTGGTACCCTTTGGGATATATGATTATTTATTTCTCCAGATTCAAACAAATATTATGATAGCAAGATATCAAATAGATATTAATAAATCAGAATACGACATGATATTAAATAAAACGGCAAGATTATGAAAATACATAAAAATACATAAGGTTTTGTTCAGTGTAGCACAATATTTATTTCACTTATGATATTTTGATAAATTAATATTTTCCGATGTCTTTTTAAATTCATTTGCATTTTCACATGTTTTTTTTTTTACATCTTATGACAATTCATTCCATACTTTGCAAGCGGTAAGACCCAATTTTGGACTATATTCCTTCAAAATCTACTGAAACTACACTCGATAGAAAAGTGTGACATGGAAACTGAGGAAAATTCAGCCAATTATCGTTTACGGAGGGGAGATATGCGAGTAAATGGGTTCCAGGCAAAGGAGAAAATGCCTCTTAAAACAAGAAAAGGACGCGGACGCTGATAACGCACGTTCTATATTTGTAATTGGCGATATCTGTGTCCCAGTCAGAAACAATTATGTATAAGATTCAAGAACAATAGAATTTGCGCAACCGTCCCCATTCTTCGTTGGAGATTCTTTCGAAAAACATTGTCTCTGTGAGGGTTATTCCCAGGAAAAGAACTGTAGCATCGGCAATATACTACATAGAAATATTACAAAAGTTTTACTAGTATAAAGGTTGTTTCATACATAGCCCTTTACTGCAAAATGAGAGCACAACAGTGAATATCGCTTCATGTAAATCGTGGACTAGATAGAATGACTGCGCAAAATCATGAACGAAGAACAGGGAAACTCACTCAACTCAGGAACTCACTATCTCGTAGATTCCGAGCATATAACTGCTCAATTGAGTGCTTCGTATAAAACAGTCTTCCTTCTCTTTTAGCCTTCTCAAAGAACAATAATACTTGTGGTTGCCATAATTACCATCAATTATCTAATGCAAAACACCGAGAGAAACGAAGCAGAAGTTATTTTTACCGCCTCTAGAATCTTGTGAACTGATTGACCGACTAATAACCGAAAATATTTACAGCCACTAAATGTAGGAGCCCAAAGTTTACCCTGTACTGAGACCGGAGAGATAACGGAAGAGATGTGATGAAACGTGAAAAATAGATTAAGGCCAGGTATTCTTTATACAGCCTTCTTTATTAATATACTATCATACTATTCTACCAATGACTGGCACTTAAGCATTTAAGCACTGAACGAAGTGAAGTACTTACTATCTTACAGGCATATTAAGCATAAGCAGCATGGCAAAAAGTAATCGGATTATTTTCTTTTATTCCTTTGTGTCTTGGGTAAAAAACGTGCGAAAAACGAGGCTAATGCTATCGTATCCATTAAAAATTCATTTGTATTTAGGCGTTTTACCTGTCTGACAATTACGTCGTTTAAGGATTTCACTGGTTAACTTAAAAAGATTAATTTCGTTCAACCATCATAATAAGCAAGCAAATTCTTCTGGTTTCTGCCAATGTCTCTTCAAATCCTAAAATAAGAATATCATCAATGAACGATTCATTTATAGTCCTGTGCTTCTAGACTATCTGTTAATATGCCAAGTTTATTCTTTGGTGTTCATTGTTGTTTATTCATGCAGCACTTCCTATATTAAAGGTTTTGCCTAGGCATTGCAGAAATAGGTAGAAAAAATTGTATTAGTTGCAGAAGAAGGCGGAAAAAAGCGATATTTTTTTACTTAAACTGATTATTACGACGAATTTTCCAAAACATTTGCGCTACATAAGAGGCAGTGGGCAGCACAATGTTTTCACTTTTTAGAAATTCACTCATCATTATGTTTGAAAAACGAAACCTGACAAAATATTTATATTCAGCTGCTAATTAAGACCGTTGTATAGCAGCAATGATTACAAACACGGAGTGTCGACTTTAATTCGACTTCCACACATTTTTCCGACGAAGTATACTTCTCTTGGCCACGAGAAAGATGGAGGGCATTGATTTATCCCCTTTCCACCCCACCACCCAGAAAACCTTTTCCCGAGTCCTTTCTCAAAGATTATGAGTGCGTTGGCGATGAAATAAACATGACCACCATATTTACGGCGAGGTAATTCCTGCATTGCGAAGTCAAGGAGGAAGTGAATGAACAAGACTAAGGCCGTTCTGATATACATCGGACAATATTGATCCTGACGATGCCTGACAGTATCGTCCAACTGGATACTTTTGGAAAACGTCGGTATTTGAGATTTAACGTATAGAGTGAGCAGGTTTTCAGAATTTTTTCCCCATGCGGAATAACGGATATGGCAAGACAAGATCCAGGTATTAAAGCAACGCCTCTACTCAATCAAGTCCTTATTCTCTTCTATTTTTTTACAACTGATGACCTGATTCCCTCAAATAATTGGTTTTGTGGCGGTTTGCGGGGCAGTCCGTGGATGTCAATGCCGTCACTCAGAATGAATCACGTTGATAAAATCCTGCACCACCTGATAATTATTCCTGATAAACAAAGGCGAATTTTGGAAGATGAACCACATTCATGCATTAGACGAGGTTTTATATACGTTGAACCATATACCATATACATAAATACCCCGTTTCCAAATAACTTCAGATTCAGACTAAGGATTCAGCTAATACATACCGTTATTCAAAGAGTAAAAAAACTCATTTCATGCGTGGAATACTTGAAAAAGCCCAATAAATTGTAATTTTTGTTTTTATTGGGCTTGTTACTATCTACAACTAAAACAGTAAGTACTTTTTTTAACTGCAACTCACTATACTATCATTGAAACTTGAATCACCTGGCAGTTTATCGAAGTTTTTCAGAGTTTCACCTACGCCACGCAGTTTTATACCTTGATACTATCTTAGGTTACGATCTGAATTTTGATTAATCTAGTTACCAATCGCACGATTTTTCGCAAAAATAGCCCAACAAAAGTCAAGCGCGTAGCTTGTTTGAGTACTAAGTCATCCCTGTTCTTGCGGACACTCGACTTCCTGCCGCCATGCATGTACAATGCATTCTCGCGTCAGGAGAGTATCGTCGTGCTCGCATCAGGAGTGTCGTCATTGACATCTTGTGAGCCGTCACATGGGCGTGTGGCACGGGGATGTAAGGACACCAGCCGTGTGAAGATTTAGGGGATAAGGTTTTGGGAGGTGAAATAGTGACGTGTATTATGAGAGTGCATTTAGCGTAACTTAGTTTTTATTTTGATCGCTTATTGTGCGCGAAAAAAACGAAGTTTTGTATATATCTGTTTGACAATGTATCTCTCCTATGTTATCGCTTCTTTCAGACCTAGAGATGTAGATCTTTAGGACCACGGTCTCAAATGCTCGCGTCGTACTCGAGGTATAGCCTGACCAGAGCGAAGTAACATCTCTCTTTGACTTTTTCATTCGAGGACCTTCCTATTGTCCTCTTAAAAAACTTAGTTTATTTAATGCTGTATCGCATATGCTTGTATGAGTGTTTCCCACAATATATCAGAAGATATAGTAATCCCAAGATATTTTACTGTATCTAAAGATTTTATGTTTACTCCACCCATTTCTGACTCCACCCAAAGGCATTTTCGAAAATCTTGCATAAAAGTACAAACAACATCAAAATTTATCGGGAAAAAAGTATCAGGGAAGCAATAGAAATATGTATACAGACATGTATTTCATGACCGGCTGCTGGTCTGCGTGGGAGAGGTTGGTTGGTCTACACCTTGGGAGGAGGTGCTGGTTGGGTGATGTAGGGGAGAGAGGAGGTGAAGCATGGGAGAGGAAGAAGGAAAGAGAACTGGCCGAAGTAGAAAATTCAGAGCGGACGGATTTTTATCTCGTCCGACGTTGAGCCCTCAAAACCATTCATTACGCCGCCTGCAAGTTGTTATGCCGGGGGAAATCGATGGAAGTTTTACGAGACGGAGACCGGAGGGGTTTCAAATGTCACGGGAGAGAGTAGGACAGGAGTTAAGCGCGGCGCTCTCTCTCCCTCTCTCTCTCTCTAGGACAGAGAAAATGGGAGCAAGCAACGAGTGATTATTTTAAGCGACGAAGGAAAAAAATTAAAAAAAAATAATTATGTCTGCGGCGACGTAACCCTACCTACCTCCGTCATCTCCCAGGAAATTGATTCCTATTACCCTAGATCGCATGGTTGCGTGCATTGCATGCGTATCAATGTATATACCAAGTAGTCAAAAGTCCATATCAACCCAAACGAGCATTTGTTCAAGCATTTTGAACATCAAAACTTTGGACGGTTAGCGATCTGTCAAGTGAAAAATCATACTTCTTTTCCTTTTTTTCAAGTTTTCCTCAATGACCGACTCAATCAATTTAGAGAAACCAAACTTGAATCTATCTATTTATTTATTATTCACAATCCCAAAAGCAGCAAATATTAGGCCTTTACAACAGGTGATAAACATTAACAAGAGACGAAACACCAGCATCTATATCCTGTCTGACGGAAAACTCAGGCGGGACTTAATCCCGCGACCCTCGGATTGGCATGCGAGGAGTTTACTCCGTCGCTACCTATGCCAGAAAAATTATTATGTTGCCGTTAACAATTAACATACATTTTACCATGGTCAAAAAATACATAGTGACGTATTCTAATGGTCAGTAGAAATAATTTTTCTTTCCCTGTTAACAATTTTTCTATTCCCTCAGAATTTGACAAAAATAATGTTTCCTTTTTTACACCAATTTATTTGCGTGGAATGATTTACAGTAACCTATATTCAGCAAAACTTATTTGTTAACCACTTTTAGACATATATACACACGCTACAACAAATGTTTTTATATACACACGCCACAACAAATGAGAAATTAAATAAACAATGTGTAAGAAATAATATTTATTAAAAATTTGCTAAAATAAATTGTTTTATGTCATTGATGCGAATGTACTATTTCATAACCCTTACTTGGGAGAGTGGAGAACACAAGACGACAGAGAGGAAGAAGCACAAATATAAAAAAGCCGATCATCAATCAGATTTTGGATTTAATTCGGGCGCATTAATGAAGAAATCATGCGAGGTCAAGTCAAGTTAAGTCAAATCACTTTTGCAACGTAAATGGAAATCACAAAGTTGCGAATCTACTACTCACTCACTTCTCTCCCTACGGCATGCGTTATTTGTTTTTGTACATAAACTCACGATATTAAAATCTTACTAATAAAATACAAAAAAGACATAAGTTTCAATGCAAAGTTCACATTGCGTTTTTTAGGGAAAAAAATGGGATATCATTCAGCTCTTGCAGATTCAGCGAATATGGTGATGTAAAGATACACCTTGATTTATTTTCTTTTGGATAAGAGAAGAAAAAATTGCAATTATTCGGATAAAGATAAATTAGGTTATTTTTTAACGTACTTTTTTATTAACATTTTATAATGTAGTTAATCTGAGGACGTAGAAAGAAGGATATGCTAGACTTATTGATTATGATACGCTCAAGACCTAAGGTCAAATTAAAGCATTGAGGGTGAGTAACGTTCAAAACGTCATTTAATCGAACTTTTAGAGCAAGATTGCTGCTTTCTAAGTCATTTAAGTTTTGATTAAATGAAATAAGCATTCACATCACACTTAAATTCAACTTATGCCGTGAGTAATGCTGTAATAACACTTCCTGCAACCGATCGTTATAATGATTATTTTTACCCATTAAACTATAGGGAAAATTATAAGAAAACATAAATACTTTCCCTTCAACTATTACCCCAATTACTGTTTTTTGTGTGGCTAGTATACTGCATCCGTATAAGTGAAAAGAATAACGAATCTACGTTAAGATGCAACGTGATATGTTTCCCTGAAGTAAACAGTTAAAAATATCTTCTTTTATTTTTTTTCGTAAAACGTAAAAAGAATTTTTTGATTTCGTGTTTCGTGTTAGCGTTGAAATGTGGTCGGCAAAAACAAGGTATCCAAATCTAGAGACTTAAATCTTAGGATTAATAGCCAACAGTTAACTCTTGAGATATTGATTTTAAATATCAACTTCACATCATGCGGTTGTGAACTAATTGACAGCAAATGACTATTATATCTCAAGGAAACCAAAGGTAGAAGCCCGTGTGAACGTAGCTCTTAACTTCAGAAAAAGATTTTCAGTGTCAAGCATTTTTTTGCATGCGTTGTCTAAAAAAATGTTTCATAAAGAAAACTACAACCAAATTCAATACGATCTATCTTGGGAAGGAAATCTAATGAAGAACATTTCATCATAAAATATTTACGTGAATATCTGGCTTTTGAACACATACAAAAAATTGTAGATATGCCTACTTTTATTGAAACTTTTTAAAATAAAAAGCTTAGAGTTCAAACTTTTAACCAAAACGTTAAGGCCAAATAAGTGCAAATTGATGCCAAAATACGCCATAGATAGTTTCTTGACTGAACATATGCCGTTTATAATAAGGTCACGTCAGAGTAAGTGGGTATGTTTTAGATGACGCTACTTTACCTGACGACGATTGTTGCCAGAAACAAAGCATGTACATACAAGTGTTCGAGTGTCATTCATTTTGTAAAAATAATATGCAGATACGCTTCTGACCCTTAAACCCCGTTCCGGTAGTTAACAACCAAAAGAGGAGTGATGCCAACGAATACCTTTGAGTCGCTTGGAAAGGATTTTATTGCATTTTGATTAATGGTCCAAGAAACGCCCTCATTTCCTTCCGCTGAAGGAGTGGGGGATCCCTATGCAAATTCACCGCAGCTGCCACTTTTGAATTTAATTCTGGTGACGTGGCAAAAGAGCGTACTTATCAGATTAAAGGACATGTCGATTCACGTGCTCTGCTTGGCAAGGCAAAAAGCCCTTTGATTAGATTAACTTTTTAAGGAAAATTTTCAAAAGGGCGGCAATGCAAATGACGCGGCCCGAAAATTTCCCCCGGAGTCGGGGCCTTAACCGGCTTCAAAACGAGGGTAAGAAGTGGGTTCGCCTGCCTAACGGGGGCTCTTAAATTATCAGCAGCGTCAGCACGCATGAGCCAATCAATTTGTTACTCTTAATCTTAACTAGTCAGTACAAGTATGTCGAAATTTATGGGCAGATTCCTATACAGTGACACGGATTTCATTCTACATTAAGCTCATTAATTTTAGATGGCCGACTTCAAAACGTTTTAGTATAGAAATCGGAGCTAATAAAAAAAATACGTTTAATGAAAATACACCAAGGTCTCAAGTCTTCAACTCCGCTACAAATCAAAAGAGAATAAAATGGACCCTTCAAAACAAGTACATCGCTACTTGTTCATCAAACAATGTAGTTATTTGGTAAGATATAGTTAATAAATACAACCCTCTTAAAACCTGGATTGGCTGAAAAAATCATCCAGTTATATACACGTAGAACTAAGTCATTCTTAGAAGTTTCTACGAGTTGTAATGTTTCGTTAATTGCAGTTAAATAACTTTCTTTAACGGTAAATTTCTTATTTGAAATAGTCTGTAAAATCCTGAATCGTGCTTTGCATTGCGGATTAATTCCTTAAAAGTTCCTTAATTTTAGATGTGCACCTTAATGAAATTTGAAAAATGGGTAAGACGTTTTTAAAAAGATACACTTTGCGATAAGAATCGAAAATGCTCATTATTCATACAAACTGTCGTCTAAAAGACAGTGTAAGATATTTTCAAAATTATAAATAGCTCCTTTATTTTAATAGACAATACATAAACTCCTAAAAAAACTAGTATCACACTGCCTGCTAATTAGGCAATAACACATACTCGGTAACTGAAGAGCGTAGAGCCAGCACTGTTCACCCAGATAAGACGAGCTGCATCAAAATGCGCACATTTTGAACTAAGACATTTTTTATGAGTGTCTCCTAAGTAAAAACCCTCGGATGCTAAATCAAGATATTTTGGTCTTCATTCAATGAATACGATTTCAAAATTACTTGACGTGATTGTCACGGTCCGGTAGAGTTTGGCCTTTTTCGCTACACTTGCGTTCTTTATAATCAAACCAGTCCGTGACAATCAAATCCAGGATGGCGTCGTTTAACATCTATTTCAACAGTAGATGTCTCGCTCTGGGAGTTATACCTAAGTACGTCAACTTTACGTGATCTTTTTCATGCTTAATTCATGTAGACACTGAAAACTCAATTTTATTAGGGTCATCAAATGTTTCAAAAATGAAACAAATGAGGCAAAAGTTTTCCATCAAGTCACATTTGTCCTTTGTAAATCGATATTTTCATATAAGAGGAATTATTTACAAAAAAGGACCTAACGAGAAAATATTTCCTCAGGGTCGTTCTGCCTTTGTCTCTGAAGGCATGCGAATCTAAAATCAAAATTCTGTAATGAAAACAGTAATAACTACCACTTTTAATGTTTTACACTCAGTAATCCATTAATTTTACAATTACGGCACCATAATATACGTAGGGTTTGTAAGTGGAACCCAATATATACAGAAATTGGATATTCATTTTTAGAAAAAAATGCATTTTTTAACAGAAAACTAAAAGTCTTAAAGTACAGTCATAATTTTAAAAATAGAATCGACAGAAAAACTTAATGTTATTATCATTTTACACTTTGATTAGACCTGCTTAAAGAAAAACGTAAAATGGACAATATATTCTCTTATAAACCATATGATGTTTTATACAAATTAGCAGAAATGATGAACCGGGCAAATGAAGAGTAATTTCAAATTATAATATGTACCTTCTGGGTGATTCCTCGTGGTAATCCGTTAGGTAAAAGTTGCATTGCTGAGGACGATGCATGGCGAGTCCAACCACGCTCAAGATGGGTAATAAATTAACTATGTTTTTCATCAAAACTTAGTTTATCCTACAACCAAAGTTTTAAATCACAATTGTCATTATTAATGTCACAATTAAGTGTAAATGGTACTCAAAGAGTTCATAATGAACTTTAGACATGTTAACGAAATGACGCCTCATATTCCCCAAAGGCAAACTATTTGACAGAATTCTTTTTCTTCGAACATACAAAACGAATTAGACAAATGATTCGTGCGCTACATGTGACACAACGTCTAGAATATACGAGGTATGTTCAAACAATCTCTTCCCATATGACTACAACCTACTCGTCGATTACAAACGCGTCGTTAAAACAAAAACGGAACTTTCTATAAAAAGTTTATTTTAAAGTACTAACTAAACTTACAGGTCATCATATCCTTCAAATTAATATTCTTATCTAAAGATACAATTATTCCGGAGTGTTTCAACTTCACCATAGAGTTCTGGAGTGCTTCTCTGAGGATCACCTGCATTTCCTGTGCCGAATACTTTGGAACGTCATCAATGGTATCAAAACGACGTTCTTGAAGTAGTTATTTCGATTTAAAAATGTCTACAGGGGAAAGATCAGTTGATTAGGGAGGCTGGGGGACGACAGTCATTTGGATTTGAACTTAACTCACTAATTGACAGGGCCGAGAGTGCGAGCGGGTTGTAATGGTTGAAGATTTACACGCTTCACTCTTATCATATGAGGAATATATTTCGCTGAAAACCGATGTAATTTTAATTTTTCGGCCAAGTTTTCATGATATGATTCAATCGAGACTTTAAAAGTTATCATTTTTCCGACACCTAGTCGAAAATGAGCTCAAGACCTTCTATTTTCTGAGCGTTACTTACAACAGCTATCGCCGCTTGGCCTTCTAAGTACAGGATCATCTTATACTGACTGAAAACAACCTGAAGCCAATGAATTGGGGAAAACATTCGTAATTCTGCGTATAACTGGGAAAATTATCTTAGAAAACCTACTTCGAAATTTATAAAGTTTTCCGTGAAATATTTCCGCAGTTACATGCAAATATTCACTTTGCAGCATTGTTCCTTCAAGTCTGGCGTTGCTAAAATCGGCACGGCAACCGAAATGCACTTTCATTAACGCAACGAAATAACGAAAAAAATAGAAAAAATGTAAAAAAAGGAATCTACTCGCTGGGACTATCCGTTATCACCCAAGGAAAAAAGTATATATTTTTAGCAGACCTAGAAATAGTTCAATAGTAGCTAGTCTTCACAAAACCTTCTGAATCAAGAATGTTTGGGTGAAAAAATGGGTTTATATTTAACTTTTTACAGACAACAAGAAAACGAGTTTTAGTAATACAATTCATGTGATTTTAACAACATATGTGAGTATTTTAAAAATAGATTGCATCCAGCTGAAGAAAACAGCAAAATAAATCAGCAACGTTTCGGAAAATCGCAACTTTTAGTCACGTGACCTCCGACCTTTTTTTACCCCCACTCATAAATAAATAGTTTCATTTTATGAGTGGTTGCACATCTTCAGGTCATCGAATTTCCATTTAAATACCTGGATATGCTGTCTTTTATTCGAGGAATTATCAGGAATTACCAGGAATTCGCTTTCATACGATGAAGGCCATACGTTTTGTAAACTGCGCCTAATGTAGCAGAAACAATAATGCTTCATGGAGGAAAAAATATCCTTTTCCTTTGAATCCCCTGACCTTGAATAATATGGCCAAATAAGAATACTGAGAAAAAAAGGATATTAAACCACCGGCTAAATTAAAATTGCCATTTTTTCGTGAAAGAGTCGTGATCATGATAGAAGCCAAAAGGAAATTAAAAGCACGTTGTTAAATAGGTAGTTTAAGGTAGTTTGAGCGAAATATCATGTCACTTCAAAATCAATGAATTTCGTTTCATTTTAATGAAAACTTTCTCTCCCTTTTGAAGATGTCAAAATATCAGCCCCTTACCCAACTACTTTCCGAGATTTTTGACGGAAAATACCACCTCTTTTACATTTCAATGGTACGTGTATGCACTACAGAGAGACATTGTTTAAAAAAACGAGGGAATATTAACACCTAGATTTCGTCAAAAACTGACAGTGTTGAGTGTGTATATTTCCTCAACTATTTCTGAAAATAAATCTCGTGTTGTCTCCACCGAAAGTTTTTCAGGATCACAAGAAAACTACCGTTGTGAAGGAGTTTCAAACGTTCCGCGCGGTAAAACAGGGCCAATTCGAAGACTTATCTAGTTATTTCTATTTAAATACTTTGAACCACAGTCATAGTCAAGTATATTATTGCTCCATTAATACTGCAATATTGAACTTATGCTTCCTAGTGCTGCTGAAATTAAAACGTATCATTAACGTACGGATAACGGACCATTCGCTTTCCGGGATAACGCACACGCCGCTAATCTACCCAGGATTCATAAGCACAATATTTTTGACTTTTATATCAGCATTTGTGGCAGGCTTGGATATGTAAGCACGGCATTAGTGTCGCTATTGGATGCAACTGCATGGATTGTGGCCTCATTTGGAGTCCTCTGCTTCCTTGCGTAGCCATCATACGTTAATCGTAAGGGCATCTACTTCTCTTGCATCCTCCCAAATTTCCGCAAGGATTAAAAAGCCCGGGTAGCGTAGTGATCTGCGCCCAACCCGGCAAGCCAAAAGTTCGTGGTTCAAGACCTGAGCAATTTTTATCGTGACATTTTCTATGCCTATATGTAGTAACAAAATATATTTACACTCGTGGTCAACACTTAAAGAGCTTTGTAGCATATTTGGTAGTAAATGAGGGTTGGCTGTTAATTTAGCAATGCGACCGCAATTGACGTCATTATTGACAGAAAGGCAAGACGTGTCAGATAACAAGGAAATAATCATTTGAGGAGTAGATAAAGTGCGAGTAGAAACCGGCGATACTCCCAGTTTAAAAAAAAACAAATATTCCAGTGTATTTTGTATGTATTAATCTACCTATATGTTCCCGTGGGAAAATAGGGAAATATATTGGGAGTACTCTTAACATATAACTCAATTATCAAACAGAAGCGATACAATAAAAGAGATACATTGACAAACCGACAAAAACTCGTTCTTTACGCGCACAGTAAGCGATCACAAAAAAACTGAGATCCACTAAATACACTCCCAATTTCACCTCCCAAAACCTTACATCTTCACAAGGTTGGTGTCCTAACACCCCCTGCCACACACCCATACGACGGCTTGCAGGATATTATGTAGATGTAAAAGAAGTAGGAATCGGAAGAGATAATTCTTCGGGGCCTCCAAAGGATATGATGTTTTGGTGATAATGCACCTCCGAAATCGCACCCTTAAAGTGGCTAGCCGGGTACTTTGCGCGTGCTTGAATGTTTTTGCCCATCAGAGAATGAATTACATGAGGAAAATACGTATAACGTTCTCCGAGCAGGGGTAAAATAGGAAAAAAGTAATATCACCACATCCCTTTTCGACTCTAGAGGATAGGATGGGAGTAGGGAATGCAGACACATGCAATCCGAAACTTGATTGGATGGTGTGTACGTAAGCATTGCGACAGGGGATTTTACCCGATGGAAAGCAGGCAAGAATTTGTACGTGATTCAGTAACTCAAGGAGGAATTCCGGGAGAAGGTTGTGAGAAGGCCGCAAATCTTGCGTTTGCGTGCATTGAGCCGAACTGTGCGTCGTGTTTACCCTCCCTCGGATCCTGTGTGGGTCGGCTGTCATCCCCCAAAGGACTTTGGCTCTCCGGGGCGGGCGCTCGACCGTTCCGAGTCACTTATTGTTTATGGTAGCCTTCCATGGAAACACCCGCATATATTGCGACCCACCGACGCATTGCATTAGTCGCTGATACGTAGTCTCTCACATGTCCAGCAATATATGCTTTCAATGAAATGAGCAAGTCTATCTGACAGCCAATTTCTCAAGCCTTAACAAACAGTAACTATCTCGCTTAGTTCCATTAAAAAAACAACTTCTTTAAACAGTTAAAACAAGTTTATCACCGGTGCTTTATATGGTCTACAGGTTGTTTGCAGACTGAAATAACATAATATGATGAATGAAGGATAAATCTGCGGGTGGATAAGAATATTTTTCTGAAAAATATTTTTTAAATATACTAATATCAAATAAAAAGTTTTAAAATATCTATATTTTAAAAATGAGAGGGTTTATACTTAGCAACTACTATACTACTTACTATAGCGTGAAAATCGGAAGTATGCATTTCACGCGCCGCGACACACAAAAAGCCTAGTGCTTCTCCGACACAAAGCGACAATGTTAATAAAACCTCTCGACATTTTTTTCATTTTCTTGCCATTCTACTCTCCATAAAAATCATAAATACGTTTGTAAAAGATAAACCAGATGCAGAGATGCGTAGAGAAAATGCAATCCACTTTTTTCCAATTTTATCAGTTTGAAACAAATGAGGATGAGATTCTATAAAATGTAATACAAATTGTATTACCACTATTGTCTATCGTAAAATACTCTCGTAAAATAACCAATGCGTTTCATAAAATAAGAGGATGGAAATCCCATCAATACACAATATCTTTTTTTTCAACAATTTTTTACAGAAAATCTCTCCTTTTTTCTTTGCATTCGCCACTGGCTCCACAATTGGCTGACGATATTAGTCGGTCCATATATTTCTCGGCCACACTGATATCTGACTTGGATTTTTGGGATCCTAATCTTTCCACCTAATTCTTATACAAACAAAGAGATTTTACAGGTCTCTGAAGCCCATTAATACTTACAACTAGCAAGTTTATTACGACATAAATGGTTAATGGGGAACATTCGTGTCGTACAAAATGACTTCAGCAATATCTTCTAGCCATCACAATATACTCTCCTTCAGTTATTACCACAAACATGTACATAATTATATCATATACACATGCATATTAAGCTATTTAACAGTCTTATAACACAAATAAATATTTTTTTAAATTCTTCCACGAGCACTCGACTATTTAATTCTATTTATGCACAATTCTCATTTCCTAAGGTCCCATGATACAAAAATTTGGCCATTTTCACCACAATGACCCTCTAATTCATAATCAAATCAATTGATTGTGTCGTCTCATTGTGGAACGAAGAGTTATCAAGAGAACAAAGAATAACTCATAATAAAAACGATGTACAGTTCTACAGTGTTTAATGCCCTCTACCGGTTTTGACGTCAACAGCATCATTTTCAACACAAACTGAAGGAAAAGTCACAAATGCAAGCATTATATACTAACTCAAGTAAGAGGGATGGCAGGGAGAAGGGGAAACGTGGGAGAGGAGGGGGATGAGTAATGGATGATTACGGGTTAAGAAAAGGACAATGAGGGAAGAGAACGGGTTAAGAGAAGGAACAGCATGTGAAGGTCAGATGATGATGACATCAAGAGGGGGAGGGAGGGATAGTAAGAAAGAGACTTGTAGTAAGAAGTCAGATTTTTAAAACTGTGGTCAAAATTAGGGAACATTTCAATCCCGTCATATCATTTTAAATAGTATAGTCAGGCGAAGAGAGAACTTAGTTATTTCTAGGATTTCTAAAGCATTTAGTTTAAAACCTTTGTCAAATACATATAAAAACAACTTATATTAAATACAATGTACATTTCCACTATGTTTTAATGCTTTCTAGTGTTTTAGACGTCTATAGCGTCATTTTCATGACAAACAGAAGGAAAAATTACAAATGTGAGCCTTTTATACTAACTCGAGTAAGAGATATTCTAAACTGAGTCGACCTACATCATGATCACGCACCTCAAAGCATTTGCAAAGGCACTACGATGTGATAGTTATGATAGGTTTATTTATTGCACCTACATATTTTCTTATGAATGCTTTAATATATAATGACTCTAAGTTTTGTCAACACATTTTCAAATACCGCATTCTTAAATGTATACAAAAGTTATCATTTGTAATTTTTCCTTCCGTTTGTCTTGAATAAGACGCTATAGACGTCGAAACCGATAGACAGCATTAAAGCATAGTGGAACTGCACATCGTTTTTATCATGAGTTAATCCTCATAGTCTTGAATATAAAACCCTATATTGTAAAATTAAATGCAAAATGCATACACTAGCATTTAAGAATATTATAGTCCGTATTTCACTAATGGCGTGGTGTATCTTAAAATACACATACGTGCACTACACCAATTTATTTCTCGTGTGCATTTTGGTGCCATTAAAAAAAAAGAAAACGACCCAACGGACCCCATCATTCTGCTCGCCATTCCCATTTCTTTCATATCATTTTCATCCCCTCCCGCCACAGAAATCCCCTTCATTTCTCCTTTTTTTATTTCCGTTACAGCTCCCGTTCATGGCTGACCAAATTACAGTGTCCGCATCATTTCGGTTCTCCAGAGGTGGCGTGCCACACTGCGTTTCGTTCGCGGGCATTAAAGGGCGTAGGGGAAGTGCTACATGTGGCGGGGGGAAGGAGAAACGAAGGTTGGGGGTGGACGAGGGGGAGGGAGAGGTTCTATATAGGGGCCGGAAGACATTCATGGAGGGAGAAATTGGAAGAGGTCAAGAGAAGGGATAAGATGAATAAGGAGGGGGAACTAAACTAAAATCGAATTATAACAACCGCTATTATAACAGGATGAAATGTGTTTGGTAGCACGTAAAGTGTACCAAGGAATGAATGTTCGTCTAAATTTACAGAAATTGCAGAAGACAAAAGTGTTCTGATAGATCTAAGGTTTTTCCGGCGTATGATGTTATTTAAGGTTACTCGGGCTTTCCACCGAGTCAAACTCTCCATCTTGGCCGATATTTCCCCGATGTTCATCATCATCGGGGAATATATTGCATTGTCAACTCTAGGAACTGACTAGGCATAAATGTAGGTTAAATGTATTCTCTTAACCAATGTCTTATATGGAAGGAAAAGTTGGAAGAGGTCAAGAGAGAGGATACGATGAATAAAGAGGGGGAACTAAACTAAAATCGAATTATTACAACCGCTATCATAAGAAGAAGAAATGTTTTAGGTAGCATGTGAAGTATACCAAGAGATGATGTTTTGGTAAAGTTTACAAAAATTGAAGTAGACAATAGTCTTCTCTTAACCCTTTACTGCACGGTAGATACACTTAGGTATGCCAAGATAGGCATAAATGTAGGTTAAATGCGGATGTCATGGAATAATAGACAACAAATAACAGTATAAATGGCATGATGAATGAATTGGAAATGAATACACAGGTCATGAAAAAGAATGAAAAGAGTATGCTACATTTCATTGATAATGCCGCTCAATGCATAAGAACCACAAAACCTAATGCATTGGTTTTTAACAAGTTAATGTTTTGAAAGGAAAGAGTACACCGAGATAGTCTTTGGTAAATGAAGTGAAAGAGACCCTTTAGAGGAAGAACCATAGGAGTCGAAAAAAATGGAGGGTAAGGAAGAAGAAATTCACAAGTGTCACTTACTCAAAAGAGGCAAACAAGTAAGTTAGTTACACAAGTAAGAGATTTATGGAGATTTTACTCTCTGTCCTTCACGAAGTCGGCGAGCATGCTTCAACCCCGGGAGCCACTTAGTGTAAGCGGAGAGAGCGTGCTGTAAGTAGGTCACTGGCGTGAGAGTAAAATCTCGGTAAACCTCTTACTTGTGAGTATCCGACCAGTGTTTCTCTTGAATGAGGTATCTCCGTAAACCACTTACTTGTGTGTGTCCGCCAAGTGTCTTTCTTGAACGAGGTTAGCTCCACGTCAGAAAATACTAGCCGGCAGAGCGAATGAGTATTGTTAAGCAATTTTGCCGGTTAAGCGAACTTTGAAGAGGGTTACAACCCCGTA
Organism: Ceriagrion tenellum; assembly: GCA_963169105.1. NCBI lineage: Eukaryota > Metazoa > Arthropoda > Insecta > Odonata > Coenagrionidae > Ceriagrion > Ceriagrion tenellum. The sequence continues at coordinate 56,981,212 of OY720641.1, forward strand.
TTTCGCTCACACATCACTTGACTTGTGGTGTAAGCCGTACAATTTTTAATTTTATTTATCCGTGTGATTCTATGTGAGTGTGTGAGTCCTTCAAGGGGTTTGCAAGTGGGTTTAACCACTCCGTGAGCAGCTAAGGGTAGTGCAAATGTGCCTGTAGTAAGTCTGTCCTTAGCGTGAGAGTAATCTCCCTAAACCACTTACTTGTGTGTATCCGTCTAGGGTCTTTCTTGAACGAGGTTAGCTCCAAGTCAGAAGAACACTAGCCGGTAAAGCGAGTGAGTACTCATTAGGTTTTTGCAAGTGTGTCTCACTTACTAAGCGAATCCTTGGCACGGATTAATTACTCCGTAAATTTGCTCATTTATTAACCTCTTCCCCACCTATTGTCCCTGAAAAGTTTTCGTTTACGGATTTTGGAGAAATTACCTTATTATATTCAAAGGCACCATTGAAATACTGTGGCGAAGAATAGAATTTTATGACAAAAGGCCAATGACATAATAATAAAAAGACGAGGCAAACAGGTCACCTAGAATTGAATCTAGGTCTCCTCAGCAATATTCTCGGTATCACGCCACACTCCATCAGGTTATGTGGGCTACTGAAGGGCAGTTGCAGTCATCACACCGATGCGATATTTCCTTCTGCGTAAATAGATAAGAATGGGTAAAAGGGCATCGTCCGATCGGTAGCTGTGTGGTGATAGGAATAAAATCGGTAGACCTTTTAGAAGAATGAAAAACGAACGTATGGCCAAAATCAAGGAAGAATAGGGGGTGTGGGGGTTGAGAGAAGAAAAAGGGGTTTCCTAATCAAAACATGATTTTACTGTCTTGAGGAAGACCGTATGAATGAGATAATGAGTCAATACATTACAGCCGACAGCATTGAAAAATTGAAACAGAATTATAGATAATAATAATTTCTTGAATATTTGGTCATTCATATATTTGAGTCACAGCCAAGCTTGGCAAGCTATGTAGAATTTCTATTGGTTTGATAGGATGAGTCCTTATTGAATTCTGCGTTTTTATGTTATTTTCAAACAAATATAGTCCATGCCGATGTTAGCTTTCAATTTATATTTGTTATATGAGTTGAAGGTGGTGAATTATTAATTTTGTCTCCATTTATTTATTTATATTTTTGTTTGCAAGATTTGGAAAAAGTTTATTTTTATTTAATGTTGGCTATTTACATGTTTTTTTACTGTTTGGACTTGTTATTTACTTTGTAATTGTTTGATATTAAGCTCAATGGACGGTAACTTTTCGATTCCTCAATTTTGTACTGATACTATCTGGTTGTACGTCTCTTTTTTTATGTTGCAAAGCTCTGAGTATGCCAATATATTTGGCGAAACGTGAAGTTTCAGTTAAACATATCAATAACCAAATATTCAAGAATCTTATTATTATTTATATTATATTGGCCGAGAAAGTTATCATTGATATAGTTACGAGAATGATGATTCTTACTATTTTCAGTATTACTGAACTAACCTGTCCCAAGTAAACTTACCTAATAGAATTAGTGTTCCGCAAGCATAGATGAATCAAAGAATAATTTAAAAAATTATTCTGATTTTTTCGTCTTGCCATCCAGTTGAACCTTTTTAGGAAAATGTATAATGGTGCACCATGCCTTTAACTGAGTGATATTTCCCAAAAAAAAGCATTACGATTGACACCCTCAAATATCGATGAGGTATGCGTGGTGCATTGGATTTTGAAATTATATATTTATAATTTTAAATAATAACGATTATTTAATTAATTATATACGAACAAAAAATAATTTAAAATGAAATATTTACATTTTCACTACTTTATTCAATTTATTGTGACCTTAGAAGGTTTATAATTTTTTCTTACCGTCTTTTGTGTTCAAACTTATCGTATTTTGTGCTCAATGATAAGATAGCATGTAAAAATGCGAAAAGAAGAAAAAAGAACTTACGCGGGATTTCTAAATAAATAATTGATCTTTATATGAAGGCTATACGTGAGACGAACGCACGTGGTCTCAAAAAATTATTGACAGAACTATCCATAAACTCTTGCACTCTCTTGCTAAAATATCATAAATGTAGGCCTTGCAAGATTATACATGATGACGACGATGATAATGCAGAAGGTAATCTAAAATTCATTCATCAAAACCAGCGTAGTGTTATTTTAATGATTTTCCAATCGAACGCCACGATGAAATTGGCACAGGAGTCAAACAAAATTAGAACCAAATAGAAATTAACACGATAAACCCCTAAACTAATTGATGAGATTCCAGTAATATTGTAATAGATCGGATAGGCTTATATTCAGTCGAAAATAAAAGTTATCCGGAAGTTCTCAGGGGCATAATTCGAACCCACGCTGCTATGAAAACTGTTTGAAGAATTGTATATGATAACAATTTAGTTGGCACAGATTCCGGCGACCAAACTATTTACATGAGCGACAAAAGGTGGTAGCGATGCAGTAAAACTAGCGTTTGTACTACGGCATATTAACGAGTGCGTAAGATTCGGGTACATACGTGCAAGGCGAAAAGAATTTAATTATGAGACCATATATTTGCTGGGCAAACAGAAAACTTCCGAGCTATCACTCTTGAATATTTTGCATTTTTGACAGCCTTGGGTAAATATGGTAAAAAAAGAGTCATGAAAATGATAAACAGAAACATAACGTGGTATTTAATGGGCTAATTTCCCGGCTATGCAACATGTGAACAAGAATGCTGGCCTTACACATAGATCATCTTGCTGCTATGATATGCTTTTTGCAATAAAGACCATTCTAGACAAATAAACGAATTAATATTGACGTTCGGACTCTAATGCGACATTAACCAATCGGTTGTATATTTACATATCCTAGTTTTTTCGATAATTTTCCATTCAAAGGCGTTTTCTCATCATGTAATAATCAAGCATAGAACGATCCGATGATAATGATACTGTAGGTAAAATCACGACTTATTTCTCATGGAGCATATTCCTCTCTGGCAATTAATTTTGGAATTTTATGCACCTGGATTTCCACATAAGCTCAGAGCTAATGTGGATGAAACACGCTGTAGGCAATATATTGTACACATTAAAAGCAGAAGGAATCCGTGAACTGTTAAGCCATAATTTCTGGAATGGGGAGAAATTAAAGATTGTGTGCACTTAAGGATTATCCGCGGGCAGCGATAGAGGTTTAAGATAAAGAGCTCAGGAAAAAAAGTCAGGGTTTTATGTTGAGTTCAGATCGGGGAATAACGGATTTTTGCCTGGGATGGACAGCTTGTGGAAGCGGGCCCCAGCTGAGGGAAAAGAAAATCGGGCAGATAAATTTTACACAACCAAGTACGAGCGCTCAAGTCGTTTTTTGTCGACCTAATTTTCTTTCAAATATTCATGCTCTAGCCGTTATTAATTGCGAGATTATAAATGGGCAAACTTCATAAGACGAAAAAAGGGTTCCAGTATTATTTCCACCGAAAATCCAATTCAAACCTTCCTCATTTTAGCCTACATTATTTTTTTATCTTGGTCATAAATACATAAATTACATTTTTCACTCAAGAAAAACTACACTCTAAGTTCAACAATGCCCTTGCAAGAGTGTTTCCATTCATTCTTGATGTCATTGAAATCGTCTTTAGTATAAAACCTATATTTTCTAAAATAATAACATAACAAATGTTAATATATATTTTTATGCCTTGGGTATGATTATGATGCACAGTCTGATAGGTGTGATCATTATTGTTTATACCTAAGGATTGATCAACTACATCCCTCCGCTGCAACAAGCTTGTAAGTCTTTATTCTTATATCCCAATTAGGCGTACATATTCATCCACCACCTATTTGCAGCACTGTAAAATATTTTTCCTCAAATTTGCTGAAATTCAGTACGGTGTCTTCAACTGCAGTTGTACCAACTTTTAAACAAATTTGGAAATCTTAAAATTTTACGCAAGGAAAACTTTCTGAAATTCAGCACATTTTACTGAAACTTTACTGAAAAGGCTGAAAGTATTGATTGAAAATTACCAGCCAACACATAATATGCGGTTTTGCTCACAAATAAAGGCTACTACACAACTTCCAACAATATTTATAGAAAATCTAAAAATATATACCACTCAGCTTAAAATATAACTTTAAAAGGAAATGTAAAAGAGAGCTTGATTAATTACATATCAAGAAAAAATTCTCTGCTCTCAGGTTTTAGAGTGGTTAAAAGAACAATGACCAAGTTCACATTTACCCAAAGACGGAGGAGTGAATAAACTGATAAAAATGGTTATTAAATTAAGGTCACTGTATCCAGCGAGACGGAGTGGAATAGTATCAAATTATCATTTCATCCAGATATTTAGAGAAAAATAATGTATAGGTTTGCTGATATCTACGACTAACTTCAATAAAGAATTTTGCTGAATTTCAGGTAGTTTTATCACTGAAAAAGTATGGAAAGTTTAATTCCAAGAACTCGCTGAATTTAAGATATTTTGCTGAATTTTAGCAAGCTTTGTATGAACTGAAAATTTCTAGGTTTTGCTGTGAGAAGGGCCCGAAAAATTTTCCTTCGACATATTTCTTTCAAACCCACTACGTCTTTGCATGTGCACGACTCAAGAGTGGAACCTATCACAAAAAAACCTACTAAACCACAACCAACCTGAGCTTCTCCCAAGTATCACCGGAAATGGTATCTTAATTTGTTATTTTTATGTCAATATTGGGAAATAATTGCCCGTGAAAGTCATTTGAGCCAATTCCGTCGGACCTGGAAAATAATTCAGACCATCAATAATTCCATTAACTCCCACCAATCCAAGTATAAAGGTCGTTTTTCTCGCTTGGCTGTGCATGAAAACGATTGATATCGAACATGCATGCAATCGACGGCTTGGTTATTGCTCCGCCGGCAAAATTTGGAAGAATGGCGAAAAGAAAACACGAAATTGGAAGGTGATTCCGAAGCTCCGGGGAAATAATTGAAAGCCTTTGGAGGAATCGCACGGGTACACAGAGTTAAAAACAAACCTTTGTCCTTTGAGAAAATTAACATTTTAGCAGATCAAAAAGAGGAGGCGGAATGACTCATGAGCGTGCGCTTTCACAGGGGTTCTCTCTAGTGCAACGTCTACCTTTCTCCTGTTACGGTGAGAACTCTAGTGGAGTTGTGCAGTTTTATTTTTTTCAAATTTAGAAAGAGCCTAAAACATTTTCGTGCCAGTGGGTTAGAGGCAGAGAGGTCCCAACGATACTACTACCTAGGAAAACGTTTTCCACGGGCTTTGAACCAAAAGAGCGTGGTCCCACGACTAACAAAGGACGCTGACCATCGCCCATATCGGTCATTTGCCAACAACGCGATGCTACGGATGCGGAAATTAACTCGGCCCGATGCCCTTTTGATGCTCCCCCCTGGTGCTCTTTGATTTCGGCCGAACGACGCGTTCTAAACTAGAGTTGCGTATTCAATGGCATGGAGAAATGAGTGCCACTGGGTCTCGCGGTGGTCTTGAAGGGTAGTTGCGGGGTGGATACTATTTAAGGAAGGGGTTAGCTGGGAGTTGAGCAGGGAAGGCTATGGTAGAAGAGCGCCCAGTTGGACGTACTGAGGAAGCAGGAGAGAAGGGGAGTTGAGCGGGAACAGAATTGGGGCTTGTCAGGAGAGAGGGAGTTGGTAGAGTTCGCAGAGGTCAGGTGTAGTCCATTCCGGTTGACCTGAAGTCGTGGGATTGACCCCCACTCGCTTTTACCCAGTCTAGAATTGATTCCGAGAGTTATTCTACCAATATTAAGTCGTTGTATCCGTAAATAGCTTAAGTCATTATGAAAAATATAATTATTGTAACTACAATAGTTCAATGGATGTTTTCCGCCATTCTGTTATGCCGATATTATTAATTTGCATATTTGAAAAAAAAACACCCCATTATGTCATCATCAGGGTCTGATGCCACACTGATGATGGCATAATGTGCTGAAACCATGGTCGGTGACGAAAATATAAGTGTAGAAATTTGAGTGTGTGTTTATTTTCAAATATAGAAATTTATAGGGTCCACAAATTTTGCGCCAATACGTTCTCTTATAATATTAATCTGGTTGTCTATTTTCCAAAGGAAACAGGAATATTTAAATTGACTTGACAGTAATGTATGTAAGTAAGTAAGACTGTAATGTAAGTAAGCCATCCAGTGCCCCCACACTTGATTGTCTAATTGTTTACTACTTGTTTATACATCTATTATGGACGAATATTTCATAAAAAGGAGGAGTAATTAATAGAACTGAGGTCACAAATAATGCTTTAGCAGATACTAAAGGATATAAAGGCAGTAGACGCATTTTGAAAATCCAACTTCTACAATGTTTGATGTTGTTTTTCATTATCAATAGCGCAGTATGTTTATTCTTCTCCCACCAATACTAGAGTCGCGCCTTCGGGAAACATATGGGCGGGTTATTTCCACCAACCAAAGTAGTTTTCAGGTGCTGGGATGGGTAATTCGTAGTTGTATTGCAACAAGAACGATTTTAATGACTTAAAAAATATTTCCTCGCAAACAGAGTCAATTGATAGATGTCACGCTACTTAAAAAATGGCAGAATAGAATGTAAATGGTTGAAATACAGCTCCTCAAAGATGTAAAGGAATATTGGTCATATTCATACTGAAATTGATTCACTGAGTAATTAGAGAAAGCAGCATGTGTATCGTAAAATGGAGAATGAAGGAAGAGAGAAAGATTCAGTTTAAGGACTCCACGTCTTTGCCTCGACCGAGGCACGGGTGTGCTTTCACTTAGCATTGACTTGCAGAACAGAAATGGACGTTAAAGAATGTAACCCTCTATCGTGCTGAGTGGCCAAGAGGTAACACATAGAAGAGTACTTTTTTGACTCTGATTAGGCTGTTTATACGTCTATAAGCCTTTGTAGCATCAACTGTACAGCTTTACAAGGAAAAGATCTTATCTCATTTCTAACTTTTAGTTCCTTATTCTCCCACGAGTGGGGTAACGTGAAATGACAGCATATGTTGGAAGAAAAATCGGTGTATAAAGAGTTAAAGGCTATATTCTGCAGATGACAATAAGAGTTAATACATAAAATATTATTCAATACCGTATCCTTGTGTGACTGTATGAATTTACTAAGGTGAGATAGGTTCTTTCGACCAACCCTTTGCTCACAAGGTACAATGAGATGTATTTACCTACATAAAAGGCAAAACAAAAAGAAATGATTGCAATAAATATACATCAACATCCACATGCAACCCTACGAGCCGCTGCATGGGCGTGGGCGTATTTCTCAATGTTGGATTAAGGTAATTAATAGGGGCAGTAGCTTAATTGATAGGTCTGTTCGACCAGAAGATGGCTTGACCGCCAAATCTGGTCATAAGTTTTAAATAAATTGAGGAAGTCACAAATATTATCTTGTTCATTAGAAAGCCCACACATGTTCTACGAGCACTTTAAATGACAGATTTTATCAAACAAGGTTTTAACAACCATGAAAAAGATGCGTTTGGCCTCAATTTCTTTAAAATAATAAAGACGTAGGGCGAATCGAGTGGGGTGAGCATGTTTACGAATGAGTAGAAATCGATAATCTCTGGTTGTGTTTAGTGGTAGTACGAGAAGAAAACGAAGAGGGTAGGGATTTGAGGGTGGATGAACACAGAAAGGGAGAGAAGGGTGGGTTAGGGGGGCGTGGCACGGCAGGGTAGGAGAGGGAATGGGTGGGTGTAACGTGGGAGAGAGGAGGGCGGAGGTGGATTGGGGTGGTGGGCGAGCTCGGGACATCACGTGACGCACGAATTCCCAGTTCCCACGAGGTTCTGCCGTGATGAAGTGGCGGCAGGGGGAGGGAAATCCCGCGGGGGATGGGGGCGGAGGAGGAGGAATGAGAGGCGTTTGGGAGGAAAACGTATCTGGGAATAAGATTTCTTCCCTTTCTTTTTGATTCTCTTCTTGATATTTTGAGCCGAAGGCTGAAAAACGAACCCGGGAAATAATAACAGCACTGCTGTCTCATTTTCTTGCTTCTCTCAGACGTTTCTGCTTCTATTTTCGAGGGTTGGGTTACTGTGACAGGTAGAGTACTGTCTTCCTATTAGAATGAGCACGGTTTGAGCCCAGGTCTCAGCCTCAGTGTGGAGTTCGAAAGACCATTGAATGCTTGCAATGATATGAATAATTCCTTAAGGAAATGGTTGTACGCTTTACTTGGTGGAAGTTATCCATCACGGAATATTTCAAATAACTTTGTTAACTCCACTTTTATGATATTTTTCAGGATAAAGGTACTTATCTCTAGAATACAGTTCTACACTAATATTGAAACTTATAGCATAGATTGATAACATTGTGTATTTGTTTTTTAAGGCAATCTCAAACCGATAAATCAGGGGCCAAAATCATTGAATATTTCGTTTAATTTCTTTTATTTTCCTTAGGACTTGATTTTATGGAGGTGACCGACAGTTTAGGTCATTTGGGACATAGGAGACAGGTACAGGAGGAAGGGTGGATAGAAACCAGGCGTCGTCATTAGCCTGCTCTTAAAGAAAGGTGCCAAGGGGACAACTGTTTAACGTCTCATCCGACAGACTAAGTACTGTACTTGAAGTGCCCTCCACAAGACACAAAAGCAGGGATCGATTTTTCTCTAAAAATATCTTTCTCTGCAGGAATTTAAACCCTGACCGTCCTTACGGTTTGCTAGTACTCTAGCTCCTGACCAATACTTAGCAGCTATAATTTCAAACAAAGCACTGCGTTTGTCTAATGGGACCTTGAACTTCATATCTCCTTCGTTTCGAATAGTCTAATGCCCATACAGGATTTCCTCTGGCCGTGTGTCAACTTCGTTGATAAAACCAATTTCTTAACAGCCTACTCTACTCTCCTAGTATCGCAAGTGATCTCAGAATGAGAATTATGAAAACGTCAATTGGAAACCTTGCGATTCCAAAAAATATAATGTTTAACCCTTCCAATATGTTTGGCTACACTGTACATCCTTCAGTAAATAACCCTCAAAAATGTGACTACGTAATGCAAACTGAAGGAACAATAAAAAATTATATTCAGCGGAATGGCAATGCCGTTATTTGAAGCTCTCTTAATTTAGTTGTATTCCACTATGTCTCCACCTCAATTATCGAAAAAATGACCTAGGAAGGATCAATGGTAGACCAATTTCGACAACGAGTTTCTCTCCACTGTTCCACTTCTCATGCAAACCCGCTCTTGAAAACCTCACTATCCTCTCCTTGATGGCTTAAATGACCTATGTTCATGATCGTATCTTCAAAAGCTAAAAAACGTAGAGCTAACTTACTTTTTGATTCTCCTTTGATGCTTCGATCCTTAAGCTAAAACAAATTCTCCCTCTGATTCTAAGGTTCATCATTCTCTATACTTCATCACTACCGAGCAATCTCCAGGATAACGTCTCTGAGGTATCCTGGAGGGGCCAACTGAATTGCAAGGAGGAAAGAAAGCAACGAAATCCGCTAACTTGAGATGAGTAAAAAAATAACATCATCCTTGAGAAAATTTGTAAGGGCTGGAGGGAAAATATTTTATCCATTTTTTACCACAGGAAATTACGTAAAAACATTGAAAAGCGGGGAAGCTTGTCTCTACCCAAACTGCAGAATGAGATGAAAGGAGATATTATGAAAACCTGAGGATATGGGGCATCAGAGAAAGAGAAACATTGAAAAAGAAGTTCAATGGAGAATAAATAAAGCCACCAGGGTTTGCGCAAGTTCAGTCGTACCCGCAAGATATTAGTTCAACAAAGTATAAATTCTATGGAAAATATTGATTGCCAGCTGAGCATCACAAAGGTGAGTTTTCTCCTAATAATAAAGATATCCAGTCAACAAATTTAGTCCACAAGAATAATCAAAGCAAGCTATATAACACTTTGAGGTGACGGTAACGTCTTTTGGAAGTGCTTACATATTAACTATTAGGCGTGTGACTCGCAGCAACATACAACCGTTCAACTATGTCCATAAAAGTTGTAAATGGTAAATGTATACTTTTACGATACAATAAACAACGTCATTTACCTCAGGCTTAAGGAAAATAAACGAAATAAAACGAAATATTCAATGATTTTAGCCCTTGACTTATCGGTGTTAGATTGCCTTCAAAAACAAGTACGCAATGGCATTAATCTGAATTCTGTACTTTGATGTTAGCGTAGAACTACACTTAAGATATAGAACTACACTTAAGACTGAGATATGTAACCTTACCCAGAACAATCATAAGACCGTAGTTAAGAAAGTTATTTTAATTCTTTCGTGATGGATAACTTCCACCAAGTATAGCCTACAACAGTTTTCTTTGAAAAATATGCTTATAATTGCTAGAATTCAACTATTCAAAGCTCCGCATGTGAAATGACCAATGCCTAGGTATTAGAAAACAAACGGAATATTCTAAGTAGGCCCTCATCTTTCTCATAAGGAAGTATTTAGCAGTATCTTTTCCCTTTCAAAACAAGATGTATTATAAGATGATCATCTACTGAAAATATTAATGGGAATTGCAGCGGTCATTCTTAATAGAAAATACGAAGTATAGTGATGGGAATAAAATCTATGGTATTAATAATCTACAATGGTATTGTGTTAGATAAGCAGCCAATTAAGTGAATTTAGGAACATTTTCAGAGGTTAGTTAAACTTTACTCTATGAAAATAAAATTATTCTTGATCCTATCACATTGAACGAACGATTTATTCACACTAAGCTCTTGCCTTGTTTTCAGAAATAATTATTTTTATAAAAAACATTCCAAGGAAAAACTGACATGAAAAGATGTATTACTTATTTCAGCTTTAATATTCCAGATTTTGTAAGCTTACGAACCCAAATGGTGAGAATACACCGAAAAACAATTTCAAGATTGCCACATCCCACAACTGAGGGAAAGTTAGAACCTTTTTGTTTTCCATAAACTAAATTCTATTCTTTTAGGAGGAAGTCCACTTTCGTGACGTATATGATGGAAACATATCATATTTCAGCCAACTGAGAATCGTCAATTCAAGAAAACATGTTACATTTCAAATAATAATCGCAAAGTAAGGTAAGCTTAACTGAACCATAGAAAACGGAAATAATAATTTTTCTCTTGCTTTCATCCCCTCCCTGAGTCATAACCAAAACCTTTCTCTTTTTATATGTAATTGTTAATTTTTTCACATGGACATAATGGATGAGTCACGTATTTATGAAGGCACGCGGCGGAAAAGCACACTAAGGAAAGTCAAGTAAAGTAAATCTTGCCTGCTCCGCAGAAAACGGTAAAAATAATCATTCCAGGTAAGCCCCAGTCTCACTTCCAAGGAATAATGAGACAATAAAGAGGTACCTACCAAACGAGTGAAAAACCGCCAACGTGCCACACGGTCATTATCTCAGATCTAGAGAAAAGGGGAGTACTCCAGCTCGTGACGGCATTTAAAACGGACCGTTTCCTTCTATTTAAACCATGATTGACGCCTCCTTGACACGTAATCCAACCAGAGAGAGAGAGATCCGAGACGATAAGGTGAGCGAGAAAATCTTCACCTTGCGGTCCTTTTCGCGAAAGAAAAACGACCTCCTCCCGCCAACAACCACCACATTATGCATGTATATATGTGTGTATGTGTGACTGAGTTGGCGTGGGAGGAAATACCAAAGGGAACAGAAGGAGGAGTGAATTATTTAAAAGAAGAACAAAAGTAGAAGATGAAATTCTGTGTGGACTCCGACGAAAATATGGAAGATTTCGGGATTCAGGTGGGGACAGGGATTACGTACTAGGTGGTGGAAAAAAAGATGGTGCAGACTAATTCAAGTTGGAAAATGGGGACGATTCATCCATTTCTAAAGATGCCATAATGTTATACACAAAATCCGGGACATATCTGATTTTGAAGAGACTAAAACCGACAAAAAATGGGGACATTGTTTTCAAAAGTAACTTATATGCGTACGGTTCTTCTTTAACGAGAGTAATCAATATTATCACAAATCTACCAGGTAATGGTAGATTTTATCTCAAGTCGGAGAAAATCCTCCTAATTTTTGCACGCGATGGGCCTGATCTTCCTCGAATATTTCTTTCTGATCTCTGGGTACTTTTTGCTCTTCTTCATGCGGTCCATTTCATCCTCTCTCTTACTTCCTTTTCCCCGCTATTATAGCGGTTACAATCATTCCCTCCATAAGGGCTTTTGCGCAAAGGTCCTCAAAGCAGAATAAAATTTATTTAAGCATTAGCGGCGGCTTATTTTGCTAATGAACTCTGTAATACCGTGTTCGAACATTGTTGCTAAATAAGTAGCTGTGAACACTTCTTGGCCCAAGTATAGTAATTCCTTCGGTCTCACCGCGAAAATTAGAAAATAGCGTCCCTTAGTGTGGCTTCTATTACAGGGGCACTTCAGTCAAGTTATTCAAAGTTAGTCAAAAGCTTTTGAAAATGAGTCTAACATATACAAAATATATGCAATTAACTCACTTCTCGCCCAATTTCTGTTACAGTGCGGAAAATAACGGCCAAAACCGAGATGTTACTGTAATTTGGGTGTGTTAAGGAAGGGTGAGGGGTAAGAAATTGAATACATCGGGAGGTAGATAAAGGCAGATAAAGATAGTGAATGGAATAAATATAGCCTATACGTGAGATTAGGGATGGGAATTACTATATACGTCTTCGTCTTATCGCTACCGGGTTGGTATGCACATAAATAAGTTCCAAAAAGAAGTAATGAAGATGCGTGAAAAAAAATAACATCAAATATTTTCCCATAGAAAAAATAGATATTAATTTCCATTACAAAAAACTAAGCCAATCAGATTGCTACAATCTCTTGAGCAGCGTTTTTCTACTCCAAGGGCATGGGTTCAATCCCGGCAGTGTTATAGTGAAAAACGGATCTCATCTCGATTGCCTCCAATCTTCGCATGTGTCGTAAAACTGAGGATCCCTTGGCGCCTTCCGAGATGAGAAGGCTAATACCGGCACCAGGTTTCTCTCGACCCAACACCCATACCCAAAATTGCCCTCACTACACTAATCTGTCCCACTCTCCTGTCGTACACATCGGAAATGGTCTCAACTGCCTGTAGTCTTCCTCACATAACCAACAAATCAAAATAACAAAAGAATCACGTGCATCAGATTGGTGCAATTTATTGAGTACCGTCCTTCTACCCAGAGGGTCTGAGAGGATATGCGAGCTAGATCCTTGTCACTCACGAAATACATTCATGACATATTTTAGCTCTTTTGGTTTGCATCTCTGCACTCGTGCGAGACACTGCGAATACCTGCCAAAAACCCTTGAGGTGGCTTGGTGGGAAATATGTAGATGTAGATGAACCACGTCATTAACGAATTTGCAGGGATTTGGAAATCGAGAAAGAACATTAGGCATTCCAGGATTTTACCGCAAAGTAAGAGTCTCAAGAAGTTTCCCGGTTTTCAGGAATCACACAAAGAAGAGTGACTACCCTGTATTACCCACTGGGGAAAAAAAGGGTTTGAATATATTCCGTGAGGATACGGTGGGAAAAAAGTTGAGTGGTTCCGAAGGAATGGCGAGGGAGGAGAGAGAGGGAGAGAAAGAGGCGTGAGGGAATGAAAAATAGAATGTTGGATGGATATGAGGGGCAGGGCCCGATGTGGGCTCGCCCAGGCGTAGGGTTGCCTCGAAGTTCAAGAGAGATTATGCCACGAAAGGGGAGAGAGTCTTGAGACGGATGAATATGATGTGGATTTGAAGACATCGGGGGTCTTGATGGAAAAGGTGGAAGGTTTTGGAGGTGCGGGGGAGAGAAAGTGTTTCTCCGAAGGCGGTGAGAATGCTTTTGATAACGGAGGGGGAGGGATAGGGGGTGGGTTTTTTGGGGGCAGGAAACGGATAGACGGGGGAGAAAGAGGTGCGGGAGATGTGGATACGGCTTGAGGAGCGTGGGATAAGAATCTTCTTGAATCCGAAAGGGATTTTCTCGTGAAGGGTCTCGACGAGTTTCAGCCACACCGATGGAATCTATTTCAGAAATGTGGACGTACATCAGGATCTCCCCAAAGTGGAACATATTTATCCCTTAAGAAGGTAAGCATATTATCCTCACGATCACTCCAGTTAGAGAGACGGCACAGTGATAACCAGAGACGTCGGAGTACGAATGATAGCACGTAATGCATGCATTTATTTACTGAGGAATTAAATTAACTTGTCTGATTCAACCTGTTTTACTAAGTTTTTCTCTGTAAATGCAGAAACGTTGTAATTCCACATAAATTATGATTTATTAATAGTTGATTAATTATGGTTTATGATTATGACTGTATAAAGAAAAGCTTGATATACTCAGTTGTCTCAGGCGTGACCACATGAAATGTACAGCACACTGTAAATGAAGTAACTTTGTTATTCACATACATCATAATTTATGAAGTATAAAAAAGTTACCTCATTTACAATCTATTGTAAATTTTATGAAGTCACGCCTAAGAAAACTGAGTATGTCAAGCTTTTCTTTATTCATATTCCTATTTACTGGAAAATCTGAAGAGGTATTGAAAAATTCGCAATCTAGAAAATATTAATTTAAAGTTTTGAAACAAAAAAACACATGCCAATAGGTAATATAGGTAGGAATAATTCATTGTAAAGATAACCGGACAATATTAGATCAAAAGGTACACTGGAACTTAATAGAAGTATTGGGTAAGCATTGCATGAGTAGTCTGACTTTTTTTCCGAAACTGTTAAATTTACTGAGAATTTCACCCTAGTAGATATTAAGTCGAATAATTAATGATAATCTTGGACACCCATGCAGTGAAATGTGCTAGCAGCGTACTTTTTTTGAACAATAGATCACTCCATGCCGATATAAAGCCGAAGAAACAAATCACTTCACTGCCTGGCAGTCAAATGGATATAATTGAAATGGAAACATCAAGCTTCCCGATCATAATTGAAAAATGCAGCAGAAACTACATGATTGACGATAGGTCAATGATTGTGCAAATGTATGCTATATGAATTCGTAGGAACAAAATAACAATTAATGAAAAATTAACGAATTATATTGAAAAATGAATGGGCTCCGTTTTTTCGACAACATTTATTTCTACGGCATGGCTGACATTCCAGCACACAGTATAATTTTCTATAAACAACTAACTCAAGCATTGGTATCAACTATGCTAATTCAAATTTAGAGAGGACAAAAGTTATTTTTTTAATAGAAGCGAGCAATTTTGTGAAAATTTAAGGCCTCTTTCTCGTACTTCATCTTATCTATAAAAATGAAAGTGTGATTATGCGGTCAATCATAACTACCAAACACTGCACGGAATGGCGTAAAACTTTGTGACATGATTTATCATGTCACTCGGAAGGTTTATGGCTATGTATTGTTTACCTATTGGTCTCCGGTTCGACTCCAGACGAGTAAAGGCGTTTACATAAGAAATACATGTACATTTTGTATTTTCTGGCATGTAGACGTTTTTTTCTTTTGCATAATAAAATTTGAAATAATGATTGTACAAAGTTGCAAAAAGAACCACTGGAAAGAAAAATAGACAAACATTTTAATTCTTGCCATCGAATTTTGTTTTCCAACTGATATCCTTAAAATTTTGAAAAAACAACAATAAAAATGCTGAAAATTCAGGGTTATTGGTACGCTGTCCCCTTGTCGAACGATATCATAGTTGAAGCCGAACCTCGTATGGATATATGGTGAATATAGGCCCAGAACGTATTAATTTAAATAGAAGAATCCATATAATCTACAAGGAATACATTGTGCGTGATAGAATATATAGATATAGTATATTTCGATTGCTGTCGATAGTATAAAATTAGTTTAATTTTTATCACACCCGGTGAATTTCACTACCTTCCGCTAGTTTACAATAAACACGTGTATGCAATCAATAGGTAAATATTCATGATTTCCTTCCGGTCCTCACCTGCGTCAACTGGTGTAAATTCAACAATATAAGGGAATGACACAAATAAGGAATACATATAATATTTAATTAAGGACAAGGACCAAACGAAATTGCAAAAACATTACAAAACAAATTTTCTACCGATATCATAGTTTTGCGTCATTGTAACACATTCCACGTTAGAAAAATATAGGCACGACAGAACGGGAGAATATGGCATTGATCTCATGACGAATAAGTCTATTGTATTCAGCAGAATATACTTAGCGCTCTATACACACAAATGAAAATAATAATAACGACATTCTCCCAAATTATAGACCTTCTTTTGAGGAAACATCATATTTATCAAAATTATTGACGTAATGTAAAATCTAAAAAACGTCTGTGTTCATACAGAGGTTAAATAGTTGTTCCACAGGCAAAAAGTTTGTCACTTGGTTCATTACTCCCCTGGGGAGGAATAATAACGCATTATAATTGATTTATTTTAGAAATGTATTGACAATAAATATCGCGGCTTCCTAGATAGCACACAAAATTGTTCATCAAATTTATTACCACAGGAGTCTTTGGTGGACATCGGAAATCGGATTTCATACAGTTCAAGAATCATGCAAATTGTAACTGAAGCGGCAAAAAGAATTAAACATGAAAACATTACAGCACTATCCCAGAGCGTTCAAGGAATTACTGGATCAACTCGACAATCACCCTGGAAACCAATTGGATTAATGACTGTTATCGAATTACTCGCTTAGAAATTGAATGACCCGGAATTCATGGCACAAAATGCCAAGGATTTTTTAAAAGTCGGGTCATCAAAGTGAAACTCTATGTGTAATTCACTCAATTATGCTACATAAATTTTTTCGTTGGGTTTCCGAATAAATAAATAAACTTTGAAAATATATCTTTAATACCAACCAACGTGATATGATTGATAACATTACTTAATTGTTTGCACGTGAAAGTAAGTACATAATACGGTATTGAATTAAGAATCGAACAACTTAGAATGACAACTCGCAGTAAAATAAATCATCGGATCGTTAACTCAACACACAGGAGTAATACGAGATGAAGAAAATTGAAATAAATCTTCTCGGGGAAAATTTATAATGATAGACTTTAGAATTATAGTTCATTAAGAACTTTTAATTTTTACGAGCATGTATTTTCCTGATAAAAAATTGACGCATTTACACCTAAAAAAAATGTACGGCAAAATCATTTTATTTTTATTTCATTTTTTGTAAACATCTTAATTATTTAAATTATTGTTTTCAATCGCCTTCACTTAAATACTGTCTGTGCTAAAAATAATAACAAAAACCATCAAGTTTCTATAATCATATGTAAATGCTACAAAATACATGCATTTCAATTTACATCTACATCTACATACTACCCCGCAAGCCGCCTCAAAAGGCGTGTGGCGGGGGGTGTTAGGACACCAGCCGTCAACAAAACAAAAAAAAAATCAAAGTTCCGCCTAGCATTTATTAAAGTCCTTAATTGTTCGGGGGAAAAACGAATTCCCATACCTATCCGTTCGGCAAAATATCTCCCTTAATTTATCGATTCTGTCGGACCTGGAAATATAATGTGGTTCTAATATGATGTTCTCCGTGTCGCTCTGAAAGATATTCATTCTCAATTGCTCAAGCAATCTAAGCCTAGCGCGTAGCCTCCGAGTCTCTAGCGGCTCCCACCCTAAATCTTTCAAAATCTGTGTAACGCTTTCTGTACGGCCGTAGCAGTTTTTCACGAATCGCGCAGCTTTCCTTTGTATTTTATCAAGTTCATGGACTAGGTCTTTCTCCGCCGGATCCCATATGCTCGCTGCATATTCAAGGTGTGGCCGGACGAGTGCGAAATAGCACCTCTCTTTCACTTTATCGTCCGATAATCTTCCCACAACACGCTTGACAAATCCTAACTTCTTCAGGGCTCTGCCACAAATATTTCTTATTTTACCTGAGTTCCAATACTAATTTACGAGACATCGTCAGCCCATCACAATTGACTTCAATTGACTATTGCCGCATAGGTACACCCTTGAGAAAATAATTGCTAAGGAATAATGGGAATTAAATTCTAATCTTTCAGTTAGAATTAGGTTTAAAATGACTCCATTATCAAAAAAGTTGTAACCTGAAATGGAATGTTCATGTCACATTCATGATAAAAAAGCTAAATTCTGTGTTCTACCTACTGTCAATTTTAAGACATTCAGTAAGCCAAAATATTTTGATAACCTTATACCACGGATTATTTTATTCAAGAATTTCCTATGGTATTGTGTTGTGGGGACAGCCTACTCACCTTCACAGTGTACTTAAAATACAAAAAAAGATGGTGAGTGAGGTGTTATAAAAATCACTATGCTCACTGTCGTCCTCTATTTAAAAGTTTAAAATTGTTATCTGCTCCTTGTGTGTATATATATCATTGTGTATTACTTGTGAAACAAAATAGCTCTGAATTGAATAGTAAAATGCACATGTATGGTACAAGGGAATGTAATAACCTACATGTTAAGCCAAATAATTTATCTATGGCTTCTAATGGTCCAAGGTGTATGTGTGTGAAATTATACAATAACCTACCAGAATGCATGAAAAAAGAAATGAGGATACCTGCTTTTCAAAAAATGGTCCGAGAATATCTGGTTGATAAAAGTTTTTATAGTGTTAAAGAATACTTGGTGTCGAATTTTTAATATTTTCTTTTTGTAAATTATGTAATATTTCTTGCATATCGATATATCCTATGCACATATCAGTAGCCACTGTGTAATGTGTCTCTTGGATGAATAAAAATCTAATCTAATCTAATCTAATTTACGCGAGTGCTTACTTGGAAACGGGAAAAAGTATTTCTCAAAGAAAAATATTCTCTCATTTAAAATGATGGAAAATGTATTTTATTTACTTTTACTAGAGTCGCGCATTTTAATGCAATAATAACCATAGCAATATGTGTCGTATCCACTTTAAAGTTCTTGATTTATTACTATTTTTAGATAGCATCCAATATGATTTAAATGGATAAAAAACTCGTACGTCGTCATGCAACATGGTTTCAGAGAAACTTTTTCGTGATTTCCGTAGGGCTCTTTACTCCGAATTTGCTTAATATGCACAGAGATTATAGCTTAGCCACCATGGACGGCGTCTGAAAAATTCAGAACATGATAAATATGAACAATAGCTAAGGATTTTTCTATTTCTTATGTCAATAATGTGGTAGTAAGGTAGTTTATGCTCAAGAGTAGTGAGATGCAAGCAATTTAGAAAATTGAAAAACCTTAATCACAATGAGCATGCAGGAAATAACAAAAGTGGACGGACAGAAATATATTATCCACGTGAATATACAATATTCAAGAACAAATAAACAAGTACACTTTCTCCTCTTTATGATTGACACCTGAAGCTAATAAAAAAGGTCTTTTTTCTATTCAAGCCAATAAATTCATAACACTCATACCTGTTCTAAAAAGCTCGGCTGGTGTTCCGTTAAAGCAGTACTAAATTATTCTAAAGCCAAGGCAATTTATCCAATGGAAAATTTGTTTTCATACAAAGTAAAACCTTATACATTACAAGAAAAAATATAGCAACTATTAACGAAATTAGCGTGTTGTTGGTGCACCGCCAACAAACTTCCCGTGAGTCCTTTGGTGGCATTCGTACTATTGACTACAAATCGATATACTAGGAAGTATGGACGCTGTACCGAAAGAATATTTCAATTCAAGGGACAGGATCAGGAGCTCTAAAGAAACATCGTGCGTCCTTGGACGCGACTTGGCCCCTATAAAAGTGTTGAGATGAAGGATTGCCGCAGAAGGGACAGGGGAAACCTGGGCGAGGGAGTCACGGGGGCTGAGCGATGACCGAGCAGAAAGGCAGATAGTGCCGCCAAAGGAAGGGGAAGAAAGGACGAGAGCGCGTTTTGTGAAGCGCTTTGTGTGAGGGTGGCGGTGAAGGAGGCATTGGAGAATTGAGATAAGCAAAATGTGGGGGGAGGGAAGACGAGAAGAGGTCTGGGGTGAAAAAGATAGGAGAGTGTGAGATTTAAGGTCGGATCGCATTGAACATGGCAAAATTAGTTAAAAACGTAACGTAGTTGAGGCCGGTAGTAAGAATACTTAAAGTAATTTGAGCGAAATATCATTACACCTTTAAATGATTTAATTTGGTCCCATTTTTAAGAAAAATATCTCACATTTCCAATGACAATGTTTACAAAGTAATATGACAATGTTTACAAAGTAAACCCAAAGTAATATCCAAATAGAACCAAAATAGGGCCCGAGTGACGTAAAAAAATCTCATCATCGTATAGAAGATTGAAATTGAATTGAAACACTTTTAATGATTTTCTTTAAACATTGACCTGTTCCACCCAAAGAACATCATCAGACACTAGATGACCCCTGCTGGATGGAAACCGGCTATTATTTGTAAAGCTCGTGTACCTCTATTTCGTTTTTAATTTTTTGTTAAACGATGAGATCTCAGGAGTGTGTGAGTATGAAAGGAGTGTGCTTCGTTTGTTTGGCCATGTTGAGAGAATGGATGAGAGTCAAATAACGAAACAGACGTATAAGCGTGAAATGAATGGTGCGACAGGTAGAGGTAGGCCGAGAAAGTAGTGGTTGAATGAGGTTAAGGAAATTCTTAGGAGGAGGAATATCAGGAGTCTTAAAAACTGGAGGGCGTGTATGAAGCAGTGCATGGGGGTATATGAGGCAAAAGAGGTTTACAAGGATAGGAGGGCGGAGGAAATGGTATGGATGAAATTATTGAAGCAGAGTTAGGTGTACAAATGTGTATTTATGAGTAAAGCTTAGTGACTCTGCCTACCCCGGAAGGGAACGGCGTTATTGGTATGTATGTATGAGATCTCACAAATTTGAGCCTGACTATCGAATCCACCGCTGCCACTCTCAGAACTCAATCCTGGACTCTCGGAATGTAAATCAAGCAATTATGGCCACCACCACCAACAATCCACAAAAGCAATCTCCAGCGTAGATACGATTGTTGCACAAGCCCAAGTTACGTTACGCCCTTACGCTTAATTCGAACATGCCATCACGAAGGGTTAAATGCAAAGGATAAACTCGGGAGATTTGAGGCGGAGTCGGAACGGGCGTTGTGGGTGGGTGGGGGGCAGATTGAAAGAAATGAAGAGAAAAAAGGAGAGCAATAGAGAGAAGAGAGACGTGTTTTTAAAGGAGTCGTTAAAGGGGAACTGCCTCGGCGTGTCGCATGCAGAGCGGGAAGTGTGTCACAAAGGTGGGGAGGAGGAGTCAGGGGTCACGCGTAGAGGGGTGGGTCGGTGGGGGAGAGGGAGGTGGGGCAGGGAGGGAGCCTTGATGAGCAAGAAACACCGCTGCGTGCTAGCCGGGGGAATTATTTTCAGAGACCGGCGACGACGGTTGCAAGAAAAGGAGGGAACCTTTCGCCAGTCAGTCAAACGTGGGCGAGCCCAAAAAGCCCAGTGGAACCGTACACGTTCGCCTCAAGCTTTTCCGGGACTACATAATGATTCCGATGGTAGAATATCAGTGGAAGTGCACAGTTAATTTCACCCGTGTAGGAATAGTTGATGAGATTCTCTATAACGAAGAAAACGAGGCCGGTAATTAAAGTTGGAGGACACAGACTCGAGCAACTAGAGCATTTAATTTACTTAGATAGGTACGCTAGAATAAAACGGACATAGTAGCAAACACAAACGGAAGATAATAGCGCTAGCTAAGGAGGCGGTAAGGGGAGTAAACGAAACTTCTTCATGAAATTCGAGACCGGTAGAGTAGGTGGCAGAAGGATGTACTAAGGGGCGAGGGATTGCTTAAGGGTATGACAGACTGGCAGTTTTAACATAGTCCCGAGCACAACTGGACAGTTGTAAAAATAAGCTTTGTTATAAATATATGGTCAATATAAAAAACGTCTTAATTATTCTAATTAATTAAAAGAATAATAAAGTTCACAACCCTCGTCAAGTTTAAGTAAATTCCCTTCCAAATCGCCAGGAAGCATTACTTTCAGTTGCTTATCAGCAATAAGAGTCCTTACCAAAACGTTTTCATTGGGATAAAGTAATGGCTTAACTTAGTGTTATGGCAGGAATTTGGGAATTCATATTTTTATGCGCTTTCAGTGATAGCTATGCACGCGCAAGTAATGATATAATAATGAAAATGGTGTTTGTTTCCGAGAAATTGGTGAATGAATTTACGCTAAAAGGTAATAAAGCTGAGATTAGTTACAGTACCTATCATTTTAGAGGCTGCTATGCTAGTCAAACAATTCAAAGTTACCAAAGGGATGACTGTCAGTTCATCCAAACGGGCTAAACAAGGACAGCGAACAATTTCATAGAGATTTTTACACATAATTTCATAAATAGTCCACCAAAAATAGGATATAACCTAAGCTTTCCATTAATGAAAATTGTTTGATCAGCTGTTTGCTTTTGACAATGGGAACGGTATGGGATGTAGTCCTCTGAATTTGGATGAATGTTTGACTAATTAACTGTTAAAGGTAAACATTGACTTACACTGCATAATATGAAATAGAAGTACATTTAAGTGGGTCACCCTCGTTTAATTTATCCAGCAAAAATGTAAGCTAACGTCAATATGAATTAATCAAGACCTCCAAGGGTCAACATTTGGTTAATCAACTAATTTACGAAATTGTTTGCTGGATAATGCAAGTTTCAAAAACGAGAAAAAAATGACGTTATCCTTAAAAAATGGGCAGGAAAATGAAGGCCAATCAGGTAATCGCTTCAGGTAAAGGTGACACTCGTGCAAACATGGAAACGAATCGAGTACCAGTTTGAAGAATCAGCTCATAAATTACTGACGGGATTAAATTACATGAATAAGATAATTGGCAAAAGTTTTGTTTAATAATGCGTGCGTTCAATTTAATTGACTGTATCTTACACTGCAGAGTAAAATCGATAATTACCTTGAACGTATAATGGATCTATTTATATTGGCAGTCAAGCAATTTCTCAATTAGTTGTTAATCTCAACTGCGTCGAAAAAAGACCTTCATAAATGATCAATCGCTATAAAAGAATAGGTGCAACATGTCCTGCTTTGCTTTGTCTCTTGCGTTTTGCTAAACTCTTTCGTTGTCCAAACAAATCATGCCCTTCAAGCAGAAGACCAAAATTTTGGCAGAGGTGAGTTTTAGGACAACTTTCAAAGTCTTAGATTGAACAAATTTTCATAAATGCATGTACTGACTAGGATGTAGTGACATTTTCAACGGAGGGAGGAGCCTGCGCTTAAAGTTAAAACTTCTTCCGACAATGTGCACTATAAGGACAAGTTATACTTGTATATTTTTGAACCAAATATTTTGGCATAATTTTTCAGTCTGGGTAACTTTTTCTGGTAACATGTGCGTAATTTTCAAACGACATGACATGGGTATCACTTCAGTGATTTTAAAAGTATACGAGTATTTTACATAGCAGAAAAAATAATACTATTCAATTCCTCAGCTGATTATTTTGGAGCATATGTTTTCAAATATTTTCCATCTTCCACCCCTGCTTATACTTAAAATGACCCCTTTCCCCTTAAACGAATTCCTGGCTACGACATCGAAAAAGCAAATACGTTATTTGATAAAGTGGACCAAATACTTCAGAAAATATACGCATACAGGCAGGTCGAACGGCCAAAGCAAAGACCTTTATGACTGCTCATGATTTCCATGCGTAACCTTGCAAGTAAATTCGCAAGAAGTGTACTGTCGTGCAATTACTGAGATATAGTTCTAGCCCCCATTCCTGGTACCACGAATGAACGTTGTTAAGGTCCCATGATAGAACTTTTAAGTCCGCGTCTTCGCTAATTAGGCGAAACATAGGCAACTGCCTCACATCGTGGGAAAATCGAATCAGGATTATATTGCACCGGTGAATATAAAGAAAATCTGCTTTTGTCATGAATTCTCATCATTTATCATACCAAAGTTGGAGAACTGATGATGAGTACATCCTATAATTTCCCCAAAAAAACATTTTTGCCCTTAACGTTCATGCAAAAATACCTTAGCCTAATGGACAACTCTGACGGTGATGGGAATATAAA
The DNA here is from genome assembly GCA_963169105.1 of Ceriagrion tenellum. Taxonomy (NCBI): domain Eukaryota; kingdom Metazoa; phylum Arthropoda; class Insecta; order Odonata; family Coenagrionidae; genus Ceriagrion; species Ceriagrion tenellum. Next base: position 57,005,373 of record OY720641.1, read on the forward strand.
TTTTAACTAGAATCTCATCGATTAGCTCACTCCCAATGTAAAGACAATCCATTATACGAGGGTCTTTAGAAAAGTTCTCGGCCCGCTACGACCGACAAAATCGTCACATAAAACAGCAATGTCATATTAAACGATCGCCGACTAAAGATATGTGAGCTAGCTGACATTGCAAGCATCTCGATGGACCGTACACACTAGATTTTATACGATATTTTGGGAATGAAAAAGCTTTCCCCTCGATGGGTAACGCGTTTTTTAACTGCCGGTCGAAAACGCATTCGAATGAACACTTCTCAAGAGTGTTTAGACTTATTTAAATACCATTTTGCTGTATTTCTTCAACGTTTTGTAAAATTTGGTAAAACATGGATTCACCATTACACGCCAGAGATGAAGCAGCAGTCCAAACAGGCGGGTGGGAGCAGGTGTAAGTACGCCAAAGAAATCGAAAGAGGTTACATCCGCTGCAAAAGCCATGGCAAATGTATTCTGGGCTCCTCGTGGAGAGGTGCTCATAGACTACCTGTAAAAGGCCGGACATCACCGGACAGTTATACGCTTTACTACCTGACCAATTGAAGGGTGCTATTCAGGCCAAATGTCAACATCTGGCCACAAAGAAAGTGCTCTTTCACCACGATGATGCTCACACGCCTATGATTGTTGCTGGAAAAATCCATAAATTACGCTTCGAAGGGCTTCTTCATGCGCCGTGTTCGTCGGATTTCGCTTCCAGTGATTTGCTCCTCTTCCCAAACCTGAAGAAATGGCACACTAGGCGAAGATTAACTTCAAATGATGAGATTAAAGCTGACACCAACGCATATTTGCAGGGTTGGAAAAATCCGATTATATTGAGGGTATTAAAAAGTTGGGAAGTCGTTGGTCTAAATGTATTGACTTGCAAGATAACAGCGTAGAAAAATAGAAACAAAAATTCTCAATAATATTGTGTTTTCTTTGCCAGGTAGAGAGAATTTTTCAAACGACCCTCGTAACATTCCTCGTATACTTTCTAGCTCCAAAGACATGAGAGTGATGTTTGCAAAGACAGTTATTAAGGTAATGCCCTACGCAAGAATTGTAAACCGTCGTCTCTCACGTAAGAATAGAGGAATGAGTCAACTCTCTCTCTCTCTCAACTATTGCCAGGAAATTTTCTTCATGTCAAATATATATGTGCATGGAAAAATTAACGCATTTCTATACACTTCTAATTCTTTTTACATACCTTTAGACGCCATAAGGAAACGGTCGCGGCAAAAATTACGTAGTTATTATCGAGGTCAATCGGAAAGGCGATGTTCTTACCTGTAAAAAGAGAAAAAAATCATTATTCAACAAGAATTGTTAACTTATTTACAAGTGAAAAAGTATATTTTTACTACTAGTTAGTTTAAATTAAGAATTACATACCATAAATGAAAAAACATCACAATATGTGGGTGTCCAACACTTTTATTACAGTCCGAGAACTGAACCCAAGACATTCAAATTTCAGGATAACATCAGAAATTAATATGATTCAACATTTATCAATGAAAACAAGTATTAACCCATACACCGAATAAATTCTTATTGATCCTGTGGTGTTAAATAGGGCTATAATTCGTGAGGAATAGGTACGATGTGGAATGGAAAAAAATGACAATTGCAAAAAGAACGGTGAAGAGAAATGAGCGGTTAAAAGTTAACTGATAAATACGCCAGAAGAGGCGAGAAACAGAGGAATGACACATAATTCTAAAGTCTAAGAGTTCAATTTACTCTTAAGCGTACGGAAGAGCTGTTTAATACTTCTTTGTGTGATACTAAAGTGGAGAAGAAACAACACAATTCCACGGGATTTGAAACGCTTAGAGAAGTAGGCCAGAAACTTGATACCAGACGACAAAAATCCTCTCTAATCTTGGACTTTATTTAATTTGACCAGCGACGGCTAACTTTATCTTCTCTCGTCCAGGGGATTATAAGGACACCGGAGAGGTAGACCATAACGAAACTGCAATCGCGAATACAACTTGAAACTGGAACGATAACAGGTTTGTAAGCACACCGGAACCGGAGTTGTAATAGCGGTGAAATACGATGGGAACTCAGAAGAAAAAAATCCCTGACATATTTTTGTAGAGGGCAACTGTATTAAATTGATTCAAAAAGGAAGAGAAATAAAAACTCTTCAGTCGAATTTGGTCGGTGTCTTTACCAACAAGAAATGAATATCGACTGAAAGCGTGTTGTTATTAATAAATCGTATGGTTTGAGAGGAGGAAATTGGCAGTGAATGAAAGGTTCTTAAAAGCATGTATAGGAGAGGTTTCACGAAGTCACCAGTCATTTAACATGCTCACTGACACACACTCGACGTGTTACATGATTACGTCACGAATTAATTGAGCATGTAGAAAGTACATAAAATTAGTAGAACTTGAAGCTTCATAGCTTGTTAAAGAACCTAATAATTTTTAAAGCTACAAAATGATGACATTATATAATACGAATCCTACAGAAGCTGTAGACAGTAGATTGAATTCTCGGGAAACGACAGCGATTAATGGATACATTTTTGAAAATCTCAGAAAGATTTTAAGCATACCAAACCAACCTACTTACTAAAAAATACATCTTTATGCTTCAGTTATTTGTATGTCGCCTAATAGTAAACTAAAGTCCAACTATTTTAGTTTTCAACTTTGATTTTACATTATCTTCAAAAGACATTCTTTTTCGATTATCCGCACCAAAAGATAAAAGTTAAAATAAAATCATTGACTTTTTATCTCAGACTGACAAGTGTTCGAAGTAATGTTCGAAGGCAGTTAGGTAAAGTAAAGGAAGTAAACTGCGACCAAAATAAAACTACCATTGGGAAAAACCTATGCCATTCATAGCTTGTAAATTAAAACTGTAAATACAGCATATTCGTGCTGAACTTTTTCAAGCTTCAACGCATTACAATTAATTGGATTACTTACATCAATGTTAGAATACAGATTTTTTATAACAGCTAGAAAGTAGTATGATCATATATAATTCATATTTGTTTCAAAGGATCGGTTCAGATATCTAAATACATCAGCCAACACCAATATAAATGAGCTGTTGGTATGTAAACTACGGAGATTTTCTTCATGTTTTCCTGGGTGTAATCACCTGGTGCGCTTAAGGATTGTTCCTTTTTACCGAGCCATGTCCAAGTTTAGAAGCTCTCAAATATGTCCATAGCCTCGGGTACAGAGAACATATCTGGGTGGAGTGATGGAAAGTTATTCTCCCGGCGGAGTCCTCAACCAATATTGGCCGTTCATCGCAAGATACAAACTTTCGGAGCCTAAGGTTTCGCCTATAACTTTTGTCTCAGATATCCCACGTAATCCCACGTGAATCTAGGAAAGTATTACGTTGTTTGGAATAAGATGACTCCAAGAGGATCCTTGTAATAATTTCTTGAATAGATTCTTACGGGCTTAAATTCTTTCTTCCCACCGATGATATACTCCCTACACGCATTTAACGTCACATCAGCTCAAGAAGCATACACACTATCCTAAATCACATGGACGTAGAGGAGACAAAGGTCTCATACTTTACTCAAGTGTGTTATTTTTTGTATTAGCATATTTTATCAAATCTTCCCCTTTTAACGACAAGTTGAAGACAACTAGGAGAAGTAATATCTTATTAATCAGAAAACCACATATTTTTATGTAAAACTACGATTTTTGACTTTTGCTGTGATGAATTGCAATTGTTGATGCCAATTCACTGATCTATAAAATGCATATTTACGTTAAAAATAATAGCAGATTACTTATATAAAACGGCCAAAAGCTACATTTGATCAAGAAATTATTTGAAGCTTATGAATCACATTACTTAGAGAAAGAGAAATTTCTTTCAGTACTCATCCATTATTTCGGTTATACGTCACGGAGTTGTCAGTGAAAAGGGCGGCGGTGGCACGCACCTTCTTATCAATGCGACCACTTTGCATTACTTGACGATGTGGTATTGACAATTTCTAGTACGCCGCGAGCATTTGGGACCCTGATCAAATAGATTCAATAAAAAAGAATAATAAAATACAAAGGAAAGAACCGCGCTTCTTTAAAAACTGCTACGAGCGTACATATAGTGTCTCACAAATTTTAGAGGGTTTAAGGTGGGAGCCCCAAGAGACTGAGGCTACACGCTAGGCATAGGTTGCTTGATAAATTCAGAACTGATATTTTTCAGAGCGACATAGAGAATATTATTATGACTCCTCACTACATCTCTAGGTCTGACAGATGCGATAAAATAAGAGAGATACACTGACGAACAGATAGGTACAAAAACTCGTTCTTTCCGCGAACAATAAGCGACCACAATAAAAATTGAGCTCCCCTAATACACTCTCACATTACACGTCACCATTTCATCTTCGGGGCATTATGTAGATGTAGACGTAGGCAATGAAACTGGGAGGGAATGTAAATTTTTTATAGTGGATACTTGCACGGTATTTATTCCATCAATCTTCTTCCACAGCTCCAAAGCCCGGTGTCGGCCTAGGGTTCCTCAGTTATATGCCTCTATTCGGCTCTCCTTTTCGCCTTCTCTCTCCATCTTCCAATCCCCATTGTCCTCAGATGTCTTCAATATTTTGTAGTCATCTTTTTGCGTGGTCTTTCTCTACTCGTACTCCATTCCATCTTGCTATTAATTAACAATTTGGGCAATTCGTACTCTTCCATCATTTCAACATAACCCAATCATGACATTCGCAACGGTATGGAGAACCTAACTATAACCTTCTCTTCCAATATTTCATTTATTTCACAGTTCATTCTTATTCTGCACATTTCTCCTTCTTTAACTGGGCCATAGATTCTCCTTATTAATATCCTTTCAAATCTTCTTAGTGTTTCTTCATCTTGTTACGATAGGATCCATGTCTCAGCTCCATATCTAACTACTGGTCTTATCAATGTTTCATAAATTTTTCTTTTAGTTTTCCTGACAGAAGCGTTGATTTCAGGAGGGGTTGATTTGCAAAATATTCCTTGTTCACTTGCATTACTATTTGAACAATCCCCTCAGAAATCTTCTTTTCATTATTTAATTCCTTTTTTACTTATTTCCACCTATTTATTATTGCCATTTTTCCATCAATAGCACCAATATATTCTTTAGGTGACATCGATCAATTCCATGATCATACACAAAAACAGCGCGACATAGATGTTTTTTCATTTAAGAGCCCCAATCGTGGTTGCAAAGCACTGGCTCTTTAAAGAACGTCGGACTCGACGACATCGACAAGGACGAATTATTCCCAATCCGTCGCTTGAGACAGATTTCGGTGCGAGTTAAATGAGGGAGAAGAAGAGAAAGAGGAGACGATCGACCCTTAAGGGGACAAAAAGGACGACGGAAAGAACAGACAGGTAGATAAAGAAAAAAAAGATCGGCAGGACAGCGGGTGACGCGAAAAGGACGCAGAGTTTGAAGAATCGTCCCTCAAGTATTGAGGGATTGGGTTGTGACCAGGGATACCAACATGTGAACACTTGATTTCAGGAGCGCAACGTTCCGTGAACTGAATACTCCGTGGTGGTGGATTAGATCACATGTGTAAAATTTAAATCACCGCTTGTAGGGCAGACTCTTTTGCAGACAGACCTTTAAAAATCAAATTAAATAATTTCGGTGTTACCCTGTGGCACTACAAGAAGGAATAACACATAATAACAATAAACAGTCGGTGTCGGGGTTCCACAAAGACATTTCTCTTGAAAATACGCTATAGGCGTCGAGACCGGTAGACAGCATTAACACATAGTGAAACTGTACGTTTTGTTTAGTATGTGTTATACTACTACACTTAAATATGTTTATATGTTTTTAACTGACACAGTCTCGGTGGAACATTAAAATCAGAATGAAAAATCGACCAATTTTGGAGGTTCCCCATTACTGAAGTCCTTCCGGAGAATCCAGGAATATTGGCAAGCCTGGTTGTACCTCCAGAATAGAAGAATCGGAAGTGAAAAGTCACATCTCAAGTAGCAGTGGGAAGACCGGGTCACATGCACGGAAGACGTTCCATCACCGAGGTGAGGCGGGGACAAAGAATTAAGGTAGGGGAAGAGCTGAAGGGTCGGGTAGGGACAGACGGATAAAGAGCGAGGAATATCGAGTAAGAAAGGGAGAGAGAGATCCGCCGTGGAGTAGGGGCATCACGGGTGACTTTAGCGAGAAGAGATGGCAAAAAGAGTGAGGAAGGAGCGGCGTACGAATCGCATCAATCTTACACACACACACAAACTAACATTTCACATGATCACCAGGCTCACCCCTATTCTACACATAACTCCCACGTCACCCTCTATCGCAGACCCCGCTGGCCCATATCGGATTCTCACCGTACGTATGGAGTTAAAGGACGGGGCGCGGAGTTCGACCCAGGGTGGTGTCTGAGTACTGACTTCCCATCCCAAGGGACCGGTTTCCAATTCTGGCTGTGGTTGGGATTTGCATTGAAACTCCGATCCTTACTGAAGTTCTAAGTTGTAAGCCTTTCAAGTTCTATGAATGTCCGTTTACATTCGCTCATAAAATCCTGATAACAGTCGGAGAGGCTGACTGTAACTTGTCCTCCTGGAACGCAAATGCCTCAAAAATTATTTGATTTCTGGGAATGAATATTGGGGAATTAAAACCTCTAAAAGCTATTTGATACCAAGGTCGTTTGATATCAATTGTATTCTTCCTTCGATATAGGTCTTCGTAACCATTTCCACCATATGTTTGCCATTAATTTGCTATTTGAGCATTAAATACCATAACACACCCAAGAAAATTTGAGAATTATCAGCACAAGTTGTCATATCGAATACAAATAAACTACCAAATCAACAAAAACGTCGAACCTATACTATGATTGTGGAAAATAGGGGGAAATAAGCACATTAATACATTAGGGGATTTATGCATGTTTCGAAGACCTATATCGAATGAAGTACACAATCAATATTGAACGACCTTGTTTGATACCCGTAAGAAAAAAATACGCCTGCCAGGAGAAATCATCTAGGTGCATCTAACTTTGGATTTTGCACATCGGCAGAGTAGATTTTCACGCATACAGAGAACACACTGCAGTATCATATCGTCTTTAATGCTCAGGGCAATCTCCCATTTCTTTAGACACCATTCACAATCCAAAATAAACGTCCAATGAAGATAATACTACCAGGAATTAAGTTTATGGTCGCTGGGATAAATGATCGCCAGAGCCCTCGTTATCGTCCAGAAAATGGAATAGATAGTTATATCTCGTTTGGAATGTCCATCCTTATTTAGCCACTATGCGTCGAGAAATTCAAGTGTAGAAATGTCTCCTTGGGATAAGTCTACGAGTAGGCTAGAGTCGTCGTCGGTCTTCCTTCCATTCACCCTTCAATTTGCAAGTAACCATCAGCTGCCGCCTCTAATATCCCACCGGCCAAGAATAATTTTTCTCCCAGATCCGGATTTTCCAATAGCTATATAAATTGGTTATGAAGAAAGGATAATCTTTCCATGGTCTGAGGCTAATCAATGTGGAGGTTGATTTTCACAAATGAAAAAAATGACTTGGTTGTCTTCTCCTGGTTAATTTTCTTGAAAAAAAATGTTTCGACACAGCGGTGTCATCATCAGGTACTGGTTTTAAGAAGTAATTTTTTCATTTATGAACGATAACCTTACAATTAACGCGTCAAAGAGCACCATTATGCCTGATTCTGATATCATAAAAGAATCTTTCAAGGTATGCTCTTAAATTTTAATGTGTTTCTACCTCATGAATCAAATTCAATTACCAGGCACGAGTGACGCAATGTTGCTAGTGAATGCAAGCATGAGTGAACGGTGAAAGCAAAGGGTAGACGGAGAAATTCACGGGTGAACGTGGTGAACAATAATGTTAAGAATAGAGGGATCATGATAATAATATAAGGGATCATAAGAACAGAAGTGCATGTTTAAAACAATGCACAAGGGTATGGATAACTGAATTAACTAGATGAAAAGGCATTTCAAAGAAATCCTTAAGGTAGTTTGAGCGAAGCATCATGTCACATCAAATTCAATAAACTTCATGATGATGATGAATGAAAAAGCATAACACGGCTGCCCACTACCATACTTTTTGAGTTACATAACAAAAAGACCAACCACTTTCCGTGGTAAACGGTATGAGTATGCACTCCATAGAGATTTAATTTATAAACTGAAGAATTTACATGGTGTGGATCTAGTCAAAAATTTAGCTGTGGGTATCTGTCTTAATTTTAGGGTATTTTTATAAATAAGTTATGACAAAATCGCAAAAAATGAGCAACTTAACAATTTAAAACTTGTATTCTCAAGTAGCAATAAAAATATCTAGTCATAAAAAGTGTTTCTGCGCCAATTTTCACTGAATGCCTCTTATAATTGCTTTAATAAAAAAATTAAATTCGGATATGACCTGGTATAATTGCCTATTGTGATGTAGGATAAATCTCGCTCAAACCACTAGAGTCAGTTCTGTATCGTCGAGAAGTATACTTTTCGACTACTCCTACCTCGGAAAGGAACGGCGATAGAAGTACGTATGAATCGATGAAAATTTCCTCACCTCACAGTTCAACCCGAATAACCCGGCTGCTACCGGCAACATCGCACATCCACCCGCTATTACCCTCCTACCTATTCCACTCACAAAGAGTTCAGGGGTCGAAGAGGAAGGGGCATCTCCCCTCCCTCTCCAGGGTCGCAAAGCCGCGGAGTAAGCCATGGAAACGGTTGCCTGGATCTCTTTCGCGCTCTCTGAGGCTCAGGCGAAGAGCCATTTGTCACGAGGTTCATCCCTTCTCCCACAAAACCCTCGACCCTCCTTCCGAACTCCCCCAACCTCTCCACATTCACCTCATTCACTCATTCAGGCCTTCATTCTAGACTCGTCAAAATCACCTCAAGACTTCTCCTCCCTATTCATCCCCCACCCGGTTCCACTACACCCCTCTCATTCTTTCCTAGTTCCCTCTTTTTTTATATTCACCCTCCCTATCACTGCCTTCAACCCCTCAAGCGAAACCCTCGCATCTCCCGTGAAGTCTCTTCCGACAATGCCTCCGTGTGACGATACCGGGAGCGATGAATAACTAAGCGCATCTGTTGCCAAGTCGAAAATAATATGTCCCACGGGGTACGTTTTTTTGTGCTTGATGTTTTTCTTCAACGCTGAGCTAGTAGGTAACGAAGTGAGGAAATCCCGGTTTTTTGCACTCAGGAATTCTAGCATAGATCTCATTATAGATAAGTATTTGATTTAAATACTATGACGGTGTGCCCGTTGAATTTCGATGAGATGAAAAAAATCAGAATAGAACTGAAATAATTGATTCATATATATCTAATACTTTGTTCATTTCTCACATATTTAATAGATAATGATTATATACGGAATCTCAGGTGAAACGATCGAGGATGATTCATCAAAAAACGCTGAAATTTTGCCAAAAAAAGCTGCACACAAATTAATTTTCTGCAAAATCGACTGAAAACACCATCTCGTAATAATAGTAAGAAATTTTATTAAGATTTCTTTCCAAGAGTACTTAACACAATTGAGTGCAACCATTGAGGTAGGTGAGAGGGCATTACGCTATCAAACTGTAGTCTGACGACGACAATAGCTACCATATTGGATGCCCCTGCTCTTTCGTTATTTTCCATTTCAGGGAGCAATATAATGTACGAATTAGCGGATGTTAAGTAAGAATATATTACATCAGTCCGAAATTTAAGGCGAGTAATTCTTGAAACATATATTGGCTGCTCAGTGCTACATGTATATTAGGGTGGTTCGAAAAATGGCTTTTCTCGCAAATCGTTTCCCGAGGGGTGCCAAACCTAATCCTTTGCAATTGACCATAGCTATGCACGGTAAGTAGTTTCACGCAATCGCTTTACTCGCAGTTGATGAATATTTATAAATTGATGAAACTTTGTACTTTATACAGCGGATTGCTGTCGGTATTAAGGTTAGTTTGATGATCGACTGGTGCGTTTCAGTATATGACCATACAAATATGAGCGCGCATTTAATGAATTTAACCATAAACAAAAGTGTCCTTACATTTTCTATTGACATTTTTCCCAATCCATGGATTTTAATGGTCCCAATTTTTAATGGAAGCTGATTTTAAAGAGAACGATCGAGAGGTAGTAGACTGTTTTTTTGAGAAAAAACAAAATGTTGGCAGAGTTTCGAAAACTCATGAAAAATGCTTTTAAATGAGTGAAAATCGACCTTAAATACTCTGAAATAAACATTTTACATCATATATTCCCTAAATATCAACTGAAAAGTGTTAAAGGACCTATTTTCTATTGCTCCTAGTGAGAGTAAAAACTTAAAAAAACATTTCAAGAAATATGGAGGAAAAACCCTTAAAAAATCGATAACTCCTGAAAATGTGCGTAAAAACTCATCTTTTTGTTAGGTTAGAGTGGAAAGCCTCAACCCTGCGGAATAATCTTCTGCGTACTTCTTAGTCATAGCAAAAGATAGCAAAAGAGATAAGCTATTTTTCAAACTACCCTATAATATAGCCCTTTTTTGTTGTTCCGCATATGTTTTGTATGTGTGTTCCCCACGATAAATAAGGAGTTAAGGTAATTCCAAGATATTTTACTGTACCTGAAGATTTTATGTTTATTCCACCCATAGTATAGGTATGGCATTTGTGTGATGACTTTCGCAGAAAGTTAACTTTGGTGCATTTGCTGATATTTAATTCTAATCCCCACTCCTGGCACCACGAATGAACATTATTAAGGTCAGATGACAGATCTTAAAAGTCCGCGTCTTCGCTTATTTCACGGTCAATAACTGTATCTCCTACAAATAATCGTACTTTACTGCTAACTCTAGAACTTAGGTCATTAATATAAATTATGAATAAAAGATGGCCGATCACGCTTCCTTGAGGAACACCGGATGTGACTTTGACCATACCAGAGCTTTCACAGGAAGTAAAATGAGGTGCATTTGCTGATATTTAATTCTAATTCCTACTCCTGGCACCACGAAACATCGTAAAATGGCAAAATTAGATGAAAAAAGAAAGACGGCGGGTAGGCCACGCCTTCGCTACACCTTTAAGCAATGGCCACCATAGCTAGCGCCCTCTCCGTCTACCTCAATATTTTGGATGGTAAATCAAGTGAATGTTTGTTCGCAGGTTTCCGCGGCGTTGATCAGATGATGTCAGCATTTTTCCGGGTTGCGTCCGCGCATGTTGATGGGTATCACAACAGGAACCTTCACCTTAGGACGCCAGCAGGATAGCTGGCGAAACTGTTGTGATACCCAACAACATACGCGGACGCAACCCGGAAAAATGTTGACATCACATCAAAAGGATATTCGTTCGTTTCGTAGTATTTTTCACGCGAGGACGCCGAGTTACCTATCCTTGAGCGTTAGGCAATCGTGACTCGCGGTTGCTCTCTCCACCTTCATAGTTCACGAAAATAGTCCCAAGATTACCAACGTAACCAACTTATTCTCAACGGCCAACAATCCAACCTATCCGCTGCCAACAAAGTCGTCTAACGATCCCTCTGAAGAGTAACTTCCTTCTCTTGTGTCCTCTGTTCCTCCCAACGCAATACCTGCACCTACTTCTCTGGTCAGAAATTTTGTAACAGCACCTCCATGAAATCACTTTACAGTTGAACCTAATGAGGTAACGAAACTTAAGTGCGAAAAGCAACATGTCTTGGGTCTCTGGTTTTTATGGTAGTGGCAAACTGGCTTCCCGTCACATTGGAGTTTGGTTTGACGCAGGCAGTGCCTGTTAAGTAACCAATGGATATTTCTAGAATATGCAGTCTTAAACTTCTAATAGATGGTTGATATCCTTGCCTTGATAACCTCTTATTTGTTCATCCCCGCGTGCAATCCAAAGAAAAGTAAGAAAAGAACAGGGAGAACCAATATGGTTGTCACTTTGGTTTGAGGATACAGTTTGACTACGGTAATGTCCTTTCCATCTATCTGAATGATCTGCATGGAATGTACCGGAAGATTTGTATTGCACTAAACATTTACGGCACAACTGGTATTAGAACGTGACTCCGATTCAATCAAGTACAGCAAAAGCCAGTGAAACGTGCAAAATAAAGGATCAGTCGCACAACTTTTTCGCCAAAACATCGGAATTGGCAGTGAAATCGTACCCTAGCGTAATGATTAATCTACGATGATGACAATGAAAAGAAAATTTCATAATATCATAACATTTGGTTTAATGAAGCCCTCCGATCTTCCCTATTTAATACTTGCTCCTAGAAGAGCTCTCCTACTGCATAATCCTCAATTTTTCCGATGTATTTATTCTTCTTGGGACTTTTCCCTCAATAACTACTACTTTCCACCCAAAAAACTTGATATTTGCTCATCATAGGAATCATATTGATTATGACAGGTATAAATCGCAATTTTTTCAAATCAGGAATAGTGACGAAATTTCGACGTCAAAAGGAGTAATTCACTGTACATGATTGTCTTCAATTACGTCTAAATAATGTACTAAATTACGTATGAAAGATCAATTACAGTAAATTATACCACTTCTGTTATGGTACAAACCAATATATAACGAGTTAATGGCTTTCCACATAAATTTCACAACACCGCCATTTAAATGGAAACATATTTTCAGCATCGATGCGAAGCCTACGAACTCAGCAAAATTATGATAACGAAGCATATGTTTAATCGCCCGTGAGGAAAAGAGCCGACACATTTTGCATAATAACGATATCTAAGGAAGAAATATAGCAAGTTTATGACCAATACAATGTTTTCCACGAATTTAGCACCATGCCAATATTAAGCTTCAATCTCTGCATCGTTAATTTTCCGACTGCCTACCGCAGTGAATAGTTCGGCAAATCGAATGACGAGAATCACATTTCTGCGCCACGCCCGAATCCTTTAGTTTGTCCCGGAATGATGAATGGCACGCAATCCGGTCTGTAACGGAATTTCCTCGAAAATTTCACAATGGGACATTAAACGATTTCCGAAACGAAGAGATAGAGGCGTCTACGGATCAGAATAAAAAAGCCTTAAGGATAGAATAAATTAAGGTTATAGCCCAGCAATGTTCTTGTAGCACATTAAGACAGTATTTATAAAGCAATAGCTATTTATTTTTTTGTAAAAACCTAAATAGTGCTTTCTAGGGATAATTAAGCCAAATAAATTATGTCTTTCAAAAACGACGAACCTGCTTCGAAAATCCATGCTACAGAAAACTACTCGAGTCTACTTCGTAGAGAAAAAAGTTATATTTACTTAAATTTAATCTGATGAGTGCGTAATGGTATTATTTAATGCCATAAAATGATTAAAATAAACCATTATTTACGTACAACCAACGTGAGACGCTACTAATAAATCATTGCAATGAATTTTCCGAATGCGAAATTCATATTTTCCAAAGAATATTTGAATATTTTAGCAAGAGTTCAAGAAAAATATTCCAGGAATTATTTGAACAGTCTCTTTGAGCAGCCAGGATTAGCTCTAGCTGCGAGGATAAACTTATATTACTCGGAAAAAAAATTTGAACGATTGAAAATTCCCAGATTCCCATAATCTTCTAAATGTTCTACAAGCCACTTTGCTTATTGCTCGATTGCTCAGTTGCCTCTCATCACAATCAGTTCATAAGATATTCTGTGGAAATTGACTTGCTACATGCAAATGAAATGTCTACTTTAAACTATTTCATAACTCATAAACTCATCTTTAGGAATTCAGTAGGCCTTTTAAATTTGTATTAGTCATATATTTCTCTTCTCTGGCAAAAGTTGTTCCGGCAACGCGTATTGAACGAGCCAAATTTGCTCCACTATGTGCTGAACGACAAATTACATAAGAAAATAGCATGTTTAACACTAGAATCACAGTCCATCTAAGATAAGCAAAGACAGGGCCGCTGTTGAGCTTGGGGAATAACATAATATTTATAGAAATAATAATAGTATTAAGTCTTTGAATACTATACGTGACGACGAGTCGTTCCGAAATATTATTATGTGTATCAGAACTCGGTTAGCTATTTCACTGGGCTAATAAGAAAGAGGAGATTGGTCAAAAAACCGATTTACAAACCAATAGATTTTTCTCGGGGACGGGGAAGAAAATATATGTATGACTCTGACTCGTGTTTGATCCGAGATCGCATTAATGCTGCCGTAATAACGAAACGGAGAGATCAAAGGAGTAGCGGCCAAAACTAGAATGAAAATAAGATGGGGCGAGCACTCGAGGACTCCACGAATACATCGGGAGTCCACATTGAAAGATTGCTCCACGTGAATTCCTAATCTCCAAATCGCAAGACGGTAACCAGGACACGCTATCACGCATACAGGCGCGGACGGTGAACATGCGAAAAAAGGTTGAGCGGTGAAACGTAGAATACAGAGCAACCTGGGAGGGAAAGAAAATGTGGGCCTCCATACCCCCGGATCCGACTTTTCGGGGCAAGGGTGAAAGAAATATGGAGAGAAGTAGGTCTTGGAGGTAAAAAAAAGAGGTGAGAATCGTCCTTTCGACCGGCATGCTAAAGAAGCACTCGCGGACTGAAAAAAGCCGAGCGCATTGCGCGTCTGTATGAGGAGTTAAAAAATATAATAATGATAATGATAAGAAGAAATAAAAATACACGAATCGGAATGGACCCGCGGGCGGCATAAAGAAATGTCGAATACGTGTAGAAGGATCTTCGGGATCACACCAGAAACGGCCAAAATACCTGCCCCTTCCTCCATTTTCCCTGATAAATCCAACCTCCTCCAACATCCAAGTCTTCCATTTCAAGAGAGAAAAACTCACCCTTTTTGGAAGTCCCTCCTCCTAATCCCGCACACTCGTATCTCCTCCTTCGCACTCATTCCTCCATTTTCTCTTCATCTCCAGTTAAACCTTACCTCCATTATTCCTGTTTAGCTTCCCCTCCTTACCTTCCTCTTCACACCTTTTATTTCGGGCAATATACATTTGTGCAGCAGTATTTTTGGAGTGGCGCATCGATTTACACTTGCCATGAGCAGAAAACTTTTTGGTACCAACCAAAAGTGGCCTCTTCAAAAGGGTAAGAATTTTCACACTGAAATGCTATAAATGTACACAGCAAGGGGTACTTCCCCATGAATACATCCAAATGTATGCTCCTTTCATCATCGTTTTCATGTGATAACAATTGGATGTTTTACAAAAATTTGGTTGTAAGAATACGGATAATCATACGTTACTTTTACTTCTACAAACTTACGGATTGAAAATACTTTTGAAATTTATTTAATAATTACCGAGATATTTAATATTAGACAGAATTTCATATTTTTTCACGTTAAAGCGCAACGAAATCTGATTGGTGTGACGTCATTTTTGCTGAGCGAGAGACGAAAGCCGATAGAGCACGTGAAGAACTGTAGAAGAGACCATATTTTATGGAGATATTTATAGAAAGCAACAAATATGGCGCACAGTGTTTATATTAAAACCACATCAGAAAATTTACCCCAAGTTGATATTCTTATGGTAGCGTTTATTAGAAAAAGGACGACCGAATTAATGCTGTCGAAATTTGTGGAGCAAAAGTCCGTAACATTTAAGTATATAATTTGAGGTGGAGGGCTATGCAAGTTAAGCAGGTTATGTCATTAAATTTTCCTAGTATCATCACTTGTAAGAGCGGTTACATAAATGCACGATGGCCTTGAACGAGGCAGTCTCCGATTAAATACATAATCGTTTTCTAAATATCATAACAAACTGTAATATGTACTCACTGGTGTACGGTCTTACATCAAATTTGCGTAGATTACACTTCCCCGTGTAATGACTGAATACCCCGAAGTCATTGATACTAGTTGAAGAGAGAAAATATTAGATAAACATTGATAAATATTTTCACAAACTGGTTACCAAAATAAGCTGACCTCTTTCCTTACACATAGATATTTACCGGTCTAAAATTAATTGCACCAGTATTCAATAAATGTTTTCAAAGTGTTGAAGAAACTGGAGACCGGTGGAGTGAAGACAAAACTGAGCCATCGGATTGAATGAAGTATATTATTTAATATAATTTTAAGGAAGTAGACATAATTTACATATTGGGCCCTTCCTCATACCAAGAATACAACGGCTATGGGGAGAAGTAACGCACAAGGATAATGGTATAAAAACATAGATTTTGCACATAGGGATAACCTCTTATCACTAAGTTCACTGTAAGATGCAATTCCTGCTAATTCTATCTCCTTCCAGTATACAAACCGCTGAGGCCATTTCTCTTTTAAATTTACAGCAATGAGTAATTAACCACGTGTGTAGACGATTATTACACGTAATGACACTGGAAAATAAAATAACGCACTGAATATAATTGAAAGTTAACAATAAAAAACAGCTTCAGGCAGATTTGAAAAGAAGATCACAAAAATTAATCATGCTAACACATTTGATGCGATTACTGTGCTGTAATACGATTTGCAAGGGTTAGTATGAAATATGACTATTGTGGCTAAACTGAAGCCAGATTCAATTTCATTGAACAATCATAAAAGTGAGCATACGTATTCAAGCAAAGCTAAATAAATATATGAATCCGTTCTTCATAAATATCTTATTAAAACAATTACATAAATACAGAAATAAATTCAACTGATGCAGAATAAATAAATTTGTATATCTAAATTGAATAAATACATAAATAAATAATACCGTTCTTTGTAAGTACAATGCTACTTAGAGCCATTGAAACTATGCTACTTGCTTCTTAGAGTGCTACTTAGAGCCATATTTCTGAAGTTTCACGGACAGTTTACACTAGCAGTCGTATTTTGGACTAGGAGAAAAATTTTCAGCTCGCGATTACTTATCTATCCACTATAATTTTCTCCTCTAATGCTACTTAGAGCATTGTATTTATAAGAAACGGGATTACAAAAAAAATTTTAAACAAATGGATTAATAAGACGCATCCGCATCGCCTTCTAACTCCCTAATGCTATCCTCTTTCTTTCTCTCTGTTCCTTCTTTTGCTCCTCCTTCTACTCTTTCAACATATTCTCCACATCCAAATCCCACAACATATAGGTATAAAAATAAGTCTCCTAAACCTTTTGCCTGCTGCAACATTCATGAGGCAAGAATCGAGATTCCACTCGCCGGCATATACATACATATATATATATATATATAAATCGCATAATTCCACTCCACACTATTCTCACAGTCCAACTCAGCGCCCCTTTCACCTTTACTTTTTTCCCCGTCCCCGCATCCCGTTCGTCCTCTTTCCAGCCACCTCACCCTCTTCTTCATATTGAATAACGCCCTCCTCGCCGATACTCCCAGGGAGATTGATATGGGTTGAGGGTTTCGGCCGGTGGCAATAGATGGAGGTGAATCTCTCTGCAAGGTCCTTTTTTCTTAGAAACAAAAGTGTGTGGGAAATAAAAGTATGTGTGTTGTTCGTACTGATTAAGGGTAGTAGAGCAAAATGAGGCTCAAACCTTGGGCGTTTACTGTCATGTATCATTCTAATCAAACAACAAAGTATAAATGAAAATTGGAGTTAAGGATAGAAAATAACGTTTCGATCCAATGGGGGTAGCTATCGCTCGGCATTCCGTTTAAAAGAAAACAAAGTGTAGAAGGAGACTTGTCCAACTGAAAATGAGAGTTCCGCTTTGGTTTTTTTTTAAGTCACCGATGATGAGTGAACCGAACGAGCTTCGGTACTCATTTAATCGGCAGTGTATCTATCATATATTTTTCCTTCTAGAGATATAGAGCGTGGTTAAATATCCTCCCTGTCAAACGGGAACTCAAGTGATCTGACTTTTATAAACAATCGAATTCTATCGTTTAGCCTCGTAGTCTCAAGGAACTCCGTGCCTAAGTAATGCTTAAATTACCTATTTTTTACTTTTTGGTCGTGTGTAGCAGTTTTAATAACATGTAGAATACTTTTAACATCCTGAGCTACTTTATTTAACACGGATATTTAAATGATTCTACTTCCTCTTGTCAATGCCTATTGGGTTAATCTCCCAAACTCTGGACATTGACTTCACAGGGCGCGTCGCGTAACCACATCTATTCCCTTTTTACCGTAAATTTTTCCTCAGCTACTCAAATTCCACTGATTATTTTCTCGATACTAAACCTATTTTCTTCCAATGAACTCTCTGGATACTTTAACACCTCCTAAGAGATGAGATGAGAAAGATAAGGTAGAAAATACGAATAGGGAAAAAGGCTTGCGTTAAAACAGGCTACAGGAAGGTTATATGGGTGGTGCGATTGATTCTCCGGTTTCGGGGCTCTCTTAAGTGTTACACTGGCAGAGGGGCGTGGATGAGTCTGGAGAAGGTCAGGACACCAGGTGTGTTAAAAGAGGGGCGGATCTGAACGGAGTGAGGCGATAATCGATGACTTCGAATAGGAAGGAGATAGGTACATAAATAAAAAGCAGAATGAAAATTAGCCCAACCCAAGTACAGCGTGAAAAACTCCTAAGAAATAAGAAGTAGAATTAATCAGGGATAGACATCCTTCAGTAAGGTTAAGGAACTGCTAACAAAAATTATTAAAAGAATTTTTAAGAATAATATTTTCAAAATTTTCTTTTGGAGAGCAATGCTTTTTGGGACAGAAAGACGAACAGAAGAAGAATATGAAGAGGTACCTAGAGGGATTTAAAATTTGGCTATTCCGAAGAATTGAAAGCATCAAATGAAAGGATAACGTGAGAAATGAGAAAATGTCAGAAAGAAAAAATGAGAAAAAAACAATATGAGGACAGTAAGAAAGAGGAAAGTTAACTGGATGGGACACATTCTGCATAGTGACTACTTATGTAAAGAATATTAAAAGGAAAGAGTGAGGAAAAGATATGGAAAGGATGAGGAAGGCCGAACATGCTGGTGGACATAATGTTGGGTCAGACTTATGAAGGGCTGGGGGAGGCAGCACAGGAAATAGAGAGAACAAAACGAAAAGAGCAGTGTTAGATGAGACCAGCATGTAGATAAAACCACCAAAGAAGAGTAATTACAGTAAGAAATATGCTCTAGAAAGTGGCAGAAGTTATATAAATTTAAATCGTGAAATAATAAAATTATCAGTGAAGAAAACCAAAAATACTATTTAAAATATTTGAAGTTGCCCTTAGAATTCATGCAGATTTTTATATCCATAGGCGGCTGCCTTCAAGACTAAAAAATCCTCATATCAGACTTCTTTGGCCAGAACTAATATTTTAAACATTAAAAATGTAAGCTGCTGGACTTTGTTTCAAGGAGTCGTGCAATTTATGGATATATGTACTTCAGCATGCAGGCACTTTTGTCATTTCTCAGTTCTCGGAAGAGAATACGGTCACGGGGCTTTATTGTCGGCCATTTGCTACTCATGCTACTAATTTCGGCCATCTGCAAAACATATCGGCGATTCGAACGCATGTTTCCAACGTTTGAAATGTAGTAATAGATAAAATAAGAGGATGAATAAAGCAAAACACGCAATAAGAAAACTGAATGGTAAAAAGATAGAGAAAGGAAGACCAAGTACTAAAGATATCACACAATTATTCAAAGAAAACAGCTCTGATTGGGATATGACCCAAAGACTAAGGTTGGACTTAGCTGGAAAGGAGACTGGAGCCCAGCGGAAAGGATTTTTTTAAGGAGAAACTGCAGAATTTTGAGGCTAGAAAAGATTAGCAATGAAAACATTAGGACAAGGATGAATATTGAAACTAAGTCACCATAGAAATCAAGTAAACAGTTGAGATGGTATGGTCACGAAAAAAAGTGGAGGATTAATGATGGACTAAAAAGAAAAAAAATTGGCTACCGCCAGGTAGGACAAGAGGACCACCACCAAAAGACCGGATGAAGCAGGTGATGCAAGATATGGAAAGGAGACAGTTGGAAGCCCAAGAATTGAAAGATGGAAAGGCTTAGAGCAGAAGAAACGAGAGACGTCCATGAAGCAGCTGAAAACTCGCTATGTTTATATACTATTTAAAAAGTGCTTGCAATTGGCAAGCGGAAGGGGGGTTGAATGTAAGATAGTACATTCTAAAATATTAAAATTGAAGGTAAAAAAACAGTTATAATCAATGAAAACTGCGAAAATATTTGTGCGAAAAAGGCTTGAGTAAAAAGTTATGTTATCCAAACTTGATTTCCTCGGTCCGTGATGGATGTATAACCATTTTTAGGTTTAAGGTGCTCGTGATACTTATCCTCCAATGAAAAAGCCACTAGTTACCAGCGAGTAATTATGTTCGTGACCAAATGCAATAGCGATTGGGTTGTTAAACAAAATAAAAACCAAAACTACTGCAAGTAATTTCAATGTATCTACACCCCAGTTATTATGATTCACTTTAAATAGAACCATACATTGTACAGCTAAAGTAAAAATGTGATGCATGGTGTCATAGTTGGAGATTAACATCTTACCTGAAGTAGCCGATTTGAGGGTGGACAGTTTAGTCTTCCCTCAAATGGACTACTTCATAAAATACGTCAGCAAAAGCTTCAATTGGTTTCCACTGCCAATATTATGTGGACAACGTAGCCCAAAAATAATATAAATAAATAAAATGTTAAATCTATTACATGTATACGCAAAATGAAACGTCAAAACTTTAAATTTACTAGGATGAACTACAGTTTTAATACTACATAAATTCGAATCCTCAAGAATTCATGGAATCGAAATATGAAAGGCACGCATAAATTGCATTCGGTTAGGATATGGTATATCCCTGAAAAGATTCATTCCTTTCAATTTAACGGGCTGTATCTCGCATTTACAATAAATGACATAATGCGAATGCAATATGCATTGAAAGCTTTTCAAGGTTTCTTCAATAGTCAAGCAGATAGAACAATGGTTGCTATCAACTTGAATTACTTGATCCATGAGAGATGGATTAGTGCTACCTTTCCTACACCTGAGACCAAAGAATGTATTCTCGTAGTCCTCAAAGGAATACGCTCGCACATCCCGATATATATTAACACAACGTTTGAATTCTCTTCTCAACAATGGAAAGGGACCGCATTGGACTGTTAAAGGTTAAAGGGTGAGTTCTGGGAGGAAACGTGGGCGACCTCATGTTCATCCTCCCTTCTCTCTCAGTTTCGGATGTCATGGACAGAATGTGCTTTCAGATCTTTTCAATTATTTTTTTCCTCCATAAAATGTTGCGAAAATGAGAAGGGACCTCCAAGAATGGAAACGAATTTAATTTGTCGATAACCAGTGCTCGCCTGATGACATTTCTACTTATCCTACCGCTGCTTCCTTTTTTTAGAAAAAAATTGACGATAAAACTAAAGTACATTAAAAGGCTTCAAAGCTCTTAAAAAATCAAAAATCTTAAATAAGACAGGAGCCAAATTAAATGTCAGGATTGTGACAACGAAAAGGGCGAATCCGGACCGAAGAGTAGAGGTGACAATTTCAATTTGAATTAGTTTCAGCGAGAAATATTGAAAAAAATACGACGCCTTCTATACAACAGGGAAGGCGGCTACTATAAAATAAAATATTTACATTATCAAGATTCTTCTTGTAAAATGCTTGAAATGGCACAATTGACGACAGAAATAATACTATTGTACTTCATTATGAGACGTTTTCAAGTTCAGTCAAGTCAAGTCAACAAATTAAAATAACTTAAAAGCAGTTTAAATCATTTCGACACTTATCAGTTGAGTAGTTGTACTGCTGTATACTGGAAAGATTCCTGATCGTTTATTTATATTTATTTGAAGACGTTAAATACAACCTCTAGTGGTATGAATGGTGAACCTATTTGTTGAACGTTTACGCTACGAGTAACAAGAAAGAGAAAATACGATGTTTTTGAATGTTACGACGCGACGCCGTAGTTTACAATTAAATATTTAACAACATGGCAGCTGAACTATAGAGTTTTTTGCTGGTGTTATGAAAAACATTTAAATGATTGAAATAAAAATGATGGAACCAGCATTCAAAATTACTGAAACGCGTACAGCAAGGTTAGGAACTGGCCTTGATGAACGTTCATGCCGAAAAACATGAGAAATTTTCACTATTTTTTGCCTCACTTGCTCAAACGAAATGTAAGAAAAAATTACCAATTCGGGGATAACAAAAAGATTTTAGGAGAAAATTCGGCCCAAGAAAGTAAATTTTAAAATATAAAAGATTGAATTATCTGAACGTACATTCTTGACTTTTAAGTATAACCTTAAAAATTAATGAAAATACTAATATGGAGGAACTACTGTTACAAATGTAATCATTAGTGAATAATAGACTTTAAAATCTTATTTGACTGGAAAATTATTCGAATATGTTGCTACAAAGATAACCACTATTTCTTACTTATTATTAATGACATTCTGCGAGAGTATATAATAATCAAATCAAATACATACCTATGAAAAGAAAGAAAGAATATCAATTGCTTCGTCAATTAACTCCAAATGAGAATGTGTACGAGGTTTCTGCAAAGGTTTTTTTTACCAGTGTCAATAATTAGTTTCTTCAAATCAATTTCCTCCTCGCTTCGTTATTAGGCACCGAAACATGAGTCCAAATTTGTCACGGTAATTGGTGCAAGGAAAGAAAAACACGCGAAATTGAAAAACATATGGAGATAACACGAGTTTGAAGCTCTTTCTAAGCGAAGAAGAATCTTTCTCATCCATTCTCTATTGTCTTCAGTGTATTTTATCGATAATAAAATTGACCAAATTTATTTATTTACTTCTACAGGTGATACATTCAAATCAATCGGAGAAAATACATTTCATTTAAACAATAGTTTCAAAAATGACACGCCATATCAATGTTTTCATGATTTAATTTCTTTCACTACCTCCATTCAACATTCACGCTACAATATCTAAATACCGTTCACTAGAAAAAATTTGAATGCTCAGAAGTTTAACTTTTACAATATTCGAATCCTTTGATTGTTATATTTTAAATAATGGGAAATTGTTTCAAATTAAAGTAAACTAAACTCTATGCATAGAAAAGGAAATCCTAGGATTGTAAAAATCTTAAATTTACAGGTGGGTCATTTTATAACTTTTCCGATTCAAATCGAAATATTGATACGATTTTTGATTGGATAGGGACAGATATTT
Organism: Ceriagrion tenellum; assembly: GCA_963169105.1. NCBI lineage: Eukaryota > Metazoa > Arthropoda > Insecta > Odonata > Coenagrionidae > Ceriagrion > Ceriagrion tenellum. The sequence continues at coordinate 57,028,644 of OY720641.1, forward strand.
CAAAATTCGACGTTACATTTCACTAGAACGTCGCACGAGCATTTTTCTTCGTTGAGACGCATAATACATGTTATGATATGGAAGCCATTGAAACGTGGTTACATAACAATTCTCCCAAGAATATATATTCAAAAATAGCTGCAAAACAAGAAATATTACTCAAATGACAAATAGTTCTTAGGACATTGGAAAACAAACATTAAATTTACATTTCTTGAAAATTTCTCTCAATGAGACAACATTGTATAATAAAAATCTTGTCCAATACTCAGCAACAAAGAAGATAAGACATTAGTTAACACTTACTACCCACTTTATCGACCCCAAGTTGCTTCTTACAACTCCAACCAATATTTATGGAAAATGTTCATATTCTTAGGTATATATTTATTTTATATACTCAATTACTTTAAATGGACTTCTGTATACATATACTAATACACTTAATATAACTAATATTTATGGTATAACTCATAGTGTTTGTTATATACTTCATCTCATTACTCTGACCATAACGAAAAAAAATTTGCACTTACGGCAAATGGTACCTAGATGAAATAGGTTCACAGGGAAGGGCTAGTTTTCTTTCTCATAATCATCCTTTATAACTTACCAAATATGCATTTACAAATTAACTTAGCATCTGAATATTAACTTTCGTCAGCCGAGAAATTTGATAGACATAATTTCCACGAATTGCTGGTATTATCTACTAAATTCATGAAAAATATAAAAATACATAAAAAAGATTCACAAAAAAATACGCGAGAAATGAGTTACTCAGCAAATTTTGCCATAATACGAGGTGAAAATTTAGATAGTACATTTGATATTACCATCATGATGCATGAAATATTGTTGGGATGGAAGTGATTTGCCATAGGATATTTCTACCAAATGTACATTTTGCATATAAAAAATCATAAACTCCACGTGTACTTCGCAACATAAACTAGAAAACTTTAAATTCTGTAGTCATTGCTCCAGTCTCTAGATTACATCTTCGTTCGCCGCACCAGATGAGTATAATTTAATTAATGCTTGCTACTACTAAGCGGTTGAGTTAGGTGGCTTATAAGTGGATGGCATTAATTAAAAATTTACGGGCTTCCTCATCACGCCAGAGATTCTAAAAATAATCTAGCTGCATCTATTTCCTACTACCATGATATTTTGATAATGCTTAATGGGCAGTTTATATTAACCTTTCAAATTTATTATTTATCTTATCTCTATTCATTAATTTTATTGCAAAAATTTTAGATATTTTATGTTAATTTAATTTTTGGTTGTTTGAATATGTTTTTTACACTGCTACTGTTCAGTAACAACCTTAATGGTAGGTAAATTTTCGATTCCATAACTTTGGTACTTACATTTCTATCATTATCTGGCTGTATGCCTCTTTGTTTTGTGTAACAAAGCCCTGAGGATGTCAAGATATTTGGCAAAATGTTGGCTAAGAGTTGAATATATTAATGACCAAATATTCAAGAATCTAATTATTATATATTATTAACTTTTACGGTAAAGACCGATCGACCAGACCTAAAATTTTAATTTGAAGGAATATCCCCTCAGCGAACTGCATTTAATTTCAGGATAACTTTTTTTAGAAAATAGTCCAAAGGAAGCATAAAAAGTCAGGGAAGGGACACACTATTATCCACGGATGGATATTATCAATGCATGTGGCGGCGTTCGTCCTTTATTGTTCGGTGAAAGATTTTAAAACACGACGCGAAAAAAATCAAAACGCGAGGTAATGAGAAAAGCAAGGGGAGGAACGTAAAAAAAAAGAATCCGCAGTTATATGCGGAACCATTGCACTCATCCAACAAATTACCGATGAAACGTGAGCGGGCTCAACAATTGATCCCAAAGGATCTCAAAAGGATAGGGGTATTACTTCCCCAAACCCGCACGTAATAGCACCTGAAAAGTACGGGCAAATGCCTTTTTTGCGCTTCTTGCAGCCCATATCCACGGCCTATTCTATCTTGCCATCTTATCTTTTCCAGCGTCCCCACTCCAAGATGCCCCATCTCCTCTCATTCTCTCTCCCTATCTGAATCGGGGATAAGTTCCGAGAGCCTTCCTCCGTACCCCGGAAAAGGCCATTCTTCGAGGTGTGGAAGACGTGAGATCACTGAGAGAAGGGATGATGCTGTCGAAGCTTTTTCTCAGGTAGTTGATCTTCTTAAAGAAAAAATAGGGTTTTGGTTTGTGAAGAGGATGCTTTCATCTCCAGTCTTGCTTTCGCAATAGAGAAGGTAGGGAAGGTTGAAACGCGGCACACGGGGGAAATGGAAGAAGATATATTCAACGGATGGGATATGAAAAGGGCACCGAGGTATAACGCGGGTTCTCGAAGGTTTATTTTTTTACTTCGAAAAATCACTTTCGTCTTGATTTGGGCATCAGACCACGGTTAGGTATCAATGGGTATGTCCATTAAAGACATCTTTTTGAGGATCCATTAGCCAAACGACATGCAATGGGTATCCTCCATTACTCTTCCAAGTTCACTCCGAAGAAATGTAAGAGGAAATGAATGACGAAGAGGAGCTGATAGCATCAGTTACACACACGCAAGAGTGCAAGCGCGAATCGGTCAGAGACAAAGCCAAGGCACTGCATTTTATGTTACGGCCGTTTAAAATGCATCTATATACTACCTTGCAAGCCGTCCCATGGGTGTGTGGCAGGGGGTGTTAGGACACCAGCCGTGTAAAGATATAAGGGACATGGTTTTGGGGGGTGAAATGGTAAAGTGTATAATGGGAGTGTAGTGAGTAGAGCTCATCCTTTATTATGGACACTTATTGTGCGCGGAAAGAACGGATTTTTGTATGCAATTGTTCGGTAAAATATCCCTCTTATATTATCGCTTCTGTCGCACCTAGAGATGTAGTGTGGCGTCCAAATTATATTCTCTGTGCCTCTCTGGAACACCCAATTCTGAATTTCTCAAGCAAACTAAGCCTAGCGTGTTGTCTCCGGGTCTCATCTGACCCTACTAAAAGCTGTGAAACACTATATGTGCGCTTGTAGCAGTTTTTAAGGGCTCAGCTTTCTACTGTATTTTATTTTTCTTTTGGTTGAATCTCTCTATCCAGGGTCACAAATGCTTCTTCGAGGTGTAGCCTAACCATAGCATCTCTCTTTTAATTTGTTATCCTAGTAGCTTCCTATTATACGGTTAACAACACTTAGTTTCTTTATTTTGTTCCGCATATGTTTCGAATATGTGTCCACACGACATATTAGAAGTTAAGAAAATTCCAAGATATTTAACTGAAGATTTAATGTTTACTCCAGTCAAGGTGTAGGTTTTACCGAGTGAAAAATATCATATCTAAGGAAATAAAAGTGGAACAGCGAGAAAAAAATACTAAATCTGTCAGAAATGCAAAACCAAATCGTCGTTAAACACTCTCCATATCGATCCATAAGTTTAATATACCTCTGAATACAATGCAATCTGAGGGGCTCCGCCGAAAAAAAAAGCACTTTCATTTCTGCATCAAGCATAACGACGCTCGCCACCATACTGTTTCATGCCAAGGATTTCCACGTTCCTCTATTACGATAGTGTGTTCATTTTGCGATAACATTTTTTTCGAACGCACACACGCATATACGCAAAAGTGTAAATTTATATCAAAATGCAAGCCTCGCAGTGAATTAAAAAAATTGTGACACGGCCTTGTCCTCAAACCGAAGCTTATGTTTTCAATATACTCGCTGGAGAAATAAAGCGTTAAGAAACCGATGAGTCAGTGTTAAACGGCCATCGATAGCACGGGGATACTTTGAAGCATGACCGTGAGCTCACCAGTGGATATGTGCCAAATGCTAGTGGGGGTGGCAGTGGGAAGTTGAAATTCATAGGCTAGAACTAGAGCGGGTCGTAAAATTCATATATGAAGATATGGATGATAATGGATTTAGCAGTAGGCAATGATAGGTAGACCCCCAGAAAGGAGGACGAAAATAAGCTGAAGGCATTTGAGATGTGGGTGTGGAGAAGGATGAGAAAGGCGAGGTGGACCGAGAGGAAGACTAGCGAGGAAGTGCTTGAGATGGTGGGCGAGGAAAGGAAACTTCTGGGTCAAGTGGGGAAGAGGAAGAAATGGAATAGGAATAAAAATGGACAGGATGAAGAATGGTAGATTGTATAATGAGGCGAAAAAGGATATGACAGAGGTAGATAGGCCCCTGAAAGTGTAGAAATCGGGAGGAGATTCTCTGACATCCAAAAAAACCTATCTTAACCACTATAACACTTTTCAAAAAGTGCATATAATTGTGATTTTCTGCATTAAAGTCCGTCCAAATACCGTGGTCGAAATATAGGAAATGATGAATAGGAATGATTATGAAAGGAAATTTGGGATCGGAAAAGTAGGTAGCTGGAAGAAATAGAATAGGAATAAAATTGGACAAGATGAAGAATAGTAGATCGTATAATGTGGCGAAAAAGGATATACTAGAGTGAGATAGTCCCCTTAAAGTGGATAAAACCGGGAGGAGGTCTTTGATACTCAACAAAACCTACCTCAACCGATAAAACACTAAAAAATGATAGGTAAGAGCACCAGTGGGGATGTGTTTGAAACCACTACGAATAATTCCAATGACGTAACTAAGGAGTCACGTGGTGAAATTATAAAGTGCTCGCGATTTTGGTATATTCGAACCACTCATGAAAAATCTCATGCAGTCTTCCTTATCGAGTTTTTCTTACAAAAATATAGCTGATATAGCCAAATACTGCGATTAAAGACACCATTAACAATATATCTGATACATAATTTCTTCATTCTTGTGGGTAAAACTCACCAAAATCTCCACCGTTCGTTGCCGTACCTTTCGACACCTTGGTAACGTACTCGGAATCATTTCGAGCGATTTTGAACACAGCCCCTAAGGCAATGTTGAAGAGAAAAGGCGACTGAGATAATTTTTTACACTGTCGGTAGGTGGATAGAAAGGTAAGGAAATTTTGGGAAACGGAGGGAGGTTGGTGAGAAAAGGTGTAGGTGATACCGACCGTTCGGCTTATAAAAAGCGAAAGGCACCGCAAGTTCCAAGGTTTAGAATAGAATAATTTATTACTGACAGTTTTAGAGCAATATTGTGTGCAAATATTAATGAGCCATAGGCAGTCTCATAGGTCACAGGCCTGTGTGGAGACCAATTCCTTCCATAAATGTAATTCATAGCTGCCATTATACAAAAATACTTTCAAAAGCATACATAATAACTAAAAAAGACGATTTCATTTTAGCCCAATGGTGAACAAGAAACCAAAGACGATAATAATTATTCAACTAGCTTACATTCGTACAAAACACAAATTGTTACACGTTTTATCATACGATACATTTACATACATAACAGATCTGGCATAACACATCAATATTGTTAAGTGCCAATATCCATTCCTTAGAAAATATAAAAAAATTTCTCCCTGCTTTTAAAACTTTCAATATATTCAGGTGAGGCGTCAAATACTTTAGGGCCGAAATAAAAAAAGAATCTCTTAAAGAACGCAAGATTTGGTTATGGAAGTCGTGTATTTAGCTTCCTTGGTAAATTATACGTATGGTCGCTTCCAGAAACCGAAGGCAATTTGCCACTCTTCAAGTAAAATAATTTCAGAACCTAAAAATAAACGATACAAGTATTTAACGTCCCATTCGATAATTGGAGCACAAGAGGAGCGGACACCACAAGGCTTCTCCTTCCTAGAGATCGGAGTTACTCTGAAATATCTTCGCAACGGTCGAGATTCAAATTCGGGCACACGAAAGTAGTAGGTGAAGGCCGGAAAGGTCATACAGACAGAGATAGCCATGGCAGCGTTCGGAAAAATGAGGGAACAGATTCTTCAATTTTCCATTCATCATATTGGTGATGATTCATAGCCCTTAGTGAGAGAGGTCACTTATTTAGGTGGAGCAGGCATCGATTTTTATTGGATCCAGCCTTTATCTCAAGAGCCACTCCAACGTTCTCGGCTACCACCAGCTAGATGGACCACCTCATATAGTTCGAAAATCTGAGGATTCCTTGAGAGTGGCCCGAGTGAATGCACGCGCAGGAGAAGAATGAGGGCAGACGAACAAGTAATATTGATTTCTATAAGCGATCGAGGGTGATGTATGTGTTGCAAACGGTCAGCGATGGAGAGAAACGCAAGCAAAAATTTTCTTGCTTCGAAGCACGAAAGTGGGATACGCGTAGATCGATGGAGGTAGTTGAAGCACTCAAGAATCCTGAGGGCCGTGACAAATGTATCTCTTCACATTTGTAGGGAGTATATCCCGACTAAAATAGATGCGTGCTAGAGACGGACTTAGTTGTTGTTAGATTTGACAGATTCCTATCGAATTGAAAGTAGTTTGAGGGAAATATCATTTCTTCTGGAAATCAATGAATTTTGTAAAATTGTAAAGAAATTCATCTCACTCTCCTAAAGACACCCCAATATCATCCCCTTTACGAACTACTTTTCCAGATTTCAGACGAAGGATACCTGCACTTTCACATGGGAAATGCTAATTGTATGCACTCCCGAGAGACCTTATTTAAATAATGAGGAATATCTAACACATAGATATCGTCAAAAAATTTACTGTGTAGTTTGTGTACTTCCTCAACTATTTCTAAAGATAAATCGTATTGTCGCCGCTTAAATTTTTATTTAGATCAAACCTTCCATTGTGAAGGAGTTTTTAACAAACCGTGAAATAATGGAGTCAAGTTAAAGATTTTTAAAGATATTTTTAAATTTAAATTTTAAAAATTTCAGTCATATTAAAGTATATTGTTGCACCATTAATACTGCAATATTCAATTAAAGCTTGCTACATCTGCTTCAGTAAAAATGTATAGTTCGAATATGGTCTCCATTATGACTAGGGAACTATTAAACTCAAACTATTAAATACATCAGGATGCAATCCTATTCCTGAATGCAGAGAGTTCTTTCCGTCCGATTGTGACCGTGCGTTAATCAATATTTTACCGAGTCAAAGAAGAAAGGTGTGCAGTTACATTAAAAACGAGATTTGGAAGCAAAGAGGTTGGGAAATTCATGTTTTTGAGGGTAAAAATACGGCAACCTGTCCGTAATATTTATCTTTAACTAGTTGTGTTGAATACGAAGGGCAAACCATGGAAAAGATTTGTTCAGTGTCAAAAAGTCGTGGGCAGGAGAAGTCTTCATTGATTTACTGAACGGCAATGTAATGTGGGAGACTACTTTCTTTCAACGTTAGTATCCTCCGATATCACTGCAATGCAGAAGCTATTTGTTTTACAAATTCTTAGGGTTCAGACCAATCTTAAGTAGTTCAAATTCTTAAAAAATGTATTTGCCTGAATAAGGGAGAGTAGACATTTTCATTGAATTATCACGCTTTATATTCAATAGCTGTCATTTGCTGGTAACAAGAAAAAGGTTATTCGTTAAATTTAATATTTGTGATTCCTCGAGAGTTGTATTTTTTTAGTTGACTCCTGAGTTGATGTACTTTTCATCACCAGTTGTCGCGGGAGAGGTATTTATTTTGGAAAGCGATAATGCTATTCTACCATTTACTACCATGATTTGTTAACTTAAATTTCTAAGGGAAATGGAGTGGTATACTTTGATTTTTCATATTAAATAGGCAACTCTCTTCTCTTCAAGTAGCCCGACTGTGATTAAATCAATTGCTTTATAAGTTACATTACGGTGGAACTATGAAAGAATGAAAAATGAAAATTTGTACTGCTTTAAGCAGAAACTTAAAAAATATTTCTGAACTGTTATTGCTTGGAAGCAATTCATTCATTTGAGTGTTCTACCAGCTGATTTTGGCATATCATTCTCCTTTCCCTCCTATGCATGATCCGCCAATAAATACCACTTAAATTCCTCACATCATCCCGGGTGGCGGCAGGGTTAAATTCCTTGCCTGCTAACCGAAGTTCGCGGGTTCGAGTCCTGCCTGGGTGAATTTTTCTCCATCTAGGATATGGTTGTTTGTGTGACGTAAAATGAGTTATATGTAAGAGAGGGCTTGACAGTCTAAATATCGCTAATAGTCCTAATTAGGACGACATTATTACTACTATTATGGTCTTTGTCTTCTTACTTAGTCTAGAATTCCAATCTTCTTCCTTCTTCTTCCACGCGTCTAGTGTTCTCCACTCTATTACTCGATTCAGCATCCCTTTTTTTTCAAAACGACCTCCATCCATCTCTTCTGCCTTCTCTGAACATCAACCACCATCCTTCTCTCCTCTACAGCCATATTCAATACCTCTTCGTTCCCCCTTCCCGCCACTCAGCTCACCGTCTCTACCCTACTCCACACTGATATTTCAAAATTCTCAAATATACTGTGCGTATTCCTTACTTCGTAATGAACAAGTCTCCAAACCAAACGGCAATACGCCCCATATCAGAGTTTCCCAGCTCTTTAGGTTTCTCTCAATAATCCCCGGGATTGTGAAAATGCTTCTTTAGCCACGGCATTTCCACTTTTTTTCCCCACCACTAAACCCATTCTTCTCCAAAATACTGCCTAGATAGGTCAACTGCTCGACTTGCTCTGTTTATAGCTCTCCTACTCTTATATTCAGAACTTCTTTCAGACCATCTTAACGCCTTCTTGCTAATGGATAATATCATTACTTTTATTTATTTAGCCTTCACTACCCTGAACACAGCACAATGGGCCAATTTACGTCGGGTGAATAACAGTAACAACGGACGAGACACAAACACCCATCTCCTGGGCACTTAATATTCTACCCAGGCGGGACTCGAACCCGCGACCCTCGGGTTAGCAGGTAGGGACTTTGCCCCACCGCCACCACTTAAGTGTTATAATGGTTTATCTTCATCCCATACCTATGAAACTGCATTTTAAACGCATTCATCATTGACTATTGTCCCTTTGGTGGCAATTTACCAGTATAAACATGATACGTTTGGGATATCCTCAATCTCCGAAGTGAAAAGAAAATATTTTTTGAACTTGTGGGGTAGAGTCGAACTCCATAGTCAGTGGATGATAATGTTCCATCGGATATATACCAACGTCCGAGCAAAAGGGTTCAAGGCATATATAAAATCCTACAAAAACCTAAATCAACGAATAGTACTATTAGAGATAATAGTCAGAGCATTCACAGGTGCGTCAGTGCAGTTTGAACACAAATTTACATCCCTTAAATAGCATGGGGGCTCAACATTAAACAGCGGCATGGGAAGGACACACTACAGATAAGTCTTCGGTCAAAGCCACCTGATTGCTCCAAGCTTGTATAAGGAGGCAATGCACCCACCAAGCTCTGAACCGCCCGAAGGATTACTCGGCTACCGCGCCGACTAGAGATGGGCTTCCTGCGAATAGGTAGGGACTAGGACAGTATGATTAAACGATACCATTAATGCTACACGCGATATTCATGGGAATCGCATTCAAGATAACGAGACTCATTATTTCTTCTGACGTCACACTGCACATTCATAAAATGCGTGACATAATTAGTCGTAGAAAATGAGCATATTATATATGTATCAATAGTATTTTTTTATATCTGCGACACGAAAGCGAAACAAAGTGCAGTATTAAATGGACATGAACACGATATGCTCAAAATCCTCCGATTACTTTTCACTGCTACACCACTAAGATCAAAATCGCTCAGTGAACTGGAAATGGCAAATTAGAGGACCACACCAGTAAAAATAAAAAAAATTCATCATAATGTGCCTAACCTGAAACGGTATTTTAACTTGATACGCAACAGCGTTTGCTGAGAAATATCGTATATTAATTGGGGTTCATTACGATACCTTGGTTCTCGGGTCTTTATTGGCACATTATTATTATTTACAACATTATCGATAGTCTATCATCTTAATATTGGATCACTACACCCCCAACTCATTATCTACAGTACAAACCGCTTGATTCTGATATCATTCCTTACATTATCACCCCTCATAGCACTCGTTAAGCATTTCATCCATGGCCTTCCTCAGTCATTATTCTAATTAGCTTTTCCTTCTGAGTATGTTTAGCAGAGCCTCATAAGATTGAGCATCTCCCCTAAGTAATTTCATCTTTTGGATTGATGTTTGCCTTAATCATTTTTTACTCTCGGTACAGCTTTCTCAACCACTATCCCTCTGAAAATTAAATCTTCAACACTCAACTTTCACACCACACCTTCAACTCTTCTTGCCTTTCCGGAAGTGTCGCTGTTTTCATCCAAGTTTCACGACTATAAATGGTACGACGCATTAATCCTTTGATGAAGTGCTATTTATGTTTTTATCCGCTTGAAATATTTGAGATTCTTCCAACAATATGCTTTAATATTTGTATTTATCTTAATTTGTCGTTTTCTGCCGCTCTTCACGTCACTTTACTCACTTCATATCATTATCCTTTTCATTCCAACTCAGCTTTGACCTTCCTTCAGCTTGCCTGATAAATTATATTGTTGGACTTCCTCAGTAGTTCTTTCCATTTTCATCTTCTAATTGTAGGTTATGCCAGTTTATATGTAGTTTATAGTCCAGAAAAATGTTTAAATGTTTGTCTTCTTTTCCCCAGAGTTTTCGTTATACTTCTTTCAACTTTAACTCTTTTAAGGACTTCTTTGATGGTCTTTCTCTCCGTCCGTTTTATGTACCATTATCATTCTTCCACACCACATCCTCATTGCTTACAGCCCCTCATTCTCAGCAGCGTACATGTTCGTACATAGGTTCATACATACCATTGTTGCTCTTTTACTAGTACAAGATGCCATTCTCCAAATCGAATATCACATATCCTCAAAAGGCGCCCCCATACTCTCTTTGTCCGGCAAGTTTGTGGGCGTTAAGGCTTTGGGATGACGCGACGTTTGGAGGGGATATGTATGTGGTCAGCGCGGCCGGCTTGCAACGAGCCTCCCTTCCCCTTTCGGCTCCTCTCCCTGCCCCTCACACCTCCATCCCCAACCCCGTGGAGAAACGTTCTTGCGGACCACGATGTTACCCCAGAGAGCAGTCCCGTTGCGGTCGGCTAACGACCGTAGTCTGAGAAACGAGAATTTTTGCAGCCCCTCCGTCCAAGCGGGTTAAGACACGGGTGTTGCAGTAACGGGAACGTTGAAACCTTTTCGTGGGGTGAGGAGGGCACGGGGCCTAGTGCAGAGTGTGGGAGTAGGATCGGGTGCCGAGGTGCCGAGGGTGCAGGGTGCAGAAGCCGTGCGAAAAGTTCGGTCCACGACAAAAGGAAGAACGGTGTGCGAAAATGGATTAGGTCGGATTGCATAGGTGGTAGACGCCAAAAAGCCCTGGACCGTGGGGAAATAGGTGTTCGAAGTCTTGAAAAATGCCCTCATCCTCAAAACCGGGTCGAAGTTGCAGCCACAACAACGCCAACAACAAGAACGATATCGTTTGTTAGGGGATGAGAAGTCAAGGGCTCTCGAGAGACTACGCTAGTAATATTTTTCCCTTAAGTTCGGGAAGTAATTAAATGACGACGCGGAAATAGCAATCTTGGGACGTTCATTGAATCTTAAGGCTCAAATGTCTAAGCAGGAAACGGCCACGTATGGGGTGAGATTACGAAAATAAAAGTAAAAACACGTAAACATGTAAAGAGAAGAGGAGCTATCAGAACAATAATGACTTATTACGGGGCAAAGAAAAATGTATTCAAACGATATAACAATGTTTGATTCCTGGCTGCGGCCATCCTTACTGCTAGAATATTTTGAACCCAATTTATTCGGTACGTTGTCAAATTAATCACGTTCACATGTGAACATGTTTATAACACTTGATCAAGTATTGATATATAGTCTTAAATAGTTGTGAAAAACATGACTTTGAGTTAAAAATTATAAAAATATTTACGTGTTTATGATAACGCTTTTTTTAAATATGCTGTATCTTTTAATTCTTTAAATAATTCTAATAATTTTTAATTGTGACATTCATATTTTAAGGAGAAATAGTGTTCAGAAATTAATTATAGAAGGGAAAATAGAAGGAAAGAGAGGAAGAGGAAGGAGGAGGCATGGAATGCTGACAGACATCAAAAACGAAGGAGCAATGAAGAGATGAAGAGAGAGGCCCTGAACAGAATGCTGTGGAGGCAGTACCGTTGAAACCTGTCCAAGGACAGAATCACAATGATGATGATGTGATAATAACGATGAAGTAAAGGCATAGGTGAAAAAATCAGAATTTAAGTAACATTATGCATAGTATTTGACCCAATATGGTAAAATATATAACCTGAGTCTAATTTATGGATAACTAGGATATAATTTAAGCAAAAAACTGGGATAGCTTTCGATCATACACTGTTAATGGTGATACAAAGACTACAGAAAAAAGAATTTTAACTCATTTATCTACGTTTACTCGAGCGATCCGTTTGATTCACTTTTAATAAATAGGAATATGAGTTAATCCGACAGCAAAAAGAAGTAAATATTCATCGACAGTGAACTTAAACATACGAAATGAGACTTGAATAAACAGGGAGTTAATACAAACTCCAGGCTACCAAGGATGCGTTTAAGCTTTACCCTTAACCGTTAAATTATAGTTACTCATTTATTTAACTAATTTCCATTACTAGACATTGCAACTTACTCATCACATAAGCTTAGTAGTTTATCATTCCACGACCCAAGTCATCCAGATTGCTTCTAGCTTTACTTGCAAAAGCAACATATCAATGATGATATAATTGAACTCCCACGGATTGCACCATACCAGGAATGTCACCAAGAGCGTGCTTTTTTAGCAAAAAGTCTAATTGGTGATTTATCTTCGGTGATTGTCACCATACACTTAAATTATTTATGAATTCCCAAATATATCTCTAAGAAATCTCACTTGGAAATGAGGCTTCAGAGACATTACGTTTTTACGAATGATAATGAATTTATTTCAATCATAAATAATCATTCATGGCCCAAGACGAATATCATTTAAGCGTGATTTTGTTTCAATTACTACAATTTTAATATAAATTCATTAAAATTATCTCATCAATGGAATATGTTTAGGACAGTACCGTTATTCCAAACAAATACCATATTTCCTATAGCGTTCATCATTGCATATAAATCATGGTTCGTAGTCAATTGACGCCACTTTCACCAAGGAGTTATAGCAAATATGAAATGCTCGTTCATTTTCTTAGAATTTCCATAAATATTAGCCAAATTTTTTTGTAAAAAGACAATATTCCTCGGATAAAAAGGGAAATCCAGTATTTTAATGCGCAAGGGTCGATAGATTGACGATTAACAAAATTTATGCAATTACTTAAGATGGCTCTGGCTTGACTATGTAAGTCAAGGTAAATACTAAAGAATACATATTCATTAAATCGGTTTTAAAAATCCAGCTGTTGCTGATGAAATGGGTCACCTAATGGAAACCAAAGTTAAGGTACAGAATATTCTACAAATATATTTTAATGGTCTTATTCGTCCAGCCATATGTTCCGACTGCAGCGCCATTTGTGAGGACCTACCACATTTCAATTGCACCAGTAATTCGTCGATTACTTTGAAAAATAGGAGATAAACTTTATTTAAATAGAGTTTTATCACACTCAGTTTCCCAGGAATTTTTGCCTGTTAAAAACAGTGTAAATTAAAAGCTTGAATATGATTTTTTCTCAAAATGACGTTTTCCTGATGTAACCTGAACTGTCTCCATAAGAGACCATGTTAAAATCTCCACTTTCAAGGCTGAAGTACAGTAAAACTAGCCTAGAAATTCTATTTATTTATTTGAATAGTAGCTCACATACAGCATTTCTGCAAATTTACAGTCACGCTGTAACAATATTACTCTGAGGCTTTGAAAGGCTTTGAGTGAGGATAAATATTTAAAAAACATTAAAAAGGGGTATATATTGAGCTCTAAGTGAATGTTTTGGACGAATTGGATTTAATTACTACGGTAACATAATAGATAGGAAGATATCCTGTCATGCACTAGACTGTTAAGGCTATAGGGGAATCATTTAGGATTGTCTGGAGCCACACATGGCGGAAATGTAAACCTAAAAAACCTACGAAATAACATGAAATATAAACCTAAACAAGCAATCATAACAGAGGATACATAATCATAATAATACAAACAAAATAAATAAAACGTAGGAAAAAAGGGGAAAAAAGGGAGGGAAGAATTTCACTTTCATCCTTGTTACTAAAACGCACTTAAAAGTTGCAAGATTCAAGTTTTTTGAAAATCTGGATTAGGCGACCCTGAGCCCAGACACACCTTAAAGATTTTTACATTTTAGCAAATGCATTCCATTACAAAAATCTCTACTCAATCAATCTATGCAAATGAAGGAAAAATCATAATTATTCACCATAAGAGTATATCGTAAAAGCAACACCATGCAGAATGAGAGAGAGGTACGTAATCATAAAGTTTCCCCAAATACTCAAAACGCTACGTGTTAAATACGAGATGCACAAAAATGTTTGAGGACCACTTCTCTCCGGGAAGAAGTAAATTAAAAGGCCTGTATTCATGAGGATTCATCATTTGAAAAAGCCACTAGCCACAAGCACAAACTAGCAAACCTCCACGCGAGCGCTCTCTCACAAACCAGACCGTTGAAGAAGAAGAATGTCCCGGCGAACAGTTTCAACGAAGCTCGGAGATCTCGCACGCGGTAACATACACACACAGTAATGAACCCAGTGATGCCGGTAATTACATCTGCGAACGGGGATGCTTTATGCCGCTTCTCCAAAAACGACCCCTGCACTGATCCAGAGAGGGTCAACCTAAAATGGCAATTAAGTTTGCGGGACGCGTATCCGAGCTGATCCCGTAAACTCCAAATGCAACGCCGCACTCAACTGCTCCTCTCCCTCCTCCCCCACCTTCCCTCAACATCTTTCCCCCCACCCTTTAATTCCTTGCATTCAAAACCCCCCTCCCATCCCCAAACCCCTCGGTAACTAAGCTACCTCGCGGCCATGATTATCCCTCCCCTCCTTCTCTCTCTTCCAACGACCCTGGTCTAGGAAGCGTGTCGACCTATACGCAAGCCCCGAGCACTGACCCATATATACTACACGCGCGGTTAAAAAGGAGTGGGGGAAACGGGCTAGAGAACTCGGGAGCCCCAGCAGGAAACAAATGGTCACAGAAATTGAGCAAACATGTTAACGTAGATCCACTTACGCCGAGAACGACATGATGAGAGAATTACTTTAACCTCGGAAAATTTTCTCGAAACCCATCGTCGAACGTCCTCTGACGCTGTTCGTTAGGCTTTGAAAAATATTAAAGGGGTGTACATTGCTCCACTGTGAGGTGTTCATTACCAGAGTTACACGATAGACAAGAATATATCCTATTATGTACTTGAGCGATGGAGCTACGGGGGAAACATTATGGAATGTCTGGGGCCTCACATGATGGAAATGTTTAGCATTTAACATGGTGACCTTCAATCATCATTTATTACCATTATATAACCCTTGGTAATATTACAAAAGCCTTGAAATTATGTTCGGCGAAAAAGTAAAAGAAAACATTATAAAAGTCTCCATCTAACTGGACATATAGGCTGATGAAAACCTTAAGTTATTTAGCCTGAAAAGCTGAAAATAAAAACACGTAATGAATTTCATGAATTACTAGCCATTTTCAACGGAAAAATGCATGGTAATATAGAGTGGTATGAAAAATAATAGACATATCCGTCAGGAAATATTAATTTCCTTTGAATTGTACGACTTGCAGAGAGTAGAAGTTGGAGAAGTTTTAAAACCTGATAATCGTGAAGGATGTCATACATCTCGTCTACTTTGTCAGTCTGCTTTCTCCGGAGGTCTGCGAGACAAGGAGCTCTATTTTCCCACTAGGATTCCGCAGTGTGCCCAAATTGCTTCCCATGGACTATAGCTCCTTTGCATAATTGTTTCGCACTTTGGCATATTTCGTTTTCACAAAAAGTACCCCACCCCTCTCAAGGCATTTTAATATGTCTAACATGCCTCAAAAGTACGAGCGGTCATGTAGCAAAAAGTAATCTCTATATTGTGTCGATGGACTCCTGGAAGTAACGCATAACATTGATTTGAGGATGGAAAACTGGTCATATTTTAACACCATCACGCGAGTTTCAGGGTGTTGCAAATGGTATTCCCTCAACCCCGCATTAAATATCTATATCTGATGAAAAAGACAAGACATATTTAACCGAAATGATAGGCTCAAAAGTACCCTTTTTACACGAATCGTTCATAGCTACAACCAAGAAAGAGGGAGGCTATATGACCTTCAGATGATTCATATCCCAAATATCGTCCTTCCTCCAAATTCCGTTTTTTCGGTATCTTAATACTTTTGCAGACATTCACAGACTTGACGAAAGAAGGAGAAGGATTTGCCCCAGTTTAATAAAAATGAAAGGTATCTAAAAACTAAAGGGGTCCTAAAACATGGGAACATGAGAGATTTAATCGATTCGCTATAGAGAGAAAACAACATGAGCGATACCAATTTGAAGAAAGCAAAGAAAAGTGGTTAGTTCATGCTACAATAAAACTAAGAGCTGTAGCATCGCAATCTTACGATCAATGGTCGCTAATGACCAAAATGCTATTTTTTTAATAACTGAAAATGGCTGAAACACATTAACGTAGTACTCGTGAGTTCTGAATAGGATTCTCTCACGAAGTGATGAAAACATTCGTTTATTATCTTATATTCTTTCCCGTTTCTTTTCCAAAACCTTTATCTATTGCTTTTCCATTTTTCCCCTTAAAAATGCAGGGAAACGAGTACAATTAAAATCCTAATAACAATTATTCCCTAAGAATATACCAAGCAATAAGTTCATATCCATACACGACACACGCGTCAGGAAAGTGAGGATAAAATAGAGCTCTCGAATCGGTACCAACAACCAATTAAAGTACTAGAAATAATTGATATTGATCAAGTAGAGTAGGAAACGGTAGGTTGTGAAAATTAAATTCTATCAATTACTACAAAGAAGCCGTCTCTAAGTTGAAAATGTGACGATGAGGTTATAAGAAATATGTAGGCATAGATATTTCCAATCCTCTAACGTAGACCAATCCGTCATGCTATCCGACCATGCGGCAACAAATTACAAAGAGGCCAATATCCAACTCTAACCCGAACATGATACTGAAAATATTTATTATCCTCCTAAAAACTAATTCGGAAAAAATGCACATAGTGGGTAGACAAATATGATATTTGTGATTGTGATTTGTTTCGACAGGTGTTAATACTATTGGCATGATCAAAAAACCTTCCGGTTCTACTCAAACTTTTGAGAAAATGCATTTTCTTATAATACTGAATTATTTAAGCATTATAATTTCCGGGGTAAACGAAAGACATTGAACTATTAGCCAAGATATAGGTAATACGTATAACACCTAATCTAGATTTTTAGGTGTGGTGGGGAGTCATTGTTACCTGATGATGAGTAAGCTCTTAAACAACGATATATATTTTTTGTATACTTTCACCAACTTTTATTCGTATTAATATTTTCAAATTAATGCCAGAAAATAAACAAATACTATGTATTTAATATATTTTAAAATATACCGTAATTGGAATGTTTAAGTAGATGTTGAATCGAAATCTTAACAGTGTTCATGGTTTTGAAACGGATATCCCTTCGTTTGAACAAACTACGATTGGTGGGTATTAGCTGGCTACTTCTGTTTAGGAGTTAGATTAAAAAGTATCACTAATAATTTTTTTATAGGAAGCGATTCACATGTCCTACTTTTTCAAAGAAATGGCGCTTAGATTAAGCAGTAAAAGTACAAAGAACACACTGCAAAGCCACGTAATAAGTCGAAATAAATCACAAGTGCCCACCATTCTTAATGGGATATGAGCAATGAGAACAACGTATGCACGCCACGATAGGAGGATTAGCGCTCTATAAATATTCAATTTGGAAGGATTTCCGCTTTTCACATATCCTCCGATAGCACAACGAGATTTTACGCCAGTGACTTTATGCAGCAAGCACTGCAGACGTTCAACTTCCACATTTGCATCGCCAACGAAGCACATTCTCGGGCAGAGAATTTTTCTTCCGCGACCATCGACCTAAAAATTGTTTTAAAGACCATTGGGCTGAAAGAGCGAATGTTTATGAGTCGGAGCGAAGGAAGAGGAGGCTGGGGAATAATAAAAAAAGACACGAGAGGTAGGAGGGGGGGCAGAGGATTGAGGAAGTGCGCGCGAAGAGGCTCTGGGTCAGAGGACGAGCCCATTAATACAGTGAAATTCGCGGAATGGTGGCCAAAGAGCATATGTTTAAGGAGGTTGGAAGATTTTTGAAGCAAGTCTTTGGCAACAGACCTTGACTTCCGCTCCGAATTTTTCCGGTGGCACTCCGCGGACCATGTCGAAGACTTCCACCGGTGCATTGCGGTACGATTGATTAAGGGGTTGAAAAAATATTATTCTTCCTTCGGTACACAAATCGCGTCTCTACAACCTAGGCAGAACTTATTCCCCATCATTTATGTGGTCCCTGATTGAGAATATGTGAATAAAAAAATGTTTCCGGACACGCGTTTCGCACACATAGCGGTGTAAAATACGCAGTGCCAAGGTTCCAGCATTAAAATAGCAATTATTAATCGTCAGAGCCATAATATCTCTCATAAATCTACGATTAGGGTATCTTATTTAGGCTTCTAAACACTATAATTAACATTTTGATGTATGTCTTCACCTCTGGGGCGTAATTTTCTCAATGACAATGCATTTTAGGCCATAGTTAATTTCTAGGCGGATTATTTGTAAGAAGTAACCTAGTTGTTCTTATACACGGACAAATGATGGAAAAATGCAAATATATTTTTAAAATGGAGTTATACTCGGTTGCATACTGCTCATTGAAACGTCTTCCGGCTTGGAGAGTGTTTGAATTTTTAACAGGACCATTTTAATACAAACGGAAGTTTAATTAACCAATTTTGCTAGCTGCCCATTTCTCGATTAAGCCGTACGTTAGAAAAAACATTTTTCCATCCGTCTGAAGTTAAGTTTCCAGAGTTTATTTTGTTATAAATTGATTGATAGACGGAATGATTGTCCGGATATATATCAATGATAAAAACGTTAAGAGTATCTGTATCACTTGTTTATTGTTTAAGTACATTCAAAAGTTAGTCATTACAGAAAGTTATGGATGAATAACGGGGAAAAGGTTGGGAAATCTCTGGTACACACATTCATGCGTCAAAAATTGTCATCAATTAGCTATGTTTTGACCAGAATATGACCCCTTTAGCATAATCCCTTGTTAGACAACGTCATCGGAGCGAAATTGTCACTGCTGGATGGAAAAAAATAACAAGTGGCAGAAACTACGGGGAACCAGGAAAATCACTGGCAAAGGAGGATTCACGCCCTGCGCGAAAGGAATCGGACGGCACTTTTGGGAGATGTTTGTGACATTTTCGGCCGAGAAAAATCTTTTATTTCTGGAAGGCGGTCAGTAATGCGACAAGGGAATTTTTCGGCGGGGAAGGAGTGCGAGGGAAGAAAAAGAAAAAAATAAAGAGACCGAATGAAAAAAGGCGTGAAAGACGTCACGATAGAATTAGGTTGGTGTGGTGCCACTGGATGCATCCTTGTGGGAAGTGGGGCGGCAATAACAAGGGGGGGAAGTATTCATTCCCCAGCGACTAATACGAGGGTCGCCGCCCCCCTGTTTTCTCTCTCCCACCGCCAACATCCCCATTCCCGCATGCATTTATCTCCACTTCTCTCTTCACCCGCTCCTTTAACTAGAACTAGTTGGTCGCTTGGAGGGGGAAAAATACTAAAGTAATAAGATGATAAAACACACATATTTACCCTCTCTGTGCTGACTCCTGTCAGCGGTACTAGCGAGAAATGCGGAGGAATATTTAATGAAATTTATAATTTTAGGAAAAAATATCTTGAAGTTATTTTCAAATATATCCACATAAGTTTTTGGTATGAATTGAGTTAGGTAATAACCATAAAAGACATTTCCATCGTCTAAAAATATGGTAATTCCTAAAGCCTAAAGCGGGATGTGGTTGGTAGGTGTTACGGAGCGGGAGTCGTGTATTGTTGAGGGAGGGAGCGGAGGAGGGGTAGGAGTGCAAGAAAGGGTGCAGGGAGAGGAAGGTATCTGGACGTGATTAACGTATCCGCCGCACCTGAGTTTCCTCTTTTTATTAGTAGTGTGGGCGAGATAGTTCCCTAATCATAGTAGAGACCATATTTGATATAAACGTTTTAATTTCACTAACTGTGAGACACATGAATCAAATACAGCATTATTAATGGTGCAATAATATGGTTTTACATGCCAGAAATTATTAGTAATCAAATGAAAATAGCTACATAAGTCTTTAACTTGACTCATGTTTTTCACGCGGTACGTTTGAAACTCCATCAAAACGAAAGGTTTATTGTGATCCCGAAGAATTTACTGCGGTGACAATATGATTTATTTTAAAAAATAGTTGTGAAAACACACAAACTACACACTGTTGATTTTTGACGAGATCTAAACGTAGGAAATGCCTCATTTTTAACGTAAGGTCTCTCTGGAGTCCATACACGTACATCACCCATGTAAAGGGGCTGGTATTTTTTGGTAAGTATTTTCGAAAGTAATGTGGCCAGGGGTTGAACTTTTGATGTCATTGGAAGGGTGACATATTTTTCTTTTAAATGACACCAAATTCATTGATTTATCGGTAAAAATGATATTTCGCTCAAACTTCCTTAATTACAGTACTAAATTTAAACGATTTTTGCCCATAAGCCGAAATATCGGCTTGCCGCTCAAGAAAAGTCAAACAAATTGAAGTATATTTCAAGGAAATAAATGAGGATTTGCCACTAAAATTCACTCCAATATGAATTTCCTCTAACTAAATAACACAAAACTTTGATTTCTGCATTTTTTCGGGATTCCTTCCCCAAAAGGTAGTCTGAGCGAAATATATTTTTTTTTAAATTCAGTCTCATTTTAATGAAAAACATCTCACTCTCCCAAAGATACCAAAATATCAGCCCATCACCACAATACTTTACGAGATATTTGCCAAAAAGTACCAGATATTTTACATGGGAAATGGTACGCGTATGCACTACATGGAGACATTACTTGAAAAATTAGGATTTTCCTACACCTAGATGTCGTCTTAAAACTAACAGCGTGTAGTTTTTACGGTTCGTTAACCATTTTTGGAAATAAATCATTTTACACCGCAGTTAATTTTTCAGAATCACAAAAAAGCCTTTCATGGGGCACGAGCAAACGTATTGCGCGAAAAATATGAGTAATGAGACTTATATTATTATAACTTAATTCATTAGAACTTCAGTCGTGTAGAAGTACCTACAATATTGCACCATTATTAATATAATATTTATTTTATGCTTCCAAGAACTGCTGAAATTAAAAAAATATAATTCTAATACGGTCCAAATTATGACTAGGGAACTATCTCACTCTAACTATCTTGAGTTGTTTTTGTGGCAACAGTTTCTCTGGCTGTCCTAACAGCGTCTTCTGGTCAAAGTAAATCCGATGTCCCTAAAATAACCTACGCGGAAGAAATCCCAAAAAAATGCAGAGATCATCACTTCAGCTCCGACAACCTGAGAACCAACAACAAAACATTTGCCGCAATAGATCCGTTAGTTACATTCTTCCTTAATAGTATCTTCCGCTGACTTGTTTCTTGTTCAATTCCAGCCTAACCCAGTGATTGCACAACATTTTTCTTTGCCAACCCACGTTTATACTTCCTGTGAATGTTTTTTTCTTTTGATATGTACGATGCTGTTGCATATAATTATTATAACTGGTAAGAAGTTTTTATGCTCGTTCTAATTTTCGCTTAAGAGTTCAGTCAATTACAATTTCTGTTTAACATGGTTTCCCTATTCTTTCACGTATTTCTCTAATTGTTGCTTTATATCCTTCCCAGCATTCTCATCTATTTTCTCTATTATAAAGTTGGTGGAACAAATATTTTCAGAATTTTTTAGAATAACAGCTGGCCCTCTTTTACCTTCCTTAGATGAATTCATTCTCCAAAATGGCCTACTTATTTACCCACTAACTATTTTCGCTCTTTCTCTGCTTCTCCACTCACTCAACTTCCGACCCTCTCTGACATTCCCGATCGGCATTTTTCGAATTTTGCTGATAAGTCCGTAAGGAGTTTTTAAACCATTTCAAATTCCGGATACGGAATTCAATGCAAACGGATATACATACTAAAAATATTATAACAACTTCATAAGAAAGAGAAGAAACAATAAAAAAGGCGCAATAAGAATAACAGATGATACAGAAACCGAAGATTTCTGCAATATTGAATGGAATTGATGCATGATGCAGAAATGAAAATTTAGCAATTATCCATCGAAATAAATTTTACTGCGGCCTAGGTCTTGATAAAAAATAAAGATGACAACTTTTACTAAAACCACTAGATTTATTAAAAACGACCCAGGTTTTAATGTGTCAATGCACATCGAAACCTGGATCGTTTTTTAATAAATCTAGTGGTTTTAGTAAAAGTTGTCATCTCTATTTTTTAATGAATGAATACCACCAAGTGAGACTGACTAAAGTGAGGGATATTAGGTCTTGATGTTTTTTTTAAGATGAGGATGATGGTGTAAAAACATCGAAACCTAGGTTGCAGTAAAATTTATTTCTGTAGATAACTGGTAATGATTCATATCTGTAACATATGATACCTTATAAAGCATAGCAGAATTGACAAAATATTTTGGCCAGATTCTCGGAAAAAGAGTCAAATAAATACAAGAATGAAATAAGCTGGGACTTGGAATTATCAAATAGTAAAAAATGAAAAAATATGCCAATGCTGGAAAGAAAGTCCTAGGAAACATGCGGTATGTATTGATAGAATGAATTCTAGATTAGAAAAGGAAATATTTCAATAAAATACAGTGAAACATGCTATAAATTGTAGAGTTACAAAACTGAAGCATGCCGTAACAAGCATTGAAGATGGCTTTGGGCATTGAGTATCAGATAATCATTTACCGAAGCAATAGGGATAGGAATGAGTAAGTAATGAAAGGAGATGAAATGGATGCTTCAGTGCTGGTGATAAATTAGTAGCACTTGCTTTGCCGGTTTGGCTATATTGAAAAAATGAGAGAGAAAGCATGAGAATTGAATTAAGAATTTGATATATGAAAGAGGAGTGCATATAGCCATAGAAAGGGGCCGACCGAAAACTATGTGGTCAGTGCAGAGTAAAAATACTCTTGTTAGAAGGAATATTTGGCGTCTGTTTAATATGAAAAAGTGAATAAATCAATCCTTATGGGCTGCTGAAGCAAATAAGGTATGCAAAGTTAAAAAGAAAATTATTTAAGTAATGGCAGAATATAGGGTTTATTACCAAAATATTCACTATTTTGGCTCCACCTACCCAAAAAGGGAACCACTGGATGTTAATGTATAAAGTAGTGAGCTTTGGTGGTGAAGGATGCGTAGAGCTTCAAAGAATCAATCTTAAAATAATGACAACAAATGATAACTGCTGCACAAATCTTTTGTTCCGATGAATTCCATCATGTTTAATCGCTTTCAACGTATAAAGAGTTTCATTTGATGTCACTTCAGAGAATGGCGCAGCTTATTTTGCTCTTTAACTCTATTATCGACTATCGATGAAAGCCATAGATAGTCTCAAATTGCGACAGCCGATTCCATTTGGATCACTGTGTTTGTGTCATCACTATCTCAACAATCAGTATGACAAGCAAGTTTGAAAAGTACATTGCAAGTCACCAAAATCACATTGCGCATGTTTTTCGCATTGTTCTATCATAATGTAATCAGGCAATATTTTAAAGAATTTTACTACAGTAAATATGATAAAAAGAAAACTCTTGCGCGTCTCAATGATTACATTAAGTGAACTATTGTTTTCGACAAACCAAAGCATCATTTTTAAGGTTACTTGGACAATATCGTCGATCAGTCCACACTAATTAAAGGAGAAATGTACCAAATATTTCCTTTCTATTATTGTTGAATCTCGCGAAAACTTTACTCCTCCATACTGTATAAATACCATCTTCCATCATAACGTACATGCATAAAGCGAAATGAAACCAAAAGACATTAAATTTACCTGTGGTGAAAACCAAAACTGGATATCAAATTGCCCAATGTAGCATTCCATAAAAACATCAAGTATCACATTCATTAAGGCCGCTTTACACGGTACATTTTGTTGTACAAACGAATGTATGAACTCTTTGCATGGGGAAAGTTGTACCGTGTAAAGCGGCAAATTTTATGATTGTCTGAATGACTGAACGGGAAAAAGAACCTGCTCTAATTCCATTCATTTTATTGTACAATCTCTGATACATTCGTTTGGTCGATAAAATGTACCATTTAAAGTGGCCTTTATACTGCATACTTATAACTCTCGCAGATCCACAAAAGGCGTATTTCTTACCGAAGACTACTGCTGAGATCAAGATTCTTATAGTGAAAGAGTTTCCATAGATTTACAAGAATGGTGGCTATCTGATTTGGTATGATCCTTATGATGACGAAGACCGCTGAGAGGCTGGCTTCTTTCTAGCTGCAAGTGGAACGGCCATAATTGGACAATTCACCGCCAGAAGCCCAATACGGTTCTTCCCTCCCAGTCCCATTTCTCCCTGGATGCTTTTTTCTCACCCCCTAACCTTTTTCCCCGTTCATTCCTTCATACCAGAGGCTTTTTCCCTTGACTTGGTGTCCCAATTCCAACACGCGACGCACTTTCCGGCTCTTTTATTTTTCCCTTTCCTCCCTGCGAAACCCTCCGTCGTCTTCCAGTCCATTATTCGGAATTCTGCCGAAATTATGTGCTCGGTGACGAGGAGAGCCGAAAGATTGAGTTTTCACCGGCCATGAAAAAGAAAGAATGCGTCCTTGGTGTCTTGGCAAGAGATGGCGCGCAAGGTTATAAAATTTAAAAAAAACTTGAGTGCATGAGGCTTAAAAGCGGGGATCTCCGCTGTTTATTTTCGGCACATCGTCGATCTCACCATTGCTGCGGACGCGGTGCGTGGACTTGACTACTGTAGCTTAGGCATTCCTGGTTGGGCCTAAATGGGCTCGCATGATGAGAAAACAAAGGAGTGTTATGTGGCTAGAGCGGTCATCATGCTCCGTTGAGTGAAAATTTAAATAACTTGTCCATTGAGTTAGAAAATATGACTGTCCCACACTTCACTTGAGCGCATATTTCTTCGGTGGAAATCACCTTAAGTTAGGGGTGGCAAAACATAATATAAATCAATTAATTTAATCTCATAATTAATCGAAAAGATGCCCCCAGTAATTTCATTAATCGGTGGAGAGTTTTTAATTATCTGAGAAACAATTTTAGATTACTTAAAAAAGGTAACATTATAATTCACTATAATCTAACAAATAATTCAACGTATTCATTTGCAGACAAACCAACCACAAACCTACAAATGAGTTACCAAAGGTTATACCAAGCTATCACTGGACAAAGCAAGTTCTAGTAATTTAAATTATATTACAGACCTTTTAGGGCTAGAAATATGAAGGATAGCATTAGAAATGTACAAAAACGAGTGTAAATACCTCAAGTCAGAAAATATTGCTGTTTGCTCGTTAAAATAACTTTCTTTTAGGTTCAGACGAAATTACCGCCCCATGTTCAATGGAATCAATAATTCCTGGCATTCTAGGATCCATTGCGAACCTGACTTTCTAACTCACTTAGAAATCCTGGGAGTTTGTGGGATTGCTAAAGAGGGGCGATTTTAATACAGACGAGGAACTAGAAGGATGCATACTTGGAGCCATGAAAGTTACCGTCACATAAAGGTAACAAAAAAGGGAGATATGAGAATGAGCATGGCAAATGGATCGAAAGGACTAATATGAATTTATAATTCCACTTCACGTGTTATCCTAAAAGACACTAGGGCCCATAGCGGGTAAAGTAAGGATATCAGCTTCAGCCATGTTTTTGTAAAAAAAAAGTGTAGCATAGGTCAGGTTACGTTTGATGAATAATAATAAAATTTTAATTCAATTTTAGAATTTTTACTATCGTAATAAATACATTCATCATGTGTTTATCATTTTGTAAGTTTTCCTATTTTTTTCAGAAAAAAAATTCTTTTACCTTTGCCCATGGATTTATGTAAATTAATTCGCCATTTCCACTTAAATGCACTCCACCTCGACACAAAGAGAATACGCAAGGCGAACTTGGAGGTGAATCAGGGAGTGTATAATCATTTCCATGACGAACTCGCTGGGTAGAAGGCAAAGGGAATTAACGAGGGATATCGCACCATCTTCTATTGCATTGTAGATTAGTGATGCATAACAACGCGACACAAACCATTGCTTACATCTAATAAGCGCTTCATAGCCGTGCTGGCTAAACAGCTCGACATGAAACAGCCTTCCATTTAAGAGCGGCAATTCATTTAATGCGCTCCTCGCCAGATATTTCGAAAAGTCAATATAAATTATTCTTATACTCGACAAGTGAAATTTCATCCCTGCACCTGAGCAAATTAGTCCATCTCCTGATGGAGCAAATTCTTACCCCGATTCGTTGTTATTTTTTGAAAAAGCAGGGACCGCTAAATTACAAACATTTCCGTGAGAAAAGTATTCGAATTAATGGATTAATTCAGCTAATACGGGGACATTTCGACACAAGGGGGCTTCATAGCGAGAATGTGAGCATAAAATTATTTATTCCACACTACACGGTTTTGTTAAAACACATCCGTTACTCAAATGTCATAGTTATTAATAAAACAAAACCGTGGTTCAAAATATCGTAAGTGTAGGTTACATATACAGGCTGTCTATATAGTCTCCATCCGATTTTAAACTGATCTTTTACTGAAATATTCTCAAGTTTTCGACGTGTTCCTTTTTGCAGAACGGAAATTAGCAGTCGGTCGAATCCTTTGCATTACTTATGTAGCATGTCTTCAATTTAAGTGTTTGGAATTCCTCCTCTTCATGCTATGAGAAGTGAGAGCTGCTAAATTACCGAGGCCGCACTAAAGAGACTTGCACGTGTGAAACTGGAGAACACTGTGGTTGAATCGCCATCATAAACAGCACCTGACACAACACTAACGAGAGAGTTGCTCCTGCTAATGCTAGCGACCTCTCCCGCCAAGTAAAAGAAACTTTGACAATCCCTTTGTCGAACTTCAGGCATTCCAATATATTGTATAAGACGTCGAGAAAGTATATAGCTTTGAAATCGGAAACTGGGTTTTGAAGATCCCCCTACTTTCTTTGTCCTTCATTTGACTGATATTCCACTCCAAGTTGTTTCCGCATGAACCTGCAACTATCGGATGTTTGCTTGCCAAATAATTTACGAGACTGAAGTCACTATCAACTAGGAGGATAATTCGATGCCTTAATTTTAATTTCCACATCGCTATACTCTCGGAAATAAGGCGCACTGTATTCCTGTGGTGATTTGTGGGTTTTCTAAATATTTTATTTCAAGCAAATAACGCAATTCTATGCCTATTTATAAAAGTGATATCATCTGCTTCACCATAATGATTGTCTCGTTTTTCTAGACCGTTAATCACCATTTTCAGTTTCCTCTCGCGATACCAGCGCTGCCGCAGTAAAGGTACAGCGTCAGCAACTATGAATTTCTATGGTGCGGACGTGCATTCACATAAACAATCCAGCCCACCGTCGTGCGGACCATCTTAGTAATATATTATTATGAACGGAACATCAGTTGATTTCGGCCATATATGTCTGAAGTCATCATTGGTCGTTCAATACTAAGACTGATTGACTGCAGCCCTCCACCCTTCCCTATCTAATGCTAGTTTACTTACCTCCTGGTATCTCTTTCTATGTACTTTCCTCTTTATTTGGTCCTTGAACTTATTCTTGGGTCTTCCTCTGGGGACTTTTTCCTCTAGTTTACCTTCAATTATGTCTTCACAAACCCTTTGTGTCTCAGAGTGAGTCCAATCCATCAGGTTCTTCTTTTTTCTACGGTGTCCCATATGGTCCTTTATGACTGAAGTGCATCGTATCTATAAATTATCGCTACGACTCATGAGCCCTAAATTATAACTTAAATATATAAATAAAACCTTCAAGATAATGAATCAGATGACATATTTGCGGCAAATTTGTTAAAGCGTACTATGCTGTCTTGAGAAGTGATCCACAAAACCTATCCGATGACGGTGGAATTTGATGAAACTAAACAAACGCTAAAAATAATTTAATTTTTTTGTCTTCCAAATAATAAGTTCTATATTGAAACCTCTGTATTCTCTTCAACGGTCTTAAATGCAGAAAATTATGATTAAACATACTAACTATTGGCAATTTACGATGGGAACGTGAAGGGTGATGCGGGTGCTCTCCTTGTCTTCAAGTGAATCGATTTTGCATGATTAAAAAGCCAACTTCCTTATCTTTCCACCACCGGTACGTTACTTCATGATTCGCACGGGTAAGTAAAATAGAGTGACAAAAAGTGGAATAAAGAAAGACAGTAACGCAAAGGTTTTTATTTAACGCCAATCAACATTCAACTCGATCACACGAGCGACTTACTAATGGCTGACAAAAATGCCATGAAAAACGTCAACAAAACGATGATCATCACTTATTAAAACGCTAATCAAAATATAACCCCAGTTTACGTTAATTTTTCCATAAAATGAACACGAAAATCACATTAAATATGAATTCGGCTATTTCTCGCTGAATTCTTCACATGATTCTTTGCGAACGCTAAACTTGGCGTTATTTTTTCCGATATATAAGCCTTAATTCTACTTCCTGAATATTTTCTGACACAGCAGCAGACTTTGTTCCCCAAAAAAAATCCCTGCGATAAAAAATAACCGAACGAATGACTTAGTAAGTCAGCTAATTCGGGGCCCATGGCGTTTCGCTCGTCTCTCTCAGCACAGAGGCGAGCAAAGAATGCGCGCTCATGTTTGAAGCGAGGTTGAACGAAACAGGGAAATGACTGGGTGAGTTAGGTCGGGAGGGAGAGAGGGAGGAAAAAATCCAAGGGAAAGGACTAAGAATGAAAAGGAACAAGAAGGTGGGATATGAGGCAGGGAGAATAGGGAGGGGACACTTATTTGAGCGTAGTACGGCGAATAAACTGGGCCGAGTTCACGCAGAATCCATTTCGTTCTGCTTTGTTCCTTTTTTTAATTCTCCTTTTATTTTATATAATCCGACCAGTCCCCATTCCTTTCCGCGCCGATTGATTCGAGTCCCCTTTTCCCTCTCAAACTCCTCTCTGCTCCCCCAAATCCGTCTCCTTCACCCTTAACGCCACCCGATTCTTTCTTCCCACTTCTCCTACTTCTTATTGCCGCCCTCTTGGCTGCCTTATGAACGTCCCCGTAATCACACACACATATTAGCCTATATATAATCTTAATTTCCCAGGTTTTTTTCATATTTTGTTTCTGTCATTAGAAGAACCTCATTGTTTCTAATTGATTAAAATTCTTCATCCACTTAAGGTAGTTTAAGCGAAATATTATTTCACCTAGAAATCAACTTATTCAGTCAAATTTTTATGTAAAATATCTTACCCTTCCAAAGATACCAAAATATTAGTACCTCACTATACTACTTTCCAAGATATTTTCCAAAAATAACCAGATATGGGAAATGGTACGATTACACACTCCGAAGAGACATTATTTTTAAAAATGATGAATTTCTAACGTCTAGATGTCGTCTAAAAACTAACAGCGTGTAGTTTTTAGGTTTTGTCAACCATTTTTGAAAATAAATCATATTTTCACCGCAGTAATTTTTTTCAGAATCACAAAAAACCTTCCATTAATAAGGAGTTCTAAGCGTATCGCGTGAAAATAATGAGTCAAGTTAAAGATTAAGAGAGATATTTTTATTTAAATTAATAGTACTTCGGTCATGTGGAAGTATATTATTGCACCATTAATAACGCAATAATTATTTCATGCTACCAGGTGCTGCTGAAATTAAAATGTATGATTCAAATACGGTCTCCACTAGGGGTCTATCTCGCTCAAACTACCTTAAGCCTGTATCCCTTTACCTTGGCTAATGGACCAACGTTAATATTTGTGATTTCCCAAACATCTCTTATCCTCTTCCTCCACGCATTTGAGGGTTATACAAATCCTAATCCTAAAACCACCTGAGCCTGGGTCGATTCCGATGTCCACTTGGATTATACCATGCGGCGATTTTTAGGCGATGGTTCAGCTGCATTTTTTCCTAATGGCTAACGTATTTGACGTATGGCCAGTTGCAGGAACGACTTTTATGTATTATATAAACTTATTGGACCTATAAGCCACGACAACTATTCAATAAGTGTTGCAGAAACATTCGATAAATTTACTGGTTTCATAACTTATGGCATGGATTCATGAGTCCCAAAAGTAGCCAAGATGGAGGATGCGCAATGAACCGCTTGGAGACTTGGAGATTACTAGATAAAAGAGTTGTTTTGAGACAAATGACCAGTTAATTTACTCTTACTGACGAATTATTATATGCATTAGCAAAAATGCATAGCCTAAACTTTCATAAATTTTATCCGGCGGTAGTATAATAGATCAAATAATTGAAGCTCTTCACAATTGGTAAATAAGTAATATAACTAGTAGATGTGTTTTTACAACCCAAATAATATAATGAGATCTATAACCTAATGGATCTCACAACTGTTGATTCCATAACGAAATATTCTCTCAACCGGCCATAAGCTCTCATGGCTTGCTATCTCGCACTTTATCGTAATATTCAACCTTCTGCTGTTATAGGTAACTCCATTTCAGCTGATGAAATGACCTTTCTGTTTCTCATTGGAAGAACCCATGTCTAACTACCGTGCAGTTCTAACAGAGCTACCATAAGACTATAAGCCCTCAATTTGGTATATTTCGTTAAAAGTATTTTTTTTAATCCGCGAAATTTTTCAAACACTTATTTCGGATTAAGGGTACTTTTAATTCTTGATCTGGTCATGGGTAAATATTATATTCCAAACAAAATCTACAAAGCTACATCAGGATTTTATATTTAACGGCATTTTCCCCTAACGCAGTATCTTCCAGGTAAAGGCATCTTTCTCACAACAGTGGTGAAAGAATCAAACGAATGACTAAAAAATTCAATAAATTAAAAAAACAGACCACAATTAATCTTGTTTTCGGTGAGTACTCTAATATCAATCAGCAGAATTGGTTGCGTTTGTGTAAAAAAATTTACCAAATTCGCCGAAGGTTCATACATTGCCCTTCCTGATGAAAAATTGTCTTCTTGGAAGCGGATGACGTTTTAAATTATAATAAGCGGAAATATGCTCAGTTGCTTTTAAAAAATTTAAAACAGTGAAACCTTCCTCAGCATTCACCTCCCTTAAGCGACCACCTCTTTTAGCGGCCGATTTTTTCGGGAACGGAATAAATCCCACATATATAAAAGCAACGTAAATTTTCCCTTCATTAAACGACCATCTCCTTTAGCGAACGTAATCTCATGAGTCCCCTGGTAGCCACTTAATACAGGTTTCACTGTAATCAGTAAGATTTTAACTTTGAGTGGTGGATTCCCTAGCCGAGAGTGATGGGTTTGAAACCAATTGAAACTAGTTATATTTTTTAATTGAATGAATTAACGTTTATCACAGTCCGGATCGCCTTTCTCCTTAAAAAAGGAGAGAAAAACTTAAAAGCTGCTATAACAATGTAATTGTTTATGCGTAATTGACCAACAAACGGAATCGTAATTTGTAAGGAAATCACCATTTCGAACGTAGAAATTACATTCGCTAACAGGAAAAAATGAACAAAGCAAAACTACGTGTTCCCCAATGCTGCTTTAGAACCATACAATACGTTGAATAAGTGGCCACATAACGCTCAGGCCAATGGCAATAATACAAAGATCCCTTAGCGATTAATTCTTGCTAGGCATGGAATTTCATTATACCCTATTCGCTTCATCTCTCCGATTCTACACCCTTGAACTGGTTTGCCGGAAAATATATTAATGAATGAATTTTCAATGGTATCAACTTTAATGGTACGTTCAAGAGAACAAATACGTATCTTCCTACTTACTCCATACAGGTGGCCTTAAAATACTTCGCTGACTCTGCCTCTAACATTCAGCATTATTAGTAGTAATTAAACATGATTTCCTGCAGTCAAAGTATTCATTTTACTGCCGCGAATACGGCGGTGAAATTCAATGAAATTGCCATAACAAAACATCGTCCAGGACCGGGAATAGAACTACAGACCTTTGGTCACGTGAATCAGCCAAATGTCCTTGGTTCAATTCACGGTCCAGAACGATTTTTTTTCACGGAAATGTCACTGCCTGATTACCCAGATTAAAATTTTAACTAGAAAATTCTACACGTTATCATTGACATTTCGAAAACGTGGTGATCAATTTCCACTGATATGCCTCTCGACGCAATGATAAACGTAATGAACACAGGCTCCTGAGTGAAAAAATAGGCAAATTTTACTTAACTGAGAAAATAAGTGATTACTTAGCTATAAATTCCACCATTCATAGACATATGAGAAAGAAGAAGATGTATTTAATTCAGCACATTTTCCGTAAAATATCAACGATTCACCTTTAAATATCACTCAAAAATTTATCCAAAACTAAAGAATAATTTATAGAGACAATTATAATTAAATTTGTGATATCAAACGGCATAATTTTAGTATCAAAAATAGAAGGGATACAAATTACCGCCTCAATTCCAACACAGTATTTGAAGGTTCGCCGATGCACATTTTATCCCTATTACGTGTGGTACGCAGTTAATTATGCATTGTAACTTTTAAAGAGAATAGGTGCTTAGGCTAAGCTTCAAACAAGGCGTCATGATTAAACTAGGCAAGTTTTACCTCAAAGAACTAGCAGAATGATACACATATATGTGATACATTTATATTACTATATACCCGAGTCAATAACTTGTAAATATATCCGGTATTCTCAGATAGTTCGCAATTTTTCCCATAACTCGAAGGCTATGATTACTCCACTATAATCCTGTGCTTGTCGCATGGGAATGGAATCAGACGGCAGTTAATCCTTCCCTTTGAACTCTACTGCTTGCTAGAGCAATATACCTTTAAATGAGTTGATTCGCGATGAAAGATAAGATTACTAGAGCATATAGTGAAGAGATGTTATCGGACATGGAGGAATTCCTACGTGACGGATTTCATCTTATTTTTGGCCTAGTGCTTCCTGGTTTCATTTGCAAAGGTAGCATTCGGGATGGAGGTAATTGTACCTCTAGCTTACAAATGCAGATTCACAGAGAATTACTTAACGTCACTCTTTATACCTTTCGTGCTGGAATTTTAAAATATGAATTCGCAACTGAAATATGGCATTTGCAGTGGGCAACCACCTGTAAGGTTAATAAGCATCACTTAAATGCACCCACACCATTTTAGAGGAGATTTTGTATAGGTTTTATCATATAAATCTCCTGTAAATGAAAGGAGCCTGTATTTGGGTCTGGAGGAACTTAATTGCACATGCAAAATAGCTTTAGTTGAACTTTAACGGGAGGCATTCTCATTGGAACATAGCATTTAATCAATTTTTGATACCTCGCTTGCTCAAGTTGTGTTTAGCCTAATCTGTCCTTATATCTTGACTCAAATATTGCATTGTATTGATTGAGAACTCAAAACAATGCTCCTACTTATACCGCTTTAATTTCTCAATCATGTGTACTGCCTTTCATTATAAGATGTGTTCTATTATGAGAGTGGTTGTAAAGTAGTTAACTGTATGTTTCAATAGAACTTTCAGCGATTCATATTATTAAGCTAAACTCTTATTTACTGCTTGCACAAATGACTGTCTTGTGATTCGATCTGACAAGTGAGAGATAGCAGCAGGTGGTTTAACATGGAATACATCATTGATACCATCCAATAATCTGGTGTTATCGCTATGAGGTATGTGCACGCAAAGTTCCACGCGAATCTTCTCAAAAACAAAAATTGCTCCGACTACATCAGTTAATTTTCTGAAGATTTTATAGCTTTTGTCAGTGAATCATTCAAGTTTTTCACTTTTATAACAATCTATACCAAACATACACGAACGACCATCCCTACCCACTAGTAATCATTAAATAAATCAACGATTTTCCTCCTCTTATTTTCAGCAAAATATGATAATAAAATATTCAAAACAATTTATCACGCCTAAAGTCAACGTTTAGGGTATTTATTCGGAAACTATTCGTATTATTGGTTAGAAATTACCTGTTCGGCAATTTTATAAAGAGAGTGCAAAGTTTCCTAGTCCATTTACTTTAACCTTGAAAAGCGTTACATCTTTAATTTTATTAACAAATATATCGCTGGTTTTTTCAATCATTGATCTCGGGAAGAAGTCGACATTATTTGGATAGGATAGACAAATCATCACAACTGGATATGATACTTTGCAATAGCGTCCGAGAATTATTTTCTCTTTGAAAAGCTATTTCCGAATGCCCTTCGCCAATACTTAATATTAGACTGGTTTGCATAGATATTGCAAAGACTTGGGACGATTGGATTGCGCGAAAAACTATTACAGCCATCGTAGCTTTCAACCACTCTGTTCCTTTGGGATAAGTTTTGGACTTGGACATATGAGAAAATGTATGCCTTTATTAGAGTTCGATGAAAGTAACATGACTGTCACGCACAGTCTGACGTCCCGATTGCGAGGTCACTCCATTCAAGTGAAACCTAATATTTCTAGGGGTACCTATACGTCAAAGTCTATCCAGCGTTGGCAGGCTACCTGATACCACTTCACATGCTATAGACAGACAAATTCAACTACGAGGCGAAGCTACTATCGTGCCCGAGTCTCCGACAGTATTGGCGTCTGTCCTTCCCTTCCCCCATTGTCTCGTCGACAAGTGACCCTCTTCGTGACCCATTATGAAGAGGAAAGCTTACAAAAAAGGAGCACAGTTCTTTTACTTATTCAAGCTTTTACACACAATCAAGTCCATTCAATGAATAGATCGATATTATCGGTAGAAAAGTCGAAAAAAAGCGGAGAATATTATTTTAGGCATAAATAACAGAACCCAAAAACCAGTCTCGCTTGTGCATATTTACTCGCGCAAGATGGACAGATTCGCATGCTTTCACACAAAATCAACTCTACTGAATGAGTTGACGAAGGCATTCTCGACAAGATAAATTAGCATGACGGAAATCTATTGTAAATAGAAATCCAACCGCTGGCGGACACCCGAGAAACATTCACTCACAAATTAATTGCAACTTCAATCATGCAAAACCAAAAACCTGTATTCGCTCTCATTTATAATAGTCCTACAGTTTCCACTTATAGTTACTCATCACATCAATTTAGCATGTCCATCAATCTGTCGAGTAAAGCTAACACCATGTTTTGTATGTTCCCTGTATGACTCTAGTGTCACGTTTACAAAGTTAAATTTTAGATTAGCTTAGTAGTTTCTTTAGCATTTGTAGCATACCCATAGTGTAGTTAATGTTGGTGAAAGTTAATGACTGTAGCTCATGTTGGTGATAACTCACGCCAAATACCCTTATGCGATCAGTCATGCCCTGCCAAACACCCTTGCGGTGGCTTGCAGGATAATAAGTAGATGTAGAGTGTTAGGACATTTGTTCAATCACATGTTCCTTCCAAGCTGCATTATTTGATAGAGAATTTTGAAGAGTACCAAATATTAACAACATCATCGATTATAGTCAATACCACACTGAGCATAATATAACGAGTATCACTACAATATATCATAGGGACTATTTAAAATTGAATGATAGATTTGATAGTGAAAACAACGGCACAGTCATCGAAATCTCATTAATAGACGCACTTTCTAATCTCCTTATTATCTAATACCAAATTAATTGGCGCTGATACTTTATGCCAGCACTCATGACTGCTATTTGATGGGATGTCTGTCAATTTTTGTAATGACGAATAAAAACAAATAATTCCTGTCCATTATAGCCAGTAAATTTTGTGCTCACGCTCTATTTCATTAATATACAAATTTTTTCAAGTAACCAACACGAAAAATCCGTGGCAAATATGACGGAAAGCCTCTCTCTGACAGGCCCTCAATTCACCAATCAGAAAAAGAAGGAACATTTTGGAGGAACTGGAGTGATACCATCCCTATTTCCTCACCTATGTATAGAAAAGGTTAAAAATAGGAGCCTTGCTACGTTGTTATAAATAAAAGGCTTAATTTATGAAGTGAACAGGTACACAACTTTAAATCAGACCCTCTACTGAAGGGCTGAGTCTCCTAAGAACGCACTCTTTGGTTGAAAGAGAAATCCATTGCTTCACTTCACGAAAAGTAGTCGAAATCGAGGAAATCCTTCATTTCAAAGGAGAAGAAATATATTTTCTTTACCTTTCTCGGATTCTTAAGTGATAGGTAATACACTCCAACCACTTGTCTCCCAATGTACTACCAGTTGGATACCAAAATTCCTGATACTATGGAACGATATAGGATTTGACAGGAGGGATACAGATTATCCCGAGAATTCCCGAAACCATTATTTTCGCTTAATTCTCATAGAATATACTTAACAATGACTTATAGTAACCGTAATCTCTCAAGGGAGCTAGAAATGGGTAAAACAATCTCCGGAAAAACCATGGTACAGGTTAAAAATATCTGCGTCACGAGATCAGGGTGCTAAGTCCTGCCGATGG
Source organism: Ceriagrion tenellum (assembly GCA_963169105.1). Lineage (NCBI taxonomy): Eukaryota > Metazoa > Arthropoda > Insecta > Odonata > Coenagrionidae > Ceriagrion > Ceriagrion tenellum. Next base: position 57,065,570 of record OY720641.1, read on the forward strand.
GAGGGAATGCACCCAATAAATGCCGATACAAAGATTAAGAATAAAGATTCAGAAATTCCTAGTTGGGGCAGATTATATTTTGGTGAAAAATAATTCCTCCACAAATTTACGTATGTTGAGTGGCTTCAAGGTCTTAGCTTTCAAAATGGTGCAACCGGTTTTTATATGGCAAAAACGGAGATATTTTTCTGTTGACGTGGATATAAAATATATTAGACACCACACCAGCCGCGAAGCGTAACAGTACATTGTATTTAACACGTATATTTTTCCTTTACAATTCTGTAATTTTTAGAGATGAAGCGAGTCCAACTATACACAACACACCACTGGTTATTCAATCCTAATGTTGGTTGACTGCAGCCCTCCACCCTTCCCAATCTGATGCTAGTTTCCTTACCTCCTGGTACATCTTCCTAAGTACTTTCCTCTCTATTTGGTCCATGGACTTATTCCTGGGTCTTCCTCTGGGGACTTTTCCCTCTAACATACCTATTGTCTTCACAAACCCATTGTGTTTCAGTGTGTGTCTAACCCATCTTGCTCTTCAATTCTGTATGGTGTGCCATTTGGTCCACACACATGCAAGAGGCTATTCCTTTCGGGATGCTATCAAATGTCACTTCAACAAACGCGCTGGTCCTCAAACTCTTCTCTCTTAATTAAAGATTGCATTCTCTTTACTCAAGGTAAACTCAATGGATGTGTTTATTGGTAAGCGCGTGTTATTAATCATTTTAAATCCGAGATCTTGAAAAAGTTAATTGAACGCCATAAAAAAATTATGAAAAATTACAGCCTAACATATTTTTAAATAATGTTCGTGATTTTCCCCCCATTCTCTCCTACTGTTCCCCTACATGGTCGACGTCAGCCCCAACTAATGTTATATTTCTGCAATATATTACTAACTTCTTCCTGCATATTGTTAAAAACAGTGTCAAATCTCCGCAACCTACCCTTTGATGCTGTCTTGTCCTCACTCTCCGTTAATATACTTGATAATAACTTCCTTAAAACTGATCTTAAACTTACCAATAGCACACTGAACTCAACCATTGGATGCCCCGACCTTATTTCCCTGATAAATTTCAGAATACCCACTCGACACAACAGGACTCACTCACTGCTCCATATCTATACTCCCAGATTATCACCTACCAAGGACTACCTCATTTCTCGCCTATCTTCTCTTGTAAATTCACTTCCTGATAACATCGACCCTTTTTCTTAATCTTCCAACGTCTTCGCTAGCCTAGTCATATGTCATTCCCAAAAATATCTCCCCATGTTGAATAATAATATGTTACCTTCATCTGGTTATGTTCTTTCGTCTGTGACCTTTTTTGTTTTTTATACGTTCAGTATAAAATGGATTTATCCCTAATGTGATCCTTTTCCCATATAATTACGTAAAAATTAATAACATCACCTTTGCCAAAAAAGGTTCAAATTCCCAGCTACTCACAGTAATCTTTGCCAGAGGAAGGAAAACTCATGGTCAAAGAACCCATTGGTTAGAGAAGACAGTATTACCGACAAAAGGCATAGCTTACATATACATATGATATTTTACGTATTCCACATAAAGTTTTTTTTCATGGATCCAAGAAATAATCTTCCCGCATTTCCAGAAAACTATTCTCTGGATTTGGAGGGGGGGGGGGTTAAATCGCGAAACATTCCCGGAGATGGGAAGGGAAGGAATTACCGCCTGGTAACACTGCGCTCGCATGATTTAGTCTGAGTGATCAACTTTGTGCCTGATACCGACCATAGCTCTACCTCCGATGGCCCCGTCTTTCCCAAATGCTTCCTTTCCTACCACTTCCATTACACGCGTCCCACATTCCCTCGACCCCAACACCCCGCCATATCTCCTCCTTTCGCCGGCCCCCCATTCTTCCCGCACCATTGAATTTCTTCCTTCCATATCTATTTATATCCAAGTCCGACCATTTCATGTGTGATGGATGTTTCCCCATCTTTATAGCACATGGAGCAGATTTCGGATTCTATATACCCCGATTCCACATCCAATATAGCTCTCAGAATCATTTCGCAACGCAACCCCGCCCCCTGCCTCCCGCCCCCCCCCCCCACTCGACCTCTTGTAAGGTGGCCAAGATTCCAAACGTTACACGCACGCAATTCGTACTTTATGTGTCGGATTCAGTTTTATTTGCTCCCTCTGCCAAGCAGTGCTAATGGGTTTGCTCCTTATCCCGGGAATGTTCTTTTTATATATTTATTCGATGACCACTGAATGCATCCTACTAAGGAATGTATACTTATCACAGAGGAGGGCGATGCTTTTGGTTGTAGAAACGCTCCACTGACCTACTTACATTTATTCAGTATTTGGCACATTTAATGCTCTATTTTATCATTCTAGTTTCTTGCCATTTATTTCAGTTTGACTTAGCGATGAGATCTAAATTTCAATCCAAATTGTCGCAGGGAAGGAAATAAATTTGGATAAAAACGGTCTTTTCTTCATGAGCTCAAAATGTAAACATTAAAACCTAATCAGGGGCTGGTCAGTATATAAGCCCTCACTGGGTCTCATTGAGTAGGTATAATGTGATTGATAACGCATGGAACAATTTTAAAACTTTGTTTAAGCAACTAATCTCTCATGGTGATCCGATCTGTAGCTCTATATAAGAAGCCATTATTATCAGGTTGGTCAGAATTTCTTAAAACAACTACAACCAAAATTCAATAAGGACCTAAAATTGAATATGGGGTCTACCTATTGCAAACCCTCAACTTTAATAACATCGAATATGAATTCAATATAACCATTCCTATATCAAAAATGAGGGCAGGAGCCTATAAAAATCCAAACATAAGTCCATTCCATGATCTGTATATCTATATATAGTCATCAAAAATCAATGAATACGTGACATACTTACCCAATATGAAGGGACATCATTAAATATTATTGTCTACGTTACTGAACATATGTAACTGCACTTTTTCCCCTCCACGCTTCATTTCTGCACGTGCAGCATAGTGGTCAATCATCACAAACGCATTTTTGTCACGAGCTTTTCTGAGTGTGTGTAAGGACTTCTTCACTGAGAGATGGAAATAGAACTGAATAAACCACTTGCCTCGACCAGAGTTCACACCCGGATCTCCCAATTGCCGGTCAGGCAAGATAGCCAGTGACACAAGTAAGTTTTATTGTAGGGCGAAATTTGACGAGGGTTTAAGCAAACTAGGAGATTGCGTCTCAAGTCAGCATCGTAGCACTTACTGAGCCACTGTCTAAGCCACCGTACAAAACCATCCGTGCCGTATTTTTACGACGATTTTCCCCACATTGCAAGTAATTGTGATGGAACAAAGTCACTCACACGGGTTCATATACATCAGAGGATGAAATAATCAATGAAAAAAAATCATTTGTGATGATCAAATGTGATAATCAAATCAAATGCAAGAGACTATGAAATGAGATTTATTTGCGACAATCTAGTGGTTACTTCATAGTGAATTTCATCTCTTGGTGTACGAGTGACTTTGTACAATCATTTAAATCTGCAATGATTTAAGAAACTTACGATATTCGGACTTCTTCCAACACTTAACGTTCTCGTGTCCAATAATTAACTTTCATCGCTTCCACCAAGGTGAATATTTACCTACTCTAAAAACTCTCATTTCTCACCTCGTCTCTCAATATTTCCAAAATTTCAGCCATTCATTCTAAAATTACGTATGGACTCATTCTTTGGACTTTAGATTATAATCATATAGCTCTGTAATGACTTAGTAAGATTCTTGGTATATAATGGAAGAGTATCATAGAATTCCCAAAATTCATTGATTTCTTATCAAAAATTTCATTGAAATATCTCTGAGAGGCATGTACGTTAAATACTCAATAGTATAAGCCTTAAAACATAGTTCAAAGTCATACAGAGTTCCCTAACCACTTCAGCTAGATTCCACAGAATGCATCTATTTTCCACTCCTCGTCTCTTCAAACAACATTTACACAGTCAAAATTTTTATTCTCTTCATTTCCCTTCTGAATAAGAGTATTTAACAAATGCTGGGATTGATTTAATGGTGAATGCATGTACAAATTAATGTCAAGTTATGCTTTTAGGTCAATTCATTTCGAAACACTCTTTCCTTCCATAAAACTCAGGTCACTTGCATGGTGATTGGGCACTAATTTCCTAAACCTAAGAGATATAATGTTGAACAGTAAACTAGTTAGAACATTACCACATAAATTTCTACGAATTTAGGCCAAGTCTCAGTGGAGTGACATGCGGGATAACTCTCGGTTTTGCACCATTAATGATTCCTCCTCTTGTAGTGGGATCACCAACTTATAAATATGAGAGCACAAGTCCGGTAAAAACCTCCCAGAAAAAGGCATAGATATTAAACTGAGCGCTATGAAACGGCTGGATAAAAAATTGGGTGACTGAAATACGTACAAATCAAACTCGGATATGAAAAATCGAAAAAGAGGCTTCCACATTAAATTGGCGGCACCGAGAGAGATCAGTAGATATTAATGCACACGAAGTTTGCATGGATCAGAGCCGATTTTTTCCATCGGAATGGGACAGTTATTTTTTTCATTTTTATTTCGATTATTTATATTTTTCAACGATTTTTTTGGCGCTCCGCTTTCGAAAGGCTCGTGAGCCGTGAGCAATGCCGAGCACCAACGCGAGGCAAAAATTATTGCAAGAGGAGAGAAAAGAGCGTCGACGTACTTCACTTCCAATTTTGTTTTATTCCCCGCGTTTTTTTTCCACAACTGCCGCCAACCCCTTCTATTCCTCTCTTTTTTTCAGTCCTCACCCTTGTTTTCCCTAAACTTTTCGAATCTGAATGTACGACTGCGAAGGCCTTTTATCTCCCCCTTCCGACCGAACGCAGCGACGGTAAACCCTGGCGATTATGGAGCTCTAAACAGATTTGCGACGAACAAAACTGCGAACGAAGAAGTAAGAGAGAGAGAAAGAGGAGAGAGAGGGAAAGAATAAGTGAAGTGGAGGGAAATATGAGGGAGGGATAGAGAGAGAGAATTGCAGTAGCGCATGCAAAAACTAATCAGTTCATCCCTTTAAAATTTAGTTGAACTTTTCAGGATTTGTTGTCAGCATTAATCGAATAGGTGACTCAATCAGGCCGAAATTTGTGAAACTATGCTCATTCTAATAAAAGCTCTAGCCTATACTTCATTATCCGCCACGGCTCAACAAAGTTTGAAACTGGCGATAGTATTCTGCAATAGTCCTCGATAACAAATAACAGTGTGGATGAAATATTATATTAATTAAAAATAAATCCATTATTCTTAATCCAACTTTCATTGAGCACTACCCGAATTAAAAGTTAGGTTTGCAATTCTAAATAAATAAGCCTCGTCCAGCGTTAAGTACAAATTCCGAAACTTTGCCATGTTTAAGTACAGAAACGCCAAAAAATACAAATTACTTCAGTTTTACAAGGAAAGGGAACTTTATCAAGTTAAATTAGTCTTTTATAGATCTATTGAATCAAATTGGAGTCATAGATATAGGATTGCCTTAATAACCTATGCCATCTTTGTCATGTTCGAAGATAACTTCCCTAGTAATGTAAATAATATTGCAACTACAAAATAAAAAACTTTCAAACCCTCAATCCGGCACAGTAAACCGCGTAAAAGTTATGAACGCTTTGAAAAAGTAAGTACCCAACATTCCTCACATTCACTACCTCATGTAACTTTCCTTTTCTAAGAAAACTTTCATTGGCACTTGGCATAAAACAAGCATTATACATAATTAATGAGAGCATTTTTTACTTTCTATGTTTTTTGTTTTTTTATGTTTTTCGTTGTTTTACTAATTATATGCTTTTATAATTCCCTCAATTTTTCATCCACTGTGAAATGAAAGAAATAATTTGAAAAAAAGTTATTAAGCAACCTTATTTCTCCAATATCAGTCTATAAATGAATTATTCCGTGGATTTATAAACTAGAAAACTATATATTTGGTGCTTTGTGACAAAGGATCATCTCTCGCGCCGATACACTATCACTCGTAACTATGCGTTAGGTAATGGTCCCCAATATTAGCCTAAAAGTATGAAGTTGGGGAGATTCGTATTGATTTTAACGTTGTTAAATAAACTTATACAGAAGCAGAATCAGAATATTTCAAAGTAGTGAATTTCATTGAATATCACCAATGTGTTGCTCAGAGGCGGACTATTACGATACCATTGCACGGTGTGTAATTTTCGTTGGGTGCACGTGGGAAACGAATGAAAGATGGATGTAGGCTAAAAGCATTAGGGTAACGCGCATCCTGAAGAGAGGGACTCGGGGCAGGAATTTTCCCGTACTTAAAATCACGCCGAGAGAGGCAGGCTTGAGAGGAAGGATTGAGGATTGGAACCTGCGGCCGATGTTTTGGAGTTCGAGTATTTTTTTCCCAGAAAAATCTGACAAGTTCAACTCTGGAAGCTTGCATGTGTCCTCCGCAAGGCTAGTTCGCGAAGCTGGTGCATGGGCGCCCAGTGCGATAGAGGCATCCATTTTGAAAAATAGCCACCATTGGTCAGGATGCAGGTTGGAATTTGGAAAACGAAAAACAAGGGGCAATTTTTTCACCGAAAACTTTTGCCCCCCTCTTCAGAAGGGTACCATTATCATTCTAGCTCATAGATTCCAGTCCTTCAATTTGGGTTGGCTCTAAAAAGCACATCGAAGAATGATTTATGGTATACCATGGAGGTAATTTTTATTTTCCAGGCGAAAGGAATTGCTTGTACACCAATAAACCAAACAATATATGAAAAATGAGACACATGCAGAGAGGAGTGTTCATTTCAAAGCTCAATTTTTCGATTCAAGAACAACCCTGAAAAGGCGAAAACAATTTTTAAAAAGCACACATAACGCGAGTACAATTAAAAAAGTGTTGTAAGCGGCAGTTTAGCAAAGGAAATCACACTCACATTCCATAAGATTACTACAAAAAATGTGACTGCCTCATTCGCTAATTACACCAATCAAGGGGCGAGGGTGCCTCATTGAGTTGAACTTGAAGCTGCTTGAATATAAGAAATGCTCGAATTTATACCGGTTCTTCACAGGTTTTAGTTTCTTCCCAATTATAAAAGTATTCATAACCATTTGTTCTCTTAGCTAAAATCAACTTGCACGACACTAATAAAATCAGAAAAAAATGGAATACGTAGCACTAACACTTTTAAAGGGATATTTACCGAAACACAGGGGAAAATGATAAGTTTTGTCACTGCACTAACTAAGAAAAAAAAAATTTTAGGCATCGGGTTGGTGTGGTTGCAAGAGTATTGGCTAACCATACGGACGGTCAGGGTTCAAATCTCAGACCGTCCGTATCTCCAATCTCCATGAAAATCTCATCTCAAAATCTCCATGAAAAAACTACTTATGGGAAAAAGGCACGCAAATTTAAAATGACAGTAGAATGCGCATTAAAGGATTTTCAAAGTATTGGTATAACCTCGACTATTATCTCAAAATAACCAGTCTATCTTTTTTCCATGTTCAAATTCAAATTAGTCTATGTAATTTGAACCACTAGAACTTATCCCTCCTTAATCTATTCTATACTCTTCTAAATGATTAAACACAACGAACCTGAAAACATAGAGGTTCTGTCACGATCAGTATTTGCTACATCATTAAGATCGGATTAATCGGTATTTTCAAGATCGTCGAGGCTAGACTAATCGGATGATGAGTCGGTTTTAACATCGCCGTTAAAATGAATTTTGGGCATTAAAATTGATGTTAATACGTTATTACGCAACCTATTCTATTTTACTCTTATGAGGTTTACAGAAGAGTAAAAGAGGAAGGAACCATATGGAATACCATAGAGAAAAGAAGAACAAGATGGATTGGACATACCCGGAGACACAATGGGTTTTTAAAGAATTTAATTGAAGGCGAAATTGAGGGGAAAGTCCACACAGGATAAAGTTCATGGACCAAATAAAGAGGAAAGTAGATAGGAAGAGATACCAGGAGGTAAGGGAACTCGCATCAGATAGGGAAAGGTGGAGGGCTACAGTCAACCAATCAACCAAGGGAAGAGCTAGGTGGACCTGGGAAAGCCGCTTGATGACCAAAAACAACCAAGAGAGCTCATTTTCTAGTGTGTTTGGAAACCCTTCAGTTTTTACTGCAACTGGCAAATTTATGTTGAAAATTTCCAATTGATGAGGATAGCAGTCAACTAAGCCGATCGTTATTAGTTCATAGGAGTGGATAAGGATGGAATTATTTTCTTTTGCTAAAAGTTATGGTCATAAATCCTTCTGAATAAAAAAATTTAATTTTAGAAGAACTAAGAAATTGAATTACACTACCCTAAAAATTTTATTGAGGCGTACTTACCACACCAAATCCAGTTTAACCTTTCAAAAAATTCCTTTCTTACGCCCATGAGGGTCGCGAAAATTTAATTTCAACATAATGAATTATCCCGTATTCCAAAATCATAATCGTTTATTTACCTCTGAGGCACTGGGGGTGACTAAAAAAATTGAGTTACGACACCCAGGAAACCACTCGTGATGGAATTATAAAAAAAATAAACTTCTCGTTACTTTGATCACATACTTTCTCCCTCGAAGGTGAGGAGCACAAAAATGGATTTGTTTAAAAACGCGGGGATTGACAAACAAACAGGAATCAGCATTGATTTCCGCGGATGAGGCTGTGTTTGGGGAGGAAAGGCTGGATGTGGGCGTGTGATGGGTGTAAAGGGTACGGGAGAATTCACCGAAACGACTGGGAAAAAAGGTTGGACCTTGGGGAAGAACGGTCGGGAATCCATAGGGTGTATTGGATGGTTGGAGGGGCGGGGCGAGATGGGGGTTGAAGCCAAGAGAGAGGGTGGGAGAAATCAGGGGGCTGGAGAGGGAATGGCGTGGGCACCAAAAAAAAGTATTCCCTCCACTCAAATCGGTGAGAAATTTTCCACTCCACGTGAAAAATTCCGGGATTAAAATTCTCGCCGATTGAGTCATGAGGTGAGGATGAGGGAAAAGGAAGTGAAGCTTGGATTGTCATAGGGGTGGTTTTGCAGGGGGAGGGGGCGTGGCAGAGGGGAGGAAAAGACTTGAAAGGGGAAGGTGGAGCGGATCGGCGTAACTTTTTCTTTGCAATGACAGCATTGCGATCGGTATTCTTTGCTGGAGACAATTTGATTCAAGGTACTGTTATAAAATCGGACACAGAACGCAAGGTAATAAACTTTCCTGTATCAGGTATTACTTCAAATAAGTCGTAAAGCGATAACTGGTGATACATTCATACGTAGATTATCTTTCGATTCATTGCAATATTATTGCGATAAAAAGTATATTTAGTAAGAGGTAATTTCCTTCGATTAGTCATACTATTTAAAGCAAGTCAATGACTTAGAATAATTATATAAAGCCATATCTTCTATGATGCGATGCAAAAAAAATTGAAATATTATATTGAGTTATCCAACGGTACGCCATATGATTATATGGTCATATACAATATCACGCGAGATGAAATATCTGTCGATACGCGACAAATTTCGATACCAAAATATGTCAACAACTTGCATACAATGTGCTATATTTAGTTTGATCAGGCGTTATCTAGTCAAATACGATATTAGTCTTCAGACAATATTCGACGATAATCGATATTTTGCAATACCTAACGATATGCCATTATGGCATGATTATGCCATAAGAAATGCCATTAGGCGAACAACGCATTATTTTTATCGCAACGCAAAATAGACATTTGAATATCAGAGGACAACGGACTTTCTCCCATTGGGACCAGAAAAAAATGGAGTAAAGGGAGATGGGGAAGGAAATGAAATGAGCGGAGTGTAAAAAAAACCGAATGAGGGTTTGGAATCGGATGGGGTGCGGGGAGAGGAAGGAAGCCGGAGAACCGGCATTTATGGCGGAGGGAGAGAATTCAAAGCGTAGGTTGTAGAGGAAAAAATTATGCATTTCCCTCCCCTTTGGCTGATTGGATTTAGATTCAGCCGATTGATCGAGGAAGCTGGAAAATATTTTTCCAGCCTCCCCCCCGAGAAACAGCTTATCGTGAACGGATGAGTATATGTGCCACCTAAACCCACGAGGGAATCGCGCAGACGGAGAACCAGAGCGATTGGAAACGGTGAAAATTGAAGGGAAAGTATCAAGAGTTGTGATTTTTGGAGATGTTGGAGAAGTAGCAGCGACTGGTTTGGTCAAGTCAGGCAAAAAAAGCTTCAAAAAAGTAAATGTTTAACTTTAAAATAAAAAGAAAAGCTGCACGCTTCGTTAAAAACTGCTACGAGCAAACATATAGTATCTCCCAACTTTTAGAGGGGTTAAGGTGGGAGTTTCTGGAGACTCGGAGGCTATACGTTACGTTCAATTTGCTTGAGAAATTATGAACTGGTTTGATTCAGAGTGACATGGATAATATTATCATGACGCCTCCTACATCTCAAGGTGTGACAGAAGCGATTAAATAAGAGAGATGAGAGATAAACTGCCGAACTAGTCGGTAAAAAAATCGTGTTTTCCGCATACAATAAGCGACCACAATAATAATTGAGCTCCACAAAATACACTCCCATAATACACGTCCCCATTTCACCTCTCAAAACCTTATCTCTTACACCTTTAAACGGCTGGTGTCCCACCACTCTCTGCCACATGCCAATGCATTGGCTCGCAGGGTAGTATGTAGATGTCAAATGTTGAGAACAAAACTGGCTATTTTTAACATATATGACGTAATAAGTTTCCCCGCATGCCCCTAAACCTTATTGTGGCTTTGCGCGTCCCACTGATTGGGAACCGCTGCCCTAATACTAAGGTGGTTTCGTTTGAAAAAATTGACTTGAGAGAAACTTTGTAAACGAGTACTTAGCACTCATGGGTACATTGTGCTGCTACGCTAAAAGACACTAACTGTATTATTTTCGGTCCTAATTTATTGCATGCCAAAGTTTTCATCTTCGAGTCTTCTTTTCATTAGCTAGTCCATCTTTGAGAAGATAACATGCTTCAGTTGATACTTTGATGCTATGATTGTCAATGCGGGAAATACGGAGCAAAGATAAATCATTAGGCAACAAACGTAATGAGATTATTCGGGAGAAGGACTTGTAGTTACTGTTATGAGGCCGAGAATACTGACAATTATACTATAGATACGGTGACAGCAGAACGTGATTATTGGCAAACCGCTACTTTTATTTGTTTGGTTTTGTAAAATCCTCGAGGTTGAAAATAACAAAATCAACCTAACGAGAAAATTTGTAATTTGTTGTGCTACTGTCTTTTGGATTGGCAGGGAAAAAATACAAGTTACCAATGTTGATTTCATAGTAATTTAACGCTCTTTTGACATGTAGCCTATGGGCAACTAAACATATGCCTATTTCGAAATAATTCGAAGATATATGAAAAGATTTTCTCCTAAACGCAAAAACAAGCGTTTCATATTATCACGGTTCTTCATAGATTTTAAGCTATCATGCTGAACATAAAGCGAGTATTTACTCACGATTTTCGGTTAAACATCGAATTCCACAAAGTAAACGCAAGTCATAGCCATACTTTAACTAACCAAAATAAAAATTGAATCAATTTCGTTTCATGTTTTTACGGTTATTTCCAAAGTTTAAATTATATAAATAGATGTACTAGAGTGAAGCGTGATGCGAGAATTTTTTTGGTTAATTTGAAAATTTATCAAAATTTGGACGCAATTTTTCATGACTCGTGCTCCGACCATCTTAAGGTGCTCTGAACGCTCCGTCAGTGGACAGAGTGAGCACATCCCTGAGACTAATTTCCACATGACATCGATATTTTGCGATACCAAACGGCACGCCATATAATGATATTGTCATATAAGGTCAAATTGTACGGTTATTTCTAAAGTATAAATAAATGTACCAGAGTGAGGTGTGAAGAATGTTTTTTGGCTAAATTGAAATCAAGTCTGGGACTTCTTTGAAAAATATCCACCACCTTTACCACTCGATTTAAATTCGAATGCTTAGGGTGAGATTCCAGGATAGAATTCACCAATTTAATCTCATCCCCTGACCAGTGTAACCCACTATGGGCGAAAGTGCTATTGCCGGTTCAGTGGCATCCGATAGCCCAGAATATTCACAATGGAAGGAACGCTAGGATTAAAATGGAACATTTGGAATAATGGAGTCCAACTGTTCATAAACGAGAGGTTTACGGACGAATCGTGCTCGATAAAGCCAAACGGTCGTCATTGATAGCTTTCCAATCTTCAACGTCCAATTCGATGCACGTTGTCAAATCACGAAGTGCTGTTAGCCGAGTACTGACTTTGAACGGTCAGGAAATGGGTTTTCCATAACGCATTCAACACCTCTGCACTTCGACACCAATTACTTCAGTAATATCTATGGTGACAATTTACAATAAAGTCACACTTATAGTTCGATGTAATTATTAGCTTTGGAGAAATAAGTGATCCGTTGATCGTTAAATAAACAAAATTGCCATTTAAAGTTCTGAAAAATTTTTGCAAATTTTTTCCCGCCAATCTTCTTGTTAAATACATATAATAACATTGGAAATAAGCAAGTTACGCTTTTAAGTACATGATTAAAAGGTTATAATTTAAACATACAAAAATCATTCATAATGTTTTTTACATTTCTGATATCAAACGTCCTAACTAAGAGAATTTTAAGTAAATGTATATACAAGAAGTTGATGTACCTAGGTTTAAGTTGGTATATTTTGCATTTTGAATAGAAAAGAGTTGTTTTGTCGCAAACCTCTATGAATAAATGCTAAATACTAGACATTATAGGCAAAATTTTCATTAAAGCTCATTGTTCAAGGATTGCAAATTTTACAAAAGAATTGTGGGAATTAAAAAAATTGTGCGTTCTATAGGCATGGATAAATTTTATACTTCCTACTCTGATGTACTTTTCTAATCGTCAAATATGTCTTTCTATTCAAACCACCTTTCGAGGAGTAAAACGAAAAACCAAACGTCAGATGACTAGGAAAGCCACACATGATTATTTCCCTTAATTGAATGTAAATACAAGCTGTTCAAGCTATCAAGTAGATAACAGCAACAAATAACCTTGGGTGAGATCTCATTAATATTAGTGGCTATGATTGTTTTATTCTTAAAATTCCCTGTACAACCTAAGCTCTTACTTTCACTCGAAGGAAATGTTTGTTTTATGGAAAATAACAATGGAGAAGGCATATCAATTTTCATATCTAATTTCGTCAAAGAATTAAAATTCAATATTAAAACTAACAAATTCAAAATTTCACACTTCTAAAGAGATACATATTCAAGTTTTGGCTCTCCAATTCAACGCAGTTGACATTCCTCATACAAATATTTCCTTTAAGAGTTTCAAATTCAGGAGTTTCACCAAATTTCGCTCACTAATAACATCTGTTTCTCAAATAATCATCAGCAGAGGCAACAAAAGAATATTTTTAGAGACTAAAAGGGTAAAATGAGTGAATTCTATATTGAAGATAAATAACGAAATCGAGATAGAACCGATACTCGAGTTAATACAACCATTTTAACGTTAAATAAGGTGTATTGATTTAATGCCGAGATTATGATCAACTCCATGTACAGTCTATTATCTGTCATGACGAAAAAATGCGGTCTTCTTGAAGAAAACTGATACTTGGGTGTGAGAAAACGGAAGTCAGCCTAATCAATAATTTCACAGAAATGGCGTACAAACAGTCGTATATTCTTTCCACAGGAACGCTCCCACAAATATGATTTGGTTTATAAAACTGCCTCGTAATCAGCAAAATGTGCATCAGAAATTCAATGAGAATAAAATCATATTATGACTATTTGACTCTCTCCACGCAAAAAGCGAATGCATTGCTTCCTTTACATTTGTCATTCTCTCGCGGTTATAATCGTTGAAAAGGGCAAAGCGTGGAACTAAGGTAGCCCAGCAGTCTTTATTATCCATCTGATAATTGGAGATATACCCACATATATTCACATATACGCACACTCATGCATTCAGTCCTCAGAGATAAACAAGCAAGATACGCGAGTTTCTCCTAAACGCTTTTGACTGATCAGATTATGAGCGCGTAACTCATATCAGATGACTATCAGCTCGTATTTTTTTAACATAATCTTATCTGCTCCGGTTTTAAATTTTTTTCTAAAACTAAAGCTTGATTTTACTTAAGGGAAATATGAATTTGTCTTCTATTTAGTTGAGATTGAGATTCTACTAAATAATAATTCATTCCTCTTCACCTGCCATATTCAACGCTGCCTTACATGGACCCATTATGACTCTTTGAGAGCACCCATATTTAGGCAAAATAATTGGAGCAATGGTAATTCTGTATGCGCCCTGCTTATTTAAATAGTATCTCAGTAACGCTTTGTCAAATAATAAGGTTAACTCATACAAACATGGCGATTTCAAGAACCCACATTCAGGATTTGGAGAATGCGATCTCTACATGAATATTATTTTGTATTACGGAATCATGTACGACTTTTGGAATGTAAAGCGGTGAACCACTAAAAGTCCTCCGTTATTAATAGGCTTATGACGAGGCTGGGTTGGTTTCTGCTGTTACTACAATTCCCCTATCCCAAAACCAACCCAGTAAGCCTGAATGAACCTAATAGTCTGGTTCCTCTCCACATATCCAGCCAAATATGGTCACTATGCACAAGATAGGCTTTTTTAAGAGTCGAGTTTAAGATGGTAGTTTTGGATATAGAATGGTATGGATCACAGTATGATGCAGTAAAATTATGAAGTAATTGAGGATGTAGATAACTTTGTGAATCATAACCGAACGTTTGCGCAAGATGGAAGGATAGATCAAGATATCATTGATGTGTACGAATGCTGGTAGGACATTCTTTGGTAGAAATACGAGCAAATCTAATAATGAATTCATGTATGAGAAAGCGAACTTATCAGTATGAAAAGGTCGTTTTTCTGACGCTTCCATATGACAGCGAAACTCGAGTATGTAAGGATAAGTTTAAAAGAAAGACAAACACAGTGGGAATGGGGTGTTCGAGAGTTGTTCGGGGTAAACGTAGGATAAATAGGGCAAGTAATGAGTGAAGCAACACAGAATTAAAATTAGATGCTCCAGTAATCAACATGCATAAAATTACTGCGCTTCGATTGCTTGACCATGTCCATAGGACAATAAGAGCCAAATAACGAAACAGATTATGATAGTAAAGATAATGTGTTATCGCTGACTGAGTCATAAATGAACGGTGTGAGAGAAGGAAGTAGACCGCAAATACAATGAGTGAGTGTGGAAAATTATACTATGAAGAGAAAGAATATTAGGCGTATGAAATACAAGAGTCAGTTCAGAGTGAAATACAAGTGAAAGGTCATTATGGAATTTATTTTCAAAAGGGAGCAAGTTCTCAAGGGCTTTCAGTGATAAATAAATAGCCTTTGACTAACCAGAAAGAGAAAGGCGAGATAGGAATATATGCGTATTTATTGAAGCTGAGCTTATATTAATTCCCAAAATACAGTTTCCGAAAAAAAGCTAAGCTATTAGCCTTGTAACATAATCTTGGTTTTAACATAACTAGCAAATAACTACAAGAATTGCGAAGATTAGGACGTCCTTCGTTAACTTCGTTAATTCATCAAGAGCTCAGTTTTGTGCATTAAAACAGAATATTGGCATATTGACGTATTAGGGATCTTTAGGAAAACGACTTAACTCAGGTTTACCCACCTTCTTAAATTAATGCCAAAGAGAAAAATTCATAATTCTGCAGCGAAACTATTGCGAGGGAAAATTTTAACATCATAAGGCTATTTCAACAAACTATAGGTTAAAAAATTTCTAAAATATTTCTTGCAATGCAAGAGACGAAAATGGCCACAGAACGAAACTGAGCCACCAAGTTCAGCAGGTCGATTTGGTGGTCCATTTGAGCCGCAATGGAGTAGTCAAGGCATTTGGAAGCGAACAAACAAACTTCGTGCGAATTAAGTGAAAACATCGAGAGGATGGCGCGCAAGAAACGAGGAAAGAGGACCCCGGGGGTGGATGGAATAGGGGAGAGTGGGAGAGATAAAACGGGTCCGCTGCCTTTATGGAGCACTGGAGGTCCGCAAAAGGGACATGAATACAAAACAGACGAAAAATAAACAAAAGCTTCCGCGGAGGAAGGGAGGGAGGGCAGGTCATCGCTTCTGGATCGGCTGGAGGGGGTTTGAGGGTGGGGGAGCGCAGAATTTCACCCACAGCGAGGAGAGGGACGGAGGATTCAAGAGAGAGAGAGGTGTTTACATGGAATAGCCGAATAGCCTTTATGACGATTGAAAATTGAGACGGACGGAGTGAGAGGAAATGGCCGGAGGAAATGCATCCCGGGGACTCGTGTGGGCACCGCTTGGGGCTTTCGGCGCTGGCGATATGCATGCGGGGACGGTGTTGTTGTGTTTGGATTTGTGCAGTCCCGGCGACAACCGGAACGCCATACAGCGTTCGTTCCGCGCTCGGATCCAGCCTCTATCTGACCCCAGCATCCTTCCATGCGCTGGACCCGCTTTGCGTCACTCCCCAAGTCCCCCGCTCTCCTTCCGTAATCATTCGCATTCGCCCGTGCCTTCCTCCTCAATGTTGCTGTACCCCTTCGTATATCTCACTCTCTGGAGGCTGTGGAGCTGCATTGTGACGTGGTAGTATTTCCGCGCATCGAACGCCCGTTCGAATCCCAAATACCACTCGAATTGGAATAACGGGGTATTGCGGCGTGAGTGCCTCGTACGCTTACATCTTTCCTAGAATGCACAAAGCATGGCCCGCGAGACGAAACGGCTCACTTAAGAACTCTGTCCAGCTCGTAATATGAATGAAAAATTATTCATTGCTTAATTTCTCCCATCTCTGTGTCCAACCATCTTTCCAAGCGTCTGTGATGTAACTTAGAAAAAGAAAAAGTAAAACAATTGGGTCAAACGCTCATTTAATTAACGTTATAAGGCGTCACTTGGTGGAACCACTACATTATTGAAGAAAAATACGAAGTGCATTATGTAGATTCCACAAAATTTTTGGGCCCCAAAAAAGAATTTAGGTCCCGCAATATTTATTAATTCATTTGGTGGGAGATACAATATGTTCAGCGCCATTTTCTTTAACAGTACTCGTTCAATACAGTTTGTACATATTTATGCAGCATAAACTGAAAATATCTTGAATATTAAGAGCAAATTGCTCTACTTCCATGAAAATATTTCACTACATCAATCAAAGCCAATGTTTTGCTGAGGGACAAGTATTTAATGTTATCCAAAGCCCGCAAAAGTAACCAAATATGCGTGATTAAAAAAACCTAAAGCCAGAATATCTGTGCAGCCATCCGTTACAGAAATATTAAACTCGTGGAGTATATTATAATGCATGGGAAAGGCGGGTGCTCCGTTGTAAACTTCTACGAGCGAAGAGCAAGCGTGACTGAGCTGATTAGGCTGAGAACTGTTAGAGACTCGAAGTCTACGTACTACAGTTAGACTTAGACAAATACTAAGTTTACATTTCAGATCGCTGAGTGTACAAAATGCGCGGAGGAAATTATTTTGATCCCACGCTAATTCTCAAGCAAAGACTGAAGCTAATAATGAAGGAAATATTCTGTCGCAGTGATGAGAGCGATGATTACTTCTTTGCATGGAACGTTGGCGAATATAACACAAAACAGCGTAATACAAACATTTCAAAACGTTAACATACAATTAATTTCCATACCTTACATCTCCTATTTAAGGTGGTTAGAGCGAAATATCATTTCACCTATAAATCAATGAATTTTAACTCATTTAAAGAAAAACATCTCACTCTTCCAAAAATACGAAAATGTCAGTCCCCTACCAAACTACTTTCTGAGATTTTTGACGAAGTATACCGGTCCTTTTATAAGAAAAATGGTATGTGTATGTACTACAAAGAGACCTCATAAAAAAGTGAGGGGTTTTTAACACCTATATCTCGTCAACAATTTAGGAGTGTGTAGTTAGCATGTTTCCTCAGCTTTTTTGGGAAATAAATCGTAATGTCACCACAGTATTTTTTTCAGAATCATAAACAATCCTTCCGTTGAGAGGGAGTTTTACACTTACCGCGCTAAAAAAATTAGTCAAGTTAAAGACTCATCTAGATATTTCTATTTAATTACATAGAATTTTAGTGGATTAAAAATACATCATTTCACAATTAATGTTATAATATTTCACTCATACTTCCCGCAGATGCTGAAATTAAATCGTACAATTCGAATATGGTCTCCGTATTGACTAGGGAACGATCTCTTTCACACTACATTAATTATTCCCTACCATTTTCTAGGCTTTTGTCCTAATTCTCCTTACACATGTCCCTACGGCATCCTAAGGCACTCAGTGTCAAGTAAAAAAAACATAAAAAGAGAGGAGAGAATTGACACATAAGGGTATATTTCCTTTGATATTTTATAGCTTTCGTCTTTTTTGTATTTGCGACCAAGCCCGATTCCCCTAATATGGCCTACTACCTGGCATGTTTTACTGCTGTCATTCGACCCACGAGTGAGCCACGAAGATAGGATCATTTCCCTAATGCCAGGAATTTCCATGACTGTAATTCATGCAGTGCATTCTTCCTACCACCACATTGTTACATTCATTGGGGACCGGTTTCCTAGCTGTAAAACGTTCTGCGCCCAAATAAATTCATTCAGGTGGACATTTCTCTCTAAATTTTAGCATCCTCTTGAAGTAATATACAGTGGACCTCATATATTCTCTACGTGTTGGCCGTGGAAGGGAGTAGCTATGGTGAAAACGCACGATAATGAGGATACAAAAGAAATAAGACCCTCTATCAATCTGATAAGAATTGAATGCATGAATTCGGTTGAGTTAACCTATTATTTACGTCATTTTATCTTTTCAAAGCCCAAAAAATAGGCGAAACTTAATTCTTTGGTGAGTGCCCCAGGACCCACAAAATATAATAAGATCGCATTTTTCGCTTAGCTTAGCCATCCAAGTTTTTTTATGGTAAAAGTAATTATTATTGGATAATGCATTAATGGTGTATTTAGTGCTCTCTAACGTTTTGATTAGCATTCTTTAGAGGTTTCAAAAGTCATGCAGTCATCGATTTGATTTCAACGGAACGATCGAGAAACACTTCTAGTCGACCAAGTAGAATTTGAGCGAAGTATTAAACTAAATATAAAACATTATGCATAACGTGAGCTACCATTTTGCATGTCCAATTGACTGCAATGATATATCATTTAGGCGATTTGGGAATTTACTAAAAGTTTACATCTCTACTTTCGTCTTGTAGGGTACCTCAACACTAGCACTACACACAAAGGTTGTAGTAGTATCATTAAATTTCTCCACAAGCTGACAAGCTACACAAAACATAGAAGAGCAATTTACTTTTCCAATTAACAACATGAAAATTATAATCAGCTTTTGAGGATTCCGCAACAAAAAGCAGGAATCAATCCTTTACTTTCAATTTTTGTTGTTGTTAAAAAAAAGTTGTAGATTACTTAAGCCAGCGTCCCTAGTTTTTGGTTTCGGTACCCAAAGAGAACATTTGTGCGGAATATTAGGAAAATCGGACATCAAGCGTAGAAAAGCTCAATCTAAGGAGTTCATAGAAAAATACAACTGCAACTGTGTTCAAAGAAGATAGGACTATAAACCAGGAAACACAGTGAAAACATTCGTGTGAAGCGTGGAACTCTATAGATCAGAAACATTGTGCATTAACTTTTACAGGTGAACTCTTTGAAGACCATTGGAAACGCTGACCAGAACAGAATAGAAGCCAACGAAACCTGATTCTGTAGATAAAATGAACCGACAAATTGAAATGATGATGTGTACAGAAGAACAGAAGAGAACAGGACCATATGGATCACCATACAGAAAAGAAGAACTAGATGCACTGAACACTCCCTGAGACACAATGGGTGTGTGTAGAACATAAATGAAGGTAAAATAAAAGGAAAGGTCCCTAGAGGAAGACTCAGGAATAAGTTCATGGACCAAATAAAGGGGAAAGTACATAGATATATCAGGACGTAAGGCAACTGTTATTAGATAGGGAAGGCTGGAGGGCTGCAGTCAACCCATCTTGGGATTGAGCGACTAATGATGAGTAAAAATGGAGATGTAAATGACAGAGGCAAACGTATACAATGTTTAGAGGACAGATGTGAATGCTAAGGTGTGTATTAACGACACTTTATTCTTCTGTCTTGCATCACATGTTTTAATCACACAAGTGTTCGTGGAAAGACGTAATTGTTGCACCGAACAGATCGGCAGATAACCTTTCTTCCTTCCTCATTTCATATTTCAAGAGAATAATATTTCCTCAAAAATTATTTTACTCGCTAGACCTAAATTTTTCAGGTAGAGTAAGAAAGTCCATTCGAGTCCCTAGTGGCACCCAAACAAGCCCTTTCACCAGCAGCGTCACGAAGCCCGCAGCAATTTTTAAGCAAGCGTAGGGATTTTCCTTTAAATTTCATTTAGCGTACGAATTGATTCTTTCTGAGCAAGGCCTGCAATTTTAGTGATTTATTCTAAATAATATATTTATAATTAATTCTAAATGTTGCTTAACAAGTCATAATATCTTCCCCTATCAATATCTCATGGCAGAATTCTTTCTCAACTCGCTTGCTAAAGCCTGGTTTCATTAAAATGGCGAGGTAATTTCGTATGTATTTCCCCCACACTTGGTCGGGAGTTAACTGAGATTCCCAGGTATTTAACTTCATCAAACACCGTCATTACTTTATAATATACATAATAACAATTACAATCATCCTCCTTTTCTGAGTATCACCACAGTGCACCATCATCGCCATGACTTCTCCTCCAATGCACCCTGCATTACACTGTACCTTGTGAATTCTATCTCGTTAGCAGAATTTTTGGACCCAAGTGCATTTCAAAGGAACAATCAGGATACTATTCTATTCCTCACACTGCCATTTGCCGGCGCATACTACGAAATAAAGTATGAGCAAATATTTCACTAGAGTTTGGTACTAACCCTTAACCAGTAACGAGCATTTCTTGTTTCACAACCAGTGACTTGCGGTCTGTGAGACCGCAATTTAATAAATTCTAATAAAATGTTGTTACGATAATTTTACTGCATGGTTAATATTTTATGCACTATGTCTCAAACTCATTTTTAATTTTCTAAATCACCAACACTAACCATTTTGTTAGGGTAAATTATTACCTGAAACGGTAAAAAAATTGAAGTCATAAATCATCAATGTTTTCCTACAGTTGAAAATAAGGTCTTATATATTTAAGTAGTAATGTTCAATAATAATACACGATTGAAAATATTACATTCAATACTTTTTTGATGAAATCTTCAATAGATCAAAATTACAATTTTTTCGTAAAATCCCTCACACCTCCGTATTGGCACGTTCTGAACAATTTCTGTGCTTAATAAGCTCATATAGTTTTTGCATTTGAAAAGAAAAAAAGAACTTTTTCGCTTTTTTATTAAGGTCACTATCTATATTTAGTCCGCTTCTCTAGCTTTTCAACCTCTTCTGCCTATTCCAGCGGAAATTGGAGAATCTATCCAATACTAATTCGTGCCTGTCTTGGAAGTCTAGGATTGGACATTCTCCTTCTCAATTGGGGCCCTACTAGCTCTGCAGCTACCGATTTTATAAAATCTAACCCTGTCATATATTTTTTGTCATTTGCAGACTGCCAATGCACAAACGAGTTGACTAAGGAAATATCTAATAGTCTGAAAAACACTGCCATTGCCCACCTCCTTGTCCTTTGGCTGGATGAGTAGTTGCAACACACTTTATCCAATGTATCTACGCCACCTTTGGTCTCGTTGTTAAATGCGACCAAATTTCAATGCAACCAATCATTTCTGGTTTTCCTGACTCTTTAAACAAGGACTGACTTACAGGGAAAAATGTCCTTCCAGTTTCGATCAAAATGCGTACCACCTCAGCTGTATCACTACAAAAATGTGCACAGCGAGGTACAGTAAAATATTTTCATTAATCAACACAATAAACAATGCATGGTATACTATTTTAATTTTTTTTATAAACTGCATAGCGAATGCCTTCAGCCAACGTGGATTCACATACGAGGAGCAAGAATTGCTCCTTCTCTTCTCACTTACGGATACATATTTTAAATTTAATTCCGCTCTGTGCCACCATGACTGCTATCCTTCTTTCTCGCGCCCAATTTATCTTCTCTCTCATCCATTGCCTTTCTCTGCTACATCCACAAATCCAACCCCAAGGATAGTCGCGAAACCGACATTATACCCTCAAACCCACACACCGCGATTGTTGAATATGGAGGAAGGAAGACACGATGTCCCATTCCCACAACGAAGCCCCAGGCTTCGCCAAGTGGGAAGCGGGTGTGTGCGAATATTAGTCTCCACCCCGTCGCGAGCTATTTACGAATTCACCGGCAATTTCGTCATCCACTTCCGCTCAGAACTCCCGGGGTCTCGCGCTGTGACGCCGTCTCTCCTCCCTTCCACACACACAGTCAGATCGCGTTTGGTTTCGGGGGGAGGGGGGGGAGAAAGTGGAGGCGATTCATTTATTTGCCCCACGGCATTCACCAAAAACGCATAGGCGGACGAAAACAATAGTTTACGCCCTACCTCCCTTCCGTGAACCCCCATTGTCAACGCTCGATTTGCCCATAGAGAAAGCTAAAAAATAAACAACTTTTAGGACAAATGGTCCGGAAACATAAGGGACTTTACACGGAATATGATGCTCAAAAGGATTCGAGGATTGGTGAAGTATTTCTATGCAGATATACTTCCATACGGTAGGAAAAGCTACTTTAACGGGGCACATAATGATTTTCATCCTTGGCTAATTTTGACGATTACACACACAGTAATTTCAACGGGAAAGAGGACTATTTCTCATTTATACCATCGATTACTGTCTTAGTGAGCTTTACAACTATTACAACTTTTTCAACCTTACCTATGAAGACAAATTCAATATTTTCAGCCTTAACTTTGTAAAAATTTTCCATAATACTCGGGGATTAACAAAACTTTGCAAGTTTTTCGCAGAACTTACGCAAGATACTCAACGTAAAACTTACAAGTTTTGTTAATTCCTTAGAATTATACCTATAAAGGTTTAAGGAACAGTGAATTCGTATTTTATTCTTCATCATTACAATCAATGCAATAGAGGTAAATGGGTGAAAACACTACATCAAATTACATGTTGCTGACAAATTTTAAGCTATCCGGGACTAGCCACGGAGTTCCACTTTTACGGAGTCACCCGCAATGCACAAATGTGCGAATTTCCACAGAGAAAAATTCATCCGTCTTGATCGGGATTCAAACCCGGATCCCTCGGCTGAGTGCTTTAGCCAGTTAAGCTACCCTCTTCCCCTGTGGATTCTTGTGAACTTTACGGGACTATATGGTCTCGACTGCCGGACATACAATGTAACAATCAGTCGCTACTGAGCGCTTAGCGCCACTGCCCACGAGGAAAGATCGTGCTTTGAACACAGAGAGGCGTTCACTCTTATTTGACAAACTTTAAGCTATCCGGGACTAGCCACGGAGTTCCACTTTTACGGAGTCACCCGCAATGCACAAATGTTCGAATTTCCACAGAGAAAAATTTAGCTTAACTGGCTAAAGCACTCGGGCGTAAAACGAGGGATCCGGGTTCGAATCCCGGTCAAGGCGGATGAATTTTTCTCTGTGGAATTTCGTACATGTTGCTATAAATACTACCATAGTAATGAAATGCGTGAACGCAATTCCTACCACTACTCCTACTACTACTGCCTACTACTACCGCAACTCACACCTCGTTGCTCAAAAAACCACTGCTATTTTACCCCAATTTCATACGCGCACATATTTTCCTAGGAACCCAATTACTTCTCAGGTGCACTCAACGCAGAATACATCATATAGTGCTCTGTTCCACATACATCCCTCATCAGTCTTGGGTCTGTTACTAAACCTTTCCATCCTACCACAGGTATCCTCATCATACAACTGTAACACTAAAACTTTTGCCATCTACTGGTGCAAAACATGCCGGTGGTACAACTCTTTGAATACCAACTATGATACCAACCAAAAATAATCTTATTTCCGTACTATGCCTTAACCATATCATTGCGGACCAGACCTCTCCACTGCCATGCCTACAACACCGCTGTCCGAGACCTACGATTAAGAGGTGTTTGAAGCTTACAGTCACCCCGGGACATTTATGCCTAAGTTTACATTAGTAATGTAATAATAAAAGAATCATTAATGAGAGAAGAGCTAAACTTATTGGACATTTATTCTGGCACGATACTCTAGTCAAAATAATAATTCAAGGATAAATTGAGGGGACAAATTGGAGAGGAAGACTCCTACTAGACTGCATAAGTAAAATAATGAATTATATTCAATGCTGAACATATTACGACCTGAAACTGAAAGTTGAGAAGAGAGATGAATAGAGGTCTGCTGCCAACCAACTCAAGGGTTGAATCGGAAGAAGAAGATTGTAATTATCTGAGCAGAGATGAGTAGGATACGTTGAACACGATGTTATCACTCCTGAGACAAATTTAGCTTTAAACAATCAAAAGAAGCCCTTTTTTGCTATTTTAATTGTTAATGGAAACACATCAACGCACAAAAATACTGAATGCTGCAGTTACTATATCATGAGATAAAATAAGAGAAAAAGGGAGAGGGATATTCTAGGGGAAACTAAATGAATATGAACATCAAGACGTTGTAATGAGTCATCGGACCTAAGCGGAAGTATGTACGTTTAAAGTTGTCCATTCAGAGTACCACGTAATAAAAAACGTGATTGCAACAGACTATCCTCATTATAAGGTGAGACGTATGAAGAGAGGGAATAGCCTGCCCTTAAATGAGATTACTTCCTAGATGTTGGTCCTTATTAACGGAGAAAAACCAGCATATAAAACTAGCCTTGGAGCCAAGGATCTTTAACAAAAGATAGCTTGGTGTACTTACGGCTTCCCATATTGTTTGCCGGGCCGTCCCAATGTAACGCAATTAGATATACAACTGGTTATTACCTGTAATGTAAGAAAAATAGAAATTAATGCCAATGAAAGAAGAATTTCTCACAGTATATGATTTTCCTCACTAAAAGTACTGGTTGGCTGCCTCACACATGAACATGGAGCACGGTAAAATAGGCGATCGTTTGTCGATACAAATTACATTATAACGTTTACCAACGGTTATTCCAAACTGACACCAATCGATGCATCACATGGTGTATGACATGTTTCACAATAAGTAATTTTGGGCTCTGAATAATTGTCAGTAAGATATATGATTACTCTCACATTTTTGTAACAACTTTTCTCTCGGTTTATATTTTGCTAACTCGTTCATTTATTACATTGGTGTTTGGTTTATGGTCTACGATTTATTGAATTTTTCTGCTAAATACCCAATGAAAAAGTCTATTTCTCAATTTTTGAATTAGATTTTAAAGATAAACAGATTTACAGATAAACTTTGAAAGAAGACAGAAATGAGTTACTCTCAACGTATTATTTCCTCTGCATATTTTTATTACCATGACAAACTCAAGGATAAATTCAAGAAGCAAATTATAGCTTATTCGAAGAGGGAGCAATTATTTCCTTTTCATCCAAGGCATGGGATTTCAGCCAGTGATCATAAAATTATAGCCCACTCCTATCACATATAGAAACCGCACTAGAGCCAACACTTCCTCTGACACCCACTCCAAGACAACGCCTACGGTGTTCAACGCGAATATATACTACCCGTCGTCTTTTGGACGCAATGCGGTTCATTTTGAAGATAGGGGCTCCACTGCTCCTCAAGCTGACGCCAATGGTAACGCTGTAGCCAATTTCCCAGCACTCCATCCAGACCTAGTCCCCGGATGAGGCAAACCCATAACGCTGGACTAGTTGGAGCTGGAGACATTAGCGGAAATTGCGAATGAAAAAGGTAAGAGCTAGTATTTGCAGATGAGAAAATCATTACTTAGCCACAAACTGAATTCAAGGGCTTCATAAGGAGCATTCTACATGCATGAGGTACCAAAATACCCTTTGAAATAATTAAAACGCTTTAAGTTTAGGATGAAATTATTTAAAAGTTTAATTATTTCGATAATGGCAAAGAAAATAAATCTACTTGCAATGAAATAAAGAAATTATAATGCAAGATAACTTGTTACGAAAATTCAGGGGTGGACCTCATATAATACAAAATGTTGAGCGGTTTATATTTTGATATAGTGATTCTTCAATTATTTTATTGGCCAATTAAATTGATCTACTGTAAATAATACGTGAGATAAATATTTAGTGTGACTCTAAATTTATTGCGGAACGTAAAAGTTTCGAAACTCTGACATTCAGTATGAAACGTAAAATCTTATTTCCTTATAAATTATAATCAGATATGACCTATATAAAAACGAATACTTCTCGGAGTTCGACTAAATATTCCGGTATATAACTATCATAGATGGAAAGGTACACATGTGCAAGCAGATACCGTGATAAGATATAGCTGCAATAGAATCGTGGAGTGGAATCCTGGAGCGTTTAAAAACGAAGCATACTCGTTACTTATTCTAAACTTTTAACGAAAACCATATAAGTACGTTATTGGCGAGTTGTCACTGAGCCTAATATGTAATCCGAGGGCTTATTAGGAGACCTTCAGCAGACAAAATCAAGGTGAAATCAGATCAAATAGAAAATTAAAACATTTAAATTAATCATCCGTAGCAGATATCCATCCAAAGATTGAATTGTTGTGGCTCGCCAGTCCATTCTCCTCTTCTCCAAACGCTTCCCAATTCTTAACTGTGAAGTACTCCATAAGTTGCCTGATTTATTCAATTCTGGATATTATACCACTCTTCCATTAGTTTTTCCTTCCAATATTGTATTTACTAGGCTATTTTTCGCAAATCTTTACATTTAATTTAATTCTACATCATCTAAGGGTTTTTTAAATCAAAATTCATTTATCTCCAGCTTTTTACAAAACTCCGTCTTTGATATAGAGACGATAAAAATTTCGACCACTTTGCGCTTAGACCTTTTTTCTTTTTGCTATATCTCCTAAACGAAAATAGCGGCGGAACGGTTGACGTCTTATTTTGTTTGCAAAAGAATATACAGCAAGTGTGTTATCAGTTATGTAAATAAATTAAATTTTATTGAAATTATTTAAATTTAAATGTTAAAATTTTCCCAACAAAAATACAGCAATTTTTAAATTTGAATTTTTTTCTAGTTTGACATGCTGGTCTTCTGTCTTACTTCAGAAATAATTTTGGTCGTGGGCAGTGCATAAACAACGGGGATATTTAACTTCAAATATTGGACCACGCCACGAGGGTCGGCGTTAAAATGACGATATTTTCCTTCTTTGGCCTCGTGGTATTAACTCCCTTAACACGTTCATCGCCTTCTCTTCAACTCAACTCTTCTTCTTCTGTCTCTTTTACCTCTAATATCTCCTTTTCCAACATCACCATTCTGGATGTCGACGTCTCCCATTGTAACTCTAAATTTAATACTTTAGTCCATCTCAAGCCCACCAACAAACATCAATATCTCCATTTCAGCAGCTGCCATCCCTCCCACACCAAACGCTCCCTCCCTTACTCTCTTTCTATCCGTGGTCATCGCATCTGTAACAACCCCAACTCCCTTGATCATTTCCTTTCGAATCTCCACCAATCTCTCCTTCGCAGAGACTATCCCGTACGCCTACTTCAGAAAAAATCCTTAAACAACCCTCTTCTTCCAAACCGCTCCCTCACAATAAATGCTTTCGTGACCAAATCTTCCTGTGTACAACCTGTTTCTCAGGAGTTCACTCCCTCCGACTAATAATCAAAAACCTCGACCCTATCCTCTCCGACTCTCCTCCTCTCCCCTCCAACTTAAAGATCTTCAGTCCTCATGTATTTACTTTTTCCAAGCCTTCTCTCCGCCGGGACTCAACAAATCACACTAACCTCCTCCTTCACCCCCTACATTACCAACCTCCCCTCTTTTAAATTCTCTTTTTTCCCAAAAAAGACGAGTGCTTAGTCATCGAAATATTGGAAGCATTTTTGTGTTTTTTCTTTAGTGTCTATGTTTTTGTCTCTGTGATTCTGTGTTTATCGTCTGTCTTCCTGTGGCAATTTTATCTATTCATCACATGAGTGATCCTCAGTGAAGTATACACACACACACATAATAGTATTTGGTCGTTGGCTATGCACAAACTTAAGATCTTGCGAACTAAAATGTTTGTAGTAATTTTTTCTCATAGATGTGTAAGTTGTAAGTTAAGGAGCCGTAGGGTGGACGATTTTTGGAATTTTACAATCAAAGTTACAGGTGACTGAGATCTAGTAACATGATTTATGCATAGAAAAGTGTTTGTGGTATAGCTCAAAAATTCCTGCAGAATTATGATGACAAAAGATGTAAATTGGGCGACTGTTTCTATTATGAAATTTGCAATGAGGTAATTCATAAGCGAAGAAGTAATGAAAAGGGAAAAGAAAGCGATACTTTATTTGGGAGTAAACTACAAACGCTGGCATAACTGCCACCGAAGGTGGTATCTTAAGTTAGATTCTAGATAACACCATATTTAAAATTATTTATCATTGTGAATTGTGAATTTTGAAACGTATACCATTAAATAAAGCCACATAATAGTGGACACGGATCGTTATAAAACAGACCGAGAGCGAAAGAGTGTGACGATTGAAAAGGATTTAAAGAGGCTTCACCTCCGCCTGGATGAAGAGTGGGAGGGTGTGGATTCGACCAAGATTAAACTCAATCATTCCCTCGAGCTTTCCCTTTAGCCCTAGTCTTCATCCGACCGGAAAAAATGCCTCTGGGGCATTGACGAAAGCAGTCTTTCTCTCACCCTATTTGGCATCTCTCAGGGCCAATGTTTCCCTCATTCCCCGTTCTTTCACTCATTTCTCCATTTTTTAACATCATCTTCTTTCATGGTTGGTTGGTTATTAGAGGAATGTAACTAAAACCTCGGGCCAAGCACCATCGGGGAAGATTTCCAGTTTAAAACAAGATAGTTGTTTAGGTTGGCCATCATTTTCCTACCGATTAAGGTAGATTTTAGTGCCACAGAAGGTGAGAGATAGTGAATTATCACGAATAGGAAAGGAAAAATCAAGTTAAGATGGCATAAAAACATAAAAAGTGGATTTTTTAGGAAGCCAGGAGAGTGGAGATTATACTGGAAATTTAATGTCGGCAGAGTGAGTCCCCAAAATCGCATCGCAGAACGTAGTACTTTCCCGTGGTGAACATCAATAGGAAGACATCCATAAAGATGGGATAACAGCAGGCAACCCACCGCGGAAAATCAAGATTGATTTACAAAGTACAAACAAGAAGTACAAACACGTGGCTCACCAACTTAAAAAATAATACAAAGACCTCTTAACACCAAAATAATCACTCGATCATTCAGCATTCGTCCTGCGTATCAACACCCTCATCCCCAAAAAACCTCTACCAGTTACGTATTCTGCCACCTAATATCCTCCAGAAATTTCCTCTCTCGCTCACTATGCCAAGCACTTCCTCGTTTGTCTTCCAATGTAGTATTCCGCCAAATTTTACTCATTTTGTACCCTCAGAAGCACGTTTTTGCAACATTACAAGCTACATTACATGTTAAACTCTTTGTCAGCCTTTCCTTTGCATTCTTGACAATGTTTTAGCTACATAGCCCTTATTCTTATAGGGTCTAACCAAGTAATTCAATTTTCCTTCAAACTTCAGTTTGCGGCCTCTTTTTTGATCTGCTCTCCTTTCTTTATCCCAGTTTCACAGCTTTTGCTTCGGAAGGGAAAGATTATTTTGCGAACGAAGGGGGGGAGAGAAATCCCGCATCGGCGAGCAGAGAAGACCACAGTTTAGCGTCCTCTCCGAAGGATGTAATTTTGTAATGTAAATAATGCAGCAATAATTTCAATCTTTTATTCCAGCCATCCATTATCTTATTCGCTTTCGTGCCTAATATGGCCAATCAATATCTATTTCGTGCCTTTAAACGTATTCCCTTCCTCGTAATCTCTTCTGCTCTATACTTTATTTACCCTAGCACGTATTTCAAGATTGCCTTAGATAATTTCACTATTTTCCCTCACTCCCTCTGGCGTAGCTTCCATTTCACTTGCTTCTATTCTCCCTTAATGTCGAAATTCTTGGCGTTCCCTCGAAGTCTTGATAGAGAGAGAGAGACAGCCGAATTGTGAACAAAATGGTTTGACGGAGCTAGGGACATAATTACGCGAAGGACATCGGAAGGAGGTTGTTTTTTGCCCTATGCACAGACATTTTAACCCTTGCATCCTCCTGAGGCTTCCTCGCCCCCAAGTCTCCATTACCAAAGCATTCCTCCACAACACGTGAAATAGCAACGGGTGACTGGAGTATTGTACCAGCACAAAATGTGCTGAACAACAGCGGCGAAAACTTTTACAGGGCTGCCGTACTCCTCAACATTGACTGCAGTTGTGCCTAGAGATTATGATAATGCTAGATAAAGTTACGAGAGTGCAAAAAAACTCTTTATTTCCACGACAAAACGTCGGTGGAATGATGAAAGAAAACATTTTCTTCTTTTAATTCATCATCATGAAGTCATCATTTCAAAAATGAAGAGCGAAGGAATTATTAAGGTAAGAAAGGAATTTTTGCTTTCCGAACGGCGTTACCGGCAGAAAGATCATCACAATAACGCAAATAAGATAAAATTTTAATGACAATATTTGAGGTAGCCAAAACATACATTACTAGAACATTAAATGTAAACTAATAGCAGATAAAACATTTGTTAATATCGAATCATGCTCATATAATTTGTCGAGTAATAGATTTATTCCATGATGAGGTTAACTCCTGATTTTAAAATAGATGCCAAAGATTTCCCTTCAGCGCTACTGTTTGCCAATGAATATTAAATTAGTTTCATCAAGAATCCTTTCATTACATCTTATAATATTTGCTTATCTTCAATACTACCCATCAAAGTTTTCGTTTAAGGCACAAAACAGATTTTTCTTAGAACAAATGTCATAAAAGTGTTTCTGATCAAATGAATGACTGGAGGACCTTCGGCAGTAGAGAACGTGATGCGTGAATACGTTACTTTCTCTCAGTTAAAGTACAGGAATTTTGTTGGGGGAAATGCAAACTCTTTAACTCGATTTTAATCGAACCGAAGCAGCATTTGAATCGAACTCGATTTAAATTATTTGATTAAAATCAAATCAAAAATAAATCGATTTAAATCAAGCTCAATTAAAAGGCAACTATTCATCCACATCAAAAAACTACCTAACGAGCCACCGAGGCTTGTGGCATGGGGTGTTAGGATACCATCCCTGAAAAGGGGCCAACGGGAAAAAGAGCAAGACGGGAGAAATAACCGAAGAATAAGGTGTGTATGCTATGTGTCTTCAGATGGTGTTACGCTATATATTTCATAATCACTAATGGTTTGAGGAATGAGTAAAGTCTTGCATCAATCAATTAAGCAGACTATATCTCAAATTTTGTTACTCCTATCACTAATAGATATATAACAGGGGCGGTTTTGGTTTCTTGAGGGATATAATTACCATATAATATCATTACCATCTTAACAGGAGTAAAATTTAATCATTTTTGCTCGGATTCAATAGAATGTACGCATTCTACTCGAAAAAAGTGGGCAACTGAATGCATATATAATAAAATATTTACTTAATCAACGCTCGAGAACCACCGTACCCATAAAAAATCATAGTTATTATTTTTTGAACGTTTAACTATTTCTCTTGCTTACGATCAAAATTTTAATGGTTGATCGAATAAGTTACTTGCTGATTATAAGCTACTTACTGATTATAACTGGGCATAATTAGATTCCTTGCACGACATAGATTTATTTATTTCAGCCATTTTGTTAGTTTTTAAAAATAAATTTGGATAAGGAAACGCATTAAACAAAATTCCAAATAAACAAAAACTAATGACGACTTTATTGTTGTTTTAATGGTGCAGCATATTAACTAGTAAATTCAACGTTCATTTGACCACGTGCAATGTGAGTACATACTAAAACACGGAAAATGTAGTGCAAACATGAGTCACATCCAAACCTAGCTGTAGGATGAAGAATTTTCAGAATAAGCATCATTTTTACGACGATTTTGGAGGCAACACTATGAACGTTACAATTACAAAATTATTTATAACTCTCCAAAAATCTGCAAGGTTTATGCAAAATATCATAAAGTCAGCCTCATTATTTTTCCGCTTGATATCAAGAAACTTTCATAAAAACCCACGAATAAACGAAGATAGATTAAAAATTAACTATGCAGTAGTTGCACAGCCACTCAATTTCGAAACAACAAGAAAATTTGTTTTTTTTTCCCCTCCAAGCTGCGACTTTTTCAAAGCTTAAGAGTGCTTTCATTTAATTAGGATCGAAGGCCAAAGATGAATAGACTGCTTTAATTAAACCAAAACAATCCCCGTCTCCAAGCCCGACATGGAAATGACAACCTGGTAGAAACCGTGAAAATTCTCAAGCCGAGAGATAAGTCAACTCCTTCCGAAGATTTCAAATTTACCGTCTCCGGGCCCTCAACTGCTTTAAAATATTCATTCAGATTCTGTCCTAACGCCTCTTCGCTACATCTGGGGCAAAAATGTTAACGGATTCACAGGACTTTTTTTCATTCTTAATACCCGGCCGCGTTTCTCAGAACATCCATACACAACGGAGAGAGAGAGAGAGAGAGGAAATATGGGTGGTGTTACGGAAAACCTACGCAAAATAACGAAAAATCAAGAGAATCGCAAATAATATCGTCCTTTAAGGATGCTGAAATAACAGAATAATTCTTGCCAGCCGCTAAAACATATTTATAACCTCCTGAACCCACACTTGATTAAGCGAGTACAGTCAAATGGCGATTTGTAATGTTATGCGTGCTCCTAACTCCGTAGATTAATGGCCGGTTGCAAGAACATTTTGTAATTGAATCAATAGTTATAAGATCCATAAAGTTATAGATCTCATAAAAATATTCGGGTTGCAGGAACACATCTTTAGATACGTAACATATTTAACAATAGTTAATAGCTTCGAATATTTGATCTAATATTCTATCGCTGGATAAAATTTACGATAGTTTAGCCTATAAATAACTGCTAATGCAGACAATAATAAGTCAGTAACATTTACTGGTCATTTGTTCTCAAAACAACTCTTTTAACAAGTAATTTAGTCTCCAAGCTGTTCATTGCGCATCCGTCATATTGGTTACTTATGAAACTCATAACTCCATGGCATAAGTTACGCAGCCAATAAATTTATCGAATGTTTCTGCAACACTTTTTGAATGGTCGCCATGGCTTACCATGGTTTACTATGGTCATGTTACTGTTACAAGGTACTGAAAATATTTTATGTAAGAAGCGGCAGTGTGCCTAAAGTTATGGACTGTCACAAACAGTTGGACTGTTTCATATGCGTAGAGGCTACAGCGTCCCTTTGCCTAAAGTATATTTAACGCTATTATAAGATGTTTTTTATACCTGGGGCAGAAATTAGACAATCAACTGTCAAATTAAATAAATGAGAAAATAAATTGTAAAATATTTCTTAGATTAGTAAAAGAATGGTTTATGTCTTGCTAAAACATTCAAAGTGTGGTTCGTTAAGATTGCTGTTATTATTGCTACCAGAGCCAAGTTGGTTGTTAAAGAAAGTTTGCTTTTGTGGTAAAAACGTTATTTTTAATATATACGCTTATGCCATGAATTGTTATGTGTATCTCATATTTTTATGTTTATCTGGGCAATACACGTGAAAAAATGCTGAAGGTACCCTAAAACAGGCCTGATGCCTAGTAGGGCTCCTAACTGCCTTTTATGTAAATGAAATATATGAATCCATTTATTTTTTGGAAGAAATAAATTATTATATTGCATTTATGGGTCCCATAACTTCATGGAATACACACGTGTCGTTACTGTAACTGGCCATAAAGGAGATACATAAGGCATCTAAATGGAGAAATATCTAAGCAGTTATTAAATGTAGCTATGGAGAAGAATGGAAAGATTTAAATGGAGTGATAACGTGAAAAATGAGGATGTGTCGGCAAGGATGAATGAGAAAATGAATATTTTAAGATCAAAATGAAAGAGGAAAACTAACTGTATGGAACACATCCTGAGGAAAGATTGCCTTATGAATAGATAATTAGAAGGAAATATCGGGGGAAAGAGTGGGAGAGGAAGACGAAGAAATTATATGTTTACTGATTTTATGAATGGTAGGAGTTACTAAGAGCTGAGATGCAGCACAGGATAGACGAGCATGGAGGGAGCAGTTCAATTGTAGCCTATCTGAGCACAGGTTCACCTTAGAAGAGAAGACATTCTGAGATATAAGACTTTAAGCAAACTTTTTTGATAATTTTGCATAAGGTTTATATTTTATACCGTATGTATCTTGTTCAAGTTCTCATTAAAAAGTACCTCGACCCCTCTACTGATGGAAAACAATCACTTATCCCCGATTCGGATTTTATGCCTTAATTAATCAAATTTTAACCCGGCCAGCAAAGCTAAATATTCCTTTGGAATAATATTGAAACAACTAAATACACATATTTCATGTGCCATCTTGAATTGTTTAAGGAAACATGGTGTTATTTTCATGTATTCTCATGACGGCAAACACAAGTGATCCTTCTCTTTGTGTTTCCGTTACCCTCCATAACAAACGGGTTGAGATGATTCGGAAGGAGAGCGGAAGCGTGCAAAAGAAACAAGAGACAGGAAGAAGAGACGGAGTAAGAGGGGAGGGTGAAGAGGAAAAACGGAGAGGAGAGGTTTTGAAAAGCTTAAAGGGAGATAGGAAGAGGGGGTAGGGACAAGTGACGAGGAGGTGCGCATGGCAGTCTGAAAGGAATATTTCTACTTTCTTCTTCTCTCTTCTCGCTAACACTTGAGATTTTTGAGTGCGGCAACATTACCATGGTAACGGCACGGAATCCAAACCATTACCATGTCAACTATAGCACTGCTTGGAGTCACCCGAGGGGAGGAAGTCAGCGCTGCGCCGCTCCCCTAATATTTGCCCTCCCACCCCTCTTACCCTACTCTGGACTCACTTCTGTCATCATTCCACGGATGTTCTTTCATATAGCCACAACTATCCCTAAGAAAAATTTAGAATGCAGCTTATCCGCATACAGGGCATAGATTTAGATGTACCTAGTAGAACTATTAATCTGTCACAGTATTTATTACCAGTAGTCGTATCTTAATTAGTGTACCACATGGTAGCACGTTAGTCCATGTAGCACTCTTCTAGTTTCTGGTCTGACTGCACACTGTTATCGTGACTGCTTTTGACCTGCGCCTGGCATTCCGGGGAAACGTACGCGGTTCGGATTTCAGCTGAGATAAGGGCTTTATGCCTGGTGTGGAGTCACCCCGTGCCACACACCCTAGTGGTGGCTTGCACGGTATTTCGTTGCTGTAGTTGTAAATTTATCCGCCAACACGCAATACATTTCTCGCGTACCCCTCGCTATCGCGCTATCCGGATCTATTTCAGATCTCATCACTCGACTCTTTTGCATTGCAAACTCATTAGTTGGAATTAATCGCACTGATAAATCATTTAAAAATGTCATCATTGAATTAAAATATAGAAGTTAAATAATAAAGCCTCAGAATTTTCACAATTTATATAACGCAGTTGTCATTGTCATTCCTCCTCCTCCTCCTCCACTCCTAATTTCAACAGGATAAATTTCGAAATTAGTTCAAAATAACATACACACAAAAATAAATTCCCATAATAAGGACGTACAAAGGTCGTGATGATAAATATTATGAGATATTATTTTGATAGATTGTTTCGCGATTCTTGAACCTAAGCTTTGGGTACTACGATTCACGGTTAAACACCACGCACCACTATCTGATGTGTCAGCCTTGGCACTGATGGTGTAAATTCTACGCATACTACTCTTGTGGTCACAGGTTCAAGCCTAGATAAGAAATTTTCGAGAGAAGAACACCCTCGGCCCTGGCGTTTGTTCATTGCTCATACTAATTACCGACAAGTAATAATAAATAGTCAGGTACTTAATTCACTGCTACTAAGTCCTAAATTCACAAAATATAATCATGAAACAATTATTATAGCTATTATTCTTTACTTTGTAAGGAAGCCTGAGCTGTGGTTGAACAAATATGAAATGATAATGAGGTTGTGAGGATGCAATCAAACAGGAAGAAGTAGCCACAATCTTTTTCATAGCAAAATAGTTAGTTCATTAATCGTAATTACCATCAGTTCGCATCAATTCTAGATAATATGTTTATATAAAAGAATTCCAAAAGTATTACAATTGTATTTCCAATTTTAACGATTTGGAATTAATAATATATAAAAATAGATTGTGCGTGCCAGTAAAATAAGCAACACTCACACTTGGGTGCGGCGTGATTTAAATAAGTCGATCGCTAAACGTACGATTGATTTATGAAATAAGGCAGGCCGCAAGTTGAAAGAAGAGGCTGGATATAAAGCTAATTCCATTCTCATAGCGGACGAATAATCCGAGTAAAAATCTTTAAATATTGAAGATAAAAGCCGTTTTGATAAATCATTAACGGTGGCATGCTTTTAAGCATTTTTTTTCATTTCAGGCATTTGAATTTGTTGAATTCATGCAGGAAAAATATTCTGAGAGTTTTCCTTTCACAAATTATTTGCCTGATTAATTTTGTACATTGCTAAAGCCGTGCCTCCCATGTTCATCCACTATGCCTTCGTCTAACTCTGACGTCAACAGGTAATGGATTTTAGGGAAGCCGCTGCACTCAAATGTTTGGAAGTCTGCCAGGATAATGCAACTTCATTGTTTGCAGCGATGATTGCCACTTTCTGGCTTTATGCATTAAAGCGCACGCTACTCTGCTGCATACTGTTTTCCTTTAAGATGGAATGAGAAAAGCAAGGATTTCCTGGCCTTTGAAATTAGACATCTATGCAGATATAAATTCAATGAATAATTCTTTTTTGGAATATATACAGCATTTTCTAAGGAGACAACGGAATTTCCTCGAGCCTTATATTTAGCACGTTATGCATTATAACCCTTGAAGATAGACTTAAAAATGTCTCCCTTGCGATACAAAGAGATTGTATGTAATACTTCTAAAAATAAATAACTCTAAAAAAATCCTGCAAAAATATTAAAATACTAGGCAGTTATTTTTCAGGTATGTGGACACTTCCATTCATCTGACTGTGTATTGCTGACAAAATGTGTTTCATTAATGAACCAAGTATGCCTGAAAATTGCCCTTTATAGCATAGCCTATGTATCAACGCATGAATCATTGTAAGTATAAGCTTTGCCAAAATCTCAGCTGCAGTCGTTAAATGTCAAATATATTTTTATCAGCAGAAACTCATATGATACTTTTTGATATTTTATCAGAGTGATATATAAAAAGCTTTTTACAATTCGTTACAAAAAAGGATTGAAAAAGGTTAATATAATTGGCAAAAATTTTACTGGTTAAGCGCCTCCCATCAAGCGACGCTTACATCATTACATTCTACTTCCAATTTAATATAAATCTCAATAAAAATGAATTATCGGGATACCTTGCAAAGAAAATAAATTAGTTAATTTGACTACAAAAAGATGCTGATATGCCCCAGTTTAAATTTTAACGGTTTTTCATTTATCTATCCATTTACCAACTCATGCAATTCAATATGCATAAAATATACGATGAGATATGAACGTTCAAAGAAGATACATGAGTGCCGGAGAAATATCTGTGATTATGTATGAGGTGATGTGACAGTAACTTTGGAATTATTACTCTGAAATTCAAGATTATTCACGCCCCGCCGTCGCAGTTGGAACGGAATTTCAAGGAATGAAAAATCCTCTCCAAAATGCACGAAGACTCAAGAGTGCCATATCGACATTCATTTGTCGGATATCCATTTTACATCGCCCCCTTAAGCGCTCACGACACGGCTCAACACTTCCGCCTAACATCTTCCCGCTTCCCTCAACCAGTACATCCCCTCCCTTAAAGGACCCCTCCTTCTTCAAGGTCTCCCTCTCCTCCCTCGACAGACTTGCGCCTCTTATGCCTCACTCCTTCAGCCTCCCCTTCAACTTCCGCGCCCTCTGCGGGCCACTCTCACAACTCACTCCGCTCTTCGTCTTCCAAAGCCTTTGCCTTCCCAACCCAATTCCCTCGCGGCTGACATCGATGCTGTTTGCTCTCACTTCCAAGCATTCAAGAGGTCCTTAGGCGACGCTCTTCCCTTTTACCGTCTCCACCCACTGTCG
Organism: Ceriagrion tenellum; assembly: GCA_963169105.1. Classification (NCBI taxonomy): domain Eukaryota; kingdom Metazoa; phylum Arthropoda; class Insecta; order Odonata; family Coenagrionidae; genus Ceriagrion; species Ceriagrion tenellum. The sequence continues at coordinate 57,104,175 of OY720641.1, forward strand.
TCTGAAATCTCCTCCTTCCTACGTTTCTCTTCCAACGTTTCTTCCATATCTATGATTCTTTGCTTATCAATTGAGCTTTTTCCAGGCGCCTTACTGCGCCGAAGCTAGGCAGCCGAAACCCAGTCAATCCAACCGGGTTTTGAAGAAGTCGGAGCGAGTCTTATCATTGACGATTGCCGAATTTCATCTATAAACCAGCAGTTACAAAAAGCAACAAGCGGAAAAGGAATAGTCGTGAGGAGTACTTACGGATAAACGGTGATAATAATTAAGCCAAAACTTTTATTTATATGACTGGACCTCTTAGAATCTAAAAAATTTAATCACTGGAGGGTTTTCTACGAATTATTCGTAACACGCGGTTAGCTGAAGAAGCTTCCAGCCAAATTTTTATTTACGATATTTATGAAACGTGATTTGATTTGATTTGATCGGTGATTTACACATTTATTTTTTTTTAAGAAAAAACATCTTCTTACGTCTCTCTTCCAACGTTCCTTCCATATCTCTGATTCTTTGCTTCTCAATTGAGCATCTTCCAGGCGCCTCACTACACCTAAGCTAGGCAGCCCAAACCCAGTCCATCCACCCGGGTTTTGATGAAGTCGGAGCGAGTCGTAGCATTGACGATTGCCGAATTTTATCTATAAACTAGCAGTTGCAAAAATCACTACGTGTAAAAGCAATAGTCGTGAGGAGCAGTTAATTGAAACTGTGATAATAATTACGCCACAACTTTTATTTACACGACTGAACCTCTCAGTAATAAAATTATTTAATTACTGAAGGGTTTTCCACAAATTATTCATTTCACGCGGTGAGCTGATAGTGCTTTCAACCGAATTTTTATTTAAGATATTTATAAAACATATTTCGGTGATTTACAAATAATTTAAAAAATAAGAGGAAATATGAAAACACACAATAATTAATTCCTGACGCGACCAGGGCGTAAGAAACGACTATTTTATTTTATTATATCTCTCTGGAGCAAGGGCTTTGTCAATGGTATAAGCATTCAAATATATAAGCGTAACTGATTTTATATTTTTGAATACTCATATATGTGATAAGAAAATCAATTTTTTTGGAGTGATTTTAAAATATTTTCCACAACACCACTATAGTGAGTATTCACCCTAACAAATATATTAATAACCTTCCTAGACAGGCAAGGGCCTAGCCACGTTGACACACCGGTTGCCGTCAGATCACCGAAGTTAAGCAACGTTGGACCCGAACGGTGGTTGGATGGATGACCCTCATCTACACCTCTACCGTGATGCTCTTGTCACGTGTCTGCAAGTGTCAGGCAGGTTAAATATGGGACGGTACAACGGACCCAAAGGGGAGCAAAATCTACGTACACCACATTAGTAGACCAAACAGACAAAAATAACATTAAGACTGTTAAAACTGTCACAGCTAAGCGAGGTGAGTCAAGTGCTTCACACTTTGATGTCTTAAAAAGACGAAACCTTTTCCATTACGATAAGGCCAAAGTGTCGTAATGTAATCTCGCTCAAAATATATTCACTGCGGCTGCTGCATCTCCGAAATGTGGCCTCTTTAAATTTAGGCAAGAATTGGGATTGAAGATGGGAAATCAAAGTATGGAAGTAGAAAAATGGAAGGAAGTTGAAACGTAATTTAAATTTATACATATGATGGTAATGGGCAAATGCGTGAATATGCACACAAATTAAAAATATTATTATCAAATTAAGGATTACAGAATACATGATGGTCAAAACGTGCGCAGAATAGGATACTTCCATAAAAGAGAATACGTGGCAGGAATGCGGTAGTGAAAGATGTCACGGAAACAAAGGTTGACACAAATTGACTTACCATAGACACCAGTAAAGGTCGCAAAGGTTAAGGAAAGGCGGTCGAAGTTGAAGCAAGGAGATCCATGGACGAGGAATCATCACAGAATTTCTTCCTAATAGTTTATTCCAGTTCAATATTGACATTTTCTGATATTTCATCTAAGCACTCTCGACGGGGCTCTACATCATTCACCCCATGTTTCTCCAGGTGTGTTCATTCTTTGCATATCGATGCGCTGCTTCACGTCATTTGTCTATGGATACGCAAGAAGAACACGAGCCAATAAGCCAACTGCCGACCGATGCTGGCTATTCAACAGTCAATCTCATGCGGTTGCCGAAAGGTGTTACTCCTCTTCCGTTGTGATTCGATTATAACATGAATCATTAATATGGAAAATGAGAAGAAACCGTCAGAGCAACACAGCCAGATCTGCAGCGAAAATGGAACGTTGGTGCGAGCGCAGGTCAAGGTCTCAGGTCAAGTTACGCTTCTTCCCTCCGTCCCAAGAAATGAATTCGACGGCTAATGTCTGCTGCAGCAGATCTGAACAAACAAAACGCATCGTATTATTTAAAGTGTACGGCAGCAAAACATTAAAAAATATATTGAAACTAAGTAATTAAAGCTACTACGTAATTTAACTTATATAAAACGTTTAGATGCTTCAATATTTCTGCAAAACATGCATTTTGTACGAAAATAATGTGACTGGACCGGTGATCGCGAGTAAGGATGAAAATTCGATTAATTTTTCCAAAAGCTCGAAAAATACTTCCGCATTTCATTCAAGTCCAAGTGTTTATAAGATGAATATTACTATGCATTCAGTAATGGAAACGATACAGCAACTATAATTTACTTTAGCCTTAGTTAAAGCATGTTAAGATAGGAGTTATTCAGAGTTTTCTCCATGGTTCTCTTAATTTAGATAAATACATATTTATTTATGTTTTTCGAACCCTCGACTTGGAGCGACTTCTCAATATTTATCACCCACCAAAAAGTGATATTTTTTTAAATGTACTGTTATATTTCCATGGCTGAGAGAGTAAGAGTTAACATAAGTTAAACAATATGCTTATTTGTCTATACAAGTGCGATTCGAACCATCCTCAGGAGTACTCGGCCAGAGATCCCTTCTACCTAAGCTTCAAGGTCCTGAATGAAGAAAGACAACAGTGGACATCCCCCGCGAGAAACTAACAGAACTAAATCACAATGAATAAAAACCCGTAAGCCAGGACAAAACGACGAGAAAATGAATAGTCTCAAAGCAACATGAGTATATTCAACACAAAAGCAAACCAAGCTATTCAAACTCAAAACACAATACATCCTATATCTAACAATGTCACTGAATTTCGAACAACTTGTAAAAATAGCCGTGAATAAAAATAGCAAACACAAAAAATACTCAATAATTCAAAAGTGAACGTCCAGATCGGTCTACATTCGCGTCTGACCAATTACTTCGCAACAAAAATATACATAAACATCTGAAAAGTGCGAAATGGAATATGTTAATTTCCAACGTCATATCATAAACCAAACTAAACAAGACACCAATATCATAAGCACTGACGGCGACTTCTAGACCAGGCTTCAACAAAAAATGTTAAACAAATAGGTTACGAACACACAAACACTTCCAAAATGAATACACGAAATTACAAAAGAAAGCGATTACATGTATAAAAATGTTGTATCCATTAGAATCCGTCCTACAAATTTTCCATATTTCTAATAGATTACCCAATATAACTCAAAACAACACACGAGAATTGGTTAAATTTTGAAAACTCACTAAGCCGCCACAAGAGCATACAATTGCGTTTAATTCACGCTGGAAGCACCGGAAGAGGGCGAATGGCTTAATTCGTCTCTTCCGATACATCCTCATAGGTGTACGGCTCCAGGGGGGCGGAAGTAAGCTGCCAGTGTTGAACGAGGGATGTCGTTGTTGAACACTCGTCACATTAAAGGCTCCAAATATGCTTTTAACTGGTTATTTGTTTTAAAAATAAATCATGGCCCGGATATGACAACAAGCCATACAAACCAGAAAACAGTACCTGAAAACATTCGTGTGGAGCCTGGCACTATGGACCGGAAGCATATACTATTGGAGAAGCTGACCAGAAAAGATTAGAAGACTTCGAAACCTGGAGCTGGAGGAGGATGCTGAAGATAAAATGGACAGACAAAATAAAAATGATGAAGTGTACAGAAGAGTGTAAGAGGAGAGGACTGAAATGTAAACCATACAGAAAAGAACCAAATGGATTGCACACGCCCTGAGGGACAATGGATTTGTGGAGAATAAAACTGAAGGTAAAATGGAGGGAAAAGTCCTCACAGGAAGATACAGGAATAAGTTCACGAACCAAATAAAGAGGAAAGTACATAAGAAGAGATACCAGTCGGTAAGGGAACTAGCATTGGATAGGGAAGGGTAGAGGGCTGAAGTCAATCAATCTTAGCATTTTACAAACAATGGTGAAGATTAGAGAATTGAGAACCTTTCCGCAGCTATAATAACAATTCATGAAAAAATAATAAAGAATTTACGACCCGATACTCCTGTCCCTTTTAAGATAGTCCAACAAGATGCTTCCATAAGCAGAAAAGGACTGTATTTGATCGACTGACATATCTTCAAATACGAGACCTGTCGACAAGTCATCGAGCAAGGTGAATGATTTTTCAATAGGAACGATAAAGCAACTGCGGCGTCAGTCAACCGCCTAATGCTTCGAGATATGATTTCGTGGAGAGTAGAGGATCCGTGAAAGGAAACATTTGGTGACCACACCTGCGTACCATAGGGTCGATAAGAAATATGGCTGAACACGAGTATCAAAAGGATCTTAGTGCTCCTTATCTTAAAATATCAGAAGGAAAATTGTGACCGATACCCGGAGGCTTCATATAATTATCGGAGAACGCGCACGCAATAGTACGTAGAAGTTTGATTCTTATAAAGCACGAAACCCGGTTATAAAACATACAAAATACTCTAAAAATTGGTACACATAGGCAGCTTCTTTTAAAGAGCACAAACCTCGGCAAGGACCACTTGTCATAACTAGGCACAAGGTACTAATGAATGAATGAATGTATGCAAACTACATTGGTCGTATCTCTGAAGCACCATGATTGTAGGATTTAAAAATGAAAGAAAATTGAAACAGTAAGCAGCGAACCATATTATTCTATATTAACAGAAAAATATTGTGCAAGTGATCTTTTAATTTTGAAATTAAGGATGACTAAAAACCTACAGAACCTATACTTAGTTTGAAATTAAGATAACTAAGGACACATGGATTGCAATGAGAGCTTAACAGACAGAGGCACTCTTGATCGAGATATATGCCTACGAATAAACCAAAACTGCGAAAATAAACCATCAGTCGTAAATTCGTAAATCTTCCAGCTACAATATGGCTTTTCAAGGCTCATTCACCTTTGTCTTTAGAGATTTATATTCTCCCAATCTTATATCTCATGTACAGTATAATTACAATTTCAATTTTCTATAATTCACAAAATACAGGTAGCTTTTTAAATTTAATACTTACGTAAATATGATGGCTATCTTAGAAAACAAAGCAGTATTTATTTATAACATCCAGCCGCGCAAATAGGAAAGCTAGGCCGGCTATTTTCCCCATTAGTACTGCAGAAAGCATACTACGTGATAGTGGACAAGTTTAAAGACCAGGGAGTAAGATTTGAATTTGGAAATTAATGAAAATGAGAGGTTTTTGAGCTTGCAGAAAGAAAAGGGATGGCATATAAAATGCTGTCACAATTTTCCCGGCAAGATGAAAGAACGAAAACACTCCCTTCACAAAAGAGGAACTCACTCAATAAACGGCTATCTCTGCAACTGCCGAGCCTTCTTCAATTTTTTTGTTCAAGCTTGAGAGTAATTCAAAGATTCAGCGCTCCGAGAACCACTCCAGAGTTAAAAATATATGCAAGTACACTTCGTGGGAATTGAACGAGTAGGGCGGGTGACGGAGGACTGGGAGGACAGCGCAGAGAAAAGCCTCCACTTGGAAAGCGAAAATGAAAACCGTAAATAAAAAAAGTAGCGGAAATAAAAAAATAATGAAGAAAAAGTTCACAAAAAAAACCGGGACGAATGTCGGAATAGAGGGGATGAAATGGGAGGAAAAACGAAATGCGCTGGAAAAAAAGATGGGAGGACGCAAATGAAGGAACAAATGAAAGCTGAATAGCGGAAAAAAGAGGGACACCATGACGAAAAAAATAAAAAGATTCCGGGAAAGGAGGGAGAGTAGGAAGGTTTTGACGCGAGGAAAGTTAAAGAGACAAGGGTTGGGTTTAAAAAATTAAAAATTTTTGTAAAAAGTAAAGAAGGGGTACGGTTTTATTTTATTATTTTACTGAAAAAGGGGTAGAAAGATAATAATGAAAATAATAAAATCCCACAGCAATGACAGGGAAGACTTGGTAAAAAATTAAACATGAAAAAAAAATTTCCCTACACCACGTTACAGTGCTCGCGCTTGTATTCCTACGGTGTGAGAACGAGTGAATGAGGGTGTATATACACCATCCGACGACAACCAGGCTTGCCCGTGAATCAACTCCCGCGGATGGATGTGTACGGGAGAGATAAAGGATTCGCGCGGGAGGAGAGCGGGAGGTAAAGCCGGGAAAGCAGCGACGCCCGGGCGGTGAATGGCAGAGGGGGTGGGGTTGGACGATTAAAGTCGGGAGGCTAAATTCGAATGAGAGTAGGGGGAGGAGGAATACGAAGGGAAGAGGGAGGCAGTGATAAAGAAGAGTGGATACCGTCGGCGAAGCGAGAGGATCGTATCGAGAGGGGGTATAAAGGAGACGGGGGGGAGGGGCACCGCGACTGGGGGAATCCGCCCCCTACCAGCCTGCTTGCACGAAAACTCCTGTGAATGCTACAGAAGGCAAGGGCATATAACGGGAGCTGTTGGAACGTCGCGCCTCGTATTAGCAAAGTGCTTCGTACAAACCCAAAGCCGTCCCTATACATGCTCCCCAGGTCTCATCTCGGGAAATGCTACGTCGTCGGCGGCCCGCTTGCCAGCCTCAGAAACAAAACTGCACCGCTCCCCTTGCGGAGAAGAGAAAAATTATACAAATCCTGAGGCGGAACACTTTCTTCTCCCAAAACTTTTTGTTTCTGTATTTGTCACCACCCCACCCCAGTATATCATCATTTTTCTTCGAAACTCCCCGTGATTCCATTCCTGAAGGGCTGTTCCCGTTAGCACCGAATAATCCACACCTCTCTCCACTAATCATTAGGACTGAATCTCACTGACTCTGCCACGTCGGTCGTCTGTCTCTTCATTATCACGCCTGGGAAGCTCGGGAGGATGAGAGAGAGAGAGACAAAGCTGGAAATCTTTTCGTATTCACGTTTCCCCTTTTAACTCTCACTCGACCAACCCCTTACGTTTAATTACTCGTTTTTTTCCGGCGTTTTCCCAGCCAGTGTTCTTTAAATGGGAGCCGTGGATCCCTCGCCCTGTTTACCTCACCAATTATACTCACCTTCAATCATGGAATGAGGATAAGGTGACATCTTGAAGAGTTCAATCAGATATCATTTATATTCACGTACATAACGAGGAGAGCTATTGACATAAGACACCGGCAGAATAACACAATTCGATTATTGAACAGCACGGTTCATTTATGAATCAATTTTGAGGAAAAAAGTACAAACCCGTAAACAACAGAGGTCGCAGCTACATCTACATATTACCCGATGAGCCGCCCCATGGTTGTGTTGCATGGGGTGTTGGGTCACAAGTCGTGTAAAGATGTAAGGTTTTGAGAGGTGAAATGGTGACGTGTTTTGACAGGTGAAATGGTGACGTGTTTTGACAAGTGAAATGGTGACGTGTTTTGACTGGTGAAATGGTGACGTGTATTATGGAAGTGTATCTAGTGGAGCTCAGTTCTTATTGTGGTCACTTATTGAGCACGGAAAGAATAAGTTTTGTACTTATCTGTTCGACCATGTATCTCTCTTATTTTATCGTTTCTGTTAAACCTAGAGATGTAGTGAGGCGTCATAATTATATTCTCTGTGTCGCTCTCAAACACACCAGTTCTGAATTTCTCAACCTACCAAGCCCAGCGTGTAGCCTCTGAGTCTCTAGGGAATATCGACCAAAAACCATCCAAAACTAGCTGACTATGATAGGCAAAAGAGATGGAAATACTTAGAAGTATATCAGGAGAAACACAGACAAAAAGAGAAGCGACAATATAATTGAATCATGTCTAGAAGACAAAATAAACGAATGGGTACTAAAAAAACAACAACAAAGAACACATAGACAGAGAAATAATGGACTGATAAGTGGAATTTACAAGAATAAACTGCGCTCGCGTGGATAAAACGTCATTCGGCTTAGAAAAAGGCAGTTTGTAACTTAAAAGTATAGAACGCTACAATCGAAGAATCAGGCCATGTGATCCTACAATCAAGGAAGAGGAAGGAGAAGCAAGAATCCATCAAAATTCTAACAGTTTATTCTAGTCTACTCTAAATTTTTACGAAGTTGGGGGAGTGTAACTCAATTTAGAGAGAATACACGATCGTCTTTACAAAGAGAAAAAATTTTCTTTACATTCAAATATAGGGCGTCAAGGATGATGCGCCACACACTGACCCCAAATGCCTCCATCAATACCAATATTCAGCAATGAGGGCAGAGGTTAAGGCATCCGCCAGGGACTGTGGAGAGCATAACCAACATTTAGGTAGTGCCAGCGACATAACAACCATAAAAGACATCTGCTGGATTATGAAAACCTTGGTGGTAGGGTCAAATACTCATTTATTGCACCTACTTCCTACCGAAAGCAATCGATCGTTGAGGATTTTGACATAATGCCTACCTGTTTGTTGATATCCATTGCAGCAGTCTCCGATGACACCATGTAATAGGGTGACTACATGTTTTGCCCCCTTTATCACAGCAATCTAAATCTCAGTCTTAAAATTAGATAAGTGGGGAATCTTCAGGACTTAAAACGGGATCTGCATGCCTTGGCGCGAAATTGTGTTGAGAGCTAAGAGGGCACGACGCATAAAAAAACGCATATATTTATTGATTTACCACTCATTTACCGATCAAATCAATTAAGACGCAACATTTTTTCATTTCAAAACAAATCTCTTTTGCGTTCTCTTCAATACAAAAACATAATTTTAACTGAAAAACTTCATTTTCAGGATACATTGATGATTATTAAATGACCAAATGAAATTCCCATTTCTTAACATTTTACCTAAAGAGGGAAGAAGTCAATGTATAAAGCCCGTAGTACGCTGCATATATTACCGAAATAGAGATAAAGCCATGTGTATGTCCTGTACAAAAATGTCATAGAGAAATGTCACGTGCAAACACGACATAAACATATATACCTTTAATTTGGGGAATGGATGCAAAATAGAACTCAGGGGACATTTCCTCTGCCAGGAACTAATAACAGTTAGAGCTTTTGATCCATTTTCTGCCCCTTCCTTCGGAGTTAATCACAAGAAACATCGCTTAAATTCCCAGAATGCTCATTTAATCGTCATAACTTGTTCAGTAGTACGGCAGGTTAACCGTAACTTGTGCTCAAAGACTACTAATCCTTGTCAATCTTTCTTTCTTTTACTTTCATGCATTGTAATTAATTTTGCCATGATAATTTTCTTTTACGCTACCGTCATTGTTCTCTTCTCCAATCTTCCTTCAGAATTTTTTCTAACAGACCCGCTTCGCCTAAAAGTATAAACTCTAACTACTTACAGCGTAAAGCCTAGAATCATGAGGTAATTCAATGTAGACAGCTGATAAGGATTATTTTGTCCATGGTTTTGTCACAACATCCAAGGAATTTGCTTGATAGGTTTTCCGAGAGATTTAATTTCCAAATTAATAGACTCCACGAAGAGGGTCATAGCGAAGGTAGAGGCGTCAAGAGGACTTTCAGGAGAAAGAGAATCTCATATTTTATTCATGGTACTTGGAGCAATGGAGTTCTTAATCACTTTTTGGATGAAAGTTCATTATGCAACGCTAAGGCGCTTTCAATACTGGTTTTAAATGATTGAGATGTCTGAACATTCATCGAACCCGCCAGTCGTCAAGTTTTCTACGTGACTTAAGAGCTACCGTAATAGATTTTGACTTCCGTCTCTCTTGGATGAAAGATAAGGTGTGAAATATGAGGATATAAAGAAAATCAGATGAGTGTTGTCAATCATTCCCCATCTACTTCCTTAAAAACTTCACTGTTGAGTCAAATAACGTAATTTGAAAATTATTTTCTTTCATACAGACAAATTTCATTCGTTGAACGCAAAACACGATATGAAACTTTCGCATACTAAATAATGGCAATTAGAAATCGTGCACATTTTAAACCTTATGTTTTTAATTTCCAACATCTATGAAAATGGAACCTGATGCTGTTCATATTCAATTATGACGTTCTCGGTCAATAAAATATAGATCATAATAAGATTCTTGAATATTTGGTCATTAATATTTTTAACTCACAGCCAACGTTTTGCCAATGTCTTAACATCTTCAGGGCTTTGCATTACAAAACAAAGAAAAATGGAGCTGTTCTTGATCTTGGATCTTGTTAGCACAAGATAAGGAGCCATAAATACACTTTGTTGCAAATATTAAGGTAAAAACCATGCAAAAATCTGTCATAAATTTTGCGATAGTTATTGTCCGCCGAAGTATCGATACAAATGCATTGAAATGTTCCTTGCGGATTTATAAAATAGATAACTTAAGGAGAATATGTTTTTTTCTTTTATTTCAAAAGCGAAACTTCTATAAAACATAAAATATTCTGAGCTCATAAGGAAAAATTAGCATTGCTGCAAGATCGTATGCTATGAAAAAAAGTAAATTTTTTATATCATAAAAAATTCTATGTAAAAATTTTCAATAAATGTGAAATTCCTAAATCAACTGTATGAAAATGATAAAGCCGAATTCAATGTAACTTTAAAAAACATAGTTTGAAATATTTATGTAAATACTTTGTAGGAATGTGATATTTATCTCAACTAGATACTATGATGAAAATGTAAATGCTCATCTGGAATGAAATCGCTGAAATGAATTGCATAATCGGCTAATGCAGAGTCCCGGTCGGGGCAAATATTTTACTTTTGATAGCTTGCCATTGATTCCGTAAATTTAATGCTGTGGCTAGTCCCAGTACCCTCAAATTTTGTTATAAATTAACGTTTCCCTTGAAATGTAATTTACAAGATGTAGCGTTTGGTATTCTTTAAAGTTTGCAGCTCTACATCACAATGTAGCACAGTTTATAGTTCCTTTAAGTGAAAAGTAGCGTACCAAAATGCGAAAAACGGTGAAACAAAAAAAAACGGAAGAAGAGATGCGGGAAGCGACGAGTTCTAAAATAATTGAAAAGATAAAGACAAATAAAGGAAGGGCGGAGAGGGGGATGGAAGAGACTCGAAGGGGTGGATGAAGAAGCAGTAAACATGCAAATAGCTTTCAATATTCATAGCGATGCAAGCATTGCGCGGATTTTTAATCTAGACGTGACGAGAATCCCAATTCCCATCATCTAATTCGCACATTTTTCGGGAAATCCGCCATCCGTTTTCATTCCATTTACTCTGCAAATAAAAGAAATCTTTTCAGCCGGATAACCTGCATTCGTGATCCAAGAACGGGGTCTTTGATTACTATTTTGTTTGGTTTCACGCCGCCATTTTAGACGTTCGAAAGTTTTAAAACGCTATAGCTATACTTTTTGGGGTGCATAGAGTACGAAACAATGTCTTGCCGGAACTATGCGGTCTGCTTTGTATTCAATCGGTTTTTCAGACCTCGGTGTATTCATGCAGAGATAAAAAAGATTTTCATGGAACGTGAGAGGAATACTTACGCGGAAACCCATCGAACCCTGACTTAATACCACGATTATTCGGTCGCATAGCCACAAAATTCTACGAAACTGTAGAAAGAATAACATTCCATTGCGAAAAAAATTATTAAGTATTTATAAAAATTTAATAAAACACTTCTTGCACCTTGAGCTATGGATGCATGAGGTAGCTCAACATATAATATCACTGGTGCTAAGGTTTTAGGCATAATTGTGCATTAAAACAAATAGATATTGACATCATGGAGTGGCGAGCTCTGCTAATTGGTGAGAGCCAGACTTAAGTCTGGTACCGCTCATATAAAACTATAATTTTTAGAATTAAAACATTACCCAGGCAATAAAACTCTCAGTAGAGTTTTGGCAATCTAGGACGACTAATGTAGCGAAATAGCTAAGCTTCAATTATTGACGGTATTTCTTTCCTGAATCTATATTACGCGTACCACTGCAGTGACTGAAAAGATTTTAAAGACTGTGGCAATATATATTCTAATACTTATAATTCAAACATATTCTCGTGCACCATTGTGTTTTTAGGGTTGAATGGCATTTTACATAATTGGTAATTATAGTGACTAACTCGTTATGACGGGAATGTTTCCGTTCTATAATGAAGTGATACATAGAGGACTGTGATTCTCAAAGTATACGCTTGAGAAATTAAAATGCCTGAGAAAAACAGATCTAGTGTGTTTCAAAACGAAACAGAAAAAATTATCATGATGCCTCAGTACATCTCTAGGTATGAAAAAATATATAAAAATAAGAGAGATAAAATAAAAATATAAAAGAGAGAGATAAAATAAGAGAGATACATTACCAAAAAGGTAGGTAAATAATTCATTCTCTCCGTGCACAATGAGCGACCAAAATAAAAACTGAGCTCCACTAAATACTCTCCAAAAATACGCGTCACCATTTCACCTCCCAAAACCGTATCCCTTACATCTTTACACGGCTTGTGTTCTAACACCCCAGCCACACGCTCATGCGGTGGCTCGTAGGGTAGTATGTATATGTAGATATAGACAGGCACTCTAATGCCACGATATCCCTCACATATACCAGCTGAGTACTGGTGATGAACAGACCTAATATGGGAATAAATTTATATTGAATTGCCGAAATGATTCACTTTTCCAACGCGGATGTGTTATTCGTGCATGTACAAAAACGTCAATCACATAAATGATGAATTTATGCGGAAACAACCATTTTGGAGATAATAATGTCTAATCTTTTCTGTGATATATACTGTCTTGAGCAACACAGTACCAATGCCTGAATTGTTTGGATCAAAATTATTAAGACTTTTTGAGTATACTCTCCAAAGAGATATAATAGTTGCTGAGCATGAAAAGTTTGTTTATTTCATTTTCCTCCGATCCAAATGCTTTCAGCAGATAGCTCTCGATTCTTGGATCCACCTCATAAGATTCACTTACAATCCACTCACTTTCACACGCATATATCCCTCTCATGAATTCATTATTACATTTACCATTAATTCGTCATTTCTGAAGAGGATGATAACTTCACCATTACAGTTGTAATAAAGGGCCTATCATTTCCGAGTGAAGGGGACCATGTTTGACGAGAATTTCTCCTCCACTTCTCCACGACGATGACTGGAAAGGATTCCAGTCTATTCGTTTCAGGGCCACCATGCTCATATAACCTCTTGGGTTAGGGTTGAAATACGCCGTTATGGCTAAATGAAAGGCATGATTTCATGACAGCTAGATTTATGGTATAAAATGTCCCCTTACACATTTTTTAAGGAAAGAAGAAAACGCGCTGATAAGTTCCCAGTTCTTTTTAATCCAGGTACCGTAAGCATGATACTTTTAACGATCGATTTATAACCGAGTAAAAGTAGTAAGCAGAGATTATCTCATCAAAATGTTTGCTAGTCTTTCATGCCATCAATTCCGCTGAAAACGGAAAATATACAGGATATTTAAAAAATATTATGTGAAATTAAAAACTAAGCCGTAATGTTACAGTGCCATACGTAAAATGTCCTGTGCGTAAAGAAAGATCACAGTCAAAGGATGACTTTTATTGAAAATTTCCCGAAAATATGAGGACTGACATTTTTTCCAAATGTATACAATTATTTACAAAAATAATTAGTATCAAGGATGGTCTGAGCCGGATAACTTTGAAGATAATAATGTACCTCAGATAAAGTTTCTCAGTAAAAATCGTTTTCTTCGACAAAAATTTTTTCTAAGAATTCCTTTCTCTTATACCGTGATTACCAAAGAAATAACTGTATCAATTTTATCTTTATGAGGGTTTTTATATCTAAATTTTACTAGACTTAAGAGCTAAATCTTAATTTTAATAGTTTTTACTCAACAACATAAAAAATATGCTCACAAGCAGCCAGCGTGAGCCAGATTTCACAGAAAACACTTCGAAAGTTAGAAACTATTCTCAGAACTACATACTCTGAATTTCTTAGTAAACATTTTGCCAGAAGGTACGATTTTTTAAACGAGAAACAATTGATACTGTATCATCAACTAATCGGATGAGTGTGAGCAAAATGAATGGCATTCATTGTTGTAAAGGATATAGACTCTTATCATACAAGAATGTAATATATTCTTAGATCAAGAAGTTCGCCGTTTCTTTTTTTTACAAAATGCAGTAGCGAATATAACGGCTTCAAAACTGCAATGAGTTTTATTTAACTGAGAGCGCACAAGGAACTCATGGATACGACCAACTTACTGTACAAGAATATGTTGTACCCTCGGAAGTATTCCTAACTATTAGCCAAGCAATCGTTTCTTTCACTTACACATGATACTCATATAATTCGACCGATAGAAGCCTTTTCAACCCTCAGAAATAATCGCTCGGTGTAACGAAACGGGACAAACTACCCCGCGCCACCCTTATTTATCATAAAAATAAAGTCGTTTGCCTGTTCATTCTTTTCTTCCCCTTGAGTGGATCACTTTCTGGCTCTTCCCCTTTCTTAAAGTTTTTCTCCAAGACCGAAAGACCACTTCTCCTCCTTTCCGGGGTTTCCTTGGTAACCCATTCGAACGCTCTCCAACAATCACACACAGTCACACTTGCTTTCAGGCTCTCCGAGTTCCCTGTATCTCTCTTTCTCTCCCTCCCTCTCACATTCTCTCCAGCGTCGCCTTGCTGCAACGTCCTCCACTCCCGGCGCCGCTGCCATTACTCTTGTATCTTGGCCCCGTTCAGCCGCACCACGTCAACGGCGAGATTTGGACAATAAATCCTTTTCCTCACCCCTCGTCCCACCGCGCAAGCCGACTCGCCCAAGTCTGCGAAGGCATCCGAAAACTTCCTCACAGTGCCCTACGACCTTCCGAGAGAGACCAAAAACCTTTATCCCCCGAAGATCGTTCCGCGGGGGCCGCCACCGCAGTCTTTCGCCATACCACACACGACGTCTATACGATCACTCTTACCATCTCATTCTTTCTTTTGGCCATTAAACTTTCACGATGGGAAATATTTTCCCGAGTGACGCTCATGATTTCCTTCTGGGATCCATTGAAGTGTTATATGTAATATAGCGATGGATTATATATCAAGATAGACACGAATATTAAAAAAAGGAAAAAATTCGGAATACAAAAAAAAAACAAATACGAAAGTTTTTTTAATTTTGAATTTCACCTCAGGATATAAACTTCTGAGGGAAATAATCAAATTGAAAAGGTTTTACATAATTAACCTGCAAATATTACAACAATATCCGATATTTCCTTATTAATATAGTACTGTTTTATCTCAAGACAAATAAGACTTTCTTAGGATGGGAAATAAGGCCATTGCAGTAATACGAAGGTCCTGCGACGTATTTCTAAGTTCTTATATCTCCCAGAGATCCAGAAGAAAATGACTGCAATAGTAGAAAAAGGCTGGAGGGAGTAATATAAGTACATAGCAAGCCTCACATGGTTTTTATTTTTTTCTGAGTTTTTATGAATAAATTACATTAAATTTAAAAGAAAATATAATTATGAGCCAAAATAAATTAAGCTAGTTTTATGGACTCAATATTAAAATGATATGTCAGTTTGAAGGACATTCGGTCTCATATAACTAAATCTAGCAACTTTTTTTACGACTCAAATGCAGTCATATCTCATGTCCTTTCATGAGGATTCACATCAGATTTCAGGAGAATATATATTTTCCTTCTACAATGATGTGTAACAGAAAAATTCAGAGCAGCTTCCTCTACGAAATAAATTTCCCTCATCAGCCCCTTGCCCTTGTAATTTAATATAAACCTAAATCCACCTGGTCCCAATGCTACGGCTTACACCCTTTCTCGCCATGCCATCGATGAGTCAACTGACCTCATTCCTTCTTTTCCCGATCACATTTTCTCAGTGACTAACTTCCCCTCCACAATAGTGCACTCAGTTCCCTCATTAGTTCCTTTGCGAAGACTATCTAAAACGCAACGATCAATGCACCATTAAACCCAATTTTCAGAGTGTATATGACTTGGATATTTCATAATAGACATTTGAAATGTAAAAATTAAAAAAAAAAATAATTTAATTTTCAAAGTCAGTCCGTGCTGTATCTCCTACCAAAAATGATCCATTTTTCCCGCTGAAATTCAAAGTGAGAAGGTTAATAGTACCGTTAACACAGTCTATATATCCGTTGTAATAATGTTATTATCATTTCACTCTCGATATTTACAACTTGAATTTGTTTGCAGAAGTTAAGAGCACGGAAACGCTTAAAAAGACACATTGAAATAAAAATATTTCAATGTGTTATTTTAAGAAAACAATTGACTGCAGTAGTAAATACGGATGAAAGGGGTAATATAAGTACATAGCAAGTCTCATACTGTTAAAAAACACGTCAGACACAATGAAATATAAATATTTCTTCTAATAACATGTGCAGAATCAAGAATGTGTCAGGACTACTACTTAATTTGCAATTAAAAGTATTAATAATTTACCCACTTCCTTCCTAAACGTAAAGTGCATTGCAATTTGATATAAAATTGGGAAGCTTTAGTTTACCTCAAAGCCAAGATTATAAACATGTGAAGGGGTAACCAAGAATTTCGTGCAAAGAACGTAACAAAATGTATGAGCTTTAAATGGTACCATACAAAATATACGTAAATTTCAATGAATTCCCATCAATCAAACAGTTACATGGACATTTATAAATATTATATCAGTATCATCATGTTCAAACAGCCATTTTTTAACCTGCTTAAAACAATGAGGAAAATTCATGGCACTGAACCAAATAAGGAAGTGAACGAGGATTGAGGCATGCGTAAATATTTCTCATAATCCGTCCTCTATTCATATGACGTGAATTGATTTTTCTTAAAGCAAAATTTTTGCATAATAACCGGGAACTTAGGTACCATGCTCTTTCTCACAGAGGAATAGTTTTTCCTTTCTGATCTTAAAAACCTCAACCAATAAAGTCAATCAATAAAGAGTCCTTTTGCTGACCGTCAATCTAGAACAATTTCGAAGCATTACATAAATTTTGTAATACAGAAACAACTGCATCATTTTGAAAGTTTTTGACATTTTATAAGAATTCAAAAGTCATTTTTTTACCGTGACAATACGTATGACATGTACATACACTTCGTGGAAAAAGTTAATTTTCAGAATTTGAAACGTATATGGATGAGCCAACTATTCAGCTCGCGGGTATTTTAGCTGACCTACATCTATCAAGCAAATTGCACGGGAACCGATTTACAATTTTCTTAAATACGCTGTGAGACAAGAGCGCATTAATCAGTGGTCGAATAAAAATTTTAAAAATCTGAGTGGTTGTTTTAAACCATAAATCTCTTGCAGTTTATTCAATTAATGATGAAATTAAAAAAAATATTTCCCAAACGGAATAAACGAGCCATGAATTATGTATTCCAAGCGAGGAGAAAGGTTTCACCAACGTCCCTCGGGAGAGACAGAATTGGTATTTATCTTTCAATGGAAAAAAGATACACATCGAGAAACAAAACAAATGCTTGAAAAAATCTGCGCATATATATTAAAAAATAAAATTCAAGAACAAAACTAAAACGGCTCAGATAAATTAAGGTCGAATAATATCATGTTACCTCTTACAAGGTTATAGAATTATAAAGCAATGAGAGTACTGAGGGAAATAACAATGAACCTGATAAGCGAAATTTAGAATTTAAGTTTCATCAGTGTATATCAACGTTCAATATCGATTGTATTCTTCCTTCGATACAGGTCTTCGCAGCGTAAACAAGTCCGCCATTAATGTTTTTATTTTATTGTATTCTCTTTAAGTGTATCATCGATCTCGTTTTTTCAATATTTGCCTGTGCATTTGTGTTCAAAAACGGCTGGCTCATAGGATTTTTGAGCATTTTAGGTATTTTTTAGGCTAGAGAGTAGGTCAATCAGTGGAATTCAAAAGTATAGATCCGATAACAGCCTCCGAGTAAATCCGTTTAACGTAGGACTTCATTGCCGAAAAAACTTGGGGGAAGCACTAATAAATAAATGTTATTCCCATAGCGAAAATAATTTCAACACGCGCTCTCAAGAGAGCTGTGAAAGATCAAAGAAAAACTCGATTCTCAGTGGTTTCACAGAACATCAAAAAGATAGCACAAAGAATTACCGAAAACCTCGAACCGACAATCATCAAGCTAAATGCGATATAAATTTAGTAATAGTAAATTTCCGTAGCGTATAGAACAAACGTGCCGAAGTTGAGCATGTATTTGAAAACGCAATTTAATATTTGGAACAGAGAGCTGGCTTGCAGAGGATATTTACGATAGCGAAGTTTTTCCAACAGGATATAAAATCTATAGACATGATTGACCAGATAGGACTGGCGGCGGAGTATTCATAGCAGTTAAATCGTATTTGAATAGTACCGCACGCATATTAGACGACATTGGAATAGAGAGCGTTTGGTGTACCATTAAGCAACATTACAAAAGAAATATGCATATATGCTTATTTTACAGGTCACCAGATGTCAAAATCGATGTTTTGCACAAACTAGATACTCAATTAACATCATTTACCTCGAAATATAACAAATGCGTAAGAATTATCGGTTATAATTCCTGACTTTAACGAGCCGATGGCTGGCATAAGAATTCAACATGATGGAATGTCATGATGAAAATCCCCTGGTCCAGAAGGAATACCTGCACGCGTGCTGAAGGAGTTGGCGCTACACATTGCACCATTATTATAAATTATAATAAACAAATCATTATTAGAAGGCAAGGTGCCCCAAGACTGGAAAACCTCACTCCGATATTCAAAAAAGGAAACAGAAGTGACCCAGGAAATTACCGGCCTATATCGCTAACATCACTTTTATGCAAGATCCTCGAACACATTGTCGTTAGTAATATTATGATATTCCTGGATAATCGTGACTACTAACATAGCAGTCAGCACAGCTTCCGTAAGGGCAGGTCCTGCGAAACACAGCTTGCGCTCTTCCTTCATGATATCCTAAAATCAGGTGAATCGATTAAGCAAGTCGACGCGATATTCCTTGATTTCAAGAAGGCATTCGACATGGTTTCTCACAAAAAACTCCTATAATTTGCAATAATGATGAGTTAATAGAAAAATAGTAAATAGAATGAGTGATGTGAGAATAAGTATGATCGGCCCTCTTTTATTCTTTATTTATATTAATGACCTAAGTTCTAGATTAGCAGCAAAATAAGATTATTTGCAGACGATAAAGTTATCTACCGTAAATTGAGCGAAGACACGGACTTTGATGCTCTGTCATCGGAATTAACACCGTTCATTAATGGTGCGTGGAGTGGGGGTTAGAATTAAGTATCAACAAATGCATCATAGTTCACTTCCTGCGAAAGTCACCACATAAATGCCATACCTATAATTTGGGTGGAGTAAACATAAAATCTTCTGATACAGTAAAATATCTTGGAATTACCTTAACTTCTGATATAACGAGGGGAACACACATACAAAACATATGAGGCACAGTATTAAAGAAACTAGGTTTTTTCAAACGTATAATAGGAAGGTCCTCGGATGAAAAAGTCAAGGAGAGATACTACTTCAATCTGTTTAAGCCACATCTCGAATACCCCGCGAGTATTTGGGACCCTGGTCAAATAGATTTGACCAAACAAATTAATAAAATACAAATGAAAGCAGCGCGCTTCGTTAAAAACTGCTACGAACGTACACAGTGTCTCAGAACGTTTAGAGGGATTAGGGTGGGAGCCCCTAGAGACTCGGAGGCTACACGCTAGGCTTAGGTTGCTTGATTAATTCAAAACTAATATTTTTCAGAGCGACAAAGGTAATATTATCATGACTCCTCACTACATCTCTAGGTCTGACAGATGCGATAAACGAGAGATACACTGCCGAACAGATAGGTACACAAACTCGTTCTTTCCGCAAACAATAAGGGACCACAATAAAAACTGAGCTCCAATAAATACTCTCCTATAAACCATGTCACTATTCATCTCCAAAAACTTACACCTTTACACGGCTGGTGGCCTAACACCCACTGCCACACGCCCATGCGACGGCTCGCAGGGTTTTATGTAGATGTAGATGTAAAATGATGGCTGGTGCCGTATATTTTCAGATATTCTTGGGTGTGCAATAGTGTTGAATGCTCAGTAAGCACATTTATAGTGGCCGTGTGGTGGAAATTGTTCCGAAGAGCCATATCAATAGAGCTACGGATATATAGAATCTAACGTCCCTGATGTAAATTAATACGATTTTGGGTTAAACCTTTCTTATGCAATTATCATAACATTCAAGGTTTATATTTCCGCCCCCGAAGTTTTCATCCATCAAACACTTTTATATCATTCATTCTCAAAGCAGGTGGATAACTTTCGTTACCGCGGCTTTTTTATTCCCTTAGCATTAAAGCCATTTTGTCATTGCGATGTGAGAGCACTACTACTTGTCGTTACGGAAAAATAAAACCTCAAAAAATACAAATAGACAAGGCGAAAATGCACATTTTCAACTAAGCCTCTCATCTAGGTAAAATTTTCTGCTAGATCGTTATGAAGACATTTAAATTTTAGAGGTTTTATAACTTTTAGAGCTTAAAGGATAAACATGTAATTTTTAGAAAAATAGGGATGGCATTGATTTTTACCCAGAAAGAGGGAAATGTATGAGTCAACCCGGAAACAATTTTTGGTGTAAAAATAGATTTATTGTCACCTATTTACTTAATAGGAAAGATAAAACAGAGATATGTAAGAGTTGGAATCAGTATGTCAGGCCAGTCAACGAACACTAAAGATACCCCAGAAGACTGCAGAGGTACGCGCTTCAAGGGGTATGTGGAATGTCACTCTATTAGTGAACTTTCATTGTGCAAGGTACTTCATATTTTTTATTCCTGAATGGGCTTGTATCATAGCACGATTCCAAGTAAACGTACGGTAGATGGGTATACTCTATTCCTGTGAGAACTGAATTGCACCCGTCAGGAAGAGACGTCTGCACGTGCGTTGAGTGCGAATCGTAGAAATGCAGGTGACTCGCAAATAGATAACCTGTTCTCTTCCCTAACTCTGATTCCCCGTCTTGCTCTTCTGCTCCGAGTAGTAGCAAAATTGAGGGAACACTAAAGGGGGCTTTCATGCCCCTAGTAACCTACGAGTTGCAATGTCACTCCAGCACAAGTGGCTCAAAAAAAAAATATTCGAACGATAAAACTTTATCGCGCGCGAAAAATTTATCTTCTTCCCCTGGCTCTATTGCCGGAAGAACAACGGGAACAACAAATTTCTTCCGAGGCCGAAGGAGAAGAAGGAATGTAGCTACAGAAAAAAAAGTACGGGAAAATGCCGTCTTAAAAATTACACGAAAGTCAGAATTGTTTATTTCTTCTCGAATTCGCAGCGTCGCAATACATTTCGATTACATTTCTATTCTTATTTTCCCCTTTCTCACAGCGGAGTTGGCGTTTGCCACCCATTCCAGCTTCCCTTTCTTTCACGAAAAAATATAAATTACGTCTCCGGACCCGTTTCTTCGTCTCTGCATTCCGTTCATATATCACTGCCTTGGATATTTACTGCCGGGACACATAGATGGCAGCCCCTTGCCGCCGTTGCTGAGTACACCGTGAAAAGGGAACACAATCTAACTGTCCAAGAGGCGAAGAGGCGTTTCATTGCAGAACGATTGCGACATTATAAAAGCATATCGCGGCGCGTTTTATAAAGCAGAATCTGGGGACGAGGAGGCTGAAACAAATATTTTCATTGCGTCAGTCAAACAAGAAGTTCCCACTTAAGGATTTACAGGAAATTGGCTGATATAAATATATGACAATGTAGTAGACCTTACGCTTAAAAAAAGAGTAATTGACAAAAACGGTATTTTGAAAAGAAAAGTCGTAAATTTCAATACAACAGACTAGCATGCATACATCTGGGTCACTAAGGTGACATGCGTGAATTGTGGAGTATTCACGAGATAAAAACTGATTCTCCTTGTCAATGTCCACCTGGATGATCGAGTATAGCAGACTTTCCGCTCTGATTTTATTGAGTTTTTGATCCATCTCAAACATAGCAGCTGCTAACTTTGGATTTGTCAAGGGTATATAAGGTCCTCGGATGGAAAAATAAAAGAGAGGTGCTACTTCGCTCTGGTTAGGCTACAATTCGAATACTCCGCAAGCGTTTGGGCAGAAATATTTTACCAAAAAAATAAATAAAAGATAAAGGAAAGTTGCGCACTTCGTTTAAAACAGCTACGTGGTAACATAAAATGTTCCTTATGTTTTAGAGGGATTAGATTGAGAGCCGCTTGAGACTCAAAGGCTGCACGCTAGAATTAGTTTCCTTAAGAAATTCAGAATAAGTGTGATTCACGGCGAAACAGAGAAAATTAGACTACATTTCTAGGTCCGACAGAAGCGATCAAATAAGAGAGATACATTGTCGAACAGATATGTACGAAAATTTGTTCTTTCCACAAAAAAGTGACCCTGGAAACTGGAGCTTCACTTAAAACACACCCATAACACACTTCACCATTTCACCTCAAAAAACCTCATCTTTTACATTTTAATACGGCTGGCATCCTAACACTCTCTGCCACACGTCAATTCGGCGGCTCTCAGGGTAGTATGTAGATATGGTACACAAACATTTTCCAGGTCCCTTTTTCAAAATCCATATTAGGCCTATTAATGAAGAAGTATAGCTATACAGTAAGTAACTACAGCTTAAAGCGAACATGGGCCGGTTATCTTACGGCTGAACTAATCTCAAACCCTGGAGATTATTCAGACTGACTTTGCACCAGGCAAAATCTGTGGCTTATAGACGGTGGCGTTGTGGCATACAATATAAACGATCATGTTTCGGTTACTCTTCTGATACCATGAGGAAAGTCGAGCACCCTGTGCGCTTCTAAAAAAGGTGAAAGCCGGGGCCCTTTCTACTTTAGACTAGATGAGAATGATTTCGGTAGCGGGCATAACTCAGCTATTCTACCTTGCCACCTACCTTGATAATACTTACAGAAGTAAAGTTTTTATTTCGATCTGAGGTTAGGATCTCGTAGCTCAAACTCTAATGATATTAATAACAGGTAGACTTACAAGAAACCTTAGAAACTCCAACAGCTAACCAGAAATATTTAAGCTGCTGATGTAACATTAATACCATCCCGAAGGCTATATCTACAACGGTCCACTGGTTCAACACCTGGATAATCACTCCGGTGCCTAAAATTTAAGCTATAAACACATTCTCCCAACTTCGAGATCCTATACTTTATGAATAGAATACTAGTATAAGGGGGAGGGGAATCATAGTCTACCTTTGCACGTACTCTTTTAAAATTGCAGACATGTTTAATTCATTCGCGGAATAATAAAAAAATTATCTCTTCATTTCTTTTAAGCTAATAATTTCTGTAGAGTGCATTTTATATTAGTTTCACCACTACAATTCCCTTATGTGATATTCCTTCTTGTGATATTCTTAGAATATCACATGAAGAACTAAGCTGCTACTTTGAAAAGCTATTAAACATACAATGGCCGACGTCACAGCTTGTCATGGGATCCACTGGCCTCGCGAGAAATGCATTCCACGGGTAGAGTGCGTGCTCTCTCTTCACAAATACTCGAAGCTTAGATGGAAATAAAATACAACGAAGTGCAGGGCAGCATGAACATGAACTACCATGAACGCAAAACTGGGTCCGAGGAATCATTACCTAAATGTACCAAAATATTTATCCTTTAGTTATGACTGGGTCTCCATAAAAATGTTGATACACCCAATACTGCGACTAGGTAGCATTACGTTGCAAGCAGGAGCCAGTCTCTTGGCGGAACAATAACAGATATGAAATCGAGTAGAGTGCCTCAGGCGAGTATATCTCGGAGATATTCTCCCTGCATTTCAACAAATATTGAATACTCTAAACAATCGAGAATTCTGTGTGCGCCAGCGGGCAATTTACGCTGTGGAACTACCAAAGACAGCCTATAGGTCTGATGTAGCCTATGGGTAAACATTTTCAAACGGAATGAAATACCTCAGAACTGAGTAAGCGACGAAGATGTATCATTTGCAACCAAGATAACAAGGGAATCAATAATATGCAATGATATCGATGTCTGGATAATATTTAATGTCTTAATTTTTATTTTTATTAAGTTTCACTATTTTTTGAGGAAAGATGCATACATGGATATTGCGAGGCACTATAAGCTATTGAATACAATTGTAACTTTGAAATCGGTCATAGTAATTTTAATAAGTGCCTTCACATCTTGGAGAATAGCCACGTAGATAACGTGGTTATTGGATTATCACTGCAATGATGTCCTAGCTGTGTAGTTAGCACTAAGGTCGTTCAATATTGATTGTGTTCTTCACTCAATTGATTGTGTTCTCCATGAGCATAGTAAAGGTTGCTTAACGTTTTTGTTGATTTGGAGGTGCATTTGTATTCGAAATGACAACTTGCTCCGCATATGCCCAGATTTCCTTGGATAAATTATGGCAGTAAATTCCCAAATAGACAATTCATGGCGGCCATTTGGTGGAAATAGTTGCGAAAACCCATATCGATAAAGCGATTGATATAACGTATCGAACAAGGTAAGCACTGGTAAGCACTAACGGTACATCAAAGGATAATCAAGACGAGGTCAATGAAAATTATATACTCCTATACTAAAATGTTATGTAATCATTACCAATTGGTGATCAGGTGTCCATAAAGCATTTATAATATGTTTTCAATTATGCTTCGAGAAATACTATGCTATAGATAGAAGGCGAAACAACCTTTCTTTGAGCATTAATGAATAATTTTTCTGCAACAATGGAAATGTTAATAGTGACAAGGAGAGCTGAAGTGTTATAATATTTGGACGAAAAAACTTGAACTTCAATTCAAAACCTAAGGTGGCTCTTTGGAGTGTCAAAAACTGAATTATTGACTGTAATTTCCTCAAAAATATTGAGGAAATATTCGAAATATATCTTTCCCTTTTTAAACATTCATTTATAAAGCCATGACTTTTTTACATTAATTTTTATCTTTCACGGGAATTAAACCTCGACTTTCATTACATTTTAAACGCAAAAAAAGAAGGAAATTCAATAAGGAAGCATATCAGATGTATAGCTTAATAGCAACAGAACGAAATTCAAAGTCAAGTAGAGAATTATAGAAATAATCCTGGACTTCGAATTTTCGTCAAAAATATCATTTTAAAAATCTTCATTCACTCTAACGAAATGACTGTCTCCTAGCAATTCACAGTAGGATATACATCTAGGAGCGGTTGACTGAGATTTCTCCATAGCTTCACACTATTATGATAAAACCAATTGTCCTTCAGGTGAGTAATTGGGAACTTAGTGATGCCCTCAGAAACGCCCCTAGAGTTCGTAAAGAGCGTCGGTTTGCACGAGACTACAGGCCACCAAATCATTTGGCGATCCTGAAACTTCACGAGGAATTCATAGAATCTCAACTTTTCTAGGAATGGTCTCATCAAATACGTGCTTTGCGTGTGGGACGTAATAGCCTCTTCATCCTGATTTCATGAGTTCCTCAATTCTAAAAACTTCTCTTTTCAAACATTCCTGAAGCCTCAAAATCTATCATGGATTCCCAGCCCCTTTCTTGTCCTTAATTTTCTGATCTCATTGCTCATTTTTTCCTCCATTAGACGTCTATTTACAATAAGATGGAGATTTCCTCATGATATAAACATACTTTTCCTTAATTTTCTCATAAACTTCTATCAGCTCTTTCCAACCTTCGTTAGTATTCCACACGCATCTGTAATGTCTGCACATTTTTGCATAAGCGTCTTTAACTTAAATATTTTTCATATATATATATACAGAAATGTTTCTTACATTATATTTGTAGAGTGAGCTTTTATTAAGAAAATTCTCACAAATGAGGATTGGCATGAATTTTTTGGTTGTTTTCTGTTGTTTTTCTGTTTTCATTTCATTAATGAGGCTTGTAAAAATGGATAATTAGCCCCTTACTACTAAACAACGACATTTACTCATTACGGCGACTGTCTAGTCGAAGTAATAAGGAATCTCTAATCCTATGACCTAATTAGATGTAAGATCAACAAAATTGTGGCTCGCTATAATATGCCAAATGATTTTACCTCTCACTTCACTCAACACCTTCATTTATTTTAAACTTTTCATTAAATACAACCGTATGATTAACATGCAGTTATATTCATAGAAAGTCATACATTTATTTTTGTATGAACCACTGAGGGAAAGGCTGCAAGGTTAACGACGGAAACTAAAGAAGTAATGGGCATATTTGACGGAATGAATTGGAGAGGAAAGTACATGAAGCTGATTTTAAATAAAGGCTTTAAAAAATCAATTTTTCATTCAAAGATAGAATGCTCGGGATAAAAGCACTTACGTAAGGATATTTAACAAACATATATTGGGAGGTGTTTCCGGAAATGAAGAAGAGAAAAGCCAGTCTGCTTCACGCAATTTTGATTGTGATATAAACATTCACTCTGGTAACTCAAATATGATGGAAGAGGACAACATAGAATCGGTAGAAAAGGAGTATTTGTTGAATGGTTATTTGAAACTGTTACAATTAAATTGCAGAAGTATCGCATCTAATTAAGTTGAGTGCAGCACACTAGTTGAAATAAACTCGCCAGATGCTATAATTGGTACTGACTCTTGGTTAAAGGAGGACATATTAAATGAATAGGTTTTCCCGAGTGGATTTACGATCCACAGAAGAGACCGGGTTGGCAGAGGGGAAGGGCTATCCCTGTGCATAAAAGAATGCATACCTTGTCATATGCATTGGGTTTACGAAGTATACGAAATTCTCAGCATAATTTTTTTCCAGGGACGGATTTGGATGTTGAAATAACGGTAGCTTATAGACCTCCAAATGACGGCCTAGGTATCCTTGACCGGCTGAGGGAATTTTATGAGGACCATACTTCGAGCGCGGGAGAAGAACCGGTGATTATTGCAGGGGACCTTAACCTTCCTCATGTGGACTGGGAAGCCCAAACTGCGATGAGTGGTGAGGCGCAGCTGAGTGTTAACGACCTTATTAGGGCCGGGGGATTTTCCCAGTTAGTCAAGGGCCCCACCCGTGGTAATTATCTTTTGGATGTCTTTTTAGTGAAACCAATGGATATGTTTTTCTCCTCAGATGTTCTTGAAGGTATTAGCGACCATAAGGCTGTTTCCTTGGGCGTCACTCATAGGGACGAAAAGAAAGGCTTAAAAGGAAAAAAGTGCACGCAATACAGTAGGATGAATAGGGTCGGCTTTGATAATTATGTCACTCAAACTTTCCCGGAATGGGTAAGGAAGGGATGTTGTGTAAATGAAATATGGGAAAATTTCAAGAGACTGCTATTCGAAGAAACAAATCTTTACCTTCCCTCTAAAACTTTGAAAGCAAATCCAAACCCAGAATATTATAACATAGAAATTAGAAGGTTGAAGAGCAGAGTGGGAAGGCTCCACAAGATGAGAAACAAAGGTGGCCTATACTTAAATAACTCTAAAGATGCGTATTGGAATTAAATGCGAAAAAATTAAAAGCCAAGGATAAATTTTTAAGGAAATCCCTTAAGGAACAGGGGTGGTGTGGGTTTTATAAATATATTCGAAGGAGACGTGGAGGGAATAATACTCTAGAAAATATAACTCTAAATTTTGAAGGCCGGATTATAAACGATAATTTTTCAAAAGCCTCGGCTTTTAAGGAACATTTTTCTAAAGTCAATAACAATAAAAATACATTACCATCAAACATAGGGGATATCATTTCGTATATATCTTTCGAAATTAAGGTTAGGGATGTCAGGAAGAGATTTTAAAAAATAAAGAGTCATGCGTCTTGTGGCCCTGACGGCCTACCGGGAGAACTCGCTAAAAGATTGGGAAACGCTTTGGTTCCTTTCCTAACCCATTTACTTACAGAAATAATTAACAATTGCAATTTACCTAATGATTGGAAAAAGTCAAATATAGTTCCCATACATAAAAAAGGCTCTCGTGATAGTGTTGAATCCTATCGATCAGATAGCTTGACTTGCATTGTGTGCAGAATCATGAACACTTGATCGCGGACTATATCAAGGATGTATTGATAGAAAAGAACTGGTTAGGGGAAGGGCAACATGGTTTTCGCAAAGACTACTCCTGTGAAAGCCAATGAGCGTCTCTCTATCAGGACCTAGCGGAAGGGCTAGATAGCGGTAAGCTAATAGACGGGGTCGGTTTCTCAAAAGCATTCGCCAGGGTAAACCATGACATGCTCATGAAAAAATAGGCTTGTTAGGCATAGATGGGAGGGTGGTAAACTGGATAAATTCTTTTATCTCAAGCAGGTCGCAAAGGGTTAAGATCGGCGATACTTACTCAGAGGAATTCTATGCCAATTCAAGTGTGCCTAAAGGAAGTGTACTGGGACCTTTACTATTCATAATCTATGTGAACGATATTGGTGGAAATATTAAGAGCTCTGTTCAGATGTTTGCAGACGATTGCATTATTTACAGAGTAATGGAAAAAGTCGATGATGGCGATATCTTACAAAATGATCTAAATAATTTGGAGAAATGGGCGGATGAAAACGGCATGGTCATAAATGCAAGTAAAACAAAACTTATAAGATTCAGGAAAGGAAAAATAGCTATCTCAAATAATAATTACATTATGGGCGAATTATTGATGGAAGTCAATATCTGTAATTATCTTGGAGTGACTTAAAGTAGGGATTTGCAATGGGGGCTGCATATTGAAAAAATTATAACGAAAGCTTTTAGAGTGTTATGCTTTATAATGAGGACCCTTGGATAAAGCTGTAAGAAAACCAAGGATTTCGCCAATAAGACATTTGTTAGGCCTATTTTAGAGTATGGCGTCAGTCTGGGACCCTTATTTGGGAGGGGAGAAAATACAACTAGAAAAAATTCAGCGTTTAGCCGCAAGATATGTAATGTGAAATTTTAAAAGGAAGGCTAGTGTAACGGAGATGATGAGGGTATTGGGCTGGACATTACTCGAATTGAGGAGGAGGAAAGCACGTCTCAAGTGCATGCATAAGGCATATATTGGTGATCCTGCGTGGAGGGATATATCCAAAAGGTTAAATAAGCCTAGTTATCTGGCGAGAAGGGACCATAAATATAATATAGAGCCTCCAAGGCAGCTTTCAAATTCATTGAAATATTCCTTTCTGCATCGGGGGATAAAGGATCGGAATGAGTTGCCCAAGAAAGTGCTAGAGCCCTTCCCAAGTAGAGCATCGTTGTTGATGACGAGATTGAGGGGAGTTGTACTGTGAGGGTTTTCACCCTATATTTTTTAAATATAATTTTTTGTAATAACTTTGTTGTTTTTTGTATTTTAGCAATGTCTTTGTTTATATTTTTACATGTGTGTATATTGGGATTTGCTCGGCTCATGCCGATCTGTTACCACCGGACCATATGGTCTACTTGTAGCAATTTATTTCTCTCGAACTAAGATTAACACGAGCCCAGAAGCAGCTATGAAATATCGAGTATAACAACTTTCTAGTTAAGCTCCTAATGTAGTTGTACCCGTCGCTATATCTAATTTTAACCACATTTAATTTTTTAATTTAAGCCCAGTTTTGTACGCATCGGTACTTAGCGGTGTATCGTAAACTGGCTATAAATTCACTTCTTCTAGACTAAATTAACTGACTTGTGAAAAGCCCATGGATTTCACTCTATCATATCCAGGGTTGACAATCATAGATTTGACTAATAAAAATATAGCAACATCATTTTGTGAAGATAGTGCATTTCATATTTTGCTACAACGGCCTACTGCTCAAATAACTCCAGTCATTTAACATTACACGAGTGACTCCATTAAAAATTATCCACAAAGTCTATCACACTCAACAGAATGTGAATATTATGAAGTTTTCAACCAAAAAACAGCTACAAACATGCTAAATAAGAGCTTGGAAAACATGCTACTTTGGTATGAAAAGGAATCATAAAAATGACATCAAAGTAGCTAAAGAAGAATTTAGTAAACATAGTACTAATGGTGATGCATTTACTCCGATTTAGCGACTGAATTTCTAAATAAGCTAAATATTCATATTTATAACTAAAATTATTTTTTTCAAGTGTATTTGACACAACATCGTCGATTACTCTGATAAGAGTGAAATTAATTAACTTTTTTCCCACGTGGTCCTCATTTTCTACGGCCCGGGTTTCGACGCGACAGCTTCAGGTGAAATTTATCTTCTATGTTCATCATCTATTGAGGCTTCTCACCTGAAAACGTCACGACACGACGAAACCCGTGTTGTAGAAAATAAAATCCACGTGGAAAATCAAATTGATCTCTTCATTCCTAAAATTATGGTAAACAGGGCTTTGTTTAGAAACTCTCGCTGAGACGAAGATGTAGTTGCGAGAGCAGACAAATTGTAACGAGAGTTATCACATTAGTTGCAAATATAACTGAAAAAACATAGAAAATACTTACGATTACTTTTGTCGACACAATTTGTGCATCAGAATGCTTCCCATTTCTACAATTTATGTTAGGAGTTGATACCCCGTGGAAAACGGATTTTCTTGTGTTTTTTAAACAAATTTGCAGATTAATCATGCAATAGTTGGCTGATATTATGGCATAATCAGATATTTGAGATCTTTTTAATTCATAAAGATGCAAGAACACATTGCGTTTAATGTTCACTGTGGTATCTCGCTACAGTTCCCATAAATCCTTATTTCTTCTGAGCCAGTTAACAGTCTCGCCCTACCCCGGACTGCATTGAAAGAGAGCTTCGCTTTCGCTGCTCCACAGCAAGGAGCGGGATGGAGAAGCAGGCCCCGGGGCATCTAATTTATATGCCCACCCATTCTCCCCGTCTCCGTAGGACACCCCTCCACTCTCCCTCCTCCACCCTCAAAGCGTTTTATAACCCGGAGCGCAAAGCCTGTGGACAGCGGTGATGTCATCCAGAGACAGCCGCATTGCCTCCCTCCCCGTTCCTAGATGGAGTTGGAAGCGTTCGAGGCGACGCCGGGAGTGAGACTGCGAGGGGGGTTAGGAAGGATGGTTTCGAAAGCGCCGGATTCTCTGTCATCACAATTCTTGCATGTGTGCGGGTGTTTGAACGGTAGAAACTGGGTTTTGAGAGTGAAACAAGGGAAAAATAGGGGTTGAGGCTCGGCTGCGTGAAATCCGTGCGTTGTATTGCTTGTGGGACCGAAGCACCGAGTAGAAAAATACTAAGAGGCCGAAGGCGAAAATTACTGTAATTATTTTAACCCTTTGCGTTATTTTTCATTCTGCCTCGCTGGTAAATATAAGTTTAGAGAGAAAATAATTATGAAATCATACGTATTTTAGCACTTCAACAAGCATGGCAATCGCATAGCAAGCAAAATAGCATTTTTGCTTTTCACAACCTACGTCCATATCATATCCTATTATTCATAATCATAGTTGAAATCATCAAACTGTCATTGATAAATATTAGAGTATGGATTACAGTTTTTCATTACGCAGAAACCAATAGGTAATGGAAATAAATAGTAGAATTCTTAACTTTTTCTTAGGAGAATAGTCACTGATTTGAGCTTAGCAGAACCTGAACGACGGGGATAATGTTTGCCACCTCAACTATGAGGAAGGAAAACCGCTTTGTTGTAATGCATTCATGACATTTCCTAAAAGAATTACTAATCTGTTCAGGAATTTTAACTCTAGTAAATGGTCAGTTCTTACCTGCTTTGAATGTGGCCGTGTTTCGCTCTATAATTTCTCTACTGATAAGGAGAACTTGAGAATTCCAAAGACAAAATGAAGTTTCCATGATTAAATGCGGAGGCATAAGAGTGGGAAAGTACGCTAAAATTTCAGCTTTAAATTCGAGAAAAGATAACCAGTATAATATGCAAGCTTATCATTGATCAAAAAATGCCGATTAGGAATATTTACCAAGAGATAAGTTTTTGAAGCCATCTCTTCAGCCTGCCCGTAACTCAAAAGCCCTGAGTTAGACTTTATATTAAAATATTCCGAATATTTCCTCATACACCAATAAAAATCATCAAAAATTCGCCGAATGTTACTGTTTGCAAGGTACTGTTTGAAAGCTTCGAGACTGGGTGATTGCTTTAAGGACAGAGCACCAATATCCCAATAGGCACCGCACGTTGGTGTCACACATATCGGTTGCGTGATTTCACTCTCCGATGAGGAGACATTTTTCTATATTGTGGATACATTTAGTCAGTATTTGCTCAGGGAGGGCGAGAAGTATATGCAGAGGGGATGAAGCAAGGTGAGGGAAAGAAAATCGCCACGGATTGCGGACCACCACAATAGCGCTGCTCGAAGTGCAGCGAAGAATATGGAGGATACGGAATGAGGAGAGATGGTTTTAACGGTGACGCAAGGGTAAATCCTTCCTCGCTGCGGGATTTCCCGGGGATAAGAGGGTGGTGTGGCGTAGTGCAGGGGCCAACGGATAGTGCGAGAAACGGGAGAGGAAAGGCGACAGT
Source organism: Ceriagrion tenellum (assembly GCA_963169105.1). NCBI lineage: Eukaryota > Metazoa > Arthropoda > Insecta > Odonata > Coenagrionidae > Ceriagrion > Ceriagrion tenellum. Next base: position 57,137,100 of record OY720641.1, read on the forward strand.
TTTAAAGTATGGGGTGAAGGCCTTTATTCCCACGGGCTCACAAGAGGACATGGGAGAGGCGGTGGCGGTATAGGCTTAATAGGTGGAGATGAGTGAGGGAGGAAGGAAAACTAAAGCATTAGAAGGCACAAAATCGCTTGAGGTAACAAAAAATCCCCCAAGAAACTCCATCCGGAGCAATGGAGTCCCTATGCAGTGTTCTTATGCAATTCAGAATGAATACTTAATATTACCGTCAACTTTCTGTAGTATTTCTTTAATTTAGACCATTTTTTTTAATTTAGAAACTTTTTAGAAATTTTTTAATTTAGAAACGTAGGAAAAAAATCCGACCTGAAATATAAATTGATACCTAGATAATTTCAGAGTCATTGCTTCTTTAGTAACGTTTCATAAAAACAGCACTAGCATTTCAGTTTCCACGGCTGATTCGTGTGCGATTACTGATGAATACAAGTTGTGGCGATTTACTTTAACGTTAAATGTAGTTTTCAAATAGGCACCAAGAATTTCAAACAAAATGAACCATGCATAGTTATTTAAGCACACTATTTTCCAAAAACTGTTCCGCAGATATTACATTTAACATTCAGAAAACAATTCTAAATATAATTATTCTATCCTTGCAGTTTTAAAACATTGTTTAAAGTTCATTAACTACAGCAGAAGACTGACGCCTGGCCAGAGATATAAGCGCTTTAGCTTTCGAGCGGGAGTGTTGAAAAAATTACTGTGGGTGGAAACGATGTGAAATTAGTTATGAGTGGAGCTAAATTAAATCTGCGGAAATTATTGCATGAATGATGTGAATTTGCCAATATGCTCACTTCAAACACATTAAACTGAGTAAACACGCAAATAATAATATAGATTTCTAATCAAATCATAAATTGAAAAAGAACACATAAAGGGTGAAAAATAATTCTTTATCGATTGATCTATGTGACGAATCTTTCTCGAGGAACCCAAAGTTGCAGCTCTCCATTGGCCTTAATTAGTTTTACTGAAAGCCTCAGGTAAGGTTGAAAATCTTTTCTCTTACCTTAGCAATGCTCTGTGGTCAATGCTGAAATCAATTTGTCATTAGTCAAAACACATAAATTCGTTTCCAGAGTAATATTTGGAAATAAAAACAGTATTTACGATGAATGACGTAAGTTTAAGTAAATATGGAAACTAAAATACTGGGCACTATGATTTGTGTCTGCGATATTGAGGAGTCATGCAATAGACGTGCAAAGGTGGAAAACTTAACATGCCTAAGTCCATTTGCTTTTCCACTTTGCAACTGATAAAAAAATCCTTTAAGGAAACCAAACCCTTCAAGTCGCTTCCATACACGGCAAAATCGTTAAGGACGTGGTGGCAGGAGGATTGATGTTAGATACACGAAGTGCAATCTCAAGGTAGAGAAGGATGTGTGGAAAGAACGATAAGGATAAACTTGGGATGAGCGAGGAGGGGTCTTAAGAGTGATAAATGATGAAGCAAAGGAGAAAAGGATGAGACAGTGCTACTAACACGACGAGTTTGCGGTCGGGTGACGAAGAGCAGGGAGGCCGTTGGTGGGGGGGGGGAAGGGAAGGAAGAGAGGGACACGCGGTTTTTGGGATTCGGGGACGGACCCCTCGAGAGACAAGCTGCTCCGGGCGTATAAAGGGGTTTCAGGAGGGTTGTCGCAAGAGAATGAGTTGGAAAGGGGAGGAAACTTCCTCTAAGAGAGGGTAAAGGGAAGGTGATGAAAGAAAAAGTCGGGACCGGTGAGAATATGAAATGGACCTGCGATAACGTAAGGTGAAGCCCATGTAAACTTTTTTCCTTTGTCAATCCCCACGGGACTTCATCATACAAAAATACTTGCGTTCTCTTCATCATTGGTCACTCAACCCTAAGATTAGTTGACTGCAGCCCTCTATCCTACCCAATCTAAAGCTAGTTCCCTTACCTCCAGTTATCTGTCCCTAAATATTTTCCTCTTTCTTTGGTACACAAACTTATTCCTGGGTGTTCCTCTGAGGACTGTTCCCTCTATTTTACCTTCAATTACGATCTTCACCAACCCATTGTATCTGGGGGTGTTTCCGATCCATCTTGTTATTTTTTCTGCATGGTGACCATATGGTCCGCCCCTCTTCTACTCCTCTGTACACTTCATAATTTCTTATTTTGTCCGTAAATTTATTATTCAGCGTCCTCCTCTAGCACCAGGTTTTGGAGACTTCTATTCTTTTATGGGCTGCTTTTCCAGTGGTCCATGCTTCCGATCCATTGAGTGCCACGCTACACACGAATGTTTTCACTTACTGTTTCCTGGTTTGTTGTCCTATCTTCTTTGAGCAGAGCAGTTGCCTTATTCTCCCGCACGCCTTCTAAGCTTTGGCTATTCTCTGCTTGATGTCCGTTGTACTTCTTCCGTTCCATGTGGTAGTACTTCCGTGATAGGAGAAGGAATGCACTTGCTCTAATTTCTCTCCTCTCAGGGTGACTTCTACATCAAGCTTCTCTCTTCTGCCTACTAGGATTTTAGTCTTAGTCTTATTTATTTTCATGTTGTATTCTTGGAAAACTTGTTACATTACGTTCTACCAGCATTACTCGCATACTATCCAACATAAAATCTATACCAACTGAAAACAGATAGGCGATGTTCCAAAAGCTAGGTTAATGGTTTGCTCCATCGCGGTACCCTAAAATACATCTAAAGTGTGTAAGGCAGGGGATGATGAATCCTCAGCAGACAAGCACTATTTGTCAAACTCACTTTCATGCTGTTAAGAGTTTTTTTTACCAAATATGATTTAACCATCAATATTTTTATATACCAATTATTGCCAATTGTAAATTTCTAACTGTTCGAAGAAGTGTGCAGGTTAATGTGTGATGATTGTGGCATGCAATAAATCGGCCAAACTGTACGGACCATTAAGGGGAGAGTGAAAGAGAATACAGGGTGTTATATAAATGATAATAAAAACCAGGCTCCGCTAAACATGTATGCCTGATCACTTTGACAAATTTGACAGCAAAGCCCTAATTTGTTCGGAAAAGCGGCATACATTAGACATGTTTATAATTCAAACAGAGTCCGAATGTAAGCATATTAGGACTCATAAAGTGTGTATATATGCCTCGTTAATGGCTTAACTTGACTAAACTATGGTCGGAATTAATTACATAGAAGTTTTGAAGCGTGATTTTAATCAAAGACACATGAAAAGAATAGCGCAGGCTAAAGAAGAGTTTTGTAATAGAATGGAGCTAATGACGGGAACGTTGGGTAAGGATGTGAAGAAAAGGCCGATACGCCAAGGGTAGAATCTCAGATGGTACGAAAGACCATTAACGTGACATTGAATCTGATACTCACGTACTCACATTTTTATACCGAAATACATAATTTTCTTTTTGCAATTCAAAATTCAAACGCTCTCGCAAAAGTCTTGAGTGAAATTGAATATGATATACAGGAAGAAGTAAAAGTTCGATGAGAATAAAATGTGAAACACGCACTCAAATCGTTTTAATGACATCGCTGAGCGTAGACCTCGTATATGTAATCACTTTACGGCCGTCATAAATGGTCCTCATATCGAGATTTTTAGAGCGATTTACAGCTAATGGTCCACTTCACCGACGGATATTAAATATAAATGTGAATTATTATACGCTCCCAGATAAGAGTGATCACGCCATAAGTTTAGATATTTAAGAGGCATTTCGATCGATTTTCTTTTGAAACTAAATTACGTTGGCGTCATCGAAGCGCCTACTAGTGCACCAAAATATGAATTCATCTAAAATTGAATCGCATTCATCCGATCTTTAACACCGCATACCTTAACCCATTTACTCAATAGCTGTGATGATATACGGAGTTTTTACTGCTATCACCAACAAAGAAAGGGGCATCATCAAAGCCATTTTGTACGTCCTTTTCTGCCGCATTAGAGCGCCAAATAATAAATTTAAAAAGAAGCATTATTTCCTTGGCGATAGAGAAAGTTTATAGCCCCGCAAATGCTCTCAGTCATGTCAGCTGCATCCTTCATTGCCCCTGTTAAGAAATTTTGTAGAGTTAATCATTATTATTTATGTGCTGTAAAGAAGCAGCGTTCTACAACTACATTAACATTACTAACAGGAAATTGGAATGAGCAAGTAGATTTTAAGATACGGAGATGAAGTGGTAGAAGGAGATTTGGTATTGCGACCACTGGCTTCTCATCCCAAACCGGCAAGGTTCAAATTCCGCGATGCCAAAAATTCTGTGAGAATACCCGACTCTCTTTGGGTGACATGTCGAGAGCAATTTTACCTTTTAGATTGGATGAAAAAACCGCCGTGTTCTACAGTGGCCGGTATTTTTTTTAACCCTACCTCCTATCCACTAATACTTCCCACATTACAAAATAGCCCAACGATGCCGAATTATTTAAACTGCCTCAATTGTGGAATAAAATATTAATTTATTATTCCATAGGAATTAATAGGCATACATTACGATTATTAGTCCAATATCGCGATCAAGGCAATGAAATCTTGATAAATAATTATGCAAATAAACAATAAACAGGTACATAGCTACATAAATACTATAACAGACTGTACAGTTGCATATTAGAATTTCACTCCAACTCTGTATTGTTTAATGTCATAAGCAATTTCTCTTTAAATGTAAGAACTCATATTTCCGGTTTTACGGCATTCAGTCCCGTCGTTTGGTGGAGGTGTAATTAAGACTGATTTTAGGTAAGCCATTGTTCGGGAAATCTGGTATTATAAAAATGTGGGTGCATGTGAGCTGCCTTCTTGGTGGTTTTACGCCGAAATGAAAACATTCAATAGAGGTTATTCGGGGTTTCCTTCCAGAATAGGTAGAAAAAGGAAGACTGCTAATATGTATTTCCTTCGGTAACTGTGGCCTCTTTCGACGGAAACTACTATTTCAAAAAACTTATCAAGTAATTTTTAACAGAGTACCAAGAGTATGATGCATGGTTATGATTAATGCTGCACGCTTATCACGAATGGCCTTCTGGCATTTCACATGGTTTCCATTACATTTTTCCAGCACTGGCTAATCGTAAAAAATTAATAAAAATGTGGCCAATGGGTGTATTTGTAATTGTAAAAAATAAACAATACTTCAAAAACGAAACACTACAAAAAATATGTAGGTACCATCATAAACGCAATGTAAATGTGAACGATTCATCCCTTAAACACCAGACCAAGAACTCATGCCTCCAGGTAGAGATAATCTTTTCTTTAGAGGCCGTACAACCACCAAGATAAAATGGTTAAAGAAAGGGGGAAAAATAACCTGTGTTCCTTTGGTCCGCCCAGCACCGCACCAAAAAAATCAACGCCAGTCTCCTTGGGGCCTTTCTCTTTTGGGTGGAAAGCATCATCGCCATCATCTGTTCCATCCCACCAACAACAGAAGAGAAGGGGATGGCTTAAATGAAAAGGATCTGAAGGAGAAGATGACTTCCGGAGCGTATAAGAAAAGAGGCTTTACGATCCTCCCTGCGCGCATTCTCATGGCGATGGAGACGAGAGGAGAGGAGGCTTGAGTCACGGGGGAAAGACGGAAGGAGTGGGTTGACCGGGGGGGGGGGGGGGGGGTTGCTGTAACAAGGTAGAATGGGGGACGGTTTGACTCGCAGAAAGAAGGAACTGAGGCAAAAGGGAGACACGGGCGGGTGTGTTATACGTGTCGGACGAACGGAGATTAAGAGACGAGGCCTGACCAGCGCGGTCGAGAAGACTGGAGAGGGAGAGAGAAATGAATTGGCTGGTAACGAAATTTCGCTCGGGAACATAAAGACGAGATTCCACCTAATCCATTTCTCTCCACAAGGGAAGATTATTTTGTTGGAAGTGGGAAGCTACACAATTGCAATTCAGGCACTGATGAATATATCTATTGAGAAGAACTATTGCGATTATCAACTGTGAATATATAAACTGTAGCGGAAATATGCTTGGAGATATGAGTGAAACGATCAAATGATAGATTAGGGTTATTTCGCACAGTTGAACAAACATATATGTGCTAGCGTATGCATTACAATCAATTTATTATTAATTTAACATTGCCATACTTCGTCGTGAAGAAAAAGTTATAAAACACTTTCGTCGACGTCGACCAGTTTAACGTATGCGGTATTTTCATATAATTGAAAACACAACCTTTACGGCATAATCTTTCTTGTTGAGGAATACATCAATTGGATTCAATTAAACAATTCAGCACTCAGAACAACTTTCAGTTCCAAAGACAAGGAATCGAGCAGCAATAAGATATTTCACGGCCTAACGTGATTGGTACAGTCACCTTCACGAGAACATTACCATGGCATGGTAAAGTGAAATTTAGGAAGAGGGCATCGACATAATTGTAATAATTGCAAAGGTCACTGGACTTGAGTTTCACTGACGATAACAAATAACGGACTGGTCGTTCAATCCTTAAAATGATTGACTGTTTCCCTCCAGCCTTCCATAGTTTATGCTATTTTCCTCACCTCTGGGAAGTTTTTTTAACGTACTTTAATCTTTACTCGGTCTATAAATTTATTCCTGGGTCTTCCTCTGGGTACTCTTCCCTCCTTGCTTCCTTCAATATATTCTACACAAACCCATTTTGCTTCAGGATAAAAATATCCAGAGAAACAGAAAGTACTTGGTGCTCTAAAAAAATATACTCCCTTTACCGTGGACTGCGTGGCATTATTCAATATTGCAATAATCCCTTCGCCAAATCATAAATGGCGGAAAAAATTATTGAGTTAAATAGTTATTAGCCTAGCATAGTGAGGTAAATTACATAAAGATAGAGTCCAGTGAAATTTTTGAATTGCGAATTACAGGAAGGGATAAATAAGAAGAGAACGAACATGCCCTCGTGAATTGGCAGGAAGACAGGATATTAGGGAGGCGAACAAGCATGAGAGAGAGAGGAGCGATAGTGTAGCAAGAAACCCAGGAGGGGGCGATAGAGGACGGGAGGGATTTAGGATGACCTGTAGAGCAGTGACGACCGACTACTATGTGATATGGGGAGTGGAGGACATTAACGGCAAGTCTACGGCTGGGGGAAAACATAGCGGCCTTTTTTACCATGTAATTGATTCCGAGGTTCCTTCTTAGGAAAAAATATCCTTTAACATTCCTACATTGAAGGCCTCTGCTCTACCGTTAGCTATGAAACATGTGAATTTTAGTTCGTTTTACACAGAGTTAACAGATACAATTTCTTTTAATTGCTTATAATAAAGTATATTTCTACCAAAATAGGCAAAAATAGGCGAAACTTAAAAAGGGCAAAAAAGCCATGATACTGCAGAAAAATTTGATACATTCAATTTGAATATTTACCACATGTCAAATTGGAGTACGGCAAAATGTTTATTTCACTCTACGGGTCAAAGTTATTAATAACGCGCACCATGGACCAGTGCGAAGTAATAAGTTTCAATCAAAGCAGTTTAAAAAGTTCTTCATATCTCGATGCCCAACGAAATGGATTAGTTTAAAAATAATAGACTTGATTATTTATTATGAAGCGGAATCAGGAATTTAAATATTTTCCTCGATATAAGTAAGATGTACGTCGTAAGTGTAAACCCTTTTCAATCACGAGAATGTCCCTTCAGAGGATACATTTTGTCCTTCTCTACATAAATGACAAACTCTGTTACCATATTCCAGTTTATTTATAAATAATAATATATGTTGGTTAGTAATACTCCTTTACGAGATTTCGCTGTGTATTTGTCAGAACATCATCTCATCTCCGTTTAGCAGTCGATCTCATCTCGTATTACTAACATGAAAAATGTTTTAAACTTTTTTAGAAAAGGAATTGGAGTAATGGAGCGGAGTTTGAATGAAATGAGGAAATCTATAGAACATAACAAGAGGAAATTGGAGGATTGGAATTTCACAACTAGGTAAAGGTCCGAGCAAAGACAGCGGAGTGAGAAGGAACAGTTATGGATGTTTATACCAGAATTCAAGCCATTGTAGGGCGGCGATTGTAAGGAAATTAACTCCTTCCCATTAGAGGACACGGGATTGCCACTCCAAAACTATCTGCTTTTGTACTGAAAATGACTATCACTGCGTTTACCAGTCGATCTCAGCACGATCTGAACTCGAACCGATCTGAACATTGCAAGCAAGCCGACGAGGGTTTTCCAACACGGACTGAATATATCGATGGAGAACAATCGAAGCCGTGGAAGCATGATTGACCCGGTGAATAAACGAGTGCAGATTTGAAGATTTTCAGTCGCATTCTGAGTGAACAAAATTGCCCAATCGTAGGCGGAATTCCGATAGGCTACGGTATCATCAACGTCATATCATTAACCATTACTTCACTCTTGTTACAACACACGCCTTGAATAATAACGATTATATTTTGTCTCTCAATGACAACCAAAAGAATAACAAGGAGCGCTACAGACCTGCTGGTTCAGATCGATCTGAAATCTCAGACTGGCTGAGCAAGTGGGCCGAGTTGGCCAACTCTTCTCAGATCGATCCCACTAGCCCGTTGCGTTTACCAAATCGATCTTAAATCGATCTGACCGGATCGTAGTGTATAAGGAATTTGTACCAATTCACTCTAATTAGTAATTTTAGACAGTCGCTTACCTTCACAAATATAGCGAGTAACTCTTTCATTAGACCAGCTTCTTTAGAAAGCTAACTCTTATCATTTAAAATAACCTTGAGTATGAAACGCAGAGGATTCCAGCAGATTAGAATTTGACGACCAATCAAATATTTTTGAAGACTTTGATAGGGATCTAAACAAACAAGCACCGATAAAAATGTACAGTGAGGGATGTTTCAGAATTATTCCGGCTAATTGCTCAACAAGTCTCTGCTGGAATTGCTTTCATTTGGAGGATTCATAGCTTATGGGTTCAACCATCACCTTAGTAATGTATCCTGATTTTATCTCTAATATGGGATCTTAAGCTATGCAGTTACAATATGACTTAGTAGATGGAGCATTTAAAATTCAAGTGTACAACTACCTTTATAATTTTCTTTCTTATAATATTTTTCGAAGATTCGCCCCCAACTAGGAGATAAGGAGGTATACTTGCTCGTAAAATGCACAACTTTTAATCAAGCTGCTATTCAACTTCCTTTGCCACTCAAGAATTGGACAAAGTCACGAGAAAAACCAGAGAGATACGGTTGCAACAAATGCTATATTGAATTTAAAATTCCAAACATGTACATGTATGTATGACATTGAACTGCGTTTTTGCACTATATTCAATGCGATAGAATACATCAGATCCCTGATTCCTCATTAGTATAAAATTGACAATGCTTTAATATCACACAATTAAAATGAATACATAGCACCTTGAACAGCTTTTTTCCCTTCAGGTATATGAAGTGTATTGAGAATGCGATTAAATAGTACGAGTTAAAGAGCGCATGTAGCTCATTGCTTTTTTTTAATCCTTAAGTTTTGTAAACACTCTGTCAGACGCCATAAAATTTCACGGCAAGAAATTATTGCTAAATTAATCTTTTGAACTCGCTGAGAAAGACACTTGATAGGATGGATAAATTCAATGGTAAAAACTCAGAAATTGTTATTTTTATTAAAGCATGTTCATCGTAAAAGGAGTATTGTTTCTTCTAAATATCCCATTTTTAATAAAGAACAGGCTTCGTAATGAAAAACTTCTGGGCATGGCGGGTGTCGAAAATGGAGATGAAGAACTTTCTCTCGAAAAAAGAGCAGAATATTCGATTATTTTCGGTTGAGAAATTATTAAATCCTATGGAATCAGTCAACATTCTCAATAAATGTTAACATTCATGATCGTGTACTTATTTTTAGGCACTAAATAATATACTACCGTTTAAAATAAGGAATATACCAGAAAACAACCGTTAAAATGAATTTGATACCGAAAATTATGGCGTACATTTCCACGCACTCTTTTCTTCACAACGAAATATTTTCCAAATTGTTTTCAAACTTCATTCGTTGGCAGAATATTGCTGAAGCATCTCTGAATGATATCACCTGTTTAAAAAATAGGAGTGCGGAATTTAATGTTCTCAATATAATGAAGAGCATGTCGAGGAGTTCCATTGTTCACTGATTTAAGAATGTAGACTTATGAATATGCTACATTACATTAGCTCAAAATGCTCCACTCCACTTGAAATTCTTCATAGATTAGTTGAAAGCAATTAAAGATTTTACCTATTTACTTGTGCTTGAATTAATAACTTAATAACTAGAAGTTGGAATGACCCCATTCTTCCGGTTCTTTTCGTAGGAAGAAATTGAGCTCATCATAGCCTCAACAGATCAGCACATTTAGCTACGCAAAAAATTATAATTATAAATAAATAAGTGTATTCGGCACTTATGAAGCTATGGCATTTGCCAAATTGTACATGAGCATTTAATAAATGTCGGAATGCATCGCTTAATCCACTCTACAACGTTGATACCAACGAAAACTTATCGTCCTAATGAAGTGCGTAATAAAATAATCCCCTTCCCAATTAAGATTACGTCACGGAGCAATTTATACTTAATTGTAGGACAGAAGTTTGAAACGATTACACGGGTATCTCATGACGTGATTTACGCCAGCAAGCAAGTTCAGGGCGCACGAAGCTTTCCTACTGCTTTCATAAGCGCGAGTGAAAATCGTGACACGTGAAAGGGAGGAGGGCAATGCAGCACATGTACACGGCAGCACACTTGGAAGGAGTCTCGGTTCATTTACCCGACGTCCAGCCCGGGTCCCGGTAGTCCTATCATGTTAGCAGGAAAGAGATGACGTCCTGAACAAGGCGGTCACATCAGATATTGCGCAGTTATTCATACCTACCCCGGGCTATCATGACGTGCAATCACGGATCTAAAGAAAAACTTAGACCAGCACTACCGTAATGCGTTCTTCCAGTCAACCATCATGCATGGACTCTTTACTTTTGCCTCGTTGAACACAAGGTCGATAAATTTTGCGTCTAATTATAAGCACTCCAACATCACAGTTTACATTTCTATCAAATTCTTTCCTTCTCATTTCATCAACACCGTTTAAAATGAAGTAAGCATATTAGAAAAATAATTTAGGCAACCAATCATTCATATGATGTACCTCTATCATTTATTTCAACAGGAATTTTAAAGTATTTCCTGATTTTATAAATTTCAATCTTCGGTATATTATTTCTGAAATGTGATGTTTAGTATATATACTCCAGAAGTTAGTTTTGACCCACAATCACCCTACTGTATACAACTTTTGATATAATAAAACTGATTATAAGAACTGCAATTAAAAAGGAAAAAATAACATAATGTTTAACGCTGGAACATCTCTCGCTTAAATATATCTGATAAATTTGGCATCTAATTATAAGCACTCCAACATCACAGTTCACATTTCTAACAAATCCTTTCCTTCGAATTTTATTAACACAGTTAAAAATGAAGTAGGCATATTAAATGGATAATCTTTGCTTAAAAATAATTCATATGATGTTTCTTAATTATTGATTCCAGCAAAATGTTAAGAAGTATTTCCTGATTCTATAAGTTTACTTCCTGGGATTTATTTTTTATGAAATTTATATCTTCAAATCTTATTTTATTCATTAATTCTAGCAAGAATTTAAGAAATATGTCCAGATTTTATAAATGTCAATCTTTGGTATTTTCTTTCTTTAATTTTATGTTTACTATTAATATTCCAGAGCTTAGTTTTGATCAACCATTGCCCTACATTCTACTACACTTTCCTCTAAAAATATCCTTATGTTTTACGCCGGAAATTTACTTATTCACCAAATGATGTTTAATATCAATTTCTCGCGATCACTTTATTTAGTTCAAACCATATTATCAAAAGAGAGGAGTTTATTTTAATAAGTTAAAACTATTATTATCAAGAAAGCGAAGTGCTTAATAAAGTACAGAATATCTTCAGGGCAACTCCTTATTTCGGACAACACTTTACTACATCTCTAAACAACGTCCTCTCTAGATTATTAGATGATATAATGAACAAATAAACTATGAATGACAGAGAAACTGCTAAAATATTAGTCCAAGTTTTTATCCCAATTGCTACAACTATACATAGATGTGCTGAGAGGTCTACGAGAAAGGAGAAAATAAGAAGGCTGTAAAAATAAAGGCGCACCTTTTAGCAGAATCAACCGTTTCATCTGAGCGCATCAGGCAGTAGCACTTCGTACCCGAGGCCTGCCTTCGGGATGGCAAAAAGTCAAATGGACTATGAGCGGAGAGGGGTTGAGTTGGAAGGACATTCTGAGGGGAATGGCAAGGGAGACTGCAAGAAGGGCAAGCCTCTCAAGTAGATGGCGCTCGGGCGAGCAACGACGATGCAGAGTAAGAAGCGTCCTCTCCATTTATTCTGGAGTCAATTCTTTTTTATCCAAGGAATTTCCTCGCTCCCCTTTCATTATCGTTCCTCCTCGCTTCTTCAATATAAAATCGTTCTGTATCGGATACCCATCGTAACCGATTTCATCGGCCATTTAAGCTATCAAACTAAAAACTGAAGGGAAACACTCATTTTGATGGAGCGATAAACTACTTTTTTTCAAGAAATCTAAAGATTATCCGTATTTTTCTAGTTATATGTGCCTACTTTGATTACTTAAGCATTATTTATGCTATTCTGAGAGCATATTATGATATACTTATATAAGAATAGATATCAGTATTTGATAAACCAAAACACAGCATAGGAATGACAGCGGATGTACATGTACAATGGTAATAGAATTCTTAACTTATATTTCCCGGTGTAAATATTACAAACATGTACCCATATAACTTCATAAAGAAAAATCCACAACTTTGCTATCATTTTCATATACCAGGTACCATTTATCGACATGAATTAGTAGTAAATTAGTGGTAAATTCAGTTTTAAGATCGTTGATTTTGATCGACGATATTTACGTTCATATAGATACAAAATATATATATGACCTGCAATGACAATAATTTAAAGTTTTAGGATACGATTACATATAAAAATGCTCAAACAATGTAATATATTATTGACTTCAACATGAATATAACATGCCAAGATACCGCGAGCCATTTAGTTTGTGAAAAAGTCACTTGCAGTCTGGATACCGCGAAAAGAAACTAAATGGTCACAAGATAAAAATCTTAATGCCAGTTAAATATATAATTAAGGGAATTACTTAACTATATGGCAAATTCAGAAAATGGAATGCAAATCGCGTGAAAATTAATTGAAATCAACCAGCCGGAAACATTTTCATTTAAACGAACAAAGTTGAAAGGAGTGGCTGGAAAGGATCGGATAATTATGAGGTATCACGGAAATCATGACAGAAAAAAATTTTAAAAACTCTAACAAAAAAATTACCTCACCAAAACTACGACTGAATACACGTGCTAGAACAGAGAAATGTGAACTAATCCATACATTATTTAGAGCATAACTATGAGAGACAATTTGATTGATTGATTGATTAAATTGATTTCAAATATATAGTAAACGATTGGTGCGGTTGTGTGAAAAGAGAAAATCGGAGGAAATTTATTCAGAAGAGGAATAAAATAAGTGAAATTTTCATGCAAGTGAGCTCTCGGGGATAAAAGTGTCATGCAGGGACAAAGGGGTAACATAAAATGGAGACGAAATGATGAGGTAGAGGAAACAGGGAACCGGAGACGCTAAAAAAGGGTAGGAAATTGTGATATAATACTTCCCTACTTAATACGCAACAGCAGTTAGATGATGATAGAGTACCGACGGTTATTCCTAACCCTTCAGCCGAGGGGTCACGCGTAACCTATACGTGAAAAGCTGCGAGAAACACGCATTTTCAGTTTTCATAAAAACCGTGAGATTGCCAATATCCAGCAGACACCGGCGCAAACCTTCCATAGAGTACTGCTTTCCCCCATATCATTTCTCCCGTATTTTTTATAGTTTTTTATTCTTCGAGGGATTTTTTTATTTCGTTTTTGTTCCTGTTTCACAGGACACGATAATCACTGTGGGTAAGGGGAGGAACCTCACGTGCCTTTCCTTCTCTTCCGACTCAACTCCAATCCCGACATGCAATGCGTCAAGACCGACCGTGGGCGGCGAGTAGAGGCCCATATACCAATTATTAAATAAAAAATATAACGACGGTAAAAGAAGAAGAAGAATTGGTGGACGAGGCGGGTTGCGTGGGCTGGTATTCGAATGCAACTTTTTTGGGGAGAGGAGGAACTGAGCAGAAGGTTATAACCTCTTCTCGAAACGGGCCACTCAGAAAATAAAATAGAATCATATACGTACGGGATATAAATATAAAGGAACACACGGGGAGATCCCTTCGCTTCAGAGGCCGTGTGAATTCGTGTCATACTTACGTCCGCCGGGCGAGATGGGATATGCGTGTCTGCCAGGCTCAAGGGCACACGCCTATGAGGGCAAAAATGTCTGCATCCTTTCATTCTAGAACTCAATGAAAACTGGCATTCCGTTCGAACAAGAATGACAACGTCACCATAAAGTGCTTTTTTTCAATTGACTGTATGGTCGAAAAATTCTTATTTTCTCAATGTTCACCGGTATTACTTATTTTACAGCTAGTCTTTCGATTTCCTTTTAGCACCTTGGAAATCATTTAACTTGGGTTAGGAATACGCAAAAAAGTAGCAATTACGGTGGATTTACTTGTGGGTTCCTGTGCAGATATTAAAATAAAATATTGTTTATAAAAAATCCTCTCCAGGCTTCCGTTATTTCATTCCGTCAAAACTTTGCATACCCTCTTCTAAGAACTACGGAGCTAGCCGCGTAGTGACTTTAATGGAGTCACTCGCTAGTGTTGAAAAAACTGTGCAAAATAGATTGGAAAACTCATTCGCCAGTACTGAGAATAGAACGCAGGTCCCTTGATTTCGCGCAGAGTGCTCTAATCAATTACGCTAATCAGGAATCTGTTCATAGCTCTTGACTAGCATGTGACTCCGTTTAAGTTCGGCGCAACTAGTTCCGTAGTTCTTTGAATGTCTAAAGTAAAAACACCTTTGTATTATAGGTTGGGCAATACCCCGTGGACGGTAGGGCTTAACGCTTGCATATGGTTACTGGCATATATATATGGCAGTAACATTTACTGTGCCTGTGAAGACAACTTGCTCCTTAACCCTTCAGTAGCTGCGTGGGCCACAGGGGTTTAATTTTTGTGCCGTTTCTCATAGAATGGCATAATATTGACGTAAGTTTCAGTAGATGCACATCATAATGCTCTAAAAAGCCTCACATAGCTGTTTGTTACAAATTGTAGCAGGGCTAGTATTAAATAGCGCGCGAAAGGAAGCCGGCATGACTGAGCCACGAGTGTGGCCCCCGCGCCTGTGTAACCTTTTCCGGTCGGCAACACTAATAGTTGTGCAGCAAATATTTGTCAGATGTTTGTCTACTTTGACGAGAAAACACTGTTCGGGACGTTTATGTAACTTATTTTTGGTATCTTGGCAAGAGCACTGCTTTGTCACAATGGGCGTTCGATGATAGAAATATTTCATGATTTTTCCGTTACTTTGGGTTTTGTTCCTCGAATATATATATATAAATATACCCCATACTTTCAAAAACCTAACTAAACAATAGATATTAGTCTAAATTTATTATTGCCATATCAAAATTTATTACAAAAAATTGAAAATTTTAGGCAATTAAAAAAATTGAATTTGGGCCACCGGTGTGGCCCAAACCCATGCTTAGAGAAACCTGGGGAAATTAAATGGGCTTAAGTTATTAAATTGAATACATCATTTCCGCCACAAATTCAATATTTTAAGGAAACATACAGTAATTTATAAGCCAACGATTAAGTACTATAAAATGCGTTTTGGAATAATATGCTATAGTTCACTGGAACGCGCGGGAACACTTTTTATAGGTTAAAATTATCTTTCCAGTGTTTTTTTCACCCGATTTATGTTAAAAATTAAAACGAAATTGAGAGCGAGGAAATGATAACATTGGCTGCAGAATAAGTCTTTTCGGACTCGTGATAGCCTGATTTGCCCGTCTACAGAATCAATCCCTGTGGATCGAAAGACCTAAAGAAAAAACAAACTAATATCCTGCGGAACGGCTAGGAGATCCGAAATGCTTTCGAGGCTGAAAAAAATAGCCCATTAAAAAAAGCCGGATCTGCAAAAAGGCGAAGGCAATGGAGGAAAACTTTTTTTTCTCAAGGTGGGTTCCCCACCCTTTTACCATCTCCCTCATTCAGCAAACTTCTCATTTTAGAGGGGGGAGGAGGGGGTGGAAAAAATAAAAGAAGCGCGGAATTGAGCACGCGCCTCCGCGACGGTAGTGGCCTCCGCCGACGGCACTCCGAACGAACGCGACCCCATTATTTCAATTTAGCCTCATCGGGAATATGGGTAAGAGTGAGCAGTTACCATTTGAGCAGGGACCTGATCCGGCGGCCTACGTCTTCCTTCTCAATTTTTGGTACCCGGCCGCCCTCAGAACCACATTACTGGAAACGACCCCCCATCCCTTCCCACACACTCTTCTCCTCATGCCAAACCATCCTCTTATTTCCTTCTTCCGCATCTTCCTAGACTGCTCATCTCAGCCCCGTCCTAAGTCCTCAGACCTTATAACGCTTATGACACTGTTCAAGAGTACTGCTATTCTCGTCGCTTACGCTTCTCATATTACTGACGTCCTCGGCATTTTCTAATAAAATAGCAAAATAACTACATTCCTGAAGGTTGTGATAAATAAAATCAGGAGCAGCTGGCGAATCAATAAAATTAGGAACCAGGAGTAATAGGTAAGGATCAGATTTGACGAACGTTTGGTGGAATTTATTTAGGATAAGGGATATGATATCAAAGTCCTCAGAGCTACCTCTTAACGCTCATGGCACTCTTAACTAGTACTGCTATCTTTTTCTCTTACGCTACTTAGATTACTTACGTCCTCGGCATATTCGAAGGATGGAACAAAAAACCTCCATCTCGGAAGGTTTCGATAAATAAAATCAGGATCAAAGTGCGTATCAATAAAAATAGGAGCCAGGACAATAAGTTAAGGAGAAAATTTGACGATAATTTTTAGAATTTCTCCCTCTCGGAGGAGGGAGCAGGGCGTCACTGTGTGAGATAGCCGAGACAGTCGAGTAAAGGGAGGTAGGTCAGCGATGGACGGCTGAATCAAGTGAAAAAATGAACAACAAAACTTAAAAAACGAAGCTGTAAAAACGTTAACCATGCGATATTGACGACGACCATTCTTCACCATAGGTTTCGACATCGTCCATAAAAGTTGAAGGGATGGAGGTGAATTCAATTTTATGGAAAACTGCCGTAAAATTAACGAGCGGAGAACCTGTTCCGAACCTGGTTTCTCATGCAAAATACTCAGTATACCGGCAAGTTGGTATCATGAAGGTATAATCACACAAAACTAAGGTAAAAATATGGGAGAAGGTAACTTATTCCACCGTGCTGGGAAAAAAATAGTTTTGGCGACTAAAAAAATATAACGAGCATTAGTCAATTAAAAATATCCAACTATTTTCTTAGTCAGTTTGACAGATTGATAAGATGAACGCTGAAGAAATTAAATGAAGTTACCTCACTTTAACTAATTTGAAGACGAAGGATAAGTGATTAGTGCAAGAATATAGTCAATGAAATAATTGCCGGACTTAGGCCGGTATTCGTAAACCTCAATAATTACAGATTCGTTTCAATCTATGATTATATCTCTAATAAATTACTGTTTTCAATTCATAGTCGTTAAAGAATCAGTGATTCATCAATCGTTGATTCTTGAATCAGAGATTCATCAATCTCTGATTGTTGTGTATTCATAGTCAAGCAAACTGTAATTATTTGGCCAAATAATAATCGATTTATTAATTAAGCTCTCGACCGTATTTAATTAGAGTTTTTCTTTGTTGGACGTCGGTAGTTCTGTTGTTTTATACGACATATTCGTGTCTTTACGTTGCAAATTTACAATTTTATACGGTGCTAAAGGAATAGAATATTCAATATGACCGTCTTGAATTGATTAGGATTATTGATTACCTTGAATTGATTAGGATTTTCGCGTAATGGAATTTCGTTAGGATATATTGGCGTATGTGATTGCCGATGACAATGTACCAGCGTATCACTAAAGGCTGCGAAAAACACATTAGGGATCCAAAATATCCACTGAATTATTACTCACAAGGGGAGACTACGTACCCCGACTCGCCGATTTGAATGCCGCATTTTCTATGTCGTGCATGAGGTCAAAGGCTAGTTCGCCTTGGACTTCGTCAAACGTATCCTAGTTGTATTATAATTAATCAGTTTATAATCAGCAATATACGCCCTTAGTAAAAAAAACCAAAAAAATTTACCCTCACTAGGTTGGTTATATTATAATTATTGCCCTATGCCACTAGAGGATCAGCTGGTGTAATGGTTAGCGCCATGGATTAGTACATAAGGGTTCGGTGGTTCGAAACTTCGGGCAACCTTCTTTTGCCTTCTTCATATTCATGACCAGAATGAAATTTTTCCTCATAGTTACATATCATATCACAGGACTTCACCTCGCTTTTTTTTCTCGTGATACTTTCCACAAAATTCATACTCCAGTTAGAATATTTAATGGCATCTGGCCTCACTGGTGTCTGGTGGTGGACCGCTTATATTATACGTCAATCTCTGTTTAGAATCCGTAATCTAACTTATTGTAACAATAGACGTGAGAGTTGACAGACGAAGAGTATAATAGAGGGTACCGATTCTCAAAACCCGTAGTGATCGAGTATATTCTTCTTTGAACTGATGCTCATAGGTACATTGACACTTTCCGCGAGGACTGACAGTTCGGCTCACGGCTTCGGCTGACGGCTCATTACTTTGAGATTTTACGTTTAGGCATCAATATTGAATTGTTGAAATCATATAAAAAATTAAAAGAAATATGCCACAGCGGTTTTTCATCACGCAGTATTTTACAAAATCTCCATGCTGAATTTAACATCGGCCGAAATTTCCATGAATGTTTACCTCGTGAGCTACCATCAATTGCCACTAATTACTTATTTCAAATTTTCTTTATCGGTAATGATCAGTGATAAATACTGCTACTGCTACTCTTCGTCTTCTTTGGTGTTTTACGTACATATGTAGGGATTGCTAGTTCTGTTTCGCAGCCAACGGTGTCCAGAACTGTGAAACATATAAATAATCTTTTGGCCGTCCAAATTGTTGACACTATCAGACCGCTTGCACCTTACGATATTCAGGCGACGAATAGCTGTCTCTTTGTGAGAATAGAAAAAAGAGGAGACCATACTTATGGTGGAACAATTCCTGACGTTAAACAGCACACGCTACATCATCAACACTTACCGGAATACGAGATTACTGTTTGTTGATTTTCCCTAGTAACGCCTTCATTAACGTTGAATATTCATAAGAAATAATTTTAATATAGGCACGGCTAATTTATTTTTATCAAAAAAACATTGCAAATTTATTTTTTATTTTCTTGTTCAATATGCAATAAATGAAATTATATACTTAACTTGAATAAAAATTTAACGATACCTACAAAATGTTTTGCCTCTTCAATTTCTCATACCACCCAAAAATAAACATACATCCAATCTGCAATTTACCAATTTTCACATAATCCTAAATAATTAGAGATTCATGCATCAGTGATTCATGAATTGGAGATGGTTTACTGTCTATGAATACATTAATAAAATAATCAATGATTGACGAATAATCGTAGATTCACCAATCATTGATTATTCATCCGGTCTATGAATACCGGCCTTAGATAACTTTTCACTCATACAAACATCACATTTAAACTGGCTGTAGCTGGCACTATAGTTGACTTGGAAAATATATTTTCCAGTGTTAAAAGAGGTAATTATTGATTTTCTGGGGAGAACCGATGGTCAATGGGGCCTCACTTTTTTGTCCTTCTTAGTCCGAACCTACCCTCGACCCTTGCTCGAGTGCGAAGCTCACAGACGGCAGACGAGCTCATCTGGGGAGGGGCTGGGGGAACTAGACCTACCTTATTACATTATTACTTTCTACTCTTCACTTTGTATATTATCTCCCATTCCATAGAAAATAGTCAAAACGTAACGTCTTCTGAAATTGCCCACAACAAATTAACCTCCTCCCGCGAGTACCACGATAATAAATTAAAAAAGGGAATCAAACAGGCACAAAAGCGTTGAAACGATGATAAACGTCATGAATACGTCAATTACCATTAAACAGCTAAAAGATAGAATGATCGTTAACAAGTGATCTTTGTAAAATATTGTGAGACGTGAATTGAGGATGGAGAAATAAGGAAAACGATGAAATACGGCATGAATGATAAGGACTGACAACCCTCACCTAACAAAGAGAAGGAATAAATGAGAACGAAAGGGAGGCGAGAGAAGAGGCTTGTGATAGGACTTTTCCGAACCATTTGACTCCTTAAGAGTAGAAGACGTCCATACCAGGCCATCCACAGCACCACACTAACCCAAAAAATCCATGAATACGAAATCTCCCCGCGCCTGAGAATTAGTTTCGGACACTTCCAATAGGTGGAACGTGTGGTGGATCCAAATAACGTAGTCTAGTGAAGTGCTCCAAGACTCCTCTCGGAGGAAGGAGTAGGGTCGCCACTGTGTGAGATGGCAGAGAGATAGTCAAGTAAAGGCAGGCAGGTCAGCGGCGGATTGGTGAATCAAGCGAAAAAAATGAACAAAACTTCTTTCCACCGCCTACACACACTCATGATTAGGCACACTTCCCTTCCTCCGCACGATTTTTTTTGCTTTGAGATATTCTTTTTTATCCAAAAGCTTTGACTTCGGGGTGATTCAAATTCTGGGGAAGTGTGAAAGAAGGAAAGACAATTAAAAAATACGAGAAAGGCATGAGGGTTCCCATGAAATGGACTTTAAAAGGGTGACGAAAACTTTATTTACATTATCCTTTATTGAGCACCAGGTCCCATTACGTGACTTTGGTAAGAACGCAATTACCTACGTATAGACTTACGCCTTCATTTGACCAGTTACGTGAGTGAGCTTAATTGTGAATGTAGGAAGTCTCTAGGCTTGGTGGTATCCTTTAAATGGAAATCATCGCATTTTAATGAGGGCAAATTGATTTATTCCTCGTCCATATTGTGAAAGAAAATTCGAAACGTCACAATCAGAAAAAAAAATTCTGGTAGCAAATCTACTTGATCTATAATGAATCATCCTCCTCTAATTGAAGTTATTACAGTATAGAAGTATTTCCTCCAAATAAAAAAATCAATCACTTGATTCCAAAGGAAAAAGTTTTCTGAATCATACAAATGAAATATAAAATGTTTTTCCCGCTCGAAAAATTTATAATCCTGAGTAATCTGGTTTAATATCAAATATTTTAATATGGATTTACTCCATAATCGGAATAATGACGGTCATTGTCCATGCACATGTGTTTTTCCATGAGAATGATTATGTCATTGCAATTGAAGAAAAAAAGATCACTCAGGAATCTTTTCCTTTTCGTAGAATGACTGACGATAAAGATGAACAAACACGGTATTAACAATGGTAGATTTAATGATGTTATTTATCAGCATATTTATTCAACTCAAAAAGAATAGCTCATTCACGTTATTTCAGTTTTACATTCGGTAATGAATGAATAACTGACATTGAATGACATTTATATTTTCTGAACAAAAGTAGGCACCATAAAAAACATATAATTTATTTCTGCCTCCATCACCAAGTATAGTTATCGCAATAGGTAATCGTCACCTCCGCAGCATCACGCGAGCAGACATTATATTTCAAATTTGACATTAGACAAGGTGTCGATCATACGGCGTAGGACGGCAATGAATGTGGAAGAAAAACACACGAAAGCGTGTTTCATGACAGGGCCTCGAGCCATGTAATACACCCACAAACCCCGTGTAGTCCCTAGATTCCAGTTTCAAGTATTATTTACCTAGGATTAAAATTTTACAGATCATTTGCGTCAAAATAATAGAAAAGATAGAAAGAGAAAGATAGCTGATGAGGCATGAATTGAACCTAGAAGTGGTCACTACCCGATATTAAAATTCTAATTAAATTTTAATCCCTAAATAAGACAAAGCGATGAAATGATCCTCTTATCCCAGAAAACTAGTTCACATTTTAAAATATGGCTTCCCAATAAGTGGGTTAAGTCCTTGATATTATTGCATTCGAAAGTGAGGGAATTTTTCAAAGACAGTCAATTAAAATTCCATAAATTCAGAGATGAGATAATTAAGAAAAAGATGCTAGAAATGCCATTTTCGACCATCGCAAACGTAATAATTTTCCATATTCCCGGTCCACGGTTGATCATTTCAAGTTCATAATCAGTGAAAATCAAACAGTGGATACATAAATTGACAAGGCAGTGATATTTTGCATTCCATATCAACCGACGGTGACCTCAGAAACCGAGCAAATATCTGTCCAGGAAGCAATGGCGTAAGAAAATGAGTAATAAATTACAAATTAAATATACCAAAAGCCTACAAATACTATCGATGGCTCACTTATCCCAGACCATGGCAATATGCCATATTTGATATATATGTGACACGTGGGTCTATTTCTTTAAACGTAGGTCCATTTTTATCAGTGAATAGAAGAGTTGGGAATGCAACATCTCCCACTGTATCTTCATTATCAGCGAAAGTGGTCATCCATTGGCATTTTCCGCAAAAGAATACTGTAACGAGTACTAAATCATATGAGACTATTCCGAAAGAAATAAAACAAATGAAAATAGGTTATCTGATAGGATGTTGAGTTGAATATAAAATTAATAGCATTAAAAGTATATGGACGACCTACTAGCGTTGAAGAGGAAATTCTATCGCCTGGAACGGAAATTTTGTCTCAAAGTCCTTGGAATTTTTAAAATATTCAATCAAACTTCTCATTTCTATTCCACTTTACAGTGTTTATTATCCACCATAGTGCAAGAATGAATACCCCCAGAAGGAAAAACATTTCTATTACCCAAAAATATGGTATCAACTAATGAATCAAAAGTTTCCTGATTTAAAAAAAATACTTTTTAGGTCTAGTGAGATTCCAAGTGCCATCACTGAATTACAGCCATTCTCCTCGGACTGGGGATTCAGGGGAGGTGGGGATATTATTTTACGTGAAGGATGAAGAGAGTATATTCAGGATACGACCACATTTGCGTACATCCATAAACATGGAGTTTTGTGGTGTTAGTACAGATGTTATTAATATCTACCGAGTTGAATAAGAGAATGGGGCACAAATGTGAACGGTGAGGTCGTATCTTTTGCGAGGGATGGGATGATAGTTGAAGGAACTTGTGTACACAACTGCTTCCCGCTCAGCTCATCAGATATTCGACCGGCAAAACCCTCCTCACTCAGCGTCCGCCTGGACACCCGATTTCCAACGGAGCGGAGGATAAACATGAGGAATTCGTTCAAAGGGGTATAATGACGGACGGAGCATTAGGTGATTTGAACAGTGGTGTCCGACATCTTGTGGCACGAAGAGGAAGTGGGCAACAGAGAGACAAAGGGAAACGCCAACGTGTCTTGTTTGCCCGGGAAGTTACCACGTGCCCATCATCTTAACCGCGATGACCGCTCTATGTGGCGAACGACCCACATATCCGTATCCAGGAGGCGCTCTTCTGGACTTTCAATTGATTCATAAATCTGCTAAAAGGCTATGTGAATATTTTGTAGTATCGAAAAAAATTTACTCCTCGCATTATATTCCTATATCCCAACGAGTAACAAACGTAGAAATAGTACGGATGGATACATTCATGACTGCAAAAAGAATATTATCATTCGTCTAATACGCAGGCGATAAACATGAATGCAGTATATATAACGGGATGAGTCCTTAAAAGTAACTTTTACTTAAACTGGAAAAAAATAAAATTGTGCCCTTTTAGATGAATATTCAATATATATTGTGACGGTTTGAATACACATAAGCAATTAAGGTAAATAAAATAATAGGCAAAAGGGCAATAGTGTAGGTGTTTCAGAAAAATCTTGGAAATTCTCTTCAATCACTCATGGAATAAACTGTAGAAAGAACATTGCGAATCCAACAAAACGGAAATGAAATGGCGCATTTTAAATATAACAAACTGCCCGGTGAAGAGAAATGTAATTCCGTCACGCATAACACGTTACTGCAATAAATTTTCCAGAAATTTTTCACTATTTCTCCAGAAATTTTTCACTATTTCTGGCATTTAAAAGATACCATGGTGAACTCTGCCAATTAATAGGGTTTCCGATGATATTGCATCCTCTTCCCAAGGCCGATAAAAACGTATCGACGTCGTATTTTGGTTCGACTGACATGGAAACCGAAGCGGGGATAACTTTGTTCTGGAAAGTAGACCAATTAAAAGTGAAGCGGATACGGCCTCCTCGCGAGGAGCATTCCACTGCATAGCAATGATCCGACACGATTCTCCGAAATTGGCGCAGGCAGAGGAGGAGAGCAGAGACGAACCCGAAAAGAAGAGCAGGGAGGTGCAAGATGGAGAGGAGTGACGAGGTAAATTTCCGTCCAAAGGGAGCCAACTGAACGAACTTCCTCCCCGTCTGAAAATGGAGATTCTAGATTAGGATGAGAATGTAGGATTATATTCAAGATCTGGGTAAGGAGACGTAAGGGCGAAAGGGGAAGTTTGAAGGAATGAATTGAGTCCTTAGTAGGACTGGAGCAGGGTTACTGGGAACTAAATAATGTGAGGAAGACGGCTACACTCTGGAGTAACGGCAATGATAAGGTCGACGGGGAGGAAAAGGTGCAAAATATCACGGCGAGAAGTATTTTCCCGGGTTTAAGGTGAAGCACGCGCCGTGTCTTCGCATTCTTATGAACTCCTAATTGGCTACGTAATGGGAGGAAGTAAGAGCGTGCAGTGACTTACAATGACGATAAGGGGTTACAGATCCAAGATGGTAAGGGCTTGTAGAAAAGGCGGAGAGGATAGTAGCACTATCTAAAAGTAATTATTTTCAAATTATATGTATAGAATATTTTTCTCTATTCGTCACACGAGTGAGCCTCGGTGAAGTTATATGTGTGTGTGTGTGTATATATATATATATATATATATATATATATATACACACACACACACACATAAGTATATATATAAAGTTCTTGCGAAGATTCCACGAACGTGGCAAACAAAATAAAACTTCGTCACAGGGTGACACTAAACATAAAAAATGTTGTTAGGAAGAGAATAAATCGGGGAGAAGAGGCGGAATAGAAGAGAGCATTTGATTAAGGATAATCTGGAAATGGGCATTTGAACTAAAAAATGCGTGTGAGTGGGTCAACACGGGACTCCAAAGCTGAGGCTAAATATCAGTTCAGGACAGTCAGTTGTTGAGTTGAAAATGCTGTAGATGAGTGTTGTGTCAGTTTTGAGTATTGGTTTTGGGATATCAGGGATGGAGAGAGTAGACATAATGGTATCAGCTGGTACATTGTGGAGAAAGTTTTTAGTGCGTAATATAATTACATATATCTTTTGCTAATGCTAAGATTAAATATTGTAACCATGAAGTAGCAAATGTATGATTACAAAACGTTGAAGAAGAGCCATTTTCTGCAGAAGAAGTAATATAATTACAAACCATCCTCACAATGGTAGTTGGTTCATTTTCAGCGTGCAGAAATGGGAAAATACGATCGTGTAAGAAACGAAGGCTCGTAAAATGCAATAAACCTGTGTTGTGGGTGTACAAAATCCTTGGGAGAAGAAATTGACTAGCGCGCGTGGATGGGTACATTAGGAATCGCTGCACGCCAAAGAGAAGACGTTACACATGCCTTACATCACCTTCAAATTTTTTTCCATTCGTACGCCACGAGAATAGGTGTGGGCGCCGGAGGAAGGTAAGGAAAGAAATGCATTCTACTCTCCCTCCTGCCTTCGCCCTAACGAATGCTTCCGAGCTAGCTCGGAAAACTTTCCTGAATCGAAAACCAGGGTTAAGACTCGGAGAGGGTGAAGGGACTTCCCATGGCGAAAAAGGGGCATGTTGCACAAGGCTATAAATATACACGATAAAATTTTATTTTCCGGTAGAGCATCTTCTTAACATTTTCCTTCATTTCAGATATTTCCCTGACACTTAATACTATGCTTTTTTTACATTAACTTGGTGGAAGCTCTAAACTTTTAAAGGTACTTTCAGATATAGTAATGAGTATTCTGCAGCAACGAGGATCCCAATGAAGGGGAGAAGATTTAGGCTGTAAATAATAACCAAGTTATATACGATGAACTAGTTCAACTGCAACCGGTCATTATGATTTGTCCATGATCAAATAACTTTCGATTGCCAAAAATATGTTTTGATGGTAAATATAACATTGGAAGAGAAAAAAGTCGTACCACCTAATGATGTGCGAAATAGAAAACCAGAACTTTTTCCGATTTATTTAGATAGAAATAGTTAATGCGTAATCAAATACTGGCTTTTTCTCACAAGAACAGGTAATTATAGGAGAGTAGGAGGAGGAACTGATGTCATAACATTTGAAGATTGCAAAGGTGTATTGAATAATAACTCGTCCGCAGACATTTCATGTCGTTTTCTGCTTCAGCTGTTCAAGGTGTGGGACATTAAATCGCAATTCTTAACAAGAAATTAAGTGGGCCATTTTTACGAAGACGCTGAAGCGTAGTGCCAAAATGGCAACCCCGCTGTCACTCGAAAGAGCTACCAAGACGCAAATATTGAGCTTATCCTACACGGTAGATAGTTTAATATTCTTTCGCGCGTAGATGTTGCCTAACATCACGGATGACATAGCCTTTCTAATGGCGTTGTGTCAAATTATTTTCCATCGTTTAACATTTAATAGAAATCATGTAAGAAAATTATATTTAAAAAAACTCACATTGTATCACTGTAAATTAAGTTGAGTGTTGACCCATTGTAAAAAATTTCCTATAATTTATTATTCACACATAAAAAGCCGCTGTTTCTCTTTACGCAACGACTAATATGTCTATTGCATTATATTGGTTCACTTTGAGAAGAGACGAGTACCCTATTTTAGCCTAAGTCTCAATGGTAATAAGCAATATTAATGCCATTGTTGAAGTAGAGATAAAAACATAGCTTCAGAGAAATGAACGCAATCTGTAGCAGTAGGCAAACAAAATCTATGATGGTGATGATAAAAAATACACTCATGTACCCTGGATAAAATATACAGAAGTGGTGTTAAATGGGTATTGGAATGACATACAGCAGAATAAGTCGTAACTTTCTTACTTATGTCCGTGAATGACGACCATTTTATAGAATACTACAAAGCAGCTTCACCAAAACTATGCCTCAACAAAATGACGACCTCGAGAGCGTTGCAGTGTGATGACACTGCAACACATAAAATACCATTTTTCCGCAAAAAAATGACTTCAAAATAAAAATGTTGCAGCAAACATCACTTATTTTCTCATATTTACTATAACAGGAAAATTTAACGCCTACTAGTAGCTAATCCACGGGGAGTTAGGATCCATTGAACAGGCCTATGAATTCACCTGGAAAGTCAAAAACACCGCAGCGCCATTTCTAGTTGAAAAGAGTATTTTTCCGGAGAACATCTAACGGTTTCAATTAATTTCTCACTCCACGAAGAGGATTTCATTTATCGCATCCATCGATTGAATTCGTAAAGGAATTGTTAACTTTAATTCGCTGTGCCACCAAAAAAAAATTCAAAATACGTTTTAGCATTAAGGCGAAAAATGTGCATAATTGTAATAATTTATGCAGCAGATAATTTGATTAATAATGTTTCCTTTGCTTATCTCACATTGCTCTTATCTGGATCCTAAGAGAGAAGAGTCCATCGCACATGCTAAATCATCCACTAAGACCCGCGACTGATCCGTAGCCAGGCCAACATGAGATCATTGCAACTTCTGCACACTGCACACATCAGCAGCTTTGTTGTATAGATAGAATATTTGTAGAGGGGACGGACAAGAAAGGTAATTTATGCCATTGGGGGTAGGTAAGGGAGGAAGGGTGGATAGAAACCCGGCATCTTCATTACCCCGCTTTTAACGAAAGGCGCTAAAGGGACCACGGGTCAATGTCTCATCCGACAGACAGAGTGCTGTACTTGAGGTGACAAGACACTTAATAAGGGATTGGGTTTCCAATAGAAAACATCCTCCTCTGCCGGTATTTGTACCTTGGCCGTTTGTATAATTATCCAATACTTTAGTCACCACACTTACCCGATCTCCGCTTTGAATAATTAACGATTGGTAAAATAAACAATCTAATTTATCTTATTTAATTTAAGGAACACCAGAGAGAAATTGCAAATAAAATTTAAAATAAAGCGGGATATACGGGCTATATTTCCTCCAGAAAAAATGCTCGATTAGGTTCCTGGTTAACAAAATAGTCTCTAAAATACAGAAACATTTGAGTCAAGCAGATTGAGATTGAGTTTCAAAGTTAAGTTGACTCCATGCTGCAGGGTCATCACTGTAAAAGACACATGCAGAGGCAATTATATAGATATAGCGCCAATATTTGTTTCTCTTTAGACGATAAAATGCAGCAAATCAAGTCGTTTAATAGATACAAAATCATACGTGGTATCCGTGATTGAGGTGAGATGCAAGCCCTTGACCGCAAAGGTGGCAAGCCTGCATGTGACTATCATGGAATCAAGAGTTGGATATTATTTTTAACGAGAAAAACTCTATATTCAGTATTTATATTTTTATATTTTAGTGAAAAGTTAAGTAATTCTCCTACGTAAACCAATCAAACTACTAACTGGTAAACAAAGCAAAATAATATTTACACATTACTTCGACGTAATAGGGAAATATAGCATTTAAAAAAGCTCGTAAAATATAGGAACGACAAATTGAAAGACGGACTTTGCTATTATTCTAAAACGCTAAGTTAAAAGGCACCTTGCCACGGTAGTTACCCTGCTTTCCAATGATTCGTAAATAATCTGCACAGTGATTGGATGTTCTCCAATAAATACCAGGAAAATCAACGATGAGAAGATGCTGAACTGATGTTAAGTCTGAAAGGACTAAAAAACATATACAGCGGGATGAGATTTAAAAGGAAAACTTATCGGCATTACGCAGTGTAACCACGTTAATTTTGCCAAAGGACAATTTCAATTTTGTGCGCAAAACGACAACAACGCTTTGGTCGGAGACCACTTTCGAATAGACTTTTGATGACGAGATATCAGGGTGCTTTCATCTGAGTTATCCACATCCATCGCCGAGGCCTAACCGTGAACGCATTTTTAAGAGTTCTACCACTCCCTTCCCCTCAGTCTCTCCCTGTAATTCCCTCCTCCCATCTCTTTCCCATGCGCCAACTATGCCTTCCCCACTTGATCCCCGAAGCATTCACTCCAACCCGCAACTTTTGATGCGATTACAGACTCAACTCCGCGGCAATTCTCCTCGTAAGCATTCAATGCTCACCGAACAAGGGGCAGGGATGAGGGGGAGAGAGAGGAAACTTTTGGCCGAACTTGTGGTATCCTCAATTCCATCTCTACCACTTCATTTCACTTTCACCAGTGTTCCGGGATAGCCCTCCCCCCCTTGATTTCGCCTCCCAACCCTGCTCCTCATTTGGTCCTATTGCTCGGCATAAATATTTAATACCGACTAAAAAACAATGGCTTGGCACTGCGGTTTTCTTTTTTTGTAAGAGCATGGAAAATTTGTACTTTCCCTACTCTGAAACAATGGTTTAGCGAGGAACAACTTGATTAAGTGAACTGTATATTTTACTTCCAGTTGATTTCGCGAGTTTTTATTTTGTTTAATCAAGCATTTTACTTTGCCAAGAATACAAATAAGATGAGAGGCTTAATAAAGATTTAAGTAATGACTGAAGCAGTAAGTTCAAAAAGGACCAGGCATCACTCCTTGCATTTTAGTATTAAAAGTAACGGTCAAGCAGTTAATCAATTAGTTTACTTATACATCAAAATTGTATTTAACAATTGTTTTACAATATTTTTACAATTTATTCATCCAAATTAACATCTACTGACGCTCATATTCAAGATAATTAGAACTAAAAATTAACTATAAAAAACTCATACGTCTAGTAAGCTAAGCAAATAGACTTCCAACGTACCAACGTACATTTTGATACTATTTAATTCAGGAAAATTTTCATAAAATGTTTACGCTTTTGTTTCTATATTTCAACAGTGGGAATGAAGCTTATCTTCAACATTAACATATTAACATGTAAGCATTAACATTCTACTTTTTTATTTTTCTGATAATCCCTACAAATATTTTATTTGAAAATATTAATAAAGAAGAAGCACCAAAGATACCTCAGATTGACTCTTGAAGAAACATTTGTGTACGCCCACTAGTGATAATAATGAGTAAGGGGACGAAAACTAAAGACTTATATCAATAATTTGGTATTAAGATATTCATTCATTAAGATATAAAAAGAATCATTTGAACCATAAGCCACTTATAATTAAAGATGGTTAGAACCTAAAAAAGCGTGCGATATCTTTGGTTAAATATAAATAATTACAGGAGATAATTAACAGAGTTAGTGGTCTCAATTAATGGTTAAATTTGGGAAACAATGCCAGCAAAAAAAAGAGACGATTTTTGCAGTTATGTACAAAAGAAAATGGGTTTAAAAATTTTGGAAAGAACCATAGAAAACAAAAATTATCAAGCATAAGTGATAATGGTAATAGAAACTAAGGACAGGTATAAGCATCTTTTAAAACTCCCGCGAGTGAGCAGAAATCATAACACACATGATAAAGGACTATTTTCGAAGACATTGAAGCCTCGGAGGAATCACAATAAGTTTAGATCATTTGAATTATTTATTATTCGAAATACAAACGAAGGAAATGGCTTAGTGTTACCATCTAAATGATGAAGTTTGATTAATCAATGTGATGACCACTACCACAAAATAATTCTGGGTCAAGCGCTGAACTACCAGATGAAATATTATTACGCATCATACTCAATCATGGTAGCAGAGAGTGCTACGCTTGGGTCGCAGATTTCCCGGTCCTGATTCAGATCCAAGAAACACCATAGGAATAATCTCGGCTTCATCTGAGCTGAGACTATCCTGTTATTTGAAAGGCCATGACAGTTTTAGCACAATTTGGACAATATTTGGCCCCTGGAACTAATTCGAACCTGGAACTATTGCCTGGATCTAATAGAAACGACAAAATGAGAGGAAAACATGCCCGAACTAATACGTAAAATAACTACTTCCCACGCACCTTCGCAATTATGGCAAGATGAAATTTACATGAATATCCTAAACGTACAAATCTCTCCCTGTCATCCCTTCACATTCCTTTATCACTATGACTTCATATCAAGTGACCTAACACCCCCCTACCCACGAACAAAACGTAACTGTGGAAGCTCGTAGTGCAGTATCTAGGCTTAGATAATTGGCTACTCGAACATTACAAACGACTTGCATTATACATGCATTGCAAATACAATATGTTATTTATTATGAGAAAACATTTGCTATCAAAATTTTTTAGTCACAAGTATTATGGCAATTCATATGTAACCTTAAACTCTAGGATGATGCAGACGAAAAGGTCCCGTTCAGTCAGGTCAGTTACATATAATTACTCTTTTAATGTCCTTGCTTTTCATAAGTTGAGAATGGCATGTAGAGGTATGTTTCCTATTTTGGCGAAAGAGCGCTTACATCAGGAATACGATAAAAACCTTTGTGATATTTTTATACTTCATGAGGAAGAAAATGCTAATCGTAGGCCTTGTGTACTATAAAACTTAACCCTATGTTATTTTGTTATTTCTTACAAGAACTTTTAAAACAAGTTCCTATTTTCTTTATCTCATCCCTAAACGAAAGAACAGCTATCCATATGCATAATTCAAGCGATATTACATCATAACTCTTTTTTTTTCGCCATTTTCGTGTTTTTACAGCAAAATCTGTCCGCCGCATTAACTTATTTCGTCTGCCTTTTAGTACTTTTTTTGGTCCCTAAAATCCGGAATTACTTTTTAAATACTAATAAGCCGTCATATTTTTAATAAGCATAAAAAAATAACCACTTCTCATTATTGCGCCTGGGAATATTTCGCCATCATTGCATATATTTGCCGGAGAACTTTAGACACTGGGAAGGGTTATATAATGCTAATTTTTTAAGATTCTTCTGAAAAGTGAAATCTTGGAATTACAAGTTAAGCTCTCCGGCTATATTTGCTAGATAAATGCCACTTTACTGTTGTTTTCCAAGTCTTTATATTAATCTCTATTTATAGTTGGCAACCGTTTTCGTTTATGCTATAATTTAATAGTTTATGCTATAATTTAATAGTTTACGCTCTCATATCAATGAAGAACAATTTATCCAACACTTAACAGAACGGAGGCATAAGAAATTTGCAAATGGTTTTTTAATACCTGAGTGGACTGATAAAAAAATGGATACCGCTTTCATAAATATTCTTGTAAATGAAAGACACCTGAAATTTTAGCTTGCGTGCTCCAATATATATGAATGAATAAACACCGAAGGAGGTGAAATTCACGATGAAGATTTGTTCGCAAATTTTGCCCTCTTCGGTGTATTTCTTTGCACCTCTATTTCGTACCACATCATTATTGCGATTGCAAAGGTTGGAAATAACTATGTACGCAATTACTATTCACTTGCTTATACTATACACATTAGGATGGTGAAAAAACTCGTGTGAGCACAAATCAACTACCCCCTAGTGCAGAAATGTTGTGGCAAAAAGGTATTTTTATAAAAATTCATAATAATAAACTATTTTGAATTAATAGAGTAAACTTTGTTTTTCCACAATGAATTTAACTATTTATTATTCTTAAAAACTTACGACCATTAGTTCGACGATTAACGTCATCATCAGGTGAAGATACATCGTGGTGCAACAACTTATATACTAGAGAGAGTGGGGAGGGGACTGTAGAGGTGTGGGAAAGAAGGTGGAGGGTGGAAGGGAGTGGTTGAGTAGGGTTGAGTGGGGGCTTCCCAAGAGGGTGAGCCAAGGGTCTGGAATGTATGGGGAGGCGAGAAATAGGTAGAGTTAACGCCTCCCAAGCTGACTACCTACGGTGGTGAAGAGTTGGCGAAGATTGAAGGGTTAGGAATAAGGTGAAAACCGAAGGTGCGAAGGTGGAGGAGAGGCGGTTAATGGAAGAGTGAGAGGTTGAGGAGGGGAGAGAGGGAAGTATACAACAGATCATTTACATTTTCAAAATTAGCATTAACAGATTTAAAAATTTCAACTTGCTCGAGAGCGTCAAGCCTCGTCTTTACATTCAAAATGTAATATTTCTAGGGAGAAATCAATTCCGTGGCCCTTGCCTAACAGGTATTTTGCGAATTTAGAATTTGAATGATCATATTTATAACAAGCAATATGCTCTTTCAGTCTCTCCTTGAACTTCCGACCAGTCTGCCAAATATAGGCTGCTGAGCATATTTTGCCTCTTTGCCTCTATTTTGCCTTCAAATACGTTCATCACCATCATATTGTGTTTCCGGGTGTGTCCAATCAATCTTGTTCTTCTTTTCACTATGGTGTTCCACTAAATCCTTTCCCCTTCTACTCTTCTGTATACATCATCATTTCGTATTTTATCCGTCCATTTGATTTTCACCATCTTCCTCCAGCACCATATTTCGAAGGCTTCTGTCTTTCCTGGTCAGCTTTTCCAATGGTCCAAGCTTCCAATCCATAGAGTGCCATGCTCCGCACTAATGTTCTCACATACTATTTCCTGGTTTGTTGTCCTATCTCCTTTGAGCACAGCAGTTGCCTTTTTCCCCCGAACGTCTTCTAAGCTTTGGCTATTCTCTGCTTGATGTCCGTAGTACTTCTTCCGTCCCATGTGATGGTACTTCCGAGATAGGTGAAGGAATCCGCTACCTCTTATTTCTCTCCTCTCAGGGTGACTTCTACATCCACCCTCTCTCTTCCGCATACTAGGATATTAGCCTGCGTCTTATTTATTTTCATGTTATTTGATTGGAAAATGGTAATTAATTAATGCATAAGTCCTCGCTTTAGATCCATAGAGTGCCACATTCCACCAATTGTTTTTTACCTGGTGCTTCCTGGTTAGTAGCCCTATCTTCTTTATACAGCATACGAATTTAATCTGATAAAATGATCTTATTTTGTTTTCGCTATCGAATATCAATGTCCTAACAGCTCGTTTGTGGTAAATTACTGTATACACTTAAGTGTTCTCTGAGGTATCTTTTACCTAGAAATCTACATGTAGTATAAAGGGAATTAAAAATATGCTCTGCCTTTCAACTAAGTCTTTTATAGCCCTCGAATGAAAAGTTAAACGTCAAACTGATTTGCATTTAAGAGATTCATCCCGAGCTCCACCCCATTTTTTTTCGTGTTCCTTGTAGTTTCTTAGATCTCATCTTATCAACTTATTTCTTTTCATTATTTTAGCGACGTCATTTACGTGAAAAATTATTATTTGTTCATAAAAAATATGCCACATGCCTTCGATTTTTTCAAAATAATAAATGGAATCGTGCGAAAGTAGACGCAACAAATTTCCTCTCCAGTTCGATCTTATCCCGATTGTCAATGCTATCGATTCCATTGGTGTAACATCATTCAGTTATGCATTCATTAAGGACGTGATATTTGTTCAGAAAACGCGATTCTTGATTCAAAAATAATTAAGTACATAGTGAATTTGTAGGATTCTTATTACAAAGGGAGATGTTAGTCTTGAGAAATTTGGTGAAATTAGGGGAAATAAAAATCACTTATTATATCTTCCAACGATCGATCCCATATCCTAATTCATTATTTTTTGCTTTAAATGCTTCTTTTGTGGAAATAGTTAAGGCAAAAGGAAACATATTTTTGTGCACGACCGATCTCACATTTCCCAAGCGATCTTATCATTAGGTCTCATCCCGGTCCCACATTGATGTTTCTCTATCACCAATAATAATTCTCAACACAATCGATATTTATGGTTGTACACATAATACCATGGAGAAGGTGAAGTGGATGAAGAGGAAGACTAACGAGGAAGTGCTTGAGATGGTGGGCGAGGAAACTACTTAATGAAGTTCGACATCGGCAGAGTAGGTGGCTGGAGAATATAATAAGGGGCGATGGGTTTCTCAAGAATGTGATAGAGGGAAGGATATTGGGCAAGCGCAAACGAGAAAGAAAGAGAATAAGTTGCATACACGGGGTGAAGGGTAGATCGTATGCTTGGACGAAAAAGTGTATACTAGAGCGAAATAGTCCCCATAAAGTGTAGAAAACCGGGAAGGGATCCTCTGACATTCTACCTTAACCGGTAAAACTTTCCTGATTTCCATAATTACCTAAATCAGCAGAATCCTTGAACAAACATAACATCAAAGCCGTCTATTTTCTGATAGTAAGTTTGATGCCATAGAAGAGAAAATATTGATGCAAAAATGACATTCGACTGCTCATAATACGCCAATTACACCGGAAAACAATTCTTGCCATCATTAAAACAATGATAAAGGAAAAATGACGGAATTCTAGGAACACTTGGCACAAATGTGTTTATCCAAACGTCTCTCTGGGGACACCCCCATCCACATCCCTCGCAGAGGATATGGACGCGTTGATATCCTCGCAAATTCACATGCGTCTCCGTGGCATAGCTCTCCTCTCCCATCTCTCCTTCCTTTCACTCCCATTACGAAAATTTTAAGCCCGGGGACATTTCCGCCTCAACCGGGGCCCAGGCTCTTCCTCGCCCTCTCCGTTCCTCAACCCCTCATCCTTCCGTAAAATAAAAACCGGGAGCTCATGGGCCAAACCCACGCGCTCTCTTCCCCGGTACCCTTTTCCATCCCGTCCGTTTCTTTTTTCCCACCTACCATTCTCCGCCCAACTAGTTGAAAAAACCCACTTCCCCTTACAAAATTCCCTACTCCCTTCTTCCCACGTCCCTCTTCATGCATCGAGGGAATGTTAGAAAAAAAAACTCTTCCCTTCATGCCAAAACTGCCAGGCGGAGATCTTCCTCCCAGCTCTTAAAACCGGCCCTGGTCACACCACCGTCGTTATCAAATCCTTAGCATCTACTTCCCTTCCTCCGTTTCCTCATTTCTCTCATCCAGATCTCTTAATTCTTCCTCTTCACTTCGCAAAATAGTACTCCATTCAAAATGTCAATACAAACCGATTATTATTTTCAAACGTGTCTGTCTGTATGAAAATACGGTACTCACATTTTTCACCATATCATATGCGCTATTTTATTCACCTTTAACCTCCAATCCGAAATGTAATTAAGCCACAGAAAAATGTATCTCATTTATCATTAAAAATTTTACACATAAATTGGTGTTATTAAAACGAGCAAAAACTAAATGTGGTACTATAATCGACGAAGAATAATATTGTCATTGTTAATTATTTGCAGAAATTGCCATGAGAAAAATTCGGCCTGGAGCGCGAATCTGAACCACGGACCTTTGGTTTGCCGGACCAACGCGCAGACCACTATGCTATCCAAGCTTCCTAATTCTCATGGCAATTTTGGTGGATACAAGGCAACTAGATGTTAGGCCCTTGCGGTCCATCAAAGATGGCAACGCAAAGGAGAAGAAGACTTCAAAGAAGCCACAACCAAGAGTCAGTATCCTTCACCAGCACATATGCCGTGTTTAGTAATTTGAAAATATGGCTAAGTGTATGACTAATTTCAAATGTCTAAGCACGGCATATGTGCTGATGAAGAATACTGACTCTTGGTTGTGGCTTCTTTGAAGTCGTCTTCTCCTATGCGTTGCCATCTTTAATGGACCGCAAGGGCCTAAGATCTATTTGAGCTGTATCCACCAAAAATGCCGTAGGACTTAGGAAGCCTGGATAGCGTAGTGGTCTGCGCATTGGTCCGGCAAACCAAACCAAACCGGTGGTTCGATTCCCCGTCCCCAGGCCGAATTTTTCTCATGGCAATATCTTCAATTAATTCACCCGCCATGTTTGAATATTTTCATTGTCAATTATTATTACGTTAATTATTAATTAATTAGCAGACTATTTTATTTTAACTCATCAGGAATGAAAAGTAATATTACTATTTGTGGCCTTAACTTGGTATATTAGTTTCACGCCGTATGAATAAAAGCCTAAAATAGATGTTTGGTTAATAAAAATTATTTACAACAATTGAGAAAGCACACCATCCACATAGCGTTTAATGCTAGTCGTGACTGCGAGTTTGATCTTCCTCGTTGCTGAAAATATGTCTTTCCAAATAGTACATCAAGCACCACATGCCCACATGAATTGATATCATTCTGTCCTATCCATTTAAAAAAATGTAGTGATAACAGCATTGTGCTTTTGATGTAATTATTTAGATGTAATAGGATTTTAATGACGCCAATTTTGTTGCGTTTTGCATGTAGTGATATCTGATTAACACTGACTTGATGAGTAGTATTTTAAAATTATTGGTAAACTATAAATTAAAACGGTATATGTGTGAGTATTAATCAACAGAACTACTATATTTCCTTGCAGCGTATAAAACTAAGACATAAAATGGACTTAAAAAATCATAGTTAACGTTTGTGACACATGCTCTTACCTCGATCTTAGCAATTTCTCCAAAAATATTTAGGCACCTGTTAGCGATATCTTACTATATTTGTTTTAATTAGTAGTAATTCCTAATATGTACTATTTTCATATCATGGTCGGTTACACATTTAAAAATGATTAAAATTGAATACATTTTTTACGAATATTACTGTAGGTTACAACCTCAGATAGTGACTTCACGGAGCAATCCGTACAACAGTTTTCCAATGGAGGATATGGTGGACAGCTTAATTAGTCAATGCTATCAACACATGTCTCAATTCAATTCTTCGGCCACGCGATTGATTTCTCATAACAAATATATCACTCCATAAAAGTGATGCATCAGTGCAAAGTTGGCTGTAAACGTGTGTGTTATAGTGATAAAAATGTATGGAGAGGAGTAGGGAATTATTCGCAGTCTCGTATAAGTTCGTCAGATGAACCACTCAAGATCTTGAGCAGATCTAGACAAGTAAATTTGTAACTAGCTAAAACTAATGACCGGCGATTGTGAGATCCGGGTTCGAATCCTGGTCAAGTCAAATAATTTTTCAAAACGAATTTCAACCCATGGTGTATAGACAAGGCAAGTTCAGCCATTGCTGAGCTTTAAAATTCGAATTAAAAACTAATTTTCAGATAATTGAAAGAAAATAATATATTCCATTAAAAATTTAATTCTCAGCATGTGAAAAGTCGTATCAATATTGTATTCCATTCAATTTGTTCTTAATTTTTTATTTATATAGATTCTCCTAGCATTGATATCGCAACTCATATCCCTCAAGATACAGTCAATTTATATATCCCCTGGTAATTTCCCTAGAATCTCAAATATATATATATATGTATATATATATATATATATATATATATATATATATATATATATATATATATATATATATATCACATTCAAAACGTGATCTTCGGATTCACCTGCTAGTGATCTTGGCGAAATAATCTCCTGGCAGCCATTAGATTGACTGAATGGTGCCTATAAAATTCAATTACCCTAACGAAAGACTCATTACCTCGACTTTATATGCAGACGAAAACAGTAAATGAATCATACGACTCGATGGAATTCATCCTAATTTATTCCACATATTCGTCGTTTAATCTTCCGTATTTAGTCTTTTGTAACAATGTCACTCTTCAAAATAAATGATTATTAGTCGGCAGCTTACGATCAAGAGCACATTACAGAGCCAAATAGTTGCTAGTGAAATGTTTCAATACAAAGGCTCCAATGAACTGAGTTTCCTCGAGCCAGAATATGCCAAATATTCGGACTCTGAAATTGCTAGGCAAGTTATAATATTAGTAAATGAATCATATCCACCCACTGATTTTATCCTATTCTCCGTCCCTTAATTATTCCAAGACCCTACCATGCTTCTCTCCCTACCAGTCAGCCCTCAAAAAACTACCACACCCCAGCAACCCTATATCTAGCACCTTGCCCCATTCCACTCCCTTGCCAACGGAACACATCACCTTCCCCTTAACACGCCCCTCTTTGCTTCCACCCATCCTGCCTTAACCCTCAAAGTTGGTTTGACATTCCATCCTCGACGGCATATAATTCCCCAGGCCGTAATCCTTTAGGGACGGACTCGGAATACGGAAAGCGCTACAGTTCCTGGACCAGCCGTTAAAAAGCAAAGGGGTGCTTCTTTGGAGGGAGTGGGTTCTTTTCGAAGTGTATGGAGGTTGACGACGGTACTAGGGGGGTGGAGAAGCAAAGGGGTGAAAGGGAGGCGGGTTTTTTTTTATGATGGCGGTGGGCTGAGTTGGTTTCCTTCGGACCACACGTCCTGCTATTTTTATTATTATCATGTGCCTTTTTTTTGACTGCTCTCAGGGGCGTTCGGAGGAGAGTAAAAGAGCAGTTTGAAGTCTTGGGGCCTTACAACAAGGTTTGATGGCGGGGAGAGAGACCATCGGCGAAGAAGAACGACCGGGAAGGTGAAGTGTGCGGTATGGGAGGAATTCGGGAGGGGAAGCCAGCTGAGTGTGGAGGTTTTCCCATAGGTGGCACGTCGAGCGCGAACCAGATAAATCTTATTCTCCGCAGGGCTACAGGTCAGGCTCGGTCGAGGAGAAAGAAAGAGATGTAATACGAAGAAGGAGTGCGAATAATGGTACATGGATCAAGGTGATTCCCCAGTTATATTTAATTGATGGAAATCTTTTATAATGGAATAGATTACTAAATGTAAGTCCCCCGTCGTATTAAGTATTCTACCCATAAAGGTGGGTTATTTTTAATGTTAGACAATCTCCTCCCTGTTTTCTGCTCTTTTAAGGGGCCTGTCTCACTCAATTATATCTTGTTCGTATCATCATGCGATCTATCTTTCTTCATCCAGACCATTACACCTAATCTCCTTCCTCTTCTGCGCTATTCTAGCATCCTTCCCTCTATCACATTCTTGAGCAACCCATAGCCCCTTATTATATCCTCCAGCCACCTACTCTGCCGATGTCGAACTTCATTAAGTAGTTTCCTCGTCCACCATCTCAAGCACTTTCTCGTAAGTCTTCCTCTCCATCCACCTCACCTTCTCCATTCTACTCCACACCCACATCTCAAATGCCTGCAACCTCGTCGAAAATCCAATAATTATTCACAAATAAAACACTATCTCATTAATTTCATCCATCAATAATAAGTAAATATTTTATCCATTGCCACCAAATCCACTTCCACTCGCTTGCCAGGCGGTCTCCCTATCTTAGTTAAAACTAATTTACGTTTAATTCATCTTTATTTTATTAAAGTTTATAAACAGAATGAATACTACCGATATAAACTAGCGAACAATTAGGCTTGGTCGGATTATATCTCACGTCCGTGAGCACTCCATACATTTTCAGCAATTGTCGATAAACAGAATAGTTCATTCTTGTAAAATGTTCATCAATTGTCGATAAACTGAATATTTCATCGCTGTCGCCGGCCCCAGTGCACGCCAGCTAACCCGAGGCTCGCGGGATCGAATCCCACTTGGGTGGAACTATCACCACTTAGGGCATGAGTGTTTGTGTTTGTCTGTTGTTTTTGTTATTAACCCGATATAGATTTGCCAAATGTGCTGTATACGGGATTGTTAAGAATAAATGAAATAAAAATTACAATTTCATTCCTGGTTAGAGCTCCAAAGTTCATTCCCGGTAAAAATAAATATTAAGTACCGAAAAAATTGAACGAATTTTCGCATCAACGCTGCGGGAACCAACGATTGAACTCACACGAAATTATCGTGAACTTTGATCATCCGCACACGGAAAAGGAATAAAAGGAGGAGAAGCAGAAAGGAGTCACTCTGGAACCAGGTGAAAAGGCGAAGAGATAAGTGTACTCCTGGACGGGAGCAAAGGACGAAGGGACTTCTGAAGACCCCCGTGCAGAGGACAGAGAGAGAGAGAGAGAGAGCGCGGGAGTTGTGCCCAGTGTGCGCAACACTTTGAGAGTTTTAAAAGCTTTCGTACGTAAGCGGGGTCACCACTTTTCAAGTGGAGGAGGATTTACAGGAAAAAAGGAGTGCAACGTGAGAGAGAGAGAGTTAGACATTTTTCTCCCCCTCTCTCCATCCGTACTCCTTGCCTCTCAATCCGACATTTCAGATCGCGCTGCGCAACGTGGGTACTGCGCGCGGGAGACCAACGGTAAAAGGGACTTACTTTCATGCACACCCAACTCCGTCGATACCTGCATACCTTCCGACGTTTTCAAAGAGCTCAAATTGGACCACCTACATCTCAAAGTTCGACGAAAAAGCAGCAACTGGGAGCCAAAGCAGGAGTTGAACACAATGGGCTGCACATTTACGGCGTAGTGGGAATGTGCCCTCTCGTGCTCTTGGTTATTCGTGTGGGATGAGGAACTCTCGAAGCATCCGTCGACTTGGTCTGTGTTCGACGAAGATTTTTTAATGCATAGCGGTAAGCAAAGCTTTGTAAGAGCCAGTTTTATTTAGTACATTTATTTTTTATTTAACCAAACTATTCTGATTGGCTGAGGATCTTATTTTCTGCAAAGATTGAGCCTGAAGCCAGTTAAGATCATCATTTGCCTAGGTTTTTCTACTTTTGACGTCGACAACCGAAAGACCTTTTGCCTCTTGCTCTATAACTCTTCATCTTCCTCCTACTTATGCAGAAGATCTGCATCCGGCTATCGACTTGATCAGGTGAAAAGACTCATTCTTCTCACAAATCTTTCATAATAACATCAGAAAAGAAAAAAATTAGTACCATTTTTTCAGTAACCAAGAGAATAAATAAGTGCACCCTCTTTCACTTCCCTTCGCACATTTGCGATTAAGTTATTCATTACTCTCTTTTCCAGGTGATAGTATATGTGGTCCAAAGACAAAATTCTTCCCGCAGAAATATTTCAAGGAATAATTGAAGCCACATGAAATAATCGAGTACACATATATATATTGGTTACTTTGGAAGAAAAAAAGCTTACTTCCTTCTCTGGGCATAATTTTTAAGCTTGAATTTTTCCATTTTAACACCAGTTAATTACATGGTAACAAGATTGGGGTGAGATTAAGAGTTGAACCAGATACGGAGTGGAATTGGTAGTCACACAGGTAGTATTCATTGCCTCCATCTAAATTTGAATATTAATGTTAAATATTTCAAAAATTCTACCCAGTTTTTGCCGTGCATTTCTACTATAAAGGGCGAAAGACAGAAAATGGTGAACAATGTCGAGCATAGGTTTAACTCTGCGATGGAACGGAATAGTATAAAGAATTATATTTACCACACTAACAACGAAGCTCTTCTTATTTGCAGAGGAACTAAGTTGGGCAGGAATTACTTCAGAAAAATAAATTAGGCCGGCAGAGAATATTTAAATTAGGGATGAAGCTTAAATACATTGTACCTATTTGCTTCACTAACTGATGTACACCCAGTAGCTGAGCAACAGATGTCGTCATAACTGCTGAAAGAATAAGCGCAGTTTAAGGTAAGACAACTGAAAAGGTAATTGGCAGCTAAGGAAAAATTATAGTAAAAGTAGAAAATGTAGGATGTCTCCAATTTGTTGAAAAAAGACAGCAATTCAAAAATGTCATCAAAATTTACTCCCCCTCGCGATTATTAAACTGCCAATATTAAATTTATGACGTTAAATTTTTACCAAATTAAAGAATAAAATTTATAAAATAGAAAACAAACCTGAAAAATAGCCAACTGAATCACACAAAGATACTCATTTATAGTTGGAATATCTTTGGCAGGTTTCACGACCTCATCGTCACGC
The DNA here is from genome assembly GCA_963169105.1 of Ceriagrion tenellum. NCBI lineage: Eukaryota > Metazoa > Arthropoda > Insecta > Odonata > Coenagrionidae > Ceriagrion > Ceriagrion tenellum. The sequence goes on from OY720641.1 coordinate 57,180,227, forward strand.
AAGCAAACTTTAGCACCAGTTATCCAATCCTTCATGTAACCTCTTCCCTCGGAGCGCCTAATCCTTGCTCAACTTTCACTTCATAAGGTCACGAACCGATTGTTTGTTGATGCTGACCGCAGAAACTTCTGAAGGCTCCTTAATCCACCAAATGTGATGGAAGGGTTTGGAGAAGAAAAACTGCGGCACCAGGTTCCGGGTTTATAATGTCTTGTAAACATTTACCGCTAGATGTAGAAGTCTTATCGCTACTGTCTGGATGAATAAATAGAGTTGAGGATTTATGTCTTAGATGATATCGCTAGTTAGTAAAAATGACTTACATTTTATTGTTAGTTAGTTGAAATGCGCACTTTAATAGGGAGCAGCGCTGTCAAAATACGTATTTCAAGTGCGGCCAAAAATAAATCCGTCCGCTACTAACAAAGAGCTTATTAACATATTTTGATTCTAATAACCCTGCACTAATTCGAATAATTCTCATGGGTTACGGAACAACTCTTTTGACATTTTTTTCCTACCAGCTGCTAAATTTTCCACCAATAATGTGTCTCCAGAAGCAGGTGGCGGACCTTAAAATGAGGCAGAAGAGATGGATGGAGGACGTCTTGAAAATAGATTTAATGCTAAAGAGGATATTAGAGGACAGGGCATTTGGGAAGCGTGGAATAAGAAGGAAGAAGAGAGGAATTATAGACGAAATAAGAAGGTGGAGACGATACATGGTAATAATAAAGGATCTACTGGCGGGTCATCGTTAGGTTTAAAATCGGAAAAAAATATACCATAAATAAGGGCGTGTGAATAAGTACTGCCCAAAAACCTACTAACCAGCGGGTAGAATACTTGAATGAAATGAATTAAATGTCTCCAAGGTTCAAGTTAAACGAGGAAATGTGTACATGAACATTGTTTGTATCTGGCAAGGGACTGCCATGGCGTGGGCGTCACGTCATGGGAGCTCAACTCGATAATTGGTAGCAGATCAATTGATTTAATCAAAGATTTTATCACTCGTAAGGACGCAGTGGAATTTTTCCCGTCGAAAAATCAATTCGTGAGAAACACAGAACTGAAGGATATTCTGCAACAGAAATAAATATCTTTAAAATTTCCAGTCAACACATCCATTATCCTTATAATTTTGAACTCAATTAACTAAGACCTCAATCTTCTAAAGAGTGATTTCAGGCCAATTATGACATAACATTTCCCACTTTCGATCATTATCCAGGGGAAAACGACGCCAGAAAATGAAAACTCTCGGCCCAAAGGAACGGACGGATGCCCGGATGATTCTCTCTCCGGCGTATCCTGGGAATAAAGTCATTTATTCACATCCCCTCGCAATGTTTATCCGTCAGCCTCAATTTTCGGCATTTCCGATTGCTCCCGGGTATTTTGGCGTCACATTTGAACGTCACTTACTTCGTATGAGTATGTGTGTGTAAATACAGGATAGGCGAACATTAACAAGCTCAGGGATCGAGAATTGAGACACAAACCCCAAAATTCGCCTTCGATTTAACCCTCTCCCTCAACCCCTTTGCGTCGAGACCCAAACCAAAACTTCGTCATTAAGAGAGAGAGAGCCAGGCATTGGTGATGGGGATTCGCTACCAACCGAGATCAATCGCCCATTGACCCATGCCATTTAGCATGCATCACATGCTTTCCCGTCTGGAGTTGCTTTAATCCACCCGGGACCACATTGTGGCCATGCATTTGTGTGCATTACAGTTAATTTGTGAAACGGATTACCATCCTTCATGTGGTTTACTGGCTTCCGCACACCCGTTTATGGCTACCATTGTTTGAAAGCCTCCTCGAGGTAATGCAGTGCGTTTGGTGGTTTAAACTTTAAACGTTCTGGAATGTTAGACACATTTTGGAGCTCTTGTGTGAGCACACACGGATGGCCCTATGAGCTAATTCACAATTGCTCCTGAATATTTCTAAATAATCTAACGGATCCCGCACAAAGGAGCATTTCTCGGATCAAGGGGCTTAGTAGGTGAACGAGGAATGACCCAGACGTCCATTGCGAATCATTTGCGAAAGAAATGTACTGATATATTAAGAGGAAAGCTTCTTTTTTGTAATATACATCTAAATACTACTCTGAAAGCCGTCTCTGCGGTGCTTGGCAGGGGTTGACTTATCACCAACATTCACTACGGTGAAGAAATTAACTTTCACCAGCATGCACCACACTAGAGATATGCTACGAAAGCTATCGAAACAAATAAAATGTTCAATAAATTAACTACGTAAATGTGAAACAAGAGTCATGCGGGGAACATTCCAAACATGATGTTAACACTACTTGGCAGATTTATAAACATGCATTGGGGAGCCCGTCAATCAGCAACATATCTGTCAACTAAACTACTTCAAAGTCTTAAATCAGCTATCACGGTCTCTTTTCTCTTCTACAGTCGATTTCAATAATTTCATTCGGAATTGGAAATTCGTAAGTTATTAATAAATTCGTCGAAAATAAATTAGTTTTGAATGTACATAAAAGATTGTGTTTAATTTCAGATCGACGGTCTGAAAGCGATTCCCATTTCAGTTGTTACAAGGGGTCTCTAATAAGACATAATACCAGTTTTCACTTCTTCATGAGATAAGAGCAACGGTTTTCTCAACAACAATAAGACAAATTATGGCATGCGAAATTTCTCTCTTTAGTAATCCAAAGCTTTTACACTTGATAATCTTAACTAAATCCAAAGAAAATCGGTCAAGCCGAATAGTTATGAGCGCAACGAAAAATTGTGGTCCGACTTCTCTTACCCCTCTGCCCGCATGTAGTGTTTATGCTAACATAAATTATACGAAAAAATGTAGTCCCCGAGTAAATTTACATCATTAATACTTATATTCTGTGAAACAGCAAACAATGCCCTTCCGAAATAATGTGGATGGTAGGTAGCGCTGAAAGTCAAATAAAAATGAAAATAAGCCAAAGGTACGTATTTAGTGTAAAACCTAACCAATGAAATTTGTTAAAAGAGTTAATGTGACAGAGGACCAGCTATGCTTGTTTGAATCAATATATTGTGTACAGCTTGTACCTTATGAATATTTTGAAGAGACAAGAAATGAAGAATAGGCAGTAAAGTTGATTTGTGAGTGAATAACGCACTTTGGAATACAGATAAAGCGACATTCTTTCGACATGAAATGATTATCTAATATTGGGAATACAGTGCACCATAAATCATACAAACATCATCTCCTTGAAGGTTATTCGGGCTTCCCACCGGATCAAACTCTATCTCGGCCGAAGTTTCGATGAAACCGGTCTCGCTCAGACATGGAAACTGGTGCTCTCGCCCAGACCGGTGCTAAGATCCATGCGAGAGGATAGGGGAAAAATGCGAGAACGAGCACACCAAGCACGAGACACCTGACCATATGCCAAATGGTACATAAGCCGGACCAGTTGACGATGCAAAACATGCCCTGATGACGTTGGACTTCGGCCGAGATGGAGAGTTTGACCCGGTGGGAAGCCCGAATAACCTTCAAGGACAACATACGCCGGGAAAGCCTTAGATCATTCATCTGCATCTACTGCTCACCATTGCAACTAATTGTGAACCATAAAAATGTCGCATTTGTATTCCTCAGAATGTTAACGAATTCAGAAAAAATAGGTAATCTTTATCCGAAACGATAATATTTTGAGAATAAAAACGTTATGTTTAACTAACGTTCCACGCCATTATGTATCACAAATATATATAAAATTCGAAAGGAATGGCCTTACTTGATGAAAACAATGAATCAAAATGCTTAAATGTTTCATGGTTTGAGGTCAACTATGGGGAAGTTGATTTTCACTAATGAAAAAATAACTAGGTCATTTTCCACTAATTTACATTCTTGGTACAACATTTTTCGACACAACGGTGTCAGGTACCTGATGAAAACACCATTGTGTCGAAACATGTTGATTTTTCGACACAACGGTGTGAGGTACCTGATGAAAACACCACTGTGTCGAAACATGTTGTACCAAGAAAATAAATCAGTGGAAGAAAAGTAAGTTATTTTTTTCAGTAGTAATTGAAAGCCTTAGGTACTAAATGAATGAAGGACAGTCAAATATTTTATAACATTTGAGAAAAATAATTTATGACAGCCTAACACACTTCTAAAGGTTGTTTTGGTTTCCCAAAACATGTGAAATAAGCCTCATTCTTAATTTAGCCCTCTAAAGTTCACAATTGCACTCCAATCTCACACGTTTTTAAATGAAGAGCGAGCTCAGTCGACCAAATTTAAGATAAGAAACTGCAATTTCAAGAGGTTTAATTAGCTATGTCCCCAAGAGTTTCCATTTCCATCTGAAGAGAACCATCGGTGTCTGCTGAAATTCTTCCAGTGAGATTTGCTCAGGTCCTCGCAGCTCGCGTTAATCTTCACCTTTTGAGCTCATGCTTCAATTTCATAGAATCGGGTAAAAACTTCATCGGAAGAGCACAGATAAAACCCACACTGAAATGACGATTTCACTTTAAACTTTGTTCGCGTTCTGAAATTCTTCTCATTAACTGTCTGAATGAATTTCAAAAGTTTTAATTACATTTGCATCTTAAGCAGTAGTCACAGTTGCCACCCTATTACTATATCAACACACTGGCTCATTTTCTTCCCCGTTAGGTAATTAACTGACTAACTAATTTGGTAAAAAATGTGTGACATGTTTTCTATGTGATTGTTATTATTTTTTTGCCTGAGTTGTAATTACTTATGCCTGCTCCAAAGGAATTCTTTGCTAGAGCCAACAAATCTTATATTATTATAATTATTAACTGGTGTGAAAATAAACCATTGTGAGTAATCAAACATCTTTTTTTATTATTTTTTGTCGTCAGTTTTGCTCCCTCCCACCCGTATGTATGAATGCAGACACGATTCTATTATAATTAATTGAATTCAATAAGATTAAAATTTAGACAGTAAAATATTGAACACAAATTCTATGGATCACATAAACGAAGCATATGGTCATTCAATACACTAGTGTTCAGATAAATGGCTACAGTAGAAAATTTCAACGCAACATGTAATCGTAACAGAAAAGAAATCGATGCACGGCGATTTTTTTATTCAATTTCATGCTGCATTTCCTCTTTTAAAAGTGACTACATCAAACCCTAGAAAATAATAAATAGTAAGCAAAAAAAGTAACTCTGACGAACCTGACGGTATTCAAACAATTTTTCTTGCACATAGGACAAAAGGGTATAATTTAATACCTTTTTAATGTTATAATTAAAATATTGTACACAACAATGAAACATACACGATATTAGTTATTTACTAAAGTAAGTCTAGAGTTTGTTTTCTTTTAACTGTAATATCATTTGACATTACATGTACTGTAATTTATAATGCTGTAATTCCTTTATGTATGTATGCATAACCCATTTTGTAAACGATGGTAGCCATAATTTAGGTTTACCTTTATGGCTACCTAAAGTTACTCCCGATTTAACTAAATATATTATGTTGTACGGATTCTCTGTCGGAGTAATTATAATGAACGAGTAAAAATGAAACCATGACTACTAATATACTTTAATCAGATGGAAGTACATAGTGAGCATACAATTATTGAAAATGGACCCGCATAAAATTTTTTTCTTTCTCGGTGAATTCAACGTATAAATGCTGCGTTGAGAATTTCCTCACTCCTGAAATGTCCCCCAAGAAGGAAAAACCCAGTTACAGGGCTTACCTGCCATATGTTTTGACCGTCGCGGAAAACTTTCAAGGATCCTGGCCTAACGGAACATACAAACAATTGACAATCCACCGAAAAAATCGCGAGAGGATATCGTGTGAGTAAAGGAAAAATTGGGACTCAAGGCATCGGAAGTTTACACTATTCCTTGTCAGTGGGGCAAAATATATATCGGGGAGAGAGGAAGCATGATAGAGACCCGAGTAAAAGAACACAGGAGGTGTAAGGTGTTCCACCCGGAAAAATCTGCCTTAGCTGAACATAGCCTATCAGAAGAACGTATCATCTCCTTTGATGATGCTCAACTGATCTCCAAAGCCAAAGGGTATTGGGATTGTCTACTAAAAGAAGCCATTGAAATCAATCTGGGACATAACATCTTAAATCGAGACACTGAGTACATCCTAAGCAGGGAATGAAAACCGTTAATTAACGTATTTACAGAAAAAAGGAGAAAACAATGCCCTTTCGATTAGACAGGTGTATGAGCGTAGACAGAATGTCCTAGGAATTGTTGCCCTAAGGACGATTGAATAGTATCTCATCGAAGCGTTGGTAGCAGCGAAAATCCTTACTCGGACGTAAACTCGAGAATAACTTATACATGGAAAACACGTATTTTCAATTATGTTTACAGCTGGAAAAATCGATTCTTCGAGTAACTGTTTACGGTCATATTGTGACTGTTATTAAGTAATTTATAAGTTGCAATGATACAGTCAAATACTTGAAAGGAAAATGTATTCCTCAGAATGACTGCAGATAGATAGAGAAAAAAATTACTTCCAAAGCAATCGCTCATTAATGACACGCATTTCTCCCAGCCATGTTCCCGGTGACATTTGAAGCAAGCAACAAGGCATTAATTGTAGGAAAGAGTATACTAATTTATATTAGACACAAAGACGATAGGTGATTGTTTAATAATGACCCTAGGTAATCCATTACTAGACTAGTTGCAACTATCCCCATCATATCAATCATATATTTTTATAATATATAATATAATAATAACTTACTTACTTTCCAGAATTCAATTTTCAAACAACAACTTCTTGGTACATAAAGTAGAAAAGCTGTAGATAGCATCTAAGGAAAATCTGAGTTGAGACAACTTCACAATAATTAAGGGCCATAAACTATGACTTAACTTTAATGGGGTATAATACACTTATCCTAATCCACCAATTATTAGGCAACAAGATTTTTTAACAAAAAGGTTATTTTCAGCCAAAAAGATTATTTTAGGTTATCATTCATTACGATGGTTGGTAAATAAATTTACATTGTAATATTCCACAATAGTTGTGCACACCTGATCCCATAACCTTTTTGGAATATTACAAAGTGAATTTATTTACAAACCATCGCAATATTGTTCTACTAAGTGAAGCCTGAGACTATATTATATATATGATTCATTGATTTTACATTGTAAAAATTTAAAATTATCGTTAAAATAGATCTCTCCATGTTTTCCGGGATTCCTTCCGCGTCAGTTGTTTGTGGGACAACAGTTTCGCTGGCAGGATCTGAAACTGTTGTCCCACAAACAACTGACGCGGAAGAAATCCCGGAAAACATGAAGAAATCTACATTCCAGCTCCGCGGAAACCTTAGAACCAATATTATTAAAATAATTTACTCAAAGTTCTGCTTTAAATGAAATAGTGAATAATCACTTATAACTTATAGGTTAGTCACATGTTGGTGCAGCAAGTTCTCAAATTTCAACGTAAAAATTTTGAGGTATTTTCCATTCATTTCTCCCCTCCACTTTCATTAACAGTGGAATGCTCTCTAAAAATTAGCCCAAATCCCTTTCATAGATTACACCCCAGGCCACTGCATTGCGAACCATTCCCTGCACAGTCTAACTTCGTTAAATTTCATTTAGGCCTATCGAAACCGATCCATTATAGAAACTTCCCGGTTCATTGGCAATGCATTACACACTGCAAGAATGGAATATGATCGGATATGGCAGGAGGATAAAGAGAAGACGTGAAAGGACAAAATAAAAGGAGCTTCATTCCAGAGACTTCCGTCATGAATGTCGGGAAGTATCCGTGAAAGGCGCGATATCGAGACGCAGCGGCGAACAATAGTCGGGCTTAATATATCGAACCGGAGAATGGGTCGAAATGGCGAAGCATTTCCGATGTTTGCGAAGGAAGGCTTACGGAGGAAGTTGGACGGGAGTGAAACGTATTTTCAGAATGCGAAATATGGATTCCCGGACGCCCTTGAGATATTTCGGCGCGCTGGCTTTGACAGGAGACGGATCCGTATGAAAACGGAGGCCACTTCCGTCTCCTTTAGCATCGGAGGACCCATCAAAAATCCCCCCCCTCTCTCCCGCTTCTTTCGCGTTGTACCACCCTGCCCTCTTTTTCTTCTGGCGTCCTCATAGCCTTCCACCCATTCCCTGTCCATTAAAATCGTATCCCTCCGCTTCTTGTGGAGGTTCAAAGTGAGCCAGGGTCACATCGTAGGGAATTTTAACGGCTCCTTGAAAAAAAACCCTTTATAATAATTTCCTTCCGCATTCCACCATTTTTTGCTGGCACTCTATTCCCTTCTGTGAATGGTGTGGCGTGCACAAAGAAGGAAGGCCATTTTTTCAAATAAACCTTTGTAAAAATTAGTAATATTTGCGTATTTAACCATTACTATAAATAAAATATTGACATTTACAAATTGAACGCATCAAGTAAATTTATCAAAAGAAGACGGTGTTGGGTTTGAAACTAGAAACAAAAGAGGTTTCAAAAAACAATATAGGAATTCAAATAATAATGTGAAGAATACTAAAAAAAGTGAGCTCAAAAAAACAGCATATCCTAATAACAACACTAAGTATATGCGTAATTAACGAATAAAGGCACAAATGATTCTTCCGTGTACACAAAAATGTTTGATCAATCTTACACTATATTATGACTAAAAAAAGACTACCTGGCATATTTTTCTCTTGATATATATTTTTTAAATTATTAGATAAGTATATTTATTGCGTATTTCTTGTTTACAGCTTTCCCCAATCACGGAAATTCAATACGTATTAGGACAAAAACACACAGCCATCGTCTGGGCTACAATGTCCGGATATCAAAAGATGTATCCTGCCTGGGTAGGGACAGGAATGCACAGAAATAAATCGAGAGAAAACAAAAACTCGCGGCATTCAAGTTGGCAGGCAATGACGCAACCGCTGCCTACAAGACCAGCAACTGTTTTAAATATATTAAGAATAATATCATAGCAATAAAGATGAATGGCGTTCTTTGTAGATATACCTATATACATAAATATTCCCTATATGCCCTTTATATCTAAGGCTCTAATTCTTGCTCCTTTTGCAGATCAAGTAAAGTAGTACGATTGACAAAAATTCGGTCATTTTTTGCTCCTTTCCATTCTCCATTTCCTTCCATTTATTTCGTATATGGCTCGCTTATAAATCGATTCTTATTAATTCCGAGTGAAGTGATCAACTACGATAGGGATGGTATGAATGGTCCTTTTTCACAGCTTGTCCATAGGAGATCCAGTACGCTCTATTTCCCAGGCAGTAGTCCTCCGAAGCTCTTTGTATAATGGCAAAGGAGAATAAAAAAAATTAATAAAAACTTAAACTCAGCGACACAGATTCTCCACCGCAGCAACTTTGTTTGTGCACTTGCCTGTGCATTTGAAGAACTAATTAATTTTGAAAAGGGCGTAGGCGAAGGACGCATTCTTTTGTGTTTAAAGGATGGAGATGGCATTTAAAAAATGCCGTCACTAGAAATGCTTAATCAGGTTAATATAAAACGCCACTCGAGGGTATTTCATTTAAACTTTTTCAACTGTCATATATTCTGCCCAAGTCGATTAGGCTTAAATCTGGATACGACATAAATCCTTCATCTCATCTTCGGTTTTCTACCCATGGGTTGGTTGGCGACAGCACGCCATTCTACTCTTTGCTCAGCTTTCCTCTTCATTTCACCATATGAGACGCATCCAGAGTAATTGATGATCTGCTTCATAAAGCTTAATATAGGACGTGTTCTACGATTTTTCCCTTCAATAAAACCTTCAACTATTAATTTTATAAAATCAATGCGTCGTAGATTGTGACCTATTAGTTTAAGTTTCCATGTCTGTATCTGTCTCCAGAGACTCCTATTTTCTTGTACTCCTCTCAGCACTTCCTCATTGGTGATTCTGTCTCGCCAGCTGATTTTCTGCATCCTTCGATAGCACCACATTTCTAGGGCCTCTAATCTTCTCTTTTCATGTTTCCCGATAGTCCAACTTTCACACCCATAAAGGGCCACACTCCAAACATAAGCTTTCATAACCCTCTTTCTTACTTCCAAACTAACATTTTTACAAGTCAGTAGAGTCTTTTTATCATTAAAAGCTATTTTTGCCAGTTGTATTCTGTTCACAATTTCTCGTTTACTCCTTCCATCTTCTGTTATCTTACTACCCAAGTAGCTGAATTCTGTAACTTGTCCTAGTTCTTCATCATTTATTCCTATCCTTACAGGTTCACAGCAGTCTTGAACACCTCATACCATCACTTTATTCTTTTGCTTATTTATCCTCATTCCATATTGGTCTCTAAGAATTCTTTCCATCTCGTTAAGTATAATTTTTAAATCTTCCATCTTTTCTGCAACTATGGCAATATCATCAGCATATCGTAACATATCTATTTTCTTCCCATTTACTTTGATTCCTACATCAACATTTTCCCTTACCTTATCGATCGCTTCTTGGATGTATGCATTGAAAATTATTGGTGATAAAGGACAGCCTTGTCTAACTTCTTTCCTTTTTTATAGCTGTATCTTCTTTATTCTTATTTCTAATTAAGGCTGTTTCGTTTTGGTATGTTTTAAATATTATTCTTCTATCGTTGTATTTCAGCCCAACTTTTTCCAAAATCCTGAATATTTTTGGCCACACAACATTATCAAATGCTTTCTCAAGGTCAACGAAAGCAACATAAGTTTAATTATTTTTAGACATTTGTTTTTCAATGAGAAGGCTTAAAGAGAGCATTGCCTCTCTAGTTCCCACTCCTCTTCTAAATCCAAGTTGGTCCTCACATAAAGTATTTTCCAACTTTCTTTCAATTCGTTTAAGGATTATCCTTATAAGTATTTTTGAGGAGTGTGATAATAGACTGAGTGTGTGATATTGCTCACATTTCGCAGCAGATGTATTCTTTGGCATAGGATCCATAACACATTTTTGGAAGTCTTCAGGAACTTCACCTGTCTTGTATATTTTCCTTATAAGTTGTAGTAAAGAAGCTTTCATTTTGCCACCAGTTTTATTATCAACTCAGAGGGAATGTCATCACAGCCTACTGGTTTCCTATCTGGCAAATCTTGCCATTCTTTCTCAAATTCTTCCTGTAAGATATCTTCTCATAGTTCTTCCTCTTCCATTTCTTCTCTTGATTTCATCAAATTATCTAATAGTGGTTTTCCTTGGCAAAGCTCTTCAATACATTATTTCCATCTCTTAAGTGCATCGTCTCCAAATAGCATTTTGCCTTCTCTGTTCTCTATCGTATCGAAGGAGTTTTTTGTTTTTTTTTATGAAAAGCTGTTTTGCTGTTTTATAGGCTATGTTGGTTTTCCCTTTCTTCATATTTTCTTCTACTTCTTTACGTATGTTATTGAGGTAATTTTCTTTGGCCTTCCTAGATTCTCTGTTGATTTAAATCCTTATGACAAATAAAAGCACCAAAAAATAATGTTTTCAGCAGTTGAAACATTTTGGAAGCAATCAAACGTTTAGGTTACTTTTCTGCGCTTGAATGTCACATTTACGTCATATTTTACAGCCAACGACCGATGTTACTTATCTTATAGTCATAAAAAATGAGTAGTACATAACTCTAGAATAAGCATCATCTTGAATGGCTGAAGAAACTAGTCGGAGGTAATATAGTTGGGGTTACATATACTAAACAATTTAATAATGGCAAAATGATTGTGGAGATAGAAAAACGTATTGCTCACCAAAGCCTCGGCAGGCAATTGTAAAATCAAGGCAGCATGAAATTAGATTCTTCGTACTTGCTTTATTCAGGTCTTTAAATGCTTTATCAATATTCTAGCATTGGATAAAACTCGCTCCTAAAACACAACCAGCGCACGAATGTTACTCTCCCTGAAGCACGCGATTTTTTAATCCAAAGGACCTTAAATCGTGGTCTTAATGACGAGAGTAATGAGTAAAACCCTTTATTATCGGATTTTAATTTTAATTTCCCTGTCTTTAGGGGGGTGAGCATCAATAACAAAGAAGTCACACGAATAACCGGGAATAAAGATGATTTACGAAAAATCTGAGAAGAACAAACAACTTACAGCACAAATCCTGAGTCTCATCGGTCTTCTGAAAACTCGAATGGAAGTAAATTAGACTTGAAGAGAATTTTCGAGAGAGACAAAGGGCAAAAAGGAGGATTATGCAATCACTAGTCATACTGACGACTAAAATGTATGCTATTTTTTGTGATTTTGGATTTGTGCTGGATCTGGCACCGCAATTATCCTCTCATCTATCTTTCTCGAAGGATACCGAGAACGGGTACTTCGCAGTAATCGGCATCTTCCTACATCGCCCACTCATCCTGGGCAATCACAATCGGAGTAGCTGTGAAGCCCGCTGAGGTCTCCTCATCGGTCCTCAGCTAAGGCTGCTGTCGTATACATATCGACACCCAACCGACCCACTGCAAGAACTGCACTCCCTCAGTCATGTCATACCGATATTATTGTTTATTGTCAGGTAGGCTTTGTGTAAATAAAATTTTTTAAACTTGGAAAAAGCGGTTTAATATACAACGCTAAATTGTCCAAGGTAGTGTTCCTGGCTACTTTTGATGATTTGGTTTCTCTCGCATTATCATTTATTATTACAGAAAAAATCTACTACTGACTTTTATTCTTTTGACATATGTTTATTGCATGCATACTGGTGACACAAATTTTCTTTCATATAGGTTTTGAGGACATAAAATTTTGTAAACTTGAAAAAACAGGCATAATATACAACACTAGATTGTCTTTCTGAGGTAACTTCTGAGGTCTTAACTATTGAAGTGTTGGTTTCTTTCACATTAACATTTTTTTATTACAGAAAACAATCTTATCGGGACTTTCATTCATTTACCAAGCAAAAAATGACTGTGGTCAATGTTACTTGAATCAAATTTATTATCCCATTTTGAAAAGTTGAATCCCATTGCAAAACTTGAATTCCCGTGTAAGTCATTTTTACTGTCTCAGCAAAATTGGATTTATTAACGATATATATATTTTAAGTATGTTTTGAAAAGTTTTTGACTTCCTTTTTTAAACCGAACACATGGAAAAGCATTTAAAATAACACTTAACAAACATTTAACGATGAATCTCTGGTTTGATTTGAGCCGTGGCTCGGTGAAATGGCCGGGGAGAGGCCGCGAGGACGGAGGTTCCGGTGACGAAGAGGAGGTGGGGGCCGCGGGCAGAAGGAGGAGAAGCGGCCTTATTAGCGCGGCGCGAAAGCGCTGGAGTTGTACTATTCTTTTACCTTACAAAATAAACGTTTCAAGAACAACCTTGTTGGTTATTTGTTTTAAGGCGCCAATTTCATACAATTGTCATTTCAATTGTAGCATGCTTGCTGAATCAATGTGCTGAGTTATATTTGTGATAATGCATTTGGATGAATCGAAACACGAGTAATTATGGGTATACTATAAAAATATGCGTATTTTTACTTTAATTCATTCTCAAATTTCTCCCCTATCTTATTACTACTTGCTAATCCTGGTCTCCTCTTGTTTTTAGCACCTTTAGCGCAGGTGCTGCCCTATGAGTCAGCGTGGTGTTTTCCAGCGAGCCTGTTTCGACTGTTCTAAGTCGTATACTAATTCCAAAGCTCAAAGTTAACATCGAAACGATTCATTTGTGCTAACTATGGAAGAATTGGACGCATTCCCAGTGTTTTGTACGGCATAATGGTGTCCGGAGCAAATTACAAGCCATCGCGCAGTTTGTGGAATGAAAACTGGGGTGTGCCATTTTAAAAGACAGCCATATCTAGAAATACATTCACCAATATTTTAAATTCTTGCGATTAGACAAGAAGTCAACCCACTCGGTCCATATACAGACTGGCAAATTTGCTTTCTACATAGCAGAATGGAAAAGAGTCTTCGACAATTTGACGATTCTTCGGACCAGAGAGTTTCCTACCTGCTCAGGAATAGCTGTTTCCTAAAAGCCTTGCTGTGTATTTGCGTTTAATGCAAAAACTGGTAGACAAAATATAGAATAAAAATCCAGGAGCAAGGAAATATACTGTCCAAACAGGCTCTTGGCGAGGGCCTCTTCATTTGTTTGCCCAATATTTAAGATATGTCATCTATAAATGCATGGGTCGGGTATAAAGATGTAGCCTCTCAAGAAATATCACGAATGGAGTTCAAAGAGAAGCTAACAGAAGAGCTTGGTAGTCTTATTTAACGTCATCTGGATGTATTTCCAAGAAAATGGACCCAAGATCTCACAGATTGACGCAATAGAAAAGTTTGGCGAAACTAAGGAGCCGGGCTACAGAAATAGGAGTGGAGATATTTGCGTTTAATGCAAAAAATCAATGTGTGGCGTATGCTCAACAAGCACACTCTCGAGCGTGTTAAGAGTATTCATATTACCTTCATAAGGTTATTAAAATAGCATTGAAATTTTACAGTTCTATGTAAATACTCAATTTGTAAATGCTCACTTACTATGTAAATGCTCACTAACTATGCAAATTTTCAAGATGATAGTCAATTTCATATTTCATTTCATTTTCATGTTTCATATTTCATATTACATTTCATTTTCATATTTCATTTCATTTTAATAATTCTATTTCATAATTCATTTAAGTACTTATACTTATTTTGCGTACAATATGTTGCTAAAATTCATCCTATTAATATGATTAAGAGGCACCCATATAAAAGACGAACTAAGTAGCAATCGTGCGACCTTGGGTAAAAAAATAATGTATCAACGTTTGTGGATTTTTATGACGCGAAGAAGAATAAAATATTTATTATACTAAACAATACTGATAAAAACTTAAACAAAAGCCAAAAATTTACAACAAATCAAGAAATAAATAAATATATCGTATTCTCGTTTACAAAGTTATATAACATAAGTTTGAAACAGTTTGTCCGAAAAAAACGTCATAAATATTGATATAACACGGGCGATGTGATATAATTTTCAGCAAAAACAACTGCAAAAACTATTGAAGAAGCAAGAAATAAATATGGTATTCAAAATTACTACCTTGTACATGCTTGGTAGGCAAGAGGTCCGGGCAATTTAGTGTAAATAACAGTAAATAGATCTTGGAGTGAC
Source organism: Ceriagrion tenellum (assembly GCA_963169105.1). Lineage (NCBI taxonomy): Eukaryota > Metazoa > Arthropoda > Insecta > Odonata > Coenagrionidae > Ceriagrion > Ceriagrion tenellum. The sequence continues at coordinate 57,195,410 of OY720641.1, forward strand.
GAATGATGAAGTTAAATGGTGATTTTCTATTGCTTGGAAAGTTTGCCGAAGATTTGAGCTCAAATATCATTACAAAATTTGATATTTAGTGTAGAATAGGCTCGTTTATCTCCCGTAAATAATATTTAAGAGAGACTTAAATAACTGTTCAAATTATCACCGTAAATCGTTTTTTTAAATTTGAAGCTTTCATCGGCTATTAAGTGTATTCAAGTCATACCTGAACATACTCATCGCTCCTGATGTCCGATCCTATATTATTACTCTCTTATGTCGTAGTCACCTCAATTTGTTCCTATTTTATTAAATCACACCTTGATGAAACGGATTTATTTTCACTTCGCCCCAAAATCATTACCAATCTGTTTGAAGCTCATCTTTCTTTTGTGTCGTTTGTAGATTTTTCTGTTCATTGTAACGTATTTTAGGGTCAAATTTATTACATTCACAAAGGAAATGGTTCCAGGCTTGACTTTGTGGAAGTAAGTCATAGCAACTTAAATAAAACTTTGTATACTCCACTATATGTTTAATAACACGACCCAGGTTTTGACACTTCGTGTCATCTTCAGGTGCAAATACAACATCTATCACTCTATATATACAGGCTCGTGCTATTTATTACATTCGTTCATTTATTCATTCAATATTATCCCTTTATATTAAAGCAGGTCAGCGTAATTTGAAGCGGATGAGCATACACAAAAGAATATTCAATTCGACGAGAGTAAGGATAAGCCCTATTGCGGAAATGGAGGAACATTACGTTTGACCACTTCTTAATAGAGTTGGTCATACATTGAAGACAAAATCCCAGATTACCGTAATATCTTTCGAAAGATCATAATTATCCGAGGCACTGAGATATAAGCGTTTCCACTGGTACATACCACTCTGGCGTCACGAGTTTCGTCTGCTAGTGTTCACGCTAATGCTGGCAAACAATGGTGAAGATTTAAACATGAATAGAGGATTCAACTTGATTAGCGCAGATGATATCGCAAATGGGATTGGAACACGTTCTGCACCAGAGAGATCGTTACAGTTACGCGCAGATGCGTGGTTGGTAAGCACCCTTTGTCATAGGTCAAAATGACGTTGCAATATATTTAAGTTGGCTTTGAGTACTCTTGAAATAAACAGTATTAGTATCGACAGATAAAAGAAACTATAAGTTAATAGCAAGTTCAAGTCGCGTTCCGTTTACTTTCAGAATAAATCCACTCTTATCCGTTCAATGATTGGATTTCAGTGAAAGGAATCTCCGTAATGCACAAAGCAAGCCCAATTTTATTGAGAAATTTGCCTAAAATTTTGAACGCGTCCCTGTTCATCAACTTGAAGACTGTGCCGAGTAAAAATGGCCTCAAGTGCCCCCCCCCCCAGAATCACAGCCGCCCTCGGGAAATGACGGCGTCGTAAGCCCCTTTTATGGCCAAATTTCCTTTCTTAAGGCTTTCAAACAAAACCACTTTATCATCCCCGAGAGTTTCTCCTTCTTTTCCTGTCTCAAATAATTCTATTTCCCCGAAGAAAAAAAAGAATAGGCTCTGCGTCTGAACGCCACTCCTCTTGACTCTCTTCCAGACATCTGTCACAGATGCATAACCCAACCGATGCTGTGTGGGTGTGTGTGTGTGTGTGTATAGAGTGGAGGGTGGACTCCCATGCTCCATCCCCAAGAGGCATGTTGTGCGGATGGGAGTGGCTTGATTCAGGGATTCATGCGAACGAAATACAGGGCGAGCCGACTGGGTTCCACCTTACGCCCACTAATACGGTGAGCTCGAATTGAGGCTCTCTAAAATGGACGGTCGGCCACATATTGCCCTGCACACCACGACCGTCCCCCCGCGGGGATTCCAGTTCAGCTCTTGGGGCGGCCCACGGTGGCGCCGGGCACTATGGCCATAGGCGGTGTGTTCTCCCAAGCCACTCCCGGTCGTTCCTGCGAAGCAACGGCTGAAACTTGGAGTCGACCTCGAAATTGCAAGAGGGTGGGCCGTTTCTGCAAATGCGGTGATTCAATCGGACCTCTTTTCCAAATGAGATTGACATCATCACCGTAGGCTATATAACCCTAGAAACGGTCAAGTTTTGGGTTATTTCTTATCTACACTTTCTCATTTTAATGTCACCTTATAACAATAACAAATTAGCAATAAAGAACTTACAAAAACCGAACCAGACTCCGTAACATTCTGTCACAATAATGGTGTCGTAACAAGACCGGGTGATGAAACGCGAGTAAGTTTCAATCAAGTTTTGAGATAAACTTATCATTAGTAAGTGATGATTTCCTGGAATTATTGAAGAACAATTAAACTGCTATAACCTGAACTATAATCTTAATATTCATCTCCAATTCCTGCGTCTTATTTGTCCACCGTTTATTTTAAAATTATCTCCACTTATTATATTACGAGATTTATAATATAGTTTTTCAACGTCTATCAAGAATAAATGGCGAGGAATACAGTGGGAGATAGGGAGAAGTGAATAAAGTATGAGTTGATCTTATAAAGCCAGTGAGATTTTACGAAATTTAGGCATTGGTACTTTGGTTTCAGTCAGCCAAGGGTAGCTGACGATGATGAATGTGTTAGAAGTACGGTGCAAGATATATGGGATGAAGATAAACCAAAAGGAGACGAAAAATATGAGATGCTCTATAAGCAAGAAGGCGAGGATTAACATAAGGGTGGGATGCCAAAAATTAGAACAAGACGAACAGTTTACGTATCTGGGTAGTATTTGGAGGAGAATAGGTTCAATAGAAGGGACATTAGATGTCGTATTGCCTTGACTAAAGAAACATTTTAAAATAGGAGGGAAATTATGATGGGATACGAGTGGAAACGTAAAGGAAAGGCAGGTGAAAACCCTAATATGGAGTGTGGCGCTGTATGGAACGGAGATTTGATCATCACGAAAGGAGGATGTACGTGGACTTAAGGCGTTTGAGATGTGAGCGTGAAGAAGGATGGTGAGCTGGGTGGCGATAAGGAAAAACGAGGAGGTATCGGACATGGTAGGAGAGGATGGTAGCAGAGAGAGCGTGGCAACACTGGGATATAAGAGCACTTGGCAATGATATTTAGAACGAGACGTATACAGTAACCTTAACAACAGTCATAGTGAAGTCCACATTATACAAACTTATCTTATAATATAAAAAACATCGAATAAACTATGCCAATAATTGATGCCAAATTGAGTACCTAATATTTTAAAACGGGAATTGCAGGAAAGTGTGCAGGGGCGCCAGGTAAACATCAACTTCTGAACTGAATGAGTAGTTTCAGCACACTTCCAGACATTTTTGATCTCGTGTTAAACGTTTTTGGGTTATGTTTGTTGCAACAAGTTTCAACGTACGTGTAACCTTAAAAAGATACTCACCATGGGCATAAACGTATCATTTCCTCACAGTAAAAAAACAGAGTACACGGGTGCGGCGTAATAACAAATCTAAACATATGAAAAAAGTCCCTAAAATATAAATTGTAGGCATCAATCATTACTTGGTGTATTTGAATATGATAGAACTATAAAATTCATATATATTGTGAGAAAGTTGTTATTTATTTTTTGGAGATGTGACTTATTACTCTCAAACCAGAAATAAAGGCAGATACGTAATTGATGCTCCATTTCCAATCGTTAGAACGAGGAAGAATACACCACATCTTAATTGGAAACAAATTGAAGATATTTTAGAAGGCAGCTTAGGAAATAACCTAAAATTAATTATTCTCTAGGGGGCATACTGTGATTTATAAGAGGCAAATATCAACCATGTATCGCACTGCACTATATTTCGTGCGCTATAAGCATAATGGATTATAATTATTGATTCCATGACTCTTTTTACCAGACCCTTGTATATAGGTTGAGATTGTGAAACTAATACCAAAAGATTTGTATTTTGTGAACTAATATCTAAACACTGTGGCTTACTGTTTCAATCGAAGAGAGACAGAGTTTACCTTGGATAACTAATCTCTCCCCTCAACTCCGTCGAAGAATTTTAAGCACGGGGCCTCTTCATGAGACCAGGTAAAATACATTCGAGGGAAAATTCAATCTCACTCAAGTTTGGTTCACAGAGAGCGTACCAACCTCCTCACTGATAAGCTTATCCAGCTCACGGAGCGCTTTGTCTCCGAGAGCAACTAAAAGAAGCTGCATAATCTGTGGTGAAGTAATAACCCAGAGTAAACTTTAAACAGTTCCCGAAGACGGCAAAGAAGAGCATGCTGAGCAAAGAAACTAGAAACATGTTTGGCTTTGCCAACTTGACTTATTGGATTCCAAAGAGCCAAAAAATTTCAATTTGCAAATTTTTTGGACAATTCGATCGAGAAAATGTACGACCCACTTGATCAATCACAGCTTGTGAAGGAAAGAAAGACTCAGCAGACACAATAGAATATAAATGATCATTATGGAATCAGATCACGACAACTTGGCAACTGATTAAATTAATGAAGTAAAGAAAAACCTATACATAAACGTTTTCGCAGAACCTGGAAAGTTTTGAAAGCCTTTGAAGCTTTTGCAAACAACGGTATACGTAGAGGATAAAATTTCCAGAGGACTGATTGCCTCGTCGTTAGTTACACATGCGTTGCTTTCGTAAACAGAAACTTGAGAAAATTTCTCGATTCCTTAAAGAGTTGTCCAAACTACTCAACTACGCTAATTAAAAGTCAATCAATTTTCTTCGTTTAATGCTCAAACTAGGCTATGAAAGCAATTATTTCTGGAAGTTTCCCTTACATCAAAAAACCCAACTACGACGACACAAACAGAAAAACTTATTTGAATATCCTATGAATGAACCTACTCAGATTTTCCCTATCCAATGATAATGAAAACAGACATGAATTGAATGACATGAATGACCTAGTCAACAATTAGTAATAACAATTTTCGTGATTAACTCAATGAATATGTGCAAGTGTAATCTCACATACGCCCACGTCAGTTTTCAAACTGGCACGATGGAAATACTTTATGATTAAGGGTACCAATTGTCCCATATAAGACACCATAGAGGTTCATGATTTTCTTGAAATGACCTTGAAAATTGACCATGGCCGTTGAATGACCTTGGAGTTAACATGATATACCGAAACCTAGGTCGGTGAGAAAAAAATAGGCGTGGAATCAGACCAAGTCAACTTTTCATCATGAAGAACTTCATAATTCTTTTAATAACTTTTTTCAGATAACTCACACAAGCTATTTACCAGTCCCCTATAAATGATTATAATATTATTAAATCGCATGCATACGGGCTTATCAAATAAGCATACTGATGTAGACATAGAACATATTTAAGATGGAGGTTGAGATACTTCAAAGTAACTTAAATAAAACTTTGTATACTCCACTATAGGTTTAATAACACCTATAGTGGAGTATAAAACATAGGAGAATAATGGAGAATACACACATAGGTTATTAAATCTATAGTGGAGTAATAAAAGTTTTATTTAAGTTACTATGAATTACTTCCACAAAGTCAAGCCTGGAACCATTTCCTTTGTGAGATACTTTATATTTGTATTATTCTTTAGATACTTTATATTTGTATTACAGAACAACTGGACAGAAACCACCATCCACGCTACACTAAAGCGTAAAACACACATAATATACTATAAATATGACAGAATAACACACGTACAAAGCATATGCAGTGAAAACTGTAGTAAGACCATCGACGGTTCCGCTGAAAAACGGTCGTCATGAGCAGTGTCCGTTCGATAGAGGTTCAGTTTCTTGGGGTAGATACTTTTCAAGTAAATGGGCTGCCGAGTTGAAAAAAAAAACTCTTGAAGCGATTGTTTCGTTAAAAACCTATAGAGATGGCGTTTATTTCCTCATAATTTAGTTGCTCCAGGGAAAGTTCGATACATGTAAATTTGATGTATGCATACAGCGAAACCTGAATCAAACAACCACCGACGGTTACGCAGAAAAATGGTAGTTGAGAGGTGTGGTCGCTTGATAGGTGTGGTCATTTAGAGGAGTTTTACTGTAATAGTCAATGGCTAAGAGCTAAGATGGAGATAAAATAATTTAGAAAACATTTCCAAATAAATATTATTCCGAAATAAAATAGTCATGAAAAGGAATAAAATGTTTACACAGTCCAATTCGCGGTCTAATATTCGTGTGAACCCCAGTTCACGGTTACGAGAATGCAACTGCACCACCGCCTGCGTCAGCTGAGCGGCAGTTAGTCGCTTACGAGCCGTTGAGGGCAAATCCGTGACTGGTTCTGCACGGACGAGAAAGAGAGCGGGGGGAGGGGAACGAGAGGAAGGAGAAATAGGGGGAAGAGAGGGAGAGGTAGCATAAAAGCGCTCAGGCCAATCGTTCGAAGTGGGAGGGGTTTAGCGGCTGGCTCAGAGCTCGCGAGCTAGCTAGGCATATATGACCGATGATATTTTTTTATGGCTCGTGCGAATCCCGGTCCCCGAGGAAGAAAGCCACTGCGGCAAATACGAGTGAAAATCCGAACGGAGGTACGATCCGCATCGTCGCTGACATGCTAGACCAGCTCAAACCACCATTATTGCTGGAGTCATTCTTTTTTTAACCTCCCCCATGCCACCCCCTCCTTCACCGTCTCATTGCGTCCGCGGTTGGAAATCAAGAGGAACGCAAAACTGCAATATTAATGGCACGGAATTCACCGTGGGCTTTATTAGCCCAGTTCCCTCGCGTTTAAGAGAGAGATGAAGAGTAGTGCATAACACAGAAGTTAGTGCCGCCGTACCGCCATAATTTGAAAGCATTGAGGAAGCAATTGCTAGGGGTTTAAATGACCCTCACTTTGCTTTTGTAAATGCCACTATACATTGACTTTTATCGGTCCGAGATTTATTCATAAGGTTTTTAAACTCGCTGCACGACTGTTCAAGCTATCACAATGTGCAGAGATATGAATGAGAAGATGGTGCATTTAGTAACCATCCCCGTGGGCTCTGAAAAAATAGCTCGTGTTTACAGCAACAAGCGTCATGTACCTAGTTTTGGAAATATATTTAATTACATTTTCCAGCACTAAATAGTGGCGAGAATTGACAATTTTATTCTTAAATATCCATAATCAGCCATTGGATAGTGAAATCTTACAACCGACAACATCTAAACCATATCTTCAGCATTCGAAATACGACTTGAATACGAACCTCATCAAAGCACATTGTAAAAATCCACGAAATTTGTAAAACAGCTTTCTTGTGTTTTAGACATTTTTTACTTTCGTCCAAAAATTTTAACAATAATTTTAATAACAAGTCGATGGTAATTATTTTCCTGAGAACGATTTCATTGACTTACGCTTATGATTGCTGGGGCGTTAAGCCAGGAACCATCGTGTGAAACTCAGCGACTAGGTAAAGTACATTTTATACTTGAGCTTAATATCTTACCATCGTTACTAACAACTCACCCCAAATTTTTCGGCATGATTTATCTTTCTGCATGATTTAGTATCTTATAGGACTAGTAATCTATTAATTTAATAATAATGACCTTATAATTGCATCATGACTAATGTAGCATAGCAGCACGTTTGACCACCTATCACTCTCCTAGTTCCTGGTCTGACCGCGCATCCTTATCCTTACTGCATTAGGACTGCGCCTAGTGGCCTAGCGTGAAAAATGCACAGTCCTGATTTGAACTGGGATGAGTGCTGATGCCTGGTGAGTAATCACCCCGTGCCACACACCAAGGTGGTGACTAGCACGGTAACTCTTAGATGTATCACTTATTGCGTTCTTTTTTTCAATTAAGTTTCAATTTTTTCAATTTCAATTTCAGTGAATTCATGACCTCATGTATTAATTAGCGAATAGATACTTCAAAAATCACTCACCTAAACAGATATTTGCTCCTATTCTTCCAAATGAACGCTGAATCTTTGAAATCATTTCTCCATACGCCTTCATGCACCTGAGAGCTCAAAGATCCTATGATAAATTCGGTGTTCTAATGAGTTATTTTGCACATACTGCCACGAAGTATTTATATTCGCGGGCTCGCCATCATGATGACCATAATGGCCATGAGAATGAATTTTCGCTCAGAAAAGCTGGTTCATCATAGACAGATTAAAATCACTACGGAACCAGTCCGAATGGCATAATTTCCCATATCAATACAGAAAGACTTTCCACGCCATCAATCTTTCGAACGTCCCGCACACACGATATAACACGCACGATATACCTCAACCTATTCCTAAAGCTCTGCAGCATTGTAGGAGAAATAAAAAGAAGAGCGAGAGGATTCTCCGAATATGCTCCTGTCAGTGAAGGGAATCGGAACCACTTTCGCACGAAAACAACGCGGGATCGGGAAGGGCATTCCTCGGGAGTTTTGGAAACAGCAGCCGTCGAGGCAGAACGCGTGAGGGAGGTCGTTCACCGGGAAAACGTCGAACATAAGGAGTGGATGTGGGGGGCGGAAGGAAGAGGCGTTTTGAGATGAATCGGCGGCAATAAAAGGTGGGGAGGGAAGAAGGAGTGAGACGGAGTTTTGTGAAGATATTGAGCATGCGGTCAAAAAAAATCTATATACGTGTGACGCAGGTAGTTTCGAACCAGCAAAGCCCGACAGATACCGAAATGGGTAGCGAGTGTAAGAAAGGGAAGGAAAAAGAAAGCTTTTTTTCAACCAAAATCCAATTCCTTCGCTATTTCGGAAAAAGAGACAATTGAAAAATTTCGTGCTTAAAAGTAAATGCCTCAATATTTTGACCCTATATGGACGAGCGAGTCAAATTTTTTACGTTTCAAAATAATTGAAGTATCTGCTTTTTTAGAGGCTTTTCCTTTTAGTTGTTTCACTAGACAAAATTGTAACGCCTCGGATCAAGTGTGTGGAAAGTTGCGTCTTCTTCATCGGTTTGACAAGTAAAATAATGAAAAAGCCAAAAAACTATAGTCTCTCTTCACTTTGGAGCTTTTTCATTCTTTTTTGCAACATTTTTCATTTTTGTGTACCCAACTCGATGCGAGATGAGTGCCCCCTAGCCTAAACCCTGGAGGTTACACCATCTCCGTGGCTTTAAATTGGATCGCTAGAGTAATTTTACAGAAACTTTCAAAGTCATTACAGGTGGTCTGCACAAATTAAATAAAAAAATAGAATGAGAATATCCTGAATACTCTGGATCTAAAATATTACGCTTCTGATTTCGGAAGTACACAAATTTGGAGACTTTAATATCGTGAAATTTGCAGTTACTCTCGGCCAAAGAAAAAACTTAATAAGCAAACAAAATTCGAGGACAAAAAACTAACAAGTTTAATATTACTCTGATTTCCTTCTGGCTAAAATAAGTCAACTCTTGATGATCTGATGGTCATGAGCACACAGAGAAGATGACTTTCAGCTGTTAACGAGATACGCTAAGATATCGTCGAAAAAGAAAAACGCAAGAGTGAGAGAGGAAGTTGGAAAATTTCAGAGTTTTCGCCGCAAGCGCCGGATTGGGCGGAAAATACACTCACGCAGACTAGCACACACACACAAACACACGCTCACGTCGGGCCACAACCAAAGTGACGTCAGCCACAGGAAAACAAGCGATCAAGAAATCGTGATCGCTAAAGGATTGCAGTCACGCAAAAGGGAGGATGAGGTTTAATATTCTCCGGGCTTCGGGGAAGTCTAAGGGAACAAGAATAAGACTACTGGGGAACGGAAACAAGACTATCCCATTACGAAAATATATATGAAGAAAATGAGGAAATAAAAGGAGCAAAAACAAAACTAAAAGCATACCCAATATGCGGAAAATAATATACAAGAAGCAATACCCCTCAGAAATGGAATTATTTCTGGCTAAGAGTAGAGAGCGTCGTTCATCAATGTGGGTCCATTTCTAATTCGGATCATCCAGACTTAGGAGAAAAAAATCAATTTATAAACATGTAGAAAGAAAAAAGTCGAACTAAGTCACACATTCATAAAATTAAACAAAATTGGCAGAATACAAAATAATGCGTAAATATTAACATAATAATCAAAATTATGAATATGTAGTAAATTTAGCAGCAATAATACACAAATATTTTACAAGATTCAATCGCATTGTTGCCACGTGAGCACTGAAGCGAACCGTTTACATTAATTAAAAGAAATTTATTGCAGGGCTAGAATGGTAGCGATCCATTTTCCTCTTAAATTTAGAAATGGCCCCATGGTTTCGTGCTAAAAATTGCATTGTGAAGAATTTTTATTACAGAACAACTAATTTCAAATTCCCAGTTTTTATTACAAATGTTGTGCGACATCATTACAGCGGAGGATTTTGTAGATTCTGTCGAGTAGAGAAAACTCGAACGTTCAGAAAGTACATGTGGTTTTTCATCACAGTAGCCACAAAAAGACAATTTGAAAAAGTTATAGAACTCTTAGACGATTAAGCTATTCCAGGTAGATACGTAGTCACTGCAGAGCCATTTTTAGTGTGTGCTTAAAGAGGAATTCTAGCAGTCCTCTCAAGGTAAGCGACTTCATGCTCGTCAAATAGCATTTAAGTAAAAACAAAGCTTTGTTCTACCATGGGAGCATCAGTAATTTTTCACTTATTTTTATATTTTCATTTGACAGGGGTGAGTCGAGAACTCTTTTTCTGTTAATGTGTTGTACTTGACATTTTATGAGCTAAAAGGAGCTATGAGAATATTTGAAAACATTAAGTTGGGGGAGTGAGTTATCATGCTTGAAATACAACATTATTTTTTGTGATTCAGCTATTATGTTACTTATATTTATTAAACTAAAAATAAATTTCATCATATTTTCCTTTTATCCTTGAGTTTTGAGATATTTATAATGGTAAATATTTTTTGTCGAGCAATAAGTTATTAACAGAGCCATTAAATTACAGCTTAAATTAATGGATGTCTGCATATGCACTTAAAGATTTACTTATGAACTCAAAAATCTCATCACAACACTATAAGAACTTGGACGAATTTTAACGGTTGCCATGTGTGAGGTAAAAATTATTCTCAAGGAAAAAGGGTACAATGAAGAAATACCGACGTGGACTTCAAATTTTTCCACGACCAAGGTAGAGCATACATACATATGCATGCATAGTGATTTTACCCAAGTACTCTAACGCAACTACACCATGCGATATTTGCATGTAAAATTTGTAAAGGACATGTTTTATAAAAATATTTCTGTGAAAACTCACTTAAAATCATACACGACTATATGGGATAGGAAAATGCGAGATATTTTTGTCGTACAGGAGGCAAATCTTCGTAACATTGAAATTTTCCACGTTTCGGCATCTTAAAGCGATTACGTCGCAGGGCATGCATTTGCAAAGCGCGCACGTGAGACGCCCAGCCCATCCAGACGGCACATCGATGGGGGAGACTCCTACCTCCCCATGCCCAATCCTATACTACTGCTCGCCAGCAGTGGGTGACACCGCCATTCCCTCCTTCCCAAGCTTCATCCACCCCCCTGTGTCCTCCCATTACACATACTCTGCCATCCTCTTCTCCCCCCCCCATACAACTGCACCCACACACTTACATACACTCACACCCACGTTGTTCCCTCTTCATTTTTACGCCGCTCCTAAGTTGCCGAGGAAACGTTAAGGAGTCCGTGGGTCCCTGTAATGGGGCTGCCTCCCGAGTACGTGACAGCGTTTAGAGCCATTCCCGCTTTCCGAAGAGTGAGAGGAGGCTCCGGAGTACCCCCTCCCCCTATTTCTCCACCCCCACCTCCTGGGAGACCCACTTACTCCACGTCCTTACTCCGCCTGGTTCGGAATATAGGCGAAGATAGACACGCTTTAGGATTTTCAATATAGGTACTAGTATCGTAAGCAGGTGTCAAGCTAAAATAATGCACTCTCGGATGAAATATCACAAAAGCATCTGCAGTCAAAGGTATCTTCATGCGCATAGTGCGGTTTAGACCCTTATGGTACTGTACAAAGCTCCAATAACCTTCACAAAGACACTAAACTAGAGATCTATAAAACAGTGTGGTGGTTAGTTGTGACATACGCGTGATTGTATACGGTTGTAATTTTCTGAAGTTAGACATAGTACAAGACAAATGAATACGTATTTTCCACACTCTTTATTAAAATACCCAACCGATTTCGATGTCTGAAGATGATGTTGAAACATCGAAACCGGTTAGGCATTTTAACAAAAAGTGTGGAAAATACGAGGTAATTTTTTATTTGCTTGTAACAAACGATTTTGATACTTAAATATAAATATGTTACAAGAGAAAAACAAGAAATAGCTTGAAAATTTTGCAAACACTTTAAAAATCTATTAATCCAATCCAGAGAAGAAGAGTGAAAGAATAATTGAGAGAAAGGTCGTACGTGTCAAACGATTTCCTTTCTTGATCGTAGATATTTTCATTGACAATACCAAAGCCACTCCGTATCTTTTATATCCCTTGAAGGCTTATATTAACGTACAGAAGGGAATAATAGCTCTATGAATAATAAGCTATTGCTTTAAACCTCCAGAACGCGCAATCAAAAAGTGACTAAGGAACGCGCAATGACATGAGAAGTGTTAATGTTTCATGTTCCCAAGTATTCATATTCCACAAAAAATATATTTTTATACATTCAAGAAATGCCATTTGATATCCCTCTCCTCTCTCATGACCGTAGCGAGTTCGGTAGGAGAGGAAATTTAAAAACAAGGGGGACCTAACAGGGCGCGCGTTCCGAAGGTTTAATCGTACTAAATGCTATTCAGAATTATTTTACAGACATCACCTACGTAAAAATATAATTAAATGATAGAAAAAAAAGAGGTAAAGGAAAAATATACGACAATTTTAGAGTCAAGTAACTCCATCAACTGAAAAGCGAAGTTGATATTATTCAAGAAAATGTATATCTACTTAACTGCTTATTTGAGGCGGAGACCAAAACTTAAGGTCGTGAGAGTAAGTGGGTAGGTTTGTAAGGGAAGGATGATAAGATAATAGTTAGGAGAGAAATACTAAGGAATCAGTAGTGGGTATATTACTACTCTTTATGAAGGGCTCATAGGGACTCACAGTTCTATCAGAAGGGCGGAGTACCAAACTTGAAGAAATTTTCACATACAGCCGACGTATACGTTGGTATTACCCAGAAAGACTACGCAACTTCCCGTATTCAAACACGTTCCTCTGGATGAAAATAAAAATTTCAGCAACCAAATAACTCGACCACCGCAAACAGATGGTGTGGTCATGAAAGTTATAGTAGAATTTTCCACAGAGTGTATCAAGGTGAAACCCGCCAAAATACCAAGTAAAAACAGCAATATGATATAAAAGGGCCCTAATGTCACCAAAAGAATTTCTATAAATACAGAGTACTTGAACAGGACCGGTGACCAAAAAGAACTAGGAATCTTTATATATAATGAACTTCAACAGTAATAAGTCAATATTGCGTGTTTCTTTATATTCCAAAACCTAAAAGTATTTGCGCGTACCCTGTGGTTAGTCACTCATAGTCAAAATGAAAACGAGGTCCATCCTCATTAGTCATTTAATTATTGAAATTACAATGCATATTCATTAATATAAATGATTTTTACCAATCATTTACGTACAAATGTGTGCTGAAATAATGATAATATTCCTTTGCATAACGTATAATGAATTCATTCGCGTTAGCTGTTAATATTTAATCAGTAATTAAGAACTATATTTTCATATATAACTATAAAAAAACCAAGTCCTGACAATAACTGCTAGTTTCAGTCTCGTTCATATACAATTCATGACTTAATTAAACCAAATGGTAGAATATAATTTCAGCGTTTATTCACAGTAAGGTGTAGCAAGCAATATATAGACTGAGAAAGCATCGAACTTATAACCCCAAAACCTAGATTTCGCCAAGATAACTCAAATGACATCAAGGGGAATTTTATCATTTTTAATTCATCTCCGGAGCTCAAACAGTAGATCATAGACGATTTGGCAATATGAGATGAGGTGGCAAAGGTGTGATGCGCAAACACACAGATGTACAGTTATAGGGCTTTATACGCTAATTATATAAACTGAATACAAAGCTACGAGCGAATCTTCAGGAAATATGCTGCTGCTGTCTATCAACAGTGCTTAATGATAGGGTTCTAAATGTTTTCTCGACGATTTCAAGAATATATGTGAGGTTTTAAAGGAGGAGTTACATCCGTAGGTGCCCGCAGACTTCATCTGCAAGTCAATATCAGCTAGAACCGTTGCAACCAAGATACTGGTACCTTGATATGATATCGAGATCTCTGTCTTTAAAAACACCGATTCCCACTGAGTATATGAATTAAGAAATCGTGGCACTCGAGTGAAGACAAAAGATCTTTCTACTCGTCAATTTGCTGTTGCTTTTGCCTGCAAGTTGCAGAGAGTAAGTGCGAAATATTATTATACATAGAAGTTCGATAAAAGATAGGATTCTAGTATTGTATGCCACAACTGTCATCAAATTACTCCATTCATATCTCTGAGAATATAACGGTCACACTTGACGGAAGTGTAGGTTTTTATGCTTCAATGTTCAAATTTCAATACGGTGGTTAGAAAATAGCATTTACGTAAGTTTCTATCGATTTGTACCAGTTCAGAGGAACTAGAGCAAATGATTCTAACGTCAATTAAAAGTCTTTATTTCAACACCATTTGAAAAATGAACAGTAACTCAAGTAAAAAATTGGTACTTGGATTGGTACTCGTATAAAAAATGTAAAAAAGTAGCTTTTTCTATAAAATAGACTATAAAGTGGGGAATTAACTTATGTGGATGGCAGAAACCTATGGTGCACTATTGTTAACTGAATTCTATAGACCCTAATTTGCATCTCACTATCAACGCTAATTTTTTACATCTTGCCAGCGACGCCGAATTGCAAAAGTTCATAATAAGGAGCTAAAAGATGACGATTATTATATAAATTCGATGGCTAAACGGTTAAGAAGTAGTGGCGTACTTTTTAGCTGGAATCAAACAGCAAACATAACATTTGGAATCATAATGAGAAACGATAATGGAGTGATAAAATTGAGGTCATACACTACTATAACATTTAGTAAATTTGGACTCGTTTAAAAATACTAACGAACGGTAACATAGAGCTTTCAGCAAGTAACAAAACTGACTGCATACATATTTTCCTTCATAGTTCTACGTTGCAGAAATTACGGAGAAAATATGCCGTAAATGCCGTATATTAAATGGAGGTGACCAAAACTATAAACCTCATGTTTGACAAAGCACTAATAATCACTTCGCAGATAACTAGTCGCCTTTATTTACGATATGAATAAGAGGCAATATTTCATAATTCATTCCCAGGAAATTCATCATTTCCCGGTTCATTCATTATTCATTCCCAGGAAAAAAACTGTTCACTAGTTTAAAAATGAATTCTTAATAACTCCGAATCAATATCACACTCAGAGAAGGTAATGAGCCATCATATTTCGATAAATATTTAGACAGAAAACTGGCGATATCGACACGCTCTTGGGCAGACAAAATGTTTTTGATAAAATCGAACTAACCATTAAACGCTGGAATTCCATCACATAAAATACAGTCTATAAAAAATTACCCAACCATAAATGTACCCGCATTTTACGATTTTAAATATTTAACATGGAAAATATTACCTTCTAAAGACTCAAAATTATTTAAACGCATACTTTTGAATAAAATTTCAGATTCATGAAAGAGCCCGCTTAAAGGAACTCCTACTAACAACGTGGCAACTGAATTATATATACCTTGGTTAGGTGTAGGCAATTCAATTCTAGCATTGAATAGCACCAGCAAATCACTTGGAAATTTTATGAACATTATCGACATAAAAGGTTGACAGACATTTGGCCTCCTTTATCTTTTAAACACATGCAGTCGTTGAATGCTTAGGAATAAGATTGTTGGCTTCATAGTCTTAAGTATTTCAGCTTACCTAATTCAGCTGTAGCGATGTTAACCAAATCATGTGCAGAAAAATGTACTCACCTGGAATGATAAAAAAATGAATTAGTTCTTACACAACCATGTTCATTAAATCCGACGATTCTTTCAATGTCCCATCAATCATAAAAAATAGCTCTTCAATTTCCATCAACTGTAAAATTTATTTGACTTTTGCATACAGAAACCATATTATTAGACCTCATTATTGAAGCATATCATATGATGTTCATTTATAGGCAATACCAAGGGCTAATGCTTGAATGAAATGTGACGTAAGATTTTAGGCAAAACGAGAACCAACAGTAATGATAAATAGTCGTATTCCCGCTGCATTAGTTAGAAAAAATAATTATTTATATAGTAACTCGATCAGTCAAACAAATATATCAAACTTTTTAATTCCATCCAACTATTGCTACTTTATCGATATTATATGGCTGATAAGAGGCCTTAGAACGGACAGATTCCATACGTTATAACATTTTTTTGCTGAAAATAAAAGTAGAAACGCTATTTTAAAAAAAGATTTAAACTTGAACGAACTTCGCACAAGTTGCCGAGATGAACGGAAATAGTGCTCACTTATTGGGAAGTTTCATCAAGTAAGGGGCTTAAGCTATTTAATTCAAAATGCTGCAAGGTATATTCCTAAGAAATCTATTTATAGCATCCTAATCTTCCATTGAAATACTTATTCTAGAATTCAAACAGCTCTGCACATTCTACTAGGGACACCAATGATGCAATCCGTCTCACCGTTAGCGCGTTAGTAATAAAGATGTAGAAATATATAGTCTCAACAATAGTATACCAAGAATGGCATTATATAAAAGGTGCTTCGGGAAATTCAGTTAAGGGCATCTATTTGGTAAGAATTTATGTCCTATTAAAGAGTTCTTTTCGTTTAGAGCGTGATTGTTTCCCGCGAGATCAATGCCAATGAATATTTTGGATTGTAGCAAATGGAATGGGGTTTACCGGACAGATAAAAAAACAGGGCGATAGACATTTCAAGGAAATGGGCAAGCTGGAACGATTTCTGCGCGGTGTGCATTTGAACCTTGTGACATAACTCCGACCATGTAGCTGATTCACTTGATAAAACAACGAAAGGTCAAAGATCTCGATCTCTATAAAACACTCGGATGGATAAGTTAGGCGCTCAATTTGTTGTTTATTTTACCACTAATCGGGATTCTCAAATCGATCAAAGATACTATTGGTGGGAAAAATCTCGATTGAGTAGCCTGAGAGTGATGCGAATACATCAAAATATCGAAAAATTTCTAACCATTCAGGGATGGCAGTACCACCATTTGGTTCATATAATGCCATCCGCAATTTTTAAGCTGTTAAAAAAGAGATGAAGCGTTAGTCCTTGACAGAATGTGAGTGCAAACGTAATGCTTTCTTAAATTTCAAATAGAGGTTTGTGTAGTTTTTGTGTGATAGCAAAAATAAAATGGGGATAATGCGAGAAGAAAATTTCACAGGGTATTCAGAAATCTTTGGCTTGGATGGGAGATGATAGCAGTCAAACCATATTTCATGATATAATTTATAGATTTTGAGAGCCGTTTTTTCGATATACTTAAAGATACATTTATTTAGTAACATGCGGCAAAATTATACGTTAAAGAAAAAATAAAAATAAACGTATTCAAGTACGTTGCGTTAGGACCAAAAATAACTTCATAATTTTCTATATTCGTTCGGATTGGTGCATCAAAATTGCTATTGATGGCAAATTTTCGAACTAAAATTGCTTATCTAAGTATATTTAATATTGCGGGGCCGTTGCTTTAACAATATGATGATTTGCTGCTATGAATATGTGATTTATGTATAAAATTTGATGCGTATACGAACATATACTCCAAATCGAAAAGTGTAAACCGATAAATTGCAAGAATTCTTGCGCGAATGCATAAACGCGAGGTAGCAAAAAAGATTCTGCTCTAATTTAATTGTTACTGCCCGCCAGATTCAGAAAAATATGCAGTCTAAGGTTGACAAAGTTCATGTCACGTGTAAAACGGGCTAAACATTTAGCAACCTGCCGGTTGGTATATACGATTTTGCGGAGTTGCATTCACGGCCGAATAACATGTAAATAATAATCGAAATCATTCAAAATAAATATTTGAAAACTTTAATAATTATTGAAACTATTTAATTTAGAAAGCAATTTTAGCACGGAGTTATCAATTCAACAATGTACATGTCGATCCTTCTTACGCCAATAGCCGATCTCAAGGGATTAAACGCACAGCGTAGGAGCCCTGGGATCTACCTGGTGCTATAATCCATTAATAAATCTATTAATATACATGCTTATTGCCTTTACAAAATAGAAACATGAAACCAACAATCGCATACGAGACTTTAGATTAATTTTAATATTAGTTCACATCAATCCTGCTCCAGATCCGGATTGAAGGGCGACAAGCAGGGTCTGCAACAAATGAAAAGCAAGTGCGCTACCATGTTGTGAATCGAAACTAGAGCTAGTGGAAAGCTCGCATTTGAACAAAACTGTTACCTCCACGCAGCCATGAGAGAGTATTCCAAGAATCCTTGGTCGATTAATTATCATAAAGCATTCCAATCCTCCCAGAGCAGAGGAAATTCACAAAATCGACGCGCCAGACCAGAGAAGCCATAGTAACACGAGGAATTTCACGATGGAGGGCAAGGTATGAGAAACGGATGAAAAAGCAAAAGAGAGATGCTGCTTAGCTCTGGTTAGGCCACACCTTAAATACGCCGCGATCATTTGGGACCCTGGTCATAATGAATTAACCAAAATAAATTAATAAAATACATAGAAATGCTGTGCACTTCATTAAAAAATGCTACGAGTGAACATATAGTGTCTCTCAACTGTTAGAGGGATTAAGGTTGGAGCTCCTGGAGACTCGGAGGCTACAAGCTAGACGTAGCTTGCTTGAGATATTCAGAACTGGTGTGTTTCAGAACGAAACAGAGAATATCATCACGACGCCTCACTACATCCCTCGGTCTGACAGATGCAATAAAATAAAGGAGACTCATTGCCGAACATATAGGTACAAAAATTCCTTCTTTCCTCGCACAATAAGCGACCACAATAAAAACTGAGCTCCTTGTAATAGACTCCCATAATACACGTCACCATTTCACCCCCAAAACCTTACATCTTTACAACACTGGTGACCTACCACCCCCTGCCACACGCCCATGTGGCAGTTCGCAGGGTAGTGTGTAGATATAGATGTATGTAATACCGCTTCCATATCACAGTATAGAGAATGGGTTAGAATTATTCCATATCGAAGGATATTGAATAAATAGGGGTGAATTAATGAGAAAGGATATAGGCCCCTTAGACCACCCGAACGGGGAGATAATTGCCAGAAACAGAAATTCGTCTTTAGTTATCTTAATTAGGCTAGTTAGCGTGGTTAAAACTAAAGGGTTTTCAACGATGATTTGAGGCGAACTACTAGGTTTCTTAGTAACGAAGACCTAGAACGCGGTGTGGTCTAAGACCAAAAAACCGGAAAGTATCTTTTAAATTATTAATACCTTCCAAAATTCCACAAACTGAGCTCCAATAAATACACTCATAAAATATACGTCACCATTTCACCTCCTAAACCCTTACTTCTTTACCCGGCTGGTGACCAAACACCCCCGTCACACGCCAATGCGGCGGCTCGCAGAGTAGAATGTAGATGTAGAAGAAGAATGGCTGGCACACGAAGAAAAGGATGTAGCGGGAGAATAGGGAAGAAGTTTAAGAGTGGAAAGACAGACATTTCGTCTGCATGTCATTCCTTTCAACCCTACCTCCTTCCCCTCCAAGTACGAGACATCCTAACTCCCGGCCCACTCCATCTTCGAACCAGTTTTCCTTCCACTTGCCCGTGCCCTGTATCTCACGCCCAACTACCCCTCCCCTCAATCCTTTCCAAAAACTTCCTCCCACCCCATCCACTGCCATTTTCCGACTCTCTCCCTCACTCTCTCTCTCCTCCGCTCCTCTTCTTCCCGTAACTCCCGTTAATTAAGCCCCTTTTAATCCAACTGAGTAATGACGGCAATCTAGCTCAAAGCCTTAAGCGACATTCTTGAAGTTTTGAGCGGTCATATCATCCCTCCTCCACAGCTCAGAGGTGTCTCCCTCTCTCACACTGCCTTTCCCCTCAGACACTGTATCACGCGCCCGCCTATTCCCTTCTCCCGTCTGCACGTAGTCTTCCTCCACAGTCCACCAACCATGATACGGTATTTTCGTGCACTTTTTGAACTTATTATTATCCCTCAATTCTCCAGCTTTTTGCCTCTTGAACTTGATCATCAGACATTTCTGAACTCCCAAATGTACGAAATATATCATCAATCCGGTATTATATCATGATTAAACGTAGTTTTATGTTTTGTGCATCTATACACTAATGCATCTACTCTGCGAGGCGTAGAGGCATAAAATTAGTGGTATTAAGCAAATATAAATGACATTAATGATCTCCATGACTGAGAAATGGTGTATCTTTTAACATATAGTTTGATGAAAAACATGTTGCTCTCTTACTGATGTTTACTAATGGTCGACAATACTCGCATAAATTCGAGCGTAAACTCAATCATGTGGAAATTTTTGATAAGCACTTTAGCTCTGATGGTTACCTTATTGGAAAAATATCTACGCACACCAAGGGTACATAATATCTAATTTTCGTTCTTTGTATGTGATTACTGAAACATTTTCTTTTTGAAGCGAGAATTTTAGAATGCAAATGCTTATGTGTTCTTTAGTTGATTAGTTAGATTTCTCTTGATCCATTGGGATAGAAAGCATAAGAGTCGCACGAAGAATATTATTTATGCTGTTGACCCGATGGAATTTTTGATTTGGTCCAGAACTCTGATTAGGTTTCTTAGGTATTGGAGACTATCACAGTCCTTTTCCTTTTCTTTTCAACTATCCTTTTCAACATGCACGGAAATGAATTCACTGAGGGAAGGCGCCGAGGCATGTTATGATCTAAGCCATAAAAAGGAAGGGAATAAGAAATAGGAAGATGGGTTTACAGAGGTGAGTTGTATACTAAACAATGTATTATGTTGAAGTCATGCGCTTTTTAATATTAACTCTAATGGTTCGTGAAAAGAAGGAATTTTAGTACATACCAGATCATCATGGTGTCTAATTTTCTCGCTTTATCCAGCTATAGAGTTATAGCACCAAAACGATATCATCCATTTCGTCCTAAAACTCGTCTGAACTTTGGGTTTCAAGAAATATAAGCCAAGCGTGCTGCCTGCCAATCCTCAAATGGGTCCAAACCTAAACTTTAAATCAGTGTAATCCAAGCAACATTTTCTGTTTTAAACAACTTTAAAAATTTTCTCCCAAGTTTATTTGTTTCCACGATGTTTTTGACATTAATAAGCAATCGTTTCTTGAGCACAACTGAACCAATTGAATTAAAGCGAACGTCACCCAGTACGAAATGCGATATTTTCTGAGAAAGAAACAGTCACCTGGACTGGAATGACAGTAAAAGCAGATGATATCTTAAGTAAATATTTTGAACTATAAAGTTATTTCACAAAATTGATAAAAACAAGTAATTGAGCCGAATAAGGATCGTAAATACTTAATAGTATAAAAACAAAACTATGTATAATTGTCATGGATTTAATAAAATTATCAAAGTAAGGCAAGTAAATGTTTTAATTTTAGCTGTTTATTTCTATATTTCTATGGTATACTTCAAATATATTGTTCTCATATAGTTTTCAAAGTCATTGTCTGTTCCGAATAAACCACTCTGAACAATTAACTGGTTACTTGATTCGAAATAATTTCAATTAATTTTAGAAAGACGCATTCTATATATATTGGATATTCATTGTCAAGAGATTACAATTGACTGTAACTATTGTTTCAAAACTATGAACAGTAACTTATAAATTACGTAGAAAATTTGTAATGTTACCTTAATCAACATGAAGAGGTCCATGTAGTTTCCATCAAAACCGCATAGTTTCCATTCTCACAACTTCCATTTACCTCATCATCACCACTCTCTTACCTCTAGAATTAAATTAACACCAGTAATTTTGATGCCAGTACCATTAAGCTGAACGTCACCTTTATCTTACCTTTAATAGAAAAGAAACTAAGATTTCATAGATATGGGATAATTAATGTATTTTTAAACCTAGATTCAACTGACGAGGTCCATAACTGACGACTAATTCTCATCCAAAGATGTTCATATAAGCCTTAAAAAAATATCCACTGGCGCATTCTGCTTGAAAGGCAAGAGGTCAATATCTAGGGAGCGCACCTCTCGCCACCCATCTAAGCTCCAATTTCTTTCCAGCATTAGGATACTTGAAACACTCCGCCACGTCCTCTGAGGAAGCACGATTTTCATAAGGGACCAGGAGGTTTCGGTACTATATCACCCAAATTTTAGGCCCTGAGACACTTTATGCCCCAAGGTTCCAAGGTTTTTTTTCTTCCTTGCTTTTCTGCAATGGCCTTCTCTCGCTCACAACCATGGTGAAACGACAGTTAGCCGTTTTATCTCCACCCTACCTCCAGCGTGTAATTAGTGCAAGTCTGACCCAAGTCAACTGTTACCCTTTAGATCTCAGCCAGAAGAAAACTTGTCAAATGTTAGCATGTTGAAAAGGACTGTGACAAAGTTTCCAATTTTTAAGACACCAAATCACTGTTATTGACGAAATCAAAAAATTCCATCGGGTCAATAATGTAAGATCTATTCACCATGCGACTCTTAGGCTTTCTATCCTAATGGTTGAAGAGAGATGTAACCAATCAAATTCTAAAACACATGACAATTCATATTTAAACAATCTTGCTTCAAAAAGAAAATGTTTGAAAAATCACATAAAAAGAACGAAGAAGATGGAAAAATAGATGTTATACACTCCTGGTGTGCATAGATATTTTTCCAACAAGGTATACTAAATTGTCGTCAAAGTATCAACTGTTTAAGAATGGCTTGTAGAAGAGAGAAACGTAAAAAGCTGCAGCAAACCATTATTCTTATTAATAATCAAATATGATGGTGATATGCCAGGGAAAATTAAGACATTTGACTCAGGGCTAGAATACGTATCAAAGATCTCCACATCTCATTACTGAGTTAGTGCTCGGTTTTAGGCGAATATTGAAAACAATAAATATCCGTATGAGAGCAACATGTTGTTTTTCATCAAACAATCTGTTGAAATATTCACCATTTCCCTATCATGGAGATAAAAATTCATTAATGTCATTATTATATTTGCAAAAAACCACTTAGTGTACTTTGCTTCGATTATTATACCATTATTCAAGAATCATTTTTTCAAACGAGACAAGTATTTTCCTTCTTTATTCAGACAAGTTAGAGGCAACATAAACACCAGTACTACGATAAGATGAGAGGACTCTTTTTACAAGCGTCCCACTAAGAGGTTTAAAGACGCCAACCAGCCTCCTGGAAGACTAAAGTGAGACGACATTCACGGAAAAAATCAGAGCGAAATTTTTTACTAAATGGGCATTTATATTGTCTCGACCTTCGTGCGCTATGAATAGTAAGAAACATGGGCGACTTGCTCTTTTTTTAGCTTATGACACAAATTGGTGCGCCATAATGCAAGACTTTGTATGCAAAGCTCTTGTGTTGGTAGTATTCCTGGGCAGGAGCGAAATAAGAAGGGTTGGGAGGGAAGAACCGGGAGCTTTCGGATTACTTGACATGCGGAGTGGAACATGCCTTCCACGCCCTCCCCATCGTTTTAAACTTCTTCTCCCTAAAGTGGGGCGAAGAGATTCACTAGGATTTGCAGAGAGTCCTTTTTGTGTCGCGAGCAGGGAAATAGATTAAGTGAGGCGACGATTTGAGTACCTATCGGGGATGCAGGGGAAAAAAGCAAGAAAACATCCGTTGCTTCGAGGCAAGGAATCTCTCGAAATAATTTTTAAAAGTATTGCAGACTATTAACATAATTTTGGGAATAATTATAATTATGCGGGAGATCGTTCGTTGCTAAGCCTCTAAGCAAACAACCGCTCTCTTTGCAGTTGCTGGCGAGATCATTATATTGCTATTGACATCGATGCAATAAATTAATTTAGTTTCATGCATGTATTCTTAAAAGGATAACATGACTAGATAAACTTCTTATTCTTATTAACTGCACGTTACACAATTATTGTAAATGAAATGAACTTTGTTATTTATATGTTATATATAAATTTTATTTAATACGACCCGGGTTTCGACCAGCCACGTCATCATCAGGATGATATAGGCTGCATTTGGGGGTTTATACCGCGTTGTTTCTGTTGTAACAGAAACTGTCACCAAAAACAACAACGCGAAGAAAACCCCAAAATGTAGCCTATAAAATCGGAGCACCGCGAAACCCTTCGCACCAACATCATACGGATGACACGCCACGACATCAACACCTGAATACGACGTGCCACGTCGAAACCCTTAAATTAAACTTTTCTTTAAAAACTTTTAAAAACTGAAAAGAAGAAACGACTAAAAAAATTGGCGAGGAATAACAAAGTTACTTTCGTTTACAATGTTCAGTTAATTCCACGAAGTTACGCCTGAAACAAATGATTTAGGCAAATATTGTGGACCATTAATAAATATCAGTTAGAGAGCAAAATACTGTTTTTCATCAAGCTATCTGCTAAAAGATACAACATTTCCCTATCATGGAGATAAGAAAAAGTTTATTTATGTCATTAATATTTGCTTAAAATCACTGAGTTACACAATACACAAAAAAAATCCAACATCAGTCATTTAAACGAATATCGTCTACATAAAAATTAAGGAACACTTTTTATTATGACAATTTTTTTTCATTTATGACTTAGAGTAAGATCCAATTTCGCAGACTCAGATTATGATATTCATTCGTCAGGAAATTGTCTTTAACGAATTATTACATCATTAATGATGAAGGTGGCTTATTTTGAAAAGTTGTCTGAACCTGTTTCAAATTAATGTGAAGAACTATTAGCGGGTAAAAATAAGCTTAATGTCACTAGCTTACCATTCCCTTTTGTCGAAATGATATGATCATAAGAGTTTTTTCTTAAAAATCTTCATGTTAAAATTAATCGAAGGAAAAACGGAGTACCTAAGGTCTTATCTTCCAATTTTTAATGCAGTTAAGTGAATTATTATCGAGGAAATAGAAGATGCCAAGTCAGTGGAGCGCATACAGCTGAGAAGGAAATATTTCTGATCGCACGAAATTGATGCGAGTGATTTTTCGCTATGCCATTAATTTGATCTAAGCTACTGAATAACAGGGCAAGGAACCTGAAGTATTGTAGAAGAACATGGACGTCTTTGCAATTGTGTATCTTAAATATGGTATGACGAGTAAGAAGTTCATCATCAGAGGTCGACGAAATTTCAATGACTATTTCATTGTCCCAGTGCTCAGGACTCAGACCTCCTTTGGCTTTGATAAATGATATTATATTGGCTCGTTGTCTGGCACAACATAATTTATACGTTCGTTTAAAGTGTAATGTAATTTGTTTGTGAGAAATGCTCCTTCAGGAAATCTGAAAGAATCAGGCTTGAGGCAACGGACAGATTAATCTTAAACCAATCAACGAACACAAGGTTAATAAATTGAAAAATAACAATAAAAAAGTTTTATGAAAAGTTAAATAAAATGTATTAGTTTTTCAAAAATACGAAAAAGATGATAAAAACTGATAGAACAGATAATAAGGCATTATCACTTCCAAACTAAGCGTCAAAGATAACGCGGCAGGGAATAAATTGAGAGGAAAACAAAATTCTGAATTCTTAAAAGGCCTGGAGCAAGAAATAGACCTGCAGTTGTATGCTGCTTGACGGAAGCATCGATAAAAAGAGAGACGTGGCAATTAGGATAAGGTCCATTAGAAGCTGATGATGACGGTTTCCGGTAGTGCAAATCATGACGGAGCTCCCATTCAAGCAAGGAATTTGAAGGAACATTAAGAAAGGTTAAATTTTCAGAGATAGTTCTGTAAAGACGACTCTTCTGCAAGTATTTTTAACATACTGTCCTAAAGAATACTTCATTTCGTTAAGGAATACTCATACCCACCCATTTGTTCTAAATACTCCCAAGATCCGCTTTCTAAATGCTCTTCTGTTCTTAAGACTTCTCCTATATCCTAATGTCTTGTTGACCATGCCTCCTTTTAGGACTTTCTTTCACCATATTCACTCATGCTTTTCATGGCCTTCGACGTCTCAAACCATTAATTCATTTATCATACGTATAACTGATGTTATCTACCTCCCTCATTTAACCTCTCAATATGGCAGTTATTTCATATGAATATATACACTGATGGCGCATGCAATCCACAGTCTTTCATCATCTACTAATTTACCCACTCAACTCAGATGCTACTGCAAACACTCCAACGGTACACCATTCCAGGAACACTACTCTTTTGGTCATCTTGGAATACCCTGATTTCCCTACCACAAGGTGAAGTCGAAAGAGGATCATGGTTAAAATTACTGCGATTTTTTATTATTATAAGTGAGCTCAATGAACATTTTTTTCAAATTCCTCAAAAGCTCGAGATTTTGGGGAGAAGTAACCGTAGAAAATACTCAGTAAATGCGACTTTTTATAATTATTATAATAAGTGAGTTCAATGAGCAATACTTTTCGAATTCCTCGCAAAATTTCCTCGGGATTTGGGGAGAAATAACCGTGGAAAATACTCAAGTGAGTTGACGGGGAGAAATTCCCGTCCGGAAACACAGCCAGCTCCTTCTGCCTCACCCAAGCTCAGTTTCCTACCATCCCCACCGTTCCACCTTCCAAACCCCGAACCCTCCCTTTCCACTGTTCAACCCACTCCCACCCCCCGTAAAGCCTTCGGCTCACCCTATTTAACACCCTCGTCTTGTTTCACTCTCCATTACCGGCCATTCTTTTTCCTTCCCACAGCACCCCGCTCACCGAAGCGGCTATACCTCCCTCCCCCAAGCACACACACTCACACCTTTGCGCATGAAATACGCCCCGCGAGCCTCAACGAAACTCCCACGACACTTCCCTTCGCAGACCGTTTTCCTGTTTTTTTTTCCTTCCACTTGCTCCTCGTACGCGGCCGTCATCCCTGCACTGGCGTTTTCCCTTCTCTCCAGTTTTTTCCCTTTCTTCTTACTTACATCTCTCCCTCTCTCTCTCTGCCTTAAACTCTCCTTTCTCTCCCTCCTCGGCCCGAGCTCTGGATACTACGGCAAAACCTTTAGAGAGCAGCACCGCCACCCATCAAAAACTTTTTTTTCCAACCTCCTCCTGCACTCCCTCCCCCCTTTCAAACGTTCGTTTCCTTCCCCGCTTGGTCCTCACGCTTCCCACGCTGTCTCTCATTCTCCTGAGCTGTTTCTCTTCCACGTGCTATTCGCACCGCTCCCCCCTCTCGTCTTCCCGTCTTTCTCGCACGCATTCCTCTTCGTTCACGCTCTTCCATCTCCCATCACTCTCTCTCTCTCCCTCTCTCGTTTCTCCGTGTCCCAACCCCCACAAACCATGCCGCCACCTTTCTCAGATTTCAGCTGCCGTTTTCTCAAAAGCGCTTCTCCGTGTATTTTTCCGAAAATGCGATGACCTTCACGTTCATCTCCCCACCAAACCCTACACGGAATTGCCACTTTTTATGAGTTGGGAATCTCTTTCAAGTAACGAAAAGATTTGTCTGCCGTTTTTAGTAATGCTTAACGTGACTGGTGACGATGATTTTAAAACTTTCCCGCAAAATAGATACTTGACATCAATATCATAGAAAATATTGAAAATGTGGCAATACGTCGAGACCGGTAAAGTTCAACGTTTCTCAGGGAGCCTCTTTCAAGCCTTTTTCATTTTGTCTCGACCTAGTGCTGAGTAACGAAAAAACTGTCCACCATTTCCCAAGCAGCAGTGTTTAATAGGACTGGGGACGATAATTTTCAAACTTCCCCGCGAAATCGACGCTCAAAATCAATGACGATTAAACAATTGAAAAGGTCGAAAAAAACATCGCGATCAGAAAAATTAAATGTTCCTCAGGGAAAAACTTCAAGGAGTACTAAATTAGTAAAGGTAGTTTGAGCAAAACTTTTGTCCCAGTCATTTAGATAGTTTTCACAACGATAAAATAAATATGGCAGGAACCATTTAGAACGCAAAAGTTAGTTTCAATGGGCCGAAAAATTTAGTCTAATTGGTGCATCTGAGTCTTAAACAAGGCTAGGCTTTCGATAGATGCATCAGAGATTGAGCAAACATGCAACCCACTAAACATTATCCACCTATCTAATTATTATGAGATTACCGAGTCTGAACTTCAGCATTATTTAAAATATACCCTGTAATGCTCAGCTGTGCCGCAGTTTATAGGAAACTGCTTCCATTGTTCACCTCTAAAAGTAGATAGGTAAATAGCAGACCATTCTCCATATACAAGTTTTATACGAGTAATATACGAGTTATATAAAATACATACGAGTTTTACTGAATGCAATGAGGCCTGATATCTTGCTAACACTACCTTTACTACTAATTCACAGGAAAATGTCTTATTGTTAAATAAAAAGGCAAAAGAATAGGTTTTCGGGACAAAGTGTGAGCCCAAAACTTCTAAGCATGGTATAAGTGGGGACAATATGGCACAGTATATTGTTTAATATCATTTAAATATCATAAAATACAGGTACAGCATAGGTAATGACAGTAGTACTATATAGCGTGAGAAGGCACATAACTTCGAATTTATAATGTTTAAATTTGATTAGTTAGAGTTATATCAGGCGTGATGAAGTGGAATTTCAACGTGATTAAGAAAAATGTTGTAAATAAAACATCCAACGGGGGTGTACTAAATCGAAACATAGACGGCAATAAATCTATTTTACCGGTTTAAAATTGCAATGTCTTGATTATATTAGTATTTTCAGAGTGGTTTAAAAACTTAGATTGGCAAGATCAAAAACACTGTTTTGGGTTCAAATAACCTATATCATCACCGAGTCTAGAGGTATTTCAGTTTTTACAAAATATCTCGGAAGTACCATCATGTGGGACGGAAGAAATACAACAGATATCAAGCGGAGAATAGTCCAACCTAAGTAGGCGTAAATGGGAAAAAGACAACTGCTGTGCTCAAAGATGAAAGGACTACAGACCAGGAAACAGAATGTGAAAAAAATCATGAGAAGCGTGGCACTCTATGGATCGGAAGTATGGACCATTGAAAAGCTGACCAGAAAATACTAGAATCTCATATCAAGAATACTTCAAAATCTGGTGCTGGAGGAGGATGGTGATGATAAAACGGACGGATAAAATAAGAAATGATGACAAATGAGACAGAAGAGTAGAAGCGGAAAGGACCATATGTTATACAATGAAGAAAAGAAGAACTAGATGGATTGGACACACCCTGTGACACAATGTTTTTCTGGAGAACATAATTGAAGGCATAAGAGAGGGAAAAGTCCACAGTTGATGACCCAGGATTAAGTTCATGGACCAAATAAAGAGAAAAGTACATGGGAAGAGATACCAGGAGGCAAGGGAACGAGATTTAAGTAGGGAAGGTTGGAGGGCTGTAGTCAACCAATAGGATTAAACGACCAATTAATGAATTTACAAAAATAAATATCATAACGGTAGCCAAATAATTAAGTAATGGGTAAACTAGCAAGTGGTTTTAAAGACTCGAAAGACAAAGAATTCGAATAAATAAAAAGATAAAGCGTCCCGAAGGCCGTCCTCCAGATTCTTTTACATTATTTCGGGAACCCTGGGATACTCCTATGCCTCCTTCCGGATTTCAGACGGTTCCGAAATGCGGGGATGGAAACTCTTAGGAGCGAGCATAGGCAGTAGGGCTAAGAGAAATAAAGGTGGAGCATAAGGGTGAGAACTGAGGTGGGGTTTCTCGAGGCGTTGAAGGGATAAGGGTTAGCGAGGGAAAGGTCTGGCCGTTTAATGGGGTCGAAGAAGAAGTAGCCCGAATCGTGGGGTGAAAGGGCATTAAGGTGGAAAAAAAGAAAAAATTTCCGATGCCTTGTTGAGAAGCAAGTGAGGCTATCACTGAGGATCAAAAGTTTCGTATTTCATTAGTGGGATTATTGAAGTCCGTCAAAACCCTAATTACTTATCAATCCAACTATGGCACAGTAGGCGTTAAAGTCTCATTCTTTTCTGCGTCATATCCCATAAGCTGGCTTCACCTCGCAAAATTTCCGACTAAATTTGATTGACCTCGCAATAGAAGGATATAATGACATTGTGAACAGGAAAAAAAGTAAGATGGAAAAGAGAAGAAGCATCAATTTTAAGACTCTATGAAGGAACAACTAATGAACATTTTTTTATTTATTTGCCAAAAGGTAACACAGCATGAATCCATTTGATAGTGAACAAATAAACAAAAATAACACAAACACAAAAAATTAACAAGAAGATGTTAACAAACATAACTCCAACATGGGAAGAGAGTATAAAGAAAAATATTTTGAGCGTACATATAATTCGAGCTTTGAGATTGAAAGGTAAATCAAGCGTGATTTAAAAAGTCAATTAAATTTCATACGCCAGGAAAAAATGAAATAACATTATAACAATTACATATAAAAAATAGGTTCTAAGTAACTAGGTCATATTACTTATGTGTATATCTCTAATATCATTGAGCTATCATCCTTGCATAAGTAAATGATTTAAGGACTCTAAAGAAGGTAATGTACGCAGAAAAAAATAAATCTTTGGCAAGAAACAAATGCTTCCAGGTACCGCTAATGGTCGGTCACGTGACCTTCTCATCACCATTTTTGTAGCAAAACATCGTTGAATAAATAAGTATAACACCATTTATATGACTGGGAAAATAATAGATCATGAGATCTTTCCGTAACACGAACAAATCTTTGTGACTTGATCCTTACCGCGGTACAGACAGAAGCACAGGGAAGATACTTAACGGTGGGCACACAATAGGCATAAATACGTCACAAAAACAATGATGGGAAAATAGTTAGCTATAAAAGAGAAGAAAAATCAAAGTTATAAATTCTACCTTCTGGATTTAAAGCTAAATCAAGCGTGGTTTCAAAAGTCAATAATATTCATATGTCCAGAAATAAATAATAAACATTCCATTTCCATAATTTCACATAAAAATACGTACTAACTCATTAGTCTGTATAATACATATCTCTAATGTAGTTGTGCTATCACATCACGCATGCATGAGTAAATAAAAAAAGTAATGCACGCAGAGGAAAATAAAATTTCGGTAAGAAGTAAAAGCATCCATGCACCGCTAATGGCCAGTCACAGGTCCTTCTCGTAGCATATTTTGTAGCGAAAAATTCATGATGTTAAATATATAAACAATATTATTTACATGGGAACACTAAGCGATCCTTACTTGATCCTTGATCCTTAGTGTGGTGCACACAGAAGTGCAGGGAATGGTTGGTTAACAATGGGCGTCACGGAACACGCATAAATACGCCACAAAAAAAATGGTGGTATAGGAATTAATCGAATAAATCTCATTGTTTTCTTGGAAAGACACCTGAAGTATTATTAGGATTATACCTGACACAAATCTTATCATATTCATGACCCCTTACTTTGCATCAAAAGTTCAATGGAGACTTAAGGGCGTGAAAAAAATCTGAAAGAATATGAGAAGCACAGTACTTATTGATTTCATAGAGCTCACATTCATACTACTCCATCAAATTACTCTTCAACGGTTGCCAGAGTAGAGGCACTTCGCTTTTCGATATTCGAACGAAACGCAGTATCTGACCAAGCAATAACCTGTACAGAGATATTGTCAGTTTAGCAGTGAAAAGATTGATAATGAACTTTTTACTGCCTCGGTTCAGCAAATTGAGACGAAAAATGTAGGGCATGGTTTATTCATAGCAGTCGTTATAGCCAGCAATAAAATCCTAGGCCCTATGAAATGTAAATGCAGCTACAGACAACCATTACACTCAACGACTATGTGCATTTATCAACTTAATTTCAGACGGAAAGAGGGGAAAATAGATGAACGAAGTAGAACAAAAGGATGAGGATACTAAAGCTCAGGATGAAAGCGTCAAAAGGGATGAGAGCAGACGAGGAATAGAATGCGTAAACAATGAATGAGATATAAACAAATGAAGCGAGTGGTGCGAGAGACTTCTCCGCCAAAGAGAAACGGAAAAGGATGGACTTCGCTTCAACCTCGTTACGAGAGAAGGAACAAACTTGACTTAAGCTCGAGTAGCAAGTCTTGAGTACACGCGATGAAAAATACACATTTGGAGAAGACATGAAATAAGTTGGAGGAGCACGTGCGGAGACCGGGAACGCGATGAAGCAAGAATTTTAGATTCTCAACAAAAACACTGAGGATCTTGGTTGCAGAGACGAAGTTGGTTAGTCAAGAGAAATTACACAAGAAAAGAGTGGAAGGAGTAACGTTACCAGGGTGCCATAGGAGGGGAAAAGGCCGTTTTCTTGCACGGTGTAAGAACTGTAATTTGGTTTCCTAAAATCAAGGAGCAGATTTTCCAAGCAAAATTTTACTATTTCCATTAGGGTTCTTATGCATTGTAGGGAATCACAATAGAAATGAGGAAAAAACAAAGAAATGACATGAAACGTAGTGGCAATGAAGCATTGCATCTACTTTACTTTTGGAAAGGAAAATAATGAGTTTTAATGAAATAATACTTTCCATTGAAATAGAAAACCATCATAAAACTCTTTAGGCAGTAATTTCCAGTAAACTATGTGATAGGATGCTGCGCACTAAATACTTATGCTATTATACTAGCACCCTCTATATTTTGCTAAAATATATAATAATTTACATGTTTCAGCGTATAACCATTCATCGAATAAATATTATTCCGCTAATATTAATTACAGCGATGTCCACTCCACCGTATATCACGTGAAAGATGATGTCATCAATTCATGTCAATTTTGTGGAAACAAAAAATATAGAGGTGAAAAGAAAGAACCAGACTTATTTTAATACAGAGCTGAGACAGAGAAACTTATTTTAATTTCAGAACAGTGAAAACTATTTCAATCAGGAAGGACATGAGTTTTTGCTGACAGTAAACTTACACCCTTAAGAGTCTACGAACGATGCGTTATACAAGATAAAATTTAAAAAAATTGCACGTAGGAAGGAAAGCAGAACGCTATACCAGAATTAAGGACGAAAGAGTGAGTACTGTCTATTAACATACCCATCAGCTGGTATAGTAATGAAGTAAAAAAATGAAAATCGCTGGAAACCACTCGCACAAAAAGGTGTTTACAAAATAAACCTGAACCTCTGAGCCGCCGCATGGGCGTGTGACAAGGGGTGTTAGGACACCAGCCGTGTAAAGATGTAAGGTTTTGGGAGACGAAGGAGGAGAGGAGATAAGGAAGGGAGAGGAAGGGAGAAGGGAGACGAAATGGAGACGTGTATTATGTAAGTGTATTTAGCGGAGCTCAGATTTGATAGAGGTCACATATTGTGCGTGGAAATAACGAGTTTTGTACCTATCTCTTCGGCAATGTATCTCTCTTATTTTATCACTTCCGTCAGACCTAGAGATGTAGTGAGGCGTCATGATAATATTCTCTGTATCGCTCATAAAAAGGTCTGAATTTCTTAACCATTTTGGTGAAAGGAGAGTGGAGTACACACCCGCCGATTTTCGGATTCATGATTGCTGATAATGATGAAAAACACACCTCTGGATCAGTTCTCCTTAATCAAGGTTGGTCACCCTGATATAAGGTTCAGGAGAACTTACGGGGGAAGCGGGGATATTGTTGGTCGAAGGAGATGTAATGGGGAGCGATGGGAGGTGTGGGTCAAGGGAAGGAAAGGCGTTCCTGTGGTTAGGGGAGGCTGTTAGGAGGAGGGAGCAATGCATCATGGACCGGCGTCGGCCATAGGTGCCCGTTTTTTGCCCGACGTTCCGGGAGAGCAGAAGAAGAAGAGGAGAGTGATTGATTGTGCGAGCTGATGGCCAAAGAACGTGTTTCCGACCAGGCGCCGGCTGCCAAGGATTACTTATTAAGTTTTCATTGCACTTACGACGGTAAAACCGCCTGCGTAGCAGAATTGGCCCACTGATTCGTTTAATATTGACCACGCCGCCACTTAAAGTTCAAGAGAAATATACGACGGGGGGAGCGCATTCACGTTCCAGGAAAAACGGCCTCGATCATATTCCCAGCAACAACACCAAAGGTGAGCTCCAGCCCTAACAATTCTAATGAATATCTAAGGTGAAAGGTTTGGAAAGAATAACTGAATGAACAGGTGATTATTTACAGCTTCGTCGTCAGCATCACCGTAAATCATAGATACAAACAGAACAAACATAAATTTTTAGTAGATGATTAGACTGGAAATGAAAAGGCTTTGAAGGATTTTTGATTTAAGCTACTAAATGTAACAAAAGGGAAAAAAGAGCCTTGGCCAAACTGACCTGACCTTTTCATCCAATCAGAGGTCATAATGATGAGACACGGGTTGGAAAAAGGACGTGTTGATATTCATAAAGTAATATTAGGATTTTAATAGGAATAAATGACTATGGTATTGAAAAAAGATATTACAGACTGCATTTGTACAGAACGAGGGGCTGTATTATTTTCCATTTTATTAATGTGAAAATGACAAGATTTAAGCAACTGAAAAAAAACATTTAGCACGGTTATGAAGCTCTTATAAAATCCACTTTTTTGTCGAGGGCTTTATCGGTCATAAGAATATTGTGCGATTCTCGTACCGATGATTTACAAATGCATCTAAAGCGTAATAATGCATGGTCCACCATGCCAGTTGTAAGATAAAGGACGTAGAAAGTCATCCGAGGCAAAGAGTATCAAATGCGTTATTCAACATAGAATACACCAGAAATAAGATAATATTGCCATCCCTACTGCATGCGATAGCGCATTACTACGCAAATTATTAGAAACGGTGGCGAAAAATCGAGATAAAATCTCCACATGCGCCTTTTCACAAAATTAAATTCCAAAAATAGGTTTACGTTCATAAATAACACAAAAGTTATAAAATTCCTTCATATTCTGTAATACAGGGCGATTCTAAAGTCTTTTCATGATTAGGGAAAATCAGAACTTTCTTATATTTCAACATAGATACATGAAACAAAGATGAAAATGTTACTAAATAAATCAAGTGTTCCGTGCTTTATATGGATATCCCATTAAACATTTGTACCAATAGCAAATAAAATTTGATTTATTTAGTAACATTTTTATCTTTGTTTCATGTAATATGTTAAAAAATAAAAAAAGTTCTGATTATCCGTAATCATAACAAGACTTTTGAATCACCCTGTCTCATCTTCTCATATCTCATATTCAGTGCCAAGAGATGTACTTATGTACTAGTGCTGCATTTCTTTCAAATACACGTCCTAAAGGACTCTTGAGCTCTACAGAATGGGTAGAATATTCATTTCCTCCTTGGATAATAGGATGATCTCCAGATTTTTCCACGCGACTGTACACGATTGTATTCCGCCATCCAACGTACCTAGTCAATTTAGTAGCTAGGAAGACTAATTTCATTCTGAAAACTGCTTAATTTCCGGAGAAAATGATGGAAATATGAATTATACCCAAAAAAACGGATAAATAAAATAGTGGTGATGCACTTTTACATGAAGATACATACGGATTTTCATTTCAAATATTCTTGAATGACCATTACATACAGGAATAGACCTCCTTGCTTGATACTTATTCCATTAAGGAGTAATGTCTCAGATTTACGTAGATATAGTGGTGAAGTAAAGCAAGTTATAGAAAATAAATCTAAAGCAGAGAATTGGAAGTATTAACTACTTCCATTAATTCAGCAAGTATAAGTTGTAAGCAAAGACTAAAGAAATGTTTACCTCAAAAAGTGTTACTACTTATGGAACGCATTGGAAAAAGTTACATATCCTAACCCTCATGAGCTTCTCTTCACCCTACATGAAAAAGTATAACACTTATGCGTAATGGAGTTCATACCATGATTGCTTCACGTAATTGTTTTTTTAACACTATCACGGAAAATAAAAATTATTATGATATTTAATCAGAGAAATTATGCGAATGTAAATATGAAAATATAATTTTTGATTAAGTTTCAGTCGGTATATGAATATTTTACCATTGACTGATAACGACATGGATGCAATTATTCCATTGTCATTCCAGAGAGGAAGAAATCATATTTTCTTCTCAGCCGAAATGAGATGCCGATGTGCATTTGTACTTTCAGATAATTTGCTTCGAACGACCATGAGGAGCAAGTATGGATAGTCGTGGTCTAAGGTCTAAAAATATTCCCAATGGCCACACCTACTTGCTCGACCACGATTTAGGTTGTCATTACTGTGAGAAAGAAAGGTAGATGAGGATAGGCACTGCAATGTGGATGGCATTGACAGTAGAGCGCCCTACGGACTACGGATAGAAATTGACTTATGATAATTCAATTATAATTTAGATTTTAGAAATTCCCGAAGCAGTAGACAATGCCTTAGGAAGGAACAGATGTGAATACAGGATATAAGAGTAGGCAGAAATTTCAGCTTCAAATATTTCAGATGAAGAATCAAATTTTCTTTTCCCTTAGTTCTCAAGCATAACGTATGCAAAATTTGAAGCAAATCCCACCAATCTAACCCTAGCCATCGGGGTGACAAAATTGCAATAGCGCTTCTCCACTGTCATCCGGAATATCTGGTAAATACTGATGTCTCGCTAATAAAGGTATGACCATCGATAATAAATTAAAACTTAGTATTATTAAAATAATATTTTGAGTGAACAATAAATATAATGTACATTATTAACTTTGAACAAAAGTAAGAATGTAAGAAAAACCTAACTAAAATAATACCACAATACGCTGAATATAGTATATATGAAAAATGTATAGAATATATTCAAAGAAGAAATAATAATTAGTTTTTAGATATTTAGATTACTGTACTAGAAAAGATAGCGTTCGTCCATTGATTCATACGATCGGAAAAGCTCTAGTGCTCACGAGCAATAAAATCAAAATGAAAACTCCACTCCAAAGTTAGAAACTCCAGACTAAATCTTCTTGCATTGCAAAAGATTGTAAATATACATAAATTAATCCTAATCAGTAGGGAATCACCCTCATGATTACTTTTACTTCAAGAAATGAGTTAAAAATGAATAATATATGAAAAGCGCCTTTATTATAGTAAGCATATTCAGTTATACATCTATACTACGATGGATATGCGTCACCACTCATTTAATTTATCCACGCAAAATCCGAGAAAAGAAGACAGCAAATTTTGTGAAATAAAAACACAAAAGAATTTATGTGCCGACTAATAAAAATAAGGCGGGTGTTAGAAAAAAAAGGGTTAAATAACTTAGTTCAAGCCCTCACAGCCCGGAAACAGTAATTTCCGTTGTAGCACCTTAAACGGCTGACGTATCTCCCGGCTATGGCTACATTAATGGCGTCCCCATCACTTGAGTAACGCCCGCATCTGTATTCAGGACCTTACCAATATTGAACGTATTGTCTTGGCTGCAGGACTCGTGTGAATTAAAATGTAACCCGCGCGATGTGTCATATCTTTTAAAGAGGAAAATAACTCGAAGGCTTACTTAAACCTTCAACTGGTATAAAGAAAAAAGTTCAACCAAACACGAGATAGGAGAATCCGCTGATTTCACCTTACAACAACGGATTGACTGACAGTGCAGGTATAAAAATGTGTATATATTCTCAAACAAAACTCATTTTTCGCTACTGTGCAGATTTTGGAAGCTCCTGATTCGGTGTAATTGACGAATATTGCTCCTTAATATCAAGAAGAGAAGTAGTACATTATTTTGAGACTAAAAGTATGTGCAATAACCACGAGTTACTCAGACAGCAATCAAAAGTAAGTAAAGAATGTATGCATATATTAATTTTAAAGATGGGACATGATTTCACGGTTTAAAGTGTTTCAATTTTCACCTTCACTCTCAAACTTGTGAATTTCTCGCAGAGCTCACTTAAGTGCTTCAGAAATAACCTCATACAGGTGCTCATTAGCGTTCAAATCGTCAATAATTGCTCAAGACCCACACAGAAAAAGAGAACATTTCGGTAAAAATTCGATAAATTTGTCGAAGAATACCACATAATCGTTCGGCCATCCTAGCCTCATCAATGGCGCTTCGCTTATCCGAAGAATTTACCTAGCCTCTAGTTAAAACGATGAGCACTCCCAGACCTGTTGTTATATTTTTCTGAAAAAAGTGCGAGTGAGATTGCCAGCAAAGCGTTTACTTGGTAAATGAGATGTGAATATTGTATAGTTCTCCCCACGAAAATGTACAGACGTGACATCTCTCGCCTGTCTCCGTTCCTCATCCGCCAACCTTCAAAGAGCTACTGAACACAACTCTAAGAGAAATTGTGATATATACAATAAATTAAACTTTTGCAAGAACCAATGCATCCCTTCTCATACCCCCAGCATTCGAAACGTTTGCGAGTTAAGTCGAAAAATAGAAGATATCGAACGTTGCTAAACAAGGAAATTAGGAATGCTTCATCTAAAGTCACAGACAAAAATCAATGCATCAAACTTCAACTTACAATTTGTGTAAATTTCTCGGGCTCGCCACCGGGTAGGAAAGTCATAGGCAAGTGTAAAATCATTCAACTTACAATTTGGCATCTTTTTTGCAGCACGATTTAAAAGTATGGACACCTATATAGGTGCTAAGACAACGGTCTGACACGGTCAAGACACAGGCTCCCAAAGGTCGCCAAAGTAATGAATAGCCGTGCTCGGCTCGTATATGGAGATGTGATCCTACCATTCTTCCGAGTGCTGTTGCCCCTGTCTATACGTGGCAGACAGTATCTCCGAAATGACCCTAGCCATCAAAACGCTCGTCAAGAGTATTTCTTTATGATAGCCTGTGCCTATGTTCTAGTAGGTTTTCTAAATTTGTTAGGTTATGTATGTGGTACTCTGATTAAATTCTGAGGATCAAAAATTTTTAAAAACCATTTCTCTCAAAATTAATTTTTCAAAGACACCTCATTTCCTGAGTTGCGATCGCCGATATTACAGAGTTATTACGCTGGAAAATGATACGTATTAATTTAATTTTATTGAACTAATGGCATTTCACGAAAGATAGAACTTTCAATGAATATTTTCTAGGTGAAATGGAAAAATGACAAAGAAATGAATTCCCTGCATGGTATTCCCTGTCATGAAAAATAAAATATCAATATTGGTGAAAATGTATCTAACGAATATTTCAGTCAGAAAAATGTAAAGCTGCGTAAACAGCACGATGAAGTATGAAATGCGTTCCCAGAGAGGGATTAGCGCATATTATTACCAGTTATTCCACCGGGTTAAATTAACATAAAAGAAAGCTAACATTAATGGTAAATACCGTTAAGGAACAGGTAGGCTTATATTCCGAGTCCAGCAATCGGGCGACTCCTGATTGTTTGAAATGTGAAATTTGCAAATACGACAGCGGAAAGGAGGAAAACTGATACGCGTTACCAATTTAATCTGGTGAAAAATCCAAGAAGAATGTATGCTAAACTGTATGACGTGGAAACGTTTTGGGCAAAGCCACAGCCTCTCAACGCCTAAGAAACATTTCGCGCATTGCGGATACTTTCAGAATATCGGTACGTAGAAGGTATTGCTTTTTTGCCACACAGAAGAATGTATCGCGATGACGCCTATGTATGTGAGAGTTTAAGGCATTGTAAACTTAGCCACCGTCGTGACGTTCACACGTGGAATCGTTACAGCGGAATGTCGTTTCGTAGGACGTGACGGTCCGGCCCTTACACGCATGGAAGGAAAGGAAGGCCGGAGTCATTACAAGGATAACGACATCTAAACTTGTTTGGTTAGGTTACAAAGGGGTCTGTTCCCTCACGCGGACATCAAACTACATCCCGAGTGAACTAGTTTACTGCGAAATAGCCTCGCGCGGTTTTCAAACACGACCCATAGGCGGCCAACATCCGACGTCCTCATCGCCCAAGGGTCCCCCACTTTATTTACAGCTGCATCCATCCGCTTTACAGAGCATTGCGAACGATCTTCCCCTTGGATTGTTTGGGCGTAGTGAGTATAATTTTCAAACGCCGGACACCAGGCTTTGTGACCAGGAGTTTATGCGCGGTAAGACACGACGATACCTAACACGTAAAGGGCGTCAAAGCATTTCACGGAGAAAGACTGGTAAGGACATGTTAAATTTATTGACAGTGGATCCTGATCTGAAATGTGTCAAATTTTACACGTCATTAATATCTGCGACAAGTTTTATCTTGATAAGAACATCTTCTGGGCAGGTTCTAAAGCTTCAACGTGTCTGTAGACAGAGCAATTCATTTGTAAGACCGAGGGGGAAAGTGGGCAAATGGAAAGTTTTTGAAGTTTTTTATTGTTGAGTTGAACTGATTTAAAATTTAAAAAATGTAATTTTAACAATGGTGTTTCATCAAAAAATATACGTCCCATTTCCCTTAAAAATTATATGCCATTCAATCATTAAAAATGTGATTTAGATAGGCATTGGTATTAAAAATGCAGTTCACAGAGTGCATTTGATAGATAGTTTATACAAACGAGATATATAAACGTAATACATATTACATTCTGAGGTAATTAAAAATTTTAAAATGTTGCATTTAGCAAATGGACTTAACATGAATGTAAAATATTAAAAAAAGCTATTTGACTTGGAAATCTGTTCACTAGTTGAGTCATTTTATACATTAAGGAGTATTAAACATCTGCATCTTTCGAGAATAAATAAATAAACGTAAATTTTACACTGCTACCACTTACGGAATATCCATCATTATTTGATGAGGGTATCATCAAAACCGTGGTCGTATGTGTTTAAATATCTATATGAAATTCCAGTAGGTACGTCCTTTATTCCTAGCATTATCGAAATCAGAGGGATATGAAAATGGCAGGAAACGTTTTGGTCATAGGTATTCTTTTTGTGTAATTCTCTCGGGCTCGCCACCGGGTAAGAAATTCATAGGCAGCCGACCTTTCGGGTTCCGACTCGTTACCCATTCTCAAGGCTACTGATGCGAGCTTGAAATGACCGTTTAATTAATGATGAGCCCGAGAGAACTACACAAATATTATTCGCCGGACAAGAGTAAAATCATACATAGGTATTCTTGTTGGGGTTAACTGGTAGGTCAGTCAATTCCACGGCGTCACGCATGAGACCATCAAAATGTGTAAGAAATATGAATATTATAAACAATCGAGAGAGAAGGAGATTATACTGATAGAAAAATCCGAAAAACATCTCATTTAAAATATTATCGATGACAACCACAAAATAACTTGCAAAGGAAGTAACAAAATGTCCAAATAGCCAGAATTAACCTTTGACCAGATTAAGCATTAAACACATTGCCTGCAGTCGAGTTGCCAATGAATTCGACTAATTAGAATGAATTATTCTCCAATCAAGGGAATATTTCCTGTTGACGCGGCCAGTTTATATATATATTTAATTGCATAGAGCCCATTCAGTACTATTTAAGAATTTTATATTTGAAAGGAAACATCGACAAATGAGAGCATTCTTTAAATGACACGGTAGATGCCGCCGCATTAATATGATAGCAAAAAAGATCAGGCAAATGACAACACAATAAATGGAAAACTTCAGGATGGGTCTAAACTCCACAAACTGTTACTCAAAGCCGTATAGATAGTTATTGTACACATCTACTATCATAGTATTGTAAACAATTTGGTAGTATTTAATAGTCTTACAAATTTTATGCTTATATTTTTAGGCTAGCAGCTTCACGATTCTTTTTATGTATATAGACTTTGAAAAAATTATAATCAATCTGAAAACATAATTAAATATTTGTGTCGATAAGTTGAAATATTCTTACAAAAGATGAAAACAAATTTTAGTACCACA
The DNA here is from genome assembly GCA_963169105.1 of Ceriagrion tenellum. Lineage (NCBI taxonomy): Eukaryota > Metazoa > Arthropoda > Insecta > Odonata > Coenagrionidae > Ceriagrion > Ceriagrion tenellum. Next base: position 57,237,531 of record OY720641.1, read on the forward strand.
AGCTGACATGGCCAGTGGCAAGAACTTTAAGTTTTAAAATCAATAGTTATGAGGTCCATGAAGTTATAGGGCTCATAAAAATATTCGGATTGCAGGAACACATCTACTAGCTACACTACTTATTTACCAATAGTTAATAGCTTCGAATATTTAAGCTAATCTTACTCTGTCAGATAAAATTAATATCTGTTTCGTTACATCACATTCAGGGGATGATGATGTGCCACGTTGAAACCCGTGTCGTCTTAAATAAAATTTATGTGGAATAGCAAAGTTATTTCATTTTTAATGTAAAGTAAATTCCATGAAGTCACGCCTGAGACAACTGAGTAAATTTTAATTGGTCATCAAAATATTCACACATTTAGTCTTGATAATTTTGCTACTTCAGATGTAGTTATTACGTTACTAATAAACTAAAATTTGGCCAAAATAAATATTGCTTCTGCCATTTCCTCATGGCTACACATTGTAAACGTAGTCACTCTTTCCATCCATTTGTGAGGTTCATTTTAAAAAAATGTCGGAATCATCAGAGCTATGAAAAGGGGAGTTTAAATGATTACTTACCGCCCCTTCTTACAAAAAATTGATCTCGTAGTTGAACCATTACTCCAGAGAAAACGGTTAAGTTCAAACCTGCCCTGCGTATGTACACTTCAAATCACGCGAACTCCACGCGATTGCGATGTTCTCTCTTTCTCTCTCTCTCTCTCTCTCTCATGGGTGCTACTCTTTGTGTAACACGAATGCTCAAAAAACCTTGTCTCCGCCAACAACTCTTGACTAGCTTAAAATTTCATGGAATCGTTCCAATCCCACTTTTAGAGAATAGAAAACATTTCTTATTTATTTGGAGTCTTTTTAGGGATATATTTCACTAAAATGATTTTTTACTCAACTGGTAGAGCAAGAAACAAAATGTTGCCAATGCAAGAGAAAGGAAAATAACACCGTAAAAATATTTCTGCTCAAAAACTTTGATTTATATGTAGACAAAATGGTCGACGTTAGAGTATATAATTCCATCAATACAATTTACAACAGAGAAGAGATCAATCATTCACTCTAACCAACTTTTTAAATGTATTAAACAGCCACAGAATTTCTCTCTCAAAGACTGACTCCGTTAAAGAACACTCCACGATATTCATAAAAATATATGTTTTTGAAGAATCATTGAAAATGTGGTAGTAAAGATTCGATACAACATCTGCTTGTCCAAGATAGCAGGGGTTTCTTTATTCCAAAATAGAATTCAGCTTATGTACCACCCATGTTTACCGAAGAAGACTTCACTTACACGTGTAGGAACTGAAGTACTTAATTAAAAATATTGCCTCTCCCTGACACGGAATGATTCACATGCTCCTCCAATGTAATAGAGATTTAATTTGGGAAAGTCTTACTGACAAGGGAAATTAACAGAAATGTGAGGTATTTTCACATACAAAATATTTATTTTTAATAAAAATTGTTAATTTTTAGTGTAATCGGTGGGAGTGTTTTTAATGCGGGCTTTTCAAATATTTCCTTAATTTTATAGTCAAACAATATATGTGATTTTTTCAGAATGAATAACATTAATTTGGTCTTTTGCATAAAAATTAATTACTTAGTTATAGTAGCTATAGTTGCGCCACTCTGCATCTGGAAATTTCTATCGTGTGGGTCATTTTTGGGATAAGTGTCACCGAACACTCAGGGCTCACTTCTACCTGAAGACGCCCCCTGATGAGACTGGAAGTGACTTCGACCTGAAGACATTCCCTTGATGTGGAGCATTCTTAAAAATGACTTACCAGATGGAGATTCCGAGAACTAGAATAAATCCATCTGCTAGACGTCAAGGAAGTTGCAAGATTATGTATCTATTGTTATTTCTACATTTTATGTATTTTTGAAAACATATTGTAACACAAATGCGTTATAAGTATATTTATTGCATGGGTTTAAAATAAAACAGAAAAGTATGCCAAACGCACGACCCATGCTCGATTTCCTTCAATCTTTACGTCATATTTACGAACTTTCTTTTGTAATCATTATGAATAGGTATAAAATAATTAAATGAAATACTCATTTTTACGCTTTCATACCGAAAGTAAACGGCTTGACTTTGACAATCAATCCATCGTGAAAAAAAAGTGATTAATAAACTCCACTTTTCATATTTTATTAACACAATCAAGGTTTCGTCAATTTGTGACTTTTTCAGGCCTGAAGAAGGAAAAAAGTGTCGAAACCTGGGTCGGGTGGAGAAAAATTGAAAAAGTGGAGTTAATGAACAGTGCTTAATTTATCCGTGGCATTATGTTGATTAGGAGATAATATATCAGCGCGTGAAAGAGGTTACATTTTCCCACCCGTTACAAACTCAAAACTACACTCGACCCTTACTTACCAAGCAGAGGTCACGGAGGATGGGCAAAAAAAAGAAAGCCAAAGAGCGCAGAGGGAAAGAGGAGATAGAAAGACGTTTGCGAGGGAGGCTTCTGGAGTCTGGAGGTGGACTACGTAGCGGGAAAATCGAACGCGTAAATATTTCAACTTCGGGAAAACGTGCAGCGGACTTCAGGCGAAAAGTTTGCACACCTTTCATTAAAAGCAGGCGAGGCTTTTTAATGATTGAATGCACACTTGTGAGGGAGGAACACAAGGAGAGAGAGAGCGGGTCTGGGATGCGGAACTGCCGCGTCGATCGAAGGAGTTTGGCCGCTGAGAAGAGTCGAGCGAAGACTGATGGGATTGGAAAAACAAGAGAATAGGAAATGAGAAAAGGAAGGGGAAATGATTAGCGGTGTAAGGCATAAGTACATACTTCAAGGAAATTGAGTATTGGAGGTAGTTCGAGCGGTATTTTTACGAATAGATTTGCGTTAAACGTTTTATTTTTTATGCACAGATTCGCTGTTTCATGCATGCTATCTATACATCTACATTCTATCCTCAAGCTACCACATGGGCGTTTGGCAAGGGGTGTTAGGACACCAGTCACATGATGATGTAAGGGATACAGTTTTTGGAGGTGAAATAGTGACGTTTATTACGGGAATGTATCTAGTGGAGTTCAATTTTTGTTGAAATCACTAATTGTGCGCTGAAAGAACGAGTTATTGTACCGATCTGTTTGTGAATATACCTCTCTTATTTTATCGCTTCTCTCAGACTTAGAGATGTAGTGAGTCGTCATGATATTATTCTCTGTGTCGCTCTGAAACACACCAGTTCTGACTTTCTCAAGCAAGCTATATATGAATGTGAAAGAATGTCACTATAGCGATTCGGTGAATTTCTGAATTCAATGCAATTTTAACCTGAATCATTATTGGACATAACATATTTTTCCCAATAACTTGACTACTCATGAACAGATTATCTTCTAAACACCAAATTGTACATTTGGTATAAATATATTGGCTGCTAATAATATCAAGATGTCCATCCCGAACCCAGTAATCAAAATCATCATTTTTCAATATAATCTTTGATAAACAATTTGGTTCGGGTTTCCACCGCGTCCGTAGTGTATTCATGACCCCGAACCATTAATGAGATTAACTCTTCAATGCCATGGAAACCGTTTTATTATTGATTCCTCCGTATTTTATGTTCTGCTTTTGTTGATGTTACAGAAGCTTTATCTGTCTGTAAGTTTACGTCGATTTCTCACATTCCCCTTCGTGAATTGGTGTTTTCCTTCAGTTGGTTTTTTCGTCAAGGATACCATCTCCTTATGTTTTTCCCACAAAAATACATCTTTTATCACACTTACTTCATGTATTATTCTGACGAGGGGTTAGATGAAAGAAAGGACTGCCTCATTCTTAATCTCGCCCGAATAACGACGCTTTATTATAATATCAAAAATGTCTTCCACCATTTTAGCCATTAGTTCTCCATTGACCCCTCTCTCTCATTCCACTCACTCCTCCCCCGTATATATTGCTCTGTATTTTGACTCTCATCCATGGTCTCTCCGTGGTCATAAGAACGAGGGACACTCCTTATACAGTCGCAAATTACCGCAGAATCCAGTCCGTCTTCGATAAAGTTTATCCGGGTATCCCGTATCCAGGAGGCAACCCCTCCCCATTGTTATAATTGTTACTCCACGACTTATCGACCGTTAAACCTTTCTAATAAATAACGACCGTTAAACCTCCCTTTCCAACACCTCTACCTCCGTTTACGACATCGCAACTAACTTTCCGTTACGCACGTCATCCTGCCCTTATCCACCCCCCCCCCCCCCAATCCCCGTTAAAGAAATGTACATAAGCTTGCTTAAATTGCCCATTATTACAATGATGATTTTGATTACTCTTATTGTTTATTTTACAGTGATATAGCTGATGTTCTTGATCAAAAACTTCAGCGTTTGCTATATTCATATGTAAGATTCGAATTTAGCCAACAAAGAGATGTACAGTCACTTCATAAAGTATCGCGACACACTATGCTAGCGGTTTGTATAGGTCGGCTTTCGAAGTTGGAAGCACGTTGGCTATCCTGAGCCATATGTGTTGACTATGAGCTTCTCCAGGTACAGTATGATATTTATTGAAAGTCAAGAGGGACACAGCCACCAGAGATAGTTCAGGATAGCCAACGTATTTCGAGCTTCGACATCCGACCTATACAAACCGCTAGAGTAGTGTGTCGCGATACTTCATGAAGTGACTGTACATATATCGCCACACCTTAAGGAAATCGAATAGCTGACCACAAAAATCGATGGAAATACTTCCTAGCCTCATTTCTCTACCCATTATTTCTTAGTAAAAAGCCCGAATATTTTTATCTTTTCTACAAAAAATGCTTAAAACCACCAATATAACTACGAGAATTGATGTACATTTCCTTTACTATTCATCTCATCGGACAAACTGCTTTCATAAATCATTCCAGGTTAAGGATCCAACTTCTGGAATCCACTCATAAATGAGGAAAAAAAACCCACGATAAAAACCTTTCAGTCAAATATCAGTAGCTTATAACTAAATGCCTCACAATTCATGTACCACCTTATCAAATGAATCTTTCTTTATTTATTTTTTCTATCTCCTGATATAATCATCAGACAGTAAAACATCTTGGAATTACTTTAACTTCTGATATATCGTGGGGATTATAAATACAAAACATGTGGGGCACAGCATTAAAAAAACTAGGTTTTGTAAAACGTATAATAGGAAGGTCCTATCTAGATGAAAAAGTCAAAGAGAGGTGCTAATTCGCTCTGATTAGGCGACACCTCGAATACGCCGCGAGATTTTTGGATCCTAGTCATAAAGATTTAACCAAAAAAATTAATAAAGTACAAAAGAAAGCAGCGCGTTTCGTTAAAAACTACTACTACCGTACATATAGTGCCTCATAACTTTTAGAGGGATTAAGGTGGGAGCCCCTGGAGACTCGGAGGCTACACGCTAGGCTTAGGTTACTTGAGAAATTCAAAACTGATATTTTTCAGAGTGACACAGAGAATATTATCATGACTCCCCACTACATCTCTAGGTCTAACAGATGCGACCAAATAAGAGAGATACACTGCCGAACATATAGGTATATAAACTCGTTCTTTCCGCGCACAATAAGTGACCACAATAAAAATTGAGCTCCACTAAATGCACTCCTATAATACATGTCACTATTTCATCTCCCAAAAACTCACATCTATACACGGTATTTGACCTAATATCCCCTGCCACACGCCCATGCGAATGCTCGCAGGGTGTTATGTAGCTGTAGCTGTAGATTTTTGCCATTGTTTTTACTGCCATTTCTGCCATTTTTTCATCATTGCCCTTATACTGATCGTTTGTACTCTATACCATTTTCTGTTATTTAATTGGATTTGTTTTCTGATATATTTACAATTGTTTCTTAGCTCTATTATATGTTTGTAGTATTAGCAATTTAATTACGTAATTACTCATGTAATGAAGGGACTCAACTTCTTCGTGTTCATTTGGTGATCCCTCATAACGAAAAAGTGTGTATAGTGCTGTTTTCTTGATTTAATTATAATGTAATTTGTTTCATGTTTTTAGAGGACACCACATCCTAAATCAATAAATTCATTTTAATTCATTTATTCATTCATAATCACAAACAGTCGAAACCTAGGTCGGTGTTGTGAAAAAATTGTGCGAAAATATAACAAAGTTATTTCCTTTAAATTATGTTATCCAGTCCATCATCGTTTATAATGCGCTTGATACTAGTCTTAATCTTTTTAAGTATCCGCTATGAAGTAAAACCTTCGTACTTTCCCACTTAATTGTGAATAATTGTACATAGTTTTCAATTACTTATTGATACTTATTCAAATTCTTCCACAATGTGACGCCTGACGCTGTCAAGCCTTTTGTTTCTACTTATTGCTACTACAAACACTTGACTGATATTCTGCACTCGTTGATTTAGCCTACACTGATGCTTACAATGGCGTCGACAAGTTTCATTCTTATCATTGCATAAAGTGGGACGGAGTAAACGTTGGTATACACCAAATTGAGTACCCTTCTGTTCCGAACAATCACTTCTTGATGTATTCCTCATTTTTACGATTATATGTGTTGAGTTTATACACCGCTTCACGACATGTACCTTGCCATACTCTCCTCGCAAAAGGCATCCATCCTAGTTGGAGTCTGTCGTAACAAATTTCACACATATCCTTCACGCACTACAGGTAACAAAATAAGATTCACCACAAAGGCCTATCAGTCTGACCGCGACATCTTCCAAAAACGTCACGATTGCAAATAAATACCCTTTTCAGGGTCCCTGAATAAGAGTTCTGAATCCTTTCGCGGGCTAGCTCAAAAATACTTGAGCATCGACACCACGCACGTTGCATCACCCGGGAAAGAAAGGAATTCTCATGCGTGTGTGTTGAATACTCGGGGAGAAGGCAAATATTTACGCAGTGTCACGAGCGGCAAAGGTGAGGAGTGCTTTGATGGGGTTATGAACCGTCTAAAAGAATGCATAAAGAGTTACAGGGCTGGAAATGGATGGGCTGAGAATGGAAAGACTTTGGCGGTACCATATCGCAAAACCAAAAAAAAATGTCCCAAGAATAAATAGCAATGATAACTTGTACAAAATGAACCTTAACACACTTCAACTGGAGATTAAAACTCAATATCACGCACATGCAGTGGTGAAAGTGTAATATAAACACTCCAGAGGCGCTGATGCTATGGTTTAGCTTTCATTTTAATGATTTAAGAAATTGATGGTCAGTGTCATATCAAATTTTCATATCCTTTAGTGCAGAAAAAATATCCTTCATCACATTGTAAGTTACACTCGGGAAATGCTTATTATCTTACTTTGACTAAATTTACTTATTCGTTCTTATTTTAACACAGAGTACCGTATGGGTCATTTTGGCCCCTGCACATAGGTGATAATCGATTACATCTGACTGAATCATCCCAGTTCTTGCATATTTATTGACACCTTCTTTTTCGCAGGAGAATATAATGAAAAATAAAAAACCTCTTTCCAGCAATAGTTACATATGTACATTAACTCTACCTCAACTCTGCCACAATTATGGAATCGTGAACAGCATGAAAGGTTTACACCCCATGATATGGATTCAATCTCCTCATTGGACCGGGGAAAATGAAGAAAATTGCACAATTTCTATAAGCCGCATATTTTATGTGTAATAAAACCCTTACGAAATCCTAAAACGGCACGCAGAGCTCCGCAAAGGTAGACTCACCTACGACACAATGTTTTAACTATAGCAGAGGTTTGCAAGAGTGGGTGAGGTGAGGTATTATAGATCTGTCTCGCTTTTATAGAACTTCTGGGGCGGAAATCTCTAGCAGCTCACACTTCACAGCACCGTACCCTCCGCTAAGAATGTAGGGAAGAATGACAGCCGGGACCAGTGTGGACTTAATATGATGGGACGGGAACTGAAGGGACGTCTTGATGGGAAAGGAAGGGGCGTTTGGCAGACGGGAGGGGTGTGGTGAGAGACCTCGCCAGGCAAACGGTCGGAGGCACGACTCCTTGAAAACCGATATCTTGATGCGTATTGCTGCTAAGTGAAAAATACATAGAGTTCCCCAACGCGGGCACCTTCTGAAACCACTCCAAAGAGCTCTCAAAGCACTCCATTGGCTCGACAGCTTAGCTTTTCTTAGTTTAGCAAGTTTTTTATAGGAGGAGCGTCTTAAAAATCAGTGAGAATGAGGAGTACTTGCGCTTTACGATAATGCACGGAAATAGTGAACCTACGCAAAGTATTCCTTTGTAACTTAGGAAGTCGCAGTCCAAGTACCATTTGAGAGACGTAGGTCGACAAAATTGAATTAAACAGCTAACTTAGAGCCTCGAGTATATAATATACAATGAGACGGGTGACAATTAGTACCTGCGTCAGGAAAAAAAGTTAGCCAAAGTGTACGTTAGCCTAAAATTCTAATTTGGGCGATTCCAAAGAATATATTCTAAGGCCGTGGCTCGACTATCTTCGATACTCACGAAGTTTGGCACCTAGGAAGAGTATAATACGGAAAGACCATGTTCTGAATATTAAGCTTCAATAATTATAATTAAGTCGAAGTTGTTAGGCCTCGAAAATCTCACAAAGCAAAATGACGCGACGCCGCTCAAATCTGCTTCTTTACTTTACTCATTTTAACTATAAACGTTTAGTAAATATTATTTTGTAAGTCACAAACACAAAATATATTGACAAATGGGGCATATTCCATCCAAAACAGGAAGGATTAAAGACTGCAATATATGGACATTTTGGAAATAACAATCACACGGGGTAACCACAGTCAAATTAATTTAGCTCGACTAAAAATCGCGATTAAGGTTCACTAGAATTTGAAACCGTCTAGATTGATAAAAGGAGAAACACCAGTTAACTACGATAATGTTGATTTACAAATTTGAAAAAACGAAATAAAGAAATAGAAAGAAAAAAATTATTACTTCGGCAAGTGGTCAAAATTTTTCGTAAATAAGAAAGTAGAGCATGCAGAACGAAGTATCATGGCAAAAATTCTGCACATAAAGAGCCGGAGACATATGTTTTCCATAAAGTTACGGGGCCTATTAGTCCTAAAAATCATTCAATAAGTGTTTCAGAAGTATTCAATGAGTTTATCGGTTTCATAACTTATGGCCTGGAGTTATGACTTCCATAAGTAGCCTAAATGACGGATGCGCAATGAACCACTTGGAGACTTAAATACTAGATAAAAGTGTTGCTTGTAAACAAATGACCAGTTTGTTTACTCTTATTGACTAATTATTATCTACATTAGCAACTACATATTCATTGGCTAAAATTTCGTAAATTTTATACGAAAACGGAAGATTAGATCGAGTATTCGTAGCTATTAACTATTGGTAAATAAGTTATGCAACTAGTAGATAAGTTCCTGCAACCTGGATATATTTAAGAGTTCCATAACTTCATGGGTCTCATAAGTATTGATTCCATTGGTAAGTTTCTTGCAACCAGCCATTAATAGCCTCTATTTATAGTCTGTATCTTATTCCTCCGAATCACCAAAGGTTATGAGGAAGAGTGATCTCCGCCGTATCAATCTCGCCTCAGGTAGCGTAAAAACATATGTAAACATATTAATCTATATACCACCCGTTCACTTCTCAGACTCCCAATCTCCTGCTGAACGCTAGACTCAAAAGAACGAGACGAGGAGGATTTAACGTAGAGGTCCACTCGAACCCGCGAGAAAACCAATTGTTTGCCTTCCATGCTTACTCCAGCACGCTCTTGTGCTTCTGCCAGTCTACTCCGATAAAAAAACAACTTCCACGTCGAAAAGAATACGCGCTTGAGACTTTTGTGAGCAAGTGCATGCGCCAGGGGTGCATGATCTGCATTGCATGATCCATAGATCCATTTATATTCTCACGAAACTGTGAGTTCTGAATGGGAATGTAACGAAATGACCCCGATCAATTGAACGTCATTATTTATAGTACGGCAAGTTACATGTGAGTTTATATGTATATCGGACAGTAGATGAGTCGGGTAAAATTGAGATCCGATGAAGTACATGAGTGCTAGTCACTTACTTGGTTCTACATGCGGTTCTGAAGACATAACCGACGTTATTGCGACTTCCAAGAAACGGGTGTTGTTGGATCAACATCTGATGAAGTACATTAACTTTACAATGCATTCACACTTACTTTATTTTGCAGTCAAGGTGGATATATAAATACCTTTGACTCGGAAGAGATTTATATATTTGAGTAAGCTCTACCAGAAAACCTCTAGTCGTGCGGTTTAATGAAATTTACTGCAATAAGATATGAAACATTAAAAATGATGAAAGCGAAGTTTAGCATCAAAATAAAGCAAGGGTTAACAAGGAGTAAGGATGGGTCAAAGTTGTTCTGCTTCCTGTGGAAACAAAACTCAACGGCTATATTTCTACACAAATTTAAGCAGTGGCTTCTATTCAAGGAGAATGACGAATTGGAAAAACTATTAAAAGTTGTAGCTGATTATTGAAAAGTAACTTAAGTTATTGATGAATTGGAAAAGCTATCAAAAAAAACTTGATGATTTTGAATCTGTACTTTCTTTTATCTCAGTACTGTTACACGTTACTAATGTTAGTACTTTTACATTTTTACTTGTTTAGAACACGCTATGATAAAAGAAAATAGCTATTTAAGCACTAGGTATAAAATTATTATGCATTAGCACCATCCGCTGATTTCTAATATTAGATGATGGTAACCCAACACAGGTTTATCCTCTGGGGTAACCAATTCACCAATAAAATGGACATAATTGCACAAACTGTGCTTGAGTATTTAGTTGAGTTAGAATAAAACTATTATTATAATTATAATCCTCAGTTGCTTATCCTTGATGGGCAGATATCCAAAAGATATATTTAAAATTCAAAGAGGCAAACTTTTGTCTTGATAATGTACATGTAGTATGCCCTATAAGTCATATAAAAAGTGAATAATATTCACTTATAAAACAAAAAGGTGTAAATCTGAAGAAAAACCTATAAACCTAGACGCACTCAAGCAACTTTAACTACTAGTAACTAGTACTCAAGCAACATTAACTACTAGTAGTATCTGCATGAATTTTCTAAATTAATGATAAGCACGACGAATTAAAAAAACCGTGAGATGAATACGAATCAGCATAGAATTATCTGAGACATGGAGAATATAAAATATAAAAACATTGACACAAGATCCGTTAATTACACCAATTAACTTATGTTAGTCAAAAGGCTTACATTTCTCATGGACTGGTAACTTTTGGGAGACAAACTGTCTCCATATATAGTGAGGATGCCACGAATTGCATCAAAGATTCGTCCAATTCCATTATCCTTATTACTAAAGTGGGTAGGGTATTGACAAAATGTAAGGAAGAGAAAACAGTTTGATGGGTCTTATTGAGGGCATTAGCGTTAAGAGTACAGCTAAGAGCAAACAACGGCACTCTGACCTACTTTTACAACGTTTCTAAGTGCTCTCCAACAATTTTGAGCAATCAATAAGATCAAATTATACACTGTCTATCCAAGCAAGGAATAGCTCCATTATTAGGTGACTTTACACAAACAGTGACGTGTATACAAGGCCCAAGATAGTATTCAAAATTTTAAACGCTGAACATCAATTTCAAGAAAGGAATACCACATTAAGAGCATAGACCGATGCAATGGGGTGTTTCAGAGCGACACAAAATATCATCAGGATGCCTCACTACATCTCTAGGTCTGACAGAAGCGATAAAATAAGAGTGATACATTGCCGAACAGAAAGGTACAAAATCTCGTACTTACCGCGTACAATAAGCGATCACCATAAAAACTGAGCTCCACAAAATACACTCTCATAATGCACGTCACCATTTCACCTCCCAAAACCTTACATCTTTCCACGGCTGGTGTCCTAGCACCAACTTCCACGCGCCCTTTGCTACGGCTCGCAGGGTAGTATGTAGATGTAGTAAGTATAAATTAATGTAATTACCAGCTCAAAAGAAGTTCGAGATATAGGCATAACAGCGTTGCATTTTCTTAGAGCCTTACAGGCGTCAGTGGGGGGTTAAACGTGGAAGACTGGCGGCTACATATCTCATGTAACAACAACACGAAGTAGAGCATGGGCTACTTTGAAACATAATATATTTGGGACTCATCAATCGCTAACATCAGTCTGGTAAGAATTGTATACAGATTTATAACGTTTGACGCAGATTACAGGGAAATATGCGCCATTTCTGACTAGTCTACTATTGAAAAACTGTTAATTAAACATTAAAAAACGTTAATTATACGTTTGACTGATAATGACGCATCGGGGCATATGTCTACCTTATGCTCAGACCCCCGATTCAGTTAGAAGGTACCCATTGGTAGTTGGCAGCAAAATCAACGACAGTAGAATGAACTATTCTGAAAATTAGCCCTCCAGTTTCACGTGATGAAGCATCTCAAAGATATTTTAATATTTCATGAAATATAAGAACTCGACTTAAGGTAAGAAAGGTAAGTAAGACTTAAAGTAAGGTAAGTTAGGTAGGCAAAATTACACAATACCGTGAGCGAGAAACTGTGACACACGCAATTCGAAGCAAGAGGAGTACCGTGTGATTAATGCCTTCGTTCACTTCACTCTTCCTGCGTTTCACTTCCCTACCCATGCATCTAATTTTCATTTAACACTGCTCTCGTTTTACACTTTCATTTTTTTTCATGCACTTCCGATCCCGTTAAATGCAATGCTCTTACTCCAGTTAACATTTTCATTATTCCATATTCCAACTCCCCTTTGCGAATCGTTTACCTCCATTCCATTCCATTTTACCATTCAGGAAATGACGGATCCAGAAATATCACTCCACTCCAGTATTTCAGTCCAGCGAAGTTATCGATGTGATACGTGGAACTCATTTGCAGAATCATCTCCATAATTCTTCGACCGGTCGAATCTATTCAGATAGAATATTGGCAGGGGAGGGCATTCAGGGACCTAATTATAATTGCAAAAAAGGGACGCACTTTAAACAATATCGCATCTTTTTCAACTTCTGAGAGCTTAATTAAGAACCATAGATATTGCAATCAAAAGACGTTTTTAATATTCATAATAGCTCTCTATCATCTCATAAGGATAGCATCTTTTGAGTTATTTCAATGCGTCAGATCCATTTATGAGAGAGCTGAACATCTAATGAGGTTACTTATGCTAAAAAACTTACAAAGTAAGGAGATAAGAATAGGAAAATAGGAATAAAATACAATTATAATCGAGCCTATGTAACAGTAATTACATCAAATGCATCGCACCAGACGTGGCAGGCAGATCAGCAAAGCACACTACGGTCGGCCAAAATATTGATCTGGGATTGAATGCCGCCTTCGTTGCGAATGATGTATTTTTCATAAGTGCTTGGTCTTAAATAAAAATCAATTATAACTGCTGCCATAGTCAGAGTGACTGGAGCCACCACTGAATTTTCACTACCCTTAAACAGAAACATAGCGGCCAACACATTTCCTTGCGACATATGGGTTTCCACCGACACTTTTATAGCACAAAATATTTGTAATAACCGGCTTTTGACGGAAGTTAAAGATGTAAACAGCTCTGCAAGTCCGCTACTAGAACTTCCGCTACCAGAGTTTCAGCAATTATCATACAGAATAATATCGTAGTCAATGAAAGTATCATCCCATTAGATAATGCGCATACTTCTGAAAAATATTATAGTCGGAACAAAATTCTCCGCTAGCTCTTGCTGAGGGCACTTCCAGAAGTCCTGTACTGCTTATTGGTTCCAATATTAGTACAAAGTTGAAGTTCAATACTTGTTTGGACACGAGAAAATGCGGCGGAAACTTGCTATGAGTCATTATCTTTCTAATTTCCAGAATTCTGATACGCAACCTCGCAGTCAGAAGCGCAAAAGGCAACATAATAAATATCTCACTAAATTTCCACATCAAGCGTCGCAGTGTATGACACCTCCACTGTATTCACCACTCATGCCAATATCTTTTGAAAACTGAAAGGTGTTCAAAGTTATCATCCTATCGGAGATAGCGAGCACCCATGTACGCATCAATATCTTTTTATTAGAGACGTATGTTTGCCTTCCAGAACCGGCATTCCTCTAATTTTCTCTCAAGCAAAGGCGTACTTTTTTATCAGAGGATCTCACGAAAAGGAAACAAAATACCCCGGGAGAAGAAAATAAAAATCACTTGCTTTTTTCAGGAAGGCCTTCTGGTACAATGCCCATCTTACTTCCTCTTCATTTCGAGAGACCCCATTCTTTCCTCCTTTTTCCACTCAGTTTTCCTCTACTTTTAATTTCGCTCGGCCGAACGTTTTCCTTCGACTTACTCCTTTTCCTATTACTCTGGAGCGCTTATTTCTCCTACCTTTTTTCCCTCTCACTATTCTCCTCCCCCGACCCTCATCCTGGTTCCTCCATCTTCCGTATTCCCGACCACGCCACGCTCCCAAACCAGAAGGACCTATATAAATATATACCTACCCACTTGTATGCGATGGATATTGCCGTCATCCCGAGGCAATAAAAATCGCAATTGGAACGAAGTGGCTGCTCAAAACCTTTTCCTTTCCCTCCCCTCTCCTTCCTGCTCGTTAGGAAACATTGCATGACCCCCTACTCGTCGTCTGCTCTTGAGTATCTTTTATATATATACATATATATATATATATACAGACTGGAGAGGAAAGGAAAAGGCGATTGGGAAGGAGGGAAGTACTAGGATTGAGTCTTTTACGGTAAGGATGACTGTGGAAAGGTAAAAAAAGTAGTGGAGGCTTTTGGCGGGAAAAGTAGGGGGGGGGGGGGTTCTGGCGGGAAAAGTGGGAAGCTTTTGGCGGGAAAAGTAAAGGGGTCTCTCTAGCGGGGAGAGGGGTAAGTGAGAAGGCGTGGAACTGGAGACGACCATGTGGAGGAAAAAGTAGAGGGGTTTTTTTCCTGCGAATAAGGGGAGGGAAAGGTGGGGAGACGGGTCGCACATAAGGCGGAGAACCCTGGAGGTGATGGGTCTGGAAAGAGTTCGGGAGCTTGGATTGTTAAAGGGGGGAAACGGGGTGGGACGAGTGGGAGGGAGGGGATATATTTTTTCTTCATGGGGGGGATCTTTTTAGATTGCCCTCTTATTTGAAGGAGTCGAATTGGGAGGGAGGCGGGAAGGTGAAAGGTAAAATGGAGCAAATAGGATCGTATTGAGCTGCATCGAATGGTGAGGAATAGATTGGGCGGAGGAGTTCTCGTAGTTAGAAGAAGGCGGGTCTCCTTACCGTTGTAGCAGGAGAGAAGAAAGGAAGGCGAGACAGAAGGCGTAGGGGGCAGAAACTAATGGCAGAGGACGAAGAGTTATCATAAGGATACGAGAAATGAATAACGGGGGAGGAATGACCTAAAATTCTTCCACTGATCCTTCCGAAACCTCAAACAGAAAATGCACCAAAGCGTAGGAATAAAAAGAAGCATCTGGATAATGGTATTCTATCAGTTCTTTTCAAGATGGCTCGAAACCCAAACGAAATGCTTTGCCAAATATTTCTTCAAACATGATCAGAAATAGTACAAAAGCGTAAGAATAAAAAAATAGAAAATTTTAAGATTTTTCTACCATTTTTATTTGAGACGGTTGACTGGTAAACAAGAAATAATACCGATTTTACGCTTATTTCCAAAGCCAAGAGAGCCATTTGTCCCTTGAACATAAATTCATGGTCGTACATCTATTTATCTTGTGTAAAATTGCACTATAATTGGTATCGAGTCATAACAAACTAACATGATACACGAAGGAAAAAATAGTAAAGCAGAGCGTATTTTTGAACTACTAATTCAAACTTTATTATAAAATATTTCATAAGGCTTACAAAAATAATTTTAATGGTGATGATTTTACCACTGTACTTGTTCGGGTGTACAACCAATGAAATAACCCGCCCAAGTTTCCCAAATCAAAAACAAGCGAAAAGCTAACTCAAAACTATATTTTATTAGTAACCTTTGCGGTGTTCCAACAATATAATTTCAAAAATTATAATATAAACAATGTATAACGTTTTACAATCTCGTGTATAGAGCCTGGAGGTGTTGAAGGACTTTGTTTCATGACTAATAAGAAATAATTATATTATTGCGTAGTTTTTTAAATTTTTTGTTCGAGTTTTACCATCGTAGTTTCATTTTCACTATTTAATTATGAAAAATGCAATTTTTTCTAGAGCAGTGTGCGTGGAAAAGGATATTTGTCTCATTATTTATCCTCTTAATATATAAGATAAGCTGCCCTGTTTTTCGGTCAATTCAACACCGAGGACGTTACTTCTCAGAACGACATTACTTTTTTAAATCAGTCCTGAACCGCTATTTCTCTACAAACTTATTTTATAAAATGAACAAAAAACGAATTTATTTCCCATTTCAAATTGATCTTCTACCTCTAAATGCAATAAAAAACCTCGAAAAGGTAATTTTTATATAATTTGATATTTCAAATGTCAAAGACGTCTGACAATTTAGATGATGCCGGAAACATTGTATGCTATAAAGATAAAACACCCCCACCGTATTATTATCTAATGGAAGAGGAAAAGCGAGTGAGGAAGCTGGAAAGGAACATAAGGAAGCAATGGGTTGGAAGAGATGGACGGGGAAGGAGGAAAAAAGAAGGCTACCAAACGTCACCTAAAAGGAGAAAACTGAGATCCCCCAACCCCCCCTTACATCCCTTTCCTAAATGGAAGGAAAACAAGGAGGAGGATAAGCAGCACAGGGAAAGTAGGTATATAAGAGAGGAGAAGCCACAGAGAAGAAAAAAGATGACATCGAGGTAAAGCTAACTGAGAACCAGAGGCAACACTCTAGCTCTTACAGAGAAGAGCTTTCGCCTTCAGATGCTGGATATCTGCTTTCGTAAAACCGTTTATACTTCATTACATATTTGTATACTCGAAGAGGATATATTTGGTGTTAAAACGTTGCATGGTTCTTTAGACCAAACATAGAATTTGGTATTCATCAATGGATAACGGAGTCAAACAACAGTTTACGAAAAGGGAGCGGGTAGAGCAAAGTACCGTACGCAACATATTCCCAAGTTCCTAACTGTAAAATGATTGGATTTCTCATCGAATACGATAATTATATCCACTTTATTCATTGAAATCGGAATTTTGCTTTAAACGCATTTAGAACGGAATTACACAAACCAAATAGAATTGCAAATATTACACATTGCACTGGTTGCAAGTCTCGCAGCCAAAATAATCAAAACAACAAAATATTGCTCTGACTGATTTTGAGCACAATTTACACTAGTCCTATAATCAGCCCACCCTGTGAATTTGGGATCCCTACCATTAGAATTATTTATAATAACAGCAAAAAGCTTGATGATTTTCTACAAAAGTTATACATAACTCTGGTGGCGCACATGCCACTGAAAAAAGTGGCATAAATTTGAAAACGGATATTAAAGTAAAAAGGGTATGAATTTTTACGAAAAATATTCCCCAGTATAATGCAATTAAGCGAAACATAATTTGTAATACGATATGCCATACGATACGATATTTAGGCAATGCGAAGTATTACTTTCTGGAAAATCAACAATAAATGATGAAGAATTCCCCAATACATGCCGAAAAGTGCACGCCATAATTGGCGAGATTAGGAAGAAAGATATGCCAAAAATTACGCTGCGTAACACGTTCTAAACTGGATTGAACGAGACCAAAAATGGACCAAGCCGCAAGGAATTGCTAATACAACTAAAGCTGTAATTTACGGTCACAGTCAGGAATTTTCTGGAGGAGGAACTGAAGGAAGATCACACGTGAGAAGGATAAGAGCGCGGGGAAGGGGATAGAGGATGATGGAGCAAAAAATAGGAAGGAAAGAAACACTGGTTAAGAGGACTTCATGACATGTGCGACCCGGAGGTGAAACGAGGATGAGCATGTAGAGGCTAGGGATGGAATTAGTAAGTGTAACTGGATGACGGGTGGAAGTGTCGTAAGGAAGGGCTAAAAGGGGTTGGAGGGAGAGAGAGGGATAGCGGGAAATAGGGGTGTAAGCATAGGGGGTGGGGGTCGGAAAAAGCAAGGGGTTATTCGACTGCGGGGACATGCGGCGGGACCCAGGGATTGGAGTCTCCTGATAGAGCCCAAGTCGCCTCTTAAACGCCTCGATGAATAACGTAGTAGGAGGGACACCTAGACGGGCAAAGATTCGAGTCACGCATTTGAAGGCTGGGAGAGGAAGGCCGCCCTCTTTTTTTTCTCTAGAGTAGGGGGTAGGCGGGGGTTGGCATGGCAACGGGCAAGGGCGGCTGCGAGAGGGGTAAAAGGCTATACTTTTCGAAACATGAAAAATTCCGACGGGTGGCGGAGAGAGAGAAAAACATCACCTGGATTTCTCACATGGGTACCTATATGTAGGCACATCTAATGTCTCTTACAATTCATGCTTTTATTTCTACCACTTACTGAGCCCTATTTTGTGCATTTTGCGAGAGATCCAAAAAAATATAACATGGTCGATTCTCGAGAGGTCATCATGAATATTATACGCAACTACAGGTAAATTGAACGGTTTTGCTGAGGTATTGGATGCTACATCAAAAATTGATATTTATCATGCAGTGATCACCTTATTCTGACTAGAAAGCTTAGCAATTCAAAATAAACTAAATTTAGCCATGATTACGTCATCTTCTTATGCAATAAAAAACACGCTCAAAAAGCAACGACCTGAATTTCTAATGTGTCTATGTTTAAATTTTGAATATTTCCCTCGTATTACAATTCCACTTTCTTTTTTGCCAAGTATATCCATCCAATTCTATTGGTAGGTTCTAAATGAAACCCATTGTACTGTTATCCGATGGCGCTGAATCTCAAAACTTCTGCGTCTTGCTATTCTGATCTTTCATTACTTCTCTGCCGCTATTCCCTTGTCATCTTCATGATGCTTCTTCTCTCTTTATATTCCAAAGCAAACATTGGGTCTTTTCCCTCGCAGGGAGACCTATAAGAGTAGAGACCCAGCAAGAGTGGAGACGAAACTGCGCTACGGGCACTTTTCTGCGACTAGTGTGGATGTAACTGAAAAGTACGCCCGACAAAAAATATACCGGAAAGCCCTGAAAATGCAGACTTCACCCTTTCCTTGAAATCTTTCCGGCTTCCGAGGGTGATTTCAGGCCTCTTTTTCTAATACTATCCTCATCTCCTTTGAGCTAAAGATAGGAAATATTTTTTTTAATACGAATTTGTGTTTGTTTGTACACTATCAGCAATTGTTTATGAAAGACGAGCTACTGATGATAGAGTGGTTAACTGGATTAATCATTCATGTATATTACTGTAGACCCAATTTGTTTTTCTCGTAATTTCTAAAAAAATAAATGAAAAAATCCAAGATTTACAGCGTGAAATATATGCTACATTCAGGATCGCGGAATGTAAGGCTCTCGTATTCATTGCGGTAAATTTTTAAGAAACTAATGACTACTAATGATATAAGACAATAATAATATAGAATGAGGATCATTTGTAGAATCTGCCAATAGTAATGGGAAATTCAAAGAACATGCAACAATAAAAAGGGCCAAAAAATGAAGTATGGAGTTAAAAACCTTATGATAACCAGTTATAAAACAAATTTAATCATGCGACTTCCATAAGTGTTAAAGGCTCTTTAATACACAAGTATGCGTGTGCTAACCTCTGGTAAACATCGCGAGCGATTACGTAGATCTGATTTATTTATGTATTTAAATCTCGGTCACGAGCCATAAATAATCCATTCCCTTCCATATAGTGATCCTTCGGTAAGAGCTGAGTCCTACGTTTCGAAGCAAGATAATAGAAATTAATGTTATGGCCGAGGAGAATTTTTTGGCCCTTCATCTACAACTATAGTAGAGAAAATTAAAAGCAACAACCACGGGATATTGAATTGTTACCTCTAGCTGTAATTCTGTAAGCCGCCCTTATTTCTTGGAAAGAGCATCATAAATGGCTTCAGTTTAGGCAAATAAAATATAAATCTCTCCCTGTCGTCAGCAGATTATTAAATTAAAATAAAGCACCCTGGCCGCAGAAGAAAGGTGATATGAGGCTAGCGCCACGTATTGAGGACCAATATGTCACTTCAGAGAAAATATGTCGCTTTGAATGAGAATAGATGCCTTGTTTTAAACAATATACCCAGAGAAGTTAATGCTACTAAGTAAAGGAGATGTTAATCCGTCTCTATAACTGGTTCAAATAAAAATATAATCGCTGGAAAACACGCTTTTCCTATGGATATATATTTTAAGTAATTATATCCTCAAAGGTCTTAAAAGGTATGACACAGATGTCCTCATTTACGCAAAAATAAAGAAGGCAACCCCTACACTACAATAAATAAGAAAAAAGAGGAAACAAGAGTAAAAAGCGAAGATCAAGCCGGCATACTGCTCTTTAATGATTGCCACGCAAGATAAAACAGAGAATAACAACATCGTTGGAGAGCTTACCCAGTTTTCAATTGAAGAGAACGAGAGTCGGAGGCTTTAAAGTAAAAAAAAAATTTTGCAAGGTGGATAGAAAACAAGATCGAAAGGCTGGGAGCGAAGAGTTGAAACGACGCCCGGCGCTCGGGAGCAGCAGCAGTATCAACAAATTAGCGTAACGGCGAAACAAAAAGATCAAATCGCGGGGCGAAAAGTTTGATTGCGAGTGGAAATTACGGTTGGACTACGGTGGCGGCAAAGCGCGCGAGGGTCAAGCTCTCGCCGTGTGATTAACATTCTGACCCAACACCCTTTCCCCACCTCGCCGCCCGCTCCCCCAAGTCACCGGACTCCCGCCCTTTGAATTCCTTCGACGAAGGTTCGTCTTCCACTCAATTTGTTTCGTCTTCCCTCGCCAGGGGTTGGTTTCGATTTTCCTCCCGCATGCCCCTCCCCCATCCCACCACATCCCCGGGCTCTGTCCGCGTGATTCCCCCCTTTCTCGCTCTATTCTCGTTTTTTTCCCGTGCCACACACAATTGGCCAGACTAGGTTTGTGTGTCGTGCGGCATGGTAAAAGAGTCAAGATAAAATTTAGATGCATAGAAAATGCGATGAAAATTAAATATGATAGCGTATTCGAACAATCATAATCCTTGACGAAAATGTTCTACAATATTTGGAGCATGTTATATAATCCGCCATAACTGAAACATGAGCACAATAGATATTCGCAAAACATAGATACTAATTTAAAAAATTTCCATTAAATTAGTCAAAAAAGTCCCAAATTTTACCCGGGGTTGTTGTAAAGCGAGAGCACTATTGAACAGACTAAAGTGGCCGACCAAATTTTTGATCTAAGGCAGAGAAGCGCATTGGAATACCAAACCCTGCCCCTCGAATTTCGTAGCTTTCCTTCACCTCAGCATCCAATTTACCGTAATTCAGCATCTTTATTACACTCCACTATTACATTAGACTGTTTAAATGATGTTTAAAAAGCCAAAATAATCGCTGTTCATTTTTCGTGGTTTTCTCCAGAGTTACATCTTAACTATTCAACGTACCAAACTACAATTTTTATAGCAGAAAATCAATCAAATAACAATAACCAATGAAATAAAACGTGACTCAGGATTGGAATTTCAAAGCTACCTTCATAACTAGATACTTCCAGAGAAAAATCACTTCACCACCAAAAATAACGTAACTGTCCAAATCAAAAGCTCAAAATTATTACCTGAAAATGTTCTTTTTCCACCGAGCATTATTGGCATAGTACCCGAATCGTGTCTAGCATTTCTTCTTATGTCTGAATGCTCTACCTGCTCAGTGCCTAGAGAGATTATGAGTCACTTGAGTCATTTCCTTAAACTGGCTCTCACTCAGATAATGATTGACGTCAAACGTTGGATAAAACTGAACGCCAGCTAAGTAGAAAAGATCCATCCACGTTATTGGAATTCGTTTGATAAACGGCTACCTATTCCATGCGATAGAGAAACAATATATCTTCTTTTCGAAATCCAATACACCGGAGGTCACGATTCTCGACAAAATACTGCCAATACACCTTTTATAGGAACCAGTTTCATGAACAAAGGTATCATTCATGGTGCTCAAGCAAAATTATACAGCTGGTATAACGAAGTTTTCTCAAGTATTATTGCGCAAATCATACTTCTACAAGACGCAAAACAGAAACCACCATTTATGGCGACACTGAGGTGCTGCTAAAATGTAAACATTATTATCACTTCACAACAAAAAAGCAACATTGATCTAGACAAATACCTCTAAATAATAGTTTGCATGTAAACAAGGTATTCAAGCCTGCCGCGAATACGGTGGAATATAATGAAATTGCCACGACAAAAAGTCAGCCTAGACCGGGAATCGAATCACGGACCGGGCTTTCCGAGCAAATGCGCAGTTACTACACCACCCTAGTTTTCTAACCCTCATGGCAATTTTGAGGGATGCGTATGAACAAAATGTGCATTGTAAACAGAGCCAAGCGCGGTTTTACGCTGATTCAGGACACAGTCCTCATGCTGTGGCTTCCATGAAGTCCATACTCCCTTATGTTGCCATCTTTGATGAACCACAAGGGTTTAATATCTAGTTAATTCGTATCCTTTAAATTATCATGGAAGTCTGGGTAGCATAGTGGTCTGCGCATTGGCCCGAAAACCAAAAGGTCCGTGGTTTGATTCCCGATACTAATCGATTGTTTTTCTCATGGCATTTTCATTGTACTTGAATGTATGTTTAACATAGTAAAAACTTCCTGAATTTTTCTTTTCACATCAAATGAGCATGGAAAGGAAAAGCCTGTAGGGCTCAAATCTGCATTAAAGCATACTGGGCTATGTCAAGATTACGGTATCTTCGAGAAACTGACTGGTAAACCACTGAGCTGGGTGTCCGCCCCACTCTACTATTTCCTACAGGTGGAGCTTGTCTTAGGTCTGTGTTAGTAAGGCTTGAGACGAAGCCAGTACCTGGCATCATATTTGCTAAATTTAGCGCTAAAATGAAGCATAAATTTAATGTACTAAAATTATACAAAAGCAGCACATTACTTTGTTGATGATGGTCGTATGGATATCTTGCATAATTATTATACTGCAAATAAACTTCAGAACTTGTAAATCATGAGGAAGAGTATTATTTACATCATCGGGTACATGGGGCCTCATGGCATATATAGTACTACGTTGAA
The DNA here is from genome assembly GCA_963169105.1 of Ceriagrion tenellum. Taxonomy (NCBI): domain Eukaryota; kingdom Metazoa; phylum Arthropoda; class Insecta; order Odonata; family Coenagrionidae; genus Ceriagrion; species Ceriagrion tenellum. Next base: position 57,260,829 of record OY720641.1, read on the forward strand.
CTAAATATGTGCATACATTTGATCGAGAAATATTGACGCTTTGGATTATTTTTTTTTAATAGTATGAGATGAAAATTTTCCTAAATTAAAAGTAGGGCACACACATTAAGCATAATGCATTTACATAAGGTATCACCTTTTATAAAGAAACTTATGAAAATCTTCGGTTTTTGAACACCGAGGGCATGCATGAATTTGCTAAATCTAAAGCAAAAATCATTTGACGCGTGTACTAACATCGCAGAAAATTTAAAAATGGATAAGTATACACTCCTATGGAATGATAAACTCAGTGTAATTTCCTGCAACAATTCGCGTCACCGAATTTCCCATGAACTAACTGGGAACTTTAGAAAATGAAGTATGAAAGATAGAAAAGCAAAATCCAAGTATGATAATTAATAATTACTCTCTGAATAATTTTATATATCAAGCGATATTTCCTAATGACCAATGATTAAGTGTAACCCTACTTGTATGCCAGAACTAGCACTTGAAATGACAGTGCTAGAAGTATGAATGATTGATATGCATGTAAAACCAGCTAATATTCCCCTAATCACCTCTCGGAACATACCAAAACGAAAGCCCTTTGACGAGCGAGGAAACATGAGTTTCAGCGAGTTTTGCTGACACAATCGCCGGGACGGAGAGATAGACAGAGCAAATAGAAACGATTTCCGAATCCCAAATTGCATCCCCCACTCCCCTCCGATCGCGAAATTTCATGCATCGCTCTTCGATTCGATTCGCAGAACGCTCGGGGAGAGAGGGAGTCTTTTGGTCAGAAGGAAAGGGTACATGCAGCAACACAGCCCAGAGGTTGAGAGGGGAAAAAAATGAAAAAAAAAACGGTTTAGCGAGGAAAACACCATCGGAGGTTCAAAAAAAAGCCTCTTGATTGAAGCGAAGGGAAAGCGGTGGGTTAAAGTAGAGTGAGCCTCGCAGGGGTGATATACACACCAATCAAGCATTTGGCGGTGTATATGTGTGTGTTGTAAGGGGGGGGGTGGATTTTGAGTCATCTCTTTACGTCCTACCCCCTGTAATTCAAACTCAGTCACTCAACTCACACAGTTAGCCGGCACATATTTTTTTTAGCTCCCTTCTCCACAGATCACCCGATTGGAGTCCCCCCGATTCTCTTTTAGTTTTGAGTTACCTCCCCGGCTGCAGCAGCTACTCTCCCCTACTCCCCCCCGCCCCCCCGAGTCGTAAAACACAATTAGGCAAAACGATTGGGACCAACTACTTCCACTGCTACAAGCGCTACTCGAATCAAGCGGCATGATGAAGCGAAAACAACGTACCATGCCCGCACTGATGATTCGGACAATCCGTTAAAATCTTCCCTCGGCCGCGTGCACCGCATACTCCGGTCTCTCCTCTCTCCCTTCTCCCTTCAATTGCCCCCCGTCGCTCGATTTCCTTTTATCACAGGCTGTCAGGTCAGCAGAAATGATTGCGCCGAGTTCACCCGGTTGGATTTTTAAAACCTTTTTCAACCCCATGCCGCCGGGATTCAAACCATATCTTACATTTAGCAAAGTATTTATATCACTCATGTTGCCAGGGATAGAACAATTAACACTACAATTCCAAATAGAATCAGATTTATTATTATTTGCGTTGGATGGTGCAGAAACGTGGACCCTCAGAAAGGAGGACAAGAATTGGCTGCAGGCATTTGAGATGTGCGTGTGGAGAAGGATGGAGTAGGTGAGGTGGACGGAGAGGAAGACTTACTAAACTAAAGAAGTACGTGCTTGAGATGGTGGGCGAGAAAAGGAAACTTCTTCGTGAAATTCGAGAGTATAGGTGGCTGGAGGATGTAATAAGTGGCGAAGGGTTGCTCAAGAGTGTGATAGAGGGAAGGATGTTGGGAAAGTGGGGAAGGGGAAGAAAGAGAATTGGTTTCATGGACGTGACAAAGAAGGGTATATCGTATGCAGAGGCGAAACAGGAAACACTGGAGAAGGATGGGCCCCTGAATGTTAAGAGAACCGGGAGGAGTTTCTCTGACACTTAGCAAAATCTACCTTAAGCGGTAGAATACTTAAAGAAGATTATATTTATTGATACCATCAATTTCGTCGCAGAAAAGAATCATCAGGTGCACTTACATAATTTTACATTCTAGAGTGGAAACATACTTAACTTAGAATGAAAATACATGCTTAACATACGTATTTAAAGTAGAAACATACGAAATTTTTCATTAAAGAGTGGAACATTATGTAAATGCAACTGATGATGCTGTCCTGCGGCGAAATAGGTCGCGTCAATAAATCTAATACCATGTGGAATTGCCGTGCTAATTCTTCTATTCCTGATATCAAGGAATTCGAAAAAGTAAGGTCCGGAACTATAATCTACTCTCTTGTTCCATAAGCAACGTTAGTTCACGACAGATTGGGAACTTGACGACGCATGACGAAAGAATAACACTTTCAGGACGATTTCCAATCAAAAATCAGTCACAGCGTTGACATCAGTTTTCAATATTTCCACATATTTTTCCAGGAAAACATCTAAACTGGTCATAGTGACGGACGCAGCGTCCACGAGATAAAGTCCTCTCCTAAAAATCCAAAGTATACGGATTCGAGTGTCACACAGGAGGATCTTTGACCGATTAAGGTATTGGTTACTGTTTTCGTCACCTGCCCATGGACCACTGCCATCCATTGCCACTCCCAGCGATGATGCAGCGCTGGACGAGAGCAGTGGCTCGAGAAGCGTATAATTTTTTAATGTATGTCTCATTCCATATCTTGATGACTGGCTGCTAGTGCTAACGACTGACTACCGTGAAAGTTTGCAATTGGTGCAAAGAGTAGTTTATGTAATCGAAAAATATCGTGGTTTTCCTCAAACTGGTCCAAGTGTATCCTTAAGCCCAAACAATCCCTGATTTATTTAGGCGTGCACATCAACACCATCCAAACCAAGCTCAAGTTCACGACATCCGCTACTTCAAGGCTCCACCTCGCCATATTGATTCTACCCCGACTTCGGGCATTGGACATTCCGAAGTTAGCGAGATATATCGCCTTGACTACCTACATATTGGGGCTTCCGAATTTCCTGATCAACCACTCATACCAGCGCAAGATAATCTGGCTTCAGAAATTTTGAGATGAAGGGGTTTTCACTCGGAGTCGCCAAGTTCTTTGTTTTCTGTCAATTATGTATGGTATGCGTATGCGACCCCATGGCAGTGGGCCACGATGTTCGGACCTGGACTTAGAAATAATCAAGGCCTTCCCATACCAGTTACCCATCTACTTCGCAGAGGCCGAGGCAGCACTCTGTGGGGTCCTTTACGAATACGCTTATGTACTAGAATTTCCGCGCATTGCTATGTTTATTGACAAGCAAGCAGTCCTCAACTGCTTGCGCCGAGGTACTGGCTTTATGTTTCAGTATAATGATTCTTGTACTCTGTTTTTACATATAATAAAGGATCAGACGCGCACAGCGTCCTGGAGATTCGTGCCTACCGCGGCCAATCTCGCCGACAGTCCATCTCGGACCGTACTCCGGCAATTATATGCTTAGGTCGGCCATATTGGCCCGGCCAGAGTATATATGCGCGGGTGTGCGGGACAGACGCAGTCAAGTTGGAAATTGGCTTCGCTAGGCACGAGTGCCCAGGCACTAGCACTAGCAGTACGAGCACTAATCGTCTGTCGCTGCTATTAATACTACGGATGTTAAAGGCCATTGGTGTAGGACTGAAAAATAGATAAATTGATAAGGGATCTGTGCGAGTTTTAAACAATTATAGCAACATCACAAGTTTCTTCCTTCTGCATCCGGAAACATGATTACAAATCTGTTCACTATAACACAAAGAACCACAACATTCTCCCATACAGTTATAAGTATGGCACAAGAGATTCTATATCAGGCCACTGGAGGAAAATAGGGAAAAATCTAGCGGGTCTGGAAACTCGAGGACAACGGGGTCTAAATATTTAACAGGGCATAGCTCTTCATTCATTCATTGGTTGTTCAATTCTAGGATTGTTTGACTTCAGCCCTCAACCCTATCCTGTCTAATGCTAGTTCCCTTACCTCCTGGTATCTCTTCCTATGTACTTTTCTCTTTATTTGATCTATGAACTTATTCCTGAGCCTTCCTCTGGGTAATTTTCCCTCTATTTTTCCTTCAACTATACTCTTCACAAACCCATAGTGCCTCAGGGTGTATCCAATCCATCTTGTTCTTCTTTTATGTATGGTGTTCCATATGGTCCTTTCCTCTTCTACTCTTCTGTAAACCTCATCAAATCTTATTTTATGCGTCCATTTCATCTTCAGCATACTTCTCCAGATCCTGGTTTCGAAGGTGTCTAGTCTATACTGGTCGGCTATTCCAACGGTCCAAGCTTTTGATACAAAGAGTGCTACGCTTCAAACAAAAGTTTTCCCATCGTTCCCTGGTTTGTAGTCCTATCGTCGTGGTATTTCCTCATTGTTAGTGGTTTATAGCTATTCTGCTTTGCTTATAATTAAGGAATAATATCAGATATTCCACATCCCGGCAGTAATCGGCAAGCAATTACTAAATGATCAAGACATCTAATATTACACAATGAGAATATTATTTATGCGCATACCTATCACTTCTATCCCATTTTTAACGTGAACACCAATTCAATGTCTTCACAAAGGAATGTTATTCACTGATAATTACTGACCACATTTTATGTTCATGTGAGCGGGATGCAGCAAAAATACCTATCCTTCTCCGTCGAGAAACTGCAACGATTCCAGGTCTGAATCATTGATGATTCGTCTGCCGCTGTTCAATTATGATTAAAACTTAGATTGGCTTGTGTGATGTTTAAGTGCCAGAACAGCACCCTGCTGGGCGTTCTCTCAAGGAGCATCAATATTTCCTCTCGGTTTTCTTATTTTAAACATTCCGTTGGCATACCCAAATAACAGCCAAAATTATGTTCTTTGATTAAAAAAAAACAAGTTTTAAAATGTAACCTGACTGCAGATCATAATTCAAAGGCTAGATGGGTCTCGTCCGTTGAGTATTTTCGTGGTATTACTTAAATTTTAGCGTGAAGGCCACTTTACACCGTTGATATTACTGTACAAACGAATGTATGAACTCTTGGAAGAGGAAAATTGCCCTGTGCAAAGCGTAAAATTGTATGGTTGTCTGAATGACTGAACGGGAAATAGATCGTGCACCAATTCAATTCATTTTCTTGTACTTTCTATGATACATTCTTTATTGCAGTAAAATGTACCGTATAAAGCCTTAAGGCATTTATAACAGACTGGTATAAACACATAAAAATAAGCACCAAATGCGAAACATAGCATAAATCTTTGGAAGTTCTTAGACGTTAATTGAAAATGTGGACACGCCCCAAAAAACACAATCGATAATTTATTCCACATTTAACATACACGATCCGAACAGAGTCGGTGTTTTGACGAACAACAATAGATTTGCGCCGCGTAAAGGTTCTCGATGTGGACGCATCCACCACAGGAATGCTTGCCTGAATAGGTACCCTGTCAAACGGACTTAAGCACAGACACACACCGCTCAGCGTATGTGCTCGATTGTAATTGTAAATATGCGCCAAAAATACCCACGACAATCGTATTCAGTACAGATTTTAGCAGATGTAGATACGTCTCAAGGATTAAAGAATCATTTCTTGGTTTCACTGCATTCATTGAGGATTTTGAGGTACCTTAATTATATTGAATCCTTGATTATTATACCATTGTTTATTTAACTTTAACTCAAAATACTCTTTAACTCAAAATTTCTGTTAATATCACCCAGAGTGAAAAGGGAACTAGCCCTGGGATGAATGACGTGATGAGCTGTTTATCTTAAACGTTTTCGCGGAGGTATATGATCATCATCTATACCAATACAAATAATAGTAATGTCAACAACATCTAAACTTTTGCCAGCAGATTTTATTATATTTATTTTATTTGCATTTGCGCACAGTAAAAGGACTTGGCGAAATAATATATCAATATTTAAGGCTAGATTACGCTCATCTCAATTAGCATCAGCGAAATTCCGTATGCCTCTCATCGCAAGAAAATTAGAGATGAACCTTCAGGTGATTTCATAAATACATGCTCAATCGATACTAATATATAAAAATATGTAGAGGTGTCTGAATTTTCGTCATTCTTCTCCTATAAAACTACAGAACCAATTGACTTGAATTTATGATTCTAGCGTAGATACTAACTCCATTCATAGGCTATATGAAAAAGCTCCATGGGCCAAACGGGCCCCCTACTTCATTTTACTCCCGTAATAAAAGGATTGGAATCAGTACAGAAAATTCTTCTTTTTTATTACTTTAAATGAAGGTAAAAGGTATAAAATTTCACCAATGAATGGAAAATAATATTGAAGTACTTAATCCAGGCGATTAATGTTATATTACGCTTCGCTGTTGCTTAAAATATAAGTTATTAATTTCAAGGTTATCACATTTTCTTCAAATTCTACAAAGGCATATCTTCATTGCAACCTAGGCAATGTTTAGGAACGGAAAAATTTCCAACACGGATTTTCTAGCTCACATAAAATTAAATGATCAATACTTGAAGATTTCAAATGAGGTATTTTGCACCCCTGCATCTCACATGGTCTAAATGGCATTTGAATAGGATCTGCATTAAGCAGATCACATTTGTTTTTATGAATCGGGATCTTAAGTATGCGTAGAGAATCACTTACTACGATGAATATTCTGCAAAGCAAGAGGACTATGTGCTACACCTGTTAAACGTTAATACCGTACAGGAGCTAAAGTATAGGTTAGTGTGGATCTAATGGGCTTTAAGCCCCGAAAAGAATCCATTATATGGAGCCTATGTGGGGATGAATGACGCAATGAGCCGTATATCTTGAGCTTTTTCGCGTAGGTACATGATGGTCGTCTATACCAATACAATAAGGAATAGTGGTATACATCAGTCTGTCTAATTCAAACTCGAATATGACTAAGTCAGCCGTTGAAAAATACGTCTTACGTAAGTAAACTTTTGATGCTTGCTCGTTTTAATTTCAAAAAATTAACTGCAAAATCGCACTAATTAAAATACTACTTTTTTCATTCATTGTTTTCAAACCTAAATATTTAGTGCAAGTGCTTTAAGTGATAAAACGGGCAATTAAATAAACTTAAAACAATACACAAAGATTAATGAGAGATAATTAAAAAATTTTTCTGTTGAGAGGAAACAGCTTTATTACTTCTTACTCTTATGCCTCGCGTAGAGAAAAAACAAGTATGTCTAATAGTTGTTTTAAATACATCAATACTCACAATTTCTATTAATATCATCTACATGCGATAAGTGCATTTATAGAAAAAATAGTTTCAGCCAGAATGATCAAATCGTGTTATATGTTCTAATGCTTTACGAATGATTTATTGTTTTACATAGTGAAATTCTACCTTAAATTTAGGTATCAGGTTAATTATTGCAGTATCGTACAGACAAACCAGTGATAATAATTATTTTTGTCAAGAGAAAACCGAAATAAAATACTAGCTCTCATCAATCAAAGCAAATCAAAGCAAACATATGAGAATTAAATAAAGTATTTTCATATAATACGTTTTTATTGGTTAAATTTTGCATCCAAAGTTACGACTTTGAGAGAAAAGTAATGGACCGCTCAGCATTATTTAGAAAAAATAAATTTCAATATATCTTTCTAATTTTCGCAAAGTAAGGGACGTGACTTTGGGTATACAACGATTATCTCAATTTGCATCTGCGAAAATCTCGTATGCCTCTCATCAACAGCATGCTAGCCCCACCCATTGATGTGATGACACGGTAAGGTGTCGCCGCTGGCCATCGGAGTAGCTTTGACCTTCAATTCATTGTTTTTACTTCCTGACGTGATTTTTCGCTGACAGGCCCCGTCAACTCGGCCTGTGTTAGAGCGAATGAGTGAATGAACGAACGATTGTGTGTATATATATATATATATATATATATATATATATATATATATATATAACTACACTTAGGATCTCTCAAGTGACGAATATATAAACAGTTTGCCAGAGAAAGGCAGACGCTAAACACAGAAAAACAAAAAAAAATGAACACACAGTTTCTTAATATTTCGGTGCCAGTAGCACCTTGTTCGCAAGAGCGTAGAAGACTGAGAAGGAAGGGAGGACTGAGGTGGAAGGAAAGGAGGGAGGGGAGGGACAGGGGAAGGGGTGGAGGGGGAGGGAGAGGAGAGGTGGGCGCGGGAAGCGGGAAGTGGAAGAAATTCGAAAGGAAGAAGTAGTATGGGCAGAGGTGATAGAAGAGGTTAGTGGGATTTATTGAGTCCTGGCGGAGAGAAAGCCTGGAAAAAATAAATGCAAGAGGACTCAAGATCTTTGATTTGGAGTGGGGAGGAGGAAGGGGGAAGGGAGGCGAGTATGCCAACCTTAAAAATATTATTAAAGGTGGATTTGTGGGAAGAAACGTGGGTGGCGACAGGGAGGTAAAAAGAAATAGAAGGTGGTTCATTGCAACTAGAGCGGTGGCCATTCATGCGGATGTTAAGAGGAGTGGTAGTGAAACCAATGTAAAAACTAGGGCATAATTGGCAAAGGAGGATATAAACAACATTATGGGAAACGCAAGAGAGTGAGGGGACGGAAGGAAGATGAACGGCAAGGAATTTATCAGGCAGAGGCTGGGTGAGGAGGATGCCGCAAGTTTTGCAACGAGGGCGATTGCAAGGCGTCAGAAAGGATTTATTAGTGCTGGAGATAGATTTGGAAAGAGGTTTAGTAATTTTAAAGAGGGTGGAGAGGTTGGGGGGGCGTCTAAAGGTGAGAGAAGGACAGCGGGGGAAAATTTTGGAAGTGGTAAGGTTGTCAGAGAGGATTGGGTATAGGTTTTTGATTATGCGACGGATGGAGTGAACTCCAGGGAAATAGGTGGTACAGAGGGAGATTTGATCATGAGGAAACTTATTGAGAGAGAGAGATTTAGAAGAAGAGGGTCGTTGTAGGACTTTTTTTCTGAAGAAGACGCTCAGGGTAGCCTCTGCGAAGGAGGGATTGGTGGAGATTAGAGAGAAAAAGGTCAAGGAATTCGGGGTTGTTGCAGATTCGGTGACCACGGATAGAGAGGGAAAAGGGGAGGGATCGTTTAGTATGAGAGGAGTGGCAGCTATTAAAATGGAGATATGAGTCCTCCAACCTCCTTGAGTCCTCTTGCATTTATTTTTTCCAGTCTTTCTCTCCGCCAGGACTCAATAAACCCACTAACCTCTTCTATCACCTCTGCCCATACTACTTCTTCCTTTCGAATTTCTTCAGAAAAACTTCAGAAAAAATGAACACACTTAGAAGACTGTCTACTCTCTTGCGAACAAGGTGCTAGTGGCACCGAAACATTAAGAAACTCTGTCAGTGTGTTCATTGTTTTTTGTTTTTCTGTGTTTAGCGTCTGCCTTTCTCTGGCAAACTGTTTATATATATATATATATATATATATATATATATATATATATATATATATATATATATATATATATATATATATATTAAAAAATCGTTCGCTCATTCACTCAGACGATCAGCGGCAAATACTCACATATAAAAGTTTATACAGAAAGGTAGAAAGAAAGTGGATAGGAACACATAAAATTGACAGACACAATGGTGGTGTGAAGATCTAAAGATGGCCGATTCCAAGCAGAAAAAATTCGACTGGACCGGGAATCGAACCACGGACCTTTGGAGGCTGTTTGATCAATCAGAATCTAAGAAAATTATACATGAAACATTGTCATCATAGTGACGGAGTGTTGGATGGTTATCAAGTAAGTTTAGTAATTTAGGGTGAGGATAATAACTCAGAAGTTTGTATGTTTAGTTATATAAAATAAATGTATGGCACTATGTGTTTCAAATGCATACTGAGGACGAAAACGGAATATGCCAATCCTGATAAAGAACTAAGATGTCGGATATCGAGAGGTCGGCTAATGTTTCTATTATATTTTTTCGAGATTTCAAAGCCACATTTTATTCTTAATAATTCGAGCAAATAGTCCAAATATTCACGTTAGAAATTCTGATAGCAGTATATGTTCATCGATATTGTAAAACGTTATCCGTACCTCCGAGTTCCTACAGGTTCACGTCCAAACTTTTGCCGTCGAACAACCCTAGTGTTCACCCAAAGTTAAATTCCACCTTTCTGTCTCAAAGGAATCTCGAGGCGATTATGAACACTTATCTACGACATAGACTTTGGTTAAGAAGTGCAATCGCCTTGTAATTCACCCAAAATCCATGACTGCCACCAATGAAAACTTCCATTAAAAAAATAATTGGAACTCTGGGAGGTCAAGGAAAACATGAAAAAAAATAAAACGCGAGAAAGCGTAAATAATTTGGCCACTCACGCAAAAATTGCTATCGCTACCACTCTCTACCTTCCTTCCCTAAAAAACGAGACGAGAGCACGTCAAAAAATCGAATGAATAAATAGGAAGCGAGGGAGGACAGGAATACGGAGGCAGAGGCAGTCGGTTTGGGGAAAATGGAAGGGGTCGCTCTGGGATATAGAGAATAGTTGACTTGGATAAGTTCGAAAAGTCATAATGCGCTCCGAGGAATCCGTCCGCCTGACTTTAACGTCTGACCCCCCTCCACTATGCTGTGACCCTCGTCCGCCCGAGACTTCCCCTTAAACCTTCACCCCTTCCCATAATGCCCATTACGTCTCCTCTCCCTCCCTTCCTCTTCCCTCCCCCCCCTCGGCCAATCCATTTCTGGTCGCCGCTCGGCCGATGACCATCATTGGGTTTTATACGTTGCAATTCCGCGACCCCACCACACACCGGTCGATTCCGCTAACCCTACCACTCCCGCGTCCAAATATATCGCCCGTTCCTTCTCTCTCCACCTTTATCGCCATTTTCCTTCCCTTTCCCCTTCCTCTGCCTTCATACATCCATCTTCTCCCACCCATTTTCCTCTGCCCGAATTCCGACCGCGGGGTGAATCGAAGCATCGAATGTGCGGTTTCGATACCTTGCACTGGATATAGCGAATACGATCTATCCATGAATCGATGTGTGATATTGGTTGAGAAAAACACATTTGACATATCCTCCCAAGCGTTATTTCACAAAATGATATATATCACAATAGACTGGAATACTTTTTTTAAGTGATTAAAAGCACTGGTTGGATGGTGAACTTGTTGTCCACTAACTTGCAGTCTCTCTCATACGATGATCGCAGAAAAAAACTACGTTAATAAAATGTTTCAGATTTCGATTTAAAAAACTCCCTCAATGATGAAGATGACCCCTCGCTAGTAAAGGTCAGCAGACAATTTTACAATTTCATCCAGCTAGGTATTACTATCTAAAACATTTATTTTTTCATCTCTTATAGTAACTTATATGCATATATACTCATTCCCGTAGTTCTGATCACATGTTTAAACCAAAAAGTATTAAGTACTTAGAAAAAGAAATAGGTTCCCAATTTTACTCTGATTTCCAAGAAAATGCAATGGCTTGAACTCGACGTATGAGTAATTTTGACCTTTGTGTAAAGTAACCCGGACATTCATGCTTTGTCAGTTAAATGGCCCGGGAAAAAGGGAATTTTTACATTCCAGCTCGGTAGAGTATCTCTTTATTTGTCAATCCAACCAGTGATAAAAGAAAGAGCGAGAGGTCAAAATAAAGCCATTCGCATCATATTCAACGCACTTGGTCATTAAATTTTCAAACAATATTAGTCTATGCTGTAGCCGTTGATCTCAAGAAGTTCTCAACTCAGTCATTATATCATATAATATATCATCAAATGTGCGACACACGAATGCCTTCTTCTTTGGTTATCAGTCATTAAAATTGCTGACAGCTATTGCATTCTTGTATCGATTACTATCTAATACCAGTCGTTTCATTGCGGAATTGGGTATGTAATTTTCATATACAAATTTGTTGCATATATATTTCAGTCTAGATTGACATCAATAGTTCTCCACAGAATGTTACCCTCCAGCAAGGTATTAACCGTCCATCGTGTATATGTGCCCCTTCTACGTTTTAAGGTCTCCCAAAGTGTAGCCTTCTCCTCAGTTTTGGAAGGAGTACAGAACAAAGGAACTTAAAACTACCTCGCTCAGCAAGATATTTCAAAATCTTCTAGCATTTATTATCCTCTCTGCAGTTACAATCGTTCAAGTTTCCGATTGACACAGAAGTACTTCACTGACTTAGAGAGGTCTTACACTAAAACTTAATATGAACACTTCTCGACATTATGCTCATAATTTTCTTGATGAAAGTATTATTTTTCGAGTGAAAATTGATATCGCGATGCGATACGGAAGCGTTTTGTTCACCTTCCAACTTTCCTCTTTCAACTCTGCCACGGAATCCTCCCCCACTCCCACGATTCCCTCGAAAATGACCCTAGTTTTCCCCTGCTCCAATCGTAACCCCTTCCCATAACGATCTCTTCCACTTCTACAACCAACTGCCCTGCGTCCTTCGCCGTTAAGGGGTGTACAGCATGAAATCATCCGGAAAAAGGCAATTCGAAGGCGTGAGATAATTCGTGAAATAGGTGGAATCCCTGAGACGAAGGGCGAGGAAGAGGGAACGACGGGAAAAAAAGCAGACGGGGGATCAGATCCTGCTCGGCATTCGATTTCTTTCGACTCGATAATAGTCGCTCCGGAATTTCACGGAAACGGGGCGAGTGGGTTTGGCAATTTAATTCGAAGCGAGCCTCGTCCCTCCTCCTCATCCAGAACCCTCACGCGCACGGGTGGGTATGAAAGTTATGCCCAAAATGATTTTGTGATGAAACATAGCAAAATATTTTAATACGATATCAAGCATTATGCACGATTTTTGCGGCACCGTAGCTTAATGGACGGGAAAATATAGGAAATATTTTGAAAATATCATGTATAGCTCAGGTACCAAAGTCAATGTTTTGGGAATCTGTGCTAGAGAAAATAACTATAAGGCTCATAATGTTAATTTAAAGAAGTTATACTTTTAAAAAATTAACAGACTTGTTCCTGTGCGTTTTAAATTATGTTATTTAATAAGTAAGTTTCATAGAGTTTTGATAATATTCATGGCCGAATTATTTTTATTGAGTAACGAACTTAACACCCAATATAACTTCTCATGTAAAATTTTCCTCCATGACTATACTAACTCAGGTTTCCGATACACAACTCTACTTTATCAGAATTTTTATGTTTTTTACAGTCATCAATTTAACTCAATGTCCAATATTTCTGCTATTATATTAAAAATTGTCTTCTTAAATGCCGAATGTTTTATTATTCGTTCATTTTAAACCTACATCCCAAATATCACCAATTTACGCTCAGTCTCCTTTCTTCAAGGACCATTCTTCGAAGAAATATGCTCACGAACAACACGTTTGTTATTAATTCTTTGATCATCGGTCAGAATCGATTGCCGTAATTCTATTTAAGACGAAGATTATTTTGCATAAGCACAGTATCTATAATACAAAGTGCACCAATTTATTTATTTAGCACATGAAAATCAGCTGTCGAGCAGGGACAAATATTGAGCACCTACTCTTATGTACAAACACTTGTTCTTTCCGCGCAAAATTAACGACTACAAACAAAACTGAGCTCCACTAAATACACTCTCATAGTGCACGTCACCATTTCACCTCCCAAAACCTTATCCCTTACATCTTTACGCGGCTGGTGTCCTAACACACCCTGCCACATGCCCATATGGCATTCAGTCCATTCATGAACCAGAGTACTACGCGAATTACTAAAGAGCAGTACCTAGGTAAGTAATAGGCGATCCAACTACTATGCTAGATAATTGCCAAAGAGATTCCTTAGCGCTTAAAACAGGTCTATTAAAACATGATCAAAAGTAGTTTGTACTCGCAGGAATTAAAGAAGCTTATAAATATTTTAATTTAGTGGCTAATATTATTTATAAGATACTAATTTTTTCATCTTATTTCGCGGTATTTATGAAGCAGGGCTGCACCGACTTCTTGATGACTAAGAGAAAATGCTCCAAACGCTCCGGACTTCTGCTGAGGCGTGACTAAAGTGCCTCTTATCTACTTCTTGCATCTGGGGATGGAGGAGGTTGATAGTAGTACTTAGCAAGAAAATTAAGCTCTTTGCTTTGCAGCCCTGCATGTACAAAGCCAATCGAGGAAAGCGAGAGAAAGAAGTGGTACACGGCTCAAGAGATTCTGAGTCTTGAGGAATTATTGTCTCCAATAATCCCCTTTCTGCATATTAGGAAACAAAACGGATTTACTTCAACTCAAAGTAATGACAGTAATCGAGCCTAAAAGCTTAAAAGACAATCCTAACATAATTTTCGATCCCTTATTTTCTATTGATTGTCAGTAAGACCGCGTAGGTAATGTATTAGACCGCAGATGTCCTCTAGAAAAAAAACACCCAAGGAATGAATAAATTGGTTGACTGCTACGATAACTGCAAGTATGAAGTACAGCGTTGTTCACACCATCATTTAGGAAATTAATTTTAACTTTACATTAATAAAAATGGAACTATAAGGCCGCCATTACAAGGATTTAAAAAAATATTGCTCTAATGCGACCACATTAACAACATAAAAACTATTCATTAATAATTATCAATTTCTGGTCAACTTAAAAAAATTAAGACAGGGATGGACTTTCAAATGTATCTCATTAAAAACTCGTTTATCCTCACATTAACCTCGAAAAACAAGGATGCGATTAAATATATACAAAACGTTTAAGCAAGTGTTAGCAAAGGTATGCTCACCGCCCTCGCTTCTATTTGCGGGAGTGGGATGCATTAAGAGGAATTTGCGGTAAAGTTTTCCACAGAAGCTCCTTCGCTAGACGCGACTAGTTCCACTGTAGCAAGTCACAGAAGAACATGGTGTGAATAAATGTTCACGATTCCCATAAATTACCACAATGCACCGCGAGTGCATATGTGGTATTAGGGATGCGCCAGCTCATCAGCAGAATAAAGGAAGCAAAAACGCAAATATAAATGATTGAACCTTTAAATAATGAGAAAAAATAAAAAAAATATGCGACTATCCATAATATATTGTGAACAGAATAATTCATTTTTATTGAAAAGACAAATTGAAGTACGCGACTGGAAACGCAATAATAGGGTGAATAAATACTTCTCGGATTACCCACCGGGTCAATATAATCATATTTGCCAACGTTTCGGCTACCGTATCGCCTACCGTCATCAGGGCTATAAAATTGCATAAAATTGGCCGCCTTATATAGCCAGGTGGTCCGGCTTATATACCCTGCCGATAACTCAGGTCACCACTCATTGGTCGATTGTTACCGTTCTTGTATGCTGGCTATCTCGAACCTTCTATATGGCGCCAAGAATGGGCTTTCAAGTGTTGCTTAAATGGAAGCCCGAATCCCGGTTGAAGTTCATTCTATTCAGGTGGATTTCGATTGCCTCTTTGGCAAGACGATCCCAGTAACCTTTGGATTGACAAAGTATACGAGTACTCTTTATGTTATGCTCTAGGTGAAAACTATGTGGCCACAGTTTGCCATATAAGGCAACCAATTATTGTGCAATTTTACATCCCTGAAGACGGTAGGCAAGACGCTTACCGAAACGTTGGCAGTGGATATATTGACCTGGTGGATAACCCGTGAAGAATTTATTCATAATATTCGCCGGGAATGAATTCGTTCTTACAACAATAGAATGCTATATTAAAATAAATCATATCGGATAGTTCTTTATCACTGATTACTTGATTTCCGTTTATCACCGCGGCGAGAATTGAAAAGATAATGAAAGATTAGATTCTTCGGAGGTTTCATTCTAGAAACTTGCACACACATATTTAAGGTATTGAATAAATCACCTTTATGCGTGCACAGAGAAATCAGAAGCCACAACTCTTTCCGAAATCTTTCTGCCAAACTTCATCGAAATAATGCGTTTCCGAAAACATATCTTCTTCTACAAGTAAGGAATGTGTCCTGGAAAATTGGTCGTATGTACCCTAAAGTTACACCCTATTTTTAATGTAAGTTCTAATAGGATATTACCAATATACATAGTTTTTTTAACATACACAATGAGTCAAGAGCCACATTTCCTCAGATTGTTTTCCATACGTGGTAATGTAAGTAATACATAGTTCATATTTTTATAGATTATCGAGAGAGAAACTGGAATAAAGCATGATAGAAACCAATGTAACATTGAAAAACATGAATTTAGAATTATTTAAATTTCATTTTGGTAAGTAGTGTATAATCAATGATAAGTATAGCTCTCTAAGGAGAAAAATATGGTAGTGGGTATCATTCTCTTCGAGAAACACTCCACGTAGAAGGTAAACTCAGAAGATGCCAAAGGATATTACCGGGAACCAAATAAAGTACACACTAATAAAAGGAAGATACACGAACCGAGAGTAGTATTAAAAGAGCTATTCCGGAGCGGATATAACCAGCTTACAAGCTAGTGAAGACACGCGTCGGAAAAAGATATATGAAACGCAACCACATCAGGTATACGAATGGAAATTATACTGGTAGAGGATGAGGAAATTGGAAATAGATGGAAGCAATAAATCGAAGAACTCTTTCGGGGACCGAGGCCGCCTTAAGAATTACCAATGAAAGACGCGAGTGTAACAAGGAAGACGATGGCCATATGCCGAGGATAGAACATATTCTGAGAAGCAAATCCGACAGAGCAATGAAACATCTTGAAAAAAAAAACTGGAACAGACAACATCAACGGAAATATCATCGAAGCACTAGAAAGTTAAGCGAGAGTCAACCATTACGAAATGGAAGAGATTCCAGAGGACTTGGATGGAATGAATGTAATGATTGCAATGCCGAAGATGATTGAGAAAGGTGAGGTACACAGAACCTCGAGTCTAGTGCGACATGCTTCAAAATTTCTTATGTGAATAATAAGCCGAAGAATGAAAAGAAAAATTCAGGACCTCTCGGAAAACCAATTTCGACATGCGAAGAACAGAGGAACTAGGAAGGTCAGCCTGCGTTAGGGTAATAGTACAAAAAATAATACATGTTTACCAGCCGCTGTAAGAAGAATTCAAGGTATTGAAGAAAACCTTCGATATTGTTGACAGGAACAAGATGATCGGGCTGCTGGGAATGTGTTACAACAACATAAGAACAATAAAAAATCCAACTATACAAAACGAAAGTCGCAACAATGCGAACAACGCGAGACTAGAGATGAATAGAAGATAGGTTTTATAAAGAAGAAAGATAAGAATACAACCTCTCCAGCACAGTTAAACACATACATGAAGGAGGCATTAAAGTACAAGAAGTTGGCTAGAAGGGAATTAAGCTAAATAGAGAGGATATAAACATGAGTCAAATGAGATGATATCAAAGTCATAGCAAGCGATTGCAATAATCTTTTCAGGTCTCCAAATTCAATGAACTAATTTCTTCCTAATTCCATTATTAAAATAAATAAGACGAGGATAAAAATCCAAAAATGCGAGAGAGAGAAGCTGAATGCAGAAGTCACAATGAGGAGAGAAATTGAACAGGTGGATTCCCTCACCAATCTTGGAAGTACCATCACGTAGGACGAAAAAAGTGTAACGGACATCCATCGAAGAATAACCCAAGCCAATAAAGCGTCCATTGTGAAATAACAAATTCTGGGTTCAAAGAAGATAGGACTTCAAACGAGGAGACTGTATGTGAAAAAATTTGCGTGAAGTGTAGCGCCATCATGAAGGACAGAATAAGCACAACGGACATCACACGGAGAATAGCTCAAGCTAAGAAGGCGTTCATGGGAAAAATGACAACTGCTGTACTCAAAGAATAATGTACTACAAACCAGTAAAAAGTAGGAGAAAACATTTGTGTAGACCGTGGCACTCTATGGACCGGAAGCATGGACTATTGGAAAAACAGGTCGTAAAAGAGCACAAGCTTTCGAAACCTGGTGCTCAAGGAGGTTGCTTAACACACAATGGACGGTCATAATTAGAAATGACGAATTTTACAGAAGATAAAAAGAGGAAAGAACCATATGGAATACCATACAAAAAACAAGAACCAGATGGATTGGACTCATCCTGAGACAATGGGTTTGTGAATAGCATAACCGATGGAAAAGCTGAGGGAAACTTCCCCAGAGGAGGACCCAGAAATAAATACATAGATAAAATACGGAGGAAAGTACATAAGAAGAGAGAGCAGGAAGTAAGGGAACTAACCTTAGATAGGGACGGATGGAGGACTGCAGTCTACCGATCTTAAGATCGATCGATGATGAGTGAATGATATTAAACTTTAATGTAGTTCTACCAGGCCTTGCCCCAAAATGACATTCTAACAATCCACCAATTTCTACTAAAATGACTGAGTATGTCATAATACTGACTTCACATCTGTAATACATAAAGGCATACCAAAAATAGAAATATTAAAAAAAAATAACTCAGGAAAAATGACTATTTGGAATATTGAAAAAGGATGTAACTTCTTTATTTACTTCTGGAAGCTAGACAGCTTGCATTTTATTTATCCCTTGATGCTATTTCATGAGACTTGAGGTACGGTAGAAGAAGAGTTATAAGAAACTGAGCCTCATTTGACTCCATAATGACATACATAATTATGTAATTCCATAAAATGAGTGTATTTTAGGCCACCCACTCCAATCACCTATGAATTTTATTTTTTTAACCCTGAACTCCCCTAAAGATAAGGCACGCAGGAAAATTCTAGCCACCCTCTAAGCGCATGTGGTTCCCATTTTTCAGCACTTCTGCCGCCCATCCCGTCTCACAAAAGCCCTTTTCTACTCGCTGCTTCAAAAGTAGCCCTTTCTGTTGAAAATGGGTGAATTCCCGGAAAAGGAAACTTCTACACCTCGTATTCCTCTTTTTCTGCTGTCTGAAGAAAATAAGAATAGGTGGAGGAAGGTTTGGAGAGAGGTTAACAAATCGAGCTGACGGATTAGTGAGGGAGGAAATGTGGGAAAAAATGTAGAGCCAGTCTGAGGAAATTAGGGAGTGGATGCGGGGTTGGTGCGAGTGGTTCTTTTTCTTCGAGAGAGACAGGTGGAAGGAGAGGTACGAACTCAGAGGCCGTATGCATAATTTCCTCACGACCCACGTGAGTTCTCAAGGTTTTTCTGGTATTCATTTCATACCGTCTAAGAATTGCTTGGTGTCCTCCTGCTACTTCTCAGCTGACGCAGGTAACAGGAAAAGCTCGGCTGCATCAGCGCTGATTCCTGAACTGAAGGTTTTTAATCTTAATTTCATCAGCGCTAGGAAGAATGAATTAAATTCTGCAAAATTAACGGTGCAATAATACACTTTTATATGACTGAAATTCAAAGTAATAAAAAAATATTCTCATAACTCTTTGATTTGACTCATTTTTTTCACGCGGAACTTTCAAAACTCTTACACGACGGAAAGCTTTGTGCGATTCTGAAAAAATCCTGCGTTGACAATATGATTTATTTTTAAAGCAAGTCATCAAAAAATACAAATTACCTACACACATAATTTTTTTACGAGAGACAAAAGCTTGGAATGCCACATTTTCTAAATAAGGTCTCTCTAGAGTGCGTACACCCGCCATTTCCCACGTAAAGGGGTTGGTATTACATGTAAAAAATCTCGTAAAGAAGTTCGGATAAAGGAGTAGAAAATTATTAATTAGAATGTATTAAATTCATTGATTTCTAGGGGAAATGATATTTTGCTCAAATTACCTTAAGGCCATGTGGGGGGCGTGTCATAGGCCTCGTAAAACGAACGTCAGGAGCTGGAACTTTTCGGTCAAACTATTGTCTTTTTCTTAACCAAGGAGCATCCATAATTGTGAGTTCAATAAATTAGGACGAAATGCATTGAAAGTTAGCCATAATCAAAACAACAATGGCAGACAAAACAAAAATGGTTTACACAGATTTTCAATAACAATTACAAAGCATTTCAACACTCAGAGTCATCATCTACTGTCAGTCATATTCAAGTACCATAGCCTGAATATGACTCTGCGAGTAGAAACGCGTTTTAATTGTCATTAAAAATCTGAGGCAAAGAGCGATTGTTATCTTCATTACGACGAACTTTATCTGTGCTACGTCTGAATCTGCTGAACTTTATCATATGTTTAGCACAAAGTTATGTTGTATTCTATCAGCATGTTTTTATTTTATCCTTTGTAATAAATACAGATAACTAAACCTGTTTGCGCCAGTAGGTAGTTTCGTATTGACAGATTAAGTGCATCTATACGTCTTCACGATAGATTTGAGGAACTGAAAAATTCCATTGAATCAATGCTTGTCCTAGATCCGGAAAGACTATATTTTTGCACAAGTGAAGGTTGTTGTTTGAAGTATCGACAACGTCGTTATATGATTAATTCCAAATGATTATCGAGTGGTCGTCTGTAAGATATTTAAGATAAGAATATTAAAACTTTAGAATACTAAGGATTACAGAAAAGCTAACACAATCTCAGAATAGTGAGCTGGTGAAGGAAACGAGGCCGAGGCATGGGCATTGGGGGACTCGTGGGATGGATGTGGCGGCAGAGTGTAACCCTGACCGAGAAGGGGGCAAGCAACGACGTCGAGGATTGGAATCGGATGGAGGGGAGCAGGGAGCAGAGAGGGCTTCGGGGTTAAGGGGGCGGGCGAGGTTAACTGTGGCAGGGAGAGACTTTTGTGTTGGGAAATAAACGGGTGGGAAGTAGCAATTACGGATCGATTTGCTGAGAGAAATGTACGAGAGGGGCAGGGATAAAGGAAGAGAGAGAGAAATAAAGCGGCAAAGGAAAAGGCTAAGTTCTGTGCGATATTTCGATTTATCGAGTGAGATAGACGATACTCACGAGATATCGCACTGTGATATCGATATGATCATAAATGCAGTGCATCGCCCAGTGATACTGTTTTATACACTTGTGTTTCATTCAAAGTCTAGGGCGATATCGTAACTTACAGATTGGTTGCGACGAGTATCACTCGTCGTAGTTGGATATTGAACCAAAAAGATATTAAATATATTTGACAAGATCAGATCTGCGAATTTGGATATGAACACGCATTTGAAACTCGCGATTTGAATGTGATTTGAATTTAATTCAGTGATTTCTGATCGAAGATGCCGCGAATTGAAGAAGTATCCAATACAGCATACCAAATTTGAACGCATAATTGAGCATATCGAAATGCTTGTCCCTGTCTGTCACATCCTGTATTGAAAATTTAACTTTCGTCCGTTTCATTACTTAATCCTATTGAATGGAGAAAATAAACCATATAACGAAGCTACACATTTCAATATTGAAGCAGCACATAGTTAGTGAGAATTTTTTAAATATTTTTGTGAAATTCACAGTGGAAAATTCGTTCCCCTGGACTGGGAATCGAACTCAGACCCCAAAATTTAACACAAAGTGCTCTAATCAATTATTCAATATAATTAGCTTAATTGGTCAGAACACTCAGCGTGAAATGAGGGATCTGGGTTCGATTTCCAGTCAAGACGAATGGTTTTTCCACTGTGAATTTCACACAATTGTGTGAACACTAACGAGTGACTCCGTTCAAGTTACTTCGCGGCTAGTTCCGTAGTTCTTTGAAAGTGGTGAGAATTTATTCGATGTTCTTCAAAAATCCAAGTCAAGGCAACATTTAATAATGCACTCTTTTTTTAAATAATCGATGTATTTATTAATGTAAGACCCTACCATATGTGCTATTTAATCACGCCTGTAGTAAAAATAGTCTGCAAGGGGTCAAATATTTATTTTGGTAGAGCAGCTACGGATTTGGGTTTGCTAAGAGGGCCGTGAAGATGGAAAAAAGAAAAGGTACTGAAAATGTTTGAAGTGAACGTGGAGATGGCTCCTACCAGGAGAGGAACGTTACAAAAACGCGTATTTTTTCATTCTCTTCTCCAATCTTTTGTTTTGATCCCCCATTTCCCGGTGAAATGCACAGAAATGCACTCCACTTGTGAAGGGGAAGAACATCGATTCATTCGTCGGCTGAACTAGGAACAGGAAAAAAAAACATGGCGTGGAAAAGGCACCTTTCTATTCAAATAAAAAAATAATTTTTTTTACCAATACACGCTTGTGAAGTTCGGAGGATGCCGGAGGAACAGAAATAATACCCGAAACATCAAACAGGGTCTTTGTTTCGTTAAGAGCAGCGAGCATATTGGAGTTCCACTTATTTTGGTATATTTTCCCTTATTGGATCTTTAAAGACGCTGTTTTATCTTCACACAGCTAATGATACCGTAGGCTAATTATCATAGGCATATTTAGGTAATGAGTACGTAAATAAAATACTCAAATAAAAAAGAGCTTAGCATGTATATTTATAGTTCATCAACGCCTACGATTAGATTTCTTCAAGCATTAATTCTCATTGAAGTTTTCACTCAAAAGGTGACAAAATGTTTGTAGCCTTAGAGGAAAGAGTCTTGATCTAATATATGGTGTAGTGAAACGGAGCTAGCATGGTACGAACGCAAACATTTCGAATCTGATATGAATTTCCGGACGAATGGAAGAAGGTGGCAGACGACGGCTTATTTTCCATCCCCTGGACACTTGCAGGCATTATCTGCCAGTGCTTAAACTACGAGTTTCACCTCCTGTTGGTGAATTAAGAGTATGCACAACACAGAATCGAAAGCATAATGAACCATACCATTTACACCGCAGAGTACTATTTTCATTTACATCTATATCTACGAAATCCCGTGCAAACCATCACTTGGGTGTGTGGCACGGAGAGAATCGATACCAGGCATGCAGAACTTATAAAACTGAAACCAGAACTGCGCACGTATGCCAGGATGCTAGGCGTAGGCCTAATGCAGTCGGGATAACATTGAGCGGACGGAGAACTAGGAGAACGCTACTTTAATGAACATGCCACAATGTATTATACTATTTAAGATACAACTACTAGTAAGAATTATTTATGCGACTGATGAATAGTACTACAAGGTAATAAATCATGCAAGGGTAATATCCTGCCGGAAATTTCATACGGCGTTAGTTTCTAATAATACTTAAGATATTAAGCACAAGTGCAAAACTTACTTTACCTAATGAGGGTCAAAGTTTCCTAGAACATTTTTCACAAGCATTATGCTACCTTATTGTACGGGTAAAAAAATGACATTCTTAATCTATCGGTTCTACAGTATATTTCCCTAATTTTATGCGTGTGATCATTTCTACCATAATTATTTGGCTCTAGCAAAATATGTTGAACAACTGGAAAAAAATGGTCTACATCAAAATTTCGTAAAAGATTTTTTCTATATTTTTCCTTTCGATCAGATAGAGGTTCCTAAATACTACTTCCATCATAAATCCTTAAACGATTTAGTAACAGTACTATTTTTATCGTAACGATTTTTCACAAGTGTTGCTGCTCTCTGCAGTATTTGATCTATATCAGAAGCTAGTCCTACTTTTTAAGGGTTCCACATACCAGTGGTCTACTGCAAGTATTATGATATGACATATATAGGCAGAAAATTACAAGATATACATGAAAACTTGCGAGCAAAAAGAATCAGTGAGGACGGTGACAGAAAAAATATATCTTCGTATGATAAGCCAAAGGCTATTCATCACTATCATTTTAAAACGTTACAATTTAGATGATAATTGAAATATTTTATATAAAATCCATTTCCAAGGAAAACTTAATTCTTATTGGATCGTCAGTAGAGTAACAGTAGCAGGAAGGAAGGACATCAAATCGTATGAACTCGAAATCGGATTATCAATTTTAAAAACTGCCATTTGAATTAATGCTCCCTTTATAGAAGTACAATCATCGTCATATTAATATTAACATGATATGAATATAATGCTTTCGGCAACTCGAATTAATTTAATCTCCATTGGTGTTAGCCAATAATCGAAATACATCGAATTCTCGGAATCGAAATACATCGGAGTCTCGAAAGTGTAGAGTGGCAAACTCATACATTATCTGACAGTCAAAACGCAAAATTCGCTCGACGTCTATTACACAGCTTTCGTTTGGAGCTTGGTTGAAATTTCGGCAGAGGTAAATATTGCATATTAAAATATTGTATAATATATTTTTCATGCAATACAAGCCACTAATTGTGTACAAAGGGTACTCTACAGGATCATAGCCACCGAATACAGACGCGTTTTTTCAACATCAATGCAATTCTTCATTCACGGTCCCCATTATATGTACTTATAGCCGGAAATTACCTCACTTGTAGGTTGCCTCTACAAACAAATCAATTAAGTATATAATGGGTCATAAAGCGATCTTTTGCGATGCATTCGTATTTCTATAAGCAGCTATTAAAAGAAAATGGCTTTACTAACATTCATTTAGTAAGCTTCGATTGTGGTTCATGAGGAAATCCAGATTCCCAGCGAGAAGTCACTAGCGAAGTTCCAAGAATCACTACTCCCTTCGTGAAGGGAGGAAAATCGTGCTAAGCTATGTTAAGGCTTTTCTCCTTTGCCCAGTTCAAGCTAAATGGACATCATTTTCATGATTTCGAAATACTCATTTCAGATCCATTTAACGATCTAGATTTCCACGTAGTCAGACAAGTAATAATCAGGCAGGGGTCCGAATCTTTGAGAGTATCTGAAAATATTCAATAAAAGATTTACCCCTTCATCCTCATTTTCATGACCCTAAACGAGTCGTCACACAAGAAAAATGATACTCATTTCTTCTTCGGCGTATCGTTCCTTTTTTCCGAGCGAAAGTCCTGGAAACCACAATCATCTCAGAGTATTTTTCTAGGAAAAACACGAGGACATTTTGCCGTGGTGTTAGACAAAGGCTACCTAAAGAGGGCGTTCTCAAAAAGAGAGAAAGATAGATAGAATGATATCAGTCGTGATTTAACCACAGGGGTGGGAGTTTTCTTTGTTTGATAAAATCTCGGGTGCGGCAACAGAATTGTTGGGGAGAGAAATAAAAGGGATGGGGAAGGACATACAATGGATAGTGCAGAAATAGAGGGAGAATAGTGGATGCACCTATCTGGCGATAACTGGCCGTAATTCTTACAAACAGTGTGTTAAGATGCGACCGATCACCCCATGCTGAGGGGAAAATTACTGTAAATCTCTCACAAAAGACATAGAATAGAGTACTTTAAGAAATGTTTCAACACAAATTTTCAAAGTTAGTTGCTTAATACCACATAAATCACATGTCATGCATACAAATATGTATTTTTTTAGCATTTCTTCTATATTTTTATCTTAGGTTAGTTTTAATATTTATTTTTTCTCAGTATATTAGTACTTAAATCTTCTCAAAATTTGATTATAACATTCACTAATATGTATAATAAAATACTTATGCAATCAACGAGTGTGATGAACTGAAGTTGCATATTGACATGATGACTGAATTTATCACAATACGTATCTTATGCCTTACATTGAGTAATTAATTACAACAACTTAAGTTAATGATTTTAGACCATGACTTTATTTACTAGGCGCATTGTTTTCGTTTTCAGAAGATACATAGCAATAAATTCATTTTTTCTTTACTTTTTCAACTATAAATTATTTTGGCCATTTTTATGCCGTTACAAGGATTCATTTGCATGAAAAGTCTTCTCCGTTTGCGTCCTAAATAGTATTCAGTGATCTGCCAGTAAAATTTCCCGCAAACTTATTAGCGCCTTATGAGCCAACATCTACAACAGGAAGAAAACTACAGCGCTGTTAAGTAATTTAGCCATTCGTATGAGATGAGAAAACACTTATATGACATTATAATATCAGCGGCAACCAATCTTGATTAAAAATGGTCCAGGAACTACTGACAACACACTAGAGTATCTGATGAAACTATGTCATAAAAAACAAAATGTCAGTTTGAATTTGCCTAGATAATTTATTAAAACTTTTAACCATACCCATAATTATGTTTGTAAGCAGTAAAAAATAACTGAAGTCGCACCCAAACACAGTACTGATACCAAATACTAACAAGTAAAAAAGTTATTAGATGACATCGTACCACGGAAAGGATTATTTTTTTAATCGAGTGTGGCACCAATAAAGAAGTTGCGAGAATATGTTGACACATAATGACAAAGAGAACTAAATAAGCTTATTGATAAGATAAAAAAGGAATGTAACGCGAAACTAAGAGGAATCACGCAGTCATCGCAGTGCAACTAAAAAATTATTATCTTCCAAATATTCTGGTAACTTTCAATATAACTATTTTTTGTTTTGGAATGACAGATGATGATGGTTGTTAGGATGTTTGGGCAGGCGATTGAGATAGGCAATGTCACACTAGTGCCTAGGGTTTATCGTGCATTGATCGCTAAGGTCATTTTGCACTTGCAGTCTGCCACTCTTGCATACAGGAACAAAATTACTTAGACGAATAGGAGGAATAACCCTCCGATTTCTAGTCGGGCTCAACGATGCTTAATAATGGTGACTGAGAGAGAGTCTATGTTTCCATCGAGGCAGGCCAACCCCACAGCTGAAGTAAATTTTGTAATTAAGAAAAAATGGGTTTCATGGACAAGCGAGAGATTAAAAAAGGAATTGTAGAAAGAGCGGAGAGAAACCCAGCGTCGGAATTTACATTATCTAAACAACATGAGCAAAGAGATCGCCAGTTTAGCGTTTCACCCTGCCGAAATTCGAATATAAATAGGCCGGAGGGAAAAACAAAAGTCTAACCAACTGACGAACCTGATCCTAGATACGAATCTAATGGAGAAACTGCATCAGTCGTGACTTCTCTACAAAAAGGGAAATCTTTTCATGAAATCTCGCTCCCTGAAAAAGATTTACAGTTGTGCGAGGAGCCGGTGACAGAAAGGAACAGAACGAAAGGAAAAGAAAAGGTAACTAAAGAACAAATAGCAGTGGAAAGAGAGAGAATGAGTGGGGAGCAAAAGATATTAGACTGAACGGGAATGAAAATTCCTTCACTCTAATTATGACGGGATGAGAGTGGTTCTAAAGTTGCACGCAAGGGGTCATGCAGCGGAATGGCAGCAAAATGGCATATAAAAAGTATCAAACACGAGGATGCATACGGAACGGCGCACGAGAGGGAGAAAAAAGAAATATACGATCGAAAAACAAAAGAACAGGCACTGGCGCCGCCATTTATACACACGTAATCTGAAACGGGAGGTCCTTTTTCTGAATTATGAGGTTTGAAAAGGGGAGAATTCGGCTGGCGGGATAGAAAGAGCGAGAAAAAAATCAAGGCATTGTATCTTGATTTTTTTAAATATTCCCTCTCATGGTGCAGCCAAATGGCATAGACGGGATTGCCAGCATGAGGAAAAAAATAAATGCAAAATACGTTAACTCCACCACGAGGTGCATCGAGGGGTTAGCCGCCATGATCATGTCAGTCGATAGGAATATTGCCTATCGCGACTCTGAAACGGCTCGCTCAAAATTTACTTTTAGTTCGGGATGCGTAGGAAAAAATAAATTTAAAAAAATCTATCCTTTCGAAAAAAATATAATCCCGACTAGATAAGCGTAGAAAAAATTTTTCGCACTAAAGACGTTTTTAACCCTTTCCCTCTACTACGACGATTAATTTCGCAAAGGTAACCAAAGCTATAAAAAAAAGAATAAATTCACTCCTACCAGCCAAGCCGCTGACTTTTTAGGCAAAAGAATCATCTTCGTAAACTTATTACATCAAAGGGGGCGCTGAAAAAACGACAGTCGCCTGTTTCCGTCCCTTCGGCTATATTCTTTTATATTATGGAAAGAAATCCTCACGGGTCACGCCAAAGCCGGAGGGTTTTTGGCCTTCTTATGCAAATATGTTAAAATCAAAAAGCGATTCAAAGGAGAAAATATCAATTTCTGAGCCTAATCTAAAGGCTATTAAGGTGGGGAGAGTGGCCCTTATGAATGTATCAGGAGGCGAATGCTGGTAAGTTTGGTTTTCCTCTCCAAACAAGTAATTTTTTTCTCCACCTCTCCCGTGTTTTGTTTTATTTTATCGGAAATAGGGATCCTGCCGGCAGGCTTGGTTAGGCTTGGATTGGGAAAAAGAACGGTAGAGAATGGGGTCCGGTATAAAAATACCCGGGAAAATTTGAGCAATACGAAATTGATACGGATTATCTCCGGAGAGCTAAATTAGCTACCATTGTAATTGGGTGCCTCACGGCCTATATTTTCGGATCCACCAAATACTGCAAGCGCTCTCACGCAACTCTCGGGATCATAACTAATAAGCTCCGAGGCTATAGTTTCGTGCGGAACTTTTCTAGGAAGGAAAATTCATTTTCTGGGTTTCGATGTTTTTGCCAACAAATAAAAAAATCCTTGCATAAGAATGAAGAAGTGGCTAATAATAAAAAAGCGGCCGGTACATATCCATAAGGAATGATGCTGTAATATATCTTATTGAATCAAGTATATTAGAGGCAAGGCATATCGGGAAACGGACTTCATTACCGTAAAAATATTCCGATATGTAAGCAAAACTCTGTATTTTGCCACCTGGTAGTATTAAATGGTTTACATATTTTATTCATAAAAATTTTATAGTACCACGTGAATAAATAATACAGACACGACCCATATTTGGACAAATTATCGTCACCATCAGGTATTCTTTTATTATTCATTTATTTATTTTCGCGGTATAGTAAAAGTTTTATGAATCAAATTTGTTATCGATAACTAAACATTTATACCTGAATACGCAAAAAACAGGATACAATCAGCGGAAATTTTAGTCCCAACAAACGTTGATTCTTGTAAGAAGGGGTATAAACCAACTTTAGCAGTTCTGAGGTAAGTAAAACGACAGAGATAGTGGTATAGCTTGTAAGGAGTGAGGGAAAATATTGGCACCTTAAACAGCCATTATCTTTTAAAACACGAAGAAATTAGTCCAGTAAGAAATATATAGAAATAATGCAAAGTAAGCGGATCTTTCTGTCAATACCGTCAGAATACTGTCAATAGGCTGTCAAAAAACAGGAGGCAAAGGCTGTCAAATCATTACCGATGCAGTATGGAGTAACTTAACGTGGATATCGTAGTCACAATGGTTTCTGCGGTTTCATAGTACACTTATGATGGAAGCCATTAAATTCATGATTTTTTTTCAAAATTTATGATTGATAATGTCCTAAAGGTTACTTGGAAACCACTTATTCGCTTAAACTTATGGTTGATAGTTCTAATCAAACTTTAACTATTGTTTTTTATATGGTTGCTCTTTCAGAGAAAGAAGAGATTGATAACCAGTACAAAATCTTTTCCTAATTCTAGCTTAACAAACAGCTAATGACATCTTCTGTACTTCAGAGCAAAGACACTCTTTACGTGCTTGTACGTGCGTAGTTGTCAAGGAACTTTTACCTGAATATTGTTCTATAGCAAAGGAAAATCTCATTAAGTGCAAACAAGATCAGTCACACTGTCTAACAAAGATTTCTTACCATGCTTAAACGTGGTGTCCTTGGAGTCGTATTCACATAATAACTCACATTATTTTTTAGGATCAGTCTAAATTTTACTTAAGAGGTAGATAGAGATGAAATACTATAAGATAAATTAGAGTTAAAATGATAAATTTCGAAAAGAGGATTAGAAACTCGATCTCACTGAAAATAGCATAGGTTGCCATTTCGTTTCCTCATTCCAAGGCAACACTTGGAAAGGAATATGGATACATGCTATTATGAAGCGTGAGGAAATTACGTTAACTGAAATAAATTTCAGAAAGCAAGTACACTAATAATTTCAAGCATTAACTCTGTCATACGTGCGCCAAAGTCAGTTGCAAGAGAATCCTGCATGCATAAATAAATGGTACCTCTTTCGATCAGCGCAGAAATAACTACCATTTCATTGAGATTCAGTAAAGAAAATATTTTCCAAACAAGCCAATTGGTAGATGAGATGCGATGATTCAACATATTTTTCATTCTAAAAAATGGATGGGGTCCTGCAAAATTCGCTTGTTTGTCCCTAAAATCCATTAAACAACTCAGCATAGCAGGGTAATGACGTTTTCTCCGCAATAAATGAAACAGATATTCATTTTTTATTTGCATTGCATGAGGGCGAGGTTGGATTACAAAATGCAATGTTTTTTTGTTGCCAATGGATACGGGCATCTTGAGTCACTATTTGCATTCACGACAGGTAATTCTTTGATATAATGGGTTCTGATGCATTCAAAAAACTGCCTCGACTAACCATTGTAAATTATCATAATGTTTTTGCAAACATTAAAGGAGCATTCTTTTTAGTAATTAATGGACAGGTCTACGAAGATACTCATTTAAGTGCCTAGAAACTTTAAAAATAATTTTTATTTAAACCCTGCAAAATTACCTCTTTTGGGAACGAATAAAAAAAAAGTGCTGTCATCTGGTCAGAATCAGAAACTAATTGTTTGGGGCAGAGAGTATTCATCACAAATCGATTAAAATACCGTGTGCATGAAAAATTGTTTATTCATTCAAAAAAATAAATACCGAGAGTTGCTACAAAAACATATCAGAACACCTTTTCTCAGAAACAAATGTAATTACACTAATCATCCCACCCTACAGAGTGAGTAGGAGCACAGACGCTCGATTCTAAAAGCTATGTACCACATATTGAACTGATTATAAATATTCATAAAAAATGCGTACCATGAATATGTAGGTATATCAGAGTCCAAATCTTAAAAAATGGATCAATATGTGTTAACCCAGTAGTAATCGTCTTTTTGTACACAGAAAGAATGGCAAATTTGAGGCATATTATTGGAAAATTAATACTATATGATTTAAAAGAGAATAAAATTCATTCACCACTTAAAACATCGCGGGCTCATGTTAAAAAATAAGAAAATTTTGATCCACAACTTCTCATCAAAAGGACAAAAAAATTAAATCATGTTACAAAAACAATGGATCATGTAAGTAATGAAGATTCAACAGATATGTTAATGCATAAAATAACGGCCCGTTTGTTAGTTAATTAATCTCAATCCATTTTTGTAGTTAATTTGGTAAGCGTAAAAATCTCTTTTAGTTATGAAAATTAAAAGTTCAATTTCAAATTATCTAACACTCAATATTGTAAATATTTTTAGATTATATTTTTCTTTTAAAAAAACCTGAATGCAAAAAAAGAAATGAGTCAAACAAATACTTGCTAGCCCTTTATGGTCAAAGAAATTTTGATATTCACTGTCAAGTTTACACTTTACATTATCCATCAAACTCTAAATTTTTCGTACAGAAACATTTAAGGTCATGTAACGCACTAGTTCAGGTGGTGTCATTTTTGTAGTAAGCTTCAAAATTAACCACGATTATAGCGATAATTATAACTTCATAGTCAACCAAACTGCCTATAACAAACTGTTTAAATATTTTAGATTAAAAATATATTAAAGCATCATTGAGCAGTCTTATGAAAGCAGTCTTGAGGAAAATGGATGGATTTTCTTTTATGTCGTTGGAATTTGAACTCCAAAAGAGAATTTTACACACCATACTGACCGTAAAACTGGATTCTTCTGGATTCAAGAAAGAGGCTATTTAGGGTTATTAAATGTTAAAATCCGGTAGCGCGATTTTGGTAGTGAGTTACACCGTCTCTCTACACGCACAGGAAGACTGCGCTTATTCTCATTTTTCTGCATCACTACCCTCGTTACCATACGTCTCAGATCTTCGTTCCGCTTTGTCATGTTCTAAGCCGTCCTGTCTCTCACTTCCTGCCGCGGCATCTTGAGTGAAAGGTGTTATGAACGGAAGGCAGAGAGGGGAGGGTAACATTCCGGTCTTGCAAGCCAAAAGGCGCGGCTCTCACTGCCGGAGTTGCCGAAGAATGGGAAATGGGCGAGCGGGGCGTGGAGGTGCGGCACCTTGGCTCCGCGCCCGCCTGACGCCCTAAAACCTCGACTCCTGCCGCATCAATTTGCATGCGATTAAATCGAATAGCGAGCGAGATGTATTAAGGCGTTGGCATGAAGACGGTTGCGGGGAAGACGTTTCCGAAGAGGCGGAAGGAGAACTGAGGAACGGTGGACGAAGAAACTTCCGAAGTGATGGGAACAGTCGGCGTTCGCGGAGCAAATTCGAATACATATGCAGGTGGCGCGGTACTGACGGTGAGTGATTCTTTCGACGATTACATCGCGAGAAGAATAACGCTCTCCCCAACTGCAAGGTGGCGCTTCTATGGGAGAAAGTTGTCACGAAAGCCAAGGGAATGATGCCAAAGAAATGCCCAATTAACCACGGTGTCATTTATCCCTGTGGTAGCTCGTAGATTGTGTTTCTTTAATAAATTTACATAAACTTATTCGTTTGTACCGGTAAATTGAAGGCTGAGCGAGATGATTGAGGGACTGAAGCCAATGTAAAAGGAGGGATAGAAGATGCTCGTGTGGAGTGTGGTGGCGAGAGGGTAAGCGAAGAAAATTAGGGAAGTAAATTTGAAATTAGGTACAGGGTATATTCAGCGCAAATTCGTGGGATGGGTTTGAAAAGCAGAATATGTGACTGAGAAACTTGGCATAGGTGGTCATGAGGTTGATTCTTGCCTATAGTATATCGCGGGAGGAGAGTTTCGTCATTAACTGAAAGGTAGCGCAGCATTCTGAAGATTTATCGAATGGAAAAAAGTTTAATGGAGAATGATTGTGGAAAATCTGACAAAGGACTCCATGTTCCCTCGGCGAATGATACGGATGAAGTGTTCTCGAGATTTCCACCGGGTCCGAAAAGTGGTTGCTGAGAATGCTTCGATTGCTGACTCTACCACCGATGGCCAAAAAAATACTGAACTGACACAACCACAAGGTAGGATGAAAAGAGGACGACCATCAAAAATTGGATGAAGCAGGTCACTCAAGATATGGACAACAGACAATTGGGAACCGGAAAATGGAAAAATAGAGGAGCTTTAAGAAGAGGAAGCGGAGGACAGCCAACAGCAGTATAAAACTCGCATGTATATATATATGTGTGTGTGTGTGTGCACTTAAAATTAGTGTCATATATTTCCACATTTTGCTTTCTCCATCAATATTTCGACCGCGGAAAAAACGCGAACTTGTCGAAAATTAGGTGATCGCCATGACGCTTACGACATATATTTCTTAAAAATTTTGCACTTGTTGTAAATTGTAATCCGTGGTCTTTAAGGAGAATTATTAAATTGTTGAAAATTGCATATTGTTACGTCAAAATGCAGATTCTCCCGATCCCTTATAACGGATTTTCTCATGCTTCATCTGCGGTGCTGTTGTCCGAGGCAGGGAAATTTATAATATTAATGGTTTAAGGTGCAACTTTGTGGAACATGGTCACAAACATGATCAAAAAATATCTTAGCATATTCCACACTTTAGATGCTTATTTCTGACCTAGGTTTCAACTGCACAGCAATCATTATCAAGGTTCATTTACAGTTTAAGCGAGTCAATACATAAAGAAGAGATGGGAAGGGGGAGAAGTGTAGTGTGATAGGTTGTTAATTGACGTCAGAGACTTGCATCACGGACATATTTGGTCAATGGGAGGGGGTGGGAGGGGAATGGTAGAAATGATGGAGAGTAATAGAAAGGAAAAACAACTTCGTTAAGTTTGACAATTTTTTCGGTAGCAGTATATAATTTTTTCGTCATGTCGCTGGTGATGGATTTGAAGATAAATATCTATCCTAGGCTGCGGCAGAGACCAGAACTAAAAGGGCGTTTTTGGCCAAAATATGCGGCCCCCTTGAGCAAGATTTACCATTGGTGTCAATGTGAACTTCAAATCTGGCAGCATGGTCAACAAGTAGTGTTTACTATCTTGTGAAAGCGTCAACTATCGGCGTCGATAGAAGCCTCCAAAGTTGAACTAATCTCGAATTCCACGCTTACGTTGACGCCAGTGCATGTGCAGAACATGTTTGGAATAAAGTCTTTCGATTCTCAAACATGCCTTAATAAAGTTCTTACGTTCCTTCGAATAGCATGCCAATGATAAACGACTGTTGCTATAACAATAAAAATTAATACATAATAAGTACTTCTGTTCATAATCCTGTATGCGCGTATTTAGTTCACAAATAAATAAGTGTTTTCGCTCATATACCAAAATTTGCGTGTTATTCCACAAATATTAATATTTACAGACGCAACTGAATTTTTTCTATGATTATATTCAGTTTTCAGAAATATTTTCTTAACATGCACCACTGTTCTTGCTTGCTCCTCACTGTTAAGTACCCTTGGTCTTGTTCTATTCCCACATTAAACATTGAGGCAACCTATCATCTCGGTTCGCAACACATATGCAAAAAGTGTGATGTTTTCGTTGATAGCTAGGCCGTGTCGTAAACCTGGTAAAATTTATAACAGTTTTTTCATTTGCTCAATTTCTGGGAAAATACATAAAAACCATACGCTATTGTTCAAACTCATCTCTCATCACTTATTTGCCGATGAGCCGCATCACTATTTATAATTTGGACGGATAAAATTTTACAAGGAGGACGAGAATAGGCTGCAGACATTTGAGATTTGGGTGTGGAGAAGGATGGAGATGGTGAGATAGACGGAAAGAAAGACGAACGAGAAAGTGCTTGAGATGGTGGTAGAGGAAAGGAAACTTATTAATGAAATTCGAGATCGGCAGAATCGGTGGCTCGAGGAAGTAATAAGGGGCGATGGGATGCTTAAGAATGTGATAGAAGGAAGGATGTTCGACAAGTGGGGAATAGGAAGAATGGGAATAGGTTTCATGGACGGAATGAAGAAGAGCAGATCGTATGCTGAAGCGAAAAAAGATATACTAGAGAGAGATAGGCCGCTGAAAAAGTTGAAAATGGGAGGAGATTTTCTGACATTCTCTGACCTACCAAAACCGGTAGAGCACGTAATAAAACGTAAAACAAATATTTCAAAAAAACAGCAGTCACAAAGGTACTTCTTCCCATATTACCACTTAGTGACCGTCAAATTGTCCTATATTACAGTCTTTATGTCGGTATATGTGACAAAGTTAAACTAACATGATTTTCCCAAAGGAATTTAAAGGACAAATGGAGACAAAAGTTAATAGATTTAGGTAGAATATTTTTCCATTTCCCTCCTTGCATAGGAGCACCCACATCACTATTTCTTTCTCTCGATACCAGATTTCGTCCTTAAGTGTGCAATTTTCAGTATTTGCCTGTTTACTCCATCACATTCATCGAAGTACCTGGTTTATCAATTTTAGTGATGATTCCTGAACAAATCTTACCCTCACAACTACAAAAATATAGACCCCGATATATTTCACCACGATTGCAAGAGCTATGGTAGCTATAAATTCAGAATGATACACAAAGGATATCGTACTGCATACTTTATCTTCAACTCGTACAATACGTGTTTCAACTGACTAGCAGTCATAATCAGGTACAACAGGCAGTCAGTTAAAACACGTGTTTTATGTGCGTGTTGAAAATAAAGTAGACAGTATGATATCCTTAGTATATCCTTTAAAATGTTGTTCTACATAAGAAAATGGAATTTCGATTCAAAGTTTGCTCTTACCAACTGTCTACTGATTACTCATACAGAAAAGGCTCTCAATCACCTCCAGACAAAAAATTAAATGTTTGAGCCCCCCAGCAAGAGTCCTTTTTGGCCTAATGGTTTGTATAATGGTTACTTATGGCCATAATATATAATTTTGCATAATCATTGCGTTATGTCGTTATAGTGTAATAAATGTAAATACATGAATAAATAATTCTCGGGCTTCTAGCCGAGTAAGAATTTTTGTGGCTGACGTTTCGATGGATAACACTTCCATCGTCCTCAGAGCAGTGGAAGTGTTATCCATCGAAACGTCAGCCACAAAAATTCTTACTCGGCTAGAAGCCCGAGAATTATTTATTCATATAATTCGCCGAGAAAGGACAAGATCGTACAATGTAAATACATGTTTGTATAATGGCTAATGGCTTGTATAATTGCATTATGAAGGCAATACAAACTTATTTCCATTTATCCCAGGTATCCTGAACCCAAAAATTAAATATGAGGACTACGTGATATAATGGACTGATCTTGTTACTGCTAATTAATACTGTCTGTTGATCCGCACTTTGGAATTTCACATAATTTTTTTTAAATACGTCAAATAATTTCGTACCAAAGCAATTCTTTCACTGAATTGTAATAATAAACCATGTATTCAAATAACTTGCCTTTGAAATTCAAAACGACTCTATATTTCGTTAATCAGGACACAGTTTCGATAATCTCCTGAATGTCACCTAGAGCGTAAAACCTTCAACAGTTTAACACGACTGTTCCTATCTTTGTGCATGTATTTACAAGATCCACAATAATGACGCAAGCTTCTGGGCACACACTGTCAAAATATTTACCGTCGAGGACAGTTGGAGAGGAAAACGGACAGAAAAAACATGGCAAATTATTCCTAATTCCAAATCCGAAAATTGGCCCAGAGCCGGAGAAAGTTGTCGAGGGAGAAGAGGAGAATTTAGGCTCCTTTCACCCTCCACACTTGTCTCATGAATTTAACACTCAAAGTGCGATGGAAAGGACAACTGGCGGTAAGAGGGCATAGGATCAAAAATCTTTGAATTTCAATTCTTTATATCTTTCCTCCTTCACCCCTTCCGTCTGGGTGGATAAGTTTCCAGTCTTGAACTGATCGCAAAGTTAAAAAAGAAGTTCGGCTCCAAGTTGGAAGGCAAGGGACCGAAATTCAAAGTCCTGTCCCATTTTCCCATCTCCAAAATATATTCCTCCTTGTATCTGTCGTCAGATTTGCGCGTTGCCCTCCAAGAGAAAGAGGTGTGAAAATTGCTTTCGTCATTTTCGTCTTGGCTGTCAATCCTCTATCAGAAAACGCAATGAATTCCATTGCCGAAGATATGAGATTCGACTTGAGTACTTCATCCGAGTTCAAGGTATTAAATCTGCTAGAGGTTTGTTTTACTTGCGATGAAGTTCACCAATAGTTGCAAAACGAATCCAAAAGAATGGCATTGGCATAGCAGCCTGTACTGCCATGCAAGCCCTTGAACTATTTCCCAGTAGTGTCCAACGGGTCCCTTACCCACAGTTTTCACATTGGGTAAGGGACCATAATTCATAATCTAATCCTGAGGAATCGAAAACAGACGACTTGGGAGAAAAGGAATTGACTAAGATTCATGGCTTGACCTAGGAACACTTGTAATAATTTCAGATGGGTAAGCTATCGGGAATATTTTTAAACTCCGAGTGTGCTCTTGAATAATCCAAATTTCTGATATCAAAATCCTAAAACTATTCACATATGATGTTTTGGAATTTCTAAAATAATTATGATGCACGTACTCTAGTTAATTTTTCAGACATACATTAATTAGCGGCACACCATGAAGGTTCACTTGAATAAAATCAAAATTTCTGCCTGTAACGTTATTTCGAAACACAATAGGAAACGGTCTCCACTCTTTGTGCTTGTCCGTTTTTAAAATTTACAACAAAGTAAATGAATTCTCCAATTGGTACAAACTAGAGGAAAATAACGTCAATAACTACGTGAGGAATTAACGCTGAATTTTAAAGTTAAGCAAAATGGTTAAATACCTTAAATAAATACATTTTATATCGACTATATAAGAAGTAATTTCCTTCATCGTAATGGGGCGAGAAAATTTCTTCTCACTGAATCACTAAAAAATGATGAAAAATGAATGTATGAATGTCAAAATGAATTTCAGACTCGATTTTATTATTTTTAATCAAATCATAAACTAAAGGTTGCCATAGTTGTGGTCTTGATTGACTTCCTTTTGGGGAGCATCATCATTTTCATTAAGGATATCATTTGAGTTTTATTACTGTGGACAGGTCACCCTTAATTTGTAACCAAGATGATCATTGGTAACTTTTTTAAGCGGTATAATTTTGATAGACGTGACAGATGCCCAACGGCATTAAAATCACTGCATGATAGGTGAGCTGTAACATTAAATATCATTCTTAAGCATTTCCAATCTAATAAACATCACCATGCTATTTCATAACATTCCGCATAGTATTTATTTTCTTATAATAATCTTTTAAGCAATTTCCATATTCGCTATCGGTCCCATTCGACAAACGATAGTTATTTGAATAAGAATTCAATCATCGTTGCATTCTGATACGAAGAGCCTGAGCAAAGATAACACATAGGTGAACACATTACAGTTGAATTAACTTCACTTCGCGTCATCAATACAGGAAGTTAAAAATTGCTAACTGAATAGGCGCGTCAAGGTGCAGTTGTCCAGATAGAAAGATGCAGGAGAAGATAATATGCTTCGTCCATTTAGGTAAGCACTTGAAGCAATGAATAAGAAAAAATAAACTTTGTATCCAGAACGCTTTAATTAGATGGGTAAAAGGTTCATTTGCTGTGACAGCTCTCCAGCAATGACAAAATTATAGAGAAAGCCTTATAAAATGAGAAAAACAAAACATTCAGAATAAAAAAATACGTCGATAATCAACACGGCATTAGACATCAAACGACAGCCTTGGCATTAATCAAGGCACTAAATAGGCTATCATAAAGAAGCAATTAATGCGTACCAAACATCATGTTCATTATTTTATTTTGATCCTGTTTGGTGTAAGATTATTCATGATAATTTTACAGTGCTTTTCAGGTGAAATTCGATTTAAATACAAATGATGATGACAATTTCCGTTTATGACGGTGTGAAGGACTAAAAAAGGCAATGAAAAACTGTTTAAATAATATTATCAGAACCAGGAGGATAAATGAATTTTTCTACTTTGCTCAGTCATTGTAAATTCGTTAAAATGGTGCGGCTTCAAGGAAGGTGGTGTGGGTCAAGGTAAGATGGGCAATGGCCTTTATGAAACGAACAGCAGATCTACGTATGACTATGCTAACAGAAGGAAAGGATTAAACGCAAACAAAGGAATATCCATATAAAAAGTTTCACTCCCATCAGTTGAAATGCTTCTTCCGAGGGCTTTTTTCTGCAAAGGAAGACAGTCAAAAAAAATAGTATAGCTACAGGACTAAAAGGAAACGATAATACCACAACCGAAAATGAGGAGCGAGCAATAAAAGACTAAGTCTATGTCAAATAGGGGGAATATTTTCAGTAATTAGGACATAACATATAGGAAAGACCTATTTGGATGCAAAATTCACGTTGAAAAAGATCTAAGAAATGAAGATGGACATTAATCTGCCGTAGCATGGCGGCGATAATAACATACTTTATTTCGAAAAAAAGAGAAATGGGCATTTTTGAAATTATAAAGACCTTTGACGATGTAAAGCTTGACCTGGTTTCCCAATTTCAGGAAAAATAGGACAAAAATACGACGTATATACGTATTTAACTACCAGTCTCTCAAAGTCGCCAATTATTAAACAAATATGAAATAAAGATCATATCAATGCACGTGGAGGAAAAATGCAAAACGCTGTACCCGTGACTACAACGATATTTTTTAAAAGAATACAGAGAAAGACAGTAAATCAGCGTTCCTGAATGATAAAAAATATTGCTATGGTTCGTTTCGATTACGCAATAGATCTCCAGCCGCAATGTGAAAAATGAAAGAAGACACACTAGGACATACTTGACTATTTTATGTTTAAAATATTATGAAGTACGGTTGGCATACCATGAAGTTTTTGAATAACCCAACAACAGAGGCCAGAGTAGCCCTTTGTCAAGACGGGAAATAAAATCAATTGAAACCGTCATAAAGGGATTGAAAAATTGAGGCAGCAAACATATTGGCAATGGGAACACACATATGAAACCTTTTTTCTTTTGTTTGAATTTCCATGACAAATGTCATGGAATAATTAGATTATGAGCAGGATTAAATTAGTCCATGGTAATAAGTTCATTAATTAATATTATTAGGAAATGAATATAAATGAGGACGTTGCTTCATTATTAAGAATAATACACGATCTATGATGATCACGATCGATGACTGTGTCTTAAACGGGGCAGATGTCGAGAATGTTTATTTATAATTATATACTACCCGGCGAGCCGCCGCATGTGCCCGTGGCACGGGGTGTTAGGACACCAGCTGTGATAAGATTTTGGGAGGTGAAACGGTGATATGTATTATGGGAGTGTATTTAGTGGGGATTAGTTTTTACTGCGATCACCTGTTGTGCGCGGAAAGAATGAGTTTTTGTACTTATCTGTACGGCTATGTGTCGCTCTTGTTTTATCGCTTCTGTCAGACCTAGAGATGAAGTGATGCGTCATGATAATATTATCTGTGTAACTCTGAAACACACCGGTTCTCAATTTCTCAAGCAAGCTAAGCCTAGCATGCAGCCTCCGAGTCTCTAGGGGCTCCCATCTCAATCCCTCTATAAGTTGTAAAACACTATATGTTCGCTTGTAGCAGTTTTTAAGGAAGCGCGCAGCTTTCCAATGTAGTTTATTTATTTCTTTGGTTAAATCTTTCAGGCCAGGGTCCCATATGCTCGCTGCGTATTCGAGGTGTGACCTAATCAGAACGAAGTGGCATCTCCCTTTTACGTTGTAGTTTTTTTTACTTAGGAGGATCTTCCAAATATACGCTAGAACTATGAACAGTCTAGAGTAAAGGACCACTCCAGTGCTTTTAAAACAATTACGAAGGAAAGTGTAAATTTGCTAAACATCTTTTGAACAATGACCACCATTGTGATTTTAAAGTTCAAATACTAAACTTTACAGATGAACGATGTGAGTTCAATGCTTTTGAACAACTCGGAATTGTGTTGAAATTGTTAATCATTGTCGAGACCCCGACTTTAATCTTATTAATCTGCTTCCCACCAACTCCACCATGTAACGCGACAGTCTATGAGCATTCCTTTACTTTTCCCAAACTTTTCGATTGCCTTCTTTGCCCTCCTTCCCACTTACTGTCATTATTTAAGGGAATATAGCACTGTTATTAGAACATATCACGTAGGGAGTAAGGTACTCACCATTCAGTTAATGCAATGTGGAAGTAATGCACCATCAATTTCTTACGTGAAGGAGACTATGCTTATATTTTTATCAAGAAAGGAATAATAGGTCTTGAACGTGCGCGACTCTTTTGAATCAGTCCATTTCATTCTATTTATTTTTTGCTCTTGGTAGCTACCGATAATATTTTGTAAAGTGCAAGATTTTTTTGACACTTCCATCGGCTGTTCAATGATGTGCATTTATACTACGGGTCGTATTTCTAAAGCATGAGGATCAAAAAAGGAAAACAGAGAATAGGCTAAATTTAAGAAAAAGCTAACACATGAAAAGAAAGGAAACCACATTCTTAATCCAAGAAAAAGAAAAACTACGAAGACATTTTCCATAGAAGACGGAAATTAGACCAATTCACCAACCATGACAGCCGCTTATCAAGGGGGGTGGTGGCAATACGCATCCATCTAATAACTACTTTAGACAGAAGCAGGAAAGCCTTAATTAGGACTAGACAGCTACTAAAAGAAAAAAAAATTGATAAGCAAATAGTTGCACGTTACGAAATTAGAGCGTAATTTGGCACTTTAAGGGTGGGATGTACTTAAACAGACAAAAAAACGACATATCGGAGTGAGGCACAAGAAAAATTGATTTAAACGAGGTTTTTCACAATCCCCTTCATGTGTGGGATTTTTCCTTATGTGGGTTTTTTTCGTCAAGTATATCACCTATTAATTTCTTTACCATTTTCCCACAAATGTATATATTTTTCTACACATTTATTTCATGTACTTTTCTGAACAGGGGTTAGATGGAAGAAGGGGCTGCCTCAGTGTTAATCTAATCCCAACAAAGACGTATTATTATTATTAAATATTTAATAGAAAGTTAAAACCCTCAAAAGCGAAATAATTCAGCTGTTTAGGAGTATAAAAGGCTAAAAAAGGAAATGAAAGGAAATAATGTGCCAACCGGGTTTTACTATGTGAAAATAGTATACTCAGAAAATACATTGGGAGACGAAAGGACGGTCCTTAAAGCGAGTATTCATGATTAGCAGTCATCAAATCGAAGATTAGAGTCCTATAGCACTTCACGCCACTCCTAATCCAGCCCATTGCGTCACTTCTACAAAAATCATACTAATTTTAACGTACGTCTAATAAAGAATAATGAAAAAATTATGGTTTTCGAGAAATCCAAAAGTAACGGAAAATGGCTATTTATACGACTGATGCGAGAAACCCATGGTCTTAGCTTTAGCCTCAGAGCACGCTGCCCCTAGGAGAAAATCCGCTTACGAAGTAAACAACGAAATACTTTATGCATGCAGAAATGTGTGGATTCAATGGGGATCGTAAAAAACTTCATCTTTTTATCCCGCAGAAAGGGAAAAAAATGAAGCAAACGACTCTGATTTCGGCATGGATTAACCGGTCGGGAATATGGCGTTTTAACAGCCGACTCACGAACGCTGTAAAACTATCCCCGGATTCCGAAGCAAACAAGACCGATGGCCATCCATGAGGCTCCGACATCGATCTAGAAAGCGAGGCTAGAACCATTTATTTTTCTCTCATTTTGAACTCCCTCTCTTGTTACTCTCGTACTACTCTCTTCCCGATTCCGCGCTCCATATTATTTAACGAGTTCTCCGTAGGCATTCGCCTTCACCATTCCTCGAAAGCTCGTAATTTACGGCTACTGGGGAGGTGGCGGGTGAAGGGGGGAGGAGGGGGAAAGGAAAAATATTGTGTGTGTGCGGCACTGTTCGTCCCACCGTGCGCTTAAAGTCTCTTTGCCCGCACTTGAAGCACTCCCCGATAGCTCGCGTGCAAACGGCCCTTTCGGTCGTTGCTTTACAGCCGGGAGTGTCACTGGCATCACTACTCGGAACGCAGCACACGCCAGCGAAGGCAAAAGCAAAATGGCGTTATTTTCGAAGAAATTACGAATCGATCATAATGCAGAAAGCAGTCAATCGATTTTTCTGAGGCTCCCCTTTCCATAAGGGAACTTTTATTGGGTAATATTTCATGGCACTTAAAGTTATTGCTTGACA
The DNA here is from genome assembly GCA_963169105.1 of Ceriagrion tenellum. NCBI lineage: Eukaryota > Metazoa > Arthropoda > Insecta > Odonata > Coenagrionidae > Ceriagrion > Ceriagrion tenellum. The sequence continues at coordinate 57,304,011 of OY720641.1, forward strand.
TTTGACGAATGCATCAGGTGGTAATCATGCGCCACGCGTAATTACCTCTACATTATATATGGGCTAAATTTTTAAGCAAAACTGGTCTACATCCACAATCTACTCTGGGAGACCGCCGAAGGAGGGTTTGACACGAGCTGTTCGGACACTAGCCATCAAATAGAGCCTATTAAGCTAGAGCTGGAACATAATCTGCTATAGCCAAAGTATTATGTTAGAAACAATGACTGGCATAAAATCAAGAAATAGACTGTAGAACCGATAGATTAGGAATGCTATATTTTACATGCACAATAAGGGATCATAATAGTAGCGATATATCGGTTCTTGGATACTTTGAAATTCACTATGTAAATTAGGTCTTGCATCTGTGTTAAGTGTCTGAACATAATTATTAGCCACTATTTATTATTAGCTACTAACCCCAGATGAAATATCCGGCAAGAAATAGCTCCTACATGACTGAGTACCTTGACTTACTATTCTTTAGTTTAGTTTAGCATCAATAGTACTAACCAGTAGTTGTATCCAACCAATAGTTGTAAATAGTATACTGCATGGTAGCATAATCATTTACGTAACACTATCCTAGTTTATGATCTGACCGCGTATTGACATCCTGACTGCTTTTGGCCAGCTCCTGGCAACTGGTCGAGCGTGCACGGCTCTTATATCAGCTGTGATGAGTGTTGCAAGCCTAGTGTGAAGTCACTCCGTGCCGCACACCCTAGTGGTGGCTTGAACGGTATTTTGTAAGTAGATCTAGGGAAAAGAGAGAAAAAGGAGGAGAGGGAGAGCCGCTAGTCCATGTCAATGAATGTTGATCGTCTTATCAGCCCGCTCTGTTTTGGTGAGACTTTAAAGGGTGCATGAAAAGAAGATATATTATCACCAAACAGTTGTACTCTCACTCTGTCGTATCACTAACATAATACCATATAGGGCGGTGTCAAAATTATTTCCTTCGTGACATGCGGAGACTATCATGATCTGAATTTTTCAAGTAATAACAGACCAGCGAATTTCCTCCACCCTTTCAAGCGGTTTCAAGGAGTTTCAAGCGGCAAACAGTCGAAGCTTTCCATCAGCTGAGCGACACACTCTGTTTGTTCATAAATGTTTTTAGCAAAGCGTGTGGTTTTACCCTGGTTTTATTAAATTCTGGAACAAAATATTTAAGGGTCATCATCATTGGCCGTGCATTCCTGAGAAATTTGGACTGCAGCTCTCCAGCCTTCCCGATCTAATGCTAGGTCTCTCACTTCAAGATAGCTCTTCCTATGTACTTTTCTCTTAATTTGGTCCATGAACTTATTCCTTGTTCTTCCTCTGTGGGCTTTTACCTCTATTGTACCTTCAAAATGAGTACTATCCATATTAACAGGTATTAAAAGAAGCATATTTCGCAGAGGAGGATATTATACAGAGCAAACCCGATCCCAACTTGAGTGTCTTGTGGAGAGCACTGCAAGTGCAGTACTCCGTCTGTCGCATGAGACATAAAACCGTGGTCCCCTCGGCGCCTATCGTTTAGTGCAGGCTAGTGCCGACGCCGGGTTTCTCTCCACTCTTCCTTCTTCCCTGTCCCCTATGGCGCAATTGACCTAAGTTGTTAGTCACCTCCCCAAATAACCAATCCATCCAAGTATATGTTGCATAAATGTTTCTCGGGTATTCTTCCTCGTTCATTCCTACCTTTGGCCGACAGTATTTTCATCATTCCAAAATATTATGCAGAAATTACAGTGAATATGGATGCAAAGTAAAGCAGGAATGCAGACTTAACTGTCGTCCAAACGTATAGATCAGAGTTGTGTGAAACTCGAGACACCTCAATTATCTAAACGATTCTACGTCAGCCTTCTCCTGAGCAAGCATACGTTCTCATTTATCGTAGACAACAATAAAATGCAGATTTTTCATGCATTCCTTCTCATAGATATACCTATTAATGGAACAAATTTTCTTGAGATTTCAATCCCCTAAAAATTGATGCAATGCAAACAACGGGCATACATTTCGGTGATGATGCGTCTTGCAACAGTAGTCATTTTGCTGCAATGCTTCCTGTTAAAGAAAAATGACGACGATGCCAACAAACATATACCGAAAGTGATAGAAAAATACGGTATAGTCATAAATAAGTCTTATAGGACGCCGATCATGTCATTAGTCTGACTCTGCTAATGTATTCGTAATTGAAATCTCTGAAAATATCGAAACGAACCTAGGATCAAAGTGACACGGACACATTGCCGTATCGCTAGCATAATTAATGGATACCATTCAAATGAAAGCACAGTCTTTAACACATTCTAAATGGCAGACAACAAGATATAGCAGTCATATTTATGAATGTATGACAGAAATTTGTCTTTTAAAAAGTAGAAGCACAAATCTGAATAAAGCCAAGAATCAACGTGAATCCTTTGTTTAATTAATTTTGGTCATGACCCGGGTACACGTAAAATGTTTGGGCATCAATCCCTACACTATAGTAGGTTAAACATCATAAATGAAAATATGCAAAATTTTGCACAAGATAGAGCTCAGGATCTTATGTCTCTCATACACAAGAGATTAAAGACGACATGATTTGGGAAAGGGCTAAGAATAGTCGTTCGTAAAATTATAACTTCCATGGCATGAAGTTATTGCTCGATTCTCACATAGTCTCTGCGTGGATGATTTATATGAATTTATTACTTATAACGCATTTGTTTATTTATTCAACGATTTACGAGGATAAATAATACGTGATCAAGTTTATACCTAAAACAAAGCCGATATACTTCCTACACATTTAGCTCTCCGATTCCATCTGTTGCCTCGATGGAAATCCCAGAAATGGAAATCGTATTCATTAAACAAATGGTATGGCCTGGCAAGATGATCAAAGTCCCGCCTGATGTCTAATATGATTTTAGATTTCTTTCCAAGAAAAATGTCTCCCCAATATCACCCGGAAAAGCAGACCTTTAAGTTTTATATCAATAAAACATCTTCACTCAGCTCGAGACTGCTTCCATGCCCGAAACTTTCCGAAATGGCGAGCGTTTTAACGCATTTATCATCCCCTAGCATTACCATCGATAAATTTCTTCTCCTAACTTTATCGCCTCGTCTACACTCGTAATCTTAATGATTAAGTCTGTTCCACTTCCAAGGTCGACACATTTTCCCTTTCCTCCTCCAAAAACTATTCAAACTGTTTCCCTTGTTTTCCAATCCATCATTCAGCTCTAATGTTTTGGCAACCTTCCTGCGTCGAAATTTGCTCAACGATAGTAATGCGATTTAAGTAGTCTTTTACTTCGCATTTACTCGTTTTTAAAATATCAAATAGTATCCAATAGGTAATTTTAGTGCAACTTTCCCACAGCTATGAAGATTCAAAGTTAATTTTGTTTTCAAATCTAAGCATATATAAAGAAGCATTTTGCGAATGTTGAGATATAAACTACACAAAAACATTGTTTTCAATCGATAAAATTCTCTGTAAACAAACTAAATGTACATTTATAAGGCTTTAATTCACTTCTTCCACATCAACTGCAGGAAACGCCGGAAATTCAAAGATTTTTCGGAGGCTTCGCAAAAATGTACTTCGTTAAGTAATTGATTTATAAACAATTGTTTATTGAACTAATAATCAGAGAACTGATAAACCCTACGGCAAGTTATGTAGGTTAGACTACTTCGCCTTTTTAAATAAAAGTGTTATGAGTGCATACACGTACAATTTCCAATGAATAATGGCTGTTACTTCTTGGCAAATATCTCGAAAAGTATAATGGCATGAGGTTGGTATTTTAAAAAATTGTGAATTATTCTATTATAATACCATTGAGAGAAGTATTCCTCAAATATTCACGATGATTCCCCATACCATATCCTAATTTATTTAAAAATATCAATGCCAATTATGATTTAACAAGGCAGTTGGAAAGTATGCAATTTGCAAGCAAAATGCAAAGCATGCATTGGTCTTACAAGGGAAGGAGACGCTCACGTAAAACTTTGACGCAAAATACTGTGTAAGATTCTTATTATCCCTCACGCATTGTGGAGAGCATGTCAACTGGCCCTGGTTATAATCACCGATTCCAGAAGTCTTAACAGCCATTTATACGATATATTAACAATGTCATGAGTTTGGATCCCTCAATGAACTTAATAATTAATCTCTGATGATGTTTATCATGTTAAATTACAGGGATGAAATAAACTAAGGTTCAAGAGCTTCAAAAATGCCAAGACAGACAAGCACTGGCCTGGATGGCCAAGCCTCGGCATTTCGATTCCTGGTCCAGATCGATCAATTGTTTCTATCCGGGAAAAGTTATTGTTTGCATGCATTACAGAAAGTTTGGCGTACAGCCATGGAGAATCACTCAATCTGAGAAGAATTAAAATAACTGCGATAGCACCTAGGGGCATTCACTAAGTTATTTTAATTTTTCTGTGATGGATAATTTCCACGAAGACAAGCATTAGATTTTCATATTTCAAAAATTTTAGTCGCAAAACTTTTACAATATATGTGAGAAATTAAGTGTAAAGTAAAATATATTTACCTTTCCTACGATAGATTTGCCGATGGGGGAAAACGTTTAGAATCGGGTTCAATAGATTTGCCGGTGGAAGTAGATGGTGAAATTAAGATATGTTCTTTCATAGTGGTATCTTCTATCCCGCATGGATTTATTTTGAGTGTACATTTTTGTTGTGGAAGACGTTTCATGTTGGACATAGCCCGAGAAGTTTGTCGCTGTTCATGTCCCGTGGAAGTGAGAAAATACGAAGTATTAGTAGCTCGTTGGGACTCAAAGGAGAACGAGCTTTTTAAATTGAATTTATAAGTTGGCAAATTTGCTCAGATTATTGAACATCGTTGGGTTTCCGACCGATGATCCTTATCCTAATTGGGATGACGATTGTTCATCGAAACCCGGGTCGTATTTTTTTGGTCTACTTATATACGCAGTATTGGAAAAGCTTTGTGAATAAAAAATTTGTTAGCCATGGAATTCCACCATTTGGCAAAAGACCAGGTTTTATCTTTTCATATAGTGAACGATATGAATAAGTTCTATATATATATATATATATGTGTGTATAAGTTCTTGGGATCAAGTATTGTTATTAATTCCAGGCAATCTGTCCTCGGGATTCGGCATGGGATAAACCGTGAATAATCCCGGGAGTAGACGGGAGCTGCTTCCCGTCCGGAAACACTGGCTATTTCGCACGCGTGCCTTAAAATGACGTAATCCATTTTAACGTGTAGACGTGACTGGGATAGACTTCCGGCCTGCGCTCTACTCGCTTCCTCCTCCGTATACACTATGCTCCTCATACCCTTATACACCCTAAGCCCTCCCCACCCATCTCACCCTTCTCCACTGATCTCACCCTTTCCCCATTTCTTCCACCAAGCGGGCCGAGAAGCGCCTCATCCTCCCGTGTCCCTCCCCACATCCCGTTGCCTCCCACGCCTAACACAGTGGCGGGAGCAAGCTACTCGGAAAAACAAAAACACTCGAGCGCGGCGTAAAACCAGTTTCATCGATTTGCTGGAAAATCGAGGGGAAATTTAACGCCGAAGAAAAAGGGATCCCGGGGAAAGAAGAAGGAGAGCCTCTCAACGTCGCTATGCGAAGGCACTGTAGTTTATTAATCCCTTCCCTTATGTTCTCAGGGTTCACTCCCAAGGCTTTTTCACATCACCTCCCTTTCGATTAGCTTCAAGCTAAGTGCAGACGTGCATAAGTAATGCGTGAGGTATCTTTCCGTCAGCACCGGTGCACTGGAGTAACCGCAGTAGAAGTGCTCCACGTTTCCAGAGTATCCAACTGTTAGGGGCCGTGTATAAACTACGTTACTGTTTTCGGTGATTTTTTACCCCCCCCCTTCGTTGACAACCGTAGTATTTATCCCAACCCCCCTCCCCCCGACGTGTAACGTCGTCTCTACAAATGAAACTTTCAATTCAAAAATATTTTCTCAATTATTGAGCGAGTTTATTTTTAGGGATAGGTTTACATAAGGAAAATAAAGAAACGAAACTAGATGTAATAGAAACACCCCGCGCGCCCCTCCTAATGTTAAAATCTGTAGTATTGTCGACACGATGTTGACGAGTAATAAACGTAAACAGGCGCATTGTAACTGATACGTCACTTTGAGTGACCCCCTCCCCCCCCTCGCTACGCGCCGTAGGTTTTTAGGCGACCGCCTCCCCCCTTAAGTTGGTAACGTAGTTTATGCACGATCCCTTAAGGCTACATCGCGGAAAGCTACCTAACGTCGTAATCAGAACATCCAAATCACAGAGAAATGCTCAAATAATATGGCACGTAGTCACGCTCAGTTGTAAAAAGTTTTACCTAAGGGATGACCTTTGTCATGAAAAAATTACTTTAGTTTACCAAGATTCAAATTATTATCATAATATCTCGGACCTCCGAGTTTCCCGTCAGGTATTTTAGCCAGTTAAACCTACTGTAGAGAGGTGCATTATTTGGATATGGCTAGTGACGTTGGACTCCAGCACCGAATCGGACTTGATATCATTTTTCTCTTGAATGATGTCTAAATAGAATCGGTTAAGCGTGAATTAAGAAAAAAATATTAAACACTTTGACCACAAAATGGGAAGACACCTAAGCCTATATTCCATTAAGTTTATTCTGCAAAACATGTGGAATAGGGTATTGTTTTCCTTCATTTGAGAAAAATACATGCCACAATTTATTGGCACGTAAAGAAATGATTCATTTCCTTTATATGTCACAAATGGAAATTCCGCATTCTTTGAATGTTATCTTTTACGTAGCGTAACAAAGTTGGTGGTTTTGGAAGACAGGAGTGGTGACTTATGGCCTGTAGTCTACAAAATACCGTCTACATCAACAAAATACCGTGTAAGCCAACACTAGGGTGAGTTGCAGGAGGTGATTCCACACCAGGCATGAAGCCCTCATCACAGACTGTTGAAATCCGAACCGCGCAAGTTCCCCCAGAATGCCAGGCGCAGGCCAAAATCTTTCAGGATAACATTGCACGAAAAAACCAGAAACTATGAGAGTGCCATGACTACTGGTTATAATTAATGCGACAAATATGTATTTCTACATGGACTACAAGGGCAAGGTCTGTAGGGCCGAAAGTCCTACAGAAAGTCCTAAAGAAAGAAATATGTGGCGATGTACTGCGAACTAAATGCGCTGGGCACAAGTATTCTCGTATATTATCCATTATGTGTATACCTATATAACATGAGAAAAAGCCATGAACTGCAAGGAAAGGGGATATGAATCCGGAGGTGTTTTTTTCGGAAGACGAATATTCAGTGAACTGAAGTGCGAATGCCCATATAAGTATTCTGCTCTTTTAAATAATGTAATCATATTGCTCTTCATAATGATATCATTAGAGTTTTCAATGAACTCACTCAATACGCAAATATTGTGATGTGGAGTCAACCTGCTCAGTACATCGAGCTTTGCTCTTTGTGTATCACAAACTTTCTTAAGTACATCAGTACAATCTTAACGGCAAAAATAACTGACGATGAATGGCTTGGTGATCAATGATTTTGAATCCTGGCGCTGTAAATGTGCAAGTGCTTATATGTTTTATACACGTTTTTACGGTTGGATTGGTGGAAAATTACAGTTGTACTGTATTAACAACTCAAAGGATATAATACGAAAAATATAGAAATGTTGATATACATTTAATGCGATCACTACTTCAATCGGCCTTCTCTAGGTATCCTAGAACCATAATTAAGTATGATAATGTTTATGGTGTCTCTCCATTAATGAAAAACCATTAGCAATACGTTATCTACTTTAAATGATTAATTATTATACCTCAAACCTTTGTATTTGTTTTTTTTTCTATGACTGTTAGCAGGCATCCTTCAAAGCGTCCGCATGTTCTGGGCAGGATATGCCGAGTTTCCATCTTCAATAACATAACCCAGAACGGTCTTAATAAACGTTACTCTGAGCACTCTGCTATGCTAGTAATAGATTTATTTAAAGATGAACGGTATAGAAATGAGATGGGTCAATTGTGAGTATACTCTCGAGAAATTGCGCCCATTGCTAATTTTAATAACTGAAACATGTCTAAATAAGACAGTGCTATTTGGAACGAGATAAGTTACATTATCATTCTCCATGGTGTTTATGCCTATAGTTTTTTCACCAGTACATGACCATTCCGAGTGCATATTTTTTTCTCCTACAGTGATAAATATTGAGATAGCCAACGTGAATGATTTAATATGGGGTAGAAGCATACATGTTTCATGGGGTAATAGCATACAGTTTCACCAAAGTATGTTCCGTTCAAACACAGATTATCCACATTTCTGAAATGTTAGTGTTACTTTAATTCTAGTGACAACATTTTTGCCTCACGTCGTCAGTTAATATAACTTTGAGAGGAACCAGATCGCGAAAGGCATTCTTACATCATCGAGTTGAAGTTCAGAATAAATGACCACCATTAAAAAGTTATTCACTGAATGTATTTAGTAAAATAATCATGAATTCCAGAACCAACAAGTAAGAGCTCATCGATAAGTATTACACCCAAAATGCTCAAGGTCGAGAACTTGAAAGGAACATTACTCCTTCGCCTCCGATCTCGCACTACATCAATGATAAGCTATTTTAGCCGTTTCCCCTCCAGTTACCAAAGTTATGTAATTTTCCAAAGTTCGTATTACCATTAGAATGTCGACCCATCAAGTCAATTTGCGAATCAGGTCGCTCACTCCCATCCCAAGACCTTTTATTAAAAAAAACAGAGGCCAAAGAGATGGGGGGAGGGAGAGAGAGCGCTGGATGAGGTAGGGGATGAGGGAGGAAACGCGATGGTTTCAGAGGCCGAGAGAAAGCGAACCGAGCTTTCTGGGTGTTTGTATGTCCGGTTGATTTTGTCTTCTCCTCATCAAAGCTTCCACTGGCCCTCATCAGCCTAATGAAGGCTTGTGCCCCTGCCAGGGTCGGGCTGGCAGAGGAAGAGATGCCTTGGGAAAGGGTAAAGGGGTAGGCAGGGGGCCGCTCACGTGAGGAGGCCTCGGGTCGGGTGGTTGGTTTCCATGGGAGGGGTAGGGAACCAGATGGTTTTGAAAGTGAATGGGAACAGAAGGCCTTGGCCGTGGGGTTTCAGACTGTGCGTAGAGATATAGGGCGGACAACCACAGTAAGCTACAGCCCACACCCCTTCCTAAAACACGAGATCCAAAGTTTTGGGATCTTTTTGAAGGAGTTTAGGATATGCTGGGGCAGATATAGGTTCGATGGTCTGGGCATATTTAATCTTCAAACTGAAATCCTGAAATTCATCGCGTTTTAATCACCAAGTAGCCAAGTGTCGGACAACTACGAAGGGCAACCCTGGGAACTTTCAGTTGGTCAGGGCCGTTGTGGCCTGCTCTGGAAAACGTCAGTATGTGATGATGAGAACTTAACACCTGCTTATCTGCGATGAGACGTAAACGAACATTAACCTTCTTTTACTCTATGATTCTCGTACTTGAGCGCTACTTGCCGCATGCCGAACTTAAAACTTTAAATTAAATTTATGTACGAATACATGAGCCCTAAAGCTTTTTTTACTTATTTTAAGGTGCTCTCATCCCTCCTTGCATTGCCTTGCTGTAGTTATTCCAAACTCACAAATTATCGAGCATATAGTAAAGAGACTAATGAGGATCTTGTTGATACATTTTTCTAGTTTTAGTCAGTCCTTCCCTTGTGCAACCTTCTTGCGTTTCCTTTACTAGGCATTGCCAGTTCTATGGCGCAACAATCACCTCCTACACAATCACCTCCTATAGCTTGAATTGTTGAAAAACAGCTCACTGGGTGTTTTTCAACAATTCAAATCAATCAAATCAAATCAGAAGCTTTTAGTCAGTAAATTACGCATGTGTGTATCAGTACACTTCTGGATTAATCAGAATGGAAGTGAAATTTGAGCTAAAATTAAATATATTAATAGCTTTTTATTTGAATATCAGTACAATAAATATGTGTCCATACCATTTCTACTTTAATGAACCTACGTAACAAAAAGGTTTGCATGGCACTGTTTTTATATTTACCATTTGATATCACGTTAGAATGACAAAAACATCCATTGGAATCAGCAAGAATTTTGGTCCTTTTAAACGATAACATTTTGGCCACAAACAATAAATCAGGATGATGTCATGGCAACTAGAAAATCAAGTGTGATTTCTCTCAGCATTTAACGATGCTCACTGCCTTTTATATAGATTCAGATATTGATATAGATTCAGTGTACTTTACACCACATTTTTCACACGAAATTATCGAATTATATTTGTTATTTGTATTTTTACTTGTATTTGTTATTTTTATAGGTGATTTTGATTATTAGGTAATATTGATTAATTGTTTTATCAGGGTCCGGGCTGATAAATTGTTTCCTTCAGTTCTTGAACATCACATTCTCATTTAATCATATTGAATAATATTTGTAAATTTCTATCTTATTTATTTTTATTTTCTGATATTTTTATCTTTCAATGTCCTGGCTGATTATTAATTATGCTTCGGTGTTGTAAACGTGGCAATTGTTTTGATTGTCTTTGCCCTCAAGCTGATTTAGTTACCACAGTTCTGCGTGATTTTTTAAATTTATTTTCTGTATTAGTTGCCCCAAGGTGGCATGTATTTAGAATTTATGTTCCAAGGAACTTTGTTCCCAGAACAATAAAGCTGTTTCTATTTCTATTGATTGCCCCCGCACTCACTCCACAAAACAAAGCCCGAGATATGGTCTGGAATCAGATAGACGCACAGATCTCAATCCACAATAACTAGACCTCAACCATTAGGTAGGCCCGGGTGAATCTGTCTTTTTCGTTCAGCTCTACCTCTGATAGCGAAGCGACTGAAGGGGCGGCATTCTTCAGAACAGGCGATACTTTTTTGTCCACACTGTTCGTCCGAGAAATGTCAAGATGAGGGGAAGAAGGAAGTCTGGGGGAGAAGCAGCATCCAGAAACAAAGCATGGGGAGGACCAAGAAGCGTTCGTTGGCTTCCATCTCACTTTTAACAGCCTCGCCCCTAAATCACGGTGATCGGTCAAAGTCTCCGTGGAAGATCCTTTCGTTAAATCGGTGATAAAAGCCCGAAAGCTTCAAGATGAACGAGGAGGTCCCTTAAGGGAAAGCAAACCTTAGAAGGAGGAGGAAGAGAAGGATGAGAAGAAAAAATTAAAGATATCAGAGATATGAGAGAAAAAGGGGAGAATCAAGCAAAAAAGGAACACTGGATGGAGAGAGAGAGAGAGGGATAGAGGCATCTGGCTGCGTTTCCATGCATTATCGTTATGAAGTAGGAAGGGTATCAGTCAAACAAGCTACGAGCACTCCACGCGTAATGTATTATTCAATAATTGGGTGACATAGTGAACTGTAGCTCGATGCGCGGAGGAAAGAGTTGCAATCGGGAAAGAATCTACAGGCTTTTCAGGGATAAAACCGCTGCCTGTAGTGTGCCTAGTAGATGAGCAACGAAAATAGCTGATGGAAATCGCTACCTTTAGGCAAAGAGGGGATATCGCATAGTCCTCTCACTACAATTGGGTATCTTAAACATAATTGTTACCATAATCTATGATTAAAATTCTTTTCCTGGCTTAAAGCTCATTATTTTAATTATTCCCTTCCCATCTATTTTTAAATAATTGTGCTTTCACTGAAAAGGCACAAAACTAGAACAAAGTAGACGTTAATAAACTCTTGATACATCAAGCTACATAGCGGGTTAAGGTATTTGCCACCATTGGATATGTTATGGCGGTAGCGATTCCAACGTTTGTATTATCCTGCGGAAAATTTCTTCGCTGGAAAGGGAAAATGTGAAGCTAACAAAGGCTCATGGCATATCACATCGCTCCAGAATTAAATATTGATTAACTTTTAGGCAAGCATGCATCCAAGTTAACCTCATCCACGCACCATAGAATATATTTATGAAAGATAAATGCGACTGTACCTACGTTTAAATAAATTATATTCAGAATGTATTATATTCAAAATTCTAAAAATTTTACTGACAATAGAAAGATCCCATACCAATGGATATAACGAAAAATTGAAAGAGGCAAATTATATCACGAAAAAGGGGCACTAATATAGACAACAAAATTATTATTCACACTAAAAAGTTCGAAATTTATTTAATTTTATCGCAAAACCTTACTCCATTCACTCTTCATAGTAAAATATTATGCGCAGATATATGAAAAATGGGAGAATCAATTCGACTGACCACCGAAAATTTCGAAAGCGTTAGCATTCAGGATACAAGTTGAAATTGTGGATTGTTCGAAGCTTAGATCTTCTTGAATTTTTATTTTAGAAGCAGCTTGATCATAACCAAGAAATTAATATCCCTAATTAAGATCATTGGAACCGTGGAACCTATGATGGAATTAATGTTCTCCTCAACACGGCAATTAATCAATAACACTTTATGGCTAAAATTTCATAACTGAAAAGGGATTTTTTTCATAATATCATCATTAAATGATGGAGTTTACCGAAACAGCATTATAACTCACTAAAAAACTATTTTAGCATAGTGGACTTTACCGAATTCGGTGGATTGAGCATTAAAGTGAGCTTAAACGCCTCCAGAGGCGTGCCCCATATTTCACACCTGGCGTTAAAGGTTTAATGACGATCCACATCCATCATGAAAGGCGGTTTTAATTTCCTTAAATTGACAAAATAATAAAAAATAAAATTTAGTCGATCTTCCGCTAAATAAAATCTTGATATTTTATTATATTTTTATCCCCTGATATCGTTAGGATTATAATCTATTTCGACGAGGTTTTCTGTGAGTTCATGGAAATCGTTAGTCACGTTTGAATGCATGATATTTGCTTAGCAGCTACATAAAAGGAGAAGACCATAATATCTGGGAAAAACCCAGGATCCTCGAGATAGGTCTTTTCAATATGTACAATAGAGCGAGAATTAGATTCGAAGTTTCCATTCATGAAAGAAAAAAACTAATCCGCTGCATACAAACAATTACTGAAAACGGGTCAGATTTGAGTGACTGAAGAGAGGAAGAATAAATATTTACTAACGTTTAACAACAAAATTGATCCTGATTATGAGCAGAACCCGAAAAAACGTCCAATAATGCAAACCTGAGAATTTGATAATTTTTTTCAAACGTATAAATTCAAATTCAAAGTTCGCCGCCGACAGAGAGGCGTTCAAAGTCTCACCTTTCACAATCCCGCTTTGCCATTCGAACGCGACGTAAATTACCAAGAGAGCAGGCATCCGCCTACTGAATGGCCCCATATCGTGATGATGGTTTAATACGCCTCTCCGATCAGGAGGGCGTAGGAAGGGGAGAGTTTGGGACTCTGTGGTGGGGCATGAGGCTTCGTATGGATGACGAAGTTAAAGGAAACTGACGGCCGGGATGGGGATATAGGGAAGAGAGAGAGAAACACGAGTGCGTATAAGGTAGATGTAACGTTTGGAGCGGCGGGGGCGGAGGGGGGCGGGGCTGGCGGAGAATGGCGAAGAGGGGAGGTTGAATGATCGAAGTAAGAGGTTCCTTGTCTCGACGGAAAGTGCGTGGTGTGAGCTGGAAGAAGGAACGTTGAGTGATGAGTACGAGCAGTGAGTAAGACGGTAAGGCCCCCACAGCTCCATCCCGCCTCCACAACCCTCTCTGCCCATTCCCTGGCTTTCCCTCTTAACCAGATGCCTCAAGCTCCCCTTCTCCCTCTCTCACCCCTCCATCTAGACCATCGCCCCCCTCCCCTCCCGTTCCGCCATTTTTCCTCTCATAACTTAAAACACTCCTTTTTCATCCCCCATAACTTCGTCGAGAGACTTTTAACGCTGTCACGTTAAAAGATGCTCCGGTGTTTCATGCTCAGACATGGGCAATAAATATCTATACTTGTGCGTGCGTTGGTGTACTCGACATATTTAAGTTTCATCAGTCGTTTCTCCCGATAATATGGGTATATGGAGAAAGCTTATGAATTCACCGCCATGGGCAGATGGTTAATTTTTTCCCGCTGAAAATCACTAATTAAGCACGCTTTCCGGGCAAGAAAAGAATTAATTAATGAAAATTACACCTGAAAGAGACAATGCTGATACTTTCGAAGGTATGATCGTAAGAGGAATATAATTATTAAGCATGTTGTCAAGTATTACTCTAGAATTCATATTTGATAATTTTCTCAAATTTCACTTTTAATTTCCAATTCAAATCAATAAATTTAGTTTTAATCAAACTTTCTAATTTCAATATATTCAGATTCATAAAGAGCCATTATCCTCTCTTAACGTAACACTCATTTTCATTACATGACAACCATCAAATAACAAGAACAAACATTACCCATGGCCCGTTACACTATTTATTTTACTGAGTTACATCAAGATCCCGACTAGAGGAACAATATTCTTAATAGTTCAAATTGCGTTTCGCATAACAAGATATAACAGACGTTGGTGTTCAATGCCATCTGAGAACCATGATTCACAATGACGATTTACAAATGTCACACGTTCTAGTCCTAGTACGAGACGTCAGTTTTCCTATTTTACACTTCAAATGAATTTCAAATAAAATTATTTTGCAACTGCCCATAAGCCACTGTAATATTAGACCGTCCGATTACTCATTATCTATTAAAGATTGGAAGGAGCTTAGGAACTGTTACGGAGAAAATAAGAAGTAGAATATCACAGGGAAAGGCAGCCTTAAATTAGGACAACCAACTAATTTCAGCCAAAGCAATACACTAAGGCTTAAAGAAAAGATTTGCATAAAATATTTAATTTGGAGTGTTGTGGTCTATGGAGCAGAAACTTGGACAGTCCGAAGGAGAGAGGAGAAATATCTAGAGGGTTCTTAAATGTGTAAATGGAGAAGAATAGAAAGATTAAAAGGGAGTGATAAAGTGAAAAACGAGGAAGTGCTAGCAAGGATGAATGAGAAAAGGAATATTTTAAGATATCAATCAATATTCCGTTTACGTCATATGACAATTACAACTTTTTGATAAAATAGTGTGTATGTTTTCCTTAATGCTTTTAATTTTTTTCACGTTACATATTTTTTGAATGGTAGACAATTAGAACTGGTAGAAACTGGTAGAACTGGTAGAAAATTTAAAATGGATTTTATAAATATAATTAATGAATTCACGCGAATTAAACCCACACTGATCATCTCAAGTGTTGCTTGCCTCTATCTTAAATGAACCCATTTAACTATCGTGTCAATGTAAGCGATATTCTTCTTCTTTACGAAAAAGATTGAAGTAAAAAAACAATTATGCTGATTATATTTCTTCCCCATCCTTAAGACAGCTAAGAGCTGACGGCAGAAAAGATTTATTATTTTCGCGGAGAAATCATTATTTTCAGTCATCTAATTTGTTTCATGCCACTTCGAAGTGCGGCAAAACACATCCTGTTTTTCTTACTTAATGTACTGCTAATGTTCACGGCTGGAGAATTCGGATGGTATCTGAGGCGGGGGAGGGAGGGGAAAGGGACATTTAATTTTCTCGCTCGAAGGAATTCCTCGACCCGCTTTTTTTCTTCCCCCATACACCCCAACAAAACAACGCCTTCTCCCCCCTCTCAAGTGAGATTCCGGATGGATTATTGCAGTGTAAATAAACTCAGGGTTTTGTTCACGGGATCGAATCGTGGTAAGTCATGGATGAGGAAAGTTGGGGCAAGGGCCACGAAGCATAAAGGAAAGCAGAGCTCGTGGGAGAAGAAAGATCAGAAGACGGTGGTAGGAGGCTGAGTAAGAAGATCGCGATAAATCGCCAGATAATTAAGTCGAAGACCATTAGTTTGATCGAACCCAAATACATGAATCACATAATGACATGAGAATAAAATTAAGGAAGTAGATTGTAGAACGGAAAGATTTAAAAGTTCAATTTTCCCACGGTCAATAAGAGACCATAATGGCTGATTTAGAACCTTGAATTAGATTAGTTGACAGGTAGTGAAGCTGATTAATTCATATATACCCAAATGCATGTTTCTAAATCTGCCGAGTAGTACTGACACCATGATTTTCATGTTTCTTGACTTTGTCATAAAAATGTGGCACAAGAGTCATTTTCATGACTCTTGTGCCACATTTTTATAGTTACATTATGGATTGTTATAGTAGATTCATTATCATTTGCAGTATATCGATATTGTGGTGCTTGTTGGTGAAAGTAATTTCTTCACTGTAGAACATGCTGGTGATTAGTCAGCCCCTGCCAAATACACTTCAGGTGGCACGCGGGATGATAATTAGATATAGATACCCTACAAGCCACCTTAAGGTTATCTGGGGGTATCATGGGGTGAACTTTCTCAACAATAAACTTTACCATATCCTTCTGCATTTGATAAGGCTACGGCAATTATTGCATATCAAAAATCCGCAAATACATTTTCGGTGGTGATACTGCAGCCACATGGATAACACACTAGGTATAAAATCAATGATGCAAAAACTTAGCAAATATGTCCATTTTGAAACTATATATACGCACAGAAGCATATTGCATACACAGTCAGATTGCATGATGTTCTATCAGTACTATGTTCTACAGGATAAAATGATCATTTGAGAGCAAGTTAAAACAAACAACACTATCATGTTTTAAGATTTTCCCGGTGTATTATAATTAAATATCTTTCTCGGGCTTCGCACCGGGTAATGTTTTCATAATCCGCCGACGTTTCGGAAAAGGACTTGTTTTCCATTTTCAAGGCACGTGTTATTTCCAACTGAGTAATACCTGGTGGCCAGAGATCAAATGTATTAAAAAGAGGAGGAAATGATTCAACGACCAACGGAACACGTCAGCCAATCATAGGGATCGCAACCTTCATTGTTGGGGCATCAACAGCTTGTTTAATTTTAGTGCTAAGGTGGTCACGGCGGAAATAACACGTGCCTTGAAAATGGAAAACAAGTCGTTTTCCGAAACGGCGGATTATGAAAACATTACCCGGTGCGAAGCCCGAGAAAGATATTTAAACACTATCATGTGATAAGACGAATACCAAGATCTTAGCATACGAAGGAGTATAGCAGAATGCAGAAGTCACATAGTAACAGGAGAGAAACTAGATCAAACCTTCAACTACCACGGATAAACCATCAGCAGGGACGAAAGAAATACAACATGCATCAAGCAAAGAATGACAACTATGAGATGGTGAAGAATATATTGTTAATTATAATAATTGGAAAAATAGAGGGAAAATCCCCAACAGTAAGGTCAAGTGAAGAATGCACAAGAAAAATAACGAGGAATGTACACAGGAAGAGCTAAAAAAAGTAAGGGAAATAGAATAAGATAGGAAAGGATGGAGGGTTGCAGTAAAACAATCATAGGATTGAATAACCAATGGACGACTATCATGAGTCTATGGTATATATACATATTGCTTTGGGAATTGGAGAACACAATTTGATGATGTATTTCTAACATATCGAAGTCCAAAAAAAGATACAAAATGGAAAATTTGAAAGAAAAAGGATGTAAATAAAAAAGCAGGGTCAAGACAGTAAGAATTAAGAGAAAGAAGGGCGAGAAGTGGAGGCTTTTGGAGCCTGGAAACCGAGAAGTCCAACGGAAAACAGAAGTCTGATACTCTTTTGCGTATTAAGTAAAAACAAAGACGTGAAAAACCAAAATATTGACTATAACTAAATGCGGTAAACCGCGAATTGAGTCCACTGATTTGAAAAATTAACATTCCATTTGTTCATTGATGTTCCAACATCGCAAAGTCCCAAATTAGATGGGGGCAACAAGGAAAAGTCGTAAGAGAAGAGAGCGTCACTCACAGGGGAGAGACCGTCCTGGAAGGGTATAGGAAAAGGGAGAAAACGATGGGAGGGTGGTTTGAGGTTCGAGAGAATGGGAGTTTTGCGAGGGAAGGCGGAGAAAAGGGGCCGGAGAGACAAATGGCTGTGTTAAGGGGATCGGAAGACTAAGCCACGGAAACTCGCGGGGTCGAGAAATTGAAAGGACGAGGGGACGAGGCGGGGAAGCGTGGAGAAATGGGAAGGACATGAAGGGGAGAAATACTGCCCTCATCTCGGGAGCCGTGTGTCTAAGATAGATGAAGAAACGAGAGACGAGTTTAACCTTCATCGCAGCATCGAAATATCTAGGAAAATTTTTCTTTTTGAAATTAATTTTCCTCTAACCTTCCAAGTAATTAATTGCTGTAGAATCCATTGGATCGTGACCAGGTCAGCAGTGGAGGCAGATTCAGTCAGTAAAAAAATGATATAAATCATATTGATGATAAATTCGACAAAATAATGTAAAGATAAACTCTGCGCAAAATGTTAGGTTAGTCTTACTTAATTCATGATTTCCTTCCTACGATCAGCGAGAGAAAAATTAATGGGAGAGCCATGTTTAAAGGTACATGAGAAACGTATGCTACAAAGAAAATGATGGCGGCCCCGGTGGCGGCGGGGTAAAGTCCTCGCCTGCCGAGGGTCGCGTGTCGCGGGTCCCGAGGGTCACGGTCCCGAGGGTCGCGGGTTCGAGTCCGGCCTGGATAGAATATTGTCTATCCAGGACAAGGGTGTTTGTATCTCGTACGTTGTAAATGTTATTCACCCGACGAAAAATGGCCCATTGTGCCGTAATTGGGATAGTGAATATAAATAAATAAATAAAAAATACTTGGACAAAATATTTAATCACTTACAATGTAATAAATTTTGTATCAAGTCCTCTTTAGCCCACGAATTAATAAGCAACCAAAGAATTAGTTGCAATATATTTAAAGCCTCTTGATGAGAAATATTGGAAAACATGATACCATCAGACTGGTAAACATTTTATAATAATTACTCAAAGAATGTTTTGTGAATAAAATCAAGTAATTATCGTTATTACATTTCTTATAATTAAGGTTTTCTTGTAACTCGATGTAAATAGTGAGAGATGTAAGTAGCACCTTGATTAAAATTTCATAAACAAGGAATAGTATTTCACCTCCTTTAACCAACATTTTAACTAACTGACGTATTTGGCGGCAAAGCAAGTAAATTTTTCTTCTGAATATTTTCTCAGTCTACAATGTAATCAATTTCTAATGAATTTATACAGTCATACATAAGTTACAGTCAATGATTTACCGAAGGCAAATTGAATAAAAAGTAAAAATATAATACAAGACATAATTCCGATAGATGAATAATTTTATTCGTCTTTGCACTGATACAGAAAGCATACTATATGTAGATAATTAAATTTCCCTTGGTGGAATTGTTGCAGTAACAATATTATGCTAAATGCTACGACTGCTTGTTCAAAAATGTTTGTTCATTTTTAAAAGTGTCGGAGGTATGATTCATAAAACACTAGGAGGAGATATTTCGACCAGTTCTAAATGTGTTACGACGCCTTTTTAATTGGAAATCCAAATGATTCCTGAAGCCAATCACACTATGCCACCATATTTGGAAATTTTTTCGCAAGATTAAACCAGCGTACGATTCTATATTATCCATATTACATTTATTTGACAGATACAAGACTATAAACATGACGATATACAAATGGACGCTAGAGTTTTTGCACCAAACGTGATGGAATACCGGTCATAAAACCAGTAGCACTCTGAACCATGCACACATACAACGAATAAATCAGTTCCTTCAACAAGGATGTAAAGACCAAATCAAGGAATGTCAATTATTGAGTATTAATTCCAGTAATCGTAATCCGTTATATTAAGATGATGATGTTCAACTTCTAGTGATCGAGACGCTTAGAACGCTTAACCGCCACTGGTGATCAGGAGAAGGATTGAAAGAGGCACGCTCTGCGTGGAAGACTAGGCAGTCTCCCAGTCTTGACGTGAAACATCGAGTGAATCTTGAGAAAAAGGGTTTCCCGCTAGATCTCTCACTGCACTGACCCAAACCTCGACACAAGTGAAACAACTAATAGGTGTTAAGTCTGAAAAGAACTTGTGTAAAGGAAGATGACCACGGACGGAAGAATAAGATTCATAGATATATTATATCGTGTAAACACTGAAAACTAATAAATATAGATTCACAAATAAAAAAATGGAATACCTGCATTGTCATGACCAGTGGTCTGTGCTCCATTTCAAGTTAAGATGAGAAGCGAAGTTTCTACTATTATGTTGTAGTCATAAGTCATTTTTTCAATAAAGATTTTTTACACCAGGCGAAAATTATGTCATAAATATTTTGGTTAAGCAGTTGTATTGGCTAATTTCTCAAGAACAACAGTTTCAACCTAAGGTTGCAATGCACACGGTAAAAATCAGTTTCTCGTCAAAAAACATTAGAATGTTCAATAGGAGATATATATCACCTTCAATCAAAACCAATTTAAGGCTTCGACAACTAGGCACACAAACAATTGTATAAATCATTACAATTATTTATTTATGAAAGGAAAAATATTGATAAACCTCCCTAAAATAAATCACAGTTAGAAAAAATAGTTCACTTTGTTAAGTTTTTATTACATACCTGAAATTCTATAAACAATAGTGTGTAATATCCAATTAGGGTGAACAATTAGGGTGACCACTGGGAATATGACGTTTCCCACGAGAAAGCATAATATTGACTTTTGACTACATATGAGTAGAGGAAACGTCGAATTATTCGCGCTAAACAGCATAAACGCACAAAAAATATGCACAATATAACTCGCTTCTAAATCGATTTACGAACATATTTCCAAAATAACACAAATATAAAAGCACTGATTGTTTCCATCAGCATTCTTTCTACACAATAAAAACTGAATAACTCGAGAGATTAGAAGTGTTCTTTAATTTATTCTAAAATGGTATTGAAAAAAATAAAAACGAATATTTACATATATTTAGATTAGGTATATAGATTATATAGATGATACATATTTTGAGGAGAGACTTCTTCAAACAAAATAAACTATGTGTAAATGTTTTGAAAAAGATTTTAGCATAGAAATCAATAAAAAATACTATATCTTTGCATTCATCTGATGTCCAAGGCAAGAGATATTTCAACGGAGATACACAAAATATTGACGAAGAGGCATTCTCAAAAACAAATTGAGCAAGCAGTTATTAAGAAAGTGGGGAAATAAATATTTTTCATTTACAGATTATAAAAATGCGTAATTTCCCAACAAAATTTTCATATTTCCTCTTAAAAAGATTTATTCTTCAAAGAAAACAATACCAAGGGATTTATTTAAGCCACGGCAATAGTATGATAACTTTCAATTCCGGAATTCTTCTCCATTAAAAAAGTAAAATTCGAAAGGATTCGGGAGAATGAGAGGAAGAGGTACACTGGTGGCATATTAATAAGGCAATGCAGAATTGATCCCATATTCTACCCACGGATTTGAAACTAATGAACGGAAAGCTTCACCTGCATACTTTAGTTCACTTAAGCCGAACGTGAACGTTGGAAGTGGTGAGTTTTTTAAACCTGAAAAAGAACTATAAAAAATAAAAAGTATCGAGAGGAATCGTTACAAAAAAAACAAAAGGGAGAAACAAAAATCGAACCATAAAAATTCAAATCACGGAGGCGGCTGGAAGAGAGGAAAAAAGGCACAGAATGAAATCAGTGGGGGAGCAATTAGCTCACTTACGAATGGAAAGCAAGAAGAGATTTTCTCCCTTTCACTCGTACTATCTGTGTCCCTCGGTCTCTCCTTTCTCCTTTGCGCCAGTGGGTCCTCCCGGGGGGCGATGACTAACAGAATCATTCATTGGCGACCCCAGAGATTTTTTTCTTACGCTACTTCAAGGGAACTCCCTTAACGAGATTTCGCAGTCAAATCTTGTTCCCGGGCACTAAAAAATTAACCGTAATTCATGGCCGAGTGAAATTAAATAAAGAGATTCTCCTCGATTAGGATGGGATGGAACGTTGAAGGAGATATTTTGAGCAGAAATCGGTCACAGATTTCCTAGAACCTCCGTTACACAAATTTCTGGTAATTTTCTTCACCTTTACTTTTTCCTCATTCGAACAATTTTGATCCTTTGATGTTAAATCAACCACAAAACTTAAGAGAATAATATTAAGTGCTCCACTGGGCCCGATTTTTCAGCCAGTCTGAGATTTCAGATCGATCAGAACCAGCAGGTCTTTGGCGCTCCACGTTATTCTTTTGGTTGTCATAGGGAAACTAAATATGACCGTTATTATCCATGGCGTTTGTTTTAACGAGAGTGCAGTCATGGCGAGAAAAATGACGTTGATGATATCGTTGCACATTGCAATACTATCTCTAACTGGGCAATTCTGTACACTCGGAAGGCGACTGAAAATTTCTTACGCTGCACTAATTTACACACCGAGTCAGTCGTGCTTCATCTGATGGATACGATTGTTCACTATCGATATTTTCAGTCCTTGTTGGTAAACCAGGCTATCAGAGTCGGCTCGCTTCGAATTTTTTGATACGTCCGAGTTTAGATCATTCTGAGATCGATTGGTAAACTAAGTGAAGAAACATGAGTGAGAGACTGAAGTGACTTTAGAGAGAGAGAGAGAGAGATATCTGTAACATTTTAATTCCACCATAGCATAAAATATCAGAAACTACAGGACATTCCGAAAACGACTCACAACAATTTGTAAGTGGCAGCTAAGGAACGCACAAAAATTTGTTAATGGGAGCTAAGCGACGTATAAATATTTATTAATTGCAGCTAAGCAACGTATAACAGAGGTCGGAGAAAGGGTATTTATGGAAGTGATATTGTGAAGGGTGGGGGCAGTCTAACAATAACCAGGGACTCTTGTGGAACTGAGGAGACGTGAGCAGTCACCAATGAACTTCGTAAGGCAGAGCAGATGAAGTTATTTTAATTTTGTGCATCAATGGGGACAAGCTGCTAGAGGAGCAACCGTATTTCAACATAAGGTGAATTCGGGGAGAAACGGGAATATCTCTAGAGGAGGAGCCTTATTTCAACGCAAGGTGTATCCGGGAATTTAGCTGGCAAGGAACAAATAATCTACCAGTACGGATATCGATAAGGAAATTGTATGTATGATTATCATTTTACATGCTCTGTGATGTAAAGAAGAAGAAACGTGAAGTGGCTCAAGTGAGAAAAAGAGCATGGCCTGTTCAATTTTATGAGCCTGAAGAGAAGCGATACAGTGAAGGGCAAAACATATGTTTTGTATTTTAACGGTATAACATATGGTGATTGGTAATGATTAGTGTAAAGGGGTATTCATTTTCTTTCTCGTAATATTTTGTGAATAAATAATATTCATTGTTCAAACTAAGAAGGAGAGTCCGGGCAATTTATTAGTTAAGTGAGGTTTGCAGGAGAGTTCAGAAGGAGAAGACAAAATCAGAGTCGCGCACACGAGAGAGAGGAAGTTTTTATTTAGTTACATACCTTTCCAGGCAAAGATATTGGATGAAAGAGAGAGAGAGAGAAAGAATTGATGAAGTCAGGAAGGGAATTCAGTTGAGTGCAAAAGTGTATGAAAACCTGAACATGAGCATGAAAATCAAGCGTGAGAGGAGGGCGAGTATTATTAAGCGGATAGGCACATGTATGTAGCACTAGTTGGTATTCCGTTGGTATACGGGAAGGCCGAGTGGGAATTCTGAAATTGACGAGGTTAAGGAGGTTTTGATAGACAATAATCGAGTTAGTAGTGTTATGAATGAATTAAAAATGTTTTAAGCATGTGGTTGTCACGATTACAATTATAGAGGGCAGACATAATAACTTTTTGCCGCGTCCAAGGACTCAAAACCAACACGTAATTTCTTTAAAACTGGAATCATCCACCCTATTTTCTCCAGCCACTTTTCCTCTCTTTATATTGCCTCATCACTTTTCTTTGGCTTCCCCTTCCATAGAAGTCTTCAGAAACCCACTACCTCTCAGGGTTCACGTCAACCAACTTCCTCCCGTCTTCAATTTCCTTCGGCAAGTTAGTAACTTCGCCTGCCATAACAAAAACTTTTTCTTTTGTCTCCTCTCAGACCTACTTATCTCCTTCCTTCCTCGTGAAATATCGAATGGTAGAGTCTAGGACTCTGTCCACATATTGAGCATGAGGAAGGCTATATGGGGTTTGATTCAGACTACCGTTTTTCATGGAAACAGAGAGCAAACTGCGTTAAGTGATTATAGCATTATCAGCAAAAACAAATGAAATGGTACATATTGTGACAGAACACGCTCCCCTCTTTCGGGATTGCCGTCCGGACAGGTGGGAACACGCGGCCGTGACGGAGCGTCCAGTCTGACTTAATGTGACCGGCCGGCTTTGGAAACCCCCCCTTTCACCTTCTATTCTTTGAACCCCCCCTTTTTTCCTCCAATTAGGACACTAAATATAAAGCAAAGAAAATCAAACCTGCTGTAAAACTGAGGATATCCCGGGAGGATGGATTTAAATAAGGAGGGGCCTCGCAACCGTATAGTGACGGGTCCGGTAGACACGATGTCTAAATTCTTTTCGGGGCGTGCGATCTTTTTCCGAGTGCTACCTCACACGACGGGGTCAGGGCTGCAGCTTGATTTATGACTCACACGTAGCTTTGCAACACAATGGAATTTATTACAACAAAAAGGAAAGTACACAAAATTATAGCACTGGTAGCAATATTTAATTCTAATGAGGGATGAGGATGAACGAGTTACGAAACAGAAATGAGTGTAAGTAAAAAGATGATCAAGAGGTTGTAACAAATAATCAAATGAAAAAAGTATCCTTTATACATAACAATATTGGAGAGTTTCACTTTACAAAGTTAATAAATGAAATGATTTTACATGAGCCCCACGTCATTTACTTGGGTCATGTCCGTGGCCTAGTGAGACGGGAGAATTTAGCCCAAATTATCACAATTTCAGATGTGTAAACTGAAGCTAAATTCATTAGATGAAATGCTCTCTCTCCCTCTCTCTCTCTCTCAAACACGGCGTGTTTTCTGACGCGAACTATGGGATTCACTGCAGTAACGGGGTCGGAGATTGGACACACGGGACTTTTGTTCCCTAGAGGGTGTGGGTCGGGAGATTTTACTTGGTGCGTAGCAGCGGTGCGACAACTACTTGGTGCGGCGTGGACCCGCTGCGGTGACCCTTTCTGGTCGTCGGCACAAGCCTCCTTTCCCAGCAGCAAACTGCTGTCCTCTTCCAAGTGTGTTCCGTCCTCCGTTGGCAGCTTCGCCGTCTGTTTCCCCGATGCCGTTGTCTTGTTCAAGGCGTCTTGAGCGAACTTTCACAAGACTGATTCACAAGTCGATGTAGTTAGTGACCGAGCAAGAGAGGTAGAGAGCTAGAACCCTAGGTGTGTTGCCTTTTATCAAGTGGGCCCAACCCTTTCCAAAACCACTTGACAGACAGTTGAACAAAGCAATAGCACTTCACCACGCCACCGTAGCCTGTATTGTCAGCCGGTCAAGCCGGAGCCGTAGGCCCGCGCGCATTTCAAAAAGGCTTCGCGCCGCGACTTCTATGAAAGACGTGAATCTGGGCAAAACCGTCACAATATATAATGAGGACTACGATTAAAAGGAAAAAAATAGTTTTCATTCAAAGAAAGCGATGTTTGTTACTTCCACCACGAGGGATAAACTGAAAAACTTGACAGAATTGGCAAGTTTTCCATCTGTGCCCGATTTTGAAAACTCAACTTTACACACCACACCATCGTTATCGGCAGAAGCAGTCATGATTTTTATCATGGGTTTATTGCTCCCTTGCACTCCACTGTCCTATCAGCAGACCGTTTCAACCGTATGTGAGTTAGGACGAGGAAAATGTATTTTTAGCTCATGGCCTGTTGCAAGAATATCTAGTTATGGAATCAATAGTTATAAGGCCCATGAAGTTATGTTCCTCAGAAAAATATTTAGGCTGCAGGATCACATTTATCGGTCTCTTAACATGTGTACTAATTATTGACTGTTTCGAATGTTTCATATATTCTTCTACCGATTAATCGAATTTAATAAAGTTTATCAAATTTTAATAGGTAATACATATAATAATTTGCCAGAAACAGTAAAGAAACAGTCCTTTCATCTCAAAACATTTCTATTATCAAGTTATTAAATCTCTCATCGGTTCATTGCGCTTCCGCCATCTTGGATACTTATAGAGCTCACAACTCGATTCCATTAGTTATGTAGCCATATATGGCACTAATAAATTTATCGAATGTCTCTGCAACATTTATTGAATGGTTGCCATGGCTAATGGGTCTCACAACTCAATGTGTTGTTCCTGCAACTGGCCATTATAGACGTAATCATCTTAATTTTTAGCTCTACTTTCTTTTCTTAATTTAACAAATTTTGAGTAGAGTTCACATTTGGATATGTTAAAAAAAGAAACAATTTCGAAAATTAAAATGTTATCTCGCTGGTAAAAACTGGAATATGATTACTAATCCTTCCAAATGGCAGATACTTTCTACAATATTAAATGATAATGTCGTTATCGCAGCCATTAAATTAGCTATTTCGCATGAATTTCTCCAAAAACGTACGGGAATTCTCTTTTAAAATTTCTTTGAGACGCAAAATGACACAATGATGCAAAGCACTGTGATAACCTAAAAGGAATATAATTTCGTCAACTTCGAAAAATAATAATTATTTTGCGTTGTCAATACGAAATTCAAGTTTTTATATCCGTAAATTTACAAACATTACACTGCTATCCGATTTAATAATCAGTGCAGAGTTTATCAGTGGTGGAAAGGAATGTATCAATTTTGATGCCACTGATTCATTAATACAGCGTAACTTCGAGATCATCTTCCGGAAATGGAAGCTTTTTTTGATTCGTAAGACTCTTCGGTTCAACGGTATTGTCGTTTCCACGTTTTAGCACAACAAGCTTCAAACAACTTTTCCGCCTCAATTTCCAACGCACCCAATTATCAGTCGCCTTTACGCTTATTATCTCCGCCCTTCTCCGAATACAGAAATCATTATCCTTTCCATGACTCCTCGCTCCTTTCTCATGCTGTCTTCACTTGGCCTCGGGTTTTTGAATTCCATCCAATTACTTCCTCAAAATATTTATCCCAATTGATCCGTAAGAAACTATTTAATGACTTCATTCGCTTGATCGCCGCGGTTCAGATCTCAAAATCCACCCGGATGATGTCTGCGCTTATGATTTAGAGCTATATTGTGAAAATCTACCAGACTGAGGCTTGATTTGTGTGTGAGCAAAATACCCAAGTTAGGATGATCGTGAAGCCATTGCAAGAAGAATGTCAGCGATCAAATACTAAGGGACAGAATAAACCAATGGGAGAACTATTAAGTGAAAAGCAGTTTTCAGAATTCCAGCTCTCTCCGGAATCACTGAGAGCAGGTAAACAGGTTCGTAAAGGGAAGAATTTACTCGGGCAATGGAGAAATAAAATAATTCATCTCTTTCGACGGATGCAAAATAAATAATGAATATATATCAAAACAGAAGAGAATCTCACTTCCAATTTACGATCTTCATAGTAAAAATTGCCCGTTTAGTCACTCAAAGCTCTATCACTAAAATTATTGCGTTTGTAAATACTTAAACTAGTAATTAACAGTTTATTTGTGAAAACGATTTGGCGAAAGCATTGATTGGAGGACGTGAAGCCCATTGGAAACCCAACCATCCATTATAAGCTCCTACACTTGCCTTATGCAGTGCTCAAACTTCTACGTAGGAAGCAATACACTAACTTCGTATGGTGATCGCTTCGTATGGCAAAAATCAAAGTGGCGCGTAAAATGCATAACTGTGTAAAAGTCATTTAACGCAAATGGATAGATTCGGGTACAAAATATCCCAATTGAAATCACACAGAAGTTTGATAATGAAATTTTATTTCATGCATGCAATTAAAAGCTCTGGCGAATATACCCGTTCATAGCCATTACATATGCTGCCTAGGATGTATACCACTGTTTCCATTGGATAAATATTGATAGCTTGGGAAATAAAAACGTAATTTTTAAGCAAAAATCCAAATTGAGAACTATATTGATTGCTAAAATTAATTAATAAACGATTTTACCACCCGAAAATAAAAAATTACCCCCATATCTTTTTGTAATAAATTTTAAAATAATTTAAAAAATACTGTCTGCATAGATGTAAACTCGATTACAACGCAACGGGAGTAAAATATAGCGTTTAGTTTTAGGGGCCGTGGGGCTTATCGAGCTCTGAGGATTTTTTATGCACACTATAACACTCCCAAGGAAGTACGCGAGAACTATGCAATATTTCAGAGCAATCAGTTTCACACCACTTTACTTTTATATTTTAGCGTAGATTTCGGCATCTTAACTTAATTTACCTTTGTTTCACTTAATATACTGTAATTTCTAAATGTGGGTAGTTTTTAGCATTTCTTCACAGGTAATTATTTCAGAAAGGCAGTTTACGATATATATTTTTAAGTAATGACTCTCACATTCTTATAAATTCCATAAAATATTGACGGTAAACATACTTGGTAACACCAGAGAAAAGCTGAAGTAACGGCTCTAGTCTAGGAGAAATATTTTGTCTCTCCAATAATTTTCTTCATTCAAGGCTATGTTGGTAGGGTGATTAAACAAATATAGTCTTTTATCCTAAGCCTATATAGCAAAGGAAATAAAATGAAGAATTATCAAGATAATATATTTTAAATTCAACATTAATGAAGAGGGTTAACGGAACAGGTAAATCTGCCGGAAAGGTAATGTTGAAATTCAAACATGGCGGGTGAATTTTTCTGAAGAAATTGCCATGAGAAAAAATCGGCCTGGACCGGGAATCGAACCACGGACCTGTCCGTTAACCCTCTTCATTAATGTTGAATTTAAAATATATTATCTTGATAAATCTTCATTTTATTTCCTTTGCTATATAGGCTTAGGATAAAAGACTATATTTGTTTAATCACCCTCTAGTTACCTTGTATCCACCAAAAAAAAATTGCCATGGGAATTAGGAAGCCTGGATAGCGTAGTGGTCTGCGCATTGGTCCGGCAAACCAAAGGCCCGTGGTTCGATTCCCGGTCCAGGCCGATTTTTTCTCATGGCAATTTCTTCAGAAAGGTAATGGTTGAATCAAAAACAAGATATATGAGCAAAATTCAAGGGAAATTACAATAGATGGCAATAGATGACAGGAATGGAACGTCAAAGTCGGAGGGAAAATATTATAACTTTAGTAAAGGAAAAATGACTACGTATTTTCCACACTTCATAAAAATACCTAACCGGTTTCGATGTTACAACATCATATTCAGACTTCGTGTGTTTAGTACAGATGTGATGGCTTTATATATGTATCGGGAGGATATGGTTGAGGGGTTGAGGGGGGGAGAAGGATCATTGAGAGGAGGAGAGAGGAATAGGATTTGACGCAGTTGTTTTTACACATTCCTGCGGTAGAGTCCTCGCTTTGTTAACCAACCTAGTCCTCTTCCCTCCTCCCAATGATCATTCACATCCCCCTTACCCCTCCTCCCTATCCTCCCCGTACATATATAAAGCCATCGCATCTGTACTTAACACACAACCTCTAAAGGTGATGTTATAGCATCGAAAATAGTTTGGTATTTTAATAGTGTGTGGAAAGCACGAATTAATTTTTCTTCTACAATGCCATAATTCCACAAAGTACAATCATCTACAATTACGTATAATTACAACTTCAATTGAAACGGAGTGGTGGAATTTTTGTGAGGAATAAAAAGAAGCAAATGCAGGAAATTAACTGGAGGGAGAGAAGGGAAAATAAGAAGGGGAAGGTAAAGTGAATGTTGAACGATAAACCAAGACCGGTGAGCGATGAAGAGAATAAGAGTGAAAGGTGAAAAAAATACTGGAGAGGTGCATTTTATTTTACTCCACCTCAGTCACAAAAGGTTTTTCTATAAATGGAGAGGCATAAATATTAAAAAGATCACGGACATGCGGTGATTAGGTTAAGTGACGAGGAGTAGAGATCAAAAAAGGAGGATAGTGGAAGAGAAATAAAAACTTGGTGCCAGGATGTTTGCTCTGTTCTTCGGCAAGCCTCCTCGGAATTACTCCAAAAAGAGACAAAAAAAGGGAGAGGAAAAATATCAAAATACGCAAGAAGTGAAAAAAAAAGAATTTAAGGGCAAAAAAGGGTTTACGTGCACATGTACTTGGCACTATAGAGGCTAAGGACGAGAATGAGAAATTATTTTTATGAAATAAAATTATAAAGATACATATACATTAAAATTAAAATTTCTGCTGGATGGAACAAAAAAATGTTTGTTGACCATTTTCATTGGATATATAAATTGTAATAGACCAGAAGCATATACGAACCTGCCAAAAAACAAAAAGTCTCCTATCTCATTTCTGCGACAGTCATCGTTAATTTCTTCAGAGATTTAATAGAATATCTTCCCCGTAAGAAATAAATTTCAACTATTTTATAACTTTTCTACCACGATAGAGATCCAGTGGAAAGTCTTACTTAGGTAATTATCAAATAGAGTGAGAATATACATGCCAGACAGATAATAAAAAAACAAGGATAAATCTGCCGCGAAAATTAGCTGTCAATATTTCTGGAATTATCTATCTACATCACTGTGTTAATGTGCTTCGATTTTTAACTAAATTTTGAACCATGATGAAAAGTTTTCCAAAACTGGTACGAGCAACGATTGAGTGCAGTGCTATCTTTGATAAATTATGATAAATATATAATAAAATACTCCTGTCAGTAGGGATACCATGCAATAAACTTTTAATTCATCATTTTGAATATTTACACAGATTTTTCCCAAACTCTACCCGATATACTTTGTAGGCTTTCTTTTCAAGGGTCTCAGGGAGGGGTTTCCAGGTTACATTTTCAAGACCATCGACGTACTATTGCATTAGCATGAATGTCTCTATTTTATATGTATATGTGCTATATTCCACTATTATTTTTCAATCTAAAACCCAGAGGTACAAAGACATTGGTTATGAATAGTCTATAACAGAAACTATTAGAGTAACACCTAAGATCATTATGACATTTATGCCGTGGAATGGAACCAAATGGGAAAAAGAAGAAACTTAGGGTAAAGTAGAAAAATATATGTATGTACATTGAGGAAAATTGGAAACCAACTCCGACACACACATTAATTTACCGTCGCTCAGGTATTAGACGAAATAGGCGCCCGAAAGAGCCAAGGTCATATACGAAAGTCTTTCAAAGAGGGATGTAGAAGGGAAGAGGATTACGGACGCAGAAGCAGTAGCACTGGTTGGAGAAGAATGGATCCTCGCAGTCACCGTCGGCTTGATTTTGAGGACAAATGAATGATCATACAACGAGTACTTCCTTACTGATCTCATTACTGAAATAAGAAGGGTTTCATGCATTCTGGATTCACCATTGAATACTTCTATAGTCCAATCAACTTTCGGAAAAAGAGACGATGCGGAAACCATTTAGTCATTCAATGATTTTGACATGCACTACGAAGTTTATGCAAAGCTTATTTTCAACTTGAAAAAATAAAACGCGTGAAATACGATGAAATTTAAGCGAAAATACAAGGGCAAACTACATCAAAAGAGTACGCAAGAAAAAGTTAATTTCAAAAAAATATTAAACCTTAATGTCAATAAAATTCATTTTCAATCCATTTCCCGCACACAAATGTATTACTGGTGTTATATTCACGTTGTTTCGTTAATAAACACCTCATTATCAATTGAAAATATGAGAACAACACGCTTTCCCCTGGAAAAAGAATTATTTTGACCAACGAGCATCAAATACTAAACCATTTAACTATTCAACTATCTCATTAATCAAACTATGAGAATATGAACTTCAAATGCATATACTTTGCGGAAGTGATCCAGTGCGGAAAAATGAAATGACTTTGTCAACTAATCTTGTAGTTTATTATAACACGATCTGATTTTTGAAACTTTGTATAATCTTTAATAAAAGATGACACAAAGTGTCAAAATCCCGGTCTTGTTATAAAGTCTCAAGTGTAGTTAATAAAGTCATTCAAATGTTTTTTTATCCAAAAGTTTCAATAAAAAATACGGAATTTTTATGATAAAGCCCATTTGAGCATATAAATCTGAAGAGATTTTATTAACAACCATCTTCAAAGAAAACTTTGCTGTGTCATGGTAACTTACGAAAACTACTAACTTTCTTTGCTAAAGAAGAGTATCACATACATTTCAAATTATTCAAACGTGATTCAATTAAGTTTTCCCAAATTATTACTCCAATGAACTAATATTTATATTTACTTGCACGATGGTTATATTTATATTATTAATTTTCATATAAACGAGGGTTGCCAAAAAAGTAATGCCTCACAATGAATAAACAAAATACATCACTCTGTTAAAGTGGTCATAGAGAGACGCATCACCATCGATCGAAAAGCCTTATCAGGTCATCACGACGCCATCGTATCTTAGATCCGAGTGCTCCGACCAATTTTTTGGACTATGAAGAGGACAGACTGCAAGATCAGGCTCACAAATACCAGTCTGCCACAAACTTAAGACGTGAAATAATATAAATAGCTTCGAAATTCATCTTCTTTTCTCATCCACTTTGAAAAATGACTCCAAGTACTTTTCCACACAACAAATTTAGACGAAGAAGAGCTAATTAGCGCAGTGAAAACCTAGCTCCATAACCAGAGCGAGGTCATACATCCATAGGTCATACACAGCCTAGTGGATCGTTGGAAAAGGAAAATTGAACTTGAAGGAAATTTAATGAAAATATATAGCGGGGAAATCATGCTTCCATTTGTGTTGATTTCATTTAGTAGAGAAATAGTTTTTGATGTGGGGCATAACTTTTTGGGAACCCCTCATATAGAATAGAATAGGATTGAATAAGGTTATTTCAATGGTATGGGTACAAAACCACTAAAAAAAAACAGAGTGGTTCATTGTCACGTACATGAAGTTGGTACATAATTAATAACAGCATTTGTTACAAAACAATTAATATAAATTTTACGTTTCAACTAGAAAAAAGATATGTTGCCGTTTCTACATAACTTATTGGTGAAACAGGAAATTATAACAATGATTACATTTTTTTAACACACTAGGCATAGTATTCCATATAATAGTAGACCTCATGACGAATGATTTATAAAACATTGTGGTTCTGTGAGCAGGTAAATAAAGGTTTGCATGATTAACTTTTAGTTAACATGTCTATAGTTCCAGGAGGATGACAAAAAAGGTCAAGAGGATATTAAGGTTTTTGATTTTTAAATAAAGAAAATAAAATGTCTATTCAATTTGCAAAATCGTCGCAGGAATTATTTTTAGTATTCATTGAAGACTATTATTACATAGCATTTATCTATGGGCATCATTGATTGTCCAAAGGACACAAATTTTCTCTAGACTATAGACAAGGGTTTTTGAAAGAAAAGCTCGATTTGGAGCTAATAAAATTTAGATATGTGTCACATTTATGGTAATTTCACATAAAAACCCCGCGGTTATTTTGAAATGGACGATAGCATCTTACAGCGATTCCGGAAATTTATTTCGTATTCTCTTTGATTATATTTGAGTATATTAATACAACATGCAACCATATAATTCCAGTGAAAATACATATTTATCATCATGAAATAGGTTTCCCGATAGGTAAATGTCAAATTCAAAGAAGCACTTTCTCTCTTTCACACTCAATGTCAAATTAAATCGTAAATTTTTTATGGCCCTCCAAGAGACTATCGACAGCATTTTCTTGGAAATATACGCGCGCCTAATTCTTAGAAGTTTATCCACCTAACACATTTAGCCGTTTTACAATATATTTAATTTAAATTTATATCTGTATTCCTCACCATACAAGTAACCTTTAAGTTAAATTATGCTGCAGCAAGAGGTACTGGGCAGTATCGCTGAAATAAGTTACCCCTCCACTATGACTGGCTTTTATAACCTTTTATTTCAAATCAATTGATTGTCACGTTACGTTGTGGATAATTTATAACTCAAATTGAAGAACATAAAAGGAGTGCAAAACTCAAAAACTTCAAGTCGCATTTTCAAAGCACCTCATAGAAACGGGACACAAGTGAGAATTTATAATATTTAATTTTGAAATGTATATGATAAAGGCTTTATAATCGATATTTTATGACTCACTAAATGTTCTCATTCGCCTGATTTAACTAATTAAAATGGCATGACGGAGTTTAAATGTTCTCTAATTTTGACTAAAGTTTCAAATCTTACTAATTTCTTACTAGCCTCCTCCCTCCACCGCTTGATATCATCATCTGACCTTCCTTCCGCTTCCATCATTGTCCTTCTCAAAGCCCGTAAACTACCATCACTCATCCTCAGCTCCTCTCCAACATTTCCCCTTCCACCTCTTACTTGAGTTGGTTAGCACCTGTAATTTTTATTCAGTGTGTCTTGAAAATGACGCTATAAACGTCGAGATCTGAAGACAGCATTAAAACATATTGGAACTATGCATAGTTTTTATTACGAGCTTTTTTTCTTCGCTGGCTACGCCACTCAGCACGGTTAGTGATTTCGCTAAGTTTTATGTCACTTTTCACAGTATACATATTTGCACTGCTGAATGGGAAAATTTTGAAGTACCACGAATTATTTTCAAATTCCGAACGAATAATGAAACATAAGTGAACCCAAGTTGATGGTCTCGCCGGAGCAATCGTTGGATTTTTATTTTTCTTAATTTCCGTTTAAAGAGCAGCAGTTTGCATAAATTTTTTCGCAACAACTCTCTAACACTAATGCCGCGCAATCAGAGTTTCATAGAGTTTCTGTCTGGATAGCATAGGAGGAAAAAGTGATTGAGTACACCTGAGGGAATCATTCTTGCAGGAAAAGTTCGCAAAGTATTTTCATTGAATAAAGCTTCCAAAAAAATAAGTCAGTCTTCACAAATGACGAACCATGTATGACACCCCCCATTGAACCGCCAAAAGATAAAGTTAAACCGACACAAATGAATTGAGTAGAAAGAATATTTCGTCGGTACATTGCCATTATTTGTGGCTCTCAACCTGATTGGAAATTAATCTGGTTACAACCTAAATTTAGCGAATATGCAAAAAAAACTGTATAGACCCCAAATTTTAATTAAAATT
Source organism: Ceriagrion tenellum (assembly GCA_963169105.1). Classification (NCBI taxonomy): domain Eukaryota; kingdom Metazoa; phylum Arthropoda; class Insecta; order Odonata; family Coenagrionidae; genus Ceriagrion; species Ceriagrion tenellum. Next base: position 57,339,271 of record OY720641.1, read on the forward strand.
AATTTTAATGAAATAATAAAAAAAAATTTAAAGTTAATGAGATAAAAGTTTCAAGAAATAAGATAAAAGTATTTTAAAAATTTTTACTTTTTAATGGGTAACGAGGAGGAACCAGTTCTGAAAATTTTTATAGAATGTTTTTGCATAACAATGTATGTAAATATAAAAAATTCGATGCATAAAATTGCCATAAGTTGTTCCCTCTTGTAACTCATGAAGAAATAAAATATTTCGCAAGGATCCAATGGCACACCGTTTTAAATTAAGGAAATAAAAATAACAGGGTACAACACTGACACCTCGGCGAAGGCATAAGGCAAATTTTATAAGGAATTATGTTCCAATAAATTTCTAAAAATTTAAATAAATAAAAATAAGTGCTTCTTGTGTTACCAAAAATTACTATCGAAACAATAAATAATTAGATAAAACGATTTTTATCACTATCAAGAAGCTCATTGATGAGTAAAAAATATAGAAACTAGGTAGAATCAGTCTCTTGGATTTCTCATCTAATTCTTAAAGAACTAAACCACGGATTTTATGAGAGGAGCAAATTTTATTAAAAATACTCAACCGTACTGTTAAAAACGTTTTGCAGCGTTTAAGGAAAACCAAGTGAAATAGTAGTGAAAAGAATGAATTCGAACACATTTGCGACGCTGCAAACGAATACGAAGCACAAAGATTTTCGTAGGGTGAGAGATTCATAAAATTATTTTTAGAGTGAAATACCGCGAAAACCAATTACGGTTGATTTAGACGTTTTTTCATTGATCTCATAAGCATCGATTCATCATTTAAATCCACTATTCATGTTTTAGTCCCAAGTACAATCCGTTGTTAACATAATAGTCATAGACATTGAAATAGCAAAAAGGAGCCAAAGATAGTAGTCATTTTCAAATATGCTGAACTGGACTCAAAACCCGAGCTGTCCGAAGAGAAGGGAAACGCTTCATTCTGTCCTACTTTGCGCACCCCGTCTTTCAGATTGTAATCTTGAGTTGGTTTAATAGGTGGCGTGACTGACGATCGATTCGTATCCAGAAGTTGTATACGGCGTGTAGACGGAGATTCGATAGTGTGGGGAAGCAGTCATAAAAATCAAGGTTCAATGAAACAAGAAATCAATTTCTTGTTAGAAATCTAGCATCCGTATGTGTAGCTCCTCCTTAGTGTCGATCTGATACTAACAAGCTTCAAAGTTCTACCGTGAGAAAGAATATTCGAAAAAAAAGCTGAATACATTGACGGAAACAAACGTAAGGGAGTATTATGTTCAATAAAAGTGGTTGAATTAAGTATTTCCCCGCCTGGAAATTCGAGGGAGTTTGAAGTTATGGTGCACGAGTCCAAAATAAGCTAACATTTCTTCTTCAATTCCCGCTAAGATAAAATGAACTCCATAATATCACCTACCACATTATTGTTACATTTTATATCTGCTTGTTTCAATATAACCTCAAATAATTGGATGTATAAGAGTCATAACAGCTAGCCCGAATGCTAATGACAGAAAGAATCCTAAAAAGCTAAAAGAACTAGGGAACCAAGCAGCAAATTTAATAATGTCTAACTCGTCTTTGAATGAAATGCAGGCAAACATTTTTATGAGATGAAATTAGTCTTTACCTATGAATCTCCTTCTCCTTATGTGAGAAATATAATAATTCTTAGCCTTTATAAATTGGATTCACAAATATAAAATTTCAAACGTAGAGTGATAAAAGTGGATGATTCATGAAGAGAATATGGATTGATAAAACAAAGTTGTGTTAAGCATAATTTGTGAACCATATTTTGCTAATGTTCACATCCGAAGGTCGAAATAGCTTCAAAGCCTGAAAGAGCTTCTACATCGACAACCCTAAGCGCGAGGTTTAGGGCATATCCCATAGCAACTTCAGCTTCGCTCTTTAAACTCATAGCGTAAGCGTACCTGATTCCATTCTATACTACACACATCGTGGTCATGCACGATACTCAGAACTTTTAGAGATTACGTCTCTTCTAAAATACCATGTTTGCCTCTGAGGCAGCATTTACTGAACTACCTGGAATCAGGCGATATTAACGTTACCCCCATTAAATACTGGTACAAAATAAAGTTTGCAAATAGAATAACTAGACAATATTAGCCAATTTGAAAGGTGGCCAAAGACTTTATCATATCCTCAATTGCAAATTATCAGCGAACGTGCATCACATTGAAGGTAGAGAAACACAATAACGCACTCCCAGTTTTCCCTACAATGAAATTTAATCAGGTTAACAAAACTACAGGTTAAGTTTCAGTTATTCAAGCGTAATGCAGTCGAATTTCGTCATAGTGAGAAAAACAATCTCACTTTCCACAGTTATTTATTACCATTACTACACGTTTCGACTCACAGAGTCATCATCAGGTACAAGACACAGTACCTGATGATGACTCTGAGATTAGAAACGCGTCATATTGGTAATAAAAAATTGTGGAAAAGTGCAATTGTAGTTCTCCTTAGAAATACATGTTTCTCGTTGCATAAGAAGCTATCCAAGGATAATTATTAATTAAATAATGCGCTTACATCAACCGTGCTTGTAAAGAGATTTTACATGGAAAATAGTTTTTTTAAACTATCAAAAAATATGCCGATGAGAGTGACAGTAGGTACTCCTCGTGTTTGTGAAAATTATTTTCATTTGGATGCACGGAGGTGCACATTTTAATAAATGGAATTCATTCTCAATTTAAATTTTTAAAATGATGAAATAAGAGAGGCATACAGAACTAAAACTATGAGGCACAAACGATTGCCACTAGCATCTAAGGTACTAAAAATACTCTCATCCAGTAGAAGATAAAATTGGTTCTAACACTATTCACTTAGGGTTTATTGCTAGCTGAAAGGAAAATATCTGCATTGTTTTTCTTATATTTTTTTAAATCTGACTCTTTAAGATATTATGAAATACCAGATATTATGAAATACCAACCAATATTTACGCGTTTTTTCATAACTAGCATTTTAATTAATTTAGTTTAAAGAATAGAACACTAATTTAAATTTACGACAGAATTAACAACAAGACATGTGCTTGGAAACCTGGAAACTTGGAAAACCTCTTTAAACCCGATTTAATCAGCATACTACGTTGATTATTTAACATCCATAAATTAGATTAATATGTAGTTAAAATAAAAACAGAAGAAAATTTGATAATTCCTCAAACTATTACGCATTACGATGATGGTAATGACGTAAGCTATGGACACGAAGACGAGACCGTTTTACACGACGCCCTCGACTGCACAGCTTGATACACTGAGGATGAAAGAAGCCGTGTTCAGCATTTGAGAAGGGGCTTCAATTGTTCATGCGCAGCCATTCTAGCAAGTCCTCGTTTTGCACGATAAAATGTATTCTGTACATAAACCCAGACTGCGCAGATAAGTACCCCGAGTAAAATTCCTTAAGGGTATGAATTTTGGAAAAGTATTAGCACAAACTGATAATCCATTAATTTGAACCAAAGCATACATGTATATCAGGATGTTACTATATGGTCGATGTGACCATCACACCTATTTGACTTGACTGTTGAAAAACTGCAAACACAAAAACTACAATATTCTTGACTGAAATCATCCGTTACGTTAACCTGCCATGAGATTGATCTAGCATCAATAATTTTCCGTCCTCTCACCCTTGAACAGCGAGAAGTATTGTAAGGGATAGGGAAAAATAGAGACTTGTGGAGGAGGTTGTTTTCCATTTCGTACGCCTGCTTCACACAATCAGCGAATCAAAGGATAAAACTAATACCCTCTAAAATTTTCATTGTTCTCACAGTTACTGGAACCTTACTATTGCAACCACCTAATGTATTGACTCAGTAGCAAGCCCATCTCGCCAACCGTGGATATTCTGTACGCATAACTCTCTGGGGATTAATTGACCTCAAAACGTGCATATTTTAACCGTAACTATTATTGGTTAAAATTATAAAAAAAGTATATAGGTTTGTCCTACATTCTTACTGGACTGGTGACAGCACATCTGGTATAAAAAATAATATCACTTTTATTTCATATTTCAAAATTCACAATCCCAACAAATGGAAGATAATTAACTAAGTGAAGGCCACACTATATCACTGATATTAAGAGGATGAGGTAGTTAATACAGTTTGGCTCCCAAGGGGAAAATCCCGGGCTATTGACCGGAGAGGAATAGGTTACTCAATATACCGCATCCAGCGAACTCACAGCTGGGTTGCATTACCCTTTCATTTTTATGGCAGCATGTATTTAGGCTAATTTGACCGCGACGCAATTTGGCCCGAGAAGCAGACAGGCACTGCCGCTAATTCCTTTCTTTTCTCCGATTTGAAATTTCGGCAAGGGGAACCATGTGGCTGAAATTTTGCCGACATTAGACGCGAGAAGAAGAGGTTGTTGGAGGGACCCATTTACGCACGGGAGTCTTACACGATATCTCTCAAACTTTTCACAGCGGTTTCTTAAGCATTTTTTCTCCTTTCTCCCCACAACCGTTTCACCTTATCAACATTCGCCGTCAAAGCAGGCAGGAGAAGTGGATGAAAGGAAGAGAAAAATACAAGATAACGGAGAGAGAGAGAGAGAGGAATGATAATTATTTCTCGGGATTTCCACCTTAGTTTTCCTCAATTCGTTTGCCAGCCTTCCGTGTTCGTATTTATCCATAACAGGATGATGACATATTAGAGGACTTAAATATGACTCAAAGTTACTAGATTCAGATCCAAATGTGAAAATTTTAATTCATATTTAATGCCTACAATCCTGGTTTAACACGATGCTAATTCGTTGCACAGCGGCATTGTCCGGGCATTTCCAGACTTATTAGCCTCAGAGATACACAGGCCTGATCAGCTGAATTTCGATCCTCATCTGCGTGTAAAATATAGAACCCAATCTTTACAAATCCCTTACGGAGGTTAGGGGAATAAAATTCGATTAGAATAATGTTATGATATGAAATAATTGGTAATAGCCGTCAGATTTCTTAAAGGAGGTTAATGGACCGTGAATGAGAGCTGCAGGAAGACACTGCTGGAAGGCGCTGTTGAAGCACTCCAGGGACGCGAAATTTAAAGACGTCTACTTCACGTGAAAATATACTTTAACGACTTACCTGAGTCGTAACCCCCGCAAATAAATGCAACCTTGCGTATCGTGAAAGAAGCATTTGGTTCTGCTCCACAAAAAATCGCTTATATAGGTATTTTACAAATTCACAAAGCGGTAGCAAGTGATTTGTTCTATTTTACAAGAACTTCTACGTCATCTTAAACTTCTATAGTATATGACAATTAGAAGTCACAGTAAGTTTTCTTCTCTTTTTTTAAACAGCGAAAAATCGTCTTTTTATTACACCCAAAGAAGTGTCCAGACGAAGTTTATTGATCAAGAAAGTAAAAGGCATTATGCTATAAATTTTTTTTTATTAATTGCCCCAAATGCCTCGCTAAATTAGAGCTAAAACTTCTTAAAATGCATATATATTGTTAATAAAAGTAAATTGGCCCTTTTAATGCGCCATATGCTAAGAGAAGGTTGGAAATTGCAGAGGCCTTAGGGACATATCCATAAGAAGATAAAAAAGCATTTTTGGGCTTTTTGTAGAACTAAGTAATACATGAAAATCAATGCGGTAGTTTTACGGTCCGTGCAACTCAGAGGCTACGTCTGAATACGCCCATACCAAGTTGTTTAGAAGGTATTGACCAATGCACTATATTATATCCAAATGAGTAAAAACAGGCCTTAGTTATGCATGTGCCATGAGATTCTTTAAGTTTGCATCGTCTATTCTTTCCATTGCAGGTCGTTGCGTTTTTGATAATGATTACTATTCTTTTATATTCTCAGCAAAGGCAAAATAAAGGGAGGGAGACAGTGAGAATAAGAAAGGAAGATGTTCTCAAACTTTCCTCCTATTCATCTGAACATAACTTCACTATATTGCCACGTTCATTTCTTCAGATCAACTTATGCTCACGCCGCGGACATAAAGAGAATAAATACAAAAGACAAATAAAGTCGATACATTGGAAGGGAGGAGGATAATGGCAGATGAGGGAAAACCAATAATTTTAAGTGCATTTTATTTCTTCTAAACTCTTTATACTACGCACTCGCACAACTACTACTTTATACTACGACATTCTACGAGAATTGCATTTTCCTACGAGGGAAAAGAATAGGAAATGCTGGGAAAGAAAATAAGAACCAAATAAGAAGAATACTAGATAAGCGGGCTTCTTTTGTAGTGTTTCTTGGTTTCTCAAACATTGGGAAGACTCCTTCACAGATGCTTTCTTCAGATACTTATGTTTTAAACATGATGAGAATGACGGGATTGTGGGAAAGAAGCATAATAAGAGGAAATAGCGCGCAAAATTTCTCAAACTTTACCCCATTTAACCCAAAAATTCATTTATTTCACCTCCTTCGTCCGTTTCTTCGGATCATTCCATGCCTTCGTCGCTAACAAAGAGTAAGAGAATGACACAAAAGGGAAAGAAAGATATAAAGGAGAAAGAGAGGAAAAGTCAGAGATAGAGGCGGATGAGAAACAAAAAAACCGAACGTTCCCCTCCCTCTCTTTCTCGTTTCGTTTTTTCTCCCCCCCCCTCCCGCCACTCCATGCAGAGCTACGAATTACGGGAAATTTCCCAGCATGCCGCTGGCTCGGATCCGGCGCCCCCAAAGGACTAATCTCGGAAGCAAACATTACGAAAATCTGGGAGCGGGGAAAGGGTTAAGGGGAGGCAGCAGGTATGGGAGTAGCTTTCTGCTCTGGAGGGGGCGTATGGCATGGGGCAAGGGGCTTGGGGAGGAGAAGCGAGCGAGCGGGCTTTGCTGGCGGGGAGAGGACCGCGAGGCCAAGGGATGGGCGGTAAGGGAGGGGCGATGCACTCGGTGAGGTCTGGCGCCAAGGGGATGGGTCGGCGCCGGGGAGATATGGGCCGCTAGGCTTGAGGCTACAGGGGGGGGAGAGACTGTAGGGGGGGAAGGGCGAACATCGGGATGAGCGCGCGGGAGTTGGCCGGGGATTGAATTCACAAGGCCCGCGTCGCTACAGATGAGCAGGTATTGTGTTCTGGGGATAAGAAAGGAAGTTAAATGGGGCACGCTACCCTCCCTGGCCCTCTTCTCATGCTTTCTCTCGCTTTCTTTCCGGCTCCTACCGACGTCTTTTTTCTCTCCATTTTGGTCCCAGCTTGCCCTGTCATCCCTTTCTAGCGACCTGCACCTGTTTCCATACCTTACTACCCCTTCAAACCCTCTCCAGGTGCAAGAGAATTTTCCTTTATCTCCGCAACTCATTGCTCCTGGTTCATCTTCTTGAATTTTTTGAGACTGTATATTTTACGTACTCTGATTATTATAAACCTTCCATATACCCTGCGACGGAAATTAGCCCGCTCTCTGTGACCTCGAGGACAACCCCTGCGGGTTGATTCCCAAGTATATATTCACGAGAGAAATATCATGGCAACGGAAGAAACAGCGTGCGCCATACGCGAAGTAAATACAATGACGGTGGTTCTTCATTTTTCCCCATTCTTCATTGGCTTGCACATGTTTTCTATAGCATATTATTCCATCATTACATTGTTCCTCTCCATTGGTCTGTCGACACCTCTACCTTCCAATGTAAGATAACCTCGAGGAATTAACAATTCTGGCGTGTTACATTCTATGAGACCATTCTGTTCCTGCTTCACCTCGTTAAACCATTCCTTGATATTTTCAACATGCTTATCTTTTCTAACGTTTTTCCTTCTCAATCTATCCATATATGTTTATCCTAAAATTATCAGAGGATTTAAATTCCTGTGGGTACTCTTAGTCTTTTGATTTAATTTGTTTCCCGTTTTGTCTCATCCAGATAGGTCAGTATTGGTCTGACCGTGCCAACGTTTAACCTTGCCACGGTCACCTTTACAATTTACTTTTAATTCTAGATTTTCGAGGCATTCTTCTGAAACTGTTATAGTTTTTTTCCTTTTACTGGAAATATATTATTTTCGGGTTATTACCAGCCATATTTAATGTACGGGATAAGGTTGATAACCATAATAATTTATATCCGTACGCATTTCGTCATTATGGCATACATTTTATTTTGATGTGTGTAGGCTCGTTAAAACTTTTCTTCCCCAATATTCGCATCAACTAATTAGAAATCGGAAGATATTTGATATTTAAAGCTACTATAAAAGGAAAAACATACATTCCTATTTCCTGAACGCTTACTATCTTCTTGGATACTTTTTTAAGGATAATAAGTACTATGGAGTTTGTACTTTGGAAAAGGACTGTGCCATCCAGCGGCATCAGAAGAGAGAGAGAGGTATTTATATGCAGCGATACTAATAGGGATGTAAAGGGTATGTAGGGATATTCTGTATATTGTAAGGAGATTCTAAGATATTCTGAAACCATAGTTGCAGAATTAGTCATTAAATAATGGCTACGATTAAAACGAACAGTTTACGAGACCTTTAGACTTCCAAGACCAAGGCGAATGATCCACTATTGGAAATTAATTATCATATTGAAAATTTTCAGCAAGGTAGTGTCTTCACGAATACATTGGTTTTGTACGGAGGTCATTTTGATCCTAAATAGCGAGGTACTGCAACAATACCAATTACAATTATCCTAGACTTATAATGCTACGATACGTGACGGAAACAAGGTCGGGAGGTAAGCTGCGTAAGATAAGCGGGTCGACTAGGTAAAAATGCATCTTAAGTGCTAAATAACGCACTACTTTACCATCTCTCAAATTTTATGAGATGTGTCACAGAAGTGCATCTGCATGGCACTCCGCTTCTAATTGAAATTATGTTTTATTCAAAGTCTCTAATATCCAATCCTTTTGAAATTAGGGGTCACTTTTTGACACTGTAGACACAATTACATGAAACAATTACGCACAGCTTCATCTGCATGGCCTATGATTGTAGCCTGTTTTCTAATGCAGTGGGATAAGTCAAGAGATTTATTTTTTAATTCGTGACATAAGGTGTAAAATCAGTCCAAACGGATATCTTACAGCAAATACTTAAAAAGGTTCTAAGTCACTAAACATTTGGATAGATGCAAGAAAACAACTGAAAATTCATCAAGGATTCGCCTTGATGCTTAACTTGGAAAGTTTTTTAGGTTTTCTTGGTGAAGATATGACTAGATTAGAGCGAAGCTTTAGGCGGAATTCCAAAGGTTCAGTCAATACTAGAAAGTAGCTCGGTTCGGTTGATGCTCAAACGCCAAATAGAGGACCTTTATCGAAGCACTCAGCCCCTATTATCAATTTCAAGTATCTACATCCATCATTGCCCAACATACTCCTGAAGTATTTTTCCCCTACATCTCTTATTTCGTCGAGCTAAGTTTACAGGACATTCACGATTATAAAACTCGTATTATATATTAATATAATTTAATTCAAAGTTAAATATTTAACATTGATATCTTAAAGCCAACAAAATCGAGTGGTGCCTCCCTAGCATATGTCAATGGCAGCAAAAATGTGGGTGCCTGAGACCAAAATTGAAGGTTAGACAAACAACTAGGTAAACTAATCGATGATACAACTTATTTAAACCTCAGAAGCTTATAAAAATATTGGTCTGACTTAGGGCTAGATATAATAAACCAAATTCAACTTAGGGCTAGAAAAATCAAATGCCAAAGAAATTACACAGCATTATATGCAGAGTTCGAGTTGTATTAAGGTTCTGAAAACTGAAATAGTTGCTCGATGTTTCTTTGTCTACCAGGCGCTGAATGGTGAAATTAAGAGAAAATTTATACTCTGACTGAAGAATGAATAGCGTAACATTTTACAGTGGGAAATGAATTATGTAATAGTTGGCACAATTAATTCAGGATACCACTTCATTGACACGACTCAAAAAACTAGCTGCATGTCTGTCTGTCTGTCATGTCTGTCTGTATAAAATGTCTGCATGGAATTTTCGAGCGTGAGATCAAACTCTCGAGATTCAGTTGAAGGCCCGACAAGTGATAACTTCTCTCTTCGAATCAACTTGCACAAACCCTTAAGTCACGGCACCAGCAGCGCCGCAAACTTTCCTCCGTGTCATTAGAAGCACGCCATCTTCATTATTCGCCCAGAAGCCGCGGCCTTCGACACGGCGTGCGCTGGGAAGGGCGCCCACTTAGCTCCAACTTCAATAAACGCAGGATATCCATCCGTCGCATCCAGTTTAGCAATCCGTACTCACGGCGCGACTCAAGGCGTCATCTGTTTTGCACGAGTTCGGAGCACCGCGTCACCGCAAGCGCTACTGGAGTTGGCAGCCATGCTCATCCCTTAGCTTCATGACTCCGGCATACACCTATTATACTTCCAGCCTCCTTCCCTCCAACCCGGCCGCTAAACATGCATGGCAACCTCTTTGCCACGCCTAATCCCCTCCTCACAATTCCACCAGCCAACAAGCACATCTTAAAGTGCAATGCTCAAGGAGTGGCACTGCGAGTCTAGGTGGAACCATCAAACTTTAACAGGCATTACACCCACTTGGCGTGGTTTTAGCCTGGAGGTCGCGCTCCCCTCTCCAAGTGTCACACCTAAATCACTCAGCCATGTTCCCCATGCTTCTACTGCCATTATCAATATAAGCAGTCCACGTTTTCATTAACTTAGTTCTTCGAAAGATTTTCTACGATAGAAAAAACGGAGTCTTTCGTATATTGATGCTTGATCCCTGAACCCTTACCTATAACTTTTTTCATGGAATTCAATTTAGTGTCATTACAATTTTCAAGCAAATAAAAATGCACAAACTAGCAACTAATATACTATAGACATTTATACTCTCATATGAATACTGATTATTATTTTACTTATCTTCAATACTTTAAGGTAGTTTGAGCGAGATAGTTCCCTAGTCATAATGGAGACCATATTCATACTTTTCCATTTCAGCTGCCATTGGGTGCGTGAATTAAATATTGAACTATAAATGTTGCAATAATATACTTTTATATGACTGAAGTTCTAAGTAATTACATAAAGATTTATAGATATTTCTTTAAATTGACTCATTTTTTTCATGGGGGAAGTTTTAAACACCTTCACAACCAAATGTTTTTTTCTGATCGTAAAAAAATTACTGCAGTGACAATATATTTGTTTTGAAATATCGATGAGAAAACATACAAACTATAGGTACACTAATAATTTTTGACGAGATCTAGGTGTAAGAAATTCTTCATTATTAAATAAAGGTCTGTCAAATATTCCTATGTAAAAACAATGGTATTACTCGTCATTAATTTTGGAAAGTAGTCCGATAAGGGGCTCATATTTTGGTATCTATGGAATGGTGAGATAATTTTCTATAAAGTGAGACCAAATTTATTGATTTGTAGATAAAATGATATTTTGCTCTCACTACCTTACGGCGGTCAAGCGTCATGTCTTAATAATATTGTTAACGGTCTTCGTATATCCTAAATTGACGAGAGAAAAACTAATGCAAATCTCTCGCTACTGTCAGAAGTTAGTTTTGATGTAACCTTTAGCAACGAATAAGTCCTGAACGAACGTTTACTCAAAAACATATTTAAGACACATGCGAAGAACAGTATTTATGTTTTTTTATTTGAATGATTGATATAATGAATTATAATGAACAGTAAATATAATGTTTTTTCACTTAATTTCATCATGATCGTCCACCATATCTCGCTAGACACCATAGAATATGCTTAGTAATCACACCACATTGAAAATGATTTAAACTATTGTGGAAGCTTGTTTACATTAAACCACTTCTTGTCCTAATTGAGGTGTAAACTATTAATCTTAACAGATAGGTCTCTTTATTCTCAAAGTCCACAAAACAGTAAACAACCGTATCTTAGGTAATATATTAATTAACATAACATTGTATTTGTTAAATGTTTGGGTTGCCAATGATCAACAACGACTATTATACCTACGAACAAAAGCCCCGAACCTTATTAAAAATATCAAACGAACTACCTGATTTGTTATCATGATCTTTCATTCATAGTGTTTTTAAACATTGTATTCATTGGTACGGAGGCGACCGCGGGTTTTTGGTTTATTGGAATTTTCGATTCCTCCCCGTGATGCAGCATTTTTGTGGACAACCGTTTTGTCTGGCCTGATGATGCCGACTGGAATTCCGGTGAAACGGTCATCCACAAAAAAAACGCTACGCGGGGAGAACCCGAAAAATTCCATTACATTCCGTTATATATAAATAATATTCTTTACCGCAATATCAATTCATGTCCTCGTAAGCCATCTTTTGTCTTTTTTACAGTTTTTGTCGTGACAACTTACTCATTACGCACTATAATTAGATTTCCAAACTCAAAGATAGTATAAAATTTTACGCCTGGATGGATCCTCTTCCAGTAACTAATATTTAAGATTGAGCGAGGGCTAGCCCTCAAGTGAATTGAGCACTCCCCATAGATGTAATAACAGATTAGCACCAACCTTCAACATGAGAGGAGCTAAAAAATGCATCCGTAATGCATTCATAATGAATTCAAGAGGACAAAATACAAAGTCTAAGTTTTTTTCCCACTGTAAAAATAATCTAATCCCACAAAAGTTCACCAGGGCTTGGTGTGTTAAAATCAACATGTTACCCGTCTATAAGCCGTCTACTAATCCAGAAAATGAAAATTTGTTGATAATTAGAGTGGTGAATTTCAAGAGATTTTCTGAAGTTTCGGCAACTAAACTCTATTTTATCACTTTCCTGAAAGAATCAGATCTTTGTACATCGATAGGTTGAATAGGATAGGATGAATCTATTCCTCAACTCATGCAACAAGTCGCCTAGCAACATGATTTTCATCGCGATAGAATTCTGAAAGAACCAAGTGCTGCTGTTCTTTACATCACTGCTGCAGTAATAAGATGATAACAAAAAAGTGTGAAAACACCATGGCAATGTTGTAACAGATCTCTAAAAGATATTTTACTAAAAACACAAATTTTAGGTAAAATTTGTGACATAAAGGGAAAACATAGAGACGATGGCAAAGCAAAATCTTTGATAAAGCTGACAAAAAACAAAGCTCTGAGATGAGTAAACTTATAATATATTCCTTCAAATTTCCAAAAGTGAAGTTGGTGCACACGTTTTGAAAACGTGATTAATAGAGTGGATTTTCTTCTTCATTTTCGGTGCCCTGCCAGCTGTATGGGTTGTAAAGAGACAACAATTTCGCTCCCTTTGTCTTCATGTCGACTGAAAAACTCGGTATATTTGTAACAAAATATTGTAATATATAGCAACAGTCGTTTTATTTTTCTCAGAATACTTTGTAATAATCTATAATACTCTTATCTCTGCACAGAACACTTCGCTACTCCCACTAACAAAGACAAACTCACCCAACCGTCTCTCGTCCCTTCACTAATAAATATTTCACTTAATAAATAACTAATAAATTATTTTACATCATAGTTGTTTTGTTACACGACTTTGATCACGATTTTGGCAGTATTACGTATGGTAACTCTTGTAAAAGTTGCTGCGTTAATAATTGGTTTTGGGAATGGCCCTCTTCCCCATGTAGTATAATGGTATCGTACATTCCGGCTGACATTTCTATTCCTTGCTATCTTGATAGATACTCTAGTAAATCTGCGGTAATAACGGCCCTATTTAGTAGTAGCCTTAGCCAATTAAAATTAATAACGTGTCACGTTTTACTCCAGGCAGGCAAACGGCTTTAATTTTTATAGTGAGTGAGTGAGTTTTTCCTTGCGCACAGGCGCTTTAATTTTCGCTCTTTTTCATCTACAAATCCAATTACTTTCGGGAAATAACTGGTAAAAGCCAATTGTAAATTGAGATTCGTGCAAAGTATATTCGGAAAACGTGAGGATAAAGTAAGGGAAATCAGCGACTTCTCCTTACTTAGTCCCCGCTTGAAATACGCCGCCTGTATTTGGTATCCGTAAGAAATAAGCTTAAAACCATACTTAGATGGCACGCAGTAAAGAGGGATAAGATACTAACAACACAAATATTAAAATTCCAGTAATTTACAAGCCTTCTGCAATAACTGCATTGGGAATCGTACTCATATCACCGTGGATAACTCAGAGAATCTTTGAGTTCCAAACCGATTTATATTTTGTAGAGACGTCAATCACATGCTAAAAATCTGGTATGGTAAGGTAGGTTATATTATAAGAATAAAACTAGGAAAGTTGACAGCAGAACGGATATGTTTAAAATATCATTTTTTCCGCAAACGATAAGAGAAGAAAAAAGCTAGGCCAAGAAAATAAACTTGGTTTTTCAACAGTTGATTTAAATAACTAGTTGTATGCTTGTTTCTAACCATCAAAAATGCTTGTTTCTTCATTTGCTACGTAATTCCAATAGTTTGCCTTGCACAGTTTTTGTTGTTGAATCTCGGTTCATTTACATGAATGCTTGAATAATTCACCAATGGCTAGTTGCAGAAACGAGACTAATACAATCTGTGAAGTTATAGGACGCCTAAGCCGTGGCAACTATTCAATTAATGTTTCAGAAACATTCGATAAATATTTATTGGTTTCATAACTTATGGCATGGAGTCATGAACTCCATAAGTAGGTAAGATGGCGGATGCGCAATGAACCGCTTGGAGACTTAATTACTTGATAATAGAATTGTTTTGGGACGAATGTCTTGCTTGTTTACTCTTAAAGACTAATTATTATCTGCGTTTGCAACTTTTAATAGGCTAAAATTTCGTAAATTTTATCCATCGGTGGAAGATTATATCAACTATTTGGAGCTAATAACGATTGGTAAGTAAGTTAAGTAACTAGTAGATGTATTACTGCAACCCCAACATATTTATGAGCTCTATAACTTTATGGATCTCGCAACTATTGATTTCATACCTAAATAATCTTGCAACCGGCATTAATACAAATAGGTTCTAAAACAATTCAGCATTGAAGTAAATTTTGATTAAACTTCACCTCATGGCAAGCATTATCAGTGTTCTTTCAGTGCATCACTATTCGCCGCTTCTTTAAGTTATTTAGGGTATAGTGTAAGGAATTTGGTGATAACGCATCTCCTTCAAATGCACCTTTGTGGTGATTTACAGTGTATAACGTAAGATCAATATAAAAGTTAGCAAAAAAAATGCTCTAAATTCAACAAGTCTATTGAAAAAAAGACTTGACTTCCTAAAAATGCCTATAATATTATTATATACTTCATATCCATTTCTAGCTTCCTGATCCTCACGCTCCGCCTTCTGCCTTCACTCCAACCACTAATTCCCTCACCCCATGTGTATTCCATCCCATCCCACGCCCATAAAGATCGTTCTCATGCTTCGCAAGGCATCAATTTTTCACCGTGGAGTAAAGATCCAATTAAGATAATTAAATGGATCAGGGAGTATGCTCGCTATTTTATTTCTCCACAAAATATGAGAGATCATTTCGCTGATTACAATCTTCAACAATTTTTTTTCGTTTCGGTGAAAAGAAAAAGTAAAAAAAGTTCTCATTTTCTTTCATGTGGCACGATTAACCCAGAAAACCTACGTCTGAGCCGAGGAAAAAAATCTTTCCATATTCTAAATAAATAACTTTCCTCCGTATTTGAACTGCATCAAAATAAAATATAGCATTGAAAAAAAGCAAGATGATTCTCATCATTACTTTAAAATTTAATACGTATCTTGTACACATCTTCGGGCAATTTAATGCGATCATTTTTACATCACCAAAATTGACTCATTAGATGCACATAAGATAATGAAAGAGATTAACCGAAAAGCTTAACGCGGATATAAAAATATCACAAATATAGGGTTAAAAATTATTTTGGGCATGAAGAAATTAGTCAGAGAATAATGACGACAATGTTCTAGTATTATAATTCTGGAACATATGAAAATGAAGTAATGACCTCCTGAAATTTTCATTCAAATATCTGTTCATGTATTTCACTGTTTTTGAGTAATTGTCACTATGATATCAACACCCACCTAATGATACCGCTGAGATAATTTTACTCGTAATTACATCAATTCCGCAGAATACTCCGCAGGGTACGCTAAAAATAACCATGCATTTGTGTAAGTGTGAGATTGAGGTTGAGAGACTTGGGAAGGGAGGATCTCAGTATCTGCAGAAGAATGGCTAGGTTGCTGCCATTTATAAAGTATTTTGTGGTGTTAAAGCATACTATAGTCTTAGTGTCCAGTTAGAGAAGCCGAATTATTACGGTCGTCATGACCATCAGTAACAGCAATCTTCTCTGCCTCCAACAGAGCAAGAAACTCCTTATAGCGGGGACTAGTTGTGATTGGGACAATCTGTTTTTTAATGTATTCTAAGTATTTCCCACAAATCTAATTGTGTTTCAAGAGAGGAGTCACGCCAAATAAAAATAGTTATTTGTAAAAATTTATTTCAATCACAGATTACGTGATTTATTATTCCTGTTGTCTTTCTTGTTTGTTAACGTTGTTTAGATACCTTGATCAACTCCCTTTGCCACTGGAAATGTAAAATTCCTATTTCAAATGTACAATAAAATTCTATTCTATTCTACTAACTGAGCATATAAAGCTATATTTCTATGCACAACGGAAGTACATTGCTGAATGTGTTATGCTATATTTTCATCCAAATGGTTAACTATTTGCGTCTGCGTTCTGCGTTATGTTTACTTTACGCCAAATTGATCAACGCCCTTCTTTATTTCCACGCTGTGTAGTAAACAAGTTATCAAATGTTTATATTGGTTAAATGTAGACAAATATCATGTAAAAACCATCTTTATACACGCGTGAAAAATTATGAATGATAGCTATGATTAAATGCCTAAACTCTGGAACGGACATCGAAAAAAATAATTTTTATTATAATATCTCCTGTCAGAGAATATTGAATATATCTTTGACTCTTTTTTACGCAAGGTGGTCTATCAAAAAGTAATTTGATGAGATGCGAGAATCTTTCATTTCTCACGAAGTACTTCTAATCACAGGTCACGTCGATAATCACAAAAAAATCGTGTTTGTGAGCCTCCTAACGAAACGAAGGGGATCGTTCTATTATTTATATCAATTACCCTTGATCAATAGTGAGGATTACTCTAGTTTCATAACAAGACAATTTAGTGTATGCTAATTAAATGAAAAGTTGGTTAACACTTTTCAACACTTTAAGATAAAAACAATATCCACTGACGAATTATTTCGGGCAATCCTACTCACCATCCCTGGAAAACGAATGTGACCATCCAGAAGGTACATTATTAGCCTAATGATTCATCGGACTTACCTGGAAAAGAAAAAATATATTAGTTTTACCAACACTGACGTACATTTTTAATCAAATTCTACTTTAACGACTAGGTTTCTAAATCTGTCTACTGATAAAGACATGTTTTCAATAATGAGTACATTCTCCTAGATTTTACATCAAGACAAGTCATAAATTTCCAATTTGCACATTTCATAATCACTCATGTAAGGCTACACCTGAAAGTTAAGCCATTTCCATAATGCACAGAGAAACAAAGTCATTCCAGTCAACGAGATTACGAAGTATTGGTGTTGTAACAAGGGGACTATAAATTAGTACTACAGCTTCATTTAATCAACTAATTTTAAATAAATAACAGTGTCTTCAACGCTGAATTATTTGCATCATTAAATACGATAGGGTAATTGTACGCTGGCTTGCATACGAGAGATAATTGTTTCTTATACATCCAAAACAAGACATTGGTCGTCGAGGATTATTAGGTTCATTACTAAAACGAGCTAAAATCTATATATACAGAGGAAATACTAGAGAAATGATCTATTTCGAGCCCTGATGAGGTAAAATAAAATTAATAAGGTGTCGCATCGAATGCTTGAGTTTTGATCTCAACACTCAGATGTAATAAATACAGATAAGTGACAATGTAAGATGATAATAATATCAGAGTCCAAAGTCTTAAGGGGATCTTCAGATCTAATTCAAACCGGAATTCCAAAAAGTAAAATTCAGGTACCTTAATAGACATTCAAATAAGTCCCATGATATATTTTCACAGTAACAAACGTTTCCAATTTAACCTTCCTCTTATTGACTATACGTCTGTTCATTTTCTTTAATGCGTAAATTATTTCTTTAAATTTTAGCTTTTAAGCGCAAAAACCTAGGAATTAAATTTTGTAATGTCTACTTAATCATATTCAAATAGAGCATCTGAACCAAGCATTTGAACCACTACTACCACCTAGCAAGGTTTTGAACCACGGCTATCCAGTTTTCATAGCTTTTGGATAAAAAAATCATATTATGGATCAATTTATCAAAAATAAAATTATAAGTATGCATTCGCACCTACCGCTGCTGAAGTTTAATCTTACTGTTTCCTTAGAACAGGTTTTTCCATCTTGTGCACACGTAATACCAAATGATTTGTAAAACCATGAATTTTATACGTGGAATATAAGATACTATTGTTTTCATTATATGCTAACCAATTCAACAATAATAGTGAGAACCGCTTCCAAAACCACTTGTCAGTTGATAAATACCACTATAGAAGATTATTTCTTTTATGAGTCTGCCAAACAGCCTATCTACATCAACATACTTCACTGTGAGCCACCACATGGGTGTGTGATAGGGGGAGTTTGGACACCAGCCGTATAAAGATGTAAGGGATAAATTTTTGGGAGGTGAAATGGTGACGCGTATTATGGGAGTGAATTTGGCGGAGCTCAGTTTTTATTGTGGTCGCTTAATGTGCGTGGAAAGAACTAGTTCTTCTATCTGTTCGGTAATATGTAGTGAAGCGTCATGACAATATCCTCTGTGTCGATCTGAAACACACCGATTTTGAATTTCTCAAGCAAGCTAATCCTAGCGTGTATCCTCCGAGTCTCTAGGAGCTCTCACCTTAAATCCTCTAAAAGTTGGGGAAAACAATATGTTTGCTCTTAGCAGTGTTTAACGAAATGTGCAGCCTTTATATGTATTTTATTAATTATTTACGCAAAATTTTAATGACCAGGATCCCAAATGCTCGCGACTATTCGAGGTGTGGCCTATCCTGAGCGAAGTAGCATCTCTCTTTGAATTTTCCATCCGAGGACCTTCCTGTTACACGCTTAACAAAATCTAGTTACTTCAATACTAAGCCATATATGTTTTGTGTTTCCTACGATTTATGAGATGTTTAGGTAATTTTAAGATACTTATCTTGGAATTGGCATTACCACCCTTACTACGGAATGCAAAACATCATCTGCGAGACGCACACAAAGGGATGTGTACATTACAATCAGCCAATCCGTTTTAAAGAGGAATCTAGGTGAAAAGCTATCTAGAAAGGTGTCCTGAAACTATTGTTACAATAGGTACAAGATTCTACCATAGGAATCAAGCAAATGCGCGGTTTCTTAAGCACTACCCCTTCTCTATGCTACAAAGGAATTAAGACCTATATCATTTTATACCTAAATAGGTACATTTTTTGGCTTCTCCTCACCACACTAATTACCACTCTCAACAAAATTCATCACATCCAACCCAAATTGGCTTCGATCACACTTCTACCTGCACAGGCATCATCGAATAAATTCCCATAATTTCTCAACCCCCTTCTCAATTCCACCATACATGTATGCCCACTTCTTCCCCGTTATTTCTCTACAACCAGAGCATGGCCGCCTATTCTCTCGCTCAGAAAGGTGATGACCCTGGCATGCTCCTAATGATGATGAAGCCTAAAACAGCTTCGAATGGCGCACCTGATTCGCATGCCGGATAAGGCGCCCACGCCTCCTCTCCTCCCGGTCATCAAATCTCTCAGCAAACCCTTCTCCCTCACCAACACGACAGGCATCAGCCCGCCTTTCTTCTCCCGACCAACCCTCCAACACCCTATGCTCTTCCCAATCCAGCCGACCAAACCCTTCCCTGCGTCTCTCTCATCCCTTGTCCTTCCACTAGATCAAGTCTTACCTTCACATCTAAATCGGGCACTACCACCCTTGCTACGGAACGCAAAACATCATTCGCGTGACGTATGCGAAGGGATGTACTCATTAGAAGCAGCAAATCCGTTTAAAAGAGAGGAACCTACGTAAAAAGCTAAATTTTTTTACAAGTAATGATTTCACAATCAAACATCATTCAACATTATTACGTCATTAATATCTCGTCTAAAGACTAAGGTTAAATACAATAAGTTTAAAAATTAAATATTCATTACGCATATCAAAAATTTTCCGTATACGACTTAACTATGGTTTCATTAAGCACTTTATTTTTGCATCTAAATTTAGAATGAATCAGGAGACAGGATATATAATAAAAACTATAGTTATGAAAAACCCTAAAGTGTATTTTTTACGTATAGCATGCACGTTATTCTGACTTCCAGCGAAAGAATACGTGTGTACATGTATGAAACTTAATTTAGGCTTTTGATTCATGTAGTAAACATTTTATAGTGTTTTTATGGAATTAAAATTTTGTAAAATACGTTACAAACTAGTTAAAATGTTTCGGAACTACTTCTAATAATATCAGTCCTAGTTGTAGAAAAAACTTATATTTATATCACATGTCGCAGAAATGTATAAAAATTACTTTTAGTTATCCATGGTGAAAAGAATTTTTGTTGATGGCTCTGTACTTAAAATAGTATGTTCAGCATTGGGTCACGTCCGTCTCGCATCATTCTTTTTTACTGTTATTTCATTAATTCATGTAGAGCTACTAAATAAGCCATTCTCATTAAAACAAACCCTTTTAATCCATATCTGGTCTTAAAGGTATTGTAAAATATATTTGAAAGAAAATTTATATTTCCTAAAGTATAAACGTAACAAACGTTACGACTCCATCCTCGTGAGAGGGATGGTTAAAGTTTTTGGATTGTATGCGCCTAACCCCAAGCTTAATCCTGCTATTATACTTGTTTTTTTCTTAAAGAATTAAAAATTGATGTCTCAATTTGGATTATCTTTGGTAATTGCTTTTAAATACTATTGAAAAGGGCTTAAAAAGAAGACCAAGATCTTGATTCCACAACTATTCATAACCAAGAAAAAAATGTTTCATAAAATTAATAACAACTTTTATGGTTATTTTAAAAGAACAGTAAGCTTGGCGATAGATTTAAATTTTTTCTACAAGATTTATCACTTATGACGGTTAAACGTCAAGTTTCTTCATTATTAAATGCCAAGGAGAGCGTTCCGTTCGAACACAACAAAAATCCGGCACCTTTTGTTCTCATCGAGATGAAAAATTGGAGGTATATTGTATAAAACATCGACAACCATGGTTAAATCAAAGATAAAATAAGCTAAAGTTTAATGTATGTTGCATTTATATTGGTGCTATTGTTCACTTATAATTAATTTACAAACTCGAGTCTACATAATCTTTGCACCCACGGTAGATTCCCTTGAGTATGATATGAGTTATTTCGAAACCTAGGTTGGTGATTTCAAATTAAAAATGTTTAAAAATTTGACTACATTTCTATTATTTTGAGTTAATTATATCTATAGGTCCATTATTTGAGCTATCCATATTCCTTCATGATATTTAACTCATATCCTTTCATGTTCCACAATTCCTTCCACTTCTATCACAGTATTAGACAGTATATGTGATAATAATAGAATGAATACGATTTGGAAGGTATACGTCAGTTTTGCGCAAATCCTTAATGCCAGAAAAGTTTATCCAATTGTAAATCGATAATACAAATGATACCTCTATGCATGAACACGGTGGGGAAATGAAGCAAATAAAATCATTTAAGTGTTGGTCGCTCGTGAATAAATGCGAAAATGTGTCAATTTTTCGCTTACATTAGTAGAGGCGAACTACAGTGGTATTACATATATCTATATAAATTGTTCTCAGGTTTCCGTCCGAGTAAGGATTTTGGCTGCTGCCAACGTTTCGATGGGTAAATCCTAAGCAGGGAATGGAAAGCGTTAATTCGAGAAATAACAGATTAAAGGAGTCTACAATGCTCCCCCCCCCCCTTCGATTAGGCAGCTACATAAGCATAGACAGTGTGTCCTGGGAATCATCACTCAGAAGACGATGGAGGAGTATTTCATCAAAACATAGGTAGCAGCCAAAATACTCTCTCGGACGGAAACCCAAGAAAAATTTATTTAATTCGCCGAGAAAGTTCATAATCTTACATTACAGTGGTATTAACTGACCTCAGGGCATTCCAAAAACCCTCCCCTATCTTAGCCTTTACCACATTATGCATTAAACTTTTCACCTTCAGGCGTCACTTCGTGGAAGTATTTAATATCTGAATCCATATTAAAAACAATCCTCATACTTTATAGTTGTGGAAAAGTACAAGGGTTGTTATTAATGTGGATTCACATTATGCTCCCTCACTTTCTACCTTCTCCCTCTTGCATTAAAGCTGCCTATTGTAAGGAGTAAGTCCATCACATCGTACCCTAAAAACCCGTAATTCCTTCTACTCCCTTTCGCACGACCTCCAACACCGCCCTACGGAACCTTTAGGGTTACCTGCTCGACAACGCAACGGTGCCCCCACTCCCCCGCCTTTTACCGCTCCCACCTTCGCTCATTGTCTCGGCAATTTGAGGATTTTAAAGTCTCCGGTACCCTCTCCCCATCCAAAGCAAAGTGGGTCGGGAATATGAATGTGTGCTAACGGGTGCATGCGGCGCAAAACTTTGGGCAAAGTTCTTTAAAGGGACGTGATGTAAAAAGGGCGCGTAAATGCGAAGACGCCCTACTAAAAAGGCCTTGAATGTTCCCAAATCCCCAGCTTTGTCAAATGCTTCCTTGAAAAAATGACACACCTTACATGCTTCGATGCATAACCTTCAGTATTTGCCAGAGTTGAAACACATCTAAATATTGAAAATTAAATTTTCCAACTTCTAGTTTAAGGACTTTATATAAATTTCTACCAGCCCTACCGAAAAAATGAATACTTTCGCATAATAGTTAATGTAATAACCTCTAAGCCACGCATACAGAAGGCCGTAATTTTGGGCTCACTGTCTAATGTGATCCGAACGTAAGTAGTCACCTATCCGATGGGTGTCGGACGTGGCCGCGTAAATTTCCCAATCCCTTCCGAGTCTCCGGCCATAATAACGGCAACGAAACCTTAAGCTTTAACGTAGACTCATTATTAATAAATTCAGGATATTCTACAAAAGTAGAAATACACTATATCTAATAAGAGCTCGAATTATAATTAGATGTAACGGGAATAAAAAGTCATATAGAGCCGCTTTATATAAATATGAATGCTTGAAAATGCCTCATAAATGGCAGTGCAAGCCGAAACTTGTCGGGGATGTGAATCAATCCTTTTTAATGGATGATACAAAATTTTTCATTCCCTTTACTATATCATGTCATACGAGCACTAAATGACGCTTGAAACCATTACGTCAAATATTAATGTCTGAAATTGTAGAGGACATACAAATGAACCGACTTGATCCAAAGAACATCGAAAATTCATTACAATGATTCATAGATAATTCTGGGAAAAGTGTTACGATAATACTCGAAATGGAAGAACCATAAGTGTTCTTAGTCCATAACTTCATAATCAGGTAAGTGAATCGCTTGGGTATAACTCGTTTTAGCCATCTATGAGAAATACTGGATACAACAAACAATAATAGGATGAGATACTCATGCTAATGACATTGTTGCTCAGCTCGATGGCATCCCTAGATTTTCAGGTACGAATGATTTGTGGCGCAAAAATATCCAAGGAGAACGGTGAGCTTAAATTCGGCTATGAAACATAATATAATTCATATATTACGTTTCGTAATTATAATAATTCATAAAAAGTACAATTTGGCGGGACAAGTGAATGACAGTCATCTAAAACAAAATATTTTCTAACGCTGCACTGGTTCTAGGTTTTTCACATATCGTACACTAATTTCCTTGAGTAATCCCTGCAAAAAAATGAGGAATGTTTAAATGACACTAGGACAGATGCCAAACATTTATACTCCTCTCGTTTGGTAATAAAACAGATGAATAGCTAAATCTGAATCTCTCCATATTATCTCCACATAAGAAAAGTGACTAGCTGCCCTCAACGCTTATATGTCATTTGCTTTCCTTCAGTGCAAGCACTCATATAACACCGTGATGCAGCGGCATTGATACGCAATGTGTCCCGAGCAATTACCGTGGCAATTCAACCAAAATACAATTTTCTAGTGAGGAGAATGTCGCAGCGAGACAAATACCCCTTTACATGACTTAATCAAGTCTACCTCGCGTACCACCGAAGCCACACGGTCAGCAAGTCCTTTTAGAGGGCAATCCTAAAACAGTTTATGCTTCCCTCAACCCACGACTTGGACCAGGCAACGACTAAAACAAGCGAAATCTCTGAAAGCGTGTTTGCCCAGGCATTAAGATAGCCGACCGACGACGGTGCATTTCCTCTGCGGCGTGAATTCTCAATCGACCAAGCGACCGACAGACCGACAGGCGGGGGCAAAGAGTCGGGTGGGGCAGAGGCATGCTGCCTGCCGTGTAGCCCTCCCCAGACGGCTTTTGTTCATAGCGAAAGAGTAGAGGGCCGACTCCAGAGCCCTGTGGTACACTACTACCCCACTGCTTTAAGGGTACAAAAAACCCCCAGTCCACCCCACATTCTGCCGTCACACTGTAAACCCTTCCCCTGAAACAAACCCTTCC
Source organism: Ceriagrion tenellum (assembly GCA_963169105.1). Classification (NCBI taxonomy): domain Eukaryota; kingdom Metazoa; phylum Arthropoda; class Insecta; order Odonata; family Coenagrionidae; genus Ceriagrion; species Ceriagrion tenellum. Next base: position 57,364,077 of record OY720641.1, read on the forward strand.
GCTTGCTGCAGTAACCCTGGTGGAGGGGAAAGGGTAGAGCCGAGAGAATGAGGCAGGGTTGGCGGACGCGGAAACAAATGAAGATCTTACGGCCGTATTTAGATGCACTACAAAGCGTCCTCGAGCCTCAAGAGATACGGGTCATAGAGTTCTTTTTTCCCTCCTCTCTCTCCATTGGTGGCGTACATCTAATTGGGTCCTCTTACAAGGCGCCTCGGACCGTAGAACAGACTCTTAAGAGTGGACCCAAGGCATGGGAAAGGGCACGGAGTTGGTGCAAGCATTAGTTTTTGTAAACAAAACAAGAGACCGAGTATGAAAGAAAAAATTATGGAAATACGTCGGGAACGTTCAAGAGGCACGCTTATTTGAGTTCATCGACCCTAAGTCCCTAAGTAAAAATAAAAAACTACGGACTCCGTTCACTATTATGCAGTAGATGGCCAATAATGGGCTATGCTTCGCCTAGTATTGACCATTCACCTCTCACCGTGTGCGGTGGAGTGCATTGAATGCAAAGGCGCGTATGGCAGAAGGTGCTCGGTTTTATATTATAAAAAGGGCTCAAGCTTAAGAATTTCCTTTACTAGAATAGAATTTTTTTCCAAATTGATCCTAGACCTAACATAAAGTAAAAATGGATATGAAGCGCAGGGGAGGTTTGTTTCAGCCCAAAAAAAACAAACATAAAAAGAGCAAAAGCAGGTGTCAGCCGAGATTAATAATGACATGTTATTTGGTACGTAAGTTTTGGGATAGGTGATGAAACATTACGATACATATGAAGTTTGAAATAAAAAAATGGCTTCACTCGCTGCAGTAGTTTTAAAGTTGATTGCAGCGGATACTTATAAATACGACGTAAAAATAAAAGACAACGATGATATAAATATCTCCAAAAACTAGTCTTTCCACCACGTCTTTGGTTGATGCCGATTCATTAAATGGAATTTCAATGGGTGGCAATCGGAGAAAGTTTAATGTATTGCTCAAATTCTCGACCTAATAAACTAAGGGGGTTAAGAGGACACGTTTCTGAAACGAGATTATTTATAGGACGGCTGGTCACACGGCCGAGTGGCCAAGTGGTGAACGTTTAATGAAGACAGAGGGTGATGCGGAGGGTGGGGGGGGAGGGTGTTAGTTGGAGAGACTGGGGGGGATGCAAAAGGAAATTACATGAATCAAGAAGCAGGTGCAGTGAGAGTAAATTTTTCTCATCCCATTGTTTGACAACGAAGATGGCAGAGGTTTTTGAAGCTAAAAAGTGGGTTATTTTTACTTCAGAGAGGAAATGCAATCAGCCGAGTAGCGGGAAAAAATAATGCGAGAAATTTTAAAACGTTGAATGCAAGCGACTTTCATGAGTAAGTAGCAACGAGATTGAGAGACAGATGACATTAAGAGAATTTTTGTGAGATGGAAATAAACCTACGCTTCACTTAAAAGTATTTGTCGGAAATTGAGATTGGGAAGGAATGTTTTAGGAAGAAAAAGACACACGAATAACACACAGATGTGTTAAAAAAATGAATTAGTCGGTGATGTGTGGCTGCACAATGTGTTACATCGAATAAAGAATATGGTAACTCTAAGAAAAGCAATTTGTACTTTGACGCCTTATGCTGATCAAAAGAATTCGGAGAAACCAAAATTGTACCGAAAAGAAAGAAAACAACTAGGTTGAAAAACTTTCAAAACCTATTAGTAAAGGCTTTGAATTATGTCTGGCATTCAAAATTCTCCCAAAATATGTACAAGGAAAAATTAAAAAAAGGACACCGTCCGTACATATTTTGCGGTCAAAAAATGAATTTCTTCACACTAAAAAATAAATTATACGGAAAAAAGACAACATTGCTACTAAAAAGAGTCTGCATATATGCATTGTTACCTGCGAAACCATCCTGGTTCCAAGAATTGAAATTATTTTCTGGAGATAAAACACATGTGAAAATTAAAATAGAAAAAGCAAGCAACGGTTACAGTTAATACAAGACAAAGAGATGAGAAAAAATGGACTAAGGCATAGCTGCATGTACTTCAAGCAGAGGCTTTCTTTTTTCCCAGAAGTAGGAGTAAAGAGCTACGGACAGAGCTGAGATATTTCTGGTACAGCGAGTCAGAGAACGTGACAGAAGCCCACTTTTTCGTCGCTGGTACCAGAAAATTCCAGACTGGCTGCATTCGTTAGAATTGTACATCGTCTTACTTTAACAGAAAAATAGACCATAAGAATCTTATTTTGAAAGAAAACTAATTGGAGTTTCATTTTGCGTGTCACCATACATTCTTTACGATTTAAGGAGACCTGTAAGTCACCGTTAATTTCATAATAATGGTAAAATATTTCTTCCCTTTAATAAAAATTATAAAACAAATATTTCAGTGTAATTATTCTTTCCACATGATTTTCAAAACTTTCCCTAACATAACTACTCCTACATACTGAGAATAGAGTAAAATCAAAGCAATGGAACAAAGGGACTATTGCCTCCCAAAGATTTGCTAATGAAAACATGAGAAATTCGAATTCAAACTCTGACGTACTTCAGTTAAGGCAAGCTGTCTTTAGTGGCAAAAATCATCTCAATCGTCGGTCGCCTTACGCATACTTACAATTGATCAACTTGCCATAAAAAAACTAACCACATTATCAACCAGTGAGTGTTTTCTTGTCCAAACAAGGATAAAACTTCATTTTGACAGTCCTCCACCGTTAGGATCAAGACAGGAAATACTGTCGAATAATTAAGGAGGTTCTCTTGCCTTCTGGTTACAGTTATGACGCTCAGAAGACTACACCTCAGGAATCACTATTCTAATGAGTAAAAGAATAATTGATACGATTCAACGAAAATATTCATCCAGCCGTTCTATCGGGCGTAATTTTCAATCCATACTAATGCAAATATTTTTCTTTAATGGTTCCAAAAACCTCTAAATTCCATAGGTAGAGTTAGGAGAGGCGTGAGATAAGAAGAGGCTGTATCTTTGTTCGTCATAAAGGTTAATTATTCAAGAGTACAACAAAGGTTACCCTTATATCTATCAACTAATGTTGTGCTTTAAGTGTATTTACCAAAATTAATGTAGTAAACGGCCCGCAGATTAATTGCGGTTCACAATAATAATTATATGCGGTGCTATAATAATTACATGAAGGAAGACGGCCATATTTTTAGACTAAATATTTTAAACGAATGCTATATTTTGAAAGTATAGTAACTATAGCATAGTAATATTTTGAAATCGGAATACATGGTTCGCAATATTAATATTTATTACTGTTCACTTGAGCAAATTCCCATTAAAATTCTTTGCGACAAATTTCTCTCCTCTCAGTGTTCGATTACATTTTTGGAATGCGGCAGGCACCTCTTATCATTTCATATAATTTTTTTTCATTTTATCGGTAAACATTTCAACAATACAGACTCACATCTTCATTAAGAGGACAGTTACAATTTTGTATTTCTGTCAACATCCTGAAAATACACCAGATCTTTACACGGGGATAATAATTTCCTCTACACAAATTAGACATATTTATTTCAGCCAACGTGCAACGATATGATTCCCCCTCCCCAAGCATCATGATCAATCACGAGACCGCTACAAACCGGACTGCAAACTAATTTCTTCCTTGTATTTCGTTAGAAAAGCATTATCCCCAACGACTCCCCTGCTTCCCCGTCCGGCACTTAGTCGGGGAACCCTATGTGGTATTCCCACAGATGGGCGCGATGGTAGCACGTTAGAATAGAGGGGGAGATATTATGGTGCACCCTAAGAGGGTCATCAACACAGGAAGAATGGCACGACAGGAAGGGGAAGGGGAAGGCAACTGAACTGTTTGGAAGGGGTGGGAAACGAAACGGGTGAGGCAAACCCTCACATATGCGGACCAAACTGCTCTCAACGGAGGGCTGACAGTGAAAAACAAAGCGGTGAACGAGTCGAAAATCGCTTTTCCCAGTTACGATACTGACAGCGCGTGGGACTCAGCATATCGACGTCAAACGCAAAAGGGAAAAGTCCCTTACTTTTCCCATCACGTACAAACATTCCGGGGCGGGTCACCTCTCATGGCTTATTTATATGGCATTACATTTCCGAAAGAGTATCGTTTTTCAAGGAACGTAGGGCCAGACAAGGGATTTGGGTAATTTGAGTGGGTCCGCGGGATTTCATTTGCCTATGTAAGTTAGATGGTAAGATGAGAAAGGCTGCCAATCCAGACTTCCTTTTTGGTATCTCTTGTTTAAAGGTTCGTTCAAAACATGATAACTCGACGTTACTTGCCTTCTTCCCGCTCCGAAAGCGAATCACTATGAGAAGTTTCTAACTAGGCACAACGCACTACTGTCAGGGTTGATATTAAAATGTATTGATGACACCCATCGATAGCGTGAGTTTCAAGAGTGTCGTCAGCTCCCCTGAAAGAGTTCAAGTGAAGTTTAGATCGATTCTAGTAGAGTACGTAGAAACATAGGAAATGAGTTTATGATATATTATTAAATAAAGATAGATAATCGCAAAATAAGGGGTTGCAAGTACGAAAAGATTGGTTATTTTATGAATTTTCTTCTTTATACCACCTTTTGGATGATGTAATTTTCATTATAACAGTAAGTTGTAACAAGAGGGGACAAGTTAGATGGTAGCGCTCACAAAAATAACCGTGAACAAAATATAGGCACAGTATTATTAAAATAAAGGAACAGTTATAACCCCACATAGAAGAAGAAGGACCATAACATATTTATCAATTAAAAAGGTTAATCCAATATTAGAATATCATTCTTTGCCAGCTATACTTAAGATGCATGCCTTTCTCGGTATTGTCTCATTGTTGTCTCAGTATTGTCCATTGGAAACCAATTTATATTATCATAGCACACTCTATCTTTGGGTTTAGAAGTCACGGTGGTGGACATTTAACAAACCACTTTACTGAACAGCGTTTATATATCATGGATTGGTATGAGGAATGCTTTTCGCTTCACAATTGCGAATTTATACAATGTGCAAACTGGAGCAGTATTTTCTCCTTTCAGACAAATTTTGTCAGTAATACATAAAACCGAGAACAAACAAATCACTATATGACATATAAAACTTAAACAGAGACACATTTTCGGGTTGTACCTGTGTTAACATACGGTGTCTGACTTCAAATACATCCAAGTTGTTTGCTTCCAACTCTTGCCACATCAATGCTATCTTGTCTATGTATTATTCGTATGTATATTGCTGTATTAGCTAGTGACTCATAACTTCTTCTAATAGTCATATCGATTGGTTCCACGATTCCGAAAAATTTACCCTTTGCATAAGAAAAATGTTCGTATTCCGTACCTTTCCCATTGCCCAACCCCTTCTTCATTATCCTGATTCATTGGTCGTTAAATCCTAAGATTGTTTGACTGTAGCCCTACACCCTTCTATAACTAATACTGGTCCCCATATCTCCTGGTATTTCTTCCTATGCACTTCCCTCTTTATTTGGTCCACAAACATATTCCTTGGTCTTCCTCTAGGGACTTTTCTCTCTATTTTGCCTTCAATTATGTTCTCACGAACTGGATACGGAAGCTATAAGCATCACAGTAATGACGCAGTTATCAGTGTATTACTAAAAACCTCAAATATTGTTAACATAAGTCAATTTGGTATGAGAATTTAAGGGCCGAACTCAGGGAGAGAATCTTCTAAAAGGCAATATAAACGTTGAGTGATGTGGTCTTTGTGTCCTTTTTCTTTCAAACTACAAGGCAAGAAATAATTTCAAGTACCATAAGTTTGAGATCAACTAATGTGATACAAACAAGTTAGTGATTACGTACACTTCATTACCTAATAACTAACTGGTTTTTATTGCTGTACTCGATTTTAAGGGCAGAATTTGCAGATAAGTCCACAGATCAATAGTCTTAAATTATTAGTTTAATGGCCACTCCAGTTTCGGAATGATATGTAGAAAGAATCAGAGACACATTCCACCGTAATTTACCAATTTCAATCTGATTATCACCAAAGTGGACATTTTCGAACTCTGGTATTTTTTTCATAAGCCGCCAGTTGTGAAAATTAATTTCAACTCTCTTCCTAATTACAGGAATTAGAACGAGCAGAGATTACTGGCAGGAGTCATAATCCTCTATGGCGAATTTTAGTGATGAAATTTGTACCCAGAAGCCTAATGAATTTCATACATTTTCTGCCAAAATTACGACTAATTGGTGAATTAACTGGATTAACAAAAAATTCAAAATTTTATTAAAATAAATTATCATTTTATAACGACCTTAATTTGTGGTCATTATTCCATGAGTTGAGGGCAGATGATGAAAACTTTTCCAGGCCTGATAAAATTTGCGGTTAAGCGTTGTACTGAATACAATATATTTTTAAAAATTTTCGCGCATAGCTGACCTTTCAAAATATTACCAGTCCTATTAAATTGTCTTCAAATAATGACTACAATGAAATCCCAGATTTTCATCGCCATTTCAATAAATATTTAGGCATTTTTGCAATGGGTTTTTAAAGGGACTGATCCAAAAAACTTGATTTTTGTGATTTTTACCGCAAAAAAATATTTAACTAAATTAAAAATCCATAATTGTTGATATTTATTGATTTTAAAATTGCATACTTTTCAAGATATTCATGAAGACCATTAAAAACAAGAAGACTACCAATTTTTCCTCGCTATACCATCGATGTATTTTTTACTGACCAGCACTTGTTTCGGCCATCCGAAGAGAGATTCTTACGCAATGCAACTTTATGTGCGCAACTATTAAATGTCTTATACAACTAGAAAACATCATGACGAATCATCAACCAACATGACCCCGTTCACAGTAATCACCTTTCCTAGCCATCATGAAAGCATATAATTTTTCAGAATCAGTAAGGTATTCATGAAAGTACAGTAAAAGACTCGATAGTGACATCTTCATCATGACATACACCCTATACCCAAACCAATAATGCGTTTTATGATTATCCAAAGACTGTCAGGTGGCTAAATTATATTTTTAGCACAATTGAATAGGAATAAAATATAAAAACCTTCACAACCTGAACAAATTAGGTGTTATACAACTTATGGCAGTGTATTATCTCGTAAAAAGCACATAGAAATATAGTGTTTTGTTGGCTGTTTTGAGAATTTGAATGGAGATTGCCTTAATCACTAGAGAAATGCCCCATGTATTTGAGTACTCCTTCTATTTCCGACACTATATGGGTTGGTCTTAGGGTGAAACGTATTCATAAACTCTCATCTACCGTAAAAATTCAACACACAGTAGGTAACAGCCACATTAGTGTCTATCAATTGCAACAAATTGGCCACTAGTACTACTAGAAAACGTAAACTGCTACTAGTAAATATGAACTAAGTGAAGTTTTGACTGAATCCGACAAAGCATTAACTAATTTTCTGTCAGTCTAAGTTTTCATTACAGGAAATGTTTGATTTAATGATCAAGGTGTTCCTCTCGCGCCAAAATTTTACAAGGAATTTTTCTACAAACCTATTCTCCGATCCATGCTTAATATTGATATGTAACCTTATAAGCCGAACATGTCATAAAAGTAGGAAGTAATGAAGTGAAGCAAAGTTGACAGGAATAATTTCCTTGGACGAACAAGTGAGAGAGAAAATTTCCACTCTGTTCTGTTTAAAAGGCAAGAAGATAAGGATTCCAAAGATAAATAGATAGGGCAAAACTGATTGTAGTGCAAAATACAACTTTTTGTCGTCCGACGTTCGTAAACATAACCTATACAAATACGATCCCACGAGTAAATAAAATTTTATACAGAGTCAATTCGAGCCTATACGTAAAAGAAACCTGAGGAGTCCATTCCCTTCCTCAAGCATGCCGCATATTATCATGTATGACCTCGTAACTTCTTTTGAGACTTGACTTCCATTTGCGTTTTGGTGAATTGCTATTTGAATTTTCGAAAAGTAACCACTCTACTTAACCGGATGTGCAGTCCGTGTTGCGGATGGCATGGCCCGGTGAGATATAAAAGCCGCTTTAAACGAGAAGGCGGGCGTGTATTCGTTTAATGCGATGAAGTTGGACTTGCACTCAGCTCTGCAGTGGGATGAAAAGGGTTTGAGTGGGACTGGGAACGAGTCAAGGGATGGAATTGACGAGAAATAAGAGAGCTGGAGAGGGATTTAGGGAGACGGCAAGGAATTCCAGGAGAGATGAGATTTTCGCGATGGGATACGAGGTAAGAATGAAAATTGAGAGAGAAAGAGAGTAGGGATTGACTGAGATACAGGTTTGGAAAACACACCGCTAAAGGAATGGCCGCAGCACAAAAAACACGGCCATCGGTGTTCGATTTGTGAAAGCAAGCTGCTAGCGCTACCAAAATCTCCCGGAACCTCCAGTGCATAAAATTTCGGGCTACACTTGGTGGCTGGAGCGCGATTCGTGAGTCGCTGCGTGCACATCACGCTAATCGAAAAAAAATTCATGAACCGCTCTTAACTTGGGATCAGAAATTTAACGTTAGAAATGACCATGCATGTCGTACATTATCGATGCAACAATTATATTTTAAAATTGATGCCTGGGTTAAAGCATTCTTACGACTAGGGTTAACGGCGCATAAATTGATATTTATGCGAAAACTGTACATAAATATTTCTTTTTTTCGGCATGTTACTTCATATCTTGTGAAGAACATAGCTGAAGGTAAAACAAAGGGAAAATTCTCCAGAGGTAGACCAAGAATATTTTCATGTGCCAAATAAAGAGGGAGTACATAGGAAGAGATATCAGGAGGTAAGAGAACTAGCATTAGATAGGGAAGGGTGGAGGACTGCAGTCAAATAATCTTAGGATTGAGCGATTAATGAAATTTGGCATTTAATAGAAACCAATTTGAAAATATATTGATTTTGATGATAAAAGAAAGGTGTATTTTTTCGTTTAGGAGAAAATCTGCTTAAATATCATCAAATTATTTGGAAACGCCAAGAGCCATTGATATACGAGTTAAAATAGTATAAAAGTTCCAAGAAACCAACTCGATAACATGCAGATTTGTTTCCCTTTATCTATACACATTTCTTATGAGTACGCTATTGAAAAGTTACACGCAAATCTGAGCACCAATGAAAATCGGTCCAACTACCTTAATGAGAATTAAATGCACTTCACTACTTTCTATTGAGAAAAAGCGCTATAGCACACATTATAAATGCCTCAAATCTCACATATGATTTCAGCATACGGTTAATTTTCGAGGTTAGTAGAGTGAAAATTTTTGAAAAAAGGGGGTAGAGCCACAATATTACCTCTGTGAAGTCACCGGCAAGGGCACAGTGAGAAGCTCCATATAGGAAAAACCATTCGTCATGAACGAGGTACGATGTCGAATATCTTTCAATTGGTGAAGGAGAATGATATTTTTTTCGCTGTGAAAATTGGCTGACTCAAGTGTTTCATTCTCGGTGATTCGCTTGTAAAGCTGAATATACTTTAATAATTAACACCACATAATCCAATCCTGGACTACTTCTATTCTTCTTCAACTTCTCACATATTGCTTCATACGCTCCTATCCATAAGACTCCAAAAATTCCTCATCTTTCTCTACAAAAATCCTTGAAGGCCGCTTAAAATCGTTCCTTTTGGTTGTAAAAATGAATTAATGAACTCATTTAGGAGGAAATTGTACCATGTAAAGCGGAAAATTGTACAATTTTCTGAATGACTTAGTGTGGAATAAGATCTGCACTAATTTTATCACTTTTCTTGTACAATCTCTTTTGCATTTGTTTGTAATAAACTAAAGACCTTGCCGTACATCTATATTTTTCAATGTTCCTGATTTTTTAAAACAAACACTCCTTCATTACCACTGAGCTCCTCCATTCATGGGTGCCATAATCGTAGCAATGAGAATGTTCACCTCACAAGTCAACCATTGGCAATATCTAAAAATGGTCCACGATATTGTGCCTCTATCATTTATAATAAATAAACAACCAACGTGACATCTACATATACTTTGAATGCTTTTTAAAATTAACTTAAACACCTGTTGCTACAGAAAAACTAATATAGAGTAAATGAGTTCCTAGGTGACAACTTGTAAAAAGTTAAAATGATATAATTGGAAGTTGTGTATGTACATACATACTGGTATACTTTTATTACCTTGACCATGTTTTATGTCATATGACCAACGCTACAAAAAAGTATATTATTATTACTATTATATGTACCGTGTAAAGCGGGCTTTAGAATATTTAATGCAGTATTCACCTATAAACTTCTCGATCAAACCCTCCCTCTCTCAAAATTCGTCCCCATCAATAACTGAGCTTTGGTAATCGATTAACTATTCATTCTCTAGACACGGCCAAACAAATGCAGCAGATTTCTTTCTAACGTTCATTATCTGAGAATTAACTTCAAATCCATTTACCATCCGCTAATTTCTAGCCCTATCCCTTGTTTTTTTAAGGGTTTCGTGGTTTCTTCTTCCAATTTTTCGTGTTTTATCCTTTAGCAACATGTTAACGCTTTAAAGTGGACCCAATTGTAAACTTATTGCATCACCTTGTGTCAAGATGCAATAATTTTACACTGGAGGCGACGCACACACACCCATACTCGGTGGCGTGTTTTATGTGATAAATTCCTATGGCAATGCGCATCCAAGATTTTCTCTCAAACATCATTCTTTTAAAATTAAAACGCGATTTACCAAAAATTTGTGGTATTAAGTAACCTTTTATTTTCATGAGGAAATTTATTACAAACCACAGGACAAAGGAACATTCTATAGCTTTAAGAAACAATTATGACGAGAATTGCAAATTCACGAAACACCCTTTAAAAGGTAACGGCCATTATAGTTTTTAAGTCAAGAATTGCATTTTAACATAGAATGATGTCAGCTAAAGGCTTTAGAACTGGTAGAAATTTTAAAAAAGAAATCATGATCTCACCGCTGATCTCCTCAATAAGGAACTGTTCCGCGCTAATTCGCCCATCATCTAGAACTAGATTAGCTTTGAACCGTAAGTCTTTTACTTTATTGTGTAATTCGTGTGTACGAGTGTAAGTGCGACGATTGTAAAACGAAGTATATCGGCCACACTTGGAACAGATTGAAAACCAGAATGAAAGAATATATATATTGACCTTGCTTTTTAAATCGTGACAATTCCTCTGGAATATCAAGACAGTTACACGACGAAAGCCATTGGTGTGATTTTGATCCTCATATTTTACATATTATGAACAATGGGTGGAAAGTAGATTACTTGAATAGTTTGAAATTGTTAATTTCCCCACTGATTTTAAACTATGTAATGACCATATATTCCCATTCACCTCTCCTGCACTTAACCCAACCCCCCACCCGCCACTCTCAAACGGCAAGGTGCATCACCTTCCCCACCCCATATTCCATTTACTCAATACCTTCCATAATCTGTCCCACAGCCATGACGACTTTCTCATTAGCCTAATTCCACCCACTATTTCATATAAAAACATGTATAAAAGGAAACCTCCCTAAAAAATATACCGGAATTTAACAAAAAATAAACAATACAAAGAAAATCTTCACGATTCATTATAAACTGCAACAAGCAAACATATAATGCCTCACAACTTTAAAGAGATTAATATGGGAGTCTCTAGAGACTCAAAGGCTACCTTATAGGCTTAGGTTGCTTGAGAAATTCAGAACTAGTGTTTTTAAGAGTGACACGGAGATTATTATCATTACGTCTCACTACATTTCTAGGTCTGATAGAAGTGATAAAATCAGAGATATACATTGCCAAACACATAGGTTCAAAAACTCGTTCTTTCCGCGCACGATAAGCTATCACAATAAAAACTGAGATCCACTAAATATACTCCTATAATTCACGTCACCATTTCACCTCCCAAAACCTTACATATTTACACGGCTGGTGCCCTAACACCCTCTGCCACACGCCCATGCGGCGGCTCGCTGGGTAGTATACAGATGTAGATGTACCTTAAATATGTCATGATAAGCCTAACCCTGGGTTGGTCAGATAAAATAAAGTGTAACAATCAAAGAAAGAACCAAAATAAGTTTACTTTTCATTATGAAGAACATAATGGGTTAACACCGAGTTACGGCAGAATAAGTATCATATATTTTTCGACATATTTTTCACATCAATAAATATGAAACGCTGGAGGGCAGGTGAAAACCTGCATACAAATAACAGAAAGAAGGGGAATTTATGTTACGCATCCCTTATATCGATAGCAATGGAATACTTGATATGCCGTTTTTGCTATCTCGAGTATTGAAATCACAAGGGTGTAAAAATAAATGATTTTCTAAAAAGTTATAAAAGTTTTGAGGGGGTGGGTAAAATCTCTCCTTGAACGGTGAAATGGAATTCCTTCTCCTTTGAGACTCTCCACTTGCGTGAAAAACTTCCGAAAATAGAGTTACGAATTCCCCGTCCAGCCCACAGAGACTGCGTTGGAAGACGAGTTTCCTCCGGTACGCCGAAGAAAAAAATGCCGTAAAGGCGACGAAAATAAAGAGGACAAACTTGGAGCGATGGAAAATAAATGGTAGAGTTCGACAAAGAACACTCTAGCGAATGTCTGAATTACACTTTCACCATCATAGTCTTTACTCTGAAAATCAATTAGGACAAACTCCACTTTAATAACTAAATGAACAATATACAGCGACGCATAGCCTATAGAAATAAACTGATGAGAAAGAAAAATTGGAGGAATGAACACATTTTTAACGCAAATGTTGCTGTTTCCACTAAATAATCATCTGATATATTATCATAAGACACTTTATAATGAACTATTAGCAGAAGTGTTGTAAAAAAGTAACTTTGTTATTCCGCATTAATGTTCATTTAAATTTAAGTGGAATAGCATTGTTAATTCATTCACAATGCACAGTAAATTCTATGGCGTCACGTCTGAGACAGCTGAGTCTTTTTGCAGAAATCTGCCATCTACTATTTTCCTTCATAGAATTTTTAAAATACGATTAAAGAAAAACACAAGTAAAACATTAGGACCGCCACTGTATTTGAAGTAGCACATGGCTTCTTTGACGCAATATGGTTATCTTCTCCTGAATTTAAAAAATTATTTGTCTTTTGGTCATACGTTCCAATATTGCTGCCATCATACCTTCGTCGTCAGTCGACCCTCCTCCATTCTCTCAATGTAGCCAAACCAGTGATGCGCACTATTTCAAACGAAGCAAACCACACATATTTGTGAAAATATCTCTCATACTTCATGAAAATGCAAGAAAAATATGTGTCAACATTATTGCACCACTGAATATTTCTATGGCTTCATACTCTGATCTCATAATTATGAGAAAATTGAGGGTTAAGAAAAATTTGAGTGAAGAGACACCAATGAATTAACGATGTAGTGTTCCCGCAATTTTTCAAAATACCTTCTAAAATCATTGAAATAAGTCCCGAGTGTAAAAATCTCCTAATATAGAGCTGAAAAATTCAAAGCCATGTTACAAGTTCCCCCTTCTCCTACACATTTCCGTCAGAGGAGTAACCCCCATCCGGTTGGAATAGAAGGCATCAAGGACCATGGAAAGAGGGCCAGTCAGTAAGAGCAGGAGCAGAGGTTTTGTCCCAGGCTGAAGAATCGTTTGCACTGAGCCTGCATCGTTCCCGAGTATCCGTCAAACTCTTGTTTCCTTTGTTAGCCCCAAAAGACTCCTTTGTTCACTCGTCTAAAGTATCCCAAACGCTGAAGCAGGCACCATGCAGGGGATACCATGTAGTCGCAAGCTGCTTGCATCCGCTTAAGGCTTTTGAATTTTGCGTCTGCACTCCTGCAATCTTTGACCAATACCTGTGATTTTGTAAGTGCCTGTTGGTGTGTGTTTATGTAAGGGAAGGATAAATCCTTTGCCTCAGGTTAGCGAAACTATCCAATCAAGGGAATTTATGGACATGCGGAGCAAAAAAGATTTCTTTTATTCATGTCGTCTTCCGTAGCCATATGCTATATTTGGAATGAGTAGCTGCCTTTGGTCCAAGCTCCATATTAGCTTGCTCAATTAGGAGCGAATTAATTAGAGATTTTTATGAATATCTTCTTTATAAGTTCATTTATACTTACGAAAAACTTTAGCATTATAATCCTGTGTATATTTTTTCAACAGATGATAAAAAATTACTTCGCCTTTAAAGTTTTAAGTGAAATAGCAAAATTTAACATTTTGCACTTTATCTAACATGTGAAACCGGCATTTTTCCAATGGCTCATTCAGCTAAGCTCAACTCCAGTGATATGCTTGTTAGACGTCAGGGTAAATTCTCGGGGCTTCGAGTATAATGAAGATAGAACACAGGCATTTCGGGAAACGAATGTATTTAACAGAATATAGCGGAAGCGCTTGGTCACACGTTCCCCGTGTTAATGCGGGTCAATGTCTGCTGTGGCGATATCGCAAGTAGAGGTATAAAAACATGAAAATGGAATCAAAGAGTCCTTCACAATTAGACGTCCAAGGCGGACGAACACTTCACTAAACGATCGGATAGATATCCTTCCGCTCGTTATTACACATGGAACTCCATTTAAATTAAAGAGCCCCTTCTAACATGCTCGGTCAGCGTTGAGTGCACTATCTTAGAATATATCTTGACCGATTGTTCGCGGTATGCAAATTAGTTTCTCTATAAGCAATAAAAATAATCTCTGACATTCTCAGATTTTTGAAAATTATTTTAAGCAATTATTTAAGCAATATTAATTTTTGGGTATATTGGGGCAGAGTAATAGAAAATTTTCTGCTTGAAAGATGTCCTTAAAACTTGAGTTTATATTTATTTCAGACGACTATATAGTCAGATGTCTAAATATATGGCGTACTAATACTCACTTAAAGATGCAGTAGAACCATTCCCACAGATTTGTTTTACATTATGGCAAGAGGTAGCAAGTTTGCCTAAAAAATATAATTTAAATGAATTTTACGGACAATTAAACGTAGACTTATAAAGCTTCCTGACAATAAAGCCGATTTCTTTCTTATAAATGCACCTCAAGACGCAGTCATGTTGTGATGTGTAATTATACGTTGAAATACGACAACCCACAAAAATTATCAGCTAAAAGCATTGATATCACTACGCATTTTCGGTTGCCCATAACAAACTCAGTTTAAAGGGATGGTGGCAATGTATAGAGATAAGGCAAATTTTTACAACCTCCTTCCAAAAGAAAGTCTCAACACTGAATGAATTGGAGAGAGCTCCGAGTCAATTTTCCGCAATGGATACGAAATCGTTCTGCGGAGCCATATAATGGCGGAGCTTTATCAACATAAAAAATATTATCTGTCATAGTATTAAAAAAACAACTTCAGCAATCAAATCAAACAGAGTTCTTAAAAATGCACGGAAAACATTAAAAATCATTCCCAAAAGATTTAAATTAATTGATACAGGAAAATTTTTACGCTATTGATATCTATATCGTCGTCAAACTCACTTAATCTCCCAACGTCAAATCGATTTTTCTCGAACATTTAGCTCTTTTATCATTCCAGTGTTTTGTTTTTTCTTGCAGAAAAAAACTGAAATCAAAAAAGGTTCTCATTCACCATACCCCACCTTCCAAACATGGCTCCGCCAACAGGATCACTTTCTACATCCCAAAAAATTTCCGCCCAGCTCAGCCACTACTACTGCTCTTCCTACAGCCCTTCCCAAACCCACTCCTCCCCATTGGCTTTTCGTTCTACCCAGCCGGACCCCGTCTCCTTCCGGGGCAGAAACCCACTCCAAAACCTTTTCCGGCAGGACTTAATCCAGCGATGTAAAAAACAAAAGACAAAAGAGCAAAGCGACTGAGGTGGGCAAACCCGGCTGGGATTCGGCCTCTCCGAGACCACTGCCTCTACCTTCCCCCGCCTTCGTCTTCCTTACACACCCGCTCCCTTTCTGTCTCCCCTTCCCTTCCTATCTCCAACTCTCACCTCCCTCCCATTCCCTCTCCACAGCGATCAATCTCCCAGGGAGAATGACATTTCAATTCATCACCAGTGAAATCTGTTCAACGACGCGGTCGATTTTGTTTTCCTTTTTTTGCTATAAAACTCCGCGTCTTCCCTCCTCACCTCCACGAATTCTTTCCACCTCCTCCTGTTTATCCTAGTCGCAGCCCGGACCACTCGTCGACCTATCGAGAATCACTCTTCCAAATCCCAACCAGCCATATTTTCTCTCCCTTGACGCATAGCGATGTGTCCACGTCCCATTGGGCATTAACTAGAGAAATTAACAGCGGAGTTTGGGACACTCCACTGCTTTCCAAAAGAGACAAGTTGTTATATTATTACATATATTTTATACTCTTTATGTATAAAAATTTCGAACCGATTTATTTTTAGTTGAAGTTTTCAATACCTTACAAACTACAAAATACTGCGGTATATCAGATCATGAGAACAAACAAGGGAAATAGATAGTTGAACAGAAAGATTTAAAATGCAATTATTCCCGCGATCGATAAGAGACTAAAATGACTGCGTTTAGATGTAGATTAGTTGACAGGTAGTATAGCTAATTAATTCATTAGCAACCTAATGCATGTTTCTAAATCTTCCAAGTAGTGCTAACACCATGTTTTGCATGCTCCCTGCATGACACTTGTGTCACGTTTTCATAGTTACATTATGGAGTATTTTAGAAGTATCAGTAGTATTTGTAGTAAACCGATTGTGTGGTGCTTGTTGGTGAAAGTAAAATTCTATGTTGGTGGTAAGTCACCCCCTGCCAAGCACCCTTCTGGTGGCAGGAAGAGTAAAAATTAGATATAGGTTTCTCGTTTGGCTTGAACATTTAATTAATACTGTAATGAAATGCGGTTGATTATTAAACCAAAAGGGAAAAATAAACTTTTTTTAAGTACTATGTATAGCAGACAGGGTTCAGACTTCTCGTCATTCTATGGCAATGCACTTTTCCCAATTAAGGACATCATCGGCCAGTCATGCCCCTTTTCTAAGTTTTTAAATTTTTAATCTTCTCTCTCGTACTCAGGCCTCCAATGACTATTTTCTTACCAAGTTAACTTTTAACCCCTTTGATTAGTAAAAATCCGTATTTAAATTTATTTGAGATGTTGCATCCAGTCATTTTTCAGATATCTCACGTATCACATCCACACATATTCTTTCCAACTGTAATTTGTTCGTTCTCGAGAGGGTTAAGTGAAAGTCCAACTTAAAAAACCATTTCAAATCATCTATTGGAATGCGTTTATTACATATCATGACAATCATTTGCCCACTTATAACTTTAGATAATCATTGCCTTCTGCTTCATTTCTCCCTTTCGCTCACAGATTTCCCCACAGTTGTCAAGGGCAGCCTTGCTAGTTTTCTGTGGAAAGTAAATATGAGAGACTGTGCTATCCCTCCTCCCTGCTTCCCCTTTCAACATCAATGAATTTTTAAACTACCTATATCGGTGACGGGAATGGCATTAATGAACAGAAATCTCTGCATTACTCGAATTAAAAAAAATATGTGAATTCAGCAGGGAATAAGAGAGTTCGATAAAGCGCCATTATCTATAACCACATGCATTAAATTTGATTCCCTCCGCCTCAAACAATATCATATGCATAATTGAGTGAGTAATTATAACCAAATTAATTAATGCTACGTGAGTGAATTTGAAGTGTAATTCAATAGTGATGTTAAGAATTTTAATTTATATATTATTATAATTATATATTATAGGTAAAGTCAACCCTGAAATTTATGCAATTAAACGTTCCAGCATTAAGATATATACATATACTCTGTGATTTTTAAATTTATTTTCGTGCACAAAATTGCACTGAAGATTTTAGGCACAAAAACCTTTTGATTATTTTTTAATTCCAAACAACTTTCTCACAGAAACTTAAGAGTGCAGCTAATTAACTTACTGTTTTATTTTCTTAAGATATTTTCAGCATAGAATATTAGTAATAACTTTAAACTCAATAACTTAACTTACTTTCAACTCATAATTTTAAGATACATGAACTGAGTATATTAATAGCGTCACAAGATCGACGCATTAACCATATGATTTTCTAGGCCAGTTCGTTGCCAAAAAGCTAAAGTGGTCAGATATATTTTTCCAATTAAAGATAACGTACACATATTAAATGGTCCGGATTTCACACATCCACTATGAGTCATCCAAAACTGAAAATCTACAGTAACATGCCAGGAATCTAAATAAATACAGGTATAACGCATATATCCTAACGTACTCATTTTTGCCCCAGCCAAGCTCGCTTTTGGATAAAATTCGCACTTACAAGGTGTGATCAAAAAAAGACCGGACTGATTTTATTCCGCGCAAACGGTTCAACGGATCGAAACGAGACACAGTGCGTCATTTAGCGACACATCTGACGACTAAAACGAGAGGTGTTGTGTTTGTTGACGTCGAGTCGTTACGCAGCAACAGCGGTACGTGTCTTAACCTGTTCGTTGCCCCGTGCAACGGCAGCAATGAAGGAGCTAGAAGAACAGCGTGTGCGCGCGAAATTTTGTTTCAAACTTGGCAAAAGTGCTACGGAGACATTTGGAATGATTCAACAAGCCTTTGGTAATGAAGCTTTGAGTCGAAGCCAGTGTTTTGAGTGGTACAGTCGTTTTAAATCGGGCAGAACCTCGACAGATGAAGATTCGCGAACGGGGCGGCCTTCCACATCGACAGACCCCAACCATGTCAAATTGGTGAACGATTTGATGCGGACAAATCGCCGTTTAACTGTTAGGGAGATAGCTGAGGAAGTGAACATTAGTTTTGGATCCTGTCAGACAATTTTGACAGACATTTTGGGCATGACGCGCGTCGCATCAAAATTCGTCCCGCGGGTGCTGACTGATGATCAGAGACAAAAACGTGTGGACATTTGTCAGGAACTCCTGGATCGAACCAATGCTGACCCAGAGTTTCTTAAAACCATCGTAACCGGTGACGAAACCTGGGTTTACGGTTATGATGTTGAGACAAATGACCAGTCTTCTCAGTGGAAGGGTCCTCATTCTCCGCGACCAAAGAAAGCTCGCATGTCCCGGTCCAATGTGAAGGTCATGCTGGTGTGTTTCTTCGATTGGCAAGGGCTGATTCATTACGAATACGTCCCTCCAGGTCAAACCGTCAACAAAGATTTCTACTTAGAGGTTATGAAGAGGCTGAGGGTCGCAGTGAGCCGAAAGAGGCCGGACATGTGGAGAAACAATGCATGGCGTTTCCACCACGATAACGCGCCGGCTCACACGGCGCTGATCGTGACACAGTTTTCGCCAAAATCAGAACTTCCGTGATCCCGCAGCCACCCTACTCTCCAGACGTGGCTCCATCAGACTTTTTTTTGCTTCCAAAGTTAAAATTAACCTTGAAAGGGAGCCGATTCGACTCTATTGCGGACAGAAAAACTAATTGTACGGCGGACCTGAAGAGGATCCCTAAGGAGGCTTACCAGGCAGGGTTCGAAAGCTGGAAGAAACGTTGGAAAAGGTGTGTCGTCAGCCAATGCATGTAATTTGAGGGTGACAAGTTCGATTAAGCTGTATCCGTCGAAATAAACAAGTTATAAAATCAGTCCGGTCTTTTTTTGATCACACCTTGTACATCGGTCGTGATGATAAAAGAGAAAATTTTCCCATTGCAGTTTTTGTTAGGACCACAGAGGCATGATATACCCATACAGACTTAAATGAAAACCTAATTTAAGAGTTTTTCGGTGTATATGAGAAATCTGTTAGGCCCGTCAATAGCTTCCAAAATTAAAAAGGGGTGTTTCATCGGTTACTTGAGGGATCTAAAATGATATGCGCCATGATGAAGACTCATTTTGGTTGGTAAAGAGATGAATTGTTCAGGAACTTAACAATGGCATAAGAGAATGAGATCCTTCCCGCGTTTCCGTCATCAGAGAGATAACTTTCGAACATATAAGTACTATAAAATGATCTCCTTCACAGGCACAATCAGTCGCTAATATAATTGCTGAGACACAAATCCGTCGAGAGAGTGCATAATTCGAAGGCTCCATTCATCCAGTGCCTTTTTCCTACCCCTTTATTCTTCACGGCTGAATCACTAGCACCTCTGGTATCATGACTTTACGGTGGGTGGCAGTGTAGCGTGTACATGAAGAAATCTCTCCGTTTTTTTCTTTTCCGCAGCCATTTCCATTCGGAGGCGCACTTTTTTCCCCCTTTCTCCTCCATTGTTAACCGAGGCCGCTTTATCTAAATCCTTCAATTTCCCCCCTTCGTTCCGGTCTTCCCTCCATCTCCGACTCTCCTTCCCGCAATATCCTCTTAATCGGATAGCATCCAGACCACTTCCCCGGCCATTTCCTCTACCTCTTACTCCCCCTCAAAGTCTCCTCCTCCTCTCTACGCTGGCCTCCTGCCCTTCCGCGCCACACCTCAACACTCCCCACCCCCCTTCTGCCCCTTTACTGACCCCCTCCCCCACCTAGCCCCACTCTCTCTATGTCCTCTTGCCCCCACTCCTATCCTCTCTAAACCTTTTGAAACCGAAAGCTTTGTGGACAGGGCGGGACATTTTCAGCTGGGACCAGAGAAGAAAGACAGTGATAAAGGGACGTGGAGTTGGAAGGGAGGGAGGGGTGCTGGTGGCCTGGCTTTCTCTCAGCAAGGGGATGTGTATGGATCGTCAGAGAGTGATACAGGGGGAATGTGGTGGGGGGTAATGTAAACTACAAATGTGCGGAGCAAGTCATGTAGACGTAGACGATAGGGGTGGCATGGCATATGGACTGTTGGCTCGAATTCGAATTCCTGGAGGAGGCAGAAATATTTCATTAAAATCATGATTCCAAACGATATTTATCATTCACACACTACCAAAAACGACAATGCGGCTAATTACATTGATTAATGTAATTAAATAAATTAATCAAAAACAACAAATAATACTACATGATTGAAAAAATTAATAATTAACAGACTGGTTGTGTCAGGCGAAACTATGTGGAAATTGCTAAGCATTGTTAAATGAAATTTGTAACTAAGTAATTCCACATATACTTTATTTATGACCTAGGTTTTGACTAAAGAAGTCATCCTCAGGTACATGCATTGCACTCCCGTACCCACTTACGGGCTTTCACCGTCTTTGCGATTATATATTTGAGCTGTTTTCTTATTCATATGTCTGAAGATGACTTCATAAGTAGAAACCTAGGTCGTTCATAAAGTTTATGTGGAATTACTAAGTTACAATTTTCATTCCACAATAATAATTAACACAACAAAATTAATGGTAAGTCGGGGATCCATTTACTAAGTGCCGTTTGATTATGGATGGGAAATCGTTGGTTGAGGAAAAGAAGTCAAGGTAGTGTTACCTCGACTACAAAAGGCTAAATTTGGAGAGAACTCAGTAATAAAGGTAAATCTGAGAAATGAAAAGTCGGGATTTCGGGATATGCTAGATGAAAGGCAATTCCAGTGCAATGCTTGTATCACTGATGATTTCATGACCATGAAAACCTGTCTTTATTCCTTCTGAATTATCCACTGCGGCGTTCATTTACCAAAAATCACATTTCACACATCTCAAAATGATTGAAATAAGAAGCAACTAAATTAGTCCTGTATGACTACCATGGGTGGAGGCTGATGAAGAAAAGCGCTCAGCCTCCGTGAACTTCACCCATGTCCTGGAGCGAGTTCTTGAACTCATATGGGATTTGGGGCAGCTCAATGTCGGTTGTCTGCATCAGTTAACCAGCTTTTCGATGACCAAAGTAGGAGTGGTTCTCTGCTGCTAATAGGCAGACAAAAAATACGCTCCTAATTCGCAATCGGAATAGGCCAGCAAACTTAAGTTTTCATATGTCTGCCCTGGCATTGTAATTTACGTCACGAGGCCAGACATAACAGCCTAATTTCTCTTTTCCGACATTTTTTCCTATTTCCTTAGTCACTTCTACGGGTTTTACTCGGTTGAACTCAGTAACGGTACTGGCGCAGTAGTTTTCGGGTCGGATTACGCCTTCTTCCTCGTATTCAGGGCTGCAAGAATCATCGCTCAATAACTGCTCGCTGATTAAATTGTCCTAACAGCATTCTCCCTTGCGGCGGGTAAACCTTCAAATGCTATATCATATAGAATGCTGTGATGGATATGTTGAAGCCGTCTAGAACGGGCCAGCGATTGATTCCCGGCAGCAGCGAAGATTTTTCAGTCGATAACATTCACAGATCCGCATTTTGGCGATGCATGGATGTGAGGTCCATATAAAACCCAAATACGGATTAGGAATCAGGTCAAGTGGAACATCGGAGGGGAACTTAAAACGAGAGCAAGCAGGCATAATATTCGAATTTTGCTGAGGATGACGACGCTGGGGACTCGCAGAGTTTTTCTCCACCACTCATTCCATTCTAAAAGATATTACTTCCCATATCAAATCTCTCGGCAACTCTATAAATGCACTCGACTCTAGTTTGCCTCAAAATCGCCACCCTCTATGTGATGGTATTTGGAAGAAAAGGAATTATCACAACAGAAGGTAAAGGAAATGCATGACGGTAGAGTTTTATTTGCAAGCAGAGATTTATGCGTTCTTATAAAAAACATAAGGAAAGTAACATTAGCCAAGAAACAGACAGGAGCTAATTACGGGAACCTTAGGTAAGGTTATGAAGAAGAGACTGGTGAAGAACTTGATTGGGAGCGTATCGTTGTATGGGATCGAAACGTAGACCCTCAGAAAGGAGAACGAGAATTTGCAGCAAGGGTTTTACCTATATAATCTGAAGATGTGGGTAAGGAGAATGATGGAAAAGGCGAGGTGGACGGTGAGGAAGACAAACGAGGAAGTGCTTGAGATTTTGGCGAGGAACGGACAATTCTGAGGAAAAGCCGAGATAGGCAGAGTAGGGGTTGTAGGATGTAGTAAGGGGCAATGGGTTACTCGAGTGTAAGATAGAGGGTAGGACGTTGGGAAGCGTGAGGGGGAAGAAGGAGAATGAGTTACATGGACAGGATGAAGAAGAGTAGATTGTATGCTGAGGCGAAAAATGGTACACTAGAGAGATATAGGTCCCTTGAAATGTAG
This sequence comes from Ceriagrion tenellum, assembly GCA_963169105.1. Taxonomy (NCBI): domain Eukaryota; kingdom Metazoa; phylum Arthropoda; class Insecta; order Odonata; family Coenagrionidae; genus Ceriagrion; species Ceriagrion tenellum. The sequence continues at coordinate 57,387,257 of OY720641.1, forward strand.
AAAACCTGGAGGATATTATCTCACCAACCTTTAGCGGTAGAATATTTCAAATATTTGGAATGTTTTACATTGCTACGAGAAATTTGGTAAATTTACATTTAAAACGTCCTTTTAAGTACCTATTCACAGTAAAGGTGACAGAAAATAAATGCCATGGCAAGAACAGGTTAAATAAGGCGATAACTCAAGTCACTTTAGCCACTGAATGTTATAATTTACCCCTCGAATTGCAAACTTAGCCACACACAGTAGATAAGTTAATGCAGTTGATGCTTAGGACAAAGTTATATATCATGTAATTTCGTCCCAGAAGAATTAAAATATATATCTATTTGGTTACTTCTATAAATGAGTAACGAAGGAGTCACTATCTGTTCGAAAAGGCGCGGAGTACACCAGACAAATATTCAAAGTGTAATGAACGACTCACTATCAAAAGGCGTTTTTGACCAAGGTCCGATCTCAATTTCTGTGGATCACCAAAAGCGATGTGTAACAAAAAAAGTTTTGAATTGGGGATCAGACGATTAGGCGGGACGATAACAATCACCAAAACGACTGAGGCAATTAATCACGAGCTTAATAACGAAAGAAATCGTGTATGCTTGACAGGGATACGGAAAAGGATCTTTTGAGGGTAAAAAAATAAAGATGGCAGAATTTTTATTGGATACTCAATGACTGATTTAAAAAAATATAATCACCCAATATTTCCTTTTACGTGCATTAATCTTATTCCTTTTTATTTTACTACTATTAAGTATTATAAAATAAAGAATACCCATCGTCTATTTTGTTTGGATTCCTTATTAAAGGAATCCTCCTGGTTGAGGAAGGTCTATAACTGAACGATTTATTCTCCAAGTGGTACTTCCAAGTATTGTTCATGCGTAACTACAAACTCAGTCTATGAGTAGGACAAAAATTGCCTGATTCCGAATGTTCTACCACGATTTCAAACCTAATCAGGCCTCTTTTACTGTTTTCATACTGCCCCAAATGTAACTATGGAGGTCATTTTCTACTACTACTTCGTATTGGTGAATAAATGTGTACGCATAATTACGTAATGTAAAATAACTAATGCTCAAGATTCCTAGTAACTTTTGAATGCCAGTCATTCAATTAAGATCCAAATTAGTTTTTCCCATCAGAATGGTTCTCTCCACTCTGCTAACACATTAGAACGAAGAGGGTAATAGTTTTGGTTTTAATAAATCTGTTCCTAAGTCACATAACTGAAACGCTTTTTCACACCAATTAATGGATTCCGAGAAAAGTTTCCTGAATTATAACATTCGTAATGAACTGTCGTATTTAACCGAATTATATGGCTAATCCTATGCTTTATGCTTTTTGACCGCATGAAACGCCTAATTTAGAATTCTTATTTACCATAATATCGGTTATCCAGCAGGGGCGCTGAGCACAGCAATCAATGATACAAACTGCGTGATTGCAAAATCGGAAGGTGAATTAAAGCCCAGGTACAATCACTCGTTAAAATTATATAAGTATTAATTACAAACAAAATCCAATTCATTTCTCGCTACGCGTTGAAATGCTTTCTCTCCAAAAATTTCATGTGAAAGAAAGAAACATCAAGTACCGAAATAATTCGCACAAATGAATCGTTGATGATAATCCGCTGGCCATAAAAATGATCCACGACCGAGTGATCCGTTAATCCATTTACGGCTAAATTAAACACGCATTTAATTATTCCACATAAATTGGTACCAACAAAATATTAATGAACTCTTCAGGCTCAACATTAAAAATAGCCAATTGAGAGGACCCAGCAAAATGGTATAGATTTCTGCTCGGCTAAAAATGAAAGCTCACTTACATTACCAAGGAAAAAATAGTGAAATTCTACATTTATTAAAGAATCCGCACTTTCCGAACTTTTCCGTTCATCGAGGGAAAGAGAAAAGATCAGGTAAAAATATAAGTATACTATACACATAGGTGTACTTACAATATTATGCTTGTATGTTGGAACAAACATCTCACCATCGATTTTGTTTGATGAAGTAACAATCAGTCCCATGCGGAATAGTATGATATATGAACAGTTTTATTCATTAAATAGGCTTGGCTTAGAGGAGATATATAACCTCCCTTCCAAAATGAGAAAAAACAATCCAAGCAGAGTAATTTAAACTATTAAGATTATTTATAAAATATAAAAGATCCCCATGGATGTCTAAAAAGTATAACATTAACAGACTCATTTCAAACATTTTAACCTTTACATTTCTATTTGAAGAATGCTCAAATACATTTCATTCTATCTTGAATAAGCATTTTAAGATATCGAAAAATAGACGCAGTGCAAATAAAAGCTTAATTTATACATCGTTATGTTAAAATTATTTCAATTATAGATTAGGTGCATTCAACTCATAAACAATGATATCTATATAGTATATTAAACCAATTATTCGAGGAAATAGTATGCATATAAATCGATTATCTCAAGTATTATAATTGAAATTCCAGCAAAGACAGAATTTACAATGAACCTCAGATCATGCCTTTTATCACTTTTTTTCTTCGAGTATAACACCTCATTTAGGCTGCATCTGTGAGCAAGTTTTCGCGGCTGAGAACCTCTCGAATCCAAAACGTTTCAAGTCGTTCATCATAAAATTTTAAGGCAATTTTCTTTACTGCTATTAGCTTCTTTTTGCGGGAATTCTTTTCAAATATACCAGAGTAATCGTTGCAGAAGCTGAGGATGAATAACCCCAATCTAGAAAGGATACACATTTTATGATAACGCCCGCGCAGCCCTTACATTACCTTCCATCACCGACATTAACTTTATCCCGACTCATAACGATCCAAATACAGGGAGGCACACACGAATCAATGCCCTCTGAATGATTTGTTAGCTACGACATAGAAACCACGCAGCTACCATTAGCCCTATTAATTAAAATAGATATTTTTCATATATAATAATTATTATTATTAGTTGCGTACGGACCCTTTTTTATTGGATCACGCAAAGCATTATGACTCATTTCTAAGTTTCTTTCTTATTTTCCACACTTCTCTTATTCTTTCTCGATGGATTCTCTTTCTCTCTTCCGTTCACTTTGTCCCTGGTTTCTTTGGGAGCTCGTTCTCTGGAATTATGTTCCACTGGTGTATTTCATTTGTGTAGGTGATTCTGTTTTCAATTTCCTTAGGGTCTATTTTTGCTTTTTCTGGATCACCTCTGACTTGTGACAACTATGGTATTGTTGATTTGACACCTTGTAAATATGTAAAGACCTTTTTGATGAGTCTTGTTGGTGGGATTGATATATCCGAAACATTACAGTCTTCTTTTTCTTATATCCACCGTTAGGTTGGACATCTTCCCCGTAGTTTTCCTGGAGTGCAGCCTATACCCCTCTTCTGTTTATTTAGGGCCGAGAATTTTCCTCATGATTTTTCGCTCTTCCTTAATTATGTTCTCCATATCTCTTTTTATATGAAGCGTAAGAGTTTCGCTTGCATATAGAACCTCTGGCTTGATTACAGTGTTGTAGTGTCTGATCTTTGTGTTTATGGAAATGCATTTCTTGTTATAGATATTGTATGTTTTGCCATATGCCCTCTTCATTTTCAGTAATCTAATTTTCTGTGCTATCTTCTCTCCTCCTGTGGGTTCAAGGATCTCGCCCAGATATCTAAATTGTGTGACTCGATTTATCTTGCCGTATTTTGTGTTCAATACTTCGATGTCTAATTTTGAGCAGAAGAATTCGGTCTTTTAGAAAGAGATGTTTTTTCATATATATATATATATATATATATATATATATATATATATATATATATATATATATATATATATATATATATATATATATATATATATATATATATATACCGATTTTTCACATATTTATTAAAAAATAATACACTTATTTCACGTGGTAAGTTTAGCAAGATGGTGACCATGATACATACTACAGATCAGTCTTTGGAAAGTGGTAACTTCAATTCACGAGGTTGCAAGGCCCAAAAATCGTTACTTAGGCATAAGTTTGAGTTTTTCCGAAACAAAGGATAAAATAGCTCAAGCATTGACTTTAGATAATAAGTACGAGCGTTTTGTAATGAAAAAAACGTAAACTTAACAACGATTCACCATAGAAACACATTTTTTTAAATTATTTTTGCTAGTCAAAAATAAAAGACTGATAAATCTGCCTATTTAAGTCAGGACGCACTAAAGCATGAACTAGCCTAAATTTCCTAGATACCTTACCCGATATGAACTAATCAAGATAAAATTATCATATATTTTAAGGGAAAATCAATGAAATTGTCGATAAAGTGATGAAAGTCTTCTTCCAATGGGTCAAAATTGAAAACAATGTTTCTATCCGATCCTTTCATCGACCAGGGAAATGGAAATACATTTAAGAGCCAACGATAAAGTTGCTTCGAGCTTATCAACACTCTGTAAACAGATATCCATCCACTCACTTTTGTTCGAAAAATTTTAAAGCATTCGATAACATCCTCGCCTAAAATTTTCATCGAAATGAAATCGATGGAGCCAACAAACGCTCGGGCCGCTGATTACCGATAACATAATTACGACCCGAGCGAGCACAAAAGGAAGCACATAAACATGGAAGCCCCGGGAGCCTTTAAGTACTGAACCAAAGGCGATAAAAATGAGTATTTCCGGATACGAACATCATCATCACCCCTCATACCCTTCTCCTTACCCTCTCCCTCTCTCTCTTCCCGGGAGCCCCTCCCACCTTCCTTCACGCTACGCCCCTTTTTTGCGATAAACGCGCATACCTTCCCCGCAGCCTGCGAACGAATAAACCCTTCCACACTAGAAATCAACTGCAGCGCTTCTTTGCGGAGAGCAAAGTGAGCAGGTGCTACCTGGAGGCTGTTAAACAGCTAGCCCAGGGGGAAGGAGGAGATACGCCGAGGCCTTAAGGAAACAGGTGGTGAGAGGCGGAGGAAGTTTCCGCGGCGTATAAATGGTGCATAAGTTGATGCCTTTGCGTGAAAGAGTGTTTGTCGCGGGGGAGTGGGTTGAGGAGGGAGGAAGGAGAAAGCTCGACGTTAAAGCTATAATATATTAGAGGGAAAGGAGGTGATTGAGAAACATTTCCCGCAAACAGCAAGGGCTAGCAAGACTGAACTCTCCTATTAGACGCAAAAAGGGTTGTTTGCTGCGAGGAGTGGGGGGCGGGGCAAGATGGGTGAAACATTAAGTTTTCCCGAGCGCCAAAGTCTCAAACTTGCGCGATTTTTATCGAAGGTTAAAGCATGAAAAATGGAAGACTCCGCTATAGGGGCAACGCGGCCAGATGTTTATTGGAAAAAATTGCGCCATAATAATTATCTAGGGACCGAGTGAACTTTATGAAAGATAACGGCGGGAAATAAATAGTTGGTATAAGTTTGGATGTATATTCTTCAGGGTATTTCCAAGGGCATTCCTATTAGAGTACTTCTACTCCGGCTCCTAAACGGTCAACTGTTGATAGTGATCGGTCGCGGCTAATTATATATCCATCTCTAATATATTTTTGCGTTCTTACTTCGCATTATAAATTATAAAAGATTATATAAAGAATATAAATAGAATATAAATTAATAGAATTTAATAAAATCTATTTTTCTGAGACGGAATATCCAATGGAAGATGCAGTTAATACCGAAAAAGAAGCTCTGAGTTATGGAAAAATTTACAAGTCACCTTGCTTAAATAACATGAAATTAAAAACCGTTCCAATTATTATTGCAATACAAAAATAATCTAAAAAATATGATGACACACATAACAGAGAAAATTGTCAAGTTAAGTTACTATTATAAGTACGGAAATGCAAGAACATTTTAACGAAATTTAAATTACCATCTTTGAAAGAACAATATGTTCTAGAATATCTTCCAAACCCTTTATAGAATTGATCGTTGACGACCAATATGCTAATTGATATTACAAGATAATATTTACTCATAAAAAGAAATATCGAGAATATTCATCATTCATGATATTTCAATGATTACTTTCAAGCGATTCAACTTAATAAAATATGGAGTTCTGCGAGCATACCTATTTACATTATGTATGTATCCCTGAGAGAAACACAGAAATTACTAAAAAGCAGGCCGAAAGTGAAGGAAAAATGAGTGCTCTCTTGCGATTAGGCAGTAGATAACATACAACAGATAACAATAGATGGTGTATAGCCATGATGCACATACGATTTTCGGGTAATTGCAGAACAGAGAAATTGCAAAGCCACTTTCACATAATTCATTATGCACGAGCCAAATTGTAACAAATACAAAGAAAATATATTTCCCCATTCTACTCCTGTAACGATCATTGTAATTTTTTCACTAGTGAAAGTGCAAATGAAAAATCGCAACATCTAGTAATTGTATCTCTGGCAAAGTTTGGTGTCTTTTATCATGGAAAAACTGTTTATTTACGCAAAAAGAGGATTTATTAATCTTCCAAATTATCTAACAACCAAATTTCTTTAACTTAGGATATGCTGGCCCCTATATACTTCAAATAAACCTGGTGACTGGGAGGAGAATATCTATGTGTAATATATTTGTAGAATAGTTTTTTAAAAATCTCATTTTTTTGGGCTAAATATCACTGCATCGTGTTACGATCATAATAAATGTAAACCCTAAGCATAACCAGAAAACCACCTGGGCCATTAGGTATTCTTTTAACCTACTAAAATATGTGTATACCTCCACAGTGTTATAAAATCCTATCCATTAGCTATCTGATAAATAAAATGTCCCCATAGAGAGTATGGGCAATGAGTTATGAACGCTTAAATGCAAGGCAACGTAGAAGTGAATGTTCATTCGTGGTTTTAGACCTCCATCAAGTTGTTACCTACCCTAAATTCGACTCGGCCGATGTGGCCTTCTTAACGTACCCTACTAAATTTTTCAGACCCTGTCATTAGGAGAGCAAACGGCTTTGCTGCCAATGATCGGCGATAATGCCCACAGGACCCGAGCAGAATGTATTAATTTGTTCCGGTCTCGCATGATGGCCGCAGAATAATGCAACGGACAACAATTATTCAAAACTTCATCATAGCCCACGGCGAGAAGATAAGGGATGTAATTGGTTTTAATTCAATTCGAGGAGAAGGATACCCATTTGGGGGTGCGTGATGGATTTGTCCAAGCGCGTTAATTTTTAAAGTGACTTGGCAGCGAGAATGCCCACATCAATATCTTAAGCAAACATCCATTTACGCAGTACGCTAAAATCGCACCTGGGATTCATGCGTGTAGAGATCTGCCTAATACTCGATCCCGAAATCCAACACTCTATGAACAAATTAGGCCTAGAAAGCTAAAATGTTCCAGAATTTCAAAACAAATCGTGCCTCAAAAATAAAAGAGCTTAAAAATTAAAGAAAAATTCACGAGGAGTAATATTTATGGCTGAAAGCGAATCAATATCTATCCTTTAAAAATGAAAAACAACAGCTTTTTGCAAATTGATCCTGATGGAACAATAATAAACCGAATGTTACATTTGCTCCAACGGGTAATGACATTCGTTTTTAACTCTAGCTGGGCCAAATATTGTTACAAATGAGAAATAAATTTTGAAACTAATTATAAAATGTTGGATATTAAAGGAAAAAGCATTAAAGTTTTAAAAATGTGATTGTATTTGCTCATATGCTATCAGCAAATGCACCACAGTTCACTTCCTGCGAAAGTCATCACAGTGGGTGAATTAAACATAAAATCTTCAGAGACCTTAAAATATCTTGGAATTACCTTAACATCTGATATATCGTGGGGATTACACATACAGAACATATGTTGCGCAGCATCAAAGAAACTAGGTTTTGTTAAACGTATAATAGGAAGTTTCTCGGATGAAAAAGTCAAAGAGAGATGCTACTTCCCTCTGGTTTGGCCACTCCTCGAATACGCCGCGAGCTTTTTGGACCCTGGTCAAATAGATTTAACCAAAAGAATTAATAACATACAAAGGAAATCAGGGCGCTTCGTTACAAACTGCTACGAGCGTACGTATAGTGTCTCACAACTTTTAGAGGGATTAAGTTGGGAGCCGCTAGAGACTCGGAGGCTACACGCTAGGCTTAGATTGCTTGATAGATTCAGAACTGATATGTTTCAGAGCGACATAGAGAATATTATCATGACTCCTCACTATATCTCTAGGTCTGACAGATGCGATAAAATAAGAGAGATACTCTGTCGAACAGATAGGTACAAAACTTCCTTCTTTCCATGAACAATAAGCGACCACAATAAAAATAGAGCTCCACTAAATACTCTTCTATAATACATGTCACCATTTCATCTCCAAAAAACGTACGTCTTTACACGGCTGGTGACCTAACACCCCCTGCCACACGCCCAAGCGGCGGCTCGCGGGGTATTATGTAGATGTATGTTATATCGTATCAAATTGAGCACATTGGCCATTGATAAATGAGGTGAGATGGCACCGTATTTAACAAGCCAGATATTGAAAATGGTGATACTGGAGACGGAGACACTACCCATTCATTAAGATCGCTCTTATTCAAGACCAGGGGGAATGCATCAAAACCATATACCAGTGAGTATATGCACTGAGAACAAATACATAAGAGTTATTAACAACCAACAAGAACGCCTAAACGATGACTATATGCTTTAATTTCTCAAAGCATGTTTAAACTGTAGAAGATGATGTACGAACGGATATAATTGAAGAACATTTTCGACATGAGCTTCGATTTAAACATTCGAATAAAAAAACTAATCCCTCATAAATGTTTAATTATTACCCAGCTTAGAACTGTTTCTAACATGATCTTGGCTACATATTACCAAACTGCTGCACTAAAAACCAAAACGCGGTTATCACCGCGTTTTGGTTTTTAGTGACAACATTTTGTTTGGTGACAACATTTTGTTGGGTGACATAAGTTGTCGTTTTTGGATACAATAACAATGCGGTGAAAATCCCAAAATGCAGCCTTTAACGTCGCAGCACCACGGAAGCCTTAAACCAACTTTGTCTATAAAATGCTGAAATGCCTTTGAGAATTCATCGATGAATCTAGTAACTTCAAATTCAAAAAAATCTTGTTAAACCTTTTTACTTCGCAAACAAAGAGAGTACAAGAACGCATTAACTAACACCCTAAAGATGGGAAAATTAAGGAATCTGAAAGATTAAAACACTAAGCAAAAATGATCGTTAAGTAGAGGGCTGCACCAAACTTTAAAGACGTATATAGAAGTTTTAGATTTATGGCTACTGATAATATGTTGCTTAAGGGCCACCAAATCAGAGGCGAAATCAACTCTTCATGTTCACATGCTCTTAATAAAACAACAACGAACCTCAAAATGATTGCTACGCTTCTGCACGAGTTTATTACGGTAGTCACAACTTTTCGGCGACACCCATGGGTGTCATAGTAAATAATTCATACACAAAGGGATTCCAGGAGCAATTCACGTGCCTGGAGCGCAAGCATTTCGCCTTCCTGCAGATTCCGTGAATATAGTAGATGTTCTCTTATGCAGAAAATTGGCTCATTAGGGGGGCAATTTTTTTCAACGCAGGCACACTTGCACACAGCCATTCCTCTCATACCAACGCTCCATCCTCTGTAGGTGGATACAACGTTCGCATGCTGAGATGGGAGAGAGATGGGGGATTATATAAAAAAAACAAGGGAAGAAGGGAATGTGACAAATTTAAATTCCTGGAAAGTATAAATCACGTGTTCCCTTTAGCATCTCAACAGTCATTCTGAGGAGTGCTTTAAAACCTCCCTCTTCATCCTGGCCATTGAATAAAAAGGCTCCCTCAACTCTTCCATTCTTTCTCTCTCTCTGGTTCCCACTCTTCCTTTATCCGCCCTTTCTTCCCCATACCTTTACGCCATCCACGTCCTTAACAGTGCCTTGCATGAAAAACATTTCCTCTCCCTTACCGAGGAAAAGGATGAGGGTAGTCGAGGCAGAACGTAAAGAGTGAGGTGCAGAATGAGAGGGAAAATAATAAAAAACGTTAAGAAAAAAATGGAGAAGAGAGTAAATTTAAATTATTTAGATCAAATAGTTACAAAACATAAAAAAATTAAAAATAGTTTAGTTTAGAACAGTTACGATCAGATATAAATACCCTTGTACTAAAAAAATGTAACCAGCATAGTTATACACGACACTCTTCACTGATGGATGAAAAAAATTGCTGTAAATTCTATAACAAGATAACAGCATGCAATATATTTGAAAATTATCGGTGATAAATAAATATTTATAATCCTTTCTATCGTTAAATAAATTGAAACTACGCAATTGTTGCTATATGGCTAACTTTCAAACTGTCGGGAAAATCAGTTTTTGAGTGGCGGTTTCCTAGCATGAAGAAATAACTGAAAAAAGCCGAAAAATCACATGTAACAACGATAGCCATAAAATTTCAGATCTACTGCAGTTACAACTTGCATCTCAGGAACAAACGCTAAATTCAATAAAATAATCAAAAAATACCTAAATACATATTCATAACACTTTTTTAATTCACTCTTTCCTAGCTGTTATGCCACGAATACCAGCTCATACTCCAAAATACATCAGAAATATTAAAACTCATAGTAAAGTTTTGTGGGTTATTCCATTGGGTCAGAAACACCTATGCTGCCTATTTTTCGAGGGCTGAATGTACCATTATCATCACTCATGATGACTTTGGTTGAGCCCGCCTTTTTACCTCTGAAATCAGCCACTTCCCTCAGAAAATCGAATAACCCGAGAAAACTTCATCAGAAATGAAGGCCGGGAATCGCTGTAAAACACCGTTCATTCATCACTCAAGTTATTGATAGTAAACTGCCAAAAGTTGTAAAATTACTGTGTCAAGTCGCAGGAGCTAAAGGAAACTCGGGGTTAACAAAGATGGGGAACAGGCCACACCCAAGTTTAAAATTCCAGTTTTGGCCAAAATGATTACAACCATAAAACTCATTTATCATAACGATGAACGGAGATAAATAAATATTCTTTACCTGACAACGTCGGTATAAAGCTTCGTTCCAATAAAATATTGTAGAAAAGAATCAAGTATCTTAGTTTATAAAATATATGAGTAGCCAATTTAAAAAGCTGTTTCCATAGGAGTAAATAACCTACAGGCATGTCCTACTAATCAGTGAATTTTTCCACCTTTTTAGAAGATATATAAAGACTGAAGGACATAATGTGAAAGAGGCAAACTAAGCGTGCACTAGCCCCGGGCAAGGCGATTTATTTTTCCAATGAGGAATTTTGGCATTTACATTCACTAGCAGGTGCCTCCGAAAAGGTAACTTGTCTCCGTGGTATTTTCCAAATTTTTCTTACCAAATTTGCTTTATCGGCTTAGCTCAGTATCATTCAATGTAAATATGAAGCATCCCTTGAGAGAACTGGCAGTTAGCGCATGATGTGGTATAATGAGAAATGAGTGCGAGATGAAATGTACAGGAGAGACAAGTGACCAAGAGACCAACTTGCGAAACTGGTTGAGCACAATGGGAAGTCTATAGAAACATGACACAAAAAAATGAAAGACGATTCAGCAGAAAAACCGTGGGAGGCCATTTCACGTAATTTGGTTCCTCTTTTTCGTCGCTGGCCGGTGTCACAAATCTTCGAGTTACACCTTCATTTTCCCTTCCGGCATCATTACGTTTCGCGTTTGTTTTTTTTTGCTTTACCCCCACCTCTTTCTTTCGGATTTCCTTTTTTCATTTCTAATCCTTCTCAGGTTCCTTTATCCTACCAAAGACTTTCATCTCTCTCTTTCTTTCATCTTTATGTATGCCAACTGATTACATGGCTTATTATTTTGGGAGGCGGCCGACAAGTGATATCATTTGAAACATGAGGGGCAAGTGTTTTACATTGGTGAAGAGAGGATTACTCGGGTTGTCACTGTATGGTGGTGAGAAACCCGGCGTCGACTTTCCCCTCCGGTAGATTATTCGATCATTCGTAAAATGAACAATAACTGATATTTTTTGTATATAAAGATGATGTCGTGTCCCTAGGAACGTATCAATGCCAATCACATGACCAGGCAAGGGGTCACTATACATTTTTATCATTTTCCGAGGCGAATTAATGCCCCTATCCAGTCTAATTGCTCGGTGCATGACCTTGTCCGAGTCATTTTTAATCCGGACCGCAATATCTGTACTGGTGCAAAACAAAAGAAAGGATATTGGCCCCTTGCTTCGTCATGCACCAAGCCATAAGACTGTCATGTCATGCCTGTAGCCAGTCGTACGGCTTGGCTCATGATGACAGCCTCAGAAAATGAAAAAAATATGGTGACCCTTTGCCTAGTCGTGTACTATACCGTCGGGACGGCCCCAGGGAAACGACAATATTTCCAACACAAGAGCGATGGTGATTTCTCGGGCAATCATGACTTTATTGAGAAACTAAGCGACGATATCAGCCCATTGGTTGATTGTTTAGCTCTTTAGTTATGCGACTAATAAAATAAAATCATTTGCGCAATTGAGGGCCGGTGTGAAGGCTGGTAATGGAAGCATCATTTAGGGAAAGGACGAAGTGTGATAAGAAATTCCAGCGCTAGCATATTTCCTGCCCTATATGAGATGTATCTATGGAATAAAATCTTGATGTCCTACACTATAGACTAATTAACCCGCTTAATTATACTCCAGAAGGTACCCAATTAGGGATGAGGATTGCGAAAAATATCCCATTCAGCCTAATCTAAACCATATTGAGTAGTGACTTACATTTCAAGTGTTTCCCGGTATTTTGCATAATTATCCGGTATTTTAAGATGATTTCAGTTTATTTAGTAGAGTAGATATTTTACTACAATTTGATTAGGTAATGATTGCTGAAAAATATTCTTGGCACATTTGGCCACTAAAACAAGCAAGTTGGTGCTGTTCAACCCGAATGTTACGCTTACCGTCTAACCTGATTGAAGGCGTCTTACAAAAAGCAATCATTAAATCCACACTCCACGACAAATTCCCGCGGGGCAATTTCGATTCACTTGAAAAACTCAGAAGCCGTTAGAATTAGAAATACGGTCCTCGCGAAAGAGAAAGCACTATCTAGCAGCTCTTGATCTCCTAAGCAATTTCAAATTATTGCAGATCTGGAAATCTAGTAACTTTAAGGGGTCAAAAGCTAGTAATCAATTAGATATCTTAATTTCATACGAAAAAAAAACATCGGCTAGGCCTCGGATTTGAATCCAGACGACACGTCTCTCCCGAACGTCTCAATATGAGAGAAAAATAGTTTACTTACCCTGGTTTCATCTACATACACGAAATATCGTGAAAGCCGCAACTAGGGTGTTTGGCATGGGGTGATCCCACACCAGGCATGAAACCCTCATCCCAGCTTAAATCCGAACCGCATACGTTCCCCCGGAAAGCCAAGCGCAGGCCAAAAGCAGCCAGGGTACAAGTGCGCGGTCAGATCAGAAAGTAGGAGAGTGCTATGTTATGAACATGCTACCATGGAGTACATTACATAAGATACGATTACTGGTTATAATTACTGAGACGGATTAACAGTGCTACAAGGTACTCGTAGCTAATAATGTAGTTAAGATATTTAGCACAAGTGCAGAAACTAACGTTGCCTAGTCAGAGTCAATTCATCCTAGAACTGTTCTATCGCGACTATTATAGTCCCTTGTTGAACGCGAAAAATATAGCATTTTAAATTTATCATTTTGGCTTGAGTAGATCGCCGGGATATTGAGGGGTATGGCCTCGAATCCGTAGCAAATTATTTGTTTCCAATGAAAATTTCACACGTTTATAATGATCTCAATGAATTTCTCTCCTTCATTTTGATTTTAATACATTTCTCCTCTCATCTCAAATTCTGCATCAAAGTTTCTTGTATTTTTTGACGCCTCATGCCTTGTTTTTTTGTTATCCTTTTTCGGATTCCTTTGCCATGACCCCGACTTCGTCCTTTCAACACCCTTTCCCTTTCATCCACATTCATTCCATCTCCTTCTTTCATTCTCTTTTCCGCTGAGCACCCATTTCCACTTTTTTCCACTCAATTCCTACTCATTCCGTTTCCCCCCCTCACTCCTACTCCCTCTCATCCCCCCACTACGGCTCCAACTCTCTTATCCGCTCCCATTGTTACGAATCCTTATCCATAAAAGGGTTTTGCGACGCTGGAACTTAATTCTGCGGCCCTATTTCAAAAGGAAGTGGAAACCCCACGTGAGGGTGTGTAAGGGGGTGGCGGAATGGGGGGAGGAATATAACGAGTGTGGGGAGGGGGTTGGGCGGAGGGACGGCAATGGAAGGAAACAAAAGCCAAAGGGCTGGTCGCCGCTCGGGAGGAGAGGGGACACATAAGTATGGTTCCCGCCAAAAATACATTAAACTCACCGCGCGCGCCTGTGGAACGGCAATACTTCCCTTCCCTCCCATACTACCTCCTCTACCACCACTTCCCTCGGAACAAAAGAGGGAAGGGTTATAAAAGCTGGGCAGCGGCACCGGGATACCCCTAATTCTTTCCATATTTTGTCAATAAGTCGCCCCGCATTCTGTATCTCTCCCGCTATCTTTGCATCCCTTGCATTCGCTTTTGGAACAACGAATCTCTAGAATATCTCCGCTTCCTTTTCGATTAAAAACGTTTGAATATCCTCAGAGAGAAATGATTTATTTGAGTTTTGTTCTTGCTTACTCATTCTTCAAATTAAAAAAAAAATAATCTCCACTGAGCTATATAAATTATTCTATTACTGATGTACCACCAAATACGATCCAATCCATCCCTAATGTATGGAAGCTATTTATAGACGGATCCTATGTCCTTAAAAAATTTGTTAAAATGGGACAGGAAATTGGGTATGAGTTATTAAAAATTATATCATCAGGTCATTTCCAAGTACTAAGTAAACTGATAAACAAAGGAAAAGAATTGTTAGAATATTTCTCAGGACTAAAAGCCTGATGTTTCGCAGTAATATTTATTTTATAGTATCTATTATCAGGCAATCTTTTAATACCTCTAATTATTTATATGATTTGTTTCTGAGTAGCCTATCGGTTTTCAACCCTAAAGTTGTCTCTTGCATCGCATAATTTCTCAGACACAACAAAAAGCTTTATTTTGCGGGCTCTTATAACAGGTATTAATTAAAATAGGTTATTTTCCACTATTTCAAATATAAAATGGGCATTTAATTGCTGATAAAACAACTTGCAATAAACACAGCTATTATACTAATAAATTAGCACCGGTGAAGCTGAATTAACAAAACCATCATTGTTATCAAATTTTAGAATAGATGACGTTAAGAAATCTGCATAGGAAAGATCTATGGTATCACTGAAATTTCATGTGAATTAGTCGAATTTCAGTGTTAACTATATACAAATAAAAATATCCTCGCCTAAGTAAAAACATGGAACTGGAAATGAATAAAACATACGGGAAACGAAATTATCAAGTGACTGATTCTTCTCAAACTAAACTTTTATACAATTTCATCGTTCCTTACTCATATTTTAACATATTTGTGAACGAGTAGTACCTAACCGAAGAGAGCACTTTATCATTGATATTTCTCCCTTTAACATAGATCCAACGTATAAAGTCAGCTAAGAAAATAAATAGAGTTCTTTTCATTATGAATTTTTAAAAATTGATACTAAAATCGGTATGATTTATTAGGAACTAAATAATGTAATAATGTTCTTTAATAATAAATAATGTTCTTACATAGCGTCAATAAGTCGTCCCGAGTTTGATGACTAACCTCACGCCCGCTATCTCTCTTCCCACCAGTTTGTAGTTTCCGCTGTTCGAACCGCAAATCTTTAGTTCATCTACACATTTTTTAAATAAAATTTAGAATATCTTCAGCGAAACATAATTTCATGGAGTTTTGTTATTACTTACCTAATATTGCTTTCATTTTTGTGATCTTCCTTCAACTGAAATAAAAATTCTCTTTAGTGTTCGAAAATTATTTTTTTAAATTAGAAACAAAATAATGTTCATTATGCTGTATGAATTCTGTCATTCGGAGCAAAACGGGAACACACTATTCAGGTGCTTAGAGTATCCTAAACTATTTATACATTTTTTCAAATAGTAGTAAAGCTTTGTTTGCGCTCAAGATTTTTTTGATATTCCGAGATATTTACGTTCTGTTTTTTCAATATACATTCATCCCTGCCCTCAATAAAATATTACACCAAAGAAGACTGCCCTTATGAAATTCAGCCAAGTGATGTCAGCATGATGGAAATAAACTCTAAAATATAATCCAAAAATTAATTATACATAATATAGAAACATTAAACACAATAAAAAATTATTGCCTTGCTAGCATTAAAATTTAGTTAGAAAGTTTTCAGGGAATATTAAGGGTGAAAAAAATTAGCTTATCTGCACTGTGAAAGGCAACGATAACTTTCATGCTCTTCAACGCCTGAGTTTGAAATTAAAACCACTTATAGAACCCATTGTGATAAACTAATGCCTCAACTGCCATATTAATTGAAGGTCTATAAGAATAAAAGAAAAAATAAGCAAGAAATTTCACACTCTACGAAAAAAATTTTTGGATAAGAAAAACTTGGATCATTTCCATAACTGCGGACCTCAAATGAGGAACGTTTCTAAAGGGCAAGAGTCAAAATAATTGAGAAGCAATAACCAGATTCTGACGTCAGTCCTAAAAATTTCATACCAGTGCATTGAAAATGTAGGATTTATTGATGCTGTGTCGTCAGCTCTCGTCATGGTCGTAGTTTGCAAATTACTAGTCTGTACCGGATTAGGACCAAATACACCGCATTGAGCATAAATATTTTTTTAGAAAGTTGTCATAATATTTGAAAATATCTGTTTGTAAAGGGAAGAACATGAAAATCACATGTGTACCTACTATATGGAAAAATTGCTCTTTTACAGGGGATGAAAAAATGGCGAAGGGCTAAGTTGGGTGTTTTGCAACATAACAAATAACAATAATAATAACATAACAAATGTGAGTAAAAGAGGAAATAGTTTTGAAAAAAGATGAAATACATTTAAGACATGGGTAGAATCGGAGGCAATATGAAATAAAATAGCATATGTTCATCAATGGCCGTTAAATCCTAAGATTGGTTGACTGCAGCCCTCCACTTTTCCCTTTCTAATCCTAGTTCCCTTACCTACTGGTATCTCTTCTATTGAACTTTCTTCTTCGACTTAATCCTGGGCCTTCCTCGGGGGACTCATTTCTATATTTTACCTTCAACTATGTTCTTCACAAACCCATTGTGTCTCAGAGTATGTCCAATTCATTTGGTTCTTCTTTTCTGTTTGGTTCCACGCGGTCCTTTCCTCTTCTACTATTCTGTCTTCAGCATCCTCTTCCAGCACCAGGTTTCAAAGGCTTCTAGTCTTCTCTTGTCAGCTTTTTCAATGGTCCATGCTTCCGATCTAAAGAGTGCCACGCTCCACAAGAATGTTTTCACATATTGTTTCCTGGTGTGGAGTCCTTTCTTCTTTGAGCACAGTGGTAGTCTTTTTCCCATTAACGTCTCCTTAGTTTGGGCAATTCTCCGCTTGCTGTCCGTTGTACTTTTTCCGTCCCACCTGATGGTACATCCGAGATAAGTGTAGGAATCCACTTGCGCTAATTACTTTTCTCTCAAAGTGACTTAGTATAAGTTATAGTACTCTTAAAACGTAATTAAAAGTTGCTCCTGCAGCATACCTAGTTGGTGAAAATAAATTTACAACGGAGCACGTATATGAAAATAGCAATTTCGACAATTTTTGGACAATTTTGGGTAGAAAACCCACGCCATAGATAGTGGCATACGCCATTCAGGTCAGAAAAAAACTGTCACCAGTATTAGTGTCCTCTAACATAAGATTTTAAAGATTTATCAGCAAAAATATGTAAACTGAGGGACAAGAAACTGCAGTGGAAGTCCTCTCTACTTAGGCACAGAATATGGATCCCCAAAATTGCAAAATATTCTCCACCAGCAGCGGAATAGGGAGCTAACCATTCAAGATAAGGAGTCCGGGCACTTTTTCATCACGGCAGAATAAGCCTTGACTGTCATTAGAGATTATCAGCACAACTTCGCAGGATAAAGAAGTCTGTAAACAGAAAGCAATATTATTTCTTCCAACCCCAAAAACCCTCCCCAAGGATATTTTCTTTTCGTTCTTCAGGTGAGATGCGCTCCAAAACTTTCGTCATAAAATTCGGAGAGAACGCAGTAACTTCCATTGGAGAAAACGAGTCCAGGCAGGAGCCCTTTAGAACAATTGGGGAATATTCCGTAAATGGCTCAAAGACGCAAGTTTCGATTTGTTGATTCTTTTCCACTGAAAAGAAAGTGACATGTTAGATTTCTTCGATTACTTTAAAGCATTTTTTATTTTGGATAAAGATATAATTAAACTTCAAAATTTCCCCCTGAATCATGTATTTTTTAATCATTATTATGTTTAATTCCAGGCTAAGACTCGTAAATAAACTTAACTATTTCATCCCGATTTCTTACAACTGTGCGTAAAACGATGCGAGCAAGCGGTACACCCATAGGATACTGATAAAAATTTACAAGAGGTCATTTTAGTGACGTTTTCCCCTTCCACACAGATGAAGGGGGAAAATACATTTTTAAAGGGTTTATACGACTTTGATTTGAGGAAAAGGTATTGATCGACTTCGGAATCGAATGAAAAACGTACAAAGTTATGATTCCTGCAAAGGATAAAAAGATAACATCAACTTATTTCTGATATAGCTAAACGGAAGTCATTACTCTATGCCTAAAATGAATTATCGATGGGTGAAAACTCACTTCAGACTCAATTTCTTCATAGCTAAACCAAAACAATAAATGTTTTAAGATTTTCCCGGTGTATTATATTTAAATATCTTAATAATAAAAATAAATACTATGAGTGTTATAGTGGTCACGGCGGAAATAACACGTGCCTTGAAAATGGAAAACAAGTCGTTTTCCGAAACGTCGGTGGATTACGAAAACATTATTCGGTGCGAAGCCCGAGAAAGATATTTAAACCAAGACAAATAAAAAAATAATTTATGTTCACACTAAAGACTAACTGATAGCCCGTAGTTCCATCAATTTTCACCTTGAATCTACTTTAGGAAGCCGTAAATAGGCAAACAAATTATTAAAAGAATATAGCAATAAATTTGAAAGTTTTAGAATATTTTTGCGATTATGTAATTTTAATACGTCATTCTTTGTCTTATAATATAGAACATTATGACTGAAAGCAGAGTAATTAGTCTTACCATCGAGTTACGTGTGATAATGATACGGTTTCCACTAAAATAGAACAAAGATTGCAAGTATATTTTCAATTAAAGTTTCATGAAGCCAAGCTTTTTCAACGGAGACCCTTGCTCAGCAAATGCCTCGTGTAAGGGATGCACACTTTATTTTCAGAATTAGAATCGACATAAGAGCACGTAGGTGATAACGAAATATTTCTGGAGATCGTGGTCATTTCAAAAGTCCTTTAGAAGCGAAAAAATACACGGGAAAAAATTCGTGATTGGTTTGCCTTGATGAAAAAGAATGCTATTCAATCAACCAAAGAAGTGAAATCTTTCATGTAAGGTATTAAGATATACACCACTGATCTGGGTTAGTTACGCAGAAATACGTGATTAGGAAGCAAATAAAGACGAGGGGATTTGAAGATTACAAGCAGTTAATTGCACATATGCCACATTTAGGCCTATAATCAGTCAATTTTAAACTAAATGAGAATAAATTATTTGAAATTTTAACCAATAAATTAATAATGTAGGCTGTAATAAATTCCAAGTATGAACGGCAATATGTAGACCTGGCAGTACATTTAACATACCGGGAGGGGATACAGAGCGAGGAAGGATTTAGTAATAAGCAAGGTCGTTCGATATCGATTTTATTCTACCTTCTTTACAGGTCTTCGCCACCATTTCCACAGTGTGGCCGCCATTAATGTGCAATTTGAGCATTTACTGTCATAGTACACCCGAGGAAATCTGCATATATGCGGCAGCCATGTCGAATACAAATGCATTGAAAAATCAACAAAAACGTCGTACAACATATGCTATGCTTATGGAGAATAGAGGAAAATAAGCACATTAATGGCGAATTTATGTATATTGCGACAACCTATATCGAAGAAAGAACAAAATCGATATTGAACGACCTTGGTAATGCGCAGTAAAAGGAGGAATTAAGAAGAGAACGAACTGTGATAGTAATTAAGCAATAGCATATGGTAATAATTAATCTAAACCTCATTACTATTAAGCGTTGAGTTACATGGTTAATTATATGAATAATCTCGCTGAAGGAAGATGATTGTTGATGGAAGCTTTTGAGATGTAGGTCTGTGGAATGTGGTGAGCGACCCCATGCCCGAGGTTAAAGCATACCATGGATCCCAGTACTCCTGTGTCATAAATGGTTCATTAGACCGTCTTACACACGAAAGTTTACATTGATCGAATAGCTTTGTTACTTGGGGTGAGACTGAGACTTCTAAAACCTATTGTCCCAACTAACCGATAGACACATATCAGGTATAGATCAAGTTGCAATAATTCAATTAAATCAAAATAAACAACATGCAAACACGAAATAAAAGAAAATACTGTCAAATCTACAGATGTTCAACCACTTACAACTTGTCAGCCGATATTTGTACAATCAAGAAGCATAACTGTTTGCGTAACCGTTATCCCAACAAATCATTTAGGTTACAAACTATGTAATCAACGTGACATATTATAGTGTACATATAAGCTAAAATAAGAAACATTAGAACTTTTGCGGGAATAATTAAATATTTGACTATAGAGCGTAATTATAAAAGTAGGAAAACAGACACACAACGAGGGGCAATTGAAAAATAAAAGAAAACTTACGCATGATTAAGCTAATGTAAAGCTAATATAAACCGTGCACTCTAACATTAATTACTTAAAAACACGCAGGTATTTACCGGTAGCCTGACAATGATAATGACAGAAAGTGTCGAAATCATGGTCGGATTTCATTAAAAATAGTGTAAACATTACTAATGCTATTTTATTTTTACCATCATGGACATAATTTCTGCAAAATTACGCCTGAAACTCTTTCATACGTTCATAATTGGAAAATTTAACATAACATTAGGAAGAGGTGAAGCAAAGAAATCGTTACTTAAATTAAGTGCAGTTACTACAATGCTGTTGTTACTGAAATTGGGGACCATATGGAGAAAATGGGGAAATCAGAAAGCATATATTAGATAAAAGGGGCAATCTTGGCTAGAAAATGTACAAAGGACTATATCAACAGATGATGATAAGAGAGATTGAAGAGTATACGTTGGGTATGAGTAGAAGCGGATGCAGAGGGGTAGAAACTTTTAGACAGTTTTAGGCGAGGCAAAAGAAACGAAATTTTAGCTAAAATCGAAGGAACTTTAGAAAAATACACAGCTCTCCGGTATAATAGAGATGAAACAGTCCATAGATCTACATTTTGTGAAGCAAAATACCTAAGGTAGTGAAGTTTAAGATTTGATGTTGGCAAAAGTCAATAGAATAGGTGGAATTCCGAGCCGAGTTCCAACCTGTACCTGTTTGATACTATTTCTGCGTATTAAATTAAAATTTTAGTTACGGATGCCGCAACGCAGTATACTTGCGCAAGGGAATTGAGGCGTTACTGTTTCGTGGGCGGCGGATTTGCAGTGGAACGGGACGCAGATTCGGGTAGAGGTTTAGTGCACAAAAGGTGTTCCATCATTCGGCAAGAGGAAAAATAACGGACGGAGCGAAAATAAGGGTGATCTTGGACGAAGGCGAGGGAGAATCAAAAGGGCGGGCTTTAAATAAATACATATTGATTTCCATGTCAAGTATTTTGATGTGCCAATTAATTTTTAAGGAAATTGAAATACTCGCAGGGAAGGACGATATACAATGACTTACGAAATGATTGATTCCCAGGGAGAGAGATTTTTGGTGAGTGCCCACATTTCAATATCAAAGTAACATGATTAACAAAGAAAAAATTCAGAATCTCATTTCTTTGCTTTTGTTCCTCTTACGGTCGACGAAAGCTTATTCGCCACCACAGGTACGGGATGACTGCCATTAAAAATGAACAAGAAAACGAATTTTGCTTGGTTACGAACAATAATGGGTTTTCCCGAGTTCGGTAAGCATTTTAGATTTGTAATATGCATTCATCCTCTGATCTTATATTTGAACACCTCATAATTGTCGTACAGGTATAAATCCACCTCTAATATCAGAAATAGGTGGCAAAACTTTCTTAGATTAACGTCTCCTATGAGGACTAGAAGGGTGGACCAATTATAAAATCCTCTCAATGTCATTTGTACATCAATAAATACAATTGTAAAGCCCTTCACCTTACCACACCTCTATCCTCACGTTCAGCAACTTTTACAATTAGTGTGTCCCCTCGTTATTATATAGTTACCAGTAACTGAGCCTTAAAAAATTGCTAAGAACAAAAAATGAAGTCTTGCTAATATTATATTCCGATTTTGTCATGAGACATACCCAGGTAAAATCACAGACCATCTTTCTGGGTGCATCAATGGAAGTTTTTATTCATCGATGGTAATCATGGTAAGAGCAACACAGGCCAACCCTGACGTAGACATTATGTAGACACGCTTGGAGGCTTAGTGAAACTTCTTGGGCAAATTCTCAATCAACTCGTAACTTAGTTATATTCAGAACCGATATCCTAAGCTAACTCGAGCAGTCGCTATGGATTCAATGTCTTTAGCCAGGTCGAACTTCCTCGAAACAAGATGCATACGGGAACACGGGAGAGGAGTTATGCTTCAAATGTATTAATATTTTACTCTGAGTATTAATTAATTAAACTGAGCATTATTCTATTAATGAAATACGAAATGAATTACAAAAAAGATTAATTAAAAATTCCCAACATTCTAAAACAAAAAAGCATTTAGTTACCTCGAACCAATATCTTTTGTTCTGAATCGGTAGTCTAAGACTTATAAAATAACTGACTCAAGAGTCATCTCAAAAATCAATATTTAATGCACATAATTATCTAAATACTCAGTCTGATTTGAATTTATAATAACTTTGATACAGTTTATTGACAGATCTAACGAAGAAAGTAAAATCAAGCAAGTTTTGTTGAGGATCGATAAAGGCTTAACTAAAAAGTGGGAGGTTGACTGGCGTGATTAAAGGCAGAAATTAAGGTAAGAGGGTGTAGAAAAAAGCGTTTGTTTTGCATAAATTATGAAATGGTAGCATGTAGGATGCGTTAAATATTGAAATATTGTCAAAACTTGCTAATTGGATATCCATATATATTATTTTGGTCCAAACTTAACTAAAAGCAAGAAAACCTACAGATTACAGTTTGATACCATTTGCTCACATCCAGAGCTGTTATTTTTTTAACTTGTGGCTTCGTTGTTTGATGTTTTCACCGTTCTCGTTACGAGGACGATAAAAATAGCAGGAGTCGATCGGATGGACGACGGTTCCTACCGTAACATGGACGGACAGTACTGATAGCTACGAAGCCAAAAACGCTCCCTTTTTTTCGATCCTCAGCAACGTCGGGAGTGACACGTCACACGAGAACAACGCTCCACACGCCGAACCGCCATTGAGTGCAGCTCCATGTACACCAATTCCACTCCGTCATGAATAAATCATTCTGCGTTTATCTATTCGATTTTAGTCACTCAACAGAAAGTACTTGAGCACGCAACGATATCGCAAACGGTGACATCCCGCGGCGGATTCTGGAAACTATGTCGCCCCAGCGGAATGGGCAGGGGAGAAAAGCGAAGTGCGACAGAACGCACCAACACACACGCAAGACGAGAGAACCCCCAACATCAACAATTGCACGTGGCTCAAAACGCCTCCGATGCTAGCACAAATATTATGCTTTAGCGAGAGCAATATTTCGACACGCATATTTACACCGCTTTTGGGAGAAAAATGTTTCTCCCCCTCCCCGTCCCCGTCACCCACCCGCCCGCCTTCCACCCGCCCTCCAAAACCTATCGGCGCCGTCTTGTTTATTTTTAAAGCGAAGTGACATTTTAGCAAACAGTTATTTTCAATTGGGAAAAGGTTTTGATACACTCAAAAACCTTATACGCAGAGAGATAGCCGTCTGCTTCCGCCGACGGTGGGGGTATGCGGGGAAAAAAGCCTTCTCATGTAAAATTCAGATCAATAAACGAGGACGATGAGCGACAGAGAAATAGTTGCTGATATAAACGAATACAATTTTTCCCGTTAAGAGAAACCTAAAACAAAATGTTGGAGCGAAAGGCATAGATTGCATGGAACTGACGTTAGCAGCGCTTCAATATTATCAAAATATCAATTCACTTCCAGGTGTGAATCAATTTGACTTTATTGTATCTATTTTCCATTGTAAGTGAAAAATTAAAAGTCCAGGGTGGTTAAGGTTTCATCACGGAATATATTCGACTACAGGGGGTTGACAGTATTTTCGGTGCGCAATTCTTCTTGGAATGCCTTAATTAAACTCAAAAATGTCTTCACCTACAGCTATATCCCGAATCATTGGTTAATCTGCTAGATTATCGTTTCTCCTCCAAAGCGTTAATAATTCATTCTCCGTAGTAAAGGAGTAATATTTCGATAAAACTTCGGGTTAAACAGAACTTATCCCAGTATATTACACATCAGATTATGCAGATTTTAAATATTTCGCATAAGATAAAAATAGACGTGCGACCAACATGCTTCAACGGAGAGATTACTGAAACAAGCTAATGGTTATTACACACTTTGAAGAATCATCAATGAGCTGGCGTAAATATAATGGTGAAAACATGACATGAAATTCATTGAGATACGAGCTTGAATTCTTAGTTTGTAGCATTTTGGAGGTGAGTGACGGAATATTGGAAAGTCTACGTCCTTTTTCTTTGCACGAAATACTTTACTCTTGGAAAAACTTGGGCTCATATAAACTATCAAAAAGTGTTATCCATTTGGGTATTACAAGTAATTTTCATAACCAAATATTAAAAAAAAAAAACAATCTTAATCTCAATGATTGTATGGAGGAAAATGGCCATACTATTTAAAATGACGAACGGATGTTTTGCAACATTCGTTAATTTTTTTTAGTAATGCAACAGTGCTTTGAAATTGAGTGCGCATAGATTCACTGTGCCAAATCGATTGAGACGAGGTAAAGACCTTATTTTCTGAAAAATTTCAAATCACGACGGAAATTTCATATAGTTTTGAAACCCGAAAGTTCCCCGGGACCAATTATGAATGAAGTTATAGAATGAAGGATAGAATGTAGAATCATCTGCTTTCGTTCATTCATACGGTACTGCTGGAAAATTGGTGCCTCTCTGCTACTGTTCTACTGATTTATCTGTTGTACATTTAAGTATTGTCATTTAAATTAGTGTTAAAGAAAATATTGTATGAAAAAATACCGTGATGAGGCACATAAAGTACACAAATCAATCAAAATACATAAAAAGCTTTGTAGTCGTTTGTGATGGGCCCCTAAAATTCTAATCAACTCCGTAAGGCTAAAAATAATCGTGTACAACATGCAGACAAATTTGTATACTACATCGGTTGATCTGTGGTAACGATTAGTTTCCCTTACCACCCGACGTATCTTTTCCGAGGTTATACGTTTCACGCCATGCACCTATCACTTGAGTGCAGGTTTGCTCATGACCATTCTACCAAGCTTGTCTCCTTCCCTGCCCATTTCTTTCTCTCTCTCCCTCCATTTTGAGGTCATCCGCATTGTCCTTTGGCGGAATGCGTGTCGAAAATAAGCCTTTTCCCGAGCTCCACTCCCATTCTTTGCGTGCCGAACTTAAACCGAAGTGAACGCTTATTAATGATCACGTGAAGGACATTAAATTTACAATACACGCAATATAATTCATAATAAATACTATAGCAGGAGTTTGAGTTTTATGACTGCGGCGTTTTTTTGAAGGCAATAGTGTTATTTTCGCGTGCGAAGCTTTTTTTACAAGCCCTCGAATTTCCTTAAAAAATATGACGGATCAACCCATAAAAGCTGCTTCCTGAATTGTAGGGAAACATTTTTTTCGCCGGCATTAGACTAATTCGAATCTCCCAGATGTAATTTAGGCCTTTGACTACGTCAAAATTACTACGTTAAATTTCTGTGCCACTCAAAATGGGGGCCATTTCAATATCCTATCTTTATTCTAAATTCTTTAGAAATGTTTCTTGCCAACTAATTGCAGAAAAATATCCGACACGCCCAGATAAAGTGGTGAAAAGTGCTTTGTTTTCCTGCCATGAACAGGCCAATAAAACCGACTTACACGCAAATTCTGGTAACTGTATTCTTTAGGATACATTTCTCATTTCGATTTAAATACAGGACTTAATGAATGGTCCTTCATTATGGGTGTGAATTATGCCATCCCACATTCAGTATATACACTAATTAATTCAGATTCACGACATAAAAACGTATAATTGACTCAAAAATGAAGTTTTCCTGAAAAACATCATCATTTTAGATGCACCAAAATACAAAATAATATAATACGTAACATATAACAGACTTGAAAAACTTCCGTTTTCCAGAGTAGGTGGAATGACTACATAAGCTATTGATTATTATTTATCTAAGTAGTCCAATTTAAATGACTGAAAGCAAAATTCTAACAACTGTGAACTCCAAACAACTTTACAACATTTTCATCTACCGAAATTATCCCAAAAATCTTTCGCCTATTTGACTACTCATGACTTTGTTTACTTGCATACCTACCTGAATCCAGTTACAAACCAGCGTGATTCATTATCATGTATTCTCCGAATTTCCCTTCTGCTCTTTCTTTCTCGTAGACTAACTATGACACAGGGGATTCAAGACAATCTCAGTTAGTATCCATTACTGTACATCAATAAATATATTTAAGATTTATTGCAGAAATGTCTCACGCATTCACACCGTTGGCCTTACTGCTTTTCGAATAAATGGTGCCTTTTTTCCAGATTATACTCAACATTATCCATTAATTCATTTTTAAGGTTTACAGAAAAAAATACAGATTACATTAGGTGCTAAATCAAACTTGCGAGTGTTGAATTCTCGCCAAAACACGGTGAATTTCTCTATGCTGTTTTATTTTACTAAATAAATTTTAAATTTATACCTAAAATGCAAACCAATTGTATATTTCAAGGGTCAGTAGTATTCATACCGACCGGTAGAAGCACTTATGCATGCTAGCATTACAGATCTCAAACAATTGGTGGCACACAGGTAAATTTAAAGGCGAAATGGCAAAGTAAAATGTGTTTCCAGGACAGAACATGCCTGGTGTGGACTCAGAGCCTGCCACACACACTGAACGTTGCTTTGAAGTTATCGTATTGATGTATGACTTAGGTATCTCAAAATATTCGGCTGTTAAGAATCATTTCAATACAGACACAGAGAATATTATCATGACGCCTCACTACATTTCTAGGTCTGACAGAAGCGATAAAATAAGAGTGGCTCATAAACTCGTTCTTTCCGCGCACAATAAGTGACTACAATAAAAAATGATCTCCTCTAAATGCACTCCCATAGTATATATATGACACCACTTCACATCCAAAAAGTTTACATCCTTACACGGCTGGTGACCAACA
The DNA here is from genome assembly GCA_963169105.1 of Ceriagrion tenellum. Taxonomy (NCBI): domain Eukaryota; kingdom Metazoa; phylum Arthropoda; class Insecta; order Odonata; family Coenagrionidae; genus Ceriagrion; species Ceriagrion tenellum. The sequence continues at coordinate 57,415,065 of OY720641.1, forward strand.
CCCCCTGCCACACGCCTATGCAGCGGTTTGCGGGGTAGTATGTAGATGTAGATGAGCACAATATCCTATCATCAATACGTTTTTCCTGTTTTTACGCCAGCCCCAGAGCAGGCATTAGATTTCAATACATACAACATAAATACCAAAAAATGTTAGCCGCTGAGCTTCCATTAACAACCACTCTTGTTTACATTACAAATTCAATTCTGCATCATTAACCCATGCGCACAAAACTACATATCCATCTCTTTCTGGCTAGTTATCCGTAGTTTCATATTCGACTTCAAATCTTGGAATTAACTTCATAAACGCAATTTAGCAAAAAAACGGAGCTACTTCATATTTAGATTTGGATCCAATTATCTTTACATTTTATCAATAGCCCGGGGAGCATAATACTTCTATGTGCGCTATTCAAGACCATAGGACCACCGCTTATTTTCAAACTTAGACATTCCCTACTAATTATGGGCGCGTAAATATTACGTTCCTACTAAAATGGCATTATTAAAACAAAAATACACCAAAAAAAGGTCTGATAATTAATCTTATTCTTCATAAATCTGCCATCGTCTGAAAATCAGCACTTCCAAATTTAAGTTGGGTCTCATAAAATACATTTGCGCTCAAAGTAAACAGCGAAACACGTCCGGTGTAATCTTAAAATCCGGAGAGACTAAGTAGAGGAATTAATTCAAAGTCGGGACCATTTTTCAAAATCTCTCCACGAAAGAGACTGGCATTTGACGAATAAATTTACCCCAGTCTTTTTAAATGCTGCGTTACGGCGACCGCTTAACCGTGCCTCAGATGCTACAAAGTGAGGAAAAAAAGAGAGCTCCAACACACGACCAGAAACATACGCAGAGAAAAAAAACTAAATTACAAAGCATAAGCAAGAGCTTACCTCGCATTATACATATCGCAGGCTGGTTTGTTTCTACTTTTTATCTCTCCCCTGACTCTTTTTCCCCTCCATACGGAGGAGGGAAAAACTGGTCAGAAGCGGCGTGCGTAACCATACGGAAATCCCATTGATAGACAATTTAAGAACCTCATTTCCATATTCCTCCAAGCATTGAGTACAGGGGCTAAAAATGCTAACGGAGGAGTTTCTTCCCGGCAGCTGAGAATAATTCAGAAAAGGGAAAAAAGGGGGAAGGGAAGAGTTTGGGGAGAAAGGAACGCAAAAAATGGATGCTAAACGAACTGAAAGCAGAGTCCTTTTTAATCCGAGTGTAGGTATGTGTGTGTGTGCGTATAAAAAAATTCCCGTACACCGACTGGAGGAGCAGTCTTCCTATGTTTTTCTCCTACCGACCTTCCACTTGACGTTCCCTTTCGCATTTCGTGAGTCTTTTTTTTCCTCATTCCACGTCGTAAAGTTCCCCCCCCCCAACCTTCTCTCTCCAAACTTCTCCCTAGATGTCCACCTCCACCACCCCCTTTCTCTGTTATTCCTTTATCACCCCTTTTACCGAGTCTGTGGTTCTGATCGGGACTTTTATCCCGTTTCCAGATCCCATGAACGGCCAGGTACTCTCATTGCTCGAATACCGAAAAAAATTGATCATTAAATTGGTAAAAATGCTCCCAGATCCAATCAATAATAGAAATATCGTTCAAATTTAAAGAAATCACATTCAAGACCTAAAAAATGTGAAAAATCAACCGGCAATGTCAAGTCTTTGAACATCTGAGTCATTATACGATTTGGTTTGTTCTCGGAGAATTAAATATATAAATTATTCTCAGATTTACGTTCGAGTAAGGATTTTGGCTGCTACCAAAGTTTAGATGGAACACTCTTCCATCATGGGCCGATAGACATCTCACGAAAACGACACGGAATCTCACTTCATTGATACATCTGCCTCGGCAGAACACAGCCTATTAGAAGGCCATATCATCTCCTTCGATGATGCTGAACTGTTTTCCAAAGCCAAAGGGTATTGTGAACGTCTACAAAAAGAAACCATCGAAATCGGGCTGGGAAATAAACCATTTTCTCAGGACTCTGAATACATCCTACGCAGGGAATGGATACCGTAAATTCAAATAATAACAGAAAAAGGAGACTTCAATGCCCCCGTCCCCCAATTAGGTATTAGGTAGGCTCCCCCAATAAGCGTAGACAGAATAATTGCTCTGAAGAAGATGGAGGAGTATTCCATTGAAACTTTCGCAGCAGTCAAAATCCTAACTTGGATAAAAATACGAGAACAATTGATAAATATCAGGAACACTAATTAAAATAAAATATAGCGTCAGGGTACTTAACTAGTCGAGGATCGTTTATAACCAGCATATCCGCTGCACCACCGGATGCTTCTTCAAAGGTAATCATCTCTTTGTTGAAGACTCTGACATTGGAACATATACGCTGGTTTTATTGAATCATTGACGCAAAAAAATCATAAAACTTTCATTTAAATCAGTGACCGCAACATAATTAATTAATGTAATTGTCATTCTTATTTTTCAGCTTTATTGAAACAAGCAAAAACGAAAAAAACCTAAGAATAGACTATATTCTTTTAGAGCAAGGAATAGACGAGGGAGAGACACTGGTGATGAAATTCGATATTTAAAATTAGTGTTTCAAGTCTCAAATACATGATATTGAACCGATACCATAAGGAATCACTGTAAACTTGAGTTCCAACTCGCATAGGTTCATATTGAGTCAAAATATGCAAAGTGATATTCACGGCTTTTTTATTAACTGGACCTGAAAATTCAACAAAAATTGTGCAATGCCTTTGGTTCTTTTAGAATTTTTTTTTCGTTTTGGCTTTAAATTCGAATTCATGTTATAGAAAGCAAATTAAAGATAATACGATCTTCACGACCTGTCAGGGCAAGATAGTCTACTTTTCCCAAAATAGAGCCGCTCTCTATTGATGAAATTCTCACTTCAGGGTATAAATTCGATCTGAACATTTGTTTTTGTGATCCTTTTCTTCGTTTAGAAAAAATTGCCAACACCCTATCCATGTGCCCTAAAGTTACACCCCGACTACAAATCTGAATATAATTATATAAAACCATCGGCAGATTATTTCTGTTGACACATGGGCATTAAATAATAACACTTTTCAATTTTAGTTCCCAAAATATGACGAATCGCTAAACTCCACATTGTTCACTGCCTCTTACCCTGTTCTTCACTTATTAGAAATAATGAAACATGAATAACAGATGTTCATCATACAAGAGAAGAATTCCAATAATACCAAACACGGAGATTTGGAACCCTTTACCTTTTGATGTAAAAAATAGCAAAACACCCGTTATAAATCCCTCGAAAAAGCCAAGAGAAAATTTGAAACCTACAAGACGCCATTAAGAGCGTGATGCGTGCAGCAGGAAATTGTTATTAGAACATTGGTAGGATGAAAAGTAAAATGTGCCTCCGAGTTTTGCTGTATTATTTTTGTAGCCTTTTAATGTGCGTGGGAAGAAGAAATTTCGTCACCTATCAGTTCATTAGTGTATTTCGTCACTCCTGCCATAGATAAAATGATCTCCAAACGCTTACGTGTCCCGCTGATAATAACAGCATGTGTATGATTAAGTAATCTAAGACTGGAGTGAAACCCCGTTTCCAGGGGCTCCCAATGCAGCACTTTGATCATAATTTTTACAAGACTACTTCGCTCGAATCTCGTAACATAAAATAATGTTAAAATCGATAAGTATTTTGTGGCACCTATGAAAGTCTACTTGTGCCTGAATTATTTTACATTAATTCTCTCCACTTCCCCATTCGTCTCTTATCGATGATGATTTTAATATCATTTAATCTAAAAACTGCTGATTACTCATGTAAAAAATCGCCCGTTGTTCGATTTAAAATCCAAATCAAAATCCAGTGTCTCAACATAACTTTTTCTGTAAATTGAACATTAATTAATATATATAAAGCTACAAAACTGACTGACTGACTCATCAAAACTCCTGGGCATTTCTAAACAAGCTAGGTGGGTGAAATTTTCAGGGTAGAGTTAGAATAATGTGTCGAGTTGGGAAAAAATCGAAAAAGTTAAAAAAGTCGATTAGGCTTTGATTTATTGCAATCGATAGCTTTACATGGGATTATATGGGAAAAATGAAAAAGTTTAGTGTGGACCTTTTTTCTTTCGTTCATTAAAATATGAAATAATTGAGCTACAAGACTAATTCTTTCACAGATATGAGGCTGAGTGTTTGAAAAATCTTATTCGTGCAATCGATTCTTTCCTTCCTACCGTAAAACTGATATTTTTAAACTATTATTTGGTATTTTAGAAATTTTTTCACTTTCGTTGCTATGAATATATTTCTCCAATGTCGCCGGGCCGAGTGTCGATTCGAGGTTTGGAACTCAGCGAGGCGGGTCAGTTTCAGGGGAGGGTTAGATTTATGTGTCAATTTGGGGTTAAATCAGAAAAGTTAAAAAAGTTGATTAGCCTTTGAGATATTGCAATCGATAGCTTTACATTTATGAGTTAGGTATCCTCAGTGCATGTTATTTAGTCTTCTTTATACCATTTTTCGCACTGCTAGGTACTGGGTATAATTTCTTCAACTTTATCCTGGCCTCTACCGTAGCTTTGATGACCAATTTCAACCAACCAATCTTCATGATATTGTAGTATTCATTAAAAAACATGCAGTCCATGTATAAGAATTGAATAGAAAAATTGAATAAAAAATTAGTATATTATAAATCTCGATTCCGATCGAATTTATATAGTAAAATTCTTCATGTGAGCTCTTATTGAGTATTCTGTACTGAAATGAAATATCTAACGTAGAAGAGCGTCTTACATGCCGTCAAATGAGGTTATGATGATCTTCCAGTGGTTCCACGTTCGTTTCGGTATACTGCGTTAATAACCGGATGACATACAATATAAGTTTGTACTAGAACTGTCTGGTATCCATACCTCATGGGGCGCGTATTTCATTTTCGAGAAATATACTTTTCTTTGCTTGCATGTAGCACACAGACTTGAGAGCTTTCATTGTTATTTTTCCTTATATAAAGAGTATCATCATATAACACTTCCCCCCCTGCTTGCACATTGCAAGCACCCATTTACTCGTTAAATTATATGACGAAAAATTCAAGAATAGGTGAAACAGGTGGAAAATGTCAATTTCCTGTCTATAAATACAATTATTATAAAACTATGTCAAGGAATTTATTTAGCTATAAAATGTGGGCTCTTTTCAATTTTATGATCTCGTCATTACCAAAAGACTTCAATATGTTAAGAGCGGAATTACCTTTGAAATAGCACATAAGTTCGATCTCGGGGATGGAAATAAAGTTTTTATATTTATCAGCCGACTGTTTTGCATATTTGGTACCTTAATTTTGCGTCCAAATAGCTGGTATTTGACATCAGTAAATACAGTATATTCATAACAATGCAAGGGAAAAGGAGGGTTTTGATCTTTTAATGTTGCACACGATCGCGGTGCTTCCTCCGAAACGGTTAGGATAACTGCCCTAAAACCGTCCCAGGAGGCCTAATTTATTAACTCAGGGCGTCAGTGGAGTAGAGACGATTTTTGTTATCTCAGTAATATGGACAAATACTTGAGCACTAAGAATACTTTTTCCGATATGTAATTTAATAGACCACAACAAAGTGATATGCTCAATTTGTTAACACTAGGAGTTTTTTGACGGTCGTTGCAAGAACTCAAATCATGATCTGGATATTCCCTCCATAGATGCACTATTTCATTCCTCATGAGTGGAGTACCTCTGTTTTACACCATGTTACCCGAAGACCAAGATATCCTCTCATAAAATTCATCTATCTCTCGTTTACAGCCTTCTCCAGTCTCGAACAAAGCCTCTTTTCCACCTCCTACCTCGGGATAAAAATTAAAATAATTCCCTCTCCAGCAACACCAAAACTCCTCCTCGCGCCCTCCTTAACGTATTCCTACTTTTTATATCCGAAAATGTAAGCAAAAACCACTTCCACCAGTAACCTCCTTTCCGTTTCATTACGAAACAAAAAGGAAAATCTCAGCTCACTCAAGGCAGGTGCTGCGAGAATTCAAGTCCACGACTAGCTCGCTAGCTAGCAAGTACCGATTTCATATTTTGGAGGAGGGAATCTCATGGAAAGGCCTCAACGGTACATCCAACGAACGAAAAAAAATCCGATTTACGCGGACAGAGGAGTGGAAAAATTGTCTAAGTTCTGTTAGGTAGTCGATTTCATGAAGTCAAATTCGATGAAAAGCATTGTTAAAATACTCGCATTCATTGGCATCATTTGAGGGTACAATCACGATTAAGCAAGCACGTTGTCACAGTCAAGTGGTGCATCGCGCATTTCTTGACCTCGTGAACCAGCAAAGTTTCATTCTACAAAATTATTTTCATAGCAGATATAACATAAAACTCATGAGCCAAGCCACAATTTCCATTCACCATTTCTTTAGGATCTTCCTTTGGATCTTAATGACAACTCACAGCATAGCAGCGCCTACAAATAAAATCGCTACACGTAATGAACGGTCATTTTCGTGAGGCTGGGTTAGACTCCATGTGATATGATACTTAACGGCGATAAACAGCTTTAAGTAGTTTAGAGAACGGAAAGCTTTAAGTAGCTTAGAGAACGGGATGCAGTTTCAATAATTATCCAGTAATGCTTTTATATTAGTATAAATCAAAAACATAGAAAAAATTATACAATAATTGAGTCCAATTGGATGAAAACTTTTACCGATAACACCAAATGGCAGAAATATGGTCACTAACCAGGAGGAAACGAATTATTGTGCAATATTACACAGATAAAAATTAGTGGGGCATTAGCAAGTACTATAGTGCCTAAAAATAATAATTCCTGAGCGTCTCGCAATAATTTTTAAAGCAAATATGGTCGTTCATTGGATCATAGTGACTAAACTGATATGACGTTAAATCGATAGTGAATTAGATTATAACTCTCGATACATTTATAGAGGAGAAAAGGTGACATAATACATGATTATCGCAAGTTTTTCACTCTGGCCCATTATTAAATTATATCACAATTTTAAAAGTAAATTGCGCCGATTGAATGTCCTCAATCTGGCTACGAATATATGATAACTATATGAGGTGTGATCTATATTTATGAAAGACAGTAGCATTGTATTTGAGACGGAAGGAAACGCATCAAATGGATGGAAGGACAAGATAACATTATGGTATTAGTAGGCATTAAAGGGGAGACTTGGAGAACGCTGAAGCTAATGCATCACAGAGGCACTGTGGAGCAAAATGCCTGGGAAGAGACATGAAGCGAAGCACTTGTGCGCTCCGGGAATAGGCAACGGAGGAAACAGACTTCCGTCGATGGCCGTGAGGAATTTCCTCACGAGCGCTAGCAGACAAACAAAACACGACCGACTGTGCGCATCGCTGATTGCGGCCGTGAGGAAAATGAAATCGGGCATTCCAGAAGGCGCAAGCGATTACTCGGGCGCGTGATTTCATTTGCTCGGCTAATGGAGATAATTTCGTCATTTATTTAAAGAGACAAGGTGTCATAGGGAATGGAACATTCGGTGGAACGTTACACTTGCTTGGGAAGTTCTAAAATTTAAGCAGCCCAATGTGAAAATGCTGATCCACAAAGTTATTAGCTAAAAACTTTACTTATTAACCATTACGTTTCTGGAAATTTCAGTCTTCTTCATGAAAGCATTTTTTGCCCAAAGCTTGCGAAATTTAATAGGCAATTTTGATATGTCAGACATTAATACATTTATGCTGCAACATTTATGCTGCAACTGAGCTAACAGGATAAAAATTACATATTGCTTAACTGATTCTATGAGCTAACTCCGAGCTCATTTTATCACAGAGATTATTTTACTACGCCTACCAATTTCAAATGATAATTCTTTAAATTCCAATATGAAAGCCCTGAAAATTTAATTGTTTGAGTATAAAGTAATCTGATCCGAATTCCTAATTAAACGCACTAATGGGTAACGGTAACACAAACTAAATGAATCCTTTAAAACTTTATTTTAACGTATGAATTATATGAAACCCGTAATTTGTTTCCATCCATGACAGCAGCAGCTTGATGTTTCCGAGTAATAAAATGTTACACATAACCTATAGGAAAGTGGCATTCTAATAGCATCCTTAAAAATGTTTGTAAGAGCATAAGAAGTTTGTTAAGGATATCCGAGAAAACGCAACGTCCCACCGAGAATAGCGATAAGATATGAGGGAAAAACTATTAACAGCTAGAAATATATTTTTAAGATAAACTAATATTTAACTGACTTGTTAAATGTCTCTGAAATGCCAATAAGAATTTAACCTTTGAATAAGAACTATAATGTAAACGCAAAACACTAAATAATCTTCAGGTAAAATGGTCTATTGAAAACCATACTCTTCGATGCGTGGAATGGAAAAATACGCGACCTTTCCTGGATGAATCTCTGTAAGGTCAGGACAAATAATACACGTCACAATCTGAAGAAGTAAGCAATGCACCATGAAAGCGCATCGCAATGGGTTTATGAGATATTTCCACACATAAGCCTTGACGATTCAACCGAATGAAGATGAGGAATCAAGTTTACTAAGAAACATAGTAGCAAAACCTCTTCTTACGTTAATCCGCCGTCTAAATGCATCTCGGCTAAAATGACATCCACAAATTTTGAGATAGGTAAACTGACGAATAAGAAACACACAGAAAAAAGGAGTATAACGAGGAAAGTTTGGTGGCTTTTGCCATTACGCAATGAATGAATTTGACATTTACGCGCGGTGAATTATGGAACAATCTCGACGCAAGAGGAACACAATTACACCTTTTTTAATTTTCATCATGCACAATGGTATCAGTACAATGCACGCACCATGCATGCACAGTACATATACCTAAAATATGGTCACTTAACGGCGAAAATAACTCGGTGTTTTCTATTGCCAAAAGTGTATAACTGAAAATTTCCTCCAAGTGACACCAGAAACTTCTCTTATGTGTGGGTAAAAAGCTCCAATCGGGAATTTCTTTCCACATGGCAAACTTTTCTCTGAGAAATAATTATGAAAGTTTGGTAATTTATAATTTTTCCCGAAATAAATTGCCTATTCCTATGCCTATTATAACCTATAAATGAAATTTTCAATGGGAGTTACTTAACACTTTGAGTGCTCTGCACGTAATTCCTCCTATATTATCTTAGTAGGACGACGGACGTACTAGGGCGTCCATGATATATCATTGTTAAAAGGCAGCTGGACGTAATGGCCTGGCTACAGTCACTCTCGTAGACATAAATGAGACCACAAAGTGCCAAAATAAATTTTAATAATAAATAAAAGTTCATCAACCAAGAGTTAATAGCGTCTTCTATAACAATCCCGGTAAGTGTGAAAAATTCTGTTTTTCTGAGAGGACCTTCCATTTAAAGCTCAGCACGCAAAGTGTTAAGCAATAGGATACTGTTAGCACTGAAGGTTTACCGACAACCGATACACCCGCAACTCAAGGGCACCCAGTACAGATAAAATGTCGGTATCAAAATTCAAGGATTCAAAATGCAACACGAAACACCTATGCGAGTAGAATTTCGTCATCCGCAAGAGAAAGAATTTCGGAGGTAAGAACATCTGTCTCATTAAAAAAATATTCGATGATCCTGTTCATCCGATGTACCCATTTTATTACCAACCGATTGAGTTTGACACTTCAGCCTTTGTGATTCACATCTGTAAAAATTCTGCAGTGGAAGAATTTGATGCATCGTACGCTTGGAGTCATCTACAGTTCCTATAAAAAATTAGAAAAAAATGCCATCTAAAATCATCAAAGAACTAGGTACGCTTATGCCGAGTGAGGAACTCATGCATCGGAAAGCACAAAAAAGGGTGTGCATCATAGTGAGGAGGATTATAGAGAGAGAGGCGGGTCCAAATAGAGGAGAGCATGAGGACAGCAGCGTAATTTCCAAATTGAAATAACCTAATTAATGGCTCGAGAGAAGTCAAGGAGCGACAGGAGAGAAGCAGGGCTGCCCTCGGATCGACTCGGAATTAAGTCCTGCTGTGCAAGGCACCGATGAATCAATATCAAACTACTGCCGCCGTCCTCTCTCTACCCACAGTCTTCTCTGTTCCACACAATCTCTCCTCGGGCCGGCCGGCCACTTGGGGGCTTGAGAATCAAAGGGGCTTTCGGCCGCCTTTCACGTGCGTAGGCACAAGTTTTCGACTCGAGGGAGGCGGGAGGAGGAATTTAGGACGATAGTGTTTCGGAAACATGACCGTTCGAAGTATCTTTAAATTCTGTCTCGGTATTCGGTAAATCTTAGTTATCGGAGACAAAGTAGGAACGGAACGGAAGGCGACGTGCACTGCAGTATTTTCAATTCTAGACTCTGAAATTTAAAAGGCATGAAATGCTTTTTGGTGTAGCATGGTACAAATAGCATTAAACATCCTTAAAAAGAGATAGTATCAGTATTTTATCCCCGAAGTGAAGTTTAAATAACGAGGCATTGAGGAAATTAATTTATGACTATTTATCGGTCTTCTAAGCATTATCACTCGATGATCAAGATAAAGTTTGTGACTTCCACAATTTATTTATAAGTCACCAACCAGTTTCCAGTGTCTAGCCGCCTTCAGGTCAGGTCAAGTCATCTTCAGTCATCTTCAGCCACCCAAAGATGGTTTGACAGCCGAAACCGGACGGTAACTTTTAATTGAATTGTGTAAGTGACAAACTTTATCTTGATCATTATTACGACCGTTCACCAAGTGAATGCTTCCCTTTTCGATATTACTATAACTCATCCTCGTTCTGATTAACAAATACCCTATATATATATATATATATATATATATATATATATATATATATATATATATATATATATATATATATATATATATATAAAAGTTTGCCAGAGGAAGGCAGACGACAAACACAGAAAACAAAAAAATGAACACACTTACAAAGTTTCTTGATATTTCGGTGCAACTAACACCTTGGTCGCAAGAGCGAAGAGCTTCGCTCTTGCGACCAAGGTGTTAGTTGCACCGAAATATCAAGAAACTTTGTGTGTTCATTTTTTTGTTTTCTGTGTTTGTCGTCTGCCTTCCTCTGGCAAACTTTTATATATTCGTCACTTAAGTGATCCTAAGTGCAGTTTTATATATATATATATATACATATATATATATATATATACTGGATAAATATCTTGAAGTAAATATATACCAACTTGGTTTCAATAACGATTGTGATAAGAAGAAATAATGGAATGATCAATGTGGTATCAAAAGGACTTCGATGTTCAAAGTTGGGTCTCAGAGTCGCATATTATTATTTCTATTAATGATGTAATATTTATCCTATGGAGGCATATCTTAAGGTAGAAAAGAAAACTAACACCCCATTTTGCCATGTATAAAACCATTGATTGAAATGGTTTCAACGACCAAATACATGGATTTCCATAATAATATTCAATCCGTATATGATTCCACAGCCCAGTCGATGGAATCGTAGAATAACACGAGCGAATTTTCCCTTGCCCTTCCTAATATGAATGTTTTCCCGGAAGTTGGCTCGGTGTGAATATTTAGAGTTTTAACAAGCCGACAAAAATTCACCGGGAAGGACGACATTGTAACTTACAAGGCGTGATAACGATGGACACGTATTCAAGTCCGAGGAAACATGAATGACTTTACTGGTACAACTTACGAGTTTTTGCATCCGTGTGTGCTTTCAGGTGACTCCGTGAAAGCAAGAACGTGGCTTGTCCCCACCTCCTCAATATTTGTCTCGAGCTCCTGCCAACGGTAGCTGTTCCACAATTTAGTGGAAGCCTGAAAATCTTTCAATAGTAGGAAAATTTTTTCGCGTTATTCACATTCTACACTTAGTCCTGAACTCTATAAAAAGTAAGGAGAGACAAGGGAATAATCACATAGAAACAAAATTTTACTTCCTCATGAATTGCAAGAGTATGATCCGAAAGTTATCGCAAGTTGTTTCAGCTAGCATCGATGAATTACAAGACGAATACTAACAAAGACACCAGGAGAAACTTTAATTATTTCAGGTATGGAGCGGTAAAAAGTTTCAACCTTGCACTAATGTGAGGGCTGTATTTTTTTATTTGGTCGGACTTCGGGCTTTCTGAATACCAGTGCATGAGAAGACAACTTAATCATACAATCAATATTTTTCGAGAAATATCAAGATGCTTATAATGCATTCCATATCTAAGAAAGATTTCGCTCAGCGCCACGGTGCCACCAGTTTAATGAGCAGGGAACACTACTTACATGGCTAAAATTCATCTCTTTTCCTATCCGATGCTTAGATCGTGCCAGTGCAAAAGTTGGATAGTCCAAGGTGCAGAAGTTCTTTGACGGCGCACGAATGAATCTTCATTAAGATACGATCGCGCTCAAAAGTTTCCGGGCAATTCGTGCCACGTACTTGTGCCCAGTATCGCACCAATGAAACATCCAGGCATATAGTATGGCATGCATCTTTCTTTAGCAAGTTCTTCTCTTTTTTCTTTAAAATATGAACCACCACTAAGCAAACCTATTTAGTTCTTCGCATCAGCCATTTAGCTACGGTGTCGAAAACTTGTAGCTTGTATTTTATATAAGATGAATATCTGGTAGTACATTGTATATGTCAAAAGTACGCTAGTTGCAAACAATGAAAATACTGTCCAACTGATCCGTGCATCAAAATTGCGGCTCAATTTCAAACCAATGCTAATAAAAGTTTTATGTTTATATGAATGAGTTCTGAATTTTTCCTTTCCAAATAACATTGAAGAACTCGTGCGTACCTACTTTAAAACTCATATTTAAAAACCCATTCATCACGATTTAGAATTCCTAATATTTCATTCGTGGATCGCCATATAACACTGCTACCAGTGATTGTACATGCTTGCGCTTGTCTTCATCATTCAGGTGGTCGTAAATGCTTTAAATCACATTTGGAGAACTCTTACCCAAACTGCAAAACATCAAGGCGTGTAAGTCAGTTTATATCGTTGGTAGGGAAGCTGCGATGGAATTTTAATTTATGTAATTGAAAATTAATGTAACTGTTATACTTTTAATTATGTACACTGATGTTATTAATGCAATGTAGTCATTGAACCAACCCAAAAATAATCGGAACCAGAACCAGATAATAACCAGAACTGTACCTACATTTTTAGTTGAAACGGTTTGAGCTCATGGCTTAAAAAAATATACATACAAAATAATCAAACACACATGGAAACGTAATTAAAATTTATCCTGGATACCATTTTTCGACAAGATAATATGATATTGAGTTTAAGATGGTCTATGCATCAACAAATAAAATGCTAATCAAATGTAATTCGAGGAGATCTTGGCCATCATTTACAGTTTTATATACTCAAGGGAGATATAGAGTACACTCTTTTAAGGGGCATACTTATAAAAATTCCGAATATTAACAGAAAATGTTACAGTCAATGAAATTTTCATGAAAAATGTCACTAGTTTGTAAATAAAAATTATTTTAAAGGAAAAAAAATCTATGACACATAAGAAATGTATGTATTGCAGGTAATGTGTTTTTTTGGACATTTTTCAGATTCAACAATAATATCACAGATCATACGCGAATTGCGTACCAGGTACGTCGTGTCTGGCGGGTGTAGCTAATATTAATAAAAATTTCGTATTTATTCGAGCAAATTTAGTACATCATAGTTCTTCTTCCGAACCAACTCTTGACTTATCACGATTAAACCCATACAGTGTAAGATAGAAAAACCCACACTCGCGAGACTCAATCCCGTGATAAAAGGCGGCGACGGCCCCGTTTTCACTAACATCGCACTAATTACGCATAAAAAAATATTTAAAGCACCCATTGATTTTTTCCGTTTGCGATAGACGACTAGTGTGTTTCCTAAATTGGATGGCCGATGGTTTATCTCCATGAGAAATACGACACTCAAATAGTATCCTTTAAGTCAACTTTCCTGATAAAATTGTCCAAGTTTATTCATTTGTGGAGATAGACGACATATTCCGCTGGATTTTCATCTCTCCAATATTAGCCAAACTATGGTAAAACATGCTATGATGGACTATCAATTACGAAAATCTGAGTTCATAACTTCTTTTTGCGCTGTGGATATAGCAAAACTACATATTGACTGGGTATATATAAATGGTATATACCCATTGAAATCTGAGATGTGTGAGATAAATAGAACAGGTGATAATTCCAAATGAAAGGACTCAATTGACAATGCTGGACCAACTACTGCTGGCTCCATGGTAATTTGTAAAACGTATACCCTCAAGTTATAAAAAAGTGTTAAAAGAGGAAAGTGCCTCACCAAATACTCATGTATTAGGAGAATCCACGGAAATTTTAAATATTTGCAACTGGTACCATACAACATCACCCGGTTTTTGGGTTATCATGCGTATTTTAATGATAAAAAGAATTGATCCCATGCAAAATGGGGGAATTAACAAAATTGTAGGCAATTATCAACTCTGCATTGTTCATTTTTGCACAAAAGCGGAATAAGCCCAGTTGCTAATAATTTGCATGCCCGTCAATTCCGATTGATTCCTTGCCGAGTTACCGCGTATTCTCTCCGTTATTCCGACGTGACCAATCGTCTTCTCGTTTTCCAGACTTCCACTCATTCCGATCTCTAACCCACTCCCGGATAAGGTGTATGAATGTGCGTTCAAGCCAGCTGGGCCGCTCCCCACCTCTCACACCAGGCCTCCAGCACTTAAAAGCCTCTCCCGTCCGATAATTGCCCCGATTAACCCACCTCATTTCCCCCCTACCCCAACCCAGGATCATCTCTCCCACCCTCAAATTTCTCGATAGAACCCTTCATATGACGTTGTAATTCATCGCGGAGCAATGGGCCGTAATCCCAAAGAATGATCAACGGCTCTATTGTCGGTCATTTATTTCCAATAGGATTTTGATTATGCGAAGATACACGCTGGGCGTGCACCCGCCAGCCGTTTTTAATGGCCAATCCGACGATTTTCACCGAATCAATGGTAATGGCGTTCTCTGATTTTATCTGCTACCTTCTGATGTCTAGATATCACATTTTCAAAAAGACGTCCCGCTATGTTGGAGTTCATAATTTGGATACGTCAATAATTTTGCAAAATTTTCGACCTCGCCACTGATGGGATGCCAATCAGAAAGTCGTAGGTTCGAAACCCGCATGAATGGTTCTTCAATATCCAGGTCATAGTTTCGTGTAACCCACTTAATACTTTAAAAATAATAGTAGACGTAAACTGTCACCTCAAAAGAAATTCTTATTGTATGTATAATTACTCTCTTGAAGCGTTATTTAACGTGATAAAACTTGACGTCCCATGATTGCAACACTCCCAAAGAATTCCACGCTTACTTTCATTCTTAACGGAAAAATTGCGCAATCACACCTGATTACCCTATAAGGAACATTTTTTACGATTCATTTCTAAAAAAACATTAAACTCTAAGAAATGACTAAATCACAACATTTCCTTGGAGAAATCTTTACTGAAAGTATGTTACTTAAAAGGCTTGTATCCTGGAATGAGGAGCTGACGTTCACCCCCTAGCCGCAATGCCTATTTTTCAGCTACCTCTTCGAACATTCAAGCAAAATTCATCCAGCGTCATTCTCTTGGGAAAATGAAAAATTACACGTTTGATCATTAGGAAGACTACGACCCCCTTGGTGGAAAAAGGTACGAGAGTAGCTTCCAGTTTGCGTGTGATTTCCAAGCAAAGACCACTTAAGATATCGATAGACTTAGCCCTTGTTTTGAATGTAAGAGAGTTATATTGAATGCAACATTCCTATCCAGTTGAAGCCAACAGTTCGCCAGTGCACAGTATTTATTGTGAAATGGGATGAGGTAAATGGTTAGGTTATTGCGTGCCTACTCACTTAACGCTATTTCCCAGTTTTCTTATAGAGACCACATTGTTAGGAGCGTCTAAATAGGCGTTCACCATTAAATTAATACATGCGCAGCATTTACGCGCTTGAAACGCGTAAAATACTTGATGAAACTATAAAGATTTCCAAACAAAATTTTCGATACATAATGCGAGCAGATTTTGGCCAGTTATATATACACACAATCCCTCTAGAGAGCTGGTTTTGCAAAAACCATTATAACCACCTCCATTCGACGTTTTGAAAATTAATTTTTGTATCATCAGGGCTTGAGGTTCAACCATAAAAATAAGGACACACGGAAGGATCGGGGCTGATTGCAATGCATTTTTTTACTAGGTAGTCATTTACAAGTACATCTCACTCGGCCTTCTCCGCCCATGCAATCATGTTAATGGCTAATCTGAAGCCCTGATGATGCAGCAAAAATCCCAAAACATTTGCAGAGGGTTATTAAATCGATTTTATTTATGAATACTCCGACAAATTGTGTTTTGTGAATAAAAATATTAAAATTCAATTTTTTCCGCGTACCATAAAGCACAGAATTTTTACTTTCTTTACAGATAAACAAATACTGCCGGTCATCAAATTTGTATAACTTTCGGAATGAGTGAAAATACTTAGAGTAACTAGAGATACGTGCTTTTAGTATGTATAACACCCAAATAACTGCTTTTACTCAAATGAGGATTCCAAAGAAAATATTCATTTACCCACGAAAGGTATCTCTATTATTCAATTGAAATAGACAAAATTGCAGGAGTTTTCGGCCTGGTTGATTCTTTGTGAGAATTGGAACCATTAGCTATGCCATTAGATTTGGTAGAATATCCAGCAAAGGAAATAAAATTCAAGCTTCGACGCTAAAGTACATAATGGACAAGAGATTAAATCACGAATTAAAGTATACGAAAAAATGAGATAATTGCTCGTACAGAATTTTACGAACTCTGAACATTGATCACTTTTGAGATTATGCTTGTCTTCATAGTAGTGTAATTTAAAACGATTGTTTATAACTAGATTCATTTTCAGTGAGAGTTGCTAACCCAAAATTCTTTACTATTTACAGAATTTAAGCAAAGTAACAGGAGAAAATAGATACGTATCGTCATGCGGTATGGTGTTCAATTTCATTTTTCTACTGATAAATGGCATTTGCTACGAACAGTTAGCGAAGAGCATGGATAAAAATAGAAAGTTACCCACTGTTTATAAAAATCAGCGAATAGTTAGCAGTTGAAGTTCGATGACCTTTCCTCATTTTCTCCAAGATATTCAACGCTTTCGACGAAGCGAGTGTATATAGTATACGATATAATTTCGTCATACCAACCGCCTCGCTTAACCCAACAACGCCGATAGGGAGTAAACAAGAATTCGGGCGACGTGGCCCAATAAAAGACAAGGGGACAGGGAACCTCATATCTTCAGTTAACTCCCTGGCTGGAATTGAGTATATATTAATGAGAGCAGTTCATCATTTAATGCCTTCATTTGTAATCTCAGTTTTCACAGCAGAGCAATTACTGGCGAGAGCTACCCAACTGATTATTTCTCTAGAAGAGGAGCTTCCCCAACTTTTGCTGCGTTATTTCGATGTCAACTTTTAGAAATTCAACCAGTAAACACTTAGTTAAAGGACTCGAATCGACTCGAAAATTGAAATTCAATGCATGTGTAACTACTAATGACTGATATATCCCCCAAAAACATTTAGCGAACGCTGGGGTTAGATCCATATCTACAGAATGGAAGGTCAAATGCTTTTTCGATAAACTAGCGAGTCGCTAGGCGTTAAAGTTCAACGAACTTCGTCCGTATCCACCGAGATATTTATCCCGTTTGGCTGAGTGAGTGAACATCCTGATATAAGTTCATCACACCAATCTCCAACGCTACTACACCCGACAATTCCGGTGGGAAGTTAGCAGGTATTTTGGCTGATTCGACGCAATTTAGGGAGGTAGGATAGGAGGGGAAGGGAGGAGCGATTCGAGCCAAATAAATTATAAAAACGAAATAAAAAAAACTGCCGCACGCCTGGCGCTGCTGAAGGCGGCCCGATTCTGAGTCGAAACTACTTGGGCGTCACGCTCTAATTGCTTCATGTGCATCCGAGCAACGGAAACGGAAATAAATGCCAGTGCATGCTGGCGATATGACGGTTTAGGCGGGAAGGGGGGGGGGTTTGGATTGGGGGAGAGAAGGCAGGGAGGCAAGGTGGCACCGAAGGGGATTTGAGCGCTGAATTTAGCTTCCCTCCTCTATCCCTCCCCTCCACCCATCACACCCTTAAACCCTTCCCCTGGCATGTTACCCTTTCCCTTCCCTCACTCTACACCCACCACCTTCTACATCGCGCAATCCTCCCCGCTCCGTCCCGCCAATGCGACACACGGAAACTCGCTAATTGGAGTCCCTCAGATTTGCTCCGAGTTTACCCCTGCCATTCCCCCAACCCATTCTCCCCCCCCCTACCACTCGCATCCCTCCCCCCTCGTACCATCCTTCCTGCCTCCCTCTCGTCGCAACCCTTTCCCCCTCCACACTGTTCACCCTTTTTCCCCAACCCCTTCACCTCCGATGGAACTCTCCAATACAATGGTATCCTCACCCCATAACCCCCTAACCCGCTTCACGTACGTTCCCATCCATCCCTACGACGTCACGAACCCTCGCATCCTGTCCCACTGTTAACGCACCCTTTATTTTATTTTTAATCAAGCTAACATTTTAAACGATATTACCCCACCGCACTCGACTCCATTACAGGGTTTCATTGAAAAAAAAAAGGAATCCACGATGATAAAGCGTACGCACACTTCCGCGACACCACCTGCATATAGATTTATGCTTTTCTGTACTACAATATTATGGTCACATTCGTACGGAGAAAATCTTTTCTCAATAGACATGAAGTTGTACAGACTTGTAAACTCGTTTATTAGCGAACTCGGCAAACTGCTAATAATTTTTCACCATTGTAGATTCAGAATATAATACCACCCACCAAGAGTTAATATACCAAGGGAAAGTTTATTATGAAACGGGGAGTATAAGTATTCTAGTACAAATTTTTTAGTAACATTATTTCAAAAAATTACATGATGACGAGATTCTTCAAATAGATATAATTATAGGATTATCATAATTGTATAATGCTGATATATGATCGCATCAAATAACTTTGTGTGCATTAATTAGATAATAAATGCCTATAACTATAGAATAAAAAAATAATTCGGTCTTTTATTATCATTCACTTGTGCTTACAAATTACAATAAAATTCGTCTTTCCGGAAAATTTATATAGAAGATACTACCAGCATTACCCACCAATTTTGACACCGGAATAGAGCACAAATTATTAATAGGAATTTATCAAAGATATTATTTCGATTTCGTGAACACGCTCATAAGTAATCGACTGAAACCCATAATATTTACTTACATAGGATACTCGAGTAAGAGTGTAAGCAACTTTAATGGAAAACTTAGCTACAATAGAATATCAAGGTCATTAATATCTTAATTGGTTAAACTTTATAAGCATGAAATTAAAACAATTATTCAATCCAAGCGGTCTTATATACCCTCATAACAGACTTGACAGGCAATATCCTAAATTATTCGTGAATGTAAATTTTCTTTCGGCCAACTGAATCACGTAGAGAGCCGTTTTTTCCAGTAAAAAATTAATGAAAATCACCACCTACAAGTATTGCAAACAAATTTAGAACCTTAGAGCTATAAAAATAAATATCTCCTCTCCATTAAAACTTCTGTGATGGATTTGGATGGACTCAAGTCTTTGAACGGGGCCATCTACACTTTGAATTTTCAAGTTTCTTATGGTGGTGTTCCCGGTGCATTTTGCTTTCTTTGCTACCTGCTCTTCTTTCAAGAGATATCCTATTTTTTTACTATGCAACACGGAGAGGAACGAGGAAGTGGTTTTTGAGGCGCACTATCTGAATGGCCACAGGAAAGTAGTTGGTTCTGTCCATTATATTTGCTTGCACTGCAATGTGACAGGAGGAGTCGACGGGCTTTGTCGCCTTCCCCCCGCTGAACAGCCTTTCCTCTGTCAGATCGGTCGCCGTGCGGCGCCGTTCAGTTTGGCAACGCGGCAGCAATTGAAATAATAAACATTAACATATAATAACATTTTTACATATTATGCACAGAAAAGTTACAAATAAATAAATGAGTTTTTCGTGGCTTTAATTTTTTGATTCCGTGCAAATTGTAGGGCTAGATAGTGTTTAAACATTTTCATTCATTAACAACAATATATGCGTTTTTAAAAATTTCGTTTGCCATTTTGTATCCATATAAATTCTCGCAACCCTTGGTTAGAAGTCAATGCTGTAGATTTCGCAGCTTTTCCTAGGCTGAATTACAAAGTTCATGAAGTTGACAAAACTAGTTTAGCTAGTGCGGTGTCGATTATTGCAGTAACGTGTCTCCATTTTTTATTATGTTATAAAAATATTGATAAAAAAGAAAAAAAATCATCTTAAAATTGGTGTACAAAGTATTGTACTAGCATTTACACGGATCACGATATAAATTCTCAAAGTACGGTGGCACATCATTTTAACGCCAACCCTTGTGGCGAACGAGGGCGTAGTAGAATCTTTGAAGTTAAATATCTCCGTTGTTTATGAACTGCCTACAACAACATGTGTTTCTGTGGTAAGACTAAAGTGTTAAACTATAAAAAAATTCAAATTTAAAAATGGCTATATTTTAAAATTTTAAAATTTAAATATTTAAAATTTGAACAATTTCAATAAAATTTAACTTATTTACAAAAAAGATAACACAGTGTTGATGTACATTCTTTTTCAAACAAAATAATATGTAAACTGTTTTTCTATCTATTTTTGTTTAGGAGATAGCAAAAAGAGAAAGGTCTAAGCGCAAAATTGTCGAAACTTTGATCGTCTATAGATCTGCCAAAACATTTTTTTCCAAAAACGCTTCTACACTTGTTCATTTAACGTCAGATAGAACCCAATTTTTGGTTCGAATCGGAGACACCAAGAGTCAACACACTGCAGATCTGACGCGGAGTGACCCATTTAGATTGGCTAATTTGCCGTGGTGGAAGAAAGGCTCTTCTAGGCAATCAATAACATGTCACAGTTAATACAATTATAACCTCATAAGTACAATAAAACGCCACAGTTCCTTCAAATAGGTCATTTCAAAATTGAAAAATTAATTAATTGATATTAAAAGTACGCAAATACCCCGAGGACCAAAAATTTGGGATTTAGTGCATATCAAAGACATAGATGACGTGAATAAAAAGACAATATGCTGCTTTAAAGAAATAAAAAAAATTACTAGCAGCTAAAGACCATTTAGGACCAAAAAAAAAGTAAAAAAGAGCTCATAAAGACTTTTTTGAAGCAGACGAAAGGGAAGTTGAAATTGGAATATAGCAAGACATTTAATAATACCTTATACTTAGGGCATAAAAATATGCGTATACTGAAAATTAATTCACAAATGAACGTAAATCTTGCACATAATTACATACATACCCATTACGCCGTTAGGGTAGGCACAGTCAAAATGTTTCACTCATTAATACAATATTGTACACCTAACTCTGATCAATAATTTCCTCCATACTACCCTATCCTTGCAAACCTCTTTCGCCTCATTTACCCCCATACACTGTTTCATACACGCCCTTCTTTTTTTAAAACTCCTAATATTCCTCCTCACAAGAATTTTCTCAACCACAACTATCTCGGCCTACCTCTACCTCTCACACCATTCATTCTACTCTCATATACCTGTTTCGTCATTCGACTCTCATCCATTCTCTCAACATGGCTAAACCTGCGAAGCACACTCCTTTCATATATGTCCATTACTGGAGCATCTAACTCACACTCATTTATTACCCACTCATTCCTGACCCTATCCATACTTATTTTGCCGCAAATACCCCTCAGATAACTCAAACCCACGGCGTTTAGTCTACTCTTATGTCTCTCCTGACAAACCCATGTTTCACTACCATACAACAAAGTGGGGAGAAGTACACTTTTATACACGGCGATTTTCGCTTCCTTAGACAAGCACTCATTCCTTGATATATTCACATGCTACCTACCACTTTGCTTTCAGCATTCGCACGTCTCTTTATCTCCTCATCTATTCTTCCATCTTTCGCATACATCTTACCTAAGTACACAAAATCATCCACCAGTTCAATTAATTCACCATTCGCCCTCATCATACAGTAATTCTCCCCATTCTCTTTATCAAAAACTACTACTTTAATCTTGCACGCATTTACCTTCAATTCAATTCTCTCCGTTGATTCACAAAACTTATCTAGGAGCTTCTGTAATCCCTGATGACTGTCTGAGATCAAAACAGCATCATCCGCATAGAGAAGAACTCGCACGTTTACATTTCCAATCAAAAAACCGTCGTTTTCACTGCATGCGTCTCTAACACATTTATCCATAAATACATTAATCGGCCATGGAGACATTACGTATCCTTGCTTTACACCCCGAATTATTACAAACCAATCACTCTGAAGCCCATTAACTCTTACACTTGCCTTACTATTGTTATATATCGCCATCATTACATTCAATAACTGCCCATTCACTCCATAGTCTCTCAAAACCTTCCACAACTTCTTTCTATTTACTCTGTCATATGCATTTTCGAAATCGGCAAACGCATAGTACACTTTCTTTCGGACACTCATACATTTTTCTATCACTTGCTGGAGTGCAAAAAGCTGGTCACTACATTCTCTCCCAGGCATAAACCCACACTGCACACCCCATATTCTGTCGAAAGTAATATTTCTCACTCTTTCGATTAATATTTTACTGAACACTTTACTCAGGATACTCAATAAACTAATCGCCCGATAGTTATTACATTCGGTCTTTCCTTCCTTCCCTTTATACAACGGAACGATGATAGCATTCTTCAAACCGCTGGAACAACAGAAACCTGTAAGCATAAATTGTATAGATCACGCAGTCTATAAATTAGTAATTTACACTCACACTTCAACATTTCACTGGACATCCCATCTATGCCTGCCACCTTCCCATTTTTCAATATTCTCACAGCCGTTGTGATCTCCTTCTTACTGATATCCTTTTCCATCATCACATTCTCATATACCAATTCACAAGGCTCATCCTCAACGCCTGCAATTTTATCGTACAATTCTCCCTTTTTACCCACTTCCAAAACAGCTTTTTATTACCTTCAAAATCACTCTGCATTTTGTTAGCTTCATCCGCACGCATTCTTTCTTTGCTCTCTTTCACAAAGATTTTGCATTCATTCTTTTTCTTTCTGTAAATCTCACATGCCTTAGCACACTCTTCCTCAGATTTGGCAGCAATCATATCCTCGTACATAATTAAAGGTTGATATAACATATGAACATACGAATATGAAATAATCACAAAAGAGATTGAATATACCAGGGGTAATCAACAAGAATATCTATCCAAACGCAACCATACATCGGAAATTTCTCAAGGATAAAAGAACAATGCATACATACCAATCACGCCATTCCCTTCAGAGGTAGGCACAATCCCAAAGTTTCACTCATAAATACATATTTGTGCACCTAACTCTGCTTCAATAATTTCCTCCATACTGACTTATCCTTGCAAACCTATTTTGCCTCATTTACTCCCATACAATGCTTCATACACATCCTCCTGTTTTAACACTCCTAATATTCCTCCTCCTAAGAATTTCCTCAACCCCATTCAATCCGAACTTTCTCGGCCTACTTCCACCTCTCCCGCCATTCATTTCTTTCTTATATATGTTTCGTTATTATTTAAGAACAATAGTACCATAAAAATGTATCCACTCACAAGGTCTTATTTACAACCCAGTTTCTAAGTTCTGAGGATCAACAGGAATGAATAACAAATTATCACGATAGCATATTACATTTAGTGTAATATAGTTACAATTATGCCCACGAATGATCTAACTATATAGCTGAATTTCATCCATAAACTGTCAGACGGCAAAGTATGACATGCGGTGAGCACCTTTATTCCCTTAGCTCAAATTACAACAGCCTATTTCATTGCCTCGTAATGATACAACGTGAAAGGCTGTTTATTAGTGAGGATAGACTACTCAACAACAATAGGCCAACGTCACCATTGAAGCTATTGTTGAGAAGATGGGACCATTTAATACGATATTGAAATCTGGCAGAGCCTGTTTACGGAAAACAATTCTTGTAACAAAGTTAAAATAGATGAAAAGGCATGAGTATCCCATGCGGGAGGGCAAAAGGAACCACAACGCAGGAGAGTCGTCCTTTTACAGCTCTAAATATAGCGTTCCCAGAGCAAAAAAATGTTACGCCATTAATGAGAGTGAACATTTTATCTAACTCTCTATTTGGTGTTCAAATTTTCTATCCCCAAGAATAACAGTAATCAGAACTATGGGTATGTTGCACAAAAGTTTATTCCTTCATGGGATTTTTATAGTGCAGTATAGTCTTCATGGGGTTTTAATAGTGCAGTATAGCACATCCAAGTATTGAAACATTATCATATGGATGAAGTACGTGCACTTTGGCTCAGAACTTATGGAGACGACAGAAACAGAATGTCGTTCCAGGAAAAAATGATTTGAATATCAAAATATGATTTTGATAGCATTGTATACAAAACTATGACCACCATTGGATGTGAGCAGAAAAACCTTAACATTCTACGATCCTTTCTCGCATAGTTAATTTTTTTTAATGTGAAAAATGCGGCATCAGGTGAAACATAAGAAATGCTAGGTATATGCAGATCGGGGTAAATATTCCTCACTATCACGACACAAGTCGCCAAAAATATCGCGAATCATTTAAAAATAAATACGGTTTCATGGATTTGTGAGTTATTTAAAGTTTTTTAAAGTTAGAAAATCCCCACAATATTTAATTGTTAAACATAATAACTGCACTCCACTGTATCCGATCTATTTCTAAAACTAGCCTGGCACAGAAGGCATTGCATAAGGAATTAGATAAATATTGAGAGAAGCGCTGAATTGGTGTTAGGCTAGTATTCTCGAACGGCTCAAAAGGTCCTACTAATGGTGATTTATCTTGCGTATGGAGTTCTACTCTGTTAAACCTCTCCAATTAGCATTCTCGTAGGCAGCAAGATGCCACAAAAGAACTCCACTGATGGTATTCGAACCCAGGCCCTCCGATAGAAAATCGGAAAAACCCTACATCACACCAAAACATATCCTCGTCAGTGAATTCTCTTCAGCATGGTCCGTGAAGTACTTTATTTAATTTTAATTTTATGATGCAAGACCTGAATAAAAGTGACGTGCGATAATTGAGCGCCATGCACACAATTCATTGAGTGGGTACCACCTTTTTACTATCATGAGAGTATTTCCCACTCTTTTATAACCCTTTTATTGTTCGGGCAATTCCTTTTAAATTTACGAAAAAGCTTTTTGATTCATATTTTATGGCCAATCCTCTTCCTTTGACAATGACTAATTAACCACCCAATTGCTTCGAATTGCTAGCTTTGGTCATATTCCTCCCCTATAGAGCCCCTCTTTTTCAACCTAACACCTCTCTTTCCCTTTCAATCTCCCCGGCTCCTCATTTTCGCCTTATCTTCTACATTTATCAACCTCTTTCCATCAGCAATTATTTCGCTTTCATTCAACCTTTCCTCCCTTATCTCGCATCTACACCCATTTTCGAGCCGATACCTGTCTCCTCCTCTTCATAAACCTCACCACCATCATTTTGCTCTCTCCAATGTCATATGTTCCAATTTTTATCCTCCATTTTATTGACCATTAAACCCTGATGACCAACGAATTATACGTGCTACGCAACACTTTTTGCCACTCTACGACTGTAAGCCAGGATAGATGAAGATACATAAAGACATGCGAATACTGGAATGAAATTTAAATCTCCTTATACAAAACTGCATTCTTTCTTTCTCTTTGCATTGAATTCTCATTTGTATTATAGTGAAACCTAGTGTCCAAGGATTAGCATATGATTAGAGTTAATGAGGTGAGTATTGGGCATCTTAGAAGTTAATTCGGTTAAGCAGAAGGGGTAGGCCAAGTAAAGACTGAATTATAAAAGAAAGTAGTTAAAAGGCTCAGATAAAAGGAAAGTAAGAAAAGAACATGCTTTTTTGACTTAGCCATGTCCAAGGAATAAATTAAAGCCGATTGAAGTAACAACTTGAAAATACAGTCGTAAATGGCGGAAGATAATCATTGTATCAGGATTATTAGCGGTCAAAAAAACTGGCGCATGAGTGTAGCAATGTATGAGAGTAATTTGAACGAAATAGGAATGTAAAATTGGGGAGTTTGGGGAAATCACAAGTACAGACTCTGATTTACATAACTTTCTTCGCGATGTAAACCCTTCATTGACATTTCATCGAAAGGGAACGGCGTGATGTGCACATATAGGTATACAAATTTTGACAGTGACAGTCGGGCAATACATTCGAATCGGTCTCATTAAATGGACACAGTGTGGCTTTTCTCTAATGTTTGGCCCGATTGATATCTGTTAAGACGTTACTTACCAATAACATATGTTACCAAAAACATCGGTAGTCTGAGTTTTAGGGTTTCCGAATCAACACGCGAAGCGCTACGAGATCTGAGCACCAAGAAAATTTAGTGAAAATCTTTAGAAACCGGCTAGTTGCGGCTATACTTAGAAAATACGTTGCACCTCAAGGATAATTTATAAGTAATTAGTTTTCCTTCAAAGAATTCATTCCACTGATATGGTAGCCATTACAGCACCCTTGAAAAATACGAATGCCAATATTTGACCAAGAAATTAGCTTTTAAGAACAGGATTCTTGTTAGAACAAGATTCATTCATGCTCAATTAAGTGTGATCACATTATACAGTCGCCCGCATTTTTTGCATATCTGAGGATAGTAACACAAACAAAATATTTGAAATGCCCTGTATGTTGGATTAGGAGCACTTTTCGGGAAACTCTCGGAATATCATTCACGATGCTGACAAATATGACGCCATGAATCCTAGAATTTAAAATGATCAGTTGAAAACTGAAGACTTGAAATGTCACATCCATTACATTTCCAAGACATGCCCAAGTAGTCCTCCCTGAACAAATCTTGACATTGCCAACAGCTATCAGGATGAACAAGAATATAAACGGGAATGTTTAGCTTAAAAAGAAGAAAATAAGTTTGGAAGAAAAACAGGCTTTAATCTGTGGAAAGATGCGATGGTGAGTAATTTTGCGTAGATTTAAAGTTTTGTTTTATCTTTACGAAAAGGCTCATGTTTCCATATACTTTGCGCGCTAGCTTGAGCAAGAAATAAAATAGTGAGAAGATGTTTAACTTTACCTTGAAGAGTGAAACGCTCGATTTCTTACAATCTATTGCCACAAGTTTTCGATGCAGGCCTGCTTCCAAGCGAGGAAATAAAATATCTTAAAAGTCTTCTTCTCCTGAGGCCTAGGTCTCCTTTGCGAGAGTTACTGCATGATTTTCCCATTCTAGGGTACCCGAGAGATCTCCCGCATTTTTATGTTGAGGAGTCAGGGATGGAGCACTTAGGCTAAGATACAGTATCTTTGTTCTGGAGCAAAGCTCTGATTCTCGGAGGGCTCGTTCATCTATTTAAACGAGGCTGCGGTGCTTAAAGGTACAAAGGAGTTTAAGCGCTTCCTAAATGGCGTTTTCTCTCCCTTACGTGATGCATTCCGAGTGACGATTCGACGAAACCAATTTACTTGCTCAAGGTTTGCTTCATTTTAGTGGCTCGGCGGATAATTTCATTAAAACGTTTACCAGCATTCTTTTGTTCATTCAGTTCTTCCTTCAAGGATTTGGGTTAATTACGAGATGCAAGACAGCTTCAATTTGCTAGGCAGTACTAAGAAAAACATAATTAGACAATTTGTTCTCAAGACTTGTAAACCAAGAATGCCTATTGCCGACTTGACTGACGCAAACACTTGTGATTTTTCCAGTGAAAAGTAGTTGGAAAAAAAGTTGGCTCACGCAATATTTTACTGATATTATTTATAAAGCAAACAAATATTATATTGGTGAAAAAATATCAACGCATCAGCTCCCGATCAGATATCTCCTACGTTTATTAGGAAATTGACTTCAGATCTCAATCACTGTTCAATAGAAAAGTAGCATTTGTTCCAAAAGAGCCTTTCTATAAAACTGGTGAGTACATATATGATAATAAGTCAGAAATTACTAAAAACGATGATAGCGCTACCTATACAATTGCTGAACAACGAATAAATCATTAATAATCAGCATAAAATTCAATACAATACAATATGAAAGAGTGAAAACAAGTAAACCTAAAATGTACTGCGTTATATTCTGCGGCACCGGTGGGAAAAGGGACACCTGCTATAGGAATGATAGGAAAAGGTCCAACATATTAAGAGTCCCACTTAAGGGAAGGTGACACACGTACAGGGCACCACTATAAACTAACAAATGATTTAAACAATATACGGGTAATTACACAAACCGACATATCATAAAAGGCATATTTTAAGACGTGTTCAAAATGACAACGGCTCAAGAGGTAATTTCATTGCACAAATGTCGCAATAAAAGCACTGAAAAGGTAAAGCTTACCAATAACGTTAAAAAATATTCGTCATGAACTGGAGAATGCCATTACACGCAGGTAAAATTAGCAGTTAAACTGTCTTTCTGGCTAATTGTGTACTCCTTACTCTTAC
This sequence comes from Ceriagrion tenellum, assembly GCA_963169105.1. Taxonomy (NCBI): domain Eukaryota; kingdom Metazoa; phylum Arthropoda; class Insecta; order Odonata; family Coenagrionidae; genus Ceriagrion; species Ceriagrion tenellum. Next base: position 57,443,879 of record OY720641.1, read on the forward strand.
TTACTCATGTCATCAACATTAAATCAGCTAAAAAGCTATTATTCATCATGTATAAATTTTTATTTATTTCAAGTGATAATTAATCAACTATATATTTATCAGTATACTATCAGTCCTATGAATAAAGATCTAAAGACTGTGCTGGCGTTGTATTCGCTACTAAATGGAAAGTAATATCACGTTTTGTACAATGTTCCGTTTGGAAAAATTAAACATGTCCCACTATTTTCAAATTCTACTTATAGAACAAACAATTTTTTGTGTTAAATTGTAGCCAGTAGTCAGTACTTAGGGATAACATAGAACTATTAACAGCGTTGATATAGAATTTAAACTTTTCTTGAAAATGCTATATTGATGATTTCATAATGGGAAAATGAAATACAGCTCAATGGCAACTGCAATCAAACGCATTGTATGACCCTCATCCGTCATTATTTACGGCATCTGAATAACCTTATCTGGGTTTCAAAGAGCCTGGACACTGCGAATCGTTTCATCTCTTACAGCTCTGGAGCAATAGATGGCCATTTACAATCTCTTTATGCAGGTAGATTAAATCTGCGATTTAAGTTTTAGGTATGATATATTAGTGGGAAAATTATGATTAACCAAATGAAAGATTCAAAAACTCAAACTCTTAAATTCCAAGTACGCTTTGGACCCCGTTTCATATATGCGGGAATGACCTTCAAGTGGGGCAGAGAGAATTGGAAAAAGGCTTGCTTGGTGAGGAATAGGAACACTATCAGAAATATTATCATCACAGTCATAGCGAGGTTGGATTTGACTAATGAGTAAAACTTGCCGTTGCCAACTGTTGGCGAAAAATGTTAGCGAGCGTATTCCTGTATGCAATTAATAAATTCCGATTTCAAATGGAATAAAAATGCCTTTTCGACTCTTCAGGACATGGATAACCGTTGTATATGACAGCAAAAAAATATTTCAGAAGAGAAAAAAGCGAAGCAATAATGAAATTACAAATACAGATCTGAAATTTACTATTTTTTGCGCACTAACGTAGACACCCCCGGAGAGGATGTTATGAAAATCTTTGGAGAAATGCTATAAAATTATTCAGCTGTGCAAAGAATTGACTAAAAGACCGAAATTGAATATACAACGGTGAATACAAGATACTTTTTATGTAATAACTGGTAAAAAAGCCCCCCTATATGTAAAGTATAAAGTAAGAACAAAGTACAAAGGCTTAACTTGTTGGATTTGGTCTAAGATATTATATTCAAAGAAATAAAATTAAAAAGAAGAAACAAATGCAAAAAAATGTTTAAAAAAATATCAAGGTTAGTGTCCGCCAGCAAAATATGACCGAAATTATACAAATTAAAGACTAAAAGAAAACAAACATTGAGAAAAGAAATAACACATAATACTTCAAATAAGGCTAATCAACGCTATATCCAGCCACATGGTTTGCTAACGACTAACGCCATAGGAGGCGACACTGCCACTCCTTCTATCGACCTTACGCATTTTGACATAAGTGACTGCAGTTTTTTGCACAAATTAAATAGATTTGTGCCTTAATTATATTATTGCTCAAATTCTTTGCCTTTCTCCATCTGTGGACAATTTTTGAAATTGACAGAATTTATGTCAACAGGAAATACATCGGAAACAAGAACTTGTTCGCCACTTATTTAGCAAAAAATGGAAGACATGCTTTGTGTAATTCATATTAAAATGTGGACATATGTTTCAATGATTAACGAGATAATACATTTTTTCAACAATTGGGGCACTTATAAACATTTTAGGACCGAGCCTTCTTAACTGAAAAATTGAATGGAGCAGAGAGCCTTGAACTAAAACCAAACGGTTCGTCGGATTGATGACCTCTAATTTCATAGGAATGGAAACGGTAGAGAAACAAATGCATCGTTTGTGAAATACAAATTTCATATACATGCATTCATAAATATATGTTAAATGTACTATTTTCCAGGGATGAGAGAAAGGCGTGAATGAACTGAGGGATAGAGACGAGAAAAGGTCCGCCGTGGATGGCGAAGGAAGCAAAAAAAAAGACATATTGGTAGGCGAGGGAGACAGGGAGGGTTGGGAGAATGAGAGCCCAAGAAATAAGGGTGGATTCGGAGGGGAAAATGGGAATTTGATGCTGCCGTGAAGGGCGTAAAATCTGCGGGAGGAAAGCCGGCTCAACCCTCTTCCCCTCCTCCCTAAAAACCCCATTTCTCCCTTAACCAGCTTCTTCCCTACGGGCAACCCCCTTATATCCCAGCCACCTCCCCGACCAATTCCAAACGATTTCTTTTTTTCCCACCCGAAAAAACACTTAAAATAAATTTCTAAAAAAAAAACAAATAAACCCTCCATAGTTTTAAAGGCTAAAGAAAAATCTCTAATTTATTTCAACGAAGCTTTATATTCATCTCACTTGTTTAAAAATATTTTTTTTTTAATGGCTGATTCATGAATTTATGACTGATGAAAAAAACGATTTTACTTATTATTCCCAATATATATGCGAGAATAAATCACTGTTATCAATACCATGTGTTTCAATATTTTTTTTACGCACTCAAGTTCAAATATGCATGGCGTATTAGTAGATAACAGTCGACCTATAGATAATATGATACGTGGAGAATTGACCTCTGAGTCTTTAGCAGCACGCTAAATTTGAGCGTTGCATTGTGTCATATTATCAGCCGGCGTGAATGATTTTGAATTTAAAAATTGCCTTATTCTGAATGACCTGAGTTTTAAAATATCCCTAAAGAAACATTACTGCCAAAGAAAAGTCATTAAAGAGCCTCCTACAATTAAGAAAAAAAATATTAATTTCAAACAGCCCCGTGATGTACTCAAAGATAACCGATACTCTTGACTTTTTTCAATGAAAATGGGGTCTAAGGTGCTTCTCTGATCCGTTGAATTTTTAAAATATCTGGATGGGAGTTTGGATTGTGGGCCAGTTGCTGGTGTTTGTAAACGGTGGAAAGGGATCAAGATGAGATTCCTCTGGCAGACAGCGTTGTCTACAATGCCGTTGTTTCGTTCAACGAAAGAAATTCGTCTTTCAGAGCCCTCTGAAAAGTGACGGCAATCGATGACTCATTTTTGCTAATCGAGAGGATGGAGACGGAGTGACTTCAGAATTAAAATATGAAAACGATTAATAGATTGAAAAAAATACTTGATGCTCGCCAAGGTTCTTTCTTGCAAAAAATGACAATTTATTATGTGAGTGTATATTAAACAATTTCTTATCAAGTAAATAATGTAAGGAGTACTTTTTAGATGGCGTAACATCCTCTACAGGTAAATTGAGAAATTGGTAACATCGCATACAATATGGGCTTAAGGCATTAAAAAATACGTAAATGACGCTGCAGGACTCAAAAGTGCGATACCAGGAAAATACACTGCCAATTTTAATTACGAGAGTTAAATTACAAAAGGTGGAAATAAAAACATGAAAAAATGGTCGGAGTCCGACGTCACAGTTTGTATAAATTTTTTACGTCACGTTTTGGGAAATTAAAAGCAAAATACAAAAAAGAAAGAACTATTAGAAACCAGATTCTAACTATGTACTGTACATATTTATCAGTTTCCTAAACACAAATTAATTTGATGTTGTAGCTTACAAATAATATCATGGTTTTTAAATAAATATTTTTAACTTTTTCTCTTACGGATAATTAATAAACCCGAAGAGAAATACAAATCGCTGCATTTTTTCCTAATATTTTTTGCTAAAACAATTTATTATAGTCAGCATATCTTCTGCATTGAATTATGATTATCTACCAGCAGTTAAGATGATAGGCCACAACTGTAACGCTACTTTGACGCTATTATATGCTCAACTATCTGTGATATATTGCCCTTATTTTCTATAGACAACATATTAATGTACTTAAACTACATTTGGTCGTTTTGCTAAGGTTGTAATAATAGAAATGAAGGAATTTTTTGAGTGAGGCATTTAAGGGAAATTAAAAGGAGCAACATCATTCAGCCGGGATTTGGGTGACGGAAATAAAAATTGTTTTACTTCTCAAGAATTATATTTTCCTGGGAAACATGGAGTACGCCTGTGTAGTATATTTTCGTAATTTCTCTTTAAGTTGCAGAAGAGAATCTATGGTCTTTGATTTACCCGCGTAAATGAGAGAATTATCTGGAAAGGGAGCTTACTGTTGCCCATGACCCACCACTAAATGTTATATGCGGTATACATACAAGGCTGCAAGGCTTGATGAGAGAATTTTTAAAGAAATAGGATTTAAGAAGTCCGGAGAAAAAAATGGCATTAATGAAATGATTTATGATGGAGACAGAAGTAAATAAGGTATGTAGGAATCGGGCAGTTTGGATGAAATTATAAAAGCAGAATCTGAATTACAGGTCTATCAACAATAATTTAACATTATAATCCGTGACCACTTCGAAATGAAACGAGGCGAAGGGTTTCTGTATTCATGAAAAAAATTGACATTAAAGTTCGTAAACTGAACTCTTTATCACTACTAAGAGCAGGTAGTTCCAGCATAACTAGGTCAGAGTGCCATTGTTTGTTTACTGGTGCACCCTTTTTACGCTAATAAGTCCCACCAAACAGTTTTCTCACAAACTACATTATGGGATAGAAAGTATGTAATTGAGGTTAGAAAAAGTACTTATATGCATGAATGGATCGTTATTAAAAAGTTATCAGTCAGTGGAAAATTAAGTAATTGGATGTTTATTAGCAAATTTTTAACAGTCAACTTTCTCTGGTCAATTTTTCGCCAATTTCGATTGAAAACCTCTAATTAAGAGTCTCGTCATAATGGTTAAGACATACCGTGGATCTACAACCGTATCACTTCATTCTTAAAAATTGTTACCACGAAAAGTTATATACATGATTAACATACAATAAATCAACATGTGATTATTATGGAATGAATACCATAGGCCCCGTGAAAGTAGTTCAAGTAATTATCACATCTGATCATTAAACGGGTGTCATCTTCGACGCCATAATATTAATCCATCCATCTGAATCTTTCAAAAAAAAACATTCCCACTCTTCCCAGGAATCCACCTGTGAGATGGAATGATGAAAAAAATTGATGCATGGATTCGCCCTCCGCCCTGGAGGTAAAGGAGCGAGGGGCAGAATAGAGACGGAAATAAACAAAAGCCCACGGGCGGGGTGCATATGGGGGGTGGGTGGGTATGTTTAAAGGTGGAGGCGGAGTGAGGGAGGTAGGGAGGGAGGTGTAATGGAAGGGGGATGGCGCATAAACAATTGAAGGCCGAGAGGAGAGATATATGTCCCCGAGAAACGACGGAGGCGAGATTGAGCTGAGGTAAAACTACGGCGAAAACATCCCCCGTCTGGATGGATGCTCGCGACGGGGAACCTGTGCGAAAAATTGAGCGGAATGGCCGACGGGGCAAATTCGTTTAAGGATAGAAACACAAGATTAAAGTGGAATGAAGGAAATGAAACAAAAAAATAAACATAAAGATGGGTGGTTGAGTGTAAAGGCGTCGGGCGTAAAACAGTACCAAAAAACAGAAGAGGTTAAAATAAACTGGGGCAGGAGGGGAAAGGTTAAGTTGAATAAAAGGCGGAGGAGGTGACGGGTAAGTATATATATTTACGAGGTTGAGGATAAAAGTGGCATTTCGCGACATGGCGAAGATAAAGAACAACGCCTTAAGATAGAATCAGGTGGGCAGAGGAAAGTGTGCTTTAAATTTGAGTGAAAATACATTGGTTTGAAACAATGAGATGAAAACTTCAAGCGTTGATCGGAAAAATCGGAAGATTGCATCTGATATGTTATTCTTCTAAGACAAGTAGAATGCTAAAGCTCAGTCGTTCATTCATGCATTTTCGCTGATCAAAATGTTATCTGCAAAATACGATCTTCATTAAATTCTTTATGTATCATACATTTTCATCCTTTCAACGAAAAATATTGAATGACACATAAAATATTGAATACCGTTTTATGCTCAATCCTTAATTTTTACATACTTTAGCACCGTTATGACAAAAAAATTGAGTATAACAGCATATGATGCACAAAATCAATAATTTTCCTGTTTATTAAAAAAGAAATCACTAAAAAAATCGTGCTGTATCATCGGTCAAGGTAAAATGGTAAAATAAGAATAAGACTGAGTAACTGTATGTGTTGTAGAGGATTAGGACACAACATTACAGGCATGTTAAATCATAGCATATCATCTGAAATTTGACCGAAGTAAAAAATTTTAATTCCATATCTTTTATGGAGATTCAAGCCTAAACGCTTCTCCGGTATATTTCAAGGAACTCATACTGTCAACCACACCAATTTAATAATAATTTCTACTTGGGCATCTCATCTACATACTAGCACTGAAAATTGCAAATTGGTCAAGACACCTCAAATATTGGTATGCTAAATCGCTAAAATACAATGCATGTTAAGTTGGTACACTAGTCGGCAACTGATTAATAGCATTATCTTTAATCCCTATGCACTTGACTATCGAGAAATTATCGTCGACTATAGATATCCAAAAGCTTATGTCAAGATGGAACCAAATGGAACACATTCACCTTTTGAACCGAGCAGGCAATGACCTTGGAATAAGGATATTCTTAAACAACCCGTTATTTCACGTCTACGTTTAATGGATAAATCTATAATTCCAATACGGGATAAATTGCAGGACAAGTATTATGAAGATTCAGATAAATATGACCCTTACTGGAAATGTCGCGGGAAGAAATGACTGCCATCACACGGCAGGTATCTGGGAATTAGGATAAAAGAGAATACACAACCTGAACGAATACATGCGTTCCTAATTTCAATCTCTGATATGTAATCAGCCTTTATATCACGGAGAGGATATATATAGAGGAGATAAATCGCCAGCGGAGAAAGTTATCCGCACAGAAACTAAGCGGGACAATACATTATTCATACGAATACAGCCGATAATGTCCGAAAAAGTGTCCTTTTAAGTGCAACCTTACAGGCTATAACTATTCGCGTCAATCTCTTCTTTCATACTACTAAATTAAGAGACATTAAGAAGAAAAAATAACCTCAGCAATATGTAGCTGTGAATCACCGCATTTTCCCTATCTCTCAATGTCCAAATTAGTCAAAAAATAATCACAATACCGTTCTAACCTCAGTGATTGCCATGGCCTCAGTTGAACGCATCCATAATTAAGCCAAACTTAAACTGTGATTTCTCCACCATAAATCTTGAAACATGGAGGAAAGTTTAAAATATATACTCGGTAAATTTAAGTTCACCCCATGATAACTTGTGATTTGGAGGAGCAGAACTGAATGCCACAAGGTAATAGTAGTGTATATGAAATATCAACGTAGATATAGAAAAGGACGCGCAACAGTTGTAGGGAAAGCTCCTTCAAGCATACTACCCAATAAGATATTCCCAAAAATACTTCAGAAATGAATGTAATGGATTGGGGAGGATCTGATAAAGGAAATGAAGATTACAGATGGAATGAAGGTAGTAAAATGTGCATCAACAATTGATGTTTGCTGGAATGGGATGTTTGGAGACCCAGAAGCCTGGAAAATTTCGGCACAAAGACTCTGGAAAATTGTCAAGAAGAAGGAAGCATCCGAGGAGCTTTTCATGACAAAGCAGAGGAGCGGAACACGCGCTGCGGATGGCTTAGGACACGAGGTCTCGCAGAAACGTGAAACGAGCCGGAGAATCTGGCTAGAGGGGAGAAGCCGATGAGAAAAAAATGTGTGAATCCCAAATGGGTATCCTTCCATGGCCATTTGATGTGAAAGGTTTTCCTCAGAGGAGAAGAAAATTCGCTCCAGGATTTCTCTTAGCCTCCCCTCTCTCTCCCCAACCAACCATCTTCTCTCCAGCTCCAGCAGCTTGTCCTGGACTAGATCCAAAGAAGAGGACCCGGAGAGGAGTCATAACCTGGGGCGGGCCTCCAGGAGGTTTACGACGTTCAGAGGGCGAGGGAGAGAAAGGTGGCACGACGCAAAGAATAGCAAAAAAGATGGGAGAGAAGGGATATTTTTGGGAAGGGGAGAAGCATGGTGGAGGGATTTGGTTAAGATTCGAGGAAGTGTTGAGGAGGAAAAACGATGCCCTATGTGCGAGGGTGTGACAAGCGGCGGGCAAGGAATCCAAACTCCCGAAAAACCATACAAGTTCGGTATCGAGACCGCGCTAATGCATTTTCCAGGGATCGAAATTATCCATTTATAGACTATTCATTGAACTCATCTTTAGCCTTTAATTCCCGGTATGTCACTTGGTACATTCGGGAGGAAACGGACAGTTTAGATAATTTTTGACGGTGAAGACAGGCGAATATTTTGCTACGGGAGGACATGAATAATATTTTTCGGGATTTTAATCAGGTCAAGTGTTCTGGTGGTGTCCTTTCCATGGCGTATCCTCCCATTGTATTCAAGGGAAACAAAGAAGACTTTACATAAACAATCCGCCAGGAAAGTATCAAGTACTCTTAGGAATAGGCCATTTTCTGTATACGGATAGGATAGAAAGAAACACGGAGCCGTTGGCAGTCTACTCTTAATTCTTCAGAACGTGAATTTATTGCAAGTGACCGCGGGATTTTTAATATCACTTTTAGTTGAAATATATATATTCTGGAAAAAAAGTAAATTAATCCTAACGTAATATGACAATAGGAATTACATTACTACACCAGCGATGTAGGTGATGGAATCAAACGACTTTTTAATGACTCCATTAGAAACCATCTGGTCAGAGAGGGTTAAGGCAATGTGACAAGGGAACCAAAGCGCATCATCACATCTAACGATCTAAGTACCTACAGCAATGGAAAAGCTCTTAGAATTGCATCAAAGAAATAATCAGAATACGAAATAAAATCTCCTCCACGCAATACTACCATTAAAGGCCATTATGATAATAATTTAGTAGTCTAGCCATTATTCCAACCCGAAATTCCAAAAATAATTGCTCCTTTGCAAAAACTTTTCAGCGGATGGAGAATGCGGGGCACGGGGCAAAGACAGGTACGATCCAGAGATGGGGCAAAGACGCCCCTTAGAAGTCCTGATGAAAACTCAAGTAAAACTAATCTAAAATTCCTGAATAAAGGTTAAATGATTTAACGACTAATCCCATGGACGCTATCGACTGTGGTGAACATCTTTTCATCTTCGTTTCTATCAAAGCAGTGGTTTGGAATCTCTTTTTCGGGTACTTTTCCACGGGGCTGCGCGACTACATTTTCGTAGGTATGTATATTCACTCGATTGGCGGCATGTCGAAGATGCCGATTCACGATTTTGCTCATACTAGTAGAGGGCCCCCCATGAAGAAGCTGCTCTCTTAGCGCCTGGTTTCGGGAATAATCTCATCTCCGTGTTTTGTAAGAGATATTCTTTGCCTCAGTTATAATTCGATTCCTGTGACATCTCCATTGCTTCCCGAACCTATCTCGGGTAATATCCGACAGGAGCGGGAGAAGAAGCCGAAAAATGAAGAGATTCATCGGTCCATAAATGCGGCTCTTTGGTATCAGAGGCTCTCTCAATCAATGCCATCGCTATTATTGGGTTCAATTAATTTTTTAAAAACCACAATCATCCAATTTTTGTACAATTCTAGAACGAAGAGATGTAAACATTACCGGGAATGGCCTTAAAGGAATTCTCGCCAGGAACAACTCCCTTAATGGTTATAATTAAAAGACGATTGGACATCATAAGGGAGAAAGCAGGCAGGAAAACATCAGGGCCATACATAGGAACTGATGACTCGTCACCAAAAACTGTTGCCTTGAATTCCGTAAACAAACAACTTTTTCGATTGAGTCGCCGTCTAGTGATGAAAGACGGCAGTTCAAATTTAATTACAGTCTACAGATCGTAAATTAAATCGGTTTTACTTACCACAGTGGATAAAATATGCAGTACTACACGCGGGACGTAATTCTAGACTTTTTTAATACTGTTCGGTCTACAGATCTTTAATTCCTCTCCAAATTACACAAATGCACAATTAACTTCTTAGCACTTTGTGAATACCGTTCTACGGCAATTTAATAATGATACGAGATAAAAAAAGTGGAATGAATTAGAAGCCGGATACAAGTACTACAAGGATTTCAAAACCAAGATCCAGCATTATCATCTATGGATAAGAAATTGCGCCAATCATTTAAGCCTTTTTTGTACGTCACTTCATACTCTTTGAAGTGGAAGAATCAAAAAGCAATAGCAAATAAAGGAGAGATTGTTGAACCTACTCCGAGGCCACACATGAACTGTAGGTTACACATTAACACCCACAGTAATCTATCTAGATCATACCTTCTGATTCCTAAGGCTCTAAACAGGTAATAAACTAAAAAACTGTAGCTGTAAATTAACAGTAAAAGATCCACACAGCAGAGAAAAGGCACACAATGAAAGTTTCATATGCCTCATACACACTTCCTGTAGTAGATCTTTCCTCTTTAGCATTTACAAAGTAACTGTTAGGTATCAAAAATAGCCAGCTATTATTCCTAGCATCCAGTAGTTCATGTCTCTTCAATCTTTATTGAATATTCACCACAGTCTCATGTTAACAACAATCAACAACGGTCATTTACGAGTCGACTAAGAAGACTTATTTCAAAGTAGCACCATGGACTGGGTAAACTAAAAGTGGAAATTTAGGCTACATGTAGCCTAGACAACGAATCTAAACATTTGAATCCATTATGTATACTCATGATCAGGACACCAAAAGTAAAAAACTGGTTGTGATAATATGGAAAAGATGACTTATAAGTCCCACGTATCAGAGTGTTTCCGAAAAAAATGCCTGAGGGGTAAGACGAATGCCGGTGAAGCATTTGCGCCGTCGCGCGCTTGTATTCAAGGAGGCCAATTGTTTCCATCTCACGGTAGATGCATTCCGCCTCGACTGTCACACAAGGGTCTCAATCGTTTGAAATCGACGCACGGAATTCGCGATTTTTTTCTCTTTCAAAGTGCAATCCATCCCTAGAGCCAGCAAAATCAATTTTCCAAAATCACTTCAACGCGAATGGGAGACTTAATTAGGCACCAGGTGCCGGCAAAACGAACCCAATTTCCTCATTCGCCACGGTCCTAGGAAGACCACAGATGCCCATAAAAATATATAAATAAATTCTACACATACTTAAAACTAAGCGAGCCACCACATGGATGTGCGGCTTGGGCTATTGGGAATTTGGCTTAGAAGAAGTGAATGGAGTGGTTATAAAATAGGAAGATACGGAAAAATTGTTCCACTTTTACGGTGAGGTTGTGTCCATATAGAAAAAGACGAAAATCCATTATGTAAGATCACAGAGTGCCATACTATTTCGCTCTCTTTTGGCACTTATAAAAAAAAATTCTGGACAATCCGTATGGGGTTAGAAATCTGTATGGGGCAAGGAGATATAATTTTATACTTCTAAGTCTATTTAAAAAATGTGATTATTACATTTTTTAAATTTAAATTACTATGGAGATATTGAGATGTCTACAGAGAAAAGGACAAAAATCTATTACGTATGATCAAAAAGTGCCATTTTTACAAGTGTCAAACTGTTTCCGTCTCATTTGCACTCGTAAGTGCATGAAAAGAAAGCTTTGATGCACTTATCAGATTGGCAGCGCAAACTGTCCATTTATGTCACTCTTTCAGATCTAGAGATGCGGAGCAATGTTGAATCCTATCTTTCCCTGTAAACCTCATACGCTGCCACCCTGGTTTTTTCATCAACTATAATCGTATCGATATCACCTAAAAATAGGGATTGAATTGACAGCTACAACTTCATTATGGAAAAAGTATTATCATTAAGTATTTCCCACGATTTGAAAGCCGCTAACCAAAGAGAGACAATTTTCACCTCAAATATTCAAGAATAAAAAGTCATTCAACGACATCCTTCGATTTTCAATTTTATGGTTGAAAAGTGGTCCTCGATTTCTGCAATCTAGGACTTCTAACAAAATTCATGAAAAATAAGCGAAAGAAGGGATCAACTTGAACGAGACAAGTCGAAAAACTCAATCTATTAACTGCATACTCAAAACAGGGTCCAAGAAAAACTCAACGTCATTATATCTAGGATTCATAAAACATTGGGTTAAGAGTGCAGTCTGGAGGTAAGATACAGTGCATTGTTGCCGTACACCAAGTTTAGTCCCCGTTTTGTCAAGCCCACACGATTTGATAAAATAATTGGTGGCAATATGTAGTTTAGATCATATATATTACATTAAGCTATGGGTAAGTAGGCCAGGGATATATTGTATTACAATTGACGTTTATACCGAGAAAGTATTTGATCGTGAATGATAAAACTTCAAGAGAACACACGAAAGGAAATCCACAAAACACGTTTAACCCACGGCATTATCATCCATTTATTGAGAATTCAATCCAATGGAGATAATTAAGAGAAATTATTGACGACCAAACCATGCAATGCCAAGAGCCAAACGTTTTTTACCAAGCAATTTGGGAGAAGATGATTTTCGGTTATTGATGGCGACGGGTACGAAGCAAGAATTGCTTAATGTCATTTTCAGGGAGCAATTTATGTTTTTCGGGGACGAGCGATATTGGTTTGTTTGCCGCTGAAATGTGCATTGTTTGAAAATTACAAAGAGGACTTTTCGATTAAATGGAATTTTTCATGGAATCGAAAAATATGCAAATATGAAGTTAATAATTTATAGCTCTCATTTTCCCTCAAAATTACGCATTTTTATGATGCAATGACACCATGGTAATTATGGAAATTCTTTCCGCTCACTCTACATGCGCTGCAATAGTTATGCATTCCGTACACCCAGCACCGAACCGCCTTTTTGAGTCAGATGATCAAAGAAAAAAATTCATGCGTTAGCCCACAGATAAACCGTTTTCAGACTTATGAGGATAAATTGCTCGGTCGCAAGTGAACTTCAAATATAGAGAATATCAATCCGTAGTGGACTATAAATCATTTAAGGAATGTTTAATTCCTGATACCGCATCAATAATTAGTGTAAAAATTTTCATTTCGTCGCTATAGCGAAACAGGCAAAAATACAACGCTGCTGCGTTGAAACAACAAATTCTCGGGATTAAAACTAGTTAATCTGAACTTTCAAAAATATGACATTGCATGGAATAAAAATGCTGCACACAATGTTTAGAATACAGTTAACGGTGGAAAACTTGAGTGGTCATAAAATAGCTTCAATTGGCACTTGATCTTAGGAGAACATTTCAAGCCTAATTTCCAATTAATTCCATAGACAGCGGTTCGTGTGTTTCCAAAAAGGTCATATTATTTGCGCGATTAAGTACCATGAGTCAACTTCTATACAGGGCGAAAATCAATAATTTATACAAAGGCATAAAAAAAGAGGACGCTTGACTCAAGAGTTCGAGAATAGTTAGCGTTATAAGATTTATAACTTGAGTCATGGATTTATAAAAAAATTACTCTGGAACACAGAGTAGTAACTGTTTGCATCATGAAGAAATGTGGAAAACTGTGACAGGAAAAATTAATATACCTAAGAATTTATCAAGCGGTAGAGATCCTAAGAACAAGACAATAGGCGAACATTACTCAAGGGAAGACAAGGAGTAAAAGTCGTCGAGACTTTCTTTCATGTACTAATGTATCGTGCAGAACCAGATGCGAGTAGATGCGTTGATGATTATTCATCCTCCTAGTTTGACCCAAAACCTTTTGATTTTTTTCATCTTCTTATTTTGCATTAATTTCCATTTTTACAGCAAATATTTAGGTTATTATAGACAGCACGTCATTCATACACTAACTGTTATTATTTTCACAAAAATGGACATAATCATGGGCTAAATGTTCACTTGATAAGTAACTGTTGAATTCGATTGCAAAAAATTAATTATACCATAGCATTTTCGCACATACATATGAAACTAATATAAAATAATTCGCAAATTATTTGCGAAAATGGTTTTCCAACTTTGCATCAGCGAATTTAATGGATCGTGGTAAAAATTGTTTTTCTTAACGAGGAGTCACTTTGACTTGTTGGGCATGGCACCAATGATATCGAATCGTGATAAATGTAAATATGTGACACATGAAAAAAAAATGGTTTTTCTATCAGACGTCGCCAAACTCTTTCCAATATTTATTCGCTGCGTTATGACACTCATAATTTAAATATTATATTAGTATTTTATAAAGGTATTTTTGTTAAATGCATCATAATTCAAAACATTGACAATATTGTGGGTAAAACAATTATCTGGTATGATCAGTCCTTGAGTTGACTTTGGGTTCGATTTACCGCATAGTTGCAAGGTACAGCTCATTAAATTAACCGTTTATACATACTATAAACAAGTTCAAACAAATTACCTACACGTGCCGGTTCCACCTTGATGAAAATGGTGATGGTTAAAGTATTTTATCACTTTCGTTCTCTTTTATGCGCGCCGTCCAATGGTATGTAATGTAATTAGTATTAGTTTGCCATTTTTGTGATTAAAATAGCAATTACACCCTGTATTACCAAAATCCAACTTTTTAATTTTATTATATTTCTGCTTAAAAACGCGTAAGACAATAAGCCATAATAGTGTCCGTGCCACATCAATGAATGGCGGATTATAAGCCAAAACTATGGCAAATTAATTGTAAACGCATTCATAGGAGGCATGTGAGCACGAGTGGTTGAAATAAATATAATTTCAATATTTTTAAGATTGATGTTACGGAGTGATAGTACATGATGACTTGAATTGTATGATATGTTATAATGAATCTCTATGACTCGGAAACACGGAAAATGTTAGTATGAATATGCGTGCTTAAAAGGTGCCTACTTAATTGGTCGTGGTTTCATTATTATCGAATAATAGATTGGTATAGTTATGTAAGATGGCATAATACGTATGGCACATACGTTTATACACTGTCCAATGCCTTAACAATCGCTTTGCAAAAAAACCGACCTACTTCGGAGAGTGAGAACTCACCGCAGAATAATGCCATTTGACAAAATTTATGAGTCATGGACTCGCAGAAAAGACGAGAGAGTCATTTGTAGAGGCGATCGCGCATAATCAACGTCCGTAAATTTTTTTAAAAGAGAAAAAATATACTTATTTATTTACTCTTACGTCATCAACAGCATATTATCGCTGAAGGAACAATACCGCCTGTTTGACTAGTTCTGGGAAATCAAACTTTAGTTGCTTAACATTCATCGAGAGCTCGCGCAGAATTTTAATATGCAGTTCAACAACAATTTCGAGAAAAAGGGGCACAGGCAGGGAATTTTTTCTCACTCAATTTTTTTCTTACAAAAAGTGAGCAACTTCTCTGTGACTCCTGAAAATCTCAAGTCAAAAAGTGTCAAGAGGGCGGTTCATTATAGTTCTTTTGATTAATTTTCTTTTGATTCTGATGATTAAATTTCTTTTGAAATTTTAGGAGAGGGTGGTGAAAGGTTATCCAAAATAGCAATAAATAAAGTTTTGAAAATAGGAGGGAGAGAACGAAGAAACGTGTGAGATAGACTAGAGCTAATAATTAATACTAGGAAGGGGGGTTATAGTGCAAATTATTTAACACTAGGACATCCGAGCTTCTCTACCACCCTAAAACAGCCAACGGAGCCATTTTGGCCCCCTCGCTAATATCATGCACATGGGTAACTGAAATGAAGAAATAACTTAAGAAATATTATTTTTATCTAGTAAACCTAATAATAATGCACTCAGATTTTAGCTACTTCACAATTCCATACAGGCACATTTTTAAAAAAAGTTGGAACTTTGAAGTGCCTTTCTCCTGGTTATAGTTCTCACAGTCTGAATTGCCGTCAATGTTTGGTGAATCATCTTCCGCATCTGATTGATCTTCAGAAATGTTGCTTAGAATCTTAATAATGCCTTAAAATTGTAGGTGTCGCTTCAAAGACATTTCCGGAAAAGAAGCAAGTATCTCTTGCGAACCGATCTAGATTTCACGGCGAAAGATGAAGACTGAGTGATGAAAATCTTACTCGGACAATGTATTTGCCAGAGTGAAGCGATTTGAGCAATTGAGTTCTGAAACTCTGAATGGATACTAAGTAAAAACAGTCATAACATGGTTGGAGTATGTCGGATTCTTCAGCTTCTTGGCGTCATTTCAAAGACATTGTCGTGTAATGAATGCCACATATGTGTTGTGATATTGTAAATGGAAGAAAGGAGCAGATTATCGAAGTTAACTTAAATATACCCTTGATCAAACAATGTAAAGAAGCGAATAAATACATAACTGTTTGATGATTATAGCAAACTCTACGCTTAAAAAACTTAATGGCATCCACGGTGCCTAATGGAGCCAAATTGGCTACCGTGGCTGTTCGAGGTAAATCATCTTTTTTCTGAAGATGTACTCTTTTTTCTGAAGATGTGCAATGAGCAACAGATATTTTCCAGTGGCATTCTCATGAAAAATAATTAAAAGTCATAAAATATAATGATTATTAAGGCATAAAGAACAAAAATACAGTTCTTGATAATGTGAAAGGAGCCAAAATGGCTGTTCTAGTGTAAATAGAGCGACTGTCATAGGCCTGAAAGCAAAAACTTGGTTTTCCACATTTGATTACCCGAAAATGGAAGAGAATGATTGGTAAATATATATATTCACGTATCCATTAAATTTTCACGCATGAGCTTTCCGTTAAAATACAATTTTTGATGGATTTAAAATAACAAAATGTGAGTGAAAATAAACGCAAGGAAACCTGAATAGATAACTGGTGGCACCGTTGAGCCAGGCAAAGCAGAATATTATCATTAATGTTGCTAATAATTACAATAGAGTAAAGGAAATATGCGCAAAATAAAAAATAATTGTATTGTATTGTAATTAATAAATAAATCTCCTATCAAAAAACATCTATAAGGTATTGAAAAAACTAAAATAATATCTAAGCCATAATGGAATTATAACCCGTTTGTACTGCTGTCATCCATAGAAGGGTGGATAATTGAAAGGAAATATCATTAGCTGAGGAGAGATTAAGTCACACAAAGTCCAAGAATCAGACCGTTGATAAATCGAGTTCTAAAAGCTTGTTTTCCAATAATTAAGAGACGTTTCAAAATAAGTATTTCCGTCTCATGCAATTTCGTAGAGATTCGACCGCTATGTGTCCCTATTGATTAACAACACCATTAAAATAAAAATTGAAAGAATATCCTTGACATGATATTTTAATGTGCATACTAAAAAATCAAGAGGTCAGCTGACAACGTAAAGAAAGAAGCGATAAAACTTACTTCACTCATTTAAGATTATTATGCATGCATAATAATTTTTCAAACATTTTGAGATTCTTACCATCTCAAAATAATAGCGATACAAAGTTAATGATTAAAATTCAAAAGTTTAATAGACACATATTAGATCAAATCAACACTTTTCATTTATTTTAACTACAGTAATAATTTTCACATACGTGGAAAACGACAGTACCGGAGGGAACGAAAACTAACGACTTAACTATGAATAATCAATAGCAAAAATAGTCAAGTCCGTTTTTCAAGTACAAGGTATAATGTTTACTAATAGAAATAGTCACACAATGGCACAAAGGCACTGAATAAGGTTTCCCGCAAGACATTAGAAGGAGTTAAATCTCGGCGCTGGGGTACAACGCAGACTTTAGGTATACTGAATTTAATTTATCTGATTGATAATATCAAATAACAAATAAGTTTTTATTGATGTATTAATACCTGTGGAGGCCACCACTACCGTCGTTTAATTAGATCCTATGAAAAACACTTAAGTTCGACAGCACAGCCAGGCAAAGGTCAAGCAAAATGACCAAAAACACGTTTTTTTAGGTTTATCAAGAGCTACTCCAAATTATTCCTCAACTCATTATCCACGTATTATTTATGTTTTCCAAGAGTTAATGAATATATTCCTTAACTTACAGTTATAAGTCAAATGTTCTCCCTCTAACAGGTTGAAATCAAATCCAAAGTATCCATACCCGGAAATATTACTATTCGGACTATCTCCAGCGGGTAAAACTTCTCAATTCTTCTCAAGCCCAAAAATTCTAAAATTTAGCGTCAGATACAGCTTTATAATCGGATCTTTAGCCCAGTTGACATGTTAAATAAGCACAATTATGAAACGGCACCAGCATTTAACACCAAGGAATAAGACCTCACACATACAGCAACAATGTACCTTATAAGCTGTGACCAACTCAACTAAATAACTTGACTACATGCACGACTGAATAAATGCCTATCCCAGGTAATCAAGAGCCTCAATGAATGCAGAGACTAGAAACATGATTTGAAATTTTCCCATACATAATTATTTTAGGAAACTTGGCAAAAGATATCAACTTTTGTCATTATTTTGCCCTTCATTTCAAAGACTTTCACCACTTGACTTTGGTGTAACAAGGCAATGATATAGTAGGAAGGATCAAATATCACGAAAATTTAGTTTTTAAGGAATTTTGAAGTTCTCTTCTAATAATATTCCACCTTCTACCATCAAACTTAGACTAGAAAAATAGACTTCACTGCAAAGTAACTTGACCTAGGCCTTGCCCAAAAATAGGTACCTCTGATGAAATATGTTCGGTTTAAATAAAATATAGACAGCCACATAAAATTGTACGTTATCATGAAGCTCAATAAATTTCTGTTAGAAATAAACATTAAAACCCAGGGGTGCACTGATAGCTTTCATTTCTTTTACATTATTTAGTAGAAAATGAAATGGAAGCGTTTTCCTGAATGTTAATAGGCTTAATTTTCATCAATCAGTCTCTTTGGGAAAAATTGGCTAAAGGAAATGATTGGTTCGGTATGATAATGCTGAAATCAATGTCAACGTTTGAAAAAGAAATCGTTGATAATAAATATGGAGGAAAAAACTCTATCAGGTTTGTTCCTATCAACCCCTCATTGGTTTTCGAAAGTATAAACCAGGCAGTCAATATGAGACACAGGAAAACAACGCGGTGAAAATCCAGCGGAGGCATAATTTTGAAAGCGGAAGTAAAATAAGCCCATTTTCCTCGGCATCTACTTCGGAGTAGGTAGGTAAGTTCAGAATACTTGATATAGTGTTAGAAAGCTTTTTTTCAAGTTTTATTGCCTTATTTCTAAAATTATCTTTCACTCAGATAAAAGAGCTATCCTGTCAATAAAAATGTCAACTTTCCCTTTCGTTTCCCGCAGATTTTTTCACTACTGAATCAGTATATTTCATCCATATACTGGGTGTTTATCGACTAAAGCTTCCAAAAATTTTCCAAATTTTAACAAAAACATAATGTTCTCGATATTAAGGAATGGAGCTACGTCTGATGTGAGAAAGTATATCCACGATTCCCACAGGTTAACTGCAAAATATCGTATGCATTAAAAATGAAATCCATTTCAACGGCTTGTTGAAATGTGTAGTTAAAGTCTAAATTATGTTAACCGAATATGGCATTTTATTAATGAATGTATTCGTCATGAGGAAGAATTTCATGGATGCCAGCGGTTACTAACGAACATACAAGTTCATTTACTGTATAACCAATCACGATGTAATTCCAACTTGTAAAATTAACTCCAACTGAAGTGACAGAGTAACGATGCACCAACCACAGAGATTAGGCTATCATCAAAATGATAGCCTAACATCTGTGGTAGCCTAACCTAATCATTTAATGCGACATAATGCAGGGTTACGTAATTGTTAGCAATATCTGGAGAAATATTGTGCGGATAATAAACTAAAAATATCAGGTATTGAATAAATGATTAAATTAAGCATTGGTAAGTACTTTCATGGTTGCCTGACACAGAGCATCTTACAATCATAATCTAACGTTTTGCGTAATTTATTAATTTTCTATGATTAACTATTAAAATGTCAATGATTATGTATTAATAGGACTTCATAGTGAGTCCATATTAATTGCATCAAGAAATTATAAGACAAAGACATCACTCTGAGAAATTTTGACAAACCCAGAGGTCCTTCGGGTTTCATTGAGCACCATTCAAGATATTACACCCGAATTGAATTAATTTCAAGATAAAAAATACCTACTGGATTATTACATCAATCGTGTTATTCCTAATTATTTGTTCAACTGAACTTCCCCGTTACTCTCAGAGTCATTATGTATGACCTATGGAGTACCACCGGAAGCATTAGTTTAGAGTGGAAGTGAAAATGGTGCCCGAAACAACAATTTAGCAGATGATAATTCAATGTATCAATCGTTATACTTGGCAGCCCAAAAACAAGAATAAGCAGTCCCGGATAGAAGGATATGGAAAATGACACAAATCAAAACGAGACTCAAGGCCGTAAAAAATTATGAAAACTTCAGGTAATTCCCCCAAAAACAAAATTATCCCTTTCCCAAATTACTCGAACTTGATAAAAGAAAACGGAGAATTATTTTATCTTTCGCGGCTACACTCGGTTTTCTGGAGAGTATTTCTGTACGACCAATCCATGAGTTTTTTTCCTCCGAGACTTTCGACGGATTAAAGATAATTTTATTCGTTGACGTGCCTCTCAACACTCAGAAACAGATTATCAAATGCTAATAAAAATAACGTGCAATGTAAGTTTCCCCCGGTGACTCCAAGAGGGACGGCACAGTCGGCGCGCTCTATCGTGGAACTGCTCGAGCGGCTAGCGGCGAGGCCATGAGGGACACTGGCCGGACTTTCCGACGGCCTACAGCGGCGGCGATCAAAATGGGACGCCGACACAGAGAGCACCGGCACGCCGGCAGTGTTAAATATCGAACAACCCACTCGTCCAATCGCAGAGGGTAATAAACAGTTTCAAAAAATTTTACGCGCCAGTCAGGGCAATTAAGTGACAAAAAATGAGGTCATTTAAAATGGTACACTTTTACGCACGTCCGAAATAAAAGGATAATTACTAAACAGAAAAGCGAAATTTCCAGCAATAAGAAATAACAAATTCTCAGTTTGAAAGACAATTGTCTGGGTTGGTATTCTAAGATTATGACCACTTTCAAACATAAATCATAATTTCTAAGGCAATATTTTAACAATTAAAACAAAGGAAACTAGTCAAATGGTGGACATACGGACGCCTAAATTCAAACCTCTATACTGACAGCAACTGTTACGTAGTGCGACGCTGAAGAGGATTTTTGCTCCCAGAAGAAAAATATCATCAGCCCTAATCTTAAATCCTAATCCTTCACATACTTTAAACTTAAACAAAACAAATACTAATACAAAAACAAATAATAAAGGCAAAATTCAAAAGATTTCACAAGGAAAAGCAACATTTTATAAACGATTTATCTTTATTTTTATTAAATTTCAAGCTCAGCGGGTCTTGCGAATAGAGCAAAGACGAATAAAAAGCTTAAGAGAACACAGTTTTGATCAAAACCAAGGAGAGGAAAGCATCTTGCACGCTTGAGAATCAAATTCGAATACCATTGTCAAAAGTGTTTAAAGCTATAACGGCCTCCCATAATGACTGCATCGTCATTGGGTCAGTTTTTCTGGATAGAATTGACATCAATTAGGTGGTTTAAAAAAATCTTAAACGAGCCATAAGATGGCATGAATATCCGAGATGGTAAATTTCGCAAGGCGAGGTCATCCACGAAGGAGAAGAGAATGTGAGAGGCAAACACTCGGTGAAACAAATCAACTGCCTAAACAGGAATCTGTGTCCACAATTATTGATATCCTCCACACCATTCTGAATAATTATGTAAGCCGGACACACTTCCTACTTAGGCGCTCCAGTTTCCCGGATGTCCGCGATGATATTAACGAGTATTTCAAATATGACAAAATAGGATAAAATATAACTCTCATTCTTTCGGCAAAAATTACTTGGACAGGTAATAAAGCTACTCAATAGCATATAAAGAGAGCATCAGCATACGTAATGATTTATGTTACCAATATGGGTCCTTATATTTTGATTTACCCAATGAAATGTAAAAGATAATTTCACGATATTTTATCACGTATATATAAAAATATCTAAGTGCGAGCTCAAAGCCGAAATAAGAAAAACATATTTCAATGTCTCTAAGACCTACTCAATGATAAGTCTATGAGAAAAATTTAGTCAACTCGCGATTTTTCTAAGAAAACTGCAAGTTCCATAAATGTATACGTTATTGTAAATCATTGTCAACACAATTGTCTAAAGCGCTTATTCTGAAAAATGTACAGAGTCCAAAAGAATACAAAATCTACTCTAAAAATTAAATCTATGAACTAACACAAGTGTCTCTGAGTGAGAATCTATTTCAGATAAAAGATAGCTGCCGAAATTATCTAATCAAAGTAAAGTACACTAAAATGATGTTTCTTTCGAGAACGCCGGTTTAAATTCAAGCGTATTTAGTAATAATGAGTATGGAATGCATTCATTTCCACGCATTCCTATGCATCGAATCTATTAAGTCTGTAATTTCAATGAAATTGAACTTTGACTCCGAAAAAGAAAATCCTGCAGATGATAACATAAATTCAAAGAAGTTAACTCACATTCAGCATTCGAAAGAAAACATTCAATATGCGAGGCTATAATGAGAATGGCGTGACAATATATGCTACTATCTTCAAACAAACTCATAAAGGAGGGAGTAGAACAAGGAATACATTGATACCGAGAATCTTCCTATCCAGTCGAAAAAAAAGCCGTGGTCGAAAACGTCCGACGTATGCTCCGCCAAGTCGATGATTTTGCCGAGGAAAGTCGACTAAAAGACGGAAATCAAATTTAATATACAATAAAACGCGTTTCTTTCACTCTAGAATCCTTATCCAGATAAAAAAATGACAGGAATGGGGAAGCATAATGGAATGAATGTCGTGACCAGCAAAGTGATAAAAACGACCGCGGTGGAGAGCTAAGGCGGAGCACTCCGTTGCCACCACTAGCGCGGCGGCGAAGCGGAGTGCCTTACGTCCACCGTCGGGAACTTACCTCCGAGATCAGCGCGGGCCAGGAAGAAGCCGGCGAGCAGGAGGAGGAGAAGTGCACAATCACCCATGGCGCCCGAAGAAATTGCGCCCAAAAAGTCCAACGCCGCAGGAGAATGAGGAAGATTCTGAGGCGGACACGCAGCTGCAGACGGAACCGGGAAGTGCTGGCTGGCGCGTAAAAGAAGAGAAGATTGATATTCGGTTTTCTGTTCAGCAGGATTTCATTCACTGCGACACAATAGCAGACTTGCTATGGTGTCAGTTATTCTTTTTTTTTCTCCCTCAATGAGAACCGAAGATCATGGTGAAAACTTCTGGAAGATTTAACGACGATTGGCGATGGACAGCAAACGGACACTTGTTTACGATTCAGTAGGCGGTCAATCTCAGTGGGCCTTCAAAAAAGGACCCAAAAACTGGGAAATTTCTACAAAAACATAATGAAACTGCAAACTGGCGATAAAGTTAAAAAAACTTCACAGCATTCACAGGAAAGCTAAATTCCATATTTTCTTCCAGCTTCATTTACAGTAGGGACAGTTTAAAACGCTATACGGAGATCCGGTTGTCATCTTCCCCACCATCCTCAAAAACATCCCATTTGGAGTTTCTTATCCTCAAAATTTGGGGAAAAGATGAAGGGTCAAGTAAAAAAATAGTCCACAGCTGTCTCTCTCTCCAAAACAAAAAAAAACGGGGCAACGAACAAAATATCCCAAGTCAACAAATGCGTGTCACTTCCAAAATAAAAAAACAACCAGGGTGAGAGTAGGATGATTCATGCTTTCCTCCGTGTTTTGTCTTGAAAAATATAGCTACTGGAAAAGATGTTAGACACGACGAATAAATCCAGCTAGAGTGTGCGAGGAGGATAATGTGTGACTCTCCCGGCCACGATCCTCGTTTGGGAGGTCCGCCTCCGATAAACCCCCGGCCGCAGCACCACCAACTCCCGACAGCTTCGCGAAGAGTCACCCGCCAAGCGGCGCGAACTGCGGAACGAGGAAAGGAGGACGTAAGTGAGGTTTATCAAGGGAACCGCACCACTCTCCGGTCTGACGAGTATGGGCGGTGCGAACCGACTGCCGGAGGGACTCAGAGGCCCCGACGACTATAAGCCACCCCTCCCGACGCCGGAGCGGAGGGGAGGGCAATATAACCCACGCCCCCTCACCCCTCCCCTTATCCGGGCCGGCGTCTCTCTTACCCCTCCACCACGCCGACGCAGGTCGTCCCGACGGCGAGCAAAGGGGGGGGGAGAGAAATAGGGGCGGTTTAGTTTCGTGGGAGGGAGAGGAGGAGGCGTTGGAGAAGGGGCAGTGAAAGGGATAAGGAGAGGGAGGGGCAGTGGCAAAGAAAGAGGGATAGGGTGGGAAAACATACACCCCTGCCACCCTCGACTTTTTCCAAACTCTTCCCGCTGTCTTGTCTCCTGACCCCACCACCGCAAATAAATGCTGTGCAGTTCCGCGAATCTGTTTCTAATTCTTGGAAATAGGTTCTAATAGCGAATCTTCACCCATTCAATCTTAAAAACAATTCCTCTAGCATGAAACATTACACAAGGAAATACTTTATTTTTACTCTCTTTATCTACTGCTAAAAATATTTCCTCCTGTATTGCCTAAACTTTTAGCAAGGATATTCCTTCGTATTACTGTTTTTATCCAATGGGAAACTTATGCCTGATATTCAAAGCAATAAACTCTTTGTTCGGTTTTACGCCAATGATTTTTATTCTAATGTTACCTCTTAAAAGCACATAATGGAACGTGATTCCATGGTTATTTCTCCCCGATGAGATACCGAGGTTTCGACTGAAGAAAAATTTCCTCCATTGATGTATTTTAGTGAGACATAATTCAGAGAAGCCGTTTTCCATGGGGTGGGATACGAAAACGTCGTCACAATTAAAATTCGCAAATATATTTATAAACCGATGAACTGAGAGGGTAAATCGAAAAAATATTTATTCGCCATGAATACTGTATTTTCTTAATGCTTCTTAATTCTCCTACACTTTAATACAATAATAATTATTTGCTTATAGCGATGCTTTAGGTCAAATGTAAAACGCAATTTCTCCCTGCCGACGTTTCGAAGCATAAATTATTCCATCTTCAGGACTAGTATGTAATTATACAGGACGTGTAGGTTATTACAAATAATTTCCATTTTTACACTAAAAACCTGTCATACATATTATTCCAAAACTTCGGAAGAGGAAAACTAGCGTTATATATTTAAACTAAACCCAATAAATAAGCTAAAAATAATGATCAAATAACTGAGGACAATATAAGGAGTATTGAGATATGAATAAATATCCCTTAAACTACCCTCTTAAAAGCACATAGGCCTCTCCCTCTAATCCATAATGCCTATTCCCATATTCCACTTAATCAGCTTATCCCTCAGCCACCCTAACATAAACTTCGGAATCTATTTTCACCTCGTTACCTATTCTAATCACCGATACAGTTTTCGACTATTTCCTTTACACTTTCACCATGTCGAGCAATTCCTGGTTCATCTTCCTTTCTGTCCACCGCAAATAACCTATTTTTCTTCCCTTATTCAAAGAACTACGGTACTTACCACGCAGTAACATTAACGGAGTCACCCGCTTGTTTTTAAACAATTGTGTGAAATGTACAGTGGAAAAATCATTCGCATGGACTGGGAATCGAGCCCAGATTCCTCCATTTCGCGCCGAGCGCTCTAACCAATTAAGCTACCCAGCCATCCTCCTCAGGTACCGTGCATGTTATGCCAGAGGTATCCGTATGCAAGCGCTAAGCGCTACAGTCCTCGAGGTAAAGCCCGACTTAAAACACTAAGGTGTTTGACATTGGACATTTTCAAAGAACTATGGAGCAAGCTGCGCAGTAACTATAACGGTGTTGCCCGCTAGTGTTCACAAAATTGTGTAAAATGTGGAAACAGTAGAAAAATCATTCACCTGGACTATAAATGAAACCCAGATTCCGATCCCTGGTTAGAGCACTCGGCGCGAAATCAAGGGATTAGGGTTCGACTTCCAGTCCAGGCAAATGATTTTTCCACTGTCACTTTCACACAATTGTATTTTTCTTCTCACACACATCTCTTACGTCTACAGCATACACTTATCCTCATCCCTCAATACCGTGGTTTCTCCACTACATAACGCCATATTCCATTCTACTATTAACTAGACCTTATTTCACCTTCTTCTACAAAGTTTCCGTCACCAGTTCCATCAGATTATATTCAAAATGCGACGCAACATCTATATCGAACTACGAAGCTGAAATGCGAGTAACGCGAGGATTGAACTCTCTCACGACACTAGTTCCCTTAGTGCAAAAACAAACTCCTACTTGGCTTACCCCACTCCCCCTATCACCTGTCACATATTTAATGAACAAACGTATCACCTTTCATCGCCATCAGTATTTTCTTTTTCGGATGTAAATTCATAATTTTTTCTCGTGTTAACTCGCAGATATATCTCACATTCCAATTTCCTGGCAACACTACTATGTTTCTTTAGCTCGTCCATTCAGATCGTGGAGTTTTGGAGGCATTTAAGTTTCAAGACGGTGCGAAGAGAATCTAGTCATGCATTCCATGCGATGTGCTCCACGAACACATCACAGGAATAGTATGTTAAGACGAGACATTGAATGACATTGACTATCGTGTGGTGTAGCAAATAAAGGCATCGCGTCCAATCGTGCGGCATTGAATATCGTTTGATCTAAGATTGCAAAGTGCACATCATTAAATCGAAATAAATGTCAATGAGGTATATCGCGTAGCATGGTAGATCAATGTAACAACGCGACGTTATGCGATTTGAATGTTCATTTTTCCACCTCTAACATGTAATCGTTAAATGAGTTTATTCACGTGTGTTTCCCCGCATATGGCTGTTTGGAGAGAAATAGTTTTTCATGCACTCCTAACCACCTCTTTTGGTCGAAGATTCATCAAATAAACAATTATCAGTCACGAAAGATCATTCAAAAATTAAATAATTTAATGACGAAGATCTGAACGGAAGGCTTCGATCTACAGCATATCATTTAATGCATATTTCGCAATGAAAAGATCTTACTTCTTTCCCTCAACATTTTGCTATCTTGGCGGGGACTGTCTAGCTGGTAATTGCATTTTGAAGCTCTACGCCAAGTAAATTTATAAATATTTTGATCGAGTTTCAACTCCCACTTTGGATATTTCAGACCACTTTCCCGAAATTTTTCCCGCGTACCAAGTCCGTTTTGTACGCCAGTGGAAATCTGTTGAGTGAGCAAACGCCAAGTGATTCGAGGAGCGTCTAGCGGTGAGAAGAATCGGTCGAGAATATGAATATAAATTCAGAAACTAAACAAACCTGTCAGTCAAACTTTAATGCCTTCTTCTCAAAACCTTAGAGCAGGTCCTGAAGCCATCTTTAGTGACATTCACCTTTTTTGTGATCGATCGTCGCTCAGAACTCGGAAAGATAAAGCTGACACAATTTTTCTTTCCTTTGACCAACTTAGTACATTTTTCCGCACAAAATAATTTTACAAGATATTCATTAACCCTAAATTTCAATTAGTTTCACTTCTTAGTGATGGCTGGATTCATTTATATAGAAGACGATAGAGAAATTATAAAAAATGTGAATACCAAAGATATTCTTTTTGACTAATGACCAATAAAAAAAAGACAAATGAAACTTCGAGGATGAAATATTCGTTTTACCACAGAGTAGCAGCCAGGGCTGAGTCCAGTAATATAATTTCGACAGCTAAATCTACCGGTTTTCTGAATTTGATTACATATTTACCCTGAAGAAGAATGTTAACATAACTTTCGAAACATTCGTTAACAACAAGAATACTAACCGGTGGGATAACCGAGAGTCCTTCTTTCGGGATATTTGCGGAGAAAACCGGAAATTGGAGAATAAAACTTTCACGCTGACCTTACTAATGTTGTCGATTATTTTAAGCAGTACATTAAAAACATTAATCATCAACCTTAGGAAATCATAGCCATCTCTCACTGTGGATATCATTTAAGTAATATTTCTATTATTTATGACAGCGACATACTACGGTTTGGTCACAGGAGTTCTAAAATTTGGGTATGATGGGTCAATTTAGGCAACATACGATAACATTACTAAAAAAAAGATAACAACAATACCTTCACCCAGAGCATTTTAATAGCCATCGATTAGAGTAAACTTTGAGATTTTATCCAACAAAATTACCGTGCTAGGTCCCAATATCAAGATAAATGACTTGATATGAAGCTTAAGGTATCTGCAACTTGATTTCACTCACACGAAACGAGGGTATGTCACTGCCCCGCTATATATCAAACAGATATCAATATATTTCGAGTCAAAAGTTTTTTTTTAAACATCCATGAGACTTCTTTGTATTATTTCTGAATCAAGTGCTGAGATTCTCGCTAAAACTTAATCATAGCATTTTCTATTCAACACAAGCCTTTTTTGAGAAAATTACTCACACTAATCTCCATCTGTAAACATCTAAAATAGAAATGTACCATTAATAATGACATCAATTGCGTCCAAAACACATAAATTCAAATAAAAAAACAATCAGAACCAAAATGCTTAGGGTGACCACAAAATATGAAATCAACAAAAGGAAAGATAGCAATACTGAGAAGTGTGACAAATCAGTGGCCTATATTATTTAGCATTCTTGAAGTATTATCTCTAAAATATTTTTATGTGTATAATTAAAGTGAGCCTAACAAATCCATTCATCAAAAAGAAGTAGTACTAGGGAAATAGCCTAAATTACACAGAGTTTAAAAGATGCTTTCAATAACATGCCCTGGTATTGAATAAGCCAGGAAAAGAGTCATGCATTGAGCGGAATTTCTGCACGACAGTAATTAAACGCGGATGTAGAGGGGTAGGTATATCTATTTGCAGAAACTTATTGACTTCAGTATCCCATTAATTAGAGTAAATCAGTGCCGCCTATTTTCTCATTCCCTCAAGTAATCACGGATTGATTTCGGATGAAAAGAATCTCGAAAAAAATCTTGCTGTTCTCCTTACTATTTCATTTATCTGTTCTGAGATCAATCCCAGCGATAAAATTTGGAATAAATGTAATTTATTTACTTTTTCCCTCGACAATTCTGGCCTGGATCCGAATATGGTCTGTCACGCACGGCCGATTCCAGTTCAATTAGGCTTGTCAAAATTACTACGGAGAAATCCAGTTTCTCACAGGCGACGCAATCGATAGAAACTGCCCTAGTCCCACGGCTTGAACGCGATGGGATTCCTGGATTCCGAGGCTTAAGCTGCAATTACATACAATGGAAAATCAAATCATTTCGGAGATGAAAATAAAACTTTTCTAGAAAGATCTTTCATTGCCGTTAATGGCAAGAGATTAAAGGAATTGAAAGTACACCAAAATGAGCAAAAATTACAAGATAACGTAAATTCAAGGTTTTACATAAGATGAGAATAAACGGAGTCATGAAACAAGACGTAAAACAGCAAATTTGCCCTCTTCCAGAAGAAATAATTTAAATACGGAAAAAAGTCACTTCATGAGCAGTATTCAAACGTTTCTTTAAGAGAAGATCTTCAAAATTCACATCAGGTTTTATGGAACGTATTTAAGAAGGACGAAAAGTTATTTACTGGTGCAACTGAAATAAAATTCCTAAAGGGAATATTCAAAATAAGGCTAAACCGAGCTATGATTTTCTACAACAATCATATTTTTAACACAAGCTAATTTATATTTCCTTCTCCACAAATGAAAAGGCTTAGGAATTTGCAAAATAGGACCAATGTAAACTCTAATCCAATTTTTACATCAAAAAAAGCTATGCCATATGGATATGTTTTGCGTGGCTTTAATTATGTTTCAGAAACATTCGCAACCAAATAACGAAATACTCAAGGATCTATATACATTCATACATGATGAGCAAAACCAGTAATTTAAAGAGCTGTCAGTGCTATTCTTGCTTCAGTTACGAAACATAAAGAGGATTGTTGACGTTGTGAGGTTACTTAACCTTTCATTGAGGCGTAATCCTGAATGCCTAAAAGATACAAATTTTCACCTTCAAGGATTCAACGTGATAGTGACATGATGAAGTATGTATGAATGGATAGGGAATTATAGACTAGTGGAAGCATAAGATATAAGGAGTTCGAAGTAGAATTAACGAGGAGTAACACATATAATTTTAGGATACTATATAAAATAGGTGGACTGTCCCTTGCGTGAGAAAATTAAGGGAGTAAGCTGCAATTAATCAAACAAAAACTTATATTGGCTGTTGGTACTGAACAGAGATTTGGCGTTCTCTACCCCTCCCCTCTCGGGTTTGGGTTTAAATCTCAGCAGGGAGGCATATTTTAAATTGTAATGCCAATCCATACCGGGTGCCATGTGGTGAATAATTCAAGTGTAGGGTTTTTCCCAACAGATGATCCACTTCACAAAGGTATATTTGTAAGCAGCAGACCGACTGACGCCGGGTTTCTCTCCATTAAACCCAAATAATATTTCCCAATCAGCCTACTTATCTTTCATCAAGTTCCACAGTTACCTTAGGTGTATGCCGTTCTCCCACATTCAAAAATATGTGCAAATAAACCCGTAGCAACACAATGACTAATTGACATAATGACATAGCAGCACTAAGACATGATTTTTTTGAGATGGTAATTATGGGCGGAATCTATGGTGGCGGAGGAAGTAAGGAATCAGAAAAAGAGTTACCGGAGAAAAAACATATATGGATACAATAGACAACTTGGGCAAAAAATTAGGTAACCAATAACGATAAATAAATCAAATGTCTATGATGTTGGCTCAGGACTCCCTATTCGAGGGTCGGTGTTTGAATCTCGGTAAAAAGCGAATTGCTTCAGAGTAATTCCCGTCTACATAGGGTACCACGTGAATAACTTTTGAAGGGTACAGACCGACCAACACCGGAATTCTCTCTGCTCAAGCCAAATAAATTCTCTGAAACTTCTAACCAATCTGACCTAAAAGGCTCTAATTATCTCAGTTCACGGTGGTTCCCTGAAATAAGTAAATCAATGAAAAGTGCCAAATTAACCGTTGTACAACTGTGATTAATGATAACTGATACGGTATTGGTGGCCT
The DNA here is from genome assembly GCA_963169105.1 of Ceriagrion tenellum. Classification (NCBI taxonomy): domain Eukaryota; kingdom Metazoa; phylum Arthropoda; class Insecta; order Odonata; family Coenagrionidae; genus Ceriagrion; species Ceriagrion tenellum. The sequence continues at coordinate 57,475,099 of OY720641.1, forward strand.
TGAGTATATATCACCATTTGCATTCAACAAATATACACAATAATAGCTAAACTACAGGAAAATTCGTTAACGCGATGTGAATACGCTCACTCTCAGATGTAATGTATTAATTAAAAAAATACGCGGGTGTGTTTTGATAGATCAGGCACGTGCCTAGTTCGTTTACATTGAAGTCGAATTGCTTTTGCAACTGGCAGCGTGCATGATTGGAATACCGGGGACTTCAAACGCCGCTCAACGACAAATGATTCCCGGGGATAAATCAACAGCTGTTTACGCGTTAGCTATCAATTGCATGCGTGACTAACTAAAAGCTATTCTCATCGCATCTATCTCCATCGTTGCATTCTAGAACCGCAAGTACACGCTCCCCAGAACTCTGTTAATGTGAATACAAAGGCACCTGCTATTTACTAGGAATGTACGAAGGGAAACTTAACGCCACTGGAATTACTGTTATCAACCTTTAAAAGCAAACGAATCACCACTGGATTTTGAATCAGGAGCACATCAACATATGATTCGGCTTTTTTGTCGCCGGTGGTTGGGTATGTAGCATTGCAAAATAAGTCATGTACGTATAATAAAAATTTACTTTTCTCACTGGAAGGAAAAATAACCAAGAGCCACTGATTTTTTTCCGGCAGCTACGAGAGAACAGAAAGGTCACCTTACTCAATGAGAGGCACTTGACACATTATTTTGAAACAGAGTCGACTTTTTGTTTCAAGTAACCTGAAGACAATATCTTATCACGAAGCTGATTTTCTATTAAGCAATATTTGGAATACTGGAGTCGATTATAATCTTATGTTTATCTTTTACCACGATAAATATAGGAAAAAAGGGAAATATCACGGCCGTTGAAAATGTCCATTTCCAGCAGTCATCAATTGCTTTCCTCCAATTTCTCACTGCCATTCGACCGAGTCGTGTAATTACTTCTCCTCTCTACATTATCACACCCTCGTTTTAATTTCAGATTAATAGGACTTTATCTCTTGGGAGGCAACGCATTTGAAGAATTACCAATCATATTCATTGCTATCATTTGCCGGCACAGGTAGCGACGGGGTTAAGTCTACGCATGCTATACCGGTGGGATCAAATCCCGCCTGGGTTGAGTTATCACAACTCAGGGTGTGGGTGATTGTGTTCATAATTTTCTCCTGTTATTTGCCGTACATAAATTGCCCAATTGCATTGTATTCGGGGTAGTGAAGATAAAATAAAAAGGTATACTGGATCCAGAAATGATTTTCGACACATTTACGAACACAGACATGAAGGTACATCCTAAAGAGAAAGCAATTTTCAACGAAAAAATTATGTGACTAACCAGAATCGAACCCAGATCGCCCATGTGCAAACAAGGTGTACTATTCCCCATTGGAATTTGCCGAGAATTAAGATGGCCAGCGCACAAAACCGGCAGCTGGTAGACGCGTTCTATAATACCGGTCCAGTCATTTTTTTTAATAATGATAATTTATGCCAGCTGAGGTTTATATTAAACATTATCATCCGCAAGAACACACTTGAATAGCGCAATAATATAGTGTTCTCAACCCATTTGAAAATTTGTTCTCTTGCTACTAAATATCTACGTTTTTAAAGGAATATAAAATAAAAAGTAAATATAAAAAAAATTCACATTACTCATTTACCTCTTATCATTACACACACTGTTGCAAAAGCGTTAATACACGTCAGCTGACAACATTTTCAGAAATATGGAAGGACAAGTATTTCGAGGAAGCTATGGACTGTGAATAGTTCTCCCTATTATGAGTGGAGACTATCACATTATTACAGCAGCATCAACGCTTGAGCGAGCATCTACGGCTTCTTAGAGAGAAACAATAGCGCTTCTCTTGGACTGATGACGCAAGCAGTAGAATGATGTCAAAGAAAGCTTTTTCCCCCTGTTTTTGGTAAAGCTAATGCGAAGAATGGACATTCGTTGATGGAATTTTTTTTGTAAACCAGCCAAAATGGGACTTAAGTACAATAATCTAGAACGAATGAATAACCGGAAAATTCAATAACAGTCCATGAAAAATGAATGATATTTGTAAAAATGTACAGAGGATTAAGAAATAAGTGATGTTCAGCCAAAGAATTCTCTTAAGATTCACCTTCATCATAGCTTTTTACCTTCAACTCCCTATAGGAAATCTTCGACTTGTCCAAATCTCCCTTCGTAATGGATTATTACGTAATAAACATTGTTAATTGAATACTTAGCCGTTCACACTCAGATATAGAAAGAGGACATTACAAAACTCTTCTGCCTCTCGTTATAAAAATTCTGCTCCTTCATACCTACCTTCCATTTCCGGACCCCTATATAAGCAAATGAGGAACCCTTTTGATTAAGACTATTTAATGCAGATAATAGTAAGGTAGGTAATCAGAATATTACCAATCATTTACTTTCGGAATCATCATTAGCTATTCATTCCTAAAGCTGGTTGACTGCAGTCATCCACCGTTCCCTATCTCATTCCAGTTCCCTTACCTCTTCCTATTTACTTTTCTCTTCATTCCGTCCAGGAACTTATTCCCTAGTCTTCCTCTAGGGACTGTTCCCTCTATTTTACCTTCAATTATGTTCTTGAGAAACCCATTGTGCCTCAGGGTGGTTCGAATCTCTCTGGTTCTTCTTTTTTGTATGGTGCTCCATATGGTCCTTTCCTCTGCTACTATTTTGTACACTTCATTATTACTTATTTGGTTCATCTATTTTATCTTCAGTATTCTTCTCCTGGACCATGTTTCGATGACTTCTAGTCTTACTTTCGGAATTTGAAACCCATATTTTAAATATGATAAGTCTTTTTAACAGCAATTTTTAACGAGAACATTGCCCTCATCTTGGATGTGTCATTATAGTTCAAAATTGTTATCCATGATAACTTGTAACACTTACGTCAGAGCTCATATTCATCCCATAAAATTTCCCCCAGACGACTTTCCATTTTTTATAGCACGAAAGTTTTGGAGTTAAATAATTCAGGAAAATATTTACCAATAATAATATTTTGCTCAAATATTTTCACTTTTGTATTTAGTACTAACTTATGTTCCCATCCCAGAGGTTTCCACCAGGGGATGCGATTGGAGGGGTGCCATCTATCACGTCAATTTATCATAGGAATTTTAAACCGGGAGGATTGGTATCAGGTAAGGCTGTTATCTCTAGGAATTAAAATGGATGTTTCCTTTTACCTTCCATTTTGCAGTACTCCGGCCAATTTCATGAGTTTCACCCAAAGCTATGACGGTTGATACCGGACCAATGCTCTTGATTAGTGCCTCACAGCGTAGAGTCTCGGAATGTTTTTTTCGGCTTTATTAGGGAGATATATTTTCTAGGAAGGTATTTTTTGCCGCATGTTCTCGAATCTGCGCTCGAAAGATAATGAGTTGAATGCACTTTCCCTGGGCCAACCAGACCCCTGATACATAAAAAATCCAAATCATGTATGTATGCTCTTAAACCAAATTCGGTGGATACTAGCGACTCATGTCTCTACGTTATGATGTAAATGATTACTTGTTTGTTTAATTCTCATAAATAGATTGCCTTCCTCATACGCATTTCTTTCGTTTTCTCTTTGGGAGTAGACATTCCAAAAAGACATTTACTCCCGGAGGTAAATCTAGACCACAATAATCATGTAATTTTCTCCTTTATAATTTGCTTGAGCCAAATGTATGCATTCCTACTTTCGCGCTCTGTTGCTCATAGGATTCAATTGATAATTTCCTTGTTAAGATCCTGCGCCGTCAAATCCAGCCATGTCTTCCTATGGTGCTCCCTATCCTCTCACAACATTCACTCCACCAATATCAACATCAATATCTATATACTACCCTGCGAGCCTTGGGCATGAGGCAGGGAGTATTAGAACACCAACCGTGTAAAGATGTAAGGGATAAGGCTTTGGAAGGAAAAATGGTAACGTGTATTATGGGAGTGTTTTTAGTGGAGCTTAGTTTTTATTGCGAATGCTTATTGTGCGCAGAAAGAACGAGTTCTTGTACCTAACTGCTCGGCAATCTATCTCTCTTATTTTGTCGCTTCTGTCAGATCTAGAGATGTGGTGAGGCGTCATGATAATATTCTCTGTGTCGCTTTGAAACACGGCAGTTGTGAATTTTTGAAGCAAGCCTAGGCTAGCGTGTAGCCTCCGAGGTCTCTAGGGGCTCCCCCATAAATCCGTGTTAAAGTTGTGAAACACTATATATTCGATCGCAGCAGTTATTAACGACTATAACTATTTAGTGGCGCGATTCATATCCGTCCTATAAACACGGTAAAACAACAAAAACTCTTTAATGAATAAGTATTACTAAAACATCCGTTCTACATTATCTCACCATCCTAACCGTTTTGTTCCTAACCGTGCCTCTTCTACTTTTCATCGTAAAAACCTCAGAAGAGATAAAACTCTACCCATAACGCTAAGTCTACACCTCTTTATTACGACATGTATAATTGACATGAATTAAAGGTACCAAGAAAGCTGATGCTATCCTATTTCTACGTCCTAACTAAAGCGCCAATCTTACTGAAAAGTCATCAACACATTGTCGAAACAGATTTCGGCTGTCATCACCCGCACAAATTGCAGAAGGCCACAATGTGAGTGTGGCAGGTAGAGAAGGTGCTCTTTATAAATTTTGTATTATATTGAGCATACTCTTTAAAATTAACTCATAAGCACAGAAACTCCACAATCTAGAGCAGAGAAGTTCGAGTGACAACATTAATCGTTACCGTACTTAAACTACCTATTTGTGTTTCCACAATCATGTTTCTCCCAAAGTATTCATACCTAATTCAGAAAAATCACCATGTCCTATAGAAAGACAGGTGAACCATAAATTAAAAGTATATAAATGTGTAAATGTAACACATCACGGCAATCAAGGATTTGGATTCGGTGATGAGCGCATTAAGTAATCGACAAAGGTTTTAAGGTCCGTTCAAAGTGGAGGAGTAGACAATGAATCGAAGTTACAGAATTAAACTAGTAGACACATTTAGCAGAATTCGGAAATACGCATCAAAACTCCACAGTAAGTTTTCACGTTCCCTCTCATCGACCTCCTTCTATTTTACGATTAGACCGGAGCATAACATCACGTCTGCCACGCATAGAAATTCAACCTTCATTCATTCCATCTCCATTTCAATCTCCATCGCCATCTTCATTCATTCCATTCCAAATTCATTTTCCATTCATATCTCCAAATTTTAAAATATTTTTACGCGAAATTCTCTCACTTCCCTAGCAAAACCCCAACTAAATAATAAACAGGGAAAATAAATCAATAACACTCCTCCTAAGATGGAATTTCAGGAAGCTTAGGGGTTAAAAGTCTCCATCATTCATATCCAAAAGTAGTTATCAAGCATTTAAATCTATACCTCATTTCCACTCAAAGTCGGATCAGGCATAAAGCTACTTGAAGCACTTCCTAACAATAGTAATATTCATAATACAGACTCGTCAACCCTCTTATCGCACCATATATCCCTCACTGGAATCCTTACACTGAGTAGGAGATCAAAGTGCTGCTTTAATAATGACTACGTCCATTGAAAAATAATGATAATTTTAGTAAAATAAAATATCGAAATGCTTGCGTGTACTAATAGATGATTGCCTATTTAAGCTACGCAAAATCCGTCAGTGAATTTAATACAAAAGTACAAATCATTCTCCTCCACTGGACTCGAACCCGGATTCTTTGTTAAAGGCCATATTCTAATCCAGGTAAGAGAAATTATTTCGAGATACTCCGTAAAGGATAATATCGTGGCTAGTCTCGATATCCTCACATTTTCCCGTTAACACGGTAACCGCCAGGTTACACTCAAGACTGCATCAATATTGAGTGAATCTATTTTCAACTCCGCTTTATGATGAACGATTCCGCCAATGATAATTGAAATAAGAAAAACTGCAATTATGGAATAATGCTATGCTCATTATTTTTATTAATTTAAGAAAGAAACAATCTATCGATTATAAATTAACTGCAAAAAAATGAATCCACAATGTTGTGGAACATAAGCTGATACTACTATTGCTCGTCTCATTATTTTTAACAATTGAATACACCTGAGTCATCCCGTCAGTGATAATTGTACAATTTGCTTCAATTTTACTTTTCCCATACAATCCAATACGTACTTAATTGCTTTGTTCATTTTTACTAGAAAAATCTTTCAACATTGGGACTCGATATCACACTTTCGTACGAAATTAGTTTTTACGTAGCATTAGCCTGTCACTCGTCCGAAAGAAATGCGTCAAAACGGATTACAATATCTTAAAATGTTATCTAAAATCCCTTCTCATTTCTCGAGTTCAATCCATTAATCTAATACTGTAAGAGCACTTTACTCTAGTCACAACATTGAATAGCGTTACCAACCGTTCAAGAGTACAATAAAGCTTTCGGAAATTCCATATTTTCTTTTCAAAGTTGTGAAAGGCAAAATCTAATCTTCGCCATCAAAAACAATTAATTGAACACTGTTTAGCAGATAGGTGCAAAAAAATGATTGGTGTTAACGGGACAGTCCTGGTTATTAAAGTTACCGGTACTTATTCACACCAATCACTGGAAAACCTTTTTACTCAAATTATGCGCATAATAAATTTTAATATCGTATCACAAAAAAATTCTGAACATCTAAATTGATACCAAAGTAAACCCATACATGAATACTGATTTATATCTATGGGCATTGGAGTGATTTTATTCCAGCGGTAGATTAATACCTGATTAATGACTTAAGTGTCTAATAGTACCTAAAGTATTTGAGTAAATTGAGCACCTTAAACGGCTTAAGTGGCAAAATTGGAAAACAATTATGGAAATAATTCTACACACATGATAACATATCCAGTCTTCCAAAGTGGACATGTACTCTAAACGACAGCAAAATTAGGTATGATGCCGTGTAGTACGTGACGTACATCAAGCCTGAATCGCACAAATCAATAAATGGGACCAACGGCCGGCTATTCTTTCAACCCTGGCCCTATTGCCTTCCGTCTAAATTGAATTCTAGTAATTATATTGACAGCTGTATTTTCCATTTCCTCTTGCGTGTAAATTCCGAGCCAAGCTCTGCAAGAGACCTAATGCTAACGGAGGCATTATTCAGCGGCTTAGGTATATTTTCTCCTTCTGAGAAATCTTATCAAGCTCTCGCTCCCACATTTCTCCCGTCAGAAGGGGTTCTCGCTCGCTAGAGGGCAAGTTCGACTTTGAGAGGCTTCTTCGACTGGCACAGCCCCGTCGTTACCGACGCGTTCTTTTGGGAAAGGACAAAAGAGCCACTTCCTTGCGACAAGAAAGGAAAAATTCTTCCCAACTGGACTACTATTGAAGGATAATTACGCGGGTGACATTAACGAACGCTTCTCAAGGCAAACTGCAGATGGATCATTTTCTGCTACTTTTTCCTTATTTATTAATTTTCTCCATAAGTCATACTTATGAATTTCTAACATGAATACAGAAATACAATAGAATATCAGTTTGCTACGCTTAGCAAACGGCTTAAAAATCTCTCTGAGAATAAAGATCTCCATCTACTGAGCAGAGTAAGGAAAAAGCTGACGCAGAAAACACATCTAAATAGAATCGCAAAGAAAAATTAAGTATGAGTTATAAGTTGAGGTTAGAGAAATGGATGAGGCGAAGAAAATTAAGTCATCAAGGTCTTTGACCACAAAATACAAGAACAAAATGATGAATTTTGCAAACTGAGGAGTAGGATCATCTACATAAATTCAGAAAGTTAAGTAAGAATTCTAGTGAAGTAAAATCAGCCTATACAAGGATATAAAATCACCAAGAGAAGACTTCAATGGAAGTCATAAGCACAAACTTGCAAATTATAAAGAACTTAATTTAAACAAATTTAGAGAATTACTATGTATGGAAGTGAAGATTTGGTGATGACAGCCTCAGTTCAAATAAGAATGGAGACATTGAAAATGCGGTCTTATCGAAGAAAGGAGAATGAAGTGAGGGAATCACTATTGTACAAGATCTTTGAATATTTTAATAGAAAAAAATAAAAAAGTAGATAAGGAGACAAACTTATAAGGAACATTTTTCGACACAAACGCCCCCGGAAAACAAATTGGAATTAGAAGTGAATGAAAAGATCAACCATATAAACTAAGGACAGAAAAGGTCCAGTGTATTACGGAGGAATCTGAAAAATAAATTATGATTTTCGTAGAAATGAAAATGTTAGCTAGAAGGTAAGAGGAGTGTGCAACTGCGGAAAATTAGATTTCGGGTTGATGACTGCTGATGAAGAGTTCTTTGTTAATAGGTAGATATGCATTTCTCTATGTGTAAACTTCCTTTTTTATCTTTCGGAAATTTTCGTTGCAGACGGTATAGTCTTACCTGTAGGCCCCTATCTCGATACCATATATGATAATTCATTACGGTATAATTCCTACTCCTCTTTCTCCCATCCATAAAAGCACGCTCTCCCGCGCTAAGTACTCCGTTATAATACCTCGTCTACCAATTAAATTCTATGGCGATGATTAAAATCGATAATTCCAAAGATAGTTTAGGAATAAGGAACAGTTTGCTTAGCTTAATTATAGCTTATTATTGAGTAAACGAAGTTTAACTCTCATTATCTATTGAAGAATTCCCTATTACCTACCCCCACGTTTATTATTTTAGGAGACCTTCAAGAACATATCATAAAAATTAATATAAGGAAGATAAAACCATAGTATAGAGAAGAAAGGAGCTCAATATACGGGACACACATAAATAGCAGAAATTAACAGAAGTTATAATCATTACATATCTCCTTTACGAAAGAGGTGCAACGGGCATGAAACGTAGAATAGCTCAGAAAAAGTATATGATAAATCTTGAGGAACAGTTTTCAAAGAATATAGGACAGCAAACGAGGAAACATCATGCGAATACATTCGTTTACAGCGTCACACTGTATTACTATGAAACAAGGATCATTAGAAAATTAGACCAGAAAAAATTGAAAACATTGACAACATGGTGAGGTAGGCGGATTTTGAAGATGTAGAAAGTACTATGAAGAACAATGGATTTGTGAAAACTATAAATTATAGAAAACGGGTGGAAAATATCCTAGGAGGAGGGTAAAGCTATAAATTAACTGTCCAAAATAAGAGAAAGTAAATAAGATCAACCTGGGGATTAAGAAAATAGAATTATAACAAAAATGTGTAAATAAACTCTTTAAAGTGATCTATAGTTTAAGGATAAACTACACGAGCCAGGTATAAAGACACAGAATATACAGGATTATACACAAATATACAATTTAATACAGGAAAAAACTACCAGGGGGCGAAGAAACGAGAATTATAACTAAAAAGGAGGAAAATTAGGTACTAGTATTAGGAAGGATAGAGAGTTGTAGTCAAACAACCTCATTACTGAACGAACAATGAATGAATAAAAGTTATTTTAATAATTTTTTCTTCAGAACTCCGCTAACTCGTGATGATATACTTCGGCCTGAGTGCTCATCCTACCACTCTACAAATATTCCTCACCACTTGATCCATTGGAGGATCAATCGCTGCTTAACAAAATCCGCTGTTTCCCCGAATGACTGCAATTGTATTATTGAGAGACTATTATGGAAAATAACTACTCTCTTAAGCCTTATTTTAAAAAAAGCTGCTTCGGATCAGAAGAGGATGAATTTCCCATAATACAATTTTAGTAATATTTTTGCATTAATTTTTTTATTACACTATATATTTCAACATTGCTACGTACTTTGGGTATGCATACACCGAAGGACCTTATAAGAGTCTGTGCAAAGTAATAACGATGAAGGGTCAAAACACCCATGACGAAGTTACAAATAACCACCGACTCAATTAACATGTTAATTACATGCCCATTTGTTTACTCAAAAAATTAAATTATAAAATTTAAATGTAAGTTCAGTTGGTGCCGATGCAATGCCGTTGATTAAATAATTCTTAGAGAATGTATACCCTGGAATTCAGGGGTTTTGGGTTCAAAGCTCAGTTGATGCGAATTATTTATTTTTATTTCGAATACATTTTGAAAATAAGTATTGTACCATTCTACAGTTATTTATGGTAATCCTACAATGCGTTGAACAGCTTGCTTCATTGTCTTTCGGAATGTTTAGTCAACTGAAAAGACAAAGTAGTTACATTATTCAGTTCGGGTATTCACACAATTAAATGCAGTGGTTGCAATATCACTTTTATTAGTTAAATTGGACAAAATTTCAAGACGCGAACCAAGGAAAACTCACGAAGTTACTTAAATATGGATTAAAACTCTCAATTTGCCTGGCATCTGCTTGATAATAATCACGCGAGTGACTTTTATTCCCAAAATTTGACATTTTCTACCCAAAGGCTTAAAGATGGATGCTTTAGAACAGATGGAAATTATCAGTCAGTCAAGCAACCTTTGCAACGAGCTACATTCACCGCACCCCTCCCCGCCCTGTCAAAAAAATAATTTCCGTTCTCAAAAACCCCTAGTCCATGTACTCCGGTCTTCCCTTCCAAAAATTAGTTCTCCGAACCCCTTCTAAGCGTAAGGTTACCATCGTAACTATCAAGAAATGAAAGATAAATAATTGTATCAAAAGATGCAGCAAGCTGCAAAACGCGTTGTAGGCATACAATAAATAAATAAATGGATTATTTTCAATATGGATTCGAATATAAAATTTTTCCACGAAGTGACCCCTAAAGGTGTAAAGTTTATTTATTTTAGGATCTAAACAAGTGATTATAAATCACGCGTTCGAGGGTTTCAGTGTAAATTAGGCAATCTTTTCATCAACGCAGTATTCAGTGATCCAAATGGATTGACCTCAGTATATGTCAAAGGTAAACTCTTGTTGGTTAAAATTAACTTGGATCTCGTGAGCTTTGCGGCGCAATGGGTAATAGTCTCATTATTAATTAGCATTACATTAATGGGACCATGGGCGAACATTTCGTTCCTTAAAAGCCACTTTGAAATTAAGAATGACATCCTGGGAATGATAACCCCAACATCATGAGAAACTCAATCCAGAAAGTATATGAATCCACGGTTTGTAAAGAGATTAAACTTAAAAGGCACTCGAACCAAAATCCTTTCAAAATGCATACGTCACCTTTGAAAAAGAGGCATAAAGAAAAGTTTGCTTAGCTTAATAATAGCTTATTACAGTGTAAACGAAGTTTAACTCTAATTCACTATTGAAATATTTCTTTCAGGTACCTCTTCATTTATTATTTTGGGCGTTCTTCAAGAATATATCATAAAAATACATATTGAGAAGACAAATCCTTATTATGGAGAAGAAAGGAGCTCAATATAAAGGTCACATGGTAACGTCAGAAATTAAAAGAAGTTACAATCATTACATCTTGGAGGTAGGTCACCTTTACGTGCGACGAAAGGTAACTATTGATTCAAAGTAACAATTGAAGAACCTAATGGAAAAATACAGCTCTATGGAAGTACCTAATTTTGAATTCAAAGTGCCTATTAAAGTGCCTATTGGTAAAATATAACTCCACAGAAAATTTAACGCAGGGGAATTAAACAGGATATGATTGGAAATATTTTTCGAAAAAAGTTGTAGAAGTAAATCCAAGACACTCTACGGATTTAGGCATATTTCTTACTAAAAAGCCGGTGTAGATAAAAGGGGCGGTTGTATTAACGGGTTACCTCCACCTCTATGAATACAAAATGCAAACATTCTAGAGTAAAAAGATATGAGCCCTTTGTGGCAAGAACTCAAACTGTATGAGACAATGCTCGAAGCAGACAGTCCCGTTTATACCAAAGATGGGGACTATTGAAGTAAGATGAGTAAGAGATGTAGAGCTTACTCGTTAATAACTATTACGCTACTGCAATCTAAATGCTAAGCGGATATCCATTATTCCATAAACTTTTTTTTTATACCATTGAATTGAATGGGGTTCACCATTGAATTCCGATTAAATCCCCAGGAAAGTTTGGAGACATTAAGTGTTTTCCTGTCAAAACACACCATAAAATAATCTTCAATGAGTGGAAGACGGTTATGATAGACTTTCGAATTGCCATGTTTCATTTGACGATGGGCGCAAACACCTCAGAGCACACCTTTTGAGGATAGGATGACAAATTGTGGAAGCGATTACACGCCACGGCGTATTTTGAGTAAACATACCTGCTCATATATTGTATTCTTTACATAGTAGGCTCTATATTAGGCGTACGACGACTGCTTTGCTGGCGAGAAGCAGCTGATAACATGCCTGCTCGGAGACTTGGTCTCTGCGAAATAACATGTGCCCTAGAATCGATATGTTGAATGAAGCACAAGTACGACATTGTGGTAACTCGGAGTGAAGTGAATAAGTAACACAAGCGCAAAAAGAGCAAGAAGAAAAGGATTATAGGCGATTACACAAGTGACTCTGATAAATGTATCCTAAAACCAATTACACCTTAATATAGCCAAGGAAACTCTTTAAAAATCAAAAATATACCCCATAAATTCCAAAGAAAAGTACATGTACATCTATACACTAGCCTGCGAGCCGCTACATGGGCGTGTGGCAGCGGGTGTTGGGACACCAGCCGTGTAAAGATGTCAGGGATAAGGTTTAGGGAGGTGAAATGGTGATGTGTATCATGAGAGTGTATTGAGTGGAGCTCAGTTTTTATCGTGGTCACTTATTTTGATGGAAAGAACGAGTTTTCGAAACTATCTGTTCGGCTATGTATCTCTTATTTCATCGCTCCTGTCATAACGAGGGATGTAGTGGAGCGTCATGATACTATTCTCTGTCTCGCTCTGAATCTCACCAGTTCTGAATTTCTTAAGCAAGCTCAATCTAGCTTATAGCCTCCAAGTATCGAGGGGCTTCCACCTTAATCCCTCTAAAAGTAATAATACATGGTGATAACAGGTAGGTGATCATCCAATGACAAGTTCTTGCAAAGTCAAAAATGGATGGTACTTCTTCTTGAAACCTTTTTATATGAAAAGTTATCTTTGATAATTATAGAGGTGGAAATGTTTTCAATGTTTCACGATTTACGAAAAAAATATATTCACGTCAAAAATACCGTAGAATTTACTGCATCAAAGCGCTATGTTAGTGAAATTCCAGCGAATGATTTCCGGGAGATTTGTCGCCGCCAGTAAAAAGCCATATTTTCTTCATACGATCGTATAATCCAACCCCATTTGAATAACTCAAATGAAAATATGCGTTAATTACAACATTATCTTAGAAACAGCAGTATATCCAAAGCAAGTTCTCACAAACAAAGGATTAGTGGTGATGATTTATTTTAATATACTACCAGCCGTCATCTGAACCATTTCAATAAATTTACACCCTTATATAGATAGCTACTTTACGAAAAAATGTTTGTTCAACTCTAAAAATTTGATGTTTTGTAGAGAAATTCCGAGAAAGGTCTGTTATACCCAATACCCAATTCTAACTTCAACTAACAACCAGTGATCTCTCAGACCTACTAACAACACAATCTCGCAAAAAGGTCCATAGTGTTGTCCTGGTGTTTCCCCGGATTCGCACGGAAGATATATGGAATATGAGGTTTGCTGGAGGAGAGAATAGGTTTGTTGGGTGGCAACTAATGACGAGTGATGCTCCCTTACGTCTGCATTAAAATGCCTTGCTTATTGAAATATGAGCCTATAACTGGGTTTACACTAGGAAGTTTAATGTGCAAGTTACTTGCCTCATATGAGTTTCGATTTAAAATGTTCGAATAAACGTCTCCGCAAGTTCGCTAACCGAACTTCTGAAGCTTTAGTAAACTAGTAAAACGAGTAAAAGAAAGCTTCGTAAGTAAACGTTTGAGCTTCAATGTCTTGGTTACGAAATACTCAGTGTACAACTAGCGAAATTTTTCTGATAAAATAAATTTATTTCTCTGCAGGCACTGCTCTTTCGTCTGGCTATAATTCTGTACTTCATGCTCGGGAAAGTTGTATGAGACTCACTATTCAAATATTTGAAGACAGCCAGGCATATGGAGATTCGAATCCGTGAAAGAGCAAAGAAACTGCACATGATAAAGTATAGTTTACGAGAGATAGGTATCATAATTTAATTAACGGAGACAAAAATAAACACAAATAATGAAAATACAGCAATTTATGATCCATCGTAAATTTAAAATGAAGCATTGGAACGGTCACTGAGCGTGAATCCTAAGAATGCAGCGAGATTCACTCAGAGAAATTATTCGCACTATCTCTGGTGGCTTAATAGAATTCTTCATGCGTCGTAAAAAGCCCTTGACTACTTTCCACTTAACCTGATTTTTTAATAAGATGAAGTGAAACCGAATGGCTTAGTTCAAGACCGTAGGAATAAAAAAAAAACAAAATAATGAAGTGAGGAGATCAAAAAAGTAGATCGCCAAGTCGATTAAGTGAGGAGAAGTCTTTTCGACAGACACTAACTCATTTAAGGAATCTATTTAAAACTCTCTCCCACTTCCTTCGGCCAAAGTCTCACATTCCCATGACCGAGTAATCCCATCTTCTCCACCATGCGATCACTCTTTCCCACAATCCCCTATTCGGATGATGCTTGCGTGAGCGCACAGTCTAAACCATTCTCTCAATTATTTCCCGGTTAATGAGCTTTAAACTAAGATGTATGAAATAATTTAATTGAACTTTATTTTTCCGCAGCTTATAATTCAACAAAAGTAATTATCAAGATCCAAAGAGGTTGTCTAACACATCAACTAGCACACCATGTTTGATTTAGAATAAAATAATGATAGCATTATACTTTCCGCTCTAAATTATAATCGCGTATAGAATTTCACTGCCATGTTTGTGGAAATAAACTTTTAAAACTAAGGTTACTGTTAGGATTCAGAGCGTACAATACTAGCAAAATTTGTAATAATTTCAATAAGTTTTCACCAAAATAAGCCTTAATTAATAAGGTTATGTATCACTTTTTAAATCATCTTCTAGGCGTTACTTATACACACAGAATGTAACAAAGTAGAACTTATAATTTCATACCCAAAAATATGTGCTGCGTTTTTGTCCACTTTTGCCCACTACGCTGTTGTCAAAAATTCGGCAATTTCGATAATGTTAAGCAAAACCAAAGAGTCACTGAATGAAGCTGCAACTTCCTTGGAAATAATGACAAAAACTTTCAACATATTGAAAGAAATGGAACGAATTGTATAAAATCAACATAGAATACTATCAAATCCACCAAAACGCTTATATAAATAAATGGCAAGTCCATGCTCAGTTTTTCTTACAATTGCTCCGACCACAATCAGTCTCATCTAACGTTTCCTTTGCAAAGTTATCATTTTCTAATATCGCAGGAGATGCAAAGGTCTACATCCTATCTTGCTGTCTCAAACCACTAACAATTACCACTCAGTACTTAATGACACGCTTAGCCAGAACATATTATATGCCCCACTTACATCTCTTCACACTTCAGTGCGTCGTCAGCCACTTTTGCTCAATCCATCATCATCATTGGTCGTTTAATCCTAAGACTGGTTGATTTCAGCCCTCTACCACCCTTCCCTATCTAATGCTAGTTTCCTTACCTCCTAATATTTCTTCTTATGTACTTTCATCATTATTTGGTCCATGAACTTTTTCCTGGATCTTCCTCTGGAAACTTTTCCCTCTATTTTGCCTTCAGTTATGTTATTCACAAATTAATTGTGCCTCAGGGTGTGTCCAACCCATTTTGTTCTTCTTTTCTCTATAGTGTTCCATATGGTCATTTCCTCTTCCACTCTTCGGTGAACTTTATCATTTATTATTTTGTCCGTCCATTTGATCTTCAGCAACCTCCTCTAGCACTCTCTCTTCATACAAATCCTAGCCACCAATCCTTTACTACTGTTTATCTCTTCCTTAAGGATTCCTTCCCACCTGCTCTACCCCCTGCCTTCTTCTCTACACAAATATTCTAACACTTAAACGCCCAGTCGGGTCATTTGAACTCACACGTTATTTTTTACGTATTTTGTATTGCCCTTTTAAAGAGACCATACTTAACTCTCGGCAGTAAGCCTACAACGCGGAAGTAAAAAGGAGAAAAGCATATTCCAATAGATCAGTGACCTAAGAAAAAATACTCCCTAGCAACACCGTATATCGTCCTGAGGGCTCCGTACAAATGCGTTTGGCCCCAAGATGATTCCCCGACCGTCCCGAGATCCCTCCTCTCAAACTTCAACCAAACCTTTCTAAACAACTCCCCGCCCACATCGAAAAAGTGTACAGAAAACTCATGATCACTTCGCATCAAATGAATGATTCAAAGCGATATAACTTGGTGCATTCAGCTTCAAATTTTTTCTTATCCTTCCAACCCCTCAGGTCTCGTCTTCGGAAACCGTTTCCCGTCGCAAGTTTACTACTGACCCCGTGTGCTCTCCCTCTCTCTCAAGTTTCGTGACAGAATCCACTTTCTTTATTTCCCCTACTTCTTTGGAAAGAATTTAACTCCCTCTCCGACATCACAACCATACTCCTCTTCGCCTCGCCTTTAATCTTTATGAGTTCTCCCCCCTGGCAACTCTCATCATGATGAGGATTCTTCGCTGAACCTTTTAATGGGTGTCCCTTTGTTGTTATGGTGGCAGTCGTCTCGTCGCAGCAAATTATAAGTTTTCGAGTTATACTCGTCGTCTCTTCGAGGCGAAAATGACCTCGCTGACTTACTCTCTCGGTGAAGTGATAGCTGTTTACGTTCTGCGCGCTCTAGAGATGCCAGCTGATAAAGTGAGAATGTCTATAACATCGCGACCACCTGGTTTAGAAGTTACTACTTAAATGTTGCAAAACTATTGCAACTTTTTGGTAGGCAATTTAACAAATCGCTGAAAAACATATGATATTTCATCTGCTAGTAACAATATCCTGAAGCCATGAGCCGGCTATTACCCAGATAAAAACCATTTCTTCGCCATGATAACACAATAAATCTCCAGTTTTCAAGCATCAAAGATGGCGCAAAGAAGACTCTAACACTATAGATGCTAACTTAACTAAAAAATGCATAATCTTCGGAAGCTGCTAAGAAAACTTATCTAAAGGTACACAAGTCACATTGGCTCATTTTTCTCCAAATAAATAGAAAACATGTATGATTTATATATATTTTAGGACCATAAAACTGGTACAAATAAGGGATTTTTTGTTACCACAAAATCAAAATATAAAAAAAGTGCTTACAATACAAAAGGGAAAGAACAATATACGGAAATATTAGACGAAAAATATTATTTTTAAATCGGCAAAAGTATAGTGAAAAAGAATACTTGAAAGCGCGAATGATAAAATATACAAATATTATCTAATTTCACATTGAGAGGGATTGATTAGCTAGCATAAAAGCAATTAGAAATGACGTGAGGGTTTCAATTACAAGAATTGCAAATTGATCAGCAGCTGATTTTCATCACATACAGAAGAAACGTAAAAAGGTTTCAACCTCACTCAGTAACTATCGTGTTTAAAAATTAGTCTCAATTTTTATAAGCAAGTAAAGCTTCCTAGTGATGGTCACCTGGGCTGCGTTTCTGTTTCTTCATAACGTCATAGTGACGCGGGCATACTGTAAAACAGTGAGTAGCTTCGTGACAACGTAATTCTGTTTTTCGGATCTGGCGCCATTTTATTGTACCTAATGCTTATTTATGGTGGTGTCACAATGTTCGCAACGTCAGAAGAAACAAAATCGCACGTGACGCATTGAAAACTCCAGCAAACGCTATTATATCACCGCGTCATGATTGCGAATGTAGAAACAGAATACCCCTCTGGTCTCTCAAAAAATCAACTTTTCAATGCTATCGTTTTCAAAAGCCATTTAACGAAATAATTTATATGACTATTGACACAATCATTTTCTTTTAATTTTCTTTCAGCTGTAAAAAGAATCAGCAAGCGATTAAAAGGATTTAAACACTGATAATGGAGATACATGTCTCTGTCCATTCGTTTGAATGTCCCAACATAAATATAGTTTACATATCGACTTCATCGCGTGAAAAGGAAGCAAAGGAATTCCGGAGAAAAACTTGAATGGACACCATCGCGCCATTTTCACGTACCACTTGGAGGTTGTTGACGCGAGCGCATCGATAAATGCACTGTGTCACAGAAAAAGGAAAAACCTTCTAACGTACGCAGGAGAGCTTCAATTCAACCTGACTTCCTCAAAGAAAAAACAGATAGATAATCCGAATGATATGATAGCATTATGAAACAGTCACTTAACACCTACATCTCGGTAATACGGCACTGTATCAGTTTTATTTACATAAACACGTGTAAAACTTGCTGAAAAAAGGATTGCTTACCTATTACAGCAAAATCTGTATTAAGAGACGACCAACTGTTCCGCTGAAAAATCGTCGTCAAGGGGGGTGGTCGTTCGACAGGGGTTCAGTTTCTTGGAGAACATATTCCGCAAATGAACGGGCGGCTGATTCGAAAAAAATGGGAGAGACTCTAAAAGCGACGTTTTTTTTAAACCTGCACGGATGGCGTTTATTTCCTCATAATTTAATTACTCCCTAGGAAATTTCAATCCTTATTAATGTGATATGCACCTACGGTGAAATGTGGTTTAAGCCACTTCCGACGGGTCCTCGGAAAAATGGTCGTTGAAGGGGTGGCCGTCAAGAGGGCTTTCACCGAATCACTCTCAATCATCTATATAAATGGATGAGGGTATGAATACATGTAAGTTAACTCAATAACCAAATACGGTATTCTTTTTAAATTAAAAAAAATATTAAATCAAAGCCTCCCTAAGAAATTTCTTTTCAAAAATTAAATGTCAAACAACCGCAAATTACAGGCTAATTTTCTTGGAACTTATGGACTCATGGTATATTGACGCTTGCTATAAAATATTGAGTGTATGGGATTTTAGCTGAAGAATTAAGTCGTAATCACAATTATGATACTGGGTGATGCCCGAGAAGAACTTTAAACAAGAAGAATTCTACACGTTAATTGAAGAGTTTAATGAAAAATTTAAATGAAACATAGATGAGTGCAGCTACCTGGAAAATTTGTAAAAACGGACAAGTACCATTCTGATGACGGATAATAGGACTTCAAATAAGATATCTTTCTGTATAATGCATGCATTATCATTTTTCACACGGCGTAAATGAAATTCTATTGAGATAAAATAAAAAAGACGAGCAGAGAACGGCAATGGTTAAAGATTGTCAAATTTTGAGGAATTTAACACCAATTTCTATATTTAACATTGACGGGTTAGGATAAGAGGAGGCTGTTGAGTCATAACCTTGCAACTGACTTTGGGGTAAGAATTAATAACTAAAAAGTATTTTAAAATATCTTTTTTAAGTATACAGTAGTACATGATTAATAAGTCATTTGGAGTACAGATCATCCCTTCTCAGCAAAGGAAATTTTAGACAAGAAAATATATCCTACACCTTGATGTTGATGAGTAGGAATTGGACTATAATGAAATTGTAACATATAAGAATGTAGAGGAAGCAAACATCGAATCGATCATAGTAAATATCATGAGCTATTTATCAGAAGACAGTGATTTATTCGCTCGATTTGTTGTGAACATAGCTTACAAGATTTTCCACAGGTTGATAGGGAGAAGCAAATCGTATCTTTGTCTAAGAATACTGCTAATTCGTGGGCCATAAAACTCTAAAGAATTGATAAGCTTTTCCGCAGGGCCGTCTTTGAAGCTTACCAATCAGATTTCTTCCCTTTAAGATAAGCAAGCAACAGTACAAAAGCATGTTCTTCGTCCATGAAATCCAAAACATCCGAAAATTTGATTGGCAATTTTTCTAAGACATGAAAATAAAAAAATTTGAATCAAATTCTGTTAATATCTCCCTGGATGTAAAGCCATCAATCCCTAGTCGTACCCTTTCAGTATTAGCCGGTAATGTCCTACAGAAATCAAATATATTTATACTTCTCAATATTTTATAACTTTTGATAAATATAAGCTTACTATATAGATGCTGTCGCTTCCATAGGTCCTTTCTTTACGCCATTTCAGATGTTTAAATAGGGAAATTTCCAAGAAACGCCAAAAAAGTTTTTCCGTACCTTCCGACTTTCTCTAATATATCCGGTAATATCGTTTCCTACTAGACTTTTAAAGAGTAATCACATTTAAATACGTGCAACTATCAATAGAAAAAGATTTCTTGGTAACAGGTTTATGCATAAAGATGTTACTTTGAGCAAATTTTCTGCGGTAAATACGCTCAGCGCTACCCATTATCTATTTATGTGTTTACACGGAAATTTCTTGTGAACTAACGTATTCATAATGAATAAATATTGGAATATACTGAATAAAGTGTACATTTAATTTACATATTCCCCGAAAAGATCTCTAGTTTTGTCACGTTAGCTGCAACACTATGGGTCAGTGAAAACTACTTGCTGTTAATTAAGTGGACAGGCCATGAAGTCGTTTCGGCAATTCGGCAATGTCACAGAATTAATGTCATATCTAGTATTGGCATGTTCTAAAAAAGTGAGAAGAAGAGAAACCTTTTGCCAAGTTTCGATGTTTCGTATGGAAATAGTATGCATTTATGGAGGCACAGATTGAATACCTCGGAATATCTATATCAAGTATGTGTTAGGAGAAAGAAATTGCTGCCTCCTTTCAAGAGAAGTCCTGATGTTATGATGCACAATGCACGGTTGTTGATGAAGAAGTGAGAAAGACATATAAGCGTCGGACAATTGTGCTGACCCACTCGTAGAGATTAAAGGATCCCCCGAAATCTCTATGACTTCGACCTGAATTCAGAGGCAGTGAAACCGAAATGACCTAAGTAAACTCATTGTAAGAAAACAAGATAATATTTCCGTTGGTTGAATATGATAGCAATCATCCGATTTTCTTTTCATTGCCTATATTTTAGCAAGATTCGATGGGAAAAATAACCTCGGGAAATCCACTACCAAGCGTCGAAGGTGTTTCCAAGAAAATTGAACTGGGAAAGAAGTTGTGTCCACGGAAATGTGCGGTTATCCTTTGACTGCTTAGCGCTCTATTAATATGATTAAAAATAACAAAAAGATAATATTTCTTTATGCTTGACAGTGAGAATTTATTATTTTATAACTTTCTACTCATCCATCAGGAAAGTTCTATACTGAAATATTGTTTTTGGATTTCAACGCTATTTTGATTTTTAAATGAACTATTTAGTGAAACAATAAAAAATACACAATACTTGGACCAATAGCACGAAACATTTACAAGATTCATTAATATTTCAATTTAATACCCCCAAAGCCTGGTGGAACCGTTTGGTACCAGGCTATATCTCCACAATTACTGGGGTTAAAAGTAAAACGACTGAACCTAAATATTCAGAAAATGATGCATATAAAAAATAAGTTATTCACCAAATTCAAAAAATATTTTCCATGCGTCATCGAGTTCAGGTGAAAATGATACCACATGATTTTTTAAATCGTCACAGTGGTGATTGAAAATACCAGGGTTCGTCATCATATCGCATTTAAATGGAATATTGAATCTCAGAATAATCCTATAAGTGCGGAAATATGATGACAAATATGCGATAAATATAATAAATATTAGTAGATAATGTCAACATTTAGAGACTTAAAAAAGTTAACGTTCAGGTCAAGAGCTGTAAACGGCTTCACCTGCTCGTTGGTATCTCCTTAATATTATACACACTTTCCACGCTATTACTCGACAATTTTAGCTTTCTCTTCACTCCTTCTGTTGTATCAAGAGCATTCTTGATGAGATGTTCAAAGCTATCGTCCATTAAGTTTACGTTCCCAGTAAAATTCTTCACGGTGATCACTCAGTAATAAAGCACTGTTTGCGAAATACATCTTCATCAAAAAACTGATCCAGCTAGTGTTCTATAGCAAGGATACTTTTGCCGATTTGTTCAAACTTTTCCACCAATGAATAAAAAACTGGGGGCAATAGCTATGGCTTCAATTGCAAATATCACTAGCTATACAGCGATTTCAGCTTCTTTACGTTTTAATAAAAGATCTAATTATACCGCTCACTCTGATGAAAAACAAAAATAATTGCATCGAGCATTAACACTTATGTAGGTGCGCGGGTGTCTGAGAGACGCCCACGCATTTATAATTACTCATATCTTTTAACTTTTCCATGAACATTTTTGATATTTTCAGTACCTTCAAGAAACCTGGTATTCCGCAATAATAATAATATTTTTGAATGTATTCAATTTTATTTACAATTTTTACGTCATGGGGGTCAAAGGGGCGCGCCTACTAACGTTGCGCTCTCTGTATATGGCGTCCAGTTGCTTTAATTTCTGTGTGCGGTTCTTTCTGGTAAAACGTCTGAATGTAATACTTAAATTTATCTATTGAAATTTTTACATCACAGAATTTGATGACTAATTAATATTTGTATGTTTATTTTTCTGAGTATTTTGGTCCAATTGTTTTACTTTCAATACCTGTAGTTTGTTGAGATATAATGACCTAGTACCAAACGGTTCCGCTCGGAGGCATGAAATTGAAATTCAAATGAATCTAGTTAATTTTTCGTTTTGTTGTGCCAAATTTGTAGTATTTTCTATTTTTTACCGATTTTTACTTTGTATGTGAATTTTAAACTCAAAATAGCATTGAAATCCAAAATTTTATTCAACATGTTTCGTCCCTGATGGGTAAAAATAAGTAATACTACGCATTTGCCTAAATTCATAAAAAACACCGGAAATAATTGCGTCGACCATTATAGATTTTACTCGATGGTAATGCTTCACTTGGTATAAGCTTCCTTGTGTTTCAGGAACATGAGCTCAGATAACCGAGAGAGAGAGTGTTGGTATACTGAATCTCTGTCGCTTATCCGTGCTCCAAAGGGTCTCGAAAATTCAGGAACCCTTGCGAGTGCCATCCATTTGTCACAGGCGAACGTATTGCGTGCTCAGGTTGAGCAATACTAACAGATTTTTTTTATCTTCTCCTCCCACGCTCCCCGCGAGTGTGCGTTCCCTTCCTAGAATTCCATTGAGACATAACTCAAAATTCGAGTTGAGAGAGAGAGTGACTTAGAAATTCGGAAAGATCTCACACACACCTCTCAACCACTACGCGTACTTTCAATTCCCTCCGTAGCTCTCGCTTGATTGGCCAACATTATTGCCGTGAGGGAAGGAGTGAAGGGAGGAGGCTTCGGAGCTGCCGGGGTGAAACCTGGATATGATTGAGTGAGATAGAAACCAACTTATTCGTTATGGGAATGAGGGATGCATGGTAGAGGTGGGGAGCGCTCCCTCCTGTGGAAGGAGGGGATTATTATGGCTTGGGGTTTTAAGGACTCCGTGAGAGGCAGGCAGGTAGGAGGAAAGGGAAGGAAAGGAAAAGGAAGGAGGGGAAATACGGGTCCTGAGGGATGAGGCGTAAGGGCGAAACATAAGTGGGTGTGGTTTCCCAAAACTTAATCTCCATTGGGTAAGGTATAGACGTTTGATTTATAGCCTCCGCGGGTGCAGGCGGAGGCAAAACATAGTTTGGATTGCGAATCAAAGGAGAAAGGGGAGTCGCATGAGACGGCGAAGGGGAATAAAGGAAAGATAGCAAGTAGGTCGGAAGAAGCGAAACCGGAAGAGTGGAAGCAAAAGGATGATAAGGGAAGGGAATGAACGCTTAATAAGGGGAATGAGAGCGGTTATTAGTTCAAAAACGGATGCAATAAGTTAGCAAACGACAATATGCGGTGCACGGTTAGGATAAAAGAGTACATATGTAAGCATACTAAAGAAGACATGAGAAAAGGAAGTGCAACATTCTAGAGTTAACTTTCTCTTTTTATGAACAATACTAATATTACCATTACCGATAATTGGGACACATTTGTAACAATATTAAACTTAAGACATTCTTTGAACACGCAGCAAATAAAAGCATGGGGAACATTGAAAATAAAATAGAAAATAATTTATAATTTAAATTAATGTAGTCTACACTTCAGTAATACTCTTTATATTCTACATTTACATACTACCCTGCGATCCGCCGCATGGGCGTGTGGCAGGAGGTGTTGGGACACCAGCCGTGTGAATATGTAAGGGATAAGGATTTGGGAGGTGAAATAGTGACGTGTATTATGGGAGTGTATTAAGTGGAGTTCAGTTTTATTGTAGTCGCTTATTGTGCGCGGAAAGAACGAGTTGTTGTTCCTATCTGTTCGGCAAAGTATTGCTCCTATTTTATCGCCTCTGTCAAACCTAGCGATGTAGTGAGTCGTCATGATAATATTCTCTGTTCCGCTCTGAAACACACCATTTCTGAAAATATCAAGCAATCTAAGCCTAGCGTGTAGCCTCCGAGTGTCTAGGGGCACCCACCTTTATCCCTCTAAAAGTTGTAAACACTACACGATCTTTCGAAGCAGTTTATTTAAGAAGCACGAAACTTTTCTTTGTATTTTATTAATTATTTTGGTAAAATCTTTATGACCAGTATCCCAAATGCTCGCAGTCCATACGAAGTGTGGCCTAACCAGAGGAAAGTCAATACATTCAATGTAGCCCTCATTAAAAAATATACATATCTAGAATCAATATCGATCACAATGACAACCTATTGGAAACACCTTTGATACTAAAACTAGATAATCTAATTATACTGGAGACATTGGAGTTGAGGGCTTGGATATAAATGGAGATTATGAGCAGGATTGCAGGGAAGACGAAAAATGAAGGTGAAGGATTTAGTACAGGATATGGTGGGTGAAGATGCGACATCTCAGGAGGAGATTCTGAGAAGACAGATAAGGTTAGCGAAGCAGGAGATGAGAGGAGAGCATGCCGGAGAGGATGACTGAGAGGAGAAAGCTAGACAGGAGAAGACGAGGATAGTAGGGGATGGGAATTTTTGAGTACTAGATGAGAGGCAGTATGGAGAGCGAGCATGAAACGCAATTCTTAATGGTGGGCACGATGGTAGACACCGGTAAGAGAAAAGGTGATCTATTATTAGTTGATGTATAGTCGGAAATCTCCAACTCTTGATTCATGCTGCCTCTGATAGTCAAACTGTAGAATACCGAAGGTTTATCGAATAATGTATGTACAAATTATTTGATTTTTTTACCGACTACCTATACGAAAATATGAGGTGTGGGGTGAGCAGGGCAAAAAGATACATTCAAACGGAAAAGTTGAACATGTCTAGCCATAAAACAATCCTATTAGTGTAACGTCTCCTTCTGTCTCGGACTATTATAACCCTGACGGGTAATTTCTAACTAGCCTCTGGTCAGAGCGACATGATGATTTAGGATTCACATTAGTCATGTTTTGGAATGCATTTTAAGGAAAATGGTTCAAGATATTTATTACTATTATTTAATAAAAAGATTTGTAAACCAGAACGCCAATTATAGAAGAGTAAGTGGCAGAAAATATGGACATTTAGGTAAACAAAAAAGCGCTGCATGAGAACTATTTAGCATAGAATAACGTAGAAAGTTGATATCTGATTAGTCATCTGTTATAAAATAGTTTCACCTTCTAATCTCTCATAAGTTAAAGTTTTGGGCTTTACTTTGTACAACTGACTCGGAGGTAATATCTTCGTATTCCGTAATTATCGTACTGATTTTTATTCTAGACGACCATGGTTATGATATCCATAATCTCATAATAAAGGCAGACATTCCTATTTAATTTAGTTTAATAAGTAAACATAGAAGATTAACGTCGAAGTTTGACAAACTTTTGCAGGAGTATGAACGCACATGAACTTGATATTTTACACGTAGAGAATGAAGGTAAAAAACTTTAGATCTTATAAAACAAAATGAGATAATATATGCAGCTAGTCAACATCTAACCTTGTAATTTATTCTCTTGAGTTTCATCCGCCGCTGATGAAACTTTAATGTAGAATTAGAGCTGATAATGCAGTAACGTCATAACTCCTTAGAGTTATCACCCAACGTGTATTTCCACCCTTCCTCTCCCATTCATCTGGTTTTCCTATTTATAATACAAAACTATCAAATACGATAAACGACTCCTTTCCTTCCATTAAATCTTCTTCTCATTCCCCCCGCACCCCTCGGTTGCAGTATGTATTGACAAATCAAAACAACCCAATATCTACCTAGATATTGGCATTATACATGAAAAACCCATAGGGGGGAAGAATAAAAGCGTGAAATATAAAAAGTGAGAAATCGTTTAATTCTTATTTGAGGAAATACAAGGAAGTAATTCCTTCAATGTAAAATTCTATTATGCATGGAATTCAATTCCTCGAGATTTTAAGAACAACAAAACTATAGAAAGATTTGAAAAATGTGTCTTTCATTTTATCTCAATGAAATTTGATACTTATGAGAACATTATGATAGAAAACAAATAAATTAACATATTCTGCTGATGTAATCACTTTGATACATAGAAATTTTACTTGTATTTACTTTTTCAAGCTGTAAGTATTTCGTTTGAATTTGAATACGTCAAATGTAAATGACTGACAGATTGTTTACTTTGAATATAATTTTGTCCTTTTTAAATTAATGATGATCTTATCAGCTATTTCAGAGCTGCCATTGCTATTGTATAATTATGCACCAAAGGAAACTATTCCGGGAGAAAATAATTAAATATAGAACTATTATCATATAACATAATAATCATAATTAATAGCATATATTATCTAATTTCCAGAAAACATTGACCCGTTTTCCCTTCCCTCCTACACGTTTACCCGCCACGCTCGTTCTCATCTCACAGGCAATACCTAAGCACCTTTCTTCATGAGTCTGAAATTTTTTTCTCAACATTTTAATCGCTGTTTGAATGTTTGAATTTATCTGTCTTACTTTTCTTGTGTTGCTATACATATCTTGCTGTAAATTGGCATATATGCTGTGCGTGGGCAATTTCTTCAATATATAAATAAATATCTCCTCATATTATCAGCCATAAACAAGTATATCAAATCTAAATTTACCTGAGCAAGAATTAAAGGAAAGTGGTGTGATAGTACATCGTGCCGGTATTCATGTACCAATAAGTGGCGCCAGTAACTACGAGTAAAACGACAAATAACATTTATGAGAAAAAGGCCGTCATTACAATTGAATCCATTCCACCTGAGAAGCTTGCTCCGTCCTGTATCCGTTCACACTAACACCCCCCCTCCCCTCCAAGCACGCGACCGATGCGGGTCTTGAAGGGCGTTGAGGCGATGATGACCGAATCAGCGCAGTTAATGCGAGAAAGGCCGCCGGGAATAATGATGCAAAGGTGATGATGAATAGAAGTGAGTGGGGAGGGGAGGGCCACAGAGTGAGATGTTCGAAGAAATGGAGCGATAAGCAGATAGAATGAGGAGGTGGATATGTTTTCTTATAGTCTCGAGAGACGGACCCGAAATGCGGAAAAGGGGTTAAGAGGGAAGGAGATACCTCAGGGAGTTGGAACACAGGGATAAAAAGCGCTTGAGAGAGAGAAGGAAGAGCAAGGCTAAGGGGAAGCGGGGGTTGAAGAGGGGATTTGTGGCGAGATTAATACGCAGAAAGGGTCCCGAACGAGTAGAGAGGATCTGCAGGAAGAGGGGGAGGAGAAGGGTGAGGATTTATAGAAGACAAGTGTGAGAAATCTGAACATTTCACTCAAGAGACGGAGATTACCGCTGGTGAAGTGATTCTGTAAAACTTGTGAGCGTTTGCCATGATTAAAATGGTGAAGTAAAACTTTAAAGGAAACGTTCAAGGAAAAGTAATTAAGCCAACTGCATAGGCCCGATCTTCAATATTGGACGCCAGTTGTAGCCCAGCAGATCAGTTACGCTACCGCAACCACATTCAAGCAGGATCTGAAGCCGCGATTCAGTCAGCTGCCGATGACATCAACAAGTTTCGAAGGGGAATAAAAAAAACTAATTTACAATCATTGCATTCACAATTTACATGGTACGTAGTCACTCACAGGGATGCATAGACACCAAGGGTTGAAATTAGACATGAAAAACATCATTTGACTTAACCGAGATTCGAGCCCGGGTCTCCCAATTGCCGGTCAGAAGTTAGCAATTACAGCACCAAGTCATCTTACCCGAGAAAAAACTAGTCAATTTCGACGCTATATAGCGACGATGTTGCGTTTATCCACCGCGACAGTAGCTTTGTAATCACGGCTATCGTCTCATGTTCCACAATGTAGATATGAGACTTGAACGTTTAGTTCTCAAAAAACCCCCGTAGAAATTCGCTGTCGCCTTGGAGGAAGATGTCTTGGTGGTGTAACTGGTCAATACACTAGAGCGTGTCAAATTGGAGGGCAAAAATAAAAATTCGTGATTTTTGTGAATGAGGGGGTCTAAAAATTCGCCTTTTGATGTATAATATCCTAATTTCAAAGACTTTTCCTTATTTATAAACATTTACCGTGGTAAATTTGCTCTTCATTATAATTTATATTGAAATTTCCGAATAAAACGGTATAATTTAATACAAACTCCAGCAAAATTTGCTCAAAAGTGGTTTAATGAACTCAAGCACTTTTATATATATTTTGTCTCTATTATTAAACACTAAAAACTCATGAAAAAATGTAAAAAGTTTCAACTAACAACATTCATCAAATCTTGCTTCGATTCATTCCTAGACATCGATATTCTGCTTGCTTCCTGGCCTCTAATGAACCCTGCTCGTTTCTCATGAGTATAAACTTTGCCAGAAGCCTCCGTTACTTGTTTCACACAACTCTCTATGGACTGTCCATGACATGGCCCCCTTGGAACTTTCATAGGCTCTTCGAGAAACTTTCTTATATCTGATATTTTGAGTTTACAAGTGGAGGTTCATATACTTTTTCTGACCAGTCTATCAGTTCTAAAGGGAAGTTGAATTTGGATTTACTGCAGGTATTATCCAAGGCCGAACAGATAAGTCTCCTGGTGTATCATCATCTTCATTCCTTAATTCAATTATCTTCTGGACCCCTGCTTCCTTTCTTCTTGGTTTTCCGAGCATAAAAATGTCTGAAGCACCATTTCACTAAATGTGAACCACGATGCACATTGAATTATTGGAAGAACAATATCCGCTACTGCCTTCTTCTTAGATTTTAGGAGCTTCAATTTATACAGAATGTGGCGAGGTCCTTCCACCAAAGATAATTTCTATTTGACTTTAAACCAGCAGGGATAGTAAACGCCAACAATGTATTCCACAAGCAGTTTTATCGCCTCCAAGTTGTGGCCTTTGAGGTCGTGATTTGAAACCCATATGCGGAAAATCGCATTTGCAGTTGTTAACCACGGAGAGTGACTTACAGGACCAGTTTATAATAATGCCAGATCAGTTGGAAGTACGCCTGTCCTAATGGCCTGAGTTATTCTGTAACCATAAGCCTGATCCGTAGAAAGATCTTTGACAACAGTGTCACTCTATGGAACCAAAGGCTCTGGAAAGGATATTCTGACAAATGAGGCATTGATTTCAAGTTCTGTTGCAGTATTAAGCATGTTGCAAATCGTACCACTCCACTTGTTGTTAGACAAAGTTTTCCATCCAAATCTGTGATCGAGTGCCGCAAAGGTAGCTCATTAGTACGAAGAGCACCAACCATATGAGTTTACGATTCAGCTTTGCCTCAACCCAATGCACGACTCCTCCTTCCCAACCCTGTTAACATTCGTTGAGTCACCACCGATAGCCTTCAAACTATTATCAATGCTGTTTTTCTTGAAGAAATCCACAAGATGGTTAGCAATATCTTCGGCAGGTTTCCTTTTCGTTCAGTCTTCCTCTGGAGTAAAATGGCAAAGGTACCTTCCACCTGGCTCACATACACAGTGTAATGCTCTTCTTTCACAATACTTGGAAACTGATGACTTGAGTTATCTGCTTGTAACAGAACTTCTGTGGAATCTTTGCGTCCATCAAAGAAGATAGATTCAATATTGCCTATCCGGCATAAGTCTTCATCAAGTGATTTCATGACTTTTTCTTGTGCCCTTTTACCTTTATTGTGATCAACCACAAGTCTCCTGTCTCCTTCAGTTATTAATCCAGCATCCAAAAATGCAGCTGTTGTAATGTCAGCTGTAGCACGTAGACCGGAACCATACCTAATACTTTGCAATGCAACATTGCGCAATTGAAATTTATTGTAATGACTTGTACTTGACGTAGAAAGTACATCAGAATCCACATGAAATCTGCAAAGGAACTTCATATACTTCAACCCAAACATCAGTTGTCTCTTCATCTTCGTCGGAGAAAAGTACTTCATTTGGTTGTAATGTTAACTCTTCCTTCCTTTTCTGCTTATATTCAGAGACTCTTCTTAAATCATCTTCTTTCCTCTTCTGCTTTTTAGTTTGTCTTCCGTGCTCAGGTAGATCTGTTAATCCAATTGGAAGCTGTCCAACAGATCCAACCTTCTCTCTTTGACTCTTAATAAACACTAATTCTTCGACAGGCAACTTCATATCCTTAGAACAAGAGCGGGAGATACACACTTCATGTTTACAGTCAGCACCACCTGGACATGGACCCTCAAATTCTGAACATAGCTTAATCTCACACTTGAAATTGAGGATGTCAAAGAGCTTATCTAATGTTGCTATTGAGCCTCTTTTACTTCCAGTTTTCCTCTGCCAAGCGATATGTATTTGGCCTTTTTCCAGATTTCTTCTATCTTGTTCAAGACTGACGTTTGCTGCGAATTGTACAAGAAACGTGAAATTAGCTTGAATTTGAAGTAGCTATTTACCAAGCAAACCAATCCAATTTCCGATTGTTCCTTTTTTCGGGATTCAATCCGCGATGTATGTTTTAAGAGAACAACAATATACCAGCGAAATATTGTTGTTTTCTTAAAACATACATCGTGGAATGAATCCCAAAAAAAGAAACAGTCAACACTGCATCCGCGGTAGCCTACGAGCCGATGTAATTGCCATTTCTTGTTAATATAATTGTGAATAGTAATCCAAAACACAACTTTTTGGCCCCCCTCATTTTTGGAAAAAGAAAGTTAAAAAAATTGAACCCGCCCTATTAATACACCTGACCGGCAATTGGGAGATCCGGATTCGAATCCCGATCAAGTCAAATGGTTTTTTCATGGCGAATTTAAACCCTTGGAGGTGACGTGCCATTTGCATGCGCCTCACACTGAAAAAGTCAATTTCTTGCACGCAAATATGCTAGCAGTTGAATGAAATGTTTTTAATGTTAAATTTTTTTTCCTCTTGGTTTCCTTGTGGAAGACAATATCTCAAGATGCCACATGAGAATTTTTGAAATTTTCTGTTATATTTATCCTTAGTTCATCATGAACAATCTGTTACAGTAAAAAGATACAGAGGGCATACTAAATGAAAAAATGGAATATATCATTAATTAATTATGTTTATTTTCCATCTACAATATGTATCGAACTTGAATAAAACATTATTTTCCTATAAAGAACTGGTTTACGATTCGAGAAAAAAGTGCAAAGAAAGAAAGTTTCACACTTGAAAGACGTCCTATTTTCACATATAAAGTAGGGAAATTATTTTAAAAATTTTATAAGCATAATCTCGATGGCTTAAAGAATACAAAGAAAACAATATGCACCGACCGCATTCAGCTAAGACTTGGGAGTTCGAGGTTCTACTCGTATGAGAAAATTTGTTATTGTGGAGTAGTTTGTCACTAAAACACTCAGTTGGACTTTATTTGTCCCCTATCGGGAGCTAATTAATATATTAATTAAAGAATACAGATTTATAGACATGAAAATAGCAAAAATACTCTACAACTGTCAAAATAACCCTGATGCATAAAGAACTTTTAATGATGTGTTATTGACAAAAGTTAAAATTTACTACTGAGATAAATTAGGTAGCATGTACTATAACAAACATCGGATTGTGATAAAGAATATTGCATCTCACTATATTATAATTATTGAAATAAACATTTTAGTCTCAAACATTCGCAAGGATTGACAATTGTAATTAAAACTTCAAACCCAGAAAAAATGTCACCAATGCCGGCGAATTAAAAGTTAAATTTATACTGATTACTATAAGTTTTACACCACGTCCTTGTCAAAAAAAGAATTCGCATATACTATTACCGCTTGCTTCTAAAAGGAAGTGAAGAAAGTGAAATTCCCAAGTAGAATACCTGGGTACTTAAGTAAGAGTAGCAGAATATTGATAAGCACTGTCTGCACTGTGCATGTCTTATTGTAATTACGACTAAAATAAAATAAAAGGCTAAGCAAAAACTAGTATCCATCTGAGTCTATCAGATGAAACAAATTACTGTATGAATTACAATTCCTACGATATAAATACAACCAGTTTACACAAATTATGGAAATTTGCAGTGACAAAAAAACGCGGAGTTTTAATCATGCAAAACGAAAAGTAATCTAAGTTAATATAAAACAGTCTTTCGTGGATTTACATATATATTGCGTAAATTAAACAGGTATACACAAATATATACGTAATACTACAAAAAATCAGTATAGCTGAATCATATATGCTCATAAAACAAATTTTGGTGTCCAGATGTCCATCGCTATTTTAAGTGAAATCCCTGTACTTAAAATAGCGGTGCATAAAATATTAATAATGCATAACCATATCATCCATTATACTGGACATAATTTGATAAGTGATAGAGAGGAATAAGCTTCAAACATCGCAGACTATTCACACATATAAGACACACCAACAAACTGGACCATAAACAAATCAAGGATAAAAATTTACTTAAATTCTTAAAAATATTGATAGAAACAGACGAGGCAAAGAGTGTGATTTCAAAAGGAAACCAGACCTCCTGAAACATTAAAGGTCATTAGCAAAGCTACCATTACATCAGTGTATGACAGAAACATCCTAAACACTGAATCAGAAGGATGATTCTTTTCTCTGTTAACTTCTCACATTCATATCTTACAAAGTGTGCGACATCTAGAAACAATTTGTGTCGCAGCTAGTAACGCCCCTCTCATTGCATTGACTATTGCCCTTATTAAAATGAAGTACTAGCTGAAACAGTGTTCCCGCTCTACCTAATGAAATGACAAAAATGAATTCCCCAAGCATTGAGATTCCAGCGCCGCTCTCGGACGAAAAAAAGTTCATTCAATCAAACTGCGATTTCCAAACAGCGCAATTCATTTGAGAAAACAGTCATCCGTAAGAAATGACCTAATATCCATCAAATTTGTAGGTCTCCTCTGCCGTTTGCTACTCTTTTCTTCGCCGAATAAAAATTTGTAACTTTTCAATGCACAGCAGTCCTTCTCACGGTCCTTCTAAACATTTCTGACTACACTCCTCCTCCAAATACAAAAGGCCGAAATTCCAATCACCTTCAGCCCCATTAGGGGCAAATTAAAAATGTGTACTAGGGAGAGAGGAACGGCATAAAATTGGAAAGACATTGAAAGCGCTATAAGTTCAATAAAGGGAATGTAAAAAAGGAAAACGAAACAAACTGATTGATAAGGGTATAACTGTCCATGTGAAATTGTAGAGGATGGGAATATTGGTGAAGCCCCAAAATTAAGATGATTGACTAAATGGAGAATAATGCTCCCTGAAATAGTGTCCAACTACTCATTCAAAGAGAACGGGAGATGAGTCAAGT
Source organism: Ceriagrion tenellum (assembly GCA_963169105.1). Lineage (NCBI taxonomy): Eukaryota > Metazoa > Arthropoda > Insecta > Odonata > Coenagrionidae > Ceriagrion > Ceriagrion tenellum. Next base: position 57,508,890 of record OY720641.1, read on the forward strand.
ATTTCTCCTACATTCGCATTGTACTCTCTCTCTCTGCCATTCTCCTAGAAGACAACGCAGATATTAAAATTCCACCCGTATCTCCCGTGCCAAATAAGAACAAGAAAGGAAATGAGCAGCGGAAAAAAAGGAAAGAGGCGCTCGTGATCGATGACCTTGGGTAATTTTAATAAATCGAGAAACAAGAGGCGATCTCCTCTCAGTCGGGGAATATGAGTTGAGTAATTGAAAAAAAGAGACCAAGTGAGGGAAATCTTCGAAGAACGAAGAAGTCATGAATGCTAGGGGGCTGGGGGAGGGGGGGGGAGATGTTGATTGAGAAATTTTAGGGACCAAGACGGGGGCAGGAAATGGGAGTGCGGCCGTCTTATTGTCTGTCGAGGAGTTCCTTGAGGAGAGGAAAAGGGTTTGAAGATCTTTTTCGAAAAGTGGTCCGGATCCGTATTGGAGAAAAAGGGAGTTTGGTGGATTATTTTCCAATCCGAATATATACCGTCTTCTCCATTTACTACTAACACCACTCCCTTCTCAGAATATTTTACACTGAACATCTTTCATATCTCATCCCGAGAAAGTTACTGTTTCTTCCGCCTAACTATTCAATTCTTTTTACATTTCTCCTCCGAGTCAACCTTTTTTGAGCGGCCGTTTAGGTTATCAGCAGTAAACAGTTTTACTGTTTTATGGAAATGACGGCCATGATATCCTGAAATTATTACAAACATGTGTAATGATATGAATCAAAATATGCAAAGAAAAAACTATCGGATTAGAAAGAGTGATTCATCAGCTGAGTATATTATTTTTATTCATATACATAATTTAATTTAATTTACAAAATAGTTTACAGGCTTTAATTTCGATAAATATGGGTCACAAAAAATTTACAACTCACGAAGTTACAACTATACTTCTTTTTCTGGTCATTATGAATACATAATTACTATTCAATATGGTCCCGCTAAGCTGATGCTTATCAGCAGGTTCCAGGCTTACAATGTTGCAGTGTAATTATAAATAAAATTATTAACATTAAATAGTTTATGACATTTGGTAATATCTTTTCAATACTTATCAAATTGACTTATCGGTGTGAATAGTAAAAAGAAAATATGTACTAAGTACACTCGAGTTTTTCCCCAAAGAGAGGGTAGTAAGCACATTGTAACAGATTTAAAATTATCCACCAACCCAAAAATTTATTTTCGACAGATTTCCGGCTCTAATTCTGAATGAGATACTATAGAAAGCATGTATACACAATATTTGAGCTTGTACGGCATGAAAATTTAGTCTACATGGCATTTTATGATCGAAAGAGTTTAAAAAAATAAAATATCGTAAATGAATTGAAGCATTACTGAAAAATTATAAAATAAAAAATTATAAAATGTGAAATTAAGTCAGATTTCATCCAATTATAAAAATGCTGTACTTGTTTACTATGCAAAATAGATGCTGGCCAAATTTATAAAACAAGAGAATTTAATAGGACTGTATTATGAGTTATAAGTAGCTAAGCCGTTTATTATTAAAAGAGACTCAGTAAAACAACAGCTCGCGGTCGGTTGTTTTCCACTCTCCCACGTTTCGTTCAATTTGGCGACATTTCAATTATTTCCACTTTCTTTATTCATTGGGCCTAATGGTTATTTTCTCTCATCTCTCAACGCATCCATTCCCAAAAATTCCAATAAGACCACTGACAGCCTGGTCTAACTATAATCTATTCAGAACAATTCACTTATGACTTTGATCCCGTCGAAATTAGATTCTTTTTGTTCAGCTAAATATGGTTGCGTATGAAATTTCTTCTTCATCGAAGAACATTTTATTCACCTCTTCCCAAATCCCACCTAATAACTTTTCTATAGAAATTCCTTATGAAAAAGAGCTTTTACGAATTTAATAAGCAACTCAAATGGGGTAGATTTAAAAAATGGACGACGATTGACTTCATTTTGCGCCATTTCATTGATAGATGTGTTCATTATCAGCTTTTTGGGGAAATTTCTTCTAAATAACGATAAAAGCTCATTGAAAGGTTGTAAGAGATTAAAAAACAGTAGCTTCCTTACTTTTACAATAAAGCGCAACAAAATTATCATGTCAAAAAGCGACACCAACAAATTAATTGTCTATTCGAAATGAAAAGATGTAGTGCTGAATCACGCAAGCAAATAAATGAAGGTAACATGTGTATATTATAAAATGAAAATCTATTGATATTTTCTATTATATACGACACGTTTGATTGCAATAAATTACATATAACTACTCCAAACCTCAAAAACTATTCCACAACCTACAAGGTCCTGCAATCGCCCCAGGGATACATTAAAACGTATGTCCTATTTGATGCTTCCGATTTTCTCTGGTATCAATTTTGAATCCTACATGGAAATGGAATTTCACAGTATATAAAACTTGAATACATAAAATAACGCGCTAGGAAGAGGAATATGAGGGAAAGGTGGAGCTGATATGGTGAACATTATTGTATAGAGTTCAAGTTTTTATCATTATTTTTGGAGTCATTGTTGCATTGAATGTCTAAATCATTCCACAAACGACGCTGTCACATCTTTCTCGATCGATTTAAATGCTTGAAACAGTCAAAAAGAATATGAGATCATGTCCCATAGTTGTAGGTGTGATTTGTGACCATTTATCCCAGGCAGTTGCATTTGTGATTTATTGCAAATATATTCTGCATTTTAATGCCCTTCAAGCATGTCAAGTCCTTCGATTTATTTCTGATAGTCGACTCAAAAAAGAATAATATCGATCCCGCTTCTACTCGTTTAACAATTCACCCTCGCATTTATTTCGCATTTATTTATTTTTCAAACTTACCTCGTCCGTGCCGGTGTTTACAGCCGTGACCTTTCGACACATAATATGGGCTAATTAGGTCGAAGACTTCGCCGAAGTTTATATATAAAAATTTTTCACCGGCAAAACTGCGGTGCGTGAGTTAATCTTGTCTCGGTCCAATAATGCCCATAACACGGAGGGGAAGAGATAAAGACGGGGGGTGGAAGCGACTTATGGGGAAGTGGTGGCAAAACAGATAGGGGGTTAGCTATAGGAGAGAGAGAGAGAGAAGAGAGAATTCAAACGAGATATTTCGCGTGACCAACTGAATTTAATGGAATGGCACATGAATAAAAAGAAGATGATGAAAAACTAATAGCAAAAACCTGTACGGATATGACTTATTCCTTTCTTTCATGACTTCTAGTGGCGACGGAAATTACCTGTAGGGGACCTTTCGATTTTTTTTCTCCTAACTGTACTACTGCTTCATTTTCCAGTTGCGGCTGATCATGAGCTTGCCTCAGATTTGGAATTGAGAGTTCCGCGGAATTCCGTATCGTAAAATTATATAACTTCATTTGCTCGCTTTCCTAAGATATTTCATTCCGTCATTGTTTTTATATAGCAGAATTACCCCATTTATGATGCATTTAATTGGAAAATGTAGGCATAAATTTTTCATACTTCATCGAATTTCTTTGGATATTGGATTCGGTAATTTTTATTTTCAAATTCTTCATTACTCTGCCTCTCTTGCATAGATTCTGCACCTCTCTATTTCTTTCAATAGTGTACTTAAATACTCGAGCGTATGTTTTGAATGGAATTGTGCATAAATAAAAAGAAAAAAGTTTAAAACCTACCATTAAAAAGGTACTGGAAATATTTATCTCTTTTTCATTCTTAGTTTAACCATTCTTATGCATTCATTCACGATTACTGCTGAAGGCTAATAATATTAGGCAGTGTTAATTAATTTTCAAATGTACTACTGTATTGTTATCCACTTAAATGAGCTTATTTATCTGCATTTCTTTTTGCAAGTATCGGCTTTCACCATAAGCGGTTTACACATGTTTTTGACGACAGTAACAAAGGACATAATTTTCATTTGATATAATTTTAAGTCCTCGCGCGAACTATATAAACAGCAGAAAACCATCGTTACTGATCGCATATATCAGATCGTATCGCATATATATATATATATATATATATATATATATATATATATATATATATATATATATATATATATATATATATATATATATATATATATATATATATATATAATAAAGATGTCACAGGCGTGACTGGCAGTTACACATAGAACACACACAAAAAAAGAAAAACTCACAGATATTTTTATATATTCGGCGGACACAACCGCCTTCTTCAGAAATAAGTAGGTACCTACTTAATAAGTAAAGTGCGTTCCACATTTAGTTGACAGTATGGGCTCTTATGGAGATTCATTTCCCATGTTAATCCCCATAAGGCTGGAGATGCGCTGTTGCCAACAGCAGCAGAAAAATTAATATTGCACTATCCAATTTGTCATCATCTCTTTCACTGCAAAGAGACACGCTACATTTACTGGTCGTAATAGTTTTTTCATAAAATTTATAATAAAAGTTATAAAAAATATTTTCATTAATTTACGCAATAAACGCGGCTCTTTTGACTTTGTCTTCTTCACTCAAGTGTGGGCAAACCGTTCTTCATACTGGATTGAAACTTATGCAAAACGTTCCGTATTCTTTTTATTTCAATAAAGATGTACATTAGTCAGAATTTAATTGAGCTGAAATTTTGTTATACTGATGTAAATATCTTAAGGACAAAAAAGTTTGGTTTTTGTAAGGTAAAAAGTAATCGCCTGCTAATTTACGTTCCTTAAGTTTTAGGTCCGTATATCCTGCGTATAAAATTTGAAGAAAACTATTAATTTGTTTTTAGTGAAAGAATCATTTAGTTATCTCAATTGTGAAGAAAGCTATAACGTTTTGATCTTAAGAAAAATTATTTCGGAGCTACGCAAGACAACAAGCAGCGCGCCACGGTACCGCCGAGGCGCGCTGCTTGCTATCTTGATAACTTCCACAGCGCAGACGGAAGATTATTCGGTGGAAAACGGGATTTATATATTTATATGAATGCATACTAAAATGCATGTAATTCTTCGTTAGATGTTTTTTAAGGAGAGTACTCATACGTTGTATTAGAAATATTTATATTTCAAGACAATGACATCCTATCATCATCCTAACAAAGCCTATCCCATGCACCTTTTGACGGCTTTGAAATAAGACGCAAATTTCGCCTTTACGAGTCTTGCCGTTGGAAACATGAAAGAAATTATTCCATAATCCGCACGAGGGGCATTCCTCTTCGGTGTAAGCCCTTAAGGAAAAGGGCACTCTAGGTTTTTCCAGAAGTTCCGTTAATAGGGTGCCATAAAACATCTGCACGGGAAGCAACCCCAGCGGAAGGGGCTAGGAAAAGAATTAGCGAGGACGTTCAGTTTCTTGTAGGATTTTTTTGAGTGAACAAGTGGTGTGTAGTCTGCTATGTTTATCAGAGCTGTGGAGTATTTTTCATCAATATCTGCTGTAAGGTGCCCTATCACCATGTCCGATGCGAAGAGGAGGAGAAAAGGGGGGAAGCTGAGAAGCGGTGAAAGAGAGCTGGTGTTCAACGTCCTCTCATACTTCAACAAATCCCTCAGTATAACTGAAGCCTGCCGTGAAACTGGCTGCTCACAGTCCACTATCTACAGAGTTAGAAAGGAAGCGTCCCGTGGTCCATTAGTGACACCTTCAAAGACTAAAAAAGTTAGACAGACTAACAAGAATTCGAGAGCGTTGATTTACGACGATTTTGTGAGATCGGCAGTTCGAAGGAAAGTGCATGAATTTTTCATGAAAAATATTCCTCCGGCTTTAAAATCTATTTTAAGCTCAGTCAACATGGACAAAGATCTTCCAAATTTCAAGAGGACTACATTATATCGCCTTCTTGTTGACATAGGTTTTGTGTACGAACGCAGGGGAAAAAGAAGCATTTTAATTGAAAGGGACGATATTATTCGTTGGCGACATAATTATTTAAGGCAGCTAAAACAATATCGTCGTGAACGAAGGGTCATTGTTTTCACAGACGAAACTTGGATCAATGTCGGACAAACAGTGAACATGACTTGGCGTGACAAAAAAATAGAAACTCCTCGTCAGGCTTTTCTTTCTGGACTTACAACCGGGCTGAAGGCCCCCACCTCCCGAGGTGGACGCTTTGCAATTATACATGCTGGGACGGAGAAAGGGTTCATAGAGGGAGCAGCACGTGTTTTTTTATGCAAGAAAAACACCATGGATGAGCATGACGAAGTTGATGGCGAGTGTTATGAGAGCTGGTTTGAGCACTCACTTCTCTCAAACATACCCGAAGGCACAATTATAGTTGTAGATAATGCATCATACCATTCGAGGAAATTGGAATCCTTACCTACCACAAGCTGGAGGAAAAATTCCATTAAAGAGTGGTTGGTTAGCAAAGGAATTAGCTTTGATGAGGACAGCTTGAAAAGAGATCTTTTATTTGTGGTGAATCAAGTACGGGAAAAATATGAAAAATTTAAGATAAATGAACTAGCGAAGAGCTCTGGCTGTAGAGTGCTAAGACTACCACCATATCATTGCGAACTGAATCCAATCGAAATGGTTTGGGCTCATGTAAAACATTACGTTGGGATGAAGAACACCAATTTTAAGAAGAAAGAGGTAAAAAAACTCATCGCAGAAAGCTTTGATGCCATCACTTCCGAAAATTGGAAAAACTATGTCGAGCACGTGAAGAAAGTGGAAGGAGACATGTGGCGTGCAGACAATTTGCAAGATGACATCGAAGAGTTAATTATTCGTCTGACATCGTCTTCATCCTCTCAGTCGACATCTCCCTCAACGGAGGACGAGCCACAGCCACAGCCGAGCACATCGCGCTACATGGAGGGAGTGGAATATCTCTCGGACTCATGAACAAGAAGGTATGGAGGCATTTTGTTTCGATATTAGTTAATCTTTTTTATGTTTCGGCTGATTACAGTGCTATTATACAATCTGCTTTAGACAAGAATTATTTATGGAGACTTGAAAGCGTAGAGTTTATCATCATTACTCATCATATGCGACACATAAGTTCATTGAAAAAGTTAAACTCATGAAGAGGACCGCTCTTTAAAAAAACTCATGTATAATTCCTAGAGCATGCGTGTAATGGCATCGATTCAAATTATTTTCCTTAAACTTTGCCAGAGAGGTTCTCACTTGATCGGTCTTAGAATTTTAAATATAAAAAATAGAAGTAAATCTTAATACCTTAGCTTGTTTAAAACAAGGGGAAAATAATCCTTGGGCGGTAGTGGATCATTTTGCTAACATTATTACGTATACTTAAACTATCATTTAGTTGTAGGCGATGTTTTTCATCTCCTAGCATAAGTTGAAAGTGTTTTGGTAAAATATAAAAAAAGCAAATTTCGAACAGGTAATTGAGGATATGCGATAAATGTTCACGCAGGACGTTGTTGTTCCAAAATTAATCGTTGGAATACCGGAGAAGGGCAGTAGAAAGCAGCGACAATTTACTGTTCTTTCAAGGATTTCGCCTGGCGTCTTCCTCTCCAATAGGCTGCATTAAATGCTTGGGAGCTAGATAGGGTTTCGACGAAAGGGATAGCTTCTGTGTCAAGTCACCCGCGGTGCCCTTCCCTTTGGTTTCCGCCTGTGGGGCCCTGTGGGCTCCATTGCGCGAGGAGTGGGAGGGACCCGCCTAAAGAAAAATGAATGTACAAAAGAACCTGGACGTCAGACCTCGGGCCTGGGTACTCTAGGGACAACTTACGTACAGGAATGGGCAGGGGGCTTAAGAAGGGTCGCAAGTAGAAGGGAATCCGGTAGACTCGCGAATCCTCGAAAGGAGGAAAATACGGCAACCAGATTGGGGATGGTTCGTTTGTTACGATTGTGGTAAGGGAAGGGGAAACGAGGTTTTAGGAGTGTTGTGTATTTTCTGCTTATTGTCTCAATGGAAAATAGAAATTACTCCACAGAATATGGTAAATATTGAGTGCTCTTTTTTTATTTTAGCGACTTCAAGGCTCAAAAGGCGCTGACCTGGGGCAAACTGCCCCCCTTGCCCTACCTCTGGGCGGCCCTGCGTATGCGACTGCAGAGGGAAACGAATCATTGTTATTAAAGGGGACAATTTTTATACAATTGCTATACAATTAATGTAGAGAGCTAAAAATTATCGTTAAAAAAGATTTTGCGCTCAAAGAAGAGATATGGATCAATGTTAGGCTATTTGCAGACATGACTTGGAGTAAGAAAGAAATGAGAAATGCTCCTCAGTCTTCGTCTGCGCGTCAAGGAAGTAGAAATAGCTGTTGCATGCAAAAAATATGCAGGATCATTAAGCTCATTGAGGAGAATGATTGCCTCGACTGGTGCTAGAAAATAATCCACAAAATATTGTAAACAATGACTGTCACTATTTTTTAATATTCGTTACTCGAGGCCCCAAAGACCAATGAAGTGTTCCGTTCAAAAATTACAGTGAAACGGTAAGAGTAGGCCTTACTTTTCACCTTTGGGTTAGTTGTTTCTCATGTATAAATCCCTTGATTTAACCAAATTGATTAACCAATGAATTCTCCTACTTCAGAATTGAATTTTCCCAAATTTCTGGGACATTCTCTGAATAAATACTTCCATCAATAAAAATTTCCATTAAAACTAATAAAATTTTCCATTCATATTCTAACAAGTAGTATGTCTTTTCTCTTCATAATTCCATTTCTATCAATCTTTTTCCGTACCCGATTCCCGAGTCGGAGATGCGTGCTGACGATGTGCGACGAAAATCCAATGAACGTAAAACAGAACAAGATATTCGTGACCACTTAAATTTAGTTATTTACCAGTTCTTACGTTCATTCTTACTCCTTTACTCAGAAAAAATATATTTTAAAGGTCTTTTATGATGGGATTAATGCATGTTTACAGTATAAACATATAAAAATTATGATTGCGCGCTGTGGTATTGAATTTTAGAATTGAATAACCGCTATTTACGATGCATAATATAGAATCAAATATATATCGGAATGACGTGAATCGAGGGCCTCCATTATTTCTTTTTAAATTTGACATTTTGGCGCGGTGTTATGAGTGGTGGCCTAAACTATCAGGATGTCGGATGACGGAGCGTAGGTTTGGCAACATTGTACTCCATAGGGCCTGTACTGTCAACTAAATGTGGAACGCGCTATAGTACCTACTTATTTCTGAAGAAGGCTACCTACTTAATAAGTAGTACCTACTTATTTCTGAAGAAGGCTACCTACTTAATAAGTAGTACCTACTTATTTCTGAAGAAGGCTACCTACTTATATAAATTATAGATAATTTGTTGGTAGGCCTCCAAGGAGTGGTAGTTTATTTAGATGATATTCTAATCATGGGAAAAACACAGGAGGAACATGATGGCAGAGTCAAGGAAGTTTTGAAAAGGCTCAGGGGAGCAGGACTTTGTCTACAAGGAAACAAATGTGAATTAAATTTGTCTAAGATTACATATTTGGGGTTTGTGTTGGATCAGGCTGGAATACACCCAACAAAAGAAAAATTGGATGCAATCAGGAAGGCTCTAGCTCCAAAAAATAAACAGAAGTTAATCATTTTCAGGATTAGCGAATTATTATTACATGTTTTTGAAGGACAAGGCTACAACTGCAGAGCCACTACATAGACTGCTGCATAATCACCAAGAGTGGGAATGGAGCGAGTCTCAAGAAACAGCATTTGTAAAAGTGAAGGAACTTATTATGGAGGGAAATGTTTTGGTGCCTTATGATGAGAACAAGAAAATAGTGCTGAGTTGTGATGCTTCACCGTATGGGTTAGGGGCTGTGTTAGCTCACCGTAGGGAAGATGGCAAAGAAGAGCCAATCGCGTTCGCATCAAGGACACTATCAGAAACAGAAAGAAAGTATGCTCAGATTGACAGAGAGTGTTGGGCATTGGTGTTTGGAGTGACAAATTTCCATAATTATGTAATGGGTAGATATATTGTGTTAGTGACTGATCACAAGCCACTATTATGGATTTTAGCACCAGGACGACAAATCCCAGTGATGTTGTCACCACGGATGTTCAGGTGGAGTTTGAGCTTGGCAGCCTATGCTTATGAGTTGGAGTATCGACCAGGAAGTGAGCAGGGACCAGCAAATGCCCTTAGCCGCCTGCCCCTTAGTGAGGAGAAGGTAGGAGCTGCAGATCCCGTTGATGTCTTCATGCTGGAGGAAGACAATAATCTGATTCCCCCAGAACACATAGCAAACGAAACAAGGAAAGATCAGTTGTTAAGTAAGGTATGTTTTTTGTTTTGAATGGCTGGGGAGAAAAAAAAAGAAAGATGCCGATTTGAAACCTTTTGTAAGACGAAAAACTGAACTTTCTTTACATAAGGGCTGTGTTTTGTTGGGCACAAGAGTGGTTATTCCCAGGGTGCTACAAGAGCAAGTATTGGGTATGCTGCATGCAAATCATCCAAGGATGAGTAAAATGAAAGGAGTGGCCAGGTCATTAGTGTGGTGGCCTTCAATGGATGAAATGGTTGAGGCCAAGGTGAACTCTTGTACGAAGTGCCAGACAAGGAGGCCTTTACCTCCAAAGGCATCAGCATGGACTTGAGAACCACCAGAGAAGAAATGGTCCCGATTGCATGTGGACTTTATGGAAAAAGGCCAGGGGAACTATTGTGGTGGATGCACATTAAAAATGGCTTGAAGTGGGAGTGGTAAATGATATGAAGGCAGAGACAACAATTCAATATTTGCGTAAAATGTTTGCTACACATGGGCTACCAGATGTCATCTGTTCTGATAATGGCCCTACCTTTACATCTGTGCAACTTAAGACTTTTCTGCAGAAAAATGGCATTAGGCACATTTTTAGTGCACCATACCACCCAGCAACCAATGGTCAAGTGGAGCGGATGGTGAGGACCACCAAGGAAGCCTTGCAGAAATTGGAGGAGGGTGACATTCATACCAGATTGTCTCGGTTCCTCTTAATGCAGCACACAACCCCGCATGGCACGACTGGGAAGACTCCTGCAGAGTTACTGATGGGTAGGAACTTGAAGACCAGGCTGACTAAACTTCACCCAGACAGTGCTGGCAGTGACAAGAGTAGCAGAGAGGAGTTTCTAGGAAAAGACAGATTTTTTAGAAAGGGGGATTTTGAGTGAGCAAAAAGCTATTTTGGAGAGAATAAGTGGGTACCCGGTGTTGTTATAGAAGTTTGGGGCCTAAAAACTACATGGTTAAAACAGAGACTGAACAAATGTGGAAAAGAGATATTGACCAATTATTGTTAAGAAAGAAAACAGTAAGTGAAGGAAGTGATATGAGACAAGGTATGGAAATGGGCAAGGACGTTGGTGAAAGAAAGAGGAATATGGAAAATGTTGATGTTGTGCCTTGGGAGTTGTGTGATTGGGGGGATGCAGGAAAAACAAATGGATAGGTAATGGACGGAGTGCAAGAGAGAGAAAATGAGTTGGGGGTGCCACGAAGGTCTGAACGAATAAGACGTCAACCAAATTGGTTGAGAAATTGTGTATAAAGAGTTTGGTAGGGAATCTGATTCTAATGGGGAAGGGATGTTATGTATGATGAGAGCTGGATACTGATGGTTTTTAGTGTGTGTTTTGTCATAGAATAGTGGGGCCCCCTGGGGAGAATAACTAGCAGCGAGGTTCACAGTAAGGGTAAATTTACAATGCTTTTGTAAGGCACAGGTGGTAAATAAACCCTGATTTACAATTACGAAAACCGTGGTAAATAGTTATTTCGAGATGGTTTGTTCCTGAGGACACAACATAAATTTCACTCTTTCAGCCATTTGATAAAAAAATTCCAACCCCCTAATTTGAGCGGAATAATTTTAATAAGCAAAAAATGAAACCAATGCACAAAACCCAATACGTAGCGTAGACCATCAAAGGACCCCTTTTTGGGACCTTTTAGGGCCCTCACATCTTTTTAAAATAGATTACCATTTTCCTCCTGCCTTGAACAATGCAAACTTTCAGCACAATGGGAATAAATCTGTGGATCTGTATAAAACAGAGGAACACAGACAAACATTCTTTTATTCATATATAGAACGTTCAATACATACTGAATTCCAATCGCCCTATTTTTCTGCATTTACTTGAAAGGGTCTTACCATACATCCAGGCGAACGATTCACATTTGCCGGAATTAGAATTGACAAAAAGGAGCTCGCAAGCGTTAGTAATTCCCACAATAGCCGCATGCACAGATTTAACTAGGAGAAAAGCGAGGGATATTTATATGCAACTCCCATGAGATTCCTCGATCGCAAAGTACCTGCAGGTTTTTAATAATACCCTCAACACACAATTGGCTTGACCTACTGCCGCCGTGATTTAGAATCATGAATGGTGCACCATTTACCATCTGAACGAAAAAAAAAGCGTACATCCAAAATTAGACCGGCTGCACTCCGTGGCAGCAGAGGTTTTTTTTAATGGGAATAAAAAATATGAGAACATAAGAGCTCAAAAGGTAAGGAAGACCAGAGTCCATGCTCGAAAACTCCTTCCGTAAAAATAAATATAATGTATTCGTATATTATAGCGTGGAAGGGGATGGGGGTGGGGGGCACGACGATATTGAGAAAGAAGGCTTGGGTCAGGTAGAACGTACGTAAGTTCGAAGAAGACGAATCGTGGAGCCTTGGCCTTGTTGATTGATGGCGCCTTGTCACGCAATGGGCGCTTCGTAAGAGGCCCGGGGGCTAAGGGGAGGATATAGCGTGGGGCCGGTGTGAGAAATAAGACGGAGCTTGGGGAGAGATGGGGTTGAGGAAGGGGGAGGTACTTACTCCGACGCGGTTTAAGGGAGGGGGGTAGGTCTCCGTTGGAAGGTTTTGGTTTGAAAATGATGGCTGACCCGAAGATGATGGAGTCCCGGCATGTAAGAGGTAGGTAGTGGGATACGTTTGATTGCGTACTTTCGGGGTCTCTCCTATCCCCCACTGTCCCCCCTCCCCCTCCGACAATGCCCAAACAGAGTCCACCTTTCCTTCCGAAAATTCGCCGTGATTTTTTCGGGAGCACGGGCGGCATATAAAAATCGGATAAATATACACACGGACATTTTTCTACGAAAGATATTTGCGCAACTAGACCCCCCATCAAAAAGAAAGCACGAAGAAAAATAACAGTCACCCGAAAAAATGGGATTCGTGGTTGGGGAGGAGGGATAAAAGGCCATTTCGAAGAAACTGAAACAGTCGATTTTGTACGGAGATAATGGCATTTACAATTCAGGTTTAGGGACCTGGAAAAAAATGAATCCCTTCCTTCCGCTTCGATTAACTTCGGGAATCACTCGCATACGGTCCTTCATATAAGCAATTACACCTCCACCGAATAGCGCATTAATCTGTACCATTACACATTCTAAGACCGGTTAATAAATGTACATTATATTTTTCCCATTCAAATTTATTAAGCTAATTTATAGATATAACCTACAATACTTGTCTTCAGCATAAAATGTTAATCCAATGGTTTGTTGTCTCCATCAATTTCATTTAGACGTCTTCCTTACTTAATTGCTTCCTACAAACATCGTTAGTAAAATCCGCAACTATTTCGGCATTAGCTTCTTTGATTACTCCTCGCATTTATTAGTCTTCCGTGAATGCATTCTGGACGCTGCAATTCCTCAGACTGTCATCACATTTAAACTATTAACATTCAATAGCATAAAAGCCATGCACGAGTTTTGTGACCTATTGTTCTGAGATATTGTTTCACAACTTTCAGACGGATAAAGATGGGAGCCCCTAGAGACTCGAAGGCTACACGCTAGGCATAGTTTGCTGGAAAAGTTTAGAGCTGCTGTGCTTCAGAGCGACACACAGAATATTATCACGACTACATCCCTAGGTCTGACAGAAGCGGTAAAATGAGACAGATACATTACTGAAACGACAGGTACAAAAACTCGTCCTTTCCGCGCGCAATAAGTGACCTACAACCCACAATAAAACTGAGCTCTATTGAATACACTCCCATAAGACACGTCACCATATCACCTCATAAAATCTTATATCTTTACACGGCTGGTGTCCTAGCACTTCCTGCCACAGGCCCATGCGGAGGCTCGCAAAGTAAAATGTAGATGTAGATGTAGATGTAGAAATAAGGGTGGCAATTAAACCGTCTGTAAAAATATGATGAAACATTTTTAGAATCTAACCGAAGTGGGACAGGGGAGCATACTCATTTAGGTACTCTAAAATTGATTTTATTTGCAATAAACTGAAGCTTTCTTCTAAAGTTTTAAATCGCTTATTACGAATTTACCCAAACATATAAGATGATGAGGGTGATAAGCATTTCAAACACTTTCATAATTGTAGATTAAATGACCAGAAAAGCTTCAATTTCCTGAATAACCGAGTCATATTCTATGATTTCTGTCAACTTTGTGCCAGAGGTCTAGAGGCCTATCAACTTTTTTTAAATTATTCTCTCTATTTCCCTTTTTAATTTTTTTGTATGCATGCGCATTACATCATGTATTCACCTTAAAGGCCTTAGTGGTTTCTGCACCCAGAGGAAAATAAAGCAATATTATATTATCATAAGAATATGAAGTAATTGTACTCCGTTGGCCATTGCATTGAACGTTTGTTACATGAGACTGATGCAAAGTATCTTACTTGATTCATACATTGTGAAGGTGAAAAGTCAAAAAGCCTAGCCTACTTTGTGCTCTTTCACTTTGAACCAATCGGCAGAGGGACAAGTAAACATTTCCTTTCAGTAGAAGAGTAAAGCATGCGACACCCTAAAAATTATTTCTCTAACATAATTTTAAAGCATGTAGTTTTTTTTAGAAATAATAATAGGTCACCTATCGTCTTTATAAGAAATTAAAGACATCCACAACGAGTCGTATACATAAGGTGAAATAAGTTCCACGGGGCAATATACGCGATCACACTAATGATTAAAGGATTAATGTCACCTACACTACCTTTAATTCGATGAGGAACTATAAAAAGAGGTTTAAAGATGAAATACATGATGCAGATGGTGACGATTATTATAATGAGCATAATATATACGTGTTTACGGTTACAGGAGGAGAGGAATAAGAATTTTGTGAAGATTGGATGGTGTTATTCATTCGCTTAAAAGCGCAGCTTACTTCATAATGCAACTGCGCTCTTGCTTTATATTACTTTCAAATCTTCAGCACCAGGAAATGATCATCAATACCCTTTGGGAGGAGAGTTAACAGTCATTACTCAAAAAGAAAATTCACATAAAAGCACCCACGATAATTTTTATCGCGTCAATTATCAGCTAAGGCGTCAAGAATGCTTAATCATTCTGACAATTACTCTGTAGATCAGAGCTTATGTCAGTAAATATTGTGAACGCACTCGATAACTGCACACGAGATATACGGAGTGATAATGTTCAGAAAATAACGAATACTATCAACCAGCAGGGTATAAAACGCTTTTCCAGCACATATCGTTTAACACATCGTCGCGTCGTTCGTGAGCAATTAATTGCACTGAAATGTTGCGAAAAACGCTTGCTGAAAACGCGTTGCATATGCAAACCCAAGCACAAATATGTAACACTGGGTTTTAACGTTGTAAAAATATTCTTCAGGAAACGTGTGAAATGACTCCGTGGCAGGAATCGCGAATATACCTAGGGCAGAAAAATCACAGGCAGATCTACTCACGGACGAATTACTGAGTTTGTGTGACTCCGATGATGCGAATCCAATGAAAGATCAAATGATCTCCCGTGAAGTAACCCAAAAGATATTTAAGGCTTTCGCAGAAATCGCGTGAGTTGACTGGTCGTTTATTTTCCTTGTACCTTCGAGGTAAAACTGCAGAAACTTAATTTATTAGCCGCCAGATTTATATAGCCAACACATAAAGTATCTCACGGTCAGCACCAATTTATAAAGAAAAATAAAGCAACCACGCCTTGAAACTATCGAAGCAGGTCGAAAAAAAATAAACTCAACCTACAAAAGCATCGCTGTGAAGGAAGCGTCGACAGGTATTAATTAATTACTTGGACGGATAACACGATCACCTAGCCTGACCGCGTCGATGTCACACTGAAAAGGGCGGTGCGGCCGATGGTTGGAGCAGACAAAAAGGATGGACGAAGGGGATGAAGGGAACAGGCGAGAGAGAAGAAGAGTTAGATGGATAGATAGGCGCGGGAGAAATCTGCAGGGGAGTGGCGCAAGAAAGACGATTTTGTTGAGTGCCTGGACCGCGTACGTGTTCCACGAGCCGGTTGCACTCTATACAGGCAAAGGTAGCACGGTCCGGTCTGGCCGCAGGGGGAGTTTCCAGTTGTGTGATGTGCAGCGTTACCAACTGAAACACTTCCTTGATCTGGGATTATGCAAATGCAAATAGTACTTGCTCTGGTCTTGTGAAAATATAATACATTTACCTTGAAGAGAGAGGAAAACTGATTGACATTTTCACTAATACATCTCCTTTAATGTGCCGAAAATATTGGAAATTTTCGACAGTGATTGAAATATTTTAATGCCTCTTTAAATTAAAAAGATAGCGGGTGATGATAAGACATTTGCAGTCACCGGATGGAACCCGGTGGACGACGATTGTCATCTGTTAGCGCCGAACGAACTAGTAACCACTAATCAAGGTTTCTAAATCGCATTCCTTCATCAGGGTACAATTTTAAAAATATCCGGTCGATTACGTGTCATTTGCTTTCACTTTTGATCGCTACTTTTTTCAAAGTGTAACTTTAGTCTTATTCAACTACACAAGTACTCGTTACATTTGTGTCACCGTTACATTCGAGGTAACCTGTAATCGGTCCGTAACCGGTAAGTGACCATACCGATTTCTCCTGTTTTCGACAGCAAGGGCAGCGGTTTACAAACGTTTAATTTGATTATTTGATATTACCATTGCCCTCTACAGAGCATTCCAAAACCGAATTTCTATTATAATCCTTTACCACGCAACATGTTACTCGATTGTCAAGGGCTGTATGCACAATACAATCACCCTGCAGCTGAAGCAAGGTTCCATGTAAATTTGTAAAACCGTTCCGTGATTATGGCAATATGTGCCTAATACTTGATCAGCGGTTATTGATGGTGTGAAATTTTAAGCCATCGTTTCCATATATTCTAAGCAGATATTGTGGATTAATATCAGTAGAATTTGAACAGGCAGACGTTCTTTCACGACTAAAAGGTTTCAGCAGTAATGAGGACGGCATGAATTTGAAAATTTTACGTCCGACTATGCTGCTTTATATTTCCCACATGCTACATTCCTACATATTTATTAACGTTTTGGCTTGATTTTGCTGCTTTAAAATTCCTACATCATACAAAAATTACGAATTATACTTTACCGTATTTTTTATTATTTATAACTAAAATCGTAATTAAACTAGTGAAAATCAAATGCTACCAAACTTCTTCAAGCTGTAATTGACTTTACTCACTTGACAGCTCTACGAATGTAAGTACGAATTTACATAGTTACATTAAT
This sequence comes from Ceriagrion tenellum, assembly GCA_963169105.1. Lineage (NCBI taxonomy): Eukaryota > Metazoa > Arthropoda > Insecta > Odonata > Coenagrionidae > Ceriagrion > Ceriagrion tenellum. The sequence goes on from OY720641.1 coordinate 57,526,403, forward strand.
TGACTATTTTTAACTATATCTCATTTTTGTTTTAAAAACTTAAAAATTAGGTTGAAAATTTCTAATTTAAACTCTTCTTGGAGAACTTTCCATGACCGCTATTGATTTCGGCATAAGTGAAATATTTACCGTTACTATGTTTCGTACCTCACACTAGCCCGGAGAAATGGATCTGAAAACGGGAGAAAAATCTCTTCATTCGGTGTTTCCGGGCCAAAATGAGCTAGTTGGCAACCCTGGCGATGAATAAGGGGGAAAGGAAGAGAGTTGCAGGCCGGGAACACGGGTAGGCGGTATTGCGCAACGGATCAAAGTGTCGGCGGTAACGGTCAGCGTTTGACGTGAGGGGCGGCGAGAGTGTGAGGCTGTAACGCTTTCGATGCCGCCCCAGCTCGACGCTCTGGGGCGCTCGCCATTGAGTGAAGGGTATAGTTAGATGCGTACTACTCTCTCACAGATAAATTTTTTGATAGGTTTTCCGGCGTAGCACGGCGAGACGCAGCGTCAAACCCCCATGGTTTCCCCTAGGCGGGGATAAAGAAAAGGAGTAAAGAGAAGGGAGAGGCCTTTCACGTTGGCTCAACACTGTTTTTTTAATAATTAACCGTGTGGTGCATGTAGATGAGGAGATTTTGTATCACTTTTCGTTTATCCATCTTAAAAGTCAATCTTTCTTCCTCTTTACGTGATTTATATTTTGAATTATTCTTTCCCCCTACTTCTCATCAATCCATACGTACAACCAATTCACTTCAATTGACTTCTACCATCTAATTGAAACTACAGACGCAGACTTAATTATAGGGACGGAAAGTTGGTTGTGTAACAAAATCGCACATAATGAAGTATTCCCGAAGAATTTCACAGTTTATAGAAAAGATAGAGTCGAAAGAACCGGGGGAGGAGTTTTTATTGCAGTGAAGGATTGTTATATTAGTAGGAGGGAGTCATTTTCCGACGATCAGGTAGAAAGCGTATGGTGCTCCATTCAAAATCCTAAAGCAAAACAATCTATGTGTGCGCGTATTATAGACCACCAGATACCCATGTAAGCTCAATATTAGGACTAGAAAGTCAACTCAGTAAATTAAACAATAAAAAAAAACTGTCATATTGTAATCGGTGGGGATTTCAATCTTCCGTCAATAGACTGGGACACGTACAGTCTTATCACTGGGGGGAAAGACAAAGACCTTTGTGAGTCACTTCTGTATACATTCACATCTCACTCACTGCATCAACTAGTCAGTGCTCCAACTAGAGGGAAAAATACCCTTGACGTTTTAGCGACAAATATTCCACACATGGTTGTGAACATAGGTACTGATAAGGGAATAAGTGACCACAAGATTGTTAAAGCTAATTTCTCCCTGAGCATGATCAAGAAACATAATCCACAAAGAAAAATCTACTTGTTTGATAAGGCTGACTAAGAAGGTATGAAACGAGAGTTGCAAAATTTATTTACTTATCTTTAAAAAATACGTATCAACAGTAACACTGAGGTTTTGAGGAATAATTTCCTCACTGTTACACGATCAGTTGTTAGCAAATACATACCAAGTAAATAGAAAAGAGCCAATGCAGAGCCTAGGTGGTATAACACGGAGGTTAGGAAAACATTAAAGCACCAGAGAACATGTCATGCTAGGCTAAAAAGGGCAAAAATAAACAAATCCTCCGAAGACCTATACACAGTCACCGAAAATTACAAAATATCTAAACTCTTAGCAAAAAAAAGCTTGCCGAAGGGCGTTAGCTCATTTAAAAAATACTGGAAGAACACTTGAACGATTATCCCAAGGCATTTTGGTCGTATGTTAGGGACACACGAGGAAATAAATCAACTGTACACACGCTTAAGAACATCAAAGGGGAAAAGCTAACCAACAGTCTACAAAAAGCCAATTCGTTAAACTCATTCATCCAAAGCATTTTCACGACTTGCACACCACATCTTTTGATCCGCAGCCTGTTCGTTCCCAAACATATATGCCTGACATTATTAAAAATTGTTGCGGCATAGAATATCGGCTAAAAAAAATCAACCCCAACAAATCCCCCGGTCCAGATGAAATTCCTGCTCACGTATATAAAACATTGGCATCAGATAGGGCACCTTACTTAGAATTAATATTTACCAAATCATTAGTAGATCACGTAGTGCCTAAGGACTGGAGAGTAGCAAATGTCACACCTATATTCCAAAGTGGCGACAGGGAAGACCGTGGTAACTATAGACCTATTTCTCTCACATCCATTTCGTGTAAAGTATTTGAACACATAATCGTAAGCTCCATTATGAGTCATTTAGATATGGAGGAATTATTAATAAATAACCAACGCGGATTTCGAAAGGGTAGATCTTGCAAAACCCAATTGGCCCTCTTCGTTCATGACATCTTACTCCTGGGTGAAAATAATGTTCGAGTTGACGCGATATTCCTCGATTTTAAGACATCTTTCGATAAGGTACCTCACATTAAGTTGCTCTCAAAACTAGAAACATATGGAATACATAAAAACATTATTGCTTGGATTAATCAGTTCTCACAACAAAGAACAGAACTCGTTCTTACAACAGAACAAAGGGTTGTCATAGATGATAAAGTGTCAAACACAGCGTAACATCGGGTGTTCCTCAAGGAAGTGTCATTGGTCCACTTTTATTTTTCTTATACATAAATGATATTAGCAACGTCGTTAAAAGTAAGCTTAGACTCTTCGCAGACGACGCGGTTGTGTATAGGGATATTAACAATTCCGAAGATAGCGACTCGTTAACAATCAACCTACTTGCTATTCATGCTTGGTGCAAAAAGTGGCAGATGGAACTAAACATAAAGAAACGTAGCAGTTAGCTTTTGGAAAAAGAAAAATAAGCCAGGTAGGGCTTACAGAATTAATAATACGGAAATCATTCACGCCGAATCTGCCAAGTACTTAGGGGTCACAATTACTCACGACATATCTTGGGGAAAACACATTCGGGAAATATGCGGTCAAGCATACAGGAAACTAGGCTTTATCAAGAGAATACTCGGAAAATGTGATGAGAAAGTGAAAGAACATTGTTATTTTTCAATCGTCAGGCCTCATCTGGAATATGCTGCCAGTGTATGTGATCCATATGAAGCGGGGTTAATATCGGAATTAGTTCGGGTGCAGCAAAGAGGAGCTAGGTTTGTGAAACAATGGTATGATAAGATTACCAGTGTGTCTGGATTTTTAGAAGACTTGGGATGGAAATCGCTATAACAGCGTAGATAAAATTATAGGCTTAACCTACTAACTAAATTTCAGGAAAAACACTTTTCTGACGACGTGAAAAACGTACCTACTATTAACCCCCTCGTACTACGGCAGATTAGATCGCGCCAATAAAATTAGAGAGCTAGATTGTAGAACCGATAGGTATAAAATGTCATTTTTTCCGCGTACCATTCGGGACCATAACAGCTGTGATCGTCGTCATGAATAGTGCAAATAGTGACATTAGCTATATTGTACATCTCTTTCTTCATATTTTTTACGTTCTTATTTATGCATGATGTAAACATTGATGTTCTTATTTATGCACGAGATTTTGAATATGTAGTAGTAGTCCTTGTACCCCTTGAATGTTGGAACGATTGACGATAGAATGTTTCCTGGTTAGTAGTTTTTAATGGGCGCGTTGCGTGTGTGGTACGCTGATTTCAATGTAGTTTTGGTGTTCTGCCGTAAAATTAATGCATGCCTGGTGTGGAAGCACTTCCTGCCACACACCCTTTGGGTGGCTTGCAGGGTATGACGTAGATATAGATTTATATAATCAACTGTAATTAGGTAATTAACTAATATGAGAGCAAAACCAAAATTGTGTGCCGAGGTGCGAGTAGGGACCCCACTAATACCTGGAGCCCAATTTGGGCGAGGCAAGAAATTTCCACGTATTTAATCTCACAACTACGAGGTGTTGACACACTGATCTGTCGTCCAAATGAATGCGCTTATCTAAATCCGTCCACTAAAGCTAGATAACTGATAACCTAAGATGTAAGTTCAATAGTCACCGAATAGCCCTGAGTAAGTACAATAAATAGATCCAAAAAGGAAGGTACATCTAATTAAACGGCAAATTGCAAGAAGAATGGGTGACATTGGACCCGGTTAATAAGTGAAATAACGTGCACTGTTCTCATGGTAGTGAAATTCATATGCGTACCAGTCAGGGAATTTTTAAGTGCTGGGCTGTCAGACAAGCTAGCTCCAATTGTAATTGATTGTAAACTTCCTTTTTCAGACTTTTATTGTCATTTCTTGAGATTTAAATTTGGGAGCTAACGATACCTGCGTGTACATGAGGTGGAACTAATAAGAAAACTATGTATACGTCGAAAACTCGACATTCACGGTGCGTGTCTCAAATGAAAGCTATAGCATCTCGGCAGCCGTTAAATTTTACCACCGTCACACACAGACCAAATGTGACGAAATCCACGGCCGCGTTCCGGGCATTGCTGAACCCGACATTAAGGTATGCAAAAAAGGTTGTTTTCCAAAAACTCCCATTGAGTCGGGTCCAATAAGCTTGATGCCATGATTTGGCACACAAAGGTACACATTATAACCACCAAGGAACAACGTAACAAACTTAACGATACGACCCCTAGTTCGGGATGATTATTTCTTCAGGGCTATGGGAAGCTAACAGTGAAAAGGCATGATATCTGCCGATCACGCGGGGATGATGGGCAGGGCTCGGCATTTCCCCGAGGGTGGAGGTAAATCTACAAAATCTCCGCCAGGCTACCAAGAACTGATGAAACTGAGAGACTGATGAAACAAGCTATGGCTAAGGAGTGGCCAGTATGTAATCTTTTTCTTCTTACATATATAAAAAATAAATTGTGAATGTGCGGTCACTTTTAACTACCAAACCACAGCACAGAATGACGTAAAACTTTGTAACATTATTTCTTAAGTCAATCGCAAGGTTTATGGATACTTGTTGTTTACCTAATGGTCTCCGGTTTATTCAGGACGAGTAAAAGTGTTTCCATGAGAAACATGTGTAAAGTTCGTTTTTCTGGCGTGCAGACCGTTTTCTTCTGCATATTTAAATTACTAATAATGGTCTTAAAAAGTCGCAATAAAGACCATTGGAAAGAAAAAAATAAACCTTTTCATTATTGCAATCGATTTTCTTTTTTCAACTGATTCACTTAAAATTTGGAAAAAAAACAATTAACAAATTGCTGAAAATTCAGCTTATTTTGTAAGCTGTCCTCTTGACGACCGATAGTATTGTTGAAGCCGAATGTCACATGGATATATGGTGAATATAGGCGCAGAACGTATCAACTGAGATAGAAGAATCCATAACAAAGACATTATACGCGATATATTTCGATTCTAACGATGAGGTTGATCACGTGAATTGATTATTCAAAATAGCCGTTGCCATGGTCCGCCAAACAAGCCTTACTTTGTACAACGAAATCCAAACAAGGCTCTGAAAAGAAAGGCTTTACTGGGTAGAAGGTCTTCTGCGGCGAAGAGGTCGAGCACATTAAGAAATAGCGTAACTACTCAGCAACACGAGGAGAGAGACTCTGACCAGCAAAACATAATGGCAGCTTTACACAGAAATCAGACATACTTGCAAAATGAAGATAGGCTACGGTAAAATCGAGAGAGGAACGATGAACTCAGGAATCGCGAAACTGCACGGCTACGCTCTACTCAAATGGAACGTAACCGTACGGAAATTCTTAATTCAAGGCGAAGATCGGAAGTCGATTCGCAGAAAGCACCGTCCAATTACAAGCCTGAAGTGGATTATCATTCACATACAAATATAATCATTGGTGATATGGATTCGATTTTCCGCAAAAGTGACACTAGAAAATTTTCGAATAAACCTGCATGAATGTCCTGCTGCAATAGGAAATTGTCTCTGCCACCACTATGAGAATCTCCAGAAGCAAAATGCTAGAGGAGGCAACGAGAGAGAGAGAGTTATAGAAACCAAACTAAATCTAACTAATATGTAAAAATCTAATACTACTAATAGATAAAACTGTAATGGTGTCTGTCTATTGCTCCATCACGCAAAAACTGCTGGACCGATTGAGATGAAATTTAAGCATGTAGATAGAAAATATATTTGATCATAAAAAAGGCTATTTTAAAAGGCTTTTAGGGCCCTCAAGGACCCCCCTGTAGGGCCTTGGTGGTCCATGCTAAGCATTGGACTCGTTGCATTAGTTTCATCTTTTGCTTTTGAACAGTATTTTTACTCAAGATAGAGAGCAGGGATATCTATATCGGATGGTTAAATAAAAGAAGTTTATAATTCTTTCAATCGATTTTCCTTCTGCCGTCGTATTTTTCTGAAAATCAAGTTTTAGCTAAAGAATCTCACATTTTTCTCTGAAATCTAAAATAGCATATTTCCTTGACAACCAGAGATTTGATTTTCAAATGATATTTGCGCCTCTAGCATTTAAATATAAAGTAAACCTACAGGCCCATGATAGCATATAGAAAATAATCTGTATAAGAAGGGCCCCCAAGGAATCCCAAGGGCCCCATAATAGACTACTTCGGGGGGTAATCAATAAATTTGATATGATCTTACAAAAAATATACTCCTCAATGTCTATTCTCAAATTGGCTCTCATAGAGGCACTGCATGCATATGAGAGAACACTTACGTAGTAACCGATACACCTAAATACCCTGGTGTCAGCGTCCCGATTACAACAAACACAAAGTAAAAGATAGGTTATGAGCCCCATAAATGACCACGCTGACCGTATTCTTCAAGATTTGCCAGTCAGGTTTCCTTATATAATAAGTTCAATGTTATTCACACACATTGAATTTCAACGGGTACCTTCCGCAAGTCATAAATAAAAAATAAAATGAATAACTTTACCAAATGTATAAGAGGCTAGTATCTAAATTAAAAAACAAATTCAACGCTCTATTGAAAATCATTACCGTCCGTGGACTACAAATACTCATTACTGTCGGTGCAAAAACTATGTAGACTCGAGTTTGGACTCTGATTAAAAATGAACTGTGGTATCTATATGAATGCAAGTTAAACCAAACTTTAGCCTGTTTTATTTTGCGTTTAACTGTGGTTGTCGATTATTTTTACAATACACTCAATCAGTTCTTTCTAATTTACCATAAAAAAATTTTTACCAAGTTTATGAAACAACTTGTTTTTGGCTATGAATTGTAGTAGAAGCAAGATCGTGGTCTCGTTTTGAAGCTCTTTAGTGCAGTATTTAATAACAATTACTATTGTTAACCCACATTGTGATATTGATGTTAAATGAGTTAATAAACAACCGAGTATTTTAGCGGGCCCAAGCCAGCGATGAGGCGGTCGTCTTCGCGAGATGGGTGGTGAAAGTTTGAGCGCTCGTATACTTCTTCAGTGCATTGCCTCGAAGGGCGAAAACAATTGCTGTACACGCTCTTTGTATGAATTTCATTTTGGGTGGCAATTGTGCTCTTTTTATTATCTAACCATTTCCCGTCACCTTCTCTCATAAGGGCCTTTTCTTGATGCATTGACCTTCGTCACTGCCTAAAGAGATTCCAAGACATTGACGGCCCGAAACACGCTAGTGGCAACAGCGTTTAAACTTTCACCACCCCTCTCGCGAAGACGGCTGCCTCATTGCTGGCTTGGGCCCGCTAAAATACCCGGTTGTTTATTAAAACATCAAAAATAGATATCACAATCTTGAAGAAGAACAATATGGTTTTCGAGAAAACAGGTCAACCATGGACCTAATTTTCACCCTCAGAAGAATGATTGAAAGACACTGGGAGAAAAATAAGCAATTAATATTAGTGTTCTTAGATCTAGAGAAGGCTCATGATAGTGTCCCAAGGGGAAAGATATGGTAGTGTCTGAAAAAACCGTAGTACCAACAAGCTTAATAAATTAAATAGAAATGTTGTACAAAGGGTCCAGTAGCAGTGTACAAATAGAGGGGAAGAATTCTGAGTGGTTTGAAACAAAGAGAGGAGTACAGCAAGGAAGTGTACTCTCTCCACATTTGTTTTTGGTAGTAATGGATGAAGTGATGGAGCAAATGAAAAGTGAGAAGAGTACAGAGTTCAATGTTCTGGCATTTGCAGATGATGTGGTACTTTGGGGATGCAATGAAACTGAGTTCCAGGAAAATTTGAACCGATGGTACAAAAATTTCCAAAACTTACACCTGAAAATCAGTAAAAGTAAGATAGTGATACTGACTATTGGCAAAGTACAGAATAATATAACGTTAAAACTCGAGAATGACATATTGCAAAGAGTGGAACAGTTCCCTTACCTAGGTAGTGTTATTTCACAGGATGGTTTAGATTCCTGGGAAATTACTAACAGGTTGAATAAAGCGTCAAGTTTTTACCACCAAGTAAGGAGTCTTCTTTGGGACAAAAAAAATACCAAGAGCTGCAAAAATGACCATGTATAAGTCATACCTCGTACCTATCATATCATATAGCCTTGAAACTTGTACACTATCAAGTAGAGACATCGGCAGAATACAAGCCAAAGAAATGAAATTCCTAAGGACGATGGTACAAAAGACAAGACTTGACAGGCAAAAAAATGAAGACATTAGAAAACAGGTAGGATGCAAAATATCACTAATTAAAAATGTCAAGAGATCCAGAATGGGATGATTTGATCATGTGATAAAGATGGAACAGAGCAGAGTAGCTAAGGTATGGCTGGAAAAGGAAATACGAGGGAAGAGAAGAGTGGGCAGACCAAGAAAGAAGTGGATCGACCAACTGAAACAAGACATCCAACTGAGAGGGAGCTCTTGGGAGGATGTTCAATATCAACAAACATACCAAGATAAGAGAAGTTGGAAGAGGCTGATAGACAACACCCAGGAAACTGGAGTTGCTACTTAATGATGATGATGATGATCACAATGTGGGTTTACGATAGTAATTGTCATTAAATACTGCTATAAAAAGCTTCAAAACAAGATAAAGATCTTGCTTCTACTACTTTTCATAACCAAGAAAAAGTTGTTTCATAAACTTGTTAATAACATTTTATGCCAAATAAGAAAGGACTGAAGATACATTTGAATATACCTTTTCTACAAAATACTACAGATTCATTACGATTTAACTTCAAGTTTCTTCACTAATAAATGCCAAAGAGAGAGTTCCGTTCGAAAACGGCATAAAACCGGCACTTATTTTTTTCTCATTGCAATACAAAATCGAGTGTATTGTAAAAATAATTGGCATCCACGTTTAAACACAAAATAAATCAAGCTAAAGTTTGGTGTAACTTGCATTCATATAAAACCTAACATGATGAAATTGTCAGATCACTATAAATAACTCACAAACAACTCAAAAAGTATAAAAAATTCGGTTGAATGGGATAAATCAAGCTAGCGGTCAATTGACCGCTCGAGGTCCCAGTAGGTACGCAGCTCGCCCCCGTCGTTCTAGTGCTTATCTCTCTAAACGCTGTAACTATGTTTTTTGGAGAAATTTTTAGTGAAGCGTGCAGCTTTTCTTTGTGTTTTATTAACTTTTTAGGTAGAATCTTTATGATCAGGGTCCAAAAAGCTCGCGGCGTTTTCGAAGTGTGGCCTAACCAGAGCGAAGTAGCATCGTTTTTTGTCTTTTTCATCCGAGGACCTTCATATTATACGCTTAACAAAACCTAGTCTCTTTAATGCTCTGCCGTATATGTCTTGTATATGTGTTCCCAACGATAAATCAGAAGTTAAGGTGTTTCCAAGAAAATGTCAAGTCCAACCTATATCTGAAAATGTTATGTTTATTCCACTCACAGTGTAGGTATGGTATTTGTGTAATAACTTTTTCAGGAAGTGAACAGTGGCGCATTTACTAAAGTTTTATTCTGGGACCCTTTCTGTAAATTATAATTTACTGCTAACTCATGAAGTTACGGGGAATATGTGGGGAATAAAGAGTTCATTTGAAAATATAAACTATGTCCCTTTGGCAATAATGTACACTGGTAGGGTTCAATACTTTCTTCATCTATCGGTGTCGTCCTTTTCTTCATAAAACCTACCCAACTCCCTAGTAGCAACTGCCACGGCCAAAGATTGCAAAACAAGATATCACCCGCCTTATCCAAACGTGGCGGGGAAGGATCTCACAGTAGAGGTCAGCAAAAGAGCGAAGGTAAGACGACAGTACACAGTGTGGAGAAACATTACCGTAATAACTCAATTTCACTTCAGAGGGAAAGATAGTATAAGAAATTCTTTATATAAAAATGTTTATAATGAAAACAAATCTTCATGAAATTACGCTGATACCATCCGCATTTCATCGGAAAAATAAATTAAATCAACTGAATAAAGACCAATCCAGAGCTAAAAATTTGTAGACTTGAAGAATAAGTGAACTCAGGTGTTGACATCACAGGCTTGCGACCTGAAGAATCATTGTAGTCACTTGAGGAGACTACCATACAACACCGTGCGGGGCTGGATCGTTGGGAATGGACACCGGCACAGAAAATGCACTCTAGACATATGTAACTAGGTTCCACTACCCCTTAAACACTTTTTTTTTAAATTAAGATTTGCAAAAAAAGAAACTCTCGTTTGGAGTGTGGCACTCTATAGATCAGAGGCATGATCCATTGGAAAAGCTGACCAGAAAATACTAGAAGCCTTCGAAATCTGGTGCTACAGGAGGATGCTGAAGATAAAACTGAGGGATAAAATAAGAAATGAAGAAGTGCACAGAAGAGTAGAGGAGGATAGGGCCATATGGAACATATACAGAAAAGTAGAACAAGATGGATTGGGCACATCCTGAGACACTATAGGTTGGTGAAGAACATAATTGATGGCAAAATGGAGGGAAAAGTTCCCTGAGGAAGAACCAAGAATTAACTCATAGATCAAATAAATGTAAAAGTAATTAGAAAGAGATATCAGGAGGTAAGGGAACTAGAATTAGATAGAAGAAGGGTGGAGGGCTGCAGTCAAACCAGCCTTAGGATTGAACAACCAATGATAAATAAGGAATGAGGAAAAGAAGGAGGACTCGGCGGGATAGTCCTTTCAGAAAATGTTCATTCCATGTGGATTAACATGGAGTGTCCTTGGAAGAAATAGAGGGAATGTGGTGGAAGATCGCAACGGGAACGAATTTGGGAGGCGGATAAAGAAAAGGGATGCTGTAATTCTTGGAAATTAGTCCGCTGCTGTTGAGAGCCTTACTTTCCTCCACCCAGCCCGAAAGTTCAATGAGAGGAAAGCGAATACGCATATTAGGATTAGGACACATGTGGGCAAAATAATGGTTTCCATACCATGAAAGAAACTGCAGTATTTCGATACGTTACCATCGCTCAGCTTTTGAAGAGAGCAAAACGAAAGCGAATACAATAGTTCCGCTATCAGCACTATTCTCCGCTACTGGGAGTTCAATTTCCGTCGTAAGAGGAGGTAATCAGCGGTGTGGAAAAGGATGAAATGTAGACCAGGAGAGAGGAAGGATTGGATTGGATATTTAAAAAGGCGACCGACAGCCATAGGGAATAGGTAAGGGAGGAAGGGTGGATAGAAACCCGCTGGAAAGGCGCCAAGGGGACCACGGCCTAACATCTCATCCGACTGACGGAGTAATGTACTTGAAATGCCCTCTACAAGACACTCAAGTAGGGATCGGGCATCCTCTAAAAACATCTTCCTCCGCAAGGATTTGAACCCTGTCTACCCGCATAGTTAGCTAGTACTCTAGCCACCACACCAACCCGATCCCCGAGAGAGAGGAAGGGGTTAACCGAGAAAGTAATGGGTGAATACGCGAGAGCGGGGAGGGTTGAAAACTTACTAGGAGTCTTGAGGACAAGGCAGTGGGTATGAAGCAGTAATTGACTGAAGAAAAATTGGTTCTCAAAGGTAAGACGATACAAAAGAAAATATCTGTGAATATAAAAATATCATATAAAGTATCTTGACATTTCTCTGCTACGCAAAATTAATTGGTTAGATATAATTATTAAATATACGCCTGGTAATTATTTACATTGATAACGTCATAGAAATATCGATAAAATAGCCTATCGTAGAATATTTTATACGCATATGGGTAACTGACTTAGTTGCGGAAGCAATTAGCTACTCATGCAGATATTCGGATTCTTGAGATGTTATGATTAGTAGCCACGAGAGAATCAAAGACGATATGTCATAGGAGACTCCACTCGGATTTGAACACTAAACCTTCCACTATTAAGTAGAATATATTCGCAAAGATAAGATGACATAATAGAAACAAGGCCGGTATCTAACATCAACCACCGAGAATGAAACTAAACAACCGTTAATGTGTACACGATAATTGTGAACGTATGGGTGGCATATTTAAATCGTTAAACTTCTTTACCGAAACATTGAGGGCACAGTTTTGTTCTCTCCTGCTTAACATCGATTTGAAACATTTAGACAAGAGAAAGTTAGAGATGAATGAAACCCTATTGCATTCTGAAAACGGGAAATTTTTGAAAAATTAAAAGCAGTTTTTCAAATACCTGTGCTTACAGTACAGAAACTGAAGTAAAATTGAGACGCCATATTTGCAAAATCAGTTTTGACATGAATTTCCAAGTAACAAGGATCATTGGATGCAACCACAAGAAAAATCAATTAAATTATGCTGAAGTAAGAAAAGAGTATAGATGTTTCTAATACAAAATAACTAAGACTCGGAAAAAATCTCATTTTTATTGTTTGTCATGAAATAACACTTTTATACAACTATATAGATGGCCATGTGTGTACATTCGAAAAGCAATTTCACCAATATCCAAACCAGCAATAAAATCACGAAAAATCGCCCCATAATGTCAATAATTAATTGCAAATTACAGGATTACATAAGGGTGTAGTTATATTTTCGGAGTTCTTATGGTATTTCAAAGTTTTCTAGATAGGAAGCTACCCTGAATGCAAAATAAACAGAATTTTTGGCATTGGAAAATGCGTTTCCGTGTATAATGGGACGACATTGCTAACGTGGATTATGTTTTCTACGAAAGCAACGGGAGAATTCGAGCAGAGAGAGCTTCATACTGAACAATTATTTGCATTGGATCAACCAATCAATATATTCGTTCATTCAAGGAAGAAAAAAAATACGGTAAACGTATTAAATGCGGTGACATTTATATTATTTTTGACCATGGGTTTTGGATGAAACCGAAACATACAAAACAGCTACAATTGACAAAAATATGAGTTCTGAAACCGAAAAAAATATCATCGGAAATAATAATCCGCTCTGAACACATTCACTCGTGCGAACTGTGTGAACAGATGGGTTTGGAGGGGATATAATGGTGTGAAAATTTTGCAAACTATATTTTTGGCAAATTTTTCATTTACAATTCACTGAGACCACAAATTGTTATTTGATTTAAAATGCTGATTTACTAAAATATATAGGTTTGTTAAGTGTGCTTATAAGTTTTCGCTTTAGTATCAAATTTTGTCCATAGCATGAAAAATGAAGGAAGTAAAACATCAGATCAGCAGTAGAGAAACACGGGAAAACGATGTAGAACAAATATGCAAATGTAAAAGTCCAGCCTCAACGTAAATTAAATACATCTTTCATTTGAACACTTCCATCTAATGAAATTATTACATGCAGCATTTCGCAGCCACAAGAGTTTTACCTTGTTTCTCTACTTCTCTTCTGATGTTTTACTTTTTTATTTTGCCTGGCAGAGTCAAAATTTGATTTTTTTGTGTTCTACCGGTTAAGATAGGTTTTACTGAATGTCACAGGACCTCCAATTTTCTACTTTTTCAGCGGCCTATCTTGCTCTAACATATTCTTTTTCGTCTCAGCATAGGATCTTCCCTTCTTCATCCTGCCCATAAAACCTATCCTCCTTCTTCCTCTTTCCCGTTTGCCCATCATTCGTACCTCTATCACATTCTTGAGCAATCCCTCGCCATTTATTACATCCTCCAGCCACCTACTCTGCCGGTCTCGAATTTCATTAAGAAGTTTCGAAATTTGATAATCAAGTGATAAGTACAACTCAGTATGACTAAATGGTGTCACGGAATCTGTCATATATTTATGCAGGGGAACAAAATAATACCGATAAGTGCCAATTTTCCCATCAATTTTACGAAGTAAATGAAAAATATTTTATTTTTCTTTGATTGTTAAGTATAATTTATTTCTACGATTTTAAGAAAGCGGTAGAGTGGCTATAAAGAACATAAGATATTGCCTAATCCCAAACGTGTAAATAAGATATACATACGGTACAAGAGAAAACTTGGAAGGGCGGCGGTAAGAGGCGAAGTAAGTGAAAAGCAATAGTGAACGGGAGAAATGGAGTAATATTGAAGAGGAAGTTTATCACTTTACTCTAAACTTAAATATGTCGTCTAAAACCATTTAAAAATTTAATCAATAAGGGGGCGACGAATTGATCATTTACACAAACCGCTCTATGGAGGCTAGCGTTTTAATTAGATTGTACTTCTTGAACAACTTCTTGACATTAATACTTGCAGATGGTGGGAACTTCACTATATTTCCTTTGGATGCGTTTCTACGGTCAATTCGGAATTATTGGCAAGACTGAGTGCTGAGTGAAATTTTACCGGGTTCACATACCCTCCAACTATGAACAGGTGACCTCTGGGTAGAGATGGGCGCCGTTGGGGGGCAAAACGGGCGGCGGCGGCGCCGGCGTACACGCCGTCTAATTCCGCGGCGGCGGCGCCGAAGGCGTAAACCGACAAACAGTCGTATCTATGCATAAATGAAAAGTTATGAAGTTCATAATTATGCTTGAAACGCCTTAATGAGCATAAAGTAATTAATGAATATAAATATTTGTGTGTACACGGTCAAATATGAAAAATTGCAGTAGTTTTTATTCCAAATAATACTAACAATAATCAGTGTAAACAAAAAATCAGTGTTCTTTGGCTCGCAGCGTACATGACTAAATTATTATTATGGCTACCGCCTACCGCTGGTTCACGAAGCCTACGTACATCGTCATTCTGATGAATAATATCTTGTCTTCCAACTCAGAGATGAGCCTTGCAGTTTTTTTAGCTGTTTGAAAAAGTCCAGCAACAATGCGTAGATTACGCATGCTGATGCCCGCAACGCACAGATAGGCCTGTTTAATTGTTCGATGAATCAAAATTGCCATGTATATCGACTTTAGATGTTGATAGCGGGCATCGAATACCATAATACGATTGTCAATCGATTTTTGATGATCAATTGATTGACACTGTCCTATCGATTGCCGATGGTCGATATACTACCAATTATCGATCGATTAACGATGGTAAATCAACTGTATATGGCCAATCGATTGCCGATGATCTATTGATAGCAAATGGTCAATCGATAATCGACTGTCAAAGGTCAGTCGATGGGCAGTGATCTAGTGAACGCACCATAAGCTTGTCGAGTCGATGGTCACTGACCGGTAAATCGATAAATTGGCGCGTATCTGCCGTCAACCGCGACCTTAAACGACAATCACAGAAGATTATCGTCGACCATCGATAATCGAAGACCATCGACAGCGATAATCATCGATGATTGCCCATCAAACAAGTCTCCGCCCAAATATTTCCAACTCGTAGTTACCAGCCACGGATACTGAAGGCGCCTATCCCTCCAATGCCGCAGCAAGTCGTTGTCGGCGACGTCCTCCGGAACTAGATAGGTACAGAGGGCACTCTCTCTCTCTCTACAGCTTCTTCGTTCGCTCGGCTATCGAGTGCTCCCTGATGAGTTCATGAAGGTGTTGCACAGTTTTGGTGCTATAGGAAGAAGGTGATTTGGTTTCAGCAGCCACAACCTTACCGTTAGCGTAGGGTCTGACGAACTCCTCCTTTAACACACGGAGGCCCGTACGGGTCAATTTGACCCTACGGGACTTTCAAAGTTTCACGTTTAAAAATTTTGGAATAATGGTAAAATATATCGTGACTTTTCATGAAATTACATTATTTAGCTTTGGGTAAAATATTTTCTTTATACCATATCATTTTCAGCCCGATTTTAAAATATTACAGTGAAGGCCCGCCCGACGAGTTATAAGCCTTAGTTTCACCTACCAGTTTTATAATTGATTGTGTTCCTATATTGTTTACGCTTGTTACATTCTTAAGTATCCAGATTCCGATGTATGTCACGTATGTACAAGTTTATATAGGGAGATGGGAAGAAGGGGGTGGTAATACGGGGTGGCGGATGAAGGGGGAGAGTGAGAGGGAAGGAGAGAAAGGTGGACAATCATCAGTTGAGAGTTGGAAAATACGGATGGATGAGTTGGAAGTGGGGAACGAATTTCATATACAAAAGAAGGTTCAAAATAAAAAAACATCATTATCTGCATCCCCTAATGATGGTTGGAGGCGTACTGTGGCTAATCCCTAGTATCCTGGGGCGGATGCCGAAGAGTAAGCGCTGAAAGAACGTCTCGGGGTCGTGATGAGTCCTTGAGAAACCCCGTCTCGTTTCCCATGGTCACTGCTCGAAGTGGGAAAGAGAGACAGCAGAGCCGAAATGAAGATGAGACTGCATCAACTGTGGTTGAAGATGCTGTGTGTGTGCGGGTGGACATCCAAAAGGTGGCGGATAAAGTTCAGGATTGCGTAATTTGGCTCTCTCTAAGGTGGGAAAGACTGTTATATCAAAAAATGGAACGGTCAAGTGGGTGGTGTCTGAAATTGGAATAGAAGGTTCCGGGCGGAGGGCGGCTCAAAATGTAGTGAGTGAAATTTCAGGTCCAACACCTCATGCAAAATGGTATGTGGAGAATGGTCGTGTCCTTAGCGCTTGACGTTTGCTTTTTTCTGATGTAATGCTAAAGCACTTACAGACATGCACGCAAGAGGAGGCCCGTAGAATCAATAGCAATGAAAACTGATATGTTTCACTTTCAGAACTAGAACCGTTCATTGCATTGCTTTACGCCCGAGAGGCATATGGTAGCCGTGCGTTAGATTTAGATTTGATCTGGAATACTACGTGGGGTCCTTCATTTTTTCGCAATGCCATGTCTAAAAACAGGTTCAAAGAAATTATGACTTACCTCAGATTTGACCGTAAGGCTTATAGGCTGGAGAGGTTAAAAAAATGACAAATTCGCTCTGGTATCTGAATTGTGGGACAAATTCATCAATATTAGTATACTTTGCTATGAGTCTGGAGAATATTTGACTGGCGATGAACAATTATTTTCTTGCAAATGCAGATGTCCAGTCATTCAATATATGCCGAAGAAACCAGACATATTTGGTATAAAATTCTGGGTGCTAGCTGATGCTAATAGAAAATACATGTGTAATGCAATTTTTATCTTGGGAAAGGTGACCTTCGTCCTCATGGCTAGCTCTTGGCCGAAAGTAAAATCATGAAGACCATGGAGCCTTATCTCAATAAAGGCAAGAACCTAATGACAGACAATTATTTTACGTCAATCGGTCTTGCGAGCAAATTGAAATCAAAACGTACTAGTATGTTGGAAACAATGAATCGTGCTCGTAAAGAAGTTCCAGCAATATTTCAAAATTCAGATGCTCCTATGTATTCCTCTGCCGTTCTAAAGTCTGCTGACATGACGCTTACTGCATATCAGTGTTGGAAGAAAAAGAATTTACCGGTATTGAGTACAATACACCCCTATGTTTCCATTTCCGCGGGGAAAAAAAAACTTCCAGAGACAGTGCTATTTTACAATGCTACCAAAAGGGGCGTTGACTGTTTAGATCAAATGGCGCGTAAGTACTCAGTGCAAGCTTGTACACGCCGCTGGCCAGTATCGGTGTTTTACAATTTGTTGGATCTCTCAGCCATAAAAGCAAGTCTGCTTTACCGTGAAATTACAGGGATAGAAATACCTCGGCACAAATTTCTGCTACAACTGACCTCTGAACTATGCGAGGTTTACATACAGTCAAGGGTATCGCGCAATATTTTGCGTATTATTGTACATTCAAATCCCCTTCATTAAAAAACAAGAAAGTGCCTAATATCTAAATGCAAGGGAAATAAAAACAAGACAATGGATTCGTGCTACAGGTGCATGAGGCCGGTATGTGGTAACTGTACTGCATCGTTTTCAAAGATATGCATTGATTGTGATATTAATTATTCAAATGATGCTCAATAAAATGCTCAAAAATATTTATTGCATTATAATTATTGTTAATAGTGGTGTTATAACTTTTATTAATAAGGTTTCACTATAAAATTGAAAGAAAAACTCCAATTATATCAAAAGAAATACTTCGGGTCAAAATGACCCGTGCGGGCTTTCTAGGAGGTAATCAATTCCGGGCCTCCGTGTGTTAAGTCGCAGAGTCGATCGCGGAGATATGTCTCTCAGGTGCGTACCGCCAACGAAATGTAGTAGTTCACGTTGGACAGGTTTTTATTCTCTTGTGTAATGTATTAATATGTATGTGCTTTTTAGAACAAAGCATCTGCCTACGCTCTCGAACAACAACAAAACGATCCACATAGAGAGAAATGTCAAGAAATCTATCATCTCTTAAGCAGCTCATCCTTCAAGAGGAGATCCATTATTCCTGGCTTTCCCTTAAGAATAAATAAATTAAATGCTAGTCTCTCTTATGTTTTGATCACCGTGATTAAAACCACTGTGAAATAATAAATCGCTATTTCCACTGCGGCGATTTTGCAGAGTAATGTACCCTTGAAGTGCTAATGAGTAATTGTGTGATTAAACTGATGTGCCTCTGGTACAAAATAACCCAAGTACTTCTCAATATTTTTAAAAATATTTTTGCTCTAAATATGGCAGTAAACAAGTATATACGTTAAATAATCTGTAGAATAAATGAAGCGTCCAATTTCTTAAACAAATACGATGTTGCTAAACGTGATGTGTGGCAGCTGACTTAATAGATTCCAGCGTAATTGCGAGAGGGCGCGCCTAGATACTGGAAAATCGAAGTCGACTTTCTACTCCGAAAGTCAACTTTTTGGAAATCGACTCTCGATTTACCAAGTCTACTATAAGTCGACTTATGTCATAAACTTTCGAATTTTGTACAACTGCCAATTCGATTTTTTGAAATTAATTGACCATTTTACGCAAATAGAATTTTTTGTATCACATATTTATGAGCCTGAAAACAAATTATTTTCTAAAGGCATCGACATGGCTAGGAGGAAGGAAAGTTGCACCATTTTCATACTTTTAGAGGGGCTATTTTTCAGGAAGGCATACATTTATCCCAGTAAAAGAATAATTTTAAAGAAGGCTGGTAAATATTATTAGCTTTGTAGTTCATCAGACTTTGTGCCTTCATTCGAAAGCGACGAAAAAATCAAAACCTTTCTAATGTCCCCTCTTTTTAAGTTACTTGTCGTGTATCTATAAACTTTTATCTCTCCTTTGATGGACAAAGCAGTAGCCCATAGCTTCGTCAGGCCATTTTGGCCTTAAATTATTCATATGGTTACCAACTTGATGCATAGATTGGTTATATCGCGAATGAAAGACAGTAGCTGATGTGGTTATCATGGGAATCGTCCGGATGAGTTTATTTTCTTTGTATACAGAGCCAGGGATCCAGAGTAGCGGAGAATACGAGTAGAACGATGAGTGGCCGAGGGCATTGCGCCAGCCCTTTTCAGTCTTAACAGCTATGACACGTATGTTGGCTTTTCACTATTTTATGTTCAGCGCGAGAATTTCTATCGGTGGCAAGTGCAGACTTGTGTTTGTGTTTCGACGACGGTACGTGTTTTTCTGTCCCATCGTATGACATCTTATATCGAAAACGGTGCGCAAGAGTTCTAAGAGGGAATATATTATTGAAAACTGAATGTCGACAAAGTGAAGTGCACGGTTTGTAATTGAGCATTTAGTACAACAGGAGCGCTATAACTCACATCGCTTTATCGAGGACTGAGCATAAGACTGTGCTTGAGACTTAGAACACCTTCAACGGAAAAAGTGAACTAGTCTGAGCAGCGAGGGACCCTTTCAAGCTGACCAAGAGAAAGGAAATGATCCGGATCCGCGAGTGCCTCAAATTGCTCTCATAATTGTTAATCGTTTCGTTTCAGCCATCCATGGGCTAAGATTACACAACTAACCTTACATTCTCAAGTTTTTTCTTTTTCCAGCCCTTCATTCTTCGGCTTGCTCATGCTCGTTCTTCCCCGAAAATACTCTTCTTATTATCATTTTCTCGTCGAACAGGTTCTTCATCTCCACAGTTATCCTTCAGAATATTTTCAGTATTTCTCTATTTCCTATTTATTGTTTTTTATAATAAAACTATTATTCCACGTACAATTTTTGTGCCGCTTACATTGGCTATCACTATTTTGGTCACGAAACAATCGCAAAATGATCCACTTTAATAAAAATCATAAAAGAACATATTTTCCATTTCTTTTGCTATATAGAAGCATGTTGGCTTTGTATTTGGAACTTTGGAAAAGTCGACTTCTTCCGACTTCAGCTCAAGTCGACTAGTGTGTCATCCAGTCGACTCTCGAGGTCGGAGCGTCCAATGTCGAAGTCTAAAGTCGACTTTTGCGTAACGATTCCAGTTCCTAGGCGCGCCAGGCAACTTGGGTGACATGCGCTCTCTCGATGTCGTGTTTCGGAAACTATTCCGCATTGAGTTGCGAATTGAAAATATTCGATATGGAACATATAAAATATATAATGAAACGTTAGCAATGACAGAAAAGGAATTAAAAAGGTCCGGTCATTCCTGACGATAAAGGACCCGAGGGGAATGACCGGAAAACAGGAAAATATGGAGCAATTTAATAACTTTAGGAGCGAGGAGTCTTCTCCTTCTCCAATAGCAATATTTTACATATGATATTTCCTAACCCAATGGCACCAATCAGCGTATGTTCCGAAAGAAATTCGCGCTCCCGAAAAATAAGGTCCACTCCAGTATGTCACGCCACGGCGCCGCCGCCGGAGTTTTTGCCAGCGGCGGCGGCGTGGCCAAATTTGCCGGCGGCGCGGTGGCGTCGGCGCGGCGCCTATCTCTACCTCTCGGTAATCATCACTTATCCATTGCATTCCTCATTAAAATAATTTCAATTTTTCAATTCCTCATAAATATAATTTCAATAAATACAATTCAAAGTATGGCCTACCACGCGTCACACGACATATTCCGTGACACAGATTATGGTTCTCACTACCATTCTAAATCATTCCAACTCGGTAAATTGAAATAAATGCATCAGAATTCTCAGAGTAAATACCGACCATAATGAATGTCATCCATCCCACACCAGATGTTAAAATACCACGTTTTTCGTGAACAATTGTGACATCATTGCATTTTCATATGAATTCTATTCAATTGGAATAATTTAGAAAAAAATAACGTATTATTGTTGCTGCTGCATAATGTCAATAAATTGTCAGTTTGACTGAGTGGGTGTAACTTTTTGATTGAAATTTGATGAGAAAAAACAAAAGGGAAAATTATGTGGTTTTGAATCATTTTCACGGAAAAAACAGGATAAATCTTTATTGGAGTAACATGAAGACCACACAATTCAAAAAGTAATGAATTATTATACGTATTCGACGATAATATGACAAAAATCATTAATGTGTTCAAGAAAATTGGACGCCAAAGGCGTATTGCCCCGACAAAGACGACACATATACGTCAACAAGAGGTAACGATATCCAGAAAACGAATGGAAAAATTTCTGTGGAATTCTTAACACATCTTTATGATCAACTACTACGAGCATTTGGGACCAATGCATCTGTTTATTCTTTTTCCTGATCCCGAAAATTGAGGAGCTTACATTCTGGTTGCTGGTAATAGAACAAGAGACCCGAAGCTGAAATCATTTTTGTCATTAAGGATATGTGGGTAATATGGTGGTGAACAGTATTTTGGAAGAGAATAAGTGGAGCGGAGCCCAACTAAAGTTTTGGCCACTACCACAAGGATGTCACCAAAGATTCTGCAATGTAAAATCCCATCCGGAAATATTTGTAAACTTGAAGTGATCATGAGAGTCACTCGCGTATCCTGGCAAATTGGTGCCTTTGTCGGCATTCGAATCTGCACTCTAGCAGTATTTTGACATTAAAGATATTGATTTTAGAAAGAGAGTTAATATCTTCAGAAAATGAAAACATAACTCATTGTGAAATGGTCCAAAAACTACACATAAATGTTGCATGTTTTATGTATCTCCTTATTCGTTTCGCTCAATTTTGGACCGAATTCACATTTTCTACCCTTGATCTTCGATAATTACTCCTTTATTCTCTCATGATATGCTTTGTTACTTTGAATTGTCCAAATCTTAGTGACTTCAATTATGGATTTGAAGGCTTTACTTTGCACTTCCATGGCCTGAATGCCCCCTTATACGTGCTTTCTGAAACCAGCGTGCTTTGGTTTTCTTATTCTCGGGAAAGTTTAAAATTGTATTCGCTAATCATCACTTGTTTAACCGGTAGACATACCAATAGATGTTAGATCTTCCTTTCACATGATAACTGACTGTTTTTCCACTTTGTATTGCGGTTTCTGGCTCATTACTGTTTTACAATCTGACTCCTGTTTTTCAATGTCCCTGCTCCTTCACGGAACCTTCCTCTCTACTAATTCACGTGGCGACTGAAGCGAGAGGAAACCAAACGCAATAGATCGCGAAAGTAATAAAAATCAATAGTGATACACCACTGTACCTATATATCACTATTAAAATACTTCTGATAGCATCTAAAATAAAAGTAAAAAATATACATTCATAAAAAAGAGAATATGTACAATCAATTTTATCCCAGATAACTTCCTGCTCTTGTTTTCAACTCTGAATATGATAGTCGCACCGTCCCAGTCTCAGTACGAACACTATTCAAGCGCCATTTCTCAATACAGCATGAGGTACTTCATATTCAATTCTCGGAGCAGTTAAAATCGATGGTGGCTATTTGTCACGGCTTTTTCCAGGCTTTAATAAAGTGTCCGTGGGCAAAGAAAACGAAAAATAAGCCACGTTGAAAGCCGACATGTTAGAGAATAGATATGAAATATGGCAATTTTGAAAGATACGCTCCCCGGGAATTGAGGCCCATCAATTACATAATTGGTGAATTTCTCCAATTACGTTCGTGGGAACAAGCTCAGATTAGTTTGATACGGAGATTTTAAAGCTCAAGGAAAACACTTGACAACAAAAAGCTTCGTTACATTTTCTTCGTATCTGTAAATCACTGCCTTAATCTTGTGTGCTGAACGAACTTATGCTGACATTGCTGCGATGATAATATGCATGATTTCCGGAAATGAATGCCCTCACAAGATGAAAAACGTAAATATTGTAAAAAAAATTGCCTTTTTTACTTTTCATCGATGCTATTGAGGCTCAAATGGAAAATATCTGGTCATTGCGGGTGTACATATATTAACATGGTACAGTATTGTTTTAAAGAAGGAATCATAAATATTTAAGGCCTCATCTTATCCTAATGGAGAGCAAAGGAATCAAAATGGTAGTATGCTATATTTACCAATAATCATCTTTCATTGGAGAATATTGAACCTTTCATTTTTCATTGCTTGTAACTAATAGGGAGTACGCTAGAAGAAAACGGAAATAGTGGCAAAGACATTAGGAATAGAATTGCGCTATCTAATGAGGCCATTAGTAATAGAAGGGAGCTGATGACAGGGACCTTGGGTAGGGATGTGGAGAAGAGGCAGGTAAAGAGCCTCATATGGAGCGTAGCGTTGAATGGGGCAGAAACATGGATACCCAGAAAGGAGGTCGAGGATATGCAGCAGGCATTGGAGATGTGGGTGTGGAGAAGGATGGAGAGGATGAGGTGGACGGAGAGGGAGACTGACGAGGAGGAGCTTGAGATAATGGGTGAGGAAAGGAAATTTCTTTGTAAAATTCTGGATAGATAAGAGTAGGTGGCTGGAGGACGTAATAAGAGGTGATGGGTTGCTCAAGACTGTGATAGAGGGAAGGATGTTGGGAAAGTGGGGAAGAGGAAGAAAGAGAATAGTTTTCATGGACAGGATGAAGAAGGGTATATCGTATGCTAAGGCGAAAAAAGATATACTAGAGCAAGATTGGCCCCTGGAAGTGTCGAAAACCGGGCGGAGATTCTCTGACATTCAACAAAACATACCTTGACCGGTAGAATACTCTGTTTTTAAAACTAAAAAGAGGTTGAAACCATTAGGAGAACGTTTATTCCTTTGCATGAACTTTTACGGAACGAATCAGATCTACGCATATGCTGCAAACAGCAGTATTGATTTTAGTCTTAAGGACCTTAGGTCACTTATGAGTGTTATATAATGCGCAATGGAGGTGATCGAGATAGGATTTTAATGCATTACCTTGTCACTATTCCTTCATCTATCTCGGAAGTACCATCATGAGGGACGGAAGGAGTACAACAGACATAAATCGGAGATTAGGCCAAGTTAAGAAGGCGTCCATAGGAAAAAGACAACAACTGTGCTCAAAGATGATAAGACTACTAACAAGGAAACAGTATGTAAATATATTCTTGTCGAGAGTAGCAATCAATAGACTGGAAGCATTGAGCATTGGGAAAGATGACAAGAACAGATTAGAAGCCTTCAAAACCTGGTGCTAGAGGAGGATGCTGAAGATAAAATGGACGGAAAAAATAAGAAATGATGAAGTGTACATAAGAGTAAAATGAGAGAGGACCATATGGAACACCATACAGAAAAGAAAAACCAGGAGATATGGAAACTAGCATTAGATAGGTAAAGGTGAAGGGCTGCGGTCAACCAATCTTATGATTAAACGACCAATGATGACCTTGCAAAGACGGATTATTCCTCTGACTCCCCGAAAGGCACACTGGGTATACGCTTCAAGCATAAGCCGACTGGAATATGGGCGGCTGTCAAGTGACTTCCTTATAGTACAGATATGGAAACAATACTAGGCAAGAGATATTTGGATAAATGCAGTCCCTCCCTCGTCAAATTGATATTGCAAGCAGCAGGAAGGAGCAGATTGTGCGAGGCTGTCCCTAAGTGAAAGGAAACATGCACTATGATTATGCTTGGATATGATAGCATAGATTATTGTCTCCATGACAATCATTTGGACTAACGGAGACTATATATCGGGAATAACACTGTTATTGATCTATCCATGCTATTAACCCTCCGTTAGTCCCGTGGCATCTACTAGACGCCAGGTGATATTCTTTTCTTTGCCCACTTCATGTTTTCATAGTTCGGAAGCTCTTATTTTTTGTATCTTACTATTTTATGCTTCTGATATATTAAATAATACGATTGCATGTATTGTTCGCATAACCGGAATAAATACTAATATTTTTATGTTTTTGGCGTCTGTTAGACGCCACGTGACAACTTGTGTTACACCAGGTAATTACCCTTGCGATACTTATTGTAAACATTCGAAATGCATTTCTTTAAGTAACTTACAGCTATTTAATGTATTAAACAAACTTAATTAAATTAATGTATTTCGATGCACGTCTTAATATTATAATTCTTTACTTCTGTCAGTATGACATATTGAATGAAACATATATTACGAAAATTTTCACTCTGGTTCTTATATAACCTGACTGAACTTCCACATATATCATACCAATATTCAAAGAGTATTCATACTTTGCCATCTAAAACTTTCGTCTGGTTAAGAAAGAATTTATTTGTATTCTTTTAGGTGGGTTCTCAAGTTATCGACTGGGTGAGGTGGTCCATGATAAGTGACATTTCAAGGTCTGTCCTCGTCATTAGCATTAATATGTTCATGATATAATCAAACACTCATCTTTCCTCTGATGATGAGGAACGATTTGGTCCTGAAAACGTCAATAATCATGGACCAACTTACTCAGTCGCATATTTGAGAAAAAGTAATCCTGTTATTTCACCGGGAAAGCGCGACATCTAATATATTCTTCATTTATGCTTTGAATTAATTAATTTTCTATGCTATAAGACTTTTAGGAAGAAAGTGTAACGTCCTTTTAAGAGATTGGTTTTATTTTAATTGAAATGAGAATCTTGCACCGTAAATATATATATAATACAAAAAAATGTTCTAGTTGCGGTGGATAATGTGTTTTCTATCTGGAAGGAGAAAATTTTTTGCTACAAGTTAAGCTGAACCCACTCTCAAACTAAAATGTTTCCAAATTCGAAGTTTCCCCCTACTAAGTCTACAGAATTTGTTACATTGTCAACCAAATCCGAATGACGAGACCTCGGTGTTCCATTTTGTCGACAAATTAGTAATAGGATATCTTCTTCCACCCCTTCCCCTCTGACTCATACTAGCTCCAACACACTTCAACACACTTCAACACCTTTCCCCTTTCCTCACCTCTGACCCCTACACGCCTGGGTTTTGTATGTATACGGTTGTAAACTAAACATTATTCGTTGCTCGACCAGTTGGCATGATTCTGAGGTAGTTACGTTACGTCCCTTGTTTTGCTAGTTACAGATCAATCGCGAAAAGTTGGCCAACACTCAGTAGTCTACTGCGCAGTTGGGCCGAGCCACAAAACCCGGAAAGTTCGGTATAAAGATATTTTTATTGACAGACTCAAGAAATTTCTACACTTCAAATTTAGAGATATATCCTGGGAAACAGCCAGATGGCCATTTCAGGTTAGCAACAGTCCCTACGATGTTGTGAAAAGATTTACCCAACCAATTCGAGGCAGTGGACGCAACGTCACCACTGACAACTGGTTTATTAGTTATGAACTAGTTACAGACATACTAAAAAGTGACAAGCTTACATATGTTGGCACAATTGGGAAAAATAAAAGGCAGCTACCACCCTTCTTTACATCGACACAAGGTCGGCCACAATTTTCTTCCCGTTTTGGTTTTCAAAAAGAGTGTACTTTAGTGTCATACATACCCAAATCGAGAAAAAAAATGTCATATTATTGTCATCAATGCATCATCATTCAGATACTGATGATGTCGCGAACAGCTAAAAAACCAGAAATTCTCACATTCTACAATGCTACGAAATCAGGGGTTGACGTTGTAGATAAGCTGTACACGACATACTTAGTTTTAAGTAATACTAATCGCTGGCCAATGGTTGTATTCTACACAATACTTAATGTAGGAGAAATTAATGCCCAGGTTATGTATTTAGAAAATATTACCAATTCTTAGAAACTTCGAAAAAGGAGGTATTTTATCCAAACTCCGGCAAAAGAATTAGTAGCAGAACAAATAAAAAAGAGGTCTCAAATTATTGGTTTACCATCAGAGTTGAAAAAAAGGATATTAAAACTTTGTGAAAATATTAATAATGAAATTGAAGAGAGCGTAATTTGTAAGGCTACGCCTAAGCGTATTCGAAAGGGAAAAGAGGAAAGGAGAACACCAGAAAATTTCACGGCCCGAAAGAGGTGCTACGTCTGTGGGCGAAAAAAGAATAGAATGATCAAATTTAAATGTGTTAATTGCGGAAATTATATTTTCTTGGAGCATTTGAATAACATTTGTATCTTGTGTTCAAATAACCAAAGTTGTAATAGTTTTAATGCAATGAAATTGTGTTAAATGTTGAAATATCATGCATTAAATCTTATATCGATGTATATTTCTCCATTATTAATGTGCGGAAATTTGTACCCGATATATACAATTTAACATTCAATTGAATGAATTTTAGCTATTAAAACAATTTTTTCTGCTGGTTTGCAATTTCTTGAACGATAGCTAAATGGCGTCTGTGAGACGCCGCGCGACAAATTACGTTCCAGAATGTGGCGCGACTAACGGAGGGTTAATAGCCTATTTATGGAGACAGTTCTCTGCTGTAGGAAAATATTTATGAGTATGAAGATGTATCTTTCAATATTTACATCTAAATGCCCCACGGTTTTTAAGTGAAATCACTGTTGTCTGTACGAGAATGCTTTCCTTAATTCCTTATCGCATTTTTAAAAATAAGATTGACAGGCTTGTCCTGATATATTTGAAAAATACATCAGATGACATTATCACTCGGCAATTTGGAAACTAATACGAAGCCTCTTAATGTAACGGAAGCAAATATTCTGTTCCAGAATACTCGAGAACAAAAATAATGTCCCCACTTTTCAAGCTAGAACTGACAATCGCTGTGCACCCCGTTGATTTGCCCTGGTACCTTGCATCCCAATACAGCCCAAAAAAGTATAGCATCATGCAATATACGAAACCAATTTCGTAATCTGTTCCCCGAGCGAAGTTTTGGCTTGAGATAAACTAAAACTGATAAAGTGAAAGAACTTCCATGTAAGGACTTTTCGCTCGCTGAGAAAATGAATAAATGGATAACATTCTAGGATGCTATCATGTAGAATCTCAGTCTCCTTTATCTTAATGAAATAAAGGAAATATTCAGGACAGGAAAAACATTCCACTTACAGTTGAATGCCTATTCCAGGGAACCATGCGGCAAGGATGAAGCATCATGACACAAAAATTTAGAAGTTGGTGAAAGATTTAAAAGACTAAAAGGTATCGCAATGCAGTAATATATCTAATTATGCGACGCATCTTCCTTTGAATTGCATGGGAATTCCAATCCCATTAATTTTCTTTCATTTTAAGTTGACGAAAATGAAAACACATTTAGGTGAAGTTAATGACATTTAATCACACAATAAGAACACAAAAGGTTCTGAAACATTACAAAACCAAATCCATCCACATTTTTTCATGCATGTATCATCTTCAGTAATTCAAATGATTTCTTGAGCGTATATGCATATACTTTGTCACGAAATTAGGACTACAGTGTTAATGTAAAAATCTCTGCCCAATTGGCCGATTCTGTAACTTTTAAGAATTCTATAACCAACAAAAAATTTGTAATCATTTCTGTACAAAGTGTCAATATCAGCTAGTTTTACATGCCCATACGGCAACTTGATATTGGCAAAGCTTAATTCGTAAAAAAAAAAATAAAAAAGGCTGAAATATTTTATGACTGCCAATTCCATCATTCATACGCAGTCTTAAATAATCGACTCTCTACTGGATATATACCAAGTTTATGCACTAAATTATAGAATAGTTAAATATTCTATATTAAAGCTGACCACTCATGATGTGTAAGAAGCCACAAAGGTACTATTCGGCTATCAAAAGAAAAAAAAGTCATTCGGCCAGAAAACAAAAAAAAATTGTATAACTGTGGCCTACATCAATAACGTTTCCTTAATAATGTATTCATTTTTTAGTTTAATCTGTCTTCTAAATCAAATAACACCTCTTCAAAATCTTCCCTCAAAACTTGTTCACGTGCGCATACCGGGAAACATATATTGACACAAAATTTGTTAACTTTACAAATTATTTAAAATATGAAGACTGACACAAAAGGTTTACTTCATTTGTATGTGTTTCATCGACATTTCTACTTGATGCAAAATTATGTCCGAATAACGGATGCATGTGGCACAGTTAAAAATTATTGTAACGGCTCGATGAGAGAGCCTCATACGATCGGTGGACGACAAAAATGACTGATTTAATGAAAAGAATTTTAAGTTGGTTTGCAGTAATTTAGTTTGGAGACAATTGAAAAAATCCACATAAACTGTTGATAAAATTGAAACAAAAGCTATCGTAGCTATTATACTCAAATTAGGCCACTGTGTCAAGAGTTCTACCTTTCTTGTCTCCCATTTAGTCCTTAGCTCAGAAAGGGGTGTGCACAACGCTACCAGTCAAAACAAAGTTTACTTCAGATTGAAATGAAACCGATTACATTCCTCCCTCAGTGTGTCTCTTCAAAAGCTATTTCCTGCCTGCCATTCCGTTTTCCTCTCGCGCCACCGATTTCCCACTATCTTTCCTTCTCCCACATATCGTTTCACCCCGTTCCCTCTGGAACCCGCGAATCATCAACCCCCGCCTCCACTTTACACATCGCCACCCCTTAAAATTTCCACCCCTTTGCACCTGCGTCACTCGTCTATTGTTGAAGCGATTCCTTTTGTTGAGGCGGGATATTTCTTCCTCAACCCCGCCTTTCTCCACCTGTCCCCCCCTTCCCGCCAGTGTCCCTCGTTTCCTCGCCTTAAAATATTGCAACCCTTCATCAGAAAACTCATCGACCAGTGTTACCAACCCATAAATTGATTCAATCGCTAATTTCAAATAAAGAGCCGCCAGCTTGTGGTCCGATAAAAATTGTTAGAAGTCACCACATTTGTCGCTATTCAATGATGGGCTAACACATGTTTTGCTTATAAAAAAGTTATTTCCATTTGATCACATCAGACACAGCCCTAAGAAAGCGATGGCGATATACTTGTTTTTTCCGCTTTTTGGATGGATAGCTAATGATAAAAGAATTTTATTGTTCCTTTCACTAAAATGTCAGTAATTTTAAGTATCGCCACTTACTAACATATGGTAATTAGTTTTACGGCTTTTTTTACGAATCATTTAAAAACATTCGGCGACTCTGGTATAATCAAAAACGACTCTGGTATAATCAAAATTTTAAATTGGCTCAAGGTGCGATAAAATAATATTCCGACTCCACGTCACTGTGTCACAAGCGAGGACAGGAATGGGGCAGGCCTTCGTCGAGTCACAGTCAAGACCAAAGTCTAAATAGAGGAACGACAATTCAGTGTCATGCGAAATGTGTCGATAGTCTTTTGCAATCAGTTTCTCAAACGGAAAAAAAGCTGTCAGCCAGTAATTTTCTGTCCAATATACAATTTCATTAAATGTAGTTACGTTTGCCGCTATTTGCTAGAGTTTACATTTTAATATCAATGATTTGAAAAAGCCACCAGATCTAGCGACATAGTAGCAGTATTGGCAACAAAGAAGAAAAAAACGTGAACAGAAATAAGCCAAAAAGTCACGGGAGACTCAACAGACAGCAAAAAATTAGCAGCGATAATTTTTAGAAAAAAGCATTACAGCTACGTAATCAGTATTTACATAAAAGCGTGGCTTTAAGTCATTAGTTCTATAATTTGATTGATATTTTCCCCATAGAGTAGTTAGATTATTCAGCCGCAAAGGTTTGTAACAGTAATTGGGTCTAGTGAAAAACTCGTCGGCTTGGTAACTTTGGTAAACAAAAGAGGACACAAATTAGGGATATCTTAGTCGCTTCATGACAGTAAGGCATCGATTGTGAACAAAATGTTAAGTTTCCCATTAAAACTGACGGTATGGTTAAGCAATCCCTTTATAAAAGACAAAAATATTAAGAATACTTGTTTCCACATCATGAAAACATATCCTAAAACATAATAAGGATAATTTTTCGCTGGGAGTTAAATTAAATTTGTTTCGTCAAAGAGTTGTAAAACAGTCAAGTATTAATGACAATTTTGCCAGTTTGGCAACACTGTCTTCAACCCCATTGCTCTCCAACTCGTTTTAGCTCTCTGTTTGCAGCTTCGATTCGCAAATATGGGCCCACGGTGGTTTGTTGGTAGGATCTTATCGCCTTCTCTCTCCCGGGAACCAAAACAGGACTCGTATGTAATCTGGCTGTTATCTTGAGCAGGAAGGTCAAAACGTAGATTCCAGTGTTTCAATCATAGGCTCAGGACATCCAGCATGGGTTCTACGAACGTACACTATTCTCAGCGAATAAAATCCTGAGAAATCAGTAAATCAAAAGACTTCTCTTTTGTAGATACAAAACCTTCAGGAGGATTTCCGTGTACATTTTTATGATATTTTATTCATATTTCCCAAGCTAGTATGAATTCATAGTAAACTGCGAAAATGGGACACAAAACCAATCAGATCTTAGGATAAGTCGGTTATCATGTTGTATCGTCAGTCATGAAATGCGGAATTATTTTATGACTTCTTCTAACATATCAGATGGTAAGCTGAATTCAAAATCATGCCCAGAAAATTTTACAAATAATTAACGAAATCACAAATGGTTAGTAAATTATTTGCATCCGGTTCTGCTCTTATAATTTACAAACATGAAAAATCGACTATTTTTTGTTGATCTCCAATTGGTTTTAAGAAAATAACAGTTTTACATGTTCATGATATTCTGATTTTAAATTCCTTTTTTGGAACCACATTTATATTTAGTAGTATTGTTTTGCCGTTTTTTCTATTCATTTTAGTTAAATTTTTACGATTGAATTAACTAGAGAATTTCAATTCAATTTTCATTGTGAATTATTTCATTAAGCCGAAATATCACTGCATAAAGGAAGCAGCGGCACATTTGCTAAATAAAAATCTTGAATTTCCGGAAAGGACATCAAATATTGTCAGGAATGACGATTCGTGAGAGAGAAGAAAATGTCACAGGCGCTCACGGACATCATTTTGAACAGAATAGGAAAGCAGGTCACGGGAGGTAAGATAAGGCCATTTCCAGTCAAATAGTTTGCTCGATTTGGAAAAATGGCTTTGAGGATTCTGCAAACCATGCACGGTTGGGAGACGAGGGGCAAGAACCATTAGAGGCAGCTCTCTGCCAGAACGCCCAGTCATTCTGTTTTCCAGGATGGAGTGGCGCGACTGAATTCTTCGGCGACAGCATAAGATTACCTCAAGAAATCGTCCACTATGTGTTGGCAAGGTAATGAAAAAGTATTCATTGAATGATATAAAAAAATAATTCCATTACAAATATTTTAATAGGAAAGCTCATCCATCCTGAGCAACAGCACCGGCAGTAATTAAAAAACATTATTAATTTTAACTTGATCCATTTTTTTATGCCATACAATGTATTTGCTTTCCCAATTGAAAACATATCCTGAATTTCTTTAATCATTACTTCTTTTACTCTAGTTCGAAGCAAAGCGAAATACATACTGCTAAGTTTATAACGAGATCAATAGGTTCGAAATTCTTAACTTTAAAAAAAAAGTCACGGCAACACCGTTTCCCATGAAACATAACAGGTATATTTTGTAAAATATATCAAATATTTAGTAAGCTTATGAAATAAAGTTTTCCTTTGATTAGAAAAATGAAAAAAATTCTTCCTACAACGCTAAATTCATAGAGTTTTATGGTAAAAGATATTTCGTTAACAGAAGCATAAATTTAGTAATCGCAGTCGATATTGTGCCATAACAACTCATCATTTCACTCGGCACCGGCTCACTTCATTGCCGGAAACATATAAGGGTATCCTTGATGGAAAAAAATGGAAACTTGAGCAAATCAACGTTGCAGTGGCGTAAAACAAACAAAGAACCCTTAACCTAGCGACTTCGCGAGTACATACAAACGCGCCAAAATCTGTTCCGGAAGAATGAAGGAACGGAAAAGGCAAACCTCCATCTCCCGTGATGGATCTTTAAGTGCGGCGAGTATTTGAAACGAGCAATGTTCTCACTCACACACAGCGGCGAAATTCCTGATTCTGTTGTAGTATTTCAATTTTTCATTTTATTATATTTACGATTTGAGAAAGAGAGCGAAAGATAGATAGATCCGAAAAAAACAAAGGAATGGACGTTTTGGAGGCGTGCGGGGTAGGGGGAGGGAAGGGAGAGTCGGGGAAATCCATAAGGACGAAAGAAAGAGGTTTGAATGAGAAGGAGAGAAGGAGGATTTAGGGGTGAACCACCAAGGCCTTTGTATGGAAGTCTATGGCGGATGGAAAATTTAGAGTACATAACGAGCGAATGACGTGTCCCAACGGAGGTATAATTCCGTATAATTTACCCGCGCCAAGCCCACTCAAAAACCTTCCCTTCCCTCTTTTTACTTCCCCTTCTCTCCTGACAGTCCTCCCCTCTTCCCAGTCTCAAACCCATCACAATTCTCGGGCCGCATGGTAAACCTTCCTGCTCTCCCACACCCAACCGATTTCACCCCTTCTCTCCCTAGCACCACTGAGGTCCGAATCTCGAAAAATATATATATATATATATATCATTTCATACATGCACTTATCTTTATACATAAATACAAACCCTCTTCTATAGTCGCGGGAGTTGCGCCCCATGCCATATGGGACGATTTCCGAAGGCCTTGTAGACTAAATAACAAACGAGCTTTAGAAGTGGCGGGAATAGTTCATCTGAATATAAAATACAAAGCTCGGAATCGAAGCAAGGACGTGTGGCAGGGGTGTTAAAAATGAGAGCAATGATATTCAGATGGAGAAGGGGAAAGTATACAAGAATAAAGAGAGGCATAAATGAATTGAAAGTTAATTGATAGTTCAATAGTCAGGTTATGTCACAGACAACTTTACATTAACTACGTTTGAGAAAGTAAAGATCTAAACACATCTACTCAAATGCAATACGTGTGAAGGATAAGCTTGCAGTGACCTATCGCTATGAGCCATTTTAAAAGTTGGTAGCACCCAAGGCCGAAATATTTAGCCAAGTTTATCCAACTTTGTGGAAAACATACGTTAAGAAACGTAGGCTATTCATCACAGGATATAAAAAACTTTACTCCCACTTATGTACCCGCGCGGCCGACATGGCGATAACGGGGTACTTCCAGAGGAGAACCGCCCGGGTCGGCTGGGTTAGCCTCGGAGGGAACGTTGCTCCATGTGACTCTCTTGTCACCTTTCTTAATCGCAATAATTTAATTTAATTGCAAGAATATGTATATATATATTTTTTTCTCGTCCCTTATTAATAGAGTACATAATTGATTGTTTATCAACGTAGGCATTAATTAATGCAAGGAATCTCTCAATAACATGTTCATTCATAGCATACATCAATGCTAATAGCGGATCAACTCCCAGCATTAGCTAAATTTCATATTGACCATGTAACATAAAAGCACTTGTAACAATGATTGATGAAATGACTAATGCCACTGGACTAGGTGTGGCGGCACAGTGTACATTTAAACATTTTTCAAAAGTTCCTAAAAATATTGGTCTACTAGTATCGACGTGGTTAAAGATATCTGATCCACGTCGTATCCATACAAAACATCTTTTACAAGAGCAATGGTAATTTCAACACTTAGGAAACCCAACTCAACTTTCCTACGGCTCGCTGTATGGTCTTATTATTCAGTTTTTATAGAAATCTTACTATCGTGTTGAACAACATAAGGAGTTAACTACAATGTTTAATCTGCGGTATTAATATTAACACCAATATTCATTAAGGATTTCGTGTTAATCGGGTTTAGGATACTTTTTTCTTTGTTGATTGTCAAACAAAACTTGAATTTCATAAACTCAATAATGGGTGCCACCGGAATGGCTACCGGGTGGAATATAAGCCGATCAACAAAATGCACAAGCATAGACACTTGAAATCTACTGGTAATTTCACTAGCCACTTTCCACTTGTACTTTATCGCCTTCATGGTAAACAAACACAAAAACAACAATCGCGAATGAATATTTTATTAATTATAAGGCGCTCATCAAGTTGAACAAGGTCTGAATGAAACGGAAGGTTTGTATTGAAGAGTTAGCAAAGCCAAAGAGCGAAAAATAGTTCCCTAAGGTCCCCTTAGACCCAAGTTAAAAAGTGCAAAGGATGACTATATAATATTAATGAGACAGGTTAGGCTATATTGTTATATTAGTTAGTTGGGATAGCATAAGCAGAATTCCAAATAGAAAAGGACGGAAATACAAGCAAGACTAGAACAGAAATCTTTATGGAACCGCAAGGGAAAGAGTGTATTAAAAAATGAGAATTAACTGAAAATTAACCACAGGATTTACAAAAAATATAGCCTCAAGAGAATCCCAGGAATTACCTATCCCCATTTTTGAAAGAAACTGTGTGCTTTTCAACAGACGTATGTTTAGTACGATGTGTGCAACCGTGATACGGCATTGTCAGGTTCACGTCGCGGCAATACGACTCGGTTCAATAGCACTTTCATTAAGAAATACAATGTTTCAGTCAATACAACATCTCAACTATTTCGGTGCATGCAACTTCCACTAACAGAGTCGAAATTCCTTTTTTATTCGAGGCATTTTATTGTACAATCTGATGTATGTACGGATACGCATAAAAAATTTAGTCGTGTGAATCGGTGAATTACAAGAATGCAAGCGACAATACATATACGATAGATCGGAAAAACCTGGCTCTAATGCAATCGTTCTTACAATTTCTGAACCTACATCAAATTGCACCATTAAATGCCTCAAGTAAAACAGCCTAAAAACCAATGACTATTCGGAGGGATGAAGTCACAGGATGTGCAAATATGAGAGTCACTAAAAATTACAGAGCAAGTGAAATTATTACTTCTGAAAAATGGCCAGGAATTATTGCTTTTCCGGCACATATGATTTCTCAACACACAATCAGATTAATTATTTTGATACAAGTACAAAGTTGAGCAAAGGGTTACTGAATTTAAATTCAACTTTTTAACAGGACAATATGTAACCGTAACATAAAAATACGGAAGTACGCTAGCTGGGGTCATCAGACTTCTGTAGAAGCAATTGATCTCAGTAGAACTTGCAAAAAATATGGCAGAGTGCATATAAAAAAATCACAAACATCGTAGCCATAGGCTACTCTGTAAGCAGCCTGTGGTTACGCCAAGAGTAAGTTTACATATAAGAATCTGAAGTATAACTGTGAATTTGGCTGTAAGTAGTGCCGGATGCAGATATTGTTAAATCATTAGACTGCGATCTCCGGGCCCAGACGATATATTAGGTATAAAAATTGAATTAGAGTGTGTCGAAGGGACTGCTGTTCTAGGATTGTGCTGGATAAACAGAGTCACAATAATTGTGTTAAATTCACTGCTGAGCTGTGCAAAAGCATTATCATGGACAGGAAAGCGAACCTAGACTCCTCGATTTCGCGTCCGAGGCAAGTAAGCTACCCGGCCGTCACCTTCCACTGTGAATCTCATAGTGCAAAAATTAGTAATTGAGAACCAAGAAGAGACTTTTTACTCAGCATTTCGTTTCGTTGCGAGACTATTAGCGGTGACTCTGTAAATGCTACCAAGCGGCCAGTTCCACAGTTCTTAACAGGGTTGCCATTGACCAGAAGTTATTATATTTAGGGCTTTTAAAGGTATTTCAAGGAATAACTTTCATTTCTCCAAGTGAATATATCTGTCATTATATAAATGTTTACGACTAAGAAGGTGCAAGAATAGGAGAACCACAAACTTTAAGTTTCAAGGGGGATTAAATTAAAATATAATTCAAGGGGTCCCCAAAATGAGTGCCACCACTGTCACCCAGGGGGAGAGACGGCTTCCTTTTTATCCGCATAGTTGTTTTCGGTATCTCTCACTATGATGGCAACATACACGTTGCAGTAAATAATTTTCCATCATCATCACCATGAGTGGAAGGAATAGGACCCGAAAGTTCATATTTGGTGGACAGTTAATCGCTAAACACAAAATATGAGCTCTAATACCTCAACCAGGCAAAGTACTAAGTACCTTAGTCCATTCACCAAAAGACGGTCACAAAATTGTACTCCAGATTAATAGAAAAATCAGAGTTACATTCAAAAAGCAATTTTTAATCTAACTTTTTAATCTAATTTTAATCTAACATTCAA
The DNA here is from genome assembly GCA_963169105.1 of Ceriagrion tenellum. Taxonomy (NCBI): domain Eukaryota; kingdom Metazoa; phylum Arthropoda; class Insecta; order Odonata; family Coenagrionidae; genus Ceriagrion; species Ceriagrion tenellum. The sequence goes on from OY720641.1 coordinate 57,563,994, forward strand.
AAAAGCAATTTTTAATCTAACTCATTATTTCCTGTGAAATAACTGCGTTTTCCAGGGCTATCTTCAATCTCCCTGTGTTAACTGGTTTTTCAGGCATTATAACAGTGAGAAAGTCGTGGAGCTGAACATTTTTATCCTAGCACCGCTGCAGTGAGAGAGGCAAAATACGGACCTTAGTTTACACTGGCCCCTTTCTCACATTCCCTCATTCCCAACTGGACATGATCCGCAGGCCTTGAACACAAAACTAAGTACATACTACCAACGGGAGCGGAGGGAATGGTTAGACCAGTCAAGGGTTTTTCAAGGAGAGTTATCTGTCTGGGGAGAAAGGTAAAGGGAAAAGGTGGGGATGGGAACTGTACTTCTAAAAATCCCTTTTACCGACCTCCTCCCCCTCCAAATCCCTCTTCACCTCTCTTGAGTTTCGCCAAAATCAAGCCTTGCGGGTTGTAAATGAAGAGATATTGCTCCGCAACTCACCCCCTAGCTCCTCCTCTGAGTCCTGATTTGGAATCGAGATTTTTCACTACCCCTTTCCACCAACATCCCCGCCCACTTGTCTCGTTTCACCTCCCCCCTTCTCTCTTCCAAAAGAACCCCATCCCACCCCGAAATCCCCCTTATTATCCTTCGCCTCCCACACCGCAACTCACATCCAGCCCCTCCCTCCCCGTCACCCGAATCAATATGATGTATGCTTTTACGCACGGCATTGTTCGGGGCCTTTATCCCCGCCTCTCCATTGCTTATCCCCGGACCGAACGAATGGTTGTGGGTATATGGCGCTGCGCCGCATCTTCCACCTCACACAAATTCACGGAGGTTTTCAGCCAAACTCGCATACCCGAATGGCAGCTCATGGAGACCGCAGTGAGCGCGCCTCCCACCCACTTTTCTTAATCACGCTTGTCCATCTGCAGCGACTGCGTACCTATGATAGGGCAGAAGGGACGAGATACTTTTGGGGCAGAATTTGTAGGATAATTCATTTCATAGTTACAATGGTAAGACTGTCTACAATCCCGAGAGTGAACTATTCCAGCAAAATACAAAACATTTAAAAACATTTTAATACACATTCAATGAAAACGCAAGGAACAAGCAAAATAATATTATAATAGTCTATTTTATTCGTTCTTCATTTCATTCATTCAAATATTATAATATAAAAGTATAATACAATAATATAATTAAAAACAAAAAATAAAAAATATTAAAAATATCATACAAGATTAATAAATAAGAAAGAAAGATAAATTCATCTTTTGTCTTGTAAATAAATTAAATTTCGTATGATTTTACACTTTCTAGCCTTGAGAATGGGTAACGAGTCGGAACCCGAAACGTCGGCTGCCTATGAATTTCTTACCCGGAGGCGAGCAGGAGAAATTTACAAAAATAAAATTTCAATTAAAATATAAAATATTTATATTATATGAACTTTTCGCTCAAATTAATCTTCAAATTGGGCCTAAATATTCTTGTAAAATGCACTTCTTAAAGTTTATGCAGCAATTGACAGACATTTGTAACTGTTCCCCCTCATTTCCAAAGTATGTGAGATACAATGGTTATTTAGGCAATGGCCCCCATTGTGAGCTGGTAAGCACCATGATGAACTTAGAGCGGGCGCGACGAGGATTGGAAAGTCTTATAAACTGTCGTTACGACGATTTTAAAAGTACGGCAGGCTGTAAATTAGTTCTGACTTTGCCAAACTTTGTTAATGCTACTTCATACAATCAGAACCCCTTAATAAATTGTATTTTTTTCACGGCCTCGGTTTATTCGTCCTACAACTTCATCAGGTACTCATGATATACAACGGCGCCGTATCTTACGCCTTTACAAATTCACAGCGTTTTTTCAACAATCCCTAATCCTCGATTGAGCAGTTCAGGGGGTTTCCGTCACCTCGAATACATGCCTACATTAGCCACGATTATACATATACGACAAATGTTCCTTAGCCATTCCTAATTCAAGTTAATAGCGATGGCAATATGTTCAATCGCCAATATCGTGAACGGGCAAGCTACAACGTAAAATTAGAAAGCCTGCAGATAAGACCAGAAAACTAATTAAAACGCCATTGAGGTAATTACTGAGTGGTTAATTGTAATTTATTAAAAATAAAAAATATCAAATGATAACGCTGGTTTCAAGAGCTACGGGCTTATCGATTCGTTTCTGGGGTAAAATTGCGGAACTTCCCAATTCTCCTTCTAGGTGAATGACACAGTGCATGTTCGTCATCTTTTTACAAACTTGGTTCCATTGCTGTTGGTATCTTCAGGCACACACAAACAACTTAAAGATATTTTTCACTTACAATTGGAGACCACATTAGCTGCCGTTGGTGATTTAAGAAATAGTTTCTCAGCGGTAAAAATATGATAGTGATGGTATGAGAAATGGCATTAAGTGCACGCTTCGCATTCTTCCATAGCAGTTTATATATTCATATGCGTAATTCTTATGAATTTTCATATTTCTTGTATATTTGCATTATACGTATATATATTTTCATTTAAAAAATGCTGAAAATAATGCCTTTCATTTCCTAATGAATTTACGTTGTATGTCAACTATAATGAAATGTGTGATATTAAGTTCATAAATGCAGTTGCGTGTAGAAGTATGTTCTAAAAATGCATTTTCAGCACTTATTCCTGGATCCTAAAAATGCATATTAATTATTTTTTGTTGTGTATCAGAAAAACCATCGGCTTTATCCAACCCTTTTACGTAACCAAAATTTTTTTCTTTTTCCTTCCACCCCCGTATCTCAGTCCACACGCGTTCACGCGCGTCAAGAGCTCTCCGAAGTGATTGAATTATCTCTGATTTTAATTTTGCACGACACCAACGAAGTGAGATGTGACAAGGAGAATGGAGGAGGGAGTGAGAGGGAGAGAAAGAGGGGAGGAAGAAAGACAGATACCCCGCCCACTCACCGCTCTCACTGTGTGCGGCCAAGCGTTTTGAGTTGATTTCGGGAGCCCAAACGTGGCCATTGTTGCAGCCTAATAGTGCGTATCGCTTTGAAAAATTAATATTTACGTAAGAAAAATGAAATATTAGAGACAAGTGTACACCTTCATATTCGCAATCACGGTATGAATGATTAAAGAGATGACCATCATACGTATTTCAAATAAACCTCAACTGTAGTCCTAAAATAGTTCTTATTTTGCAAGATCAAAGAATTTGCAAGATGGATACGTAGAGGGGAAAATTATTGAGACATGAAATCAGTCTTTGATTTCGTATCTCAGCTCTGAATACAGTTGCGTACCGCAATCAAGCTTTTTTTTGCAGCCCATAAATAGGTCCCTTTAGCTGAGGATATTTTGCAATGATTATGAATACAATATTCCCAGACAAGGAGTTGGTTTTGCTCACCTTCCGTGTAACATATTTTTAAATCAGATGAAGGTGAGTATAGTGGAAGCGTTTTTCCTCGATTTCAAGAAAACAATTGACTAGTTATTCCTTAGATAAAACAAGAATACAAACATACAGGGCAAACAAAAAAATTATCAAGTAGATAAGTGACTATCAAACACATGGCAAACAAAAAATATTTGTAAGTTAAACGGGAAAATTCGAAAAAAAAGGTAAATTGGAAATAATGCCACCCCTTAATGCATCGCTTCATGCCCAATTCAAAAGGACTTTTTACCGTTATCGCTGGAACACTGGCTACCTTTTATTAGTTTCCTCTGTAAAACACTATTCCGACAAACAAATTTTGTTTCTCTTGCACTCATATACTAGCTCACTTGCTCTTAAGTCCGCTAATATTCATTCTCTTTAAACTCACTTCTTAATTTCTTCCTTAACTTTTGCAGTCTACCACTTCCTCTCGCACTATTTCCCATATTTTAATACATATTTCCTTATAACCATTCAGGGTGTAAGATTATAGGATACAAACTCACCGTCTCTCCCTGCTAAATGCCAATCTCACCTTCCCAGTGGTGCACTCTGATATAAACTAACGAGGAATATATGAATTGAAGCCTCTGCCAAATGCCAACGGCCTCTTTAGAGGTAAGATGAGTGGGTATGGGGACAGGGCACCCTGTTATCCTGGAGGAGAGAAATCTCCCCCATGGGCGGAGGAGTCCGCAACACTAGCCTCGAGACTCATCATAGAAAAACATATCAGAAAGACAAAAGACAAATACCCCTTTCATAGGCTTTTAAAAACCATTCGACTACATAAGTGGAACTATAGAGATTGGCAGGTGACCGCCATGCTTGGAAAACTCCAGTAAAACAACCTTCAGGTTGACTACTAAAGAAAGCAAAAATCAATATTTCATCGATTCTCTCAACGCCATGCCAACGAAGCATACTTCTTTCATAAACGTCTATTACGTGGGTATCCAACCCACATCATTTCATCACTCATTGTTAATCCATTTTACTAAGTTTAATAATTTCGAATTATACTGCGATTAAAATCTTACATTTATTACAACCTATATAACATAGAAATAATCCGTAGGATATTTGCAAAATACTTGACAACCATCTGTAAATGCTTACTTATCGGCAAGATGACTAACGTTTACCTAGCCTAATTAGTCCCATTTATCGTCGTTTATCTGAGCAAAAGTTCGCTGAATGTGTTCCGATCTACGCTAACTGCAACACTTTTAATGGAAAACTGACAAGGGTGTCAAGGCAAATTTTTGCAGACAATTTATACGAGCGGAAAAAAATTAGCCAAAATAAAACTTGCTTGGCACGGGTGTAGTAGCCTCATGATCCGTGAACGTGGTACTCAAATGACCATACATACGCTCATTGTGCAACATTGGCCCAGTGTCGAGAAGCAAGTGGTCACCTTGAGCATAAACACCGCGATAGCACGGCGATAGAATTCTGCCTTGCAAACGGATTAATCGTGTTAAAATCCAGGGAGGCCAAAGAAATATTACCCTGGTTATTAGTACCCTCTACAGGTACCATGAGGTCACTTAAGAATAATACAGCATGAATGGGTTTTACTTTACTCTAAGCCCCTACTTTACTTTTACTTGCTTAATGACCTAAAACAGGGTGCGATGTAAATATTGGCTACTGATATCCAATTTTTAAATTCCCTGATTTTTCCTTGACTTTTCACTGATGGATTTACCAATTTCCCTGACCAATCGCCAAAAGGTCACCTATTATTGGAATATTTTTTCTGCAAAATTACATCTTCTACAGCAGCTTTAAATTTTCTAAAATTTCTAATCATCGTCTCGAATTTTTAGAACTGCAAGTATGTATTTACTCTAAGCTTGAGTGTTCCAGCTTCCTCTCGACCTGAGTTTCTGAAGTTAAAATAAAATGCGAGACAACATTTTCCGATCAACATAGCCTCGGATTGCTTGTGTGGAGCGTAATACATTTCGATCAAGAATTTTAACACAACGAGGCAAATATCGAAATAAGAATATGCAATAGGGATACAATGTACGTCTGATTCACAACTAAATAACTAATATTCTCAACCAATAAGATTCACAACTAAATATTTCACGAATTGATGGGGCTTATTCAATGCACGCCAGCGACAGACTTTAGTATCAGTTGGAGAAATAAAGGGCGGGAAAGACTGGCCAATAAACGTAATGGTAGAAAAATAATGAGGATTCATATCCCAGTTTCTCCCTGATTGTTACGAAAATTACCTGATTTTTCCCTGACTTTTTCAGAAATTCCCTGACAATTCCGGGTTTTCCCGGTTTTCTCTGACGATCGCCACCCTGTAAAATGATGCCTTTTCCCCGACCATAAGTTTGTTTGAGAGAGATTTTTCACTAGCAAAAGTTCAATCATTTTCAAATTTAATGGAAAAGACTTGGAAAAAACAACTTGAAGATTAATTAAGTTAAGTGTATCAGGCGATATTTCGTGGAAATGGAGTACAGATTTCATGATCTCACAATAAATGTTTTTGTTTACTTTGAACAGAATTTTATTCACCGACCAAAGTTTCGACATGAGCTATGTCATTTTATGTCCTTGAAAATGACATAGCTCATGTCAAAACCTTGTTCGGTGAATAAAATTCTGTGGAAAGTGAACAAAACTTTTTATTGTGAGATCATGGCATTTGAAGATTAATGTTAAGAAAACCAAAATAGTGCTTTGTGCAAGAAATAATGAAGATAGTATAGCCTAAAACTTGAACTGCGAAAACTCGGATAAGTGGAAAAGTATTTTTACCTGGAATGGAAGACTGACAGTGAGAACAAAGTAGTCAAAGCATGAAGGCATTCTACCAAGAGAACAGCCTGCTGACAGAATCATACGCCTGGAAATAAGGAGGCAATTTATTAAAACATATACTCGGAGAATACTCTCATATGAGAGTATGCCATAGGAAATAACGAAAGAAGAGTGAAGAAGTTTAGACGCAATTGGCAATGCACCAAGTTCAACACAAACTGCTTTCATTTTTTGTGAATAACTCGGTAAATAATTAAGTAGAGGATTAAGTGTCTAATATCAGTAACAGAAAGAAGAGATTTTTTCTTTAGAATTCCATACTCATTGAATTTTATGTGTGGTGAAAACCTTTAGCCCGAAACGGATTTCATTCTCTTGTTTTTTTGTACGCTAGCCTAGAGGCTCTGGAATGCACAGCGTGGAAATAATTGTAGATTGACAGGGACAGCTGGTAAAACGTAAGTCATATCGTAAATAAAACGTAAATAAATTATCCGTCGCAGGTGCGGGTTTTCTATCCCATCTTATGAATCTAAAATGTTATGCGATGATAAGAGTTGAGGCAATTGGCTGTCTTTCGTGCTCTTGTCGCGTGATCCTATCCAGCATTGGCCTAGCCTCGAGAAGCAAAGGTTCTCCTTGTCCTCGAGCAAGGGTAACGGTGCAGTAAAAGACTAAATGACTGGTATTTTCAATCGAAATAAACCAGGAAACGGTTTGCAATATTCTTTCGAGCATAAATGCACACACTTGTTTCACTCCTTCACGTGAAATTGCGCGTCGGACTCGCGTCCTGTACTACGAGGAAATATATTTTTGCCCAGGTCCCACCGCCATAAAAACACCAAATTTGTGTGCATAAAGATGGAGGGAGTCTTGTATATACTTTACGACGCGAAATTCCTGACTCGCTTGGGTCGCCGGCCAAGGGTCCATGTGCATCCCTAGAGCACCACTTAACTCGAAAGAACTTCTTGCGGAAGGCAGTAAATAGTTGGCGATCGAGCCCAACCCTAGTTTTCCCCCAAAAATATAATAATTTTCTCATCCAAGCCAATTTTCAAACGAGGAAAGTTATTTTTGAAACAACTCACGTGCTCAAATTCGTCAAGGGGTTTGATAATATAAGCCGAATAAAGGTTTCTGCAAAAAGCTAGAGATCTGTACGCAGTAAAGTCCCGCATATCTTCTGGGTCAAAACTGCAACAGAGGATGGAACAATCCTTGGACAGCAGTGCGTGCATCGGAATTTTTCCGGAAGGCCAAATCTACCTGCACATAAAAAGTCTGGATTACGGCATCCACGAAGAAAGGACAGACTTACTTCAATTGTTCGTTTACCAAACTGATCAAAATTTGAGCGGGAGTGGTCATCTGCATACATCAGCGCACACAAGGAGGGGCTGCTCTCCGCACTCCCTATAATCTATGTAGTATTAACTAGAATATGCTTACTAGAAATAAAAACATGTAAAGAATGGGATGATCATCAACGTAATTAACTAGATGGTGATAAGCAATTATTTTAAAGCTATTTAACCAAGGTTAAATTCGGCATGAAAAGCTTATTTTACTTTACCGAGATTCGAGCCCAAATCTCCCAATTTTCGGTTAGGCGTGCTAGCCAGTTGAACCACCAATCCATTTTAATTCTATGTGAATTTCGACTGGAATTCATGCGAACTAGGCGTAGGTGTCTCAAGTCTACATTGTAACACAGGAGACGATGGTCATGCTTACCAAGCCAATGTGGACCACCACTAAGATAAAATGGCTTGGTGAATTAACTGACCGGCAACTGAAAGATTCAGTATCGAAATTCGGTCAAATCAAATGATTTTTTCAAGGAAAATTCCAGATCTAAGTGCATGGACGTTAATAAAAAAAGTTCACGTTATCCATATCAATCAATTTTAAAATATCAGTAAAGCAATGGTGTTTCAAGTGAATGGTTAGAAATCGTTATAAAATTTAGAGTGTAATTTACAGTACAGGCAGTAATGTAAATGATACAGGAATTATATTTTCGTTTTTTCTTTAGCTTAAATAAGTAATGACTAGAGTTACCGCCACCTGGTTAGAAATTTAGACGAAACTAAGCTCAAATATGTTATCTTCAAATATTAGACTTGACGTGTTATCTTTAAGTATGTTTGCAACAACCATAGCAATTAGAAATGTATTTTTTCGCGTTCAGAAAAAAACTTATGCAGAAAAAAGGCACACAAATAAAGTAAAAATTACGAAATGAATGTCATTTGGCACGAAACTGCGGGGAAAAAATTGCATTGTAAGGCCAAATAACAAATGGATATGAAAAATTAAAATGATTTGAAAATATTTCAGTTTTATTTTGAACGACCGGCTTCAACATATAGGCGACATATTCAGGTGAATGTCACTTATGCGATGCATTCGCCTGACGATGTCGGCTATGCGATAAAATCGGTTGTTCAAAATAAAACTGTAAAAAAAAGTTACCAAGTTCTTTTTATTTTTCATGATGGATTTTCACGACGAAAATTCCGAAACCATCGAATTAAAATGGATATGACATAACTTTATTTCAATATTTTATCTATGAATATGACTGATTAGGACACTTTTCTAAGTTGCAAGAAAATATGCACAGAGGCAACAAACGCTCCATTTACCCAAAATATGGGAAGGTATGTGAGGCAAAACACCTCATCACTGTCCCTCCTTCTTCCCCCTTCTGTCTGCTGCCCAGCTGTTCCTACCAAGTTCAGATCCTGGGGATGAACTTGTCGGTATGTATATGCTATACAAAAGATTACATTCAGGGGACGGGAACGGTTGTGGACGCTAAAAATATTTGCAGAAAATGCTTCCCTACACATGTACACACGAGCGCGTACGTCCGAATTTACTTTCCCCCTCGCTCCCTTGCCACCGATGTTTTTTTTCTTCCCCTCTCCCTTCCCCGTCTTCTGCTCTTTCGTTCCTCCAAAGAAGCGGCCAATTTTCTTGGGTCTTACTTCTAACCCAAGCGAGCGTAATCCCGGTAGGCACATCCGAGACGACTCCCAGCACGCCCTTCCCTTGACTTGCAGTAAAAATGCCTCCTTCTGCGGCGAGGATCCATAAAAAAGACCAACAAGAGCAAAGACTCCTCGACTGACGACGCTGGTAAAAGATGAAGCGAGGAGAGGACCATGAGCACGGGATAAGGAGGAGGAAAAAGGAGCAAGTCATGACGAATATTTCAAAGAAATACTCTGGCAGGGTACATTCTGCACACCTTGGATTCATGTTTCAAAATAATTGAAGCTGTTATATGCATATTTTTCAGAGAATAGGGAACTCCATGCTTAAACAAAGCTGGGAGTTTCGAGGGAGGGGAATTTTATTTTGAATCAGCGTTATATTTTTGTGTTTAGGATTTTAGGTGTGCAATTATGACTGCAATGAAAATCCAAATTTCTGAACGAATATATCACTATCATTTTCTGTTAATAAGATAAAAACCAATCACTTTTTAAAAAATTGTCCAAAAGGGGGGATAAATGATTATTTCTCAAGGAAAAACTATTTCTTATTCCCTTATTTCACTTTTTGAAAAATAAATCAGAAACTTTGGGGGGTAGTGAATTCAGACACCAAGAACCCCCGTTGGCTACATTATAGATCTAAATTTAAGACTTCCATAAGGAAATCTTTCTCTTTAAACTATTATTTTTTTCGCTCTTCACAAAGAAATGAATCCGGAAATGGGTACAATTTTTCGGCCAAATCGCTAGAAATATTAATTAAATATTAAACTTGATCTAATCCTTCATACAGATGGAACTATTTTACTATGGAAGTCTTCAATACAGGAGTAGCTAAGCCACGAGTATCAAAACAAATTTGCAGCTTGCAGTATGATTCATGCTAATAAGTTATTATTTTTCCAAACTCATCCCAATACTTAAATACATAATACCAAATTTAGGGAAGGGAACGTACTACCAAGCAAGAATCGATACGAGACATCAAAGAGTGCTAATGAGTTTCAGATCCATCGATCCATCAATAAGCGCAATGTTCACAAAAAAATCCTTTTCAATTCTATTTGCTCAGTGTCAATAAGGATGGATTGACTCACATAACCACCTAATACTTTAACCACAAAACCCTCCATCAATAAACTTAAGGGGGCATTAGCTTCAAGCATTTAAAGGTTGTATCAAAATAAATATGGGATTGAGTAAGATAACTTACACTCACTCCCTAATGACAGTTCTCAAATCGATTTTTTAATACATAGTATTAATAAAGGAACACTTGGATGGAAATACTATTCATACAATGCAAAAACGTACTTATTCCCAGAGACATCATAATGATATAAGTGTCTTTAAAACACAAACTACAATCCAATTGATACTTTAAATACCAATTTAAATTATGGAGTCAAGAAGAGGACAAATAAACCCACACGCGATCCCGCTAGAATCGTCTTAATCAGTTAAGGGGCTATTTCACTCTTGGAGGGGGGGCCTCTATGGATTTGCGTACGGGGAAAAGTTTATTTAGCCAATCAATGTTCTTTTTTTCCAAAAAAACATACATAATAAGAGTTAATTAATTAATAAACAAAATAAACAGGAAAGCAGAATCCTTCGCAGAAAACTGCTACGTGCAAATGGATAGTAAATAAACTGATTAATTTTCAAGGTTAGTAGCAGCTGATGACTGAGAAGCTATACACTACACTAAAACTACTAACAAATTAAACATAACACATTTAATTATGGCAAGGAAAACATTATTGTAAGCTCTCCACCCATCATCTAGAAATGACAGGAACGAAAAGAGCTAAATGAACGAAAGAGACACAATTCCACACTAACAGTTACTTCTTCCAAGGTATTATTGCTGACTCAAAGAAAAACAGAGACAAAACCGCACAATAAAATCTAACTTAATTTTCTCACCCTCTAATCATTTGATATCTTACTTTGAACCATATGGCCAGGTTCCCGATATCTCAGAGATGGATCTAAGGATGCTAATATGATATATGTTTTGGATGCCACTGGTGCACCAGCATCAAAATAGTCCACAGATGACGATGATAGTACTTATATACAGTTATATATATTTTATTTATTTTCAGAACACTTCGGCCATAAAAACTATTACAAAATGAAAACTATTACAAAAAATCTGTAGAGAAAGCGGTTAAACAAAGGAAAGACACTTTTGTGGATTTCATTTGCCTTGATATGAATGGGAGAACGTTTTTTAAAAATATATCCATCAATATGAAGTAAAATTTAATTTTTGACCTATACGGCACACTTCATGCATACCATCACTTTTTTGGCTATTCTCGAGCTCTGCTTTACACAAAATCTCTAGTTATTAATAATCCTAGAAATACTCCGTTAAAGAGGATCCTACAAAACATATCCACACGATTTTCTATTTCCTCATTTCACACCATTCACTCTACGATATATTTATCTTTTAATATTCGAATATTTCCATTTTTCTCGACCTGAACAGAAAAAACAAATCATACTCACTTCATATACATCCATTACTGAGGTTACCCAGTCACATTCTTTCATAACCAACTTCTGTGTTACCATATTCCTTGTACTCTAAAGCTTATTCTGACATGACTAAGGCATATAATCTCCGCTCTTCTAATTAAGAAAGGAGAGACTCTTAATATTATGTACCAGCCTAACCTCTCCTCTTCGATTATGATGGAGTTGGATTTAATGTATCCATAGAAAAATACCTATCACAGATTAAATTTATAAAGCACAAAATTTATAATTTCCGTAATTTGCGATTCTTGGACGAAAATACACACATAACTCGAAAGTCTGATGACACTAATTTCCTACTATTCTGTTAAGTGGAGTCCTTCATAATTTATATTCTACAAAGTTCAATCTCGAGTCATCAGAAATCTCATATTGTATACAAAACCTACAAAATGCCACCGTCTAGTTCCTTCTTAGGTAATATTTCATCCAAATGAGTTCCATGAATCCAGCTAGGTAGCGCGCTTTTTGCTTATACACTTTCCTCGTGATAGTATAAATTTAAAATTTCCAATTTCTACGTTAAAGGGCTTTTCTATCGATGCATTCATCTGAAAATTGGATCCAAAAATACTGTTGGTCATCGAGTGACGGATAACGTAAAACGCGTAATTATGAGAAATTTTACGAATGTATTATCCAAAACAACGCGAATTCGAAATATTGATAAAAAACCAAAATATTGATTAAAAAACCGAAATATTTATTAAAAATAAATTCGCCTAAAGATTGAATTCCTTGTCGTTCATCGTTCAAATTTGTACAACCATTATTTCAAAATAAACTAAGCAAGCGAATAAAATGAGCTCAATTTGGGTATTTCCCAATGAAAATTGGCGCACAGATTTTGCTTATCATTTTAAATGATGTTGTACTTTGTAAGAATACCACTCATACCTTTACCATACACCTATACTAAACGTACGCTTCAAATAAGTCAGGAAAAAATTGAAGACTTTGACGTATGCCTGATTTTGCATTCCTACACGTGGCACACAGTAATATAATTTGCGGGAAAAGAAAGTGAACTGTTTTCACTTTCTCGTTTTCAGCTCACTTATATTTAAGAACGTCCCCAAATATTTATAAACACATACCAAATACTTCCACATGTCTTAATATTTTATGATTCTTGGGCAAAAATAAAACTTTTGCACTAAATGAAAATGCGTCTTTTTCTTTTCTTAAAAATAATTCCTTCAATTGACCATTTAAAGCCAGTTTAGTTCAATAAGATTCACATTCTAAATCAACACATTGTGCGACTAAAACGAGAATGAAGACTACTTGACGCAAAAGATTTAATTTATCTAAGGCTACTCATTGGCCGTTGGCTGTAATTATACGCAGAATTTGCATGGTTACTAGCCTCAGCAGTAACTTTGAATGCTATGAGGGCGGCGCATGAAAATAGCGAGGCAAATGTGAGAGCTTATGGGATCATTCACTGGTTCCAAACTAAACAGGGCGAATTGGGCGTTATTTCATGGTGCTTATTCAATATTTTTATGGATTAAGGTGATAAAGATGAGTACTGGAATAAGGTCAGTGATATGATGGGAGATAAAAATGAGAGTCCTCCATCATATCCAGAAGACGCACTGTTTGTGTAAGCGAGCTCACTGAAATCTGCCAGAAAATATTTGATCAAGGTCAAGTTGTGTGGCAGATATATTTTGCGCTATCTAGCTCAAAATTATGGATGGGTTTATTGGGGTGGCGCTTACAAGGGCACCATTAAAGCAATTTTTGTGTTACAAGATAGAATTATAAGAACCTTAACCTTACCTTCAAAAATAGATTTCATCACACACTTCCACTTTTCTGCGCTTCACAAATTCTACCCTTAAGTATTTTGATGTACGAGTATCTAAAGTGTTGAAAAACTTTTTGGGGAACAGGCACTTGGAAGGCATATTGCCCTGGCATCATAAGCTGAAAACTTGCATTCAATTGGATGTTCTCCCCCCTACGCCATATTTGAATTTATTTCAGAGAAGTTAAATTTATATTGCCCCGAAAATCTTACCTACCTCCAATGACAGTTAAAATGGAAAACAAAGATAATTATTATTTGAATCAAATTAAGAAATGGAGATTTGAGCATAATGGTGTTGAAATACTATTTGTAAATGTCCATGAAATGATTGGCTCGAAAGAAAATTATAAAAGTGTAAGTAAACTGTGTATTATGCCATTTCAAACTGAAATATTTTGTTATGTTCCTTTGCACGAAATTTTTGGTTACAATCATTTCAACAATATTTTTTAAATTGGATTTTACTTATTATTTAAGAAAGTCGTAGTATTCTTATTATTCTAATCAGAGGGGCCCCTAAATAACATCTACGAAATAATAAAAGGAATGGCTATGAGAATAAATGCGTCAAAGACTAAAGTAGCTGTATATCATTATGGAACGAATGCCTGTATGATTAAACTGAATAAGCACATAACTGAACATGTAAACAACTTTGAGTATTTAGGCCGACAGTTGATTGTAGAGACCTCGGGTTTCTGTTCAGGTGAGTTGGTCAGTTATCTCCGACGTTTCGAGGTCCGTAACTTACAGAGGAGGCGCAAATGTGGGAATTGTCATTAATGGTCTGTGATATTGGTGCGAATTTTTCCTTGTTCTTTCCACCTCCTTTGGAATTGGTAACGATATCTTACTAAAGGAGAAGACTGTGACGATTAAAATTCTTTCTCTCCAAACGTATGTCATTAGCCTCATTCGCCCAACTCACCCGGATATACACCGTAAAACTCTTAATTCAACAGACTCGCAGGGAAAGTACCAGATCTTTCATCTTGGTCGACTGTTCGCAAATAAACAAATAATAGATGAAGAGATAATTAGACGCTTGAATACCGGTTGGCAAATCATACGTATTGATAGGAGTACGTCTAGATATGAGTATTTGTCCATGGAGGCAAACATTGCAGGGAACATGTGTGTTCGTGACCCGGTGTGTCAGTACACCGCACATACCTCCTAGTGGTGGGTCGCGGGCAACGGTATGCTGGCTCTCAAGGTAATCTTTTCAGAAGGGATCCTAGCTTCAGTAGAATGGTAAAAGCAGGCCTTGGACATTACTATGCTATGGTTTCTCTTGAGGCATACTGGCGAAAAGGGGCCAAAACTGACCGGTAGAGTGCCGTAACCGTTAGCAGGGAAAGCTGCGAGTGTTACAGGTACTGCAAAGGCTGGAAACCTTGGATACTCTATTACCACTTACCCCTAAGAGTCACGAAGTAGCCTGAGACGGCCGAAGCCACGGACGGCGGCGGAAGCTAAATAAGGTTGTCCCATCAAGATACGGACTTAGCAATACGAACTGGACTATTGGTACTTAGAATATGAGAGGAGTATATGGAAAGGAGCATGAGTTGTTGAATAAAATGAGAGTGAGAAAAATGATTGTTCTGTGTGCATGCGAAACTAAGTGGAAGGGGCGGGATATTGTTACGACAGATGGCGGTAGTCTGGCACTGCGGTCAGGAGCTGACGATAATGTACACGGTAGTCAAGCTGTGGGATTCATTCTTAATGAGAGAGCTAAGTTACCAGTGAGGAAGTACGAGTAAGTATCCCCTAGATTGCTCTGGGTTCACATGAAAGTAGGTATTAGGAGAGTTTTGATTGTGGCGTGCTATGGACCAAAGGATGGAGAGAGTGATGGCGTGAAAGATGAGTTTTGGGAAAAACTGAGAGAGGTTTTGAATGAATGTGACCCTGGTGAGAGAATAATTGTACTAGGGAACATGAAAGGCTGGGTGGTGTGAGGCAGGATGCATATGAGAGAGTGGTTGGGCCTTTTGGTGACCCCTGAGTAAATGATAATGGTGAAAACTTGGTGAGTGTGTGCTTGGAAAAAAGATTGTTTGCGTCAAATACATGGTTAAAACATAAGAGAATATATATGTTTACTTGGCAAAGGGTCGATTGTAAAAGCATGATTGATTTCATTGTGTATGATGAGAGATTGAGGGAGTTAGTTCGGGATACGAGAATAATAAGGGGTGCAAAATGTGGAACAGACCACTATTTGGTGCTCTCCAAAGTGAATCTGGGCAGAAAGTGGATGACAAGGAAGAATGTTGCGTGTAAGCAGTTCAGAGTAAAAGTGGAGAGGTTGCTGGACAGTGAAGTAAGAATGCAGTATGGTTGCAGGCTTGAGGATGCTCTATCCTTGAGGCAGAGAGAAATGGACGAGTATATCAGAAACGAGAATGTGAATGATGCGTGGAAGTGTTTGAAAGGAGTGATTGTATAATGTGCTGAAAGTTTATGTGGAAAAGGATGGTAGGAAGGATGAAAGGTGATGCTTGGTGGAACGAAGGGGTGAAAATTGCAGTCAGGGAAAAGAAAGAGACACATGAATATGATTGCTGCAAAATCTGAGAGAGAGCGTACTAAGGCATGTGAGATTTACAGAAATAAAAAGAATTAATGCAAAATCGTTGTGAAAGAGAGCAAGGAAAGAATGCGTGCGGATGAAGCTAGCAAGGTGCAGAGCGATTTTGAAGGCATTTAAAAGCTGTTTTGGAAGTGGGTAAAAAGGGCTAATATTGGTGAGGGCAGGGGAATAAATGCGGTTAGGAAAAAAAAGTAGAGAGATCGTGTGGGATGATAGCAATATCAGAAACTGCTGGAGGGAGTATTTTGAAGAATTATACAATAATGATACAGGCGCTGAGGATGAACCTTGCGAAGTAGTAAGTGAGAATGTGACGATGGAAAAGGAGATCAGTAAGAATGAGGTCATAACGGCATTGAGAGTATTGAACAATGGGAAGGCTGCAGGCGTAGATTAAATATCCAGTGAGATGTTGAGTGTGGGTGTCATATTCTCATTTGTCGGCTGTGTGAACTATATAGTTTCTGCTTACAGGCTTCTGCTGTTCCAGTGGATTGGAAGAATACAATCATCGTTCCATTGTACAAAGGGGAGGAAGGGAAGACCGAATATAATAATTATAGGGCCATCAGTTTATTGAGCATTCCGGGAGAAGTGTTCAGCAAAATTTTAATCGAAAGAGTGAGGAATATTACTTCTAACAGAATATGTTGTATGTAGTGTGCGTTTATGCCTGGAAGAGGATGTAGTAACCAGCTTTTCGCGCTTCAGCAAGTGATAAAAAATATATGGGATTCCGAAAGAAAGTGTATTGCGCGTTTGTTGATTTAGAGAAGGTATATGGCAGGGTTAATAGAAAGAAGTTGTGTAAGGTTTTGAAGGATTATGGAGTGAATGGGCAGTTATTGAATGTTATGATGGCGATGAATGATAATAGTAAGGCAAGCGTGAGAGTAAACCGGGTTCTGAGTGATTGGCTTGCAATAAAACAGGGTGTAAAGCAAGAATTCGTAATGTCACCAAGGCTGTTTAATGTATTTGTGGATAAATGCGTTAGAGATGCACGTAGTGAAAACGATACTGCTTCGATAGGAAATGTATACGTGTGAGTACTACTACATGCGGATGATGCTGTTTTGATCTCACCAAGCCAACAGGGACTACAGAAGCTCCAATGTAAGTTGTGTGAATCAACAGAGTGGGTAAATGCTAGCAAGACTAAGATAGTAATTTTTGATAAGAAGATTGGTAAGAAGAACTATGTGATGAGGGCAAATGGTGGAGTAACTGATCAAGTGGATGACTTTGTGTATTTAGGTATGATGTTTGCGAAAGATGTACGGATGGATGAGGAGATAAAGAGGCGCACGAATGCTGGAAGGAAAGTGATAGGTAGCATGTGGAACATATCAAGGAATGAGTGCCTGTCTAAGGAAGCAAAAATCGCCGTGTACAAAAGTGTAGGTACTTCTCCCCACTTTGTTTTATGGTAGTTGAACATGGGTATGCCACGATAGGCATAAGAGTAGATCAAACGCCGTGGGTATGAGTTATCTGAGGAGTGTTTGCAGAAAAAGTAGGAGGGATAGGGTCAGGAATGAGTGGGTAATGAATGAGTGTGAGTTAGATGCTCTAGTAATGGACACATATGAAAGGAGTGTGCTTTGTTGGTTTGGCCACGTTGAGAGAAAGGATGAGAGAGAAAGTTATGGTTGAATGTGGTTGAGGAAATTCCTGGGAGAAGGAATGTTAGGAGTCTTAAAAACAGGAGGGCGTGTATGAAGCAGTGTATGGGGGTAAATGAAGCAAAAGAGATTTGCAAGGATAGTTCAGTATGGAGAAAATTATTGAAGCAGAGTTAGGAGCACAAATATGTATTTATGGGTGAAACATAGTGATTCTGCCAACCCCGGAAGGGAACGGCGTGATTGGTATGTATGTATATGCATAGGAGTTCCCTTCCTGAATATATGACATGGCTTCGAAACCAGGGTTTTTTAGGAGAGGTTAAGAGTAGGATTAATGAGTTAGAAGGGGTACCTGATCAACGTCTATATACTATCCTGCGAGCCGTCGCATGGGCATGTGGCACGAGATATTAGGACACCAGTTGTGTTCAGATGTAAGGAATTTGGAGGTAAATTGGAGACTTTTATTATGCAATTGTATTTAGTGTAGCTCATTTTTAATTACGGTCGCTCATTGTGCGCGAAAGAAACGAGTTTTGGTACCTATCGGTTCGGAGATGCATCTTTCTAAGTTTATAGCTTCTGTCAGACCTAGAGATGAAGTGCGGCTTCATGATAATATTCTCTTTATCGCTCTGAAACACACCAGTTCTGAATTTTTTCTAGCAAATTTGGACTAGCATGTAGCCTCAGAGTCTTAAGGGGCTCCCACCTTTCTCAATCTAGAAGCTGTGAAACAGTATATGTTTGCTCGTAGCAGTTTTTAACGAAGCCTATCATTATTTCCCACAGCCTCCTATAAGCTGCCTATCCTGAATTACATTCAGAAGTCGCCTTTCCTCGCCCACCCTTAAGCACTTCCTCGTTCATCCTCCTTTACGTCACCTACTACTGTGATTTGAGTTTAGTAGTTAGTTTGGCGTGGCATGGAGTTGAAATTTGTACTATGTAAGAAAAGGGAACAAAATTAACTGTAAATTTTTGAGATATGGATGTGGAGGACAGAGTTTGGTCGGCTGAAAGAAAAGCGAAAGAGGAGGTACGTGGGGTTAAAGTGGAGGGGTTTTGAGAAAGTGAGTAGAGGAAACTTACTGAGAAGACTACGAGAAGGAAGATTAAGTGGTTCGGGTGGTTAGAGGCGAAGAAATGCTGGACGCCGTGATAGATCATTTATGATGATTGAGTGGGGAAGGAGAAAAAAGGCAACAGTCTCAACATGTGTGTTGAGAGGCAAAACACCTGAGGACTACTGAAAGGCAGCAGTCTCAGCAGAAGGCATTAATGACGCGGATTAAGAAGATCGGACGGGTATCAATAGCCACAGGTTCGGGCGAGAGTGAAGTTTACGGAATCGACTGGGGTACTGTGATGTGGACGGCAACGGGGAATCCGTCACATTAATCCCCCTGTAAGATGCAGCCCTTCATCATAACCCTGCATGACGTGATGGCATTCCTCCCGGTAAAATATTCCGGAGGTAAAATAGTTCCTCAAGCGGAACTCGGCGTGGGAACCACTGGTAGGGGTACATGAGTCAGGAAGAACAAGTGTAGGATAGGAACAAGGAATGTGAGATCTTTAGAAGTGAGCAGATAGCTAAAGAACGTGCAGGCAGAGATGAAGAGACTAGGAGCGGATATAATGTGAGTCAACGAGATCAAGTGGGCGCGGGGAGACTACTACTGGAGTGATACATGCAGGAAATGACCAGAGGATCGCAGGTGTTGGCAACTGAAGAAAGAATGAGACTGGAGAGTGAATTCAGTCTGAATATACAACGAAAATATTCCGATGGGGAAGCTGGAAAAAGATCCGATGGACATAGTGATTGTGCAGTTTACATGCCGACATCTAGCCACATGAAAAGATATATAGAAGAATTTTACGCACAAATTGAAGGAATCTCGGAGTAGTGAAGGATGAAGACGACCCCATCATCATGGGAGACAGGAACGCAGAGGTAGGAGAAGGAAAGGAAGGAAATTGTATAGGATATTTCCTTTCGTAGGGTAAGGTAAGTAGAGCTGAAGAAAAGAATTATTGTTGGTGATAGGGATGTGCCCCTCTAAAGATCTAAAAATTTTACTCTTTTCCATATTTATCCATCGGAACCTTTGAGGTAGATAGAGGGAGCGCTTGCATCGGCGGCCAAGGCTAAAAGCAGTTACATGGGCGTGGCTAGAACGCCATCTTTGTAAACCCCAATTTCCCTTGGGTCTGACGCGCAAATTTAGCAATTTTACGATATTTTACACCGATAACTTACAATAAGTCAGCATACATTCACTTCTAAAAAATGCATTTTCCAGTCATACATTATTTTTTTCATTTAAATTCATAACAATCCGCGTCCCCGGTAAAAACTACAGTAAAATTGAATAGGAACCATAACACTCAGTAATTAATATATTTTAATGGGGATATAGGTCACATTTAGACACATGGTAAATATTCTTGTTTTTCATATGCTAATTCATCCGCTTCCGCATGTTATTCCAAGTAATTTAAGGAAATAGCAGGGATAAACAATTTGGTTGTAATTCCGGTTGTCATGCCACAGTTTGATGACGCAATGCCATTTCCATCTACCTCAATGATATGACCATAATATACGCTGAATATATGTAACAATGAATGCTTCCATACGACTACTGAGAATTGGAGTTTGGGGAAAATTACTTGTTGAAGCAAACGATTGCTGGAAAAAGAAAGAAAAAGCATTTCATAATATTTTTATCTTGAATATGCATTGATGAAAAAATTGATGTTTCATAATTTCATTGTTTCAAATTCATTTTTCAGCGATGCAGCAAGGGCCTCTATCACGTGAAGCCGACTCACCCTCTGAAGGATAGTTAAACAAGCTAACTTCGTTGCACGCTCTGGATTCTTCCAGACTGGCTCCCGAGATATGTATTTCAGGAGAGATAAAAATTGTCTCAAAAGTGATTTGGTGGGGCAGGGATATCCAATTTGGTTGTCATTTCGGTTCCCAGGCTACAGTGTAATGAATAAATCATCTCCTCATTGACCTCAGTGATCTGACCATTATAGACGCTAAATGTTTGTGATTATGAAACATATATTGGTTCTTTTCGGCCTATAATACCGACGAAGAATTTACGAGTTTTCCACCAGGTTAGGAAACTGTTGACCGACGTTTCGATGTCTACCTCCGCTATTTCCCTGAGGACGATGGCGGAAGTAACAATGAAAACATCGGCTAACAGCCATCTAATCTGGAGTAAAACCCATGAAGACTTCATTGTGTAATTATGATTGATTCCATACTCCTACAAAAGTGAGGAATTTCGGTAAAGTGGTCAATTAATAGAAAGACAAAGAGAAGGAATATATCATTATAATTTCCCTCCGGAGCATCATTTAATAACAAAATTGATATTGTATAACTTAGCTGTTTAACACTCATTTTCCAGGTTTGCAACAAGGGTCATCTATCACTTTCAGTTGACTGAAGGATAATTGAACACGATAACATCATTGTACACTCTCGCTGCTTCCAAAGAGGGTCCTGGAGTGTGTTTCAAAAGAGGAAAAAGTTACCCAACAGTGATTTGGATTGGCAGGGATAACCAACTTGGTTGGTATTTCGCTTGTCAGGTTACAGTTTAATGTCGAAATACCCTCCCCAATCTACCTTCATGATTTGACCATTATACACGCAAAATATTTGATATGATTTGATATATGGAATTATGATTGGTTTCATACTCGGAATGCGATCAAATGCTAGAAATACAAAGATATTTATGATGAAAAGATAAAATTTGGTTAACTGCACACTAATTTATCAAATTAAAACTGAAACGGGTTTTAACAAATGAGTGCCATTTTCACTCAGAAAAATTGCTAAAAAGAAAAGCGCTGCTGAAATGTTGCTGTTGCAGCTCAGTTGCCTTGAAATGGCACTCAGTTGCTGAAACCCGGATTGGTTTTAATGAAATAAATTAGTGAGGAATTGGCCAAGTTTAATCTTTTCACCATGAATATCCAAAACGCCTGAAACAGCTTCGTTTGTTAAAAACAAAAATAAGCAATCAGTCATGATAATATTTAGCCAGAATATCTATTATTAAAAAAATTGATATTTTATAACTTAATAATCGTTTAGCAGTCATATTTCAGCGTTGTAACAAGGGTCATCTATCACCTTGAGTCGACGGAAGGATAATTGAACACGCTAACGTCGTTGCACGCTCTGGCTGCTTCCAAACAGGCTCCTGAGGTGTGTTTCTGGAGAGGGAAAAAAAGTGTCCCAACAGTGATTTGGTGGAGAGAGTAAGGAAGAGAGGGGGCGCGAGCAAGAGAAAAACGAATCCTGTGCTATGGGACATGGGGGGCAGTAAAAACAGAGAGCAAGAAATCGAAGGTTGGAGGAGGATATAAGGGGTGGGAGGAGAAGGGGGAAACAAACGAGGGGGGTGGAGGCAGCAGAAGGCGGAATGCGGAGGGGTTAGCCTCTGAGAGCGTGAGAGAAAGAGGGAACGGGGAAGAGAGAACATACGGGGAAGGGAAGGGAGAAAGACTTGGGGAAGCCGTCTGGGAGTTTCCATTCCATCAACTTCCATGTCATGAGATCTGTTGGTCCAACCACTTTCTCCTGATGTTCTTCCTTCCTTCCCAACCCCCTCCACGCCCGTATCTCTCGCCCATCCTCCCCCTCCTATAGAGAGGAGCTACATCCTCCCTGAGGCCCTACGCGTCCCCTTTAACCCGTTGCGAGCGTTTTTCCTATTTTTTTATCCCCTCTCATCCCTCCCACTCTTCCCTTCCGTCTCCCACCAGTGTCTCTCCAAGGGATACGACGTCCTACCAACCGCAGAGCACGTACTAAACGAGAAGGAGGGCAAAGGGACCTTCCCTTCTCATTCTCTTGTCTTCCCTTCTTTCCCTTCTTTCCGTTCTATTCCTCCTCTTCTTCTCGAAACCTGACACAGTCTACCACTCACCCCGCCCCCCTCTCGTAGAAGTTATCTTCCTTTACCTCGCCCACTCTCTCTTTTTCGTCTCAAAAACCATCCCTTACTCCCTTCTCCTTCGTTCAACCGCTCTCCACAAAACAGAACCGCACCAAATCTGGACGCTTATCCAAAACCAGCAGCACCAAACCCTTCCACAGGAATTTGCCACAGATTCTTTACACTGGCACTCCATTAGTTGGACCGGAGGGATCTAAAATTTCTCCCAAACCTACAAACCACCAACATTTGACTAAAGAAAAATTCCTTTTTACTTCCCTTCTGAAAAAGAATTGATGAACTGCTTCGAGTAAAACGACAAACGCTATGATTCTTCGTGTACTTTAAACAGTTTCAAGCCTTGTGGTAGACAGAGAGGAAATGATGTTATCAAACAACCGAAATATCTACCATATTGGTTATCCCTGCTCTTTCCTTCATGTTCTTAGAACAGCACGACGGAATGGACGAATTAGCGGATGTAAAGCGAAAATATTTGTTCTAAAGTTCAGGTCAGAAACTTCTGAAATATACATTGGCTACTACCAGTTATCAATTCTACTCTATTTTACCATAATATTCACCGAGAATGCTAATATTAATTTTAATAAATAAAAAACGAGTGTAAGAAGAATCGATAATTAAAGAAGTAAACATATCCTGACTCATAAAAACTTATTGTTGGAAACATTTTGAATTGCAAGATCAGTGTGTCACACCTGAAGCGCTAAAGGAGAATCGGGGTAAACAAAGACAGCTGACAGGTCAGACCCACGTAAAAGCTTTTAGAATTGGCCACCATAGTAAGCCTGTTTCTTTCTGCCTAAATGGTCTAAACACATAAGAAAGGATTGGCAGAGTGGTCGAGAAAAAAACGAGATATCATTGACAGCTGCTTAATCAAAGAGACTAAATTTTGCAAGGTCGATACTATAGGATTTTGAAAGTATAATGTACCTTAAGTAGGTATGTTGATTCATAAAATATATTAGGTTTTCCCGACATATTTGGTGAAGAAAGACCTCTGAGGTGTTCACCGTATTCAAGGCTTCATATCTCCTGAAGTTTTGAAGATTCGCTCTTCATATTTAAGAGCTCCCCTTCAGTTGGTTTCTCAGGTTAAATTTGCGCTATTAGGCTGTAAACTGCGACTAAAACATACTTCAAAGGTAAATGGCTACGGGTGTAGAATATACATATATTTATTCCTCGTGTAACATAATAACGATGGCCCTTCATTTAGCGCTGTGAATCACATAACTTGAAGTACTTACTTAAATAAAACATGAATAATCCATGTCATACAAATTTTCGCACAATAAAGCCAGTAAAGGGATTTTACAAGCGTTTTCTTTTTCAGCCCGTTTTACACGGGACACGTGATTGCACAAATTGATGTACGTGCGAACGTACATTTTAAACTGCATCGTGTATAGCGGTGAATTACAAGAATGTATGCGCAAATGCATGGACTCTAGTTGGAAAAATAGACCCTGTTCTATCTTCAGTTGTTATTGCACGCAAGATTGAGGTATAATGCAGTTTTTAATTTTACAAGTTCGCGCCTCGTGTTAAGCGGGATTTAGAACAGACGCTTCCGACAATTTAATAATCCTCAAGGAGATTGTCGATAGTAGCGTTCTAAGTTAAGATCAGAACAATCAACCACAGTTATTCCTTACCAACGTTTTGGAACATACTATATTCCATCTTCAGGGCTAAAAAATATATATGCTGAATGTCAAAGAGAGCAACGACCACATAAAAAACAGATTTTGTCATCAAAAACATATTAATCACGTCAATTACCTTAGAATAAAAGCATTAAAATCATTAAACATCACATCACCAAGTATTCCACAAACAAAAAGAATTTGGTTTGTAGAATACTTTTCTCATTGACACTGTGCTCGGGATATATTGACTGTAGCATGATTTTTAAGGTGGGCATGAATAATAACGAAACGTCGTCCAATGGAGGATCTTAGTATACTTCTTAGCAAAAAAACAGTAAGTGCTAAAATAAGATGCTCCAATTTAACTGTCAAAAATAATCCAATTTTTATCACGCCTATACAGATTCACAGAAAAGAAGAATGTTATATCGACAAAGTTCTTTGATGACGAAATAAGTTCCTCAAAACTTCCACATACTTCTACTATACACTAATTTATACTTATTGGTCTTTTTTTATTTCGAACAAAAAATTGAAAGTAAGGCCTAGACGTTTATGATATAAAGTAGAAAACCTACGGAGGAATATTGAATACCATAAATAGAAATACTGCTGAACGTTTCAAATATTACGTCATTGCTCACTAACAAACCTATATTATATATGTTTACTGAAATATAATGTTGCACAAGTCAATGATTGAACTACTTCCTTAGATTACTTGGATACTATATTTACAAAGCAGGTTAATTAATGGTCTTCGTGACTTTACAAAATGGAGAAATAACCGCTTGGATGAGGTGTATAAGCTTTTTCTCGGCTCTTAGTAGCAGTGGCACAAAAATATAAGAAAAAAGCGTTTGGCAAAATGACTCCTATCGCACACTCCCGAGAGTCCATATACTCCCGAGACTCCGGCAGCAGCACCTTAGCGTCATATTCTGGGACATGTATTAGTAGAAAAAGTTCTTCCCAACCCTCTGGCGATGGTTGAACAGCTTGGATTCGGTGATTTACCGTTAAACTTGTTCCCGTTCATTTCCCGAGTGATTCATTATCAATTCCCAACGTTTTATCCCATTAGCCATTTTTAACCATTTAACTTCTTTTCTACAGCTGTTTGTCCCTACTGAGGCAAAACACATTGCTTATAAAAAAAACAATAATAATAACAGTACCAAACGGAAAACCAAAAGGAAATCCTCTCATTTGAACAACACTTTAAAGGTCTACATGAGAATTTACTGATAAGTACTATACAAAACTATAGATTCATGTATGTATAATACTACAATCATGAAAAGGTATAGAAAAAACTGGCAAAATAGCAATTACGGATCAAATGGATCATTTTTACGTAATTTTAATCAAGCCGCATATTTAAAGTGGCTTAATCCGTCAAATGTACTACATTTTTAGTACAACATTTGTACCACAATGTTTTTCAGAGCAACACAGAGAATATTATCATGACGCCTCACTACACCTCTAGGTCTGACAGAAGCGAAAAAATAAGATAGGTACAATGCCAAACAAATAGGTACAAAACCTCGTTCTTTCAGCGCACAATAAGCGATCACAAAACTGAGCTCCACTGAATACACTCCTATATTACATGTCACTATTTCACCTCCCATTAACTTACATCTCTACACGGCTTGTGACCTAACACCCACTGAGACACGCCCATGCGGCGGCTCACATGGTATTAAGTAGATGTAGATATTAAAGAGGTTCCAATGCGAGTGATTGAGTCACACTAAATATTGAAGTCCAACTTTGTGCCTGTACCACTTAAAAGATACAACTGTCACTAATAAGAATTTTAGCTATTATGAAACTAGATAAGAGTAGAATATTCATTTTTTCAAGGAAATTATTATTAATTAACACTTTTATCAGGCCATATGAGGTGCCACGGTGAATTTTTTTACACCTTACACAATATAACATCGATTCCTGAAGTTTAAGATACAGGTAAGAGCATATATATTGCTACTATCCTATTCCGTAGATGTGTTTGCTTCTTATGGAAAGTTTTCGCGAACATAGAATCCAAATTAGACCCAAGAATAGTCTTACTCAACCATAATTCACCTCGCGTTCAACACCACGTAATGTCAAATTCAATTTGCACAAAAGTAGAGCGGAAAGGATGAAATTTGTCACCCATTTTTAAGAGAGAACATACATTTTTCAATAGGAGGCGATATCATGAATTCATTTATTTCGAAGTTGAATTACACACAGACACCATAAATCGAGATACAAATTTCGCGTACTATGTAGAGGGACTGTATTTCTGCTAAGAAAGGCAAAAATAGAGTTCTGTGGTACTACAACGTATGAGAAGCATGTTTTTATTTTTGGTCTCGGATGGGTGACCTAGTTCACGAGCGCCGGATTAGGCCTACCATTCAATTTTTTCTCTAATATCCCTCTTATAGTTCGTCCGTTTACCACTGCCGTAGTCTTTGAATTTCCAAACGTCAACATCCTCTATTTCACATCCACCACGAAAGTTAGAAGGAGCATTTGTTTTCCCGGAGGGAAAAAAGAGAAACTCGAAACGAATATGCCACGTCATCCTGCAAGATTTATCCCAATTTTTCTCCAAGTGCTTAACTTTCGCTTTGGAGCAATACATCTTCGCGCATATGCATTCACTCCATAAATGGGTGCTGTATTCTTATTTTTTATTTTTTGCAACTGAGAAAAAAAAATTGGAACAGCCATGATTTTCGCATTCTTGCCTGCTCATTTCTATCGCCCAGCTCTTTTTTCTTTTTCCTGTTAAAGTCAAAAGTAAGGTTTTTTATAAACGCGTCACAAGGTCCTGCTATTTTCCTACGTAGGACTCTGTAGAACATCTATTTGTAAAACTTGACTTGAGCTATCTAAATATTGACTTCCTACTGTCAAGATATAAAGATAACTACTTAGAATCAATATGACTGGAAAACTTTACCTAGCTTTTGAAATTTACATGCTCATAACATTTAATCATCTGTATGGAGAAAAATGATGATTTCAAAGGCATTTAAAGGCATGCCATACACTCATTTGAGGATGAAATTAAATGTTGTAGATAGGATTTACTCACAAGCCGCAAATCCAACAAATAAATTTTTGCCCTTATTTTTCAATTAACATAAAATTCTAGTGGTTGCCTATGAATCTGTAAAAAAATGTTCATCAAACATACAATTCTTTTTCCCATCGCAAAAAAGATATCTCAACGTATATCACCTATTCCATTCTCATGCATACCAATGCCAACGATTTCTTCGAACTCTATAAAGAAATTCCTCATTTCTTATTGAATTGTTCCGTTCTACCTTCAAATTCGTCTCTAATGTCGGTTCTGTATTCTTCATATATAATGGTTTTGCACAAGTTATGAGTAATGTTTCCACCCCCAGAAATCTCTTTCACACAGGGCAACAAACGTATAAGAAAAGAAAATGAAAACATAATTTGACTCACGAGAAATTTGATGACAACATGACTAATGAACATCCGCAGGCAGAGCCATAACCATATCGTTTCAATACTAGCCACTAACCTAAATTACTAAGCAGATTCAACAATTACTACGATCGACTGAAAAAGTAACCGGATTGAAACTGGATTGGTAGAAAGGAAACGTAGCCGTGACACGGGATACCTCCCAAGTGACTCTAGGTAACCGATTATGAAGAACACAGGATGACAAATTACCGACCAATTACGAGATATATAAACCCAATCTGAGAATATATAATAAGCCTGACGTCAGGCCCTGATTTTGATAACAACTACAGCATTCGAAACGATTACATAAGTCACTTTCCTGACTCCTTACATAGCACGAGACAAACTTCATTAACGAGGTTCGCTAAAAAAACATCAGCTCCTTAAAAAGAAATATGCCACATCGTCCTAGTTATGCCACACGTTGAGTAACTCAGAGTAAGCTCATTTTTAAGCAAAACATAAGTCAATTACACTTGCGAGAGAGCATTAAAACAACTAGACTGAAGTGACATATAGACAATGGGTGAATGCAGACGCGAGTATTCAGGGTAAATCAAAAAAACCAGGGACTTTCCAGACATTTGCCTGGAATAATAACTAAAATAATGAGTTTAATTCTCATTCCACATATGAATTTTGGAAAGAAGACGATCACAAAAAAAG
The DNA here is from genome assembly GCA_963169105.1 of Ceriagrion tenellum. Lineage (NCBI taxonomy): Eukaryota > Metazoa > Arthropoda > Insecta > Odonata > Coenagrionidae > Ceriagrion > Ceriagrion tenellum. The sequence continues at coordinate 57,592,678 of OY720641.1, forward strand.
TTAACGGAAAAATTCATAGCCCGCGATGATTTGACCTTTTATAATTCCGAACAAAACGGTTGTTTTTCCTTGTATGAAAAAAATTTCAAGCTCAAAATTACGTAGGCATACTACAAAATACCCTTCTTAACCCACCACATGGACTGCCTTTTGAACACACCACGGTTCAAGTAACAGCTGACCGGAATTGTGCGGTATTCGCATGCCACATCAAATACTGCTCATCTCTCCTGAATAGTGAAAGATGTTTCTGGATGACTTTGCATAGTTAGATATTTCTTTTAGAGTAAGTCGAACGCCATGCTTTTTAACACTTTTCTAAGATCATGACGAGCACATAACTAACAGAGGGATAAAAAAAGACTCCAAGTACCATCTTGAAAGGTGTTCATTTCCTTCAATCACAATAATTAAATCCTCGCTGTCTCATACCTCCTCAACAAACCATAGAGAAAGCTAACCTACTTCCATGATTTATTTGAGCTCTCTAGATTCTAAAAGCTAAATTTATCGGTACCCTCCACATTTTCTCAACTCAGGAAGCCTAAAGCGTAGGCTCTAAATGTGAAGAGGCTAAGTAACCTATTTCAGTCATTTTTTTGCTCTCATATTCATTTAATATGGCTTATAGATAATGTTAAAGATACAAAAAAAGTTAGTATATTGACAATAGCCATTGATTCGGGGTATTTATTGGCAAAATCCATCACAAAAAAATGATTCTGTACAAATAATCACAGATTTACAAGCACCCTACCAAAGCAATGTATCGTAGGGTTTTGTTTCCATCAAAAATGAACTACTTCCTTCTTGGCTTTATAAAATCCAACATCCTGGAAGTGCGGACCACAATGCGAAACAGCCCTTAGCTCCGTGCATTAAAAATTTGACTCGTCGATTCTGGCCTACTGATACGACCCCCATAACCCCTCAAGTTTGACACCTACTATTCTTGAGGGAAACACCAGAAAGAATCACACTAGCGTCCACAGCCAAGGAAAGTTTATTTTCTCCAACCCTCACAATCCATCCCTTTCGCGTCTGTCCGCCGAAGTGCCTAAGCCGCAGGCTCCCAGTCATAGCTTGGATGATGCCGAAGTTCGTATTTGCGGTCACAGAGCGGAGAGCGGAGGAAGGAAGGAGCAGACTGTTTGAATATGATAGCTCCTTAAGGTTCAAAACGCCTACAACCGTCACAAGATAACGAACAGCCCATCTCAACATCAACGCTCCAAGTTCTTCAATTTTTACACGTTTTAGCTTTTTTACATTTTTTCCCAATATCCAAATGGCTGTAAACAATTCGCAACACTGACGGCAAGAATAATACCCTCTCATGCCGTATTTTATTTGTTTTTACACTCTGACGGTATGCACTGAAATGGCTTATATTCGCGTATTCACTTTTTTCCCTGTTTGAAACCCCAAAAACCGGGGTGCGGCTTATATTCGAGTGCGGCTTATATTCGGAGAAATACGGTATATAAAATTACATACACCTACATACTACCCTGTGAGCCTATTGGTGTGTGGAAGGGGGTGTTAGGAGACCAGCCGTGCAAAGATGTACGGTTTAGGGAGGTGAAATGGTGACGTATATTACGGGAGTGCAATGAGTAGAGATCAGTTTTTATTGTGGTCGCTTATTGTGTGTGGAAAGAACGATGCTTTTGTACCTATCTGTTCGGCAATTAATCTTTCTTATGTTACCGTTTCTTTCAGACCTAGAGATGTAGTGAGGCGTCATGATAATATTCTCTGTGTCGCTCTGAAACACTTTCATAGAGAGAGAACATATTCATATAGAGAGAACAATACGGAGAGAACTTTTTAAAGATAGTCTAGAAATTCGGAATACATAAATAATTAACATAAAGTAAAATTTCAGACATCTTACTAACATTTATTCAATTTTTTTTAAAAATTCAATTCTAAAAACTATTCACACAAACACCATTATGTACCTGCATGTTTGGGTTGCATTACTAGAAATGTGGTAATGGGAACAAAGGGATCCAATTGAATGGGGAAGTAATTAATGCGCTCTATTTAGCAGTTAAGGTCACTCTAAAAGAAAGGAATCAATCGAGTCTTCAATCTTCGCAAGCAATTGAGACAATACTTCAAGTTTGTAACATGATAATCAATACGAATAAAATAAAAATTCTTGAATACGGATGAAGCAAATAAAAGGGGACATTTCTTTCAAGGATGGAAAATTAGTGCAACTGAAATCATTCACCTACAAGAGGAGTACAATGGTACGTGTCAGAAGCTTCTAGGAAATCGTAAAGAGTACCAGTCCAAACTATGGAACTTTTTAATGACTAGACGGCATCTGTGTTCCCAGACGTAATAAATGGTACGATAAAGCTGAACGGTAGCTGCAGGGGAGAGATTAAAACTTCCTTTTAATGCTACATTTATGAGCATAAGCACATCTATCTCGTGGTGATGGTCAAAATCTTATTCTATCGGGACAGAAGGATCTTTTGACCGCCAAGCTCCACCGCTGACCGCTGTATCAACCATCTTTCATTGGGCCCCAAACATTCAAGCGCGGATTTTTTGTCCTCGTAAAATTATTGTCGACGGAGTGTTTTGCGGAGTACCATCCAAAGTATATCCGTTGAATACCTGGTCATCGATACTTAAAGTAAAAGATCTTAAGTAACTCCACCTCAATGTGGAAACTGTAGGTGAAAACATTCGTGTGGAGCACTCTATGGATCGGAAGCATGAACCAATGGAAAAATTGACCAGAGAAGACTAGGAGCCTTCAAAACTTGGTGTTCGAGGAGGATATTGAAGATAAAATGGACAGATAAAATAATAAATGACGAGGTTTACTGAAGAGTAGAAGAAAAGAGGACCATATGGGGCACCACAGAGAAAAGTAAAACCAGATTTATTGGATACACCCTGAGAGACAATGGGTTAGTGAAGAACATAATTGAAGGTAAAATAGATGAAGAAGTCCCCAGAGGAAGACCCAAGAATAAGTTTATGGACCAAATAAGTAAGAAAGAACATAGGAAGAGATACTAGGATGCAAGGGAACCAGCACTAGATAGGGAAGTAGGGAGGGCTACAATAAAAAATAATTTGAGATTGAACAACCGATTAATGAATTTGGAAAACGAAGTGAAAATGAAAGGTACTGCTCATATTCATTTATGAGGGCGTACTAAACACTTCACAGAAATATCTTGGTAGTTTCCTAGTACCTAATCTTTGTCACGACAAAGAAGATATAAATGCAAAAGATGTTATAATATGAGGGGTGTTGAAATCGCAGCGTTCAAAAAGTGTGGACATTTTAAGAAACGTGTAGTGATTGTGGATCAGTTAAGACGCACCGAACTATTTTATCAGAATACAAATGATTTTGATGTGAAGGAAATTAATATTATTTGCTGAAAAAAGTTTCTATTGCGAAATTTGGAGATTAATTCGCACGTATTGTTATTCCGATAGCGAGTAACAGGCAAACTAAAGGAGTATAGCGTAGAAAATAATGAAATGCAAAGAATATCTCATTACCTACCGATTTATTAGACACTAGGCAGATGGAAAACACCAAAATCCAGCAAAGCGAGAGCTTCAATTAACCCTTGTCTTAATTTAGATAGAGGCCCGAAGACCGGAGGACATTGATATCCTAGTAAAGTCACGACTAAGCTATCACATATTACTTTACATCTCACTTGAGGAATATGGCAGATTGAAAAAATAATAGGAGACAAAAGAAAATCACAAACTAAACAAAAAATAACGATAATACATCATCAATGATCAGTTTCACCCGGTCAGGTTGATACAGTGCTATATAATACGTATCATCCCAGATACAAGGGAAAATAAATTTGATCACTTGGTGGAAGTTTGGCGGATGAAAAATACCGAAAATTGTCATCGCTTGAACCAATATTTGTACAAGAGTTGAAATTTATTTCTTAGAACCAATGCGATTTTAGATATGATCACGTTCATCGATTAATCGAAGGATAAATCTTGAAAAAAAAACAAGGGAGAAGCCACATGAAGCAACATTTGAATGGAATTTTCCGAAAGCAGGTACCTAAATTATTACATTTTTCAATTGCTCTTGAGGAAGACGTTCACAATACAAACATTTTTTTCCGAATTCTATTTTTAAGCTTATCACAATCTGTTACAATTATTACCTTTTTCAATTACTCTTGAGGAAGACGTTCACAATACTAAACATTTTTTTACGAATTCTATTTTTAAGCTTATTACAATCTGTGAGCTTTTACCAGAATCACATAGGGCAATGAATACACAAAATAATGTACTCTCCTCAATAAAAACGGATTATGTACGAAATTATCGGCTAAACATTTGCTATAACTTTTCAAATTTTTATCAATATTTACAATGCCGGGATTACTTAAAATAGCATATTAATTTGCATAAGTCAATAATACGAAAATTGTATTTTTAATGAAAACGGGAAAATCCATCGTTGCGTTGCACATTGGCATAAATAGTAGAGAATTTTAGCATTTTCATAATCAGTAAAAAAAACTATATTTTACAGAGCACTTCATTGGAAATTGAATTAATAATCCTTACTGAAAGTGATTTTTAAACGAATGCATATTATTTTTTATCAATCAACTTGTGTGAGGAAATAACTGTGTGACCGACTCTCTAATGATTTTCCATAGACACGAGAGATCCACAATTTTTACAGGTAAATTGGTTATTAGCTGTCATCTGCCATTCGGATACACATTTCAAGTAATATAATTGCCATTTTAAATTCAATAAATACGCGTATTCGTTCAATTTCAAAATATTATGCGGATTCAAACAGGCGACTTCCGTACGCTATCACCACGGTCACATGAAATTCATAGTACAAAAATCACATCTTGAGATGTCACTATACTACATCGTACTAATAATTTATTTCATTAATGCCGTTCAAAAAATAAGAAACCGAGTAGTTGAACGCTATGGGAATGTGGACACTTTTACCGAAAGTTTCCATGAGAAAGTAATGGGCGAAAAATTCGGTGGTCTTCGCATTAAAAATATAAACCGTGGAAACCTATCAATTAATGAAAAATTAAAAATAAGTTAAATCTAATTTTCAACTAAATATTACCTTAACCCGAGTATTGCTTGCAAATTTTCGCAAAAATAGGGATATTTGCACGTCCCAGGCGTAAAAATGAGATATCAATTCCATTCTCTCACTTATGAAAACTTTTGCTTTACTTTATTGTATCGCCATTAATTTATAGGATATCTCTGTATTATTCAAGAGGGTATTTCTAGGGGGGGGGGATTTAAAATTTGAAGGTTTCTCTAGGTGGAAGGTCGAAATTGTTGAAAATCAAAGGTTGTGTCTTCAACAATGTGTATCTGATAATGGCTTAACTGCCGAAACCGGTGGTACTCTTACCTTCGTACCAATTGGCAATAAAAAATCAATACGGAGATTCTCCTTAGATTGGTTTGCACCTAGATTTCTTCTTTATCCATAGACACTCTCAAACACTATTGCAAGTTTTTGCATACATTTCGTCTATTTATTGGTAAAGTGAGAGGCAGGTAGACCGTTGTCAATGGCGTAGTTGTACGCTCAACAACTACGCCATTGACAACGGTAAGAGTTCTGAACACTGGATATGTTTCCTAATACTCCTCGAGGACAAGTCAAAAATAGGGGTTGTACTCTCAATACCTTGCCTTCAGTCGAATAAAATGAAGCCGAATTTGCAAATCCTCACTAAACGATTTCATCAACGGAGCCTTAGACGAGACAATTTGGGTTATTTTTCTTTTAAGTATTCTACCAGTTAAGGTGGGTTTTGCTGAATGTCAGAGCATCACCAACTGGTCCTCTACACATTCAGGGGCCCATCCCCCTCCAGTATATCCTTTTTCAACTCAGCATACGATCTACCCTTCTTCATCTCGTCCATAAAACTTTTTCTCTTTCTTTCCCTTACCCACTTGCCCAACATTCTTCTCTCTATCACATTCTTCAGCAACCCATCATTACGTCCTCCAGCCACCTACCCTGCCTATCCCGGATTTCTTTCAGAAGTTTACCTCGCCTCGTTTTCCTTTCCTCGCCCACCATTTCAAACACTTCCCCATTAGTATTACTCTCCGTCCACCTAGCCTTCTCCATCGTTCTCTACACCCACATCTCAAATGCCTGTAGTCTATTGTCGTCCTCCTATCAGAGGGTCCACGTTTCTGCCCCATACAGCTCTACGCTCCATATCAAGCTCTTCACCGGTCTCTTCTTCATATCCATACCCAATGTCACCGTCATCAGCTCCCTTCCATTACTAAGCGCCTCCTTAACTAGCGATATTCTCCTCCGTATGCCTTTGCAACAATGTGGTTGAATAATGATATTTCCTCAAAAGAAGACTTTTCCGCAATATACGTCATATTAATATGCAACTGATAAAGTTCTATAAAAACGAGAATTTTGGTCCACCCTAATGTAGAATAGAATATGTTTGTTTCAATGCTTTGGGTACAAACCCCTAAAAACAACAGAGTAGTTCTATTTGGTGTACATTATGTTTGTACATAATAAATACAGCATTTGGTACACAAATATTACAATTATTTTAATATTTTAACAAGAAAACAGAAATGTTGCCATTTTATTGTATTTGCTTAACTTATTGGAGACACAGGACACGATAACATTTATTCTTTAAAGCTCGCAAATGATTATATTTATTTAACTAACTAGGCATAGCATTCCATATAACAGTAGACCTGACGGGGATTTGTAAAACATTGTGGTTCTGTGTGCAGGTAAATAAAGACTGGATGGGTCACTGCTAGATAGCTTGCTTCTAGTTTCAGGAGCACGCCAAAAAATTTTAAAGAGATATTTCGGCGTTTAGTTTTTAAATAAAGAAAATATAATGCATACATTCAATGAAACCTCCCTAAGCGGCCACCTTCCGTCAGCAGTTATCTCTTTTTGCGGCCGAATTTTCCGGGAACGGAATTATTTTCCCATGCTTTCATACTATGTGAATTTATCCTTCTTTCAGCGGTGTTCTCCTTTAGCAGCCATAACCTCATCGCTCCTGTGATTACTGCTTAATATAAGTTTTACTGCATGATTCTTTGACCTAGTGCTTGTTTTGATCTAATTTAATTATTTATGAAGCATATAAAAACAGTCGCGACCTTTTCGGTATTTATATAATCACCATCGGCCCAGAATCTGCAGTTTTAAAGGTTTACAAGTGCAATATTTGATGAGCGGCGAGCGTTTGACCTTTTAGGAGGATAATTGTGTGGACCGAGTGGGCAGATGCGCTTGCATAGCATCAATGAGCGCCGAATCGCTGTTTAAGCCACCCATCTTGTCACTCGTCTGTCATCAACCATTCACGAACTTTTCCCCCACTTCAGCAAATCTCATCCAAAACTAACGGAGAAAATTACGAACGCCATCGCTGGTATTGACACGTAGGCGAGTTAGGGATTTAAGCGTGAAGTTATACCCCATTCTACATATCCCGAACAGATGGCTTAAAACATCAATTCAATAAACAATCCACTGCACTCATTCCAGTTCAACTCATCACTTTCACAAGGTTTCTCACTATCTTTCAACATATACAGGATACATACATCACGGGAGCTATTCGTTGACATTCAGATCATGCAAAACATACAATATGGTGGAAAGCCATCACAAAGATGGGGTGAGCTTCTTACGGCTAGACAATTAAAATAAAGCAGAGAAAGTTTGACCTTTCAGGAGGCTAATTGTGTGGACCGACTGGGCAGATGCGCTTGGATAGCATGAATGAGCGCCGCTATATTACATATAAATATATTTTGTTGCATCATAAATATATTTCGTTACGTCTCTTAACGGACGCCGTTAACCACTCACTTCCTTTCCCTTTCCTCCCCCCCTCCCTCCAACGTTCAACTTTACGTCCGCTGCATCCCCGCTCCCTTTTACACCTCCCCCTTCACTTCCCCCCTTCCCCAATCATTTTTCCATTCGCGTATTGTTTATCGCCTTTCCCCCTTTCTCTTTCCCTATTGGATGATGTCCCCCCCTCTCCCTCAGTTTACCTTTATTTACAACTCGGTAGTCTTGACCCTTCCTCACTTCAACCTTGCGTTGACATGACGCGTTACCTTCGGTTCGCTGAAGAGGGATACTTTGTAGCCGAAATACGCGTATTAAACCCCCACCCTCGTCCTGTTGTGTTGATTTAACCACGGTCTTTTTGAGCTGATTCTCCCAGAAGTTGGGCCCATTTGTGTGTGTGAGTGATTTTGTGTGCTTGTGTGTGTGCTTGCGTAAATAACCGGGCATCCTTAGCGGGGTCCCATTAGCCCTGTGAAGGATCTCAGGTTATAACGCAAACATCCTTAGCGGGGTCCCATTAGCCCTTGCAAAGGATCATATTTGGATCGTGTGTGTGCGTCTGTGTTTGGTCCCTGGCGAGGAAGTAACATTCCCGTAAACCATCACAGGGGGGTATTCTTGGTTGAGAGGCTGTGGTTTCCCAGCATACCAATACAGTAAGTGTGGTGTTTTTTGACGAAGGGTGCCAATTGTTTACGGCTTTTGGAGACTTTCTCTGTTATTTTTTAATACAATATGGTAACAAAACAACAGAAATATGATATATATTTCGTTAAACGCGCTTGAAATTCAGAAACTAAACCTGATGAGTCAGAGAAAAAAAATCAAGAAAGATATTTAACGGATAATTTATGAGATTTTTTCACAAATTGGTATAGGTACCTGAAATTCAAGGAACAGTACTGCACTGGAATAGAAACTGCTGATAACTAGTATGACAAATCAACATTTATGTTATATACTCGAGTGAGTTTCACACATTTAATGGAGCTTCATCCAAATAAGGAAAAAACAGGAAATAAGAGTAGATACTCACTATGCAAAAATAGAGTGAAGATTTGTACAGCTCTGAAACTTAATCTTGGTTATTAGCTAAAGGGAAATAACATTGGAGGGGTCTTCATGAATGTACTCATAGAGAACTTAGGTTGACATCAGATATACGTAACACAATGTAATGTGTCACATTATTTTCATAAACAACCTTTTTGTTAATTTTTTATATGCTCGTTAAAAAGTCATCGGCCAATTACAGCTACACATTTACCAAAGAAGTATGATGATTTAGTAAGAGAAGCTAGAAGAAGGCAGGAGAAAACTTGCTGGTCAGACCGAGTGTCATATTATGTTTTCACTGCACAGAAATCGGAAGAAGACATCTAGGATTTTGAATGATAAGTCGGAGGATAAATGATTCTCACAGTTCCTGCTACTATATAAGTAAAAGTGACATTTTGAGGGAGGTTTGTATAAGCGAGGTTCTGAGTGTCCTCTTCTTGGCCAATGAAATGAGTGGAACAGCCAACCAAGGGAGAATGGTACTTACTTGCTTCTAAAACCTAATTATAACGAGTGAACGTTAACCTATAGTGATTAAACTAGTAATTTCTTCATAACTGTCCAAAAATCATAAAAATTGAGTGAAAAAACGCTAACAGGATCATTATCTTCCTCCGTCAATTTTCTTTGTAGTTTCAACATGGTTTTCGGTCGTCTCGATTAAGCCTGAGAGAATCATTCTATTTTATGCCCTATCTTAGCGCATACCATAATTATTAGCGGATTTGAAATATAGTACCCATCTTTGGCAAAAATATTATAGATTTTCATTCATAATAATAAAATGATATCTTTATAAATTAAGCTCATAATATGGATAGAAATCTCCCTAATACAAATAAGCACATCCTTTGCTTTACCGTAAGCCATGCGAAATAATGTTTCAAAAAACCCTCCCGCCGCAATATAATAACGGACTTTTTAGATTATCAATTCAGGGTTTTCTCGACCAGATCAAATTCGGATTTTTATAACCTGAGCAAATGTTTGGACTCTGCACAATTCAAAGCCCTGAATATACCAAAAAACTTGGCGAAATATCGGCATTGAACCATCAAACAAATTGACCAAAACTAGAGAAACTTCAGTAATTCATTACAACCACAATATTACTGACCCGTCATCATTACAATGCATGAATGATAGTAAAATACCCTAGCAAATATATGTACTCGTAGGAAACATAGATTGACGTCAGGTATACCCATCACAATGTAATGGGTCACATTATCTTCATGAACAATTTTTTTGGGTAATTTTTTATATACTCTTTAAAAAGTCCTTGGCCAATTACAGCTACACATTTACCAACGTACTTTCCTCACAAAGAGAGATATACAGAAAATGTGCATCGTTTAAATTACAGCCCAAATCAACTTGAGCGAATCGCTTGTAGGCAGTGAGATCGCACGCATTATCTTCCTGTTAAGCACCGTCTTCATCGCCAGCGCTGCCGCAGGACTTCATACTGCGCCCCACAAGCAGTTGACTATTTCCTGCGCCGGGTTGCTCGATTGAACCGCCTCACGAATTCACGCCGTATTGTCTTTTCATCCTCTTCCTCATCCTCATCATTTTCCACTCCGCAAAACTCTTCCCCACACCACCCAGGGATACAAGAATCTTCCCTCCAAACCCCATCCCCCACCCCCCTCGTCCCACTTCCACAAAAGAACGTGAATATGCAAGCGACCCTCAAACACACCCTCTCCCCCGTAGTTCCCCTTCCTCCCTCCCCCCACCCGTTTTAGAGTGAGGTTAATGCTTCCCTTCACCAGTTTACTAGCCCGAGGCGTAAAATCTGGCAGAACGTCGCCTTTCTTTGCCCTTCTCTCCTCGCACTGCTGGCTCACACGTCTAACTCCGCCCTTCACCCCGAGCCAAGGAATCCGCCTCCTGCCGCACTTGCTGCTCTGAGCCTGGGAAGAAAAGACCGACAGAGGACGGAAAAAAAGAAGTGGCAGGCGGGGAGAGGGCGCGGGAGATGTTGAACACATCGCCGGTGGAGCGTTGACGACGTCGTTTTCGTACAAACATCGGCCCAGTCGAGGGGCTGGAGGTGGCATAAGGGGTTGGAAAGGAGTTACTTGAACTATTCCACGCATGCTTATCAAGCATAATGGGACTGACTTTCCCGCCTTGTCAGATAGGTACAATTCCCTTCCATAGTCTCGCCTCGAGATTTACTTCCCATTGTTTCCACGCCTGATTCAAATTGATTTCATGGCTTCGTTCTGTGTATTATTATTCTAAAAAAAGCACTGGATGCTTGTAGCCACGTTTAGTAGTATTTAGAATTTTAGTTCGTAACCTAGACGAGCGCTCTAATACTTGCTCCAGAAAACATGCCAGGGATACAGTGAATGGCTCAACAAAGATTTCATGGGTTTATCCCGGAGATTTACTCATTGTTTTAACACCTCAGTGATCTTTCCTGATAGTTCTCTTGACTTAATAAAGCTCCAGGGCAAAGCTAAGCCTTCGGTGAGATAAGATAGACCGCGAAGTTGGGACTTATGATCGTCGTTTTCAGGTCAACCCTAGATTCAAAATTTCATCGAACAAATTCTTAGCATGTCCGCACAGAAATGACTGACGAAACTGGAGGAAGAATTTTTTCTGCCGATAAGATAACGATCCATGATGAAAAAACGAGAGTACATTCATCGCCGTGCCCTTTTCCAACACCAAAATGAATTTGTTTGTTAAGGGTGAGTGATATTCGCGATGATATACTTCGAAAAACTTATACTATTGAGTAAAGGATATGGACGGAATAATACTGGCGTAACGGTCCAATAAAAAATGCTCCTAATCGTCTCATTAGAGCTAAGTTAGGCACTGAAAGAAGGAAAAAGAAGCGTAATATGTTATATCGGCTGAAAATGGCGTTTATTTCTGCCATTTAACTTAAAATTTAATATCAACCTAGAGCCTGAGGATGATATAAAAACATAAATTGGCCTGTTTGCAAATGTTGCATTATTCTTTGGTTAAAATACTTGAAAAAGCATAGTTAAGATGTGTCCGCTGACGATACTCAAACTGTTCAAAAATACGGTGGGGAAATACGTACAAAATACCCACGGGAAAAAATCGACCTGGTTCGGAAATCACGATCATGAAGTCAGTCGAGTCAATATTCAGACCACTTCACAGCGCAGGCTTCATTATTATGTCAGAAATTCTTGAGAACATAAAAGTGAAGGAAGAGTAAATGTTAACAAGGTCATTCGATATTGATTATATTCTTCCTTCGAATCAGGTTTTTGCAACGTAGACAAGTCCACGATTAATGGGCAAATTTTTGTGTATTCTTCACAAATATGCCATAGTTTTTTGAACGCTTTGTTTATTTTTGCAGTGCACTCGTGTTATAAATGACCACTTGCGCCGTATTTTCGTCTATTTCCAAGGCTGCGTCAGGGCAAGAAATGCTCAGTGACCACATTAATGGTGGAAATGTGGAAATGGTTGCGAATACCTGTATCGAAGAGAGAATACAATGGATATTGAGCGACCTTGAATTTCAATCCCTTGCAGTGTCATCTGTGATGGGAATTAAGGACCTCCAAGGTGCAACGAACAATGCGGTGGCATCCCTAGCCAGCACTACTGCCGTTTTGGCTCACATGGAAATGTCCATGGATATCTGTCAAAAAAGGCGATGATGTAAAAAAATACCCACGACAAAAAATTAGCCTTGGCTTAAAATCGAACCAGGAACCTCAGGCTTAACAAGTCAAAGATCAGACCACCACGCTAGCCAAGATTCATATTTACCGCGGAAATTTTTCCCTTTTTGTTGTTTTTGTGAAACTTGGGCTGCGAGATGGTCTTCGATTTGGCCCAAAAGCAAAAGATCCGTAGCTATATTCTCATTCCAGGAAAGTTGTTTCTTCAGCAGATTTCTAAATATATAGCATTTTAAAATGCCTTGTAAGTTTAGCTTCTCTTACACTATTGCTGTAAATGATGTAACTTTGTAATTCCACATACATTTTATTTGAGACGACCTGGGTTTCGACGTGGCACGTAATCATCAGGTACATATAACTCAGAAGATGAAGAATATATAGGCATAACATATTGAGGGAGAAAGAGGTGAGAGCGGAAGAAAGGATGGTGGGGAGAGGAGGGGAGAAATCTTGAGGGGCTGTGCATCAGTCTTGAGAGTGGGAGGAAGAATGACCCGAAATGAAACCCTAGTCGCTTCAAATTAAATTTGTATGCAATAACAAAGTTACTTCATTTACAATGTATAGTAAATTATATGAAGTCACACCCGAGACAACGGATTATTCTCTTAGACTATAATTAGGAATTAACTCACAAGATTGATGACCATTCAGGAAAGTAAATATTAATGCAAGTGTTACTGCATTAATGCATTTTTCACTTCAGAGATTTTTCTTTTTTTCTTTTCAGTTACCTCATTTCTTGGGATTTTTTTTCAAAATCAGTGTAACAAAAACTAAAGCACTAAAACGCTTACCAAAAAGATAGAGTATCTTTAGTGCTCTTCCTAATTAACTCCAATAACTATTAAAAGTTACTTTTATAGAGCAAATACTGCTATAATAAAAAAATATATTGCCTCAACCATGTTTAAGGAAGGGTACGCTTAAGTAAAAACAGTACCGCTTTTACTAAGAAGTAAGCAAGGTAATATAGCGTTTATTATGATAGTCCATTGGATATTTTGCGTGAGTTATAAACTTCTTGCTTAAAAATTCGCTATTTTCGCTCGTGCACCAGTGGGTATAGTCTTAGCACTCGAAATTGTTTTGCTTCGCCCATCCATTTTACCCGACTCCTCCAGAACATGACCGCTTGAAACTCATCCAAAATTTCAGTATGAAAAAGAAAATAAACGTTAGGCGCGCTCTCAAGAAAGACACATTAAAGGAAGGAAGCAAAGAGGCACCACGCAGTTTTCATTTTATTATTTTTCAGACTTCTTTTTCGTCCTTTTATTTTCTCGGCTAGTCTCCTCCAACTTCCGTAGTGGGGCGCCACTGTGGAGCAGCCATATTGAGAGAATTATTGCCTCCCGTTATGCTATCTGCTCATGCATGGAAGCGATGTTTCAACGCCCTTTAAGCCTCACCCTAAGCCAGACCTCCTCCGTGCTAGCCAAACTCATGCACACTCGACTCAGGAAAAAAGAAACATATATGTAGTACGTAGTATAAAACATCGACTTCCTGAATGAAGCCATCTTCCTCACGCTAAGAATCTCTTTCCCCGTTATCCTGAGCAGTTGTGAAATGCACTGAAAAATATTTTCAGCATTGAAGTAACGACGCATTGATTGGAACTTTCCGCTAGCTTTTCCTAGATTAATAGTTACCTTTCATATAGGTATATGTCACTCAAAACCTATAAAGAAAGCCAATTTCTTCCACGCAATTTACTGATTTCAATGTAGCTATGGAATAATGAGGTTTTAACATAATTATTCAACAAATACCTTATTCTCCTTTGTCCTGAAGTAGCATATATGCTAGATGTGGTCTTTATCATTTTCTGGCTCTAACAATGCTTGCAGCGCGCGGTGGATGATTGTAATACATACTCTACAGTGTGCGTTTCGTGATATTGCTTTTTTTTGATAACGCTGCAGTGGATAGGTGTCAACACTAATTAAAAAATACAAATTTGTTTAAATATCACCATGGCCAGAAGAATTAATGGTAATTAATGTGAGTTTGTTGTTATATTAATTATGATGTGCAAAGAATATTTCATAATGTATTTTTGAACAAATTGTGTGTAAATAAAACGTTTAAAACATTACCAGATTAGCACAGTATTATGTTGTTAACGAAGTAGCACATACTCTGGATTTGGCAACCGGATAAAATTTTCTATATTTAAGTCACGATATTTGTATAGCATATGTCATACATTACAATTTTGGATATGTTGAGTTTGTGATTCTAAATGCTGCTTACACTTAATGAAATTTAACAACATAATTCCCAATATTATGTTTTATTCATATTCCTACTATTTATTTACGTATTTATTAATTAGTAAATATTAAAATTAGGTTAAATTTTATTCTTGGATTTTTCCAGTCTTTATCAACCCATTTATATCCGATCTCACGATAGATGACGGGGAAGATAATGAAGACGACCTTGCAGTCTGTCCAACAACTCAGTGATCGACGAAAGTTGCTTTTTGTTCAGGCTAATATCATTTTCCAGACGATAGGAATTTAGGTACTAGTATTTTTGCCCATATACTTTATATATCAAATGACTAAAGTTAACATATCGTACAATATCAACGGTTTGATAATATTAGTTCTTGCTAGAAACAAAAACCATGGGACGCAAAAATGACAATTAAAAATGACATTGAATGACTAAAGCCATGGTTGGTTATAAATTATATCACCAAAGTATAAAACAATTGTTATTATTATAAATGACTTGGTCCCACAGGGGTAGGTCTCAATTAGCCTCTCACGGACTTTTTCAATTTGTGGCCAAATAGCTCTTGTGAGCTACCGATAAGCTATCGACAATGGAAGATGACTGAACAGCCTTAAAAATGACTGAAGAAGCTATTATTATCTCGGGGTGGTGCAAGGAAATGGCTCACAAAATAAACAGCTTTTTGATAAAATAACATCACAACATAGGTGCTACGTGGAAAGGGCATCGGGATTTCAAAATTGATGCATCGTCTTCATCTGAAGATGCTCTATTGAAAACATTAAAACCCGACTCGAAAGTTTATTTCTATAATGCAAAAAGCAATATGTTTGTTTCATCGCGCATTTTTCGTTACAATTACGAATGTTTATGTAAAATAACTTACAAATTCACACGGCGATAACAAGGGAAACGCATGAAAATGAAAAATAATTTTTTTGTAATTTACATATTTTCTTAAAATTTATTTTTATAAAATTAAAAAAAAAACTAAAAACTCATTTGTAGGCACCAATCTCTTAAAAAAAATTTCACTATAGCAGTTTCACTCCGTTGCATGAGACTAAAAGCGTCCCTAGGAAACACTAGTGCAATCTATTCCTCCTACTTGACTGAGTCAGGAAACGCAAAGTTTTGCAATAATGCCGAAAAGACGCATTAACGGAAAGAATACGAGAGTTAGACATATGTGTGGATTTTTCGTAGCTAATTATTGCCTATTTATTTCTTTAAGTAACAAGAGATATGATCATCAACGAGTTGCTAAAGACCGTTAGTATAATGTAATATCTTGTCCTTTCTCGGCGAATAATATGAATAAAAAATTCTCGGGCTTCTAGCCGAGTAAGATTTACCGTTCACCGTTTCACCGTTAGTATAGATTAATGAATTTCTCGTTTCACCCAAACTGTCAAGTGTAACAACCAAATGTTACCACCAACAGAGATGGCGATGAAGAAATTGACAGACTGGATTGTTTGAATGCAATTAAGTTACGGACTCCTTTCTCTCATACAGAGACAACGGCCTTTTAGGACTGCGGATAACCCCTTCCATGCAACCAATCAAAGAGCTTCCCTAGGGTGTCCCATTTTGTATCGATTTCTGAAAGTCTTGGGTCTTAGGGTCTCAGGTGGTGCCATTTGATGAGGAAATGAGACGTGAAAAATACTTCCGAAAACAAATTTTATATAGGGGTCACGCATGCAGCTGTTCGTTTAACATGGGGGCTCCCACAAGCGCGCTTCGCCCGTTTGAAAAGGCCGCGATCCAGAGCCTCCGCGCCGCCCCCCACCATTTCTTCTCCTACCTATCGAAGGTTCTAATATGTAGGATTAAATTGGTTACCTATTTAAATGTAAGTCGTTGACGACGTCGCCGAGCGTGGCGTTGCTCTCATCAAGGAGTATTCTCAGGCTGAATTGCTCAAGGTTGAGTAGCAAATGCAGCATCTACTCCCAACAGTCTCCAGGCACCGAAGGCGAAAAGATATGCGAAAGATGACCAAAAAGGCACTCACATTCTTCAATGCAAATACTTTGTGAGCAAAAAGTAACCCGGATTCTCAAAAAGAGGGATATTAGAATTTAGTTCTCGTCCCAATCATGAAGCTTCCTATTTCCATTACATTGGTAAATTTTCTAAATACAAGGCATTGTTCCTTACATACCAGTCTCACCCCCCCTCCCAAAGTGGTAACAAATTTAAGCCTACTCAGAACCTTCGATAGTTGAGGTAAGAAATGGCAGGGGGCGGCGCGGAGGCCCGGGAGCGCGTGCTTTTCAAACGGGCGGCGCGCGCTTATGGGAGCCCCCATGTTAAACGAAAAGCTGCGTGCGCGACCCCTAAATATAATCTGATTTCATAAATTTTTCTAAAACCTCATTTGCTCACCAAATGTCATCATCTGGGACCCAAAAGACAACTTTCAGACATCGATGCAAAATGGGACGCCCTAAGCTTCCCCTTGAATAATTGCACCTTAATAAAAACTACATCTCTGACTCATACATAGACATAGACAGCCGTATTTGCACAAAAATCAATGGGTATATTCAACAGAGAAATTATAACCCACCAGTGTCTCTATTCCGTTTCCATTCCTGCACCTAATTAGATGTAGCGTAGGCTTGAAAACTGAACACCAGTCATGAAATTTGGGATCAGCCCTAGGGAAACTGTTCGGGTGACACATGTTGACTCCACTAATCTAGCTAATTACCACTCCTTTAGCATATGTTCACATCAGAATACACTGCCAATAAGAGCTCTTATGCATACGCTTAATATATGACATGCTCCTTTTTTAGAGCATTTTTCAAACATACTTCCCCATCATACAACAACTTTACCAAGCAGTTTAAAAGTTAATTATGTCGTTGTTTAAATATAAATTACAAATAATTTACTCAATTTTTTGGAACAATATAATCAAAAAGGAACCCCAAGAATGGATAAAGTCAGACAGTTTTTAAAGGGCACAAAAGTAAAGATATAAATATTAAAACAACAAGAGATGAATTCATAGGACTTTGGACTAGAGAGCTGCAGTGAAACAAATCTTCAGATTGATGAACGAGGATCATGACATGAGAGAGGCAATTGTCTAATCACATGTTGATATATTATTAAATCGATCGTACAATATTCACTAAATTAATCTTAACATCAGATTTGTATTGATAAATTTAACTGATACAGCTAAAATAACTGCAGTTCCTAACTTTAGTTTTTTTAATATTTTGCTTTAATTTTTCGCACGCGGTAGAAAAGCTTTTTGACTACATTTTCTTGGTTTTATCGAGTTACTCATGCACTGATTTACGGAAGATTGGGGCCCATGCACTGGTTAAGGGAAATTGTCAACAATTTCCTGGCTCACTCCATTGCCACTGTCTTCAGGGCTGAACTAGAGCCATGGAATTTGCTATCATCAGACTGTTCTGGTGTCACAGAATTTGTTAGAATAATGGACACATTGCTTCTGCCTTTCACTTTGTGGATGAACCACTGGTAGACTACTAAGCCAATTCATTAAATTCGAGGGCCGTCCTTGACTAAAGACTTCCGATGTCTAATTTTCCCCCGGCGAATAAAGGGAGAAGTTTTCAACGGTGAGACCGATCATGCAACATAGGGAAGGATAGGAGGAAGACAAGTGCTTCAAAAGAATTGGGCTATCGGGAGAAATTGACAGTTGCGGACCACAGCCGGGATCACGCCATTTCCACTATGATGCGACGTGAGTTCAATCAAGTGGGCTAATGTTACTCGAATCAGTTGATCAAAGAGGCATTTTAAACAACTTGATAAAAAATTAATTCAGCAAAGATGCTGTACACGTCCTGAGAAGCATGTGGAATCCAATTCACTATAAAAAAAGACACAAGGAAAAAGTCGCCGAGCCTCAGAAAATCATGCGACATCCTGAATGGTAGAAAACCCGATAAGTTTAACGATTTGACATCTACCCTGATGACCATGTGAGAGAAGGCCATCATCATTAGGACTGTCTCCGATTAAAATCAACGAATAACCACCAGTTTGCAGCCATCACATTCATGATCCTGGGGGATTCCGAAAAATTTCACCAGCGTTGTTCACCGGGAATATTACAAATCTTGAAAAACTCTTCTGTCGGTACGTTTTATTTGAACTCGGTCGTTTTCCAGTAAAGTCTCTGATCTTACACATCCTTCATCCAAATATCTGCAGCATGAACAAACTGCAATCCCTCCTATTGGGCTAATTAATAGCTCTATATATGCATGTATAGTTACATCCGACAGAATAGTAATTTTTATCTTGGAAAAATATAGCGTTACCAGAATTACTGAATTTTATTTTACATTTCCCATATTGTCAGCAAGGATCAACGCTCAAAGCTCACCTTGAGCGAAGGCACAGCATATTATTTGAGGAGCGAAAAACCAATTACCAGCACATATGATGAATAAGAAACAGTAATTTTCCACAGATTTACTACAATAACAGATTCTTTGTCATGAATATTGACACCTTCCACCAAGTCTAGTCTGATACGGTTACATTTATTCTATTACCTGCACATTACTGAAAATTAGGGGAGAACATATCGTATATTTTACTCTAATCATTAAGCATAATGACTTTTTTATTTTCCAGGATATCACCTTAAAAATGCGACGTATTCCTAAATAGCATTCATTAATTCTCACAAACAGGTTTTCGGACAGGTTGGTTTAGTGAATATACCTATGAAACACACGCACTTGATACGTAGTCCGAAATAATAGGATCAAAACACTCAGCAACATAATGGAAACAATTAATATTGCGAGAACATATGACGAAGACAGATAGGTAAGAGACCAATCCGCAAAGACTATGCTAGTTCAGGTTATATTGAGACAATCGACAAAATATGGAGCTAAATAGATATTTCTGCACGCTTCTGTTACAGTATGTGTAGAATGTCATAGCAGCAGCCTTAACTATTGGGATCTTAGTAGGACTCAACGTTTACCCAAGATAACAGCACGAAACAAACATTTAATAACGGACAAGAGAACCCGTAACATTTTAAGTTATATTACATATTGTATATAAATAAGGAACGTAATAGCCTGGATAGAAAAATCAAGCGCGTTAATGCTTTTAGCTTCACAAGACTTGATTCCTCAGGATTAATTCCTAACGTTAATTAGATAGCGACCCCACCATGTTCCTCTGTAAGACGTGAGTATAACCACTTGAAAATATTAAAGATTCATGTATTATTTTCTAATTCATTGAATAATTTTGAAATATGAAATTTTTTCAAAGTGATTATTAATACTGGATGTTTTTTATCAATATTGAATGAAGAGTATAATCTTTCTTAAAAATATGGCTCAATCAATCACGTTCTTGGTTAAAATTTTACCACTCCATTCTCTTAATTTTCTCTCGGGCGCAAAAGATGCTAAAACTCATTTTTTAGGCTCTCATTTGATTCTCAGAAGCTTTAACCAGCAAAAAAATTAAAAAGGCCTTTTACAAGATTAAAGAGGTATATAAAATGTTCTTCTATCTAATATTTTTCTTTTACATCTGCTTGGATCATCAAAAAGTAACTCTTTATTCCCTTGTGAGCCGTATAAAGGTTGATTAGAGTAACTATAAAGGGGATGAAAATATTTTTACTGTATATAATACCGAAAAGTTCTTCACCGAAAGAACTTTGGATGAAAAGGTCAAATAATTCACATTATTAATAAAAAAGAATTTTGTAGAAAGTAATAAAAATAAAATATATTTTTAATGTGTATAAACGAAAGAATAACATCTTCAGGGGAAATAAATCCCCTAAGGATAGTCTCTCCCACCCCAATAATAAAAGCTTGGCTCACTGCGAGAGGACTTATTAACCTTAACAGCGGAGTACGTCGAGAGTTTCCTTAACACTTTGTGAGTAATAGCTTAACCAAATGTTGAAGAAGATGGAAGCCTTTGGTGTTTCAATTATTTTGAGTCTGAAGCCAGAAAAGTTTTGCGCAGAGCTACATGGCTTTACACTAGAAGTACTGGAGGGATCATTTTGACCCTTTTTGATTTTTTACTATCCATTACATCTGGCTGAATCGTCCCAGCTCTTGAATATTTCTTGACTTTAATTTTCCTATCATAATAATATAATGTGAGAATAATAACACCTTTGCAGCAATAGTTTTTAATGTGCTTTAACTTCAATATCAGTATCAAAAGGGTCAATTTGACCCCATTCTATCTCTCTCCTGTTTTACTTGAGTTTCTTATCACGGAATGGAGCTTTACTGTGATCTGTTGAAATATTGTAGACAGTGTAGCCGAACATTAATACCCAGGGGTGAATCGCCACTTGAAAACCCGATAGGCCCGGATTTCACCCGAGGACTTGGACATTGGGCAGAAGTCCCAGGCCCAAGTCCTCCTTTGCTATATCCTTACGTTGAAATGGCAACTGATATAATGATTATATCAACCTTTATTTTATTGCCTTATAATGCACAGTAATAAAATATATTTTATAAACAATTATCATACTTCTTCAATTAAAAACTTCAAATTTATTTTAGAAAAGATTATTTCCAGAGGGTCAAAAATGCCCTGTTGGTGCTAATATGTACGCCGCTAAGTCTGGTACTTCTAGTGTTAAGAACAAGGACCATATGAAATGGGGCAGGAATCCAACGGGACTCTTGACACTTGGCCATAGTGCGAATGTTTGAAGATTTATGTACAAATAGGATAAAAAATGAAAAAATACAAATCAGAAACGAGTGAGCGTACAGAAGATGAGAAGAGGAGAAAACCATACGGGAAATCATAGATGGATGGACCGGTGGATAGTTCTCTCCTTGTTACATCACGAACTTGAAAGTAATTTAACAGGAGGGAAATCACGACGAGGAAGACCGATAGACATAGGCCTGAAACAATGGATAATGGTAAAGAGCTCTAAGGACATCACATAGTGGGTATATAGAGGTAGAGTAGAATGCAGGGACTTAGTAAAGCAATCATTGAGGTCGAGCATAAACTACGTTAGTAACAGCTTAGGGTGAGAGGGGGTCGCCTAAAGTCCAACGGCGGGTTAAGAAGGGGAGGGTTCACTCAAAGTAACGTAGCTGTTACAATGCACCTGTTCACGTTCATTACACGTCAACATCGCGTCGACAATACTACGCAGTTTAATATGAGGAAGGGCGCGTCTTATATCAACCTTTATTTGTCTTATTTCAACCTATCCCTAAAAACAAACTCACTCAATAATTGAGACAGTATTTTTTACTTGAAAGTTTAATTTGTAGAGATAACGTTGGGGGGGGGGGTTGGGTAAATTATTATGGTGGTCAACGAAGGGAAGAAAGGGGGTAAAAAATTATTTAAAACGGTAACATAAGTTATGCACAACCCCAGAGGGTTGAATACTACGGTGACGATTAGTTTTTGAAGGGCATATATATTACATATTCCATAGCGTCATAATTACTGTGAACCCACAAAGGTTAGTTTCCAAATATGTTCGTGAGCATGAGAGACTGTCTTTTAAGGATAATCATTATAGTACGCTAAATGCAGAGGAATGAGGTAATAAAGAATTTTAAGAAAAGAGAGTGGAATGGATAGGGTTAGGGATGAGCGAGCGATGAAAAAATTTGGGTTAGACGCTTCAGTGATGGACGTATTAATAAAGGAGTGTACTTCCTTGTCATGGAAAATTCAGGAGGATGAGAGAGAATGGACCAACAAATATATGATAATCGTACAGTAAATAGTATGAGAGGAGTGGGTGGACCGCGAAAGACATGGATTAATATGGAAGTAGAAAATCTAGTAAGGAAGAATTTGGAATATTATTTGGAATATTTGGACAGAACAATGCATGAGAGTAACATAAGCGGAATTGAATTTTAAGGATGGAAACGGAGGATATTAAATGGGTTATTTATCTTGGTCAAACTCCTATAACTAAAAACCCTTCACTTTGACAGTCCCGTAAGGGAACGGAGACATGGGTTGTAAATATCACTCATTTCGAAATGAAATGGTACCTTTATACCCAATCTTTGAAACTAGAGAAAAGCCGCTTCACACGGCATTTGGGCAGTAAAATTGGCGACTAAAACTCGTAGCAGAATTTGGAACATATCAATGCCCCGGAGACCCTTTTTACATATTGCTAACTTCAGTGCACAGTAGCACAGTTTGTGCACAAGGCAACCTTAACAACTCATGCCCTGTTATTTCCGCACATGTACTTAAACGTATTCAGTGCATTCCAAAAATATACAGTAAACAATTTTTGCGATTTTAAGAATAGAATAAATAATTCCTACCTTGTCAAATACAAAGTTATTTCCAATTTAACAAAACTTTGGGAATCTATAGGTTACCCTAAAGATTATAAACATATGAGAGGGTACCAAGAAATTCGTGCAAAAGGACAAAACAAAATATTTTAGTTTTAAATGGCACTAAAAACAATTTACATAAATTCTTATAATTTTCTTTCAAGCAAACAAATTCATGGATATTTTCAAATAGTATTTCAACAGCATTATTTTCAAATAGTCATTTTTTTAACTTGCTGTTTCTTTAACTTGAAAGTTTCCATTGCTGTTGGGAATATAGTTACTCGAAGTAATGCCTGAGACTCAAGTTATTTCTGAAGAGGTTGAATAAAGGTCTTTTATCAGACAAATGTAAATGCTTTAGATAAAAAATTAACTTTTTTCTGCATTTAAACTTCCATTGGAAGTAGTCATAAGATTTTTGAGGCAAATTAAATCAATGTTCTCTGAAATAAATTCAAATGTGGCCTAGGGGGTAGAAAATCGAATTGAAAGCGATAGATCCGCTTACGATGCCATTCAAGTGCCCACAAAGCATAATAAATTTTTTTTAACACTGTATGTACATGAGAATACCTAAAGGGTAAAACTTGTAAAGCGCAGAGAAGTGGAAGTATTTGATGAATCTTTTATTAAAGTTAACCATTCTTATAATTCTTTCTTGTACTACCACGATAGAATTACTGGAGCAATTGTTCAAAAACCAATCCATAACGTAATTTAAAGCTAGCCAGTGCAAAATATATCTCAAATTGATTAAACAAAAGATAATGGGCATTTATTGCGTCAAATGTAAAAATTGATAAGGCATTGCCTCAAATTTGGTGCTATACCATCGATATCTATTTCACCATGTACAGTTTTTAATCACATGGAATTCGATTCTATTGTCAACAAGGAAGCAGAAGAAGATTTGATTGTCAGCACGTTCAAAAGGGCCTCGAGATTCTAACTAAATGCAGGAATGTTTCAACTTAACATCTCGTGAATTCCATCACGACTTAGGGCTTAATAATTCCATGTTGAATGTGAAGGAAGTCCTCCCCTTTAAGTCTAACCCCTTCATTACTTCGATCTCATTCACTATTTTGCCGGTTCTGAATTCCGTAGCCCGGAGGCGTGAAGTTATTTTGCACTGCCACTTCTTTATCGTTCCCTCCGCCGCCGCCGATCCAGTCGGACAGAAGATATATACGTGCATACAAAAAAAGACCCTTATCGGAAGGCGCTGGTCCCCCGGTGTTTGGTAGAAGCGCAATTTTAACTTGGTGACAAATGAGTACCGCCCGCCCGCACTCTTCATGGAACTCGAAAAAAAACCCAACCCCTTTCCCATCGCAAAAAAAGTGTCGGAAGAAATTCTTTGATAAAACTTTTTATCAGAGGAAAAAAAATTCGCTTAACGTGTTTCATTATTCGACACTGCCTTCTCCTGGGTAGTCCCGGCACTCTTCGCAGATAAACTGGGGGAAAATACCAAATCCCATCCCGATCCCACAAAAAGAATCAAGGAGAGAAAAATATCTTATAAAATTTTTTGAAAAGATAAAAAATCGAGATACATGTTTCATTACTCGGCAACGCCTCCTCGTCGTCCTCCCCAACCACAAAAAATACAGATTAAAAGAAGAGGGGAAAAAATACAAACGAAAGAAACAGCTTGACCGCTCGCTAAAAAAAGTGATTTCTCTTCGTTTTATGCCAAAGCTCTCTAATCCCAGCCCATACATGGAATCTTATTCATCGGGCCGAGGGGAATGCTCGCCAAGGGGAGAGAATTATTTGTGGCCTGGAACAAACGCTTGCCGGCGTGCCGAAGAAGGGAAAATAGACGAAACGATCGAAATAAAAAAAATGAGTGTGTCATTAAAAAGGTAAAGGAGAATATATCTATATACATATAAAAATGAAAACGGAGGAAGGAGAAGGATGGATTCATAGCTTCGCGCAACCGCCGCCATTCTCTTCGGAGAAGCGCTCTCGACGCCTCTCGACGCGAGGACAATGCGATGCAAGCACGAGGCTGGATTGATGACGGTAGATGGCGCAGAGAACGCTTTTCTGTCTCTCTTTGCATCGCCATCCCTTCTCTTGTCTCCCTATCTCCTTCCTCACAGTTTTCGAGTGTCTTCTCACGCTCTCTTCCAAACGGCCGTGTGAAAATAATTCCCGACGAGACTCGTCGGATGAATTGCCGCTGCCGTTGTGTTCCGCCGCAACGCCGACCGACGCCTCCGCGGTCGCTCTCCAAGCGGATTCACACAATGAGGGTACGTTACATACCCTGAAAATATGGTTTAGTTTAATTACCCAGAGCATTTTGGACGTTTATCTCAGTTTCCTAATACCCTAGCCTCTTCCTCTGGCGCTGCAAGAAAGGCAGGGGTAACTCAATTCATCGCGGATCCGTCTATTTCAATTATTTTCATGCTCTCTCCATGTAACTTGCATAGATGGCCGTGATCTGACCCGCGGAAATGTGGGGAGAGTAAGAACTGACAAAGAAAGACTCTTCAAATGCAGAGATGCAAGGCATTCTATTCTCTATCCGGTTATTTCGAGTTAGAAGGCAATGGTACTACCGTTAGAGTGAAGTCATGCTCCTTCGATTTAACAGAAAACGCAGCTCTAAAGTTACCGAATAGAGTTTAAACATAATTATTAGACATCAAGCGTTTTCCGACAAGCTCCATGCAACATGATTAATAACAGATGGCGTGGTTATTTCCAAATTTGACAACTAATAGCAGTCCATAGTTTCAGCGAAATATACCATTTTCAGGGTGTTTTTCTCGTGGATTAGTTAACTTGGGTTAAATTCAAAAGACACCTAACAAGCATCAAAATCCACGTTAACATACGATGTACATTTAGCAAAACATCTGTTATCTCATGATCAGGAAGTTTTGTACATTAGCCAATAAAGAGCGAGGGATCGAACTATAATTGTGCTACAATTGAGAGTACTTATTCTCCTGACACCTGCTCCGACATACGCAGAGATGCTCTCACAGAAGTATGAAATCATACTTCTTTCGTGTAATAGTGTATTCAAATCCAAAAGCCTTTAAGTATCAACACAAACGTAAAAATTAGAGGTCAGGCGCCTTTGAGAATAGGTTTTGCGTTCAAAGTTTCAAACGTGAGATGATGAGGCTATTTCCTCACTTTTATCCCAGATAAGCAACTCTAAGTCCAGGCCCTCATTTTTAGAGTTTGTTTTTCGTATTTGCAGACCCATAACAAACTTTGAAGGTCATTCTTTAAAATATCGCCCGAAGACGAAACCCATACAAATAAAATTTCAGCCGAAACTAAGGTCGGTTGTTAGGAATTCAAAGTTTGGGAAGATGGGGATTCTCTTGTAATTTAAAATTTAAATTTTCACTTTCAAAGGTAAAGAAAGCAATTAAAGAAAATGCATGGTCCATATCACGCAAAATATACTACTCATTCATTTGCTGAACGTGATTCCTTTATGGTGAGATGGCAGAATCATGGGAAGTATACTTTTAAAAATGTCCGTTTTTGCTGCGGACATAAAAAAGAAGAAACGGTTCACGTGACGATAAAAACTGAAGGAAGAAAGAATGTTAGTTTAGGTTACAAACTATTAAACATGGAAACAAAAGACGATCCGATTAGTCTAAGGTTTATTATTACAAGAATAAGAACTTCCACAAACTCACTGGCTTGTATAACCATGGGTCCGACGCCTTACTGCATTCCAGACATTCAAGTACTTCAAAAAGAAGGCTGACGTAGTGCACAAGAGTGTCCCTAGGAAATAAATAGATTGGTTGAGTTAACAAGGTCCACATAATTTATGTTATAAAACAAACTCCAGAGCGTCCATTTTAGTTCCTCGGCAGGACGGAGATAATGTAATAATTAAGTCTTCTGTTAAGGTCCGATTTTAAATAATACGCAAGTGGTAAAAATATGCAATATTTCGAAGGAATGGCACATACCTCTCGACACAGAAAGCATAGTAAGCAAACGCAATGGAGAGAACAAGGGAATTTTTTGGCCAAGAGGCTAGCTGGCTGAATGTTGTACCCTGATGAAACCTGTCAAACAATAAGTTATTCTTGACCATGGCTACATAGGTACGGGTACGCGGACAAGGAAAAATAAAAAGTACCTTTTGTGACGTTAGTCTATATAAGCGAACAGCGCGGATTTTTAAGAAGTGAGCACACCTCTAAAAATCAATGAAGGCTACGGGTATCATGAGAAAAACTTACAGAAAGACAGAAGTGGGACATTCTTATTCCAGCTAATGTTTCGACAGATGTCTCATAATGCTTTATTACCTGATCACGAAAAACACTAAGTAAATACGTAAAGAGGGAAGCTATGATTAGTCCACAAAACAATATTTTACACATTAAAAATTCTCGGTCATATCACATGTATAACTGAGCAACATTGAGTTGGGTCACAAAAATTTAAGTAAGATCTTTGAGTACTTACATAGGTTTGCATGAAGAAGCTCCTCCTGTCATTTAATTTTTCATGGCCAATGGCTGGAAGCTGGTTAGCTGGAAAGTATATCCAACTATTAGAAAACCTTCATGGCTAACTAACGCTTTGATGTTCTCTTGGAGTTTTGTATAATCAATCCTGAAATAAATAAATTTATGATTTAATACACGAAATCATTAAAGTATTCTAGATTTGGATGGTAACCAATTGCCATGAACAAAAATTATTCACTCATTACTAATTTAAGTCCATCAAAATACAAAAATATTTCTTACTATCGCAATATATTTAATATACTAAGTAGGGATAAAAAATTACGTCAATGCCATGCCTAAGCATACCCTATAACAAAATTTTAAGCGTCCAATTAATCCCGGATTACCAAATTCTCTCATAAAATCCAGTTGCGTGAATGTAACCGCTAAGTGATAGCAAAATTGTCTACAGTACCTCGTAAGACGACGCGAAAGTCATCAGAGAAAATATGAACATAAGACTTAGCCATATACATAATTAATATCATCAATTAATCTACGACAGAAATGGTACGGATTGTCTAACAGGGTAGGCATATGTATGGTATTTTGCCTCATATATGAGGATTTAAATTTTTAGAATTATATGTATTTTCATTTATGTTAGATACTATGAATTTCGAGTTATATGACATGATAGAAAGTGACATCCAGCGGAAATTTTTTTTACCCGCATCAATTTTCAATATACTGTGGCAATGAATTAATCTGATATTTATAAAATATCAAACTTAAAATATTTATTTTACCGCGATGTAGGAATGATTTAGTTACAACAGATGGTACAAGCACTATTTCAATCAGCGCATGGACAAATAAAATAAAAAGAAACATCGACTCCCAGAAAACTAATTAATTTAAGTTCAATTTATAAAAAACTATTTAACCCAAATAGTAAGAAATAATTGGACAGCTGCCAATTGCTAATTAATAGAAGTGATGAATTGGAAATAAATTTTTCAGCTGGTAAAATCAATGTTCATGCATCAAGTTATGTTCTATTCAAATGTTTCTAAAGGAAATTCATTTCACGAAATACCAGTTATATAGCTGTAGTATCTCATTGGAGTACTACAAGTGATAACTGACTGCATTGTAGCTTATTACAGCATGAATTTAGTAGCAGAAGGTGCAAGTCATTATTTTTATAATGCTCAGAGTCACCTGAACTCAAAATAACAACGAGAGTAGTACCATTGATAAGACCATTAAACTAATGACTTGAAAACATTGTCCAGCAGTTTTCAATGCATGAGTAACATGCAAATGTTACGCCATAAGCCTTATTGAATACTCTCATTGCCAATCGGAGACTTTTTTTATCAACTCCATATAAGAAAGCAATCATTTCACATAACCAAGCACCGCTCCTCAACACAATATTTTATAAAAGGTTAACGTATTAATTTTTCTTATTAATCACCATTCTTCCAAAATTCCTCTGAAAAAACCCAATTACTTCTGTTTTACAATTTCATCTCAGAAACCGCCAGCCCTTTATAAAGCCGGATTCTCAATCCAGTTGAAGTGATTCATATTTATACACAGACGTACTAACTTTTTACATACGAAAAGCAAACCTTTTGCATACGAGTACCATACAAATCTTACTCCATAAGCCTGACTGAATACTCTCGTTACCTCTCAAGGTTTTTACTCAATTTATCAATTGCATAAAAGAAATCAAGAATTTCAGATAATCAAGCACAGATCCTCAGCACAATAGTTTTTAAAAGCTTAAACGTAGTAATTTTGCTTATTAATCACTGTTTCTCCAAATATCCTCTGTAAGAGCCAAATTATTATTAATTTTCAATTCTATCTGAGAGACTGCCAGCCGTTAATATAGGCAAATTCTCAATTCAGAAGAATTTCCATGAATATTTTAAAAATCAAATTATCTATATAAAATATATATTTCCACTCTTCGATTTCATAAACTATTTGACATAGGTTGTAATAAAATAATCTAATTGAGATTCAAATTAAAAATTCTTTGCTATGAAATGGCTTCCATCCCATTGCTTCCCTTGCATTCATGACATTGCAAATATTGCTTCCCCTTTTATATTAACATAGGGAGGGGAGTAAGACAAGGCTGTTCTATATCTTCAGCTCTATTCGAAATTTACAGTGAAGATTTGATTGAAGAAGCCATCAGTGACGTAGGTGGAATCCTTGTGGGAGGACAAAGGGTAAGAATCACAAAATATGCAGATGATCAGACGGTAATAGAAGAGAGTGAGAAACGGTTACGTTACATGGTGGATAACATTGATAGGCCAGAAACATAATTTGGAATGATGGTAGACATAGGTAAAACTAAAGTCACGAAGGCAGGAAAAGAGGAAGGAGTTCTAAATGCAACCAAGGATGGAAAAAGGCTAGAACAAATGCTGTCCTTTTGATACCTCCAAATGTTTATAACATGGAATGGAAGCTGCACGGAAGAAATAAGAAGTATAATATCAGAAGAAAAGGCAGTCTCCAGTAATGTAAACCAACTACTTTTACCCAAAACAATAAATATAGCCTAAAGGAAAAGATTTGATAAATGTTTTATTTGGAGTGTTGCGCTTTGTGAAGCAGAAATATGGATAGTCCGGAGGAAAGAGAATAAATATTTAGAGAGTTTTAAAATCTGGCTATGGAAAAGAATGGAAAAAATAAATTGGAGTGATATAGTAAAAACCATGGAAGTACTAGCAAGTGGAAGTGCATGGAATTGCATGAATGACAAAAGAAATATTTAAAAATCAATAAGAAAAGGGAAGGCAAACTAGATGAGACACGTCCTCACCAGAGAATGCCTGCTGAAAAGAATATTAGAAGGAAATGTTGATGGAAAGAGGAAAGACGAAAAAATTATATGTTGACAGATATTATGAAGGAAAGGAGTTATGAGGAGCTGAGGGAGGTAGCACAAGATAGAGGAGCATGGAGGGAGCCGTTCCATTGAAACCTGCCTGAGGAAAGATTCATCTTTGAGGAAAATTTATCTGAATACCACACTTACTGATGTTATTGACTCCAGGGCCAAAAACCACTACCACTTGAATAAATAAGCAGCTTCTTACTTGTTATTACATCGTTTGATACCAAGTCCGAAGTCAAGGGTAAAATAACCACAATAATATATGAAATCTAAACACATCACAGCCAGAAATTTCTGCGAGGAGCCAAAAATACGTACATTCGTTATCTCGAAACTGACAAAAGCAATTTCACCTTTTAAAAACCTTTTTCCAATTATTCCCTACAAAAAAATGGTATTAGTGGTAATTGTAAAAATCGAGACGCAGAAAATTGTTCGGTTTTTGCTCAGCTAAAAACTGGATGGTTAATATTTGGATCGATAGTTAGTTTTAATGCTGGTGATTGTTCGCATCACACAGGAGCACAATTGTTTTCAAGTTTTATAGACATTTGGAAGTTTCAGTAGAAATAAAGGTTTTTAATATTTTGAGTGAGACAATAATTCAGTGTTAACCAATCATTCATCTAATTTAACCGTATTTCTAATCAAACCACTTTAACCATTACAGTGCAATCAGTTGCTGACAAAGTTTCTAAACTGGTATTTCGAAAACAGTCAAATGTCACGAACATGTCCCACCTTTCAGTCCAATATATAGTTCATTTGATCCTAAATCCGTTTTATCATCTCCTATTTGAATGCTCTCCAGTATTCACTACCTCTATCCGTCAACTGAACCACCAATTCTCCAACCTCCCCCACCCTTATGCTCGAACATTGTTGAAACAGGTGAGAGCTACAAAGGGTATAAAAAGTGACCGGTGCAAAGTTGTGCTATCATTGAAATCTATTTCTCCCTAAATTATAACTCATGGCAGAAGAATCTACATTCACTCCATCTGGCGTAAATCAACAAGTTTTGCACTCCTTACCAAAAATTGATTCAAGCAGAGAAATTTGAGGTTCATAGAGTTTATTAGTATGACAAAAGAAAATAAGCCTTCATTTGATAAGATTTGATTTCCCACACACGATAACGCCATAAATAGATATTGCTAACGAATAAACAGATAAATTTAGCGTCATCAAGAAAAAGACGACGACCCATCGTAATCGAATGCAGGGGTGTGGAAAAAGGATTCAGTAATAGGTTGCCGAATAAGAGTAGAGTTTCAGTATGCATGGTAACACATTTGAAAAACTGATAGTTGGTTGGTAACCTCCCGACGGGATAAATGTCCTTCGATGTCAACAGTTACTAATAACAGGCTAATAACCATTTCACGAAAGAAGTTGTCTATCATCTCTTTACATTTAAATATCAAATTTGAAATTAAATTTAAAATATATTTAGGGTTAAAAGAATAAAAAATGACCTTCTTGTTACGCCCAATTAAAATCTGTTGAAAAATTTCACGAGAGACAAATCCAAGCTGCTATTCCTCGTGTCTATCGCCTGTGATATTAAACTATGATAAGAGAAAAATGTTTATGATGTTCTCCGTGAGATGATATGAGCTGTGATATCTTTGAGGAGAGAAAATATTTTACAAAGTATTAATTTAATAAGCTAATGTTGCTGTCAAGTTGCACTGAGTTTTTGTTTTCCTTACACAAAGTTTCGTTCCCAGTTGATCTTTTAATCCAATTAGCTATCCTCCAAGAGTCTTTTGTGAATGCTTGACCAACTAAAGTCTGTTTTTGTCATGGAATAGTTTTTTTTTACAAATGAATTGCTAAAAATTTTTAGTCACGTGTTTATGACAGATGGAATTAGCGGTGTCACAATCGTAGCATAACTGAACAAAGAGTCGGCAATATTTTTAACCTCAATACATACTTACATATCTCATGATAAGAAACCAAAAAATCATTACAGGTTTAGACATTAAAATTATCGCTAAAACGAAAATTTACACATTTCAAAAGCAATATATAGACCAGTATCTACGACCTGATATATTTAACCTTTTTTCATCTGATACAGTAATCATTTTCAAGTAACCATTTTTAAAAGACTACCACTAGCTCCTCAGCAGATCAAGGGGCGTAAACCAGTCAATTTCATCAAGTTTCATTGCTTCAATATGTACACAAAGACAAAATGTTGAAGAAACTTGGGGATTCGAAAACCACAGTAACGAAATATTTTATGGTTTTTCCACAAGCCTAGAACCCGGATACAGGTATCTGACCTCAGGTTGAAAATTCTCTCGGGATCTCAGGTTCCTAGAGTTGTGAATTTATTAAAATAAGAAATGGTTGGCATGGAATTGCGATTCAGAGAAATCTCCGCCGGAAATGGTGAATATGGAGAATTGCAAAAGGGATATAATGAGAAAAGAGAGACTCAATCGGAGAGATAGCGAAGGAAACATAACGCAAAACGTTCTCTAAGAGATGAAGGGCGCCGAGAGAGAAGTCTAATTGAAATGGTAGACGAAAGTTTGCAAAAACGAAATATGGGATGTAAATTACGGGGAAATGCATGATAGGCCAGAAAATAACACAATGAAAAATAAATTATGGGTTCATACAAGATATAAAAATATCCCGGGATATGCATCATCAGCTACAGTTGCTTAAAATTTATAAGTCAAAAATCTTTAACTTTACGAGAAAATGCTCCTTAAAACGTGGAGAAATATAAATACAAAAAACAAGTTCCTTTGTCCGTCTACCCTCCCGTAGAAAAAATACAGGCTTCTTACAAATTAATGGGAAATGGTAAGAAGCATTTATCATCAGGAAAGTATTTTCGGATTGCACGCCAAACAGATAGAGATCTCGAATTAAGTCGGATGAAAGAATTATCAAGCAATCAGTTGGCCGGTGGAATTATGTAGGTATAAAGTAGTCTGTATGAGATTACCGATGACTCGGGATTGTTGAGTGAAGACATGAAATTATAACCGATTCCAGTCAACTAAATCATAAGAGCTATGAGTCATCCGGTTTTTGACATACGAGCGAGTCGTATAAATTTCGACAAATAGGATCATGCCCGAACAGTATATTTAAAACATCGCTACCTACTCCAGAGAATTTCACTCTTTTCATACAGCAATATTACTATGTAAAAAATCACATGGGACGGAACACATACTACCATTACGAGGGACGGAAAAAGTACATAGGAGATCAAGCGGAGAATAGCCATAGCTAAGAAGGCGTTCATAGTAAAAAGACAACTGCTGTGCTCAAAGAAGATAGGACTACAAACCAGGAAACAGTATGTGAAAATATACGTGTGGAACGTACCGATCTATGGATCGGAAGCATGGACCATTGGAAAAGCGAACCATTTCAGACTAAAATCCTTGGAAACGTGGAGCTGGAGGAGGATGCTGAAGACAAAATGGACGGATGAAATAAGAAATGATGAAGGGTACAGAAGAGTAGAAGAGGAAAGGACCATATGGAACACACAGAGAAGAAGACCATACAGAGAAGAAGAACCAGATAGATAGGACACACCCTGAGACTCAATGGATTTGTGAAGAATATTGTGAAAAGAAAATATGCAGGGAAAAGTCCCTAGAGAAAGACTCATGAATTAGTTCATGGATCAAATGGAGGATAGCATAAAGGAAGATATACCAGGAGGTAAGGGAACTAGCATTAGATGGGGAATTGTGGAGGGCTGCAGTCAGCCAATCATAGGATTGAATGACCAATGAATGAAAGTGAATTAAGGATAATGCCCGAACAATAAGTTTAGATATATATCGCTTTCTACTCCAGAGAATTTCATATTTTAATACAATATTATTACTACACATAAAATCACAAATTTCGGAACTTGCTAAGTTTGCGCAATATAAAATACGGCTACAACAAAATTATAGATTTCTACACATAAAATCAAATTAAGGTAAGGGAGTTTTAGACTAGTTTAGAGTTTGGAAAAACTTCAATCCCTATGGTACCTCAAACAAGGCAAGAAATTGTTTGTTTGTCATTCATTTAGCTAATAGGGGTGTATGGTGTTATTTATTCTAATACTCTCATGAGCGGCGTCACCCATGTATCAATTATTTCCCTGACATTCACTCATTGAATTCCTCCCTTCCCTCTAACTGTTGTTCACTTCCTCACTGGCCTTATACCTCCGTCTACTTTTCTGCAGCCTTTTAAAACCTTGCAATTCCATTTAAATAGTAAGTCCTCTTTGAGCGTTTGAGAAGGGAACCAAAATGGGTCTTTAATCCCTACACTCCACCATGTTGCACGTTCAAAGCATCAAGGACTTTTTTTTTGGAGGCATTCTAGTCCTTTACGCCTTTCATTAAAATGGACGACGTGCAAAGTACGATAAGGTTCAAGCGAGACCGAAATCTGCTTTGATTGTCAAATGTGTTTCACGCAAACTTGGCGGGAAACAAAAGCCTTTCGCGTGTAACGAATTCAAAGCAATCAAGAATTCGATTATAAGTGGTTATGACTAAATAGTCGACGAAATCAATATTTACCATACTTTGGATCATAAATACGTCCTTAAATTAAAAAACGAAACCACAAAATCTGCCAAAAGTCAGCCATAGAAAACATCAGCGGCTAACGAAAGCAGCGGATGGATATTACAGCCATTAAAAAACTTCAGGTAGTAGAAAAAAGAGAAAAACCGGAGATATAAGTTATATGTGCCATCATTTAATACATGAAAATAATAAAAACAAAAAACGCTTTGAAAGCTTTAAACAAATATAAGTCCTCCATTATTCATATGATAGTTATTAAATGCCCATCATAAATATGTAATGCTCAGGAGAGCAAACTTCGATGAACGCGTTCCAAATAATAAAAATTTTTAAAAATATATCTTACCTAAATATCTAAAATGTCAAACAAAATGTTTTTTAAGGAATAATGTACGTACATGAGATTATGCCGTCTCACCATACGAAAGATATAGCGTTCCTACATTTACCTATGGAGAGCTTATTTCCTTCCCCAGGATAAGCATATCCAGTGGTGCGCTTGCTAGTTGGTTTAAAAGGTTATCAATATATCAATGAGTAAAAAAGGGTCAAAGTATTTGAATATGAATAATGTCGTCTCAGCCGAAAATATAAAAGAAGTAATGCACACGAGAAGAAAAACCCAACACTACCAGGAGTCAGACCATGGACCTTATGTTCACAGGTTGACGAACTAACAGACTCTACACTACCCACTGTACCTTTATCTCCGAGCCTTTGAAGTAGATGGAGAGGTCACTTGCTATGATGGCCAATGTTTGAATCTGTTGAGTGGGCGAGGCCTGTCCGCCATTTTTCTAAATCCCGATTTTTCTTTATCGCAACGGAACGGACAATAAACTATTGCAATTTTACCATGTTTTTCACCGATAACTAACTAGAAATCAGCATGCATTTACTTCTTTATGTCCATTCTCCCGGCAAATATTTTTTTTCTTTTCAAAATTACTAATTATCCACGTACCTGGTAAAAACTGTGATACAATCGAGTAAAATGCATAGCAAGCAGTAGCCAGTATATGATTTAATAGCCACTTGCCTAAAATTTCCAATATATGTTTGAATATATTGCTTTACATCCTGTAATTCGTTTATTCCGCCGTATTAAACATAGGAAAGTAAGAATGAGCAGGGACAACCAGCATGGTTGTTTATTTCGGTTGTCAGGCTAAAGTTTGATGACGAAATACCCTCTCCATCTATCTCAATGCTTCAAACCAACATAATTAGGAAGACTGGATAGCCTATTAGTCTGCTCATTGGCCCGGCAAGCCAACAGTCCGTGATTCGATTTCCGACACAGATGGATTAGTCCCATGTGTTATATTACACACATTCAATCCCCTGCGCTATATGTATCACCAATTCCTACCCCAGCACCAAGAAGTATATGCAACTATAATAAAATATTCTAAATCTTAGCGTCACAATCCATGGATTGAATTGCTGCGAGAGGGTCGTGTCTGAAGCGCGTCAATTTGAATTGTTCTACTCAGGTAAGTGTGCTGTCTTTTTATCCTTAAGGGACGAGTTTGATTCCCGAAATTGATGAAAAGTTAATGAGAATTTCAATCCCCATTTAGGTAATATAAGGAGGGTATAGCAATCACTGTATTCCGTATATCGGTTTATTAGTGGGAAAATTCAATTCTCAGCCATCCGAGCCTCTATTTGTCCACCATTCAGTCATCTCTGCCCCAAATACGCCGGATTTTTCTCCATCCTTCTTTAGTTCATAGTTGGTAAGATCTTCCCTGACAGTCGATTGTTCACTATTCCTCCAATCCACTGTTATTAGTTGTTTATCAATATATTTTGATTAAGCACCTCACCTCTACATAATGGTGCTAATGATCTGTAGTCATTTAATTCTTCAAACAACCAAGCAATTTGTCCATTTTTCTGAGTATAACGTAGCGCAACTGACCCTATTTGTAACCTCGTGACGGCGGAGTTATTATTCAGTAGCAGTTTCAGGTCAGCTCAGATTTTATTTCCCAATTTATGAAACAGCTACCAAGTCCAGACTCAAATGGCCGATGTTCGGGCAAACGATATCCATCAACCCCGGCAATGCGAACATAATCTTATCCAGATACACGAATCAAAGAGCGACCGACGATCGAAGTGCACAGAACGAGGTTATTTCGTCTCCACCACAGCCAAACGCAGCCAATTCAGTCCGACATCGAGCGATACACAAAAATCCATTCCGTAAAAAATAGCGGGTGAAAATCTGGAGGTAATGCTGTAACCATGAGTCATAAAACAACGAGAGCAACAAAGCCTGAAACACAATAGGATCCGCAACCTCTCACGAGCAGACCCTTGTGGGAGATCTACTAATCTGTTTCTCATACCGACACCGACGCCGAAAACACACCCCTTTATCCCTGAGTCCATTTCTAACCCCAAACCCTGTCCCGAGTCCCCATCCCCTCACCCACGCTCCCCCTCATACCCTGCCTGCCACAGCCTGCCTATTCCCCTAACCTCCAACTCAAACCGTTCCTTTCTCCGGAGGCGAACAATCTTGGGGCTACCGTGTTATTTCCCGACCGTAACCTCTTTCACCTGCATTATTACCCTATTGCGTGCCGCTCCGTACTCAAAGAGACTGGGAGAGGAGGAAGGAGAACGTATTGAAAATACACTTTGGTCGGGGCACTGCCGTTTGAGAGTGTGTGTTAGCCGTAGAAATGTGTATATATATATATATATATATATATTATTTTTTCTGTCGAGGATTCGAGGTGGAAAGATAGCGGGGATGTAAAATGGGAGGGATGAAAAGGACGGGAACGAGAGAAGGAGAGGGTAGATTACCGGTAAATTTGGGTGAAGGTATGCAAGCCTAAGAGGAAAAGATCGGTCTGGGAACAGGAAATCATTCGGAAAAGTAAGAAATGAAGTTGAAGCCAGTGCACTGTCTCAACTGGAGAGTAACACAATGAATAACGCACATACAGTCTCAGCAGAACAAAAGAAACAACAGATCGATATTTCCCTAACCGTCTTCACGTGGTCTTTACAAAAAAATTGCGTTGAGAGTTGCCATTTACCGGTAGTTGGTTGACGGCCGCAGTCTATCCTACCTTGCAATGGGCTAATTACTAATGGAGAAATCATTTCATCAGCGCAATCTAAATTGGAACTACATCAAAATATAATTGAAACACATCGCCAAATATTCTGCATAACAGACAAATAAATAAAAACAAATTCTTGATATGATTAATCAAACGCAGTTCAAATCGATGTAAAAAAAATCAAATTTCAACAACGAAAAATGCTTGTTTTATTGAGGTTACTTGTCAAAAAAATAATATAAAACATATACAGACGTAATAAAGATGATAAATGAGGATACTTTTCTTCTCGGGCGGAGATAGATAACGGAACTCGTCCACAATAATTTGGAAGTAACTATGAACATTCATTTCAAAGAAATTTGTTAAAATATTAGCAATTGCCACCTTATTGACATATTGAAGGATTTAATGCAATTGCTTCCGATAATAATTGAGGGTCGATCAATTTTTTTCAATTGTCAAAACTTCAATTTTTTGTAGACAGCGTCTGATAACAGTTTATCTACATGAGGTGAACGCTATCTAATTAATCCGGTCTATGAATTATAGTATTTATCTGAATTTTCTATGTTATAGGAATCTCCAAACACTAAAGGAAATATAATATGGGACACAGCACATTTTGCAATAAAAATGATTATGCGGTTCTTTTTGACGTCTACGTATGAGAAAAAATACATTATATGCACGTGTATCAAAATATTTTTCCTTAGACCAGAGAGTAATCCAGACCAATCGAAATGTGGAAATGCGCGAATAGTAAATGACGGTAGTAGGTCACGCAGTAACATTTGTGGGACACAATTTAAGAGTAAAAAATGAAATAGCATAAAATAAAGAAAGACGTTGATCGATGAGAGAGATCAAAAAATAGGCACGTAAAATGCTAATATATTTGTAGCAGAGTCCCCTACTATGCGTGATTAAGACGTTTCCAGTTTCATTTCTCTAATTTTTGCAGCCTAGGCGAAATGATACAATTTATGAGTAGATTACTGAGAGTACGATAATAATTTGAAGGTAATTTTAAATATGTCAGCTCCACTCTAAAATCTTAACAATACGATCACGATTAACTGGTCATCTGTTTATATCCTGACATCTGGGACTGTACAATATGCATAGTTGCGTTTTAACCACTTAAAATAGTTTGCAGCTAAGCTTGGGCATTGAAATCCTAGAATATTTTAATGAAATGAGCTGCTCGGTGTTGCAGAAAATTTCATAAGGAAAAAGACTGGGAACTGATATTTGTGCTGTTGGCATACATGAGGCATTACTGCAATGAGCGAATAAGGCATTACTCTCCAGAAGATAGGCTAATCGTTTCAGTTTGTCCTCAATAAATACCCGTTCCTACAGATATGAACCTTTGCAAATGACGATGAAAAAGAACACATATTACAAAAAATAGCGAAACAATTGATCATGAGTCCTATAAGCGAATAACAGTGCTACAAGCTTCTTGAGGAAAAAAAACTTGCTGATGCATCATGCAAAGCAAACTAATCAATTCCAGAAGTTCAGTTAAGTATCAGCAGTCTGGAACAAAGAAATTCCTTATAAAAATAATTCTATCATCTCCTTTCAGCTTATTTTCCCAACCAAATGGGTAAAAAGAAATAAGTATTCAAAGGAAGCGGTTTATGTCCAAATATAGATCTAACAATCATAATTTCGGTTTTATCCATATCGAGCAACTGCAAAACAGTATGAAATTTATTACTGTTGATAAACGGTGTGATTATTGAATGCTTACCACCAGCACAGTATTCCTTTTTATTTACACAGCAATTACATGAAATGTTATATATATTCACTGTTTATGGTGCAAGACATTTCATTTATACTATATATGACCAAATAATTAATACTCGGCATCAAAATTTCTAATTACGAGCTTAAGTAACCACCATTTCGTTGACTAAGCATAATGAGTGACATAAAAGCTTATTATACTTGGATATTTTCATAGAAGATGGGAAGACCGACCGGCACGATGTAGCAGAATATTTCACAAGGGAAAAGTCTGGGAAGTGATGTATTACAGCCATGAAAAAATCTAAAATACTCAGTAGGAATCTACTTAGTCTTAGACTTCTACTGAAGCAGAAACTACGGAAAACACATTCTTGAAGGTACGACGGATAAAAGTTTGACGTAAAAGACAACTATTCAGTCAGAGTCATAACAGAAAATTTAGAAGGAATTCATGATTGACTACAAAATACGGCAGGATGCAGTTTTTGTGGAAAAATTAGTAGCCATAACTCATTCATTTGTTAAATGACAACCCAAAAGCTTCTTGCCAGTCAAATTTTAACCGTCAAACTCTTAGAGTTCACTTGTTGAAAATTTGATGAAATATTACATTCCTCAATACCAACCCTCAATTAATACGATTTTTAAAAAATCTCCTTCGACTAACAAGCAAGTATGGTCACTATGTTCTCATAGACATCAGTCGAGTCAAAGGGGAATATTTTCCACTTTCCAATTGAGTCAACTCATTTCGTTCTTACTTTCAATTCTCGGTATCACGCCAATATGAGTTAGGGATGATTTGTGTGTGCTCTTAAAACAATACGCTGTAGGCGACAGGTTACCCGCTTTGTCCGAAAACAATGGCTTGAAAAAAATACGCCCCACACATCATCGTGAAGGTGATAATATCCTGGGATAATTACAAAGAGGAAAACACAGAGGAATTTCTCGTGAGATAAATTTGCAATAAGTAAAGCTGAACGAGAAATACGCTTCTGTTGGAACATGAACTGGAACAATCATATATGTAGGGTGGGATAAGAGAGAGCAAAATAATGGGCGGAAAAGTCTCCTTCGCCAGTAAATCAACCTTGCGACACTTTTCTCTCCCCCTACATCAACATCAAACCTTCTCCAACAGTGCCACCTCACCACTCGCATCAAAAACCATTTGCGTCATTTTTTCTTTTTTTTTAACGAATCTCTCACACCCGCTGCTTTACGATACGTGCGACCTTTTCTGTTTCATCATCCTTTTACTTCACTCAGCGAATCATCGTCTCTTTGTCGCCACGCCTCTCGCATTAATCTCTTTTTTTAAACCCTTTTCATGCACCCTAAGGCTCTCCAAAAGAGTCGACGGAATAATAAGGCTAGAAAAATGGACGCGTGAAGAGATACAGAGAGTAGCTGAGCTAATCATATCGTCCTGAGGGGAAGGGACGTTTGGTAGATGTGATATGGCATTTGAAATGTGGGCTTTGGGTTCGCCGACAGCTTTGGTGATAGGTAACTCGCAAAGCCAATAATTAACCCTCTATGGACAGAATTATGAAACATAAGCATGAAAAAATACTGTTACTACATAACTTTTTAAAGGTGCTATTTATGAATTTTAAACAAACAGCAATTTATTTGATAATAACATTTATTTTGAAATGAGACGTATTTGTATTTAATGTATTTAATTTAAAATAATACTTCACATAAAAGTATTTACATAAGATATACTTCAACATTACCTTCTAACGCACCTTTAGTAAACTTAAGCAATTTTCTTTATATGATAGTTGCAACAATTTATTTCAAAGCTCCACCAGGAACACCATCGTCAGTGAATAGCGTCATACAATCATCCATTCAAATTGTTTGGCAAGCCACCGAAAAGGACGTAACTTTCCATACTCTTAATTCAAAGCGTTACAAAGCAGATCTTTCAATGATTTTGCAACGAAACAAATGTGACTCGCTCGTCCATAGAGGTTTAAATTCGAGAGTTGCTCCATTAAAATTATTAAAAAATATTAGATTTTTACTACACGAACTACCTCACGAACGCTGTCTAATTTAAAAATATATTAACGTCAGATATCATCCCCATGATATTTCGAAGGAAGTCGCCACCCCATTTTGTCAGCAACAATGACAGAGTTACTAAGTCTACATTTTCAGACCCGTAAAAAATTACTTAATTTGCTCCTGCCTAGGACTCTCTCTGGAAATTACCTCATTTATATTTCCCTCCGATAATTTCCTCAAGAGGCTGCTACATAAGTTGTCTAATCGGTCTTCTTTATTTAAAAAAAATTTCATTATCATTTTTTTCCAAACTTTCGACAGCTTCGTCATTAGTGACTCCATTCTCTTCGTGAAAAAATTTTTAAAGCCAGTTTCAGCCTCGGGGATGAAAGTCGAGAGCCCATGTTGGTCTCCATGTCATCTCTGACGCATTGTTGACTACCAATGACTCGATATCTGTGGCATTCCGTCAGTTGTCCACATTAAGCCTGATATAGTTGCTACGACCGTAGGGTCGTATCCATTCTTCCAGGAACATCTGCTTCCCGAGCTTCCACTCAATCCGTAATGGGTAAAAGGGCACTAAGTTTTACAGAACCGAATATGTATTATTGTTTCCTTTGGATTGGATTGGATATTTGGGGAGGCGACCGTCGGCTAAGGTTATTTGCACCATAGGGGACAGGTAAGGGAGGAAGGGTGGATAGAAACCCGGTGTCGGCATTAGCCTGATCTTAACGGAAGGCGCCAAGGGGACCACGGTTTAACATCTAATCCGACAGATGGAGTACTGCGCTTATGCGCCCTCGACAAGGCACTCAAGTAGGGACCTGGTTTCCTCTGAAAAACATCCTCCTCTGCAGGGATTTAAACCCTGGCCGTCCGTATGGTTAGCCAGTACTCTAGCCACCACACCAACCCGATCTCCATTTGTTCCCTTCCCTACCAGGTTGGTTTGGTATCAGTGAATTCCCATTTCAAAGGTCCGGGTTCACATCCTGATTGGCGGCGGTGATTTTTCTCCAAAATCCCCTTTTTATTTGAGTACTGAACATGGACAACCTTCAGCGTATCATTTCATCCATTGAATGGAATGTTCTGCTCCCATCCTCTTGACATCTAGAGCTTAAATATATCTGATGAAATCTTTGTGCTTCTCTCAACTCTTCCCCAAATATCCAATCCAATCCTCAGTTAACGTATTACTGATATATTTCTCATCATTGTGGAACTCTTTGCACTTTACGTCATATCCATGAGGGGTAGGTATTTTCTATAGAGCTTGATTCTCGTCATTACACCGAAGAAATTGGATTCCATTTTAACCATTTCTTACATGCTGCCCAACATTTATGAATTGCTACAAACAACAACGTATCTTCCTGCTGGCGAAGTTGTGGAGTTAGACTGCGTCTCTAGTATATATTAGGCCCAACGTTTCACGCGCGTTGCAGCGAGCGTCTTTAGGGGTGCATCAACAGCTACGAATGCCTACACTCCAGAATGCCCAGAATGATTCCAGAAGTTGAATTATTTACGATTGAATTTATGAGGATTAAATTTTTGAAACAAGCATTCATCTATATCAACATACAACTATGCAAGCCGCCACATGAGCGTGTGGCAGAGGGCAGTGTGATAGGACACAAGCCGTGTATAGGTGTAAAGGATGCTGTTTTTGGAAGCGAAATGGTGAAGTGCATTATTGATGTGTTTTAATTGGAGATCAGTTATTATTTGGGTCCCTTATAGAGTGTGGAAAGAACGAAATTAGGCATCTTTATGTTTGGCAATGTACTTCTCGTATTTTTATATGTTTTAAAAATAAATGTACTCCGGCATAGGTATCATTAGTCCAGGGATTTGGAGGACAGATGTCTCAAATGTACGGAATACTCCGAGACATGACGAAAAATAAAAATCTCTTACTAAATTCTACACTTAAATTTTTATTGCCGACATTGGTTTCGATTGCTATGCAATCATTTTCAAAGGTATATATGCCTAGCATGCGAGTCAATTTATAGAGACCTGGGGAGGGAGAGGGATGGGAGGAGAAGTGGTTAGTTGACGTCATAAACGTGCGTCACGGTCATTGGGAGGTGGTGAGGGGAAAGGTAAAGATAATAGGGGAGAGTGGGAGGGAAAGACACATTCATTAAGGAGTTTTACGCTTTTGTTTTTGGCAGCACTAAAATTTCAACTTGTTCTAGGTAGTCC
Source organism: Ceriagrion tenellum (assembly GCA_963169105.1). Classification (NCBI taxonomy): domain Eukaryota; kingdom Metazoa; phylum Arthropoda; class Insecta; order Odonata; family Coenagrionidae; genus Ceriagrion; species Ceriagrion tenellum. The sequence goes on from OY720641.1 coordinate 57,637,024, forward strand.
AATTTGGCCCCTTTTTTCTCAACGTGGAGCACTTCCGGCACAGTCACATGTATGGTCCTCCTCGATTAAATGTTTGGCAAAGTTTGACGAAATATCTCCCTTCAGCCAACTAAAAATGAACCTACTCCGCGGCCACACATGAATAGTAGGTTACACATTAACAACCAAATCAATCTATCTAGATCATACCTTCTGATACCTAAAGTTTTATTGCCGACATAGGTTTCGATTGTTATGCAATCATTTTCAAAGGTATATATGCCTAGCATGCGAGTCAATTTATAGAGACCTGGGGAGGGAGAGGGATGGGGGGAGAAGTGGTTAGTTGACGTCATAAACGTGCGTCACGGTCATTGGGAGGTGGTGAAATTCACTGATAGGTTTTTCTTTTTCGTCATTTCTGCGGTAACCTTCCACAATGTTACACCTTCAACCATTAATTTTATTCGGAATACTCCTCATAAGATTCTCCGGAATTACATTCACATATCGACTACTCAAATCCACTCATTCCTTTCACGTTATTCACTCTACCCTCAAACTTCTATGAATCATTTAATTCTCATCTATTCTCTAAACATGGCCAATCTAAATAATTTCGTTCCTTTCATGTATGTTATATTACTGGAGCACCCAATCAAAAGTCTCCCAACAACCCCTCTTTTTTGTCCTTACCGCTTCTCCCATAAATATTGCTCATTCAATTCACATCTACTGCATTAAGATGGAGCTACTTTTTATCGTGGTCAGATTTGCGTGAAACTTTGCACGCGTGGGCATATTAGTAGTATGATTGGAAAAAAGGGAAAAAATAACATGTCAAAAATTTGGCTTCTAATGGCCAGTTGAAGGATCAACTCACATGTATTCCATAAACTTATGGCACCCATAAGCCATGGCAACCATTCAAAAAGTGTTGCAGAAACCATTAATATATATTATGGATTTAAATGTTTGTAATCGTTGCATCGGTAATGTGTTGCCTAAATTTCCACATTTAGTTCACCCAGTCCTTGGCGCCACTTAGAAAAAAGTCTTCTCAGTCGAATCGTAAATAGCCGTTGTTAAATGTTGATAACGTAAAACTGTGGTAAATATTCAATAACGATTTAAGAGATATGAACTACTTGATGCTGTGAATAATAGCTGACTATTTTTTAGACCTAACAGTTACTTTGTAAATTCTAGAGAGGAAATATCTACTACAGGAAGTGTGTAAGGGGCATATGTATCTTCCATCGTGAGTCTTTTCTCTGCTGTTTGGATCTTTTACTGTTAATTTACAGTTACATTTTTTTGGTTTATTACCTGTTGAAAGCCTTAGGTATCAGAAGGTATGATCTAGATAGATTGATTTGGTTGTTAATGTGTGACCTGCTATTCATGTGTGGCCGAGGAGTAGGTTCAACAGTCTCTCCTTTATTTCATATTAAATTGTTATTGGAATCTAGTACATGTATTCCTGCAACCCGAATGCTGTTATGAGATCTATAACTTTATGGATCTCACAGCTCTTGCTTCCATGAATAAATGTTCTTGTAAATGGCTAGAAGAATTAAATGCTACCACAACACGTACCCTTGGGGTACTTGAAAACATTTGGAAATTTCCCGATGAAATTTGCAATATTGGCACAAGTTATTGACGCAATTTCTCATCCATAGATGATATTATCGGATCTTGGTTTATAAATCCTTATAGTACTGGTATCCGTCTTCTAATTCGGATATTCACGGAGTACTAAGGAGTTAATTGTGCATTTGTGTAATTAAATTTGGAGAGGAATTTAATATATCTGTTAACTGGAAAATATTAAAAAAAGAGTGTAATTACGTCCCAAGCGTAGTACTGTATCCCCTGAGTTTTATCCCCTGCATTATTATTACTGGTAAGTAAAACCGGCAAGACGTGATTATTTACGATCTGTAGACTTTATTTACATTTGAACTGCCGTCTTTCATCACTAGACGGCGACTAAATCGAAAAACTTATTTGTTTACGGAATTCTAGACAACAGTTTTTGGCGGTGATTCGAGGATCCATAATGTATATTCATGGCAGAAACATTCGATAAATAATTGGTTTCATAACTAAAGACATGGAGTTATCAGTTCCATCAGTGGCAAAGATAGCGCATGCTCAATGAACCGCTTGGAGACTTAATTACTTGATAAAAGAGTTGTTTTGACACAAATGACTAGTTAAAATACTCTTACCGACCAATTATTATGTGCATTAGTAATAATTTACCGGTTAAAATTTCATAAATTTTATCCGGCGGTAGAAGATTAGATCAAATATTTCAAGCAATTAACTATTGGTAAATAAGTTATGTAATTAGTAGATGTATTCCTGCAACCCGAATATTGCTTTGAAATCTATAACTTTATGGATCTCACAGCTATTGATTCCATGGCTAAATGTTCTTGAAAATGGCAATAAGAATTAAATGCTACTATAACACGTACCCTTAGGGCACTTGGAAACATTTGGAAATTTTCCAATGAAATTCGCAAACATGAAATGATACATTTCATAATATAATTTTGTATGTGGGTGGCAAGAGGTCAACTACGTACGATAGTGAGTCTCCTAACTGGACACTATCAGGTCATGAGGCACCTTCATCTTTTGAAGCTAGCAGATTCTGCCAGATGCAGATGGTGCGAAGAAGAGGATGAAACAACATCACACGTTCTCTGTAACTGTCCTGCCTTGATGAGGACTAGAATAAGACATCTAGGATCCCCGTTTCCCGATCCGGCTGAAATCAGGGTTACCCCCATAGAGGATATGCTGGCCTTCAGTAAGGCCATTGGACTCCACGGGTAACCAAGTCATGGTGGTTAGCACAAAGGACCAATAGGTCTAGGTGCCCTAGGTCCTCCTCGGAGGAACTCCACCAATAGCCTAACCTAATCTAATCTAATGTGGGTGGCAACAAAGGGGTCATATAGAGTTGAAAACATGTGTTTACATAAGATTTTCGTCTTAATTTCGTATTGTGTGACGTTAATACAAGTCATTACTTCGCTCAAATGAAGACCAAACTATTGAACTAAACCTTTCGCATAGTTTATATTACTTCATGCCAGGTATTTCCCAACGTATAAACGGGTGTGCTTGAGTGAAATAATGCACAAGAATTATTTTCGATTTTCCTCAAAAAGTTGCTAAAATTTGCACTCAATGGTTAGCGCTCCATTCGAAGCCTAAAGTCAGGTTCATCCTGGTATACCCAAGTATCACTGTCATACGGAGAGAGGCCACATTTGTACCTACACTATTCTTTCGCTTCGTTGGACAAATACAAAATTCTGGATAAGATCGAAATGATAACTACGACTTTCCTTCTGGGATTTTATTTCGCTACGTCGTCATCTTTCTTCCAATTTTTCTCAATTCCAGAATTAGTACACAAAATCATCTTTTGGGTCACGTGCCTCACAATTGACTCTCATTCTATCCCATTTAAAGCTTTAAAATCATCGAAAGGAAACTGAAGAACGCATTTTGCAGACAAATGAGTTTCACTGTAGGATTCAAAACCAGAGCAAAATGATAGGCAGATTCCAAGTCAAAAGAATAGTGGCGTTTAACCTTTTATCCCCAGAGGTACCGTCCTTTCACGTTATTCCCATCGCAAAATCGGTACCCGCGCATCAATCTCGCGGGTTTGTTATGTATTGACAGACGCTAGTTTGATAACGACTGCGTGTTCGGTTTGAGAGAAAATTAAAGGCCCTGGAACGTAGCATATGATCAACCATCCTAGTCATATATGCGTGAGTCAAACAATCCTGTGTGCAGCGATATTAATCGCACGTCGATGGAGACGCTTAAATAGCATACTTCCAGGATGCTATATGAGAAGTACCTTATCGATATATCGATAAATGCCTAAATGGACCTCGGGCATCAATAAGCGGGACTTTTTCATCGCCAATCATTCAGTTACCGTTGGGTCCTTATTCTCCTTTCAGCGGAGCTAAAAATAGAGCGTTCTCATGCGGCCAATTACTGTCTTCAAAGAAAAGTCCTTGCTTCAACTTTTTTCCTGATGGATACAATTTAAAACAGCGCAAAAGAAGTACACTAAGAAGGTTTGCATCTAGTGTTTCTCGACTACATTATTAGAAAGCCTTTGTTCACTCTTCTGTAATTTCCGTCCGCATTACTTCTTTCTGGAAACTTCAAATTTCTCATTACGGAAAGCAATTTGACCCAACAAGGCGGCGCGTGTCAAAGAAGGAAAAGCTATTGACGCACCAATATCAGCTTCCCTTGAATTGGCATGTGTGCCGTAAGTTCCTCAATGTGCAGTCACTTCGAGACAGTAATGTGCATCAGTGAGCATTTTCTCCATGCCAAAACGTTGTTCTGTTGAAGAAAGTGTTGGCTCCTCTGCCAATTAGGGTTCAAGAGACAAAGGACAAGAATAATTACGCCATTAAATTGAATGATGCGTTTGAGTACTATCCCAGGAAACTCTTTACACCATTAAAACTATTTTCCATGAAAATGCGAACCAATAGACAGGACAGTTGGTATTTGAAAGGTTAAATTCAACACCAGTTCTTCAGTTCGTTTGAAATAAATAAGTGACATCATCTTTCGAACTGGATATCCCACTTAAATCCGTTCACATATCATAAACAAACAGAGAGAGTACAATGATGATCCCTATTCAATAAAGAGATGGTTGTGCAAAATCAACGATTTCATAACAACTACACGATCACTTCTTGCTAAAAAAAATTACAAATAAATGGCAGGTTAATATATCATCGCAACATCAGAAGCGCTGATCCATGATGCCAGAATAGGAATTGCAGCAGTAAGAAACAAGAGGTAGACACGCTCTACTGTCGTCAAAAATTAACAGCCTCATATTGTTCTCTAAACACACGCTAAAAAGTAAGCACCACACGCACTTCCTTGTAAATGAAACAACGCTCCAGATTAACAGCCATAGACAAGATGGGACATTACATGAGAAAACGCCCATTCTGTCAAACCTATTGCAACTCTTGGCCACGTAATAATGGCTTTCTACACCATATAGTTACACTATGGAAGGAATAAAACAATTTTGTAGGAAAGGAAGGAGTAAGATGACATCATATACATTCAGTGCATCTCTATTCAGATATGCCCCTCCCAAAAATCCTATTAGCTATAATGGAAAAGAAACTAGGAATGCGTCTTAGTTCCACATTTGAAACGTGGTTACCTACGCCCGTTACCACGACTTATTTTCCTTTGATATTTTTTCAATTAAATCCGTGTAAGGAACGCCATGGTAAAAGGCGTATCGGCCATAAAATTTTTGGGAAGAATAAATGCTTCCTCAAAAAGCGAAACATTTATCCCTACCCATTAAAGGCCAACGTATCTCCTGCCATGCTCTCGCTAGTTTAGTTCTTCCCCGCATAGTCAGCCCTCCCCCGCTCCCGTAATGTTTCCTTTAGTCTTCCTTAACGCGATATCATTCCATCCTCCAACCAGGAGGAGGTTACGATTAAGAGAAAGAACACCCACTTTTAGTGATCTCGTTCTCATTTTTTTTCTAGAGAACCGTTCTGTGCTTTTTTTATCTTATTCCTCTCTCCGTCTTGAACGGAAAATATTTCCTGTTGGCACGATACGGGGAAGAAGAGGGAAAAAATATAAATATAATGCATCCTGGCCCTTTTTCCGCGTGAAAAGCTACAGATAGAAGCCATTCTCTAGAGGCGCGATGCGGAGACCACCCAAACCCCCACAACCCCCGTTCACTTTGGAACCGCCTTGATGCCAAACCAAGGGAAGGAAAACACCGTCTTCCGATGAACAAAAAAAATAAACAAATATATTTAAAAAAACCTCGTTCCATCCCACAAAAGTGGCTTGTTCTCCTAATCTACGGCCTCATCCTTCCCGTCCTTCCCTCTATCCCAAAGATATCCTCCGACTTAAGCCCGCCCCCTCACTAACCAAATCACACGAAATAGACTCCGTATAACTACCCTTCCAAACAGTTCACCGCCCCCCACCCTACACCTCATCACATCCTCGCATAATGTGACTTTTCCTTCCCAATAAACTAACACGTGCTTCGCCTTCACCCGGATTTTTATGGCTTTCGTCTTCCCTTGGCACTTAATAGCCGTTCCGTATAGGGGGATGGAGGCTACTAAAAACCGTGTTGTTATTCTCCACCCCCCTTCCCCACGCTCCCCCTTCCTCCGTGTGGTTCAACCTTCCCCAACCACACCTTATTTCTTTCCATAACTCGGGGCTTGCATGGCTTATTTGCCCCTGCTCCGCTAACGCTCCGTTTTCACGCATGGGGGCGTTCTGGAAAGACCATGGGGAGGCATGGAGTCAATCTTCTGCCCAAAACCACCTCCAAATCCTTGCGTCGAACCGGATTGACGAACCGTCACGCAATAGATGCCCTCACGGAAGAATCTCTCTCTACTTCACTCCGTTCTATTACAACTATACTGGCGCCGCTAAAACAATTTCATTGAAAAGTAAGGTGATAGAAAAATATAGACCTTCTCAAAAGCAACAAATCTGAAAAACATTATAGAGGTCTCCTTCAGCTTCTATTATCAGCCGATTAACCATTCATAAACTTGGTACAATTTGAAAGCAAAAAATCGTTAAATAAAAGATTATCCCCATCTTTGGTTCGGATCGGTTAATGGCTTTCATCCTCAGTAGCCCGGCTCGAATCCTGGTGGTGGCTGAGATTTTTGTGGAAGTGTAAGCTCGATGCCCCCTCGGGTGCAAGCATTGGAGGAAGTGAAGTACTGCGGTCGACGGATGATCAGGTGTTAAAATACGAACCCCTTGTTGACTTTCGTGAAGAGTTGACTGAATTTTCCCAGATTTTCCTCCATTCTTAGAACATTTCCACATGAATAATCCTTCTATCACAACATGATCATTCACAGCATCTATAATACTGCACTCACCAACATAACCACCTATCTTTGATGATAAAATGGCTGAAGATTTTTGTCGCCGCCCTACATAATCCAAGCAACCAGGCTAATTTACAATTTTCCCCAGGAAATCAACAATCGTCAATTATTTTTAGAACTCAAAGGTACCTAATTATAATTAGACGGATACTGGATATTCACCTTTTTCCTCTGACGACGTTTCTAGCGTGAAGGCTGCAATGTAGAATTTTTCAAAAGTAATACGCAAAAGTACCTACAAACTTGCAATATCACAAATGCGATACTTTTTGCTAAAAGCTTTTATTTCTTGATTGGTTCATTGAATTCCAATGACACAGAAGACGTCCTAGGCCAGATGCCAATATTAAATCACTTCCACTCTATGTGTATGAGGTTAAATAGGTAACTACGATGCAAGCGCAAGCATGCCGACCAAAAAAAATGACTTTATTCCTTAAAAATAAAATTACCACCGGAATACTTCAAAGAAGCTTGATAAGATTCTACCATCTATATATAAAAAACAGCGAATCAGGGAGGGCGAAGAACACGTTTACATTTTGAACAGGTTGAAATAGGTACCACAAAAATAAAAATGTATCCCAAAATTTAAAAAAAATTTAATTAATTACGATTGAATTTGTAAGGTGCCAATTTTAAAGCAAACATTCATCTACATCGTTATACTTCCATGCGAGCTGCCGCATGGGCGTGTGGCAGCGGGTGATAGAACACAAGCCGTGTCAAGGTATTAAGGATACGGTTTTCGAAGGGGAAATGGTGAAGTGCATCAGTGGAGTGTTTTCAGAGGAACTCCGTTTATAAGGGTACCTTATTGGGCGCGGAAATAATGAACTTTAGTAACTTCATGTTTGGCAATGTACTTATCGTATTTTTATGCATTATAAAAATAATTGTACTTGACATAGGTATCATATGTCCATGGATTTCGAGGATAGATCAATCACAAATGTAAGAATTCTTAATTTTTCTAATATCCGTAGCCAGGCAACAGGAGTATACTATAGAAAGCAAATTGAATATGGTGAATAACGCCGTGATAGAAAATTTCCCACCATTTGGTATATATCTGCCAGGTAAATATTGATTAGGTAGAAGACCTATGAGGTCTTCAATTAGCAACACAAAAACAGGTTGCAAGTTGATGAAATGTTAACCAAAATAACTCTTTGTGTTAATCTTTCTTACCTCAAAGGTTATTTTGAGAATATCATATGCCCCTCACAAACAGGGGTAGCACTATCCGTTACGAATAAGGCGATCCTTACAAATTCGAGCAGAGCAAAATGAAACTAAATTTTGTAGTTTAAGAAATAACCTGTGTCTCTATCGCGACATGTCATCGCCGAACTGCCTCATAGAAGTGATTGAATAGCTCATAATAATGTACTGAATTCCTCAGAATATGAACAACCTCGTAAAAAGGTGTAAGTCAAATTATCATGAATTATTTAGCAGTAATTTCTTAAGGAAGTCCAGTAACTTATTCGATAATACCTATTTCTGTGACTACTTCGCCGATGTCACAGCAAAAAAAAGGGAGGAAGAATTCTACAGAGTGCCTTTACCATATATTATTAATGAATTAGTTTTGAAAGAGCCTAAGGCTCTTTTAAACATCATTGGCATAAAAACATACTCATCTAACATTTGCTATCTAAAACGTTTGATAAGGCAGAAGAAATATAAAAAGCTTACATAATTTCAAAAACAATGTAAATAATAATTAACATTTAAAACAAATTAATTATCTTGATGTCGTTTAGCGTCATATTTATTATCTTGAGACAAAGTTAACTTCAGTTACTTAAGTGCCTAAAAGAAATTTCTTAAAATACCTTAAATATGTCATTCATGTGATAAATTTCGTATGAACCTTTCCACTCTAGCGAAGGCTTTGAGGAAGCTGAATTGACATAAAATGGTCAATTATTAAACATTTCTAACTTCACAACTCCATTACAACATTGAGACAAGAATATTTCAGTAAGCATATTCATTAAAAAAATCAATATCAAGATTATTGCAATGCTTTAATGAACTTCTTCGGCAGGACTTTTACCTGAAAACCTTAATACCTACATCAGAGAAATCGTGCACGTAGCGTGATTAAGAGCTCTTTAGGGCAAGCACTTAAAAATCTCCTTCAGCAATAGAATGAAAATTGAAATACGCAAGGAAAAGCCTTAAGTTAGGCAAATGTTTTCCGTTTCACGCAACATTATCCCAACAATGGTAAAAAAACTTTACAGTAAAATAAATATGCCTGTGGAATTAAATTGGTTGAATGCAACAAAGGTGATGAGATACAGTCGGATAAAGGGGAGATGATTGAAAAGAGACCCCATTTGGAAAGAAAAAAAAGGCATTGAGGTTAGCAGGGAACGAGGAAGTGGTGATCTGTTTTAAGATAAAATGAAGAGAAGCGAGAGGTAGTCAGGGCTAAAGCGGTAAGGCAGACGACTTTCTCTCTCGGCATTTTTCTTTGACCGATAATCGCCTTTAGGTACTAAATTTCGAAATACCATCACTACTTGGGATCGCGCCATTGATTACTATGCCATTGAATGTACTTGAAAGTTACCTGCATTTAAAGCACTCTTGTATTCTATCACGGGAAAGAAATCTTGAGGATAAATCTCAACAGTACAACTTCCAGAATAAAATTAATTTGGGGTTAAAAATATACCACGAGGCACATATTTCTGATATATTTTCGTAATAGTGAATTATTAACAAAACTGTTCAAACGTTGCTACACAACCAGCACTTCAGAATGGTCCTTAAGGTAGTATGAGAGAGACAGTTCCCTATTCATCATGGAGAGCATATTCGAATTATGCGTTTTAATTTCAGCTTCTGCAGGAAGCGTAAAATAAATATTTTCTTATTAATTGAGAATAATATCCTTTTATATGACTGAAATTCTAATTACCGAAGTAAAATATCTACGTCTATATTTTAATTGCACTCATTTTTTCACGCCATACGTTTAAAACTCTTTTACAACGAAAGTATTTCTGCGATTCTGAAAAAATAACTGCGGTGACAAAATGATTTACTTTCAAAAACGGTAGGGAAAACATACAAACTGCAAACTGAATTTCCTAAGAGATCTAAGCGCTAAAAATGCCTCGTTTTATAAATAAGGTTTCCTTGTAAAATTTCCATGAAAAAAAGGCTAGTATTTTTTGTCAAATATCTCGGTAAGTATTTTGGTTAGAGTCTGATACTTTAGCATTTTTGGAGGGGTGATATATTTTTCGTTAAAATGAGACAAAATTCATTTATTACTAGGTGAAATGACATTTCGCTAAAACTACCTAAATTTGAGTTTAAAACAATAATATGAGGGATATATTTCTGATTTATTTTCGTAACAGTGCATTGTAAACAAAATTATTTGAACGATTCAATACCACCAGCACTTCAGAAAGGTACTTAAGTAAAAGAAATTTGATAGACAGTATTGATTACCATTCGGTAGAAAATGAAAATTAAAAACGAGAAAGTAAAGTTTATGTAACTATACTCGACGGTAATGATGAAATATTATTTTGTCTAATTATTGATATGTGACTTCGTATAATTAAATTTTCTTATCTCCAAAATGGACAACTGTGAGGATTCGTACCCTTTGTCGTAGCCGTCACTCAAATTTTGACCAAAGAAATTTTTATTGAGGCATTTACGGGTTCTTGTAAAAGAAAATTGCTAAAAGGTACAGATATATCATAGATATGTAAACATAGTTTAGGGAATGTATTTATTTGAGGTTTTCAGAAAATAAATCTACATCAGCAGAGACTAAAAATTAATTATAGTTGAAATAGGTATCACAGACTCTCTCCCTTGTGAAAATAAAACCATAACTTAAGAATCACGAGAAATTCAAATTTATAATAATAAGGTAAATGCCTCACTCAGGGCCACTTTCTACTAATGGCCTATTTTCACACTCATGATCGCGAAATTTACCGCGATTACTTCAAACTCTTCTTTTTTCGACCCGTTCATTACTTTCGGGCCTGCGCGAAGCATTTTTTAATTCATTTCGTTCACGAATCCCACACAATTTTCCCCCGCGAGTTTTTTGTCTCGCCGGCCCCCCAAGGCTTTTATTTCGCATTCGACAAGGGCTACTAATGACGTCTAAAGACACGGTCTGACCCTAACGTCGAGATCCAGTGGGACCACCGCCATTGATTTTACTACTTTTTTTTAACCACACCAAAAGGACTCATAAATCATATCCCTCGAATAGAGAGAGGGGAAAAAACCGCGGCCTTTTCTAATCTCTCACTCTCTTTGCCCCATACTCGTTCTCCAGCACAGCGCCCAGGCATTACTTTGGCGCTCGAGGGAAAAGAAAATTTTTTAATAAAAAAATAAACGTTTCGTGATTCGTATCGAGTTTTTTGCACTGAACTCTCTCTCCCTGGGTGTACACAAATTACACGAACTGCTGCGATGGAGGTGGAACTGGGTGAAGAGCATGAGAACTGGCGAGAAAGCTTTTGCTTGGCCACCGATTTCTTCTCTTTTCCTCCACATTCATTCATCTCTTATATTTTCAAAATCTTTTTTCCCCTAACCCGAGCTCGCTTCTATCACACCCACCAACCAGTATGACCCAAGCGCATTTTCCTAGGGACTGCAAAGCGTGTGATTGGCTGAAATGTCCGTCCTCTGAGAATTTTGCGAGGGTGAAACTGCCATTAAGCCTGGGGAGAGAAAAAAAATCAAATGTCGCGTTTGAAAACAAAATTGAACGAACCGAGATTTTGATGAAATTCAGGTCGGAGGGAGTTTCAAAAATATTTCCACTGGTAGCTATATGGGAGCAAAAATAGAATGGAAGAGGAAGTCGTATCGAACCTAAATGTATGGTTAGCATTTATGAAGACAAATACTTCAAATCTTTAGGCTCGATAAATAAACCTTGGATTATGATTTTTTTTATTTGACAAATCAAATGTTGCCACTAAAGTTTTTGACGAAAATTAGCAAAAATGATCAACGCATTCTTCATTATTTCTACCTCATAAGTCATGTTCATGGCCTAGAGAGCAGGTTATCCTTCCATCTTTGCATTTGGTCTACAATCATTCCTCCCCCGACTCCGGTCTTTTGTTCTTTGTCTCTACTGTAGGTGAATTGTACATCATTATAATGCATCTTTATTGGGGCAAGATTGAAACTGAGGCAGGCCATTTTACAGCTTACACTTCGTCAGAAAAATTCAAGAAATAAGTGTGAAGAAATATGCATACATTTGTGGAAAAATGTTTAGGAAATAAGGTGGTGATCTGCTTGACGAAAAAAAACCCACTGCAGCAAAGTTACCATACATCAAGGGGAGTCTGAAAAACCTGCGAAAACCTACAGACAGTTAAAGCTAATGTAACACCAAGAAAAAACAATGCATGAAATACTCATGAATCAATAATAATAAAAGTTTAATTTATAATTAACTGCTAAATTAAAATATAAATGATAAGGAAATAGAAATAAATAAAAAATAATTATTTTTCTCAGTATTCTACCGGTGAAGGTCGCTTTTATTGAATGTCAGCAAATCTCCTGCCGGTTTCCCACACTTTCAGGGGCCTATCTTACTATAGTAAATACTTTTTCGCTTCAGCATACGATCTACCCTTCTTCATTCCGTCCATGAAACCTATTCTCTTTCTACTTCTTCCCCACTAGGCCAACATCCTGCCCTCTATCACATTTTTGAGCAACCCCTCGCCCATTATTACATCCTTCCGTCATCTACCCTCCCTATCCCGCATTTCATTCAGAAGTTTCCTTTCCTTGCCCACCATTTCAGGTACTTCCTCGTTAGTCTTCCTATTTGTCCACCTCACCTTCTCCATCCTTCTCCACACCCACATCTCAAATGCCTGTAGCCTATTCTCGTCCTCGGTTATGATGGTCCGCTTTTCTGTACCATACAACGCTACACTTCACATCAAGCTCATCAACAGCCACTTCTTTACATGCTTACCCAATATAACGTCGTCAGCTCCTTAGCTAGCGCTATTCTCTTCCGTATGTCTTTTCAACTATTCCCGTATTTTTGTAGCGTGCTATCTGAGTAATTAATATGCTCTACAAGAAAATACAATAAATACATTAAAAGATACATAAGCTTTAACTGCACTAAACTCAGCTGTTAGAGTAGCTCCAGTCCTCCTAGCTGCACTGAAGAGTACTGTGGTTTAACTGTTAAAGATGATTTGCACTGGACGTCTACTGTAGACATTAAACTGCGGTAATACCTGTACTGAACATGAGCTGTATCACATTGCAGGAACTATACTGTGATCAAAACTGTACTGAAACTGTGCTGTATCACAGTGTTGGAAGTGTACTGCTGCAATAACTGTACTGAAAAAAATCAGAGTAAATAGGCAAACTACTGTTTGTTTCAATTAAAGTTTTGAGCACACTTCCAGTCCAGTTGCAGTAGAAATGGATAACTGATTCACCTTAGTTACAAGACAGTATTTTTCTCTTGCCTATAAGAGTCAGTTCCCATTGTAAATGCCTTGGTGAATAAACGTATTTTCAGTATCCTTGGTGATATGATTTCTACAGCCAAAATTAAGCCGTAATTCCACTACATACTAATACTTTCTCTAACTTATATTGCATTCTTTGCCATTTTCTTTAGCTAGTAATGCAAAAGATGCAATTGACAAACTGGTGCGCACTCACAAATAAATATTAATGCATTGAATCCACTGCATTTCCCCAGCGATCCTCGCAAAAGCAATATAAAGAAGACGTAACGAAACCTCTTAGATGCAGACAAAAAAGAAAGACTTAAATAACAGGATAACCAAGGGTAGCAATATTTTAATTCTTCAAGTAATCCACAAGAGAAATGTAACTTTAATTTACAGTCTGAGAAAATTTCCCTGGTTTTAACACATGAAAGGCCTTGCCTACCTCTATTATTTCTTTATCCGTCTCCGCGTACGACCTACCCTTCTGCATCCCGTCCATAAAACCTATTCTCTTTTTTCCCCTTCCCGGTTTACCAATATGCCCATCGTTTCACTCTATTACGGCCTTGATCAACCGATAGCGCCTCATCACTCTATCTAGCCTTCTGTTCTCCAGGGGTCCTTTTGATCTCATCCAAAAGCTTACTTTCCTCCTCTACCTTACTTAGCACTTCCTCGTTTGTCATCCTTTCCGTAGACCCAACCCTCAACATTCTTCTCCACAACCACATTTAGGTTCCCGTTTCTACTCCACAACGCTACGCTACACTCCATATCAAGCTCTTCACCAGCCACTTCTTACACAAGCCAACCTCATCTAAGGTCCCAAAGCTAAAAACTTCCTTCGATAGAACTTATTTCCTCCTCAAGTTTGTGCCCTCCAACTTTTATAATCAGCCTTGTTCTCTCTGTCCTATAGAATCTCATTACATTGTCATATCATCATTAATCATATGTTTCCTTAAGGTATATGATACCATACACCCTACACAATTTTTAACTCATCTGCTGGCGCTGGAAATACTTTCAGAGATCAAAAAAACCGCAAATCTATCGGGTTACTTGCGAATCACACCAACTTCATCAGCCGGTCCCCTAATTTCATTCCCACATCTAGCTCAAATTATGCGTCTCCTGTCATTTCCACAGCATAAATATCATAAAGGAAAGGGACCCCTGTGTTCCCCGCGACCAATGACTACCCACCTCGATTCACCTTCAGTCACCACCACCTGTGTCTTCTGGACCATATACAAATATCGGACGTGTCCTATTTCGCCAATCTATTCCCATTTTTCCTCGTACCTGGAACAGAAGTTCCCAAATTACCTGGCCAAACGCTTTTCCGTAATCCCCTAAGCAAGCAAAGTCATGTTGATTATAATGTACGTTTCTTTCAATTAGTGTTCTAATCACCGTAATCACATCCCAAATTTCCATCCCCTTCCTGAATGCTAACTGGACAGTGCCCAATAAGTAATAATTTGCTCTACTCTCCAGCCTTTTGCTAATTACTATAAGCTCGACTTTTTGCGCACGAGAAATAAAACAGATTGTTCTATGGAGAATTTAAAACACTTAGTAATATTCCACAACCAATTTATTTTCCCAACCGGTTTCAACGCTAACGCGTCCCTTCAAGGAGAATTGTCCCTTGAAAATGACGCGTTAGCGTTGAAACCGGTTGGGAAAATAAATTGGTTGTGGAATATTACTAAGTGTTTTAAATTCTCCCTCGATGTGTTATTCCACCAAGTACAGCCGTCAACAGTAGAAAGATTGTTCTATACTCCTTGAATTGTGACTATTGTCTTCTTATTTGGGATATTATTATAGTATTAAGATTCTTTGCCCGAAATATTATGAGCAGACTCCTCCTACATAGATCCAACGAATAATGGCCAGTTGAAAGAACATTTTGCTACGGAATTAAGAGGTATGAGATCCAAAATGTTAAAGATCTCATAACAATATTCGGGTTGCAGGAAAATATCGACTGTTTACATAAATTAATTACAATTAGTTATTAACTTCGGATACTTGATCTAATCCTCTACCGCCGGATAAAACTTATTGAAGTTATGCCTATGAATAATTGCTAATGCACATAATAATTAGCCAGCAACAGTAAACAAAATGGTCATTTGTCTCGAATAAACTTTTATCTACTTATTAAGTCTCCAAATGGTTCATTGCGCATCCGTCATTCTGGCTACTTATGTAACTCATAATTCCATGCTATAAGTTATGAAACCAATAAACTTATCTAATATTTCTGCAGTAAAATTTAAATTGTTAAATACTGAATTTATCGTAAGCCTCAACACTTGTATTTATTTAAAAGCTATATTTCTCTATATCTCTCGTAATGATCACTATTTACATACATACCAATCACGCAGTTCCATCCCGGAGTAGGCAGAGTCACCAAGTTTAACACATAAATGCATATTTGTACACCTAATTCTGCTTCAATAATTTCCCCCATACTGACATATCATTGCAAATCTTCATTGCTTCATTTACCCCCATACACTGCTTCATACACGCCCTCCTGTTTTTTAGACTCCTAATATTCCTCCTCTTAAGAATTTCCTCAGCCACATTCAACCACAACTTTCTAGGCCTACCTCTACCTTTCGAACCATTTATTTCACTCTTATATATCTGATACGTTATTTAACTCTCATTCATTCTCTCAAGGTGGCCAAATCAACGAAGCACACTCCATTCATATATGTCCATTACTGGAGCATCTGACCCACATTCATTTATTACCCACTCATTCCTGACCCTATCCATCCTACTTTTCCTGCAAACATTCCTCAGATAACTCATAATCCATGGCGTTTAGTCTACTCTTATGTCTATCCTTACATACCCATGTTTAACGACTATACAACAAAGTGGGGAGAAGTACACTTTTTACATGGCAATTTTCGCTTCCTTAGAATCAACAATCAATCAATATGCTCCACATGCTTCCTACCACTTTCCTTCCAGCGTTGGCATGTCTCTTTATCTCCTCATCTATCCGTCCATCTTTAGCAAACATCATATCTAAGTGCACAAAATCATCCACTTGTTCAATTACTTCACAATTCGCCCTCATCATACAGTTATTCTCCCCATTCTGCTTATCAAAAGTTACTACTTCAGTCTTGCACGCATTTAGCCTCAATTCCATTCTCCCTGTTGATTCATAAAACTTATCTAGGAGCTTCTGTAATCCCTGTTGGCTCTCAGAGATCAAAACATCATCATCCGTATTTGTTGAACTCGCAAATTTACATATCCAATTAAAACACCGTCGTTTTCACAAGTTGTATAGCTAACACATGTATCCATAAATACATTAAACAGCCATGGTGACATTACATGTCCTTGCTTTCCGCCCTGTTTTATTTCAAACCAATCACTAAGAACCCCGTTAACTCTCTCACTTGCATTACTATTATCATACATCGCCATCATAACATTCAATAACTGACCACTCACTCCATAATCCTTCAAAACCTTCCACAACTTCTTTCTATTTACCCAATCATATGCCTTCTATAAATCAACAAATGCACCATACTCTTTCTTTCTGACGCCCATACATATTTCTATCACTTGCTGAAGCGTTAAAAGCTGGTCACTACATCCTCTCCCAGGTATTTACCCACACTGCACACCAAATATTCTGTTAGAAGTAATATTCCTCACTCTTTCGATTAAAATTTTGCTGAACACTTTTCCCGGAATGCTCAATAAACTGATGGCCCTATAATTATTATATTCGGTCTTCCCTCCCTTCCCTTTGTACAATGGAAAGATGATTGCATTCTTCCAATCCACTGGAACAGCAGAAACCTGTAAGTATAAATTATATAGTTCACACAGCCGACAAATGAGTAAATTACTCTCAGACTTCAGCATCTCACTGGATATCCCATAATATTTTCACTATTTCGCAAACAAATATCTCCGATCTGAATCTCTCATTCTCTATCGTTCCATATCTATGATCATTCAGGGTGTTCAGCGACTTTCATTTGTTTCTACCGGTAAAAGGTAGATTTTTTTTAAAGTTAGAGATACTCCTCCCAGTTTTCAACATTTTCAAGGTCCTATCTATCTCTATCAACTCTCGTTTCCCCTCCGCATACGACCTAATTTTTTTCATCCATCAACAAATCCTTTTCTTTTTCTTCCACATCTTATTTTTTTTGCGAGTTTTTCCATTGAATTGTCGCATATTCAAGGTAATATCTGACTCAGTTCCTAACTCCTTTTTCCCAAATTTCCTATGAAAATCTGCATATTTCGCCGGTATAAAAAACGCTTACATATATTGGGACTACAATCAAATCATTTAGAAAATTAATAAAGGAATTCAAATCAAATGATGACTTCTATATCCCACTAATAAATAAACAGAGGTGGATATCTGACAATTAAATTGAAAGTGAGACTATAGAGCTGACTGTGAAGGCCACTGAAATTAAAATTGAGTCGGGTTAAGATAAGAATCTAGAACTAAACTAGCTTAGTAGAAAAACTTGCAGAATGAATAAGTCAATGATATGATTTTTTTTAAATATTCGCACTCCTCCTTCAAACCCTACAACTTCATTAGCGTTTCTGTGTAGTTTGATTTTGGATTTTAAAGTCTTTAACTTATTGAAAGACCTTTTTCCTCTTCTTTTTATTCTCTCTTGAGGCTTACTTTACTTCCCTCTCCTCCGCTACAGCTTCAAGTACTTAGCATGAGCATTATGGAGGCTGTGACTCGATTTCTTTAGGATAGGAACAGATCCAAGACCACCCGCCACCTTAATTGCATCATGAGCAATACAATGGGAAGCCAAAGAGAACCCTGTTATATTTTCAGCAAGAAGAGGGGAGTTATCAAAGTAACCTCTCTCTATGATGGCGCTGCCATGAAGGAGAGCACTTAAGAGACTTATAAACATCCTAGTTTTTATTTACACTTTGATCTCCGATAGTATCCATCCAAAATTGATCTAGACAAGCACAATTTCCATCAAATGCTGTGAGCACGTTTCTTTGTCTTCCTCTCTAAAACATCTTTGAATTCTTTAAAAATATCAACTCATCGCTGAAAATGTTGTTTATTTCCGTGAGACGAATTAATTGTGAGAAAAATCATCTCATGACAAATTACACTTGACAATTTTGGTTCCAAAGGCCACTTCTCGATCCATGAATGCATATTCAGATTTTTTACGTCCTCTGACAATTGATTCCAAACATACACAGCAAGAGGTTGAAAGACCTAATCTAAGCTGATGTACAATAGTGCGGTATATAAAAATCTTCCATGCGGCGTATTAGATGTTTATTTGTTGTAGCATTGTATTGTACATTCCGGTGTAAATATGAGGGAACTTCTGTCATTATTAACTTGTACATGAATGTTGTCTCATTGAGTAAGCGCCTATTTTTTATTTTTAGCCATCTGACTTTTTCAAACTATGGCGTCATGTGTTCATATTATGTTTCTCTTACAGGAGTTATAAATCCTCTGGAGGATTTTGGGAACATAGAAAGGAAGGAAAGAAGATTGAAGAGAAGTAAAATAAAAAGGAGCGAATGGGTCATGAGTGAAATTTCTTCAGAAACGGCTCTACCTGAGCAGCCATATGGTCTCAAAAAGGTGAGAGTAGCTCTCAGCAAATTGTCTCTAAAGCACTCATGCACCACCTGGTAGCAACTTCTGACCGGAATTCCAATGGATCCAGGCACCAAATGGAACTGACTCGATCGAAGCCGTTCCGCATTAACTAGATACTGGAATATAATGCCATTATTTTCACAAGGCCGGCTTCATGGGTCGGCGACGGTGGCGGAAGTGGTGGTACTCAACCAATGGGGACACTTCTTTAGAAATCATTACGTCAAACCGATGAGCTGTGCAATAATAGCTAGCGGGGGCCGCAAATATTCACACTGACTGAATTCTATGGCGGCCGAAGCTGGCCGAGTAGCGGTAAAACCCACTGCCTTTCAAAAATGAATACTCTTTGGATGATTAGTGAGCCCTTCTGTTTCTGTAAAAGATTCTTTAAGCGATGCGTATAATGTTTACGATATATTTAAGATGTTAAGACTTTTAATTTATGATGACTTTAGAAAATATGGTCTGGTATCCAACGAAAATAGACTACCTTTAGATTATATAATATCATTAATCTACTAGCGTTAACCAGAGAAAGGCTTAAATCAGTCCATTGACAAATATTAAGGCAAATTATTAGTTATCCATTCTTGATGTTGCAACCACGGGAAGAAAATTTTCAGATTGTGGCTATTTTTACTGCATATTTGGACAGTGGAGCTGATCACGCATTAATGCTGATATGATATTGTCTAACGAGTTAAACAACGACCAAATTATTTCACTCACTCGAATGCAGGGATCAATGTACAATATAATTCTTGAATTGAGTGGCAAAGCTTTTTCTCGACTTGTTTCAATAAACATGTGGTTCAGATTGAGGCGTTGCACATTAGCTTGACGGATATGGTTATAGTGAAACTACTGCCATCAAATAAGCATTAATAAATGATCACTTACTAATCTTTAACCAATTCAGTCATTAAATCGCACGAATCATACTCAAGAGTCAAAAATGTTGCTTTTTCCGATGGCATATAAATACTGCAGTGTCGATGTAATTGTACGCCCGCCACCTTTCACTTTTTATCTCGCCGCCGACCTATGAAGGGTCCACCGCCACCGTCCGCGGCGAAATCCATCGTGATCTCCGCCGCCGACCTATGAAGCCGGCCGGCTGCTTGAGCTTGACATTAGCGTGCGCTACAATCCATCATGTTTTCCTTTTTTGTACGTTGTAATAAAATGGTCACCAGTGATTCGTCCTCCATGTCGTGATAGAACGAGAAGAATAAAAACTTGAGAATTACAGCTATTTTCCTGCATCGAGTCCGTTTAGTGAAATATGTACAAGTTGGTATTTTCTAAGGACTATTTAACAAGGAATGATAGAATTTAGGACTGAGAAAACGAAATTAAAAAGGAGAAAGACAAGTAGAACTAGAAACGAAAAGGATATTGTAGTATCAAACATTCTTCGACCAACATCGGCGTAGGAGGTAAACATGGAAGATGCCAGGGATATTGCAGGATACCGAATCGACTACATGCTAGTCGGAGTGAGATGAAAGAACCAATTGAAGCAGTACAAGAGCTATCTTGGCTCAGACATAGCTCGTGATCACAACCTAAAATTCCTTGATAGCATCTTCCAATGCAATAAAATAAAAAATATCAAGTTTGAATCAAAATGGACTCGAAAATACTGGCGAGAAAAGTGACGAGGAAAGGACTCGCTAGAGCCGTTGAAAGGAAACTAGAAAATGGAGAACAAACGGACAGCAAAGGAAGATGGAATTAGCCGAAGAGAATAACTGCAGAAGTAGTAGAAGAGCAAATATTGACACAGAGAGTGGATACGAAGAAGCCACGGGTTACGCTGGAGATTAGAAAACTGATAAAAGAGAAGGAAATACAAGAACCACAGAAATAGGGATGAGACAATCCTCTACAAGAAACTTAAAGGCTAAGTCATTCAAGAATTTTGGAATAGGGAGGATTAGATGCAAAGCCGCTGCTAGGCAGTCAACGAAAACGTGAATGAGCTAAACAACGAATCATCATGCAAGCTAGTGAAAAAACACTTCTGAGAGAGAAAAACGAAAAGGAACAACTTTTGGGATGCGAATGGAAATACACTGACAGAAGGTACAGACATTGAGAATAGATAGAAGAAATACAGCGAAGAACACGACTAAGGGCCAAGGCCGTTGGATGAAAACTTAATGAAAGAGGAGAGAAAGGTTGACGGGGCTGACCGAAGCCAACACACACTGAGGAGCAATTCGATAGAGTAGGAAATAATATTTAGAAAAACAAAGCACTTTGAGGACATAAGTCCTCAACTCATTAAGTCACCAACAGGTCTTACGTAATTTATATGGAATTACTATGTTACAGCTTTCATTTCACAATGTTAATCAAGTTCCACAAAGTTTCGCCTGACCTAACATTCGTCCTCTATAGGTAACATAATAAACCTTAAATGTGGGCCTCAAAATCATCTTAAAATTTTTGGTAAGGAAAAATGTACTTTATTATTGTATATTTCAGTTGTATTGTGGAAAATTTAAAGGCATTGCAAGGGCTATGACTAATGAAAAAGGAAGCATATATGGTGCAAGAACTTTCCCCCATGTTTCAGCTGCATCAGGCATGGCCATACATTTGCATGCGCACTATTGTACACAAGAACTTCCCTATGATAACTTCTGACACTAAATATTACGCAAAGAAACTTCATAGAGATCTTTGGTGTAGTATCAGAATACTATGAAAGGAATCATTAGTACATCCCCGTTTACGGCAGAAGAAAACGGTGAAATTAATCGAAAATAATTACGGCTGACTCCTGTATTAAGAGAGGGGAAACTTGGGCCATTTGTCACCAGAATCTTCTGAGCGCGATCTTGTTCATAAGGCATACACGACACAAGAGATTAAGATTAAATGGACTAAGAATGGACTCCTTCTCTTCCAACTTGCGTATGATATATCACCTCATTGCTCACGATATTTAGATCCCAGATAGGCCCAAACTCGACGTCAAATCCAGCCACTCAATCGTTCAAAACATCGTTAATTACGGCCGACATCGAAGGGTGTGCGGATATTCGCTATCTAAAAACTACCTACAATTAATGCTTTGCCTCCTCATATTGGACAATGAACTCAACTGAGAAAGTTATATTAAACTAGATCATATCTTAAGCCGCCAGTTGTATACGACCAAGGCGGATAAAGGAGTACTAAGAATAGTGACTTAATTAAAAATACAGATTCTTCGGTGATAGACAAAATTTGAAAGCGCTATTAAGTTAACCAATTGATAAATATACAATTCCATAAAAAAACGAATTGCAACAAAAAATGCATCTGCCATGAGTTAAATGAAGATTTTCGGCGAAACGTGGGTACATAGTGCAGCTTAATAACGCTTGCGGTAGGTATATATGGCGTGATGCAGCCTTATCCAGCATAATATCACATACTATAACATACTTTGAGGTATGGGGAGCGCTCAAGGGGCTCAAAATCTGACAAGGTTGCTACAATCAAATCCCACTTGCTTTAAACGATAAAGAGTCGAGATTTCACTGCAGCTTTCATGGTAGGTGGTGATGCTTCATTTTATTTAAAGTTAAAGCTCAACAAATTTTTTTAAGCAAAGAAAATTCTGAATATAACTTTCCTGGAGATTGTGAAATGCTCAAGTGACGGCTTCGTAGTGATTAGGTCACCACGTGGGCCCAAAAGAATCACCTCCGGAAGTATTTCCACATGTTACTAACAATAGGACATAATGATGCTCCTTTTATTTAAGCCTGGGGCCTAGCAGCCGGTATAATGGTCAATTTAGGATGAAGTAGCGACTAATAATCTCCTTTAACAGCCATGCATAAACAGATAGCATGCATGGGAAAGGCCTTGCCGAGCTGCAAACGATAAACGCCTACGCCGGCGACAGGAGCGTGGCATGAGTCCTCAATTAATCTGATGCCCGAATTAAAAACCCCTTTCGGAGATAAAAATCACTCAAAGACGGTCCCTCTCACTCTGACCTGCCGTGAACTAAAAGCTTTTTCTTCACGACGAGAGTTCGCGCGTTGTCGCTCGACCACCGACTCTCTTTTCTCCTGAATATCCCTCCTCACCATTCCTAAGTGTCTCCTGCCTTGTAGTTCTAAGGCAGCGGCCAAATAAAACACGCTCAGTGGGGCGCAGAAAACACACGATTGCGTTTTGGAAAGAGCTTAAGGTTAGAAGCACTGGGAGATGATGTGAAGGAGGTGGAGTTAATGGACTGTGACCCACCCTTTTTACGTAACAGTAGGAAATTGGAATTTATTGCATCTTCAGCCACAACGGGAATGAGGGACTCAAAGAACATTCAGTGCGGGGAAAGGTGAGGGAGATACCAGTGAGAAATAAATTACAAGTGCTATATTTATTGCTACTACAGCATGCAGCTAACGATAAAAGAGTGTGAATATCGAAGAAAGCATTTCAAATGCATATCAAGAACCCTAACCTCTTGAATTCCGTTGATATATTTTAAAATCATAATTATTAGTTAACGATAGTTGATAAGATCGTCAACCATCACTTACAATTAGGATACGAGTCTGCATTTACATTGTCAACCATAAGTCCAGAGTCAACCATACGCACAGAGGTGATTACAACATTCATTCAATCGACTTTACAATTACTTTAATTCGGGGAAAATAACACTGCTAAGATCATTCAAAAATGAATAAGCATCAACATTTTTTTCCAACGATGTTCATCAATTAGCGTGTACAGAAGCACTCTAACAAACACGAAGTTAACCGAGCGAGACTATCACGCTAATATTCAACTACAACGAAAAATCTAACCTCAAACCAATAGAAAAACATCAATGAAATTCTAAAGAAGCAGTTGATATAATAACTAATAGTTCAATGCTAACATGAAAATTAAATAGTAGGTAAATTTTAAAATGATTTTTACAGTTCGCCGGCTTAATATGTGAAATCATACAATTATGATTTTTACAAAAATCTAATGCAAAATCATTTTAGGCATTTTATACAAAAGAGCTATTTATAACACACAACATGTATTGATTATCTACTACATGATTGATTCACATGATTTAATAGAATAATTCACAGAACAACTACAATCACCGATTAATTGAAATGGCTGAATGTTTTGGATATTTACCGCTAAATTTGATATTTCGATGATTTACCAGCAGCTTTCAAAATGATAACGAGGGTGATTAAACCATGAATAAGATTAAAATGTTAACAGAGGAATCGATTATTAACTTTCTTAGAATAATGAGTTTATTTTTTTTTCATACGCGATGGTTATGATGAAAAACGTTGTGCTACTTCTGTTCACACCTCATTAATTAAAGTAACCTGTCCTACCTCACTATTTACTTATATTTATGGAGAGCCGTCATGAATCTCGAGGTCTGAGAGGTGGATACAACACTTTGACTCATTCTCACATACATTATACACGCGGTGCGTTTTTAAATTGCGAAATACACCTCGTGAGATTCCAATATCTTCCCGCGACGCTACAGTTTTATCGCACGGTGAACGCTTCAGACCGCATATCAAACACCAAGAAACAAGCTTCGGGTTTTTTCTCATCGAGGCTGATGTAAACCACTAATGTACGTCTGGAAAAGGGAAAGGATTTCCCTGATGGCAAGTCGGCTCGGGAGAAAGACGAGACGGTTAGATGGGAAGAAAGATAGAGATTCGCTGAAATGTGGTCCGGGGCTCTATCCCAGGGATTACACGTCCGTCAAGGGGGATATCTCGGTCCCTTCTACTCTCTAGGTCCCCCTTTCCTCTTCCCCCCACCTTTCTGATCCTCCTCCTTGCCACTCAAGACTCTCTTCCTTAAGGAATCCGCCTTTTCAAGACACTGACAATCCATCAGTGTCGGGCCGCATCTCTGAACTCCTTGTGCATTAACCATCACTCCGCTTAATGGCTGAAGGAGGTGGTCTTGGGATGTAGACTCCTCAACGGAGGACGATGGGTAGGAAGGAGACGCCAGTTTTAGGTCGAGTCGGAATAAGATTCAACGAGGTACGTTCCTCAGGAGTGGTAATTCCTCTAAGGCTTCAGGTGTCGCGGAAAGGTCCGGAAAGAAAATATTCTGAATGAAGCACGGATCTAAGCTTGGTGCGAACGTTAAACTGACACATTTTCCAACACTCAATAAGGTTACTGGCACACCTGAGCCCTGCGGCGAAAAGTAGGATTAGTACACTTACCAACATATAAGACATAACTAGATGGCATTCGGTGAGGAAGCAGCACAATGTTCATTATTATAAGAATAGAACTCGACCATTGTCTACATTGTGAAATCCCATCACAAATTTATCAACTTGAAACTTTTACAGACCACAGAATATTTCAACCTCAAACACGATCCGGGTTTTGATAGTTAAGCATCGACTTCCGGTGATTATACTTGTATCGCATTCTCTAATATTCTATCAGTAAAGGGAAAGGATGGGGGGACATTTGTGCGATAGGACAAATTTTGGAGAAGGGGAGGGCTATACACAGTGTGTCCCATTTCTGTTAGGACTGTGGCTATAAAAAATAAAAGACAAGTATCATGTTCAAAAAATCAATGTAATTATTCAAAATAGCCTCCCTCTGAATCAATGCACAGCTGAAATCGATTTAAAAGTGTTTCAAAACAGTCACTGCAATCCTTTTTTTGGAATTGCATTTAGTACTGCGGTACAATTTTCTTGGATGTCCTCAATGGCGTCGTAACGGTGTCCTTTCATTTCCAACGTCCATTTTGGGAACAACCGAAAGTCTATTGGGGCCAAATTCGGCGAATACAGTGGGTGATCCAGGACTGTCATCCCTTTTCTGGCCAAAATATCTCGTGCGATCTTTGCTTTGTGGGCTGGAGCACGCTGGAGCGTTGTCGTGGAGGAGCGACCAGGAACCTGCATCTCGGTATTCGGGTCGAATCCGACGAATTTTTGCCCACAAATGATGGAGGACGCCGAGATAATACTCAGAATTGACGGTTTGCCCTTCTGGTACAAACTCCTTGTGAATGTTTCCTTTGAAATCTAAGAAAAATGTTAGCATTATCCTCACACGACTCTTCTGCATGCGCACTTCCTTTGGTTACGGCTTCTTTGGGCTCAACCACGCTGCACTCTGCCGCTTTGTGAGAGGTTCATACTGGAAAGATAATGTCTCGTCGCCAATTACAATCGATTTCGTGAAATATATGTCACTTTGGGCAGTCATTAACAGGTCTTTGCAGTGTTCGACTCCGCCATGTTTTTCATAGCCTGAAAGTGGATGTGGCAAAAACCGCGCACAGGCCTTCATTTTACCCAAATCCTCGGTCAAGATTCTGTGCACAATAGTTTGTGACGACGATCTTGGATATCTCCTCGATGAGTCTTGCAGAAACACATCTATCTAATGCAATTATTTCAGCAATTTTCTGAACATTTTCGTCCGCGTCACTTGTTCGCGGCGTTGATGCTCGTGGCGTGGCCTTAATGTCCTCCCTGCCGTCGCAAAATTAAGCATACCACAGAAAAACATTTGAACGACTTAAGAAATCACCATAATAAACACTTTTCATCATATCGAACGTTTAACTGGCTGATTTTCCTAACTTAACACAAGACTTGATGTTGCCTCGCCGATCAACCGCCATTTTCCGACGAGTGTCAGACACGTACTATACGTTTGCAGCCAGAATGCATTGTTGCTGCGATACTAGCGCTTTGAACTTTGAACTTGTTGCTGCGATACTAGCACTTCTACACGGTTGTTCCTGAAACTTCAAGGATTGTAACGCCGCAACTCGCCACGAGATACCATTACTTTTTGGAATTTCACACAAGCAGTCCTAACGGAACTGGGACACACTGTGTACAATGGCTTATAGGGTAGGGAATTCCAAATATAGTAAATCTTTAATATTCTGGTGCTATAGATAAAACAAATTGTAAAACATGGTGCTACTTTAGATACATTGGACATTTGACGGAATATATTATTAAGGCATTCCCGAAATCAAAATTCTAAGTATCATACAAGTCACCCAATACTCTAAAAATATCTTGATTCATTATAAAGATAAGGGGGACACTTTTTGCAGAAATGGTATTTATGAACTCTCGTGAGACGATTGTGAGGGGGTCTGCGTGGGATAGACTTCAAGAAGCTTCCGGATAAGGACAAGAGAACACTTCTGTGCTTTTAAGAACAATCATTACGGAAAAAGAAATTTTTCCAAACATGTTTTAACCTGTAACCACAGTAGTGATGTTAAAGTGAATGTCTGCATATAACAGTCGATCTACGTGAGTCAAATATTTTAGAACAGCTCACAATTTTGAAAAGATGTGGTCACCCAGATGGTTATCTTGGAAATGAATTTTTACTTCCTCACAATTCCCACATCCTATCAGCCATTGTGTAACCTTCCCCTACTCCCAAATTTTTCCTCTCACACAAATCCCCCCCCCACCTTTCCGTTAACTGGGAGTATATAAGGGAATGAAACCCTTGTTTAATAACCTCAAGATGATGCTTAGCCATCGAAACCCGGGTCGTGTTTAAGGTTGCAACATTGTCACCTGTAAAATTTTCAAGTAAATAAATAAGCATAATTATACATTTAAAGTTCTTAAATCTGAATCCTGCCTTAATTTGGTAGATTCCCACTTAAATCCCGCTCAAGCAAAATAATTTTTCCGCGGCCGGTTGTATCCTATGGCGTATATCTTTGCGCCGATGCGCGCGACTGATACCACATAATTTGTGCATTTCGCCATTGTTTGCAAGAAAATTTCAGTGATTATTAAAAAAAACACGTCAAAGATCAAATGTTTTTAAACATTAGGACTCTTATATCGTTATCTGTCCATGGAATAAATTCAAACGTACTGATCCCTAATCTTCGGCATCAGACAGGTATACGAAAAAACCTCAAACACCGATTTCCAATAAAAGTATGCACAAAGTTTTGAGAACCTTAAGAGTACTTTGGGGGAAAGGGTTCGACGATTCCACGGTCGACGTAGTAAAAGCAAGAAATTCCAAAGTGCTGCAGTACATCCTATGAATATTTTTTTTGGCTTCCAAGGATGCCTTACGGTCTTGCCCTAGAGGATGCAGAACTGTGCATTCCCTCAACTCGACAGGAAACAAGGAGGAGGAGGGAAAGCATAAAGGACACTGTGAACCGGGAAAACCCCTGTCATGTCCGACCTCCGGCGATAACTCTTCCCGACGGGCAAATAGAATCGCAAGCAATGCACGGGCAGAAAACTCGAGCACCTTGGGACTTCTTCTTCCTCTTCTTCTTCTTACCAAAGTCCTCTTATCCAAAAAAGAAATCCCTCCTCCTCTAGGATTGCATCCAAATTCTTTTACCCGTAGCAATTTTGAGCCAGCATGCACCCTCAAAAGAGCACCGCTGACTGCCAGGACACAAAACAAGCCACCACGCCCGCCTGAGTTTCGACTCCACGCTCCATTTCCCGACGCTCGTCTGCTGTTTCTCATTTCGGCCCGAACGATTTTTGGCCACTTCCGTATTCCTAGGTGTCCGACCGTTGCACAGCAAAGTTAAGAAAATGGTGGGGCAGAGAGAAACAAAGAACGTATATTGCAAGGAGCTATGACGAACGAAGAACGCACCCGAAGATCAGAAGAAAAAATTGGTTGCTCGGAGGGAAAACAGAGCTCATACAGACAAACCTATGTCCTATGATACGAGTACTAGAGCTACGACTCCCTGGTTTCGTTAACGCCGGCGTGAATGTGAGAAATTTGAATTACAAGATGCCGTGAATGTAAGGGCAGTGACGTGTGAAAGATGTCATCTTCATGGAGGAATCTATCCGTCTAAGTTTTTTAGGCCTTCAACAGTCGAAGAGAGACTCTCGACTCTATTTCCCGAGTAATTGTTTATCGTGAGTCACCACCACCCAATCATTATGCCGTGCTTAAAAAAAAGACGAAATCAAGTGATATGAAAACAAATGCTTCGAGAAACCAAAAAATAGCTTCTGATTATCAAAATCTTCTAATTATACAAGGTCCGAAAGAATGTCTTTAAGAGGAAAATTTTTCACTATTTTTTTATTAATTTGTAAAGAGCCTGGAGATTATGTGATTTATGGTGGGACACGTTATGGAATTATTGTAATTAAAACTTTTTCCATGAATGCAACAGCCAGGATATATGTGATTAAGCATGCGCACAATCTGGCATTACTGGTGGAGGTTTTTCTTACCCTAAACTTGGAGTGGTTTAACATCGGTTCTGGACAACTGATCCGGCGAGGTTTATGATAATATATTTTTAAAATCAAACGCTTAAGTCTAATTAGAATATTTAGAGAGTCTGAATAGCATATATAATGAAGCTTTTTCCAGTAATTAGGTCACTATGGTTTTGGTACAGCATAAATTTATGAACAAGCGATTTCAACTCATTCGACAGCTTCTGTAAATTACTGAGTCCCTAGAGGCTAATTGCCAACATCAATAGTCCAGTGGGATTTCCGCATCGTTATGAAATTCCCAGGGAGTGTTCTGGGAATAGGTACTACACTCGAATATATCAGCTACGTGGAATCGAACCTTTTAATTTATTCTCCCTTACACTTCTAAGGTTTCAACGCTCCATTCTTATAAGTAGCAACATTTCAGGTCTATATATGAGTTATATTGGAATTCAGCGTGTGTACGCACCAAATGAAATGTAATGGACGAGCATATAATTCCATCAGCTAGAGCATTTTAATTAGAGGAAGGTTCACTAACGGCCATATTTTTTCGCATAACACCTCAGGAAAAAAGAATTAAAATAATAAGTATAAGGTAGGTTAACTATTTATGTAAATATATTTATTCATAATAAGAAATAAAACTTTTTTATACACACGCCCAATACGTGACATGATCTAACGTGGTTTATCAATTCGTAAAATCTTTCTGGGTAATTTTAATTGGCCGAGCCACTTTTATGCAAACAGTTAAATCGAATACGTTTTGTGAGAATATTATAAAAGATTCTGAAGCCCCAACTCTACGATTCACAGATCTTAGAAAGCTAAAATTTATATTTCAATAACAAGAAGAGTCCATTAAAATCATTTCCAACGCTTATTTCTGATACTCCGTTAGGTGAAGCAGCACTCGAAGGAAATATAAATGGACACGAGAGTACCAGCCATATTTCCCGTAGGTTATCGCAAGATGAAATTACAAAAAATCCTTCTAAATGCTATTCATTATCACAGCATTTAACACATGCATGGACCATCTAGTCATCAGTTATGTCTAAATAATCCTGAGGTAGTTATTATTACTGGAACCTGCCTGTTTATGCGTAAGTCACGAAAAAAAGGCAATTCATTCAATTAAATTAATTAATTATTAATTAATTTTCCCAAGTCCAAAGCAAAGAGGAAATGGCATCCATTCCTCATTAGGATGGATATCGTAGTCGGTTCTTTCTTCACTCTAATAAATCAGGAAATATAGATATTATGAAAGTAAGTAGAACTAAAAGTGTTCAATTTTTTAAGTTATTGCATCCCCAACCAGGTACTGGAAAAGTGATCTGAAAATTAGGCATAACATAATTGTGATCTTTTAATTTAAAGCTAATTATGCATATCACTGCCATGTATTACTGCCACCGGTAGATGTATCAACAAGGAGCTTATTGACGCATGCAAGCATATTAACAAATTCTCACTGGTATCTGTTTCAAAATTTAATATTTTCATCGTAATGCTCGCAACTAAACGTATCCACCAAAATATCAGTGACTAGGGAAGCCTTTTACGTATGAGAGTAGCAAAACCATGAAGTAAATATTGTACTTAAACCAACTTAAACGTACTTAATGTACTGAAACATTATCCAATGTCTGTAAATAAATTCAAAATGCCGGGCCAAAGCACAAATCTTGTCGTAAAATCTTGGTCATACACGAAAATTAAAATAATAACTCCAATGACTTCTCGTTAGCAAATTCCATGCGAACATTTCCACGCTAAACTTATCTACACACGCTATCTCGATTGTTGGGCAAAATATAGTTTAAAAACCTAATCCTTTCATGACAAATCAAAGTACTATCCAAAAAATGTCCAGCTCTTTAATACCATAGCTAGAATTGTATATCATAGAGAGGCTTGAACTTTTTTAAGTAAAAAATGCCTTTTGATTAAATAGATTATTAATGAAAATAATTTATGACATTCATGAGATTGAAATTAAATGTGGTTATCAGTATTGATTTAAGTAGATATTCCCAAGTACAATATATGCCCATTTAATTCATAAATTAAGGATTCTAACATTTTATGGGCATAATTACGGAACCATGCCTCAAATAAAGACGATGGCAAAAGTTGGGCAAGCGAAGAGTGCAGATGAAAAACTTGATCGAAAGTGCTGGATCAAAGCACAGATCTTGTAGCAAAACCAAGGTCATACACGAAAATAAAAATAATTATTCCAATTAGTTCTCCAATTAGTTAGCATTATCCATGCGAACATTAACACTCTAAACTTACCTATGCACAATATCTTCAATGTAAGGTAATATATATTTTTACTACCTAATCCTTTTACGATGAATAAAAATACTAACAACAAATGTCTAAATTCAATTGTGATTGTCATTATTATTCTAGATAGATATCTTTAAGTACAATATATGCCCATTAAATTCATAAATTAGGAATCTTAAAATTTTATTGGCGTAATTAGGGAACTATGCCTCAAATAAAGACGATGGCAAAAGTTAGGTGCACGAAGAGCGCAGATGAAAAACTTGGTCGAGAGTCAGAGACAGAAAGAAGCACATATCCGGGGGTGGGAGTACTAAAAGTCGAAAACGTTCGGTGTTAGCCTTCAAAACTTCCAGATCCTTTCCAACCCCCTACGCTCAGTCCCTGGTATGGAAGCCATTCTGGTGCAAGGAATCTGCATTCTAATTGCACCGACGACACTAATTTCTTCCCATTCCACCCAGAGCATGTCCCGACCGTCTTTTTCCGACCCTTTCCATGCATGTAGGTGTAAGCACCCACTCACACTCCTATTGGTTTTTCCCTATTTTAACAAGACCGAGAAAGGAGTGGGTTTGGTCACATACGCCCTCCTTTCACACTCAACTTGCCCAACCCCTCTTCCCTCCCTCTCTAATTCCTCCCGCGCGCGAAACTACGCCGCCCGGCGGGAACTCCTGGAACTGCGCTGGGTTAAAGATGAGCCCAGCGGGCCAGGGAAGCTTTGCTGAGGGCGAGAGGGGGAGGAAGGGACATTACGCGTTAATTTCTGACCTCATTTAAACACCGCCTATCCTCTGCCATTGTCGCGAGTACGGTCCCCCAATGAGCGGTAGTCACGTCCAATGTAGCCCCTCCACCCACTCCACACCTTCACTCTCCTTCCGCCCCCCCTTCTTCCGGGGGCAATATTCCGGCCCACCGGCTAGCTGGCTCCCTACTCTCCAACTTTTCCACATCTAACTGTCTCCACCCCCGATTCCACCCTTTCTCCACCGAATAAAACTCTCCTTCCCTGCCGAAAAAGGTAAATACCCCGGAGGCTTAAGATGGCGTGCGAGATATCTCGAAAACTTCAAAGCACGGTTGGACCGGCCATGAGAAATAGCCCTTCGAATTACAAACATTCGTATTTTAGTTTCATGCATGAGTCATCAAGGTCACTTTTCTGGGAGAATTTGCCGAGCGAATTATTTCTAAAATCCTTTTCATCTTCGTAAAGGCACATGACTAAAATTTAGCAATCATTAGGCAGATGAAAATATTTCTTATTAATAATTGACTCGCACTCCGCGGCATCCAAATCCTACGTCAATGAGAATACGGTTTACGGCGTCACGAGACGGTGCTGTCACCAGTAATCCGACAGGTTTCACGTGAAGTTAAGCTGATTAAATCATATTGAATAAAACTTTTTGTTTTTTAAGTCAATCGTGGAGGACAATCAGTTATTACGCTTTTCTCCTCACATTTGAAATATAGGTAAGTAGACCAGAGGCAAAATAACGAGCAGGTAAGTAGTCCAGAAGCAAAGAACGAGCAATCGAAACTCCGTTAATGATCACGTGCATTTAAAGATATTATGCACTTAAATAGGTTGTTATTAACGGCATTGTTTGACTCTTACTCATACAAATCAAATTTTAAGTTAAAGATAATCCATGTGTTACGTAAACTACTTAAATATGAGAAAAATTGCAATGTATGATCCCCAATCGACATGTCAAGCTTCGTAAATGTCATAGAAGTGGTGTCACAGCCTCACAAATGTCAGCTATTCAAATGGTATTGTTTGTAAGTTATATGCGTAAGGTATGTAAGGTATATGCGTGACGTCGCAATTTCATCATCAACAAGGGTCCAAAATTCTGAATACTTTCATGATAGGACATCGGGACTCATAATACTAACGATTTCTTCGTTATATTTCCGATTTATTTGATGAATTAGCAAGATGTTATAGTGGATTTCTTAGACGGCGGCATTTATGAGATGGCGAGCCTTAACTTAAAGCGAAACACGCGACACAAACAGAATTCTTAAGCTTTTAGGCCAAATGGATACGAAACCTTCATCTAATAATTATGTCTCCAAGTGATTCATTGTGCCATCTTAGCCATTAATGGAACTTATAACTCCATGCTACACCTTATGAAACCAATAAATTTATCGAATGTTTCTGAAACACTTATTGAATGGTTGCCATGGCATACGGTTCCCAAATTACATAATACTTATATTCCATTCCTGCAACTAGCCATAAAACTACGTTGCATTTATTGGAATATTGAAATAATTGCATATGAGCGTTTCAACTGTAATTTACAGGAAAAATTCGATCTTCATGGAGGTGAGAACAAACTTATGGAGTTCATCACCATACTCATTTAATACGTACCGTCCGTGGTTTTAACACTTGGTGCCACCATCAAGGTAATTATAATATCAGTTTTTCGATCATTTTCCTCTTATTTTAATAACTCGCTAGCTATTTATATCCTCCGGGATCTATTAAATTCCATTAAGCATGACGTCAAACGAATAAAAAAACACTCGATACCCTTTTCGAAAAAACAGAAGTTTAATAACCTTTGATGTATCAAAATATTTACCGTTATCTTTCTAAATCATTCGTTATTAGCGAGTTTTTGTGCCTTCATGTTAATGGAATACGAGAAATAGTTTATATCATATTTTAAAAAGAAATAAGTTTATTATTTTATAAGTATTTTAATAGGTCCTCCGTCAATGTTTCCGGTTATAATTTTCCTTTTTAATTATTCAAAATCATGACTGCTACAAACCTAGCGGCTGCTTCTGGAAAAAAATTCAAAAGTCACCATTTAATCAATTATTAATGCTGCCCTCCATTCAATACTATTAATTATTCTGCGTTTTTGAGCGCAAGAACCCTGAATTTTTGTGATTTTCAATTACCGACCAGCTTTCCAATGATTCAAAAAAGCCGTATGGAAGATACGATTGAAGAAAACGACCCGACAATAGACATTTAATTGGTCAGCATGGGCGCAAAATGGAGGAAATGGGAATACGGCGGGTTTCTCCTGAAAATGATGAGTCTTCAGAAAGCAGCAATTAATAAGGATTCATTCGCAGACGCGAGAAGACCGCTTCACGTCAATTATTCCATGGTCTACGACGAGGTTCTCACTTCACTCGGGTATTTCGCCCTTTTTAATTAAGGCCCCTCCCGTCCATTCTTTAAGAATTCCGAACTCTTTACCCGCAAGCTCGCCGTGCTCACCGCTCTTCTTTTTTTTCCCTCCTTCCATTTCATTTTAAAGTAATTCGGAATTCCCCCCCTCTTTCCCTCTCCGCCGGGGCTCCCCCACCAGCAGGACCTAAAGCCAGGCATTCTTCCTGGGGGATTTTCCGTCTAAATGGAAAAAGAGGACCGGCACAGAAGCGGAGCATATTTCTCGCCATTATTCGCTTTTTTTCAGTGTCATCTTTGTATCTCCGTCATATATCAACCGTAGTGGCTCCACTTTCCGTCTTTCTTTCACTTTTCCTTCATCCCCCCTCACCCTTCCACTGCCAACCCCCCCTATTCCGAAAGCCCTCCTTCCTTCCCCACCACCTTCAGGAACCCCGCGAATTCTGTATGAGGGTTTTATCACCCTCTCACTTATGCCCCCCACCAAAAGTCTCTCTGCCACCCTCATTTATCTCCTTCGCACAACCCCCCACCCGCCATGATCTCTCCCTCACCCCATCCCCCTTTTCCCTTACCAGGATCTTCGTGCTGTCACTCATTCCCACTTACTGTTTCACCCGAGCAATTTACGGCAATTAAAACGGGGGAAATCATCATAGTCCCGGATATGAAAGGGCGGGATGGAAGAGCGAGCGGAATGCGGAACGATGCGTCTCCCCAAGATATAGGAGAAGCGGAAAGGAATGAAGGAAAGCTAGTCGAGAGTGAGTATAGTTTCAAGCAAAGAAAAAGTGCATTTGAGAATACTGTTCATACGCACGAAGGGTAAAATAATTGCAAAGCATTGAAATTAAACACGAACTTAAGGACTACATGGCACAAATTGACAGTATATAACGGGGCATAGTGGAAAATTTATACTTCATTAAGCACAGCACTATTCGGCGAAAACTTGTCGAGAGTGAGTATAGTTTCAAGCAAAGGAAAATTGCATTTGAGAATACAGTCTAGCTTCATACGCACGAAGGAGAAAATAATTCGATGTCATTGATATTATGCATTTCACTATTCGGCAAAAACTTGTCAAGAGTGAGTACAGCTTCAAGCAAAGGAAGAGTTCATTTGGGAATAAAGTCAAAATCCATACGTTAGAAGGAGAAAATAACTGCAGAGCATTGAAGTTAAACATGAACTAAAGGGCTATATGACACAAATTGAAATAATATACGGGGATTTAGATTTCATTAAACATTCCACTTTACTGCGAAAACTTGTCGACAGTAAGTATAGTAAGCAAAGAAAAAATGAATTAGAGAATAAAGTTGAGTTCCATACGCACGAAGTAAAAATTAATTGCGTATAATTGAAACTCATAAACTTAAGGATTGTTGACACAAATTTATAGTATATTACGGGGCAAAGTGGAAGATTTTATTTTATTAAACATTGCACTTTTCTGCGAAATAACTTTACCGTCACGACGCGTTACAGCTTACCTAGTTTTCATCAGATAAGTCACTTGTGGTCGGGTGAATAAGCTGTATAGGAATGTAGATGTAGAGGGCAATGGAAGACTATCCACTACTACAACTTACGCCAGAATCAACTGCTGCGAATATCCGAACGAAATTATACATCGGATCAGCTAATGAAAATCATAGAGTTCGCATTATAAATCCTTGTCTACAAATATCCACTAAGACCAGCAAAAAAAGCTCCTATTTAAGGGCAAGTTGCTCTCAAATATTACAGTAAGCATCAATGTTCTTGGCCATTAATATTAAGGTGAATGGTTTTCACTGTAGAGACCCAACTTTCATTAAATTTCATGCTAAGTCAAACTACCTCGATTCAACCAATGCTACGTTTTATGAACCACCCAGATATATCCGACACGGTATAAAGTTCGTGATATCTCCTTTCGATAAAGATTGGAACTGTGCACCTTTCAAGACAAAGAAGGCGAAGAAAAGAATGAAGGAAAATTTATAGACAGTAGTATGGTTTCAGCGTTAAGATGAGTGCATTCTAGATAAGAGTCTTGCTTGCTACGAGCTCAAGGGATAAAATCATTACACGGATTTTGCAAAGAGAAAAACTCTGTACTCATGGACTAAAAGGAAAGCGACATTTAGAGATGATAAATTTTGCACTATTAAGAGGTCACATTCATTAAAGGTCATGTTGTCATACTACCTTGATTCAACGAATGTAACGTTTTTCGACCCACCCAGATATGGTGGACACAGCGTGAAATCCACGATATCTTCTATCGATGAGAAAAACCTTAGCAGCTGGAGATACTAATTCGAGGAAACTTGGCAGCAGCGATGGAGAATCCCACGAGTAACTGCATGCTCAACATCGCTTGGGCACAACTACCTCCGCCCGCCTCATTTGCTGCCATTCGGGAGGGCAAAAACGTTCACTCTTTCATTATGCACCATTCAATTTGGGTCGAGAGGAGAGATCTCGAAGCAATCTGTAGGCAAAAGGGGACGTTTGCTAAGAGAGTGAGCGGTGGTGGTTGATGCAGTATGGGAACTGGAGAAAGGGAATTCAGACGGGCTCAGCGTGCATGTAAATTAGTGCGACTAATAGAGCCACACGCGCTTGTGCACGGAGGATAAGAGGTTGCCAGGGCAACAACGACTAAAGCCAAAGTGAGGTGGGAGGCAATAGGGAAAGGGCGAGGAATGGGGGCCACTTAATAACCCCTTCCACCTCACTGAATCTTCTGTCGAGCCCTTTTCGTAGTTGTTTAGTACCCTTGTTACCTCCGTCCCTCGTCCCAAGCATCTAAGGCGAGAGACGTCGATAGCCAATAAGGCGACGACCTCAGCAACTTCTAGACGTTTTGGCTTCTAGACACTATACATTTAATGTTTCATTCTTCTTTTGACATCACCATTAAGTTAATCTATCTTAGAAATACTTTACTAATGGCCGATTGCAAGAATATTTTGTTATGGAATCACTAGTTATGACATCCATGATGATATAGATCTAGAAATATGCGGAATCCAGGACTTATTACATACCTCAACATCTACTTATTACACACCTTATTTACCATCAGTCATTAGCTTCGAATATTCGATATAATCTCCAATCACCAGATAAAATTTATGAAAGTTTAGCCAATGTATAATTGCAAATGTACATGAAAATTAGTCAGTAAGATAATTAACAAGCCATTTGTCTGAAAACAAATTTTCAGCAAGTAATTAAGGTTCCAAGCGGTTCATTGTGCATCCATCATCTTGGCTACTTATAGAACACATAACTCTATGCAATAAGTTATGAAACCAATAATTTATCGAACATTTCTTGAATGATTGCCGTGGTTTATGGGTCCCGGGTCCCATAACTTTATAGAATACATGTGTGTCGTTCCTGCAACTGGGCCATAAGTTCGACTATAATTCATATTTTGGCGACTATAATTCATAATTTGGGCCTGAAATAAATGTAAAAATAGCAATATTATTGTGTATCAATCAAAAATATAGCTTTGCCTAATACTATGAAACTCTACCAGTCATAGAGGACAAAGAAACTGTGGCTAACCAAAAAAGTAGGAGAGTGCACACAAGGTAGGGGAATCTAAAGACCTGGGGATGGCGAAAAAGAGAAGGAGTCTAATGACTAATATTTCAGAAAGAGAAGAGCACTACCTCAGGACACGTCTTCCAATTCTCAGCACACTAACTGGACGGTCATTAATGCATCCTAAACATCACCACCGCGTCACGCACAAGAAACCTCACGCCAACAGGCTTGGTGATTCGGCCACGGCTAATGACTTCTTCAAATAGACCATGCTCCAAAATCTTATTCGTTTCGCCACGGACGAGGCCGCATTGTTCAATACGTATAAAGTCGCCTTTCCCGAAGATTCTCTCCGCTTTCATCTTTTTTTGTTCTATTCATTCACTGGTTGTTCAATCCTAGGATTGGTTGACTGCAGCCCTCTACCCTTCCCTATTTAAAGCTAGTTCCCTTACCTCCTGGTATCTCTTCCTATGTATTTTTCTCTTCATTTGGTCCATGAATTTATTCCTGGGTCTTCACCCAGCGACTATTACTTCTATTGTGCCTTCAATTACGTTCCTCACAAACTCATTGTGTCTCAGGGTGTGCCCAATCCATCTGGTTCTTTTTTTCTTTATCGTGTTCCGCATGGCTCTTTCCTTATTTTTATGCATTCAGTATTATCAAATTTATCCAGGCTTTTGGGCATCGTAACAGAAATTGTATGCCATTTTATTTTAAGAGAGTGAAATACTAATTCTTTTGTGCACGACAAACTAAAATGGTACAGCATTATCCATTCTCTGCCTGAAAATTAAGCAGTTACGAGAGTGATACCTAGATAACATTATAACCAAAATTCAGTGAAATCTACAAATATGGTGATTATTTCTCTTCTACATGGATATATTTCACGTGGTTCAGCGTGGTATGGTTTAATTTGTCATTTTATATATGACAGCACCAAATTTCACACCAAGTCAGATATTAAAATTCGCTAAAGGAATCTACACGAGACCTACCGTCAAATCCTCAAACTAATGTCCCATGACATCGGAATAGACAGATGTACAGGCACATAATTACCATTTCTCGTAGGTCTCTAATCTCAATGCACGGCGTCAACTCAAAATCAAGCTCACAACGTAGTCTCGAGCAATTATCAACGAGACAATTTCTTCAACAATCGTGATACATACCACGAAGCCATTACACAGGAATGAATCGAATTGCATCAAAGTTTGCGTCGTAACAGGTTCAGATCGAAACTAATAACTTATCAAAACTAATTCAAATAAAGACACA
This sequence comes from Ceriagrion tenellum, assembly GCA_963169105.1. Classification (NCBI taxonomy): domain Eukaryota; kingdom Metazoa; phylum Arthropoda; class Insecta; order Odonata; family Coenagrionidae; genus Ceriagrion; species Ceriagrion tenellum. The sequence goes on from OY720641.1 coordinate 57,676,766, forward strand.
AACCACCTGTCTCCCTTTCTATAGTCAAAAAATCACAGTGAACAACACTTACTTCATATTTTTTAAAGTATTATACCGGTTGAGGTAGGATTTTTGAATGACAGAGAATTTCCTCCGGGTTTTCTACACTTTCAAGGGGCTACCCCGCTTGCCCCACATCATTCCCTCTATCATACACTTAGAGGGACGGATGTTGGGCAATTGGGGAAGAGGAGGAAAGAGAATGGGTTTAATGGACAGGATAAAGAAGGGCAGATAGTATGCCGAGGCAATAAAGGATATACTAGAGCAAAATACGCCCCTGCAAGTGTAGAAAAGTGGGAGAAAATTCTCAGACATTTAACGAAACCTACCTTAACCGTAGGTTTTGTTAACCATATATTATAATTCATATCGTTTCACCTTATTTAGCTCTGTGATCTTACGTTTTCTTTTATATTTCTTAGGCAAGGTTATATACCAAAAGAGGATATATTTTCGTTAAATTGATGCCGACAGAGAAATATGATTTCGTCTTTGTGCCTAACATTCGTAGAGTTGACTTGTTTTCAGACTGGTTAAAATGTAACCACTCTCAATAGATGGGGCCCACTGTGTGGCTGAAATACACGTATACACTTAGCTCCTCACGTTTCCTTCTTCCCTTGCCACGAGTTTTTCTCGTGTTTGCGTGTGTTTCCCTTAGAGATCCCCATAATAACACCTTGAATTTTACGCTTTTTTCCCAATTCTCCTACTCCTTTGAATTTTACATCTGATTTCCCCCTTCCTATGGTTACAATTACTGTAACTTCTGATATATCGTGGGGATTACACATAAAAAACACGTGGCGCAGCATTGAATAAAGTAGGCATTATTAAACGTATAATAGGAAGGTTCTCGGATGAAAAAGTCAAAGAAAGTTGCTACACCTAGTAAAGCCACAACTAGAATATGTCGCGAGCATTTGGGACCCTGGTCATAAAGATTTAACCAAAAAAATTAATAAAATACAAAGGAAAGCAGTGAGCTACGTTTTAAACTGCTACGAGCGTACATATAGTGTCTCGAAACTTTCAGAGGGATTAAGGTGGGAGCCCCTAGAGACTCGGAGGCTGCATGCTAGGCTTAGGTTGCTTGAGAAATTCAGAACTGATATTATTCAGACCGACAGAGAGAATATTATCATGACTCCTAACTACACCTCTAGGTCTGACAGATGCGATAACATTAGAGAGATACACTGCCGAACAGATAGGTACAAAAACTCGTTCCTTCCGCGCACAATAAGCGACCACAATAAATACTGAGCTCCACTAAGTACACTCTCATAATACACCCTACGATTTCACCTCCCAAAACCTTATACTTACACCTTCACTAGGCTGGTGTTCTAACACCCCCTGCCACTAGCCTATGCTGCGGCTCGCAGGGTATCATGTAGATGTAGATGTAAGCTTGTTCCAGTCAGTTCATCTCTACCGGATCCCAAACAGCTCTGCCATGGAACTACAGGGATGTGGTCTATCCGTCTTGATGTGGAGACCTGATGTGGAATAACTCTCGGTGAGTGTCTCCCCGCATGAGGTTCTAGAACTTTACAGTCATTGGTGTTAATTTTGTAATCTATTGATATTCCAAGGCCGTAGAGACCCACTCATTCCAATTTTAACCACTGTGTAAGTAACTGTTTTATCTTTAGGATATTTGATGACAAATCTGGGCTCCATAATGCGAACGCCGCCAATCTGACCGTTCGTAACGCCACAGCAATAGACTAGCTATGTCCCCCGAGCTCATAGTACAGTTCTAGCAAAAGTTCCTGCCACAGACATCTGCAGCAGCATGGGGAGGTACAACAGGATAAGGGGGAGATGTTGGCTAAGAGTGGGTTTATAAGGTCAAGTTACTTCCTTAGGTTACTCAATTCATCATGGGGATTTTACTGAAATGGAAAATTTTTAACGAGTTAATACAGAGACAGACAGATTGCTGCTTACACTGGAAACAAAACTCATGCAACAAGCGACTTGCAGAAATATTTTAAAGCTCTGCAAGCTAACTGGCAAAGTCGTTAAAGAATGGAGTGTTCCTCAAAAGTCAATGTCTGCAAATAAATTTGCAGTTAAACGTCACGCTCGGCTCGTAACTGGTTAAAATTTCCCATTTCCAAGAGTTTATCAAGGGCCCTGTTTTAAGGTAACTCTACATGTGCGACTGATGAAAACGGGACAGCAGGTAGTGGCGAGTTATCCCCTTCTTGAAGACCTTGTGTTGGTAGCATTAGGAAAGGTTTATACCGACTGATCCGAATCAATAAGAAAATAATTATACACTTGTTTCACAGTGCTTTTAAAGGTCCGTAGCCCATATCCCAAAATCGCCCACGGTTCACTGTGCGCTCTCAACGGAACTGACGCTTGGAGATCGCTTGTTAACACCATACGTCCTCTACCACCGTTTTGGATCGGGCTCCTTCCCTCCCCTTCTTCTGCTATGTCATTTCTAACCCATTAACACCCCTCAAGTTCCTCCCCCCAACACAAGAGCGATGTAGGAGGTCCGCTCACACCGATTCTCTGTCTGTCACACGGAGGACTCCCACTTCCGAAGTACACCCCTCCACGCGCCAACCCAACACCATACTCCCTCCATCGCCCTACCCATTTCTGATATTTCCCCTCCTTCCCTGCCACTTCCTTCCCTTATGTCTTAACCTTAATGAGCTCGCCCATTTAAGGGGCGTTTCCTTCTTAAATAAAATCCTCCTTCCAGCGACCACGCCCTCCTTTCTGCCTCTCCGCTCTCAAACCTCTTTTCCTCTTGTACTTTTTTTATTTTACCTTCTAATTTTTTTCATTCCGTCCTCGCCTGCTTTCCTCGCCTGCTTTCCTCGCCATCCAGGTACGTACCCCTTCGCATAATGGTGGTGGGAGGGAGGTTTGGATTACGGAATCAAAGAGCGGGGGTGAGAAATCGGATGGATTTTTGTGCTTTGTTGCCGTTTCATTATTTTTTTATTTTCTGTAGCTTCCAGGTCTCTTTATCTTTGTTTTTTCTTCTTTTTCTTCTTATTGTGGCGTGTTATTCCACTGTATCTTCTTTTACAGACACCCCCTCAAGTCATCAAAAACTGCGCGTTTATTTCTCCTTAATGGAATATGAACGTTCACTTATGCTCCAGACGTCTTTAACAGTCTTAAGATGCACACGAAAAACTTCCTCATAGATATCATATCCAAGAAAAAAGTATTCGATTTTACTCGAGTATCAATAGAAAAAAAGCTCCATAACTTACGGGTTGTATATTTTTCTGATCCCTGATAAAGAAGCCCGTAAAACAGAGAATTTTATCAGTAAAATAAGTCCTCCGAGCTAAAAACCGTCCAAGTGAAAAGTGAAAGTGCAAGGATTTAATAACTTCTAGAGGCAATATTGGTGAAATACAATGACTTCCTTACTCGCACTTAATGCGATACCATCTGGCGTGTCGTGTTTACGAAGGTAGTAAAACTAAATAATTTTGTCGGAATAAAATGGCACAGCGATTAATGCAGATATAGTTCGATATGGACAATTTTGACCTCAGATAAAGAAAGTTTTGTGAGCTATAACTACGAAAGGCAATATTTAGCAATGAGCCAAAACCAAAATACTTTTAAAATATCTTCCTAAGCTTCGGCTGAAATAAGTACTATGCTGCTGATGAAATCAATTACTAATTTAAAGTTCAAGTGTAAATGAATATCCCATGCAATAATCATGGTTGAACAACTCTTTAATAATTTAAGTTAATGTACTGAAAATAATATGCTTGCAATTTAATGATATTTTCTTATTTAACGAGGTTTTCTGGAATTCAAACTATGAAGCCACGTACTAAAAAATTTTCGTTAGAAGATCATTTCATTAAAACCTTGGCCGGGGTTGCCAACTATTTAACATTCTCCTGTCATGGGAATTGGTTTGCAACAGGCAGTGTTTGAATAGGCACATTTTCGGGTTGTAACGGAAATATGACTATTCTTTAAGCAAGATTTATTAAGGTTATTTCATGCCTTTTTTCATTAATTGGTGACACTCTCCTTAATACAAACAGTTAAATTTAAAAAAATGAAATAAAAAACAATAATTTTTAAACTAGAAGCGTCATTGTACCTTAAAAAAATCCAATACGATGTATTTATGTAAAATTCTCACAAAACCACAAAAAATGGAATACTTCGACAAATTTCCCATTTTCGTCCATTGGAATCACATGAAAATATGACATATTGAAAATCATATTTAAAGAAAATTTTGGATAACCAATCGAATATCTTTGCAAGCGAGATATATTTACACTTTCTTGTTTGGTATATCCATAGTTTAGAAGGCGTACATGGGAAAATTACAACTGCTCTGCTCAAATAAGATAGGACTACAAACTATGAAACAATATGTGAAAATATTTATGAACAGCTTAGCACTCAATGGATAGGAAGCATGGGCCAATGCAAAAGCTGACAAGAAGAGAATAGAAGCCTTCGAGACCTGGTGCCGGAGGAGGATGATAAAGCTAAATGAAAGGACAAAATAAGAAAATATAAAATGTAGTACATAAGAGTAGAAAATGAAAGGGCCATAAAACACCATAGAGAAAAGGACAATATGGACACACCCTGAGCTACAATGGGTTTCTAAAGAACATAATTGAAGGAAAAAAAGAGGTATGAGCCCCCAGAGGAAGACACAGGAACGAGTATACGGGCCAAATAAAGACATTACTAACCGAACTAGCATTTGACAGGGGTGGAGGGCTGCAGTCAATCTTAGGATTGAACTACCAATGAATGTTTGGTATCTGCCACTGGCGCGGGGAAATGAATCCGAAACCCTGCATCCACAGATTAATAACTTCTCCCGCAATATCAGAGTCAAAATTTTCCTGTTGGCAACCCTGTTTCCGTACAGTTCACATAAAATTTTCTGGACAGTGATTGAGAAAAAAGCATTTGATAATAGCTACAAGCAACAGATGATTGAAATTGCTACTTAACAACTACCATTAAATAATGCAACGCGCCACAACTACCGACTTAAGTGACAGCTACAATAGCGTCCTTTATGTAGCACGCCGCTGCTTAATTCTGCCCACGATGTATTTGAAAATGGCCACGCCTGTTGGGTCTTGAACCCAGGCCCTATGGCTGGGAAGAGAGGACTGGAAGCCATACCACAACAAACTCCGATATCACATCAGTTTCCTGCTTCTTCGAAGTCAGTAGACCACAATAAAACCGAGTTTTCGTCTGATCAACGTTATTCCAATCATTTTAGGCATAAGGTTTTGTTTTAATAACATGTTCCATCCCATCAATCACATCCAATAACACATACCTTCACATTCACACATACCTTTATGACGGTGAATACATAAAAATAAAAAAAGGAGATCCGTTGGGCTTACGTATTTTTGGTGAATAAAACAGAGAAATTTTCATAATTTCACTTACTAATCTAATAAAGCTCAGGTTGAATACACGATGTATCTAAAGTAAGAGAGTTCAGTACCCTTGGAGTTAACCCCTTTCTACAATGGACGTAAGACTTAAGCCGTATGAGAGCCGCTAGGCCATGATGTAATCCGTAAGGCGCTGCCTTAAGGAAGATGGCCAAGTCCAATCTTTACGGCTCAAGTCATATGGCAGGCAAGATATCAGCCAATCAGAGTGCGTCATTGCTACCGCCAGAGTCAGTCACGGCCCAATGCTTAAGCGGAAATACTTTTGATGTTAGAGGTTTAATCAGATATTAGACAACATCATAGTGAAAATTTTAGAAATTATTTTTGAAAGACTCACATAAAATGAAAATAGAATTTTAGACACAACCCTGCTGATAACATAAACGCGCATAAACTATTTCGATTTTCATTTAGTTTCTATATCCATATCGATTTTTCACATTTAACTTCAGCATTGGAGAATGACTGCCTTACGGAAATCTTACGTCTTAGTGCTTACGCCCATTCTTGAATGGGCTTTACATTACAGTGTGGTGAAATTATGGACCAACTAAAATTATCCACTCTGCATCATCGCCCCTAAAATATTCCGTGAAATAGTATTACATTTGACAAGCGAGGATACACTATCTGCTCGTTTTATAACACGCTTTTGGGGCACTGAACGTTTTATGGACGTTGAACTGAATTTTCAGCCATTACTCGGCCATTTGGGCAAAGATTGGGCGATTATCGGATCGGAGGTTTGTATCAAGCAACCATAACAACATTTCTCAACTCATAAGGACTTAATTTTTTAATAATTGATTTACTTTTTACGATTTTTATTTGTTATTTATTTATATTTATTTTATTCTCTTGAGTTCACATTATTTTATTTATTTATCTTTAATCTATTTCTTCATTTAAATTATTTTATTTATTTTTTATTTTGTAATTGTGTAAAATATATTATTTCATAATTATTATTATTACTTAATGTGTATTTCGTGCATTGCTTTTTGTTGGTGTTACATTAGCTTATCTGTCTGTAGGTTATCGCAGGTTTTTACACCAACCTCTTCATTTGCGGGTGCGTTGCTCCAGTGGGTTTTTTCGTCTAGGATATCAATTCCCAATTTCCTCACGTTTTCCCTACGAATGTGCATATCTTTCTTCACACCTATTTCAGGTATATTTCTGACAAGGGGTAAGATGGAAGAAGGGAGTATCATAGTCTCGATCTCGCTCCAATAAAGACGCCTAATTATTATTAATTATTGAAAAATTCATCATCGTTCATCAGTCATCATTTATTTTCACCGCTAACATCGATTCCCCCAGGTGTACATTATATCAAATCAGCTCTAATAGACAAAAGGGTATTATGAGGGTTGTATTTAAACTAAATCACCCTTTGCAGCTCATGTTGGATTATTTTCTGTTTTTTTTTTTTCTTTTAGGCACTAATGACATCAAGAACTCCGCTCCATTGCAAGTCATTTGCAAAATGCAATTCAAATTTTTTATTTGGAAAAATATCAAATCGTCTGGCCATATCCTGCTCGCCGTATATATATTTACATATGATAATTTAAAAGTCAATCCGATAGGTATATAGAACAAGGAAAGTTGATGAGCTAAAGTATGCAAATAAGGCAGAAATATTGTATCGTTTGGCTAATTAAGCACAAGGGAGGCTTCACAAGACTATTACCTCCGTCAAATCCGTAGTCTTAATGACATCGTGCGCATCAATGAAATGTAAGTGCTCGCAGCCATCCTTCCAGCAAAACCATTATTTGTAGCATTATCGGTAAATGATGCACACCTAATTTGAAATAGTTCTGTGTGTACCGGAGGCAGCTTAAAGGAAGTGGAACTGATGTTAACAATCGCCTTTCGTAATAAGCTCATATATTAGATGCTTTAGCTTTTCAAAGTCATCATAGCAAAAAGAGATTTGAAAAACTGGAAACACCAACAAAAATTTATTCCTTGAACATTGGGCAAGTAAGGCCTTCACCACATTCCCCAAACAAGAGGAAATAATTTATCAATTCAGGGGAACTGCTAAGGAAACCTGAAATTTATCTTATACGACTGAAGCAAATGACTAAGAGGAGGGCCATTTTTTGTAGTTGTCAGATTCACATAGTAAAAATGAATTCTTCATCTCCATTCCTAGCGTCGAAAATAATTTACAGCTTTATGTCCAGGCCGTCTGATTATAGTTGTTGATATATATTCCTATATTGCATTTTATTTACTAAAAAACAATTAGATTAAAATTCCAACTCATCGTAAGTTCGTTAAGTATCTGAACGTTAAACTTATTTTGTTACCGCGAGCGGATTATCGTACAATTCCTCTCGGCTACAAAAATCACACGACATTTATACAAAATGCTCATCCATTTATCACTTTTCATATCATTTTAGTCGAATAAAATCGTAACACTCATATAATGAATTACTCTAAAAATAGAATACTTACGCTATACATTCTGCTCTCCAAGGTTTCACTAAACTAGCGCAACACACCGGAACATTCTGCCATGAATCATATACGAGGGCTGTTCAAAAAGTAATGATATTAGTGACCTTAAGGGAAAATTAGTTGTGAAGAGGAGCAATACTGCATACCATCGTCATATCTTATTCCTTTAGCCATCTATAGCGACTAGTTTAAAGTCGATCAGTGCAGTTAATGAACGTATGTGACGATCGCATAACCTGTGTTAGGTATTCGCCTACCATGTCCAGCATGGATGAAAAGTTAGAGCAATATTTTAGCGTAAAATTTTTAGTGAAACTTAGGAAGAACCGAAAAGACGGGCATGAATTATTAGCTACGGTGTATGGTAAAGATATTACGAAACAGACGATCTTCTACAAGTGGTTACAAGCGTTACAAGCGTTGATGAGAGAGAGCATTGCCGACGAGCTGCGCGAGGGGCCTTCTTCAACGCATCGCATCGAGGTTGTAAAAAATACAGCTGCCACTATCTTTCGCGAACAACGACGAATTACCATTGGGGAGTTCTCCACATGTCTACACATTTCAGTTGGCAGCGCATTTTCGAATTGGCCATGCGACACGTCTTGCAGATGGGTGCCACGCCTGCTCACACCGGAGCAAATTCAACATTGTGTCTCGCCTTGCATGCATAGCCCCACGTCGCTCACACTGCAGTACATTTCTTGAACGCTAGCGACATTGCGACTGTGCCACACCAACCGTACAGTTCAGATTTGGCCCCTTGCAACTTTTGGCTGTTCCCCAAAGTCAATTTTATGTTCAGGGGACGGAAATTCAAGACCAATCACGAGGCCATCGAAGCTGTGGAGGCGCGTTGCAAGGAGCTCGAGAAAGATGATCAAGCGTTCGTGTTTAAAAAGTGGCAGGAACGGTGGCAGGAATGCATTAGAACCGAGGGGGGTTATTTCGAAACAGCGCATTTAGATTTAGAGGACTGAACAAATATTTCTTTCGGTAGAGCGTTTTTATCATTACTTTTTGAACAGCCCTCGTACTTTGATCCTTGACATATTTTGCTAGAGCCAAACTATTACGGCAGAACCGATCACAGGAATAAGATAAAGAGAATAAACTGCAGAACAATGGATTAAAAATGTCATTTTTCCAAAACAATAAGGGATCATAATAGTTACGATAGATCAGTTTAAGGATACTGACTAGGTTAAATAGGTTTTTAAAGTAGTGCTAAATATCTTAACATGTTTCTTAGTTATTAACCTCTACTCTTGAATATTTTAGTACATTTTAGTGCTATTTATCTGTCGCATTAATAATAATAACCAGTACTTGTATCTTTAGAGTGTACTGCATAGTAGCATGTTCTTTTACGTTTCACTCTCCTAGTTTCTGGCCTGACTATGCACTGTTGTCCTAACTGCTTTTGGCCTGCGCCTAGCATCCGGGGGATTCTGCGCGGTTCTGATCTACACTGGGATGAGTGCTGCATGCCTGGTGTGGAATTACCCCGTGCCACACACCCTAGTAGATGTAGATGAATCCGAACACTTCCACACGTGTGGCCTCATTTATACGCGCCGAGAACCTTGATAGCCTTTGATGGTATCAATTTGTGCTCTTGAAGGAACAAGTGCCTCTTTCCAAGCGAGCATAACCCAGTAAGCTACTATTACACACTCTCAACCCTCCCACGAAGCACCCTAAAGCTGCATCCAGCCGGCTGTGAATAACGCACCCATCTCACCAGTGGGGTCGTATTGGCGCGGTGGATAAATAGGTACTGGTTATCTATCGCAAGGGATCCGAGTTTGAATTCTTGAATCCCATCACCGATGGTGGTTTTTACGTGGAATTTCAATTCTAAGTAAGTGGGACCGTGGTGAGGGCCTGATTGTGATCGACTTTTCCCGACGTCAGGCAAACAATTATTGGAGGTCAGTTTTCCATCGAATTCTCATCAAAGAAGAGTCAACTAAGATTCGGAATCGTCATAGCCAATTTTTTAAGAAGGTTCAATATGTTTCATGGTAAAATATAAAAAAATGTGCAGTCAGAATATAGAATGCCTACTTTAAAAAGCCATCTTCTACCTGGCTGCCGTTGACAACGTGTGATGGAAAAGTTAGACTTAAGTCAAAGTCCGGCTATCGAATATGTTTCCGTATATTATCGTCAACTAAATTTCCCAGCGCCTCCGTTCGTAACAGTCACGTCAGGAATCATTGATCGTGATCCGGCCCGTAATCCTCGTCGTTAATCCCAAATTCGTTGATTCAAGTATAGGCTGCTTGAGTTTCTCACTAGCTACCGACGTTTTCGTCAATCATCAGGGAGATCGTTACTGTAGATGGCTACAAAGACGAATATGCTTATAAAATGCATTCGTCATCATCATTATGACCCCTGCTTGAATGCTATCAAAAGCTGTCTACCTCCTGATATCTTCATCCTGCATTCAATTCCTTAAGAGTATACAGATTTCTTTTATTTGCACCATCGCGGACATAGACTACTTCCATATAGCAGCCCTTTTATTTGATATCTATCTATTTTTTACAAATCAATTATCTTTAACTTGACGATAGTAGCTGAATTCTGCCCTATCAACCAGACACTCAACTGACCCGAGGCGACAGTACGTTCAGCTCAGAAATCAATGAAATTGATGACGATGTGTAGGTTGATAATAAGGTAATAATAAATAGCGTCATAATTATAAATCTTATGCAATAATTTGTCGGCTTTGAAGTTGGCCGAAGTTTAACTTTTAAGGCGTGATAATCTAGTTACTCTGTACCGAGTATCCTTTGTTGAACGATAGTTTGTTCATCGACAAAAGGACCACGTTTGATACTAGTTTTCATTGAATCTTGCAGACATTCATCCTGTTTTACGTAATTTCCTAAAATGTTCACTTTCCTCTCAGTTTTTGAGTATTTTCCCTTCGATTCCGCGAAGTTAACTTATACCTTGAGTATGGAGGTCCTGCAATCTCAGATGTAATAGGCCTTTTCTCAGCCGTGAATGCTATTAGCGGTCGAATGCTTGTTTCGTTAGTGCTGCAATATTTTCCTGTCTCAGGATTTTATTTCAGCATCATTAAGGCGCATCATCAAGGCACATCATCAAGGCATCCTGACGCATTTTTATGACTACATGACTTACTAAAGTACTTCTTCTTCAATATCTCCGTGGCTTATTATGTGTATTCATAGTTAAACCAATTATTAAAAGTAAAAAACATTGAAACTGATTGATAATAATGACAGTGTTATGCAATAATACAAATACGTTTAGCGTGCTATACAAAATCTATATTATTCTACCAGTAGATAAGATGAACATATGCTTTTAGACAGTTTACTATTATTTTTGCCTAAATTTTAGATTCAAAAATGAAAACAGGCACATAATTGAAAGAAGGTAACCTAAACTTTACAATATACCTTTTTTGTTTAATTAAATATGGCGATAGACAGGTCGATGCTATGTACCAAAGGTTCTAATTAGTCTTCCAGCTCACTTAAAAATTTTAAAATAATATCAAAGGTTAAAGAAGAAATTAAACAATGGTTATTAACAAAAATTGATCCATAAAAATCTATCTTTAATAGTAGTATATGATCTGTACATCTATAAATATCTCATGCAAAATGTATATGAACATTATTCATACTCTTTATATAAGTATTTTAATATATATTATGGGTAAATATTTTAAATATTGCAATGCATTATTTGTATTGTCTTGTCTATATGTGTACATATCTAACTTAGTACCTCTAGACAAGCCTTTCGATTTCGAGAACCAGGATTCTTATAAACCCGTATTAAAGGGAACGCATGAAATTCTGGCTGCTTCAGGAGGTGAGACCTATAAGGATGGAAAAGTCACATTGTTTGTAAGTATTGGACATTCATTTCGTTTCCCAAAAAAATTGGCCGCTTGAAGAGGTAACCGCGGAGACAGGTAACACTGCATATAGATAAACTATCCTTCGCAGTGACACGACATATTTGTTAGCAATTCAAGGCTGCAAATATTTCCTTCCTGTCCGAGTTTCCAATACCTGCACTGCACAATGAAATGGTGAATTACTTAGCTTTCCACAAAAGATTTATTTTGTTCTTACAATCCGGGTGTTATTACTGTGCAGCATCAACAGGTACAGACAGAGTTTTATATCAGGTATTATGTTTTACTATGACTATACCCGATGATGTCGCGCAGTGATGAAACCTGGGCCGTAAGAACGTTATAAATCTTTTGTGGAAAGCATAGCAAAATTCATCATTTCATTATGAAGGAATACCACTGAGTTACTGCAAATACCATTAGTTCTATTACCTGCTCTGCAGACTAAAGAACCATTTCAGCAAAACCTTCAATGTTCTTGAGCCGAAATCTGCACAAACTGATCTCCCATGAAAAATGTGCGAGCACCATCACCACTTGCTTTACGCTTGCTTCTTATATGCCCTGTAACCAGCCCTTTAAACTCATATTCCAACCCCTACTTCCCCTTGTGGTATGGCTCTCTCCCCTCATTTGGTACCCCAATGCCTCAAAACCTCCACATGGCTCCCCTTCTCGGGGAAACGTGAAACCGATCGCGGGAATAATTCATCTGAGGAAGTGACCCGGAGGACGGCGGGTGGATGGGGGAGTATTAAGGACGAGGGGTTTAAGCACGCGGCACATGGGACTAACTAGGCATGCGGCGGAGGAGGGAGGTAGGTGGAGGGGTAGTCAGAAGGCAGTCGGGAGTGCAAAGGGAGAGGGGGGATGTACAGCATTTGTGAGGTATCTGAAGTGGGTACGGGGGCAAGAGGGGTCGACCGAGAGACAGAGGAAGATAAGAGAACTAGCAACGAAGACAGAACAAGTCAAATGCCCGCTAGTCAATCGAACAATACGGGGTACATATATGTATAATGTCGGCACGGGGTGGCCCAATGGTAGTGTGTTCACCTACTGTTTCAAGTGTCGTAGGTTCGAGACCAAGTGACGGAATGAACAAAAAAAATCCTATGAACTCGGGAATCCAACATCTACGAATTACCCGAGCTGAAAAAACTGCTGAGAGATAGCCTTCTCAGCAGATCAAGAAGATCGTAAAGGTCGAAAGTGATTCAAATTACTATAATTAATAATAAACATGGTAAAACATACAAATTCTTGCAGAAACCAAATCATGAGAGGCAACGCATACGGGTGGAGGTGTTAATAATAATGATAAGAACAAACCTACAAATGGTACGATTATTTTTTGACGGAAAATGTTTTCCCCCAAAATGGTGTTACTATACATCATACCGGTGATATATTTCACAATAATGTAGTACAGAAAAACATATCGAGAGATCTGCCATTAAATAGAAACAACGGAAGAAAAATAGCAGGCAATTAGATATCTAATCTATAGTCTTAGAGATTTATAATTAACTTCATTGGATATGGTTACAGGTACCTTATAGAAAGAGGTAATGGTAGAAATCATACATAAGGACACTACAAACTACTGGTGTGCACATATAATACGGTTCACATTCTCACAATTGTTAGGAAAATGGAATGAACATGAGAAAGATTGGTTACTGAAAAGATAAAGTTACATCTTTTAACTGAAAAGGGGGAATACTGTGAGCCAATGGCGTTAAAAGACTTAATGAGGCCACGTATCCACACTAAAGAAATGAACAAACTCGTGCGATGTATTATCTCAAAATAAATTAATATTAGGAGAGATATCGCACAAACTAAAGCTGAGCCATTATGTTGTAGCTTGTCTCGGCCGCCTAACTATCTTTCATCGCAGTTGATAAACATCAAGGCCGAAACATGGCGATAAATAACAAACGAATTTCAAAACAGTGTTAATTTCAATTGATGGCATAATTCGCGTCATTCGTAAGAACACCTTAAAAATTCGCCTAGTACCATGAGAAAAATAAACGTCACTAATGTTAAGTTGCGAAAAAACGCTGGCACAAAATCAGGTCATTCAAATGAAGCTAAATTCCAATAAAAGTCTTGAAACAATGTGCTGAACCATCATTATGAATTCATACACCTCAAAAAATAAGCATAAATTGCATAGTAAGTGCAACATAGAAGTGCGATCGGAATTTCATTAATGTCGACTATTTAATAAAATATAGAATGATTTCCGATATCACTGTAATATACAGGTAAATGACATTTGCTCAAAATAGCTTGCTTGTCATGAAGAGATAAGTCTACATACTCAGTTATCATATAGATAGCATCATGCCTGTTTGCTAATCCAATTCACCTCATTTCTCAGCGAAGTTATCTTTCCAGACCACCTTATCATTTACATGCTCCTGTTTATCATTTCTTTCTCAATTTTCAATATTTACGATTATTTCGCAATGAGACAATATCACCATAAATACCAAATTATTACATGATTTGGCCATTGTGTGTCACATCATCAATTCCTCCCTGCAGGTAAAAGACATAATAATTAGGAATGGATAATAGCAAAGCTTGCTATCAAAGCTATGATACCTACTCTCTTATGATAAAATGTAATCAAATTATAAATGAACACTCTTTTCACTAAAAATAACATAAATAATTAGTTTCATCTCGTGTATATAGCAATTAACGAAAATCACGGAATTCGCCGCATTCGCACGACTATTAGAACAAAAATTAGAATACATGAATGCAGAACGGGTGAGGAACGCGGAATAGTTTCCAGCCAATCACATGAAAATGGATAGCGGAAATGCGGAGTGTGAGCAAAGCTTGAATTAAAAAATAGTAAATACGAATATTGAGTATAATTATTTTGGATAAATGTATTTTATTGCATATTCCATCCACCGTAGAAAAAAAGGAGAACACGATGGATTAGACACACCCTGAGACACAATGGGTTTTTGAAGCATACAATTGAAGGCAAAATATGGAGAGAAGTCCCCAGAGGAAGACCCAGGAGTAAGTTTATAGACCATATAAATAGAAATTTACAAGAAAAGAGATACCAGGAGGCAAAGGAACAGCATTAGATAGGGGAGGGTGGAGGGCTTCAATCAACCAACTTTTGGATTGAACAACCAATAATGACTGTGATGCAATCCAATAAAACAAGATAACTCACCTTTGTTAATTTATGAGCAAGTAAAGAATTTAAGTTCTTCTAGATTAAATTCAGATTCAGATTAATATTATCCCTTACATATTTACACGGCTCGTGACCTAACACCCCCTGCCACACGCTCTTGCGGTGGTAGTATGATGTAGATTTCCTAAATTAAAATTATAATAGTCCCTTAACAGTCAACGTGTACACAGTATTTAGGGATGCAATCCTAGAAAACCAAGTTTAGTTTGTCAGACTCAGCAGCTGTGACCGCAGGCTTTTATTAGTCGCTGAGCGGATAGTGCTCTAATTCTTTCGGAGCTTTCTGGATATCTGATTTCAGGATCCGCATGCGGTTCTTAGTTTTCCACCGGTAAAACAGATCATTGTGCTCAAACAAAGTACCGATAAATGTGCTCAAACAAAGTACCGATTATTATTATTATTATAAATGTTACTGCTATTAGTCTAAAGATTCCACCATGTGATGCAAACCAATTTTCTCCGTTATATTCAAACAGAATTTTTCTTTAACCAGCACAAAATCTTGAAAGAAATTATACATGTAGCTGACACAGGGTCAATTTACACTCATCGTACGCCTTTTCGCAGCCCTCTTGATTTTTATCAACTAGTTCTGCTTAATGTCCTGAAAGCCACCGTAAGGGTGTTCGGTAGTGGGTGACTTATCACCAACATGAACTGCGGTGAAGAAATTTACTTTCACCAACAAGCACCACATGATGGGTGTGTTACAAATGCTACAGAAACTACTAAAATAATCTATAATGTTCCGGAGCTCAAATAGTCCCCAATGGGTAAATGGCCACTCCGGGCAGGAGGGGTACATCAGTCAGTAAGGACACTACGTAAACGTGACGCAAGAGTCTTGCTGGGAACATGCAAAAAATGTTGTTAGCACTACTCGGCAGATTTTGAAACATGCATTAGGGGGCGTATGTGTAAATCACCTATACAACCTGTCAATTAACTAATCTAAGTCTAAACGCAGCCATTTTGGTCTATAATCAATCGCGAGAAAAATGGCGTTTTAAACTATTCCGTTCAAAAATCTATTTCCTTTATTGTATTTTTATTTTCATTTTCAAATTTTTATTCTCATTATCAAAATTTGATACACCGGTTGCATTTTCGCATTCCTCACCCGCCATGGATTCATAGGAGCCCCACAAAAGTTGTATGTGATCCGGAGCAAAGAGTAAAAGACTCATTTGTACGGTAGCTTCGGCAGGGATAATTAATACGTGGTGATGCCCAAAACTCCACTCAACCAAATTCTCCTCTGTTGGACACAATGCCTCAAGGCCAAAATCACTTCCACCCCAATGCATGAACCTCCAACTTTTTAAAATACACCCCAGCTGCCACTCGTGTGATTTCTCGAGTGGCTTCTGAATTACACACGAAACGAAAAGAAATCGAAAATGGAACGAAACCTTTGGTAAGAGGGGGATTAGTCCATCTTTTTTTATACTCAGATCTGCCCGTCCTCCTTCCCTAACCAACGATCGGTAGTATTAAGTACGCACGCAAAATGAATGGCTAAGGGAGATTCGGAATTGCGGTCGTCCAAAAACCCTTCCCTCTCCTTCCCATGCCTAACGAAAGAGGAGATATTGACTCTCAGCCCTATGAATGCCCACAAAGTTTTCCCCCGGAATATAATACTACCTACTGCTACAGATGTGAACTCTGTTGAGTAAATTTCACGTCACGGTGGGAGAGGAAGGGGCTTAATTCGCTGCTGTGATAGATTAAAATATTTCACGCACGAGCGTTACTTTGCAGAGAATTCCCTTACATCTCATCAAACTCCTATTGTTCATTGATATCTGCCTCCATATTCGTTACAATTGCAGTTATTGAGGTAATATTACGTTATGCATGATGTTTTTATGAACGCACTAAAGTTTGGTACGCGTCTTAACGCTCACTTTCTTGCACACCAATTCCTAAGTAAGCCGCTTTACACTCTCTCATACCAATATTTAAGCTTTTAGCATAATTTTCTTTGTTTTACACCGGTGAAAGAGATCACTGTGCTCAAACAAAGTACCGATAAATGTTACTGCTATTCGTCTAAAGATTCCATCATGTGATGCAAACCAATTTTCTCCGTTATATTCAAACAGAAGTTTTCTTTAACCAGCACAAACACCTCAACATTTTTCTTAATTTATAAAAACATTTAAAGTCACTCGTCATTTCTGTAAGTCAAAATTATCACAAATAAACGAATGTTCTGCAATTTTAACATATTAATTTCAAAGGGAGTCACTGAAAAACTCGGTCTTAACATCAAATTCATAAAGGTATATAAAATACGTAATAATTTATTCCATGAGCAATATATTTATTCCTAACCCTGCCTGAAACGTCCATAGTTACTAAAAATAATTAAATGTTTGAATAATAATAAAAGGAGGATAGCAAAATGAAACTCCTTCTTTGGTGCATGACTTTCTTTGGACTTTCCTCTCAATTTTGTTCATGAACTTATTCCTGGGTCTTTCACCGGGACTTTTTCCTCTATTTACCTCTTCAAAAACCCATTGTATCTCAGCATGTGTCCAATCCATCTGATTATCCTTTTCTCTATGGTGTTCCATATGGTCCTTTCTTCTTCAACTCTTCTATGAACCACATCATTTTCAATTTTGTCCACCCATTTTATCTTCAACTCAATAGGATCGATGCCTATAATTCCATTCATTACCAATCAAATTTCAACAATATCATTCAAGATGTCTCAGTATTTTCAATTCTTAACAGTTCGCGTCTTTGGTTAATATCAGAAAACCAACTTCATAAGGTGGAGAAATTACCAACTGTCAAAACCACTGAACTGCATGCGTTGCCTCAAGATAAGCCCAAGCCCAACAGCTAACCTTTCGCCAAACGCAGCAAGAAGCTCCCAGAGGAGCGATAATCCCTTATGAGCAGTCTAGCTCTCTCTTCCCTAATCCCTTCTGCCATCGGTGCAGCATGAGCCAGCCGCAGATTGCCTAGCAACTTGTAGAACACAGATGAGAACCCATACTGCCCACAGGTTGTCACCACTAATGCGCCTGCTCAGCGATAATGAGTTCCGGATCAAGTATTTAGAGAGCAAAAATGTACCTTAACCCTTCAATGCATGAATTTCCAAGTACATACCAAAAACTATTTTCCTGATAAAATCTACATCCACTTATTACTCTGCAAGCCACCACAAGGGTTTATGGTAGTGGATGACTTCTCACCAACATGAACTACAGTGAAAAAATTTACTTTCACCAGCATGCACCACATAATGCGTAAGTTACAAATGCTACAGAAAGTGCTAAAATAATATATAATGTAACAACGTAAACATGACGCAGGATTCATGCAGGGAACATTCAAAACATTGTGTTAGCACAACTCAGCAGATTTAGAAACAATTACTACATTATAATACCGAGAACCACGTAGTATTACAACGGAGTATATCATATCTGATACATGGTGCGATAGAGAAGAAGAACTATGCCCATGAGCAATAAATGGAATGGTGTGCAGTGTATTATATGTGATATAAAATGCAGTGAAGAGTTAAGTATTTTAGGCTGTGAAATTTTAAACAAATCACTCAAGAACAACGATGAAGCATGATAAAATTGGAAACAAGACGACAAAACGGTACCTTGCTGATAATCGGTTCCATACAAAAGTTGAAAGCTCCCATGCATTCTACCCATCACTTCTATTCAAAAAATTTAAATGACAACTTCAAGATTTATGTCATCCATTTCATCATAAAACCTTTAGCTGAAACAGAAGTACGGAATAAATAGGAATGGACGAGAACTAGAATGGATGGCTTCATACAAGGTGTGATCAAAAAAAGACCGGACTGATTTTATAACTTGTTTATTTCGACGGATACAGCTTAATCGAACTTGTCACCCTCAAATTACATGCATTGGCTGACGACACACCTTTTCCAACGTTTCTTCCAGCTTTCGAACCCTGCCTGGTAAGCCTCCTTAGGGATCCTCTTCAGGTCCGCCGTACAATTAGTTTTTCTGTCCGCAATAGAGTCGAATCGGCTCCCTTTCAAGGTTAATTTTAACTTTGGAAGCAAAAAAAAGTCTGATGGAGCCACGTCTGGAGAGTAGGGTAGCTGCGGGATCACGGAAGTTCTGATTTTGGCGAAAACTGTGTCACGATCAGCGCCGTGTGAGCCGGCGCGTTATCGTGGTGGAAACGCCATGCATTGGTTCTCCACATGTCCTGCCTCTTTCGGCTCACTGCGACCCTCAGCCTCTTCATAACCTCTAAGTAGAAATCTTTGTTGACGGTTTGACCTGGAGGGACGTATTCGTAATGAATCAGCCCTTGCCAATCGAAGAAACACACCAGCATGACCTTCACATTGGACCGGGACATGCGAGCTTTCTTTGGTCGCGGAGAATGAGGACCCTTCCACTGAGAAGACTGGTCCTTTGTCTCAACATCATAACCGTAAACCCAGGTTTCGTCAACGGTTACGATGGTTTTAAGAAACTCTGGGTCGGCATTGGTTCGATCCAGGAGTTCCTGACATGTGTCCACACGTTTTTGTCTCTGATCATCAGTCAGCACCCGCGGGACGAATTTTGATGCGACGCGCGTCATGCCCAAAATGTCTGTCAAAATTGTCTGACAGGATCCAAAACTAATGTTCACTTCCTCAGCTATCTCCCTAACAGTTAAACGGCGATTTGTCCGCATCAAATCGTTCACCAATTTGACATGGTTGGGGTCTGTCGATGTGGAAGGCCGCCCCGTTCGCGAATCTTCATCTGTCGAGGTTCTGCCCGATTTAAAACGACTGTACCACTCAAAACACTGGCTTCGACTCAAAGCTTCATTACCAAAGGCTTGTTGAATCATTCCAAATGTCTCCGTAGCACTTTTGCCAAGTTTGAAACAAAATTTCGCGCGCACACGCTGTTCTTCTATCCCCTTCATTGCTGCCGTTGCACGGGGCAACGAACAGGTTAAGACACGAACCGCTGTTGCTGCGTAACGACTCAACGTCAACAAACACAACACCTCTCGTTTTAGTCGTCAGATGTGTCGCTAAATGACGCACTGTGTCTCGTTTCGATCCGTTGAACCGTTTGCGCGGAATAAAATCAGTCCGGTCTTTTTTTGATCACACCTTGTATGTAAGGTCATTCAAATTAAAACCCATGTCTAGGGCCGGTATTCATAGTCCTCAATAATTACAGATTCGTTTCAATCTATGATTATATCTCTAATTAATTACTGTTTCTTATTCATAGTCGTCAAAGAATCAGTGATTCGTCAATCGATGATTCTTGAATCAGAGATTCATCAATCTCCGATTATTATGTATTCATAGTCGTCAAATAATCATTGTTTATAGTTCTAGTATTCATAGTCAAGCAAACTGTAATTATTTGGCCAAATAATCATTGATTCGTGAATTAAGCTCTCGACCGTAATTAATTAGAGTTTTTCTATGTTGCACTTCGGTAGTTCTGTGATTGTTTACGACATATTCTCGACATGTCTTTACGTTCCAACTG
Organism: Ceriagrion tenellum; assembly: GCA_963169105.1. Lineage (NCBI taxonomy): Eukaryota > Metazoa > Arthropoda > Insecta > Odonata > Coenagrionidae > Ceriagrion > Ceriagrion tenellum. The sequence goes on from OY720641.1 coordinate 57,697,424, forward strand.
TACAATTTTATACGGTGCTAAAGGCATAGAATAGTCTATATACTCTAGATGAACGTCTTGAATTGATTAGGATTATTGACTACCTTGAACTGATTAGGATTTCCGTGCAATGGAAATTCGTTCGGATATATTAGCGTATGTGATTGCCGATGACGATGTACAAGCGTTTCACTAAAGGCTGCGAAAAACACACATTAGGGATCCAACAAATCCAAATTACTCACATGGGGAGACTACGTACCCTGACTCGCCGATTTGAATGCCGTATTTACTATGTCGTGAACGAGGTCAAAGGCTAGTTCGCCTTGGACTTCGTCAAACGTATCCTAGTTGTATTGTAATTAATCAGTTTATAATCAGAAATATCCGCCCTTAGTATAAAAAAGTTGGGAAAAGTTACTCTCGCTAGGTTGTTCCGGAGCCTCACATCACCCGTCTCAGCCTCAAAGCGACTTTTCCTATTACTATTATTATTGCCCTTTACAGCATAGGAACGTTTGGTGTAGTGGTGAGCGTCGCGGATTAGAACGTCAGGGATAGGCGGTTCGAGACTCACAGACGCCTTTTTTTTCCATCTCTATATTCACGACTAGTGAGAATTTTTTCCTCCGAGTTACATGTCATATCATATGACTTCACCTCGCCTTTTTTATCGTGATACTTTCCACGAAATTCGTACTCCAGGGTGAATCTTTAATGTCAATGGCCTCACTGGGGTCTGGTGATGGACCGCTTATTATAAACGTCAATCTCTGTTTAACACCCGTAATCTAACTTGCTGTAACAATAGACTTGAGTGTTGACAGACGAAGAGTTTAATAGAGGATACCGATTCTCAAAACCCGTAGTGTTCGAGTATATTCTTCTTAGAACTTATGTTCATATATCGACACTTTCCGCGAGGACTGACAGTTGCTCTTGTGCTACTGTGGCTCATTGCTTTGAGATTTTACGCTCAGGCATCAATATTGAATTGTTGAAATCATATTACAAATATAAAAAAATATATCACAGCGGTTTTTAATCACGCAGTATTTAAAAAAATCTTCATGCTGAATTTAACCTCGGCCGAAATTTCCACGAATGTTTTACTCGTAAGCTATCATCAATTGCTACTGATAACTTATTACAAATTTTCTTTTTCGGTAATGACCAGTTATAAATACAGTTACTGCTACTCTTCGTCTTCTTTGGTGATTTACGTACATATGTAGGGATTTCTAATTCTGTTTCGCAGCCAACGGTGTCCAGAACTGTGAAACATATAAATAATCTTTTGGCCGTCCAAATAGCTGACACCATCAGGCCGCCTGTTTCTTATGATGTTCAGGCGACGAATTGGTGCCTCAGTTGTCTCTTTGTGAGAATAGAAAAAAGAGGAGACCACACTTGTGGTCGGACAATTCCTGACGTTAAACAGCACCCGCTACTTCATCAACACTTGCCGGAATACGAGATTACTGTTTGTTGATTTTCCCTAGCAACGCCTTCATTAACGTTGAATAATCATAAGAAATAATTCTAATGTAGGCACGGCTAATTCATTTTTATCAAAAAAACATTGCCAATCCATTTTTTATTTTCTTTTTCAATATGCAATTAATAAAACTATATACTCAACTTGAATAAAAATTTAACGATACCCACAAAATGTTTTGTCTCTTCAATTTCTCATACCACTCAAAAATAAACATACATCCAATCTGTAATTCACCAATTACAGATTGTCCCAAATAATTAGAGATTCATGAATCAGTGATTCATGAATTGGAGATTGTTTTCTGTCTATGAATACATAAATCAAATAATCAATGATTGACGAATAATCGTTGATTCAGCAATCATTGATTATTCATCCCGTCTATGAATACCGGCCTATGTATCAAAATGTCTATATAGGTACACATTCATTGTAAGATTGAAAAAAACATGGATTTTATCTGTATGAGAATCGATACAGGCACTTATTTTCCATCGGAACACCTAATTACTGATCTACATTTCTTACTGGAATCAAGCATCTACATACTTACTGGAATCAAGCATCGGGGAGAATGGAAGGATGACCTAACAAAACATTATATTGAGAGCATTATAACTAATAAACATAAGCACAAACAAGTCGTCTGCTATAAGGAATAATCCATTGTAACTAATTTGGCTTTGTGATTCAAAGCATTGGCGGTTACTTTTATTTCCTTAAACATCGTTCTTACGATACGACTAAATAGCATAACGAAAAATTTTATAACGAAAGTGGCACTGTTAAATCTTTATATAATGGCATACTACAAAGTTACCTAAGAACATGCTTAATTTAATTCGGTAGTCTATTAGCCGTCACGTTCTGAGATATATCGGAGGTCATATCAGCCTATTTCCGTTTTATCAAAAACAATAAATACAAATAAAAATTTCTACAGCTTTATTTACAGACTAAAGCCTTGCTATTTCACGAAAAGATGGCTTAATGATTCGACTACACGCATTAATGGAGTGCATTGACAACTTTTAAAAACATCCTTGTTGGTATGCTACCCCACGGCATATCGGTAACAAATTTGCATCCCATCAGTGATTGGCTCAACTTGAGAAGATTCGATCACTGGCATCACCGAATATTTTCACCTGATTCGACGACTGCATTGATTTGTTTTGAAAATAGCCAGCCTGTTTTATGAAATTCTGTAAATGCTAAAATTCAAGCGTTACTATGGCCGCAAAAGGGCTTTTCGAGGGCATTAAAAATGCTAAAGGCACAAATGGCAAAATTGATATCAATTATTCCATAAACCACATGCGCGAATCTAATTTATATTCATTCGATCACATTCACCAATACCTCATTACATACTATGCCATTTTCCTACTATTACTGCAGTCTATTCTGTGTGTTTCCCTTCAGTCAAGCCCTCTCATCATTCATTGGTTATTCAATATCTAATACTAACGTTTTCAACATAGGTGTTGTTATGTTCCCTGATGCTCTGGCGCTGTTTTTTTACAATATTATCGATATTGATACCATCTACCGACAAGAGGCCTGGTTCTTATAAAAAACATAAGTTTGTCGTTTAATGTGAGTTTCCAATTTCCAAAATGCATTGCAATTTTATAACCACTTTCATCCTGTTCATCCATTCTTTCCTAGCTAATGCTAGCTCCCTTGCCTCCATCTATCTCTGCCTCTGTACGCTTGTCTTTATTTGGTCCATAAACTTATTCCCAGATCTTCCTCTGGGGTCTTTTCCCTCTACTTTACCTCCAATTACGCTCTACGCAAACTCATTACGTCTAAGGGTGTGTTCAATCCATCTGGATCTTCTTTCTTCTGGATCTTTTTGTGTATGGTGTTCCATATGGTCTTTCATCATCTACTCCTTTGGGAACTTAATCGTTTCTTATTTTTCCGTCAATTTTATCTTCAGCATCCTACCACCTCACGAAAGATTATACCTAATGACTTGCAAAATTATTTGATGGCTCAAGTGAGCCAAAGCGATAGAAAGGCCCAGTTACTTCGGATAGTATTTTTCTCAGACAAATAAACCAACACACAAAGCTTTTATCGTATTTTTAAGACAAAATGATAGATAAAACTAGAAAAATATGTGACATTAAAGAAACTTACCACCAGCCGAGTGAGTGTGGGAGGTATTCGTTCCTAATATACTATATGGCAATCGTATTTTCAATCTTAGGCCGATATTAATAGCCCTCAATAATTACAGATTCGTTCCAATCTATGATTAAATCTCTAATTAATTACTTTTTTCTATTCATAGTCGCTAAAGAATCAATGATTCATCAATCGTTGATTCTTAAATCAGAGATTCATCAATCTCTGATTGATATGTATTCATAGTCGTCAAATAATCATTGATTATTGTTCTAGTATTCATAGTCAAGAACTATAATCATTTGGCAAAATAATCATCGATTCATTAATTAAGCTCTCGACCGTAATTAATTAGTTATTCATTGTTGTACATCGGTATTTCTGTGGTTGTTTACGACATATTCGTGTCTTTACGTTCAAGCTGTACAATTTTATACGGTGCTAAAGGCATAGAATACTCAATATGACCGTCTATTACCTTGAATTGATTAGGATTTCCGTGAAATGGAATTTCGTCCGGATATATTGGCGTATGTGATTGCCGATGATGATGTACCAGCGTATCACTAAAGGCTGCAAAAAACACACATTAGGGATCAAACAAATCAACTGAATTATTACTCATAAGGGAAGACTACGTACATTGACTCGCCGATTTAAATGCCGTATTGTCTATGTCGTGCACGAGGTCAAAGGCAACGTTAATTCGCTATGCACTTCGTCAAACGTGTTCTAATTTTATTGTAATTAATGAATTTATTATCGGCAATATCCGCCCTTAGTATAAAAATGCTGGGAAAATTTACTCTCGCTAGGCTGGTCCGAAGCCTCCCATCGCTCGTCTCAATTGTCCTAAAAGCCACTTTTCCTATGACTACAATTATCGCAACATTTTCATATTGGATCAGTTGGTGTGATGGTTAGTTCTGCAGATACGTAAGCGAAGAGTTGGTAGTTCGAGCCGGAAATGGTCCAACTTTTTTTCTTCTTCATATTCTCGACCAAAAAGAAATTTTTCCTCAGAGTTACATATCCTATCACAGGACTTCGCCTCGCTTTTTTCTTGTGACACTTTCCACAGAATTCGTACTCTAGTTTGAATATTTAATGGCAAATGGCCTCACTGGGGTCTGGTGATGGACCGCTTATGATATACGTCAATCTCTGTTTAAAATCCGTAATCTAACTTATTGTAACAATAGACGTGAGAGTTGACAGACGAAGAGTTTAATAGAGGATACCAATTCTCAAAACCCGTAAAGATCGAGTATATTCTTCCAAGAACTGATATTCATATATCAACACTTTCCGTGAGGACTGACAGTTCCTCTTGTTATATTGTTGCTCATTGCTTTGAGATTTTACGCTTAGGCATCAATATTGAATTTTTGAAATCATATTAAAAATTTAAAAAATATATCACAGCGGTTTTTTTATCACGCAGTATTTTACAAAATCTCCACGCTGAATTTGACATCGGCCGAAATTTCCATGAATGTTTTACTCGTAAGCTATCATCCATTGCTACTAAATACTTTATTCAAATTTTATTTATCGGTATTCATCATTTATTAATACTGTTACTCTTCGTCTTCTTTGGTGTTTTACGTAAATTTTATTTATATAAACATATTTTTACGTATTGTTTTATGTAGGGATTGCTAGATCTGTTTCGCAGCCAACGGTGTCCAGAACTGTGAAACGTATAACTAATCTTTTGGCCGTCCAAATACTTGACACCATCAGACCGCCTGTTTCTCACGATGATCAGGCGACGAATAGGTGTCTCTTTGTGAAGATAGAAAAAATCGGAGACCTTACTTATAGTCGGACAATTCCTGAGGCTAAACAGCACACGCCACATCGTCAACCATTGCCAAAATACGAGATTACTGTTTGTTAATTTTCCCTAGTAACGCCTTAATTAACGTTGAATAATCATAAGAAATAATTCTAATGTAGGCACGGCTAATTTATTTTTATCAAAAAACATTGCCAATACATTTCTTATTTTCTTTTTCGATTTGCAATTAATAAAATTATATAATCAACTTGAATAAAAATTAAACGATACCCACAAAATGTTTTGCCACTTCAATTTCTCATACCACCCAAAAATAAACATACATCCAATCTGTAATTTACTAATTTTCACATAATCTTAAATAATTAGAGATTCATGAATCGGTGATTCATGAATTGGAGATTGTTTACTGTCTATGAATACATTAATAAAATAATCAATGATTGACGAATAATCGTAGATTCACCGGATGAATAATCAATCGTAGATCGATTATTCATACGGTCTATGAATACCGGCCTTAGATAACTTTTCACTCATACAATCATCAGATTTAAACTTGCTGTAGCTGGCACTATAGCTGACTTGGAAAAAATATTTTCCAGTGTTAAAAGAGGTAATTATTGATTTTCTGGGGAGAACCGAGGTCAAAGGCTAGTTTGCCTTGGACTTAGTCAAACGTATCCTACTTGTATTGTAATTAATCAGTTTATAATCAGCAATATCCGCCCTTAGTATAAAGAAACTGGGAAAATTTACCCTCGCTAGGTTGGTTATGTTATAATTATTGCCCTCTGTTGCTAGTGGATCAGCTGATGTAGTGGTTAGCGCCTTAGATTAGTACGTAAGGGTTCGGTGGTTCGAAACTTTGGGCAACCGTTTTTTTTCCTTCTTCATATTCATGACCAGAATGAAATTTTTCCTCATAGTTACACATCACATCATAGGACTTCACCTCGCTTTTTTTCTCGTGATACTTTCCACAAAATTCGTACTCCAGTTTGAATATTTAATGGCATCTGGCCTCACTGGTGTCTGGTGATGGCCCACTTATGATATACGTCAATCTCTGTTTAAAATCCGTAATCTAACTTATTGTAACAATAGACGTGAGAGTTGACAGACGAAGAGTTTAATAGAGGGTACCGATTCTCAAAACCCGTAGTGATCGAGTATATTCTTCTTTGAACTGATGTTCATAGGTACATTGACTCTTTCCGCGAGGACTGACAGTTCCTCTTGTGCTACTGTGGCTCATTGCTTTGAGATTTTACGCTAGGCATCAATATTGAACTGTTGAAATCATATTGAAAATTAAAAGAAATATGCCACAGCGGTTTTTAATCACGCAGTATTTTACAAAATCTCCATGCTGAATTAACATCGGCCGAAATTTCCATGAATGTTTAACTCGTGAGCTACCATCAATGACACTAATTACTTATTTCAAATTTTCTTTATCGGTAATGATCAGTGATAAATACTGCTACTGCTACTCTTCCTCTTCTTTGGTGTTTTACGTACATATATAGGGATTGCTAGTTCTGTTTCGCAGCCAACGGTGTCCAGAACTGTGAAACACATAACTAATCTTTTGGCCGTCAAAATTGGTGACACTATCAGACCGCTTGCACCTTAAAATATTCAGACGACGAACAGCTGTCTCTTTGTGAGAATAGAAAAAAGAGGAGGCCACACTTATGGTCGGACAATTGCTGACGTTAAACAGCACACGCTACATCATCAACACTTACCGGAATACGAGATTACTGTTTGTTGATTTTCCCTAGTAACGCCTTCATTAACGTTGAATAATCATAAGAAATAATTCTAATGTAGGCACGGCTAATTTATTTTTATCAAAAAAACATTGCAAATTTATTTTTTACTTTCTTTTTCAATATGCAATTAATAGAATTATATAATGAACTTGAATAAAAATTAAACGATACCCACAAAATGTTTTGCCACTTCAATTTCTCATACCACCCAAAAATAAACATACATCCAATCTGTAAAATACTAATTTTCACATAATCTTAAATAATTAGAGATTAATGAATCAGTGATTCATGAATTGGAGATTGCTTACTGTCTGTGAATACATGAATAAACTAATCAATGATTGACGAATAATCGTAGATTCACCAATTATTGATCATTCATCCCGCCTATGAATACCAGCCTAAGTCATTCACTTGGCAATCAAATTTCGGAAACAGATAGTTGATATATAATATAATCACACTGCTCTTGTATGCATCGATAAGTTATAATTTCTTCCAGCCCACGTGCTAGCTTCCATCGTCGTGAAAATAACCGAGTTCTGCTGAAAATTCTTTGAAGTCGATCTCCACGACATAAATGAGATTTTAATATCCAGAAATAGAAGTTCTCAAAAAGCCGAGTCGATGTTTTTTTCGTTAGTACTGAGATTGAATTTACCAATCAAACGCAAGGCTTGCTATAATGTCGTAGATAATGAAGACGTTGCACTGGAGACGACAAAAGCAACGATCCATGGTAACAAACGGGAACATCATCTTCACGGTCTGCTGAGCACGAACCTGGTCGGATGTGAAGGTAATTAAATGTACAAATATAGCTCGAAGCTTTCTTACAGAATCTAAAAAGATTTTAAGTGATATTCTGCTCATGCTAAACAAATTTATTAGAAAAAGACATCCCATGGAATGAACGTAGGAAAACTGATTTCATAAAAGAAAACTGATTGTTAAAAAAAAGCTATGGGAAAAATTACTCTTAAAGTAATATTTCTAAAAAAAGCATCGGAATAGTCCGGGTATCAGCAATGCCAGTGCCAGGTAATGAAACCTCTTCTGAAATAGCGTAAAATATTTTAATAAGTCAGATTTTTTCCATCTATATTTACAATAATTATCTGGTATACCAGTTCTATAATGTTACAGATGAACGATCACGGCTTTCACGGTGATGAAAACGCCAATTGCTAGAGCGGGCTCTATTCACTTAACCAAACGCGTTAAAAGATAGCGATTAAAAAACTCGCTACACAGACACTTTTGGCATAAAGACACCTCCAAAAATAACGGGAAATGATCGTATTGAGGCAATTATGCTTGTAAAGTTATACGTCAAACGTTGGTTCACTTAATATGCCAATGAGCAAAACAAATTATACGATTTTCACACACTTAGCGGAATCCAAGCGAATTATACAAATTTAAAAAAATCTCTTCTTGGAATTACGTTTGCTCATTAATTTAGCATATCCAAATCCTTAGGGACTAAAAAAAATGCTCTCTCTCCGGGTAACTGTCGTGACCAGAAGTCCATTCCTGTGCAAAGCAACGATGACCAGACATCCCGATACAATTCCCTAAACCCATGACGTAAAACACGTGCCTCAAAATGGCTAATATTCGCACTATAGAATGGAATTCAGATTACTTACGTGTCCTCACCACGCAACAACTACAATTTCTCGGGCAAACTATAGTGCTGTCATCTACGCGAAGAGTTTCCTCGAGGCGACAATATCGGTGGCAAACCGAGCGGGAATTGTCCAGTCCTGAGTCCGTGGCTTGTACAGATAGCTATAGCAACACTGAAATAATTGCGTCTCAGTAAAACAATAAATATCCAATAATCTGTTCTTTTTTCATTAGATTCAAGTTCATCATACGCATAAGCCACGTTCATTTTCACAAGATCTAACGCACGAAGTATGATGAATGAGTCAACATGCAAAGATTTCACTCATACTTTGGATATCTATTACGCATCAACTCACTTGCCTTTTTATGAACTTAATACATCAAGTAGAGTCTATCCCTCATGATTGTAGGTTTGAAAAATAACATTCAACTCTCAAAGTTCTATGTTTTTATCATAACTACCATGATGGTTATTTACTCGCATCAAATTCCCCTTTGTGTACTCAGGTAATTAACACCTATAAAAAATTTCTAAACTGTAAGTTTCGTTAAACAAAGGAAATAAAAATCTTAACAAGACATGCTTATGACGGTGATGCTAATAATTGCCTCAGAATTTAACATGCAGCAAAATTGTTCCTAGATTTATCGACGGAAGAAGGTAACAATGAACAAGGAATCTTCATAAGCTTTCTGTAATATCTGCCTATTAATTTAGGCTACATACAAACATCTTGAAAACTCTCTCCCTTGATTTTCTGTGACTTTGCATCGCTTACACAGGCCTTTCTCGCCCCATGCATCCAAATACCTCCCCGTTTATCATTTTTTTGGCCTAAAAACATCTCTCTCCTTCCCTTAACGCTCAAGTTTTCATTATGAAACGCCTTCCTCTCCCCGTATGTATTTGCTTATTGTTTTTTCCACTTTCCTATCTTATCCTGTTTGCCTTACCCTTTTCCGTATTCACAAAAAGTTAGAGAGAGAGAGAGAGCAACATTGGGAGAGGGATTGCTTTCTGTGTGCACGGGAACTCTTTCTTTACTTGCCGAGTAATCCCCTTTTGTTTTCGGTATAGGGAAGGACGAGGCAAACGTCGAAGGAAGCGAGGAAGATTGACGCCCTCTGGGCTCCAAGGGCGAAGAAAGGTATGAATGGGAGGAGGAGGGGCGGGAGAGAGGCTGAAGATGGCGAGGGAAAATAAGAGAGGGGCAAGAAGGGCGGTGGCAAAACAACGTTTGGCTCTCAATATCTCATTGTTTGCTCCCATGATGCTGCTCCCCCCACTCCTATAAAGCCTTTTGGGCAATGCCAAGGGAAGGAGAGAGGAACTCTTTCTCAAGGCGAAGGAGAGAGATATATTCAAACAACTTTTTTCTCCTCGACCTTTTCCGTCTCTCACCATCTTGATTTCATTTTTATCATACTTACTAAAAAAATCCATGATTGCACTTATACCTAAAAATACATTACGGCAATATTTTTTTATTATTTATACGGCAGAAGATCTAAAAAGTGACTAATTTCAACGATATGATATCCAAAGTAATCCAAAATATATCCTCTATCGTAGCTAAAAAGGACGGTTGGTAGTATTAGGAAGAGACCACGAAGGTTCAAATGAAATAAAGGATGCATGAGCATGATCGTTTAGGACAAACTTGAAGTAAGAGGGATAGGATTGGTGTGGTGGCTAGAGTACTGGCTACCATACGGGCGGTCAGGTTTCAAATACCTGCAGAGGATATTTTTCAGAGGAAACCCGATCCCTACTTGAGTGTCTTGTGAAGGGCACTTCAAGAGCAGTACTCCATAAGTCGGATGAGACGTAAAACTGTGGTCCCCTTGGCGCCTTTTGTTAAGAGCAGGCTAATGCCGACGCCAGGTTTCTTTCCACCCTTCCTCCCTTACCTGTCCCCTATTACCCAAATGTTCTTAGCTTTCGGTAGCCTCCCCAAAATCCAATCCAATTCTTTCAGTAAGATTTGGGAAGCATGGGAATGATTAGGTGCTAAGTAGGTGTGGCCTAACAGTCACAAAATATCGTAGTGCCAGTGGATTTAAGCTTAGAATGGCGTAAACCAAACGTCACAACCAGAAACGAAAACAAGAGCTGGATCTAAACTGTTTCAACTATGATGGTGTAAATTGGAAAAAAATGTGGATTTTATTCAATTCCCCTTGGGGACATTAAATAAAAGAAACACATAATATAACAATAATAATAAATGCAAAACCGATAACATTTGGACTTTGTAGTCCTTCCTTACATTTAAAGCTTCAAATACACATGAACCACAATGTGCTGACCGGAGTAAAGCCACCCAGGCGAGACTCAATACCGCCACTTTCGAGTTAGTAGGTGAGGACTCCACCATATATAAAAGCCAAAAAGAACCAATGGGAGACAATGAATGTGTATGGAACGTAATAGAAGGATTTGGCCCACGAATACGACCAAGGAACCTGTATGTAATCCATAATAAACGGGACATACTAATCAGAACAGCTACAGCGACATTAAGCTTTTAGCATGGGACAGAGACGCTTACAGTTGACCGATCTTAAGATAAAAAGACTAATGACGATATCCCATAACTGAGGTCATGAGCGCTGATGTGATAGGTGGCCGTGGCTAGCGTGGCCGGGATATGCGATACAAACTCTTCTTGCATTTCAAGTTATGCTCTCGTGGCAAGAGATACTTTTTTCTTTGAGTTTCTTTTATTAAAATTTGAATAAAAAGGTTAATCGTTTTTCCCACCTAATTCATGAGTCTGTCAAATCCAAGGCTTACAAGTAAAGGCAACTTTAACGAACATTTATTCCAGTTACTTTTTCCGATATCTGCCACCACGGTGAAAAATGATAATCGGAAAGTTCGTTAAGGTAAACCAAAATATAACCCTTCTTCGAAAAACAGAGGCTTTTTACTTTTTCCTTAAAGGTTACAAGTGGGAAAATTATGGGTATTTTGGTTAGTCGATAATGGAAGGGGATAATACGGAATGGCGGATTTGAAACCTGAGGATGGCATTCGTGTGCCCTAAACTCGTAAGAGGCAAATATTTTCTTCAAAGCGTCTAAGAGAACGGACTAAGTGCAACACATATCGCTTTCTTTTCTTAACACCTATATACAATTTAAACTTATCTAAGAAATCCTTGTCAAAGTCAAAATCCAAGACTGGGCCTTCTGAATATGAAGCCACGCTGTCCACCTACTTAATCCTACTCCATCAATATCCAACCCAGAACAAATAACCATAACTTGCTATAGAAATTCCACCCTAGGAAAAATATTCACCCCCAGCTAGGAGCCAAAATATTTTACAAATCACCCGGCCAAATCTAGGCATGGCAAACAGTTGGTAGGTATGGTTAGTTACCAGTTCAGGGACAGGTAGAGAAGTGATCCCATTTTTTTAAACGAAATGTATGCCATGTTTTTCACAAAGGAATTTATAGAATCAAAATGAAATTATGAGCAGCGTGGGTCTGTAATGATTAGAAACGCGTTTTTCGTATTGAATTTGGAGCTAAAAACAAATGCAAGGTGTTAACAGGCAAATTATCCAAAAATTTAAACCAAGAATGACACTATATGCAAATGTACTTCAAAACTATAAGCATTTTATTGGATACACAAAATGCTCGCGCTATGGGGATTGACTAGTTTTATAAAAATGATTTTTCAATATCGCACTATAAATTATTGTTACTAACAGTGGTAGAAAAACTGTGCTCCTGAAGCAAATGTACATAATTTTCGAGAAATACCACTTGAAGAGGTATATTTCAATAGCATTTGCCTTAACAGACTTCAAAATGGACGACTTTAGTTTAAAAACACGAATACAGTGAATGAGAAGCTAGCTCGAAAAAGAGGGCCCTTTATAAGATTAAATAAAAAACTTGGAGAATAACACCTTTCGTATTCACTGAACAGACATTTTCATGGCAATAATAAGTAAGAGACGATAAAAACGTAACACATGGAGAACTAATTCACTGAAATTTTAGGGACGAAGATGTTGCGAGAGTTTTAAGAAAGTATTTTCCGCCTAGGATGCTTATCATTACACAAAATATGAAACGAACTTGGCTGATTGATCTATTAAACTGAAATTATGCGCATTTTGTCAATTTAGACTACGATTTGTCGAACAAAATAGAGCACTATTATTTTTAAAGAAGTTAGCGAGACCTAAATAACCCACGTGCAGGTCCCTCTGTAACCAGCATCTATGTCAACATCTACATACTACCCCGCGAGGGCATACTACCGCCGCATGGGCATGTGGCAGGGGGTTGTAGGTCACCAGCCCTGTAAAGATGTAAAATTTTTGGAGGTGAAATGGTGACATGTGCTATGGGAGCGTATTTAGAGGAGCTCAGTTTTTACTGTAGTGGCTTATTGTGCGCCGAAAGAACGAGTTTTTGTACCTATCTGTTCGGCAGAGTATCTCTCTTATTTTATCGCTTCTGTCAGGCCTAGATATGATGAGGCGTCATAATAATAATCCCTGTGTCACTCTGAGACACACCAGGTCTGAATTTCTCAAGCAACCTAAGCCTAGCGTGTAACCTATGAGTCTCTAGGGGCTCCCACCTTAATCCCACTAACAGTTGTGTAACAATATATGTTCACTATATGTTCATCTGCATCGAACAGAAAAGTAGCGCATTCGGAGCAAAGTTTTTTTTTACCGCTTTCATAAATTCGTTCATTCGTTCTCATGAAATATCGTTAAAATTTTTTGTAACGGACAAAAAAACTGACATTTGATTATTTCGATATACTATAGTCGATTTTTGCATTAGTTTGACATTAAATATTTGGTTATGGCGATATTTAATAATGTACTTCATGTTAATTTCGTGAGCCTTCATTTGCATATGAACAACGTTTCACCTCTTTTCTCGGAGGCGTCTTCAGATGAAAGCATTTTTAAACTATATCATTACTGCATACTTTCCCCAGGAAAACGCTTTCAGGAATAGAGGTAAAATGTGTGCATAACCAAACAATCGTAATGGATCCCGAAAATAATGTTAAGCATTAAAAATTGTAACACTAACTTGACAACCGCACCAAAGTCTTTCAGTGAATAAGAATTTATGCCCAATTTACTTATGGCTTCTGTAAAAATATCGATATAACAGAATTACAACAAAATTTAAGTTTGAGCAACTATTCTTTTAACCTCATCATGGGTAGTAAGTGATTGCTATATATCATTAGCATCTCAATGTCATATATATGAGTACGTATTGTTCTAATCAAATACCACAACTTCATTTTCTCCCTTTCTTTTAATATTCTGTGGGCACCACCGTCCAGTTATCATACAAAATACATATTTTTTTCTATTCCTGAATTCCTCAAAGGGCAAAACAAAAGCAGGTTTCGTAAGTAAATTTATTAAAAGGCCATATGAAAAAAGATTCAATTTTTATCCTAACTTGTGCGCAACTTATTCTCTCATCCACTCTAAAAGATATATTAATCAAGGTCGCATCGAGAAGGCTTAAAGCCAACTGCCATTTGGTTTTTCTAAAAAATATCTAAGATGCTCCTACTTATTCAACGCCAGAATTATGACAGTGGTTTGTTTACAATGAATATGTTTGAAGATGATCTCAAAGGTATCAGGAACATATTTGCGGAAGTCCATGACGAATAATGGAAAAGAAAACTTTGTTGAGTCCACGAACGACCTGCAGTACAACCAACAGGCAACCAACAAGCAACCAACAGGCAACCAACAACCTAGCTGAAGATGACGCCGCTGCTTCGAAACTAGTCGTGACTTAAAATAATTTGGTGGAATCAAACTAAGTTTTCTTTTTCATTATTCAATATGATAAAAACCAACCTTCAAAGAACCCATTCTTCTCGCTAAAATAGAAGTGAAAAAAAATTTTCTAGAAAAAAATCAAAACATTGCTTCAAAAATTCAAAGAAAATGAATAAACATCGTATCGAAAGAAAAGAAGCATTTTACTACAAAAATTTCTGAAAAATGCTGATAATTTTTACTATCTCACTGTTAACTTTTCCATAAATGGAATTAATGGTGCAAACTCTTCAAAATGCAGAGATATTTCCATTTATGAAAAATATAAACAAACTTTTGCAATTAAGCACTTGCAAAGTAATATCAGTCAATTTCTTCATCCAATCTCAAAATTAAAGTATACTGGTAACCCTTGAAATGAAAACAAGATATTACAAAAAAAACACCATTTGCTTATTGTATATCAACAGAAACGAATAAGATCAATAAAACGGCAAAAAAAGCATAAATTGTATTCCATAATTTAACTTCTTGTCCCTGTCATAACAAATCTCGTAATTAAATTCATTAAAAGCTGTTAATTATAAATTTTCAATGCAACTGGATAACTGGATGGAAAACATAGTGAAGCGTTGCTCTTTAATACAAATTTTTTCAAATGCAATTTGAAATACTTGAAAAAGAAGATTTTTGTTTCAGAATTATATTGCCAGTCACAATAATTACCTATCAAAACAAGATGGGTTTCACATGCTAGAGAGAATTAAAATTTAGTGACGGTCTTTCACTAAAACTCTTGGTACACAAATGTTTTCCCTCCTCTAAAATTCTCTAATTTCAGAAACGTATCCGATCACGTATTCAGTCAACTCATTAATGACAAGAAAACCTAAAATAGAAAATATTCTTACTATATGCTTAGCTGATTCGTTGATCCGCTCTCATTAGCTTCTCCCACGCCGGCTCTTTAACGCCCACGCTCATGCGCTGGGAAAAGATTTCCGCATGGGAATAGGGACAAGTGATCCGTAAAACATGACAGCACACGCTCCAAATATGCAGCACAGCCAATAATCTGCCGAGAGAGAAGATAAATTGAAGATTACAGATTATTTTTTTTAAATTAATCTTACTATCCGAAAAAGAGCGCATTTGGCCCATACATGTCGGGTGAATAACAACAACAGACGGGCACAAACACCCATGCCCTGAATGGTGAAAACTCCACTCGTAACTTACGAAAAGCAATTGATTAAGACATTCGCAACAAACACGTTGACTTTTTTCCGTCCTCTAACGTAAAACCTATATTGCTGCTAGTATTATATTGCGAGAAAAAGAATATAATAACACAGGAGTGGTAGTACTGTTATATTGATTTTACAGGCACTTTTGCTTCAGAAATAAGTTAAAAAAGAGATTCCGCCTCAGTATCTTCAAATTAATACTGAATTTTAAGTAATGTAAATCGTATTATTTAACCACTTATCGCATACTATCAGACAATTATTGACAACCTTAGAAGTAAATTCCTCCTCACCTCCTCATTCAGCTTCAAATGTCAAGCTTAATTTTAAAAATATTGGTCATAGTCTTCTGATTAGAATAACCTTGAGTCATGAATGCTTATAACTAAAACAGATCATTTTTGGAAAAACTATGCATTAGTAATTTCATACCAATAAGAACTGTAGTAATTTAGTTTCCCTACACATAGTAATCGATAAAGTTTTGGCAAGATTAAAAATATTAAGGTACACAAGGTAAAAGATATAAATTGGATTGCGAGGTCAATACTTGAGTTCCTGATTCGATAAGAAAGAAGTTGGGATTTTTATATTTTTCAATGAAATTTTTTCGATGAAGTCTTCTGAAAACCCTAAGAGGAAGACGAGACAACTTTATCGGCCACATCATGAGGCATGATAGCCTAATGAAGATAATCGTCGAGGGAAGGTCAAAGGGAAGAATGAGAGGGAAAGGCCTCGTTTTAGATGCATAGCACAAGAAATGAAAGACATGAAAGAGAAGAAATACGTAAATATGAAGAGATTAGCTGATAGAGGAATTGATTGGAGGGCTGCATCAAACCAATCTCAGGATTGTTGGCTGATGATAATGCGATGAAATTACTAGAACACGGAAGGTGCCCATCTTAATGAGTACAATTGAATTTTATTCAACGAAATGGCTATGATGCGCACATTTATATTCATTGATAACAACTTACTATTAGTTATGATACACAAAGACAATTGAAAAGTTCCTCCCTTGAGCTCAAAGAAAGAATTCACCACATTTCGGTAGTTCATCGCATAATTTCTGCTAGGGTTTGCATTATGAACAACATCCACTCCCACTAGCCTCTCAGAATTTCAGCCGGTAATCTTAATCCCAGCTCTACAATATTTAAGCATCCAGTTGTCTTCTTCCTAGTTTTCCACCATATCATCTTCATTCCTCCCTAGTCCCACATCTCAATAATCCTGCCGTCTGTTTTCGGAATCACTTCACGTCGATTAACTTTCCACGTTATATAACGTTGCGCTCCTAATAAAAATTTTCACTCAATTTATCGTAATGTCTAAGTATGAAACCCAGTTACACATTCTCTTTTCCTACGAAACCCGCGACAGGACAATGATTAGCTTCATTTGTCCATATCATCGGACCAATTTTTGCATGATATGGGAAAAACATATCCTACTCTATTCATTTAATTTTATATACTCTCTGATTCACTCCAGACAATTCAATTATGGAGCACCTCAATACCCGTTTTACAATTATAAATTGGAAGAACACTTCCGCCAGTAAGTCGAATAATTCGTCGGTTGAAAGGCGCTTTATAATCGAATTCTTATTTTGCCAACCGCCGCATGGGCGTGTGGCAGGAAATGTTAGGACACCAACCGTGAAAAGAAGTAAGGGATAAGGCTTTGGGAGGTGAAATGGTTACGTGTGTAATGGGAGTGTATTCAGTGGAGTTTTGATTGAGGTCGATTATTTTGTGCGGAAAGAACGAGTTTTTGGACTTATCTCTTCAGCAATGCATCTCTCTTATTTTATCGCTTCTGTCTGACATAGAGATGTAGCGAGGCGTCATGATTATATTCCACCCGTCGCTACGAAACACATCAGTTCAGAATTTTCCATAATGAAGTCCAACGCCATTCATATGTTACAGGCATTTAGATGGCCCTGGCCTAAGGATCACTTACTCCAGATTTTCTGAAAAGTTGGATATAATAGGATATAATAGGTAGCAAATTTGAGGTGCTTTTTTATAAAATGGCATGAAAAATACAATTGGGTTCTGTGACTAGAGTTACTGTAGCTGAGCCTGGAAATTGAAGATTTTGAGGAGCTCATGGGTATAACGAATATTAGAGCAGAAAAAAGTCAACGAGTTGGCATACTCAAGCTTTTGATATAAATACATACATGCCCATCACGCCGTTCTCTACCGGGGTAGGCACAGTCAAAATGTTTCACTCATTGATACATAATTGTACACCTAACTCTGCTTCAATAAATTCCTCCATACTGACCTATCCTTGCAAACTCCTTTTGCCTCATTTACCCCCATACACTGTTTCATACACGCCCTCCTGTTTTTAAAACTCCTAATATTCCTCCTCCTAAGAATTTCCTCAACCATATTCAACCACAACTTTCTCGGCCTACCTCTAACTCTCGGCTAACCTCTGGAGCATCTAACCCACATTCATTTATTACCCACTCATTCCTGACCCTATCCAACCTACTTTTGCTGCAAACATTTTCGCTTCCTTAGAATCAACAATCAATCAATATGCTCCACATGCTTCCTACCACTTTCCTTCCAGCGTTGGCATGTCTCTTTATCTCCTCATCTATCCGTCCATCTTTAGCAAACACCATACCTAAGTACAAAAAATCATCCACTTGTTCAATTACTTCACAATTCGCCCTCATCATACAGTTATTCTCCCCCTTCTCCTTATCAAAACCTACTACTTTAGCCCTGCACGCATTTAGCCTCAATTCCATTCTCCCCGTTGTTTCATAAAACTTATCTAGGAGCTTCTGTAATCCCTGTTGGCTCTCTGAGATCAAATCAGCATCATCCGCATAGAGAAGAACTCGCACGTTTACATTTCCAATCAACCCACCGTCGTTTTCACTACATGCGTCTTTAACACATTTATCCATAAATTCATTAAACAGCCATGGAGACATTACGCATCCTTGCTTCATACCCCGATTTATTACAAACCAATCACTCAGAACACTGTTAACTCATACACTTGCCTTATTATTGTCATACATCGCCATCATAACATTCAATAACTGCCCATTCACTCTATAGTCTCTCAACACCTTCCACAACTTGTTTCTATTAATCTGTCATATACCTTCTCTAAATCGACAAACGCACAGTAAACTTTCTTTCGGACACATACATTTTTCTATCACTTGCTTTTAATATAAACAATATTTAATACTAGAAGAGTACTGGTACATTGAATAAAAGTAAAATAAAAAATAAAAAAGGCAGCTTAACACCCATTCAAAACATTTATGAGCAACTTACAGCCGCAATTGAAGTGAAAATGCGATAGTTCCATGCATGTGTCGCCGCATTTGGTTCCGATGGCTGGAAAAATGCATATTCGAGGAATAACTTGTATATTTTGTATCGTAATTTTAGTATTCAATAGGTACCCCAACCCTGAAGTACCATTACGTGGGACGGAAGAAGTATACAGGACATATATCGGAGAATATCCCAAGATAAGAAGGCGTCCATGGAAAAAAGACAACTACTACGCCCATAAGATAGGACTAATAACAGGGAAAACATTCGTGTGCAACCTGGCTCCCTACGGACCGGAAGCACGGACCTTGGAAAAGATGACCAGAAAAGACTTAGAAGCTTTCGAAGCCTGGAGGAGAATGATGAAGATAAAATGGGCAGATAACGTAAGAAACGATGATATTTACAGGATATTAAAAGAGGAAAGGACCGTGTGGAACACCATACACAACACAAGAACAAGATGGATTGGACACACTCTTAGACACAAAGGGTTTGTGAAGAACATCACTGAAGGCAAAATAGAGGGAATAGTCCCCAGAGGAAGTCCCTGGTATAAGTTCATGGATCAAATAAAGAGGAAAGTATATAGGAAGAGTTATAAGGTGTTAAGGGAACTTACATTTGATAGAGAAGGTTGAAAGGCTGTAGTCAACGAATATTAGGATTGAATAACCAATTATGAGATACCCCAGCTCATCAGCATGTGTGGGATATGTTAACTGAATAAAATATTGAGTTACTAATTATTTGTCTTGACTAACGCAGTCAGTCCACAGCCACCTTAAGGTTATACCGTTTTATTATAAATTTTTTTCAAGGGAAAACACATGAGTCAAGACAGAATTAGGATGGGAGACAGCTAAGCTGACAAGTCATCGCGCTTCCAACTGGAGTAGTTACGCTCTTCAATCTCATTTTTTATTTATTATTAAGGATATAGGATCAACAGAACACGTCTCATCATTATTTATCCAATACATAATCATTAAATTTTTAGAGATAAACGGAAATCCGGCAAAATCTTCATCACTGAAAAAGTACACTTCCGAGAAAAAATCCCTACGGCCATCCTGAGCACCTTTCTATATGAGGAGAGTGACATGAAAGATGCTACGCCGTATCAATCGAGCGAATAGGAGCGACAAATAAAAAGCCGCCTACAGATAAACTGATAGGTAGGAAGGTGCAGAAGCTATAATTCCATAATTCTAAGCACCACTAGCCACCACTCGTAAAAACAAAAATAATCCACCAAGACTACGCCTAAGAACGAGTCCATTTTCATCATTTTCCTCCTTTAAATTCTTTTCCCTATTCCCTTTCATTTTTGTCTGAAGTCCTGTCACTCCATTCAGCACGCTCCTTGTTGGGGCCTATAGGTTACAATATAAGTGTACAATGTTGGCAAAACGGCACGTGCAATGGTTAAATAAGACGCAAATTACTAATTATAGTGCGGGAAAAGGTAGTTGCACAGACATCCATTTCCTTTTTCAATAAATAACTATGCATGGTGTACCATGTTACTATGATTGAAAAGGTCGTTAACTTTTGTTTCCAGCCTTAAAATGCTCAGTCAAATATTCACATCAAATTTCTAGCTCACTATGGCTCTAAGTCCGATTATAAACAATAACCTCGGCAATGGGTTTTGGACATTAAATTGCATTGTTTACAGCCTTGAGTGGATGGTAGATTTTTTCAGGCTACCCGCTGCTGTTTCCCGCCCTTGTAAGACAAATGCAGTTGCCTTGGCAACGATGGCAGCTATCATTTGCTGTCTTAATCCGATTATAAACAATAGCCGTCATACCGCCGTCATGCCGCCGCCATACAATAGACGTCATACCGCCATGCATGTTTGAAATCAAGTATTGCAACTGTGGACGCTATCTGAGATAAAAGAGTTGCCTCTCCTTCATCAATTTTCCAGAGAATCGGAGGAAGGACAACGGAATGGCGACTCGAATGTGTTAAAAAAACACATAGCAGAAAACGCGGAACAATTGGAAAACATCCTCGCCCGATTTATCTTCGCGCAGAACTATGAAAGTTCCTCTTTTTCTTTTAAATGGAGATCTAGTGATTCCTCTCCAGTATGACTGTTTCTTTGCTTGGACTTCCCTCTTCTTTTTTTTAGAGCAGAAATCTCAATTCAATTTGCAGTTTCCATTTGGTTCTGGAAGTTTCGAAAGCAGGAGAGAATGGAATGCGTGTCTCTTCAAAGATGTGGAATTGGGAGGGGTGTGTGGAATTGCTTTCTCACTCCTGAGGCCTTTGGAATGGGTGACACGGACTTTCAAAGACGTAGAAAAAGGGGAAGGTTGAAGCTCACAGAATAAAATTTAATTGCCGCTTCCTTATCTCTCTGTTCATCAGAATCTACACAACACTCGGCGATCGCCATAGGAAGGAGTGGCTGAGAATATAAGGGCATAAGTCATTGCCCTCTGGTGATTTGCCATTGCCCTCCTTTTTATATAGATTGTTGAACCAACGATGGATTTAACAAAAATACTGTTGTTGTTTGTTTGTTTTTTGTTTGGTTTTGTTCGTATTTGTCAAAAAAAATCTTATTTATCTTTGCAAAATGGGCACATCTGTTAGTCGACGTGAGTGGATGTTATATGTATATAACTTGGCCGATGAGTGCTTGCTTGAGAGATAGCGATCATCATAGCTTCTATTTAATCTGGCTAAATCCAAAGATTCAAAAATAATAAATATAGCAATTATATTTAAAGGTCTATAAAATCATTTATCAGCAACTGGAGGAACACACAGCTATCTTCGTAGTAGTAGCAATATAGCCAGTATACCAATTTCTTTACTCCAGGTATTTACGAAGAGTCTAGCAGAATTTCTGAATCATTTAAAAATTACCACTAAGACTTAAAATAGTCTTGAAATACTGAAACTGAATCCTGAAAGGCGGGACTTTCGAATAATATTATATCCTAACTCAGGATGAAAGTTAATTGAGAATGTATTTATGAAAGTTATACGATGAGAAGCTATGAAATTTTCTAAAAATGCAAATCAAAGACTTATACTTATTAAAGATGTATTCAAGAACGGAAAAAAGACAATAAATCAATCAAAGACATGAAGCAGACATGTTTACGATTTTCGTAGGAAAACCAAAAACAGACTGGAGGAGCGAAGAAAATATTTTGCGTTACTCCTGATACGGTTGAATCGAGAATTCGCACGTCACTCAACGAAAGTTAATTTAAGCATGGCAGTAAAACCTTAGAGAAGAAAAGAAAGTAAGATAAACTACTCAATAGATTACCTAAAACAGATAACTGTATAGAACATATAGTTTTCATGGTACTCAAAAAGGCATGACACCTGTGGTTTGGAAAGGTTTGACACCAAACATTTTTAGGAGGAGACGTAACTACATTCGTACAAAGTCTGAGAGAAAGTTAATAAAAATGTAGTTTTGAAGGTCATTTAACGCTAGACAAGAGTTAAGGGGATAATGAGCATCTCTGAAAACAATTGACTCACTGAAATCAAAGGAAGTAGCAAAAATCTATTATATTTCCAGAGTATCTGATTCATATTCAGATATTAATGACACGTGGACGGTTAGGTATACTATAACTAAAACATTTAATGAGATCAACGAATACCTTGTCTCTTACTCTGAGAAAAAAACGTGATCAAGGATCAGCTTATAAAGTCATTTAATTATTGGAAAGAAAGCCTTAACACGCATAAATATCCATCGAAAAAAACATCTTGACTTTATAACTTTTAATTTTTCCCCGTGCTCGAATCGAGGGCCTTTAAACCCTTTTTTTGATGCTGCAAGGAAAACGCACGAGGGTGAAGGAGCAAGAGATATTTTCTTATTGATGTACGAGAGATTATTTTGCGTGTTCACAAGACTTTTGTGTGTGAGTTAGTGCACGTACATGCACGAGGATCCCTCGAAAGGTTTTGTTTGGGAGGGTAAGAGAACCTCCTACCCTTCCAACGTAGACATTCTTCACATCAGTTACGCTTTTGATCAACAGGACGGAAGATGAAAAGCAGCTCAAAAGACAGGGAATGCTGGTGAGAGGTAGGTGAAAGGTCCCTAGAGAGAGTGGGAAAGAGATGGAGAGAGAAAGAGTTTTAAAGGAAATGGGGCTCGTGGCTTGGGATATCTACGATATTCAAAGGAGAGATAGAAAAAGAGAGTAGTTTTCCCAGAATCCATCAAGAATCACAAAAAGAAAACGCAAAAAAGTTCGACCCATCTCCCCTGCTATATTTGTCTGCTTGTTTTCTATACATAAACCCCTCCGAGGAGTTTCCCTTAACTTCTCCAGGTGGAGAATCAAACTCCCGATGATTCACGCCAAACTTTACATTCCCTCATTTCTTGTCTCCTCTTCTCTCCCTCTTTCTGCACCGTTTCCATCAAGTCCTCGCATCTCTCTTCAATACGGGAGAAAAACGGCCATAAATTCTACCCTTATTTCATTCACACCCACTTGCCTTTATCCAGTACTGCCTTAATTCTTCTCTCGACGCATTAGGGAGAAAGAAAAATACATCAGAAGAACCTTACAGAATTCATTACACACATTCAGCAACTATTGTTAAAAAAAATAAAAATTAAATGCTAAAAAAAAAGATAAAAGTTAAAAAAGGAAACACACCAAGGATAGTGAAGTGCAGCAAATGGTGTAAGAGGAATATGTAAGCTACTTTACCCTAGAGTGGTGACGCCCGGTCTTTCAAATCGGCAATATAATGCCTGATATCGCTGACGAAAAATGAAATTTTTCAGCTCATACTCTTAAGCAGCCTCCTAGCAATAAAAAATACATCATCCTTCCATTGACACTAAAAATTTAACCCCATTACCACATTACTTTCCGAGATATTTGCCAAAAAATACAAGCCATTTTACATGGGAAATGATGCGTTTATGTACTCCAGAGAGACCTTAGTTAACAAATGAGGAATTTCTAACACCTAGATCTCGTCAAAAGATCAACAGTGTGAAGTTTGTGTGTTTTCTCAACTATTTTTGAAAATAAATCACATTGTCACCGCAGTAAATTCTTCGGGATCACAATACACCTTACGTGAAACGTACCGCGTGAAAAAAATGAGTCAAGTCAAAGATTTATTTAGATATTTCCATTTGATTACTTACAATTTCTGTCATGTAAAACTATATTATTGAACCATCATTAATGAAATATTTGATTTGTGTGTCCCACGGCTGGTGAAATTTAAACGTATTATTTGAATATGGTCTCTAATATTATTACGGAACTATCTCGCACGCACTACCTTAATTGGTCGTGTTCACTCCAAAACAGGTCCTGGATAATCACTGTGTCAACATACCTACTGTTTGTTAAATATAATTCAACGCTGTAATGAGAACTTTTGGAGCAATGTAACGTTTGAATCACATTCGCAGTGAATGAGCACTCCCGATCACATTAATCGTTCACATTCCTCGGAATGCGCACAAACCGAATCGTTCCATAGTAATTGGTTATTTCACTAGCCTTTCAAAATAAATTTGGTCTCCTATCAAGAAAACCGAGACAAGAACCGAGAATAGAATTTTTCTTACTCCATTTGAAGAACATTAAAAATAATGACATGCCAAAAAAAATAATGAAACATTTTGACGAAAGCTTTAGGTGAGTGCAAAGGATTCAAGGGCAGCATATTGGGGCCGTCAGGTGTTTTGTGTGTTTGAAAAACTCAAGTCTAAACATTTTGGTTTAAGTGCAGAGGTTTCTCTTTTTGCATATTTTAATTAGTTCTACTAATGAAAGAAGTCTATAGTTTTCACCATTAGATGAATAAAAGATTTTAGTTTCTTATTTTTTCAATCAATTTTCTTATACGAATACAATTTCCCCAGAAATCACGTTTTTTATGCCAAAATCATGAATTTTACTTTTGTCAACAAATGTATACTTCCTTGGTAACCATGGAATTAGCATTAGCTCTAGAAGGGAAATGGAACCTTTACAATAGGCGCTGAGTTTTATATCTAGAGATAGATATAACAGTAGAAATCTATGCCGTATACTGAAATGTTGCTGATTACGATATTTTCAGGGATATTTTTGCCTAAAATTGGCAAAATTCATTTCAAGTGGAATAATTGTTGGACCCATGTAAAACAGGAGAATATTGCGATGTTATATTAATGCGGAATGCCTCTGGAATGCAAATGGTCTCTAGATATTTGACTTATGATCTACTAGCTTTCTGCCAGATCATTTCTTAGCAGCAAATGATGAGGTATTAATTAATTTATTTTATTATTAGTCTTTCTTTCATCCTCCGTTGAATTCCAATGGGTACCTTTGCTAGCATCGGGTATTACCGCCTGGAGGTGGTTATACCTACACCCAAATCCCTCTCACATTAATATGCCCCACTTCCTGGATAAGAGAGACCTTTCAGAGATGATGTGATTTATTTTAATGGAGGACAAAACTAGCATTTACTCTCTCATTCTAACAATTCAGGCTTCACCAACCTTTCCAACGCACCCCACGGAGGAGCGGACACCCCTGGTTGATTAACTGTCTTTCATAGATTTGAAACCCTTGAATTTATTCCTGAGGATCGGATCACCTCTAATGATCAACCCCGCAACTACCAGTTTTGTAAAAAAAACTACACTGAAAACTCCTCTTAACGATCACTCATATCAAGCGACCGCAATGGACATTTTTCTTCGGAACCGACGATGATAGTATAATCCAGATTTCACTGTGTGTACATGAAATTAAAATGCATTGAAATTTGCCAGGAGTAACAAAATTATGAAGAAACAAACGCTGTACGTATAGGTTTTAACAAAACCGCCATTTGTTTTTAAACCAGCCGTCCTTTCTTTTGTATAATATTTACTCCTAGAAACAACCCCTGTCGAACGACCACGCATCTTAACGACCATTTTTCAGCGGAACCGCCGGTGGTCGTTTAATACAGGTTTCAATATACAAGAATATGAAAGCTAGTGAGTTAAGAGATAAATATGGGAAAAATGGTACCTTACATCACTATATAAGTAGTCAACTCTACTGCGCTTTTCTCGCTCATGGTCACAAATAGTTACTTATGATATCACTGGCTTTAATAGGTATCTAAACATTTCACATAGGTATATTTATCTTGTACAGATCATCATGGTAATATCGAATATTAGTTTCATACACTCCGAATCCTAGAGGGTAGCATCCAACACTCGTTCTAAGAAGCTTCTGCAGGCTACTGATGATAATATGGGATTAGGTTATCGAGGAGAAGAAGCGATACTTTTATAGATAAAACCATCATTGGACCCAGAATGCGACGGAAGGCAGCATAAATATTTTAGTAAGAAATTTGCAAGGCTAATGGCCAGTTGCAGGAACGACACACACGTATTCTATAAGGTAATGGACCCAAAAGCCATGGCAACCATTCAATGAGTGTCGCAGAAAAAATCGATAAATTTATTGGTTTCATAAATTATAGTATGGAGTGATGATTTCCATAAATAGGTAAGATGGCGGATGCGCAATGAACTGCCTGGAGGTTAAATTACTAGATAAAAGGGTTGTATTGAGACAACTGACTAAATTAAATCTTACTGACAGATAATTATGTGCATTAGCAATTATTCATAGAATAAACATTCATAAATTTTATCCAGCGATAGAAGATTTGTTCAAATATTCCAAGCTATTGAGAATTGATAAATATGTTATGAAGTTAACAGATGTGTTCCTGCAGCCCGAAAATTTTTATGAAATATATAACTTCATGAATCTCATAACTATTGAATACGTAACCAAATGTTCTTGCAACTGGCGATAAGACAACAAAAATATCCAAAATAAGGCTCCCTTACACACAACAGCCAACCATTATTATTATTTAAATCTTGTTATATTGGTTCTTCTGCTTTGTTATCTGAGGCGCAAATTTATTTTAACAAATGGCGAAAGGAAAAAAAGTTGCTCAGAAGAAATTTCCACGTTGTTCTTTTCCAAAAAAAACCGTTCGTGAAGCGGACTTACGACTTCACTGGTTCCACACGTTCCCCAAATCAATCGTATCACCAGACGTTTACTTTCATCTCGAAAGCTGAAAAATATGAGCAACTTTAAAAACTATTCCCCAGCATAATTGTGATCATGAATACAAGACCTCAGCTTTCTCGTACGAGGGAAAGAAAAACTGTCACTTCCTGTAAATGGTCTCAAATTATTAGTCACGTTTCTAAAGTAACAAACCCACACTAAGTGGTTCGAGAAAGAACTTTTGTTATATACTCCAGTGAAATAGAAGTAACAAATAAAATGAGGGTGCATTGCTGGTTTAGCAACGCAGGGAGAAGGGATGAGAGTAAAATTATGAAAAAAATATACGTTATTAGAGAAAATGTTGTGGGAGGCGGGGATATACGGCGAATGTCAATAGTAAATGTGATAGAAGAAATACTAAAAGAGATAATACTAATATTAGGAGTTACTCAGTATAGGAGAGCGTGTATGAAGGAATTTGTTTGCATGAGATTGAGTCACAATATGAAATACCACTGTTGTAATTTTTCCCGTCAGGGAGAATAAGTCAAATGTAACAACCAGAATGGATGCCGACTATTTAATCACCCCTCATCATAGAACGACCATTTACCAAAGACCTTTTCGTGTTGCTAGGGAAAGGTTATGGAACAGTATTCCTAAGGACATAAAATATTCTACCTCACTGTGTATTTTTAATAAATAACTTTTTCACCATCTTTGTGTTCCAGAAAAAGAACAATAAGAAATATCCATCCCATGAATTATTTCGTGAGAATTTATTGTTTCTCTACGCTATGTTCCCACTTTTTCAAAATAATTTTACATGGAATGTATGAGCCCCATTAATATATTATATTTTCTTGTATGGTCATAGCGGACGACGAATGTCCAAGAATAATAAATATTCCTTTCCTTATTCTATACTTAAGATTTAACAATTGACAATTTGACGTGTCCCCGTCATCAGCTCTCTTCTATTACTAAACGCCTCCTTAGCTAGCGCTATTCTCTTCCGTATGTCTTTATTGCGTGGCATACGTTCACTTTTAAATGAAATACAATAAATTGTGTGGAGCACACATATACGTACAGATAAAGTAATTTATTGCCAAATATAAAAGGACTCTACTCGTACGAGTGATTGGAAATATTACAATGCGTAAGATCACACGAAGGAATAGTTAACGACTTTCTAATGTTTCATACTCACAAACCCAAGACCATCTAATAATTAGAGGCTATAATTGATCAATACACCTGGCTAACCGAAAAAAATCTCCTAGCCTCACTCATAAAATACATTCCATGACAACTGTAATCTGTCGCAGAGCTGGCTCATCATCTCTCCGTATTTCCACGTCCTTCGCCGCCAGTACTACAGATGGGGGTGCTTTCAGAACCGTTTTATTACGTCACCAAACCACAGTGGATCCTCTCTCCCATGGTCTGAAGATCTCTCTCCTCTGCTATCATTTCATCTACTCCCACTCCTCCACCAATGAAGTGCCTATATAATGACAGATTCCTGGAAGAGTTTCTACCTGAGGATAACGTCTGGCGTCCCAACCAGGGTGGAATCGCCTTGTGGAATCACCAGCTTTGTAAATATTATTTGCAATATTTTACCGTCATTAAGGAGTTAAATAGGTACTTTGGTAGGCGTAGAAACGCAAGTTACTATCACATATTCTTCCTCCAACTCTCTCGTGATATACTGGAGTCCATCACTATAGCCCATGAGACGGGAGATTTATTAGAGATTATATTAGAAAGTATTTAACTAGTATTATTATTTTTAATAAGTATTAGGTTTTTCATGTAATATGTAAATTAAAGCTCGTATCATATCTAGTACTCAAGTATTTCTTTCATAACAATAGCAAAATGTACGGCAATAGAAATACTCCACTTACAAGATTTAAGATACACAAGAAAAAAACTCATATTCTGTTTAACAGAAATAGTCTCCTCTGTCAATCAAATATGGTTGGTTATTAGTGTTATGATAAGGAATATGATAAATATTTTACTAAAAGCCAGGTTTATGGTGTTTCTTTATCCACATACTCCTTGCGTCAACCCCTTTTAAGCATACAGTAACACTTTGAATGTCGTCGTTAAAGGCAAAAATAAAATAATTTTAAATTTGCACAACACATCGGTGATCAGATGAGTCACAATACGTCATTAATTTATAAATTATTAGAATAATTTACCACAGAAAAGTAGGTTTCAAAGTTATAATTAGGATTGCGTAATAAAATTTAACAGATGTGCTGAAGATTATCTCTGAGCGATATAGACTCGGACGTACCTTAAATACATACAAGTATCATTCACTTAAATGGCAATTAAAGTGCCAAAAATTAGCATCCCTTACATAGAATTACGCATATGATGCCATTGAATGGAGATAAAAGGTGGATTTCTGAGAAAATGTTTTTTAGCCACAACCGGTAACTAAAAGTACTTCCTCCAGATATGGAAGTTAAAGGCATTTTAAATCAGCAAATATTTTTTTTTGAAAATGGACCTTCAACACCAGAAATAATCTATGCCAGTGAATATTTAATTGATTATACTCCGTGTTAGCTTGATTACTAATTTTCAGGAGCTAAAAACATCCGCTAAACTTGTTCTGCAGAGTAATACAAACATGCGTACCAAATCACCTCAAGTAAAGACGTAATACACGGCTAATTGGCGGATGGTTATCACCAATGAATACAACATTTTCTCATCACTCGGTCATAATTATGCGTCCACGCTTCAATGCAAAAATAAAATAATCCCCCCAGCAAACACAGTCTCTCACTCCTCAACTCTCTTCACTCACAGAGAGCCTCCACCAATTAACATTTTTTTAACGCCTACACGGGCATGGAGGGCGAGTACTTTTTTTCTCGAGCGGAGCAGCAAACGGCTTTAAAAAAATGAAAATAAAAAATTACACCCCTTCACCACACCCCGGTCCTCGTTACGCAACGTGTTCGCTAATGGCTGGGCGAGAAAGAGAGGGAAGAGATGAGACATTCTGAGGCCGCCCGAGATAAGCAACCAACACCAACATGGGTAGGCCACCTGTTGAACCCCCACCGAGTGTGGAGCGACGGAGAATTTTCAAAGCGGAGCCGAGCCAGGCGGGCGAAGCAGCGCTGCCTGGCGGCCACCGCGCTGTGGTGGAAGGAGATGTCATTAAGCGGAAGGCGGGTCGGGGGCGGGGGCGGCAGCGGAGACGTCTGCGAGGACTCGCCCATAAAATATGCAAGGAAGGCGGAAGCCAGCCAGTCGGCCAACCCACGGGAAGAGAGAATGCACGGGGAATGAAGGGTCATCCTGACGCGTCGCGATTTAAAATTTTGCGGAGAGGGAGTTCCATCACGACTCCTCGAAAATGGTCTTCCGCATCCCTCTTAACGGGATAAGACAATTAGGCGCGGTCAAATAAACGCAACGCAGATTTCCTGCAGACTTCTAAGATATACTGAATTCTCAATAAATCCTTCTGTGACGTATTTTAAAAAGAGATATAATCAGGAGCTCGATATTTCCTTCAGAATATTTGGTATCCATTACATAATCATATAAGGAATATAATAATTAGTTCTTGAGATACGATCCCTTTTAGCGGATGTTCTTCAGTTTCATTGCGCTTTTAGCTTCTTCAAACTATATAGATTATTCTCAATTTTTTTTAATTGATCAATTATTTTTTTCCAGAAAATGAATCATCAAATTACATTTTCTTTATACATAAATTCATAAAGATTTTGGTAGTCTCTAAGAACAACCATGTTGAGGTTACCTCCACACAAAGAAAGAATTACTGCATATTACTTAAGAAAAACAATGTAACTAACATAATTTTCACCATTGAGGAAAAAATATCAGAGTCAAAATTGAAACAACATAAAAACCTCTTTACACAATATTTTTTTTACAACTTTATGGTCCTGCTAAGCCATTTGTGGCTTATCGGCAGGTGCCTTTTGTTCTTTATCAGTAGCATTGATTAACATACTTTATTTCTATTAAAAATTTATAATTTTGGTACATAAAAACCATTCCTTTGTCCTTCTCTTAACTTTACATATAGATTTCAAACTTTGGCGATACTTTATAGCATACTTATACAGTAAACACTCAGAGTATTTTCTATAGCAGAGACGCAACTTATTTGTTCGCTATTAATCGACCATCGTATAAGGTTATTGGAAGATGAAACATTTATTACAACCTTTACGAAATGAGGCAGGTTTTACAAAAAAAATCTCCAGTTTGATTTTCTGCATGCGAACTACTTTATATTTTAACAAATTCCATTATCATATTAGATATAGAAGCATTAATGCAACGAAGATTTCCTGTTACGTACAAGCAACCTAATTTACTTCTATTCATTCTCCTGTAATCTGTTCCAAAAATTAAGAACTTGAGGGACTCCATTCCTTGTCGTACTATTAGCTGGTTTCCACTTCGTTTCCTTGCTAACTGGGTGAAGAGTTTAGGTCATGGACATTTACATAATCCTGACCTTTTCCGAAGGATAAAAAACTATAAAGATTATAAATAAAACACAACGTTTGGAATATGAGGCCAGATAATTTTATTTTAACTATTGTTGGTTATTGAACCAACTCATACCCTACATTATGCAATTAAGCTGAAAATTGCAAAAATTGCGAATAGATCATCATGAAGACGCAACTATTTTTCTTTCATATAGTTTATAGATGCCTTATACATAAAATTAGCATATGTCGAATACAATCCTCGGAATACTTGCCTTCATATCTTAGCAGATACGTTCTATTAATTCCCTGCATCCGTTCCTTCTCAGCACGTCAGCCCGATAGTCCGTGAAAGGGTAACGTCATGAAACGTAAGACTGACGAAAAATGTTGAAAATACTTTTTAAAACTTCCGGCGAAATTCAAAACAGCAAGGTATACGACGAATAATTAAAAATTTTCACTCATCACGGGGAAAGGCAACATTTAGTTTACTCAACCATCAACTCATTCTTCCCTTTGCAACGAATTGAAAACTGTGAAGTCGATAAAAGTTACAGCCCATCAAATAGATCAAGTAACAGTTTTGATTAATCATCTTAAACATGTGATAGAGTGTGGATTTCACCGTAGATATGATCTATTACAAATCTTAATAATATAAAAATTATCCAGAGTGTGAACGGCTTAAACGGATGAGTAATCGGTTTAATTTGAATTTATTAACAATACAATTTTCACAATATGTTACTGCCCAAACTACTAACTATTTTAAGGTTTGAACTACATAAATATTTGACTTTTACTCTATAGTCAATGATCTATTTTATTTTATTGTAAATTACAACTGTTGAGCTAAAAAGGCCATTATCTACCCAATGCAACATTTACTCCAATCAACAATATCTGCAGCAGATGAATCTATTCTTAATAAGCAGACAAATTAAGCATTGTTACTACCTTGTTATAAATTGAGTTCGTAATTAGCATGTTTCCAATGGGTTCTCAATGGATTACTTTAAACTTTTGGGAAGAATTTTAAGCCATCTATGCTTCGATTTTCATTCTTAAGAATTTCCATGAGACAGACAGCTAGAAACTTTTTTTACCGCGACCATGGAACATTTTAAAGACTTTTTAAACAAATGCGACAAGATAAGGAATTTGACCAAGCATTTATTAGACCTTGACTATAAGAGTGACTTTGATGTTGATTTTTATTTTCTGTGACGAGAGACGGGAGCTTAAGTCTCGTGAGCAACTAGAGAATTAAAACGAGATATGCACATACTACCCTGCGAGCCGCCGCATTCACTTGTGGCGGGGGATTTCAGGTCGCCAGCCGTGTAAAGATGTAAGGAATAAGGTTTTAGGAGGTGAAATGGTGACGATATTATGGAAGTCTATTTAGTAGAACTTAGTTTTTATTGTGGTCCATTATTGTGTGCGGAAAAAAACGATTTTTTGTATCTATCGGTTCAGCAATGTATCTCTCTTTTTTTATCTCTTCTGTCAGACCTAGAGATGTAGTCTGCAGTAGAGATGTAGATTTCATCTCCAAAAAACTTACACCTTTACATGGCTGTTGACCTAACACCCCCTGCCACACGCCCATGCGACGGCTTGTGGGGTATTATGTAGATGTAGCTGTAGATGTAGTAAGGTGTCATGAAAATATTCTCTGTGTCGCTTTGAAGAATATCAGTTCTGAATTTCTCAATCAAGCTAGCGTGTGGCCTCCGAGTCTCCAAGGGCTCCCAACTTAATCCCTCTAAAAGTTGTGAAATTTGTTTTACGCATTGGCTTTCCTCTCCCTTTTTCCTTCGCCAACCCTCCCCCCGCCAAGACATTTTTCAACCCATGGCCGTTGAACAACAACCTCGAGCCCACTCTCCTTCCTTCCACAAATCACCATGATCCTGTATATCCACTCTACCCTACCAATTGTAAAGCATCAATATTGAAAGTACGCTCAGTTTATTTTCACATAGTAATTAATAATAGTGGAGAAGTACGAAGCATCATTTTATTATGAATTTTAATATAAGATACTTAAACGAAATGATGCCTGAAGTCGTTAAGTTTAGCTGTAAAGAAGTATATAGGTATAGAGGGATATTAAACAAAAAAATAGCCTGATAATGACTAGTATCCGTCAAAACCCGGATCGTATGTTTTGTATAATCCGTGGCATTATAAAAGTTTGGTGAATAAATTTTACCCTACAGTTATAGTGTTTTCAACAAAAACCATACCAATACTGCAGGCCTATTTCTATCAGAATAAAATGGGTGATTTAGGTCGAATTAATTAAGTGCTATGCTTGCATTCTCCAAATACTAAACTATAAATTTCCACTATGGACAAGCTATAAAGAATGAGATTCATGACAATTTCATGTTAACATTCTAACATGAAGAGTCTTGAACAATTCATGTATGTGATAATGAGGCATAAGAACTTAGGAAAAATTTATAAAAGCTATAATACTTCTAACAGCAACATATGTATTTCACACAAGAGCCAAACTGGACTACATTTTAGCGTCGAACTACTCGCTTGAACCGCAATGAAAACATTCCATATAGCGTCGATTGAAGTGTGCAGAAGACAGCAAAAATATCCATTCTTCGCTCGCTAAATACTTCTAGTGGTGTCATAAAAAATGGGATAATATCCGGAAATCTTTAGGTACCTGTCAAAGGATCACAAGTTAAGTTCAACTCCAAGAAAACTGAATCCAGTCAGAATCGTATTATGTTTAGAAGTGGACAATGGGCTCAATTATTATCAAAAAAAGGAAACCATGTACAAATATATACTTACTATTCTACACATTCTACAGAGGTAAAAAAAAGTGTTTAACAATATGTTGGAGACATATAATGTTCTTTACTTTTTCTTAACTACAAAAATTCCATGTAATTAAAAGCAATACTTGTCCTGAATTTTAAGAGTATAATGTGGTGGCTGGAGTACTGACTACCATACGGGCGGCCAGGGTTCAAATCCCTGCAGAGGAGGATGTTTATCAGAGGAAACCCTGTCCCTACTTGTGTGTCTTGTGGAGGGCACTTCAAGTACAGTACTCCGTTGTATTGTCTCCGAGACGTTAAACTGTGGTCCCCTTGGCGCCTTTCATTAAGAGAAGGCTGATGCCGACGCTGGGTTCTATCCACCCTTCCTCCCATATCCGTCCCCTACTGCGCAAATGAACTTAGTTGTCGGTCGCCTCCCCAAAATCCAATCCTTAAAGATTATATACAGGGGTTGAACATGAGGCCAAGATTCAGGCCTAATCCTCAGGGCAGAAAATCGCATTGTGCATAATCAATCTTTCAATCTAAAATTAGAGGCCCAAAGTAACATTTGAGCCAAAAGACTTACTTTAGGTCCCGGGCCGGGCTCGTTTAGGTCCCGGGCCCCACCTAAGTAACTAGTTATACTTTAGCACATATTTTTATTTGACCAAGTCATCTATTAGTTTGGCTATTCTAAATAGCGATCAAAAATAGCCTCAATGGCAGATACTCTCTCCCGTGTGTGTGCGATATATATATGTATATATATTTTTTTTGGGATACGGCCAGCCAGTTGGCCGCCGGGGATACGGCGAAGCTCGCTTCGGACATTAATCGCGAGTGCGGCCTGTCGCATATATGCGCCATTGGCAAAGCACATTTAGCTGACCCGGTCACTCACACATGAACATTGCCAATGGTTCTCCATCTCCACCGCCGATAACCCCATCTCATCAAAATTTTCGTTTGCCCGCAGTTTTTTTGGACGTATACTTTTTTCTGTATCTGAATCGGAATTGGATAGCGATAGGACCCGTATTTCTTTCGCTCGTTTCGCGGTAGGCATGCAATCACCAATTATTGCAAAACCCTAACATGGAATCCCTCTCGACCGATGAATTATTACTCGAGTCATTCTGACACATTTGTGTACCTTTAGTGGATGTACCAACGCTTTTTAATTAATAGCGGCGATCTTGGTGTCTTTTAATTTGTACAGCTCTTGTTTATATAGGCGCATACAATAGTGAACAGCTATTCCAGGGGATAACAATGCTTATTCAGCGGGGATATAGCTTTAAATGATTCACTCAAACAGTCTTATACAGGTAAATATGAAGTGCAAATTGAAATAGGTTCAATCGGTCAATTTAGCTCAGCTCCAAAGAATTTGGAATTCCGTCCACAGTTCTATGAGCGTGATTAACAATTATCACACAAAAGAAAAGGTTTGTATTTAATCTATTATAGAAAAACTACAGGAATTATAGCACTATAAACATAAGCGAGAAGTAGCCACAGGTTTGGGTGTAAAATGGTTCGAATTGAAGTTATTGAATGGTCCGATGTGTCAAACTTCGTCTAGGCATCTAAATGCAGAGTAGCATTTTACTCTCGCTTAAAAGGGTAATGACACTCGACAAGCGGATCATCCTTCTAATTAAAAGCATTGGTAATTTTTCATGGACTGGATGAACTAGGTGTAACCAGGAAATCATATTTAAGAGAATACTAACTCCATGATTTTTGATAAATGAATTAAGCTACAAATATGAGGTTGATCAATTCTTAATACTTTAATGGACTTGAATTTAATTTAAGGTGTAAATTCACCCTATAAGAGAGGATCAAAGTGTTCAAGTGAAAAGAGTGTGATATATTTGAGTAAATTAAAATTTTAAGCCAACTATTCAGTATCTCCTATTGAAATGGCACTTAGCAGTAACTTTGTTGTCCTCAGCATTTCAAGTCATAAGTCAACGTTGGAAAAAATCTCCACTTAACACAGCGTAAGACGGACGAGTGTTATATTCCAATGTCTTAATTCATAATTCACGATTTCAGCTTCCTGTAATTTGGTGAAAGTAAATTGTTTGGAAGAATAACCACAATAGAAGGCATGACCAAAAATAAAATGCTATAGGTATGTGATACACAATTACG
Source organism: Ceriagrion tenellum (assembly GCA_963169105.1). NCBI lineage: Eukaryota > Metazoa > Arthropoda > Insecta > Odonata > Coenagrionidae > Ceriagrion > Ceriagrion tenellum. Next base: position 57,734,180 of record OY720641.1, read on the forward strand.
AGACGTTCCACGGACTAAACTCAATCACATTAGTATTGGAAATAAATCAATAGTTGCCCAACCACCAATGGTATATATCGAAAACGATAATTAAAATAAATACAATACAAATTGAGGAACACAGTAGTATTCTCCCATTTTCCCGAGGGTCAAATTTCGAGTGAGAGCAAAGCCAAATGATAAAATCAATTGTCACATGCTCTGAAACCACAGAGAGCCATACTTAAAAGAAGTGAGTTGAAATGAAATTTCAAATGCATTATCAGCATTGCCCCTGATCAAACCAAATATGAAATAAAGCAAAGACTTGACACGAAAATGATGAATTTGAATGACTCCTGCGATATACAACAGAAGTCCGAAGAAGCCAGGATATTTGGAAAGGTAACAGGTAATGAGACCATAGAATTCATACTGGGAAATACTCTCTTATTAGTAGCAAACATTTGGGAATACTAGCTGTACAATTTCCGGCAAAATCAATACAGAGCATGCTATTGCACCGGCATACCCACCACTATTGCCCTGATAATGCTATAGGACTGAGGTGTGAATCTTTTTGAGAGTACGTTCCAACTTCGGCCAAATCCCTAACACAAAATTTTTCCGTGTACAATCCAAATTTGTTTGAGAAATTAAAATCCGAAATTTAATTCGTAAGGAACTGTGTAAATCATGTGAAACTCACTGCATGAAACAATGTTAAAATAAGACAAGCGAACTGACAGCTATCAGAGTATACGGCCACTTTTAGGGTCCAAAAACAAACTAAGTTGTCTTTTTGCCGAGTGAGGAGTAGGCCGGGTTGCACCCGCCGGGGCACTTACCGCCGCTGATAGTTGTAACCATGAATCTATATTATGGATTTTTATCTCGTCGCCAAAAACTTGTCTAAAATTTCATAAACAAACAGCTTACTGGAATGTGGTGCCGCCTAGTGATGAAATACGGAAGTTTAAACGTAAATACAGTCGACAGTCTGTAAATAAACACGTCTTACTGGTTTTACTTACAAGTAATCATAATTCAGTGGATAAAAAATGTAGGACTACACGAAGAACGTAATTGTACACTCATTTAATATCGCCCGGTCAACACATATATTCAATTCCTCTCTAAAATTTAATTAAATAAATACACAATTAACTTCTTAGTACTTCTTGAATATCGCTATACTGAAATTTAATAATAATGCTAGGTGAAAAAGGTGGAATGATTCAAAAGACGGATACAAGATTTCAAAACCAAGAACTGAAAATACCATTTATGGATAAGGAATTGCGCCAATATCTATAAATTTAGCCTTCGTTGTAAGTTACTTCCTACATTAAAGACTGGGATAATTAAAAACGCAATAACATCGTCGTCGGCCCACGATGGACGTTTCATAAACCTCTTACACATTTCCTGTAATAGATATTTCCGCTCTAGCATTTACAAATTAACTTTTAGGTCACAAAAATAGCAAGATATTATTCAAAACATCAAGTAATTTATATCACCTCGATCGTTATTGAATATTCACGTCTCATTTTAACAACAATTAACTACGTCTATTTACGATTCAACTGAAAAGACATTTTTCAAAGTTGCGCCAAGGACTGGGTGAACTAAAAGTAGAATTTTAGGCTACTCGTAGCCTAGGCAACAATTATAAACATTTAAATCCATAATATATATTCATGGTTGAGACTTAAAAATAGAAAATAAATTTAGCAAGGGCAATTTCTGGCAATTTCACATGCCAGTAACTAGTCATCTGGGTGTCTTGTTCGTTACATGTGACAAGGGCTTCCCACCTTTTTTAATAGGAAGTAAATACCTATACGAATAACCAGAGAGACGTATCAATGAAAAGTAAGTTTTACTTCTAAAGAAGAGTAATAGAAGATAGCAAAGATAATTGACAATAGGGACACCATTTAAGGCATAGAGACAACTATCCGTTGAATGATACAAAGGGAATGCATCGAACCATGAATAAGAACTTCCATGAAGATTTGGGATTTCAGACAAATATTCTCTAGTTGTACAAGTTGCAAACTTCCCTGTGTAAGATTAAAGAACGGAGAAGTTTACCGTACAAACAAAAGAAGACGGTCATGGCCATTAAATGCCACTATCTACTTCAATTTTTCCGGTCTATATTCGGGCTAATAACACCCTAAGGAAGTCCTTACGTTAAGAACATAAGTAATTGTCTCGGGCTTAACTTTGTGAAAGAGAGTAATATCCATGACAAAAAACAACTTTGTTTCAATCCACACATTTATTATAAATACAACCCGGGTTTCAGCAACTTCGTGCCATCATCAAGTGCCATCATGACCTGATGACGCCACGAAGTTGTTGAAACCCGGGTCGTATTTATAATAAATGTGTGGTTTGAGACAAAGTTGTTTTTTATCATGGAAGCTTATGTTAAGAGATGGAATTCCATGCCCTGCTGGTTGGTTCCTGCATCTTTAAAGTTTACTACACAATCTACTCAAATTAAGAGCTAAGTTTCAAATTGTTTTCCGAAAACCGACCCAGACCTTATCAGAATTAAAATCTTTCAATGTTCCTCATTGTATTTGTGCGGACATATATTTACAACTGTCTCCTAGCTCTATAATATGTTTGAAGCATTATCAATTTGATCATGTAACTATTCTTAAAGAAGGAACTCTCTTTTGTGTACACTTGGCGATCCCTCACAACAATTAGAAGTAGTGTTGTTTTCATGATTTACTTTTTATGTCATTAATTTCCTGATCTTAGAGGACATCGTGTCCTAGATCAATAAATTAATATTCACGCACGTAAAATCACTTCCTCAGCTATAAAACATTATGGCAGCTATAAACATTAATTTAATTCACCTTTATACTGTTCTTGGCATTTATTCATACCATAGCACCTCTCTTCTTCCAAAAATGTGTTATGGTTCCTATACCAAAGAAATCATCTGCTACGAAATGTGAGCAATATCGCACTCCGGTTTATTATCACACGCCTCAAAATACTTATAAGGATTATCCTTAAACGTGTTGAAAGAAAGTTGGAAAATAAGTTAAGTGAGGACCAATTTGGATTTATAAGAGGATTAGGAACTAGAGAGGCTATACTTTCTTTAACGCTTCTCATTGAAAAACAAATATATAAAAAGAAACAAATTTATGTTGCTTTCGTAGACCTTGAGAAAGCATTTGATAATGTTGTGTCCAAAAATGTTCAGGATTTGGGACAAAGTTGGGCTGAAATACGATAGGAGAATAATATTTAAAACATACCAAAACGAAACAGCCTTAATTAGAAATAAGAATAAAGAAGATACAGCTATAAAAAAGGAAAGAAGTTAGACAAGGCTGTCCTTTATCACCAATAATTTTCAATGCATACATCCAAGAAGCGATCGATAAGGTAAGGGAAAATGTTGATGTAGGAATCAAAGTAAATGGGAAGAAAATAGATATGTTACGATATGTTGATGATATTGCCACAGTTGCAGAAAAGATAGAAGATTTAGAAATTATACTTAACGAGATGGAAAGAATTCTTAGAGACCAATATGGAATGAGGATAAATAAGCAAAAGACTAAAATGATGGAATGTGGTGTTCAAGACTCCTGTGAACCTGTAAGGATAGGAATAAATGATGAAAAACTAGGAAACGTTACAGAATTCAGCTACTTGGGCAATAAGATAACAGAAGATGGAAGGAGTAAACGAAAAATTGTGAACAGAATACAACTAGTAAAAATAGCTTTTAATGATAAAAAGACTCTACTGACTTGTAAAAATGTTAATTTGGAAGTAAGATAGAGGATTATGAAAGCTTCTGTTTGGAGTGTGGCTCTTTACGGATGAGAAAGTTGGACTATCGGGAAACATGAAAAGAGCAGATTAGCGGCCCTAGAAATGTGGTGCTGTCGAAGGATGCAGAAAATCAGCTGGCGAGACGGAATCACCAATGAGGAAGTGCTGAGAGGAGAGGAGAGTCTCTGGAGACAGATACAGACAAGGAGACTTAAACTAATAGGTCACAATCTACGACGCATTGATTTTATAAAATTAATAGCTGAAGGTTTTATTGAATTGACAAATCGTAGAGGACGTCCTAGATTAAGCTTTATAAAGCAGATCATCAATTACTCTGGATGCGTCTCATATGGTGAAATGAAGAGGAAACCTGAGCAAAGAGCAGAATGGCGTGCTGTTGCCAACCAACCCATGGGGTGATAACCGAAGATGAAGATGAGCATCTCTTGCACGGTTGAATCTCGAATGGTTAATTCGTTGCTGAACAAATTACATAAATTTTCGTTTAAGTAAAACTTTTAACCTACCCAAATCAATTACATACTTCGTAATGCAAATGCACTAAATAAAAAGCCTTTGTTTACCTTGAAAAGTACACTTTGACATTGCATCATTGCACTAATATTAAATAGATAATATTATTCTTAAGACTTTTTATCTCAATTTAAATGGTCATGGTTGCTAATCATACGTATCTTCGTCGAAATTTCTTAATCGTTTTCTCCACATAAGTTTATAGAAACTACATTTGGGTCTATTTATTATCAATCAATTATAACTTTCTCAATCAATATAGTAATCAACAGCCAACGTTTTGCCCAATACACCCCACCTTGCAAAGCCCAGAGGATGCCAATATATTTGGCGAAACGTTGACTGTGACCGTCTGTGACGAAATACATGAATGACCAAATATTCAAGAATCTTATTCTTATCAATATTTTTTGTATTTATATGCTTTTGAAATATTACATTCGTTACATCCATAGTATATAGTAACAAATGCGTCCTTTACTTATGCGTACTTTAAGCCTGAGAGTGTTTCATTAAAAATTAACACACAATAATTTTAAAAAAGCGGAATCTACCATTATCGGCAGCACCTATCCATGTCTTCTACATAGACTCGTATTTTCAAGCTTCTGAGTCAAAGGCCGTAGACAGATAAACGCTGGAAACAAGCGTGGTCGACGAAATAGTCGGATATGTTTATCCTGGATATGCCACATAGTCATGAAACTATCATATAGTTATGTTTCACAAATTCAAGTCAAGACTTAGAAAATATTAACTTGCTAACATTACCTTTCACTCACATGCGTCATCATCAAAGAAATTCGCAAAGTATCCATAAACGCATCAATTCGTCGGCCATGATAACAAATTATATTGACTCAGCCGCACGATTGAGTAGACATTTTCAAAATGTATCACTTTGAATTCATAAGCATCTAGGAAATGTTACTCAAGGCAATGCTACTTTCCACCCAAAAAATAACGCAAAATCTTAAGACAGTGGTCAGCAAACAGTGGCTCGCGAGACACATGCGGCTCTTGGGCCATTTGAGTGTGGCTCTTCCACACAAGTGCGTACCAATACATTCACTAAAACTTAAAATTTTATGCAAAGATTATTAAGTTAATTTTAGGGAGCATTGCGCAGTAAAATAAAATGTAAAGTCGAGGAGTTGTGTGTCGAAAAGTGTATGTTGAGATGGTCTGGATACATAAGGAGGACGAACGAAAGGAGATAGACGACAGAAGCGTACAAGAAGAGTGAGGATAGCAAAGTTGGAAGGGGTCGACCTCAGCAAATGTACCTCAATCAGATTGAGGAGATTTTAGCTAGGGCCAGCTTAGGTGAATCATAAATAAGTTAATAACAATGTACCTACCTATGCAGTTTATTTTTAAAATATTTGGCTCTCAAAAGAAATTTCAATCATTGTATTCTTGATATTTGGCTCTGTTGACTAATGGATATTTCGACCACTGCCTTGAGCGAATAAAATAAAAAATTGCCCTCCACAAGCACTGAGACGTGTTTAAAGTAGTCCTTTAGTATAAGTAATCTAATACACTAGCATTTGAAATGATAGAGCGTAAGATTCAGGCCCGCCTTTATAATCACTGGTATTTTTTAAGAGGATTCACTACTAGGAGAAATCATGTACAAGGTTCCTCGTTTAGTTCGTAGATATAGGGTCTGCAAGGTATACATCTGCATACTACCCTGCAAGCCTCCGCATGGGTCTGTGGCAGGGGGTTTTTGGACACCGGCCGTGTAAATGTACAAGGCACAAGGTTTTGGGAGAGAAATTGTGACGTGTATTATGGGAGCGTATTTAGTGGACCTCAGTTTTTATTGTGATCGCTTATTTTGCGTGGAAAGAACGATTTTTTGTACCTATCTGTTCGGCAATGGATCTCTCTCATTTTATCGCTTTGGTAGACCTAGAGAACTGAATAATATTCATCATTGATGTATCTACAACTTCCACTAAGTCCACCTCGAAACAGTGTTCTTTAAAACTCATCCACTCAGTTAACATAAAATTAGCGAAAAGGCCAGACCAAACCAAAGGGTCTTGCAGTTAACGTTTTAAACTCCTTTTTAAAGTTGGGTCACACGAACACACGTTTTAAAAATTGCGACAATATATTTAAAATTAATAATACAGTATTCTTTCTCAATTAATCTTGTGTTTTATTCATCATGAAAATATGTGATACCGAGTTAGAGTTATTTAAATTCACATGCATTTACACCCAGCAAAAGAATATTCCACAGGGGACTGGAGTTGTGTGTTTGGTATTAAGGTTTTCAACCGACACAATGTACCCACCGCAATAATGGAAGCGCAAAGCATAAAAGGCATCTTCGGCTTGGCCAACCTGACCCACCAAACATTTTCTCCCCCGCCTTCTCAAATCGATATTATGTGCCTAGGGCTCGAAAAGTTCCCCGTGCCACCAGAACTCCCACGAAAAGTCCTTTCCGAAGAGCCGTAAAAACACCGGACTCTCGTAATTCCTCCCAACAGGCCCGCCGCCTACAGGGTGCCCCGGGAACCTTCGTCTCCCTCCCTTCTCCCAACTCAGAACGATATACTTCCCCAACCACAGTCCCACCTCAACACCGCACCCAACGACGGCACTCGCCGATGTACCCTAAGGTAGGCAACCAGGCCCCTCTCCTACTCCTCCTTTCTCAGTCCGGCCATTAGCAAGACAACCCCCTAATTTTCATCCTAAGGGGGCAGACCCAACAAAGGATTTCTCGGCATCGCCATCGCAACCGAAATGGCTGCCAAACCATTGCTATTACCATCAATGCCAGTTCCCTTCCCCCCCCCCCTCCCCGCACAACTCCCATACAGCCACATTAAGGTGGCCAGCCTCGCCTATCCCCGCGTCTGCCAATGACTCACGCCCGTAGGTCACTGGGCTACCCTCATTCGCCTTCCATCCCTCGAAAAGCCTAGGGAGCTCTCTCGAAGTTTAATATATCCCATGATGCCACTTTTCCCTGCCCCTGAATGGCATTCCGCTGTAGGACAGACAAGAGACCCAAGCGAGCGATCAGATTACGAGCCAATAAAGCACATTGGTCAACAATATCGGAATGCCATTTCGTCAGAAAGAGCATTATTGCATAGCATTCCAAGCACGGGAATCAATCCAATCATATTTGCTAAGAAGACGAGTTGAGACATGATGCTATCCGTCGCTAAGCCATGAATGACAGAATGAGAGTGGAATTCTTTTCAAACCAGATGGACAGAGAGAAGTCATGCAATGCTATATCATTACTGAACACAGGAATGACTAGCGGACAAGACAGAATCATTCGTGCCAACCGGATAGACATCGTGCATTTGGCGATACATCAGGGCTGAAAAAAGGGAAAACATAATATTTTTCTACGTCGAAAAAATATCGGTCGGGGAACTTTCGAGAGAAGTGAAAAATTATGTTAATGAAGCTAAACCATTGGTTTTGTTCGGATTCAACTGACATATTCAAAACCCAAAATTTCAACCTCAGATTGTAGAAAATCGATTGGGCCATATTAACAAGTGTAAAAATAACGATTCCGAGTCATATTTAATAAATTACTTGATACCGTAATCCAGTCTTGTGTCCAGTTGCCTTATATTATTATCATTTATTCAACCACGCTCCACGACTCTTTTTTTTTGGGAGCGTCTAAAATTAGTTTTCCATCACTCATATTAAGATTTCTAATGGAAAAAAGCTATAAACCATTACCAATTGAATCGTTATAGGTCAATATTTTCACAATATATTAACATGAGACACGGCTTCAACGATACTGTCAGTCGTCACGGAGACGCCTCACCAAAAACTTGTAATTTAGAGAACATCACGAAAGTCGTTCAAACAATTTCACGAATTCGTAGGGAAAATTGTATGCGGGTGAAAGATCAAAAACTTTATTATATTTTCTTTCTTTAGCTTTTCGTCTCAACTTTGTACGACTAGAATTTTGGATTTACATATGAGTAAGAAAAGAAGACGCATGCTGGAAGAGGGGCAGGAAATACAATACTGCCAAGTATAGAACTACATGGGTGTTAAAATAACTCAAAATGGAACCCTGAATGATGCAACATAAGGAAGATATGTGTAAGGAAAAATGATAATCTTTATGTAAAATAGTATTTCAGGAGACCAAAGTACATCCAAAGCTAATAAAAAATAATAAATAATTCAATTGTAAGAATCATTATCACATTTGGGAGTGAGATATGGCAGATGAAGAAGGAAAAAAAGCTAAATGTTACTAAGATGGATTACTGGAGACGATCTGCGGGTATATCCAGACGGGAAAGAATCACGAAAGAGAGAATAAGAAACATCAAGGGAATTCACCCGCAGAATAGTCAATGACATAAAAGAAACAGCTTATGTGGCATGGTTACATACAACGTATGACGAATGAGAGATTATCAAAGCAAACTTAAATGGGGAGTCCATATAGAAGAAAATCAGAGGATGTCCCAGAGTTAGTTGGGGAGAAATAATAGAAATGACAATAAGAGAAGAGCAATTGCCAGAAGGCCTGTGGATGAATAGTGAGCAATGGCGGTTGGGCATCGGATAGCGACGTAGAACGTAAAAATCCGAATACATATATAAGAAAAGACTCAAGTAAATAAGCGTGATGCATTCCAATACCATTACCAGTTTCTACATTTTTCTCCACTGTAAGTGTTCAGTAAAGCCCCACTAAAAACGTTTTCACTTCAATAAACCCCATTATAGCTGCCATTGTATGGTGCACGATACAGCCACCGTAAAGACTATTTTCCAACTTTTGGATTCAGTGGAATATTTGCATTTAGGGGAATATTCTTAATTTCACTGGAAATGCTAACTGAAGTGTAGCGTCCGTTATGTATAGAAGCATCAGTCAATCAAGAGACTGCTCTAACAAATGAGAATTAAACTAAGAAAGATGTGAAGAAAAATTTGGTTACTTCCTCATGTAGAGTGGAGTGGTTTACGATGGAGACACATGTCGTTTTGGAAGAACAATCGACGTAGACTGGGAGATTTTGAGATTAAAATTTAATGAAGGTAAGTAATGGTTAATTCCATTACGTGGAAAAATGGTGATGAGGTGCTACTTGTGGTTTATAAGGACGAGAGGGAAATAGGGCATTATGAGCAACACAGCTTAAGTGGACAGAGAATAGGTACAGGACGTCGTAATGACGAAATTAGGTATAAGTGGAAATAGGCGAAATAATTACTCTATGTTTCGGTTGAAGAAGAATTTAGAAATCCATTTTTTGAAATGGTGTAAAATTCATTGAACTCTGTCCGTAGCGACATATCCCTCAAAAATAAATACATATGCTAAACGTCAGAGAAGACTCCGACTGGTCGAAGATATTTTTGGACAGGTTGACTATAAACCTAACGTTCTGTTTGCAGAAGAGTTATGCTTATTAACCAGCACAGTTGACAGACTTCACGTCAAGTAAATAAAAGTTCTATGAATCAATACTCAAAAGTACGCTTTAGATACCTGCGTAGCGAAGGAATATTAGGAGTCTTAAAAACAGGAGAGCGTGTATGAAGCAGAGTATGGGGGTAAATGAAGCAAAAGAGGTTTTCAAGGATAGGTCAGTATGGAGGAAATTATTGAAGCAGAGTTAGGTGTACAAATATGTATTTATGAGTGAAACTTAGTGACTCTGCCTACCCCGGAAGGAAACGGTGTGATTGTTTTGTATGTATGTATGTATTAAAATAATGAATTTCGCGAAATATGCTATCGCATGCATCATTTGCACAAGAACAATTATGGTCCGCTAAAAACTCTATTTAACTTGTGATGCTAGCGTATTTTCATACAAAAACTCATGTTGTTTCATAGATAAGCAAAATATTTGAGCCAAATATGGAAACTAATCGCGTTACTCATAATTACCTCATATCATATTACACGCACTCTGTTATAAAATTTTACATGGCAGGATATCGAAACCAAGCCTTCAGGATGAGAGGCGACCCATTTTGTTCTCCATAGTATTTCATTTCACATTTGGCTCGTCTGGAAGGGGTACTTACCTACGTTAGTGAAAACACAAATAACTACACATATTTATGTTCTCAAAGTCTTTGACGCCATTACGTACGCCATTTCAAAATTAAACATTTTATCTCGTTCATTATTCACACTCACAATAAGGATCGTGTGCATAAGAATCATTAGTGAGCTATAACATATCCAAAAGCTTATACTCTCAGGATTCCGACAGTGACCAGCACTTACTAAATTAATGCTAAATACACCTTAAAACAATTGGCTTGATAATTGGATTGGTTATTTGGGGAGGCGACCGACAGCTAAGGTCATTTGCGCCAGAGGAGACAGGTAAGGGAGGAAGGGTGGAGATAAACCTGGCGTCGGCATTAGCTTTTGACGAAAGGCACCAAGGGGACCGTAGTTTAACGTCTCACCCAAAAGACGGAGTACCGCACTTGAAGTGCCCTTAACAAGGCTCAAGTAGGGATCGGATTTTCTCTGAAAAACATCCTCATCTGCAGGGATTTGAACCCTGGCCACCCGTATGGTTAGCCAGCACCCTAGCCACCACACCAACCCAATTCCCCGCTTGATAATTACTGGCGTGTAATTAAATGCTCGCGCATATTAAAAATTATATAAGAAGAGCAACCATGCTTCAACTTACACCCTACAAAAGAAAAAAAATAGCATCAAAGCTTTAGCTTTAACCCTAAATAAGGCTTCTTTTCCAATAACTAATTTAACTAGATTGAGTCTCACCATGTCAAAATTTCACGATTAAAATACTCCTCAATTTTTTAATATACCCAATAGAAATATATTTTACGAATAATTAGTTTTACTTTTAGTTATCTCTTAATGGGGTATTTTACTGACGGTCACAGCCATAAGTCTACTTTAATACCCCAGGCTAAAATACACTTCATATTTGATATGGATAACAGCGATTTCGTTACAGTTTGATTCATCCCCGACAAAACGATTCAAAGATACGAATGGAGCCCTTTAAGTGACATCTACAAATAACCCCAAGTTTTAGGGGAGAAGATAAAAATACGGTATAATGCATCAAACGTGTCACTTGACGCGGGATAACGTTTAAGTTAACAGAAAACTAGGCAAGTAAATATATCAGGCCAACTATTGTCTTATTATTACTGCGGAACTTACGACAATTATATTAACAAGTATGCAAGCTATTTTGTTTGATACGTATTAACGTTTGCGAGAACTTCGAGATTATAAGAGGGACGCTGATGATAGAGAGAAAACAGTACTTCTTAAACTAAGAAGACAAATATTTTATTCTCGAGAGAATTCCATTTCAAAGGAGTGTCAGAATTGGTATTTTTCGTTAATATAGTTCCTCACTGCAGAAATACAAATCCAAAAAGAAAATTTAACACGAGTTCTTCTAAAATTCAGTTTCATTTAGCAACAACATCGCAAGGAGTAAATAGCCTGATTCATTAGTAACATTTAAGCGTTGAATACTTGAAAACCAAGAAAAAAGCTGGCAAGAGCACGGATTCCTCCATAAATTCCTGGGAAAGGCGTTGATTTTGGGGAAGGATAGACTGGTATATCAGTGAACACTCAGAGATTTATGATCCATGGCGCTATCCCAAAATCGATGATGCTGTCCTCAAGTTTGTGCAGGACCGTCGCAAGGATACCCTGCCAGTTACCCACGACATGATGTGACTTAAAGCAAACCGTTTGGCCAGATATAAGGACATACCAAGGACTAAATTTAAAGTTACCCTTGGCTGGGTGGCGCGTTTCATGAGGCTTAAGTTTGCGACGTTGCACGACGGTGTGCCGAAAGCTACCCGCCAACTTCGACACTCACTCAACTGACTAATTTCCTGACGTTCGTCACCGAGCACCAAAAGCAAAAAGAGTACCTTCTTGGACAAGTCGGTAACACCGACGAAACACCTGTTTGCCTCGACATGTCAATGAATTTCACTGGAGGGGTCGGGTTCCAATCAAGTTCTACTGAAGATGTGCGGCTATGAGAAGATGCGAGTGACCGGGATGCTGGACGGAATGGCAGACGGCCGAAAGCAGCCCCAGAATTGTATATCTGTTTTTACATCACCTATGTAACTGTGACGCAATGTTACCTATATTATCCTTTAATATATGAATAAATTGTGCACCAATTTCACCTTTTTCGTAGTTATTTCTTACTTTCCCCGGGGCTTAGGCAAGTTTAACTGGTGTTCGCGTGAATCCGAATGGCTTGTTTGCTCAAATCCGTCATTTTTACGATTTTTTAAGAATGTTCTCGAATTGAAACCGCACCTCGAATATAAGCCGCACCCCGATGTTGAGGCCCCAAAATTGGGGAAAAAAGTGCGGCTTATATTCGGGGAAATACGGTTTGTAAGGAGGGCCAAACTCATGAACATGAACATGAACAGGTTGAAGACGCTGACAGTAGTGTGTAAGCGAAACTGTTGTCACTATCCAACAAAAGACGCGGTAGATCACGAAAAATAAAGGAGATCAATGTATTCATCAACGCAATACTACATATTTGTAAAATCGCAAATAATCAACTGTCGTTAGAATATGTTCCTGTTACTGAGTGAAATAATTACGCCATTATAGAGTAAAAATAATACACGTTCTTCTAAAATTTGATGTTGGCTCAACACTAAATTAACATCCTGGGGGAAATTTCTACATGCCAAAAAATATCAATAATCTATATTTCCTGATATTCTCTTCATACTTATCACCTCCAATATACTATTTAGTACATAAGGGAGCTGTTTCATGCAGTAAAATCACATGAAAATAATGCATAAGTATTGAAAAACGAGTGGCGTGTTTACCTGACACTGTATTTAACTTAATGGATTGAAAAAATTGGTTCAAACATCACATATTTATATTTAGATTATTGGTGATAAGTACACACATAAAAAATGATAATAGTGGTTTTCATAGTATTAGACCATCAGGCTTCTTTCGAATGCCCCTGTTTTCCAATTACTACATAATGATTTCAATTAGAGCAAGAGAAAAAAGTAGATCAAACTGTAATCAGAGATTTTTCAAAGAATTATCGGTGATCTATGCTGAATAAAAACTGAGCAGCCATAGTTAAAGTCGCGAAGAGACACTTTACAAAATACACCTCCTGCACCACGGCATCGTTCTAGCCGCACACGTTTTGATTGGGTGCACGAACGGGGGGAAAAAAGGTCACATGAAAAATTTATAGGCCTCGTTGAAATCTTAATTTTTACACGGCTCCCTCGAGAGGGCCATGAAGATTTTTTCCCGCTTGGCAGAAATAAAGAAACATGGGGAAGGGGGAGGATAAAATAAAACGGCGGAATCGGTACCTTTTTGACCTCTCGGCAACCGCTCAATGTCACGAGCGACACAGGTGCGACACAACCGTCGTTATGATACCTTTATACACCTCCATCGCATGCGTTAAAAGCGACATTCCGTCCCTAAACGGCTCCTTCCACAACCACACTCCCTCCATCCATTTCTTCTCTGTCGTTCTCTCTCTCTCTTGAAAGTTAACATGCACTGAAAGATCCCCTTAAACCCCATATGCCCGACAACCACCTCAGTAGGCCATCGACAGCACTACAACCGAGCCCTCTGGAGGCATGGGAGGTGGATAAAGTGCCTGGTACCCGGTGGAACAGATGACTACCGTTTTACGCTCGATTCAGCTTTGCCCGAACCTTCCTTCCCTTTCATTGATGCATTCGAATGGTGAATTTTTGCCGGTGAAACGCCGTTTCAAGAAAGACGCAAAAAAATACAAGAAAACCGAATCCCACGACCCAGTTTTACTGCCGTTAGAGATACTGCACAGGGTTGTACAATGCCGTCCTCTCGACAAAATAGACTAAGAAACGTCACATGTGGATAACAGTGCATTAAACGTGACGTATATAAATGTGCGGAGAAAATAAAGGCCTGTGAGACGTACCTACATCTACACAGAAGCTTAAATTTTTTTTCCTCTACACGGCATATCAGTACAGAATAGATCCTACTAAGCTATTTATATATAGCGGTCACCAGATTCCTATTTGAACATAAACACCCATGCCCTGAGTGGTGATAATTCCACCCAGAGACTCGAACCCGCGACCGTCAGTTTGGTAGGTGATGACTTCACCCCGTCGCCACCAGGGCTAGCCTTGGGTGTCAACTATTCGAAATTTCCATCATGTAAAGCCATTGTTCATCAATCATACTCTGTAGTGAGAGAGATCTGTTTTTTAAAGTATGCTGAACGGGTAAAACACATTAAAGGACTCGAAATTGCATGAAACTAGCTTTTATGATATTAAGGCCTAGTTTTATAAAGCCTATTAAAAACCACCAGCACCAATACGCAGCCTTTTGACAGAAGGTTACCAATAGAACGGGTTTTTTATGTTACGTTAGACTGCAAATAATTCACTTGAAAGTGATTAATGTGAGCAGTTATACACTTCGGTTTTCTTACCAAGAAAATATTTCACCAGAAAAGTTAAAAAACCGGTTTAAATGGAGTTCATCAACACGAAAAAGTTACTTAATGAATAATAGTCTAATTTTACATTTTTTCTAAGAGACGTGAAGAAGGAAAAGGAAGACATTTGTAATAAATATATATGATCACAAGTACTCTTAATCCTTATCGATTTTATTCCAATAATTATTGGAAACATACATTTTCACCTAAAAAATTAAGAAACGATAGCTGTCTTTTTCTAGTAAAAGACCCGTTTGCTTTTCAAGGTAATATAAAAGATCAACCCGTAGCACCTATTAGGAAATGAAAACGTCCACGTTTCATTGACTTAATTTAACATCTTGCCATTGACACCGGGCGAAAAGAGTGGGAGCAATAATTATAAAGGAGTCGTTCTTACCAATGGGATAGCAAAACGCTACCGTATTCTCCAACGCAAATCGTGTCGTCAAAGAAGGTATGGCGCACTTGGAAAGGATTAGCATAAGAGTAGAGAGGAAAAGATGGCTGACGGTAAAAATAGCTACCAATACAAGTGCAATTAGTCGTATAGGGTGGGAAAATGTCTGTTACACGAATATATGGCAATGTTTAGGATCCAAATAGCTGTATAAAAATACGCCGATAGTGATAGCTGCCCTTGGAAAAATTGTATTTAGAGAAAAAGAGCATTTAATTATGTCCCTGATATTATGGTACCCTGTTTATATATAAAGGCACCATCTCTGTACTTGGCATTCTCCATCTGAAGTTAATATTTCTACATTGAAACCGGTCAGGCTCCTCAAACAATAAAATATTGTGGAAAATTACAGCCATAATTATTATACTATTTAATTATGTTTCCACGACAGTAAAAGCATTGAGAAGTTGCCAACAAAGATTCACACCCTTGAAATCCAAGTTGAAAACAGAAGATGGATGAAATTAACACATTCTGATGTTCCAAAATCTGGAAATGTCTAGTTTTGAAGAAATAAAAATCGGGTTAACCCCGGACGTCATTGATGTAAGTTGAACCAACCAATGTTGTAGAACAGTTACTTTATTACTTGATTGCAAAAACCAAATCCCTAATAAAATAATAACTCGCAATTGCAGCGACATGCATAATATTCTGGAGGTCTAAGTTTGAATCTCTTCTCCTTATCCAGAATAGAATACTTAGTTATTTCTGAATACTAGCGGGGTGACGACCTATTTTGGCCCCCTTCCGAGAAGTTATTCGTCTAAGCCAGAAGCCACCAAACTTTTTCGCACAGTGGGCCGGATACCTGACAAAATGACGAGCGCGTGCCGCATAATCATTATGTAAAATACTTGCAAGCCTGAACGAATCCTGTATCAAGCAAATTCGATTAACGTCAGCGGGCCTGATTAATTGCCGTCGCAGGCCATATCCGGCCCGCAGGCCGTAGGTTGGTGAACACTGGTCTAGGCTCAGAGAAAAATGAAAGTTAACGTTGGACAGAGCGGCCTCAAGGGATTCTTTGCTTCTACCAAGTGACCATTTTCACCTAATAAAATATCGTCTCATCATTCAGGTGCGGGTAACTTCGTGGGCCTAATACCGTAGCTAGTCTTGTTATCCTCAAAATCGACTCGATAGTTATTCAAAAGCCTTCAAATATGCGTTGTACAATTTGATTCAATGTTTCCAATCTACGCATCTCTCGCCATTAATTTGACATAGCACATTTCTCAGTACAGTGGACCTCAGTAGATCTGAATAGAGACATATCGGGATCGTTCGAAACTGGGGTGGAACAGACCGCACAAACCAAGAACGCCGCGGCCAAACCTGAGCGCAAGGCATGACTATCAACGGGGTTCTACGATGTAAACAATGGACGTTCACTCCCAAAAAATTCTTCTGAGCAACTCCGTCTTGTTTGGCTTCAAAATACCAAGGTGAGTAAGGAAGTTTTATTATAAGGCATATCATGAGGAAAGTCAAAAGAGGGAAGTATAAATAAATCAAGTCGTATTCTATAGAAAATAGATTAAAAGAGCTGAAGGATTACAATCATCGGCCTTATGAGTGCTAATGACTAGTAGAAGACTTAATGGTAAAAAGAAAAAAGTCATCAGATGGAAGCCGCATACATCCAACAGAAAAATACTGTTTTTGGAACCATACGTGTAGGATATTAAAATTTTCACCATTTGGGAAAAAGTATAGCTAAAAACATCTTAAATCAAAAATCATAAATATTCACCTGTTTTAAGGGGTAAATTCACCGGTAAGTTAAGGTTTAAATGGAACAGAGTAAAAATCCTCCAAATGCTGACATGAGTAGACTCCTATCTCCTAACATAGTGTACTCACTTTCAACATTTGCCCTCTCTCTCTCTCCTTCCCGTCCATTATATCTATTCTCTTCCTTTCCGGGTAACCGGAAGTCCTCCCCACAATCACTGCCTTTGTAAAAAAAAATTCACATGGTAATCATTAGGTATAGATGAAAAAGTATTAAATTATATGCTTGTTTTCGTAACCGACCACAAACAAAATGTAGCTATCGAAGGTGTACGTTCCAACAAGCGTGTTGGAGTGACATCATGCAATCGGAAAAGAAGCGTGAGCCTCTAAATCTGCATTTATATCAACGACATTAACACTAGAGAGCGTTCCAACATTAGATTGTTTGCAGACGATGCCGTAATCTACCGAGGAATCTCCACGAATTCTGGCATAAGAGTTCTCTCTCCTGGCCTTAAAGCGTTAAATTGTAGTCTCAAGTGGGGGTCTTAATCTTGTACAAGCACTGCAGTACACTTATTACGACAGAATGCACACCAACGGCATATCGTTTAAGAGGAAGAGGTAAATGAAAAGGAGTTACATGAAGTGAACTTCCTGAGATTCACCTTCACGTCAGACGAAGCCAGATGGATACATATACAAAACATTCGCAGCCCTGTTTCAGAAACAAGTATTTCTCAGGGAAATAGTTGCAAGGCAGTCCAATGAAAAAGTGAAAGAGAGATGCCATTCAGCTGTGGTATAGCAATAGTCCGGGGCCATTAGAGACCCTAAGCAGAAATTTTTAACCCGCCAAGTAAGTAGATACCCAAGCCCTTCGGTAAGAGCTAAAACGAGCGAACACAAAGCGCTGAATAGCAGATGGAAGGACTAAGTTACGAGGATTTAATGACACAAAGGTTACACGTTAGCCTAAGATTTTGAATAAAAGTAAAAGCAGAATTCTGAATAGCGGATTTCAGATCCTAGTGAAGGATATAATTCTGAACCAGCGCAATAACTCTAGAAATGGTAGACGCTACAATAGAAGATAGACACACTGCCGAAGTGATAGGTACAAAAATTCTTTCTTTACAAGATATAGCAATAAGTAATTACCCTCAAAAAAGGCATGGTGACACTAGCATAAGACATCGCTAACCTAGGATCACATCTGCCTCCAGCCACACGCCTCAACGGTGGCTCGTAGGGAATCTCGTAGGTCTAGGTATAACCCTCTGCCTCCTCCTTATATCCTAACCAATCTGACCATCAATCGTTTTTCTATTGTCTCAATGTAATAGACAATTGGACGTGTCGTAAATATCACATATGTAATGTAAATTGGTGATTCGGTGCGATTGGCTCATTCGGTCGGCGCACCATGATAATCTGAACTTATCAATATGCTAAAGGCTTTACCCAGTGGTTTAAACAATGTGAATAGACAAGAGCTCATATTCACGGTAATGTCGTAATAGTATTTCACGGCACGGTTATTCACGATGCCGACGTACGCTCTTTGAAATGATGACAATGTAAGCATTGAAAACGATGTTGACATAATAAACTGTTTGCTTTTAATAATATATAAAATATTTAATCATATTAATATAAATATTAAAGCTATTTTCACAAAATATCCAATAAAACTTCTCCCTATGTCCATTTTATGACAGTTATCACTGAATTTCTTCATCTTTAAAACATTAATGAGCAAAAACCACTAATGAATCTTACCTTCAATTTTTAAGGACTCAAAATAAAAGAGAGGGTCGAAGGGAACTATGGTTGAGGAAGAGTGGAGCGTAGAGAAAAGATGGCAGAGGAAGGAAAGGAGAAAAGTCAGCCAGTGAATTAATTCACCCGGTGGGGGCTGAGTGAGTGTTCCAATGAGATCCCCCGCCGGATACAAACGCACAGTCCTCTATCAAGGCCTAAGGTTAATTAACGCACCATCCCGAACCCTAACCCCAACCCCTCAAAGGGTGGAAACGCTGCGAGAAAGGATACGGGGAGGATACGCAATCCTCAATGCCGCGCCCCCTCCCCCTAACGAGGAAGTGATTCGAATCAGTTTTCCCGAACCACACGATATGAGAAGGGCCGACGGACAAGTTTGTGGCAACCGGCAGAGGAAGAGTGGCAGGGCGTGGATAGAAAGAGGAAGCAAATAAATATACCGCACGCTCCATTTCCGTTACGTTCCACCGTTGCTATTATTCGAGAGCGAGCGCGTTGCCCTTCCAAAAAAAACACCCCCTCAGCATTATCACAATCGACAATTACCACCCCTCTCTCCATTCTCTACTACAAACTACTTTCTACTACTAAAAAATACGATGCCGAATAAACCTCGTACACGAAAACCGGGAGCTCAAACACCTCCTACACTTCACAATTATATCGCATGGGATTTTACACTATTACTGCCGCGCATCGCCTAACTGCTGTTAATTCCTAGTAAACGCACAATCTCTCTGCCGGATTCCTTTATAAACTTCTACTTCCCTCGACACTATTATTTGAGACAACGTTGCCTATCCCGGACCGAAAGCCTCACCAAGCCTTGTACGCCCCTCGACATGAATGATGCGCCTAGTGTAGGAAGAACTTGTATCTTTAAACAAATGTGTATCATCCGAGGCTGAAGAAAAAAGGGACGCACAAAATAAGAAACGAACAAGTATACACAAGAGCTGAAGAGAAGAGGACTAGATGGAACAACATTAAAAAGACGAACTAGATGGATTAGACACACCCTGAGACACAATGGGTTTGTGAAGAACATAATCGAAGGTAAAATAGAGGGAAAAGTCCCCAGAGGAAGACTCAGGAATAAGTTCAAGGACCAAATAAAAAGGAAATGACATAGGAAGAGATGCCAGGAAGTAAGGGAACTAGCATTAGATAGGGAAGGGTGGAGAGCTACAGTTAATCAATCTTAGGATTGAACCACCAATGAATGAAAAAATATCATCCGAGGTATATTTAAAATACACTTGGGAGTAAGAAAATAATTTCTTTTGTTAATTATCTATTATTTTTTATCATACTCGAGTGCACTTATGTAGATATCAAATACATATTTTCCTAACGTTCTTCTTTCATTATCGTGCTTTAAAATTCAATCCGACTTGAATCATAATTTTCTATCCCTTTCGCAGTGTCCATTCCATTCTCTTCAAAAGGATTCCGTGCTCAGGGGCCATATTTCTCCTCATCAAAGTTTAGCAATAGTAATTAATAACTCCCATTGGCCAGGAGAGAAATAACAGTTTATTCGGAAAGGTGTGATGGAGAGGTTTAGTTATATCCTACCGCCCATTGCTTGATGATGCCCTATCATTTCGATAAAAAATATAAGTATTTGTCCAAAAAAATACGTGAGGTACCGTTAGTCACTGGAATGGGAGAGTTAATTTTTCGCTCAGAAATTCGAATTAGAGCTTAAAATATCACATCTGTTTCAGTTGCGTAAAGGTTAATTCTGACACAGGCTTAAGTTACCCAAGGCACCCAAAACCTCAAATGCGAGAGATTTTTACCCAAAATATTCAGCTCAGCCACTAAATATGTATTTACTTTAATGACGATTTTAGTTTCGTGACACTTCTGCGATGTTGTATGTGGTAAGATATGGAACAATAGCGATCTATGGGAGTTTCGACGAAACTAAGCTCCCAGGATTCTTCTAGCTTTGCGGTATCGACAGCTCGCCAAATTTTATACTTTTAATGTCGTTCTTTGACGCTGAGTGAAAGAAACCTTTTTTCTCATGATATTTTACACCAAAATGCTGTGACATCTTAAATGTCGTATATCTTGGTAATCAATAAAAGTTATTTTAGTATGAGGTGATATAAAGGACAAAAATAGCCTCAATTTCTTTTCCGTCGATGAAATTCCGAAGTATTAATTTTAATGAGCTTCTATTATTAACGACCAGAATTAGTGAAAACACCTATCAAGGAAATATGCCCAGGCTTTTCGTCTCAAATCTGTAAAATTCTTCTCCATAGGACAGCAAGTCACGCTATAAGATGTATTAACTGATGTACACGAAATGAGGGAGAACAATCATTCAAATGAAGTAAGCCATACTAAAAAGTAGCAAAAATTGTGATTTTTTTGCCTTTAAGCGTTACTCATCCTCTAGGAAGGTCTGAAATTCATACCATAAAAGAACTTAACATAAGATAGCAAGGATTGAATAATGCTATTACATACAGTACATAACTTAGCACCATCTGCCACTAAGCAACTTTATAAACGCTGTTAAAACATGGAAAAACCCGAGAACGACTTCTTTTCCAAGGGGGATCTTAAGGAAGAGGCAAAGGACTTTGAACCCTTTTGGTACTTAATTATTACGCCTTAAACGCCTTTCAAAATGTTGCTGCGCCATAACGACTCGCGCTCTTGCTTGCTTCCGAATAAAAAAAAATAATGGTCATACGAAAATCTTTCGGCGCTTTCCCCCAGCGATCGTTTATATTCCGAGTTAGACCGTTTATCCTAAAGGCAGTAACCGCCGCTTTTCTCAGCCATAAAGCATCGCCTCATTTTTTATCTCCCATCCATTGCTCGTCTCCCTCAATCCGATAATATTTCCTTCTTTTTTTATAAAATTATATCTCGTATCACCAGATTCTCTTTCGCCTCGAACACATCATATTCAACCCTTTTGCACGCGCCTCTTACTACACCCTCAAGCATTTCCCTCTCAGGCGCAATATCAAACCCCTCTCCATGTTCTATGCCATCAGTCATTCTACTTCCTTTGCCCTCTCACCCCCGATACCCCGCAATATCTTAGCGGTTCCACTATTCCAGACCCATCCAAGGTCTCCCTCACAATGCTTCTCAGTCCTCCCGTGCTCAACCTTCCAGTCCCACGCCATGGACTGCCGTTCCCGCACCGCCACTGATACCATGATAGATTGGGGAAGCAGCCGTGAAAAGGGGTGAGTTACTCGATTGTTTCGGAGCAGCTTGATGCCCTGAGGGGTGGAAAAGAGAAGGGAATCTTCTTCTACAGTATCACACCACTCCACTTCCCTTAACTCCCCAGCGACACAGCACTATCTTCCGCAAGGAAGAGAAGATAGAAAAAGAGGGAAACAGAAGGACAAATGCTTGAGGAGAAAATGAAGAGAGTGTAAAATGATATGACGAGAAGTACTATACATGAGTGATTTTATCCTTCCCCGGTGTGTGATGCTTTTTCACATATTATCTCTCTTATATTAATATAAGAAAGATAATATAGATATAATATAAGAGAGACAATATAATTAATAGATCTTTTTTATAAATGGGATCGAATTTATATAATCAATTATCAAACAAAATAAAAGAGGTAACAAGTTTAATACATTTCCTTAGATTAGTTAAACAATGGTTAATGTCTTGTAACAATATCGAAATGGTGCTTCGTAGGGATTGTTTTATTTCCTATCAAAGCCAAAATTGTTTGTCTGTAAAAAAATAAGATCGTAAGTTTGTTAAAAAATTATTTTTTCTCGTACAAGCTCATGTATCTATTCGTATTGTATATATCATATTTTTTATGTTTTACTCAGCAATGCATGTTAAATAAAACTGACAGTAACCTAAAAACAGGCCTATAGCATAGCAGGATACCAGCAATCCGAGTTTGAAAATGAATTTATCAACCTATTTGTTTCTGGAAGAATACCTTATTATAATTGTTATATTATCTCCATCAACCAATGGGCATCGGGTTGGTGTGGTGGTTAGAGTACTCGCTTACCACACGGGCGGCCAGGGTTCAAATCCCTGTGGCGGATGTTTTTCAGAGGAACCCAATCCCTAATTGAGTGTCTTGTGGAGGGCACTTCAAGTGGAGTACTCCGTCTGTCGGATGAGACGTTAAGCCGTGATCCCCTTGGCGCCTTTCGTAAAGAGCAGGCTAATGCCGACGCCGGCATTTCTATCCACCCTTCCTCCCTTACCTATCCCCTATGGCGCAAATGACCTTAGCCGTCGGTCGCCTCCCAAAATATCCAATCCAATCCATCAACCAAAGCCGGATAAACGTATTTACATGGTACAAAATGAATAAATTCCACAGAAGCAATGAAAAATAATTTGAAAAATCTGATAAGTTTTGGACGGATTTTCTGAAGATAGTGATAGCGAAACATGGAGACGTGTTTTCTCATTGCACTGCCAAAGAGGGGAAGGCTCGCGAGAAAGAGGAGCATTACGGAGCGGAGAGGAAAGGACAGCTATTGGAACGCAACACTCCCAGCGAAACTGCATAGAGTAGAAACGGGATATAACTGCACTAGGAAAAAATGAGCAACTTCCACCGTGATAAAATTTATTACAACCAGTTTCGCTTTTTACAGCACCTTCACGCTTCACCTGAACAGGCTGTAAAAGTGGAACCGGTTGTAATAAAAATTATTACAGTGAAAGATACTTATTTTTCTCTGAGAGCAGTTTTCCATTTCACTAGAGAGGGCGGGAGTAAGTGTCTCACAGAATGTACAACGATAACCCGAACGAAGCTAGATCAAGATACGCTGATGTTTTGGGCAACCTATGGGAATGCCTCACCTTTACAATTAGGTTAAGTTGTTTGAAAGCTATGAAGAGGGTTTGGATAACAAAATGAGCATTTTGGTTTGGATCATATGGCAATGTGGTTATACGACCTCGGGAAGCCTAGTAGTTAAATGCATAGCTTATCTTCCAACCGCGATCGGAGGAAGTTCATGTAGATTCAATTCTTCCACTAACGAAGACACTTCTATGGAACTGCAGCAATATTTCATTTGCAGTATACATGTTCAGTAAATCCGAAAATTTTCCTGCAATGGTTGAAATGCACATACTACTAGAATCATCAGGAATAGAAGAAGCATGATATGGCAACCAGAGTAGCAAGAACCATTAAAGCCGGCGCATGTTACCACTCGGTTTTCCTACAGTTCAAACTATTTTATTCCATGAAGAAAACAAAGCGAATTATTTTCGTCATAATCAGAAAACAAACAGATGTATTCGTCTTACTACTGAAAGAGATACTGTCCCGTGACGTCAGATTCTTGATTACGTAGCTTTCGGGACATGAGCCAAAATATCAGCAAGAAAGGTTTTCATAAAAACACGCTGCTATTCGAAAAACAGTTATCCTTACATTTCTAAGAGTCTAATGTTCCCTTACATGAGCAATCCATCCTCATATTCCTGCGGTGTTAAAGCGAATGCTCCTCCATTCTTGGGCATAAACCACATTGGTCGTTTTCAAAATACAAGAGTTCCGCTCGTATTTCTGGGGCTAGAAAAAAAAGAAAAATCTTCTTCAGAAACAAGAAAATCAGATTCTTTAGCAAATAATCAAGATACCTGGAGCTAACTCGTAAATTATATTAATTTTAACGAGGCAAGGGTGAACGCCAATAAATAAGGTTATCACTTAAGACTGAGCAGGGCCTCCATTGAGATCATATCACAGACCATAGATCTCCAATACATAATGTAATTTCGAAGGAGAAGACGGATCCCGCCAAACAGGGTGATGGTAGAGGATTTGTGGGGAAGAGGAGAGCAAATATGAGAACGCAGAAAGGAGAGGGCCAGCAATAATTTGGCGAAATTGCTGTCCCGGCACTTCAACATGAAGACGTCAGCTGGAAAACCGGTGAAAAACTATTTAATTTTATACATAACTAACGCAATGGAAACCCAAATATAATTAGGGAATATTGGTTCCTAAGTCACGGGAATCTACGATGGAGCGTAATATATAAAGTATACATTAATTTAATCACATGTTAGTACCGTGTCTATGAAAAATAGTACATGAATAATATAGAACAAAATTACACGAATACTTCACAAAACAAAATATGACCCGCTATAGGTCAATGTCGTTATTAAGACGAAATAAGCAACATAATTTACAACTCGGTAAAAATCCTAGAATGAATCAACGTTCATTTCCATGTAACTCTTAAAAAATATGCGTGTCCCCAATGTGAGGTGGGGCTCTTCTCAGCCCAGAAACCCTTATCCATTCCCTCCGTCACGTGACACCACGAAATTCAACAACGCCAAGTAGAAGGGAGAAAGAGATATACGAATACCTACATGAGGATAGAGATCTAAGAAAGCAGGAGATGATCAGATTCGGAGAAAAGAAAGCTGATGGTACATGAGGCGAGGCTACGATTCCGCACTGTCTGGAAGTCATGGGTAGCGCCTAGGCGAATTTTCCGTCTAGTGGAAAATAAGTGAGGTAAACGCCTTACAATACAGAGAGCGTATCTTTTGGGGAAGTGGAAGGTATTTGGAGTCTAAAACAAAAAAAAACGAAACGACCTATTGATTTCAGAACTTTCTTATCTCCAGAGCAGTCAAGGAGGGGACTCACTTTTTGATGATTCTGTCAGGAAGTTAGCTTACGGGGAATCGGGCTGGTGAGGTGACTAGAGTACCGGCTAACCATACGGGCGGCCAGGGTTCAAATCCCTGCAGAGGAGGATATTTTTCATAGGAAACCCGATCCCTACTTAAATGTCTAATGGAGGGCACTTCAAGTACAGTACTACGTCTGTCGGATGAGACGTTAAATCGTGGTCCCTTGGCGCCTATCGTTAAGAGCAGGCAAATGCCGACGCCTGGTTTCTATCCGCCCTCCCTCCCTTAAATGTCCCCTGTGACGCAAATGACCTTAACTGTGTCGCCTCCCCAAAAATACAATTCAATTCAATCAAGTTAGCTTACTGTATAAGTAAATCCGTTTCCGCAATGTAAAATTTCACGCCTTCCCGGCGAATTCTTGGAATGTAAAGCTCTCAGGTTTCCAACCGGGTGATGGTGGTTTGTTGAACCGACACGCTAGGAACGTCGCGACGTTTCGAAGGTGTAGTCTGCCAACGTTCTCAGGGTGACGTAGGATTCACCCTGAGGACAATGGCAGAAAGATGAAAAAAACTCTTCATATTCATTTGCACATTTGTCCCGTTTAAGTAGCATTTTTTAAGGGTGAGAACATGCACTGGTAAATAAAGATGAGCGTTCTTCAGAATAAAATCGAATAGAAATATTAAAGTTAACCGAATTCTTCAGCCAGCATATCATAAAAACTAATAACACTTTTAGCCGTCTCAAATGCAAAGGTTAAAACTGCTGATAACCCATAGTACTAAGGAAATTGGAAATCAAAATTCCTAGATAGAATGAGGATACCATTTGACGCAGTTTACACCTTTTTTCAAACGCTGAATGGGTAAAAAAACTTTTATAGTTCATACTTTTTAAAAAATGATAAAGGAAGGGTTTGAGTAAATCAAACCTGGTCGTTTTATACTACTATTTCCTTTAGGTCTACTAATATTTATAATGTTCACCAGGATTCATATAGTGTATGAGAATGTCAGGCAAATACTAATATTTTACGAGAATGAACTTTCATTTTCCAAGATTCAAAAGAAGTAGGAACGCTGGATGAAAAATTTTGTTGCAGGAGCCAAAACATCTCGACGTAACTGGAAAATAACAACTTCGAATTTATTTAAAGTAAAGTTGTGATACCTTCAATTGGCTGCGATATGCATGGATGATTACATAAAGGCTAACAATTTACTCAAGGTTTTACGGTTTCTTCCCTCGACTGATCATTCTAAAGTTTCGCCGGTGTCGCAGCAGGCATCTTCAGGTCTGAAGAACTTCTGAGTTTTTTATATTCAGTCCTGACAGATGAACAAACAAAAGAAAACCCCGAAAACCCTCGTGAAACTTAATCAGAACGGAAGCCATCGTATAGAGTTCAGCTTTAAAGTATGTTATGAAGGATAACAATCGATCATTTTTAAATTCTAAAAATGAAAATCATGATCATTTTCGTCACTAGCAACCATATTAGGTCACCAATTTACAGCCTACGAATTTCTAACGCCGATTTTACAGCAACCTTTCTCATTTCTACTGTAGCCCTTGTTGGCCTCTAAAAGCGATAAGCGAAAAATGCCAAAATATGGTATTCACGCTCACAAACATATTTGAATAATACATAAAAAATAACAAGCCCCACGAATGAATTCAAACCTACGCAATGCTACTGTTGTCACACACGAGGGCGTAATTTATAGTTCTATGTTACACAGATAAGACCCATTGGAAAAAATATCATTGCCAAATAATTCCATTCATTGCCAGTAAATAATTCAACCCAGTTAAAGGAATAACCGACGGGCGACAGATAAATTGAGCTCTTAATATGGCGGTGGCATGGTAGCAATGGAATGCCTGTCGTGTGAAGGAAGTGAATCACTGACGGTTAAACGGTGCGGAAAACATAAAAACGGTCAGGGAAAACATGGGGAAGACCAATTCCTGGATACCCAAACCTCTACTGTCTAGCGTCATGGTAACGCCCTGATTGGCTTCTAAACTGAATAGTGGCTCGAATTCAACACGATGACCATTAGTAACTGCAGCAATTATAAAAGTGATGATTGGCTTGTCTTCCATTCTAATAATTTCACATTTACAAAACCTTCATAGTTTCATCCACTATTGGCCAGTTGGAGGAACGACACAAGTGTATTCTGTAAATTTATGGTACCCATAGGCCATGGCAACTATTCAATAAGTGTTGCAGAAATATTCGATACATTTATTGATCTCAGAACTTATTGCATGGAGTAATGAGTTCCATAAGTAGCCAAGATGGCGAATGCGCAATGAACCGCTTGGAGACTTAATGACATGATAAAAGAGTTGTTGTGAGGCAAATGACCAGTTGATTTACTCATACTGACTAATACTGATTATATGCATTAGCAATTATTGATAGGCTAAAATTTCGTAAATTTTATCGGGCCGTAGAAGATTAGATCGAATATTCCAAACTATTTCCTATTGGTAAATGAGTTTTGTACCTAGTGGATGTATTTCTGCACCTCGAATATTTGTATGAGACCTATAACTTTATGGTTCTCATAACTATTGATTCCATAACTAAACTTTCTTACAAATACAAGGCCATAATTCAACCGTTTTCCATTTATTCTCTTTCATTTACTCTCCATTACTGTCCCAATTGTCAGAATTGGCCCAATGTTTATGATTCTTAGAATAAGTTTATTTTTCACTTTTATCGGTCTAATATTTTTGCCCATTAAGTAAGTTTAGCTGTGATGTCTAAATCAAGGGCTCTTCATTAGACCTCTTCAGCAGTTATTTTCTCCTTCTTGCCTTCTTGTATAACGCCACATCTTTTAAATTACTATCAATGTTACCTCGGCCTATTGTACCGCCGATAATCACCTAAATAGTTCAAAGTTCACATAAAATTTCCGGAAATTTGATGTGTGTATGACGCCGATAATTTAGTTTCTCGTACAAGATTAATGCGATGGACAATGACACTACGCACCACCCTTCACATTGTTCAAAGAAAAGCATAAAACTCGGCTATCGCAGGTGTTCCTTCAGCGAATACGGATTGAAGAGCCATATCTCCTGAGCAGGGCGCCATTTATGGATAAATTTATGGTTTTGAAGAGGCCATTAAAATGCAAGCCCAATTATGTCTGCCACTCAACACGTTTCCTCGCCCCTGGGTACTTTATACGGACATTTTGCGTTGGAGACACTTTGCAGCGGAGGTCTTCTTATCGCGATAAGAGATAAGAAAGGTAGAAAGTGGTTATAGGGGAGAAGAGGGAGGTATGCGAACGAGTTAAGCATTTAACGGTAGCAAAATCGAGGAAGAATGGAACGAGGGAATAAGTTGATGAGGAGCATACGGTTGGAAGTAAACCTTAAAAAGTGTGCCAAGAATAGCGTGGTATTCATCTAAAACAAAGGTGACCATAAACTGAAAAAACACAAAGCTATATTACGTTGTTACGGTTGTTATACTCATGAGTTGAAGCACCTATTTTAGGTGAATATATTGCCTGATTTCCTCATAATTTAAAAGTTATTTCAGTATATTTTTGGCAATTTTTATTTCATTTCGTCAAAAATTTCGCTAAATTTTATTTCGACTTTTCAGCAATAAAATCTAAAGCAAAAGCTCATTGATAGTGTATTTGCATTGAAACATTATCTTTTTTACATAAGTACAAGAAACATGAAAATTGTACATCTGATGAAAACATGGACTGTCTCTACCATATTAATAAACTGCAGCAAAAAAAATCACAAAATATAAGTTTGAATACACCAATCAGCCACAATTTCCAACACGCAATCCACCGCCGCACATTGATATATTGAAGTGATGTAGAATCGATTGACATCGATTATCGGATTTTACAACTATAATCTTTTTTGGTTAAAGGTAAATAGTTTCGCATTTTGAGCCAAATTAGTAAAATGTTGCAAAAAAATTTGAACAAAACGGTGCCTCTTGTCATAAGGGAAATTGGAAGAAAGATAAATTGCAAATCATAATCTATCATGAAAAATGTAATCCGATATATTTTAATGCAGCGTCGTAAGACTAGTATTTACATTTTTCCTTCTAAAAGCTTCATTCCCACAGCGTTACTTGGTAACAATAAGGAAAGCATATTTGTAAGATAACCAAACAGCAAGGAATAAAACGAATAAACTGAACAAGTATCAGAATTGAAATTATAGCATAATGTCTTCCGAGCATAAGGAAGTTAATTTCAAAACATAAAAACTACCAAAAAATTGACATTTTTTTGCCTTGTTTATTAATAATTTCGGAATGTTGTGTACACATTCGTTTCTTTAATTAAGTGTATTACTGATCCAAAAATTAGGTTTACCACCTAATAATATTTCATGAGGAAGTGTAGTGACAATTGTATAAAAATTGATAATGGAAATCCCATAATGTATTTAGATTAAATCTTGGACACAAACTGTAAAAGGAAAATGCATACTTGCTACTTGAACTGTTAGTTGGTCTTTATCCTGAGAACATCATACTTGCAAAGGCAAAATTTCTCTATTTCTCAAGGCTGTATGTATTGTTCAAAGTAAACTCTACGCGTAATTATACGAAATCCTAAGATTGAGTCTTCATTTCTATTACTTTTCAAGGTAAAAATTCTTTCTATCAGGCTTCACACGACTATTAAGTGCTAAGATTTTTTCACAATCGCGGAGGACACAAAAATGACCCCTAACCTCTTACTACAAATGGGAGAAGAAATGGATATATCACAATTTCAAAACTCAACTTTGATATATACAAACATTATAATAGTTTCACAGCGCCGGAAATACATACTCAGCTATCATCGCCATGAGAACGATTCATTCATCCAAAACCAAATATTGCTTTACAAAATCGAGAATTCGATTATTTTTCCAATAAGATGCGAAAATATGATTCAAAACTATAGCTTAAATCTTATCAATATTGGTTCTAATGACCATGTTCACGATTTTTAATTTCTTATTTATTTTAATTGTAATCAACTGTGTATACGTAAGATACAAACTGTGCGTGAATATGAGATTTTTATTCCATGTAAACTAGATAAATGAAGTCGAATAGCGTTGCGAAAATTTGTTTATATCCCCTGCCAACTGCCGAACACTACCGTATCCAAGGAATGGCAAACACAACATAAGGAATATTCTTCAGGGGTGCCTAATTTCATTCTCTTTGTGTATTTTTTGTTTGATTGCTTGAGTAGAACAAACGTGGTATTATTATTATCATTTTTATCATATTTATGTGAAAAATTACTACGAGATCAACGATTGTGGGAAAATTCCTATCTCCGCGTACTACTAAAGTGAAAGAATGGTGCACACACTCCAGCGAAATCACCCGCGCGGGTAACATCCGCCGGATAGCCGAAATCACCATTTACTATACCCGTCCCGATTTAACTACATGGTATCGTGTTGACGCCGATCGTGCCGGTAGCTGTTAAGCAATCAGCCTACTTTATACGAGTGGGCAAGTAACATAGAGTTCGTCAAGTTAAAGTGAGTTCCATGCGTGAAAATGAGCGAGGGATACCTACTCGATTGTTTAGTGGTGTTCGTACGCCATCGAAGTCGACGCGAAGGACTATTTGATGATTGTTCATGTCTACTATCTATACTAGCGATATCACTACAGCATACTTTGGAACGCATTGGCTCGGGGAACATGTGATTAGGTGCATTCGCTATATTTTATTAAATATACATATTCCCTCCAAAGGCTGAGTTCTATCTTTATTATACTCGACACTTCGAGGATTTTCCCCGTCTCTAACAAGCGTGTTGGAAGGAGCTCTTTAAGTGAAATGGAGTTCCATGTGCGATAACGAGCGGAAGGATACCTATCCGATCCTTTACTCAAGTGTTTGTCCGCTTTGGACGTCAAATTGTGAAGGACTATTTGATGCCTGTACATGTATAATACCTCCACTTGTGATATCGCCACAGCAGACGTTGGCCCGCATTGACACGGGATATGTGTGATCAGGCGATTTCCCTATATTCTGTTAAATATACCAGTTTTCCGAAATACCTTGTATTCACCCTGTCTTCTAACAAGCGTCCGGGCGGGTAATCTGCAACAACTCGCCGAAATCTGATTTTACAGCGGCAGTCGTCAATTCGAACGCTTCGTCCGGTCGGATCCGGGTGTTGGTCAGCAGGAAACTTGCCTTCTTTGTGACCGCCCCCTACACCATCGGCAAGGCCGATAGGATTCCTGGATTCACCTGGATTCCGCACAAATTCCGAATACCTCGGCGTGCCACTGTCAATAAAAACCCAATTCACACGCAGAGCTCTAATATACTGATAGTAGCTGACTTAAGTCGAAAATTTTAATTTACTTCAACCCGTTTATTAAAAATCAAGGATAAGTTTTCCCAATAACGATTGTGATCAAAATTTAATTCGAATGAAGGACATCAATGACACGTTTCGAAATATATTTAACTAAGTTTGTGGGCGTAATGACCTCTACAAAGGGGAGGCCATAATTGACGCTCGAAATTATAAATATACATCCATGAATTAATATTTCACTCCCTATGGACGTCTTTCAATGTATAGTAGATATCAATAAACGATATGCCAGGGAATTTTCAGGCAAAATTTTTACTTTAGAGCAGTAATAAGTCTGGAATTGCCCTTCAATTATTCTGTCAAAAATTAGGTCGAGATCAAAATGGAATATGTAGTCCACCTTTTTATTATCAACTGCATTTAGACATAACTGAAAAAGTATGATACCAAAAACGCCACTACAAGCGCTGCGAATATATTATGAGTCAAAAGTGCCCGAATAGATGAGTCGTAAATAGTTTCCTTGCTGCCTGGGATACGAGATCTTGTTTAATCATATAGTAATTTTCCACAGTAATCACAACGAAAATACAATACAAGAGTTGTAGCAGAAGAAAATTATTACAAGCATAATTTAAAAAATTGAAAACAATAAGCTCCATTGAGGTGCTTACGATGTATTACCCAACAAATTTAGACGAAGGCTTAGCTTCCTCGCGACGTCTTCACCGCTTAGTCTGAAAATACGCTCGCCATTAGAAATTGTTTAACAAAGGAAATGGCAAAAAAATGAACACATCATCACCTTGCTTCAGCCGTTTTCCAATAGGAATGCAAAATGTAGAGGACGTCATCAAGCTTACACTTGCGGAAATATTTTTTTGATTATACATGGCAAAGTAATCCTTATCATAAATCAATTAGGGTGATGAAAGCAGGATTTATATCAAACCATGGACTACAAGCTATCAGGAAAACGAAAGAAGACACAAAGGAGTATCTCAACGATTGCGCGATATAATGGAAGTTTTCAATGAAAACCTGACGGAGAAGATTCATTTCATTAGCTGCAATGTAATTCCAACAAGTACTTAAACATATAAGTCAAGGACATAATCAAAATCCATATATAAGTTAGAGTAAGATTTCAAAGTTTAATGGAAGCAAAACAGAGCATCTGTGACTATAGTTGTATTGAGGATAATGAACGCAATCCAACGTACCATACAAAATATGGTTAGTCTCAGTTTTACAATACCTGGTCTACATTAACTGCGTTGAATCATTTTAAACAATCAAAAACCACGATGTGAGCAAATAAGCATAGCATTAGTAAAACTCGGGAACTTGAGTAAGAATATCTGGAAGAGGCTGGAGAAGAGGTTGGTATGGAGCGCAGCGTTGAATGGGGCAGAAATGTGGACCCTCAGAAAGGAGGATGAGAATAGAAATGCATGCATCTAAGATGTGGGCGTGGAGAAGGATGGAGAATTTGTGGTGGACGGAGAGGAAGACTAACGAGGAGGTGCTTGAGATGGTGGGCGAAGAAAGGATACTTCATAATAAAATTCCAAATCAGCAGAGTAGATGACTGGATGGATGAAATAAGGAGCAACGGGTCACTGAAGAGTGTGATAAGAGGGAAGGATGTTGGGCGAGCGAGGTAGGGGAAGGAAGATAATAGATTATTCAAGGATGGGAGAAAGAAGGGTAGATCGTATGCAGAGGCAAAGAAGGTAATACTAGAGGGAGATAGGCCCCGGAAAGTGTAGAAAACCGTAAAGATATTCTCTGACATTCAACAAAACCTACCTTAACCGGTAGAATACCATTTTTAAAATAGCAAAACATGAGGCAGTTGGGCAAAAGAGGCTTATCAGCGGAAAATTCCATTGCATGCAAACTAGGTCGAAATTGGGGAGAGAGGAGTTAGTTTCTCTATTAAGCTACTAGGGTTTTCAAGGCTGAAAGCCTACGTTGCCGAGAAAAAAGTGCTCAATATGCTATTCAAAGTAACTCCCTAGCCTTCAGGGCCTAGTAATCTAATTTTTCAGACGGTTTTCTCGGATGAGTGGCGAACGATATGAAAAAGAGAAAGAGAGATGCTATTTCGCTCTTGATAAGACAACCTCGATTCCACCGCAAGCATTTGGGACTCTGATGATAAAGGTCAAATAGGCGAAGAAAATGAAACATGAAGAAAACCGCACACTTCTTAACAAACAGCTACTATTGAACAGAAACTAATACTCATCTGATGAGTGCATAGTAAAACGTCGCTTTTTCGCCCCCGAAATTTACGTTTTCCCTTGATTTACGGCATTTTTTGAGGCCCTAAACAAATTTTTGTATCCTTGTAATGCAATCCCAACCCGCTATATACACCTTGAAATTTTGAAATATTCCACGATTTACGACAACAGCCTGGAGCAAAATAGCAGATGGTGCATTGAACGCATACCAATTGACGACCGATCTCGAGTTTGAAGCGAAATATTAAGGGAAACCTTGGGCCGAAAATAATTAAACCAACGCTCACACGTATCCAGTTTTATTCTTTGTTGGATTCATTCATTCATTCATTGGTTGTTTAATCCTGAAATTGGTTGACTACAGAGTTTCAACCTTCCCTATCTAATGCTTGTTCCCTTACCTCCTGGTATCTCTTCCTATGTACTTCCCTCTTTATTTGATCCATGAACTTATTCCTGGGTCTCCCTGTGGGGAGATTACCCTCTTTTTGTCCTTCAATTTAGTTAGTTCTTCACAAACCCCTCGTGTCTCAAGGGGTGTCCAAACCATCTTGCTCTTCTTATCTTCATGGTGTTCCATATGGTCCTTTTCTTATCTACTACACTGTACACTTCACCATTTCTTATTTTCTCCGACTATTTTATCTTCAGCATCCTCATCCAGCACCAATTTTCGAAGGCTTCTATTATTTTCAGGTCAGCTGTTTCGCGCTGAGGAAGGCAAAACTAAGAAGAAATAAAAGCCGGATTCAAAATATATATATATAGATATAGTGGACTGTAAGTACATGTACGCGTTACAAAAAGGGACTGAGATCCAATCACTTCCACAATGTGCCCAGCAACCGCTGACTGACAAAAGACAAAAAAAACAAAACAATAATGAAAAGGCAGTGAGCGCAATTTAAATGTCTTGGCGCCAACATACCGGCCCCCTTGGAACGTCTGGTTCCAAAATAAGTTATGTTGTCACAGGTAAAGGACATAGCTTAACAATAGGCCTTTTAACAGAGCCATTGGATGTCCTTAATTGAGCAACTCGAACCCGTCCATCAGGTCCCTTAAACACTTCAGTTATAGTCCCTAAATTCCATTTTAATGGTGGTAGATGATCATCCTTCAAAAGTACCACCATCCCAGGTTGATAATCTGGATAGGTTTGCCGCCAGCGACGACGCTGTTGCAGGTCCTGTAAATAATCCTTGGTCCAACGGTTCCAAAATTGCTGCAGCCGTTGTTGTTGCTGCTGCCACCTGGAAAGATTACTAACCCTTTCGTCAGAGTAGTCAGGAGATGGTAATTGGGTCAAGGGTTCACCGATGAGAAAATGTGCAGGTGATAAATAACTAACATCATCAGGTTGGTTGGATAGGTAGGAGATTGGTCGGGAATTCATACATGCCTCAATTTGTGCTAATAATGTGGCTAATTCTTCATATGTAACAACGTTTTCTCCTAACACTCTTCTTAAATGGTATTTCATTGATTTCACGGCAGCTTCCCATATCCCACCAAAGTGTGGTGCATAAGGAGGGATAAAACTCCATTCACAGCGGTTTCCAGCTAAAAATCCTTGTATCTTCTCAGAAAAATTATTTGATTGAAGTAACTGGTACAACTCCTTAATATGTCGTGCAGCACCTCGAAAATTAGTTGCATTATCAGACATGATATGAGAAGGTATGCCACGACGTCCAATGAATCTTCTTAAGGCTGCAAGGAAGGATTCCGTGGTTAAACTGGTGACGGCTTCTAAATGTACTGCCTTGGTTGATAAACATACAAATATTGCAATATATCCCTTAATAATTGTCCTGCTTCGTGAATTACCAAGCCTTAAAAGGATTGGACCAGCATAATCGATACCTGTGCCTTTAAATGGTCTTCCAGGTTGCACTCTCAAAGAAGGTAACTCTCCCATTAATTGTTTTGATGCTTGGACCTTCAGTCGGTGGCAGCGAAGACATTCATGCACTACTTTCCGTGCTAAACTTCTAACAGCTGGAATCCAAAATCTCTGACGGATGGAGGCTATTAATAGCTGTGGGCCAGCATGTAACAATCTTAAGTGCTCGGCCTTCAAGAGTAATTTAGTAAAATGATGTTCTACTGGTAATATGAATTGATGAGTTGCATCATAACATAAAAGAGACTGTTGCAATCTTCCACCCACTCGCAATAGTCCATCTTTATCCACAAAGGGTACTAGACTCATTAATTTGCTCTTGTGAGATATTTCCCTTGTGTTCACTAAGTCATTGATTTCCTTATAGTAGTGAATGTGCTGGACCATTTTAACACATGACAGTAATGCAGCATCCAGTTCCCTTGCAGTAAGACATGATGTTTGACGACTGGACTTAGGCATCCTGGAATTATCAATAAATCTTTTGCAGTATGCGATAACTCGAACAAGTTTATGTAATTTGGAGAATCGCTGAATCCAGTCTTGAGGAGCAGGATCAGCACAAGAATGCAAAACTTTCACCTCAGGAATTATCTGATTGGGTAATTCCAAAGTTAATGTTGGCCAGAATGATTCCGCTAGATTAAGCCATTCTGGACCATTCCACCATAATCTAGAAATTGTAAGAGAATCAGCAGTCATTCCACGTGAAATAAGATCTGCTGGATTGCACACTGAAGGGACATGTCTCCAATGAGCGTTAGATGTGATATCTTGAATAATGGATACTCGGTTGCCAACAAAGGTTTTCCATCTTGATGAGCTTCCTGCCAACCATGTTAACACCAATGTGGAGTCACTCCACAAATAAACCTTATGTACACGTAGATTCAGAGCTACTCTAGCCTTATCATATAGCCTTGCTAGGAGTAAAGCTCCACATAATTCAAGACGAGGCAGTGATACTGTTTTCACAGGAGAAACCTTAGATTTAGAACACAAAAGTTTAGACACATAATTACCCTGACAATCAATTGACCGAAGATACAGACATGCACCATAAGCCCTTTGGCTACTATCACAAAATCCATGAATTTCCAGGTTGG
This sequence comes from Ceriagrion tenellum, assembly GCA_963169105.1. NCBI lineage: Eukaryota > Metazoa > Arthropoda > Insecta > Odonata > Coenagrionidae > Ceriagrion > Ceriagrion tenellum. The sequence continues at coordinate 57,771,325 of OY720641.1, forward strand.
GCTGAACATCAAACTTAATTTTAGATGTGTCTTTGTGGTGTAAGGTTGTATCATTATCACATACAGCCTTACGATCAATTGTTATCTTAGTAAGTATTGGAATTTGTTCAAAGAGCCTTGTCCAAGTACTCGACAGAGAAGGTGTAAGTTCCGCATCCCAATCAATTCCTTCTTGCCACAGTGTCTGCAGAAATATTTTGTATGAAACAACTGCAGGACTGATCAATCCAAGTGGATCAAAAATGGTTGCTATGATAGACATCACCTTTCTTTTTGTTGCACCTGTTACAACAAGATTATGATTAGGTAAGGCTAAGTTACTTTTTATTTGAAACTGATCGCTGGCTGGATCCCAGTGTAATCCTAATGCAGTAACAACTCCATGTCCAAGGGATGACTGAAGTTTTGTTTCTTGTAAATGCAAAGGGATGTTTGCCAACAATTCAGGAGAATTTGTAGACCATTTCCTTAATGAAAACCCAGCAGTACTTAATACTGAGGTCAATTCCTTGTAGAATTCCAGTGCTTCTTGAAGGGTAGATGCACCACTAAGAAGATCATCCACGTAAAAGTCTTCATGTATAATCCTTGAAATGCTAGGATGGTTCTCTTCATTTTCTTGAGCAAGTTGTTCCAAGCACCTTGTGGCTAAAAATGGAGCAGAAGCAGTACCATAGGTCACAGTAGTGAGATGATATTCTTCAACTTCGTCTTGTGGTGACTTTCGCCATAAAATCCGTTGTAGCTTGCGATCATCAGGATGAACTAATATTTGTCGGTACATCTTCTCTATGTCAGCTACCATAGCTATCTGATGAGTGCGAAATCTGAGAATGATGCAGTATAGATCTTGCTGAGTTGAGTGTCCCACCATTAATATGTCATTCAATGACAAACCTGAAGTAGTCTTGGTACTGGCATCAAAAACTACTCGCATGGATGTGGTTGAGCTGGAGGCCTTAAAAACAGGATGATGTGGAAGATAAAAACTTGATTCTTGAGATTGTTGAACTTGATGTTGCATGTGCCCTAGTTCTAAATATTCCCTCATGAATTCATGATATGACTTAAACAAATCCACATTCTTGTTCATTTTCCTTTCTATTTGTAGCAATCTACCCAATGCTGTGTGTCTTGATTTCCCAAGCACCATAGGATCCATTTTGGTTGGTAGTTTAACTACAAATCTTCCATCTTCCTGACGCCTGGTATGGTTGATGAAATGCCTTTCACATTCCCTTTCTTCAGATGTTAAGGTAGGCGTTTGGATTGATTCAATGTTCCAGAATTCCTGGATAAGGTCTTCCAATGATACTTGAAGGCAATGTGATGCAATTTGTTGAGGTTGAAATGAAGTGTCATTATTGTTACTAGGAATGACACCTGCCAGGATCCATCCAAAGAGGGTTTCTTGAAGAATTGGAAATTCACCTGGTCTCTTCATTTTGTTTGGCCCTAGCACTTCATAAAAGATTTGAGCACCTAACAATAGGTCAATTGCGTTTGGTTGGTTGAAGTATTCATCAGCCAAGACCACATTTTTTGGAATATTCCACTCGCCGATGTCCAGTCTTGTGGATGGAATTGGACCGGTAATTCGGGGAATTATTGCACACTCGATAGTGGTGTCATAATCACTAACGCGAGATCTTAGATTCAAATATAGTTTACTATTTGTTTCTGATCGTACCTTATCTATCCCCAAGATTGGAGTATGGTGTTTGACTTTGGGTAGTTGCAGTTTCTGAGCTAAATTTTCAGTGATGAAATTAATTTGAGATCCTGAATCAAGTAAGGCTCTGCATTGTACAAATTGCCCAAATCGATTCCTAACCTCTACTAAAGCAGTGGCTAACATGACTTGTGGGAAGGATTTCATTTTGAAGGCGCAATAGTTGCTTGAAGACTTCTGTAAAGGAACTGCAGGCGAGTTCCCAAGACTCACTTGTTGTGATGATTGAAGAGTTTGTGTCCCATCTTGTGAGGGCTTAGTTGTGGAATATCTACGATGCAATAGAGTATGATGTCTTCTGTTACACTCACGACACCTCTGTGTGGAGCATTTATGATCCTTTGAGTAAATATTCAAACAGTTGAAACATAAATTATGTTTCTTAACTAATGTTCTACGTTGTTGAACCTCCATTTGCAAAAACTCAGGGCATTTGTACAAATGATGATGCTCCTTACATAGTACACATTTTCCACCTATTGTTACATATGACTGATGGAATTTTGATTGTGGCTTCACACTGGAGCTAAATTTAGCTGTTGGTACTTCTGAAGTGGATCCGATACTTTCTAACGCCTTGCATTTCTTCTCTAAAAATTCTAAAACTAGCCTCAGTGTGGGCATTTCCTCCGCTTCGGAATGAAGTTCCCACTCCTTTCTCGTGTCACTGTCCAGGTGATCCAAAATCATTTGATTTAACAATATATCAAACAATGGCACAGTGATGTTTAAGGCATTTACTCCGTTTACATTCGCTTGGACATGATTGATTAGTGCTCTCAGCGAATCAATTCTATTTTTAGAGACGGTTGGCATTCTTAATAGATTTTTCAGATGTGTTGAAACAATCAGCTTTGTATTGTGGTACCTTCTTTTTATTAGGTCCCACGCTACATCAAAATTTTCGTTCGTCACCTGAAGATTTTGGATTAATTGATGAGGCTCTCCTTCTAAAGAAGACAATAAGTAATGGAACTTCTGCACGGCCGACAATTGTGAATTATTACAAATTAATGCTTCAAATGTATCCTTAAAATGTAGCCACTCTTCAAAATTTCCCTTAAATTTTGGTAATTAAATAGTTGGAAGTCTAATTTGAGGAGCATTATGAAGTCGAAAATCAGCTGAGTTAACTCGAGATGACTGACTCGCGTGATCCTCACTTCCTGGTTGAAGCAATTTAAGATAAATTGCTTGCACTGCATAATACTGTTCTTCAAATGCTGCCCTGTCCTCCGAGTGATCTTCCTCACTATCCTCAAGCTCTAATTCTTCTTGAACAGAGCAATAACCTTGATAAATCTCCGACAATCTTTCCTGTCTGACCCTCAGTTCAAGTACACTTTGAGAGCTTTCATTAAAATTAGTAGCGAAACTATGTAGTCTTGCAAGAGAAGCTTTGATGATACCTCTCTTTTTAATTAATGATTTCCTTGTCTTAGGATCCATCACAACTTATTAAGGCATGCATGAATAAGATTAAGTAAATAAAGAAAGGATAGGATTAACCTGAACTCTGACATCAAGGGCAGTAATTAGCAGCTGTCGCCATCCAGCACGTTGAGCAGGATGAGCACGTTGACCAGCATGAACACGTTGAGCAGGATTGCTGTACTCCATGAAGAAAACAATGTCATACGCAGCAACTCTCCGACATAACAAGTTAGCCCCAGGCAAAATGGAAGTTGATGTTCCCGTTCGAACTCGTCGTATCCCACGTAGAGATGACAGAAATTAAACGATGACGAAGTATGATTGAAAGTAAAACACAGGCATTAGCAATATAATCACAAATTGTAACGTTCAAATTCTATTCGGATCCGGCCCGAAGGACCAAATGTTTCGCGCTGAGGAAGGCAAAACTAAGAAGAAATAAAAGCCGGATTCAAAATATATATATATAGATATAGTGGACTGTAAGTACATGTACGCGTTACAAAAAGGGACTGAGATCCAATCACTTCCACAATGTGCCCAGCAACCGCTGACTGACAAAAGACAAAAAAAACAAAACAATAATGAAAAGGCAGTGAGCGCAATTTAAATGTCTTGGCGCCAACATCAGCTTTTCCAATGGTCCATGCTTCCGATCCATAGCTCCACATACTGTTTCCTGGTTTGTAATCCTATCTTCTTTGGGAACAGCAGTTGTCTAACCCCCAAGAATGCTTCCCGGGCGTCTTGGATCATCTTAGCATAGGCTATTCTGCACTTGATGTCTGTTGTACTTAAAGGTGAAGAGATAAGGGAAGGAATCCACTTGCTCTAATTTTTCTCCTCTCAGGGTGACTTCTACATTCAGCTTCTCTCTTCGGCATACTAGGATTTTGGTCTTTGTCTTGGAAACACTAACCCATCGCGTAACTGATAGCGATTTTTATTTATATCACATTTTACCAAGGATTGTGCGCGTAGCCTACGTAGTGTGGTGTGCAAATTGGCGGCATAGCGATAAAGTTGAATTTTCTCAAAAGAAAAAGCACTTCACGCAGCAGTAAGATTATGTATTGATGACTTCAAAGCATTACATGGCTGGTTAATTTCAAAATTCAGTGTAACAATGTCTAAAATAGCATGAATTTGAATACGTACATCCTGAAACAGTTTCTCACTGGAAGTATCCAACTTTGCTTCATCATGATAATGGCTATATGCTCTTAAAGAAAATATGTGGACAAGAAAGATTTTTCTAATGATATACAGCCAAACAAGACTTTAAAGGGGAACATTGCCATGGAGACAAAAAGTGTAAATCTCGACTCACTGTTTTTTTAAGAGGCAATGCAGATGACAGTGAAAGTCTGGACCCCACTTTGTTGACGAAAATCTAGACATCTACATTCAAAAAAACATTTGTAGCTTAGGTAGCGAACATCCTATTCAGCCAAGACTGAGGCGTGGATGACTTCTAATATTTTAAGGGCAAATACACGCCCTTGATGCAAAGACTGGAGGCTCCAACAGAAAATCGTTTTGTTATTTGATCAGGGTCTTTGAGACCCTGTCGACTTGAAATATCACAAAAATTAACCATTATTTTTCTCCAAAATGCACCAACAAGCCACAGCCACTCGAGTTTACATATAACCTACTCAAATCAGATAACATTATGAAACATTCGGTCATGATTTTTCTTCAATTTCCTTGAAATTCGATTTTCTCTATAGGTATTAACATTTTCCCGTGATTTACACTTTATTTCCTTTAAAAAATTTCACTTTTACAAACATTTATTCTTTCAAGGACCATTCGCGATTACAATCAAAGTATCGTGATAATAACTTAAGAAACATCGTTAGTATTAAATTCGCATAAGCCCCTCCCCTTCCTCCACCTGTTTCGCGTTTGGTGTCCTAATATTCTCTGCTACACACCTCTGAGTCGGATCGCAAGGTTATATGCATATAAAGATCATTTTCGGTGTATTTCGGCTTACGTTTGCTCGAAATCGTAAGAATAGTCCTTTTAAGGCCTCGATGATTCTTTTCCCACCCTTTCCTCAAGTTAACGCAACCAAGAGCTCTCTTTTCCTCTCCGGTACAATGGACCGATGTCCACTCCACTCTTATCCCTCCAACGGGGACCCTGATTGACTTCACTCATCGCTCAGGCCACTGCCACTAAGTCTGGCGATCACTTTACTCGTTCAGTAAAGTATGTATTCGCCAGCAAATTTAGACTAAGTCGCTTGCTTTCACGATACGTCTTCACCGCATAGTCTGAAATGCTCATCATTAGACACGGTTTATCAAAAGAAATGGCTAAAAGGGTGAACATAATGCCTTGCCAGAACCTTGTTTCTTTTTCAATAGGAATGCAAAATTTAGAAGACGTCACCAAGAGTACACTTGGGGAAATATTTTCAGCTGATAAATGGCGAAGTATCCCTTTTCGTTAATGATTTCCGGTGATGACAGCAAGATTTCTATTAAGCCATGGACAATCAGCAAAACTAAATATGATACAAAGTATCTCCTTTATTGCGCGGTATAATGGAAGTTTCCTTGAATACGAAAACGTAAAATTGAAACTTTCCTCAAGTTAAATAGCGCAACCACGATCTACCATCTCCTCTCTGGTTCCATGGCCCCATGTCCGCTCCATTCCTGATTCAACGGGCACCTTTCCCTAATCGACGTCACACATTGCTCAGGCCACTGCCACTAAGTCTGGCGATCATTTTACTCGTTTGGTAAAGTATAATTTTGGAGGCTGTAAGTAGACTGGCTGTAATGGTCGAAAGATTTTAGCGATAAGAGATAAATTATGGCTGAAAGAACACGCAGCCCAGCAGGGAGGAAAACCGTTGATAAAGAGAGAAAGAGGGAGGGTGATGAGGTGGTGTTGAGGTTGAAACAGTCGGAGGGTGTTAAAAGGAAGGCCAGAGTTATCATTTGGACTCATCTCTGAGCTTGAGACTGCTTGGGGTAGAGGAAGCAAAGTGATTCAGACAGGAGTTATGAGAAAACCACCGATTTTATGTCGGCATTGTGAAACATAAAAGTGCACCCTACTATGTCTCGCTTAATTAATACGATAAGAGACGTCACGATGAATTGCTAAACCCTTGGATCGAGCAAAACATTGCAAGCGTAGAGAAATAAAGGGCAGTTGAAAGGAATTAGTAATATCATTGGTGAAATCTAATAAAACCATAAATCAAATTAAACAAGAGGGCAGCAAGTTGCGTTTTTTTCTTTGACTCGTTCCTTTCATTCTTGTCCGCTAATAGGAATAAGTTTAATGATTCGGTCCTTTTCTCAAGTTGCCCATATTATCCCCAATAAATGCATATTTTACGTTTAAAACATGTAGGTGATAATACATCGAGCCTGCAATTTAATTAAATATTCAACCAGGAAGTCACTTTGTGCTCGTGCTAGTTTTTTTTCTATCAATCATCGTTTTGCCCCATTCATTGTCGTGTTAGATACTCGATGATATGTCATTTCCACGTATGTTTGTATGTTTTTTGAGGGTCCACCTTCTCTCCTGAATCGTGCTAATAGCATGAATCACAGTTAATGTAGTTTTTATAAACGGTAATTCATTATAAATTGTAAAGTTTTGCTTGAGCCGACAGTCTTAGGTAGTCGTCGATTTTGCTTTTTGCAATTTCGCATCGTTTATGCCTCCTTATCTCGTCGGTGTAGGCGGTATCGAAGTTAACTCGAAAACCTTACAGAAGAAGTGCATATTCTGGATATATGTTGCTTCGACCAAACTGGCCAAAGCTTTAGAGACAGAACTAAAGAACATAAAAGATGTTTTTACATTGAGTGGACAAATCTTGCTTAGCACAACATTTGTGTTGTTCAAATCATTTTCGCAATTTTGACATTGATATTTTACTATGTAATTGCTAAAGGCCTAAATTAGATTTCCTGGAGAAACTAGAAATGTTCGATAGCTTAGATAATGTTTTAATGATGTTATATTTTCAACTGACTTCCCTATTAAATTTACGTCTCCCTGTGACACACTAATCTTCAATTTGACCTTCACCTCCACATGAGTTCATCCCACTTTGTTGGTCTGTTCATCCTCATCCTCCTTCCCACCCCCTCCTTATTAACCAATCGTGTCATCATGAATCATGTCCCGTCCCTTACCTCCACCACCCCTCCAAACTCTCTCCCCCTCCTTCCTTTTGGCACTGGTATAGATATAGGTTGAGAGTTTGGATGTTTGACCTTGATAATGATACTAAGCGTAGAAACCATGGTTAGTTAATCGTTTCGTCAAACAAGTGTGGACATTACTATTGAGTTGTATTCCATCATGGATATAAATGCTTTCCACCAAGTGGAGCCCGAAACACTTCCATACGCTAAAAAGGCATATAAAAGTAACATAAAGAACACTTTAATTCCAGCAGATATCAGAAAAAAGTATCATATTTAATTGAAAAGATATATGATATGACTCACGAGAATCTCGCGGAAGCATAATTTTAGTTTTGTTTTCCTAAACAAAATATTGCTCTGGTCCTTAAGTAACTTTTTTTTACAGAGAAAGGATTAAAACCTAATGCAAAAATGCTGAAAAATGTATCAGAAATCGTGCATTGCCTTCGAGGCCCACAAATACCGTAGTAATTTTTTATTCGATGTAATTTAACGTATCCTACTACGTGAAATTAATTCATTCACAAACAGGCAATTCTCCTTCAGTTATGATCGGATGTCAACTTTATGCTCACAATTTGTATCAAGTGACACATCAACCTTCTGATTTACTGCCTGGTAATGGGATAACCTCTTCACATTTCCACTGGAGCAATCATTTACTGCTTTAGATTGCCACTTCAACACCAGCAAGTAAGAAAATTGTAGCATATTCTTCCTTATTGATGCGGGTAACATCACAATCGCAAAAAAGCCTATGCTCATATCCATATCTAGAGAGAGAAAGTTTTAGCATTCACTGTGGTGATACTTGACAAAATCATGCAAGCACGCCATAAAATCATTAACAAGGAGAACACTGACGTGCAAGAAGTTCCCCAGTAGGCAAAAAAGATGAAGCAACTGGCTTATTTTTAAGAGAAGCAAATAATATCAGCATTTGCTCACTCTTTTATTGCCAGGACGAAGACCAATTTTTTCCTTCCTATCGGGTCTCTTCACCCATTGTGGGACCAAACCATAAGAGACTCAGCGCATGGCCGAAAGACTCATTCATTTCGCGGGCCTCCCAAGAACCTATCTCGGACACCTCCGATGAAGATGTTTCACAGTATGCTTGCTACAGTTTGAGGTCAGAATTTTACACAAGATGAACAGTGATTCAAGCTGGATGTTAAAATTTAAAGAGAAGGTATAAACAAAAAAATAAGGAAAGAAAGAAACAACGGTTGAAATATCAAGAATTTAGTTCAGAGTAGGTGTAGAGGTAGTAAAAACGATAAACTCGGCCAGTTAATTTTTTTTCTGACAACGCACATAACAAAGCGAAGTAGGTATAAGGGGTTATAATATCGCAAATAACTGTCGGAAGAGACATATGATCAATATAAAAACGCAATTCCTTTAAAAATTGAAGGAACATTTAATAAGAAGACGTATTAATTAAAGATTGAAGGGTATACTGCCACATAATCTATGAAAATGCTTAATATAATCTTAAGATAGCAGACGCCAATGGTAAAACTTCAAATCATATTGATTTGAAGATAATCGTGTACTCCCGGTAATTTCCTGGTTAATGCTAATAGTTTTTTAAGCTGGATTACTATACCGAATTTATCACCATTCAATGAAATAGGATATATTTTAGCAGTCAGCTCAAATCATTATTTGTTCTGTTAGCCAACATTTACTCTTCTACATATCGTCACTCGATAAAATTCGTATTTATACGTCATTTCATCATCTTATTTCTGGTTTCGTCCTATCATCCCTGACAGTGTGTTGAGTCGTATCGTTCCTTTGATTCATTCCGTTTGTCTGATTTCCTTCATACCTCCCAGTATTTCTAAATACACTGCAAGCCAACTATAGGGTGTTTGGCAAGGGGTGAGCTATCCCTAACAAGCACTATATTCGACAAGCAACTTTCAATAACATTCTCAACACTAAAATTATGCTATCATGGTTACCAAAACTATTTGTATAAATGTAAATAGCCATTAAAAACACGAGGTATAATAGCAATGCACGAGTCATGTAAAACGTGATGTTAGAAGTAAGCGGCATATTTAGAAACATGCACTATAGAGCCTACCAATTAATCACCTACACTATCCGTCAACTAATCTACTTCAAAGTCTCAACGCAGCCAATATGGTATCTTATCGTTTGCGAGAAAAACGATATTTTTAACCTTTTTGTTCCATAATTATAGTTTATTTAAACAAGGGAAATTTAAATATGGGTTTATTTATTTATTTAATTAAATAAGGGTTTATTTATTTATTTATTTAAATAAGGGTTTTATTTATTTATTTAAGAGTTTATTTAACTATAGTATATAAAAAAGAGTCTACATTAGTATATCGGAGTTCGTAAAATATTGATAACGTCATTGGAAAATAAATTGGTTTTTCATTTACACAAAATATTGCGTAATTTTCAATCAACCATCTGATAGCAATTCCCATCCAAGTTGTTGCAAGAGGTCATTAACACTAACGAAACTTCATAACGGCCATTTACGTATCATTCCAACTCTGTTTTTAAGCCTACCTCATGAGGATCCCAAATACTGACAGCGTGTTCCAAGTGGGGTCTAGCAAAGGAGAAGTGTCTGATATCTTGATTTTATCGTCGCACTTTCCAAGTACTCGTTTAACAAATCCCAATTTACGATTGGCCTGACCAATGACGGTCATTTCGTTCCATACGGTCCTTTGAGTCCTTTTGTTTATTTCGTTATTTTGATACCATTTGATCCATAGAGTCATCTCGGTCATTTCGCTCCTTAGGAACGAAACTCCTTATGAACTAAATTAAAGTGTAGAAATGGTAACAGCGTTCATTTTCAAATATGGAAACCTTTCATAATTGCCTGAAATATTCCGTTCTCAGTCTTCCTCTGCGGTTCCTACTATTCAAATCTCCCTCCATAATCGGTTCCAACAGACTACTGAGTCGCCAGTGCAACAATTTTGTTTCTTGAAAGTGTAAGTTTCCACGTAGTTCCTTGTAACTCCAATTCTTCCCTGGTAATCCTCCCTGGTCATTTTTTTTAGCAATACTGGACTGTGCCATCTCATCATCCAATTCTTCTCTGCAGCTGTCACTATCCAGGCATCAGTGGTATGAAATCATGGTTCAGTTACGTCCAAAGAATCTCTGTCATTTCTTTCGAGAAATACGACGTTAAATTGAATTCAACTTGTTGGTCTCTTCATTTATTTAAAATTTATCTTGAATGCATTTTAAAGAGTTTTGATAAAAAATACTTGATATGTTACTCGTGGTCACTAGCATTGTCGTTTGAATGTTCAAACGTGGAGAGAATCTAGATACAGCGATTAACAGACAAATTTGTTAGTGAAAGACTCTGAATTCATCCTAGACTTGCCGATTATAGCTGCACCAACAGTTGACAACCGGACAACAGTTGACAACCAACACTTCGTTGATTAAATTACTGATAGCGCCTGATGGCAAAACTATATTTGCTGATGTACAGTAGGCAACTTTTCTTCGACCCATGAGTTAAAAAATTAAAAGTTATTAATGAAAATATGAAGTTGTAGGAAAATGAAAATTTTACGTTTTTAAAAATAATATAATAATAATAATTCTTTACAACTCTGACATACAATGCTTACAACATAACATCTTTGGTTAAATCGGGGAGAAACTTATGGCACACATGAAGGTTTACCTGATTATGGAGACCATCGTTTATAGATTGGGTTATACAAGCATATATAAAGGAAATACAGCATTTTGAAATTATAGTACATGTAACAAACAATATGACAGTTATAAGAAAACATTCTCTAAACTTCCTTTAGTAAACAGCCAAGATCATAAATTTTCATTCTTGTGTTTAGGATTTTTTAATTAAAACAAACGGGTAATAAATTACACACTTAAGGTCCTATGTACAAGAAACATCGTTTGAATAACGTCAGGTTAGGTTTGGGTAAGGAAATACGTGCTTTACGTATGGTGTACGGAGGAGTATTGTAGAATAATAACCCAGTGTTACCAATTCTTATATAAAATGATGTAAAATTTTATAAATAAACAGAACTCTTAAGAGGAACGACCCAAGGTATCTAACATTAGCTAAAAACTTTAATCTTCGTATGTTATTAGGACAAACCCGGATAGACAAAAAACTGAACTTTGGGTATGGTAATTCTGCTTCATTACCGACAATAGCAACATTTTTACGGAAATTTACCTAATAATTAGAATATGAACATGAGTTTTTGTAGGAGGTTAACATTTTCAAAATAGAGCGATAGACTTTGAGATTGGTAAACATTTTCTCACCATTTTTGTAACAGACCATGCAAAAAAATCCAAGCATAAAATCCAAACATGATCGACGAAATGAAGGCTTGCTTAACAAATCTACAGAAAGTACGAGGATATGGAATTAGCAAGCGAGACAGGAATATATACCATTACGCTATCCAAAATTATTCGGCAAAGGATGCCAAGTTTGTATGCGGAAAAGTAATTTTGTAGACCAACAAAAACTACAGCTTCAAGGCAGTGAAGCTAGCAGAAAAATAATCAAATTCTTTCCCCTCCATAGGCACCGCGCGCCGTTTCGATTTATGGCAATAGATAAAACTGCCTTTCAGCCTCACATCGACACCAAAGGGAATCTTGTTACTCGCTGATCAAAACGGACGCGTGTCGCACGCATAAGACGTCAAACGAAATGATTCGCCTCCAATGCGCTCGCTCTCACAAGCTTTATTTCCCGCCACCCACCCACCCTTCCAGCCAACCCCCATTGGCGCGGCCCATTTCTTGCGGCAAAGGACTTGCATTAAAGTAAATGGAAAACAGGGCAACGGGCTTGAAAACCATGATCAAGAGACGAAAGGAGTGAATGTTTTGGGGGGAGGGAGAACGACAGCGTATAGAGGGTTAAAGATGGATGACGGAGATTTAAGGCCGGAGGTGGGTAACCTGTTTCTTGATTTTATTGCGACGCACGCGTGACAGACGGTTATTGAGGTACGAAAGTGCCGCGTAGAGGAAAAAGCACAGAAAAAAGTTGTAGAAGAAAAGTTACTACATGTGCTATTCACAAAGCCACACCGAACCTTCTGAAAAGGACTTGAGCATGGAACCATCAGAAACGAGACTCACACGATATCCAGCGGTAAGAGAATTAAAGCAGACGCTATGGAGTAGCTATATTCTCTTATTTTAGAAAAAATGGACACCAAAAATTACATTTCCACTGATTAATTAGCTGATTCACTTTTATTAAGATGAAGGAAATTAACAATATATTTTGAAATAAAACCGCATACCATGCATCCACTGGTTGAATCTATCGTGGTTCATCGCAATTTTAACACTTCTGATACCCAATGAAAACTATGGTGTAGGCCTGTTTAAATTAACCACTTCTTGTAATTAATATGAAATTTTCTGTATATTATTTTTCAAATATACTCTTCATCGAGACAGATACTCTGTTTCATTCTCAAAGTCCACAAAACAGTAAACAACCGTATCTTGGGTAGCATATTAATAGAGATAACTCAGTATTTGTTTAATGTTTTGGTTGCATATACTCGGCAATACCTACACACATTGTAAAGCGAGTTATATCAAAACCATAGATAAAGAAAGAACAATTGTGGAGGTAAGCAGAGAGTCCTATACTCAAAGTCTCCGGGAAAAAATTGGGAAAAGTAGTGAACAGAGCTAAAAGAAACGAGACACACGCAATCGACGAGAATAAAAGTAAATGAAACAGCTAACAAAGAAGCCGTAGAGTCGGTAAAGTTTCGTATCCTATATATCTTATCAAGCAAAATGTTAATAAATTGTTCGATTTACTTTCATTGAGGGAATTGAACCAAGGAAAATATAATTTTTATTAGAAAACCAATCCGCCTGACATGCATCACCTAGCCAATGTTATCGCAGTTCATCGTAATTTAAACCAATACGATGAATAGTCATATCGACGAGCTGTGAAGAACAAAGTAAGGAATAAAAAGATGGACAGAGGAGCAGGAGATAAGACACGAATGCTATGCACAGATACTCTCGAAAGTAAGCATTTTCGAAAAGGACTAATGCACAGGTCCGGAGCAAAGAGCAATGAGAACGGCTATGTTTAAAAAAGAAACAAACGAGACGCAGCAAAAAGGATAAACACCCATCGAGTTACACAGTTATTGAGTGCCCGCTAAATGTTTGTGTTTTTCAGTTCGTTGGTCTGGCAAAATTAAATACGAATTGATCGCTTTGTTGATTCTCGTTTCTCGTGATCATTGAACGAAACCACATCTTTTTGTTGCATTGTTGTTGAAAACAATTCATATAACACCCATTGATTTCCTTTCCCCTGTGGTGTTTTTCTTCTTCAGAATTTAAACGCTTATAGGTGACTAAAGACTTTCTGAGACTGAGAAAAGTTTTCTAATCGTATATTTATCAATAATTTATTACATTAGATTAACCTATGAAAGAAAGATTCACAGCCTTCGGTATATATTTGAGCACAATGAATGATGTAATGCTTTTAAGTAGCATGTGTGACAAATTAGCTCATATTTTACAGAATCCTACTTCAAAGTACGGAATTAATTACACATTCTATAATACTCATTGTAGTAAACAGCAGCAAATTTCTAACCGATTATTAATTGAATTGGGGCATTGTCAAGACTGACAAATTGGCCTTGATAATAGCACTAAACACCAAGTTTCCAAAATCAACAATTAGAAAGTTTTGATAAATACTGTGCGAAAATTTACTTCAATATGATGCTATCAGATTACTGGGTCGCGTGGCTCTCAAATATTTGAAAATGATATTAGCTGAAGTTCCTAATAACAGCCTTTAACGGAGAAGTAATTGCACTTCTTTCTTATATTATTATCGATTTAAGTAGTAGAGTGTAGAAAGAGTCATCAGAAAGTAGGTGGAAGGCTAGGAAAGAGATAAAAAAAGGCCCGAAGCCAAATGGGTGATATTTTCGGTGGTATAAATAGTGAGACTTGAAAAATCTCGACAGTCTGCGAGCATATATAGAAAAAGTTACTAAGGGCCATATCATAACGTCGCTGATAGATGCAAAACCCCAAGGATCAGTATCCTAAAATCTTAATCTTAGGTAGACAAAATTATCTTTTAAAAAATAAATCTTCCAGAGTACGAACATGAGTACATCGATGTAAATAAACGGAGGCAATGTAACACTCTTACCGTGAATAAAAACTAATGTCGTTCTATACAAAAATACAATACATCGGCCGCTTTCCGTGTAGAACGAAATTAAGCGTAAATATTTGGCATGCGTTGAGGTTATATATCCCTTTGTTAAACGAATATATGCAACACCATAACAGGTAATGTGATGGATGGTGTGATAAAGATGAGGCTTTACCTAATAGACTTTCACACCACTTTCTTACTCAAGTTGTAGACGAACCTACGAGAGGTATAAAAAAATTATATCTTTTAGCTGTTAGTCACCCTACTATTATTAAACACGTCGATATCCCCGAAGGCATAAGTGATCATAAAGCAGTTTTTACGACTTAAAAAACAACAGTAGATTACACTGTAAAATCGAAACGGAAAACCTACTTATTTGAAAAATGCGATTTCATAAACTTTGGAGAAATGTTAGAAGCCTCATTCACGAAATTCGCAGCCACAATGAAGGGCGAGAGCACCGAAGAATCATGGAGATATTTTTTGGAAAGACTACGTAAAGAAATCGAAAAATATACCCCACACAAATTAAACGAGAGAGTACAGAACCACGTTGGTATAATCACTAGGTAAGGCTAGAGCTCAGGAGAAAAAGGCAATTATACAATCTACATAAAAATTCTCTTACGTCTGGTAACAAAACAATGGAACTTGCGGCGAGAAAAATTTACGTTTCCCAACGCTCAAGTGGATTGGAAGAATGCAATCATTGTTCCATTGTACAAAGGGAAGGGAGGAAAGACCGAATATAATAATTATAGGGCTATTAGTTTATTGAGCATTCCGTAAAAAGTGTTCAGCATAATTTTAATCGAAAGGGTGAGGAATATTACCTCAGACAGAATATGGGGTGTGCCGTGTGGGTTTATGCCTGGGAAAGGATGCAATGACCAGCATTTCGCGCTTCAACAAGTGAAATAAAAATGTATGGGAGTCCGAAAGAAAGTTTATTGGGCGTTTCTTGATTAAGAGAAGGCACATGACTGAGTAAATAGAAGTCATGGAAGGTTTCGAAGGAATATGGAGTGAATGGGCTGTTATTAAATGTTATGATGGCGATGTATGATAAAAGTAAGGCAAGCGTGAGAGTTAAGGGGTTCTGAGTGATAATTTTACAATAAAACTGAGTGATTATTTTACAATAAAGTGCTAAAAACGACGGTGTTTTGATTGGAAATATAAACGTGCGAGTTCTCCTATGTGCGGATGATGATGTTTTGATCTCAAAGAGCCAACAGGGATTACAGAAGCTCCTAGATAAGTTTTGTGAATCAGCAGAGAGAATGGAATTGAAGGTAAATGCGTGCAAGACTGAAGTAGTAGTTTTTGATAAGGAGAATGGGGAGAATAACTGTATGATGAGGGCGAATGGTGAAGTAAGTAAAGGTACCAGTGGATGATTTTGTGTATTTAGGAGCTTTAAGATATTTGCGAAATATGGACGGATAGATGAGGAGATAAAGAGACGTGAGAATGCTGGAAGAAAAGTGGTAGGTAGCTTGTGGAGCATATCAAGGAATGAGAGCTTGTCTAAGGAAGCAAAAATTGCCGTGTACAAAAGTGTACCTCTCCCCAATTTGTTGTATGGTAGTGAAACATGGGTATGTCAGGATATACATAAAGAGTAGACTAAACGCCGTAGGTATGAGTTATTTGAGGAGTGTTTGCGGCAAACTAAGGATGGAAAGGGAGAGGAATGAGTGGGTAATTAATGAATGTGGGTTAGATGCTCCAGTAATGGACACATATGAAAGGAGTGTGCATCGTTGGTTTGGCCATATTGAGAGAATGGATGAGAGTCGAATAACGAAACATATATATATATAAGAGTAAAATAAATGGTGCGAGGTAGAGTTAGGTCGAGAAGGTTGTGTTTGAGGAAATTCATAGAAGGAGCAATGTTAGGAGTCATAAAAACAGGTAGGCGTGGTAAAAGCAGTGTATGGAGGTAACTAAAGCAAAAGAGGTTTGAAAGGACAGTTTAGAAAGGAGGAAATTATTGAAGCAGAGTTGACAAATATGCATTTATGAGTGAAACTTAGTGACTCAGCCTACTCTAGAAGGGAACGACGTGATTTGTATGAATGTATGTATATGTTTATCAAATCATTATCCAAAGGCAAGGTGCCCTAAGACTGGAAAATAGCCAATGTAACACCGATATATAAAAACGGGAATAGAAGTGACCCAGAAAATTACCGGCCTATACCTTTTTCATCACTTTTATGCAAGATCCTAGAACACATAGTCGCTAGCAATATTATGGCATTTCTGGATAATTGTAACCTCTTACACAGCAGTCAGCGTGGCTTCCGTACGGGCAGATTCTTCGAAACACAGCTTGCACTCTTCCTTCATGATATCCTAAAATCAGGTGAATCGAATAATCAAATTGACGCGATATTCCTTGATTTCAAGAAGGCTTTCGTAAAGGTTCCTAAAAAAAAACTCATTTATAAATTTCATTCATGCGGAGGCAACAGAAAAATAGTGAATTGGGTCAGTGACTTTCTCAGTGATCGGAAAGAAAAAGTAGTTATTGAGGGTTTAAGCTCTGATATGGTCGAAGTCACATCTGGTGTTCTTCAAGGAAGCGTGATTGGCCCTCTTTTATTATATTAATGACCTAAGTTCTCGAATTAGCAGTAAATTAAGATTATTTTCAGACAATACAGTAATCTACCCTGAAATAAGCAAAGACGCAGACTTTGAAGCTCTGTCATCTGACCTCAACAACGTTCATTCATGTTGCCAGGAGTGGGATTTAGAACTATATACTAGTAAATGCACCACAGTTCACTTCCTCCGAAAGTCACCACACAAAATTCATACCTACAATGTGGGCGGAGTAAAAATAAAATCTTCAAATACAGTAAAATATCTTGGAATTACCTAAATTTCAGATATATCGTGGGGAACACACAAAACATTTGCGGCACAGCATTAAAGAATCAAGGTTTTTTTAGGCGTAGAATAAGAAGGTCTTCGGATGAAATAGTAAAAGAGAGATGCTACTTCGCCCTGGTTAGGCCACACCTTGAATACGCCGACCCTGGGACCCTGGTCATAAAGATTTAACCAAAAAAATTAGCAAAATACAAATAAAAGCAGCTTCGTTAAAAAGTGATACGAACGAATATATAGTGTTACACAACTTTTAGAGGGATTAAGGTGGAGCCCCTTGAGACTCGGAGGCTGCACTCTAGGCTTCAGCTGCTTGAAATGTTCAGGACTGGTGTGATTCAGCGCGACACAGAAAATATTATCCTGACGCCTCACTACATCTCTAGGCCTGACAGATGCGAATAAATAAGAGAGATACTCTGCTGAACAGATAGGTGCAAAAACTCGTTCTTACCGCGTACAATAAGCGACCACAATAAAAACTGTGCTCCTCTGAATACACTCCCATAGTGCATGTCACAAGTTCACCCGCAAAAATGTTACATCCTTTCACGGTTGATGACCTAACACTCTCTGCCACACGCCCATACGGCGGCCCGAGGGGTAGTATGTAGATGTACTAGAAATCCAAGTAAACGTTTCTTTTGCTCTACCCAATATTTTTTAAACTATAATATTAGGATGGTTACTTTCATGGCTAGCCAGTTTACAGCTACATCTACGCAATACCGTAAAAGCTACCACCAGGGTGCGTCGCACGGGGTTATTCCACACCAGGCATGAAGCTATCAAACAAAATTCTAACAAAAATCACAGTCGCGCATGCTCGCCCGGATACCTGGCACTGATGAAAATCATTCAGGATGACATTGCGTCGTCAGACCAGAAACTAGGATAGAGCTACGTAAATGAATATGCTATCGTGCAGTATAATATTAAAGATGCAACAACTGCTAAGGATATATGAATGATGCGACTTATGAATAGTAATAAAAAAGTATCAAATCTTGCAGGTGCTGTATTTTGCCTTCCTTCAACGCAATTCTGTCAGACTCGGTATTAATATCCCTGTAAAATACAGCGTCATCCACGAAAAGGCGAATTTTGCCCGTAATGACAGTGGTGATATCTTTAATATACAAAAGGAATAATAAGGGACCAACGACACTTCCCAGGGCTACATACGATGTTACCTTCACTATATCTGTACTAATGCCATCTAGAAATACCCTCTGTTCACGGTAATCCGAAAAAATCTTAAATCCAGTATATTATATCGTGATGTATTCTATAGGCTTTCAGCATTACAAGTGATTTCCAATGTGAAACTTTATCGAAAGCTTTTTTGATATCGAAGAATATCGCGTCTAACTGGACAAGCCTATCTCCGGATAAAAGTATATCGTGATAAAAGGGCGTTAGCTGGGTTTCGCAGGACCTGCCTCTTCTGAATCTATCCTGATTTTGAATTATAAGTTTTTATTACCAATATAACCCATAATTAAACGGAAGATTATGTTTTAATAGGTATATTGGACGAGACACGCGTGAGGGAGATAGGTCTTTAGTTACTAGGATCTTACTTATCACCGCTCGTAAATATAGGTGTGACGTTTGTGATTTTCAAATCGTAAGGGACACGATGTTCCGCAAACCATTTTTCAAATAGAAATATCAAATACGGAGTTGTTTCTAATTTTTAATTATATTAAATTAATAGTGACGCCAATTTTTTATACTTTTAAGTACACCTAGCAGAATTGTAGAAAATATATACACGATATAATATTAAGAATAACATTTCCATAAAAACGACAGCGAAGACGAAGTCTATAAATTACTACCAGCTATGGCTTCAGCGAGTCTTGACCATTCTCGACGAGAAACAGGATAAATTGAGCAATTACTTCCTGATGCAATGTTCCGTCATAAATTATACTGTGAATAAATACCAAGCTCTGATTTTTATTTAAAAAATTATTACATCCCACAAGGTATGGCGTGAATCAGTCCCTTTCAAGAGCAAGTTCGCTGATGAGGTGCCAAGAACGGAACATGCGCTTCATATCGGGACGAAGAAAAACTGGAGAGCATATGCAAGACGGAGAGGAGAAGAGGGTGGAAGCGAGATGAGGAGAAAGGGAGAAAAATATAAACACGAGATAAAAGAAGGCGATGGTGGAATAGATCCACTGAAGGAGGGCGATGGCGGGGGATGTAAGGCGACAGAGAGGGGGAGTACGCTACGTAGCGAGGGGGGGGTCTAAAAAAAGTGGAAGCTCGGGAGTGGAAAAGGGGAGTGAGGGAGAACGGGGAAGAGAGAGTAAGAGCCAGGTATATGGTGGAAATCCCTCCAAATCGCATTACCAATCTCAAATAAAATAGATTTACCCTTAAATATTAATAAGTCATTACCGAAAAGGGGAAAAGCCGAGAGAGTGACTGGAGACGGTTGGAGAAGGGTGGGTTGGGATGGTTATGGGTTTTGAGGGGGCGAAGGAATGGCTTACTCCGGGAGTAACCAATGGGGAAGAGGAATCTTCGAAGGGAGGGGAGTGAGTAAAGTGGATGGGACAGGCCGTGGATGGCGCTCCGAGGAAAATGAAGGGGGAGGGATGGCGAGGGTGGGACGGGGTATTGATATGCTTGAAGGGGAGGCACAAGCAGGTAGTCAGGTAAGGTGGGACCGGATTGCCGAGGGCAAATAGTAGGGGTACGAAAAGAGGGGTGTGGAATGATTTCGGTTAGGGATGGAGAGACATCTCCCGTCTGCGCGCTTCCATAAGGCGTGTCGATGAGCAGATTCCTGAAATATGACACCGAACGCGTGGAGATCTCACACGGGGTGCCAAAGGAATCCTATTGTTTTTATAATCATAGAATTTGCCAGATTAGCATCAAATTGGCAGGCAACACTAGATGAAACCACGTAGCAATTTTAAATCCATTGCAATTTGTAAAAATTGGACAGCGTTTTATAGGTACTGGCAAAGTATTCAAATTTGATTGCGTCTCGAGCATTTTAGTCCCAACGTTTCGTTGTTATTGTGCGTTTCGTTGTTGCGTTGTAGCGAGTGTCTTCAGGGGTGAACAACGGCTTCACTCATGAAGACGCTTCCTGCAACGCAGGTGAAGCGTTGGGCCTAAAATGCTCGAGACGAATGAAAAATTGACGATGAAAAAGTCAAAGAGAGATGCTACTTTCCTCTGGTTAGGCCGCACCTCGAATACGCCGCGAGCGAGCGATTTGGGACCCTGGTCAAATAAATTTAACCTAAACATAAATAAAATACAAAGAAAAGCAGTTCACTTCGTTAAAAACTGCTACGAGCGTACATATGGTGTCTCAAAACTTTTAGAGGGATTGAGGTGGGAGCCCCTAGAGACTCGGAGGCTACACGCTAGGCTTAGGTTGCTTGAAAAATTCAGAAATGATACTTTCAGAGTGAAAGAGAGAAAATTAGCATGATTTCTCTCTACATCTCTAGGTCTGACAGATGAGATAAAATAAGAGAGATACACTGCCGAACAGATAGGTACAAAAACTCGTTCTTTTCGCAAATAATAATCGCCCACAATAGCAATTGAGCTTCACTAAATACAATCCTATTATACATGTCACCATTTTATCTCCAAAAACTTACAACTTTACACGGCTGGTGACCTAATACTCCCTTCCACGCGCCAATGTGGCGGCTCGCAGGGGATTATGTAGATGTACCCAGAAAATTTGACAATACATAATGATTTTGAAAAAAACATGGACGCAACGTAGGGTTTATGGACGGTTGCATAAATGACACATAGTTATTCTATAAGTTATGGGACCCATAAGCCAGGGATACCATTCAAGAAGTGTCAAAGAAACATTCGATAAATTAATTGGCTTCATAACTAATGGCATGGAGTTACGAGTTCGAAAAGTAGCTAAGATATCGGACGCTCTAATAACCACTTGGAGACATATCTAATTGAATAAAGAGTTTTTTGTGACGAATGACCAGTTTGTTTACTCTTAGCGACTGATATTGAGCGCATTAGCAATTAAATATAGCATACATTTTCATGGATTTTATCCTGTGGTAGAATATTAAAACAAACATTCGAGGCAATTAATTGTTGCTAGATAAGTTGCGTAACTATTAGATATGTTTCAAAGCCCGAATATTTTTGTATGTCCATAACTTCATGGATCTCATAACTATTCATTCCATATCTAAATGTTCTTGAAACTGGCCATTATCCGCGTAATAGTAGGTAAATATTGTGATGCGTCCAATAACAAATCGTTTCATACAAGTTATGATATGGAATTCAGAGTAAAAATTATTAATCTGAAAAAAACTATCGACTGCTCTGTTAAATGCCTAAATTTTCTACCACCTATGAAAGGAGTCAACTCTCCGTCCATGAGATTAATTGATTTATTATAAATCGATCCACGATGAGAAAACTACGAAAAGACGACGGCAAGGAATTCAAGCACAAAACTACGTATGGCGAACGGTTGAGGAGTGGCTAAATGGCAAAGGAGTGGGTGGGTCTTTCATTCGGTCAGATGAGTGGATGCCATTCCAAAGAAAGGCAAGAGTTTAAGGGTAGTGGCCATGGAGAAAGGTTATGAGCCGCATTTTAAAAAGAAAAAAAGAGAGAAAGAGAAGTGAAGGAGGGCAAAAAACTTGAAGCCTTGCCTTGAAAGATGGGTTCGAGGCGAACGGCGAGTGACGCGTCAGATACAGAAAATGGAATCACAGCGAAGAACCAACGTAGCTACTATGATAGCGAATGAACAAAATGCATGAGGTCGCGAGTAAAATTGGCGAAAGTTATGGGTATGCCTTAAAAATCAGAAAACAATTTGCCATGTTTCCCGCTTGGTAAAAATTTTAATTTTTTTGTATTGTATAAGTTCATTACGAAAAAGGCTAGAGGAGATGTATTCCAATCATTGGCCTAATTATGAAAACCATTCTCTATTCTATCAACCATCAAAAACTTAAATTACGTACGCTGTTGTCGCTAATTGTGCGATTCCGTTACACCAGCTAAAAGGTATTTTCGGATCAACGCTGGAATCTTGAGGGAATGACAACCATACCACACAATGAGACAAGGAATACTCATTTAGGAAATGAAATAAAATTACCAATACAACTTTTATTTTTTGTAAAATAACTTTTAGAAAACCTTAATTCTGTGTAGTATTTTACAATTTTTGACGCCGTATTTGGAGGCTTCATTAAGAACTGATAGAAGGATGTAAATAAAATATGGGATTATTTTAACATGAGTTTTTATATGCCGAAAGTTTGCGATAAATACAATGAAGGGAGAAGAAATGGAAGATATAATCCAGAGGAGGAAAGATGTTGCTACTACTATGGCCGAAAATCAAGTCGTAAATTGTGAGAGGACTAAAAGAACACTGGGCTGGGTATGTTGTTCAAATGAAAAATCAATGGGTTACGTATCTGGCTGGCTAATAACTCCATGTAATTTAAGTTCGTCTATACCAAGGGGGAAAATATCGTAATCCCATTCATTGCCTCAATATGTAAACATTTTCCTACTATTTTTACACCATTAAAACTTCACACCTCAACTAATATACTCTAATTATGTCTGCAACTGAGATTAATAAGATGGTAGCAAGGTGATAGCCAGAAACAATACATAGCTTTCCTTTAGCTGGTCATAATTCGTTTTAATCGAAGCTCAGCTAAGAATTATGAGCTTTTCTCAGGGGGGCAGTATCCACAGCTGAAAACGCATTTGCACTCACCCACGCGCATTTATTTATAGCTCTTTTCTGTTACTTATAGTAAATCTATCTGCACAGAGCTCAAAAATAAGGATAAATATTTACAACAAGTGTTTTGACTATTCGCTTATTGCTGGTTACATGGCTATGTAGATCGCGGATATTGTCAATTAAATAATTCTTCACCCAAAGCAAATATTTTCAAAAACTAAACTGTCTTATAAATAAGCCTGAAGTCAAATAATGCGCTCTTTTATAAATAGTTGATTTTTTATGTATTTACCATTTATACTTTCTGCAGTAAATAAATGACAATCGCAAAGTGATAACTGAAGCATACGGCATCGTCAGTGAAAATAATGATAGGCCAGCATTTGTAATAGCATGATACAGTTAACCACAAGGTGACGTAGCATCTGAGAGAACCCTATATTATCAGGTACTATGTTTATTTTAAATAACCTCAGTCAGTTAGCTAATTGAGCTAAACTTTATTGATGGGCGAGTGTATTAACGTAGGCTTATGCACCAAGACAATATCTAAGGGACCGATTAAGTATTACGATTACTGCCATTTTTGACCTATCTCCTTCCCCTATGTAAGACAATGTAAGTTTTCCCAAAACCCCCTCCTCCCTCTCAGTCTTACGTAAGCCGTTAGATATTTGTATCTACTCATCGTTAAATGCTCGCTTTCCGCTGTTTCATCTTTCCATAAAAGCCAGCGTATAGCGTTGAGCACTGGATATCGTATAATTATGCAGTGCCGCATTCATTAACATTAAGAGGGAAAAAAAGATTAAGAGGGAAGAAGACAATACCACAGCTGATGAAGTTGTGAACAATCATAGGATATTTGGAAAAAAGCACAGGATATTAGGAAAGGATACAATGTTTCAAGACAGACAAAAATCTTACGTAAATTGGTTCCAGACCCCCTGTGCCCCCTATTCAAGACAAAGTAAGATGATCCCGACCCCCCTACCCCCAAAAATCTTGCGTAATACTTGAATGGCCCCCAGCAAGAGATTATAAAGCGGGGTCTTAATTTTTTAATAAACATAAAATTCAATTAGCTCCACAAATTTTTTCCCGAAGCATTCATTATTTATACTATTTAATACTAATTTGAAAAAATATTCTCGAAAGCATGGTTGTTGCATTATTTCATTCACCATGGACATCAATGACTTCCAGCAAGCCGACCCAAAATCGATCACATTTATATATTAGATTAATGTGAATGCGAAATATTGCTCTCTAAAACATAGTTAGACACGGATGCCGAATCCATAATTAATTCTCAGATTGACCTTTACTTCACCCAACCGGTCCGTTTCAGAGGTCGGCTAAATCGTGCGAAGAGGACGAAGTATGGGCGAGTGTATTAACGTAGATTTTTGCACCAAGACGATATCTAACAATTAATTATCAAGTCGGGTCTAAATTTTTTACTAAACATAAACTTAAATAACTTGCACGATTTTCTTCCCGTAGCAATCATTTTTATACGTCTTAATTTTAATTTGATTTGAGAAAATGTTATGGAAAGCATGATATCTACAATATTTCATTTGTCATTAAACTTCCACCAAGCCGGGCCAAAATCGGTCACACTAATATATTATCAAGTTGAATAAGAGTAATTGCTCTTTAAAACAAAGTTACACGGATTATCTATTCATGATTGATTTTCAGACTGACCATCACTCCACCAAATTCACAGTCCATTTCAGGAGTCGGCAAGAGCGTGCGGAATGGACGAAGTGTTAAGGGGCGGAGGGCATGTTGAAGGAGATACAAGCAAGGGATTCTCGGGCCAAGGTTAAGTAAGAGGAACAGGAAAGGAGGAGGAGGATTTAACGGGATGAGGTGAAACGGGTCTGAAGGTTGAAGGAAGGCGCTCAACATCGGACTCGAAAGCAAAGGAGCACACGAAAGGTATGAGGACGAAAAAGGGTACACGGCGAAAGCAAACGGGAGGAATTAGGAGGCCGATAGACGGGAGAGGGCGGAATTGGCCCGTGCACCGAGGAGGGCCCCTAAGGAAGGAGAGGGTATTCTGAGGGTTTGGGAAAAGGGGAGTGTGTACAGGGAGCGGGGCTAGGCCCTGGCAGGATGAGAGGGGGAGCAAACCGAAACCCTTATCCGTGAAATCAAAGTGTGTAGCCAGTGAAAGGGTAGTGGAAACAGGAGGGAATAGTACAGAGAGGGAGAGAGAGGGGGGATGGTTTTCATTCAGCATTAAAGGGGGAGGGGCAGCGGGGATGAATACGGAGAGGGGCAGCCGCTGCATATAAAACGGACCGGTCTTTCTCTCTCTATTTTTTTATTATTTCGCTGAGCATGGGGGGGAAATGAAATGAGGTAGGTCGAGTGGGGCGGTCCATTCCACTTCAGAGAGCGAATGGTTTTGATGATAAAAAAGCCTTTTGGAATAACCCTCGGGTTAAAAAGAGCGACGAGGGGCACGCTGTCGAATGAACTCTCCATATATAGTTCCCCCCTGATATTCGAATTACCGTTTATATCTACCTTTAAATGACATCAAATCTGAAAGGAATACTTATCGGACGAGATTGCGTGTGTGATTTTCCACCTTCCCACTAGAGTTTCTTGGGTCGCTTTGGACACTAAAATTGTCGAAGTAGAAGCAGAAATGTGCAAAAAGGATTAATAAATAACGTCAACCCCGATCGATTTGTTAGTATTTCCCTCTTACAATCACAACAAATTTTTAAATGAATACTAAAATGGACGTAATCATGCGTCTGTTGTTCCTTACTTCATGACTTGCTTTGACCGCATGGACAAGTAGACAAATTTACGAACCGAAGGCAGAAGATGCGCATTGCAGTAATGACCCAAGCAACATCTCGTAATTATTTTCATGCTTATCTGTTCAAAAGACCAAGTGGATAATGATATGTACTCACCTTTCAATAAAATTATACAGCGGATGATAAATCTTTCCAAGCTTCCCTCCGGGTAATATTCCTAAAATATTCCGACGTTGGTAACCTGGGTAGATAGGGAGAAATATCCGTGTAAATACCGAGAAAAGTTCACATCCATAATGAGAGTTTCATAAGAGATTTTTATTTTCACGACCCAAGTTTCGTAGCTATGTGACATAATTAGGTAATTTACACGTACCCTACCTTCTCCCCCTAGATGCCTTTTCCACCCCCTTGCCTCAGAGAGTTTATATTTGTATGGATAAACTTGTAAATTACCTAATGATGTCGCACAGCAACGAAGCCTGGGTCGTGAAAATAAAAATCTCAGGTGCAAATTGTGAAGTGTTTCAATTTATAATCATGATTATATTCCACTAAGTTATACCTCGTGTTTAGTTTAAAGAACAAACCCTAGGCAAACGATCTTCATACTCCCTCCAGAAATAGAATTAACCATAATATCTACGAGTATCTGGTATTAAATCTCAAATTCATTCCGATCGGACGGATTCGTACTGGTCGAGTAACCATCTAAACGCAAGACTGAGTATCAAGAGCATGGTTGCACAGGTAATGATATCTGGACTGGACGATCATATAACAGAAATCCAGCAAGCCATAAATAATCTAGGAAAAACGTGATACGTTAACGTCGTATTTCAAGCATACATGACATAAAACATCATCAAAGATTTTCCGATTACTTAATGTAATATTCCTGAGCGTAATCAGCGTTGAACTATACAATCAAGAGACAATTGTTTCTAAGATAATTTATGGCTAGAAACCGGCATTTTCCCTCTCACTATTCTCTGCAAACATGGAATCAGAAAAATAATAGGGATATCCTTCGACAATCTTAAACCATTTTAAGTATCACTGTTGAAAATTAACGTTTAAGCGGCGTTATCACCTTTGAGCGGCGAGGTAGTTTCATCATAATGACAGGAAATGGAAAGGAGCCATGGGTCCTCAATGCTCAGAACCGAACCCTTTAACTCTCAACCTCTCTATAGAATGAAGAGCGTGCCTTAGTCAAGATTTCAAATACCTATTTCATAATAATTAACAAATAATGACATTTTCGTTAGAATTGGGGCTATATTACCTCTTTCATGCCTTTAAATACATGTTAAATACAAATTTCTATGGAAATCCTTTCGTACTAGTACTATGCAGTATTGAAGATGCAAGTAAAGCCACTATAAATAAGATACATCATGGTTAACCATGACCCATTGAAATAATAACAAATTAGAATCCTGATAAATGTTTCAGCATATTATTCTCCTTCGATTTAATACAACTTAATATTATTTTTTGCTAACGTTTCGCACAAATTTAAACACCCAAGAACGAGTCCATAATTCATGTTAGTCGTCAAAGAATAGCTTTATAAATAATACATTCGATTACATTTTCAGGCATAAAGAGGTCAGTGAGAAGTTCGTTTAAGTACCTTAGTTAAAAGGAATGGTCTACAGGTATCATGCCCTGAAAAGCATTTTGAAAATATCTGCATTCAAAAAAATTGCACTCTGGCAACTACTTTTTCAATTATGTTGAGCATTTTAACCGCTTAGCCAGGAAATTTTGCATGCTTTCAAAAATTAGTCTTTAGAGAAATTAACGCGGATAAGGGGTCGTGCATAACCTACGTTACCGTTTTAGGTGACTTTTTAACACCCTCCCTCCATTTCTCTGACAACCGTAGCATGTTACCCAATCCCTCACCCCCTCCCCCCTCAATATGTAACGTCGACTCTCCAAATAAAACTTTCAATTCAAAAATAATTTCTCAGTTATTGAGTGAGTTTATTTGTAGGGATAGGTTGCAATAAGACAGATAAGGTTGAAAAAAGACGCGCCCTTCCTCATATTAAACTCTGTAGTATTTTCAACGCAATGTTGACAAGTAAGAAACGTAAACAGGCGCATTGTACCAGCTACGTTACTTTGAGTGACCCCGTCTCCTCCCCCTCGTTACCCATCGCAGGTTTTTAGACCACCCTCTTCCCCCGTAAGTTGGTAACGTAGTTGATGCACGACCCCTAACCAGCGGTGAAACAGACTCGTAGCGAAATAACTATTTTCAAAAATCCAAAACATATGAAAAAACAACTCAGATAGGTGCCTTTAAAACATGAAAAGATAAAATTTCTCAAAAAATTAATATATGCTTCGCTTTTAGCGTAAACAACCAAGAAAAAGCCACTTGATTGACAAAAAATATAAGAAAAGAATCCCTTGACTAAATCATACTCTTCATCCTCAGTGTTTGAAGGAGCCTTTCAAACGCCTCTCCCTCAGCTGCTCTACGCCTTTGTGTATGTATATATATCTTCCCTATCCCGTGTTACTCTCTCTCTCCGGCCATACCCTTTCGCACTCATCCGGGCCTTTCCCTTCCCTGAGTCCCTATTCCCTCCCCCCCACCACGCCCACTCCCGTTTTGCATCCCTTTAAAGTGGGCACTTATTCCTGATTAATTGTTACGTATCTTGGAGCATAGAAGGGTATAGGGGGGACGAAAGAGGAGAACAGTACGAGCTGGTTTTCGTACGGCAGAAAAGGGAAGAAATTTTTGGGGAAGGAGTCCGCATTATAAAAAAAAGGAAAGCCCTTATTTTTTTTCTAAAGATGCCCAACTTTATCCTTCCCCCCATCCCTACCGTCATTTTTCTTTGATCGCGTAATAATTTCATTAGACCCTAGAGTGAAACACATTAGGGAGGAGGAAAGGGAGGGGGAGATAAATGTAGAGGTGGTGGGGGGAGGGTGAGGACAGAGTAAAAGAGGGATGGCTGGCAAGGGGAGGAGGCCCAGCGGCCCAAGGGAGGACTCAGGCAGTCGCAAGAGGCGAGCATACATCGGTAGCGTGTTATTTAAGAATTCATACCCGGGGGATTATTTTTATTTTTTCTTCTCTCTTCTCCTCAAACTCCTCTCCGGGCCCACCTCTTCCCCGTATTTCGTCACTTAAAGCATTCATTCCTTTTCTTAGCTTCACCCCTCGTTGTAAGAAGATTCGCTTTCGTGTTATTCGGTATTAAGAGAATGATATTTAAAACGGTTCCGTAAAATGGAGGGTTTTTTCAAAATGCATCTGTTCGCGAGGGACATGAACAGAAGGCGTTTTTATCGATTTATGTTATCATGGCCATAATCTTCAGCATTCAACGACTGTGACTAACTACAGATTCTTCATTAAAAATTCCTAAGAACGTTAAAAAGAACTCGCATTCTCCGATAAGGCAGAAGTCGAACCTCTTAAGTAAGTGTAATGACGGATCTCACAGGATTCAGATAAGTAAACATTCGAATCATTCGGTTGCTATCAACTGAAACTACCCGGGTATTAAGTTGCACAACACATTTTCAGTCTGATTTGTATGGACCCGACAATGATTCAAGCAAGTGGTGACAAGTACAAGATCCAAAAACAACGCATTGTAACGTGTCAAAATTACTGCCACTTAAGAAATGAATTAGCTAACACAATTTAAAAGGGATTTTGTTGCAATGGGATATTTATCAGCAAAAAAACAGCCGGAATACATTTAAACAACTGGCTTTTCATGCATGACTAGAAATATGCTACTTCTTGAGCAAACCAATACTGAAGGGGTGTTCACCTCGTTATTCAAACCCATGTCCCACACAGAAATATTATCTTCCCTAAGAATACTTAAGAAAGCACGTTGAAAGCAAAAAATGAGTGACCGCACATTGTAACACTTTGTTAAAAAGTAGATTGTAAATAAAAACTCAATAAATTACACTGATGCCATCGAAGTTCTCAAGGTGCAATTTAAAAGGGTACGGACATGGACACAAATGAGATGGATAAATACAGAAACCCTCGAAATTCCACGGAAAGCAGCACACATTATTCTTATATGAGCTTATCTATCAAAGCAAAATTATCTGAAAAGCTTTCAGCGCTGTTAAATTATACACATCTGTAAGCTCTTGGCGCTCTCAAAAATTGTCTCGAGGTAATGTGTTGTTAGCGCACTAATACTCGAGGAATTATCAGCAAATTAGCAACTTTTAAAGTCACAATTTGAAATTTTTCATTCCATCCTATTAAGCGAGTAACAATTAAAATAATCATTTTGTATTACAGCCTCAGCTATATTAATCTTCAAACATCATTACACAGTTAACGTTGCGTAGAGCCGCGACGATGGAACACTACTTGGAACAGATTTTCAGTCATTCACAAAATGATTAGCCAAACCGTTATGTGGAAGACGTGTAGAAAGGCGAACTACAAAATGCTCTATAATTCATACGAAAGGTATGCGTTTACTTTGCATGCTCGGAACATTTCCTTTCTCCGCTCCAGCTGAATACAATAGTCAATACCGTATCTTTAGAAAAGATCATCGTTGATACTTAAGGAGGAATATTTACGGAGAAGCGTCATATCGACTCGATAATTACAATGAAATGAAAAAATTATAGAAATTAACATTGAGAAAAAATATTCATACATAAAATTGCTCATAAGGTAGAGATTTTCTTCATCCTGTCTCCATTGAGCCTTGCAGATATAAGGCCACAAGAGATCCTATTGATAATAATTAGCCCCGTGATAATTCCCTTCCTCTATAACGGCCAAGGAGCATGTATTCGTCCTCCAAATTTAATACACTTTTCGTCAATAGTTTTGTCCAAATTTAATACATTATAATAAATCATAAAACAACAGCCTAGAGCCAAGCCTGTGCACCTTACATGTCTTCAAGCAAAGGCCTTCTTGGGAACAATTCAAAATTACAGAAAGGAAATCCTCTCCTTGGAACCGTCGTGACATACAACAGATTTTAGCTTCACAGATCCAAACTCTAAGGCTTGAATAATGTACTGCAATTCATATTGTGCGCTGCAACACGGTATTTAACCAAAGTTCTCCATAAGTGCACGTAGTATAATTAATTTCAGGTAAAATAATTAGCAGTGACATCTATATAATTTAGAAAACTCAAAACAACTTGAATTGAAGTCAAGGCACGTCCGACATTTTCTATCGGGAAAGTAATACAGAAAATATTAGAAAATGCTCATAAATAAAAAAGTCTCACCTAGGTAATATACTCACAAGGGATACCCATTATTTTGTTTCTACCTAGCAGTCCATAGGGAAAATAAAAACATTTATTTAATTTTAATATTTGATAGGGAGAGTTACAAATCGGCTTCAGTTTACATTGTCGTTAAGACCAAGAGTAATTACAAGGACAACATTATTGAAATGAAGGAGACGGGATCGAATTATTAATGTATTCTTCTAAAGTGAATCTGTCCTCAGACGGTTTTCAGTTGAACTGCTCCCTTCATGATCGTCTATCCTGGGCTGCCTCCCTCAGCTCTTCGTAACTCCCTCCATTCGTAACATTAGTCAACGTATTATTTCTTCATCTTCCTCTCCCTCTCTTTCCCTCGATCTTTCCTTCTAATATTCTTTTGAGCTGGCAATTTTCTTCAGGACGTGCCTCATCCAATTTGCCTTCCTCTTTCTTATTGCTCTTAAAATATTCCATTTCTCGTTCGTTCTTGCTAGAACTTCCTATTTTCTCACTTTATGACTAAGTTGGTTGACTTTACTGAAGGCTATCTTTCCCAGTGATATTATACTTTTTATTTCCTCCATACAGCTTCCATTCAATTTTATAACAATTCCGAGGTGTGCACCTTTATATTTCTGGCAGTCGTCATACAACTTTGGCATCACATGACTAATATATGATTATGACTTACAGCTAAGGTCTCATAACCCACTCGAAAACATATATTCCACGCTTAATCACCCTTAATTGATGGCAATAAAGAGCAAAGAAAAACCATGTAAATCCACAGCTGAAGAATGCGACATTCTCACTAATTGACCAATAAACAGTGGAAATGGTGACTAGATTCGAGAGCGGAGGACTAGAGAGACACAACAGAGTGATGTGGTGGAAGGAGCTTCACAGAGGGAAGTGGTTAAGGGAGAAGCGATTCCTCAGGAAAAGGCCCATGTCAAACGAAACTGCTCTTTGTAAAATAATCGGGACATCTGTAAAATAACAAAAGTATCCCAAAAGTATGCCCAATTACCAAAATTTTTGAAGCGTGCGTCGTTATTATTCTACTCAAACCAAATATACTTTTGCAAAAATGATATTTCTGGTAAATACGCAATGATATGAGGTTCTCTATAGAGCATGAACCTATCTGGGCCTTCGGTAAAGGGAAGCTCATTATAGAAACTTTGATAAAAGTAATAGATTCAAATACTTCTCATAAATAAAATGACAATTTGATTATATGAGTGCTTAATATAATTGTCACAAAATATTGACATATAAAAGCTATGTTCATGTTGGCGTCTTCTTATTACCATTAAAATGTAAACAAAAACCTACATCAAGAGCCTATTACATGCTCATGTTTTTACGAGCATAATAATTTAAAAACCTTTCGTGCCAATTATTTAATTACACGGATGTCCTAATGTCCTAATGCATAGATAGCTCAACTTTATAGCGATACTATCTTTTTTAAGATGCTAATTGTCCGTGTTCGAAAGCCGTGATCGATAATAAGGAAAACAGTTAAAAAGTCGAATAAAAACGACAAAACGACCAGCTTGCCCACTCACTCATCAAGGGTGGAGAATTGATATGGGTTGCAAGACAGAATGTAAAGATGGAGGCGTATGGTAAATCCACAGTAAAATGATGTAACTGAAAATGTATTATATCTAGTTGTAGAAAACCGAGTTCTTTGCTCAATGAGGAAAGAAAAATTCTATTTTTCCGCGCCAATAATTGGCAAAATAGTATTTCTCCATCTAATATGAATAAGATCTTCACGAAAAACCCATTTAAAGAAGGATATCTCTAAAGGATAGAACTAAAAAGCTGTTTTCCAAATGGTAATTAAATATTAGCATCTTCTTGACTTATTTTTCTGAGTTATTGGCCAATGCTGAGTTATTGGCCATTGAAGCCAGGATATGAAAACGACGCCACTGTCAGCTCCTTAGGGTGGCAAAGCGTTCCTTGAAAATATATATGTTCGCGCAATGGGAAACAGTTAGCACCTTGTATAGCTTGTTACCACCGACGATCTCTACCAAAGGCCGACTCCACTAGAAGAAAACCAGATGAAAAACGAGAGCAAGGTCGACGAGGAAGACAAGAGCCCACAAACTGAGGAGCGAATTCGAAAGAACAATAAGACTTTAAGAAAAAATAAGTACCTGGAGTTGGAAACATCAGCGGAGCTATCATCAAAGCGCTCAGATATAAAGCTAAAGACAAACTGTAATAAATAATCAAAGATGGCTACCAGAATGGGAGATTTCTAAAGGACTTTCCAAGAAATGAATTGACTGAGATACCAAAAAAGACGAGGACTGAGAGATGTGATGAGCACCAAATCTTGAGTCCATAGCAACATACATCAAATATATTTACACAAATAAGCCGGAAAATGGAAAGGAAAAATGAAGACGCCTCTCCGAAAACAAATTTGGATTTAGTTCAAAATAGAAGCACCAGGGAGGCCACACATTTGTCGCATTCGTGGACCTCGAGATGCCTTCGACAATATTGGGTGGAGCAAGATTTTCGGGCCGCTGGACGAACTCAGAACGGATTACAATGACATAAGAATTTGCACCAAAGAATCACTCTTGCACCTGCTCTCGAAGGGTGAGGTTGTGCCAGCTCAGCGCTTCCGGAACCAGAATGGTGACATCATAGACCTTCTGTATTTTGTAAGTGCCTAAAAGCCCTCAGTATTGTGCTAGCAGAGATTGTAGCTGTGTAGTTAGTGATCTCTAGTGTATATCCATCGGTGTTTTAGCATTATCATTGTGTGTGTGAATCCGGATAACCAGCGACTCAGTCTATCCTCCTAGCTTCTGGTGTGCCGTCATGGAGAAGTGACCCGGATAAGTAGACGCTCCAAGAATTTTCTTTCCTTTCATCCTTAAATTATTCTATAATTCAATTGTTTTCATCGGTTTACCCTCCGCTGTCTTTCTTTGGAAGTCCTTAATATAGTTT
Source organism: Ceriagrion tenellum (assembly GCA_963169105.1). Classification (NCBI taxonomy): domain Eukaryota; kingdom Metazoa; phylum Arthropoda; class Insecta; order Odonata; family Coenagrionidae; genus Ceriagrion; species Ceriagrion tenellum. The sequence continues at coordinate 57,805,627 of OY720641.1, forward strand.
ACTACCTCATTAATTTGTTTATCAATTACTTAACTTTACTAGTATATTAGCTGTGAATACCTAATCTCTCGACATTAATAATAGCCGTCCAACTTTTCCTACACGCTACATTCTATTTTTCCCCTCATCTTTTCTTCCACTCACTGCTGCGAGATTTCACCTGCTCACTCAATCGTTTCCATTGACGTCACAACCACTTCGCGTAACATCTTTTACTTTTCCGTGTAGGATACCTGCGCCATTTGACTACTCTTAAGAAACTATTCCAGACAAAAAATATCGAAGTATTATAAGCCAGTGGAAAAGAATGGCTAACCGCGGGACTACAGGTAACCTCAACAGCAAGGCGATAAGCGGCCTCCTGGAGGCCCGCGTCGCCGAGCTGGAAAGGATGGTTGAAGGGATTCACTCTCGTGTTACGGATTGTACGAGCGTCTCAGGCATTGGGGGCCGTAGCGCACTCTCCGGGACACTTCACATCACCAAGGTGGTGCCCCGGGCGCGCTCGGGTGTGAATGCAGGTGGGGAGGTCGAGGAGGTTGAGGTGCGACCCCTGAGACTGAGGACGACGCCCATCCGGAAGTTGGAGTGGATAGTGGTGCCCAAAGGTCGGGGGGCAGCGACGCGGCCGAAACGAGGAATGGCGGGAGCGGAGGCTGCCCCTATCCCCGTACGCAACAGCTTCACGGTGCTGTCTGAGGAGGGCCCCGAGATGCCGGTTGGCGAGGAAGTGAGCACTCCTGACTCAAGGGACGCTGCTCCCGAGGTTAGCCGGGCAGGGAGGGCGGGAATATTATTCGGGAGTTCGAACGTCCGGCGGAATGTGCCCTCATTGCGGAAGAGGGTAAGGAGAAACGGAGCGGACCAACGGGTCACCTTCTGGTGTATACCAGGAGGATTGGTACCCAACACCACCGCTGCGATACGAACAGTAGTGAGAGATACGAGCTACTCCATGCTGCGGGTGGTGGCACATGTCGGAACCAATTATGCGTCCGAGCGTGTAGCCGATGAGATTTTGAATTCCTTCAGGGATTTAAACTTAGAGGCGGAACGCGTCCGGAGGGCACTGGGTGCCGATTTGAGACTGGCCATTTGTAGTGTTGTTTCGCGGACCGACCGCGGTCACCTTGTTTGGAGCAGGATTGACTGCCTGAACAGGAGGCTGTGGGAATTATGTGTAGGCATAGGAGCAGAATTCGTAGATCTTCGGCCGGTGCTCGGATCGTGCAGGGCTCCACTCAACCTTTCTGGGGTGCATTACTCTGGCCAGGCGTCAGAACGGGTGGCTCGCAGGATTTTCGAGCATTGTAGGTATTTTTCAGGCTAGAGAGTAGGTGATTCAGTGGGATTCAAAAGTATACACCCGATAACAGCCTCCGAGTAAATCCGCAATCCGAAGAATGTTAACAGCCTCATTCTCGAAATTTGTAGCCACATTGGAGGACGAGAGCACTGAAGTATCATAAAGATATTTTTTTGGAAATACTACGTAAAGAAATCGATGAATATATTCCTCACAAATTCAAACGAGAGAGTAAAGAACCTCGATGGTATAACCATAAAGTAAGGCGAGAGCTCAAGAGACAAAGGCAATTACACATCATATATAAAAATTCTATTAAGTCTGGTAACATAACAATTGAACTTGCGGCGAGAGAAATTTACGTAGCCCATCGCTCAAAAGCGAAGAAAATCTTGCGCACTAGTTTACGAAACTTCAAGAAAACAATTCTAGGTGAATTATTATATGCAAACCCCAAGTATTTCTGGTCTTTCGCGAGAGAGCTCCGGGGAAAATTTCGACTAGTCTTTATCGGATACTAACGGAAAAATGGTCACCAACAGCATCGAAAAAGCCAACTTATTCAACCACTACTTCGAAAGTGTATCCAATAAGGATGACAGAATACACCATTCAGACATACCGGACGTTAACGAGCCGATAGTGTACAAAACAATTCAGCGCGATAGAACAATAAAACAACTGCGTTCGATTAAAAGTAACAAGTCCCCAGGTCCAGAAGGAATACCTCCACGTGTGCTCAAGGAGTTAGCGCCACATATTGCACCATTCTCAGAAATTATGTTTAACAAATCATTACCGAAGGCAAGGTGCCCAAGACTGGAAAGTAGTCCAAGTCACACCGATATTTAAAAAAGGAAATAGAAGTGACCCAGAAATTTACCAGCCTATATCGTAAGCATCACTTTCATTCAAGATCCTCGAACACATTGTCGCTAGCAATATTATGGCATTCCTGGAAAATCATAACTTCTCACACAGCAGTCAGCATGGCATCTGTAAGGGCAGGCTCTGCGAAACACAGCTTGCGCTCTTCCTTCATGATATCCTAAAATCAGGTGAATCGAATAATCAAATTGACGCGATATTCCTTGATTTCAAGAAGGCTTTCGAAAAGGTTCTTCACAAAAAAACTCATTTATAAATTGTATACATGTGGAGTTAATAAAAAAATAGTGAACTGGATAAGGGACTTTCTCAGTGATCGAAAACAAAAAGTAGTTATTGAGGGTTTAAGCTCTGATATGGTCGAAGTCACATCCGGTATTCTTCTTGGAAACGTGATTGGCCCTCTTTTCTTATATTAATGACCCAAGTTCTCGAATTAGCAGTCTTCTTCTTCAGTCTTCAACCCTGGGGTTGGTTTGTAGCAGTACGCCATTCCTCTCTTCTGTCTGCTTTTCTCTTCATTTCTGTGTATGTGGTGCAACCCATATCATTCACAATCTGCTGCATAAATGACATCCTTTGTCGTCCCCGGCGATTCCTTCCCTCTATAGCTCCTTCTGCTATTGTTTTAACGATGTTGTCGTGTCTTAGAATGTGCCCTACGAGTTTGTCTCTTCTCGTTTGGATATGCCTCCACAGGGATCTGGTTTCCTGAACTCTTTTCAGTACCTCTTCATTCGTGACTCTATCTTTCCAGCTGAGCTTCAACATCCTTCTGTAGAGCCACACCTCCAGGGCTTCTAGCCGCCTTCTCTCTTGTTTTCTTATTACTCATGTTTCGCTCCCGTATAGGGCCACACTCCAAACAAATGCTTTCATCATCCGTTTCCTTATTTCCAACTAATGTTCTTGCTGGTGAGTAGGTTCTTTCTAAGATAGAATGCAGTTTTGGCCTGATGTATTCTCCTTACAATTTCTTTCTGGCTTCTACCATCTCTTGTTATTCTGCTTCCCAAGTAAGCAAATTCCTCTATTGCTTCTAGCTTCTCTCCTCCAATTCTCATTATTGGGGGTGCATATTGTTCTTCATTACTGCAAACCATCACTTTGGTTTTACGTTTGTTTATTCTCATGCCATACTGTTTACAGAAAATCCTACCCATTGTGTTGAGCATCCTCTCTAGATCTTCTTTCGTCTCTGTGATCACAGCAATATCATCTGCATAATGCAGCATTTCTATCTTCTGTCCATTAATTTTAATCCCCACCTCAGTAGTTTCACGAACTTGGTCTATAGCTTCCTGGATGTAAGCATTGAGCATAAGAGGAGAGAGAGCACATAATTAGCAGTATAATAAGATTATTTGCAGACGATACAGTTATCTACCGTGGAATAAGCGAAGACCTGGACTTTAAAGCTCTGTCATCGGACCTCAACAACGTTCATTCGTGGTGCCAGGAGTGGGGTTTAGAACTAAATATTAGTAAATGCACCACAGTTCACTTCCTCCGAAAGTCATCACACAAAAGCCATACCTACACCGTGGGTGGAGTAAACATAAAATATTTAAATACAGTAAAATATCTTGGAATTGCCTTAACTTCAGATATATTGTGGGGAAAACACTGATAAAACATATGCGGCAAAGAATTAAAATAAACTACGTTTAATTAAGCGTAGAATAGAGAGGACCGCGGATGAAAATGTAAAAGAGAAATGCTACTTCACTCTGGTTAGGCCACACCTCGAATACGCCGCGAGCACTTGGGACCCTGGTTATAAAGATTTAACCAAAAAAAATTAACAAAATACAAAGAGAAGCAGCACGCTTCGTTAAAAACTGCTACGAGCGTACATATAGTGTCTCACAACTTTTAGAGGGATTGAGGTGGGAGCCCCTAGAGACTCGGAGGCTACACGCTAGGCTTAGGTAGCTTGAAAAATTCAGAAATGATACTTTCAGAGTGAAAGAGAGAAAATTAGCATGATTTCTCTCTACATCTCTAGGTCTGACAGATGAGATAAAATAAGAGAGATACACTGCCGAACAGATTGGTGCAAAAACTCGTTCTTTTCGCGAACAATTAGCGAGCACAATAATAATTGAGCTCCACAATATGCACTCCTATACTACATGTCACCATTTTATCTCCAAAAAAACTTAAACCTTTACACGGCTGGTGACCTAACACCCCTGCCACACGCTCATGCGGCGGCTCGCGGGTTATTATGTAAATGTAGATGAAGAATAATCTACCAACCAGACATGATGTGTCGATACATTGTGAATGAGGGATGGAAGACAAGTAGGTGCAAAACTAAAAAAAGAGTAATGCAAACATACAACCTCTCACAGGTAATTTCAACATGTTATTGAAAGTGGCAATGAGAGAAGCACATGAAATTGGACATAACGGAATTAAGATTAATAGAGAAGAAATAAACATGCTCCGCTTTGCAGACGACAGCGTAGTCATAGCAGGAAATTACGATGATCTTTACAGGTCACTAAACGCAAAATTTCAGTTACTCACACAATCGTAGAGAAACTTATTCCAAGTTGACACTACTCTCAATCCAACAAACGATGAAGAACAATCGCCAGAATGTTAGTTTTCCATACCCGAGTGTTTCCATAACAATTGTGGCAAAAAATCTTACTAATATATAAAAATCTAGTGGTGTCTGACTGTCTGATACTCAATCACTCATAAACCACTGAATCGATTGAAACAAAATTTGGCAGGAAGAAACTTGATATATCTGGTTCTCGCATAGGCTATAGAACAAGGGCCGTGGGGCCCTGGAAGGCTCTTAAGTGGGCCCTTTCATCGCCAAAAATTGGCCCTGGAAGATAACTCTTGCCTGTATTAGAAACACGCAAAATATACCTCGACTGACTGTACAACAACCATGGGGTCTTATATCATGCTGGGGCCCCAGAGGGCCTACGGTTCCAAAAGAATGCTTTTTGAAAGCCTTACAAGTATTGAACGAGTGAACCGATTTCAGTGCAATTTTCACGCATGGGATGAGTAAAGCTTTTTTAAGGAAATTTGGACTATAAGGAAGGCCCCTGGGCCCCAAGGGCAGCGTATAAGGCCGTCTGGTGTCTTATGTTTTTGAAAAGCTCAAGTCTCAACATTTTGACTCGAGTGCAGAGGTTTCTCTTTTTGCATATTTTAATCAGTTCTACTAAAGATAGAAGGCTATAGTTTTCACCATTAGATGTATATAAGATTATAGTTTCTTATTTTATCATTCAATTTTCTTATACGAATAAAATTTCCCTAGATCGCGTTTTTAATGTCAAAATCATGAATTTTACTTCTGTCAACAATAGGATATTTCCGTGATGATAACCGTGGAATTAGCATTAGCTTTAGAAGGGAAATGGGACCTTTACAAAGGCGGCTGGGTGTTACATCTAGAGATATGTATTACAGTGGAAATCTAGTTCGCATACTGAAATGTTACTGATTACGATATTTTCAGGGATATTTTTGCCTAAAATTGGCAAAATTCATTTCAACTGGACTAATTTAAGTTGGACACATGTAAATCAGGAGAATGCCACGATGTTATATTAATGCAAAAAGCCTCTGGAATGCAAATAGCCTGTAGTTTAATTTCTATATGTTACTGCAAAAGGATGTCGAAACTCGGTAAATATAATATAATGCGGTTTTCATCTGTTAAATTAAAAAACAAAACTAAAATTACAGCTCATTTGTCTAGAAAAAAATACACCGCATGAGCGACTCGAACCTTCAACCTATATGCCCTGTCTTTCTTTCGTCCCTGGTTGAATTTCAACGGGTACCTTTGCTAGTAATTAATAATAGTGAATGTTCCTCCATGAGCGGGTATTCACAGCGTAGGCTGTTTATAAAGTCAACAGTTTCCTTTAGAAAGGTAGATTTCCTCAGGAAACAAGCATTTTAACCAGGAAGGATACGCTTAGCGAGCCCACTGAGGAGGATTCGGCGCAATGATGAGAGGCAAACTGAGGATGCGAAGGAGAGTAGAGACCTTGTATTTGATTGGCCAAAATCCAGGCCCCGCCTTTCGTCCGAAAGACGCCCGGGCGAAACGACTGCCATTAAAAAGATACTATTGCAATGGAAAACTGAAAATGGACTAATATTCGCTTCGGCATCTTGAAAATCTACGGTGGAACACAGAAAGTACATGTGTGGGCTGAGGACGACGCCCTGAAGGAGGTGGAGGATTTTGCCATCAAAACGTTGGCAGCAAGCAAGTAGTCCTGACCCGGTAGGACTCCCAAGGAAACTTCACAAGCATCGTCAGCCGATTAAAGACAAGCTCTTTCGTGATAAATAGAGTGTTAAATATGATTTCAATTGATAGTTCCGTCTCATAGAAAAATAACGCATCGACCAAAAATGAATACACAATGCGTTACAGGCATACAAAAATAAAACCAAAAACAACCGCTTCCAATGTCACAGTTCACTTCAACAATCAGATTGAACAAAAAATGACGAATTTAAAGATACATTTCAATGACCATGAAGAAATTTAGGGTTTTCGACGAGTAACTTTGCAAATAAAAGCCCACAGCTTGATAAATATATGCATAAGAGTGGGGGAGGGGCATGAAAAACCGGGGAAAGCCACTTAATGAGGAAGGATGGACAACACGCCTAGGAGGTAGAGAGGTAACGCCGGTTAGGGACGAGGGAAGGGCGGGATAAGAAGATCAAACTGACACCTGACCCATGAGGAAGAGACGACCACTTGGGGCCGTCCCTCATTCCGCACTCGACGAAGGGAGGCCGACGCAGCGGCCAATCCTCTTTTCCTTTTCCCGTCATTAGACGCGGCCCCACACTTTACCCTACGCCCCCCCCCCCTCTATCCCTCCAAAATCCTTCCCATCATCCCTCGGTTTGCTCTCGACCTTTCCCACCGCGCCTTTTCCGCTTCCTTCTCCCATAATCTGCTTCCCGCATTCTCCATCTGTGCCTTCCTCCCATTCCAACTAGTCCCATCGTGTGATAGGCACCGTAAATGTAACAAGGAAAACCTCAAAAACGATACTGAATCCGCATGCACACATCAATTCAGAGCTTTCCCTGAAATCATTCGATTCTCTGAATAAGGGTTCTGGGAAATAACCGCGATACCCCCAGGGTAATTGTATGCAAAATGAAGTTTTCTCAGCTTTCTCCTTCGCGCAAAAAATTTTCCCAGCGCTTCACCAACAGAAACACGTCCTATGTGGTAAAATGAGGTATTTGAGGCTGAAAACTGTGTGTGTTATTTTATCGCGTACTTGAGCAAAAATGGAAAAAGGCAGAAAAATTCCTCGCTTTTTATATTCTGAGAGCTTTGAGACTCTCCACGTCAGTAACTTAACTAGTCCTGCTATGGATGCAAAAAGTAACGTGGAAATTTTTCGCTGTTTTAAACTTCATGCATGTGTTTTATTGCACTTGAAAAAGCGCTTTTTAGTAGTTGAAAGTGTCCGTAATGAAGACAAAAACGTTATTATTTCCATCTATAGTCATCGTCCCGCTCTGTAATAAACATTAATACTTAGTTATCTCTATTCCCTACCCTCTCCACTATTGGAATATGAACTGGTATTAGAAAATGGAATTGCTGGAATGCAGTAACGCAAAGACCTTAGAGAAGCCGGGAGGGCACTTATCGTCCAGAGCTAAAGCGTAAAATGGAAGAAAAAATCCGTCGAGTGTAGGAAAAGCCAGGAGGCAGAAAGGAGAGGTCGAGGAGGAAAAGGGCTGAGAGGGAGAGGGCGAACTCAGTGACCGTGAGAGAGGCAAATATTTTATCCTTTCAATTTTGAAGCATTTAAGTAATGAGTGCCATTTCTTTCCACTCCACTCGAGATAGCTTCAGCTTCCTTCCACCTGTGAAAAGAACTCATAAAATTAGCTCGGAGAAAAACGAGAAAACGCTATGATCTGTCTTTTTTTTATCATTCGTCTCCTACATCTCCTCATCCACTTTCTTTCTTTCTACGACCGCTTCCGTAAATATTGATTTTATTCGAGAAAAACTCTCAGAAACCAATGGGAAAACAGATTATCCCAACGCGTCGGCCAGTCAAATTCTGACATGAATGTAATGTGTTTAATGTAGCCGTATTCATTCCTAAATATATGGAGCATTACCTTTTTTATAAAGTAAAAAATATCCTTCCTGGTGGGACTCGTCTGATAGATCGGGCATATTAGTTCCGTTCAACCTAATAACGATTCAATAGAGAACATACTTAGCATTTATTAGCAGGGTACTATGTAGCTGTATTCGTTTTGACAATTTAAAATCTTTAATGATACACGTAATTACTGACGAATTCGTGAAATGTGAGGTAGCCATTATCACTAAGGAGTACGGAAAAGCATTCAATTACCCTTTTTTAAGCGTAATAAGTAAACAACTATTCATTTCAGAGTAATTTGAGTTAAATTTACACACAGCAGGATATTAATATATGCACCACGGCCAATCAACCATATATAACGAGTATTTCCACAGATTACCTTATTGGGAACGCTACTTTCCAATAGTAATTGCATAGATGCACGTACTTTACAGTCGTTATTTGCTAGTCTTCCACTTGAAGGGCGAACGAGTTATGCTATATTTACTGAACTTAACTGAAACGGTATTAAATTGGCGCAAAATTACTTTAGGTCGTTTAAGCGAGATAGTTGCCCAGTCATGATGGAGACCATATTCATAGTATACATAACTAAATTTAAAAAAAGTTTAATTTCAGCTACTGTAGGGATAATGAATTAAATATTGCATTATTAATAATGCGACAATATGTTTTGGACGGCTGTATTTCTAAATAATGAATTTCAATGATCTCAATAAGTCTTTAACTTGACTCATTTTTTTCACGCCGTACGTCTAGAAATTCCTTCACAACGAAAGTATTATCGTAATCCTGAAAAAATTACTGCGGAGAAAAAAATTATCCATTTTCTAAAATAGTTGACAAAACATACAAACTACAGAATATTAATTTTTTGACAAGATATAGGCATTAGAAATTCTTTATTTTTAAGTAATGTCTCTCTGGAGTGCATACACGTGCCATTTCCCATGTAAAAGAGTTGGTATTATTCGTCAAAAATCTCGGAAAGGCGCTCGGTATGGAGCTGATATATTTGTATGCTAGGAAGGATGTGATATTTTTCATTAACATGATATCAAATTCATTGATTTCCAGGTGCATTGATATTTTGCTCAAACTACCTTAAGCCAAACAACAATACATAGGAGGAAATGAGTCACTTCCGTATAGAATTTTCATCTAATGCACGTCTCATAAAAGCGACTCAAAATAGACAATTGTTTTTTTGAGATGACAATCATTAGAGGTACAGAACCATCACCGAGTTGTTTCAATCTGGCACCATTACGCTAATTATCATTTCAAGACTAGTCCTCGGGTCTTGCTCACAATACTCCCGTGCGACCGGAATCTTTTGTGGGTAGGCAAGTCACAGTGTCAAACGGAGAAACACCATCAAATGTCACGATTATCTGAGAGTGACAAACGCTCATAGAAGATTGTAATGGGAGCGTAAAATTTCAGCTGACAGCTGATATTTCACGCGCAAACTCGCGCTAAGCCGTTCTATTGTCGGTAACATCATCTATCAGCTATTATCCAACGGAAAGAGTAAAAACCTCCGATATAATGTTTTCTGTTTAAAAGTAATGAGTAAAGGACTTTTACTGGGATAGAAGGATGATTCTAGTGTTATTTTATTTTGTATTTTTCATCTTATGCTTGCTTGTAACTAATATATTTTTTATATTCTTTTTCTGAAAAAAGATTCATCTTACATCATTTATGTATCATAATCTTATAAAATCATAACGATTTCTGATGTTGCAGCGATCCTAATCAGACTATGATGTGTGTTCCGGCATTATCAATATATTTTTTCCCTTTTCATTTCCTCATTGCTTATATTTTAGTAATAATTTTTGAGAAGTGATTTGTAAGTTGCGGCACAGTGAGTGATTTATGTTCTTTTTTATATTGATGTAATTTTTTCAGACAAAGATGAGTCGGTTAATCCCAAACAGGATGTTATCCTGATGGGAACATATATTCCCTCGTTATGAAATTTAGTAAAATTTACCTTTATGCGCGTGTGCTACTACGAGGAAAAATAATAATAAAAGAATAAACCCAAGGTGAACGAATGGTTTAAGGCCACCACTGATTTTACTTCATTGAAAAATCAGTATCTCACGCCACACGATAACAAATCACCATCCCACACAAAAATACTTCAAAAGAGGTCCTTCTTTGAAGTGAGGAGTCGCATCTCGAGATGAATTCGTCCCCTTACCCGTCGGAAACGCATCATCGATGACGTAACTGCAGACTAATGATCACCGCGCGCCGGGCACACGCCTTATAATCTCGTGGGATTGGAAGGGAGCGCTTTGAAGAGCAGGCACAGATTTCCCCTCAGCGGGAGGAGGGCAAGGGGAGGGGTGGAATTGTCTGTCGATGAGTAATAAGTCAGCAAGGGGTGGGATGGTGACAACGGGGTTAAGATCAGATTGAAATCCTCTTACTGGGACATAGGAGACCGGGTAGGGAAGGAGCCAAGTATAAACGTACCCCCTCTAGCTTCGGGCTCAACTATACTCATTTTTTTCTTTCACCCTTTCAGAAGTAATAAAGCCGCCTTCAGCCTTGATTTTCTCGTGCTTAATAATATGGGGCCACAGGGATTTGAAAGTCTTCTGCGTACGGCATTTATCCAGTAATAATATTATCCCAGCATTTTTGGCTCGAAGGTCTATCTTTCCCCAACCCTTTCTAAAGTAAGTAATTAAGATTGGTTTCACATTTTTTATACCCGATACTAATAAATCACTTCAATGTAAAACTTATTCACCTCATTCGTTCAGTCTTAAGAGTGGTTGACAGCAGCCCTCTACCCTTCCATATCTAATGCTAGTTCCCTTATCATCTGTTATGTCATTATTTAGTCCATGAACTTATTCCTGGGTCTTCCTAAGAGGACTTTTTCCCTCTATTTTGCCTTCAATTATGTTCTTCACAAACCCACTGAGTCTCAAGTTGTGTCAAATTTATCTAGTTCCAGTTATGTTCTTCACAAACCCACTGAGTCTCAAGTTGTGCCAAATCCATCTAGTTCTTCTTTTTTCTACGGTGTTCCATATGGTCCTCTCCTCTTCTACTCTTCCGTACATTTCATCATTCCCTATTTCTTCCCTCCATTTAATCTTCAGCAGCATCCTCCAGCACCAGATTTTGAAGGATTCTAGTCTTTTCTAGTCAGCATTTCCAATGGTACATGCTACCAATCCATATAATGTTACGATCCACAAGAATATTTTTACATATTGTTTCCTAGTTTGTAGTCCTATCTTCTTTGAGCACAGCAGTTGTCTTTTTCCCGTGAACGCCTTCTAAGCTTGGGCTACTCTTCGCTTGATGCCCGTTTTACTTCTTCCATCCCACGTGAATGTGCTTCCGAGATAAGTAAGTGAAGCCATCCACTTGCTCCAATTTCACTCTTCTTAGTGTGACTTCTACATTCAGCTTCTCTTTTACTCGTATTAGTATTTTTGTCTTCGTCTTATTTATTATCTACTACAATTATTCATCGACGGTTCGGAACCGACGTATTTTCTGCTAATTCCCGGGACGCACTATACAAAAAAAAATCCTTCGCCATCACTTTTTTTGCTTACAGCGCAGAGTTGAATAATTTTTGCCCTAATCGTCACCCACGTCCATGATATCCATTAATGACATCGAGAATCCCAACCCAGCATGTCCATACAAAAGCTTATTCCAACCTGTATAATATCTAGCACATTAGGTGAAACTGGCCTCCTCTCCACTGCCCCTCTCATCGCGTGTTAGATGATTACGATCCGTTTGTGAAAAATAACCATCATATTCTAGAGTATGAAAATCGATATCAGTGTATCATTGATGTTTTTGTTCTAATACAGTATTCTAATTAACACATTTTGAAGGACATAGGGGTAACAAAATCATAAAAACGGCTGCGTTTACGAAAACTTGAAACATGTGGAGCTATTCTTACGGTACTCCTATTTTACTTTCAAAATATGACATTTGATTAATATTTGAAGGTGTATCTTCATAGTGTATTATAGAGTACTTCCTAATGCACATCGGTACAAACATTTACGGCTATCCTTCACAATTCGTTTAAACATCCCTTCGATTACAACGAATGTGTACCTATTTCCATTCGCAATATCTCCGCAAAAGTTAAAACCAAACGGTTTTTAAAACATTTGGAATTTTACTTTCGGGAAAAAATAGAATGGTACATAAAAGAGTCAGCAGTTTCCAGATGTAACGAGCCGAGTAACTGAAGATTAATTTACAAAAGGTAAAACACTAAAATTCTCCAGTTGATTGGAGACAATCCTATTATGTGGACATCAAATAGGCCATCATATGCAGTCATCAATACAAAGACTGGTTTCCCCAGGTTCTTTAGTTCCTTCTCTTTTCAGCTGTGTATAGCCTAAATAATCATTCACTTAAACGTCTCTTACAATTAGCTTTATCCATCTTCGATATCATCAATAAGTCTTCCAACTCGCTTTTCCTAAATGTATTATTCGCCGAAGGCTATAATAACATATGTTTTACACTCCTTTCTTCTAAGTGGGTTTGTTTTTATTTAAGGTCTAATCCACCTGGCTTTTCCTAAGACTTTAAGCCTTTGCTCTAACTATCCCAAGTCTCGTGATTCTGCACTCCGTCTATTTAATCACCGGCATTCTTCGATAACACAACATTCCGAATATTGCGATGCCAATTTGGTGCACTTCAGTAATATTACCAGCACCATTACCGCACAAGAGAATGGTACAAACGCATTTATAGAAGTAGGCTCCCTATATTGTTATTCTCGTTGGTAAACTCTCCCTGTCTAACACTACCCCCTCTACTGGGGCTGCTATACAATTGTAGTTACAAATCCTTCTTGTGGCGTTCAATTGGCGATTCAACTCATCAAAAAGTAAAATTCATGCACTGAGGGGCAGAAGTAATAGAAACAATCATGCATGACCAAGCTTTGCACGCATATTTTAAGGAAGAGCTTCCTCGTTTGTCTCTCTAGCTGTTGGTACACTCCACTTCTGTTAAAATAACACATTGTCTTGAGAAACTATGCATTCAGCTCTCCATAGTTAATACGTTTCCTCCACAGATATCAATCCTTTACAAGGAGCAAGATTTTTCCAATATTCAAGACAAAAAATAAAGATCTTCAACCGCCGTATTACAATATGATTGCCCAATCCAAGTTTCCCTCTCACCCGAAGCTCCACAAAGCCAATGCCTTCCTAACTATTGCCTTCTCCTTTCGCCCCGTCAGCGCAATTCCCCATTAACTTCCATTTGTCCAACAGCCTCTCAGTCACCGCCCCTGCTCTAACATAATCTGTGCTACTCCAGGCTGCCAGCACTCATGTTCCTCCCAAACAATCCGTACAGCTGAGACCATCCATACCCCTACCCAAAAAAAACACTCCTCCCGAATCAACCCTCTTTCGTCTATCCCCCCCTCACTCCGGACCAATTAACTCCCCTTTTCATCCCTCATTGAATAAGGGAGAGGAGCTTTGGTACGCGGCCCGATCGTTCGACTCGCCCCACGCCACTCAACCTGAGATCACCAGTAGCCTGTTTCTCTCACTCCGCGTGCTGCACTCTACTGAACACATTGGGATGAGAAAACTTTCCCGGTCTTCTAATCAGTCAATATACAATTTTTACGGCCGATTTGTCCTCCCAGGGTATAGCTATATTAGTATTGAGCATAGAATAGAGACAATGGATCATATCATTATAATACACCACAAATTTCACTTTTACCAAAAAAAAAAAAGAAGTTCATTCGTTCATTTTCCTCTCACAAGGCAAGGGATCAAATGAACAGCAGCTTGTCAGTGATCTGGAAAGTGACGCCTCATTTTTCGTGTCATGAGATCTTTTTGCTAGGGATTCAAGAACCAATTCCGTGCTTCTTACATTCCTCATTAAAATAAAATAAGCGCATGTGAAGCCACACTTTCTGCTTGCAGAAGTACACTCTGATTAGCACGACGTTAGATTTACATGCGAAATTAACAGCGGAAATAAGAATGAACTCCAAATATAGATTAAAGTTTCATTCATTAGTTGTTCAATCCTAAGATTGGTTGACTGCAGCCCCCCACCCTTCCCTATCTAATATAAGTTCCCTTACCTCCTGGAATCTCTTCCTATGTACTTACTTCTATATTTGGTCCATATACTTATTCTTTGGTCTTCCTCTGGGGGCTTTTCCCTCAATTTTACCTTCAATTACGTTCTTCACAAATGATAAAAGGTTGGGGATACTAATTTTAGTCGCTACCTCCAAATATTTTTTTCGCAACACAAAGCCATCATTTGAGATATCGAAAGCAAATTCCCTGAAATTTCACGTGAAAATATCCGGATAATACGTAAACAGGGGTAAAGACGGCAAACGGGGTGGCGATTATAGAACCACGAAAATTTCAAATCTGGGAGCAACAGGCGGACAAACGGAAGAGGGAGATAGACGAAGACGGTTGGTCCATGTACTAGTAACTAGTTAGGAAAACAAAGTTAGCCCATAAACCACGATTCAGAATTTCACCTCAAGTGATAACACTTTCTTTGACTTAATCGTCATCACGTTATTGCTAAAACATCGGCAAAAATAATGTTGGCACAAAACGTTTTCGTTTTTACCCCATCTCCATGTGATCTTTAGGTTTTTACAGCACCTGAAGATGCTGTAAAAAGCGAATCTGGTCGTAATAAATATTATCACAGTGGAGGTTGCTCAGTTTTTCATAGGGCAGCCCCTATTTACGTTTACACTCTACCTATTAGGCCTGAAACCACAGGTTAAGGACACGCCCTCGTTACAGGCTTTAGCCTTAGCCACTGAAGCAAATGCCCTCTCCATTTAGCCCAATGAATTGAACTGTAATTTTTGCTTAGCGCGAGTAGTTGTTTTTGGTGAAACGACGTTTCGGATGGCCGGCATTCGGATAATCGACGCTCTACTGTTATACATTCAATCGTTAGTTTTTTATTATTTTGATATTTAAGATAATATTTGTATAAAAATGTTTAATACGTTGTGATACTATAATGTCGAAGATACTTTACACTGCTTAGCAATGAGAGTAGGTCTGATTCCTTATGCTTTAGTACTTTTTATTCACGCCCAGTGTATTATGTAATATGTGGAGGCTATGTGGAGGCTACTATGGAGGCTATGTGGAGGATCTTACTTTATCAGTTAAACATATAGAATCAACCAATCCATTCAGGTGGAAAAAGCTAATTTCGATATTTTTTTGTACTATGTTATTTTGCTAAACATAAAATTGAGTGATATGTCTCTTAGTGCGGGCAATTCATTTATTCTATTTCTGGTGTTTCTTTAAAGACACAGCAAACACACCAAATACAGCACAGCAAATAGTACTCATGTGCGCACTCCGTATCAATAACCCATCAACCAATGGCTTTGCATGGATTCGGAATCATGAATTTTCATGCAGGTCATTGATTTCATTTATAGACTTCAAAGTACACGTTTAGTTTGTAAATTAAAATTATTTCTTACACTGATGGGTAAACTGCGCACTAGTCTTAAAAAAATCGAATTAGCGCATATGCGTTCAAAAACTTGTGATAAAAAAGAACGAGATCAGAAAGCTGGTATTCATTTAAACGTTTGAGCATGTGGGTCGGAGGTATTGCTCGTTCCTGTTTACGCGAGAAGAATTCATTCCTCTCCATCCGACTTCTTTCTCTCTTTCGATGAATTGATTAGTCCCGTTCATACACACAAGCTCACATATGGTAGAATCCATGACCTACCAGCCTGCATAGCTTCAAAATTAACGTCGCATTTTTTTATTTCGGTTCCCATCCATTCAGCCGACTGTCGACGAGTGCAGGATGACTACGCACGTATGTAGGATAGTAGACGAGCGTACTTAAAGGGATAGGGCCAATGAGAAAGGACAGAACGGCGACCAATGAGCGTAGTAATTCGTACCTAACTCAAAAATGGAGGACTTAACTCAATAAATATGGTTGAAGAAAAGGCTGAGGAACTTTAAATTAACCTTTCCTTCGGAATGAGGGCATTTCAATAAAAAGTAAGATATGTTAGGTTTTATTTTTACAACTGTAGAAAGTTTTTTCAATGGGGTAAAAATATAGTAATATGCCGTTAGCTCCTAGAATGTGAGGTTTGCGATATGACAAACAATGGTTCTCAGGTTAGAACTGCGCATCGAGTGGAGAAAATTTATTTTATAATGAAGAGATGGTTGAGACGATAGGACAGAGGTAATTTAATAGCAGCAGTTTTAGCCTTGTGGAGATCGCTGTTGACAACCTTGGCGCTACATGTACTCACCCCCATAGTTCAAAATCCATGTAGACAAAAATAGGCCACTTTTCGACCCCTCTATCCCCCATCGAAAAAAAGTGAAAAACCGGTTATTCATTTATTTTCATGGAATATCTGTAATTTAAGGCTGAGTTCGCAACACTGAGTGTGCCGTGGCAATGTCACTCCCGCCGCGTCGTGTCGACCATTGTCTACGTTGACATCCCTCCAACCCTCAACGTGGACCTTCGTTGACAACCCCCCCCCCCGTTTGGTGTCTATAGCAAAAGCAAAAGAACCTGGCGTACCTTTGCGCGGCGGAGGGGAGCCAAACTATTTTGTCAGGCACACATACACAGAAGGCAAATAGGCAAGATGATGATGATAAAACTATCCGTCCATTCCGTCGTACTATCCGGAGGAAAGTAAGAAAAGAGCAGGTATAACCAATTTGGTTGTTATTTAGGTTGTCAGGCAAAGTTAGATGATGTTATGCTTTCTTAATCAATCTCAATGGTTCCATAACTCTGCCCTCCAATTGGCCAAGATGACCAGATTCTCGTAGATAGCGGCACACACTTCGCACGCGACAGACCATATTGTTATCCGAGGTACTGTTTTTTTCACACTGCAATGAATGTTGAATTAAGATAAAAGCTTAGTGCTTAGTGTTTCAGAGAAACTTGTAATAATGGATCCGTTCGAGCGGGGATGTAGTGTACCCCATAGAAATTTTATAGTTTTTGAATTTTCCCTCCTTTTTCCTTTTGGGCGCTCACCTTCTCTATTTGGTGCCCATGCTGCCAGTTGGCGGAGGTTTCTTTTTTTGTTGCGAGCGCTCCCGAGTTGTCGGAGCGTCCAACTTCTACTACGATCGTAGCCTAAGCTATACATACAGCGTAGGCTACTCTACGATTCACCATCGCTACGGATCCTGGGCATGGGAACATCGTCGGAGGCATGAAAGTTTAGGAAAGTGAGCGCCTTCCCTCATCCTGATTTACGTCTCCCTTGTATTTCCTTTGATACTTTAATGTCTCGTGTCATGTACGACCCATTCCCTCAAAGTAATTAATTTTTCACATTCTCCTTCGAATAGACTCAGTCCCGTGACCGAACAAGAGCAGTGAAAAGGTACTGTAGATCAAGCTTCACTCCGGAGTCCGAAGTTCGAAATGCACTAATATCATACATCAGAAACAACAGCTGTGTAATAAAAATCTTTGCGTATGCGTTTGATACTGAAGATGGAATACTGCACAGAAAAATGTAGAAAACGGCAGAAAATCAATAAGTGGCCCTCTGATTTATGAAAAATCCTTAGGCACGTAACTAGGGCGTTATGCTGATTATAAAGCGTCCAGAAGCTTTAAAAAACCCTAAAATTTAGGCTTGGTTAAAAGGAATTAAGAATCCAGGAAGAAAAACTGTAGGCAGCTAAAGAATTCAGAGGATCTTATAAAAGTTTGCATGATGACGGCTAAATAGCAGCATTAAAATAATGCAGACGAAACTGGCCTATACTGGAATATAAATGACGGCAAAATTCCTTGTTCATATTATTGAAACGTCAGCACCTGGAAGGCTAGTTAATTAAGGCTAGTATATCCTGCATCACTACTATGGTTTGAGGAAATATTGCAGGAACGCTTAATAGACCTGTGCTAATCACAAGGAAATCTAAAAATTTGATATTTACAAAGATTTCAAAATTGCCGCTCATCAATGAAAACCAAAAGAATTTAAGGATCAATTATCCACGCATTGTAATTGAGTGCTACGGTACCTTATTCATCCCAGAGATCAAAAAGCATCAGCATGAGCTTGAAGCTGGGAACTTAGGAAATGTTTTACTGTCGATCGAAAACGCCACCAGTCATTCCTCAAGCCGTTCACTGGAAACAAAAAGTTTAAGGTCGTTTATTCTCCCAACGTTATTTTATTCCTCCAACCAATGGACCTGGGAGACATAGAGTTTTAAAAAAACCTTTAAAAGTCATTACGGAAAGGCATTGCTGCGTATGGTACTGATGAGACAAGAAAAACAACGAACAATCCTTGAACTCTGCAAATAAAAATCATAAGTAAGATGCTGTGCATATGACAGCAGAAACATGGTCTAATCTCAAAGAGTTACACTACAGATGCTTGAAATTAGCTGTGTCCTACAAATGAGTCTCATTAAACCTGGAGAACTAACTACTAGCTTATTGGTACTAGCTAATTTGAAATGTTTGGACTAATAAAAGAATTTTCAGGTTTTGGAGGAAGCAAGCAAGGAAGCACACGAATGGCTCAAATGCGATGAGTAAGACCTTGGACATGACCTGTTGAATAATTTCGAAATAGATCACGTCTAAAGGAACGATAACGAAGAGCCATGCGTCGACGACGGTTTTCAAAAGGAGAATCCGAAGACGAAGCTATTCACCACCCTGAGACCGCAAGAAAGTGGTTAGTACGACATGATATAAGTGATGATCATCAATTTCTGTCTTTGAAACGTTTGCAAACTTCAATTGCAGGTAAAGGAGTTTCAGAACCTCAGAAAAAAATACATAGCAAAACATAATCGTGATAAAATATACGCATAAAAAAATAAACACGTGAAATTAAACTTTTAAAGCTTTTCATTTGGTAGCACGGTTCTTAGCGCGTTATTTATTTTACGACCCTATATGGCATGGTCTGAATTGTTTTCAATCAATGATTGGTTATCAGAAAAGTTAGTTACTTGAAAAACCCAAAATGTCATTTGTTTCGGAACATCGCTGCTCAACTGTAATTCTGCTAACTTAAATCATTTACTTACGGCTAATATGTTGATTTTCAAGAGGCACAGCATTTTTACAGGATAGTATTGCATTTTTCCCACTATCCAGAGAAATAAACTCGATCTACGATTAATGACAACTAATTTTCCTGGGAAAATAATGATATGGAATCATAAGCTTCTCAAAATTGTGCACTTGAGAAATTGAACAGCTCAACTTAAATCGAACACCAGCTAACTGTAATGAAAAAAGAACTGGGAAGTTTCCATTCATGCTATAAAGTTAGCATTGATAGGAACGCATCTGTCCACTTCATGGAACGTGAATGGCGATGATTAAAGCAATGTGCGCGGGCGAAGCGTTCAGTATCCTGTCGGTTGGTAACATTCGATAGGTACAAAAAACCCATAGCCGCTCGCGAGTTCGTTCTGGCTACATGCTCGAAAGGATAAGCTTTTCACCACAAAGTGATTAAAAACTTTACACAATCCTTGTTTGACGCGCTTGCTCGAAATCAAACACCAGCAGAAAACAGGGATACATCGTTTATTTACAAGCGCAAAAGTTAGATGTTTTTTTGTTGAATTGAATTCCTTGCGTGACGTCAGGTGGAGGGAAAGAAAAGCATCAAAACGCCTCGATAAGATGCTATTCTTCATTTTGTTTACTGTTTTTTATCCTTTTCGTCACGAAAGTCCGGTTAGGGGGAAGAGGAAAACGCAGTGATGCTTTGCCCCGTCCACAGTACAGTCGTGCGTGTTGGAAGGAAATGGAGCATCATGTGTAAAAACGAGCGGAAGCATACCTATCCACTCGTTTACTGACGTGTTTGTCCGCCTTGGGCGTCTAATTGAGAAGGACTATTTGATACTTGTTCATGTATATACATCTCTACTTGCGATATCGCCACAGCAGACGTTGACCCGCACTGACACAGGGAACGTGTGATCACGCACTTTCGCTATATCCAATAAAATATACTAGTTTCTCGAAATGCCCGTGTTATATATTCATTATACTCGACGCTTCGAGAATTTCCCCTGTCATCCAACATAAAATGTTAGTCTGAACGAGGCACAAGAAGCGCTTGATCAGGCTATTTCCCTATCATTCATTAAATAACTTCCCTAAATGGTTGATTGTGAATTATATCTCAATTTTACCCGACGCTTTGACACCACATAACCTCTTACATATTTTATCGAATACTCTGCTCTCGATCTGCTATTAATTGCGTTACCTAGTGCTGCAGGTCTGAAGCAAATGGAAATAATATGACTGAATTGTTGGCAGCAAACAAAAACGAATGAAACGGATACACTGCTCAATTAATTTTCTTGGCCTCCACGTGTGTTATTAAATTAAAACAACTATAAGAACAAATGTAGACATTCATATTGTGTAGGTGGTTTGCATATCCTTTATAATTATTTTATATCCAATGAATAACGATTTTTATAAATATTACTAAGAATTCGATTTCGATAGCCTAAACAGTGTATATATCATAGCCTACTAGAAATAAATGAAGAAAGATTGTACGGCTTGTTGGTTATTTTCCATCTTATCCTCTTCGTCTAATTACGTCTCTTGAATTTAGTCAGCATTCTCTTCTGCTTTAATGATAACTGATTACCTATAATAAGGCCCCATCGAACTAACATTAACTAATAACCGCAACATCTTTGCTTCATACGTAAGGATTTGCAACTACATACGTATTGAACAAGACTACACAAAATCACATTCCCTAGCGTCTACAGGAGTAACGCTGATCCAATTTTTAATACTTTGTATAATGAACCATAAATCAACAACCGTTCATTACTACTGCACTACTACTTCCAGTACTACAGAAATTTTATTTGAAACTTCTATATTTCCGCGTAGATCTATATAAACTCGTTCAAGGTATAAAAATCTTTACTCTCGAGCTCTTTGATTTTCATCACATATTGCGCCCGCATAACCTAGGAATCTGTGAGGAGGAATCCGCGGGCTCGAGTGGTAAGGCGAGTTCTCACGATTCTTCTAGTACGCCGTTGCACGGGGAATGACCACTCGTGCGCAACTCCTAAGGTTTAATGGAGTAAGTCAACCCTCTGGCGTCGATCAATTACAGTCTCCCGGTGTCCGTGTGGTCGGCAGTGAATTCATCAAGTGAGAAGGCTCAGAGAAGACAGACTGACCCAGAAGGCCGTCGTCGAATACGGTCCGCAGTCGTCGAGAAAGAGAGGGTTCATTGCACGCATTAATCACGCTCCGCCACCTTCTCACGCGTCAACGCGTTACTGGATTACTTATATGATGGTCTTTGACTCACGGAAGTCATTGAATCACTGAAATGGTTGGAATTTTGGCTGATGAGCTCGAATAATTATCGGATGCTCCCCAACATAACTTTTGCCACTTTTAAAACTTAATTTTAACCCATCCGTCTGCATACCCTTCCGGTTAGGCTACACCTCGAATACCTGACCCTGGGACCCTGATCATAAAGATTTAACCAAAATAAATTACTAAATACAAATAAAAACTTCACGCTTCGTTAAAAAATGCTACGAGCTAACATATAGTGTCTTAGACCCTTTAGAGGGATTCAGGTGGGAGACCCTAGATACTCGGAGGCTATTAGGCGGCTTAGCTTGCTTGAGAAATTCAGAGCCCGGGGTGTTTCTTTGTGACACAGAGAATATTATCATGAGGCCTCACTACATTCCTAGATCTAATAGAAGAGATAAAATAAGAGAGATACATTGCCGAACAGATAGGTACAAAAGCTCATTCTTTCCGCGCACAATAAGCGACCACAATAAAAACTGAGCTCCAATAATTACACTCCCATTATACATATTACCATTTTACCTGCCAAAAATCTTACATCTTTAAAGTCTGGTGACCTAACACCCCCGGGCACGCACCCATACAGCGGCTCACAGGATAATCTATAGATATAGATACCCCCTTTCTTATGTAATGCTACCTAATATATAATGTCCTAAAGCCCTACTTAGTATATAATCTATTAGATATGGAAGGGTGGAGGACTGCAGTCAACCAAACTTAGGATTGAACAACCAATGAACTGCATATATTTATTTCAAGTCCCTCTAGAGGTCCAACATATATATATTTTTCAATATATATTTCAGCATATATTTATTTCAAATCCCTCTAGAGGTCCAGCATTATACCACACCACGGATAATGCCACCTACCCTTACGAATCCACTAGTCCTTGAAGGCAACAATGAATTTCACAGTCGGTCAAAAATCCTAATTACCATAAATTCTTTTCACTGAGACCCTATTTTCCATGACTGACCAAATTAGTGCATTAAAACCGTTTCTGACTCATCAAACACATTTAGAGATTTAAAAACTCCGTTCTCAAATACTTTTGCGTGACAGCAGGACGATTTAGCAGGGATTTTCTGCCGCCAAGCACATCTAAGGAGTCACGCTAAGGGGAGAGAAATTAGATCATGTGGATTGTTTCACCTACATTTTAAGTACCATCACGCAGAACGTTAGAAGCACAACGGACATCAAGCCAAAAAGAGCTAAGAATGCATGATGTCGACTTTCCGATGCGAAAAATGTGGCCTCAATGTTCAGGGACGATAGTACAACGATATTATTAGTCTTATTTTCCGATCTTCATTTCGGCATTTTGGTCGTCTTTGGTGATCCTCGTTTTTCGAGTGATTTCTTTGATGGCTACGCAGGTCCTCTTCCAAACCGTATTTGCTCTCCAATATTTTCTTGGCTAAGATATGCTATTTTCATGGTTGTGTTGTTTGAAGAACATTTCCCATATTTTTCCATCACTTACTCTGTGTTTGGGAACGGGAATCCGTTGAATTCATGGGAACTTCCGGGATGGAATTGCCACCCAGAAACGTACTCTCGCATCCATTCACCAACCTGGGTCTCCGCTCAACCACTCGTATCAATGAGAATTTCTGATAGTTGGGATAGGAACGCGGCGTTAGAGTCCTGATTCAGACCTATACTCTGCGGTTGCAAATTTAATGAAAGAATTGGTTCAGGTATGGCTTGGTTCGGCTCCGCCGCGCCGTCATTTCGTCGGAATACTTGGGTGGAAACACGCAGGCGACCTCATTTCTCATTCTAGATATGCATGGGAGAACGTTTCAATGCTCCAGTAGTCGTGAGTTCATTATTATAGTTGAAAATTATTCCAGAATGGCGAACTGCACTTAATCATTATTAGACGTTCTATCCTAAGATACCCTAAGAACTCAGCATTCCATCCTTCTCTGTCTAATGATCGTTCCCTTAATTCCTTGTAATTTTTCTTTGTGTGTTCCCATTTTTTGAAATGTTTAACAGTTTTTACATTACTGTTCTGTCAGTGCCCTTCGACGGGACAAACTTTGCATGGTTTGTAAATAAATTCACTTTGTAATGTTGAAAAATAGTTTTTATTATTCCGACCTAGGTTTCGGCTCGAAGTTAAGTCATTATTAAGGTGACAATATTACACCACGAGCCCCTTATATACATTGTCCGGGTGTAGGGGAGGGGAAGTAGAGGATGGAGAAGCTACTAAATGGGTGGAGAGTGGGTGACTGGTCCAAGTAAAGGGAGGGGGGAAAGGTTTGAATGTTGTACTGAGTACTGAGATATTTTATGGTATATATAAATATTTTACCTATTTATATTTTCTCTATGTCATTTCTTTACTTATTTAATAGTTTATGAGAACGTACTTCCTTTCTCTTTCTCCATATGTGTTATTCACTTTGGGTATAATTTATCTCTTTTCCCTAGTATTATAACAATGTGATACAGATTTTGGTTATTTTCATCATCATGCTATTTAAATGACTGGATTACGTTAATTAAGTATCTTGGTATTATTATGTAATTATTTTTATGCAATGATTATGAGTCTAATATATCATGCCCATGATTAAGAAATTTTAGTACACTCTTCCGTAAGGCATTAATTATCGTCATATAAAATTGAGATGCCAGCCCCCAAGTTCCAATTATAAATCTTAATTCCATATCATTACTTTATATTTTCCTTGATTTACGGATTGTCCTCCTGGGAACTCTCCCCTCATGGGAATTTACGCTCTATTATTCCATCAATTTAATTCTTCAAACACCCATTGTGCCTGATTGCATGCCCAACTCATTTGGTCATTATTTTTCGTATGATGTTCTCTTTGTGCTTTTTTGCTTCTGTTTATCTGTAAACTTCATCATTCCTTATTTTATCCTTTCATTTGATCTTGACCATGGTCCATCAACGCCATTTTTTTAATGCTCTCAATATTATTTGGTCTGCTTCTCCAATTTGGCCTAGCTTCATTCAATTGAGTGCCACGCTCCACATGACTGTTTTCACGTTTTGTCTCCTTGTTCGTTGTACTATCGTCCCTGAACATTGAGGCCACATTTTTCGCAGATAGTAAGGTGCAGTGAAGCGTATCAAACAGCCTCTCCTGCACAAATATCAACCTTTCCTTCACGAGTTGCAGCTAATGCCAGCTGCACGGCGCACCCTGTTACTCACAGACGAGGCTCTGGCAACCGAGTGTTTCCCGAAATAAGGAAACTCCCTCTATCAAGTGCCAACGGTCTACCTATAGAGGCCAGAACCAGGAGATTTCTGGTCAGGAGAGTACCGGATCATTTATACGGGCACGAATCAGGGTACTCCTGAAATCGGAGGCGTTGGAATAATTTTAAACAAGAAAGTTGGAAAAATTTAAATGGGTATGTGCAATATAATTCTAGGATCATACTAGTCAAACTTGAAACCAAACCAAAGGATACTGTAATAGTACAAGTCTACATGCCAACATCCGTAGAAGAAGATGAAGCAATATAAATGATATATGATGATATAAATAATGTAATAAAGTACGTAAAAGGTGAGGAGAACTTAATAATAATAGGAGACTGGAATGCAAGCGTAGGGGGAGAACAAGTTGACGGAATTGTAGGAATGTTTGGACTTGGACGTAAGAATGAAAGAGGCTGCGGTCTAATTGAATTGTGTGCGAAACACAAGTTAGTCGAGGCAAATACATTATTCAGCCATCATAAAAGAAGAAGATACACTTTAAGAGCTCCAGAAGACATCAGAAGACAACAGATTGACTACATTCTAGTTAAGTCATGTTTTAGGAATCAAATCATGATATGACAGTGATCACAATCTAGTCATGATGAAGTGTCAACTTAGGTTCAAACGATTAAAGAAAAAACTTAATGAGACATGGAATAGAGATAATCTAAAGTCTGGCAAAACAATGATAGCTTATGCACGGAGAACCGATAACATAGCATCAAACAATATTCATGGAGGCGCAAATAAAGAATGGATACAGAATAAAAACGGTATATAGAAAGCAGCTGAAGAATCTGTCGGTAAAGTTAAACCTGCAAACAGGAAATAACGGATAACGCCTGAAATAGTTTTTCTCATAGAGAGAAGAATTAACAAGAATGCCCTTGACGAGCAGAGTAGAACCAAATACAGAAAACTCAGGAATTAAATCAACAGAGAATCTAGGAAGGCCAAAGAAAATTACCTCAATGACATATGTAAAGAAGTTGAAGAAAATAGGAACAAAGGGAAAACCGACATAGCCTATAAAAAAGCAAAACAGATTTTCAACAAACAAAACAAAAAAATCTTTCGATACGATAGATAACAGAGAAGGCAAAATGCTATTTGGAGACGATACACTTTAGAGATGGAAAGAATATATAGAGGAGCTTTACCAAGGAAAACCACTATTAGATAATTTAATGAAATCCAGAGAAGAAATAGAAAAGAAAGAACTAGGAGAAATATTTTACAGGAAGAATTTGAGAAAGAATTGCAAGATATGCCAGATAGGAAACCAGTAGGCTGTGATGACATTCTCTCAGAGCTGATTAAAAAAGCTGGTGACAAAATGAAAACTTCTTTAATACAACTTATTAGGAAAATATACAATACAGGTGAAGTTCCTGAAGACTTCCAAAAATGTGTTATGGATCCTATACCAAAGAAATCATCTGCTACGAAATGTTAGCAATATCGCACACTCAATCTATTATCACACGCCTCAAAAATACTTATAAGGATTGTCCTTAAACGAGTTGAAAGAAAATTTCTTTGAAGGCTTCCGCGACTCTTATAATTATTAATGTTGCTCTTTTCAGGTATTTCCGTCGCGTGTTTGGTTTTTTCGACAACAGTTTCTCCCCTCTTCCTGGGGGCGTCTTCAGGTCCGTTGGACATTTTTGTAATTGTTATTATTTATTTTCGTTGTTATGTATTGCGTTGCTAGTACATCTAGGACCATAGGGTGTCTCGATTGCCCGCTCCTCGTTGTGGTTTCACCACTCTCTCCCAGGTTGAGGCAAGTGGGTATCCATCCTCCCGATTGAAATTCGATGGATATTTCACCAGCTCTACCGCTTCTCTGATCAACCTGGGAAAATAACGATTTTCCCTTGAGAGTACTCTCACTTGGTCAAAGGCAATCTGATGTCCTGGCTCGAACCACGCATGCTCTGCAACTGCGGAGAGACTGAATCTCTTCTTTTCGGTGGCCCTCTGGTGCTCTTTAATTCGGCACTGAATTGCTCTCCCCGTTTGGCCGATGTAGGATTTACCACATATACATTTGATTTCATAGACTCCCTCATACATTGCAGCGGGAATTTTGTCCTTGGGTTTTGGGATGATATCTCCAATTTTCTTCGAGTTTGAGAATCTCGTCACTATACCATACTTCCGAAGGAGCCTACTAATCTTTTGTGCCGTCCCTGCGATGTATGGAATTGTGGCATATGCAGCTGGCTTTTCTTTAGGTCTTTCTTCGGTTCTGTTTATCATTAGATCATTTGCTTCCGCCAATTCCTTTTCTTTCCTTGCGGTCCTTAAAAGGACTATATGCCTAGGGTATCCATTCTTCTCTAGCGCTGAATTCCACAATTCCACAATCGTCCCTGCGATGTATGCCACAATTCCATACATCGCAGGGACGGCACAAAAGATTAGTAGGCTCCTTCGGAAGTATGGTATAGTGACGAGATTCTCAAACTCGAAGAAAATTGGAGATATCATCCCAAAACCCAAGGACAAAATTCCCGCTGCAATGTATGAGGGAGTCTATGAAATCAAATGTATATGTGGTAAATCCTACATCGGCCAAACGGGGAGAGCAATTCAGTGCCGAATTAAAGAGCACCAGAGGGCCACCGAAAAGAAGAGATTCAGCCTCTCCGCAGTTGCAGAGCATGCGTGGTTCGAGCCAGGACATCAGATTGCCTTTGACCAAGTGAGAGTACTCTCAAGGGAAAATCGTTATTTTCCCAGGTTGATCAGAGAAGCGGTAGAGCTGGTGAAATATCCATCGAATTTCAATCGGGAGGATGGATACCCACTTGCCTCAACCTGGGAGAGAGTGGTGAAACCACAACGAGGAGCGGGCAATCGAGACACCCTATGGTCCTAGATGTACTAGCAACGCAATACATAACAACGAAAATAAATAATAACAATTACAAAAATGTCCAACGGACCTGAAGACGCCCCCAGGAAGAGGGGAGAAACTGTTGTCGAAAAAACCAAACACGCGACGGAAATACCTGAAAAGAGCAACATTAAGAGTTGAAAGAAAGTTAGAAAATAATTTATGTGAGGACCAATTTGGATTTATAAGATTAGGAACTAGAGAGGCTATACTCTCTTTAAGGCTTCTCATTGAAAAACAAATGTCTAAAACTAAACAAACTTATGTTGCTTTCGTTGACCTTGAGAAAGCATTTTATAACGTTGTATGTCCAAAAATGTTCAGGATTTTTGAAAAATTTGGGATGAAATACAACGATAGAAGAATAATATTTAAAACATACCAAAATGAAACAGCCTTAATTAGAAATAAGAATGACGAAGATACAGCTATAAAAAAGGAAAGAAATTAGACAAGGTTGTCCTCTATCACCAATAATTTTCAATCCAAGAAGCGATCGATAAGGTAAGGGAAAATGTTGATGTAGGAATCAAAGTAAATGGAAAGAAAATAGATATTTTACGATATGCTGATGATATTGCGATAGTTTCAGAAAAGAGAGAAGATTTATAAATTATACTTAACGAGATGGAAAGAATTCTTAGACACCAAATGAAGATATATCATCAAAAGACTAAATTCATGGTATGCGGTGTTCAAGACTGCCGTGAACTTGTAAGGATTGGAATAAATGGTGAAGAACTAGGGCAAGTTACAGAATTCAGCTACTTAGGCAGTAAAATAACAGAAGATGGAAGGAGTAAACGAGAAATTGTGAACAGAATACAACTGGGAAAAATAGCTTTTAATGATAAAAAGACTCTACTGACTTGTAGAGATGTTAGTTTGGAAGTAAGAAAGAGGATTATGAAAGATTCTGTTTGGAGTGTGGCCCTTTATGGGTGTGAAAGTTGGACTATCGGGAAACATGAAAAGAGCAGATTTAGAGGCCAGAAATGTGGCGCTATCGAAGGATGCAGGAAATCAGATTGCGAGACAGAATTACCTGTGCTGAGAAGAGTACATGAAAATAGAAGTCTCTGGAGACAGACAGACAAGGAGACTTAAACTAATGGATCACATTCTACGACGCAATGATTTTATAAAATTAATAGCTGAATCGTAGAGGTCGTCCTAGATTAAGCTATATGAAGCAGATCATCAATTACTCTGGATGCGTCTCATATGGTGAAATGAAGACGAAAGCTGAGCAAAGACAGGAATGGCGTGCTGTTGCCAACTAACCCATGGGTTGATAACCAAAGAAGAAGAAGAATATCCACCATTTGAGTAACTTCTTAATCAACGCAACAAAGAGTGCCATTTATGAGAAGGTAACCCATATCTACAAGGGCGAGAAGGAAAATGTAAGTTATCCGAAAAAAATTAAGACAAAACTTGCCATGAAAAGGGAACTTGGAAAACAATTCCTTAAATTCTGGGGAGAATAAAACGAGCTCGTCAGTGTTGAGGACAATGGACCCAGCAGAACCAGGATGTACGGGCTCTTCGGCGGCGGGGTTAGGGGTTGAGCGATTGCGGTAACCAGCCCCTTTAGATCGACTGTCCTGATGCCTGCCCCTCATCCCATGGCGATGCTTGGGCCATAATACACGGGAACTGAACGAGTACAAATGACTTTAAAAAATGAAGTAAAGATTTTAAAATAATGATGAATAAGTGAGGTGACGAAGAGAGAAAAAACTGCCCTTAGAGTTCTCTTAAATAATAGTAATATCTAACAATTCGTCCAACTTTAAGTATAGCAAGGTCAAAAAAGGGGAGACTTGGAAAAGGGGAAACGTTGACTCGCCAATATGAATACCGGTATTTTTTTACGTCGTGTACAAGTTAAATGCCACCCTAATTCGTCTTGGTCTTTCCTGAATGTACCCTCATTAATTTATGATTAAATAACTATGATGGGCAATATCTGAAGTGATTATTAGTACGCAGGGGACTAGCATATCACGCTACCATTTAGACTCTCAACGTCAGTCAGGTTTTTCGCGATTCCCATGCGTCCTAATAGTCACAGAAAATATTTCTGATATTTTAAATTAATTGATTATAAAAACTAAAGCATATTCAGGAAAGACAAAGACGAATTAGAGTTGCGTTGGCCCTCGTGCATGACATAAAAAAGACGGAATTCAAATCGGCCAGTCAAGGTTCGCAGTCTCCTCTTATAAGCCAAAAAGACACTTTTTTGTCTGAGAAAAAGACAATCTTGTGGCGTCCTTGTATTGGGATGCGTTTGTCAGATGATTAAGGAACTTCCGACTCGATCTATATTCAAAGTTCAATTTAATTCCAATTTTTAAAAGGATCATCTCTGCCACTCAGCAAAAATGCACATGCTCTGGCCACGCGACCTAGATGTACTGTCCTAACGGCGGCAATTGTATGACTTAATAAAGCAACCGACAGAACCTCTATATAAAATCGTAATTATTGATGATCCATGTTCATTAAACATGTCATATTCGTAAGGAGCATTACGCATAATGAAAAACTCCTTCAAGTGAGGTATTAAAGAGTTCTATGGGTTAACTGAGGAAGTATTTAAGCCCATAATTTGGTATGTAAATCAATTAAAAAATATATATAAACTTTGCCTTAAATAATTGCCTCGCGTATGTGTATATGTTCATATATTTTTATTTCGTTGCCCTTATAGTCCAATGACCTCCGCTGAAGGCCAATATGTCTCCTGTGGCGTTTTCTCCAACTCCCTTGGGGTCCATATATGGAGACTCAAGTTATCTAATGCAAATGTTTTCAATTGTATGGAATGGAATTGCCGTAAATGCTTGCGGTCCAGTCTCAAATATGGTAAGGTTTTTCAAGAAACGACTGAAATGAGGGATAGCTGTAGTTTGTCTTTGCTTAGTACAAGCATGGATATGTTTATTGGACTATAACTAAATGTAACAAAGAAATTTAAGAGAAAAACTCACAACGAAATTTAAGAGAGTTCCATGAAGAACACCACGGACAAGCACATAGGCTGTAGCTCAATTGAAATACCTGTTCAGGTATAGGGGTCCCAAACATTCCCACTAGTCCAAGAACGTGTACCTTATAAATGACCGATATTCAGGATATATCAGCAAATGAATGACGTGTAAGTGTTACTGAAGAAAAAGAGGCATGCAAACACAGGGCAGTATGGAGAAAATTATGAAAGAGATACCATCCTTTAAGGCTTACCACCTTGAATTTAACATTCTTTACTGTACAAAACCCGTTAGGTAACGGTGAGATGGGCATTTAAGCATTTACGAGCGTAATATTCTCTTAGCTAGGACTTCTCGTGAAATTCATTCGTTGGTTTTTTAATCATAACATTGGTTGACAGCAGCCCTCCCCACTTTTCTATCTAATGCTAGTTTCCTTATCTCCTGGTATCTCTTTCTATGTACTTTCCTCTTTATTTGGTCCATGAACATGATCCTGGGTCTTCCTCTGGGGACTTTCCCCTCTATTTTGCCTTCAATTATGTTCTTCACTTACTCATTGTGCCTATAAGTGTGTCCAACCTATCCAGTTCTTTTCTCTGTGGAGTTCCCCATATGGTTCCTTCCTCTTCAACTCTTCTGTATATTTCATTATTTATTATTTTATCCGTCCATTTTATCTTCAGCATTCTCCTCCATTGCCTGGTTTCGAAGGCTTTTAGTCTTTTCTGGTCCGCTTTTCCAATGGTTCATACGTCCGATCCATAGATTGCCACGCTTCAAACGAATGTTTTTCACATACTGTTACCTGGTTTGAAGTCCAATCTTCTTGGAGTAGAGTAATAGTTTTTTTCGAGTTGTTTTTTGAGCACAGTAGCTGTCTCTTTCTCAAGAATTATAATTTCATAATAAATAATCAAGAATAACTAATTCTTGATTCATAAAGGCTCAAAAAGTCAAAGTAAGGGTAACTGAATCAAAAGACGTGTGTAAAAATAAGGCAACAGGGAGTATATTGTTTAAGTTAAGTCAGTTTTACAGACCTTTCACCGAAAATTACAATCGTTTGACAAAGTCATCTCCGAAATGGTACCATGAGAATGTGTGTATTCATATTCGTAAGAAATAATTTCGGGAAATTTCTAGTACTTTCGGAATTATGAACTCCCAGTCTCGGTTCCTTAAGGTTACACAACGGGTCGGGAATAGGGAAAACCGAGTAGTGTGGGAGTGTTCTACCCGCTCTCTCACTCTTCTGGCCCCTGCCTTCCACTCCCCTCAACCCCGCCTTTTCAATCTCTCACACCCCCTCTTGTACTTCGTTCCCTAACCTGCCCCCCTAAATCTTCCATCCGAGATCCTTACCCTCCCCCTCACCGAATCCCCAACATGCAACCCCGTGTCCACCCACTCCTTCTCGACCCTATGTACCTTCTCCACCCTTACTTCTTCACCCCGTCACAACATTTTTCCCCCGTCCTTTTCCCCTCTCCTACCCACTCCACGCCAAAATCGCTCCGAAAAACTCCAACCTTCCTTATTTCCCATTACATTACCGACCCCACAGACACCAGGGGCCACACTTTCCCCCCTCTTCCAAATCCAACTTCGCTTCCCACACTCCCTCTTTACTCTGCATTCCCCTCCTCAACATTCGACCCTGCCCGCAATACTAGCAACTCTCCAGCATACCCTTCCGCCAGAGCTGTGCGAGACAGCGCTGATTGCTGCGTTAAAAATACCAGATATATCAAACTGCGAATTAAATCCCCCATGCATTGCGATATTTCGAATTTCTATGTCACAAATATAGAATTTAATGCGATTGATACACTATCACTTTTGACAATTGCTTCACTTCATTTGAAACATCGTGTGAACTATTTGTGCCTGCACCACTTTTCCAAGCAGTTTCTTTACCTATCTTTGCATTAGCATCTCCGAGGAGAACTTTAGTATCATAGCTTGGTAACTTTGAAAAAATTTCTTTTAGTTGAGCGTAGAACAAATCCTTTTCTTCATCTTCAGTTTCGTCTGTAGGAGCGTACTTTAATTCAAGATAAAAGACCATAAAATATCCATGCAATGACAGGACAAGATTCAATATGAAGTGCCAGAGTGATTTCAGAGAACAAGACATAAGGGCATCTAAAAGTTTAACAGCTTTACCTATTTGACTTCGAAATTTACTATCTTTAAATAAGGTTTAGTTTTAGTTTTATCCATGCCTGAAACCAATATGTTTGGTTTGGTCAGGGAAGAAACCTGAAAATCAGTTTCGGACTAAAGAGGACCTAGGTCTGTAAAAAATCAATGTATGCTATACAATACATTTCCTACTGAGTAATGAGACATTAGGTTACTTATCCCACTGTTTATATCAACTATTATCATGAGTAAGGATGCCTGTATTTCTCTATCATATTCCTTCTTTATTTTTAAGTTTTCTGTATTTTTTCCCAATCGAAACGCAATAAAAAATACCTATCATTATTGTTACTATGAAACCGACGAGCCGAATAAGGGCAACGAATGAGTCATTTTATCACCAGTTTATCATAGCATTACACAAAAAGTATTACGTAGTATACCTATTCACTACACCTGTGCGTTACTGCAATAGGTCGATTGCAATATTTGGTTTAAATTTTAGAGATTAAAAATAAGGCACAGCAATAATGATCGTAGAGGTAATGCAAATGTTTTGCGTTTCTTAACCGACGAAATGAGATAAAATGTTTAAGTGGATATTATGCGAAAATTATTATGCGATATGTTCCAAATTTATACGACGCGATATGCGGTGAGTTGAGACATTGCACGAGGCGCGCAATGGTTATATATCATGAATATCATTCGAATTATAAGTGATAAGATTTTAATGATGCTACTACATATGCATTCATGTATTCCTTAATAAATGACTTTAATGGAAACATTCAGGGTAATTTTATAACGAAGCCCATGCAGTCGTCGTACTTGGTGAAAAGTGACCATTAGCTGACGCACCCAATCAATTTCTTTCTACTTCTATTATGTTATATGACAATAGAGCGGAAAAAGTCATGCAATGCAATGAGAAGCACAACTTATCAACACAGCAATGTACCATTCTGCCGCAAATCCATGCCATCATCGCCTGCAACCCATGTACCTTTTGTTTCCGATCCCTTCCCTAATTCCGTGATATCCCAGCTATACCCAAGACCCCTCTCATCCCACTGCTACCTGACAAGCAGCCGGGGATGACTACTAATTGAATGCCGCCTTAATGAGCTACTCTAAAATTTTCCCCCAATTTTTATAATTCTCTGCAGGCAAGAGAACCTGGGTATTCAGAGAAAATTTAGCGAATTTCATACAGGTAGACAAAATTGCATGTCATCGAAAGAG
This sequence comes from Ceriagrion tenellum, assembly GCA_963169105.1. Classification (NCBI taxonomy): domain Eukaryota; kingdom Metazoa; phylum Arthropoda; class Insecta; order Odonata; family Coenagrionidae; genus Ceriagrion; species Ceriagrion tenellum. The sequence goes on from OY720641.1 coordinate 57,839,978, forward strand.
TAACAAAAAATACAGCTGATATGAGCATAACATGACGCACATTCTAGATGAACATTTGAACTCCTTTAAGAGCCTTAAAATCTTTTAGACATTGCCATAATGTTATGCTCTCTCTTTCCATTGCTCTCCCCGTTCATTGCTTATTACCGCCAAACGCTTCTAGAAGCGCGGTTTAATCCAAGTTTCCACAGATATATATTCAAAGACGGACGTCACTCGGCATTTGCCCTATCTGTGGCCTCATGTGCCAATATATTAATAAACAACTGTACTTCGACGCAGAGAGTCAATGATCTTGCGGCCAAGGAGGCATGCGGTACAAAAATACTTCTAAATTAGTTTTTTTTGTTTATTACTCCTATTATTTTTCTGCCAGCACTTGAGGTCAAACTCTTTTAGTGTCAAATCTTTAGAGCTATCGCCAAGTCACTCGAGCAGTCACCCTATGTCAATTCTTACCGTGAGACGATATCTTTCCGGGCACCACGAAGCATCAAAGCCCTGCATGATTCTGGAAACGCAAATTTTTCCTGAACCATTTTTCTCGAACTAAAAAGTTTGAAACGGTTACCATGGTAGTATATCCTATCAATTAGGGTCTCATGCAAAACCAAAAGCGGCTAACACTCGTTCACCCAATAATTTATCTTCGATCACATTTAAAAAATGGAACTCAAAACACGGGGAATATTATCCCCACAATTTTTGGCTAAATGCTACATTCGAATAAAACTGTACCTTAAAAGCTAATGGAGAGAGTGCTTACGTTGCGGAAGTCCATATCTCATGGCTTAAGGTCGACAGAGCGTAAATTATAGAGGAGATAGAGGCAAGTTGGGTACCCTTTTGTCTTTTGAATTTTCTATTCACAATTATAGCTGACTTAAATGAAACAATTGAGCGATTATATGGAAGCATTAATCACATTTTTAAAATAGTAATGCTTGGTAGACAAATCCAGTGTACCAACAATTCCCCAGTACGGGGCAGGTTGGAACACTGGCTGGGGACGTTTGTACAAATATATATAATCAAATAAAAAACGATTAGCATGGCATAAAATCGCTTATCAGCCTTACATGCTTAGAAGGCACTCAAAAGTAATCATCGTCATCACTGTTATCGCTGGTTCAAAGAAAGAATAATACAATTGTGTGAAATTCACAGGGGGGAAAATCTTTCATCTGGACTGGGAATCGAACCCAGGTCCCTCGGTTTTACACGAATGGCGCAAAATCGAGGGATCTGGGTTCGATTCCCAGTCCAGGCAATTGATTTATCCACTGTGAATTTCACACAATTGTGTGATCACTAGCGAGTGACTCCGTCGAAGTTACTGCGCGCCCAGTTCCGTGGTTCTTTGAAAGAATAATAATTAAGAATTACTCATGATAAAGTGATGGTTTTAGGCGTTACTTTGTGGAACAACTTCATAACTATTGATTGAAACACTCTGTGATTTCCATATGAGAATTTTACCTTAACGACCTAGGTTTGGTCGCTGTGCAACATCATCACCTGAATCACGTTGCGCTACAGTGTCCCTGAGGCCAAAAGCAACAATGGCTACGGTAACGTTTGATGCCCACCAGGTATCTTAGCTAGTTCCACGTCAGCCAGTTGTTAGATCAGTTGCGGAAAATGCGTCGATTAAATCAGCTTTCAATGAGAAAAAAGTTAATTCACATATAATTTCACGTAAGTGAGTATCATGTACCCACATCATTCAGTGTGTTAACCTACAATACATATTCTCTTATACAAATTCTATGAAGGAAAAGGCGAAACGCGACTAATTTGAATGGTTATTTTGATATTTCATCTGCTTTTAGTTTGGTGGTATTAACTTCATTCTTCCCTTGCGTTAACAAGACATGAGGAATGTGTTTTGGTATCGCCTTAAAATTGTTGCGTTCGTAGCTTTTTTACTAATCTCTTGCTATAAAATTACCTAATTTACTTGTCCCATATCAATGCATTTAGCTTAGTCTGGATATATTTCTAAAATTCTTTGCACTCATTGTAATTTGGAATCCTTCAACTGAATAGAGGATCACTATAATGTTAAAAATCGTTAACTCATAATGATCATTCTCGTGAGCCCTTGCAACTCACTTTACACTGGCCATCATTGGCTCTCTTGTCCGGGGCGAGGAATGGAGGGGAGGGTGAAGACATCTTCCCTGGCTAGGCGAATAATATGAGCTAAATGAAGAAATTCGAAAGAGTTGAAAAGTGTTGCTTCGTATTGAACACCTCACTACTGGAAATGATCTGATCAATTAGATTCACTCTGGAGTACTTCGCTTTCGTAGGAATTGCTAAGGAGCACAAAAGAGGATATCTCACAAAAAGTCTACGTCACTATTGTAAAAATGTATGGACCAAATTAAGAAGGAAATAGGAAGTAAAGTCACGCAATAGAATCGAGCAGTTTACAGAATTTGCGGACTGCTGTGAGTATTTATTTGGTCCGTCCGACTGTTGATGTTGATCCGATAATTATAAGTAGCACTTTGAATTAGAAATTAAACATATCTCATGCCACATAAAGCTGCGCATCGATCCATCGTCATAGCCGATAGCTTACCGAATGACAAGCATCGTGAATGTAATATATCGCTTAAAATGCATCGAACTGGCGAACTCAACTCTGGTATCTTCCCTCTCGTTCTATGCCCTTCTCCTCGCTGGAAAAAATATTCATCTTTGTATTTTTCGATTTTGTTTCAGATGAGGCGACCAAATTTGTGCTTTAATTTTTAAAAAATGTGTTACAAGCGATCAATATTTTAAAGAAAATAATGGAAAACGATTTCCTACTCTTCTCTCCGTTCCTAGTCACAATGACAAATGAAATTTTTGGAAGGTTGCGTAGGAATAACAGTAACTAGTAGGGAAATGAGTAATTGGGGAGAAACTATTAACAGAACGTTGAGACGAATTTTACGCTGGCATAGTGAAAAATTTAAAGGAAAAAAAACTTTTACTAAGTGAAATCAAAGGATTCTGAAACCTTAAGTTTTTTATTGGGTACTTTACAAACCCCCTTCGCGGACATCATAGAAGATGAGAACACTTGACCTATCAAAATAGTCGACGATTGGAGTGAGATGCGCTGTAGTGTTTACAAAATAGCGGAACGAAGTCCTACGTCCCCTCAATTTCTATAAAGAAGCGGTCATACGGATTCATTAAAAGATTCAACCCTTAATTGGTATTTATCTTTAAGTGATCATCACAACTAGCTTAGACATTAAAATGATATCCTTTTTCTAGTAATGCGTATTCGCCAACAAATTTCGTGTCCTTGCGCACATTCTATTATTGTAGACTACGGTGAAGATTTCGTTCCAATTTTTGACCCAGGAATAGTCCTGTAGAAAATCATCCAGAGGGCGTCACTTGCAACCGATCGCGTATTTTTTACATCTGGAGCCTTTCACTCCAAGATAACTCTCGCTCAAGGCAACAGTCCCCTACAAGCTGTTGCCAAGCCTCTAGCACGTATGTAACGGCAGCGCTAACCGATTATTAGTGTGGAGAGGCTGAACTAGTAGTGTCAACATCCGAGCACGCCACCGCCTAAAACCACTTGGGTAACTTGTCGAAATAAAGCAATTTGGAATTTTATCAAATAGCCACTTAAGAGTTCTGATTGAAGTAAGATTGAAACATCTCTCTATGTTTACGATTTACCAATACAGATTGAATAAAATTAATTTAAATTGTAAATTTGCAATAGGAAGTATACATTTCCGGCAGCAGAGGGAGTTGATGAAGGTACATAAAAATCGTAAATAAACAAACAAGACAACAGGAAAAATAAATCACGCAATCAGTAATTGAAATAAATTATTGCATATAACTAGTCTTCATTCTTCATATGGCGCATATCCCCTCTTGAAACACATTAAGATTTATGGTAAACTCATTGAAAACTTCACAATGCAAATTGTTCCAGTAACAAATAGTCCTCGCCATGAAGGAGTTTCTTGCTCTGTGATGATTGCTTGTTCTGAATGTCATGACGACCGTGAAAATACGGCTTCTCTAACTGGACACTTAGACTATAGTATGCTTCAACACCACAAAACACTTAGTAAATGGCAGTCAACCTTACCCTCCTGCGGGTACTGAGACCATTTTAAATCACTCAACATCAAACTTACACTTTCAAACATGCTAGGCCAATATTTAACGTACCGTGAGGCTTTCGTTTGAACAGACTCAATTTGATCTATTAAATGACATTGATAAGGATCTCACATTGCCCGATCATATTTGGATCCACAGATGTTAGCTTTTGTAAAAATACAAGATATCTTGTCGAATTTCCTGGTGGTTTATTTATGCTCCGAGATAAAATTGTCATATTTGAGATACAGGCCTCCCTTGACAAAGCTCTAGCAATTATATTCTGAAAAGTAAAAGTTAGTGCAACAAGTAAAAAATTTTTTTTTCGGAAATCATGATAAAATCGACGGGTCGAGCGAGTTTGATACCTCGTCATAAGCAGCTGAAATCAGTTAAGCGCAGGTACATGATAGCAAAGCTCCCACTTTGTGTCCGTAGCATGGTATCAAATAGTGCTTGCAATACTTCGCAGTATCAAATTCTTCTCCTTCTTTCTCTGTTTCTCCCCTTTTCCCTCATGAGGAATACGACCGAGTTTCACAGCCAGCCCATACGCTTCTGGTCTGGGCGAAACTGCCTCTGCACTGCCCCCACGTGGGACGTGAGGCAACTGTGCAATGCGAGGTAGCGGGATTTGACCCGCGGGAGCAGAAGATAGTAGAGGTACGATATTCGCAGACCAAGGAGTGGGGAGGAAGATGTAAGGCATGCATGTGGGGTTGAGGGAGTAGGATGGGGATTTTTCTGGAGTATGTAAAAAAGGATTCTATGATCTCCCTCTGGTGGAATAGGAATGAATGAGAGATGAGGGTTGGTTAGGGCGAAACGGAGGAAGCTGGGAAGGTATCAGGGGGAAAGGTAGGAGGAGTAGAGTATGGAAAAGAACCAAGGGACAGAAAGTTCGCGAAATGATGGGTTGAAGCAAAGGGTTTCCGGCTCAAATCATCCACGAGTCCCTTTAGGAATCCCCATGTAAGCTACCCATATTGGTGAGTCGAAAAAAGGGAATTTTCGAGTGTCAAATTCTAATATTGCCGAAAAGTTGTCTATTTCTATACTAACAAACCGGGAGATATTGTAAACGTTCCTGTTTCATCTTGTACTCGCGCAAAGAGCATAGGATTGATAAAATGCAACAAACTTTGAATATATCCTCAAATATTAACGCTGTAATGTTGCTGTTAGAATAAATAGTTTTTCATTATTGAGAACTTGAAAGTGCTTTATTTTCGTGGGATGATTATTAGGTGTTATACTTTGATGGAAGAAAAGGCAATACAACTGAGAAAGAAAAATAGGAGCTTATATGTACAGAATATTAAGGAGTGGGGCACATATCAGCGAGATTCAACCGTCTTCCGCCTAACCCAAATTACAAGTGTCCATAGCCATCTTACGGGATGGGATATCCAGTCTCTCACCATGCCCAAATCGACGACTTACCCTCCATTCATGTGTGTCTATTATCGGAGCATTTATTGCACATTCATTCATCAGCTAGTATGTCTAATTATATCCCCTCTACTTTTACTTAAATAATTTTCAGATGCGAGCTTGATGTAATGAAAATTCAATTGCCATCGGGTTTGAGCTGGTTCTATTTAATTATAACATCGAAATAAACGTATACTCCGCATGAAGAAATCTTTTAAACATAATACACCGAAAAGCTCTATAATCAATGAAAAATATACATATGGCGCATCCGTTTAAGTTAAGTGGAAATATTGGGATTCGTCATTGGTTGTTCGATCCTAGCATCAGTTGGCTGTAGCCCTCCATCCTTTCCTAATGAATAGTGGTTCCTTTACTTTCCGGTAGTTCTGTTAACGTACTCTCTTCTATATTTCTTCTACATATTTATCTCTTGGCCTTCTTCCTGGGACTTTTCCCTGCATTTTTCCTTCAACCCTATTCTGAACAAACCGTCTGTCCCTGTGGGCGTGCCCAATCCATCTGAAATTTGAAAATTATGGAGTGAATTAGGAGCACGAAAAATCAGTTGGACTAAGGAGTCAAGTTACGCGATCCCAAAATTTACATGATGTAGATATTGTTATTTTTACGTTAATTCCTAACGCAAAAGTTTATTAATTACATTTAATCATATTGGGAAATTTATTGTATGTTTTCCGCGATGGGAGTTGCAATCTTTTGCCATGCAGGGGAGTCTTCCATAATTATACCGGTGTTCTGCCATTTGGTGCGTCCCAATATCATCTCCACTTTCTTGACCCGCTGATGATTTTACTTACGTTTGTCTCCTGCCTTAACTTGATATTCTATTTCTACCCGGGCATGAGCTTCCCGTAATAATTCTTATTGTGTGCTTTTCTGTTGTTTTCATAACTTTTACGGTGAGCATTGCTTCAGATCTTTCCTACGCACCTTTTGTCATTATTCGCGTGGTACATGTTTTATATACATACATGTACCATGTGTTTTCCGTGCCTGTCTCATTATTTTTCAGGCTAGAGATAAATTTTACGCAACCTTTACTGAGGCATCCTTAGTGACACTATTTCTATGTATTTTTCTAGCATTTCGTTGCTATAAATTAATTTTATCAGAGAGCCTTATTTAATACATTTAGTTTTGTAATTGGAGTGTTTACAATGGCTTATTTACAACGCAGAAATTCTTTGCTTAATGTCATGGTTTCAGCTTAGAATTTTAAAATAGTCGTGTGATACGTGGTGGCAGTAGCGTAAAAGACAAAGAAAAGACGATGGTCCTCCTCATTATCAGTAATATAAACATTTTTCTTGCTGATACAGTCAAATACCGATTAGAATAATAACTAATTGACTGCATGAAATGAGAGCAGAAATAGTGGTAGTATTTATAAGATTTTAGAGACGGGGAACATAGAAAGCGGGAAAAGTATTAGAGTTAGTTTGAAAGAGAGTAGTCTTACGTGGAGGCAGCGTGTGGCAGAACTAAGAGACAAAGTTTTTTAAATGATTGACCGAAGCTAAAGTCTCCAGATGAATCAACTTTGATAATACGTGCCAAGTAAAATAATTCATGTTTCTGTTCACCGTTTTGGCTATCTCTCATAAGGTTCTACTTAAAATGATACGTGCGGCCAAGAGTTCGACTGTATCATTTATTGCAAGATATGAAAAATAAGAGGGAAATTTTTGTAGATCAGTTTGACCCTTCCATTTTGGTGGGGCTTATAAGTCAAAAAGATATTAAAGCATCAAAGGGTAATCGATCAAACATGTGCTGCTACAGCTGACAATTCCGTAAAACATTGACGAATTAGGCACGGTAGCAAGAAAGCATTTCTCTTGTTCAACAAGCTATCTACTATTACCCAAACAAGATATTCTAACAGGCATTATTTGTATGCATCTGTAGGGAGCTATATTCAAGCAGATATTCATATCTTGTAATAAGGCGTGAATGATTAAATTCACTTAAAGGTAACAAAATCCATTGAGTAGGTTAAAAAATTCATCATTTTAATACAAAAGTTAGCTAAGTACTTAAAATAAGCATAATTGGCGTACGTTCTCCTTTTCGTCACCCTGATAGGCTAATGATATAGTTCTGAAGCCTTCAAGGATGAAAAAATTTAATTTCTCTAGTACTCAAGTACGTATTGTTGCTGATAAGCATTCTAGACAGCATGTTTGAAATAGGAAAAAAATCTTGATTACACAAATAAAATTGAAAGTAAAAATAAAAAAATAATTCCGAAAATCCGCAGATAATGGATCAAAATTTTTCCGATTTTAAGTCAAGAGTGAGTAACCAGACCATTCACATCAGCATCGATAAAAAATGTATGTAACGTCAATCTTTATCGCGCGGTGACTTCGTTTATATTTGCGAAAAATAAATGAAAAAGCGACCTTAAGTACTCGGGAGAAATTATTTGAGAAGGAAAATTATTTGGTTTTATTTTCGTTCGAAGCTATTGTAAACAATAAAATATTACAAAATTTCTAATAATTCAGAGTTTCTCTTTTAAAACGCCCGCATTGAAACCTGTGCCTTTGTTGGACAATTAATGATAGAATATGCCCATTTAATCTAAAGGAAAACCAATTGTATCGTAGGTAAGTTTGATCTCTGTAGTAAAAATTAATTTAATTGTTATTTTATGATTTGAATGAAAATTTGAATGTTGAAATTGTAGCGTGAAAGATAATTTTCAAGTTAAAATTTAGTAGACGATTGCCTCAAAGCGGAAATTCTAAGATCGCTGACAATAATGTTTAAAGTGCTGCCTGTAAAAAAATCTTTAAATAAAAGTCTATTTTGTATTTCAAGTACTAATTGTTACTAATTTAGCGTTAGTAAAGACAGAGCAAGGAAAGCGGTATTGGTTGGGCCGATTTAGGCTACCATGGAGCATAGTTCCCTAGCAAACAAATAACAATTATTATAAAAATCAATCTTCGGCTTTTCCCAAGCTAGGATTTTTATTGAAGACAAAATATTCACGAAGACTATTTTGGGAACTAATTACCCTGTAGATAATAATGTTGGAGGTGAACATTATCACAGCAAAGCAAGACTTTAGCTGAGAAGATGGCAGTGATTTTTTTATTCCCCCCATTTTTAGTGGAAAACCATAGATTTCGGAAGGCGCAACTTCTCTTTATATTTCCATAACGTTGACTTGGCATGTCTCTTCCGAGTGTGAGAGAAAGGTCGAAGGGGATGGAGAGCGTGTATGCGGAAAAGGAAGGAGTTGTTGGTGAGAGAGGGTGTGGTTGAAATACGAAGCCGAGGGAGGGAAGCGCTGGAGGTGAGGCGAGTGAGCGAAGGGAGGGTGGGATGGAAAAGATGGAGGAGGATAAACGAAGGAATAGAAGGAAGAAATTTTTGCGCGAGGGCAAAAAAGGTCTGCGTATGGTGCGGAGGGGGAAAGGAAGAGGAGGTAGAGGAGGCAAGGCATTTGGGAATCGTAAATGCATCGAAGAAGTTTAAGGCTGCCGAGGTGTAATAACTATACGTTGACCCCATTTGATGACCGGATGGGGCAGAGGTAAATAAAACAGCGAAATTGGGGAATTTCTTAAGAGGGCCGGATTTCCTCCATCCTCCTCTCTACCTCCCCTATCCATGGGCGTAATGATGTACGCTTGCTGGGGGGTCATTTTTTTGAAAAGTTACCGGAGAAAATTTTACTTAGGAGGAAGTCAAAAGGCAAGGAGACGGCGTGCTAAGATTCTTGCTGGAGATTCTATGTGAATTTTCCTCGTTTTCTAATCTGTTTTGCTATTTATACCGCGTCAAAACGAAAGGGAGTGTTTCTTTTGTCTCTCTCTAAATCTCCTACCGCCTGTTTCAACGTTTTGAGTTAATATAGCTGTCTATCTGTGAATTTATTAACATTTAAATGCTTTATATTATAGAATGTATACTTCTATTCGTTGCAGAAACTACTGCTATAACAACGAGCCAATTATAAACTGAAAGCAGTTTAGAAAGTCATTGATGGAGAGGATATTAAGTAAATGATTGCCTGAAATTGAAATCCAGTAAAACATGCGTAAGTTGCATTAACAAAAACCAATTGCAGCTGTCTCATGCCTTATAATTTCTTTAAATTCTACTCGGTTCTTATGTTCAGGTGAGGCAAGATTATCATCGTAGATAAAATTTATTGTATGGGATCATAGTACTTCTGACTAGTAAACTGGTTCCTTACATATTAAATAATTACTTAAAGATGATGGATCATAACCAAATACGCTTATCATCGATAGCCATTCAAAGCTCAGAACTGTTTAAATGAGCTCATTCCTCTTGTAGATCCTATGAGGTGAGGCTCGGACCAAGGATGTGATCATACATAGGATAAATATCAGTACAAAACTCATTTGCGACTCCGCCATATGATATTTTGGATGCGTTGACACCTTGCCATCGTTTTTGACCCCAACTGTGGAGGCCAATATTACAAGGTACGTCGGATTCCCTAATAGCTTGACAGTTTGTAATATATCTATCAATGCAAAAGGGTAATGAAGTAGAGTATATTTAGCACTCTGCGTGAAGATACGCGTAATTTATTTTTACCGTATTGTGTAAGAAAACATCGCAGGTGTGTGTACTTTAGCTATAAAATCTCCTGACCTCTTCTTTAATCGGTATACGTCACAAAACACTGCAATGAATGCGGAATAAGCAAAAACCTTAGCCCAGTAACATATATGAGAGTAAAAAGAAGTTGTGATTACTAAGTAAGTCACGAAAAAGTAACATAATTTAACCCTTACTTGAGCTAGTTAGTAAACGGCAACTAAATTCGTTTTCTGAATTTTACATCTAGAAGACGGATCTCTATGAAAAAATTGTCAATTAAGTGCTGTATTCAAGTGTCACGAAGTGTTGCGAGCTTTAAAGGAAGGTAATTAATTGCGTTTTCTTTAACTGCTAATGATTTTTTTTGAGACGGGAAGAATATTAAATCGAGCTTCAGATCGACGCCAGGTACGTATTCTGTCTGGGAAGGATAAATTCTTCACCTTTCTTCCTCCGTTCGAATGTTCGCAGGAGACGGTATATCGCGTCGTCCCCCGGTGAGGCAACCGTCGTCATTAGCACGGTTTGTACGTACATCGTAATCATTCGCAGGAGACCAGTTTGCGAAATAATTTGGGCGTAAATCACCCTCTCTCTGGAGCCTGGATATGAGATCGAGGGGCTTCGGAAAGAAAGAAAGATGAGGTAGGTTCGAGAAAAGAGGAATAAAGAAAAGGCACTTACCCCACTAAAGGAGGGAAAAGAGGCCAGAGAGGAAAAGGCAGACCCGAAAAATCTTTAAAGAACGGAAACTCCCAATTACGAAAAAAAAACCTTTATATCATCGGGAGAAAACTCTCGCATATCAGAGAAAGAAAGAAGTAGACAGGGGTTGAACCTTCTTCCTAATTTTTTTCTTCTCCATCCCTCCGGTCATCCAATTTGCTTCCTCCTTCACCTCACCATGCGCGTTCTTCTTCCTCTTACATAACCCCTCCCGTTCTGCCTCTGCCTTCAACAAAAAAAACCTTATCCTCCACGCTGTCTCTCTCCCCCTCTGTTGCAAGCCATTCCCCCTCCATCTCCAGCAAACCTGCGTTCAGCCTTTCCCTCATCGTTCCAGACATACTCCAAAGGGAGGCCCTTGAAAAGAAGGGAAACCCATGCCTATCCAGAAACATACCATCTTCCTTCCTTTACCCAAGTTTACCATAATTTCACCCTGAGGCATTCCTTTCCTTCCTGGCTCCGATTTCCCCCACTAAGAGAGTCCACATTCCCGACATTACGGAAGGTTCTGGAATCGAGGCTCGTGAATCATATCCCCTTAGTATTCCCGAAGTCATCTTCATTTAATGCTAATGAGATAGTTGAAGGAAGCCAGGGTGGCCCAGTGGTAGCGTGTTCGACTCCCGTTCCGAGGGACGCACGTCGCAGGACCGAGGGACGGAAAAAAGTTTTCTAGAACCTTGAGAACTACCTGAACTGATAACACTTCTGAGAGGCATCAGTCTCAGAAGAAGGCATTGACAGCACAGATCAAGAAAATCGGACCGGTTTCAACAGTCACATCGTTGGCCGAGAGTGAAGTTCATGGAATTGGACGAAGTACCACGTTGTGGAAGCCAAAAAGGAAACCACCACATTAGTATCCCTAGACTACCACACCCAACCCCCACATTAACCATCCCTCCCTTGCTCTCTATATATGGAATTTCTCCTGGTAAAATAGTCCCCCAATCAGATCTCCAGGGGTGGTTGCTACTGGGAGGGGCACATAAGTCAGAAAGGACAGCGATAGTTCAACTGACTACAAAATAATGGTATATCACGTCAAGCCGTTGTGGAAGCAGAACGCCCGTAGCGAGTGGTTTTGGAGTGCTTGGTCTTGCAAAACGGTGCAGATATTCCAATGGTAGTTATTTCTTAGGAAAAAACGAAAACCTTCCATTCGAGGGGTCAGCGTAGATCCGAACGAACTCACGTATGTCTTCACACGTTGTTCGCGGAGAATTGAACGATGCGCGATGTCGGAACGATCATTCACCTTTCGGTTGTGGAATTCTTTGACTACATAGGTGGTCACAGCCGAATGTTCTGGAAGTGAGCACGAAATTGTTCGAAAAATAAAAAAAATGAATCTTCTTACCACATAGTATATAAATAATTTGAACTACATGAGACTTTTATCTGAAAATAAGCTTCAAATTGCTATGAAGTGCGCTGCCTATTGCGCAGGGTAAGACGAGAATGGAAAACCCTAACGAAATGAGCAATTTACTAAAGAAAATGAAAGCACTCCATACTATAAATTGGCTGTGGTTAGTATGAAAGCAAATATTTTATCCTCGGAGGTAAAACTTCGTCAATTTGGCTTGAATTTATTTTTCTAAAAGTATTGTTTTAAATAAACAACGCTGAATTAAAACAACAAAATCCACGGAGGATATGTAGCGGAATTGGGGAAGCCGAGGTTGTTACAAAAAACAGGAAAGTAATTGAAGAAAGAGCTTTTGACAAGTTAAATTTTAGACATGTTTATAAATAAGAGGAAAATTGTATTTATAAATGCATGGAAAAAGACTACCAAAAATACAATTCGGTTATTCCTAAGACCATCAACTTGAATGATTAGCCTCGGGCAACATAAACTTCTTCTCGAGGTTATAAACACATGTCACCCTGTAAATTCCTTAATGACTAAAATGCACGCATAGGAACCTTTTTCCTTAGTCGTTATTGACTTTTGAGATTTCTTTTTAATTTACCCGGGAACGACTGGGAAGGAATTTTTCCCCTACAAACGATGCCTCAACGTGTCTCTTCCCGGCGTTTACCATCATTTCATTTGAAGGCATCACTTTCCGCTCACTGTCTCCAGTAGACTTCTTGGACCATATTTACCCTTTTTTCACCTCTTCCAATTCATTGCTCACAGTTCCCACCTCTGTCAGGTCTTTCCCTATTTCGAATTGAAGTGTTTGACCCCCATCGCTCAGCTAATCTTCCTTTACGGACAATCAACGCCACCTCTCACTGACTTTTGAAAGATTCTGTTTCTCTATGACAGGATTCAAGGAGCAAGGATTGTTGGATTTTGGGGTAGAGAAAAGTAGCTCATGCATATTGCAGCAATTTGAGAAGGTAGGCGAAGAGGCATTTTGCTTCTCGTCAGTTTAATTCTTTTACTAGAGCTAAACTTTTGAGCGTTTGATTCGACTCTCCGCATCATATGCGCATGGTAATTACTCCTGTTGTCACATTTTCTCTTCCTTGAGGAAAACATTTTTAGCGAAGAATCTACGTACAATTACTTCTCAATTTTGACTTTGCATTAACTTCCTGTAATTTTTTGCGTTCATACCATTAAGAAGCTATTCACTGAATTTTTATGATATTGTGCGAGGGCTTTTAAATAAATAACGGGAATTTTTGTAAAAATATTATTTAAAAGTACTTACAACTTATTGGTCCATGTATCCTCATAAAAGCTCTTCACATCTAGAGATTCACTTATTCTAGGGGTGTTTCTATTTCGTCACACAGTACTAGAGTGCTTCTCTGGGTATCATCTCCCTTTTCCGTGCCGAGTTCTGTCTGTTGAACACCACTGATCTGAGAGTCCCATAGCTCTCATAGATGGAGCGACCAGCTTCTGACCTGAGTAGGAACAGGACAAATGGCTTTATCCCGGAAAATAATAGGTGATGAATTAGAAAATAATACTTACAGTACTAAAGCTGGTATGCGGCACGAGGACTACAAAAGTGAATGAAAATAAAATGCAATATGGTATTTTTGGCATGGGCAGTATGGTATGGTATATATTCATTCAATCGTATCTCTGAGGCAATGATGTAGTTTTTGAAAGCAACTTTGACCATTTAAGCATCGAAATTGAAAGCAAAATTTCCCCATCAATTCCAACTTCCTTATCGAATACCTATATCCCTAGTAATCGGGCCATAACTGGAGGCAGCTGGTCCATCAAAGAAACTAGAATCTCCCTAAGACTTTGATTACTCTCACCAAATTATGTGTGTTCCCTGATCATCATCGCACGACTAGTCAATTTCATTCTTTTGGCAGCTGGAGGGCGCACAAGCCCAGGAGAAGGTGATTTTAGTCACTTTCTAGCACCTCCCTCTTATATCTACATACTACACAGCGATCCGCCACGTGGACGTGTTCCATGGGGTGTTCGGACACCAGCCGTGATGGAGCGTAAAGGATGAGGTTTTGGTAGGTTAAATGGTGAAGTCTAATAAGGGTGTCTTATAAGTGGAGCTTCGGTTTCATTATGTTCAATTATTGTTCGAGGAAAGAATGAATTTCTGTACCTATCTGTTTGGATATGTAACTGTATTCTTTCATTGAACCTGTCGAACGTGGAGATGTAGTGTGGCATCAAAATAGTACTTTCTATGTCGCCCTGAAAAACCCCTGTTCCGAATATTTCGAGCAGCCCCGAGTCTCTAGAGGCTCTCAATCTAATCCCTCTAAAAGCCAGAAAACACCATATGTTCGCCTGTAGTAGTTTTTAACGAAACGCGCAGTTTTGTTTTGTATTTTTTAAATTTTTTGATCAAATCTTTCTGCCCAGGATCCCAAATTCTCGCGGTGCATTCGAATTCCAGGGCATTCCACATTTTCTGAGGACAAAATTTCCTCCACCCACAGTATAGAAATAGCGTTATGAGATGATTTCTGCTAGAATTTTTCTGTGGTGGTCTAAGATTTTATTCTAGCCCCCACTCCGTGCTACTTGATAGTACTTCCAAGATAGGTGAAGAAATCCACTTGTTCTAATTTCCCTCGTCTCAGTGTGAATTCCGCATTCAGCTTCTCTCTTCTGCATACTAGAATTTAGCCTTTTTTCTACGTATTTTCAAGCTGTGTTCATGGATAACAAGGTCCATTGCGTTTAGTACCTTTCGACGATCATAACAAAATAAATATGTAATTATGTGTAAGTTTACGATGAAGGATGCCGACCGCTAAATTTGCTGGAGGCCATCAAAGATAATAGCACAGTTGAAATAAATTAATTGGAAACGAAACGAACTGAGAAGTAAACAACGCATCAACGTCCGTATGATTTAAACAACAGTTACCAACATGGGATTTTTAGTCACCTTATGCTATTCCTAAAATTTCTTTGCACACGTTTTAAAAAATAACAGCCTTTTTGTCCACGAAGCTAATATTTTGGACGTACTCAACCAAAGGGAGCGCATTCCAGAACAATAAATGTTTAAGTTAGACATGCGCGGCAATGTTGAAATGACAAATACACCGTCTGCTAGCATGAAGTAATCCTGCAGCCAGGAGTACGGAGATGAGCTTATGCTACTGGCAGAAATTGGTCTTTTGGGGACGTTTTTATAAAACATACTGTAATTCTATGTCTATTTTAAAATCCCGTGCCAATTGCCACTGTTTCCGATCAAAAAAGTATTAATACACTGGAAATAAATTTTCTTCATGTCATAAATGTAAATAATAATAGAGAGTAGGTATTTTAAATCATCATGTGCTAAGGTTTGTGCTACTATCGCCACTAAATATTACAATAATATATCGTAAAATAAGTGGAGCATTTAATAACATAGCCTCGTTATCCCCCCCCCGCCCCTGTTCTATGTTGATTATGGACAGCCCCCAAGGAAAATGAGATCCATATCTCCAGTTCCCGCCACGAATATCACTAAAATAATTCCTAGTACCCATAAATTACGCAAATGCCGCAGAGCCGTGGCCGGTATTCCATTCCGAAATCTTCGCGTCATCAGCTAAATAAAAAATAAGGTTCAAGATAGGGATCGATAGCACGAATTTGATGAATATATTATATATTCCTCTGATTAAGGGTAGTTTTTGGATTCACACCCAAGTAATGAAAGGTTTCTGAGACGTTTTCGTAGTTGTTACATCTTCCTTCCGGACTTCCGTCTTGTTGTTTGAGGAAAACGTTTATTTTTTTGACATTGCGGGGAACAATTTTCCAACCAAACGTGACGGCGTATTGAGGTGAGATATCCACTTTACTCTCCATTTTCGCCTTATTATGGGGCACATTCTTTCCTATTGGCTGTCAATTTTCTATCCAAAAATCTACTCAACATTTTTCTTATTATCCACTCCAAGGCGCGCAAAAAATCTCTTCCTAGAGGGAGCATGAGAACATCTATGATAGTTTTTTCAGGAATAAAAGTATTTCTTTACAACATGAAATGAAAAGGAGGAATTTATAGTTTATATACGAAGTTTTCCGTATATTTCGTGTTTTCCTCTATCTAGTTCTGAATGCTAGGGACTGACCAAGAAAACTGGAAGGCAGGTGGCAAGAGGAGGTAGTTGTCCCACCCCCCAATATATAAAAGGGAAAAAATTTTACAAATTCGGAAATACCAAATTTACAAGGGCATCCTTAGTTACTCTGCTTAATTTATCTCAATGAAATCAGCAAATCAAAGTAATGAAATATAGCATCATATGGAAAATAGAAAATATCAGCAATAATTTGGCGGTGGCAAATCGCTCTCAATACACTTCAAACTACCAATTCTACACGGCGCCCCCGGAAATATCTGCCCCCAATATCAATCTATTCAGATTACGCCCATGGCCGGAGGACAAAGGATTATCCTCCAGAGAAACATCAGGAAGCAACAGAGGCGATCGCCGCCAAAAGGTTCATAAAAATTACAGAAGTGGTCAACGCTTGGCTATTGAAGATCTAAAACGCACAGACGGTTCATCAATCGGTTACCAAGCGCTCAGAATTTCTAGAAAGAGTACGAGCATGAGACTATGGGGTGAGGTTGAAGTAGATACCAACGTCTGTGAGTTTTCAACAAAATCTAAGGTGTACTATCTTCATTTTGGGGGCTGAAAATGATACAAATGTAACCTTTTTTCTGAGATGGTAGAGATAAGATTGCAAATATTCCAGCATGAAGCAATTTTTTGACATATCAAGTATCCTCAGTAAAATTTACATGGATAAAAAGGGAAAGATATGTAGAAGACACTTAAATAAAAACCTCAAAACTGTACTGGCTTCAACCCGGTTTAATACTTGTGTGCTGGACTCCCAAACAAAGGATTATCTTCTAGACCACCATCACCATTTAGAGAGCAAAATTAAAGGTCCTCTCACAAAAATTGAGACTTTTACACACTTACCTGGATTGGCTAATAATCAATTATTGTACCTATATTCGGTCT
This sequence comes from Ceriagrion tenellum, assembly GCA_963169105.1. Classification (NCBI taxonomy): domain Eukaryota; kingdom Metazoa; phylum Arthropoda; class Insecta; order Odonata; family Coenagrionidae; genus Ceriagrion; species Ceriagrion tenellum. The sequence goes on from OY720641.1 coordinate 57,857,333, forward strand.
ATGAGAGATACTTAGGGCTCAAAATAAAAATGTACTATGGTATCATGTATAATATGCCTACACTCTCTGTTAGCCATATCATACCCAATTTTTGCGCAACTAGAGCCTCGAGGGGTGTAATTATTTTGACGTGTCAACTCTCTGGAGGTAGGCTTCCAGCAGGTGCATATCACCTAACATATTCGGTTAACCCCTGCCCTGAACTATTCAATTTTCATCGCCACTAAACCGGAACAAATAGAAAGCCAGACACCAGCCCATTTTAATGTAAAACCACCATTTGTACCCGGTAAAATTAAGTCCCCCTACGCAAATGAACTAATCAAAAACAATAAACTTCCGGAGCACGACCGGCAATTTTCATCCGGGCTATTTTTATTTGGGATTGATACCGAAATGTTAGCTTTCAATTAAACTTCAATGAGCCAAAACAATTAATTGTAGCGAGACTTCAACCAACCGAATCAAATGTTAAACAAATTTAGCGAGTCTCTCGTTTGTGAAGTTATTTTGTAATAGAGTGAGAGTTAATAATGGCTGTTAAAAAAAAGTTATATTTCCGAAATTACGTTTGCAACTGAACGGCGATAAATACCCGGTTGATAAATATTAAATACAAAACGGAGGCGTATTATCCACTAGCTTTGATCTAGAGCACAATCAGGGGGGGGGGAACAATTTTTCAGCATACCAAATTTTAAATGAATGCGGCGATAGGAAATATTCAAATCAGATTCCAATCGTTGTTAGTTAAAAATTAAAATTCCGGATGTTTCTTGGTTTGCCGCGAATCCATAATGTTGAATTGAAAGTTCCCTTTTTTGGGTGAGCCGTTGATTCGCGTTATTTTTTGAAGGTGTTTTTATTTGGACGACATATAAATTCGTTCCATTTTAGCTGGAATACAAACAGCATAACGCACATACACCACAGCAACAAGAAAAAATACAACGTTTGTTTCCCTCACACACACATATCGATATCGCTCAATTTCGGGTCAGTTGCCTAGCAACGCCTCTGCCCCTAACTCCTCCGCATCCGCTTTTGATCATTCAATCAACTCGGAATATCTGGTGAGGCGAGTAACGCCGGTTTAATTACTCACTTCCGCGAACTCACTTTTTCGGTTCATGTGTCCACCAATTCTGTGCCTTCGTCACTTCGCCTTTTCCCATTCGTCCAGACCAAATTCTTTTCTTCACTCCTAATCTCCATCTAACTTCACACCTTCACAATTTGACTCGACGATTCCTGTGTACCAAATTCTAATGCTACTACATTAAATATTCTTATTTATTTTCACAATCAAAGGGAAAATGATTTTTAAATGATGTCGCAACAAAGCAACCATTCAAGGAAATCCAGTATGACGTCCATTGCACAGCAGCATAATTATATAATTGTTTATCCTACACTAGCCTACATTTTGAAAAGAGCCGCTTTGAAAGATCCTTCCCACTCTATCTTCATCTAGTGTTACTTCCATTGAGGCATTTATATATTTTTAAGGTTCTACGGCATTTTTGTATTAGAAGTAGCAACTCTGGAATATTTCTGTGGCTATCTTCTCCTTTTACCCTAACTAAAACCAGGATATCATTATCTAAACCAAATTTGACGATATTTGAACGATTTTATTTGCATATAGGACCAAAAGTGTACAACCTACTTACTTCCCCATTCTTGCACTGATTCTAAATTTGTAAAAAAAAACTATCGAAAAATGTAGTCTTGGCATCTAGCCAAAGAGAATGTAGAGGAAATATTATTGTTAATGTGTTTGAAATTATTCTATAAACTGTCAATTTGTAGCTTCCTAAGGCACAAACTTAAATTTTTGAGTAATTTTAAGTCTTGGTCTCACTTCACGAGCTAATTGTATGTTAAATTGTATGCATAACATGTTATCATTTGATGTTAGCCTTAAACAGGTTCTCCTTCAAGGCTACATGGAGTTACTCGAAACTTATCATAGTAAATGTAATTTGTGATGGAGTAATAAACATTATCACTGTTATTGTGTTAATTTAATTAATTAGTTACTTTAATTAACTAATGTTGAACGCTGGACAAGTGCTGGAATTTTTACGAAATTAGGCCCATAATTCGACCTTATCATAAAAAAGTAAGTCATTTGAACTAAATATCACTGCGCCTAGAACACAATGATTTTTTTATTTCAAAAAAAAAGTCTTATTTTTTCAAAGATACATAATATCAGCCACTTACCGAGCTACTTAACGAGATTTTTAACGAAAAATACCAGCTATTTTACATGAGAAATAGTACGTGTATGAACTCCAAAGAAAGCTTCTTTCAAAAATGAAGAATTTTTAACACCTAAATCTCGTTAAAAAAATTAGCAGTGTGAAGTTTGTACGTTTTCTCGACTATTTTTAAACATAGAACTGATTGTCACCGCAGTAATGATTTCAGCTTCTTACAAAACTTTCCATTATGGAGTTTTAAACGTGCCACGTGAAAAAAATCGTCAAATTATAAACAAATTTAGATATTTTTATTAAATGACATAGAATTTCATTCATATGAAAGTACATTAATGGATCACTAATAATTCAATCCTTAATTCATGCTTCCTTAAACTACCGAAATTAAGACGCATAATTCGCATATTCGAATATATTCCATTATGACTAGGGAATTATCTCGCTCAAACTGTCTTAACGTCCCTATATTAATAACATAAATCTAAAAAACAAGATATTTTAAAATTCATTGTATCTCGCCTAGTCCATGAACAATATTCTACATCACCAAGGAAAGGAGGAAGCATTAATTATGGGAAATGGTTAACTGAACATGTATGACCACCTAAAACAGCAAGGCTTTTTACACCGGCTCATTTTATGGAAAAATAAAGAAATAAAACATTTTTATTGTAAACAAGTTATAGATTCGAAAACAATCGCATCATCAATAAATCCAAAAATAAAGAAACCACATTCCAAGACGGGAGTAGGAGGCAAAGATGGCGGCTGTATAAAAGGTTTAATGGCAATTTCGATTTCTGAGAAAAAATGCGAATTTTATAATTTAAAAAAACAAATGGTAAACATATTCAGGTTAATACCTGTAAAATGTTACGAAAAAACTAGTAGGTAATCGAAGAGTCAAGGAAACTTGAGTTCCACGGCCTCGTAATTAAAAAAATGTAGGTAAAAAATTCCTTCAGTGATTGCTCTGTTTGTTCCTGGCGTGGAATTTAAATTCCGTTAACATTCACAGATTAGAACCCAGGCCTCCTTAACGGGGTCTCTTAATCCCTGTGAAAGATCCCATTTTGGGTTGAGTATGAGTGTTTGTGAGTTGACACAGGAATTAACATGCACGTAAACCACCACAGGGGGGTGTTCCGGTTGAGAGGTTGTGGTTGGTCACCGAAGTTTCCGTTAAGCCAACACAGCAAATATTATTTTTCTTTCTGTTGACAAGTGAGACCAATAATTACGGCCATTGAAGAATTTTTTTACCTAAATTTTTTACAGTAGATAATCATTTAACGCAGTGAAAACATCAGATTTCTGAAAAAACCTAACTCTGAGTTATTGAAACCCGGAATATCGGATCATATACTCGGATAATGTGACGGAATAATTACGGATTAATCGAGGAAGAGCACAAATAGAAATCAATTATAGGAGATAATTTGGCCAGAAGTAGTATATTCTAAAATATGGCATGCATATTTTGCGTGAGATTTTTTTGTGGGGGTGATGTAGGTCCCAACGGTGGAAAGAGTTTGTTGACATGGTAATATTGTTAGGGAGAGGCACTGATGACAGAAAATCGCGGGAAAAAAAGCGGGAAAGAAATTATTGGACGATTAATTAAGCAGTTATAGTGACGAAGGGCAGACGGAGGACCAGATTGGAGAATAATATTCTAGAACAGAAAGAATATCATTAATTGGCTGTTTAATCCTAAGATTGGTTGACTGCAGCCCTCCTCCCTTCCCTATCTAATGTTAGTTCCCTTGCCTCCTGGTATCTCTTCCCATGTACTTTCCTCTTCATTTGGGAAAATTTATCCACAAATTTGGGAGAATATAGTTAAAGATAATCTTTCGGAGCAAAACAGGGTCTATCTATTATTAGTTAAGGGTCTATCTATTATTATTATTCCAGTTAAGAATTCTAATTACAGCTGTTGTCTGTCAAGAAAATATTGCCATGATGTTCAGAAAAGATAATATTTCGTGAAAACCCATTCCAAAGTCGGAGTGTTAATTCACACCTGGAACAAGGGTAACAGGGCAGGGTTTAATTGATTCAGGGAGGGGTTGGGGTTCCATTTAAAGTAAATGGCCATAACGCCATCTTTGATTGCTTTACTAATTCCCATTACCGTAATATTATATAACGTGGCAAAATGACGATCCTCCGACTGTTTCAAAATTTTTGAAATTATGAGTATACGGCGGATACTACTAACATAAGGCGTGACAAAATGAACTGGGTGAACTGGTACAGGGTGAGAATTAGCCGTTGACTAGCACGCGATAAAAGCAAGAGCTGAGAAGTTCATATAAATAGAAAATAACTTCTGATATGAACAAAATCGTTAAAATCATCATGAATATAATTTAAAGGGCATTCATGGACGTCTAACACAATGAAATATTGACCATAGGATTTTTTATTCCAATGATTTTTTACTTCGCCCTATAAATCGCCTTTCTATATTTTGACTCCTGTCAGCCTACTATTGATTGCCACGCCCACCATTGCCAAGTATTTTTTTCTTCCCAGATATTTCGTTTCTAAATCTATCTGTAGTCGCCATATTTCTCGTTAATTGTATTGTATTACTTTCCCGTTGAAGGCCAGAGGTTCTTTCACTCGCATTTCCAACAACTCAATAGTGTTACATTAATGCAGCAAAAGGAAATATTACAGCACTCTTTTACAGATATATTTTGGGGAAGGTATGCTGGATATTACACATATACTTGATCGAAAAAGAGAGTTAAACCGGAGAAAGGACCAGAGATGTCGATCTCAAGGGAATCACGCTTCTCCAACGTAGATAGAAATACTGGATGTAATTGCCATTTATTATTCCACCAAACGATCAGTATATTCTTGCATCACGACGCAATCGTAAATTTTTCAAATTAAAAAATGCAGTGGTCCCACATTCTCATTTATGATTAACTTCCTTTTTACCGTCAGTATGACTTTATTCCTTGACTAGTGATCTAGATATGGTTTATTTATTAGAGTAATTGGAAAATTACTAGGTAGTACCGAGCTCTTGGGCATCATATATTTGTACAAAACTGAGTAGAATGATTGATTCACAACACACCCTTTATGTATTTTTAAATTTGGCGATTTTTATTTCTTCTTTTTTACATTTTAGAGGATTATGCATAACCCTGGCATATTGCGGACGTATTCAATATGATTTATAGTTATAAAATAGTATGATAGTTCATTTGGATGACACAGGTTTCTCAAAAAGTGACGTTCCTTACTTATTTCAACCATACGAGTCACCAGAAGTGACACATGAAAAGGAACTTGTACCCTTCCTCAAGAGAATACATCATCCACAAGTGAGCTTGTAACTACTCACGGATATATAATTTGTTACGGATAGAGTAAAGGACTGGGGATTAACATTAAATTTAGAACGATTGACGACCTAGCAACGAAAGTAGCGATCATGTTAACCAACTCATTTAGTAGTATCTCACTAAACTATGCTGATAATGATCTAACAATCAAAATATTATTTCTCTAATTACATGTAAAATTTATTTCCCTCTCAACACAATCGTCCTTCACTCCTTCAGGGCGCTGGAAGGGGATGTGACCAGCATTATTCTCTTAAAAAAATAACATTTATAAACTGTATGGACGAAGCACTCTACCTATTGCATTAAATTAGAGTACTTAGATCATTTCGCAATCACTTACCTACTCTTTAATCGACTGAAATATTATAATTCATTCGAACTCTAAAATAAAACAGTACCAGAAAGAAAGAAAAGTTCACTATTAGATATTTCAGCCACAAATTAAAGCCACATTCCTACAATGATTTAACCATTAGGCTACAAGTGGGTATACTTGAGCACAGATATATACCACATATGGATAAAGAACCTACAAAGTCGTGATTCTTATTTTTCCTTTAGTCTTTAGATAAACAATACACGTAAATAAGAAATAACATATTCCAAACCTTAAGGCTTAACTTCGTGGTAACCCTGCATAAATCATTAGTCTTAACAACTAGACTACATCAATATCGATGTTGTTTACCTGCCACCCCCTTGGAATAAATCTCTAGTCATGATGCGACTATGATAAAAAGCAACTAATATGGACCACAAACCAAAATGACTCGCCGGGTCTCTCCTGATTTTCCATTTACTTTCAACTCTCCCAATATAAAAAAACACTGAAGCGGAAAATATAACATCCTGTTGTGGGCGGCCTAATTTTGATAAGATCTAAGCAATCCCAAAAAAATAGACTTTAGTAGCTTTCATACTTAATAATTTTCACGAAAAGCCGAACAGTTAAGGAGGGCGGAGTGAGGAGCGGCGACTCAAAAACGCATTCATTTTCCTCCCCTTTAGCACGCTCATTGAAACAAGGCCGCATCAAAGTGAAATTAAGTCCTTGTTTACCTTTACGCTTCCCCTCTGCTGGGCTAGTACCGGGGCTCATAGACAGAGGGCAGCGGCAATCAAAAGGAAGCTCAATCTTCTTCCCCCCACTCTTTCCACGAAACCTTCTCGTGGCACACGGCCTCAATATCCATCTTCCACTCACACATGCTCGTGTTCTCTCCCACGCCGCTTCTTCTCCTCCTCCCACACCATGTCTCTCTCTTACACCCCTCGTGGTTTGTGTCCCTCTCCAACTCACCTACCCACTCAACAATCCCCACCTTCAACTTCAACCCTCCGCACAGCTACCCCCCTCTCGACTCGCCACCCTCCTCCGGCCTTCTCCTCCACCAACACGCCCACCCCGTCCGACCTCCCATCCCCTTCCCCCCGTCCATTTGGCGCCCAAATTTGTGTAGCGAGCCGTAAATCAAAGCCACGTTAGCAAGCGGTAAATTTTGTGGCCTCTGTGGATGTTGTTTGGATGGCGAGGAGAGAGGGCAGGGAGAGGAAGCATTGGGACGGATGGAGGAGTGGGGAATGGGAGAATGAATGAGAATGGGAGAGAACGGGGAAAATGGGAGGGGAAGACAGGATGGTGGAAGAGCGAAAGAAGAGATGAAGTGAAGGTGCACTCTCGGGTGCGTTAAAACAAGCCGAGAACGATACGAGAAAACTGAAGTTTTTGAACGACCGAAGGATTTAGGAATAGTTAAAAGTGCTCAGAATAGAAGAGAGATACAGACAGTACAACGACACCCACATACATCTACATCTACAAACTACCCTGCGAGACGCCGCATGGGCGTGTGGCAGGGGGTGATAGGTCACCATCCATGTAAAGATGTGAGGCTTTGGGAAGTGAAATGGTGACGTGTACAATAGGAGTGAATTTAGTGGAGCTCAGTTTTTGTGGTTGCATACAGTGCGCGGAAAGAAAGAGTTTTCGTACCTATCTGTTCGGCAATGTATCTCTCTTGTTTCATCGCTTCTGTTAGACCGAGAGATGTAGTGAGGTGTCATGTTAATATTCTCTGTGTCGCTCTGAACCACACCAGTTCTTAATATCTCAAACAAACTAAGCCTAGCGCGCAGCCTCAGAGTCTCTAGGGGCTCCCATCTCAATCCCTCTAAAAGTTGTGATACACTGTATGCCCGCTCGTAGCAGTTTTTAACTATGCGTGGTGCTTTTCTCTGTATTTCATTAATTTTTTTGGTTAAATTTTTATGACCAGGTTCCAAATGCTCGCGGTGTACGAGGTGTGGCCTAATCAGAGCGAAGTAACATCTCTCTGTCATCTACATTTTCATCCGAGGACCTTCCTATTAGACGCTTAACCAAATCTAGTTTCTTTAAGGTTGTGAGAATATGCCCGGTGTGAGGTATTCTGCTCTGCAATAAGAGTGCGGTAAAACACGAGAACAATACGAGGAGAAGTATGAAGTTATTAATCGATGAAAGGAATCCGGTAAAGTTATATAATCTCAGGATGGGTAAGGGGTAAGATACAGGACAGTACTCCGACACCGACATACCACCCGTGATCCATCAAGACCCGTGTTTTTGTATGCCCCCCAGTTCGAGACATCCACATTTCAAATATTCTTTACAGTTGTTGCCTCAATATTGTGGAATACCTTGCCGAAACAAGTGAAAGACAGTACATCGCTGGAAATATTTAAGGGAAAACTTTTCAGACATTAACTCTCTAGTGATTCTTGGTCAGTGATCATGGTATTCAATTAATCACTTATTGATATCTTTACTGTTTCTTTTTCGTGTCATAAGATGCAATTCAGTTTTTCCATATTATTTCTTGTGTGAATATGTAGTTAATTTCAAATGTCAGCAGCCCATTCTCACATCAGAAAGAAGCAATTTGGCCATTTATTATGTAACTACCCAAATACGTAAACAGCCATATGGTCATACGTTTATCTTGATTATCATAATAAAAATTTTTTTCCTGGTTTGGGAATTCTGTTTAATTCTTTTTCTAACTGTTTTTGTTCAATATAGTGTAAATAAACATTTGTACTATAGGATTAAAACTCCTAGAATAATAAATTATTATCATTACTCAGCGGGCTGACGAAAGATCGCGCGGCAGGAAGTAATAGGACACTAGACAAGAAGAAAGGAGATGGGAGGAAAAGGAATCAGAGTAGGGAAAGGGCGAAAAATTAATCAAAATTGTCCAAACAAGGTGGCGGATTTGGACCTATTGTACGCATTATGGTCTTTCATGGAAGCATCGATAGAGTGAACAAAAATTTCGTAAACACGAGCGTTTCCCTAGTTTACAAGTCTTAGCGATTTAACTCTCACACATTCGCCCTTCTTGAGTTCACACACAGACATTGAAATTTTTGAAAAAAAATAATATTTATAAATTTAAATTCCCATTGCTGTACTCTTGAATGACATGATTGATACGGATATTGGCGAGGATTTACGTATACTGATCACTTTTTCCTGTAGTCATAAATGTTGACTGGTAAGTAACATTTCCACACTTCCATTCGACAGAGTTTCTCTCTTTCTATCGCTTCTAGCGCTTTTAAAGACTTGATTAGGAAGTTAACGAGACGTTGTATAGCGAGGGCAGTATAGTTGCGAATATCGCACATATGATAATAATGAACATATGCAGATAGAAATAAATATATACATTCATACATACATTAAATATTTCTCATTTAATATAATAAGATAAGCTATAAAACACCCGGGGTAATATGCCGTAAATAGAAATAGCTCATGTAGCCAAGTAAAATTTCTATTGTTGAAATTTAATAGAAACTGAAAATTTTGTCTTTGAAAATGTAATATTTAACCGAAAACGAAGAGTAAAAAAAACGATTTCCGTAATTAAATCCTTCATCATTCATGCCATCCAATAGTAAAATTAAATACACTTTATTTAGATTAAAAGTTCGTTTAAAAAGCTAAAAAACAAACCTCTGAACCTATAACGATGGCTTATTATTATTGGAGTAAAATACGGAACTGTCAATAAATCATTAAAAAAAGAAAACTTTGTCATATTCTTCCAATTTGTTTTCAGGAACTGCTAATTTCAACGCAGCAGCGTCATTTTCAGGTACAAGTAAAACAAAGTTTTCTTTTTTCATTGTTTATAATGAACTTCCACAAATTTGAGTCTGAAGCCACTGAGATCATAGGGGACGAATATCGGGGCTCTGGAACCCCTACCACCCTGAGGCCTTTGGTCCAACAGATTCCTCGTACAAACCTTACCTATGTAACTTAAAACCTTTTCAAACCAAACAGTTCCGTACAGTTTCGAGAACAATTTACATACATTTATACAGGCATGAATGATGAAGGATTTAATTACGGTTTCGGAGGTAGTTTCAAATAAGCGTACGTTTTTCTTACCACCGCACTTGAGAGCGAAAAATTTAAAGAAAATATTTTTTAAAAACATAAAAAATCGCACCCAGAGCGAAATTGACCTGTTGGCATACGGAGATCTCCACGCTCTGAAGCATTTTTCCCAGCAGGTATGATTAAAAATATATTTCTCCGAGTCGTCTTTAGATGAACTTATTGCACACAGAGGTTAAGTTGCAGAGCAAACGAAGGTTAAGTTTGGCAACAGCCTTCATTAGTCACGCAGTGTCAACTAACCGGGGGCCACACGTTAAGCTTACCGACCGACTGACTTTCACCGACTTGCGGCATCATCATCTACATCTACGAAATACAGTGCAAGCCACCACTAGGGTGTGTGGCACGGAGTGATTCCACACCAGGCATCCAGCACTCATCCCAGATCAAAGCAGGACCGCAGACGATCCCCCGAATTCCAGGCGCAGGCCAAAAGCAGTTTAGACAACAGTGCGCAGTCAGACCAGAAACCAGGAGAGTGATACATTTAAGAGAGTGATACGTAGAAGTGATGATGCCGATGATGGCGCAAGTCGGTGAAACGCATCCGAAATAAAATTCTGTGGAAAAGTACAAAATTGTATTCTCTATGTATGGTTACTACAAAGTTCCGCGAAGCGAAGCCTCAATCTGTATAGTGTATTAAGTATTCTGACGTTCTCCATGTCGTAGGGAAGGCTTTGAATAGTGTGCCAGTTAGATACCTGTGGTGCCAACATGTGCGTCAGATTTAATGGGTAAGAAACGGTCGAGTGTGAGAACACTAAGTTTCGCCCGGGGGAAGAAAGGTAGGGCATTCAGTGGGGAGTGTGGGGATGGGAAAGAAAGATATATGGAGATGAATGGCCGCGCATGCAAGGGGATTGGAGTAATTTTGATCGTTTGCTCTAAATCGTCCCGCAGGGTTGTTCCGGGAGAGCGGTCACAAGGATCCCCGCAAGAAGCCATAAAATTATTGCCGTTGTTGATATTACGCCCGTATTATATTTGTTCGCCTCGAGTCCATTCGAAGCGGGGTGTTCCGTCGGACGATTTCACCCGACTGTCCTCACCTTCAAAACCCAGCCTCCCCGCCCACCCACCCTTTTCAGAGGCGACTGAGTGCTCGATGAATAAGAAAAGCGAAAGGGTCGGTCGTTTAACCTCCAGGGAGGACATCCCGGGGAGTTGATCTAGGTGCGGTGTACCCCCTCCCCTCAGAAGCGCCTCGCCGCTATGGATGGAGTCAACTGCGGGGAAAATAATGTTTGTCAAGGGAATCTTTATCAAAAAAAAACTCAGGTGTTGAAATGGAGATGTTAAAACGTCAGCAAAAGGTAAGAGAAAGGGAATATATGTATAATATAAAGGGCTCAATTAATCACCCTTTCATTTGGTATTCACAACGAGTTCTCGAATAATTATGTTTATGTTTAATCAGCGAAAGCCCGTTATTTTTTATTTGACCGATAAATAAACACCTAGAAAGGTTAAGTTGATGCGTGTTAATGACTGAGTTGGCATTAATCGAAATTCATTGTTTTTTCCGCTGATCTGCATCCCATTTCCACATATAAATACTCTAAACGGATTCGATTTTAATACCTACGAGATTTTATCATAATTTGCAAATCAACTACTTTTATTACGAAAAACCTGTAGTAAAACTTTTAAACCGCGCCATAGGCTATATAAACCATAAAGAAATCTGGCTAAATACATATTCATATGTTTTCTGAGAGGAAGAATTTATTGCACACATACTCCTAGATTTCATTTACCGCTCGAAGCACCGCAGTTAACTGAAAGATAAAGTTTAATGCAATAATTTTCCATTTCATGTAACACTCTTAATTTCTTTGTGATTCCTTTAAGATACACATTTTTAAGCACCAATTTACAGCATACTACCGCCACCTGAGGACTCGATATGGTATGTTGGAGGTACCCCTGGAGAACGGTGACTGTATTCAAATTTCCTATGAAGATACTCAAACTTGCTACACGAAAAATTTGACACGAGAAAAAGTCGACCATGACCGTGCAGAGGAATCGAACGCGTTTCTACGTATTTCATCACCGGATTTTCAAAATGTATGAATATCTAGATCATGGACATCCCCAGCGAGGGGCAGGGGGGGGACAGCTGCCCCCCTAGAAGCACGAATAAGACATGTAACTAGAATAAAAATTAATTTTTTTTCAAGACAAAAAATTGTGATAAGTAATAAAGCACTGCTTTAATTATAAATGATTTTCTTAAAATGTTTGTTTCATTCGCCTTTTCCGTGCTAAAATGTTACAACTTGAACGACCATGGCTTGCCCCCCCCCCTTACCACTAGTTCTGATCCTGGGTACGCCCTTGATCTAGATACTTAAACATATAATAATATACAATCCTTCATAGGAAATTACAGATATAGGATGCAAACAATTGGGTTGTGGCTTCTTGAAAATCCGATTCCATGCGAAATTTTTTTCGTAACAACTTCAAGTATAAACTTTCTGATCCGGGCCAACTTTTTCCCCCGGCAAATTCTACGCATTTCAACGCCGCTTTATCAGCAGTTAAGAACATGATCATTATACTCTGACTAAAAGGTGGCACAAGCCCGCACTGAAATTTAATTTTACGTCACATACGTCCGAAATATATAATAATATACGAAAACTAAAATCCTAGAATATGGAAGAGAGAAGTCACCCTGATACTAGAGAAATTAGAGCAAGTGGATTCCTTCAACTACCGTCTCGAAATATACATGTGAAAAAAATTGTCCATTTCAATTGAATTTATTCATGAAGCAATGAAGGAAACAGAGGGTAGCAATATATTATGTAATTCGGTTCTTTAGAGGAAGTAAGAAATCCGTTCCAATGCTTTTCGTTTACACATATACGCTTGTAAATCGTGGGGGCAGAGACACGTCAAGTTTTCGTGCTATTTTATTAATGAAACCTTATGCTCTTTTTTCCGAACTAATTGATCATTAATTAATTAATAAGATAGATGATATTCTGCTATTTTGCATGCGAAACATGTGAGTGTTTGAGTATTTTCGCAGGCTCATTATTTTTTCTGCCTTCTCATTTCTCGTGTCACTGCTAGGTGTCGCGACGCGAACCCACGTTGCGTTACTCCTCTGCTCATTAAGTTTAAGTGTGTGTGTGCTTCGGTTGTGCTATCCTTGCGCGCGCGCTCACTTGTGAACAGGTGGCTTATTGCTCGAACTTGGGATTAAAAAAAGTTTCTCATCAAGGATTTAAATGGTGCTCAATTATAAGATTGTTAAGGTATGCAGGTGCTCGCTTGCACAAGATGGTACTCGTGTTTAAATGATAGGCATTTTTCATCCTTCTTCTCCCATCGGCCTAAACATTTAGCCGCATCTATGTCACCATTCCATCTCTTCTGTCTCATCTACTTGATTCCTCTATTAGCAGGTTGTCCCTTTCTCTTACGCTCTCTGCTCAAGTGAGGTACATTAACCATAGACTACTCAGCATATGGGTGTCTGGCAGTGGTACATTTTCCCCGGAACCCCTCTGTGTTACGTGACGTAAAAATTTAAGGAACTATGCATTTGTTAAAAATAAATTATAAAATAAATACATGGTATGGATCACATACCAAAAATGGAATGAATTAGGCAAATTAGGAAGGAATTTTAACAATATGAGTGATGATTTAAAAAATATGGAGGCTATAAAAGAAGTTCAGAGAAGGACAAAGAAATGGATATCATGAACATAACTTATATTGCTAGTGATAAATAAAAATACTACTGATAAATTATAAATGGCACCTACTGAGAAGCCACGCATGGCTTAGTAGGACCCTACGGTTGTCAAATTATTTAAATATCAAGCATTTCACATGATTTATTTGATATTGCTTATATATGAGTTTCCTTTTATATTTTAGGCATTGAATTTGCACATTTTTCGTAAACTTGGTTAAGAAATATATTGTTTCAACAAATAAATAAAAACTTAAAAGTTACAGTAAATAATTAAGTAAAAATAAGCGGTCGGCGGTAATGTCTGGATTGGGCGGCTTAGCCAAATCAATCTGCAGACTGATGATTTCTGATGATATTTAGCAAAAGCGGATTGTTACTTGTGAGAACTTTTGAATTTCGGAAGGCTATGCGTAGAACTCGTCAGTAACCATCTTGCGCTTTACCACACTGCTGTGCTATCCACCGTGTATTTCAAAAATCATATGCCGTCCCGTCCCGCCGTAATTGCTAATATTCATAGTTATTAAAAAATAACTTACTACCAGATCGAGAGGTTTATTAGTGTAATGGTTTAAAATCAATCTTATGTTGCTAAATAATATAATAACTATTGATAGGAGCGATGAATCCATTAATATTTTTTTTACTCTTTGGTGAGTCGTTTGTCTCTAGCTCTAGTCTCGAAAGCTATTTGTGTTGCTGATGCACATTTACATTACACCCCTCCATTCCGCATTCCGGTTTAACGCCGAGTGGCGACTTGTATCTAAAAGACGTCTTATTGCTCAAATGAGTTACAAATTTGCGCTTTTCATTCGCTCTAGTGCACAGCTTATTTCGTAGAAAAACAGCACAGTTGATTTTCATTAGTTTCTTCGCTCACTGTGAATGACACTGTTGAGCCCAATTCTACGCTAGGGTTATTGGAGGAAAAAAAATTAAGATAAAATGCTTATCTCGTGAAACCAAAAGACTATCAAACCGCCTTTCATCGAAGGCTGGTTGTTGCTTGATAGACATTGCCTTTGAAGGTCAGACGCCTGATTAAGTCTTGAAAGCTAGTGTCCCAAACCTAGAACCGAGGTGCGAATCTAATTATGGAAGTGGTAGAGATTCTTCTTCGGAGTTCCAATCCCAACCTGAGTTTCGCTTGGAAGATCATTTCAAATGCAGTATTAAGTACATTGGATGGAATGATTAACTGAGGATCCCTTAGTGCCTCTCGTTAAGTGTAGGCTTACAGCAACGCCGTGTTTTCTCCAATCTTACTCCTTTCCTTGTTTATTTCATCGCTCACCTTTCTACCGATCACTATTTTATGGCTACAGAAATGTTCTTGGCTACGTGGGAGTCCCTAGAGACCCGGAAGCTATTCGCTAGGCTTAGGTTGCTTGAGAAATTGAGAATTGATGTGTTTTAGAGCGACTAAGAGAATATTATCAGGACACCATACAACATCTCTAGGTCTGACAAAAGCGATAAAATAAGACGGGTACATTGCCAAACAAATAGGTAAAAAAAACTCGTTTTTTCCTTGCACAATAAGCAACCACAATAAAAACTGAGATCCACTGTATACACTCCAATAATACACGTCACCATTTCACCTCCCAAAACCTTATCCCTTATATCATTACACGGCTGGTAACCTAACACCCCATGCCATACGCCCATGCGGCAGCTATCAGGGTACTATGTAGATGTAGACTATATTGAATATATGACAGATACACTGGCTGGTGGATGGGACACCTTGACAGGATTCTAGGATCGGGAGGGAACAACAGGAAAGGAGAATACGGAAAATAGGCTTGGAGAGGCGCACGATTAGGCTTACCGCAATAAGAGGGCCGGATCGATAGAATGGAAGCGCATCTGTCGCGCTATGGACACAAGTTATGGGGAACGAAAATGAAGCGTCCGCGTTTTCCTGACTGCTGATTGGGATTCCACCACCTGCCATCTGCAAGAGGCATTTTATATCCCCGCATCCCGGAGCCAGCGCTGCCAAGGAGCGGAAGAGTTTCGATAGGCGAGTTTTCGTATTCATCGGTCAGCTGCCACAGCAGTCCAACCGCCTTCGGTCAATTCTTCGACCAGTCACGTACGTCCGCGGCTCAACTGGGCAGCACCAAAAATCAAAGTGGCATCTAAATTGTTCTTTGAGAGTGTTCGAGATGAAATAAGTGTCGATATTATGTAGTATCTTAAGTTGTTGTCAGTTTGCATATTTTCCGTTGAGGTGTCCAGCATACATTATGCAAAATTTTGAATAAATTTTTGACCCTAAACTTAATGGGAAATAACCTGAACAAATTCTTTTAAATGCATACAATTCATTCGACCATCACTATTTTGTACATATGCATAACAAAATTGCTGAGGGTTTACTGGAAGTTTCACATGCACACATTTTCTCATTCGTTGGATATCATGTGCGTTGAATTTTTACTAATGTGTTCTAATATTATCTAGTTAGCTTAGTTAAATACTCCATGATTTGAAAGCTCCATTCTAAAACTAATATGATTTGTGGATCATAAGAAAATGGTGCTAACAGAAAAACTTTTGGGAATAAACTACAATTATGTATCTCTCTGGAAATATTATTAATTAGATAGGAGCGACATAAAGAATATTATCATGAAGCCTCACTTCACCTCTAGGGCTGACAGAAGCTATAAAATGAGAGAGATACATTGCCGAACAGATTGGTACAAATACCCATTCTTTCCGGGCACAATAAGAGACCACAATAAAAACTGAGCTTCACTCAACACACCCCATAATACACGTCACCATTTCACTTCCCAAAACCTTTTCCCTTACATCTTTACATGGCTGCTGTCCTAACATCCCCTGCCACATTTACATGCGGCGGCACGCTGGGTAGTATGTAGATGTAGATACCGACATGAAGAAATAAATGGAGTGCACAGGAAAGAGGCTGACTTTAAGATGGCGTGCTTCATGAGAGCTCGATCAGGAAAGCATATATCATAATAAACCTTATTCCTGTTCAAATGAATGAAGAATGACCATGTATTATTGAAAACACCACAACATCCAAATATGGCTTCCTTCAAAACTCCACTCATCGCCAGCACAAGCGTTTCAGTTCAACACAGGCTTAGTTTTTTACACCTTTAATAATTTGCTTGGCCTCCTTAGTAAAAAGCGGTGTGTCATGGTATAGAAGAACATACATCAAAGAAAGTGCAGGTCATGTCAAGAAAGCATTCATGAAGTAAAACTAACTGTTGCTTGAGTAAAGACTTCATCGGATACATCCCAATATTGATGGTCTCCCAGGTTTTCTTCCACGTTGATCCACGCCCATCGAATATAGTTCCGCCAGAATTCTAGCTTCCTCGGGCATAAGGTGAAGAAGTCACTCAAGACCTTAATCATTGGTTGTTCAATCCTCAAGATTGGTTGACTGCAGCCCTCCACCCATCCCTACTTAATGCTAGTTCCTTTACTTCCTGGTATCCTTTCCTATGTACTTTCCTCTTTATTTGGCCAATAAACTTATTCCTGGGTCATCCTCAGGGGACTTTTCTCTCTATTCTGCCTTCAATTATGTTCTTCACAAACCCACTGAGTCTCAAGTTGTGTCAAATCCATCTAGTTCTTTTTTCTACGGTGTTCCATTTGGTCCTTTTCTCCTCTACTCTTATGCACTCTTCATTATTTTTTTCCGTCCATTTTATCTTCAAAATCCTCCTCCAACACCAGGTTTAGAAGGCTTCTAGTCTTTTCTGGCCAGCTTTTCCAATGGTCCACTCCTCCGATCCATAGAGTGCTACGCTCCTGACAAATGTTCTCACATACTGTTTCCTGGTTTGTATTCCTATCTTCTTTGAGCATAGTAGTTGTCTTTTTCCCATGAACGCCTTCTAGCTTGGCTTATTCTCAGCTTCTCTCTTCCGCAGTGAGAGAAGCTATTATTCAGACATTGAGCTAGCACAGTTTTTTAAAAACCCATAAATAATCCCTCACCAATAAATAGCACTTGATAAACCATAGGATTTTATATACGAAAGAAGTAACTAAAGTATTAATATGGAATGTTTCGCTATAAATCTCAGTGACATGAACTACAGTTATAATGGACTAAATAGTATGGAGGAGTACAGAATCTATCATACCATTTCTCCGGAGGCGCTGATGATGAAATGGAGGGATATGAACCTATCAAGAAAGTGTTACAAAAGTAAAAGAAGACAACAACATGGAGTTTTTCATGAAGAAAAGGTCCACATCGATATGGCACACTTGGAGCGCATCATTAGAGAGTGTGAAACATAGGGAAGTAGCAAGGATATGCTCAAGAGGAAGAATAAGGGACAGTTGCATAGGCCAGCTACAACAGCCTATAAAACAAATGAGCCATAAGGACTGAAATTGGGAGGCATTTCATGAAAAGTGATTCCAATGATATAAAAACTATTTTTCAAATGTACAAATAGTAGCCATAGTTTCATTGGCTAAATATGTTGAAAATTAATATCCAGAGGAAATAGTTCGAAGTCATATATTATTTAATGGGAAATGGATTCTTTGGGGTAGGAAGCTGATATTTCTACGTGTTCCAGGCTATTTTGTAGGCTTAGGTTACTTCTATTATTATTCTACAAATTATTTAGTTTATTATTGAAAGCCAATAGTTTATTGTAGTCGTGTACTAATGAAAAAGAAAATTTAAAATGTATTAGAGTTGAAAGCATGTTTGAAAGTTATGTTTTAGCATATTAACTTAAATTTAATAAAGGAAATGATGTTTGACTGTCCTACCAATGACAGAATGAGATAAAAATATTTATTTTCAGCTCCGAATCATCTGTATATTGCGTTTTTCAAAATGGAATGGCAAAATATAGGGTGAAATACCTCCTCTAAACATAAAAACACAATGATTGAAAATGATCCTCATTATATATTTAAGATACTTCTTCTGTTCCAACCGAGAATATTTTTAACTTGGTTTATTTTGATGAATACCTATATTGGTATTACTTCTAGGTTTATTCACCATAAGGTAACATACTCGTATGCAAGCAGGAAAATAGTGTGATTATGGTTTTAATAAGCGTGGCCCCTTTTATTATTGATTAAGAAAAACATTTACAATTCCAATAACTATATTAGGACTACCTTCACTTTATGTAATATGATTGCACTTTAAAGGCTCTCATGTTTTAACAAACTTTTATTGCCGAAATATATGAATACATACATCCGCAGAGCGGGCGACAAAAAGAGTGAAATACATAAGCAATATGGAGAAAGAGAAGGCAGGAGATGAGTGGAAGAAAAATATGAAGATGAACTACACATTTCCAGGAGCGAGACAAAGCGGAAGAAAATAGAACGAAAACATTTTGCGAACAGAAAGTTTAAAAAAATTCCACTCCAAAATAAAGTACTGACGATCTCAATTATGGGATCTCTTAAATGCCCTCGACCTATTACGATGGCTAAAACAAGAATTTAATAATTGTTACCTAACACTCCGAGAAAATAGTCAGCTGCAGTATGAAATCTTATGAGTATTTATGAGAATTTTCCTCGCGTGTCAGATAAATCTTCAACGAAGAGTTAAATATCGCAGTTTATTACTACAACATTCATGAGTTTAACAACGTAGAAGATATTAGTCAGCATGCACAAAGGATCAATTATGTCAAATTATGTCAACTACGTCAAACCAATAAAAGACAGAAAGGTGAAAAAGAACGCAAGTTCAGAAGCGCTAGGGAACATGAAAGAAATGACGCATTCTAAGAAAAAAGATTCCCTTATGTTAATGTACTACAAGAAAAACCCCAAACTATAATGATCTTAATTTAAACTACCCCAATCTCTGTCATGGGTTGGACGAAATCAGAAAACAGATAATTTTTTACCCACTCTCAGCTTATTGTTATAATTTTCAGCCTCTTCCACAGTTTGTTGGGTTTAAAAACTTTTCACCTGCCTGTACTATATTTTCTCCACTGTTTTCAGAAAATATCAGATTATATGCAAAGTTGTTAATTGATTACGAGCAAATTTAGTGTACACGGTTGACTGTCACCGGTCATGGATTTGTCAAATGTTTAGAATTTTGTGAACTCAGGCTAAAAGATATCACCTTTGCCAGTGGAAAGCCTCAAGATGAGCGTATTTGTAAATATATTTCTACTTTTAAGTGTTCAATCAAATTAAGTAGTATACACAGCTATCTTTCTTTCATTAATTCTGATCTCCTGAACCTAACTGGCTGTGATTAAGAAGGGGAAATTTTTATTTATTTTTATGCATTACTGTGGCCTTTAAACAGAGTAAACTTAATGTGCATACCGTGATTAATGTAGAACTTCACATACCGTCCGACGTTTTCAGAAAACATTGAATAAATGACAATTTCAGTCGGGCAAATAATATTTGGAACCGAACGAGTGGTGGAAGACGCTGAGAATGAGCAACAAAATCGTCTCCTCTCTGACTACGGCCCACTCGTTACGGTGGTTAAGTATAATTTAAATAAAAATTAATTATGTTTCGTCTGTTGTTTTCTAATATTAGGAAACCTGATTTAATAAAATGTATCTGCATCATTAATCGTACGACAAACAATTCACAGATTTCTTGAAAAAAGAATAAAACCTAAAAAATCACGTTTTCTCTTTGTCCCTACGACGAAAGAAATTCTATGGACCTTTACAATTTGTTTAGCATAATATCAATTTATAAGTTTGTTTAACATAAGGAATTATTAATGAACGCATTTAATAAACTTACGTTTGTGTAAAATTTTAAATTATGAGTTACTAAAAACAGGGTCCAATTGTCCCACCCGTGGCAATGGAAGGGCCATTAGGTAATAGTAAATGGGTTGTAATGGAGGGTTGGAGGCGACCCATCTTGGAATAGAAAGACTAATGATGACCTCGAATAAAACGTAAGAAGAAAACATTTATAAAGGAGAGTATAATTTCAAAGGAGAAAGGCATAAAGCATGTCCCTTCAAAGCTAAATAACTTATTCATGACCTAGTTCATGCAATAAACCTGTAACCAATACGTGATCTATCACATCGTGAATCTAATTTATTCGATAACTCTATAATGTGGCAATTAACTGTCGAATCAAAATTTTCTGTATGGCCTGCGTAGAAACACGGCACAGCACGAAGTAAAACGTCTCGTCTGTAACGACGAACTAAAAGTCCTGCTGAAAAAGCTTAAGTTTATTGTATCACTGTAGAAAAACGCCAAAAATAAAGAGACGTAATGTAGCTCCTGGTATACGAGACCGTTATGGGTATCATAAGCATAGATTAAAGCCTTCTTGGAGTCAATTACCATTTCATATAAGTTATCTCTAAAAGAGGACCTTAGGTATTACAAATATTCGGCCTCGGTGGCACATTAACAGCTTTTGTAATCTTGATTAATATCCTTTGCGAACAATCATTTATTCAATATCAGTAGATATAGAAGCTTACTAACATTGCAAACTGTGATCCAAAATGATAGCAAAATATGACTTGACTTTGTTGCCACTACTATGTTGACTATTGTTGCCACTTCCGCAGCCAACTCTATAAGGACGTTACTTAGGAGTATCAACAATGCAATTCCTATGTCTCCACCAGTTATCATTCAATGCCCACTTCTATAAACTCTAGTTTAATATTTTCTCAGTCTGAAAGCCAAAGTTAATACGTTCCCCATCTCCCTATTACCCCTATGTAAAATAATCTACAATCTGATGGCATATATTAAACACCATCTCACAGCTAACTCCTAGTTAAACTCAATTCCATATTATTCCACGGTTAACAATAGCCAGATAAACGGGACCTTAACAAGATAATTCGTTTTACTTCTTTTGCAGCGCAAATGTTCACCAGCGAACCATTCTACCGGCTCCAAGGCAATGGAAAACGGTACGAATTACAATTATCATATGGATTTCCAACAATCAATCGTTACCTAATCTTATGATTCGAGTAATTCTCTTTCCCAAGTATGGCTAAATTGAGCTTAGAAATAATGCCCATTTTCTGCTCTAAGCTCTCGATAAAAAATTGTTTCCATGAGATTTTTTTAGAATAAAAGAATCTACCCCACCAATAATTTCTGAATGTTTTACTTTTTGATGTTTGTGCGTAGAATACGTTATTCGAAGTTATATGACTATGAGATTTGTTGGGTCGATCATAGACCTCGGTAGAATTAGTCATAAATTTAGAAGTAGAAAAAAATCCTTCTGCATATCGAAGACCCACCTCTGATAAGCACATGATACTTACGTAATAACATCCAAATAAGTATTAAATGCTATCTAAATATATAAATTTATATTACAATTTATAATAATGGCATTGGTCTACCAACGCTTTCAAACTTGAGACATTCACCATCAAAAAATAAAATGTGTCCAAGATTTTGTCCTGATATGAGTCCACGATTCAATTTTCAATGAATTTAAAACCAACATATTCCTTGTGCCATATATTATGATCCATAAATGCAATAATATTTAAAATAGTAGCATTTTGGAGCCTTAAAAGTTATTAAACATATTATAAAGCTGAGTAAAACTTGACATCATAAAACATTAACGGTACCATGAAAAATGGCTTTTCGCCGAAAATTCACCCCAGTGAGCAACACATTACTTAATGATTAAATTCTAAAGAGGCTTAAATATTTCTGGCGTCAGTAAGGACTCGACAGAGCACGTTCCGCCAGACTGTCTAACTCTCCTTGCCAGATCTTTTGCTCGAACTCTTCAGAAGCCTATGACCTCACAAAGGATAAGACGACGAGTGACTCCCACATCTTTGACAACGAGAGCTCCTTGTTGGAGCCCTTTAACGCTCCGTTAAGCTATTTAGGCTCCGAACTCCAGCCACTACTCTCTCTACTTCCCAGGATTGGAAGCTTTATGAAGGATTTAAGTCGATCAAAGGAGGTTCCCGGAAGAAACCCGAATGCTATATGTGAGGGGGGAGATGAAAAAGCGAGAGGCCGATTAGGAAAACGGAGAGGTGAAAGAGGTGAGAGAAAGAGAGAGAATTAGGTCAAAAAGAAAAAGCAAGAGGAGGAAAGAGGGAGGATATTGGCCAGGTGCAGAAAAATGAGAGAGTGAGTCACGGCGACATGAGGATATGGAATGTTAAGTCTCAAAAAGCAATTAAGACAACGACTTATTCCCTAATAGTAAAAATTGTTACGATTTAAAGAATTCCCTTCATTATCACATTAAATGACACCATTATGCGTCAGAGTCCAACTATGTAATTGCTAAAAACTTTGACGTAGCAACTGATTCCTTATCATTTTGTTAAGTTGTTTCCTTTTATAAATTACTTAATTATATACTGACCAAGCCAATAATAACCTTGTACAAATAATCGCATCCGTACATCGCACCTAAAATAATCAATTCCTGGCCAAAAATAATAAAAAATATGCAAATCTGTTAAAACATTTTTCAAAATGGTCAATGTATGGTTAACGTCTTATAGAAACGTAGAATCTTTTTTCTGATTTTTTTCTATTTAAGAAAGTTTTATATCAAAGCTAGCAAAATGTAAAAAGATGTTCAAAGAAAGTTTCTGTTGAATACTATGTTGTCCATTTTTCGTATGCTCAAATTTTATTTGTTTTTATTCTACTGTGAATGGAACAGGTTATACATTGATGGTGGCTAATTCAGGTCTTAACCGTGGAGCCTGCCAAAAGCTCCCGTTGATATGTTTAATTATATTTTAATGTAATGTTTCACAGATGGAATTAATTAAAATTCTATTCTCATTCTAGGCTAAATCAATTAATTTTGTACTGAAGATCCTATTTTTACAATTTACACTAATTTCGAATGCTCCCAATATTTTCTGGTCTGCTATTCTAATGGTTCATGTTACGAATTCATTTACAATAACGCTTAGTACAAATGTTTTCATCTACTGTTTTCTTGTCTTAGGTTCTGTCTTCTTTGAGCACCGTAGTTGCGATTAAATTATGAACTCTTTCGCAGCGAGAGATATTCTGCGCTTGCCAGTTGCTCTAGAATAACTATAACGCTCTTGTTACGATCCCCGATATTCACCTGAAAATATTGTCCATATATAGGTATTCCAATCCTGCATGTGCCCATCCTGACATCTCTCTGCTCTGTTAAAGACAACTACTGTACTCAAGGAAGATAGGACAACAAACTGGGAAACAGTATGTGGAAACATTCGTGTGGAGCGGGCCACTCTATGGGTCACAGGCATGGACCATGGGAAAAGCTGACCAGCAAAGGCTAGAAGCCTTCAAAATCGTATGCTGGAGGAGGATGCTGAAGATAAAATGGACGGACAAAATATAAAATGATGAAGTGAACAAAAGAATAGAAGAGGTAAGGACTATATGGAACACCATACATAAAAGAAGAATCAGATGGACAGGACACACCCTGAGACAAAATGGGTATGTGAAGGACATAATTGAAGGTAAAAATAGAGGGTAAAGTCCCCAGAAGAAGACCCAGGGATAAGTTCATGGGTCGAATAAAGAGGAAAATATATAGAGAGATACCAGGAGGAAAGGGAACTAGCATTAGATTGCGAAGGGTGAAGGGCTGCAATCACCCAATCTTAGAATTGAACGACCAATGATGATGATACGCCATTCGTCCACTAAGCAATCGCGCCTCGAGGGTCTCTCAAAACTCTAACGCAACAAATGTTACAAAAGTACAGAGTTACTTCAGCCAACGTTAATTTACGTTTAGTTAGTTAACACCGTCGTCAATTTCACATGCTTATGATTTCATCCGCTGGCGATACAGAGCAGAGCGATATAAGCGCTAACTCTGTGAAAGTTCAAGTACAAAGGAGATTTTTGTGGGCCACACAAGGGGCTTAAATGTTGGCGTAACTTCCGGAGCTAATAGTGACGACAGCCTACAGAGAATTAACTCTACAAGTCTCCCACGTTCGGTCAGTGGCCTAGGATGCATATCTAAGTCGCGGATTCCTCCCCAAGAAGCGTCTTATAAATGTGTAATAGGGCCAATCTTTCGCCATAGTGTTTCATAATACACGGTAAGAGGATTGCAAGATGAAAAGGGATTTATGTACACAGATGGTTCAGTTCTTATATTTCGGAGAACGATAATGTGTCGGAAAATACCCGTAAGTTACCATTTCCTCAAGGCCTAAATACCGATGCAACAACGATGATTAATACAACGTATTAAATATAGATATAGATATAGAAAAATAAATAAATAAATAATAAACGGAACTTGATCTAGAAAAGTTCCTCTTTCTCTGAAGAGTTCTCTGAAGGTACTAGTTTTAATCAAAGGTGCACTGATACCTAATATTCTAACATGTACCAGTCTTGCTTAAATGGCATGACCACTAAGAGTACCAGCTCTGTAGACGAAACAAGACACACTATGTAACACAATGGGATTAGCAAGGAGTTATAGCATAATTGTTATACTGCTAAAATTGAAATCGAAATATTTACTTTAGCAGTGAAAATGTGTACATCTGAATGGAAAGATTAAAGTATGATACATAACCAAACAGGGGATTTTTATCGCTATCAATAGCCAATGAACTCACCTGCAAAAATAATTATCCTCGCCGACGAGTATAAGTACTTTGTCTGCTATAATAGAAACCATGGACTCAACACTGCAGCCAAATAAGTTGATTTGAGTCCCAGGTTTCAATTAGTTATTTTAAAAAGTCAACCAGCAATTTGTACCCGATCATGCTTATAAAAAATTCAAAAGTATTTTGTAATTCTGATTTTGATTAAACAAGCCACAGCAAATTAAATTATTAATAGAACAGTATTCAACTTTGCATCAAATCAAGTCTTTATGGCTTGTTGGAACATGTGTAATTTAGTTTTGAAAAGAAAACTAGTAAATAAATTATCTTTGGCCTTGCCGAATCTTAAATACCCTACACCACTTTTTATTTTTTTTTTCAAACAAAACGTGGCTTTGGTCCAATTCAACCCATTTGAAAACTCTGCCGTCGGTGGACTACTAGAGACTTATGACCCAAATTTCAGCTCGATGTTTCAATTTTTACGGCATTTATCATACGAAGAGACAGAGAGACAGACGGACAGACAGACGGACATATAGCTAGGTTGACTCATGAGGTGATGCTGATCATTTCTATGTACATAAGTATATACTTTTCCATACCTGCCACGCCTCCTTCAATGCGTTACATTTCTGCTGTGGCAAAACCAATATACCCTACCCACGTAGTGGTGTGGGGTATAATTACCATAAACTTAAAAAATTTATTTTCGTGAATATTATGTGATAATTATAAGTAACAGATGATTTAATTTGTTCGTCCGTGCATGTTTAAGTCTAAGGAAGAATGCCATCACAAATCCAAAACGAAGAAATGGCATATGACATTTCAATTGAGTTCCAAATACGAAGATTACTTTTGTGAATATATTCCAATGAGCATTGAACAGGACTACCAGCGACATTCTATTTCTCACATTTACCAGTCTAAGTTAAATGGCGGGACCAAAAATAGTACCAGCTCTATAGAAGAAACAAGACACTATGCAACAAAATCGGATTAGCAAGGTGTTACAGAATGAATGAAATGGGTGGAGCTCAACGGCCTTAGAATCTCAAAAGTTAAATGCTATACAATTCAATACACACACTCTTCCTCTATAAACGTTGTTAGTGACTTATCCTTCTTCAATGCGCTGAAGAGAGAGACACCTTGTGGCCGAAATACGCGCATTCGCTTTGCGCCTAATGTTTACCCCTGCCCTTGCCTCGAGTGTTTCGTGTGCTTGCGCGAATTCCCCTCAGTGTCTCTCTCCCTGATCCCAATAGAAACTATTTGGACCTTTCATTTTTCACCCTTTCCCTTGTTTGTGTTTTTGTGTGTGTGTTTCCATCAGTACATCTCTACCGGATTCCAACAGCTCCGGCATAATACTTCAGGGATGTAAGCAATCCGTCTTGACCTGGAAGCCTGATGCGGAATAACTCTAGGTGAGTGCTTGTCTCACCCCGCGTGTTATGCCAAAATTTTACGGCCATTTGGTGTAATTTTTAAATTTTATGAAGGTATTATAGCATAACTAAGATGTTTAGACGAACTCTGTCTACTTTGTTCCACTTCAACATTCATTTTGGCCCTGACTTCTGTTTTCTCTGCTTCAATGAACGCACCACGAAACACTGAATTCCTAAAGTTTTCTGAAGCATTTATGATGAAAACACTTCTAAATTTATCACAGGCATGATCGGGTACAAATGGCTGGTCGACTTTTAAAAATAACCAGTTTAAACTGGGGACTCAATCAACTTATTTGGCTGCAATGCTGAGAGCATTGTTTCTATCATAGTACACAAAGAACTTACACTTGACGGCGAGGAGAAACTTCTTAGAAGGAGAGTTGTAATTAGCTATTGATAGCGATAAAAATCCGCTATAAATATAGAGTCCTGCCTGGGTAGATTTTTTTAAATGTACGCATGCAATGAAGACTAATGCTTTTGTTAGCTTGGCGTTACTGGGAGCAATTATCCTTCCTCTTGTTGAGGTGCTATCAATCCCGCATGGGTGCTGCATGCATAGCGCGAACCGACAATAGCAACGTTTAAAAGTTTAATTTCTATATCAAACGTGAGCATACGTGAGTTAGATGGCAGTGTCTCAATAACAGCCAAAACATCATTCGGACTGGGATTAGAAAATGGAACCCTCGCTCTCGCGGAGGTTGCTATAAACTATTATAGACTTACATCCCTACCGTGAATTTCAGAGGGGCTCTCACGAAACCAGAAGCAATGAAATGTCATGCATTTGAGTGTTATACATGGACGTATCACCAATGGTACCTCATCACAGCATCCTCTTCCAGAAATACCTCTCTGAAATTAGCAGAAAAAATCAAGTCTGGTTATAAAAGTTGCTCGAGGCGAGGCACTGCACGCGTAATCGAATTTACTCGGTTTGAATCCGAGTCCTAATGATTTAAACCCTGTGAGCTTCACACGCTCGCATAGGTAGTAGGTGACGCCATTAACCTTACTTTAAATTCGCGAGAAATAGGAAACTACTTCCATCCCACCGAGTGCTGTTTACAGCTAGTACAGCTGAAGTACTATTTTATATACAAAATAGGGGATAAATCCAAGGAATATTTAAAAAATATTAAAGGTTAAATTTATTTCTTGAAACGTATCGGAAAACTGTCACGAACTCAATAATTCGTAGTGCGTTCTGTAAAGCTGTTTTCGGCATTTAATATGCCAAATATTGCATTGTTTGGCGAGATACCAGAGTCCAAAAAATCAAGGGAAGGACGGCTGCAGTCAACTAATTCCAGTTTACAGGCTAGTTTTACTATAATATCGCCTTGATAGCGAAGAATTATACATGGGCTTTCGTAGAGATTGCTTAGTTTACAGCAGGAAAATTGCAACATAAACGAGAAAGCATATTCAAGCTTTTGATTATAACTCTTTAAAATAAGCGAAGAGTGCTTGGAAAACAAACAAAATACATGCGTCTCACCACCATTTTCATAGCTGTTCGCGAATAGCTGCCATAATTAGTGTCAAGATGGGGTAGTTCCAAGAAAATGGCCTGGTGCCGTCTTCTGAGGCTGAACAAATAAGGCCATTAAAAATATATTCCTGGAAAAATCTAAATATTAACTATCTTAATTTTCATTTCCAATAGGATACCTATTTCATTTGTGGATGCGGGATTATTTTAATTGAATGAATAAAAATGTGTAACTCAGTATTTCTCATAACTCAAATAGTCAAACCAGAGCCTCCTTGAAGAGAAAGTTTAGGTAAGTAACGTTACAATAGAAATTCGGTGGAAATAATGTGCTAAGAGCGATTTAATCATTGAAAATAATAAAGTAAACAAATGAATTTCCTTGCCTCATTTTTCCACTTAAACCTTGATGAAACTCTCAAATTTATGTCGTGATATTTGAGAGATACTCGGAGAGAAAAGGGCAGGAATTCCAGGTTATGGGGTTTTGGGTGATTAGAGCGGAGCGGTTTGGGTGCGATTAACGGCTTCTCATCTGGCAGCCATTGTCTAAATGTCAATACAGCTGGAGTTTAGCATTCGGAACGCTTTCATCATCGTACAAAGCTAAAAACATATAATCAATCAGTTTCCTAAAAGTATCACATGTTAAACCGCCACGAGATATTTTACATGCATTGGCTAGGAAATGCGGCAAGGATCAACCATTAAAAACGGACGAAAGAAAGCGACAACGTTGTTCATTTCGCATGCGATAATTATCGCAGAGACCAATAATTGACCCTCTGACCAGCTGTATGGAGATCTGGATTCGAATTCCAGTCTAAGGCCTTCCGGCCAAGTGAATCGATTTCTCCTCGGCGAAATCCATCCTTTAGGTGACTTACATCGTAAATTCATCTGCAAACGAGCTCCAAGTTACCAAAAGCTTCGTTGACGAGCTCCAGGATGATACAACCGATACAAAAATATGCAGAACTCCCGAAACAATTGAGCCAAATTAGTAGCTTTCTAACGGCTTCTGATCAATAAAACAACGGCCAGGAACATGATGAACATACATGAGGTAGGAAACGGGACAGAAGAGGCCGTCGGATAAAAGATGGAGAGAATCGTGAGCTGTTGAACAACGTAAGTTCTATTTGTCACAACATTAATACCATTACGATAAAACTGTTGATACATATCCTTCATAGCGTAAATGAAGGAGCGAGTATTTACCTGATGACATCACTAATGACACCACTATTCACCTGATGACATCACTATTCACCTGATGACTAATAATGTCCATCACGAGGCCTAGGAGATTGTAATTCCAATTTCAATATTTGTTATTAATTTCCACCGGTTTTGAAATTGGCAATGTATGTATTTGAGTTTGTTCAAGATGCAAATAGGTAGGAAAATAAAAAAGCAGAATGTTAAACATTAATTTGTGTAGCATTTGTACAATTTTACATTTCAATATGAGAGAAATTGAATGGCAATATACAGCGATGTAAGATTTTCACAGATATTCTCATTTAGTACAGCTGATAAGGCGTTACTTTCAAAAGCCTACCGAGTAAATGGTAGCATCAAATAAAATTTAATGCGAAAATTAAACACTGCTTCATGATGCCATCTATAAATATAGTAATGGAGCGGTGTTAGCTACTCTTCTCCTCAGGTATCACTCAACTGATTAAAGTGGAATCTTGCATGATTCGAGCGAAAATACTAAAGAGTGCCAAAGGAGAAAAGGTGAGCTTTTTAACATTTGAATTGAAACATAAGGAAACCAATTACCGACCCCTCTCCCATTAGCCTATGAAACATCAGTAATCAAACCACCGCTTTCCAAGTGAAGAATGGAATATCCATTTTGCCGGATTTAAAGTTCGACTTAAATTTTATTATTAAAAACTAAAATCTTTATCAAAACCTATTGCAAGAAGTTGTAACATTTTAATTCCAAGCTGGCAAGGAACACAGCATCTACCTGTGCGGAAATCGATAAGGAAATTTTATGAATGATTTTCATTTTTTTATGCTCTGTGATGTGAAGAAGAAGAACCGTGAAGTGGCTCAAGTGAGAAAAAGTGCATGGCCTGTTCTATTTTATGAGCCTGAAGAGAAGTAATACAGTGAAGGGCAAAATATATGTTGTGAATTTTAATAGTATAACATATTTATGGTGATTAGTAATCATTTGTGTAAAGGGATATTCATTTTTTTTCTCGTAATATTTTGTGAATAACATTCATTTTTCAAACTGAGAGGGAGAGTCCGAGCAATTTATTAGTTAAGTGAGGTTTGCAAAAGAGTTCAGAAGTAGAAGACAAAATCAGAGTCGCGCACACGTGAGAGTGAAGATTTTATTCTATTACAAAGTTTTGGCTGAATTGTATGTTTCCAATTCATACTAACTGCGCCACTCGCACGGTACTTCAGGACATCACAATCTTCTACTTCCTGGAGCCTATATCACGTTAAAAACCGTTCACAAAGTTTTTTCCCCGTACGAGGGAAGAGTAACAGGCGAGTTCAGAATAAATGTTACATATTTGGAGCCGATTCCTTCAATTTGACGAGAAAAATTGTTCAAATTGCCTGTTTTCATATTGATATTTTCCAATTCATCTCCTTCCGTAATGAAACGAGCTAAATTTTCCGCCAAGTATCTCCTCAAAACACAATCGAGTTTCCTCAAAACATTACTTCCCTTACCGACCTATATTCATCTCATCAACGGTGGAAGTATACGAGACTAGTTCGCGCATCATGCCACCAACAGAGGGGAGGAGGAAATCAGAGACGAAACGCAGACGTGGGAGAACGCGGGGAAGAGGTGAAAAAGCAAAAGGGAGGAAAAACGGAGAGAAATTGATCACGGGTGAAGAGTCGAGTGAGTGGGTCGAGGGAGGAGGGAGGCTCGGATCCGTCGGAGCAAAATGATTGATGGTTTATTGCGGTCGATGCATTACGCTTGTATAAACCCATCCGCGCGATATGGTATTGGAGAAATTATGGCATATCGAGAGAGTGAGGCGGCGGCTGTATATTTTTTCGGCGCTTCGGTGTGGCAGCGTGCAGGAGAGGGTGGGGGAGAGGTTGTGATACGAGGAAGCAGCGAAGGGGAGGTTTTTCTGTGTGTGTTGAGGGTGGATGAAGTCTGAACGAGAGAAGAGTGGATGGATGGAGCGTGATGCGAGAGAAGAGAGAGGGGCGGTGAAGAGGGGAGAGTCGGGGAGGGTGAAATATGACGACAAATTGAATCATGAAGCGGAGAGAGTCAATCATCGTGAACTGATTTTAGAGGGGATTACCCCACTCACCTACTTCACCTTCTCGCTTCCCTAACTCTTCTCCTCTCCCACACCTCCTAACCTTCCTCCCATCCCAAAGCGCTCGCTGGTCAGCTGGAATGGCCCGGGTAATTGTTTAGAAACAGAGCATTAGCTGCCCACACCTATATTTCTAGGAGAAGTGTTCACCCTCTAGAATATAAGTAAATGCACCACAGTTCACTTCCTGCGAAAGTCATCACTCAAATGTCATACCTATACTGCGGGTGGAGTAAACATAAGATCTTCAGATACAGTAAAATATCTTGGAATTACCTTAACTTCTGATATGTCGCGGAGACCACATATACTAAAAATATACGACACAGCATTACAGAAACTATGTGTTGTTTAGCGTATAATAGGGAGGTCCTCGGATGAAAAACTAAATGAGAGATGCTACTTCGCTCTGGTTAGGCCATACCTCGAATACGCCGCGAGCATTTGGGACCCTAGTATTTAGGATTTAACCACAATAATTAATAAAATTCAGAGAAAAGCAGGGCCTTTCGTTAAAAACTGCTACCAGCGAACATCTCGTATATCAAAACTTTTAGAGGGATTAGGGTGGGAGCCCCTAGAGACTCAGATGCTACACTTTAGGCTTAGCTTGCATAAGTAATTCAGAACGGGTGTTTCAGAGCGACACACAATTATATCATGACGCCTCACTTCACCTCTAGGTCTGATAGAAGTGATACAATAAGAGAGATTCAGTGTCAAACAGATAGGTACTAAAACTTGTTCTTTCCGCGCACAATAAGCGACCACAATTAAAACTGAGTGAGCTCCACTAAATACACTCCCATAATACACGTCACCTTTTCACCTCCCTAAAGCTTTTCCCTTACATGTTTACACGGCTGGCGTCCTAACTAGGCTTGTGCGATGAACGAATTTGCCTATTGAGGGTCGAAAAAAAATCATCGAGATGATTCGGTTTCGATGATTGTCATCGACGACGAAGAGTCGATGAATTCATTGCCGTCGATGAATCGATGAATTCATCGCCACCGATGATTCGATGAACTCACCGCCCTCAATAAGTCGATGAATTCATTCATCGCCGACGGAAAGGTAGGGATAGGCACGGGCGGGCGACGCAACACAAATAATATCATCTAATGGGGATGGATTCATCGACTCATTGACGTCAGTTCATTTATCAACTCATCGACGTCAGTTAATTCATCGATTCATCGACGTC
Organism: Ceriagrion tenellum; assembly: GCA_963169105.1. Lineage (NCBI taxonomy): Eukaryota > Metazoa > Arthropoda > Insecta > Odonata > Coenagrionidae > Ceriagrion > Ceriagrion tenellum. Next base: position 57,890,223 of record OY720641.1, read on the forward strand.
AGTTAATTCATTGATTCAACGACGTCGATGATCGATGACATTCATTGTCATCGATGCGGTTCATCGCAACGCGATGACTAAAATCATCGTCGATGAATTCGATGAATCGACTCATCACACAAGCCTAGTCCTAACAGCCCCTGCCACAGGCCCATGTGGTGGCTCACAGGATAGCATTTAGATGTAGAATGGTTCTTATTTTACGAAAATTTGAATTTCTTTCGGGACACCATACATTTGAGCCATTCAGGTAAGAAAATAAAGTATGCAATATTTTTTGCTATTGGAGAAGGATTAAAGTGGCCCAAATACGATAAGACATCAACTCCGGCGTTACTCGCGGGAAATCGGTAATATTCTTCATCATTAAAAAGGCGACTTGATCTCACCCAAAGTTTTGATACCCAATTCGTACCGGTAATATTGAAATTTCGCCATATTTCCTGTTTTCCATTTCTGACGATTACGGAGGACTCAACGTTTTCAAATCTTTTTTGTAATAACCAACAACCCATCATGTATTTGACATGTGTCGTTTCGAATATTTTCAATTCATGACGAGTAGTTTCCGAGATACGGCGTCGGGAGGAAGCACATGCCACTCAAGTCGCCGGGCGCGTCCTCACGCGTATAAGCTGAAATCTACCAGGCTCTCTGTTTCAATTCGCGGAAAGCGTCATTGTATTTGTTTAATTAATTGAATGATTAACTTTTTTGCTAGATACCAAAGACTTAAGTATTTCATCATTGCCATACTGTGAGCTAAAACTAGCAAAACTGGAGAAGTATTTGGGCTTGTTCAGCACGAAGTTACACCAAAGTCGTATATAAATAAACACAGGTACTATTCAACTGCACCCTCCACGCTAATACACGAAGAAACACCTCGATTATTCTGAACACACGCCCCTGGTACGTCAGAGGATTCCGTAGTTTTAGTGTCGGACTTTAATATATTTTATAGCAGAATGAAACATCCGGGTAGTGTAGGGTAAAAGTTATATTGGAAACAAGTAATGCCGACGTAATATACCACATCGGATCTAATTAGATTAATGTGTCCAATGATATCATCGAATGGCCAGGTTCCAGTGATTTCTTTTCTATAAAATAAGAAAATAAAATTTACGAATACGCTCTCGAGCTAGAATAACAAGGGAAAATGATAGAATTTATACGAAATTGGCATCAAACCCAAAAGAATATTTTATTCTATATCATTCATTTGGACAAACAACAAAGTGTGTACACAATGGCTGGTATCTAGCGAAATAATCCAAGAATAATGGAAAAAATCAACTCGTGAAAGCAATCGATAAGCTGTCCAAAATCCCACAGCCCATCCCATAGATAATGATCTCACAGTACAAGTAATCAGCATTCGACAAAAAAGGATTGTGGTGCGTAGTCATGCACTGACTAATAGTTTACTACATAAAGTCAAAAAAACTGTTCGGAAAGTAAAAAGAAGAATAATGGAAGAAGCCCTTCAAATCAGATAAACTAGTTAAAACTGCTATTTATTGGTCTACAGTTGGTTCCTCCCTCGGCTATAGTATCACGCGCCTCTGAGGGAATTAACTCAGCTATCCATAAATCTGACATAAAATGTTTCCTCTTCGTGATAAATTTCCCTCGAATGCAGAGGAAGAAGCTATACTTGGTAGCAAAACACTATTCGAGATTTTTCCATATTTATAGTGCCCTAATGCAAAGATTTAGATAACGGTGCCGATAGGTATTAGGGCTTCTGAATAATACTTTTCATTTAGAGAGGCCCAAAGACCTGCTGTCTTCAATCATTAGTTTGGCACTGAAAAGAATCTAGATTCAAATTTCGGTCTCTTGTCTTTACAAAATAATGTAATAAGGAAATGGAAAATAATTGAGTGAAAGCTTTGGAGAAAGACACCACAGGTTATTCCAATTATTTATTTAAAGTATTGCACGATTGCCTGAAGTATATGGAGAAATATTTAGACAAAATGTTATTTGTAACGAAATCAAAGTCTTTACTTCTTTAAAATAAAAATTATTCCTCCAAATACTCATATTAAAACGCCAATAATTTCATCAGACCTGATAAAGTGAAGTGGTCGGGAACAAAAAAGGAATAGCGTATTGAGAAAGAATGTTCAATGATCAATCTTTCTGAGGTAGCTATAGGCAACCTGTTTGTGGGTGGGCTTTATAGAACAACGTTTCCATCAACGGGCAGATTGTCAGTTATTTAATATGTCAGGGCCAGATACTTTAATGACACACTTTCCAGCACTTACGCCACACGATGGGCAATATCAAACTTTAGCCCATATAAATTTGCAGGCGGAGATGGTGTCTTCCCAGCACTTCTGCAAGAGGGACAGAACCTGTTAGTGATACCAATTGTCAGAATCTTTCGATCCCGCATATTGATACGTCCCCAAAACCTGGAGGACCACCAAAGTCGTCTTTATACCCAAACCAGGAAAGACAGACTACACCAAGGCTGGCTCTTTTCGTGGCATTAGCCTTATATCGTTCATGCTAAAAGCATTAGAGAAAATAGTGGAAAGATATAATACACCCTTAAATAACACATCCTTTGACGAAATTTGCCATGCAGCCAGAGGACATGGTTTTCACACACACAAAGTCAACTGCATCAGGCAAATGATGGAAGAAAGCAACGTCAAGGTTGTTCTAAGAGAGAGTACGATGGAGGTGGCTGTGACTCGTGGATGTCCGTAGGGGGGATTACTGTCCCCACTGCTGTGGAATATGGTGGTCGACGGCCTAATTTCAATGCTGAATGAGATTGGAGACTACACTCAAGGGTACGCAGACGATGTAGTGATCTCCATCACAGGCAATTACCTTGGCACTGTTTCCGGACTTTTTCAGAAAGCCTTGGACAAAACGATGGGCTGGTGCAATGAGACAGGGCTGACTGCAAACCCGAGAAAGCGAAAACTCATTTTGTTTACCAACAAGAGGAAAAGAGAAGGATTCACACTTCCTTCATTACAAGGAAGGATCTTGCAGCCTTCTTTGACGGTTAAGTACCAGGGAGTCCTCCTAAACTCCACACTCAACTGGGTAGAACACCTAAAGGTGAAAGCCAAGAAATCATGTTCCTCCCTATGGACTTGCAGGAGGGCCCTAGGCAAAACCAAGGGACTTCAGCCAAAGGCAATCAGCAATTACGCACGATAGTGGGATTCCTTGCTGGTCACTATCAGGTTATGAGGCACCTCCATCTTTTGAAATTCGCGGACTCCACCAGATTTAGATGGTGCAAAGATTAGGACGAAACAGCATCTCACGTTCTCTGCAATTGTCCCGTTCTGATGAGGACTAGAATCAGACACATGGGGTCTCCTTTTCTGGAACCAGTCGAAGTCAGGGGTATCCCCATAGAGGAAATGCTGGCCTTCAGCAAGGCCATTGGACTCTTTGGGTGATACAGAAACGGTGGTTAGCACAAAGGGCCAATAGGTCTAGGTGCCCAAGGTCCTCCTTGGAGGAACTCCACCCAACGTCAATCTAAGCTAATCCAGCACTTAAACACTATCTTATTATTACCAAAATTTCTTCCGTTTGTGAAAGTCATGAAAGTAGGAATTCCAATACAATGATCACTTTTCCCTAAGACAGGGAACCTTGTTCGATGACAGGGCAAAACCTGTTTTGGTCAAAGGGCCATACGTATCCAATATAATTACGTTTTAATTACAATATCATTTATACTTTGACATAATCAAACGCAGGAACATAAAAATGAGACATAATTTGTATGAAATGAACATATCTAACTTTATTTGAACGAATATTTAAATAGTTTTCATAAATTATTTTCGATTTGGAAAAATGTAAAAGTTATTTTGCACCGTTAAGTTACAGGATCCTTTATTACAGACCCAACGTTAAAGACACAGGCAAAAATCCCTTGATAATTTTTTAATATATATCAATTCACTGCTTTGGTATAATCAGACCAGACCGAATGTGTTAAAATTTTATTCAAATCATGATAATTCGACGAAAACATTACTACCACCAATGTAGGTATTAACCTTGCAAGTATCTGTTTTCTATTTCACATATCGCACATTGAAGCCTCGGGCGTTATTAATGTTCTCTAAGATAAAAATTAATTTTTCTATCTAATTAACATTGTAATTTATGGTAACTCAAATAGTAAAATATCAATTGAGTTAGTTTACAATACATATCCCCTTCTTTTTATTGAGTATAAGCGTTCAACTTGATTCTCGTTAATATCATCGTCCCGACACCTTTCTTTTTATGCTTTCCATGAAAGCAAGTAGTAAAGACCACATTTTAGTAATAATTGTTCAGATTACAACACATTATGCATTCACGTTTTTGAACATGCAAAAAATGGATGCGACCTTAAAAATAATGATATTCATTTTAAGCCACATATTTCCCATCAAATCACTCACCAGCTGATTTATTATCCGCACATTGCATTCATATTTCACATAATTTCACCTATGGCATCATTCCGAACAGTGGCATTAAATAACAACATGTTTTGTTTAAAAGGCCTACCAAATTTTCATTTTTTTACACGACCTTTAGTGGACATGACCCCATAATTTAAATTCGCACTGATGGCTAACGACTAGCAATATGACCCGCTCATGAACCTTCCTAAAGATTGTTATTCCATAAGACAGGAACAATTGGTGCAACTGCTAAAACAAGTCCACAAGTCACATGCATAAGAATAAGGAAATAGACTGTAGAACGAAGAGATTTAAAACGTCATTCTTTTCCATGTACAATAAGGGACCAATGTAGCGATTGATCAGATCTAGGATACTTTAACCCTGACTAGGTATAATAGGTTTATCCACTTGTACTAAATATCTTAAAATAATTATTAGCTACTAACCTCGAATGCAATTTCCAGAATGATATAACTCTTGCTGATGTAGTACCTTCTAGAACTATTTATCTGTCGCAGTAATTATAACCAGTAGTCATATCTTAAGTAATGAACTGCATGATGGCATGTTCTTGTACTTAGCACTCTCATAGTTTATGGTTTGACCATGACCTGTTTTCCTACATGCTTTTGGCCTGCATCTTGCATCCCGGGGAAACGTGCGCTGTTCGGGTTTCAGCTGGGATGAGGGCTTCACGCCTGGTCTGGAATCACCCCGTGCCACACACCCTAGTGGTGCCTTGCACGGTATTTCGTAAATGTAGATATAGATGTAAGAAACGCCTTCAAGCACTTAGTAATAGTTTAGACCTAATAAGTACAGCATGAGAGGAGAACCTCTGCCTCCAATCTAAACGCATAGAGCACTAAAATTACACCTCTCTCAATGTGTTCGCCTCAATCTTGATAGCCTTTATAACGTAATGCTTGTTGTCTCATCCGCTTCAATCTGACATGTCATCCATTAAAACAATATAAAAATCATCTTTCTATATATGAATGCAAGCCGTCATTCAAACAGAAAATTGAGGTTTTTTCCCCTCGAAAATCCGATTAAATTGAAATGTATGGTGCCGGAATCGGAAAACGAATCAAGGGTTCATCATGAAAAATTAAGAAGGAAATGATTTTACTGATTCCAAATTTTTTGAGGACTTTGTTTATCAAAAAAGGTCTTTTTGCCAAGGCAATTAAACTGTGGTGTAAAACTGGTGATCATAAAAAACCGGAATAATCAATCTAACAGAGATTAATTTCCCTTGTAGAAAAAGGTTGAGCAAGCCAATCAACTCGGGAAACAAGAGACTATCAGCATACCTATCCTCATCGACGCTTACCACTTACTTTCGGATTAAAGAAAATTTCAAAACAAAAAGCTTCGTATAAATGAGTATAGACAATAACTTTATTGATCCACCAAAACCGGCCAATTCAATAAATTATGTTATTATATTACACACACATATCCTAAAAAGTGAAAGTGCATTGATACAATGATTGAAATACTTACCAACATGACCTCCGAATCTATCACGGAAAAAACCGGAAGGGGAACAGATAATAGCTCCGTTAATCTCCTATATTATTTCTACTGTATAGATACCTTTTTCTCAACTTATACGCAACCAAAATCTACAAATGAGGTACCAAAATGCACAGAATTTATCAGAGAACATGCGACGGCATATCTTACTTCCTAAATATTGCTATTGTTTCCTAAAATTGGTTTTAAAAAATGGCCCTTGATATTTCTCTTAGGGGATGAGGCGATCCGCCATCTTGACGTCACGCACTTGCTCCATGGTGCAGAGCAAACCTTTATTTCAGGATATTTAATTGATACCAATTTAGTTTCAGATACATATTATTATATTTTTTGCAATATAACGCGCTTTCAACATTATAACGTATCAATTGAAATAGAAGAATCCATATAAGCAATAAGAAATACATTTTGCGCGATATATATCGATATATTTCGATTGTTATCGATAGTATAAAATAAGTTCAATGTGTTTTGCACCCGTTGAATTTCAACGGGTACGTTCCACTAGTCACTAATTATTCGCAAAATTCTGAGTTTCCATAAATAAATGCTCCTAGAACATAGCAATTCTTAAACAAGATGGACGATATAACTTTTACCGTTGTCACACTTTTTATTATTCACCGACCAGATTTCAACGCAGTATGTCATCATCAAGGTCAATTAAAGATCTTGATGACAAGGTCAATTAATTACCTTTATAATGATACTCTGAGTTGAAACCTGGTCGGTGAATAATAAAAAAGTGTAACAATAGTAAAAGTTTTATCGTTCATTATGAACATAATAAATTTTGACAATGTAACACCTGATGTTGCTCCTTATGAAAAGGATAATTTAAGAGTATGAATCAAGGAAGGAGTACTATAATACTCACCAGAAGAGTTTTGCAATTGAAAAAACTTTAATAAAGGTCAAAATGCACCAAAAGAATCCTTTAAAACTTTTAGCCCTCCGTTTCTAAAGGAAAAAGGTAGACATAAATATGTTAAAAAAAAAGGTACACAGGGAAACGAAAATTCGTTATTTGTAGCACCTGAAAGTGTGTCACCAATTGAATGAATAGTCAAAGAAACTTAAAATTGAAATAAAAATTCTAAAAAAAAAAACAAATATTATTCGAACATAAATGCACCATTGTTGGAGGGAATGAGCTTATCACCTACAAATGAATTAATACCGGGGCGGCTGGTGCCGTGAGAAAGGACGGATTTATCCAATACCAAATCAAAACGAATAATTTCGTTGAGCGCTTGCAAAATTCACGTAAAATAGCAACTTTGCATTTCTAAAACACAATCACTCCAGATAGACCTCATTTAACAATGATGAATACCTAACGCCTAGATCTCGTCAAAAAAGTGTGTTTTTTGTATTTTTTATAAACTATTTTTGACAATAAATCGTTACAACGCAGTATTATTTTCAAAATCGCAAACAACCTTCCCTTGTGAGGGAGTTTTAAACGTACCGCATGAAAAAATGAGTCAATTAAAAACTTACCTAAATATTTTAATTTAAATACTAAGAATTTCAATAAAAAAAGTATATTTGAGTACCATTAATAATGAAATTCTTAATTCATCATTCCTACAGCTGTTAAGATTAAAACAAATAAGCCGAATATGATCTCCATTACGACTAAGAAACTATCTCCCTTAAACTACCTTAATTAGCCCGAAACGCACTAAAGCAGCAATTAGAGGGATTACTAGTGCAGACTTTCCATTTAACAGTGCCAGTTTCTGTGAAAGAGCGAAGCATGAACAATATTCTCAACCTCTCTTCCTACTGCTACCTAAATACATTCGACATTCAATCACTCCACGATGTTTTTCCCCTAATTTTCAAAATTTCACAATGAATCGATTAATCCAACTATTCTACCCCCGGATAGGCCTAGGGGTCAAAGAGATAGTGAAAGAGGGTGACAGATATAGGAAAAGGTGGAGAGAGAAATATGTAAAAGGACGGAATCAGGAGGGCAATGGCTGAAAAAAGGCATGCGAACAAAAGCTTCACATTAATTCCACATTACCCAGGGGAACAAAAGGCTCTCCTCCGATTACTAGCACTTTCCACACACACACATACATACACAAAACATAGACGCACCGACAAAAGACACTCAAATAAAGATTGGGGGAGGGGAAAGGGAGGGGCAGAGGCCATCCGCGGAATGATACTTCCACTACCATCCCCTATTCACCACGAAATTCCGCCGTGAAAACTAATCCCACCCTACCCGCCCTAATTTACCTTATCCTTAACCCTTCCATCAATTCCCTCCCCGCTTTCAACACCCATGCTCACACCCCCCTTCCTATCACATCCACGTCGGTCAGTTCACTCCTTTCCATTTCCACAGGAGCCACGTTAAACTCTTTTTTTCCATCCCAAAACTGTTTCTGTTCCACCACATACAAAGAGAAGGGGAAAAAATTTCATATGAAAACGACCCCTGGCACACATCTGTCCAAGACACGATCTCCGGTGAGGAGGCTTTTAATGGTTTCCTAGTCGCTCAGAATTTCATGCCTTGCATACGTATCATCTCCTTTCTCCCCTTTCCATCCCTTCCTCAGCGGTGGCGTGTATTTCTCCCGGCAAACAGTCACCCTCCCTCTCCCGCTATCCATCTCCACGGGCCTTCGGATCGGGGCAGTGAATCGCCGAGCCCCCACCTAAATCCCTCCCTCCCCTTCCCAGCATCCACCAGCTCGCCTCCCCCTACCACCCTTGACATCATCCCTGCAGGAAGCGTAGGCAGCCTTCCAGAGCAGACCCGCCCATCATTTCCCTCCAGCTGATTCCTACGCCCGATCCCACTCCGAAATTCGCCGTACCGTCGGAAAAATGCCTCAAGGTTTGTATCCGATGTCACTTTCGCTCAGTATCAGGGACTCATTCGAAAGCTATCCCCTCCGATACGGCGGTACAGTGCAGCAGGGAGAGAGAATGCTTTTCCGGCTGTCAATCAGCGCTAAGTTTTCGATTGCGTTTGAAAACTCGCACGTCACATTGGTAACTGTCCAGGCAGAGAAGCTTCTACACAAAAAGTATATATTTTCCCGAAGACTTACACATTCAAAACGTAATACTCTTCTCCAATTTCCCATTTTCCATTAAAGTGCGAAATCAATCATTGTAATATTCGAACCCACCCCAGAGTAGTATGTAGATATAAAATCTACGAGATATCGTGACTTATACCTACACTGCGGGTGAAATAAACTTAACCTCAGATACAGGCAAATATCATGAAATTACCTTAGCATCTGATATATCGTGGTGAAAACATATGCAAAACAAATTCGGAACAACATAAAAGTAACAAGGCTATGTTAAGCGTATAATAGGAAGGTCCTCGAGTGAAAAAGCAAAAAAGAGATACTACCTTTCTCTGGCTAAGCCACACCTCGAATACGCCGCGAGCATTTGGGATACTGCTCATAAAGAAATAACAAAAAATTAATAAAATACAAAGAAAAAATGCATGCTTCGTTTAAAACTGCTACAAGTGTATATATAGTGTCTCACAACTTTCAGAGGGATTAAATTGGGAGCCCCTTGAGACTCGGAGGCTACAAGCTAGGCTTAGCTTGCCTGAGGAGTTTGGAACTGGTGTGTTTCAGAGCGTCACAGACAATATTATTATGACGCCTCACTACATCTCTAGGTCTGACGGAAGCGATAAAATGATGGAAATACATTGCCGAACAGATAGGTACAAAAACTCGTTCTTTCCGCAAACAAAAAGTGACCACAATAAAAACTGAGCTCCACTAAATACACTCCCATAACACACGTCACCATTTCAACTCCCAAAACCTTAACTCTTACATATTTCCATCTGGTGTCCTAATAACCAACTCGCCCACGCCTAAGCGGCGGCTTGCAGAGTAGTATGTAGATGTAGATATCATTTATGATAACTTACATTTTACTTCAGTAGTTTAAGTTTCATTGACATCACCATATCGACATCACTCAGTTTATTATATAATTAGTTTCTTAAACATTTACCAAAGCCATCATTCCTTTTGATTAGTATGAAGATTTCCGCGGCGTTTCAGCATCAGATCAGCGTTAGAGATCAGTTTTCGGGTTTCCTTCCGCATGTTGTCTTTTTGTGACGACAGTTTTTCCAGCCATCCTGCTGACGTCTTCAGGTCAAAGTGGCGATGCATCTCATGGTCCGTCCATATACCTGTCGGGTCAATCGGAGCGACCTGGTTCCCCGCGCTTTTTGGTGTAAGAACTCGCTTCCATGCATTTGATAGGTTATAGCCGTCTTCCCGGTTGCAATTATTCGTTTTTTTTTGTAATTTCAATGGCTTACCGAATGATTCTGGGAAAATAGCGTATTTCATTGCTGGTGATTGTTGGCTCATTACAACTTACGCTATGGCCAGGCTCCGACCATACGTGTTCGGCAAGCGGAGATTCGGAACTGCTTCTTTTCCGTGGCCCGTTCATGTTCCCTCTCCCGTCCTGTCTGCCCAACATAAGACTTTCCACAGGTGCATTGAAGTTTATATTCTCCCTCGAAAAGTGTGCGAGGGAGCTTGTTCTTAGGTTCAGGCAAGGAGTTGGCCGTCTTCCTGTAGCAAGTAAATCTCGATTTTATGTTTACCTTGGAGAGAATCCTAGCAATTCTCTCCGTGGTACCGGCAACATACGGAAGAGTGACATAGGCCGTTGGCTTTTCCTCCGTAGATTCCTACGCTGTGTTGTCCTCCTTATTCCAAAAGTTCCTTCTCAGGGCCATGTCTAACGGGTAGCCATTTTTGTGTAGCGCCTCCACCAAGTGATGTTTTTCTTTCTTGGGAGAGTCTTCATCGGAGATGGTGATCTCCCGATGAGTTAATGTTCTCACCATTCCGGCCTTCTCTATGGGGTGTAGGTGTGAGGAATCGTTCAGGTAGTATGAGTTTTCTTCCTGTACACCGAGTGCCCCAGGCTGCCGTCTTGTTTCTTTTTAACTAAAACTCCAGGAGTGGAAGTCTCCCATTCACCTCAGTCTCCATGGTGAATTGGATGCTGGGGTGTAGTGCATTCAGGCGTAACAGGAACTCGTCCAAGTGTTGTTTGCCATACGGCCAGATGACAAACGTGTCATCTACATATCTCAGCAACAGTGAGGGCTTCTTCGGACTGATTGCGAGTGCTTTTTGCCCGAAGTCCTCCATAAAGATATTCGCCACTACAGGAGATTCGACCAGAAGACGCCAGCAGGATGGCTGGAGAAGCTGTCATCACAAAAAGACAACACGAGGAAGGAAACTCGAGAACTGATCTCCAAATTCCTTTTGATTTTTGACTAACCTCTTTTCATTTATAAATCCATCCAAATTAATCAGACGTCCCACTTTTATTCTAAAATTTAGCTCTACCAAAGTCTCTTTACTCTTGCATCGGCATTAATGGAGAATATCGAAGACGAAAATAGACAGCTTAGTCTTACAAGTTACGACTAAAGGCACTTGATCACTTCCAACCCACCAGAAATCAAATCACTTTAATTCACATTCACCGGTAGGGAAATAGCTAGCCACAGCTATTTAGAACGGCATGTTAACGCGATGCTATCACATGAAAAACATTTCATTTGGTTCCTCCTTATCAACCTGTGTCGCATGGGGGTCCTATTCAATTAAGCGATCATGATTTCCGCTGCAAGTTCAGCTCTAGGAGTTATGGGAATGCACAAGCTCTGCAACCGCGCCAGGGTGTAGTCTCAGGGGAGGGAAAAAAATTATACGAAGTATAAAATCGGCTCACCGCTATACGGCGTGTTCATATCCGGATATGGTCCAACCATGCCGTCCTAATGAAAATAGGACACTGCCAACTTAGGATATAAAATGAAGTTTCTCTAAAATATCTTCCGACAACAAAAACTACGAGCATACTAAACCAAAAGGTGGCTTCTGAGGAAAAAAATAATTTCATTCCTACCGCGAAATTATCAGTGAATTTTTTGCAAATATCCGGAAAAAAATATACTCGCGTAAAATAACTGCGTGGTCAAACTGAATCACACCCCGCACTGAAGACTAAAAGATCTCCGATTGACAAGTTAAAAATAGCTATTTCAACATGATGATATTTAATTACTATTCGTAAATTTCTGTGAAATTGTGTTTCAAATAAAATAATTAAAATATATGTACATTGAGTACTTGGTACTCAAAAAGGAAGGAATTAATTATTCTAATCAAATTATATCGTCTTGAAAAAACCAGTGTATCGAATACACGCCTACATGAAATCGCGAATCAAGGAAGATTTCTTTTCTGCATGAATCATGCACAAATTTTGAGAAGTTGGCATTTATTCAGCATCCAGATGAGGACTAGCTATTACTTAGACGTGGTAAACGGATGTATTATTATCTCATTAAAATCACACAAACAACAGCTTATCCAAAAAGAATTCAATCTTTGAATGAAGTTCCCTAATTTTAAAGCATATTAACATCAATAATATACACCATTCTAGTGGATGGTATGACTAAAAATAAGTTTAATTTAACAAATAAATAATGACAATACCAACTATGTTTAAATCCGCTAAGTTTTTAATTGGTACAACTAGTATCTACGCTACTCGTCTCCTTCAGGTACCAAAAAAAACGCAGTAGCGTTGAAACTAGCTGTATCAACAGAAAACTGTGGATTTCAACATAGTTGGTATTGATAACATTTCTTCAATAACGAACTTCCACAAAGCTACGCCTGAAAGGGATGAATTCATTGATTTCAATAATTAATTGGGTTAGGTTCTGGTTTTCCAAGTAAACGAAAGTTCGTGATCTCCTTATGAGATTTTCGAGGCATTTCACTCAAACCATTACCCTTGTGCATCAGTCGGGAATGACGCCCTACGCAATGGGTCAGTCTCCTCAGCAGATCATTCTTCTTCCATTTGTTCACTTCCACCCATCCTGCTCTCTCTCGTGGGCAGAAATGCGTCGTGATGCATGAAACCAGGAGCTGTCATTCGATTAGTGGAATGTAACACTTTTCCTCTGAAGAAAAAATAACGCCTCAGAGATGCAATTGCTCACGAAGCTCTCTAATCCAGAGAGGGCTGCATCAATCCTGTCATCCGTCTCCCCACGGCGTATTCTGACCCCCAGGGGGGATGCAATATCCCCTCCCGATACATCCCTTCAGAGCATAGCCCAGGAAGGATTACCCTCATCCTTGTCCCTCATTACCGATCGCCCCCTACAGATGTTCCTGACGCAGAGAGAAGGGCCTGCTGCCGGGGATCGTTTTATTTACCTTTTCCGTTTTTATGTATCTCCATCACATGGCCAAATGTGATCCCCTGAGTGAATCCTCGACAACGGTCAAAGGACACTTTCACCATTCTACAAAAACTTGAGAATATATTTTTAAGCAATAAAAAATTTGTTCAACGTTCTTTCTTATGTACTACTCTGAAGTCTTTTTCATCATCACTACCTGAGCTCAGTAAATTTTTTTCAATCGGTAACAAAAGAACCATTACCTCTTTTGGCAAGCTCGATGTTTTCCCCTTTGGAACTGGTGAGGAGTTCGAAATTACAGGATCTGATGTGAGAAGTAATCTTCGAAATAAGTCCTTATTGGTAACCACATGAGAACTTTTCTTGTGAAACGCTCACGAAAGTTTCTTATTCCCTTATAACCTGAGAAAAATGCTTCTTCTGAGATTTTTCTCAATGGAATAATCGAGTCTTTCGCAACATCAGCGCCGTGAATATGTACTTTGAAGAAAATACTGTACGTGGCATATAATACCTCGGGTCAGCCATTTATCGTGACGCTTCAGAAATCTCTTGTTATATCTAGAAAACTCATCCCACTTCTTCACGTACTTTCCAAAAACTTTTCCACAGAAGTATACACTCAGTGCCTTAAAAGTTAATTATTTGAACCCAAACGCAACATTCTAGCGCTATAATTCAATAAATATCTTTTTTCGCATGTAAGGAATGATGCTCAGAATTCAATTAGGTATTATGTAGCTGTAAACGTGAAATTTTGACGGAAGGAATTTTTTTGGACAAGCATTTATAAAACCGTAAAGAGAGCCAGAAAATAAATGGAAATTATAAAAAATTTAAAGAAAATACCGATGCCCCAAATAGCAATATTTGGTTCGAGTCTGGAGATGTAAAATGAAAAAGGCACTAAACTGATAATTTCGTTCCGGAACTACATAAAGAATTTAATCGTATTTTAAACAAAAGGTAGCTTAACCTTAAAAGCCAAGAATAGAACAAATGATTGTGCAACATATACCTTAACAATGCCACGAAAGAAGAAAATAAAATGAAATATCACCACTAATGCCACCAAAATAAAGTTATTATAGTTGGATATCGGACACTGAAACAAAAACGGGTAAAAACCGAAGCACTTAGTTTCAAGTATAGCAGCAGGTATAAGCAATCAGAACTGTTGCACATCTCATCAAAAATACAGCTAAATGTGCACGTGCATTTCGTTGGAGCAAAGAGAATATAATCCCGAAAATATCCGCAACAAACCACACGAAATGTTCCGCAGTGTCATTCTGTCCTCAGCTATCGTGGTGTGCGGTTCGGTCGTCCTGCTCTCGCTCGTCCACAATGCCGCCTTGTGCAATCTGTGTTCAAGCCGTTAAGCGCGGTCAAACAGCCTTATCATGTGCCAAATACTGTGAATGTTCACATTCTCAATGTTTGTTACTTACGGCAGAGGAAACTAAGGTGTTTGCTGAAAATTCCTGGATCTGCAAAAAGTGTTTATCTACAGCACGATCACTACGCGGTGACGACACTCTAATTAAATCCTGTGTCAGTGTGTCCCCACGTGATTCCAGTGTGTTCCCAAGTGATTCTAGTGGATCCCTGCAGGAGCTGTTCACAATGGTGAAAGAGATACGAGAAGACCAGGTCTCGATCAAGGCATCCATCTCTAATCTACAAGAAACACTTGGTAACTATGCTCAATCCATTGGTGAAATAAGTTCCTCCTTATCCAAAATAACAAACTCTATCTCATTTAACGAGTGACGCCGAAAACTTGAAGAAGAAACTCGCTGACGTGGAATTCCGCCTCAGTCGTGTGGAACAGGAACGACTACGTAATACAATTGAGATTAGTGGAATTCCCGCGTCAGATAGTGAGAACATTGATGAACTCGTATGTAAAGTGGAGGCCGCTTTAGGAGTCACGGTAGAGTCCAGCCAAATTGATTATTCTTACCGCATTCGACCTAAACGCCCATCTGACCTGTCTAAGGCCCTGATAACACCCATCATAGTAGCCCGTTTCGTTAGTTCCCGCATTGCCACAGGGCTCATTCAAGCTAAGAGGAAGAAACCTAACCTTAAACTAGGGCACTTAACCACAGGCCTGGGCCAGGGTCATCTCCGCATTTACATTAACGAGTCATTATCATCAAATAGAAAGTTATACGCAGCTGCTCGTGACCTGAAGAAGGAAGAAAAAATCCGTTATCTGTGGGTGCGGAATGGACGTGTGCTTGCCGGTCTTGGCGATGGCAGCGAGCGACTTCTCATCGCCTCAGAAGAATATATAATCAAACTCTATTAACATCAGGCCCCCCGTTACTCCCAAAGGTTAAAAGGTCTCATAGGGAAATCTACATCTGCCTTGTTAACTGCCAATCCTTAATGTGCCACATTGACGAATTCAGACTACACTTCGATTCAAATCATACAGACATAATGCTTGACTGAAACTTGGTTAAAACAAAGTATTACTGACGAAATGGTCAAAATTCAAAATTATCACCTTCATCGGCAAGATAGAGTCGGTAAAGTCGGTGGTGGGGTTGGAGTCTTCGTCCACAACCGCTTCTACTCAACAGTCCTTGCAACATCGGCACCCACATACGATTCGAGACCTGAATTCATCGTAATGGAAATAACGGGGGTTAATCTTTCAAAACTTTTATTATTAATTGTATATCGACCTCCTAAGGTCGGTCATAACTCAGATATTGAAAAGGAATTTTTTAAATTAAGTCCAACCTTTAAAAATATTGTAATTGTCGGAGACTTTAATGCTGACATGTTCCGCGATAGTTATTATAGTTCATTTCTACATGATTTTACTCGTATATACTGCAATGATCTGTATGTATGCTCCCCTTTAAATGCCACTCATCACACCGAACACAGCCACACGCTTCTCGATCTTTGCATTGCCCACTCGCGAGAAAAGGTTTCCTCCTTCGATCAGACTCCAGATCCTTTTCTCTCGGCTCATGACAAAATCACCTTGAAATATAAATTTACCGTACCTGAAATGATTCCATCCACTCTTGTTTTTTGATCTAATAAAAATTTTGAAATGACAAAAAGATAGTGACTATACTGGTCCTGTTTGACTTTAGTAAAGGTTTTGACAGTGTAAACCATGCTCTTCTCCTACAAAAAATGCGAAATCTCAATTTTAAATTTCATCCCTTACCTGGTTTCTTTCCCACTTAAACGGACGTTGTCAATAGGTCAAAGATGCTAAAGGAAACTTGTCAAACTGGTTAACAACATCAAGTGGTGTACCACAAGGTTCCGTACTAGGGCCACTGTTGTTCTCGTTGTATATTAGAGACCTTCCAAATCGTATTGTTTACTGTAAATACATGATATATGCAGATGATTTGCAGATCTATTGCCATTGTCTTCCAAATAAACTTGGCGGTACGATCAAAAAGGCAAATGAAGACGTATCCGCTATCGCTTCTTTGGCCAAGCAAAATTTCCTCGTGTTTAACTCCTCAAAAACTAAATCTGTCATCCTTGGTAACACCAAGGCAGTATCTAATCTAAATTTTACAGTACTGCCAATGATAATGGTCCATCAAGTGAGTATACCGTTTAGTAATAGTGTAAAAAACCTAGGGCTTATATTAACCAAGAACCTTTCTTGGAAAGATCACACGATGTGGATATCCAACAAAATAAATGCAATATTACACCAATTACAAATCCATGGAAAACTACTGCCCCTTCAGCTAAAAAAGAAACTAGTCACCTCACTAATTTTTCCTTACTTAGACTACTGTAGCCTTGTGTATAATGACTTAACTGAGGAGTTGAACATAAAGCAACAGCGTTTGATGAACTCCTGCGTGAGGTTTATTTTTAACCTACGGCGAGATGAACATATTACCCCGTATTTCAAACAGTTCTCCTGGCTTGAGATCAAATCAAGGAGAAAATACAATATGGCTTGCTTTATGTTCAATCTCCTCAAACATGGGAGCCCACAGTATTTAATTGATCCTTTTCCCTCTAGCTGTAAATATAAAAAAGCAGTGACAAGACAAGACCCGTGTTTTTTGTATGCCTCCCAGTCCCGGACAGCTACATTTCAAAAATCCTTTACAGTAGTAGCTTCAAATTTCTGGAATGACCTGCTAAAACAAGTAAAAGACAGTGCAACACTCGCAATATTTAAGAGAAAACTTATCAAACATTTACTTGTTTGAGACCTATGTACATGGATCATGTTGTTTTGTGACGGATTTTGTTCATTGATATGTCTGTGGTAAATTAATGTGTTTGAAGAAGTAATTTAGTTTTCTTTTCTACTCTGGTTTTTGTACGATTCTATTGTTAATTTTTATATGTTCAAATCATTCTTTATTGGGTTCCTCATGGTTTGTTGTATGATGACATTGCTAATTTTTATATGAATGAATTATTCTTTATTTGTTTCTTGATGGAGTATATGATTTATTTTCTTATTACTTGTCCTTGCGCATCACACTATGTAGTACTTTTTTCTAAAGGAGTGCACTCCTAGAATAATAAAATAAATTTATTATTATTTATTATTATTAAAACCACCCTTTTTTGCAGGCCTTGAAGTAGTTAGAGGAGGTTGGGAAGTTGATGCCATGCAACACCACCTGACGCCTGGTGCCTTCGAAAGGGAGTTTGTCTGTCAAACAGAGATGCATATTCTGTAGGCGAAGTGCAGAATATATGTGAAAACCCCGTGATTGTTTCAGGAGTGCATTCAAAGAAAGAAGTCTTTCATGATACCGCTTGCGGTGTCCCGCGATATGATTATGAGTATCATTTGTAGCTTGGTTTATTAAAAAATTCTTTATGGTGGCTCTTTGCAATCTCTATATATCGATGATCACTATAGGAAAGTGAATGTGGCCATGTCGTATTCACACACTTGCAGCATCATCGTACTCCCCGTCGCCGGAGGGCGGAACCGGACTCGACAGCGCGCTCGAAAAAACGATGTAATACTCGGGGTCTTAAATATGCGCAAGGTTTTTCTTTAGATTCACAATCTGGAAGCTATAAATACAAACGTGGTATGGGTTACTTAGCGTAACCAGGCGACATCAACTACTTTTTCTCAACAAATATGTAAAAGTTTTGACTGAAAATAGGCTCCGCCATTTTGTTGTGTCAATGGTTAATAATAAAATTACATCTTTAAAAACCATAAAATGAAAGAGAAAGAACTGTGATATAAAATGGTTTTAAAACTTTTTCCATAATTTAATCCATTAAAGTACAGAAAGGGGTTAATTCTGGTAATTCACAGAGAAAATCGAAGGTGGGCGTTTTTTGTGAAGTTTGTTTAACTTTAACCCCATATATATTGTGAATGTGCGAGTAAAGATAAATACGGCATGTCATTCACAAGCTACTTGAGAATGTTACTGCGAAGTTTAAAAGACGTTTTAGAGGATTGGGCCAGCTTTTTTCGATTTCAACCCACTGTTTTGAAAATGATGAAAACAAAATTTTTAAAAGATGTTAGTGACAAAAACTATGAAAAAAGAATACTCCCCTTCAGAGATTCGAACCTCACTCCTTCCACTCCAATATTGGCTACCTTATCTCTCGTCTACCACTTGGTTGGAAGTATAGCTGTGTAGCAGCAGTTAAAATATACACAAACAATCTATATAGTGCGTTATAGTACTGATCTTTACAATGACATCATTCAGTGATCAATTTAGTCCTGAAAAGCACTATTATGTATAATGAGAACTTCTAAAAAGAACTTCTTCAATGTGTTTAAAGTAGGAAAGCACTTCAACACACGCACAACAAACACCAGTCACTAAGGACATCAACAACGTTCACTAAAGCGTTGCCAACGTTTTTAGAAATTAATTAACCTTGAAATAAATGTAAATGTAGGGTTTACTTGAGAAAATAATGTTTCATAACAACCACATGAATTTTTCGATATTTCTATTGACATTATTGTAGAAAAGGTTTCATAAATCTAATTACTTACTTAGACATAATCGCTGCACGACTCCATTCTCGGCATTCGATAAATATATCTTTTTGTAGACTAGTCTTCCTTTTATTCATTTTTAATTCGATATTTCAGCTTTCCTCTAAATTATACATTTGACAAATCTAAGCAGTATTCTTTTAAAGGCTCATGTACATAACTAAAACAATTGGGATGCCGCAAAAATTTTGCCTCACTCAGTTGCGAACCAACCTCCTTAAAGAAACTAGGTATTGTTAAACGTAATATAGGAAAGTCCTCGCATGAATAGGCCAAAGAGACATGCTACTTCGCTCTGGTTAGGCCACACCTCGAGTACGCCGCGAGCTTATGGGACCCTGTTCATAAAATTTAATCAAAAAAATTAATAAAATACAAAAAGAAGCGCGCTTTGTTAAAAACTTCTACGAACGTACATAAAGTGTCTCACAACTTTTAGAGGGCTTAAGGTGGGAGTCCCTAGAGACACGGAGGTTGCAAGCTAGGCTTAGCTTGCATGAGGAGTTAAGAACTGGTGTGTTTCAGAGCGTCACAGACAATACTATCATGACCCTCACTACATCTCTAGGTCTAACGGAAGCGATAAAATAAGAGAGATACATTGCCGAACAGAAAGGTACAAAAACTCATTCTATCCGCAAACAATAAGAGACCACAATGAAAACTGAGCTCCACTAAATACACTTCTATAGTACATGTCATCATTACATCTCCCAAAAACCTAACACCCCCTGCTACACGCCCATATGGCGGCTCGCAGGGTATTATGTAGATGTAGAATGGAGGATGGAATACTAGGGTAATTTGGTTATCCAGGACGGCATACGATAAGTCAAGAAATAGAACGTTAAGGATTGAAGGAACATTTTTGGCAAAAAGACGGATGTGACAGTGAAAGTGTATTAATTATGTTATACGATGCTATGGGAGATGTAAAACATGGACCTATGTTTTGTAACCGTGTTTTCTTCTTGAGAAGTCGACATTGTGGTATTTTTATTTGCGCCGAAGAGCTTGCAATTAGAGATGGAAAGTACCTTGGTGATCAAAATAATGCGTTTGCGCACTTAGAGATTTTAAAAAGGCATTCAATGGGTAAATACAAAAAAGGTGTGGCAAGTTTTGAGTTAACTTTGATATAAATGCGCGATTAACGAAAACCGTTTGGGTTAGGTTTTTAGTTGTAGTGGGCGCCGAAAACAAGGTCATTTGCACCGCCACGATTTTCCACTGAACAATATATGCTAAAGATAACTCCAATTTCTACATGATGTATGTTGCACGATTGCTATTGCTTAATACTTGTAAAGAATAACACTGGAATTTTATTAAAAAAGGTCAACTCAGAAAAAATTAAATTATGCGGCTGAGAACATAGGGGTCATCGCCTACAACTGATCTTAGACCATCCCTAATTTTTACATTACGACGCACATGCCGGTATCCATCATATACCGTCAGTATATATTTGATACTGAGGAAACAGTCACATATATCACATCGAGGTGGTAATTTTTCTTAAGCAAAGAGATACAAGTGGTACAATTGTGTGAAATTCATACCGAAAAAACCATTCGCCTGGACTAGGAATCGAACCCAGGAATCTCTCCAGTTCACGCCGAGTACTCTTAACTATATGACATGTACATACGAGTACAACTTGCTCCTATGATATTCACAGCGGAAGAGGACGCATGGGTACCGTCATTGATTAGAGCACACGGCGCGAAATCGAGGGCTCTGGATTCGATTACCAGTCCAGGTGAATGATTTTTGCACTGTGAATTTCATGCAATTGTGTCAACACTAGCAGGTGACTCCGTGAAAGTTACTGAGCGGCTAGTTCTGTAGTTCTTTGAAAAAGATACAAGTGGGCCCAAGTGGGCCAAAGTGGGCTGTGCCCAATCCTCAGGCAGGCCATGGCTATTTCCTCTCCCCCGACTCCTCACGGAAGAGGACCACGTATGAGTCACTGGTTTAACTGTACGTAGTTTGATGCTCTGAGTGGTCCTCCATGCCTAGCCATTAAGGGAATGTATGACAATCATATCTTTTAACCAAAAAATATATCCTTTACACTATCACAAGGCTGGTGTCTCAACTCCCCCTGCCACACGCCCATACGGCGGCTCACAGGGTAGCGTGTAGATTTGAATATGTTAAGGAACGCGTAAGAGTCAATGTTTAGATTACAATGCATAATTATCAAAAAGCTCAAATTACACATTTTAAAAAGGTATTAGAGTTTTTAGCGGAAACTGAAAAAGCTTACGAAGTATTAGGAAAAGCTCGACGGAGAGTTCATCGTTTGTAGTAGCTGTTCCCCAAATGTCAAAATGATATTCAACCATTAAAATACTGATAAGTAAAGAGAAATTATAGCTTGGATCAATGTCAGATTCCGCATATGAATGGTGAAAATGATCATAGCATAAGTAATGGAGAGGATCAGTATCTTGAGGCAGCTTTTGGAAATATAACAGAGCTAGGAATGACAGGTGATGAAAGAATGTGGAGAGAATGCTCCGGTTATAAACATGAATGAAAGAAGCGTGGTCCATTGTTGTTGCCATGCCAACAGAATGGATGAAAATTTGTAAACGGATCCCTATAATGGGTGAAGAGAAAATTGCGCAAGAGAAAGGGCTAAAGGGAAGAATGCCTTGGGTAATAGCGTGGAAAAAAACAAAAAGAAAGGAAATATTAAGATTTGGGAGACCAAATGGCATGTTTAAAGCAATTAATTAACATAATTTTCAAACATAAATGAATATTTTGATGGAGAGGTAAAATATTTAATGAGAATCAATTCAATTACCCCATATTGTGGCTTGGATCAATCTCAGATCAGCGATCCGCCTATTTATCTGAATAGCCCTATTTCTCCTGTCCGTAAATAGGCAGACAAAATGGTGAAAATGACCTTAGCCATCGAAGCACGGTCAACCTATGTACTAAGACAAGAACCACTTAACTGTTCTCCACATGAATACAACGGTCGGATTGAACTTCTTTCGACACCTAAAAATTGCCTACGCTAGAAACAATTAGATTTTCAATCAGATGACTGGTTTACAACGTGACATCAGAGTAGCGGAGCGACCAGAATAGAATTAATTTAGTATTTTATTGTACATATGCAATAGGAATTTAAAATTTTCGGTGGAAAAGTTAGTTGATCAAGGTACATAAAAATCGCTAACAAACAATCAATACAAGAGGAAAGATAAACCACCAAATCAGAAACTGAAATAAATTATTACATATAACTAGTTATGTGTCTTCATATGGCGCAAACCCTCGCTTGAAACACAGACTTATAGGACATTCATTGAGTACGTCACAAGGCATATGGTTCCAGCCACAAGTAGTCCTCCCCATTAAAGAATTTCTGGCTCTGTTGGAGGCAGAGAAGATTGCTCTCACCTTGCACTCATGGTCGTGACGACCGTAATAACTCGGCTTCTATAACTGGACACTTAGGCCGGTATTCATAGTCGTCAATAATTACAGATTCGTTTCAATCTATGGTTATATCTCTAATTAATTACTGTTTCTTATTCATAGTCGTCAAAGAATCAGTGATTCGTCAATCGATGATTCTTGAATCAGAGATAATAATAATAATAATAATTTCTTTAACACTTACAGGTTTCCCCAATTACAAGTGTTTTAATATATCATTAGACGAACACAAACACCCATGTCCTGGGCATTGAATAATCTTACCCAGGCGGGACTCGAACCCGCGACCCTCGGGTTAGAAGGCGAGGACTTCACCCCGCCGACACCGAGGCCGACAAAATTTCATCAATCTCCGATTATTATGTATTCATAGTCGTCAAATAATCATTGTTTACAGTTCTAGTATTCACAGTCAAGCAAACTGTAATTATTTGGCCAAATAATCATTGATTCGTGAATTACGCTCTCGACCGTAATTAATTAGAGTTTTCTTTTGTTGGACGTCGGTAGTTCTGTGATTGTTTACGACATATTCAAGTCTTTACGTTCCAAATTTACAATTTTATACGGTGCTAAAGGCATAGAATACTCTAGAAGGAACGTCTTGAATTGATTAGGATTATTGATTACCTTGAATTGATTAGGATTTCCGTGCCATGGAAATTCGTTCGGATATATTGGCGTATGTGATTGCCGATGACGATGTACCAGCGTATCACTAAAGGCTGCGAAAAATACACATTAGGGATCCAACAAATACAAATTACTCACATGGGGAGACTATGTACCCTGACTCGCCGATTTGAATGCCGTATTTACTATGTCGTGCACGAGGTCAAAGGCTAGTTCGCCTTGGACTTCGTCAAACGTATCCTAGTTGTATTGTAATTAATCAGTTTATAATCAGAAATACCCGCCCTTAGTATAAAAAAGCTGGGAAAATTTACTCTCGCTAGGTTGTTCCGGAGCCTCACATAACCCGTCTTAATCACCCCCAAAGCAACTTTCCATATAACTATTATTATCGCCCGCACATGCAATGTAGAATCGTTTGGTGTAGTGGTTAGCGCCGCGGGTTCGAACGTGAAGATGCGGGGGTTCGAGACTTCTTGTGGCCTGTTTTTTTCATCTTTATATTCGCGACCAGGGAGAGATTTTTCCTCCGAGTTACATGTCATATCATAGGACTTCACCTCGCCTTTTTTCTCGTGTTACTTTCCACAAAATTCGTACTCCAGTGTGAATCTTTAATGTCAATGGCCTCACTGGGGTCTGGTGATGAACCGCTTATGATTTACGTCAATCTCTGTTAAAATCCGTAATCTAACTTGCTGTAACAATTGACATGAGTGCTGACAGACGAAGAGTTTAATAGAGGATACCGATTCTCAAAACCCGTAGTGATCGAGTGTATTCTTCTTAAAACTAATATTCATATAGCGACACTTTCCGCGAGGACTGACAGTTCCTCTTGTGCTACTGTGGCTCATTGCTTTGAGATTTTACGCTTAGGCATCAATATTGAATTGTTGAAATCATATTAAAAATTTAAAAAAATATATCACAGCGGTTTTTAATCACGCAGCATTTTTTAAAATCTCCATGCTGAATTTAACATCGGCCAAAATAGACATGAATGTTTTACTCGTAAGCTATCATCAATTGCTACTAATTAAATATTTAAAATTTTCTTTATCGGTAATGATCAGTTATAAATACTGCTACGTATATTCGTCTTCTTTGGTGTTTTACGTATATATGTAGGGATTGCTAGTTCTGTTTCGCAGCCAACGGTGTCCATAGATAGCGGTCTGAATGTGTCAATAGTTGACACATTCAGACCGCCTGTTTCTTATGATGTTCAGGCGACGAATAGGTGCCTCAGGTGTCTCTTTGTGAGAATAGAAAAAAGAGGAGACCACACTTATGGTCGGACAATTCCTGACAACAGCACACGCTACATCAACACCTGCCGGAATACGAGATTACTGTTTGTTGATTTTCCCTAGCAACACCTTCATTAACGTTGAATAATCATAAGAAATAATTCTAATGTAGGCACGGCTAATTCATTTCTATAAAAAAACATTGCCAATCCATTTTGTATTTTCTTTTTCAATATGCAATTAATAAAGCTATATACTCAACTTGAATAAAAATTTAACGATACCCACAAAAGTTTTTGCCTCTTCAATTTCTCATACCACTCAAAAATAAACATACATCCAATCTGTAATTCACCAATTACAGATTATCCCAATTAATTAGAGATTCATGAATCAGTGATTCATGAATTGGAGATTGTTTTCTGTCTATGAATACATAAATCAAATAATCAATGAATGACGAATAATCGTTGATTCAGCAGTCATTGATTATTGATCCCGTCTATGAATACCGGCCTTAGACTCTAGTATGCTTTAACACAACTGAGATACTCACAACCTAAGTCAATCAACATAAAAATCACACTTTCACGCATGGTATGCATATTTTAACGTATCGTGCGGCGTTCAGTTGAACAGCCTCAATTTTATCTATTCAATAACAATGATAAGGGTATATACATGTATCACCCGCAAAACCCTTGGATATGAATCGTTAAGGTTGATTAAATTTTTACTCTCTCTTAGGGAAACGAGGGAAATACTACGTTCTTCGTTCAATAAAAATGACTGATACAGCCATTGTTTCATCGCTAGCTATTTTTTGAATAGCAGGCCAATGCTGTTGACATGACGGGTTACCACTGTCCCTTATGTTGGAACTTCTTCGACCCTAATGCACTTACTCCCCGCATAGAGTGCTTATTCTTACTTGACTTACAAACCACAGAGACTTATAATAAATGATATTTTTAACGATTGGAACAACCGTAAGACCAATATTAACTCCTAGTAAATTTTACAACTCCTTTGTGTGCGTGTACTTCATTGGATCTCGACGCATTTTTTAAAAAAATTCTTTTTTCTTAGTGTATCTCATCTACGACTTTATCCCATAACTACCTTAACGACTTCATTCCATAACTACATATACGACTTTATCCCATAACTACTAGGGATAACAAAATTGACAATCTCTCTTACATTACTATTAATCCATAACGACAGTTAAGTTTAAGATGCATTGGTTTCTATTGGCATTTTCTAACTCATTAGCAAAAAAGTATACGAACATGACATAAGTTAGTGGCCTACATGACTCTAAAAAATGTTATGATAAAAAACCAGAAATCATTCAAATTTAAATTTGACAATGTGGAGAGCTACTAAATATAAAAACGAACAGGGAAAACATGCAGTCTTAACTTCATTAGTAGCAACTTATAACCGAGGCGCATCATTGTGCAATTTTTTAGTACATTTTTGGAGGCAAATTTGGATAGTCTTGGGGGATTTAAATGGGGGTGGACGAGCTTGGCTGCCCCAGAGTTAACCCTAACGCTGAAGTGAGTGAACCAAAACGCACGGAGAAATCCTTACCCTTCATATTGAAGGCATTAATATGTATATCCATACACCTAGCTTAAAATGTAGGGAAAAATAATTATTTTAAAGGAATATACCTTTTAATTGTTTAAAACATTTGAAAAACTAAAATAAAAATCCAATAAGTTTTGTGAACTGGGCAGTGTCGTGTTAGACAGCTCTAGACGCAAATTACGATCGATAAAAGAGGATGGATTATGTCGTAAAGAATTCAGCAGCGAATAAGTTCATGGGTAAGCGTCACTAGATTGAAATTCACATAGCAAGGCAGATGCTTCTAACCTTTATGCGCTTGTAATTCTACAAGGTCCACTGAGGTATTGGCCTTGAAATAAACCCTAAAACTACAAAACCAGCATTTTCAACAAGATGTGGCACCTCCACTAGTTGGGGTTGCTCTAAGATGTGGCTGGCATTGAAAACCGAGATGAAACGAGACGATCAGGCCATTGGACCTAACCCTGCTCCCAAGAGACTATGTTGCTGTCTCTTCTCCCTAATAAAAAAGCAACAAATATTCTTATAAAATACCAAATATAACTTACCAGAACATCCACCTCGTCAGTACTTCCTCGGGAGGACTAGGTAAAATTAAAATCACTAGCGATTCCCATTATCATCAACGTCTTCTTCTCTCGTAAGTAACATCCAGTAGAGGTTCACCTTCGGAAGAAAAAAAAGGGGAGACAAACTTTAGATACCTACCAAGACAGAATCACACAATTTTACATATATCCATAACATTCGCAATATATTTAACAGGCCATTGGTCAAAACTTTTTCAAGTCATTCCTTTGTATTTATCAGTACATTCAGATATCACACAAACATTAAGAGTAAGAAAAACATAATTTGATATGATTCCTGTGAAAAAATAACTCCCGTCCACTAGTAATAATTGCAGTGCTCCTAGTAATATTTTACTCGCACAATAATGAGCATTTGAATTAAAAAATATCAATCTATTGTGCTAATTACGTTTTTTCGAGACCTTTCATAATGTAAAGTCATTAGTAAATTCATTAACAAATAATTAACAGCTCGCATCATGAGAGTGAGAAATGACCATCCTTCGGAACGATTACCAGTCTTCAATGTGAAAACCCGTCACATCTGCATCTAATCTATCGCAATGCATTTACAAAGTTTAAAAAACCGCACATTTCAACCCGTAAAGTCATTTTAAAATGAAAAAAATAACTTTCTAATTCCATACACGACTCACTACCTAGGTCATGTGTTAAACAATAATTTGTAGAATAAAAATTATTCAGTGCATTTAAAAACAACATGAAAAATGCACCAGTGTCGCTACTGAAATAACGGATTTTTGCAAAGTAACGTTGACATTAAGTTCAATTTAATTTAACTTAAATTTTAATTTAATTAAGTTAATTAAGTTTAAGCTCACAAATTAGAATATTTCCTCTTAAATTTTCATGAAATGGCGAAATAAATAGATACATACCTAGCGATATATTCAACAAGCAAAAGGGAGATGACTCCTCTGTGATGTGTTAAAGCCTTAGAGGATAGGTTCATTAAAAACAACTTTTTCCTAATTAAATGCTCCTCGAATATTATATTTAATCCATGGAAACTATAGAAGTGTGTTTAATAGATAAATAAACGTCTTCTGTTCACACTGCTACATAAATTTCCAGGTCTCTTCACAAGGCCCGTTTACTTTTGAGCGGGCTAATCTATTTTAATCAAACTAAACTTGAATACCTTGTGAACTTCACAGCTCTTAATTCATGATTGAAATCAAATCAACTTCTTTCTCATTGATCAATTCCCGTATTTAACGCACTTATTAATTAGATATCAATGAATGCAGCAATAAGCAAAAATGAATTGACTTTTACTCATCCACAATGGAAAGGTAGCATTGACTCTAGTATGAGTTCCCCAAGTATCTAGAAGAGAAAATAATCTTATAACACACCGACTTCTTCGGAAGAGGATAAGCAAGAATTCGAGAACATCTCCCCCAAGTATCTGGATGGCGGAACAATCAAAAACAGAATCCAATTCTTCCGTGGGTACCAATACGGCTTTCGCAAAAAAGGACGAGTTGTAATCATTGTAGATATTGGAGCATTTACTTATAAAGAGCCTGGTTAACAATATTTCATACACGCTACATTTTTTGCCAGTCTTCTCTTGTAAATTCCCTTCCAGAGAATATTGACCCTTTCACCTTATCTTACGTCTTCGCTAACCTAGCCATATGTCATTCCCAAAAAAATTATTTTTACTATCTCCCGATATTGAAATATTATGTTACCTTCTTCTTGTTATGTTATTACGCATGTATCCTTTATTGTTTTTTACACGTTCACTATATAATCGCTTCATGCTTTATGTGGTCTTTTTATCAAATAAATAAATACACACCTGCTGCCTCAAATTCTCTCTTTTTCCAAATAACCTTACTCCTGCAGAGCTCGGCTTGCCCTTATTCAAGCTACCCTACTCGCTTCGCTTCCAAAATCCTTCACATTTTACCTTCTTTTGCCTTCTCTGCACTCGTCTAGAATTAAGAAAGCAATTATTACACTACATAGTTATTCGTTGTTTTTACATAAGAAGTGGTTATATTGGGTTATTATTGTATAGTACTTCTCCATACACCCAACGCGGAGAAAGTATTTCCTTACCCAAGCCGAACCTAACGTTATTCAAACGATGTTTCCCGTACTTAGGACCTAAGTTAAAAATTTATTACCCGTTTCATACTTTAATTCAAAAATCCTAAACACAACAAAGAAAAATATACGATCTTGGTTGTTTACTAAAGAAAATATATAGGATGTTTTCTTATAACTTGAATATTATTTTATATATGTACTGTAATTTTCAAATTCTGTATTTCCTTAATATATGAGTGTACAACCCATTCCGTAAACGATGGTAGCCATAATTCAGATCGACCTTCATTGCCACCTAAAGTTACTCCCCGATTTAACCAAAGATAATGTGTTGTAAGCATTCTCTGTCAGAGTAATAAACATTATTATTATTAATTATTACAACTAATCTTTGCCAATGCATACAATATCTTTAAGTATCAAAATAGGAATAGGCAACAATACGTAAAAATGAGGATAAAAGTAATAAGGAGGAAACGACGGGAGTCCTTCTTTCACTACATGGTACTAAAATATGAAATGAAATATGCTAAAACTCGACGGTACCAAAATGTTTAACCTGATTAGTTCCTGAAGAGCCGAATTGGCTTTGAACTAGCAAAACCGTCAATTATCCCAGGATATAAGGAGCCGAAATAATCAACAGAATAAGAAAATAATATATATCTCAAAGCTGCACCGGTGACCTACTGCCTACCGAGGGCTTTTATCCGATGTCCCTCCATTCTTCTCGGCCGATCGTGCCCTTAAATGTGCCGTGGATCGCTTATTAGCCATCGGGCACCGCCTGTGCTCTTGCTCCATTGAATTTCGCCTCACGCTTCAATTCATGCCGAACTGTGCAGTCAGGGAAACTCTAGGAAATGCACCAAGCCGCTGCGATCCGCGGAGCTAACAAGCCACGCTCGCGTTTACAGATCAGGTAAAATGTCATACGGTTCCTACGGCAATCATTTATTTCACTTAATCAGCTCAGCCGTTCACGAAATTGAATACAACTTTTATTTATTTTTTAAATATTATTTATCCACCGGACTCCGTCATACACCATTGTCAGCTCAGAGGGCCGCTTAATTAGTCGTTTTGATCTCTATATGTCGAGTGTTCGCTGAGGAGATAGAACTCGGAAAGTTTTGTCGTCAATTTTTTTACCCCTCGCGCTTTCCGGGAGAAATAAAAATTAATTTCGAAAAACGTATGAAGAGAACGCAGGGCCTGCCTGCCCAGTAATCAATGCTTTGACGTGGCAACAGCCGAAAGCGTTGACTGCCGCTTGACGGGCACTCGCTGCTAACCGGGGGGTCCGGGTGCCTTAGCAGCAAAGAGACTTTGATACACAGCAGAAGTATCATTATATCTCGATTATTTTGTAAAATAAAACTTGTATCGTTATAAAATTTTATTTACATTCATAATATATCAGCATGTTGTCGATGAGAGAGGCTTAGCTAAGTTAGAGTTCTCAGAAATTCAAAATAAACATCGGTTCATAGTCATCCACTCTTAGTCAGTAAAGACAATTTAATACCTCAGCTTTTTGCGTCAATGTATCCAAATTATAAAGGAAAAACATGTCACATTTAAATGCAAATACGAGGACTTAAAAGTGTAGTTAAACACTATTGTAATGTTGAAAAATAAGAAAACCAAATAATGCACTCGCCAAAATGGAAATAAAAGAATGTGGAGAGTGAAAACAATAGCGACTTGAAACTGTAATCACTTTCGAATCTTTGGAGGCATGAAGTACCTCTCATCTTGGCCCGAGGAGGTATGGCCTAATCCCAGAATAAGTGAACCAAAAGTATCGTTTTTAAATCTTCAAACACGACGAATAACAAAATTTAAAGAAGATAGGTACTCCGACTGCAGATGATATAGAATAAAATCCGCTGAATTTAGGTAATATAGTAGATATCAATCAACGAAAACATTATTTAAACGCATAGAATCTTGTTGCCTCAAGAGTAAATACATAGAAGTGTTAAAATTTCAGTTTTATTTCGGGAAAAATTCCTCTCTTTTGCACGTTAAAGAAAGATATTTTAAATTTGGGTATCAAAAGAAAACTTTCTGACAAACTCTTAACGTTTTCAAGAGGTTTGATTTCACTTCACTTCATAAGTATATCTAATTAGGTAACGGATTCGTGAAAAAAGGATGATAGGATTAGTTTTACTCATTGCAATTAAAGTAATTTTATTTAACCTAGGCACCTATTTTGCCTATTACCCTCCCAGATGATTCATGAATTTGGACGAAACTCCTGCCATTGAAGATCTTACGGGTGCTCTCCACTACCTGGCAAGTGACAAACGGCCCCAGGATAGGAGATTTATTTAAGGATCCATTCGTGAACCCTCACTGCCCTAGTAAGTAACCCTTCCCCGTCCCCAGCATCCTGATCAATCGTTTCCTGTGGCTTTGGGACTGGGTGGCTTATCCTTACCTGACGTTGATGTTCAATATGCAGCACATAAAACGAAACCTGGTTTTAAATCGACAGTTGAGTGAAAATCAAAAAAAGGTAAAAGATAATTTCCGCACATCCATTAAAAGAAGTCACATCAAAATCGAAAACATTTCGGAATAAGAAAAAAATAAGCAATGAGCTAAGCATTCCATGCATTGCGTCCATTCCCTTAAAACGTATAACGAATAATTATGTGAGCTCATAAAGACTCTAGTGGGACATCAGGAGAAAAAAAGAAAAAAAGGAGGTCACTCTTATCATTTAAGATTGTACTGCTTACAACATCAAACAATCGGCCAGTTAACGAAAGCGTTACTATGTAAGAATTTGTTACTTCGCTGCAGAGTCATAGAAAAGGACTCGTTGTCACTATAAAAGGTACGGGATTGTTATGTCAAATTTCCACCACTAACTTTTTGCGATACTGGGTCCTGAAGATATGAAACTAAAGTTTCTACCCACAGAATGAGCCTTTATTTATCTCTTTCTCTTCGATTATTATTACAGTAATTTACCAGTAAGGGTAAGTAAAGACAAGGTAAAATTCCTCCACGTTTTACATGCTCAGAAACCTTCTTATACGATTTAATAATATCCTTATAGGATTTTTAATTCAATCCCATCACGCGTACAACCTCACTTCAAACCATCCTTATGGAGGCAGGATCGCTAATCGTGTGTCATTAGGAGCACATAACAATAACTTTTCAAGTAAGTCGAAAAACGTATTGGACCAAACTTCAAAAAGATACACCTGTTCATAAAATTAAAAATTACCATGCATGCTTCGATATAAATTACAAAAGAATTATATTTAAATAATTTCGTTGTTTAAGCATGGTTTCGACTTGGATTTACGACGTGGAATTCAAAATTTAAGCAAAAGGCATGCGTCCATTGATATTTTTACCTCGAAACGGTACTTCAAAATGAATTGGCGAATATTATAATAACGTGACCCGGTGTGCCAGTACACCACATACATCTCCTAGTGATGGGTCGCGGGCAACAGTAGGCTGGCTCTCAAGGTAGTCCTTTCAGAAGGGATCCTAGCTTGAGCAGAATTGGGAAAGTGGGACTAGGGTATTACTATGCTTTAGTTTCTCTTGTGGCATACTGACAAAAATGCACCAAAACTGACCGGTAGAGCGCCGTCACCATTAGCAGGGAAAGCTGCACATGGTGCGGGTACTGCAAAGGCTGGTAACCTTGCATACTCTACTACAACTTATTGCTAAAGGTCAAAATGTTGCCTCGGAAAGCCGAAGCCACGATGGGCGGCGGAAGCTGAATAAGGTTGGCCAAGGTACGGACTGGAAACGAACTGGACTCTCGGTACTTGGAATGTGAGAGGAGTGTATGGAAAGGAGCATGAGTTGCTGAATGAAATAAAAGTGAGACGAATGGACGTTTTGTGTGTATGTGAAACTAAGCGCAGGGGGGCGGGATGTTGTTACTTTAGATGGCGGTAGTCTGGCATTGTGGTCAGAAGTTGAAGATAGTGTACACAGCAGTCAAGGTGTAGGACTCATAATTAATGAGAGGCTTAAGTTGCTAGTAAGGAAGTGCGAGTTAGTATCCCCTAGATTGCTCTGGGTTCGCATGAAAGTAGTTATTAGGAGAGTTGTGATCGTGGCGTGCCATGCACCAGTGGATGGATAGAGTGATAGTGTGAAAGATGAGTTTTGGGAAAAACTGTGAGAGAGGTTTTGAATGAAAGTGATCCTGGTGAGAGAATAATTTTACTAGGTGACATGAATGGGTGGGTTGGTCTGAGGCGGGATGCATCTGAGAGAGTGGTTGGGCTTTTGGTGACCCCCGAGTGAATGATAATGGTGAAAACTTGGTGAGTGTGTGCTTGGAAAAAGGATTGTTTGTATCGAATACATGGTTTAAACATAAGGGAATACATATTTATACTTGGAAAAGGGGGGAAAAGGGGTCTATCGTCGAAGCAGAGAGAATGGGACGAGTATATCAGAAACGAGAGCGTAAATGATGCGTGGAAGTGTTTAAAAGGAGTGATTGTGGAATGTGCTGAAAGTGTATGTGGAAAAGGAGTGGTAAGAAGAACGAAAGGTGATGCTAAAGGTGGAATGAAGAAGTGAAAATAGCAGTCAGAGAAAAGAAAGAGGCGTACAAGGATATGATTGCTGCCAAATCTGACTGACTGATTGCTGAAATCGAACTAAAGCATGTCAGATTTACAGAAAGAAAAACAATAAATGCAAAATCGTTGTGAAAGAGCAAAGAAAGAATGCGTGCGGATGAAGGTAACAAAAAGGAGAGATTTTGAAGGTAATAAAAAGCTGTTTTGGAAGTGGGTAAAAAGGGCTAAGATTGGTGAAGGTAGGGAAATGAGTGCGGTAAAGAACAAAAGTGGAGAGATTATGTGGGACGAGAGCAATATCAGGGACTGCTGGATGGAGTATTTTGAAGAATTGTACAATAATAATGCAGGCGTTGAGGATAAGCCTTGTGAAGTGATATGTGAGAATGTGATGATGGAAAAGGATATTAGTGAGAAGGAGGTCATAACGGCTGAGAGAATATTGAAAAATGGGAAGGCTGCAGGCATAGATGGGCTATCCAGTGAAATGTTGAAGTGTGGGTGTAAATTATTAATTTGTAGGCTACGTGAACTATAAAATTTATGCTTACAGGTTTCTGTTGTTCCAGCGGATTAAAAGAATGCTATTATCGTTCCGTTGTACAAAGGGAAGGGAGAAAAGACCGAATGTAATAATTTCGGAACCATTAGTTTATATCGAGTAGATTTTAGAGTATCCCGGGAAAGGTTTTCAGTAAAATAATGGTCGAAAGAGTGAGGAATATTACTTCCGACAGAATATGGGGTGTGCAGTGTGGGTTTATGCCTGGGAGAGGATGTAGCGACCAGCTTTTTGCACTTCAGCAAGTGATAGAAAAATGTATGAGTGTCCGAAAGAAAGTGTACTGTGCGTTTGTCGATATAGAGAAGGCATATGACAGAGTAAATAGAAGGAAGTTGTGGAAGGTTTTGAGAGACTATGGAGTGAATGGGTAGTTGTTGAATGTTATGATGGCGTTATATGACAATAGTAAGGCAAATGTAAGAGTTAACGGGGTTCTGAGTGACTGGTTTGTAATAAATCGGGGTGTAAAGCAAGGATGCGTAATGTCTCCATGTCTGTTTAATGTATTTATGGATAAATGTGTTAGAGACTCATGTAGAGAAAACGACGGTGTTTTGATTGCCAATGTAAACGTGCGTGATCTTCTATATTCGGATGATGCTGTATTGATGTCAGACAGTCAACAGGGATTACAGAAGCTCCTGGATAAGTTTTGTGAATCAACGGAGAAATTGGAATTGAAGGTAAATGCGGGCAAGTCTGAAGTAGTAGTTTCTGATAAGGAGAATGGGTGAACAACTGTATGATGAGGGCGAATGGTGAAGTAATTGAGCAGGTGGATGATTTAGTCTAGATATCTAGAATAGAATAATATCAATAGAATACACTATTAACATTCATTACATAAAATGTCATCATATTTCTACCTTTTCTCGATGGAACGTAAGCATTTAATCGATTCAACCTCGAGCCACATTCTCCTTTATTTCGTAATAAAAAGTTAGTGGAAGTTTTAAAAAGTTTTCATTCGCCGTGTATAAAAGTGTACTTTTCCCCACTTTTTGTATGGTTGTGAAACATGGATATGTCAGGATAGACAAAAGAGAAGTAAAACGCCGTGGGTATGAGTTATCTGAGGAGTATTTGCGGCAAAAGTAGGATGGATAGGGTCAGGAATGAGTGGGTCATGAATGAATGTGGGTTAAATGCTCCAGTAATGGACGTGTATGAAAGGAGTGTCCTTCGTTGGTTTGGCCATGTTGAGAAAATGGATGAGAGTCGAATAACGAAACAGGTATATGAGAGTAGAATGAATGGTGTGAGAGGTAGAGGTAGGCCGAGAAGGTTGTGGTTGAGGAAATTCTTAGAAGGAGGAATATTAGGAGTTTTAAAAACAGGAGGGCGTGTATGAAACAGTGAATGGGGGTAAATGAGGCAAAAGAGGTTTGCAAGGATAAGTCAGTATGGAGGAAATTATTGAAGCAGAGTTAGGTGTATAATTATGTATTAATGAGTGAAAAATTTTGACTGTGCCTACCCCGGAAGGGAACGGCGTGATGGGTATGTATGTATGAAAGGTAATGGTTCGTGTTTATGAGCAAATTTGCACACACAGAATTGGATCATTTCGATGTCAAGGGCCGTAAGACTACGCACTAAAATAGATCATAACTGTCAATAAACCAAATCGGTAACAGTCTCTTCACTTTTATCTATACTTGCCATAAATAAGTTCACGCAAGTTTCCAGAATATCTGCGCACGGACAAAAGTCGCTCCGACCACCTTGAATGCATCAATCTGCTCCACCTCCTTCTCAATCTCCTCAATTCCTCCACCATATGTTGACTCTTCCCTCCCACCATAACCACCACTTCATCATTCGTTTTCCCGTATGTACAGAACTTTATCCGTCCTCCTGTACACCCATCTCAAACGCACGCTGCTTATTCTAGTCGTCCTTAGTCAACGTCCGAAGACACCACATTTCTGAACCAAACGACTTGCTTACTTAACTTTTCCCAAGCCTTTTTTGCCTCATCAAACAAGGACCCCGTCACTATTTACCTCTTATTGCAGAACGCTTCTTTTGGTGACAGGATTCCCAAGCCGTAGTTTCTCGATAACGCGATGAGTGATTCAGTAAATAGCAACGGGAGGCATTGTCAGGGTAATACCACAACTAGCCCGTGGTATAGTTTAAATTATAAAGATACACTTGACTAGTTTACCCTGGATTTTTTATGGGCAGTAATTTGGAACAAAACATGGAATGAATATTCAATTCCGATGATCGGCTTTTCAGGCTATAAGATAAGAAAATATATCGACATATTTTCACAAAATGAAAGGAGAATTTTTAATGAAAATATAAATCAGATTAAGTACAGCTAAAACAATGTAAGGTAATTTAAAAAAGAAACGCTTTAAGTGATCATATATTCACGCCTGGCGTTTATAGAACCATATGGCACGCTATAGGTAAAACTCTAGTTGTTCCAAGAATATTTTTAACGTTATAATTTTTTTATTACTGTTAATTGTGGCTAACCCCTTATACAATAAATCTTGTAAATAGACATAATGGTTGCATATAAATATTCTCGGTTGAAGGAAGGTTCTGTAAGCTCCCATCATGTCCGTTACATCTCCGTCCGCCCTCCCTATGTATCATTTTTATTCTTTCGGTTATTGTTATTAGTTTTTTATTTCGAATGATTTTGCCTCCCTCTCGTATGATTGTTATAGAAAATAGACTCATATTGGTAGCATTTAAAAATTTCCGGTTGAAGATAGGTTCGGTCAGAGTCCACCATGTACCTAACATCTCCGTCCGTCATCCCTACATATTATTTTTCTATTTCGGTTATTCTGTTATTATTTTTTTATTTCGATTAATTTTGGCTGCCCTCCCGTATAATTATTCTAGTAAATAGGCTCATATTGATGCATTTAAACATAAACGGTTGAAGGAAGGTTCCGTCAATATTCACCATGTACCTAACGTCTCCGTCCGTCCTCCCTACAATCCTTTGCCTCGGACCTCCATTGCATCCCCTCTTCCCCCATCTCACCCTTCCCCCCCCTTCTTTCCCTGTACTGTAACCCCCAAACTTCCTCTCTTCTGCCACCCACATCCGCTTGACCCCTCCCCCCCTCTCCCCGAGAGAACAGGTCCAAAACTCCTTCCGACCGCGGAGTGAACTCACCCACCATTCGTTTACCTTACCCTCTTCCTCCCTCTCGTCCGACGACTCTCTCCCCTGCCCCATTTACTTGCTCGGCGCCCCGAAACAACCCTTAAAACTCCCCAGCCCTCCCACCCCCATGTCTCTCCTCCGCTCCAACCCCCCCCCCCCTTCCCTCCGTGGTACACTAAAATTCGTTAGCAAGCGGTTCCTCAAAGAGGTCAAACCAGCCCGCAGGCACTACAACAATGCACGGCGCCCTGAAAGTAAACTCTCAAAGTGGAAGTCAATTCTACTCCCTCTTTCGTGTTTACTCAAGCCTTCTCTATTCCTCGCCACCTTCCTCTTCCAATCTCCTGTTTTGTCTTTCTCCAAAAACTAAACCTTCCCGTTAACCACTCGCGTTCCCTTTTACACCCTATCCATATGCTTTCACTCACCCTTTATCACCTTGGTTCCTAGCTTCCCTCCGGCTTTACGTGATGCTCGAATTTAAATATTACTAGAGTAAACCTTCACGCCCGTCAATCATTCAATTTAAACGAAATTTGACTTAAAATATTTAAAAATACCTATCATTTCTCCATAGATATTTTTAATGCCTAATGCGCAATTTTTTACGATTTTTAATTTGAGATTATTGGGCAATAACTGTCAAGCATTTTAAAAAAAACAAAATTTCTGTAAGCAGAAATCCTTAATATAAGATTCTATTCCAGTGCTCGGGCATATATTAATATGAATCGCATTGTATGCGACTCGTCGGTAGAGAGTTGAAAACCTGACGGCCCGAATGCCCTGTGGTCATTCGCAATAGGAATCATGAGGAATACTCTAAACCAACAAAATACCACCGTATACTGGCATGTCTGATTGCCCTTTATCCTGCTAAATTCTGTCTCCATCAAAGAGACATGCTAAACTCAGAAACACACCCAACATCCCCTTCAAGCATGATGGACTTTGATTTAATGATTAGAAAGATTCCTTACAGGCGTGTTTTACAATGCGCATAATTATTATTTTCGTTAATTATGATTCTTGGACAGTAACGTTTCAGCATGAAAAATATGAAATTTCCCAGAGTAAAAACCATTATCATTACATTCGAATCTCTAACTCAATTCCCATAAATCATTTTTTCAGCTCCTAGTTTTCGCTCAATAGCAACATCTTTTTTTAATATATATGTTCTACTAATGGGGATAAATACTTGAGATAATTAACCTCCAACTCTCGCCCTGTTTTTTTCTGCGACTTAAGACTTAATCCATCCCAAGACTTTCTCGGAAATTTTACTTCTATAGCATCAACATTCTCGGACGAATAAAAAATTATCTGTGGATTAAAAAATTTAAATGAAAAGATTAAAAAATTTTCCCTTTACAAGCATGCATTTTATTGGAATTAGACGTCATCATTGAATACAATATGGCTATCATTCCTATGAGCATTCTAAAAGTAGTGGTAGGTAGCCATGATGCGATAAAAATTCTCTCTCTACTTGTTTGGGCACTGTTTATAGGAACTCAAAACAATCTAAAAAAAAAAAGGATGAACAATTTCAGAATTTTTTAGTCACTAATCTGCGAAAGCACGCATAATTAAGAGGACATATTGAAAATCTCCCACGTGAAAAGTTGTTATTTCACAATTACCTTAATCGATGAGCGGGTGCCTGAGGCACACTGTTCACCCCTATTTCCTTAAATGTTCGAACCGAAATGTAAATATTTCTCCTCAAAAGCATATTTTGACTTGAGTTTCCTCATCACTCAGACTTGTAAAACCTTCATGATTCGATACCGATAAATAATGCAACTACAGTGAAACTTTCCCGAACGCGGCTTCCTGCAACGCGGATTCTAATTTACGCTGTTTCTAAATCGGCACCAAGCTTCACAGAACGCGGTATGAAGCTTCAGTTTTACGCGTTTTCCATTGGAGGACATTTTTCCATTTTTTTCCTGGAATGATCGAGGCGTAATATAAATAAATGGCCGATATTAACAATTTCTTTTAATTCACCACGGAGATTTTAGCTTTATACTTCACGCAAGATCTGAGCCTCAACCTCCAGCACGGCAATAAATTATTTTTATGCTTTACTTATCTCGATGAAATTTTCTTTTCAATGTAGAAATGAAGGAATTTCATTGCAATCAATCAATATTTTGGTGCGATACTCACCATTTTAATCAGTATAAAGTATTTTATCGCAACCACTGATGTTATGCTGGTTGTTTCGCGGTACAATAGGATTTGGTGTACTTATCTGGTAGGTTATACGTGCAAAGTGCATTTCCACGCTAAGATCTACCTTCGTCACGAAGTAAAGAAAATTGCAGAGGAGGGGTCCAAAGGTCAAATCAATGGCCGAGGCAAGGTGAACGGTCAGCCTCTGACGGGATACATCCTCTTTTTTGATAACTTTGTATTCGGGAAATACAGTGTATGCACAATCTTTCCCAAGATTCCCCTGTTCGCCTTATTCTCACTACTACTCCAAGAAGGGATCTCGTTTTTCTACACTCTTCCCTACAGGAAGGGATTGATTGACAAAATCTGTGCTGGAAGGTCAAGCTTAGGAGATATGCTTATTTTGATGTGGTGTTGTTCAGGGAAACACAAAGTAAGCACAATCCTCCCTATGGTACCCCTTGCCGTTTCCCTGTTTCCTGTCCCAAGACGAGGTGGAAAATGCTGAGGAGGATCACTTAGTTCGCGGCAGTGACTCGTAGTGGATCGTGTATGTCTAGCGTTTTTCTTTTGTGTAACGAAGTGTGTGCTTTTCTCCTCGTTCATTTATCCTATTGGGTCCAAAAAGACCCGGAAAAAGTGCTACTGATAATCCTGCAAATAAAATTAGGAAGGTGTTACTTTTGCAGGATAAACTTACAATATTGAATAAACTTCAAGACGGAAGTTCAGCCGGATCATTAGCATAACAGTGCGGTGTTAACGAATCGACCATAAGGACTATAAATAAGACTGAAGAAAAAATTAGTTCCAGTGTTAGTTCCGGTGCGTCCGCAAGTACCTCCAAAGTCAGCAGGCGAAACACACGGGTGGAGAAAATGTTTCAAAGGCCATTGAAATAATAAAAGAATCATGGGATAAAGTGAGAGGTGAAACAGTGAACAATTGCTGGAAAAAAGTTTGGCCTGATGATGTTCGCGACTCCCAAGGTTTTCCTGGTAATGCCAAGTAGTTAAGGGCAATCATTAATATTGCCAAGCAAATCGGGGGGTGGGGGAGGAGGGACTTCAAGATTTGGAAGAAAACTCGGTAGATGAATTACTGGAGTCTCATGAAGAGGAACTGAGTTGATGACTTGGATGCAATGGCGCAGTCGTCGTGTGAAGATAACAATTAAGATGGGATTCGTAAGATTCGGAGCCTAAAAAGCCCAAGGTAACAGTTACGCTTCTGGAGAATTTTTGGAGAATTTCCATAAGGTCAATGCTTCCCCCAACGCGGATTCGCGCATCGCGGCATAGTCGCGGAACATTACCCCCGCGTTCGAGGAAGTTTCACTGTATGTAATGCAAGAAATTTCCCGGAACATTCACAACATTTTACCTCCATAGATAATTAGTTATAATAGCTATGTAAGTGACTCTACAATTGCATTAACATGGTGAAGGCACTCCTTCCAAGGATTGAGAAAATAAACCAGATATGACGATTCAGAAGTTCGTAATATAGACTAGATCATCACATCTTAGTATGAAAGCAAATTTATGACAATAAGATTCAAGAAGTGACATTCACCGTTATTTTCCGGATTTCGAAGGATTCGAGAACGAGAAATCAAGAAAATTCCTTGTGTAGAGTGAAAAGGAATTATCGCTTATAAACAATGATTGTAGCACTCCCTCTACTCTTCGCACTTTGTCAAAAAAGCGAAAAGATAAGGTTCGTAGACTAGAGGCAGCGCTGTCAGTATATAGCATGATAAATAAAAAAGACATATTAAGCTGGTGTTTAGTTCAACTCGCAAACAGACTTTGCTCAAAAATTGACAACAAAATTAAGTTTATTTCCCTATATTTAGCGGGAAGAATTTTAGGAAAAGGCAAATAAAGATACGATTTACGATCGTAAAATCATCAGGCTGCATTTTCAAAGTTTTCTCGGGCTTCCGTCCGGGAGAATGGGTCTATGTTGGGAAACGATTCGATGATCGACTCGATCATCGTCCTCAGGGCAGAGGTGAAGCAGATGAGGCAGTACGCAGCAAGATTGAAGACTCGTTGAGATGGTGCTGAGTGTCGCAACCCGAATTTGCTAAAAAAATTGACAACAAAATTAAAAGTTTACTGTTCCCCGAACAAATATTTAGTAGGACTTCTTCCTATTCACCTCCACCCTGAGGATGACGCTCTAGACAAAATCGAAACGTCAGCCAGTATGGACCCACTCACCCGGACGGAGGCCCGAGAAACTATTGAAAAACTCGTAAGCCGAAAAAGTATCAGGTCCTACAACATACTGCATTTTGGACCCAGCTAATAGATTCAATGAAAAAATACAAGAAAATGACGCTCAATTTGAAAAAAGTGCTACAAAAAATAGAGAGCGAATGAAACCGATGGAAATATTATGTTAGTACCGGTTAGAAGCACTAATGCTATACGCACACATACGATGCACAACTACAAAAAATTTATTGTCCGCGAGTTTTGTATTAACACAGAGGGTATTAGTTAAACCGGACTCCGTATCTACAGAAGTTGTACATTCAGAGAAAAAAAGTTCATTGTGTAACGTCAACGGCTAAGTTGAAAGAAGACTACACTAAAAACAAGGAAACGTTTGGGTGGATCGTGGCACTCTCTGGATCGGGAACAAGAATCTTTTGAAAATAGGGCCAGAAAATACGACGAGCTTTCAAACATCGTGTTGGAGGTTAATGCTGAAGAGCATATAGACAGATAAAAAATAAAGACGTATATTCATTCATAATACAACATAGGAAATAAGAACGGTATGGATTAAGCACAATGGTTTTGTGAAGAATATAATTGAAAGGAAAAAGGGGAAGTATCAAGATGAATATGAAAGGAATATATACATAAATCAATAGAAGATATGCGCAAAAAAATTAAATATTAATAAAGCGACTAGCGTTATGATGCAAAGGAAAGGGGACCGCAGTCTATTATCTTCGGTATGAATGACCAACGACTGCCGGGTTGACTGGTATAAAACTTTTTTTCTTCAGACTTACGACGGATGACTATAAGAATTTCAAAGTGACACATATATATTATCAATTACATTTCACTATTTGTCCTTAGCGTCTTCATATTCCACTTCCCTCACATGGTTACAGCTGGTGTTCTAACTACTCCACCACATACTGTAGTGAAAATTCCAAGGGCAGAGTGTAAAAATATACGAGTATTTCGCTTAAAATGCCACAACAGATCATCATGTTTTCCTCTAACTCCCACACCCTCTATATTGGGGTTATAAGTAAATGAAGTTCAGAGTAATAATAAAGTAAAGCCTCTAGGAATCACTTCAGATCGAGCGAGGAGTAAACATGAAACATTTGAGGTGCTGCATGAGGAACTAGGATTTATCAAGCGAATAATAGTAAGGCTCTCCGATGAAAAAAGGAAATGTAGATGCTACCAAGCTAGATCACATCTCAAATAAACCGCGAGCATAAAGAACCTGCGAGGAAAGGCTCAATCCACGAATTAAAGAAAATACGAAGCAAAACCCTAAGATTAGTTGAAAATTCTACGATTGACCATTTCATGGAAGGATTAAGTTATGAGCCGCTAGAAACTCGTACGCAACACTCAGGTCTTTGGTTACTCTAAAAATTCAGATCAGAGTTTAAGTTTGAAACAGCGGATGCAATTTTGACTCTGCAAGATATCTCTAGAACTGATAGAAGTGACAAAATATAATAGAAACACTTCCAAACTATAGGTACAAAATTCCTTTTCTGCGAACCATAAATGACTAAGAAAAACAGCCTGAGACTAACAGAAAACCTATTGTTAAAATACAATCCGCCTCCTTTTCCTTATTCCCTCCCCTACCAAACACCTATGCGGCGGCTCAAAAGTAAGTATTTAAATATTAACATGAAAATTGAGACGGCATGGAACAAAATAAAATATACTTCACATTTCATGGCATACTCTGGGTGTCATTTTTTTTACTTTCCCCTCTCTTCATGACTGGTGTCCCGAGCCACTCGCCCATACGTGGCGGCTCTCGCGGAAGTCAATGGAAGAAAAATTCTACCAATCGATAATTGTAACGAACTCGATAGTTTATAGCTACATATTATGAAACTTAAAGGTAACAGCACATATTTTTACGGAAACTAACACATTTTACATTTCAAGCCTTTAGGTGGCCGTATACCACGTCCGAAAACGTTTTCACACACGTGTACGCGCTTTCATTGTACGAGTCTGCTTTGCTACTCAAAGTATATGTTTGCGCAAGCCTGCGTAATAAGAATAAATATTCATAATAAGTGTCGTAACTTTTCGCATTTTACATTATAAATAACTATTTCGACGGCGGAAGAAACGTAAATTTGTCGATAATCCGGTGATTGCCATGACACACATCACCTATATTTTCAAAAATCTTTGCACCTATTGTAAATGGGAATCCTTCATCTCTTTCTACTATTTAAGAAACAGTTTCAAATTCAGCATTTTCGCACAACAGTGAAAATTCTCGTGAAGCTTTACAACGCATTATTTTACTGCGCAATCGGTGGCGCTGTAGTCCGGGGCAGGTAATGGAGGGGAGTGGGGAAGATCTCCCCTCGGCTGCAGCAAGAGCCAGAACTAAAAGGGCGTTTTCGACCAAGGTACATAGAGAACCTGCGAGGAAAGTCTTCATTTCACGGACAACAGTAACGAACCTTATAGAAACTACGAACAGTACGACAGACTTTGGAAAATAAGGACTCTACTTGACATGCTCAACGAAAATTACGCCAAGTTTTACTTTCCTAAGGAGCACTTGGCAGTGGACGAAGTTAAAGTTTTATTCAAAGGAAGGGTAGTTTTTTGGCAATATATTGAAAAAAACAAACGCTTTGGGATAAAAATTTACAAATTGTGTGACGAGACCGGATACACGTATGATATGAAAGTATACATAGGAAAAGATCGACTCGGTGCGGCTACGGAAATGACAGCAACGCATGCCACTGTTCGAGAGCTGACAAGGA
This sequence comes from Ceriagrion tenellum, assembly GCA_963169105.1. Classification (NCBI taxonomy): domain Eukaryota; kingdom Metazoa; phylum Arthropoda; class Insecta; order Odonata; family Coenagrionidae; genus Ceriagrion; species Ceriagrion tenellum. The sequence goes on from OY720641.1 coordinate 57,934,618, forward strand.
GAGTAGAAGGAGTTGGACATAAATTGTTCATGGACAATTTTTGCTCTTCCCCATCTCTCTTCAACGATCTCCAGAGGAGGAATATTTACTCATGCGGCACCGTCCGGCCAAATCGAAAGGGCATGCCACCAGGCTTTGACCGCAAGACGCTCAATAGTGCATGTTTGGTGATCTTCTACCCCTGCTACACACCCTCGTGGAGGCTCGCAGGGTATTACGTAGACGTAGACGCTAAGAATGAAGCGCGGTGACTTGCGTGTTTCAGTGAGAAATCACTTGACTGCGTTAGCTTGGAAAGACAAACGAGAAGTGTTCATGCTGACGAATATGCATAGTCCACCAAAGGAAGGGAACTTTTGTGATGAACTTGGAAAGGCAAGCAAGCCAGCCATTATCGAAGACTACAATCGACACATGGGACATGTGGATAAGGGAGACTATGGCTACGAGCTATGGTGTAAGCCGTCGAACGTGGAAGTGGACGAAGAAGCTCTTCTTTCATCTCCTGAATATGACAGAGCTGAAGAGCTGTGTGACCTTGGCCCCATGCGGGGGACAGATGACTCAGAGGCAGTATCGCCTCCTTCTCGTGAGGCAACTGATAGAGAAAGGCACGTCAGCACTTCCCTCGATAACTACGCAGAGGGGAAGACCAAGCATGAGGGGAACTGAGCTGCGCCGTTTATAGGCAAATAGAGTGTAAGCATTGGCCAGTGAAGGGAAGTCGAGTCCGATGCCGTGTGTGCGTTCAAAAAGGGAAATACATGAGAATGCAAATAAAGTGTAAAATTTGTGATGTTGGACTATGCATTCTTCAATGTTTTGAGTAATTTCACACGAAATAATAATTCCCTACTGAGATATTTTTAGTTCTATGTAAAAGGATACATAAATCCAATAAATTTATATTCTCTAACTTCTTTTATGGTTTATTTTTTCAATTACTTTTTCGATCAATATCCCTATTGCAATCAGATATTGATTTTTCATTATGTATAAACTTTAAAACTGTTTTTATTAGAACAAATTCTGACAAGTAGTTCAAAAGATAGAGGTTTTTTTCCTGAGACACCGGAGGAAAACTTTAAAGGGCCAATTTAAATCCGGCTAGGAGGGACTTCAAGGGGTATTTAAATCCGGCGTTTAAAGGTATATCCTTCAATCAGAGGCAATTGCATACAGATATACATTAATTAGCACAACGGACACGTACAATAAAAGCGCACAGAGGTATGCGGAAGTGTTTTCAGTCGTGGTATTGAGCCCCCTTGAAACACTTTGACGGCTATGGTCATTCCAAACTTACTGTCCACCACGCACTGAGATGGACACTGTCACTCGGCCGAATGGAATGGCCAACCATCGAAATTAGAGTCGAGCCCAACAACGCTCAACTTCGGCAAATGAACCCCTTTTTGGTAGTTAAAGGCCCTATCTGGGGTTAAAAATTGGGTTAATTTTGGTTGGACTAGCATTTAAGATAATATTTAAGGGATCTACATATCCTATCCTGCATTTGTCCCTCTTGACTAATTTCCCCCTCCCAGTAGTCCCCATCCGTAGATCCGATTGGGGGACTGTTTTACTGGGAGGCATGCCATCATGTCATATACGAGATCTAGAATGCAGGGTTGCATTTCTAGATAGACTAATGCGGTGGTATTCCCGTTACCTTCTACATTGCATCACCTCGGTCAATTTCGTGAACTTCACTTTCGCCCGAAGCTGTGGTTGTAGATGCCGGTTTGACCATCTTATTCTGCGCCATTACTGCCATCTGCTAAGACTGCTGCCCCTCAGTAGTGGGGTCGGGTGGCGTGCAAAAGTTGGTCAGCATGCAAGGAAAACTTTTTTTCTTTCCGTCGCTTAGTCTCCTGCCTGCGACACTCGGAGGGAGAGTGGGACACGCTACCACTGGTACAAACCGGACCCCTTGAGTCTGCATAGTTAATGTTTCAATCCTACCTCGTAGATTTCATTGAATTTATCGCGATATGATCATTTTTTGCAGGGAGTCGACAGAGGGAGCCCTCCATTCGCTTTAGTACGCTGCTCACTTCGTAATGAAACTTGCCTTACAATCGTTTGTAATCCTATGTACGAGGCACTGGTCTTCGAAACAGATAAAGAGTAGACGGTCAGAGTTGGTGGGCGCTGATCAAAGTAGAATGTCTCTTTTCGCATCGAAGATTGTTGCATTTGAAGTGGATTTTTAAGTAAATGCGAAAAAAATGGATAATGGAAAATTCAGCGCGGTTCACATGGATTCTGAACGAGCACGGAGCGTGGGAAATCATCCATGCAATCACAAGTTAAAGAAAGGGGGAGTGTAGGCGCAGCTAGGATTCCAGAATAGTAAATATGACTTCCTGAATACATCATATTGGAATGTTTCAATTCGCAGATCCACAGAGAAAGAGGACGCCTCGGTAGCTTAACTGGCTAAAGCACTCGGAAATCGAGGGATCCGGGTTCGAATCCCGGTCAAGGCGGATGATTTTTTCTCTGTGGAAATTCGCACGTTTCAATTCGCGCTTCATGAAAACTTGAAAGAAGTTCATCCCCGAAAACTTCATAATAATTGAAAACCTAAAAGATTGATAATCGACTCAGAATGATATTGTATCCTTAACTACAAACATATCATGTAAATAGTAGGCTTTGAAGTAAGTAGGTATATCAAGTATACTACAAATTCCCTGATGATACTAACCAAAGACTACTTTTCAGTCACTGTGCGGATTGCTGTTCTACTGTTTGCTGGAGTTTCTCGGTATCTGACGTCAACAGTCCACATGAGGAACGCGGAAAATATCCAGGAATTTCAAACACAGCTTCCGCGTTCCCCCTTTCCTCAATCCTCTTGCGTATTATTGTCTTCATTTTTTTCCGCGTTCCCAATTCCACACCATTTCCGATCCACGTGGATCCTGCTTTATCTAGCACGTGGAAACAAGACCTTGTTTTGGAACACGTATATAAAATAAGCTCCTAAGTTGTACACATAAAACTTCGGTTTGGAAAATATGTATATTTTTAGTTGACAGGTAGTGTCGGTGATTAATTCATATGCACCCTGATGCATGTTTCTAAATCTGCCGAGTAAGGCTAACACCATGTTTTGCATGTTCCCAGCATGACTCTTGTGTCACGTTTACGTAGTTACATTATATATTATTTGAGTAGTTTATGTAGCATTTGTAACATATCCATTATGTGGTGCATGTTAGTGAAAGTAAATTTATTCACTGCAGTGTATGTTGGCTGTATGTCACCCCCTGACAAATACTCTTGTGGTGACTTGCATGGCAATAAGTAGATGTAGATGTACCTTTCCCGCAAACACTACTCAGGTACCCCGTTCTCAATAAAGTCAGCCTTCTCTTCCTTTTATCCTGACATTCTCACGTTTTGCAGCCATTCAAAAACGTCAAGGGTAGAATAAAATTATGCCCTGAGACAATCACTTCCCTAGACTAACACTCATTTCTAGATGTGCTCCGAAAAGTTCCCTACCGCTTTGCTTTCTAAATGAAATCGGGATAGGCAGGGTTGGTGGCTGGGGGAAGAAATAGGAGTAATGGGTTACTCATGAGTGTGATAGAGAGAATGTTGGAGAAGGGGAGAAAGAGAATAGGTTTTATTTACGGGATACCCATCATTCATCTATCCTTCCATCTTTCGTAAACATTCTGCCTAGAGTATTGACATCGTTTACATATTCAATCACTTAACAGATACCAAAACATACCTTTCAGGTTTGTGTCACAAAAATTTCGCTGGAAATATTCACGAAAATTTCCCCACACGTCTGTATTTTTGACTTCACGATCTCGACTCTTTCTCCACCCATTCTACTCTTCAAGCAATCCTCTCTTTGGGATTCTTTCGCTCAGGGCCGTGTTCTTTTTTTTCGTTTTCCACACAAACATTTCCAGGGATTTTCACTCCGCCCCATTGCTTCAGTTCTCCCTCATCTACCGCACTTTATATCTCCATTTTTCTCCCTCACACTCCAAATCTACTCGACCAACTCCCCGTTCCATCGTTTCGCGCCCCTCACCCTCTTTTTTGATTGCACGCCATGAGCAAAAACTCCCGTTTTTTCCACGAAATCATCAAAAGGGATTATTTTCCGCGGTTTTAAAATAATGACCTGAAAAAATTGGGACAGAAAATTCTACCCTCTTCTCCCCGACCTCCACGAGTGCGGGGGATTAACGGAATGGAAATTATTGGCTTTTAATTTTCCCTCTCTGCGCGAAGTGAAATAAAAGAATTTTAAAAAATAAGCCGTGAGAATGTGAAGAGGGGGAGAGGGGGAAGCAAGTGCGTGTGGCTGGGATGGGCGGAGGGTATCTCCCGTGTGTTTCCGATGTTAGGGATTTTCGTGAGGTCGCGTCAGTCTTTATGTCATAAACTTAATTAACTCTAAAGGACTGTACACACGGAGACACATTTAGCACCGGGAATGGCAAGATAAGCTGTCGGCTACAGACGGTCTATACACTCGCATCGAGTGCCACCTTGCAGCATCCAATGCAATAACAAACAAAGTAACAAAGGAAGTAGCAAAGACATCGAGTGAGAGCTATATTTCCTAGCAATCCGAACCGGCTCATATATATAGTAGATTCGCGAGTTTCCACTAAGGAAAAATCATTTGCCTTGATCGGTACTAGAACCCAGATACCACAATAGTTGATGCATTGGGAGAGAAACTCGAACAAAATTGTGGGGGAGTACCAATCGTCTTACGTACTTTACGTAAGACGATTTATGCCATTTTTCACCTCTCCCCTCCCACTGAATAAGATAATGTAAGACAATAATTCAGTTAGGGGCATCCTAGATATTATGAAATTTAATGAACATGAGCGAAATCACGTAGTAATATTTCAAATGCGTTTCATGATTATTTCATGTCAGTTTATGTAAATGAGAGTAGCGCTGTATCAATGGAGCAATTTTCAGAGGAAATTTTTGGAAGTGACTGCAGTAGTAATATATTCCTACATAAGATTGAATTAAATGACGTGGTAGATGCAATAACAAGTATCAAAACAAAAAGGTTAGTCGGTCCCGATGATATTCCGTCATACATTGTAAAAGAGTGTAATGATATCTTAGCTCCTACCTTATGCCATCTATTTAAAGTATCGTCGAAAAATGGTATCTTTCCACCTAAATGGAAAATTTCTAAGGTTTGTCCTGTGTTTAAAAAAGGTGAACGTGATGACATTGAAAATTACCGCCCTGTGACCATTTTGTCAATATTTTCACATTTATTTGAGTCCATAATATACAACCACATCAAATTTCAGTTAAAAAGTCACATGAACGATTTCAAACACGGTTTTATGGCTAATAGATCCGTAGTCACAACCTTATCTGTACTCACAGATTATGTGATAACCGAAGTGGACATCGGGTGTCAGGTTGATACTATTTACTTTGATTTTAAGAAGGCCAATGATACCGTAAATCATTAAATTTTAATAGAAACGCTTCAAGCTGTGGGGATCTCGGGGTCTCTTCACAAATTATTGAGTTCATTTATAAGGGAAAGAAAACAATATGTAGTATACAGGCACTCTAAATCTGACTGCCTTATCTGGAGTACCACAGGGCTCAAATCTTGGTCTACTTCTTCTCATTATATTTATAACTGACATACCTCAGTGCCTGTGCAATAAAAAATGTTTAATGTGCGCTGATGATATTAATATATATATAAAAATGTTAAAAAATCGGGAGAATGTTCCAAACTGCAAATGGATGTTGACAATTTAATTTGGTGGTCAGAGAGACATCTCCTTTACTTTTATATTGACAAATGTTCTTTCGTATCTTACTTAAGAAGGAGGAATGTTATAAAATACAATTATGTTACGAAAGACCTGTCTATCCTCTTCAGTCCTGCTGCTATGCCTCTACAATTTTTTTCATAATTGATTAATGGATGGTTGCAAGAACATTCAGTAATGGTATCACTAGATGATGGGTTTATGAGATCCTTAAAGATATAGATCTCTCAAATATATTTCGGTTGCAGGAACACATCTTCTAGTTGCAAACTTATTTACCAATAGTTAATAGATTCGAATATCTGATCTAATCTTCCATCGCCGGATAAAATTTATAAAATTTCAGCCTATGAATAATTGCAAATGCACATAATAATTGGTTAGTAAGAGTGAATTAACTGGGCATTTGTCCCAAAACAACTCTATTCATCAAGTAACTAAATCTCCAAGCGGTTCATATCGCATACGCCATTTTGGTTACTGATGGAACTCATAACTTCACTCCTTGAGTTATGTAACCAATGAATTTGTCGAATGTTGATGCTACATTTTTTGAATTGTTGCTATGGCTTATGAGTTTCATAACATTGTGGAATGCACGTGTGCATTTCCTGCAACTGGCCATAAGGGAGATATTATTTTAAAATAAGTAAGATGTTTCTTGCACAAGCAAAATATATTAAAGACAAACCAAGGATAGAATTAATTTCACCGAGTGCGACGAATGAAATACGACTACTCGAACGAAAATCTTACGTGTTATAGGTCGTAAAAGTAATAACATGACGCAGTATACATGCTACATGAGGACGGAAGAGGCAATACGACGAATAGCGGTAATAAAAGATCTAGGTTTTTACTTCGACAGAAATATGACTTTTAATAATCATATTTTATACAGTAAAATGTCTGTTTGTAAATTGTTAAGATTTTTGTACCGTACTTCGAAATATTTTGCTGATGAAAAAGTGCTGAAAATTTTGAATTTTTCATACGTGAGAAGTAAACTGGAATATGTTCTGTTATTTGGAACACCCAATTAAAGAAATTACATCTGTATCTACATAATACCTTGCGAGCCGCCACATGGGCTTGTGGCAGGGGGTGTTAGGTCACCAGCCGTGTAAGGGTGTAAATTTTTGGAGATGGAATGGTTACATACATTATAAGAGTGCATTTAGTGGAGCTCAGTTTTTATTGTGATTGCTTCTTGTGCGCGGAAAGAACGAGTTTTTGTACCTATCTGTTCGGAAGTGTATCTCTCTTATTTTATCGCATCTGTCAGACCTAGAGATGTAGTGAGAAGTCATAATAATATTCTCTATGTCGCTCTGAATAATATCAGTTCTGTATATATCATGCAAGCTAAGCCTAGCGTGTAGCCTCCGAGTCTCTAGGGGCTCCCACCTTAATTCCTCTAAAGGTTGTGAGACACTATATGTACGCTCGTAGCAATTTTTAACGAAGCGCGCTGCTTTCCTTTGTGTTTTATTAATGCTTTTGGTTAAATCTATTTGACCAGGGTCCCAAATGCTCGCGGCGTATTCGAGATGTGGCGTAGCCAGAGCGAAGTAGTATCTCTCTTTGACTTTTTCATCCGAGGACCTTCCTATTATACTGTAATGAATCAATTAAATGCAATGAATGAATGTTGTTAGGGTAATTGTTGTTGGTTACGGGATAAGTAAATAAAGTTGGAGTTCTTTAGTGTTGTCGCAGAACTTGAGATGTAATTTCTTCCATATCACACATAGAAGCGGGATTGACTGCTAAATACGTGATTATTTGTGTGGAAGAACGACGGCGATGAAATTAGTGATAACTAAAGACTTAAAAGTGGCGGAATTAAAGAAATGGTTAGAAGAACGGGACGAAGATACCGTTGGTACGAAAGCCTTGCTATTACAGCGCTTGATACAAGCGATGGGAAAGGCGGGAGAAGATTCGGAGACCTTCTTATTCGAAGTGCAAGGCGGTAGAGAGGAATTAAAAAAGTTACTTGATGAAAAATTAGAGAGAAAGTTGAACGGAAAATTGGTGGAAATTTTCGAAAGGATAGCAGAGATAATGGAGGAAGATTCCAGAATACTGAAAGAAGGGATTGAGGAGAGGGGGGAATTCAATTTTTTCTATTAACTCCGCAAATTAGATGTAATGATCGAGTGTGTCCAAAAATGGTTTTAGAGATAATTGTACTATGCATGCCAGAATATATATCCTATGTTCAAAAACTTTGTACATTACAAAGATATATTACTAGAGTTTAAATTTCAGTCTTAGTGAAAGAAGAATTAGAAATGACTTACTATTTTTGTATGATATTATTAACAAAGGCCATTGTATTAAATTAGTTAGTAAATTAAATTTTATAGTCCCAGCAGAGAAAGGGAGACTTAAAAGAACTTTTCGAGTAAGAGATGTAGATACAAATTATTGTAAGAATGCACCATTGAATAGAATATGTATGACCTAAAATACCTTTTGTAAAGAACTGAATACTAGCATGTGAAAAGAAAATTTTAGGAAGTATATACAGTTATTGTTATCAAAAGTGTAAAATATTTCCTACAAAAAACGATCACTCATGCTATCAAGATTATTATGTAATATTCAGCGAGCCTTGACTGTTGTAATTTTTTTGTGTATTGAACCGTGTAATAGTTTACCCTGTTATTATGCTTTCATGTTGGGTGAACTATAAACTTATGAAATGAATAAAATAAATATATAAATTTAAAATCCCAACAAGTAAAGTAAACAAAGAAAAGGTTTTCAAGGGGAAACTATTACAGATGTTAGGTTCCAGTGGAGAGGAGAGAAAATGGTATGATAAATGTGTGCGGATATAAGAAATAAAGAGACAGTGAAAAATGAAATAACATTGGAGAAAAAGAAACTAATGTATAGGACTTGAATTTGGCACGTGTCTCAATGATCGACCTAACAAATTTAGAAAAAGTTAGTCGCATTTAGACGTTCATTATAGTGTACGCTAAGACTCCTTTTGAATAATAATACCAGCAGTGATATTAGACTCACTTCACCTTCTTGCATAATGTACTGAACATCAGCAAAATATCTTTTAGGGAGCCTCAAAATGACGTCAGTTCAAAGATAGATTCTCATGAGTTAAGTGAAAGTAAAATCGCACCATAAAATGGTTAAAAATTAAACAGAATAGAGAAGGAAAACCAAATACATCGTCGTTGAAATTCGTACGATGCCCGATGAAGGCCCAGGGTAAGGAATTGGTTCCTTACACCCTGATTAGGAAGTGAAACTGATATCAAGGCATTTTAGCTCTTCCCATCACACTAGCCATCAGATACAGGATCTGTGAATAATAGCTAACTCTCGAAAAACCAGCTGCATAACCAGCTGATTTTAACATGCACGAGAAAAATTCACACCTTCAGGCGTCACTTCGGGGAAGTATTTTATATTCGAATCCATATTGAAAATTACCTCGTACTTTTCCACATTTATTGAAACTTACGAGTTTCGCAGCTCACAGCATCTTCAGATACAATTGATTATATTTATTTATTGATCGTTACGATAGTAGCCACCACTAAGAAGGGGGATTTGGATAACAAACTAATTTTTAGTGAAAAGTGAGGGGAACTTAAGGTAGGGGCTGGTGAGAAAGGAAATTTTTCCGAACCTTTGCAACGATCTACTTCCTCTGCACCCCTACATTCAAAAGTTTCTTTCTCACAAGCCCCTAATCCATGTTTCCCTTACTTTCCACTACCAATTAGTTTGTTCTCCAGGCCCCCTCCCCTTCTCAGTGGTTACTACTGTAACAATCAAGAAATCTTACTAATATATAAAAATCTAGTGGTGTCGGTCTGTCTGTTACTCAATCACTCATAAACCACTGAATCGATTGAAACAAAATTTGGTAGGAAGATACTTGATATATCTGGTTCACGGATAGGCTATAGAACAAGGGCCGTGGGGCCCTGGAAGGCTCTTAAGTGGGCCCTTTCATTGCCAAAAATTGGCCCTGGAAGATAAAACTTGCCTGTATTAGAATCACGTAAAATATACCTATACTGAATGTACAACAATCATGGGGTCGTAAGTCACGCTGGGGCTCCAGAGGGCCCAAGGTTCCAAAAGAATGCTTTCTAAAAAGCCTCATAAGTATTGAACGACAGAACCGATTTTAGTGAAATGTTCACACATGGGATCAGTAAAGCTTTTTTAAGGAAATTGGGACTATGAGGAAGACCCCTGGGCCCCAAGGACCGCGAATTGGGCCGTCTGGTGTCTTATGTGTTTGGAAAACTCAAGTCTAAACATTTTGGTTCAAGTTCAGAGGTTTCTCTTTTTGCATATTTTAATTAGTTTTACTAAAGATAGAGGGCTATAGTTTTTGCCATTAGATGGATAGCAAATTGCAGTTTCTTATTTTTTCATTCAATTTTCTTATACGAATAAAATTTCCCTATAAATCGCGTTTTTAATGCCAAAATCATGAATGTTACTTTTGTGAACAATAGGATATTTCCTTGGTAAGCGTGGAATTAGCATTAGCTTTAGAAGGGAGATGGGACCTTCACAATGGCGGCTGAGTTTCATTTCTAGAGATAGGTATTACAGTGGAAATCAAGGCCGTATACTGAAATGTTGCTGATTTCGATATTTTCAGGGATATATTTTCCTAAAATTGGCAAAATTCATTTCAAGTGGACTAATTTAAGTTGGACCCATGAAAACAGGAGAATGCCACGATGTTATTTTAATGCGCCTATCCTCTGGAATGCAAATGGCCTGTACAGTTTAATTTCTATATGTTACAGCAAAAGAGTGTCGAAACTCGGTAAGCATAATATAATGCGGTTTTCTTCTGCTGAATTAAAAAATAAAACTAAAATTATAGCTGATTTGCCTTGAAAAAAACACACCTCATGAGCGACTCGAACCTATAACCTTTACAACCTGTCTTTCTTTCATCCCCCGTTGAATTTCAACGGGTACCTTTGCTAGCAGAATATAAATAATTGAACCTGAAGATGCAATAAGCTGCGAAAGGCTTTGTACGTTTCAATAATTAACTGTGGAATAATACAAGGCAAATTTTCAATATTGAATCGAATGAATGTAAAAATGACACTGGAAAAGCTAATGACTAGCCAACTGGTTCGAAAATCAAACTCGTGAGCCCGATGACGTCTTTGTTGGATGGGAATAAGTTCACCAAGAACAATTTCAGGCAATGTATGAAATTCAAACTTACGGGTAGTGGGACCGGTTCCTTTTCTTGAATCACTGAAAAATTTCCAAAATGATCTGATAACATTAAAAAAACAGCTTGAGCTGAGATGAATGAGTCTAACCGCATTATCCTCCATATTCTCAGGTTTTTTCATTACCATCAGCATGTCCATCCCAATAGACTCATCATATCAATGCTCATGAGATAGGTTTGACGCAGCCCTCCACTCAATTCTTATATCAGCTAATCTCTTCACCTTTACGTATTTCTTCTCTTTCATATCTTTCATCTCCTGTTCTATGAATCTCAAACGAGGCCATCTTCTGCCATTCTTCCCGTTGACCTGTCTCTCGACGATTGTTTTCATCATGCAATCATGTTTCATGATGTGGCCGATTAAGTTGTCCTTAGGGTTGTCTTCTCCTTAGGGTCTTCAGTATTTTCAGAGATGTCTCTTCTCTCCCACTTTTCTGAGGACTTCCTCGTTTCTCACTCGGTCTATCCATTAAATTTTCATCATTCTTCTGTAGCACCAAATTTCAAATGCTTCCACCCTTTTCTCCTCTGCAGCACTCATCGTCCATGTTTCACTGCCACAAAGAAATCTGCTCCAGATGTAAGTTCTGATAAATTGTTTCCCAATATACTATCATATTAAAAATTAAACGTCCGCTAATCACCATAAAAGGATGAATGGAGCTTTCACATAATTCAAAGTGTGTTTATTTTTCTCTTTTCTAGCGTTTTAATTTTCAAAGAAATTTTTCTACAATCATAGCGGAAGAAGAAACAATGCGTGCGCAAACATTTTTTCCCCTTCTATTATCATGGTAAAGTCGATCATTACCGATAAAAATCTCCGAGACTTTACCGGTAAACAGAATTTCACTCTGTCATGAGAAGGAATGGAGCAGGCAGGCAAACTACTAATTTTTGAATGATTCAATGATGAGAGCTGAATCAGGACACGGGTGGCCGAATTCGTCGAAAACTGATGATCACATCCAGATTTCCAAAGAACCAATGAGGCACAGTCACTCTCTGCGCTCAAAAGCTTTGTCTTACACTGAATTTTCGCATGGCATATTTGACCCCTAACGCATATCTCAAATATGGCCAGGCCCAGATTAGCAAAATCAAGGCCACCAATCACCAAACTGTCTTCCATATGTTATCTACAAATCCACTTGCTGGGTATTGAATCAATCAATTACAGAAGGTCCGCAATCCCAGCTGACGGAATTACATGCATTAGCAAGCACGCGTGACTGCCACGTTGAACTTCTCTGTCCTATCAATTTTGAGCTAATGATTTAATTTTTTGAAAACATTGAAGTTTCAAGAAATAAACGTCATGAAAAAATTTCTTTAGATATTTTCACTACCTTAGACATCATAATTTCACGGTAATGCATATGTTTGGGACTTTTAACTATACTGTCCTCGACACCAAAAAAAGTATTAAATCCATTCAGGGGATATATTCTGACATTATACGAATATTACCAAGCACATAATAAATGTTGATTTAAGAAACTTCGTTAGACAAATCTAAATACCGTCCGGAAGCAGGATGCATTCTGAGCAATCAAAAACTTAAAATTATCATCGCGGTCACAGAATCCACACAGCCGATAAAACCGCATTCGCATGAATATTAATCGCTCGGAAAATAGGAGGAAAAATTCACTCGAGGAAATTTAAACTAGAGTATCCATGGCACTTCAATGCATAGAACGCAAACACCGACGACGAGAGAATCGATGAAGAGAATTAAACGAACTCAAACTCCCAAGGTTTATTCGGTCATTCATGTCATACTCAATCAAAACCCTATCGGCAAAGCTACACCAATGAATTAAAAAAAAGTCGGTCAATTAATCGTCTACCTACGGCTAAAAGACATACACTGAATCACTCCACAACAGTAAATATTGCATGCATGTGCCGTGCAACCCATCCTGGACAGCAAACTAACAGGGCCAACAGACCACTAGCAAACCTTCTTTTCCATTCCTCTCTATTTTACTTTTTCCCGATCTGCCGCCAGTATTTGCACATGTCTGCTGATTAGCATCCATGGAAGAGAATTGTGGCGAGGGCGGGCGGGGGGAGGTTAATGGAGACGTCAGGCGACGTGACGCAATCAACACAGCGGACAACAAAACGCAAGACCCAAAATAAACACTACGGAAATATTACAGAAAATATCACCCCGCTACTGTCCCTATCGACGCCCGCCTGGAGAATTCCACCGGTCGACCCAATCAATTTCCCCCGTGCTCTTGCATCGACTGACATAACGCTGGAATGTTAATTAGTGCGAGATCAAGTGTTCAGCTAACGCAGTGACTAATTGTTTCGAGAATTTCGGCCTACGCTCAGCCGCTGCGACGGGCATATCATCCCGCGATATCAAATGGCGTAAATCAATTCGTGGCCGGGCGCACGTGAAAGCTCACACGCGCCAGTGGTGGTGGAGCGGGCAGGCCATTCCTCTCCGCACGGATGTAACCGCGTCAGCCATTCATTGGAGGCTGAATGTAATCAAGTTTCCGCGGCAACCGTGGGAGCGGAAGTCGAATACAGGAATATACATGGCGGTCAAGAACACATTCCTAAGTCGTTGAGTAGAAGCAAGAGAAACCGTGGGAGGAGGAGATGGAAAAATACAAGTCCTTTAGTTCAGGAGTGAGAAATTAACGGTTTTAAAATTACTCTCCCGGATAAAGATTTGAACTCAGGTCCTTCGATATCGCCCCCAGTGGTCACGAGAGACAAAGGGGTCTGACCATGCGTTCATATCCCTGCCCAGGAAATGGTTTTTTTTAACCATGAATTTCACATATATGCGTTCACTGGCGGGTGACTCAGTTAAAATAGCAACAAGGCCAGTTTCGATTTTTCTTGAAATAAGAGAAGACCATCCTCTGCCGTAAGAAAATTCTGCTCAAGTTATTTAAGTTTCTCCTTGTCACTTTGTTTGTGCTCTCGTATTAATTCGTAGCTTTCATTGAAAAACTGTGAGGATTACGGAACTAATAAGAGGACAGAGGATCGGTAACATAACAGGCAAAAGTACCACGCCCGATATCAAAGAATAAGGGTTCGAGTACCGGTCAATGCGAATTATTTTTACATCTGTGGAATTTGCACTCGCTTTCTTTGTCCAAGAAACCCTCTTAAATCTAATTTTTGGTGCCAAATTATGATCTAGGTTATTACTCAAGATTATTGCCACTGTTGGAAAATTTTTCCCGGGAAACTTATGAACACAATTAAAGAAGCTGATAAAGTACACAATGGAAGGTAGGTACCAAAAGGTAGATATGAAATTCATAACGTCATAAGGTGAGATTTATTTTTTTTATCCATTAGTCGAAATTCCTCTCCTTATGACGCAATTTTAGATCTATTAGACCCCAAAAATGACTTGTAATGGATCTATTTTTTTGGTTACTAACTTCCTTGTGTCTATCTTCAACTATTGTATTGCTACGAATACAATTTGCATTAATGTTTAATGACTACTTGAATAGGACCGTCAAAATGAAACAACTCCCTTCGGCACAGGCATGCTATTCTATCATTTGAGTGACCATCATTTTTAATTCAAAATGTCATTGTTCAACATTTAAACAAGTTTCAGCCTAAATGTTGGTCATGGTGCCAAGGAAAACTTTTGCTCCTGAATAAATATAAACCAGAAGCTCTTCAAGAAGTTTCGCGACGCTGTGAAATTTTCTACGGGCCGAATTGCCGCTGTTGTGGCTGAAATCGTTCTTCTTTCTCTTTTCAATTCCTCGGCTATTGTGATCAAAATACTGCGGAAAAATCAGATAAAATTTACTACTTGTTTTTAGCTATCAACTTGAAAAAGTAGTATTACCATGCGTCTCAGTTTGGCCGTGAGACTCCTAGTTTGAATGGTTCATTTATGAATTGAATATATATCTGAAAAACATGACACTCAGATCATTTCATGGCTTGATCCCCGTAAGGAGACGATAACCTGTGATCAAGAAATCAAGCATTAGAAGTCAATATTAGAGAGGCCAATAACTACCTAAGACCAGCGCTCTCGCATGATTTTACCTCACCCCCACCAACGATAGAAAATCTCAACCACAGCCGATAAGGACACATTGACCCGAGCGCCATCAACAACTCTTCTCATCCCCTAAAGCCATTCGGGATTTATTTAGTGAGCGACCGGAGGACTCCGAAAACACCCATCATCCAGCTCCACATTCCAAATTAGGTGTCTGGTTCCCCTATCCCGAAACCCCCAGTAATAATCCCTACCCCACACAAAATATTCACTCATTATAGCATTTGGTACATCCAGCTTCCGCCATTTGTCCCAATGTCCAATAAAACCTAAATATGGGTGGAAAATTGATTTAATTCACCAGTTTTTTAAAATAAAAATTGAGTACACGAAACTTTTGACATTAATCACTAACATTCCCATTAAAATATCAATTATTGCTCTATGTTGTTCTATTTTATACTTTATCAATCAATAAAAAAAGGTTTCTTTCGTCAATATATCAGTTTTTTCAAGACGCTCTTACGTACCAGAAACTTTTTCTCCCTCTTGTCTTTTGTTAAACCTCACTTTATCCCAATTAGTCCGTTGACCGAGCTCCCCCATCCTCCAAACCGCGTGAATGCCACCCCAATTCAATCCGGACCCCAACCTTGCACTCTGAACAACGATGTAACCCAGCCCCACTACCGGGCACGTGTTCCCGTCTCTCCCCCTAACCCTCATCCCTTGAGCAAAATCTGACTAAATCCCACGCCCTTTAACTCCCTGCATCCCCTCCCCGTCAGGTCATTATATGCCCACGCATACCTCGCCAAAGTATATCCCCTCCCCTCTGTTAACCTACCCCCTCCCCTCCTCCGACGCTTTTCCATGTGTTTATATATCTTCGGCAAACATTTCCCCCATACTGCATTGCCTCCATCGTGTTTGCCGGGATTGAAAAGGCGCACTGATTTCTATCCAAACCTCTCACTCCCGTTCAAGCCTTCATTTACATGACGATTCATTAGCAAAAGCGGAGATATAACCGCTAAGTAAGCGGGACAAATTTTCGAGTCCGGGAAACATTTCGCGGAACCTCCCTATATTCCGAAAGAGTTTTAACATCTTAATCCTTCCGCCGTTCTCCCGCATCGACTGGTCTCCGCACTGCATTATAATGTCTTTATCACGGGCACCGAATCGGAGCTTCCATTATGTTTTGGTTACAGATTAAACCATGAGCTGGGCAATGGGATTAAGCAAAATGATGTTTTCACTCCAAATATTTCTTTCAACATGCTGCAATGGAAACCGTTCCAAAGTGTTTTAACACCCATTTCAAAGTTTTCTTAAGGTAAAATGTGGCCAAAATTTTAAGAATCACAGCATATGTGCAATACTAAGTTTCCATAAATAAATCCTGACGATATGGGTTAAATCTATTAGATTTATTGATACACGCGTGAGTTGGCCGTAATAACATGAAAGTTATGCCCATTTGCAGAGATTAGGAGCTACAATAAAGATATATATATATATATATATATATATATATATATATATATATATATATATATATAATCGTTCGTTCATTCATATATATATATATATATATATATATATATATATATATATATATATATATATATATATATATATATATATATATATATATATATATATCCACGCCTCAACCGGACGATCATCTTTATCCTGATGAACAAATCTTTGTAACCACCTTTCATCCGGGTCTAGATGCTGCACTGAAAAACCTTCTCAAGTCAGCACACTCAATTCTCGCCTCTTCCCCTTCTACTTCTTCTTTTATTCGAAGACCTCCCGTGCTCTCCTTTCGTCGCCCTCCCAATCTCCAAAATAGTCTCTGGATCCGCGAGATCCGACAAACCTCACTTGAGGGTAGTGTGGCCGATCCCCCTCTCGTTGGATCAAATCCTTGCAGCAAGCCCCGTTGTCTCACCTGCCCACTCAACCCTTTCTCCCGAACTTTCACGACCCCTGTCACAAATATAACGTATCAGATACTTACTCGGGGAACCTGTTCCTCGAGTAATGTAATTTACCTCCTCACCTGTAAGCACTGCCAGGCCTTCTACGTTGGCCTCACAAGCACATCTCTCAATGTACGAATCAATAACCACAGGAGCAGCGGGACACAACAATTGAAGCTGCCTGTAGCGGAGCACGCCAATTCTCATAACCTCCCTTTCAACGACTGCTTCCAAGTAAAAATCATTCGCGCCCTCCCACCTGACACATCTATCATGGAGCTCCGCCATTGGGAACAATCATATATTTCAATCCTAAAATGTATTTGTACTCCCGGGCTTAACCTCCGCTAGCTTTCTCCGCATCCCCTCCCCTTATTCCTCCCTCCCTCACTTCCTTCCAACCAATCACTTCCCTCAAAAACCAACCACGCACCCAGTCAGACCCTTTACCCTCAACTCCAGTGTGACACTCTTCAGTTGTGATTTTCTCCCGCTGAGGAAGGGTTCTCACCCGAAAGCTTCCGAGAGCAGTGGACACCGGTGTCGCCATGGATCGCCTTTCTGTGAGTGTCCACTGATATACCTATCTATCCATCCCCAACCTCAACGCCTTGTTGCTAGCTTATATATATATATATATATATATATATATATATAAAGGGTTACTAGATAACACTCCGTGAACGCCGTATGATTACTAAAGTTATGTTGGCGAGTAATCGCTTTTATTAATCAGTTTACCAAGGAAGCTATGTGCAACGACAAAGTTAGAAAATCAGCTACTTCTCTCTTGATATAATTGGTAGTATCAGGCGTAACTTGGTGGAATCTTTTAACATTGTAATGATAACACTTGACTTTGTTTTTCCACATATTTTTATTTGTAACGACTCGGGTTTCGACGTCAGGTAATTTCTCTACAATTCCATCACATATATATACAAATCAACTCAGGTGGGGGCGGTGATGTGGGGCGGGATTCCTCACCCCTCCCACATCACCGCCCCCACCTGAGTTGATTTGTATATATATGTGATGGAATTGTAGAGAGATTACCGGAAGATGACGTCGAACGTCGAAACCCAGGTCGTTACAAATAAAAATATGTGGAAAAACAAAGTCAAGTGTTATCATTACAATACTTCTCTCTTGTTAGGCCCCACATAGAATACGCAGCCAGTGTTTGGGACCCTCATAAGGTAGGATTAAAATCAGAGCTAGAATGGGTGCAGCGACGATCAGCAAGATACGTGAATGGCCATTACGATTGTCTCGTTAGTGTGCCTGACCTCTTGCAACAACTTGGATGGGAATCGCTTTCACACCGTAGATTCAAATTAGACTTAATCATATATGCAAATTCAAAACCGAATTATTTTCCGACGAAGTTTTCAATGTCTTACAAACTCAAACATATTACGGTAGATCAAATCATAAAAATAAAATAAGGTAAATAGATTGTAGAACAGAGCAGTATAAAATGTCATTTTCCCGCGATCGATAAGAGACCACAATGGCTGCATTACGACTTTGAAGTAAGTTAGTTGACAGGTAGTGTAGCCGATTAATTCATATGCACACTAATGCATGTTTCTAAATCTGCCGAGTAGTACTAACACCATGTTTTGCATGTTCACTGCATGACTCTTGTGTCACGTTTTCGTAGTTACATTATGGATTAGTAGATTTTAGTTGTTTCTGTAACATTCGTAGAATACCGATATCGTGGCGCTTGTTGAAGAAGGTAAATTTCTTCAATGTAGTTCATGCTGGTGATAAGTTACCCACAGCCAAATACCTTTGTAATGGCTTTAGGGTGATAAGTAGATGTATATCTAGAAGCTTATGTATAGATGAAATTGGCTGAAGGAACCGTACACACCTCAGGTATCAAAATATTTCGAAAGAATATAGCATTTATACCAGTTTTCCAAGAGCACAATGTGGTGGTGGGATGACACTGTTTTTGCTGTTATGTGACGAACATTCCCCAAGGTTTATCAACGAATTTAATATCTAACTGACGATAATAATCCTGAAAATGCGTGCAAAGCGTGTCCAACTGCAGAATTTTTCCGAGAGAATTACTCAAGAAAAAAGTTCCCATTTCCTCTTTTAAACCACCGTCCTCATAAATCATCAACTACTCGCATTTAAAAACAAAAATGTTCACTCTTCCAAGACTTGTTCCCACTAAATCCCGCTCAGATATCCGTTTTCAGGGGCCCTTCCCACAGTCCCGCCAATACGAAACCCTAACCACCACCGTCTTCCTTTCCCCGCCATGCCCCGCCCCGTTTAAAATCCCCTCACAGCCAAATCGAACTTCTAGCAGGACATGGCACATTCATGAAAACCGGAAATTACGTGTCCAAGAGTGATACCGGGTTATTTTTTTTAAGTCCATACGTTCGTACTTTTTTTTGCCCCCATGGACATGTGTGAGTCAGGTGTACATTTTTTTGTAGGAGGAGGCGAACGCGGTGGATATGGGGGAAGGAGAGGGGGAAAGGAAGGTAGATTATTCAAGTTCCAGAATTCTCTTGATTCATTGATGGGTTAGGAGATGGAAGAGAGTGTGTGTGGCGATGGAGTTACGGTTATACACGTGGGCTTGCAGAAGGGGTAAGAGCTGAAACGGGGGCGTGATGAGAATATGGTGCGGGGAGAGGGGAGAGGAGGACAAAAAGGAAATAGGGGCGAGGGATGAGGCCATACAAGGGGGGAGGTTTTTAGGCCAGGAGCGGAAGGGGATGGCGGATGTGTGGAGGACGAAATTCTTTTTCTCTCGTAGGTAGCACTTTTTTGAGATACATAAATATTTCAGAGAGGTATTTTAATTATTTCACTCTCTCTTCCCAACCCCATCCCCCCACCCTCTCCCTGCCACCACCCCACTTTCACCACTCCCATTCACTCGCCTCTCTACAACACCGCAAGGCGTAAACCTTTCCCACTCCCCCCTCTTCTTTACTTCCCCCAGTACCACTCTCTCGCATACGTATCAACGACGAGGAAAAGAGCAAAACAATAACGCGTTAAAAAATTGATGAGTGAAAACCGCTGATAGGGACAACTGCTGCCTGAGCCCATGAATTTTCCAGAAATATTGAGTTGTCAGTACGAGAAGGAGTATCGAGCAATAAAAAAAGAGAAGGGAAAGGATTATGTCAGAATCATGTGACGGAAATTCTTAAAAATTTCATGTTTTTTCCTCGTGCTCAGTTAATTTTAAATTTCCTGCATGCCGCATTAGGCGTAGACGATCTTCGGAGAGAATAACCACAAGTTATATCACATCACGTTGAGAAAAACTGTGGCTCTTTTTTCTCAATGATTCTTTCATACGGCCACTGACTGATGCTGCCAAGAAAGTTCATTGAGAGCTTTCTTGGCTTTCCTTTTAGCTTTCATATTTGTCATCTGGTCCACATTTTCTAGCGGTCGCTTTCGTTCCAAGGTAATTCCACGGAATTTGCACGGGCAAAAGAGCAAATATTTTAAAACTCCTGAATCTCTACCGATCATTCGCACAATCTTAAGCCGCTTCATTGCTGGTTTACAATCATATTTTGCAATGCCAACAAAGACTACTCGATTTTTCCTGAAACCCCAGGGAGCAGGGACTGACCAGCTGCGGCCCCTAGCGGGAACCATAAAGGTCTCTATGCGGGGCAGGGAGAGGGCTAGGCCATGACCACCGACGGTGGTCATGGCTAGGCTGGGATATTAGTGCCGGGGCTAACCCCGGTCCGACACCTCAAACGCCTGCCCTCTGGCAGCCAGGCAGCGGGGATAGGCCGAAGCTCCCCCCCCCCCCCTCCCGCCGTGAAAGCCCAAGCACGCACTGCAGGCACGGTCTTCCCACCTACTTGCTTGTAGTCCCTCCTAGCAAGGTTACAGCCACTGGGAAGCCGACACCAAAGAGACGGCTGCCGGAGCCAGGCCAACATTGGGTTCCGCCTCCCCCTAGAACTCGTGTCTGCTGAGTTCCCCCGGCACCGTCAGACGAGTAATGAGCGAGAGGCTAGAAACTCTTTCCCGCTCTGAAGACAGACGTCCAATTCAATTTGTTCTCTCTTCCGAAGCTTTCGGAGCATAAGCACACGATACAAAACAGACAATAAACGATTTTAATAAGATTTAATAAGACACTAAATCAGTGAAGGCATTAGAGAATGCCCTCTGGCGAATATTACAGTTTAATACATTACAGATGGACCAAATGATCTCTAACTTCAGAAAAAACGCCAAAATTCAACATTGCATACTAATGCAGGATTTCAACTCTGCATCATCACGTAACAGCCGGAAGGTGCCTAAAATTCCTTGCTATTCAATAAGAAACCAATGGGGTCTATCGCTGAATATAGGCTAATGAGAAGTTTAATTGCGTGATTTTAAGTACAAACGTCCTTCAATGAATATTTTACAAAGAATCACGACTTCAATTAGGTCTCGGGAATCAATTTAGTAGCGAAAAACTGTTAACGGCAAATATTTGGCCATAGAAATCATAAATTTACCGCAAATCGAAGTCTCTATCTCGAGAGGCCCATATTCGGAAGTAATTACTCATTAGCTGAACCATTCTCAAGAAATCATGAGGCCTAACAATATACATTGTATTTTTGCTCTTTAGAATGAAATTAGAACTCGAGTTAAAGGCAAGAGAAATAGGGAAAGAAGTTAAGGTAACACCAGGCAAAAATTTAGAGCAAAAAACTTCTTGTCAGCGATTACCTAAGTAAAAAATAATTTTCTTAATGAGTTACTGCACTGAAAAATTGAGTACACGCATTGAGGACGACGAAGTTTTTGCATAAAAAATGTGAGAGTCTGGGCTATGTATGTCACACAAGACTTGTGGTTAATGAACTTGAGCGTTGCCGAAAGAGAGAATAAAGGAATCAATATTTGTAAGAAAAAGCATTTAAGTATAGAATATAAGCCTAGAACTTAGTTTTCCAACTCCTGTTCATTAATTAACTTACCTCTCTACTCAATCAATACCTTGCCTTGTACCAAATAAGGTTTTCAGCGAAGGAATTATTTTGATAGATCGGTACTTCGTCCGTAAATTCTTCCTTTGTCTGTTATTATGTTGACCTCTCATTATCGTTTACAAAATAATCTCATTATGTAAAAGTTCTATGTGCCATCCTCAAACCTCAGATGTCGTTCACCGACAGTAATTGTTTCTTCAAGAGAAGAATGGCCGATATTTAATCATCTTTATTTGCGATTCAACAAAACTCAATTTTACGCATGCTGTTACAAATTTCAAAAAGAAAATGCATCTACTTCAATTATAGTTAGTTCCTCATATGTTTTTTTGGGCTCCTTGGTGCTGCAAGCCATTTTAAGCTAGTAAGAAGGGGGTGTAGAGCTATTTGTACGTCAGCAAGTGCTAGAAAAATACAGGGATGTCTCAAGGTATTGTTGCAAGGAGTGTATTGCGTATTAAAGGATTTAGAGAAAGCATATGGTAGGTCATAGGAGAGATAAGATGTGGAAGACTAATGGCCGGTTGGCAGAACATTTAGTTATGGAATCGATAGTTATGAGAGCTATTAAGTTATAGATCTCATAAAAATATTCGGGTTGCAGGAGCACATGTATTAGTTTCATATCTTACTTACCAATAGTCAATATCATTGGTTAATCAATAGAACTTCCACCGTCATATAAACTTCATGAAAATTTAGCCTATGAATAATTGCTAATGCACATACTATTTTGTCAGTAAGAATAAATTAACTGATCATTAGTCTCAAAACAACTCCTATTATCCAGTAATTAGGTCTCCAAGCGGTTCATTGCGCATCCGCCATCTTCGCTACTTGTTACAGAGAATGTGTTAGCTATGGAACTCATTACTCCATGCCATAAGTTATGAAACCAAAAACTTTATCACATATTTCTGCAACACTTATTGAACAGTTGCCATGGCTTATGGGTCCCATAACTTTATGGAATACAAGTGTGTCATTCCTGCATGTAGCCGTTAGAAGGACTATGGATTGATTGAGTAGTTATTAAAAGCTATGAAGGCACATTGGATAACATTTAGAGCTCGGAGAAAAAGTCCTTATAATTATTAAAATATAGCAAAATCGGTTTTATAACCTAGTAGTGAAACTGACGATAATTACAAATGCTACAACTCTTACATTTTATTTATATAAATTTTATTTTTAAAGGCATCTATAGGACTCACAACGTGCACACGTCAATTACCAACGGTTCGACACACCATTGTGAAAACTGGGATATTTCATTTAACGACAATTACTATTTTATAAAACTCAGAGCACTCACGAACAATACAGCATAAATAAGCTCCCAATCTCTTCATAAGTATTCCGCTTTGAGAGTATTTTTAAACCTATCAAGGAGAAAAGCACACGGTTTAACACAAATCCTTAGTACTGCGTAAAATATTTGCATTCTCAAAATCTTCGTATTTACACGTAAGAGGATGGTATAATGAATAATTTATGAGTTTTTAATGCACTTCAATTTGAACTTTCATCGCAACTTGAGAGGAATGAACGAGACAGATTAAAAATTAACAACTGCGTTCTTTCTGTCTGAGTAAAAATTTTAACACATATCTGTTTATTCGGAAATGTGTTTCATCGACGGCTGGGTACATTAGTTTTTTGGCCCAGAATCTCCCTCTCTCTGCTTTAAATATAATGCCATAAATTCCAACTGCCTGCGGATACATTGTGGGTTCGCCTTCTTTTTTTTAACGGAGAGTTTTAATTTTGCTATATTTATTCTCCATCGAGATCCAATTCGCGTGGTGTTTTTCGAACCAGGTCAATTTTGATGAAGAGAAATTCATTTTTTCCTCCCTTTTAAAAAATTCATGATTTGGAAAATAGACGTACGAATGCCGAATTCGGATTGAGTTGATAAAAATCTGGAGCCTATGAAAGTTTCAGCAATCGACAGGACGCTAATAATAGTGGAAGGAACAATTGTATCCCTGCTAAATTTACAGACTGGAATACCTTATTCCATAAACTCCCTCCGCACTGGGTAAAGGTTTCCTATTTTCAGGACAAAGATAAAGAATAGTATATAGTAGGAATAGTACCTAAAGAAATATATAGGCCATCCAAAATGCCATCGTACATCAGTTTCGCCAACCTTGCATATGAAGAGATTCATTTTCTTATAATTGTCAATTCGAGCTCATTGATTCTGATTTTATATTTTAACTGTTAAAACTAAAACTGTTGATATTACCAATTTTTAAAATTACCCTTTACTTTATTGAAGATCAATAGGCGTTATCAAATTCGATGAGACTTATAACAGGGCAGATATCTCGCTAGAAGCAGTGATTCCCGTTTAGCTAATGAAATCAAACGGAGAAGTAGTCATATGTGTGAATAACGATCCTCATTTAGAGTATAAGCCATAAGTTATGAACTTGATATCGAGTGGGGAAGTTATTTTACTCAATGTAAATAATGGCGCTGCTAATATGAACACTCCTACAATGATTCCTGGGACTATTTATTCGGTGATATTCTTGAACTATGCATGACAAATAATGCATAAAAATTAGCTATATGGAAAAAAACATTTCCAGTTCATGACGAAAGCGGCGCATATTTATTAGCACCTACAGGCACTGGAATCAGATTCCTCTCATAAATATGATGTATCATTGATACACTAGGAACGCGGGTTCTATTTCTGGCGTGAAGTTTCACGGATCAGCTCATGTAAGCGTTATTCTCTGGAAGTTGATTAATTGCCATTCTTCGTATAAATTCCATAAAGGCTGCTTTTTTGGCTTTATACAGAAAGTAGTCATGCAATGAATACACTCTTAAACGGAAATGTTTCGCTATCAGCAATGGAATCATAACTACCCTTGTATCTGATACAGCACGAGAGATATTAACGATGCTGCCAAGGAATACCGTTTTGCCACGATAATCTATTCATTCCTCTTTCTATTCCTCCCGAAGCATAAAGCGATTATGTTTAAAAAATAGATAATTAACCAAAAACACAACGTTTTTTCGACCCCAAAACCCGTCAGATTTTCATCTGAAAGCAAATTCAGCTATATTAATGCCAATAAACTCATTGATTATAATTATTTTCACAACCCCGAAAGCAGCGTCAGAGGTATTTTACGTCGGGTGTAACTGTAAAAAAATCCACACACGAAAGACAAACCCGAGACCCTCAGATTAGCAGCCAAGGACTTCATCTCGTCACCCAATAAACAGACGAAACATTTGTGTAAAATATAAGAGAAATGTGCACTCATAGCAAATTCTCAACCGCAAATTTTATGCAAGTGAAGACCGTCACTTTCGAGACAAATAACGGAAAGCTATGGAAGACAGCAAGTCTTTACGAGTGGTAATTACTTCCTTAAGGCCCTCTTTCCTCTATTCTTCTTTATATTTTTATAAATAATTTTTATTCAACTTAACGAAATATTTTTTTCAGCGTGCATCTTTACTTAAATATTCAGTCTGTCACCGTGCATATAGTGTGTCTTGAAATAATTTGATGTCAACATAATTTGCATCTTGTAATAAGTTTATTATAATTTTGTCTTAAGTAAACATTATGCACATGTGCTCAAAACTATAAGAGGAAGTAAAAATAGGTCAATCTAGATTAGAATTTTAAAATATCATTTATTTGTTGTACAATTGAAATTAGTATGGTCTTACATCTGTTTTGTGTATATTGCGTATCATGTAATTATAATAATTATTATTTAAAAATTGGATCTCATGTAAACATTTAATTAATATACCAAAAAAGTTTGAATGCCCGATATAAAGGAGAACGACTATAAATGTTTTATTACGGTCATTACTACTACCAATACTTTCTTGAGGAAAAAACATCTAGCTCTATTCAATCTTATTAAAGTTAAATTGAAAATCTGGAAACAGGTTAATCGTGTAGGCCTATGATTGAATCAAAAGAGGTTCACAGAACCGGCTGATTTTTCACTAATAAAACTTCGATGTAAAGCACATAGTGCTTGGAAAAGCAAATACTTACAAATTACACGCGTTGGTAACTTTACAACACGCAACTCTCATCAAGATTTGACCTTTAGCAGTCGAGACAAATATTGAGTTAATAAGTTTTCCGATTCTGACTGAGTGGATTGAAAGGAAACAACCGACGTGAAAATAATTGTGCTGAAACCATGGTCGGTGACGAAAAGAAATAAGTAGAATCTGTGCAAGTGTTTATTTAGAAATATGGAAATTTGAAATCATATTTAAAAGAGTTAGCCAACGTGCCCCTGTTTCCTCTAAATATATCTAATGGCGGACGTCACGGGAAACGGGCAATCATAAGAATAATCATTTATTTTGACTTTCTAATGCTAAAATGTTAGTCAACGACACAAAATTGGAAAAAAAACAATTAACAGCTACAACTATCCAAGACACCATAGATACAGCCTCAATGTCGTTTTCAAGAGGAGTAATGGGATGTAACAAGCACATCGTCGGCACTGGTACTAACTCTAAGCGACTGAACGGATGGAGCTCAGATTGTCTCCCAGGGATATACGCTCTAAGTGGAGCACATGAATCTGATGCTGTTAATCACGCAACCGCCCAGAATGCCACTGGCCAGTTCCCAGTGGCGGGCAAAGCGTTTAGACAAGTCACGCTCGACGCATGACCGCGTATGTCACCCGACCGCTTAAGCCCGGCTTCAAAACCGTGCCGTCACCGACAAGCAACAGAATCCAGCGGGCAAATGCGCGTGTTAAAAGTGATGACGTCAGGTCGGTGACTATCTCCGACTCGGCTTAAGAAAATATATCCCACATCATGGACCACGAAAGAACGCAGCCTTCCAACAGTGAAAACCCAGAGGGTGGCTATTAAAAAGCTGCGTTTTCATAAACTGAAGTCATCATCATCTTATGGTTTTCAGAAGACTTCTATTTTATCCCACTCTTCTGAGTACTTCCTTGTTACTCACTCGATCTATCCAATTAATTTCCATCATTCTTCTGTAGCACCACATTTCGAATGCTTCCAACTTTTTCTTCTCTGCAGCAATCATCGTCCATGTCTCACTGCCGTAAAGAAACACGTTCCAGATGTAAGAGCTCATTAATTGTTTACCTACTTCCACACTAGTGCTTTCAGCTGTAAGTAAATTCTTCCTTTGGTAGCATGCCCTCTTCGCCTAGGCTATCCTACTCACTAATTCTTTCTTGCTTCGTCCTTTCGTCCAGAAACTAAAGTAAAAACTATTTTTATTGGCACTCATTACGTACTTCCACCGTATCTCCTCCTTCTGCTTTAGGCTATCCAAATATCGTGTCAAATACCCCAAGGCATTCACAGTCGTTTTACATACGTGGGTTCATATTTTGCACTCCATTAGTTGAAATCTTTGCGCTTTGTATCCTTCTCCTCTCTTACGCACAGGTGTCATATCTTACCGGCTTAACCCTCATCCTTCAAAGGAAGATCATTTGAAGTTTTGATTGAACTGTCTAATTATAACTCTAACCTGTATTAGGTCTTTGTTATCCCCATCTCTTTCATGTCTATTTTTACCCCATGAACTCACTGTCAGCCATTCTGATCCTCATAAACGTGAATAAAAATTCGCTTCCTGAATCTATCGTTCTATAGCCTCAACATGCGGTCGAAGAGCATAACTCTCCTTTTTCTGGTCGTATCTGGCTATCTGCTCGCTTTATTTTTTCAGAGGTCTGCGTTTTTTCTTAGTGCTCATTCACTTTATTTAAAAATTCATTCATGAACTGTTGAAAGACATGATCCAATTTTCCAATTTCTTACCTGGCAAGATTTAGATTTAGAAATCCAGATTCCTTAGCCGTCTGAGAAAATGCTTATTTACGCAAATAGATAAACACATTCTTCAATGTTTAAGTACCTACCACTATAGCATATCATTGATATCACTATGTAATATTTATTCATTATTTCCTAAATAGTTTTTGTATTGTTCTGTAGCTAAATGCATAAAATATTTCAATTCACGTTATATTGAATATACTTTTATGTCAATTGCAAAGCCTATTTTATATTTATTTATATGTTGTTAGAGACTGCTGCTTAACGTAGCGTAATCAATGGATGGCAACCTCAACACAGGTCTCTTCAGGGGTGCCTAATTTCCCCTAATGTCATTGTTCAATGGATTATTGCGTACAATTCGGTGAGACAATAAAATATTACTATTAATATTAACTATTCGATGAAATACTCTTGCACTCCAGACAGAAATTGCCAATAAATAGATTACAGCAGCTTTATTCAAAAAGCGTGAAAGTAGCCAAACACATGATATGTTATAAGTACTACCATCGGCTATCCATACTTGATTGGGTAATCAGAGGGTCTAAATTCATATAATGGCTATTATTGGTAACCTTGCATACTCTTTACTCAAAACAGTCAGAGTAGCTTCGGACGGCCGAAGCCACGACGGGAGGAGGAAGCTGAATGAGGTTGGTCCATCAAGATACGGACATAGCAATACGACTTAGACTATCGGTACTTGGAATAAAAGAGGAGTAAATGGAAAGGAGTATGAGTTGTTGAAATAAATGATAGTGAGTCGAATGGATGTTTTGTGTGTATGTGAAACTAAGCGTTAGGGGTGGGATATTGTTACTATAAATGGCAGTGGTCTGGCACTGTGGTCAGGAGTTTACGATAATGTACACGGCAGTCAAGGTGTAGGACTCATTCACAATGAGAGAGCTAAGTTACTAGTAAGGAAGTACGAGTTAGTATCCCCTAGATTGCTCTGGGTTCGCATGAAAATTTGTGATTGTGGCGTGCTATGCACCAGTGGATGGAGAGAGTGATAGTGTGAAAGATGAGTTTTGGGAAAAACTGTGAGAGAGGCTTTGAATGAATGTGACCCTGGTGAGAGAATAATTGTACTAGGTGACATGAATGGCTGGGTTGGTGTGAGGTGAGATGCGTCTGAGAGAGTGGTTGAGCCATCAGGTGACCCTCGAGTGAATGACAATGGTGAAAACTTACTGAGTATGTGCATGGAAATAGGATTGTTTGCATCGATGGTTTAAATGGTTTAAACATAAGAAAATACATATGTATACTTGACAAAGGGGCGACTGTAAAAGCATGATTGATTTCGTTGTGTATGATGAGAAATTTAGGGAGTTAGTGAGGGACACGAGAGTGATGAGGGAAGCTGAATGTGGAACAGACCACTATTTGGTACTCTCCAAAGTGAAACTGGGCAGAAATTGGGTGCCAAGAAAGAATGTTGCGCGTAAGCAGTTGAGAGTAAAAGTGGAGAGGTTGCTACACAGCGAGGTAAGAATGCAGTATTGGTGCATGCTTGAGGATGCTCTATCCTTGAAGCAGAGAGAAAAGGACGAGTATATCAGAAACGAGAATGTGAATGATGCGTGGGAATGTTTAAAAGGAGTGATTGTAAAATGTGCTGAAAATGTAAGTGAAAAAAGAGTGGTAGGAAGAATGAAAGGTGATGCTTGGTGGAATGAAGAAGTGAAAATTGCAGTCAGGGAAAAGAAAGAGGCGTAAAATAATATGATTGCTGCCATATCCAAGAAAGAGCGTACTAAGGCATGTGAGATTTACAAAAAGAAAATAATGAATGCAAAATCGTTGTGAAAGAGAGCAAGGAAATAATGCATGTTGATGAAGCTAGCAAGATGCAGAGCGATTTTGAAGGCAATAAAAAGCTGTTTTGGAAGTGGGTAAAAGGGGCCAAGATTGGTGAAGGCAGAGGAATGAATGTGGTAAATAACAAAAATTGAGAGATTTTGTGGGATGAAAGCAATATCAGGGACTGCTGAAGGGAATATTTTGAAGAATTATACAATAATGATACAGGCGCTGAGGATGAGCCTTGCGAAGCAGTATGTGAGAATGTGATGGTGGAAAAGGCAATCAGTGAGAAAGAGGATATAACGGCTGTTAGAGTATTGAAAAATGATCTTTGTAAAAGTTATTTCCGATTAAATATTGCGTAAATTTCTCACTTATCGTTATACATGTGCATTCTTGTTATCGCTCCCATGAAACTGAATAATGAAAAACATTAGCTGTCACAGACATAAGGTGAAAACTTTGAGACCATTGTTATTGCGATGCCTACAAACTTTCACAAACGAGGATGCACTTGACATTCATGGCGAGAGGATTAAACATAGGAAGGAGATTACTAGAAGGTGTGTGAATGGAGAGGGTAATCGTGGGAAATAGATGGTTAAGGCCATGATAAACGTGAGGATTCTGGCTAACAGGGAAAAAAGCGTAAAAGGACTTTAATGGACAGGACGTAGAGAGGTCTGAAGTATGCTAATATTAAGAAAGAAATCATGAAAGAGGACTACACCCCGAAAATCAAGAGGATCATTAATCCATTTCATTTAAACCCTCCTTAAGAACAGAACCGCGGACGGAACATTTTTTCCCATCACATATGTTTACGAGTTATATCCTATCTTAGTATTTTTCGTGAAAATTTCTGAGTATAAAACGTTTAAACATCAATAATGCAGCTAGCTGACTTTGAAAATTGTAATATTCCGACAAGTAGTTTCTGAAACAACTAGAAATGCTTATAACTGCGGATGGGACACTTTTTCTCCGTAAAGCTTTTATTCCCCATTAACTGTTTGTAGTTTTACATAATTGGTGGTGGGGAATTTCTTTTAAGCAATCCCTTAGGGAAAATTGGTAATCGGATTTTAAATTAATTTAACACAATTTTTGCCTATTTTTTCAAGTTTACGATCATTTTCTGAGTAACACAATCACGCAAAAGAATTATTGACAAGTACTTTTTTTGATGTTATAAAATTTCATCAGTCTCTTTCGCTTCACTTCAGTTCTTTGAATGCACATACTTTTGATAATCTTGACATCTTATTTGTGACAATATTCTGGTCTGGCATCTATTAGTCGCATCTTGTCAGTAAGACAGACAAGATAAATAGCGATATATTTTTTTTTCAGATTTTAAGCTGTCTGGGACTAGCCAAGGAGTTCCACTTTTAC
Organism: Ceriagrion tenellum; assembly: GCA_963169105.1. Taxonomy (NCBI): domain Eukaryota; kingdom Metazoa; phylum Arthropoda; class Insecta; order Odonata; family Coenagrionidae; genus Ceriagrion; species Ceriagrion tenellum. The sequence continues at coordinate 57,965,757 of OY720641.1, forward strand.
GGAGTCACCCGCAATGCACAAATGTGCGATATGATTTTACAACGCTTATACTTGTCTCTTTCTCCCACCTCACTTGTTTGGTTGTACCCTCCATCTATGATGTGCGTCTACACATGCCGAAGCGGTCTCTAGATGATATAGAAACATATGCAAAAAGACTTCCCTTCTAGTGGAGCATGAATCAATGTCCCGACCTTCTGCTTGGGGCTTCGCAGGAAGCTAAATCAGAAGTCGAAGATAGAAACAGTATGTTGGTCGTCATACGTTTCGTCGTAGAGGTGCTCGTGGATGTACTGGCAATAGACCTCAAAAAAGACTTCGTGGTACACGTTTCAGTGGAGTCCTGTCAGACTATGACGCAGAAATTGTCGATGCCAACTACGTCCATGGCAACGGTCAGGTTCCAAGTGACTCAGAAACAAAACGCGCTCCGAAAAAAAGACGGTGAGTATCAGGTAAACAAATAAAGTAAATATTTCAATATGTTGACATTTGTCGCGGAGGTCGAGACTCACAATGAGACAAGGTAGATATTAGCTCCTACTAATGCCATGTCCGCCGGAAGGTGCGGAGAGGTGAATATTGTCCGGGAGAATCGTAATCTCTACCTCTCCCTTCGCAAAAAGGGGCGTCTTCAGTAGTCTTGTCACAGATGCCTGGCGTTAGTTCTTGGATGAATGTACTCAAAAGTGAAAAAGGAAATGCATCTAAACAGAGGCTCGTAGGATGTTGGGAGACTGATACTGGTCTATGCCATTGGAAGAGCTCGATCCTTTTCTGAGTATCCTGCATTTGAGGAGTGACACTGAATCCAAAGGAATAGAGGTGGATCTTCTGTGTTCTAAGAAACTGGAAATATTATTTCTTACAATTATGATGTCATGCAATGGTTCAGAGAAAGAATGAAGCTTTGACATTATTTGCCAAATAAACTCACTCGAAGCAATTGGCAGATGAAAATCCTGCCCTGATATCAAAGCCATGGGTTTCCCCAGAGTATCTGGTGAGGAATGGTCCCTCGTGGGTTCAACCGGGTTTGAGGAAACGTCGTGGGGTATGGAACCTTTAACCCGGTTGAATACTCGAGAGACCTTTCTTTAGCAATACAGTATTATATATAGCTATATTTCTCTTTTTTTATAAGTTTGATTACTTGTATGCACGCGATTGAAGAGAAAAATGTTTTCTTTAGGGTATTATTTGGAGGGAACTACACATAATATGTTAGAAATGAGATACTGTACGTAAGTTATGCGTCAGACCATATATTATTTTAAAAATCTTAACCGGAAATTATTAATTGCGTCTGAATAATGTTAAAAAATAATTTGACATTATCTGAAAACTCACCTCCAATAAAAATATCCCTTTCTGAGGAAGACAAAACCAGGCCTACGAATTGTCAGAATATCAAGGAGACATTGTCTCATCCGCGGTTTTAGGTGGTTCGCAAAGCTAAGTAGTTCTACTGCTAACTGGTTGATTGCCGTGATAATAAAAAAACTCATGTCTCGTTTGTTTTCCAACCGCTGAGTTGGAATTTCATGACTCGTCTGGAGTGTGCACCCTAGCAAATACCGCCGCCGCCGAGCTATGAAGCCATCCCTAGGTATTTAGCTAATGCCATTGCAAACTCACGCTTAGGAGATACGATTATTTATTACCTACCAGAAATTTCTTTCTGGCTGATGACTCATTATTTTACAGAAAGTTTACTCGGGTTCTCCAATGGTTAATGGGCTTCATAACTGGCAACGTTTCAAGGAGCGATAATCTATCCAACTAGTGCACTTCTATATTCGATATAGAGAGCAACTCGCTCTTTGTAACGACAGGAAGCTCATTCTCCGGTGGAGCACCTCAGTAGTGTTTGTGCGTGAGATTAAGAGGAAAACCTCAGATCTACATTTACATACTACCCTGAGAGTCGCCGCATGGGAGTGTAGCAGGGGGTGTTAGGACGAGTATTAAGGAGTGTATTTCGTGGAGCTAAATATTTATTTTGGTCGCTTATTGTGCGCGGAAAGAACGATTTTTAGTACATATCTGTTTGGCAATATATTTTTCTTACTTTATCGCTTCTGTCACACGTAGAGAAGTAGTGAGGCGTCATGAAAATATTCTCGTTGTCGGCCTGAAACACATCTGATAGGATTCCATGATCTCCAATACATATATATTCATTAAACCATAGCATTTTTAATATGTTCAATCGAGTACGACTATATGGTGTCAATCAATGGAGAACTAAAAATTGGAATGAATCAATAGTTAATAACACTACAACTAAAAAAAGGTGTTGTATTATGTTATCAAATCATTTGAAATCAAATTTCATCACGCAGCTAATTAATTAAAATACTCATTGGTGATAAAAATGCCTATTGTGGACATTTAAATGCTATAAAGTCATCTTTAATGGGTATGATGAATACTTTTCTCACAGCTGCACCTTAAAATCTAATATTAGATGTCAAAATGGCTTTATGGAATCGAAGACTTCATGGATATGTGAGATGGATAAAATATTTTTAAACCATATTGTCACCATTCAGTCATGGGTTCTTCTGATATCAAGTAATAGCTTCTTTTTAAACCCCGTCAATGAAATTGGACGTTTAAGAAAAATAGAGCAAGGGTACAACACTGGCAACAACAAATTGGCATACCTAACGAATTCATCGCTACGAAAAAGTTCTCCACACAAAACTTTAATCAACTCAAATGCAAATATTTACATGATCAAATAAAATTCTTGTGAACAATGAAAATAGATTTTAGGCCATAACTGAATAGAAAGTAATTTGTTTCCACCTTGTTTACGGGATGAAAGTGGCACTTTTCCTCCCTCTCGCATACATGTTACACCGTGTTTATTTAGTCTAGCAACGACATATTTACACAACTGAAAGTCTTATCGTATTGAAATACATAAATTGGAACGTAAAATTAGCATTATAAATACAGAGAACAGGAACTAAACATGTCTTCATCCGATGGTTCAAAAGATAGCGATAAAAAATGTATAATTCCGAGATTTTGGATTGGAACATTGAGGTGTATGGAGAGGGCACTACGTCATTAAACTGAAGCCTGACAAAGGAAATAACAAACATATTGCTTAACCTTGCTCTTTCTTTACGTTCCTATGGATGGAACGACGGACTAATGGACGAATTAGGGCATGTAAAGCAAGAATATCAACCACCTATGTAATTTAAGACAAGTAACCCTTGAAACACTCATTGGATGTTGAGGGCTACGATTTCTACTCAATTTTAAAATTGTTTTCATCGGGAATGCGGATGATTTTATGTAAACAAAATGCGTAAGGAATACTCATTTTAAATAAGCAAGTGCATGCTGATTTCCAGTAAGTTATCCATGGAAAACAGTAGAATATCAAATTTACTCCGTTAGCCCGCAAGCGCTATAGGAAAATGAGTCAATCACTACGTTTACCAATCAAATTCAGATAGATTTGGCCAGTTCAGCTCGGTATGGTAAACGCAACGGGCTCGTGGGATCGATATGAGAAGTGGGCTAACTCGGCCCGCTTTCTCTACCAGTCTGGGATTTCAAAACGATATGAACCGATTCAAATCGATATTTCAATGATTTCGCATTGGTAAACCAGGCGATCCGAGTCGCCGGCTGCCTTAGAATGCTCAGATCGGTCCGAGTTCATATCGATCTGACTTCGATTGATAAACGAAATGAATGAAGATGGCGGACTGGCTTCTAGCATTGGTCAGCATAGCATGCGCCCTCTCCATACACCTCAATGCTCTGCTCTCTCCTTACTTTTCTATGGATAGCACGTCGGACTTGATGTAAAGCAAGACTATCCAATATCTCTTTGTAATTTAAGGCAAGTAATTCCTGACACATAAATTGGCTGCTTAACGCGATAAATTCTACAGCATTTTCACAAGTTTTCACCGGAAGGGTGGATTAATATTTATTGAAATGAATAAAGATTAAATGCAAGGAGAATTTTAATTATTGAAGCAAGTGTATGATGATTTCTAGTAAGTTATTAATGGAAGGCATAGTAAAATTGCAAATATTAGTGTGTTAGTCCGCATGAGCTATAAGAGAATGAGGGTCAACTGAGATGGTGAACTGGCATCAGCTTTTAATATTGGCCAGCATACTAAGTGCCCTCTTCAAATACCTAAATGGATTGGAAACTTGAAATAATATTATATTCGAAAATTTGCCACCTGATAAATCGATACAATTTGGTCGTCACAACTGGTATTAGAATACATATTTTAAAAGTAATAAATGGTCTAAAGAAACATATAAAAATACTCATTTACAAATGAAATCCCGTATCTGAAAAAAGCTTAACGGTATTTGTTTCCATAATACGTGAAGTATCGGCAGAGGAAATAAACATCACAGAACATAAACATAACATTTATAAACTTAGAATAATGAAGGGGGAAGGGGAAATATGGAAGACGAGGGGGGCGGGTAATGGAAGTTAAGGGGTCTACATCTACATCATACCCTGCAAGCCACCTAAATGGTGTGTGGCAGGGGGTGCTTCCACACCAGGCATGGATTAATTTTACGGCAGAACACCGAAATTACATTGAAACCCGCGTACCACACATGCAACGCGCCAATTAAAAATCTACTAACCAAGAAACATTCTATCATCAAAATTCCAACATGCAGGGGATACAAAGACAACTACTACATATTCAAAACATAATGCATAAATAAGAACATCAATATTTACATCATGCATAAATAAGAACGTAGAGAATATAAAGAGAAAGATCTACTGTCTGCCTATTGTCACTATTCGAACTATTCATGACGACGATCACAGCTGTTATGGTCCCGAATGGTACGCGGAAAAAATGACATTTTATACCTATCGGTTCTACAATCTAGCTCTCTAATCTTATTGGCGCGATCTAATCTGCCGTAGTACGAAGGGGTTAATAGTATGTTTTTTACGTCGTCAGAGAAATTATTTTCCTGAAATTTAGTTAGGAGGTTTAGCCTATAATTTAATCTACGCTGTGATAGCGATTCCAATCCTAATTCTTCCAACAATCCAGACACACTAGCAAACGTATCATAGCATCGCTTCACAAACCTAGCTGCTCTTCGCTGCCCGCGATCTAATTCCGATATCAACCCCGCTTCGTATGGATCCCATACACTAACAGCATATTCCAGATGAGGCCTAAGGATTGAAAAATAACAACGTTCTTTCACTTTCTCATCACATTTTCCGAGTACTCTCTTGATAAAGCCTAGCTTCCTGTATGCTTGACAGCATATTTCCCGAATATGTATTCCCCAAAGGTTTAGAGAAGGAGAATGAGGGAAGCGGAAGGAAGGTCAGATGATGATGACATCATAAGGGGGAGGGAGAGTTAGCAAGAAATAAGTCAGATTTTGAAACTGTCAAAATTAGAGAACATTTAAACTCCGTCATATCATTTAAAACATTCAAATCGGGCGAAAAAGAGAATGTAGTCATTTCTGGGATTTCTAAAACATCGGGTTTAAAACCTTTGTCAAATACACGTAAAAATTTAATAAGACCGCGGGACTGCTATGGACGATATCTAAAGACTTATAGTGTATCGTACGTGGGTCGCATAGTCCCAATTCCCTACCTAGTATCGTAAAATATTATTACTGAGTGAATTCAAAAGACTGAAAAATTTTTAAAATCAAACATCCAATGAAAATCTGCATAGGCATGCAAAATACAAAGCCTAGTTTTAGTTTAATCCATCAACCAATCAATGCTAGATGCAACGGCTACATTTCACGTTATCCCTGTCACCGCCTGCCACTAAGCCCACGGACCAAATCCTATGCGCGCTCTCCTACGCCCAATTAACCTGTCTCAGTTCTCAGACACACGACGCAAGGGACGCATTGCCCCTCCTGCCACCCATAGACAAAATAAGCGTCTCCTATAGACACACACACTCAGCCCCCCCCCCCCCAAACCACCCTCTGTTATTACACCCCTGGCAACCGTCAGCGAAATGCTTGGGAGGGCACGTCCATTAATACGCCACGCACAATAGCTCCCATCAGTAATATCACCAGTCTTTCTGCCTGATTTCCACTCTTCATCCATCCTCCCCCAGCATTCTTTATTTCAGCCGGTTATTCTTCCAAGAGTTGGAGCAAATATTGACTTCGTTTCTATGATTCAGCAAACTAATTATCTTGGAAAATCGCTACGCCCACCACGCTTCACAAATTAAGTGAGTGGGGGGATATATCAATTGCTTTGGCGAACGGGGTACTAGCTTCCTGCAGCGTGGGTCGGAGCGCCGATTCCGGCATTGACATAGATTTCATTGGCGGAATCTTGATCACATGGATCGCGAGGGTGGTTTGCGGCACTATGTAGAGAAACGATCAACTAATCAAAAATACTTAAAAACATTCATCTGTAAATGAATAATCGATAGTTTTTTTAAGAATAAAATAATATCCTTTTAGGACGATTGAATTTTCTGTAATACAATTAGCACAAATTTTCATTTTTTTCAATATTCCTGGGTGTGTTTTTAAGGCCAGAACTCGAAAGCAGGATTCTCAATCCACTTAGAGTAAAGACTGCCACTTTTATTTGCCCAATGTAAAACATTATTAATGCTGTTACTGAATAATTGTCGAAAAGAGAAAAATGCTTCAAGCCATAGAGAAAGGTTAAAAAAATATATTCAAAATGTCTAACTTTCCACACCCATGAGAAACTAAGAAAACCAAACCGTAAGTCCACAAGTTGAAAAGGCTTACGTATAAACAAATACCGTATTAGTTGAAAGCACTAAGAACTAGCATCACGCAGCGAAGGTCGGTGCTCGAATTCTGGCAATAATAGATATTCATAGGTGGAATCCTGATCCTAGTTTGACAGCTTCAGTGATAAACATGGTAGTGGATGCGAAGAACGTTTTCTATGGAAGAATCCATTCCCTAATAACCCTACGAGGGAGCAAGATGGTCTCCCCGTTTAGAATGAATGAATGAAAATGAAATTACTGATCCAGGACGTGATGTCCTCTAAGATCAGAAAACAAATTAGATAATTAGTAAAACATGAGAACAACACTAAACATACTTAATTGTTGTGAGGGATCACCAAATGAACACAAAGGAGTTGAGTCCCTCCATGAAAAGAATAATTACATAATTAAATTGATAATGCTACAAACATATAATAGAGCTAGAAAACAATTTTCAAGAAATCAACAAACATTTTTTTCCGAACATGAACATCGAACAAAGAAAATTTTTCGGTTTTCGTGCTGGCCGCCCAGACTATTAAGGTATTTCTTTTTTTTCTAATGTGTTTGAGGAGGAGCTTTCATGACCCTACCCCTTTTTAAAGACAGCATTAGTGCAAGTTTTTATGCAACAACAAGTTTTTATGAATAAAATGATTCTCCTCGTCTTTTCCGTACACAAAATTACACAAATTTCCAGTTTTGTAATATACTGCGGAAGAATTATGAGGATAGAACTAGAAAGAAAGATTTTCAATCCTCAGAAGAGGAAAGACTGGCCCTTTTTTTTCCCAATCAATCAAAGATTATTAATTTTGTTTGTGAATAAAGGCCGAAGCGAAAAATAAATAGTTCAAAGGCTAAGAGGAAGGTCAAAATAAGTTATTCAAAAGGTCTAAATTTCCACACCCACGGTAAACTAAGCAGATTAAACCATAAGTACACCAATTAAAGAGGCACGTGCATAAACAAATACAAATTAGGTGAAAGTAATTTAATGGTAAAGGTTTTACTTCCGCAATTCGAAAGGAAAACGCAGTTGTTTTTATCCGTTCACTGAGCACATCATGGAAATCAACCGCCAAAGAAAAACATATAAGGTCAAGAGGAAAAGAGATAGCTACACTCTGCTTGCTAAAACAATTATATCATATAAACAATATTATCATATTGTTTTAGCAAGTTACTGCATTTTCAGGGATAATAAAATCAATTGCCTGCCTATGGGAGTTCTCGTGAATACTTACCACCGGCGGCTTTCAAAATCGGAGTCTTTTATGTGGGCGCCGCTTGTGATAGAAATTATCCAAAACTACATAAAGATTTTACATGCTTTATTCAAACAAAAACCCATTCTGGGGGTCATTCGAAAAAAGAATATAAAATAATCGCCCGAATGATCATTGGCATTAAATTATCTACAGGTGCAATTTTATGAAAACAGTATGCATGCAAAAATGGAAGTAATAACTCCAAAATAATATTTCTCAAAGACCTGCACGAAGTTGGAATTCGTACGCACAGATAACAGATAAATCAAAAAGAAATAATCACAAAGTACTTTTAAATGCGTAGGGGACAAATGAAAAAGTTTTTCTGATGCTTAAAAGAGATCAAGGGTAAGACAAGGCTTCATTCTCTGAACAATGCAGTAACAATTTCCTCTTGAGCTCTCACATAACAATCTCGATAACTTTAAGTGTAGCATAGGTAAAACTTAAATTTTTTCCATAGATTAATTAATAATAAATTCAGATCATTTTTTTTTCAAAATTTCCCATATTTATCAAGGTGTAGGTAACACACCAGCGGTTTCAGTACGCTGCTGTGCTGCAGTACTGCAGGTATTTGAAGGCATTAAATCGGTACATAAAGAAGTACACCAGAAAATTTAAAGTAATTCGCCTTTTTTAGGTGACTTTCGCGCCACCAGTAATAGAAAGAAGATATTTTAGGCGTTTTCGCATGTACAGATACATTCAATGATTAAGATAATGCGTACTCATTTTTCCTCGCAGTCTCTTCCAGTGACATACCTCTATTAAACAACACGAATTTTCGTTAAGTTTAAAACATTTGAGGTTGGGAGGTTTAAGTTGGTTCCTTCTCTCATGGGTCCATTACTGGAGCATACAACCCAAGTTCTCACTTACTCATACTCACTGCCAACCCTACCCACCTATCATTCATGATGTTTTCCCGCAAATAATTATTATTCTCCTGCGAAGAATCATTAGGTGATCCATTCCCAATGTACTTTGCCTGCCTCGTTCACGCTTACTCTTACGCTAACTCTTACGCTATCATGACACACCCAGGATTTGCTGCCACACTGTAACGTCGCGGGTGGAAAAATTTGTGCATTGCAATTTTCACTTCCTTATACAAACACTCATTCTCAGGTATGCTTCACAGAAACTTCCTACGACATCGCTACCGTATCGCAAGCTCAATCTCTTCATCTATCCTTCCACATTTCGAAAAAAATTCAACAAAGATTCAAAAAGTCTTACTTTCCCATTTATTTCACCATTGACACTAATAATGCAAGAGCGTTTTATCATTTATCCCTATAAAAGAGTACTAATTTGTCTTTGACGTACTTATGCTCAAATCTACTCTTTTTGTCGCTTTACAGAAATTATTCAGGATCTCAGATGCCACTGCCACTGGGCGGCTGATAATGCCACTGGGCTCAGTAGCACTGCATCATCTGCGTTCAATAGACCTTGCTAATGTATATAATAATAATATCATAATAATTGTTTCCACCTTAACTAAATGCACAAGTTCAGTTGGTGCAAATACATCGATTTTAAGGGGGAATATAGGTAACCCAGAGGATAACCTGCGCTGAGGTGAACAGTACCTAATGTTAGAGAGCAGCGGCTGTTGCTAATGCATATTAATTTTTTACCAAGTGGTTAAGGAGCAATTTTCATTCGAATCATAGCGTATTCTTAACAAGTCAAAATGTAACAGTTATCAAGTAAACATATAACAGTAGTAACATGTAATAATGCAAAAAAAGAAAGTGCAGATTCAAAATCACCAAGATCACTCAGCAACTTTTAAAATTTTTCCCACTTCATTATTCTACTTAATTAATAACTACATTAGATATAATAAATAGATATCTAGTAATACCAGATAGATATCTAGATATACTAGATAGATATCTATATATACTGGATAGATTCCTAGATATTATAAATAGATATTTAGATATTAGATATATAGATATATTTCTAGATATTTAAATCGCTTTCAGATGTCACATATTTACATATCCTTCAGAGCATCACCTGAGAGGTACATACGCCACCCTCATGACTCACTAACATATTGCATTCCTACCAAGGCACTAGATGAAAACTATGGAACAAACAACCCCTCAGGGGAAAATAACTTGCAGGTGACACTCGATTTCCTATGTCCAAAGCTGCAGTTGGATAAAAAATGCGTCTATAACAAGTAACAATTAAATTAAATATTTCACTGTCTAGGACGGAGTCATAGGTTTCCTTATATTTTGCAAATAAATCTTTCATCCGAAGTCGGGTCATATTTTTACGACAAAATCCCAGAAAAAATACTGCAACATGGGGCAATAAGACACGCATCCTGAAAATTGTACGTCATTTGAGGAAAATGACTGCTTCGGACGATTTTAGTCGAAATCCGAATTACTCTTATCTCGGATTTTAGTGCCAGCAATAAACGTGGTTGAAACGCCGTCCCTTTTTGCAGTAGCACGCAGCGGACATTCTACGGGACTCACACAGTGGACTCTCCTCGCTCTACGTAGTAGAGTGCCCAACCACTATCAAAAATAACTTTCCCCACCATTCAAGAAGAGCAAGAATTCCCCTCCTTTTCGTCAGATTGCGTTTTTTCAAAACCCACAAAGAAAAGCACAAAAAGCATGATGGCAAGTTCCCATTTTTTCCGTGTGCGTCATGGGTACTTAACGTTTCACGGAGTTTAAAAGAAAACATTGAAGTCGTTGAAGCGGTAATCGCGAGTCGTTGAAGTCCGAACGTTTTACTATTTTTCAAAAAATTAAATAAAAATTCTATGGGTGAACTTTATTTAAGTACACTGATTCACCCAGTGAAACACATCATTATTGCAGTAACGTAACTTATACTTGCATAATAATTTAATTTTTTTCCTAAATTAAAGCATGCTTATAATTCAGTTTTCGGCGAGATTTTTGAAAAATCGCTGGAAATTACACCTGCATATGTTTACTTCCGGATCAAATGCTCGACATATCAACTTGGTATTTTTAAACAATCTTAACCTTTTGAGTTCGGCATGAGGTGATATCACGAGATTTCACGTCATGCTGCACTCAAGGGTAAATAATGATATGACATTTGAGGACCCCAGAAGTCGAGGAGTCTAAGTAATAAAACCGTTGTTTTGAGAAAACTTAAGTCAAAGATGAAAATGTTTGGTACAACCCACTAATTAGTTAAGACCCTACCTACCCTAGATACCCTAGTTACCCTAGATAGGATCGTAGTTACCCTAGTTACCCTATATAGATAATTAGTTACCCTAGATAGCATCATCTGTCAAGAAAATCACTTGGATCTCTTAACCACCTTAAAGATTTATATTTTCACATCCCATTCCTGTACCTAACTTTTTTTTAAATGTCACTTAGACTCCTTGACTTCTGGGGTCCACATATATTATTTCACCGATAAAAAAATTTTTAACCCATGCAATCGAATTTTTACAATACAGTCGTTGGCTAAAAAACCAGGGAATTCAAAAACAAATTAGAAAGACATTTTTTCAATTAAAAACAATAAGAATGCAACTAATGCCACGCATACAATTTCGTACCCATTTATGTAAGGCTTTTTTGCCTTACATAAATGGGTAAAAAAATTGAAATTGCTCAAAAAAGTAGTAAAATAACGAAGGAGTCGTTTATTTAAAGATATACAAAAATCGCTCCAGCTTCTTATAAACGACCTCATACTGGGAGGTCGGTGCATATCTTTCCTGCAATGACATTCTACAAACTCAAAAGGATATGCGAGTGTCGTGTTTTCATTCCCATAACGACTTCTCAGAGAAAACTGCTAATCTGAAAGATGTATATTTAGTGACGCATTCAAAATTCTCAGGCTCACCTTGGAAATTCATGATGACTGAATCGGTAGAAATAACTTCGTGATTTTACTATGGATTTGTTTCCACCGATTTCATCAGAACCGTGGTATCACCAGAAAAAAGACAAAATTGTTTAAGTAATTATTAATTTTCATCCGAAATAACGAAGGCATATAGCTTCTATATTCATTATACTGTCTATATTAACCCCCAACTGCTTTGTCGGGTCTTATTTGAATGGCCGCTCGCAGCAACCATGACTACAATGTAATCCTAGGGGAGATGGGGGAGTAAGTCAGTTTTGAGACAGTACGGGTGACGGTTGTTGTTTACGAACAATTCGAAAAACCGGGACAAAAATGTCCCGAGGATAGTGTGTACGTGGCCAAAAACCACTATAGTAGTTAAGGGTTAAGCGGGGGATTACGGTACAATGACTCAGTCTCATGTGTTTTCTACGAGTGCTCACGGGTTTACAGTATGTGTTCAACTGAACTATTGTTTTGTTTTACATTCCACTGCTCTAAAGCTTTAACTGATTGATAAATAGTCACATTCACCACGTAATGTGCTCAAAAAATTATTGCAACGATGTTAGGAACCGAAAATTTGCAACTTTAATAGCTATGATTACCTGTCGCTCACCTCTAATGCAGAGTTGGGATGACTTTGGCATAAAATTACGGACAGATATCAGTGCGACGTAATACGGAGAATATCTGGGCGCACTTACATGCGATTCCTCTTCCTAATTTTCAATGAGATTTTAAATCATAGCAGGCACGCATTTTAAAAAATATACAGATAAATTTTCCCAAATATTTCTGGTTCCCATGCATAAAAATGTCTTACTAAGACGTTGCCACCAAGAGGCTACATTCGTGAATTGAATTCCATCCTCTCCTATGGTAGTGCCGAAAGAGAAATTCTGACACAAGCTATCGGATAGTTAGACAATACGTCATTTTGTTGCCTTAATAACTTCTATGGATATAGCCCAGAGCTAAAACTATATCCTCCGAGTCGCATTGAAACTCGCTTGATTAGAACTTACTAAGCAATATGAGTCTAGTGTTTAGCCTCCGAGTCTCTTGCAGCTCCAATCCTCGTCCCTTCATCAGCAGCCTTCAGTTCTCTGTAGCCGTTTTTCACAAAGCGTACGGATTTCCTTTGGATTCCCAGCCGTGTTATATTATTAGTTCAATCCCAACAGCTCTTTTACAACGAAGCTCACATGCAATCAGACTAATCAACGAACACTATGTAATCGTAACGATTATGTGTAATTTTCTCCCGTATATATCAGTAAAACTAGCCATAAATAAGGTGATATGAATGGCTCATGTGTGTTGGTGCAAACATGTTCATATATATCTGCGACAAATATGCACCTCTGGATTTCCGTTTTACTTGATGCTTCATCCCGACATGATACTTGAATGGCCCCTTTACGGGTCCGCCCGCATTCCGCCTCCTTCGAATCTCTATCGTCCGCCTCCATCTCCCAAATATCACTGCGCCATACTCCTTTCATCCTCGCCACTTCGCTCGCGTCTCCGCCCCCAAACACATTCCGTTTCTCTCTTGTTTCCTCCCTTTTTCTTTCCCACCCTCTCCCGCCCCTTCCTTCCACTCCCACCTCCACCCCTCACCATGGCAACAGCCGAACCTTCTGCTCCCTGGCACCGAAGCCCGGAGTAATTGACTCCGCCAATAGTCTCCGCCCCTCTCTCGACCCTAGAACCCCATTCCTTATAACCTACACGGCCCCAAATATCCTCACACGCAACGAATTGCGTGCTCTCTGTCGGATCCATTGTTGTGGGATCGTCGTTGGTAGGGCGCAAGGGGGGGGGCTTTGGGGTTAGGGTGGTTGTTGTTGATGTCGGGAGGAGGGGACGGGGGGGAGGAGGAAAATTTGGGGGTGGAGGAGGAAATGTTTTTTTCGCGTGTCCATCATGAGAGGGACGCGACGGTGGCGGCTTCGCCGACTTTTTTCCAAAGCTCCCGCAGTTCACGTTACTTTTCTTTTCTCGGCTTCGAGTGAATCGATTCACATGCCATTTTATTTTTCCGACCTGTGCCCTCCCTTCACGGGCCCCATGCACGATCACAGCAATCGCCTCCCGAACAGTTGAATTCAAGCATGTACCAATTCTTTTGTAAATATACTAGGAAATAGATACATATGTAAAGATGAATTCAATTCTCTCAGACGCACCCTTGTGGAAGTCCATTGTTGAATAATCAATGACAATACCACCTATGTTTTAATCCACTGAATTATTTTTAACTGGTTTAACTAGTTTCAACACTAATACGCTAAGACTCCTCTTCGTCCTTGTCGCTCATGTAGCCTCCTCGTCACCCATGTTTCAAACGTCCCGAATCAGCCTCATCCCATAGGGTCCACATTTTTCTTTCATTGCTTCATTTTCAACAATTCGATGACTTTTCCTCTTGCTAATGTACGTGAAGATGACGCAGTAGCGTTGAAACTAGTTGTACCAATTATAAAAAAACCTGTGGATTTAAACATAGTTGGTACTTCCATTATTTGTACAGCATATGTTACGTTTATGGATAAGTTCGCGTTTTTTGAGCGGTAATAGAAGTTTTTGACTGAGATGATTAGAATACAAGAATTGATTAGTACTCAGTAATTTATTTTCTTCCATTAATGATGACTCTCTGCCAAAGAGGTAATATTTATAGATTCGATAAAAAACTAACGAGGAGAATTTATGGTACAGGAAGAGAGGCACAGTTATGGATAATAAGAATGAACCGTGAGGTAAAAAATATATTAGGAGAGTGAATGAGAGTAAAGGCTATTTTCTACTTTGATAAATTTTATTCAATTTAGGTACATATACTCCTCTTGCCTTGGTATTCGATATGTATACTCATCTTGTTTTGTTATTTGTGCCTGATAACGATGTAGTGCTTCGAAACCTATGTCGAATAAAATTTATCTAGGGGATAATTGCCTTTACTCTTATTCATTAAGAAGAATTATTTTACCATATCAAGCCTGATACTTATCTTTTTGGATATATTAGTTGGTTAATGTATAGTGAGGTTCCCCAATTTACTGCAGCTGACTCGGCTGGGGCTCATAGAAATAATCGGTGAACACAGAATGCCTAAGTGACTGCTCTATACCAAGATGGAAGTGGTATGGTAGAGAGAAAGATCGTGGAAACGTTGGCTGCAGGAGGTTGAAGAAGATCTAAGGGCAATGGGAGTTTAACGATGGAAGAAGGCAAGAAAAAGACTGGAATGGAGGCATGTAACAGAGGAAGCCAAGGTCCACCCTGGGCTATTGAGCTGATGATGATGACTAGAGTATCTTCCATTAACAATGACTCTCTTCCAATGATGGAGTAGTTTCTTCATTCCATGTACGAATAAATCTGCCACTTGCACTTAAGAAATCGTCAAGCCAAGTTTGAGGGCACAAGAACGCTAAGATATATGACATTAACCAAGTACATATTTATATATATGGACTATCAGTCGAGGAGATCAGGTAGTTGCGCTGGCTTAACTACTGACTTCCCATCCCGATGACCCGTCTTCAATTCCTGGAGGAGAGGGAAATTTTCTTACTACGATATGATGTAAAAATGTATCCAATTGCCGTACCCTGCCCGGCAGATGACGCATTGCTACGCCCTGGTCGCTTTTCGTCTATAGTAGACAAATGTTGACGTCGGGTGTACCTCAACCCTTCCTCCTATCCCTCATTGCCCGTCAGTCACTTCACCTCACCAATGTAACCAACTAAGTTCACAACAAGGTCGTTCAATATCGATATTATTCTTCCTTCGATACAGGTTTTCGCAACCATTTTCACCGCATTTCCGTAATTAATGTGCTATTTGAGCTTTTCTAGCCATGGCGCACCCAAGAAAATCAACCAAAATACGACGTAAGTCGTCATTTACAATACAAATCCACTGCCAAATAAACAACGTTGGAAAAACTATGGTAAGCTTGTGAAGAATACACTAAAATAAGCATATTAATGGTGGCCTTGTTTACGTTTCGAGGACCTGTATCGAAGGAAGAATACAATGGATATTGAAAGACCACAGTTAACAATAGGCGCGAGAGATGCTCACCTCCTCTTGGGAAATTCCGGTCATCAGGTAAGCATTAAACGATTGTTCCAGGGATAACGTACCCACATACCTATCACTTCATTCCATTATAAATTAAGCTAAGTCAAAGAACTATCTATAGCTGCTAGGACTCGGAAGTTGACCTATTTTAATTATTTCCTCCGTAATTCCTACTTATTACATTCATATATATGTCATCTAACAATCATTCATTGCTTTATCTATACTTTCTAGCCCCTAAATATTAAAATATTCCTCCACTTAAGAAATCTCTTCCGCCACACCTACCCATGATTTTCTTCACTTGCCCTTGCACCTCACTTCATTCAAATCATTTAAAGGATTATCTTAATACTGTCCAAACCTATCAAACCTTATTTTCTTACGCCACATTGGTACACTGCTTCATACACGCTCTACCGTTTTCATAGGGAAGTTGGAGCACTTTTCGTTTATGAAAAGACTTAAGATGTAAGGCCATTAAAGCCCTCGTATTACAAACGTATTGAATGTCGCCTTAATGAGCCGTGCAGTTCCCAAAATTTGCTCCAGTCCATCAAAAGGAATCCCTTGGCAGGAGGAGGTTGGGATAGGTCAACCGAAAAAGGTGGAATTATTCTTCATTGAAGGGAAAAGTGAGAGTTGATAATATTTGCCCTACTCTCTGGCGTTTGATGATGGCCTCCTCTCTCCTGCATCTCCTGACGGAAGGAGACCGACATTACATCCTAAATACCTATCCTGCTCCATCTTCTTCGTCTCTTTCCCACCATTCCATTCTCCAATAACAATTAAGAAAACTGTAGTAGAAGACCTGGGGACCCCTCGGGAAAATTACAAAATATCTAACAGCTATTGCTTTACTATTTTAGGGAAGATTATATACGTTTAATAATCTTCCATCTCATCTAGTAGCGAGTCGCCGCAATAAATTGGCCAATTCTTTATACTTACGGAGAGAAACATGTCACTACATAGACGTTCGTTGTATAAGGCATTTTGATTCAAAAAAGGAAATAAATTATAACTAATGATTGGGAAATTATTTCGTGCTTACTTTTACAGTACTATTTTGGATTATAACCAATAGACAAATAAATTGAAATAACTTCTTTAAAACTTTCTTGGCATAAAAATGGAAGTGAATACGTTTTGTCATTGATAACCACAATTCAACTAAACGACATTGTGATTTATGATAAATTCGATGGTGACAGTCTTTACTTTATGAATATCCATTCTCAATAAATTTCAAAATTACTTGGTACTTTTCCGTACATTTTTCTTCTTAGTCGACCGGTTTCGTCGCGTAGGCGACATCATCAGGTGTCGCCAATGCGGCGAAACCGGTTAATAAGAATAAAAAGCCGTGAAAAAGTACCAAGTAATTTTGAAATTTATTCAGTATGATTTATTTTAAAAAATAAGAAACTCACAGGTAACACAGCTACGTTCTTTTGCGACGCGTTTACCATGCGAACGCACGTCATTACGTGCGAGCATTGAGCTAACCACTGAGTGACGCGAGCACATCAGCATATCAAATCATTTAACCGGATTAAAAAAAGGCTTCAAAGGTGATTAGAAAGTTATTAATTATAATCGTGTTTCTTACATTTCGCGAAAATTTCTACTCTATTTTCTTAATTGATAAGAGAATAAACCACTCTTACAAATCAACAATTAATTCTTTAATAGTGAGAACCATATGACACCAGGGCTAGGAAAAATAACGAACAATCCCTTATAACAAGGAAGTGTACCAGCTCATAAACTACACAGAATAGTGATAAATTCTTTCCATTGGCTGTCAGGGTACCCACAGCCATGAGCGCTGATAGAATTGATCAAAAAAGAACATTTAAAGCATACCAACTTCTTCATAAGTTCTAAAATAATAAAACCGAGCCAAGACGGAGGTAAAGAGATGGCAATGGCAATGGACGTATAAACATACATTTTGGAGTGAACGTTAAAAATAGTACCTAACATAATGGAAAGCATCCAAAAATAAGTTTTTATATTATACAACATATAGTTTTTAATATGTGGAGAATGAATTAATGAGGTCACACATTAACATCATGTCTACTCTACATTCACCATATGCATGAGGCGATAAGGATTAGTCATTCTTATGTGTACATATTCAGGATTATTCTCTCCATTTCGTTCTTAATGATGCCCTTCTAAAACTAGAGTGGACATGATCGTGCACTTGACCTGAAACTTGATAAAATTAAACGTGACAGCTTTAAGGTAGAAAGCTTAGGAGAGTTTTGAGCAGGTATGTACAGTTAAGTCGTTTATTGCCACCAGGGCTCGCAAGGACTACATCTACATATTACCATACAAGGCGCCGAAATGAGTAGGACATGGCCATTGGCGATGGTCATTTTACACAATGTGAGCGTTCTGGTGTTTTGTGACCCTTTCAGCTCCTCTGGCAAACACTAGCGAACAATAAGACTCCGACGCCACTTTTCGTAGCGTCACAAGCACAGGTAAGAAGAGATAGAAAACGGAAATGTTCCTAATAAATGAAATATAAAATATGTAATTTCTTAATTAACTATTTTCTAAAATCTCGAGCTATATAAATTGAAATTTTAAGGCTAATGGTATGAAATACGCTCGTGACAAGAGCAGCAAGGCACTCATCTGCATTAATTTACCCTAAAACCACCTCTATCATTAATATAGGTCCATGCCCCTAAAATCCAGGTATTTATTCAAGATAAACATGCTTTATTTAAGCTATTACAAAGGCTTTCGAGAAACAACACTTATAAGGCCTGCCAAAGGTATTAATTAAAATAACACGAAAGGATATTTGGTTGGAAATGATACAAATGTACAGGCATTACTAATTTTAACAGTACTGAATAACCGATGAATGCCTGGTAAATTTTATCGATTAGGTAATTATTTTCTTAAATACACCAATTTATACTATTTAATAGAATTTTCAAACATTTTTGGTACATTTTATAAAAATAAAAGATCTCATTAAATTTTGCTTGAATATTTTCTCTCGAAAATTAAAGGTTATATAATATTCATTTGACATAAATATCTTAAAAAAGAATAAAATTAATTTAATTAGGCACGTTTACGCATTTATAAAACATAAAATTGAACCTATAAAGTAGATAATATTATTGGGAAGTTACTAAAACCATATTAGCATGCTATTTTAACAAATGTTTTAAACGTATACTATTTTGTGTAGAAAGAGATATTTCGCGGATATAGCACCTACACCAATCGATTAGTTATGCCGAAACAATCTTAAATGCCAACATTTGGGTGGATCTTATGATCAATTTGGATATAAAATTTATACACCACAGGCGCATAAAACATAATAGCTCGCCTTGTCGATTAGGATACAATAAATTCACGGCTCAAAGTAGTTTTCTAGACATGAATACCGAAGGCATCGAAGGATATGACATGGAGAACGTAAATGACAAGTTGTGAACATATTTTTCATTATAATTTTTTACTTATTACACTAGGATAGGTACGGGCGGTACGGGTGTAGAAGAACAATTATATCGGATAGCAACATGATTTGAATAAAGATTATGACTGGTAATTGTATTTTTCGATAATTTTATGGTATTCCCAACGCCACCTAATCTTGACTAGTTATATACCACAACATGAAAAATTCTGGCAAAAAGAAGAAATTCCTAGTGGCATTAGCCGCTCAGAAAAACAAGAGTTGAATAATTCATTCTCGATCTCAAGCCTTTCCCTGGACTGATGTGGCATTTCGTAAATAAACAGAAATGCTCTGGCTAATGAAATTCCACTGCCCCGAAGCCAGTTTTCAGTTTTAACCTTTTATTTTCATTACACGACCTGTATATCGTGAGCGGATTTTCAAATTATATTCATTTGACCATTGATGCTTCTTCAACAGAACTTTCTTTACCACAGAGCGGTAAGTTTAACAGGGTTAAATGGCACCGCGGTAAGTTTAACAGGGTTAAATGGCACCGCCACACACTTTATTTCCAAGTCGATCCTTACTACTCATTCACTTGTAATCCTCAGAATAAGCTAGAGGTAGTCCTAGGCGATTTAATTTGCGTTATATTGATGTTTTTTGATTTGAATCGTATATTTGATACTATTTTTGAAAATGACTTCTGGAAGCCTTATTAATTAAAGCTGTCCATGATAACAAATGCGAGCAGAGTATATTAAACGAATACTTCTCGTCGTTATCCCTCAAACAAAATTACTCACAAAAAATGCTGGGACACTAAAAGAAAAAAAACGGCAGCGAAAAGTTTCAATGCAAAAAAAGAGCCTGCTGCTCATTCCAAAATCAACCATGCTAAATAATGACAATACCAACTACGTTTCAACTAATTGAGTGCTTCCTGGTAAAACTAGTTTCAGCGCTACTGAGTCATCATCAATAACGCAGTAGTGTTGAAACTAGTAGTACCAGAAAAAACTCCGTGGATTGAAACTAAGTTGTTATTGTCATTATTCATAATGGACTTCAACAAGGTTACACCTGAAAGAAATAAGTTCAAACAAGCTACTCTCTACGTTATAAATTTAACTACATTCCTCTGTCTAACCAGGTTACAAAACAAAAGTCATACATGCGGAAGTAGCTTCATTGAAATTCTCTTATGCCTGGAGAGAGATTTTAGCGGTGTTGAGTCGATAGTCGATGCGACTTAAGTCGAGCCGATTTAGAATTAGTCGAAAGCAGATTTAAAGACAGCATTAGTAAATTTAGGAATAATCTGCTCTTCAAAAAAACTTTCTGTCTCTCTGCGAAATATTTCTTTACCCATAATCATTCCAATGACATCTTCACACAAAAAACATGAAAAGGATCAGTAGCACTTGAAGAAATATGTCTTTCACATATTTTTGTAGCTTAAAACAAGACGTATTACCCAAAAAACATATTCACTCGTGGTCATAAGAATTTTACCACATTTCAGTTTCGAGGTTCCAAACAGTCCAAAATCAACCTAAGCATTCAGTATTTTAAAAAGCAAACCGCAGTAAAACTAGGCTCTTTTAAACTAAAATGTTTTTGCGTGTTTTGAAAAAAATAAAAGTAAGTAACAATACATCAGGACAAATGACATTTAATTTAGAGTACTGAGTGAATCATATACTCTCCCTTAAATCATTTGATGCTAGAGAAGTAGGACCGTGTCATGTATGGAGTCAGATAAATGTCTTAGTTAGTCAACAATCAAGTGAATCATTTATCATTAGACAAGTGACTGTCGATGAAACCTTAACTACTGAAGTACAACATGAGTTATCATAAATGATATGTTGAAAATATAAAAAAAAGTAAAATGGTAAGCAAAAGGCGCTTTTTAGAGTATATTTTGAATATCGTGTAACATCTGGTTAATGACACCGTCATAACAAGAACCTAACCATTTTTGGTTTCAATAAGAGCCATCAGGAAGTCCTCAATCAGCCGATGATTCAGTTTTACTACGGGGGAATCAGTTTCAAAATAACGCTCAAAAGCTCCCTACCATGCGTGTTACAAGTTTTCTCGAAATCGATTTGAAGGTTCTCCGTGACGGCCGTTTGAAAATTCCTTAGCGCGTATTAATGCATTTTTCAGAAATCGGAAGCTACCCGACTTGGAGGGATTAGCTCGGTTGAGGGAAAGCTTCAATTTCCGGAGGCTATTAATAGAGGCAGTCAGCCCTACCGCAAGAATTAAGCTAGGGGCATGTGTGAACATTGGATGATACATTTTTGATACAACGGTTTCTACAAAAAAGACCATGCCCAGACCACTGCCTTAAAAACTGTATTCCTTGTGGCACCTGAATACGTTTACATTCGTGACAGAGCATACCAAATTTGTAGCATCAAACCAGAGAATATAACATCACAAATTTATGCGAGGAGAAGACGTTAGCACGGTAAGTAACATACATCATTCTACATCACATGCCCCGACTGTAAACCAAAATATATTACTGCACAGAAAATGTATTGCCAAAAGCTTCCGACGTTTGGTACAGTGCCAAAAATTATAAAAAAATAAACGCATGTTTTCAAGAGCTACCAATGATTTTCCACGTAGTTAATTGCTTACTCAATAGTTAAAGGTTTCGCTAGTTGGAAGGTTGACATTGCAGCAAATCAAACTTTGTGTCTTCCACAGTTTTATTATTAAGTATACAACCGGTTTTGGCAGTAACGTCATCATCAGGTACACTCCCACAAGTGTACCTGATGATAGCCTAACTGTCGAAACAGGCTGCACTCTTAATAATAGAACTGTGGAAGACACACAGTTTGACTTACTACAATAGTTAATTGCAGTTTCAACCAATTTCACTACTTATATTACTTTTTAAGAAATCGATAACATGCTACACTCGGAATTGAAACCTAGACCATTGAAGCCTTCAACTCCATCCGCTGGACAACCATATCATAAACGTGTACGATTACACATTGTATGTCTTGGAAAACTTCATGTTATAAATATTACTCACCTAGCATACATGTTACTTATCGTGAGTAGTAGGAGTAACGCACTTAAATTGTCATTACTTGAAAGTGAAAATGCATAGTTCCTGAATCTCTTGCAGCATATGTTTGCGGTTCATTTCTGGAAAAAAATTCGCAAGCTGCCGCACAAACTTAAGATACGTCTCAAGGAACTAGTTAGATATAGATTCATTTTGCTCACGTATCAGATAAATGCACGTGTCCCACAATTACGTGAGCGATATTCACAGTTCCCGGCAGAAATCTACCCGGACGAAACAGCACGTAATCATGCTGATTTTAATAAGCTGCTCAAACAACGTTGCTTGAAAAAGGATTTCTTCCTTGCCTCGCAGAGCTTCTGCAATTCCTCCTCTTCTCATGACTCAATTACTTCACTGGCATGATTAATCTCTCTGGCTGTTTAAACTGCGATCCATTCATCTCTGCTCTCCTCCACCTCTCCCTCCATTATTCCCATTCACGCATGTAATACTTCAACGACCCTTTAACGTTGAGGCAGCTTTTTCTCCCTTTTACACTCCATCGAAAGTTCCCGCTATATTTTCACCCAAGTTCTTGCCAAGATGAGACGTAAAACAAGGAAGCGCTTCAAACATTCTATACTACCCTTATAAAAAAAGTTTTCGTATGTATAGTATAACGCGGGTGCAACGATTTCTGGCTCAAGTGGTTGGAGCGCGAATCGAGAATTGTTGAGTGCTCGTTTAAATAACTTTTCAAGCTAGTCGAAAAAAATCGTGGACCACACTTCAAATTAACTACATCTATTTATACATTGGGAAACACCATAAATGTTGTGATAAAAATTATGCAAGAATTATATATAAATATTTTCATCTCAACCAAAATATTGTTATGACCTCGGCTTACCGCCGAGTGTCCTATTATGTTCCTCTGAGTGAATCTCTCCCTGATCCCCATAGAAACTCCCTGGACCTTACGTTTCATGTGAGTGTGTTCTCAACAGTGAACCTCTACCGGATTCCAAATAGCTCTGGTACAGAAATACAGGGAGAAGTGCTCACCGTCTTGATTTGGGCGTCTGATACGGAATAACTTCCGGTGAGTGGTAGTGTCTCCCCGGGTGAGGTGCCAACACTTTACGGCTTTTTTGTGTTATTTTTACTCTCTTGTTATCATAAGGCCGTAGAACTCCACCCATTTCATCCATCATTAAAGAGCAAAGCTAAAACAATTTATTAAAAATCATTCTCAGCCGTAGCTGTATTTTTGAAGGTATCAAACAGCAAAGCATCATTCATGAAGTCATAAGGATTATATTAATAGTTTGGAAAAATTATACCTGTTTAGGAGCTAATAATACGTTATGGTTCAGGATATTTAGTACAGTCATCTACCGGTTAAAGTAGACGAATATAGGAGTAAAAAACGCTTAATTTTTATTCTTTTTCTCTCAAATCCTCTGCCAAGATACATGGGCAGGATCCTATCCACCCATAAAATTCCTTTCTTCATCTCAGCGAAAAGTCTACCTTATATCCATGAAATATCTTCTCTCTCCTACCTTCTCCGCTTGCATGACATCCTCCTCTCTATCAGGGTCATGAGTAGGCCTTTGTCCCTCATTACTTATACCTACCCACCATACCAAGCACACTCTACTTTGTCTTCCTTGCAATTCACTTAACCTTCTCCATACCCGTCCTTACTCGGATCTCGAACGCCTGCCGCCTATTCTCCTCTTCATTTCTCGGAGTCCACGTTTCCAGACTCTATCATTCATTCACTGGTTGTTCAATCCTAAGATTGGCTGACTGCACCACCCTTCCCTATCCATTGCTAGGTCCCTTACCTCCTGGTATCTCTTCCTATGTCCTTTCCTCTTTATGTGATTAGTGAAATTATTCCTCGGCCTTACCCTAGAGATTTTTCCCTCAATTGCCTAAAATTTTCTACTCTTCATATTAAATTGTTAAAGAGCTTCTTCTTCATAAACCAAGGCTCTCGTCATTAGCTCCCTTTCATAGTGTGACACATCCTTTGCTGGCGCGATCCTCCACAACTCTTGCCGCTATGCCGTATGTTATGCTGCATTTTCCTCTATCGTGAGATCCAAGTACATAATTAAATTTACCTACACTATGAAAAAATCATTTGAATTCACCGGGACTCGAACCTGGATCTCCCAATTGCCGGTCAGGTGTGTTAGCCAGTCTACATTGCAGCACATGAGACGAAGTCGTGCTTACAAAGCCACTGTCGCGGTGGATAAAGGTAGACTTGAGGCCTGCACATCTAGTTCACATAAACCCCCCTCGAAATTTGCCTTGAAGGAAGATGGCTTGATGGTGTAACTGGATAACACATCTGACCGGCTATTGGGAGATTCGTGTTCGAATCCCGGTCAAGTCAAACGATGTTTTCATGGCGAATTTCAACCCTGGTGTATGTGCACCCGTGCGAGTGACTTCGTACCACATCATTTGTTAAACGCAATGATTGTAAATAAACCTAGTTTTTTCAGCATGTCTATGAAAAAATCATTGACACTACCACGATTCGAACACGAATCCTCGTTGAAGGAAGCTCGCCACCCTTACTCTGCACCAATGCAACCCTCTCAGGTATTTATCACATCCATTTTCTAGCGCATATGCGCATTCGGGACTCAATGTGTTCCAACCTCCACCTCAAGGCGTGCGCAGTATCCGAAAAAAATGGACCTCGGCTGCGACCTGATAAATCGAAGATATTTAATGGGAGGTGAAATCCGAAGGAGGTCAGAAGGAAAGAACCGTGAAGTGAAGAAACGGGAGGGGAGAAAAAAAAGAGCAAGTTTCAAAGTGAGGTTCGGTCGGCATAGGTCATTGGTAGCCGATCGGTAACATGTATAAAATTTATTTCTAATATTTCCGGTAGGCATTTAGATTTTATTTGCATAGCGCGTTTTTAGCCTAACTGCTTTTGTCTTGCGTCCAGGGGAAATTGCGATTCTGACTGGAACTGGGATGAGTGCTGCATTCCTGTTGAGTAAATACCCACCCTAATGGTAGAGTGCACGGTATTTCGTAGATGTAGATCGCAGGATTTCAACTATACAATCTCTATATATACGTTACACACACACACACACACATATATATATATATATATATATATATATATATATATATATATATATATATATATATATATATATATATATATGATTCTATCACTGATGAAGGTGCGGGCGACCCACCGAAAATTTTAAACTCGTGAGTTTCCTTTTTATATGTTTTATGTTTAGTGTCACCCTGTGACGAAGTTTTATATTGTTTGCCACGTTCGTGGAATCTTCGCAAGAACTTTATATATATATATATATATATATATATATATATATATATATATATATATATATATATCGTTCACTCATTCACTATATATATATATATATATAGTGAATATATATATCGTTCACTCATTCACTCAGACCGCACAGCGGCAAATACTCACATAAATATTTATACAGAAAGGTAGAAAGAAAGTGGATAGGAACACATAAAATTTACAAACACAATGGTGGTGTGAAGATGAAATGATGGCCGATTCCAAGCAGAAAAAATTCGACTGGACCGGGAATCGAACCACGGACCTTTGGATTTCGCGTCCAATGCTCAGACCACCAAGCTACCCAGTCTACTAAGAAACTGCTGGAATCGGCGGGGGGTTTATATGAACAAACACTCCCCAGGGCATGACCCACGAGAGCGGCCAATAGATGGCGCGCGGGCTGCTTATCACCCACCGGCAGAGAAGGAATGACATACACAGAAGGCGAAATGAAAGAATAACTCAAGCACACAGACAGAATTTTTTCTGCTTGGAATCGGCCATCATTTCATCTCCACACCACCATTGTCTTTGTAAATTTTACGTGTTACTATCCACTTTCTTTCTACCTTTCTGTATAAACATTTATATGAGTATATTTGCCGCTGTGCGGTCTGAGTGAATGAGTGAACGATTGTATGCCCTGAACGGGTCATTTCCTACTTGGGTTAGCGTACCCCGAAACGCCTGTTCTATATCTTTCACCACTGTCTGTGTGCTTGAGTTATTCTTTCATTTCGCCTTCTGTGTATGTCATTCCTTCTCTGCCGGTGGGTGATAAGCAGCCCGCGCGCCATCTATTGGCCGCTCTCGTGGGTCATGCCCTGGGGAGTGTTTGTTCATATAAACCCCCCGCCGATTCCAGCAGTTTCTTAGTAGACTGGGTAGCTTGGTGGTCTGAGCATTGGATGCGAAATCCAAAGGTCCGTGGTTCGATTCCCGGTCCAGTCGAATTTTTTCTGCTTTGAATCGGCCATCATTTCATCTTCACACCACCATTGTCTTTGTAAATTTTACGTGTTCCTATCCACTTTCTTTCTACCTTTCTGTATAAACATTTATATGAGTATATATATATATATATCCACTCGACGAAAAACACGTGTAGTGCACAAATATTATAAAAATGTCACAGGCGTGACTGGCAGTTACACATAGACCACACACAAAAAAAGAAAAACTCACAGATATTTTTATATATTCGGCGGACACAACCGCCTTCTTCAGAAATATATATATATACACACACACACAAATGTTTATACTGAAAGGTAGAAACAAAGTGGATAGGAACACATAAATTCAACGAACACAATGGTGGTGTGAAGATGGAAATATGGGCGATTCCAAGCAGAAACAATTCGACTTGGAATCGGCCATCTTTACATCTTCACACCACCATTGTGTTTGTTGAATTTATGTGTTCCTATCCACTTTCTTTCTACCTTTCTTTGTACTACGCAACGACTTTCCCCAGATTCCCGATGGCTTTGTGCTTCCACGTCGTAATTTTTTCGAAGAAATATTTTTAAAATGCTGGCAATTTCCGATAAAGTAAGCACTATATTTAGGAATTCGTCCATCTATATGGCATCTTGTAGGTGTGGAAGAGCGGAGGAATGGGAATGATTATGGGTGGATAGTAAGAAATGAGGTGCTAGGAAGAGTGAGGGATGGAAGAACAGTCCTGAAAATAATACGGAAGATGAAGGGCAACTGGATCGGACATAATTAAAGATGGAAGGGGACGGCGGGTTTTTACTGTGATCGCTTATTGCGTGCGGAAAGAACGAGGTTTTGTACCTATCTCTACGGCAATGTATCTCTCTTACTTTATCGCTTCTGCCAGACTAAGAGATGTAATGAGGCGTTATGATAATATTCTCTATGTCGCTCTGAAGCACACCAGTTTTGAATTTCTCAAGCAAACTTAGCCTTTTCCTTCGAGTCACTAGGGGCTCCCAACTCAATCCCTCTAAAAGTTATGAAACACTTCAAGTTAGCTGTTTTAACGAAGAGTGTAGCTTTTCCTTGTATTTCATTAATTTTTGGCTAAATCATAATGATCAATGTCCCAAATGCTAGCGGCGTATACGAGGTGTGGCCTAATCAGAGCGAAGTAGCATCTCTCTTTGACTTTCAATAAACTCTAAATAAACAAGTTCTCCATCTACCGCTTCGCAAATCGCATGCAACACGTCGTGAATTGATTCCGCAGGTAGAAACCTGATACCGTCTTATGGTATAACATCATATTTAAATCCATTAGCTTCATCCCGTCTTATCGTCTAGCTAAATCGCCGTCATCATTACAAACTATCTATTCATTCCGTTTCAATATTGAATTTTTTCACGTTCCTTTTTTAACGGCTTGAACATTGGCCGAAAACCATCTTCTTCCCGGAGTAGATCTGAGAGTGGACGGAATTTGGGTAGGAAATGCCCGCCGCAGATTCTCGCATGGTCATTTGCGTTACGAGTGGTTTGTCAGGATTTGCCGGGAATGGCGCATCCGGTCGACTCCTTCCCCTACTCTCCGACCGGCGTTATTTTATCGCCAATTTTTTTTCTTTCCCTTTCATAATATTATTTTTTTCAGGGGATCATAATTCGTTCCCATTCGTTCCGCTATCCTCCCCTCTGAACCCCTTGTTTGCCTGTCCATCCGTTAAGCAACGCGCCAGCGGTCGGTTAGGTCTATATAATTAACCCCTCAAGGATTTGTTAAGGGGATAGAGAAGTGGCTATAGGGGTTTTGTTTGTGCAGGGGGAAAGAATAAGAGTTAGCGTGGGAGGGGGGAGAGGCCAGGGGATAGGGGAGAATGTGAAAGGAGGGTGAGCTTTTCAGAAAATAAAAAGTTGTACAGAAACCCAATGGGGCAACTGGAAGGTCATCTATGAGTTTGCTTCCCATCGTATAGTACATGGCATGCATAATATTCCCCTAGAGCACTTTCCTTTTCTCGTGAAACACCAATCTCGTTTCATTTTTGGAACTGGGAATAGTATCAGCACTCCCATTATGCCTCTCCGAGTACACAGTAAACCTGTCTACTCTATGGCCATGTCTAGACGGCATGCCGCCAGAAATGAAAAAAAGCCGTACGAACTTATGATGATGACAAAACACGACCAAAGTTTTATAACCCTCTAGGATGGTGATTTCGTAGGTCCCAAATTATATAACTCAATGGTTGTTATCGAATACATTTGTGTTAATTATTATCGCGAGGATTACAAAAGGAAATTTCACGCCAGATGACTGAAAAAGTCGTGGATTCCCTCATCTCTTTAGTCGCGACACATTTTTTTACGTAATAATTTATTGATCGCAGGGAATATATCTTACTCAATTATCAATTTGCTTTATGTCAACAACTTTTTAATTTACAGCTTAACATTTCTTTCTCAATCATCTAGACTTTAAGTTAACAGCTTTGAAATTTGCTTCTTAAAATTGTTTACTTAAGTCATGTGCATTAAAAATATATAGTTTGAAATCCACACCAATAAGATATTCTGTCCAGTGATAGATTCAGCTTTATTGGGGGTTAGGAAAGAGTACGATATCAAAAGAATTATTAGCACGAACCATTCAAATGTATTTCTACATAGTATTAATTCATTGGCACCATACTTAAATGGTTAGTAACCTTGGTATCGGTAAGTAACAGATATCCTGTGAGTGACAGCAAGGTGCATAACACTTTTCATTTGACTAAGTAATAGTTTTACAAATGATTAGTTCATCTAGGCTTAGGAAAATATTGAGGGAAGAGAATGCTAAAAATTTTCAACGGTCAATTATCGAAGCAGATTATTCTCCACCAGGAGATTGATGAACACGAGAACAGAAAAGACATTCTTGCGAGGCACTGAGTGCACCAGAAGAGAGGTGTAGAGTGCCTCATGGTCAATTCCTTTAGGTGCAAATAAATTAGAAAGAGAGGAATATTGCGCGGGTACCGATGAAGACGGTCGAGGCACACTAATCTGCTGGCTTTAATCATCAAGCAATCAGTAGGGAAAGATGAAACTATATGCGATAGAAAACTGGTGACATGTTTTGACCTCAACCACTTATTCAGGCGTCTGATAAGTCCAAATAGCTGCAAAAATGATAGTTTCCATCCACTCGTTCTATAGTCCATTGCTCGGTGGCTTATAAATCTAAAGATGAACAAGCCATCGAGCCCGGAGGATTATGTTAATGTGCCGTAATTATAGAACCATGAGTATAATTAGGTGTTTTTCACACATTTCATCATTTCCGAAAAGGTGATCGACAGTTTAAACTGGAAAAAATAACTTATAAATGAAAATATGCTCAGAGTGAAGAAAACGAATTGAAACTTGAATTATATATACTTGTACAGGCATGGGTAGCTTATGGAGAATGAAATGAGATATAATAGTTCGCATGGTAAGACAAAGTTGCCGGCTGTCACCTTGGCTATTTAACACTTATTACAGAGAAATGATATGAGGGGCATGAGTATAGCCAGATGTGGAATTTTTTGAAATAAGAAATCGATTTAGTCAGCTAGATTCATGAATAACCAGGCACTCTTGGACCACAGATCAATCAGAAATAAGCGAAAATCATTAAATTGTCCAAGATAAACAAAGCGATGTCCGTCAATAGAGTGGAGGGGTACACACTGGTTCAAGTTTATTACACGTAATTATTTTGGCAACGTTATATCTTGACGGTTCATGCGACTTCACTTACATTTGGTGCTATCATCCACGTCTCACGGAAATTATACGTCGACAAGCCTGCTGAGAATTCTCTTTTTTCACGCAATCCTATTTTACAAGTATAGCTCGAATATTTGTAGATAAAAGACGCTAACAATTCTAAATGGTGTAATGAAAATCTTTCGGTCGAATAGAGAGGCGCAACGTAAGCGACACAATTCGTCTAAGTTACCTTATTCTCACCAACCGCTTCTACTGGTTACTGACGAACAAGTTCTATGAACGACCTCATCAGTTTTGGTGTCCAGGCAGATTTTGAGTCAGCAAAGATCGGTTAACAGATGAAATTTTCTCAGAACTCAGCATTCAAGTCCTGTTTAAGCAAAAATTAGTCTAAATTCTATTCCATAGTTCGCAAAAGGTTTCATTATAAGCCAAAAAGTTCAATGTTCAAGGAAAAAAGCCAAAATTTACACGTTTTTCGATTAAGTCCATGACTTTTGTCAGAAATAGTAACTTATTAGAATTTAAACAAATTGTTTGCAAGCTATCAGTGTGTAAATTTCATTATTTTAGAGAAAACATTCACATTCCATGCTATAATTTAGCTCATGAAAGACTCATCTATGATTTTAGTGGTCGTTAAAGGCTGAATGTATTTCCTTTTAAAGCCCTCTAGCATCAATCCCTAATTATGCTCAGAATTAGCGAGCACCGAACACGGAATTAAAAAGGGGGTTATTTGAGAAGTCATTCCAGCTATTCAGCGCTTTGTAAACATGATACGCGCTACGCTTACGATGGGGGATGCTGGGATATAGGACGTAGTCTAAATTGAAGGCATAAGGAGAGAAAAAGGAAATAGCGAGAGACCTTAGGGTATGGTGGTTGTTTGAATGATAAGAGGAGGATATTTTACATGCATCTCACCGTAACTTGATTGGCAAATAAATAAAAGAAAATATTATTGAGAATTCGTATTCTCATCAATGAGTCATCGAGTACAATCTCCCTAGTATTACGTAATTTGTCGATGATAAGTGGAAAGTTTACGATTTTTCTCCTCTTACTGACTTAAAAACTCAGGATAGTGGTATGTCGAGCGAGATATCACCAAACATAAAATCCAAGCATGGCTCTGTTGTGAAAAAAACCATGAGCTACTGAATGCACTACTACCCGCGTACGCGTTTATAACCTTTCGAATGAGGCCCAATGACTTAAGACCTTACTGTCATTACTAAGAGCTAACCCCGCATTAAATATTTGGCATAATTTAGTTTTCTGCGTGGCTTTATACCTTGTAGGAGTATATATCGATCGCATTTATAATAATAACCATTTGTTGTATCATAACTAGTTTTGAATGGCAGCATTTTAGTCTGCGTAATGCTCTTTTAGTTTCTGGTTCGACAGCGTATTGTTATCCTTACCGCTTTTAGTCAGCGCATAGCGGACATGGGAAGGTTCGCGCTTCTGATTTGAACAGGGATGAGTTCTGCACGCCTGGTGAAGAATTATCCCGTGCCGCACACCCTATTGGTGGTTTGCACGGCATTTCCGAGATGTAGCAGTTTATGAAGACAGTAAGACAATATCTTAGGTTCAAGGGTAAATACCCAAGCGTACAACATGGTCTAATGCAGTTTGATAGGTTTATCTTGTGGTATATATTATACCAATTAACGCTGCCTCAAACATCTATGTCCAATTGCTCATCCACCTTCAAATGCGTGGTCATGAGATGGAGAACAAACAATAGTAACTGCTGAATAAATCTCAAATGTAACTAGGAATCAATTTAATGCCTAGACGAGGTACATGTCTAAAAATTAGAAGCCGTATAATAGGCATATCTAAGCGTAGGACAAGGGGAGTGATGCATCTCAAATAGCCTCTCACCTCAAATGCCAACCTCACCTTCCCGTGGTATCCCCTGTTTAAACTGACGAGGAAATGGCGACCGAGTGACTCCCGGTATAAGGAGTCCCCCCATTACCAAGTTCCAACGGTCTCGTAGAGAGCGGAAGAGCGGATAATGGGATCAGGACACTCCATTGTCCTAAGGGTAGGAAACTGACCCTAAAAGCGGAAGACCTTGTTGGGAAGGCAATGGTATTGGAATACAGAAGGCAACGGAAAACCACTGCATTAAAGATCATAAGGATATTCCTTGCATTACACCATGATGATGGATTCTTATGCTAAATGTTCCGGAGGAAAAATAGCTTCCTAGTTGGTTCTCCGGGGGAAGCAACAAAAGGAGCGACATCGAAACAAAGAAAAGAGATTGCGAATAGGAACGTGGAATTTAAAGACTATTCTACAGTGTGGAAAGCTGGAGAACCTTAAAAGAGAAATGGAAATAAATTGAATTTGACAGGGCTGAGTGAAGTGAGGTGGGATGGACAAGGGGAAATGAGAAGTGATGGAGTTACCATATTCTATTCGGGAGAACAGAGGGGAAAAATGGAGTGGGAATAATCATAAAAAATGAAATAGCAAAAAGGGTACAAAAGGTAATGTATGTAGATGATAGATTAATAGCAGTAAGAATTGGAATGGTCCCAAAGGATCTACTCATTATACAAGTGTATATGCCGACATCAGCTTATGAGGAAGAAGATATAGATAGGATGTATGAGAAGATTAAAAATGTATCAGAAGAGGAAAGAGGCTGCTGTAAGGCGATTATGGGAGACTAGTATGCTGTGGGTGGAGAAGGTGAAGAGGGAACTGTAGTAGGAAAATATGGTTTGGGAGTAAGAAATAAAAGAGGAGAAAGATTAGTGGAATTTTGCAGAGAGATGAAATTGTTTATAGCTAAGAGAAGTGGCTGGCGGAAGCATGTGATGACATAGAAAACCTCGAAAAGAAAGGAAAGGATTACCTGATGCATAGGAAGGTAAGGGCAGTAACAACTGATAATAGGAAAATGAAGAGTAAAATGAGAGAAATTGAGAGTATAGACGGCAGAATTATGCATGAGAGGAAAAAAATAACAGAAAGATGGACAGAATATTTGGAAGACCTGTATTGCTCAAAGGAGAAGCCAGTGGATTTGGACTTGGAGGCAGAAGAAATGGTGCCCCCGGAAGATAGAGGTTTATCAGTGTTAAAGGGGAAGTAGAAAAAGCAATTGAAGAAATGAGAAAAGGGAAGGCAACAGGAATGGATGAGATCCCTATTGAACTTTTCAAGTGCTTGAATGAAGAGGGTGTGCAGGAAATTGTTAAAATGAGTAACATAATATATCACACTGGTAAAAGGACTCAAAATTTTGTAAGAACAGTGATGGTACCAATTCCTAAGAAGCCTGGTACACGGAAATGTACTGAACATAGAACGATAAACCTAGTTACACACGCAGCCAAAATAATGCTGAGAGTTTTGAACGGGAGGTCAATAAGAATAATGGAAGAAAATGCAGGGGAGGAACAATTTGGTTTCCGGAAAGGGAAAAGAACAAGGGACGCCAGAATTATATACGAGGCAAAAAGCTGCATTAAAAATAATTGAGGATATGACAGAATGGGTGAATATTGGTAGAGGAGTAAGGCAGGGATGCTGTCTGTCGCCAATCTTGTTCAATATTTATGATGAGGACATGATCCATAAATCTTTTGATGGGAGAGAGGAAGGAGTCAGCATTGGAGGTAGGAAGATAAGAAGTATAAGATTCGCAGATGACATGGTAATATTAGCAGATGATATGCAATCACTTTAAAGATTGACAAAGGTTTTGGAAGAAGGGATGAAGGAATATGGGATGAAGATAAACCTAGGAAAGACAAAGGTGATGCCAGTAAATGTGAAATATTAAACGAGTGTGAAAATAAATGAAGGTGTAATATGAAAAGTAAAAAGCTACCGGTACCTAGGAACGATGGCGACAGACGACTGGAGAAGTATTGCAGAAATAAAAGCAAGGGTAGCAATGGCAAAAGAGGCCTTCTGCCAGAAGAAAAACTTGCTATGCAATAAAAGCCTTGATCTGGAGCTGAGAAAGAGACTAGCTAAGTGTTATTTATGGAGCGTTTTCATGTATGGATGTGAAGCATGGACATTAGGTAAGAGGAAAAGAAATAGAATAGAAGGTTATGAAATGTGGGTGTGGAGAAGAATGGAAAAAGTAAAATGGGTAGATAAGATGAGAAATGAAGAGGTTTTGAGCAAAGTAAAAGGAAGATCGCTCCTAAAGGAAAGGAAACTGGTTGGGCCATGTGATGAGAGGGAAAAGTATAATAACTGTAGCACTTGAGGGTTCAAGTGAAGGAAAGAAAAAGAGAGGAAGGAGAAGAATTAAATTGGTGGATCAGGTGAAGAACAACAGCTATGATAAGGCAAAGAAGGATGCTCGGAACAGAAGCGGATGGAGACAGCAGTGGTGTACGGGACCTGCCAGCAGGCAGAACACCAGATGATGATGAAGCGTACGGCAGTGTGTAGCAGAAATAAATTATAAAAATTAGGCATAACACACAGATTTGGCGTCAAGGATTCAAAAAGTGGTGGTTATGTCCATGGTTTAAAAAACATGCATTTTGCTACATAATAGCAATGCAAATAAAATTACTGTTTGCGAATGCTGATGTAAAAGAATGACGTGAAACAAAAACATTTTATTCAAGCCTTAACCATGTGTACCAAGTTAATTGCTCAAAACGAAATTAAAAAAGGTTATGTTTTACACAGTTGATTCCACATTATTTAAATGTAAGCCTACACCTGTTAAGTTTCTAAGGTTTCAAAGGGTTGTCTCTCTCGTATTCCATAATTTGGTAATACTCGGTGAAGCGAGAAATTGAGCAACTTTCAAAATCTACACGTAATAATTTATACCAAACCTCAAAGAACATGCTACTTAAAGCACACCTAAAATTCTCAGGTCAAACTTCAAATCATCCTCATCAACTTCTGCGTTAAAGGCGAGTATACTTCATTTTTATTACCTATATGCTTAGCCTCTTTAGAAACATTTAATTAGTAACATCGGATGCATGAACTCCATATAAAGGTAATAAGAAAAGAAATACTAAGTATTTTTCTTTAACAATCATCTATGTCTTTTTTCAATGGGAAATACTGAAAACCTTTAAGATAAGTTTCGAAATTTAGATACATTCAGGTACCTTTGTAAAAGAATGTATAAGGATTAAGTCCAGCAGGAATCGGAGGAAAAACAAATTCTCTCTTTCGCAGGCTTAATTTCATTAGCAAAAATATTAGAAAAAATCTCAAACGAAATCCAAGTATAAGCCTTAAAAATTAACTCGTTTTATTTCTATTGCGATTAAAGTACGCCTACTGCAAGGTATAAATTCTGCGCGAAAGTTAAATTTACAATTGAAAAATAGGACAAAATCTCTTAAAAAGAAAATTCTGACGAAGCAGACGGTTTATTAGAAAATATTGTTTGGGCCGAAGCACTGAATATTTTTCTTATTTTCCTCCTCAAAAAGAGAGGTAGTGGAGCAAACAAGGCTAGGGAAGTCAGGAGAGAGAGCCATTACTACAAGTAAGTAGTTGATGTAGCTTAAACCAGCTCACATTAGACGATAAAATTTGAGTATGATCTTTAGTGAGGCTATAGAAAAATCTCCCTCAAAATTTTTCATTATGCAAATGAACTGAGGGGTTTTTGGATGCATTCACAAATAGCAGCAAACTGCACTTGCACAAATGATGGGGCACGCAGAAATGCACACAGAAAGTGTAACGAAGCGAGAGTGCGCACTAAATGCCGGAGAGACGGGAATATAGCAACGTGTAACTCGGAAAAATAAGGGGAAAATCAAGAAAAGTAGAAGGTACACATGGGTAGAAGGGCGGTAGAACCGCTAGAGAAAGTTTACATACATAAAGCGAACGTGAAATGGCTGCCCAAGAGAGTGATTTCCGCACCACTGATCCACATGCTTCCACGGCGTCTCCCGCAAACCTCTCCCGCACACCAAACCCCCTCGGCGGACCATTCTCCCTCTTCAGCCGTCTGCAGCCGAAAAAACACACAGGAGACCTTTCCTCCATTTATCAGCCATACCTGCTTCTGCCCTCTAGCGCGAACGCACACGAGCACTCACTAAGTACCAAGTTTTTAGAGACGCGATCGCCCGTGATATCTCCTTTTCAGAGCCTCCCCTTCTACTTAATCCCAACTGAGCCACTTCGAATGCATGCGAGATGCCCAATAACTCTTTCCATTCTTTGTTAAACCGGCTTGCTCGACCGTTAAAAACCTGGCCAAGGGATGGCTGGATGGACGAAGTTTTTCGTGTACCAAAAGAGAGGGGACGAGGAAAGGGAAAAGATAGAAGAGAAGTGAAAGACGATCTAATGAGGTGAAGTTGGGGATCACAGAGGGGGAAAAAAAGAAACAGAAAAAATATAACAATTGCAATACGAGAACATGCATGAAAACACGATAAACCGGGAGGCATTGAATTCGACGCGATCTCATCTCTATTTTGCTAGATTTCTGCCCGCATTGCCGCCGTTCGAAGCAAAATCTATTGTATTATTTTTAAAGCTGATGAAGGAGAGCGTTTGTTCTCTATTTCTGGAATTACTTCGCCGCCGCAATTGACGGGTGCTATCCAGGCCAAAATTTTTAGTTTTTGTTTTGGCACCCATCAATGCTCCCATATCTCTATAACAAATGTATATTTTCAGGCAGATTTACGCAACTTGTTGATGTTCTATTGTATGCATACTCATTTCTATCGATAATGACCCATCTTTGAACAATAATTGCATATTTTTCTGATTTGTAGCAGAGTGGAATTCCAAGTCCAAGTCCCATTCCAAGTCCAATATCCAAATTAAGGACTACATGCGTATTACCCGGAGGTGTATCACGATTTTTCAAATAGGTATGTTACCAAAGCACAGCGTCATAAGTCAATGTTATATCTAAGTGATTTTCTTACTTACATATCGACCTCTCTGACATTTCCAGTCCAGAGCGTTTAATATCAGTTGGACTGCGAATAATGTGACGGCATCTGAACAAGAACAACGAATGGACTATATATAAAGAAAAGTAATGGCCAAGCCAACTGAAATGAGTTCGTATAACATCGTAAACTCTGATCATACATGGATGTATACATTTTTGTAGGATATAGTACTTCCCTTGCACGACATTATTTTCGTAGATATTATACGTAACTTGCACATAGGAGGATATAATGACAGAAAAACAAACAAAAAATTAAATCTGGGTGTAATAAGAAAAAAAGTGGAATCAGAGTGCATTTTGTTAATTATTCAGGACAAAGCTTACAGTTAAGGTAATTCATAATTCCTAATACATAATACCTAATACATTCTGAATTTTCTTGCAAGTAGATACGAAACGCCATCCTTTTTTCGATTTTTAATTTTATGCCTTCCAGGATGGAAGAAACCACGAATCTTAGTAATGATGCTCTAATATTATCAGAAGTATCATGCGAAAAATAGGAAACCACTAACCGAAAACCCATAGGAAGCGAAGACTTTGTTCAACGCCCATCATCGAATCAATTCAAAATAGAGAGAGAGTAAAGGGTGGCGTTTCCTATCTCCGAATCGAAGAAGATAAAGGCCTATCAAATATCTGTTGAGAATACTTAAACTTGATTTTAAATTATAAATAAATTCAAACTTTCCGGGATAATGCATTTTCGACTCATGTCTCCACCCAGTGTATGTGTTAATAAAGATTATCTTCTGCGACTACTGACACTGAACTAGAATACCAAAGACTAAAAATACAAAAGTTACAGATGAAAAGTTATTAAGCCAGGAAAATCGCTATCACATGTTAAATTTTTTATTTTCTAAAAGCTTAACTCTTAAGCTCCCTAATAATACAATTCATAAAAAAAGAATAAGCTGATAAAGGACTC
Organism: Ceriagrion tenellum; assembly: GCA_963169105.1. Lineage (NCBI taxonomy): Eukaryota > Metazoa > Arthropoda > Insecta > Odonata > Coenagrionidae > Ceriagrion > Ceriagrion tenellum. Next base: position 58,004,268 of record OY720641.1, read on the forward strand.
CTTCATCTACCTCAGGAGTATCCTCACGTGGGACGGAAGAAGTACAACGGACATCAAGCGGACAATAGCCGAGCTAAGAAGGCATTCATGGGAGAAAGGAAACTGCTGTGTGATAAAAGATAGGACTACAAACTATAAAAGAGTATATAAAGTATTCGTGCGGAATGTTGCACTCAATGGATCGGAAGCATGGACCATTGGAAAAGCTTACAAAAAGAAACTAGAAGCCTTTGAAACCAGGTGCTGGAGGAGAATGCTGAAGATAAAATGGACGTACAAAATAAGAAATGACGAAGAGTATAGGAGAAAAGGACCATACGGACACACAAAAAAATAAGAACCTGATGGAGTGGACACATCCTGAGACATAATGGGTTTGTGAAGAACATAACTGAAGGTAAAATAGAAGGAAACGTCCCTAGAGGGGGACCCCTGAATAAGTCATGGACCAAAAATAGACGAAAGTAAATAGGAAGAGATACCAGGAGATAAGGTAACTAGCATTAGAAAGGGAAGGGCAGAGAGCTGCAGTCAACCAATCTTAGGATTGAACAACCAAGGAAATGAATCTCATAAAAATCAATGAAGGACGAGTCCATATTTTTCATTTAATTATACAATATTTAAGCTCTAAAAAGTTATATGAGAAACAATGCAAGAAGATGCTAACATGAACGGTGTAAATCGGTAAGAGCTGTTTTAAGATGACAGGGAAAACAGCCGTAGGCAGTGCGCAAAGAAATGTCGGGTGAAATATGGTGGCTCGGTCACAGAGAAATCGGATATGTCGAGATTCACTCATCAGAATCCTAGAGGAACACGAGCCGACAGAGATTTTGACAAACCCAAAAAAATAGGATACGACGTAAATGCGTTTCCACCGAGAAAAAATCTAAAAAAATAAACGCCCACTCCACTTATACCGGAGGCTAGCAGAGCAAGTACACCTGGGAGTCGGCCAAGGATTAATCTAGTGGCCCCCAATGAAAATGTAAATCTCGAGGGCATTATGTACAGTGAACAACTAGAGATGAATCTTTCGATTTAACGTTTGAAGAAGGTACTAGAAGAACAGAGTGAGTGATTAAGAGAAGAAAAGCAAGCTAATTATTAACCTTGAACTATAAGCTGAATTTTTATGTAATGCAATGAAGGAGAAAATTCTCTTCCAAAAAAATAGGCCGAGTACTCTATTCACCAGACCAACCCGATTCCCGATGACGGCTACACCTTACACTAGTAAACCAAATTATGATCCCACGGTATTATACCTCGACCATTAAAGATTTCGCTCCCATACGCTTGGATCCAGTCAGTCACTTTAGCTTCAGAAGCTGTTCTCTTTCCCCGAGTAAAATCACTTCAAAAATTAAACGACACGTATCATTCAACATATCAAACGTTTAATTTCCATATAACGCCGCGTAACTACATTTATTTTCTCATTTATGATATGAAAATATTTCACTCGGTGCATTTTCCCAATGAAATATGAAAAATCATCTCGAAAGTACCATTTACAATAGAAAATTGTGAGAACGAAGGCTTTCGCGGTGCTCTACGTTGATATACTTCATTTTTCGGGATCTACCGCGTCTTTTGTTGGATAGTGAAAACAGTTTCGCTGACACTACTGTCAGCACCTTCAGACCGAAGATGTCCTTCCTGTCGATCTGATCCTTCGACCTGAAGTCGCTGTCAGGTCCTTCGACCTAAAGACGCTGACAGTAGTGTCAGCGAAGCTGTTGTCACTACCCAACGAAAGACGCGGTAGACCCCGAATAATGAAGGAGATCTACAATAGAAAACTGTTTAACCAAAAAAAGACGTACAAATGAGAATATCTCTATTTTTTTCCAATTATATTTAAAATTATAGTTTTCTTGGAATTGAATGAATTCCACTATTATTAACAGAGTTGTCTCAATTTACCACAATTAAAGAAAATATTTTTCTTTAATTGTGGTAAATTGTAGAACTTTTTAATTAAGATGAGAAACATTACGAAAATATTAACACAAACAAAAACATTTTTCATTAACTTCAGGTTAAATTACACTTTTTGTTTGATGAAGTATTAAAACCTCAGTAGTGCATTCAACTGTGATGGGCTTCTGTTTGATCTCCAGGCATAATTAAGTAATATTCATGTTACCAATATTCCCTGTTGATTGGGTTGAGTGTCTGTTCATTGGTTCTCCAAAGCTGATATTTAAAAATTGAAATAATAATTTGTTTACCCATCAGTTAAAATTTATTTTATTTCTTATTCATGACATATGTAATTAAAAAGGATGTTCCATAAACCTCATTTACAAATTAAAGGAGAATGAGTCATTATTACTAACTGTTGACGTAATAATCGGCTAATGAAGAAGAGGCAATGCTGAAATTTCAAAATTCAAGTTTATGAGGAGTTATTTTCTTCTGCAATAAATTGCACACTTTACTCTCGTATATTACATCGCAGAAATAGCGAATTAGTAAATTTATTAGAGCAAACGAATGGAACTGATTACATAAGGATCAACTTCATGAAGATTATGTTTTGAGTTGTCTGTCACGCAAATTTATCATGTATATACATGGTACTACGCTCTGATGAACGAATGCTGTCCATAAGTATTTATTTTATTTTCATTGCTGTAACAAGATGCTGAAAAGGTGACAATGGTGTAACAGCAGGTAAATTTTGTGAGTGCGAACAAAGACACCAGAGAAAATAAAATAGGTCATGTTCTTCATCCAATTCTATTAGAAAATAACAGATTACTCACCAATAGCTGACATTAAAAACGTGCTTGTCGGAATCATATTAACTGCCTGTCTAAAGCAAATCATATAGATAATACGTAAACTGCTTAAAATTCAGTGTAAACATTACACAAAAATTGCTGGACAACTGTTTACCATACCAACCATAAGGTGCAACGTGCACTATCCCCAATACTTCATATTCCTTGAAATCTAAGAAAATGCTAAAGTTTAGAATTTAATTTCCTTTCATATTTGCTTTCGTAATACAGTTATAGATTAGCAAAACCAAGCTTTATTACTTAGCCATTCACTTTGACTTAAATGACGCATCAGACGTCTATCATCCCAATTACAGCTAGCACTTTACGATCAAACTACCGATATATCTGAAGACATTGTTACCAGCAAAAGATAAATAAAATTCCATGCTTTGACTATGATTCGATCAAGATACAGTCAGTATTTATGTCATGCAGATTTCAGCCATTATACACCTTTATGGTATACTTCCAAATAATTCCTTTGACTAATACCGACCCAGCTAAATCTAAAGTTTTTTCGTCATTACCTCATAAAATCCTATTAATTTCTACTAATATGCTTTCTCATTACGATGGATGAAGGCAATGATGAATAAATTCCACTCAAAGCAATTTCCAACCAAAATAACATTTTGGAAAAGTTAGTCATCAAGCTCTTTAAAAAAGGCCATGAAAAGATTGCCAAATATAATGCCGTATTTTAAGGACTATAAGACGCACTTTTTTCTTCTAAAAAGCGCCTTCGAAATTCAGGTGCGTCTTATATTCAAAATTAATGTACAAATGTCCATGTTTGATTTTAAATTCCCGCCAGTCTTAAAAATGGCCATGTACTCGATGCCGCAACAATGGATTCAACTGGCAGCAGCAGTGCACCGATGCGACGAGCATGAGTTGCGGGAATTCACAAGCTTGCTAACACTGTCTCCCTCCCGCCCCGCGCCGTCACAAAGCCAGAACACTATCTAGCCTATGATGCGTCATTGCAGTCTACTGTGCCAGTGGACTTGAATTGAAAGTGATTTGTGTTATCGGTAACAGTACAATATATTTGTTAGTAGCTGGTTTTGCAATGGAAAAAAATGAAAGGTATTCATATGATGCGGGCTATAAATTGAAAGTAATAGCATATGCAGAAGAACATGGAAAAAGAGCAGCTGAGCGGCATTTCGGCCCTTCACCAACAGAAAAAACCATTCGCAAATTGGCGGGCTAGCAAACAAGAACTGAAAAAAATGAGGAAGACTAAATAAGCAAATAGAGGACTGAATGCAAAATGGCCAAAACTAGAAGATGACGTTTTGAAATGGAATCAAGGATACCGTCAAAATGGCATTGGAATTAATACAAAAACGATTCAAACACATGCTCGTAACCTAGCGCTATAGTGGAACTTAACAGACTTTACGGGTGGAGTTGGTTGGTGTAACAGGTTTACGAAGCGTCATGGACTTAGCAAGTGAACCAAATCCTAAATATGCCACAAGAGTATGAAGATAAAATGTTATCTTTCCATTGCTTTATTATTCAACATCGAAAGAAAACCAGTGTGGAACTAAGCCAAATAGCGAATATGGACGAAACTCCTCTGATATTTGATGTGCCGAGTAACAGAACTGTTGCCATGAAAGGTGCTAAAACTGTAACTATAAAAACAAGTGGACATGAAAAATGCACCCAACATATGATCAATGAAGTACCTTTATTAATGTGTAGCAACCAGTATTTGATTATTAAAAATTATATTCAATAAGGCATATTTCAAACAGTGAGCCCCTGATGAGAGATATGGAAACAAGTTTAAAACATACACCTCATACAATCAATTTGCATTACTTCATTCAGTAGCATAAACTTGTCATATGTTTACATGGCCCATAGATCACTTTCGAACGTGGGGTATAATTTTAAGTGGACTGTAAATTTTAAATCAAGAGGAAACTTACTGCAGACACAAAAGGTTGAGCCACGTCAAGCCTCGCGGGCGTATGCCACTCACCAATCGTAGGCCCATGCGGCAGGCAGCTGACTCCTCGGAGGTTCCGTCGCGATGCACACCGCACTGCGTTCACAGGTAGACTTCAACACACACTCATACATCATTCACGATACCAAAAAAAAGACAAACGAAAAGTCTAATGGCACCGCCAAGTGGTGGCGCGGCTCAACCTTGACAAACTTACTATTTGAAAACACAACTGAACATTCTCCCGCCCTTGGAACAACGTTCCAAAGAAAAAAAAATATCCAACAAGACAAATAATTAATTTAATTAATTGAGAAATAGATAATCAAACAATAGTAGTACTTCCCCCTTCGATGTGATCATATGGTCCTTCGGGCCGGATATTGTTAAATATCAGTGTCGAAATCAATAGGATTCGGTCGCTTTTTTTACCCTTGCTTGGTTTTAACGGGAAACGTTGAAAATGCCGGCGATCGACGATTTGGAGTTTCGTATTGCATCTCTCGTAGCGAAGATGGGTTGTATTAATAATGTTGCTAAAGATTTCGAAAAGAATACGAGTGATGTAAAAAAGAGGAATTTATTACGAGCGATGACAGATCAGGTCGATAAACTTTCGGAGGATTTCACTGAGGGTATTCCGAGATAAGTTGCGTTGTACGCGAAAAAATTGAAAAGGACAAAGAATTGCATAAGTCAACTGAGGAGTTCGAGGCTATGTTCTACAATACGAAGGCAATTCTTCTCACTCATTTCCCTGATGTTGAGCCTCACTTAAGGTCAACGGGGCATCATGCTGTCGAGGAAAGTAATGTTACTCATGCAGTAGCGCTCCCTAAACTCAATTTGATAGAGTTTAATGGTAATTTAATGCAATGGCAGGCATATTATGATTTATACCTATCTGCGGTGCATGATAATCCTTCCTTGAGTGACGTGCAGAAGTTTTTGTACCTCAAATCTATTCTTAAAGGGGAAGCATTGTCGTGTGTTTCATCCCTACCTGTGTACTCGGGGAATTATTCGGTCGCGTGGGAGAGTTTGAAATCACGCTATATGGACCCTAATAGCCTGACAAATGCCTATCTGGAGGCTCTGTTTGATATAAACCCAATCATCAGGGAAGCTCAAGCTATTCGCAAATTTTACACATTAATCACTGAGTATGTAGGTGCGTTAAGCGCTGTGGGGCACAATGTCGAAAGTTGGTCGGTCCCAATGCTTTTTTTGTTGCGCCACAAACTCAATTCCGTGTTGCGAGAGCGATGGGAAAAGATAGCATTGAACGTTGTAGAGCCGTCTTTACAAACATTTTTTGATTTTTTGAATGAGGAAGCCAAAGTTTTGGAAGCATCTTCATCGTGCCAGGCGGAAACTGGATTACAGAAAAGGCCCCATAAGCCAGCACAATCGTTTAGAAAATCTACGAGTATGGTTGTTAACACGGATAGCCAAAGAATCCAGAAATCGTGTCCAAATTGTTCATTGTCGCATTCATTGGAAAAATGTCGGAAGATTTTGAAATTACCAGTGGGTTCTCGGCTGAGAGTAGTAAAAGCAAAAGGTTACTGTCTACTTTGTTTTAGCCAAGGCCATTTTTTAAAAGATGGTGAATTCAAACTGCCATGCCCCAACTGTAAATTGCGACATAATGAATTACTTTGCTTTGCCAATCGTGGGGACTTAAGGTCGAGATTTGAGGCTAAGGGCAATGCTGCGGCCGAGCAACGACAGCAAAACCCTCAATTAGCGAGCGCAGACCCAGGTGAGACGGGAACAAATCCAGTCAGCGAGGTTTCCACATTTCAAACTTGTACTCATCGGTCGGGGTCTGTAGTGATGCTTGCAACTGCTAGGGCAATCGTATTGGATACCAATGGCCAAGGTAGTGCCATTAAACTCTTGCTTGACACCGCAAGTCAGGGAACCTTTATCACGGAATCCTGCGTTCGGCGGTTAGGGCTGAATTCCAATAAAATTAGAACGTCCATTTTTGGGTTTGGAAATAATAATGCCGTAGTATCCTCTGGAATGGTCAGTTTGAAAGTAAAGCTTTCCTCCCAAAGTGTTGAAATATGAGATCAACGCTATGGTGGTTCCTCATATTGCTCAGTGTCCAAAAATATCGGTCGTTAATAGAACATGGCCGCATATTGAGGGATTGAAACTTGCGAACCCGAGGTATTACGATGAGGAAAAGATAGATGTACTCTTGGGCGCCGAATGGTTTGCGCGCGTGGTAGTTAACGCGCCAATAATTGGTCCCCCAGGTACACCAGACATTTTACCAACTGTTTTTGGTCATTGCCTGATAGGAAAAATCGAAAATAAAGATAATAAAGTCCAGGTGTTCTGCTCAACACTAGGTGAGAGTATTTAAAGTTTACTGCGAAAGTTCTAGGAATATGAGGAACCTCCGAGCAGATATCAGTGCAGTCCAGAGGATGATGCTAGTGAACAACACTATAAGAATAATATAGCTCGTGAATTTAAACAGTATGTTGTTCGGCTACCTTTTATCACAGCTATACCAGAATTGGGGAAAAGTTATGGTTTAGCCCTGCAAAGATTTTATACACTACAAAACAGATTGAAGAAAAACTCCGCTTTACGCGCAAAGTATAATGAATTTATGAATGATATTACGCAAGGCCATATGATTGTGGCATCTGGTGCCCCATCGGTATTGTCTTACTATATTCCGCACCATTGTATTTAACGTTCGAAGGAGGAATTCTCACGATTTAGGGTGGTTTTCGATTGTTCAATGAAAACCACTAATGGCATATCATTGAATGATGTGTTGCATAAGGGTCCCAAATTGCAAGTGGATCTAATTGATATATTAATGCGATTTAGATTGCATGAGGTTGTGGTGATCGCAGATATTCGCCAAATGTATAGAAACATTAAACTGCATCCTGACAATTATGATATGCAACGGATATTTTGGAGATTTAGTCCCGAGGAGGATTTGCGAGAGTATTGCTTGACCACCGTAACTTATGGACTGAAATCGGCCCCGTTTTTGGCAATTCGTACACTTCATCAGTTGGTATTCGATGAAGATATAGAATATCCAGTTGCATCTCGAATAATTAGAGAAAATACGTATATGGACGACATAGTTTCCTCAGTTCGAACCACCGACGAAGGGTTATAAATTCAGTGTCACTTAAAGAAGCTTTTGGATCGTGGAGGCTTTGAGTTGCGCAAATGGTTGAGCAACAAGGTCGAACTGCTAAAGAATGTACCCTCAGAATTTTGCATTCTGGAGCCGGAGGTTTTTACTTTTCAATATGAAAACCAACCTGCCGCGGAAATTTTGGGTCTTACTTGGAATCCTAGGAAGGATAACTTTTCGTATATTGTCGGAGGTTGCCCACTTGTTTGATCCGCTTGGTTTTATTAGTCCTATCACATTTTATGGAAAATGGCTCATCCAGTATCTTTGGCATAGCGGACTTGATTGGGATGACCCTCCTCCAGAGGAAGTTGTTGCCAAATGGAAGGAATTCTGTAATGAGTTGCCACTCATTTCGAAATTTGAATTACGTCGTTGCTTGAAATTAGACTCGGCAATCGACCTTCAAAAGCATGCATTTGCTGATAGTTCGGAGAGGGGATATGCTGCGATGGTTTATTTACGATGTGTGAAGTCCGATCAGACGGTTGCTACCTCATTACTGATAGCTAAGTCAAAGGTGGCACCGATCAAGAGGATATCACTGCCCCGACTAGAATTGTTAGGCGTGGTTTTAGTTACTAACCTTACTGAGTATGCAAGAGATATATTGCACCATCACTGCGTAATTTCAGATGTTGCCGTATGGAGTGATTCTATGGTTGCCCTTCAGTGGATAAAGTCGTCCCCTCACCGCTGGAAGTCCTTTATTGCAAATAGAGTGACGATGATTCAAGAGATATTATCTCCAAACAAATTTCGGTATGTTCCATCAGACTCTAACCCTAGTGGCATAGCATCGAGAGGAGCCCTTCCTCGTCAATTTATCGAGGACGCGAGTCGGGTGACGGGCCCGTTATGGCTGAGTCAACCATTGGAGGGGTGGCCGAAGGCTCCCAAACTAGCTAACTGAGTACTGACATACGAAGAATTCTACACAGTACTTGTTAAGATAGAAGCTGTATTAAACTTGAGACCTATTACTCCAGTTAGTTCGGATCCCACCGATTTCGAGGCTCTAACTCCCGGCCTCTTTCTCCTGCAAAAGCCAATTTACACACTTCCTGAAGAACCACAGCATGGCCAAGGTGGATATAAAAGACGATGGAGTTTACTGCAACGAGTAATGGGGACATTCTGGAGGCGATGGCAGGACGATTACCTAATTACTCTGCAGAGGAGAGGCAAATGGATTACAAAAGGTTGTAATATCAAGGACGGTGACCTAGTGATATTGAAGGACCCGAATCGTAGCCCTTGTAGATGACGATTTGGTCGAACAAGCAATTGTTTCCCGGGGACGGATGGTTTACAATTAGTTAGAGTCGCTGAGGTTAAAACCAAGCAGGGGGTGTATAGACAGTCAGTGAAAGATTTGTCTCCATTACCAATCTTAATCCAATGATCATTTTCAAGCGCAAAACAATGCCAAAACCTTCTGAAATACCGCCAGGTGTTGTTGTTCACGTACATGAGATGGGTTGGATGGACGAGGCTGGTATGAAATTATGGATTACCTAACTGAGTGGCAGAGAAGGAAAGGTGCTCTTTTAAAGAAGAGTTCTCTTCTTGTGCTAGATCAGTTTAGTAGTAATTTGAAAATTCTGTGAAAGAGAAGTTGAGACAGGGAAATACAGAGCTTGCTGTTATTTCGGGAGGACTTACTTCACAATTGCAACCTCCTGATGCCTCCATAAATAAACCATTAAAAGTGTATATGAGAGAGGAATGGAACAAATGGATGACGGATGAAACCCAACATGAATTCACGCCGAAGGGAGCTTTAAAACGACCTACAATCAAACGAGTGAGTCAGTGGATAAAACAGTCGTGGTATAGAGTGAGAAAAGATATTATTGTTAAATCTTTCAAGAAGTGCGGCATAAGTAACGATCTCGATGGTAGTGAAGACCGTCTTATATACGAAGAGGACAACGATGACGATGAAGAGGAAGAAGAAGAAGAAAGTTCAGACGGAGAATTTCAAGGATTTTAAAGGCCAGTTCGGTTTTGTAAACTAAGAATTTTTTTTAGTATGGCTTTGCAATCATAATAATAAAAACACAACTCACAAACTGATTGGTCAATTTGAGAAAAAAATATAAAAAATTTATTTCACATTTTGGTTAGAACAACAAAGTTACATATTGTTATTTAATTCATATGTTCTGAAACTCACTCAGCGATATGTGACCAATGATACATGAAGAAAATATTGCTCAGCCTAAGGAGTAATTTATTTAACCCTTACTGAAACATAAGGGGCGTCTTATAGTCCGTAGCGTCTTATAGTCCGTAAAATACGGTAAAAATTTTGAAAAATACAACCATTTTAAATGACTAACATAGGTTTTATGACGAGCACAGCTTACGAATCTCACTTGGCAGGAAACGTATATACGAATATCGTTTTCTAAAGGAAAATCTCTGTATTGCCTCTTCCCTGTAGTTCCTCTTTTGAGCCGATTATGAAAACTGTCACTTACAAAAAGTAAAGAATCAATGGCTAAAAAAGAATTGTAAAACTCATATTTTTTTCCTCCCAGTATTACATTTTTTTCAGGCGTTTCCGCAAAATCGTTATTGCTTACAGCACCACAACAATGGAGAGGCAGTAATCCCGTTCGTAAAAACTGTGTCCTTCTCCGAAAGTGCCGTTCCATGGGGCGAAAGGGCTACTCTCACTCTCTCTCATCTTCTCAGCCGAACTTCCCTAACACATTTAGTGCCTCCTTTTTCCTTAGGGGATTTTCGCAACAAGCATATTCCCCCTCACAACAGTTTAAACTTAAGTTGGCAAGAACACTTCTTCACGATTTTAAGTTAAATATCGCCAATAAAAAGGTTTCTTACATTGAGAAGCGTTTTTATCTAATTGTTTGCCTCCCGCATCTAAGGCTACAATGCGCAACATAAGTGAGAGCGGTACCGTGAACATAGCAGATGAAGTACTGAGTCTAGCGTTAGATTTGGGACCAAAACAGATATCATCGAATACGTCAATGATGTCAAAGGTAAAAAAAGTTATTTTTTCTCATGTCTTTAAATTAATTTTGATATACTTTCCAATTAACTGCATTGAATGTAATCTATTTTATACCTCGGAGAAATTTGACATTTCTATGGTAGATGACGATGAATTGAATTACTCACAGATGTTCTCCGCGATGTTTGATAGCAGTGCCCATCACGCACCAATAGAATGGTTGTTACAAGATTCATTGCATTTTAACCCCCATTCACGCGCTTTACTTAATTTAACATAAACATATATTTCGTTAAATAGCCACCAACATCACGTCATCGTGTATTATAGCCAGTGCATGCATGATGTGGAATCACTACCAGCTAAACAACTTTTGGTTACTTGTAGGGATCCACGTCGGCGTAGAATAAGATTTTACCGAACTCTCAGATGTATCACGAAACATAATCCAACCCCTGTGGAATTGCATTTTTTTTAAATTGAGATTCATCAAGAGGATTGCTGGAAGGTCGAAGATTGAAATCACTTTAGATAAGTGTTATCACACTTCATTAAGTTGAAACCAATTGGGACAATGATTCAATTCAAAGGCTCAATAAGAGACTGGATAAATTTTAGCGTTTATATATGCAATGCCACGAGGGAACAAGTAGCGTGATATAGATATTGAAAGTACTGGGTCTGGATCCTCAAGAGACGTGAATGATACTGACTAAAGTTACCATAAAAAATCGTATTTCAGGACGTTCAGGTTGGCACGGTGAAAAGTCTAATCCGACAACCCACACAGAATGAACACCACCGGGGGAAAAAAATATTCAAATTCGAAGAGATACGTTTTGAAGGCATTTTTCTCCCATGCGTAATAAACGATCACGTCGAAAACTTGGCTACATACCTACTCGTCAAAACATTCCACTTTTCGGAGCTTACCTTATCCAATAAATATATCCGTAGCCTTCCCTTTTTACAGTCGTTGTCTCAACACCCCCCGCCATTTATTCTAGCGGCGGCTGACGAGGAAGTTCGCATATATCGATGACATACGACTTTAAAAGAATACCTAGTTAGGCATATAAAAAGCGAGAAAAATACAAAGCAAAACCATTATCGAATACAGGTATTGTCCCCGTCCTTGCGTTTGAGAGTAAAGTGTCTAATGAATGAGAATGATACACAATTTCAAAGTCTGCTAGGTTCCTTGAGTACACGGACATTACTTATTTCTAAGAGACACTTTGATAATAAGTGTGCAACATGAAAACCATCAATTTGATGCTTTGTACGGCCATAAAACAAATATTACAAACATCACAAAACATTAATACATAGTACACTACTATGGTACAGGTCGAAACTTCCAAAATTGTTACAATTAAAAACATTAATGCAGCAGTTAAACAAACAGATCCACCTACCAAGGAATGTTATGGAGAGTGAACTAACGAACTGATAAAAACGTGAACTATAAATTGGAGAATGAGAAAATACTCCACTTTAAGAAATAAATCATGTCTGTGACGCTCTCCGTAATGCAAAGGAACATTTTGAGCCTAATCCTGAGTCAGTAATAAAGTTACCAGGAGAAAATTAAAAGCAGCTGAAGTAGAATTATGCCTCATGAGCCTTAGTATTGCAGATAGAGCGAGGAAATGCGAGAGAATGGATGCATTAGAGAAAATAACAGAGGGGAGAGGTCAGAAAATTGAATGTTGTATGGTATTGAAACATAAACAGATGGAGTGAAGGAAGACCAGGAAAAATGGAAGGATGTCTCCCAAAAGGCATTCTGGAGAGAGGGGTGAAGGAAGAAGATTGGAGACGCGAATAATACGGAAAAATACAAAGAAAAACCATTATCGTATACAGGTATTGTCCCCGTCCTTGTGTTTGAGAGTAAAGTGTCTAATGAATGAAAATAATACACAATTTCAATTCCGTCAAAGAAAATGGCAAATGCGAGAAACAGCCGAAAAGGCAATGAGGCCCTCGCTAGAATAATTATATCAACACCAGCTATAATTAGTTTAGCGTGAAGACTGGAAGACTAGCTTGCCATCCGGAAAGATCGGCGTCGATGCCAAGCAGAGGCGTAGTTTCATGCGGAATATCGAATGCGGAATGTATATACTTCAAGCTAAGAACTCCGTGCGCAAGATGAAACGTTAAATTGCGAACCCTTCGGTAACATTGGTTTAGAGTAGATTAATGCCGATACCCAGTTGCCCATCTTCCTCATGCAGTCTCCAAAGCAATCCCACATTTATCACCTACCTTACTTAAACCCTAAAGTTCCTGAAAATTCGTACTCTGCAAATACCTTCAGAGTAATCTCAGCTGCCCATAAATTTAACAATGCCCAAATGCCTTAAAGAGCAAAAACAAATTATGGGCCTATTTTAAAAATAATTTGATAACTATTTTCTTGTTCCTGTAAACTCCATTTATTAATTTTAAGGAAGAAAAATTCTTTCCAGTTATAATTAAATTGGTTAAGGACGAGTAACCGGTTGTTGGGCTGTAGGAGTAAAGGATAAACGCTATTTATAGGAAGGCAAAAATCTTGTTTTTCATTTTTTTCAACGAAAAGAGCATTTTTCAATTTCGTATTTACAGCGAAATAGGGAGTCTGGACAGCTCAACTTGGGGAAATCGACACGATATCGAGGGTTCTGGGTTTGAATCCCAGTCTAGGCAAATGATTTTTTTCACTGTTAACTTCACTAAGGTAAGCTCATTAACAATAGTATTTTTTATTTCATGGTGACAATCTCTAGTTCTAGGACAAAGAAAGACAAGCTGGTGATGAAAGTTGGGAGACACAAAAACGAGCAAGTAGATCATTTTAGCTACTTAGGGCCGGTTGCACCACATCAGGTTACACCTTCGGTTAAGGTTAGGGTCAAAGCTACACGATGAAATCTGTTGCACCACTTCTGGTTACTCTGTAGCCTCCGGCTGACGAATTTAAAACCGTAACCTCTAGATCCACCTAGGGCTATCATAGTGGCCGGCGGTCACGCGCAATGAACTTTTGGAAACAGTGCATGATGGGATTGTAACAATTTGTGAATAAGCAACATGGACGTTGGTGATATGCACTTAGATCCCGAATTAAATGATTCTGATGAGGAGATGAATATATATTACATGGGAATCGTGCGGAATCCAAAAAAAATGCGACCAAGAGCCAAGCATTTTGAATGTGGAGTGAAGAGGAGTTTTACGTGAAATTTCACCTCCATAAGGAGTGGTTTTGGTTTTGTTAGCTATGACGGAGGAGAAATTGAAGCACTTAACCGATCTTTAAGTGCTATATTTTACCAAAAAGCGTAATATTTCACAATTTTTGACAAATGAATGCAAATAATTGTTCTTGTCCTCAGAAATGTCTTTGTCCGCGTTAGACCCATTACTCCTGGCTCTCCGATTATACGCAACTGGATGTATGCTGATAACTGCGGGAGATTATGTTGGAGTGCATAAATCCACGGCATCTAGAGAGGAAATATCTATCACAGAAAATGTGTAAGAGGTATATGAAACGTCCATCGTGTGCCGACGACTATGTTTGCCAGACTCTGATTCTAATTTGAATGCATTAAGCCCGTTCGACTTAAATTAAGAATTTTGAATGCCTTGTTTGAACAGAATTTGCTTCGTACCAGACTGCAAAACATGGTATGCATCTACGAGGACCCAAAATAGGAGACTTGGATTGAAAAATAAGAATCTGTTCAAGGCGGCGGTAAGTGCATTCCTTTTTACCTACACTGCGATGATGGCCATTGGGAATACTCATGAAGTCACCTCGCATTATTAATTTCCGTATAGCAATATTCACGAAGTGGTAAGAAGTTAATTTGTGTAATTAGATTTGGAGAGGAATCAAATATATATGTAGACCGGAGGATATTAAAAAGCGTATAATTACGTCCTGCGTGGAGCACTACAGTTTTTATCCACTGCATTATGATTAATTGTAATTAAAACCCATGTATATTCATGGTAAAACCAGTATGACATGTTTATTAACAAACTATCGACTGCATTAACATTTGAACTTCCGTCTTTCATCACTAGGCGGCACCACTTTCTAAAAAGTTGTTTGTTTACAGAATTCTAGACAACAATTTTTGGCGACGAGATAACAATCCATAATATATATTCATGGCCACGCTATTCAGTGGTGAACAGAAATAATGTAATATTATTCAAACCTTGTTAATACCAAAAGCACAGTGAAACAATAAGCTTTCGGTAATCCAAATCAGTTCAGACGTGAGAACCGATGAGATCTAACGGATTGCACTTCCGGCGGAAGATTTTTAAGAAAAAAATGTGGTATGAAAATATTGGCAGGCAAATCATCGTTCTTTGGCTGAACGTAGCCTCGAGTTCCGTGATTACCGGTCATTGCTCACTTGTGCAACGGATGACGCAAGTGACTGCCGACTAAGACGTAACCAGTGGCCAGGCAACCAGAATCTTTAACCGGAGATGGTGCAACCGGCCCTTAGACAGGCGTTTCGGCTCTCGCCGCAGGACTACAACTTCCGTCCCCGGTCTGGAAGCTTTCGCTTATGCCCAGGGACTTGGAAGAGGTGTAAGGAAGGGATGGGATGGGAAGGTTAGCGAAACCGCAGCCCCTTCGAGGCCGACACCGATGAGGTGGATAGAGGTCAAAAGGACCTCTATTGGGCCTCCGCCTCTCCGAAGTGCTCGTGTTAGTTTGGTTCCCCCAAACAACAGAGACGAGTTACTGTCGGCTCCGCTTTCGCATGAGCCTACCGCACATCTCTGTGAACCGAGAGAGCCCGCTGCCCAAATATTTGGGATGGGGTGTCTCTCTGACCCACTTTACGGGTTGCCGCCGTGCGGTCTGCCAACGTACGTCATAGGGGTGAGGATCACCGGACTCATGGAGGGTCAAATCGGACCAATTCTGGTCAAAATGTGAGTACATCCCACTCCTCAATAGGTCTCGACAACCCATAGTTACTTAGACAGTACGCTAAAAGAAAACATACACAGTAGCATAGACATACGGAAGAGAATAGCACTAGCTAAGGGGGTATTTAGTAATAGAAGGGAGCTGATAACGGGGACATTGGGTAAGCATGAGAGGAAGTGGGTGTTGATGAGCTTGATATGGAGCGTAGCGTAGTGTGGGACAGCAACGTGGACCCTCAGAAAGGAGGACAAGGATAGGTTGAAGGCATTTGAGATGTGGGTGTGAAAAAGGATTGAGAAGGTGAGGTGGACGGAGAGGAAAACTAACGAGGAAGGGCTTGAGATGGTGGGTAAGGAAGGGAAACATCCAAATAAAATCCGGGATAGGCAGGGTAGATAGCTGAAGGATGTAATAGAGGATGATGGGTTGCTGAAGAATGTGATAGAGGGAAGGATGCTGGAAAAGCGGTAAAGGGGAAGAAAGAGAATAGGTTTTATGGTCGGAATGAAGAACGGTTGATCATATGCTGAGGCTAAAAAGAATATACAAGGAGATAGGCCCCTGAAAGGGTAGAAAACCAGGAGAGACTGTCACTCAACAAAACCAACCTTTACCGGTAGAATACTTCAATAATGAAAATAATTATCTCTAGTTATCTTCCTTCTTCTTACTACACCTGGGAACAATCATTCCAGCTGAATTTCAGGATTAGATCGACAACGTAGTAAGTGAGGCTTCCGACAGGCGAAGAGAAAGAAAAAAACTTTAGCTAAAAAAGAGTGCATGCGACCAGAAAAAAACAGGAGTCGAACCATAAGATGGAGAGGACCGCGAAAGGGAATAGGGAGAGCGCTTAGACTGGGGAATGTGATGCTCTCTCTTCGGGCCCATTACTCCCCCTAACCAACCGCCCCTCCGGGAAAGGATAAAGGTTTTGAAAAAGTAAGAAAAATTGCTATCGTCCCTGAGGTGCCGCTAACGAGAGCACCCGCTCCTAATTACCCCTCGCGATCTCTAGTTCTCGCTTGTTTCCTCCACTCCGCAATACCCTCGCCCGCATACTCTATTAAGCGCCAGCAGCAACACTGGCATTACATTCACAGAAAATGTCGTCAAATCAAATCCAAATAGGTGAGAATTCGCCCTGCATAAAAACATCCGATTTAAAAGGCAATCGAACCCAACAAGGTTTGGCATGACAGCAAAAACATTCGACCAGTAAACTTATGGCAAAGTTCAGGCATAAAACTGAACTATCCAAGAAAACTAGGATATCTATTAGTAAATGAACTAGTTAAACATACGTTTTGGAATTATCGATAAATTTATGTGTATTAAAAATGGTCATAATCATTGGTCGTTCAATCCTAAGATTGGTTCACAGCAGCCCTTCACCCCTCGCTCTTCAATGCTAGTTCCCTTACCTCCAGGTATCTCTTCTTATGAACTTTCCTCTTTATATGGGCCATGGACTTATTCCTGGGTCTTCCATTGGGGACTTACGCCTCAATTTTGGCTTCAATTGTGTTCTTCAAAAACCCATTGTGTCTCAGGGTGTCCAATCCATCTGGTTCTTTTTTTCTATATGAGTTCCATAGAGTACTTTCCTCGTCTATTCTTCTGCACACTTCATCATTTGTTATTTTGTCCGTCCATTTTATCTTCAGCATCCTCCTCCATCACCATGTTTCGAAGGCTTCTAGTTTTTTCTGGTCAGCTTTTCCAAAGGTCCATGCCTCCTATCCTTAGAGTGCGATGCTCCACACGAATGCTTTTACATACAATTTCCGGGGTTCTAGTCCATGCTTCTTTGAGCACAGCTGTAGCATTTTTCCCAGCAAAACTGGTGTAGTTACAATTAGATCATAGGTGGTGTGTCCTGAGCATAATTAACTTAGCAGCATAATTTATCAAGAAGGTAGTTATAAGATGAACCGTTGGAAATAGTAATTGATTGGCTGCAGAGCTATTTGGCAACGACTTTATTCATTCATCCCGCTTACTTATGTAAGGGTAAGTATAATGTATGAAGAATAGGTAGAGAGAAACCCATCATTATCACTAGCCTGACCTTCAGGATATGCGCCAAGTTCCCCACAGATTAATGTCCCATCCGATGGACAGATTACTCACAGAATTCGGTACATTTGCTACATTTGAAGAAATTTCACTCGACACCCATGTAGCAATCAGGATTTCCACTGGAAAATCTTCGCCACCGCCAGAATTCGAACACATACCCGCGGGATTGAGTGACTGTGTTTTAGAAATCAAAGTATTAACTCTTCGAGATATTTTTCTACCCACGAATGATATAATTGAAAGGAGAATTAACTATAACAAAGATCTATATCCCTTATTATAGGAGTCCGATTTGAAGACATCTATTTGATTAGTTGTTAGAGAAATTAAAAAAACTTGCAATCAATGGAAGGTTCATGAACAAAATAATCAGTAATGAATCGTAAGGAGAAATAAATGGAAGATAACGGAAAGCAATAAACGATAAAGAGTAAAAAATACAAGGAAAGAAAGGACCAATTGTGATCACGGAGCTAAGTGAATCATGAATTGTAACGCGCATCGTAGAGCGTAACTGTTTGTCACATAACTTATTTTGTTTTCGCAACGATTACGGCTCGACAATTACAGCTCCAAGATGCTTCTGAACTTGAAAAAAAAAAACAAAATTCAATCGCAATCACAAATGAGATTTTGCCGATTGACATTTCATTATCACATTAATCCTGACAGACTGCAGAGTAGGAAACAGAAACAATTTCATTTCCTAACTCTTCCAACGTCTTTCGCGAATAATAGTCTCCTCTCATCTACACATTTATTCTCCATTTATTGAACAGAGAATACCATCGACTAAAATCCTAGTAGACGGAAGAGAAGCTGAATGTGGAAGTCACCCTGAGAGGAGAGAAATTAGAGCAAGTGGATTCCTTCGCCTATCTCGGAAGTAACCTCACGTGAGACGGAAGAACGGACATCAAGCGGAGAATAGCCCTAAGAAGGCGTTCATGGGAAAAAGCCAACTCAAAGAAGATTGGACTACAAGCCAGGAAACATTTTGTGAAACATTCGTGTGGAGAGTGGAACTCAATGGATCGGAAGCATGAACCATTGGAAAAGCTGACCAGAAAAGACTAGAAGCATTCGAAACCTGGTGTAGGAGGAGAATAATGAAGATAAAATGGACGGACAAAATAAGTAATGATGAAGTGTACAGAGGAGTAGAAGAGAAAAGGACCATACGAAACACAATACAACAAAGAAGAACCAGATGGATTGGACACATCCTGAGACACAATGGGTTTGTAAGAGCATAATTGGAGGTAAAATAGAGTAAAAAGTCCCAAGAGGAAGACCCTGGAATAAGTTCATGGGCCAAATAAAAAAGAAAACACACAGGGAAAGATACCAGGAAGTAAGGGAACCAGCATAAGGTAGGGAAGATAGGAGGACTGCAGTCAAACAACCTTAGGATTGAACGACCAATGATGATGATCTAACAATTTACCCACCTTCTACATCCCTCTTTCTCCGCCCACAGCTTCCCTTCGACTTCCAGAGAAGCCAGTCATTCACCGAGACAGCGTTAATATACCTCGCCCACGCTCAATTATCGCATCTCCGCAGCATAATTTCAAATCCTTGTATCACGTCCCGCGGCTCCGTCGCCTCTCGACACGAAACCGCGCTATCACTTTCCAGATTCATTAGGTCTGGCGCTCGAATCCATCTGTTTTGCTCACCTTGCACTGGGATCATTGGCGCACCTTGGACCCCAAACAGTAAGCCTTGTCATAGAACTGAATATTTTTGTCTTTTCTCTTTCTTCTCCGTAAAATTGACTCCAGTGAATGGCTAACAGTATGCACAGTGAAGATGTGCTGTTCTCTACTGTTTATTTTCAAAGTCCAAAAAAAGAGTAGCCATAGAGATAAAAATGACCTAGAACGAACGCGTTAAGAAAGTGTAGAGAGAAAGCAAATAATGCAATCATCTGTCAGATAAGTTTATGGTAACGCATGAGAAATTTTCATTTAATGTACTTAATGATAATAAAAATATTAAAATCATTACAATAAATGTCAGGTGATGTTTGACGAAACCGGTCATCCAATAAATAATGTACGTAAAAATTACAAAGTTGTGTTAATTCATGATCATTTTGGAAAGCTTGTACAAAGTTAGGGCTAAAACTATTGAATAAGATAGTAATAGTTAAAAGTATTCTTAAGTTTAATTGAAATTTTTGCTTTATGAACACTTTTTATTCATAGTTTATTACGCAAATCCTGAAATTAACTAGCTATCACAGAATGATACCGCGCATACGCCACTTATTACTAGCATTGCTTATGTCCAATAGAATAAACATGTGGTATCCGATCGCACTTTCAATTAGCACGGTTATTCTAAGTATAAACAATTAATCCCTGATAGTAAAATTGTGATTATAATAAAAAATGCATAGAATTTCATTGAAAAAAATAATATTTGCCAATCAATTTCAAGATACTCTCCACTTTGATTCATAGCAATTGAATGAGTAGTAAATAGTAAAATCACCGACATATAGATGCAATTTCACAAGTGTTTCACCCCACTCAAAATTAAGAAAAATTCAAAGGTGTCTTCTCACACAATTATTCAGGAAATTCTAGTATATCATATCAAGCATCAGAGATACATACATACTTATGCATTGAGACAAATATAGTTACTGAAAACGACACAAATTCACGACGGGAAAGCTGAATTATTGACATTATAGGCTTATAGCCACGCTCTATTCACCTGCGTTCTTATCCACGCAAGCCGACCATAATGGGCCTTTTGCAAATCCAATTGTCAGTCAGTAACTCAACCGTAGAGTTTATATTCTTTACAACCATTAGGGCGAGAGGAATTTCAATTATGCAAGACACACTAAGCGGATTGACATAATTCCGTATTGCCCCACCCCGTGCCCCCCCGCCAATAGACATCCTCAATGTCTCAAATTATCAACCACCTCCTCCAATCATCTTAAATCATTTTTGAGCCCTGATATGTATTTGATGTTTCCCCTTCCCGAGCATAAAACCTTTCAAACGCCACCCCCTATTACTGAGCCTGCGTCTTCCACCATTCCCGTCTCCCTCCTTACCTACTCCACCATTTTCACCACTTAATCCCGTGCCATAACTGAACCACCGCCACACCCCTATATTACACTCACCCACCCACTCTCGACTACCGTTACGAGCCCTCCCGGCCCCCATTACCTTCTTATTCCTTCCAACGGGAGCAACGAGGAAAAGGCAGACGCCCCACTACCATCCACCGCCGCTGTATCGCAACGCCCCCGGCGTCTCGCCCTGCCCCCGGCATCCTTAATGAAGGCGTTTCGATGCAATGATCCTTCTAGTGCTGGGGATTTGCTCCTCACGTTCCATAAAAGACGGAGGAGCGTGCGGGGAGAGGAGAGTGGAAGAGCCGTCTGATGTTCGCGCCCCCAGGCGGAGAGACGCGGAAGCTGCCGCAAGCGCGCATTTAAAGAATCGTCGGTTTGAGGGCCGCGGGCGAGGCATTCCAAATACGGAATTGAGAAACGCCGGGGATATGAGGAGGTGGGACGAGAATGAGGGGGGAAGGGGCGAAACAGGCTATATAGGGAAGCGAAGAAAGCTTGATGCACTGTGGCGGGCAAAATTAACTCGACACTTTCGGATGGCCCCTTGCATGCAAACATTCCCGCGCTTTTTTGGCACACTTCAACGCTCCAATATGTTGCCCTGAGAAAGAATAAGTGAAGAAAGGAGTTCACGACTCATTTTTTTAAACTGCTCAACAAACAGTCTCGGGTTCCCTTATTACGTAAGACTGGTTGGATCAGAGACCGCAAATCCTGCGCCATAATGTTGCGTTACTTTTGCCATGAATGTACAGCGATCCGAAGGCGAGAGATGGAAGTTTTACAAAATTGGACGATACTTCGGTGAAATTAATCTCTGAAAAAGATTGCCTCAAGTATTGTAATGTCATAGAAGCTAGATATACTCCAGCAAAGTTTATGTGTACATTCGGAAAGTTGCAAAAATAAGAATTGTTTTTCGGTGGAAAGCAGTAACGCTAGAAAAAGTTCCAATGTCAAGACTTGTTTATATTTTTTCCTGGAAACATACAAAATCGAGAAATGCTGGTATGGGCTCATACTAATATCACGTATATGTAATCATGAACTTCTGAAGGAAAGCTATGGAAACAAATGAACAGCGCACACCATCGTGGAAAAAGGATTTAAATAACTTCGACATAAAATCCTTCCGTTCGTTAAATGAAATCAGTGCGGGAATAAGCTTAGAACAGCTGAATCAGCATGAGAACTAAGATAGTGGTCAAGACTTCTAGAATGATACAGAGAACGCATCAAACAGCCTCGGGTTCCCTTATTGCGCAAGACAGGTTCTAGCAGAGACCGCAAATCCTGCGCGTTTAATTCTGAAATAGAGGAGACTTCCTCACTCCATCGGTAAATCTGACTATGTTGATAGAATAAGAAATATAACCCAACCAAGTATATAGGATTAAAATATACTCATCAATACACAAATAATTATTATCATTTTCTCACGCATAAATAGTGTTCACAACGGAAATAAGCCAAAAAAACTAAATGGATTTTTTAAAAACATGATTGGGTAGGAAGAATCCAAGCAGTTTAAATCTTACAAAATTATAAAAAAGGGGGTGGTTTTATACCACTAGCACTTTGGCGACTCGCAAATCTAAGGTAGATGGATATGACGCTTGAATTGGTGGCCAATGCTAGAAGCTGTAACGTGGACATGGCTCGTCCGCTATATTCGTTTACCCCGATTTTCCTTAAGCGCTTACGGGCTAACTCATTAATTTTCCAATTTTACGATGTTTTCTATCGATAACTTACAAAATATGAGCTTGCATTTTTTTATTATGTATTCTTCTAACATAATTCTTTCATTTACTTAAATAAAAAATAATCCACATTCCCGGTGAAAATCATTGTAAAATCGAGTAGTATTCATAGCACTAAGTCACCAATGAATTTTTCAAGAGTTACTTGCCTTCCAATTCAAACACATAGTGAATGTTCTTACTTTACATTAGCTAATTAGTCCATTCCGTCGTGTCATCCTAAGGAAAGTTAGGAAAGAGTAGGAATAATCAATATGGTTTTCAGGCTACAGTTCAATGACATTAAGCCCTCTCCATCAACCGAAATGCTTATAATAATGTGATAGACCAGGGGTCTCCAGATCCGCCAATTTGCCAATGCCAACGCTGACGGTACTCGAATTTGCACCATAAGATTGGAAGATGGCTTGCATGTATTGTACATAACGATTATGCGGACCGCGCTCGTCACTTTGTCAGTTATCCAGCCGACTGTGCAAAAACGTTTGGTTAGCTCTGTGATAGATAGAGGGATTTAACGATGACATTTGAATTTAGACAGACACTCGCATGAGATACGGTCTCATCTGCGGCGAAAAATACTTCACTATGCTCTGACCGTGAGTAGAAGCGACTGCCATTCGGCATACAGATCAGGACCGACGACATAAGTTTTGATTTTTTTCCGCAAGCAATCATTGGTTTATAATTGTCACAGTTTGGCAGAAAAAAGTCGAGTAATCGAATTATAAAGAGCAGAAATTGGGTGATCTAGTGTTCGTCCCACATCCCGATTGTAGTTAATAGCTAACAGATAACAGTGCTGCCGGCCCTTCGTCATTCACTTTCACGATCGTGGGGGATTCCGTTCTCTCTCTCGCTTATAATTCTCTTAGAGGACGGCTCTTGTTTTGACCTAAAAGCCAAAAACGTAGGATATGGGCTACGTACTGACTGCGTAAAAATAGATATGATAGTTCAAGCTCTGTAGTGTATCCTTACCCGAAGGCTTTTGCGGTGCAGGTAACAGCCTAACCCGTTTCACGTAGGCTAACCGCCAAGAAACATTATGGGTTATTCAAGCACTATATTGTCCGCATCACCGATTGCATTGTAAATGGAGAGGTCATTAACTCATCAAGCTGTAGCCTGAAGACAGAAATAACAACCATATTGGTTATCGCTGCTCTTTCCTAACTTTTTCTTGGATAGCAAGAGGGAATGAACGAATTAGCATATGTAAAGCAAGAATATCGACATGACAAAAATATATCTTAGTATACAGCAACCTAAATTTTTATTACCGACCCAGGTTTCGACTGCACAGCAATCATTATCAAGGTACATTTACATTATATGCGAGTCAATATATAGAGAAAAGACAAAGGATGGGAGAAAAGAAGGTTATTAATATATGACAGAGACGTGCGTCACGGTCAGGTTTGGTCAAAGAAAGGTGGTGGGCGGGGGGAAATGGTACAGATAATTGAAGGAAATAGGAAGGGAAAACCCATTCATTAAGAAGTTTCACACTTTTCTTGGTAGCAACATTCGCAATTTCAATGTTTAAAGGAAGAATATTGACCATTTCTTCGAAGTATAAGGTATTTCACTTTTTAAATATAGACCGGTTTCTTCAAGCTTTAGAGTCCACTCGATACCATACTTTTCACGGGAATGCGGATTATCATTGATTTACATAAATAAACTAGTAAAAAAAATTATCTACGGCCTTTCGGAAGCTTAAGTACCCAACACCGCTTTCTATTTTGCTCATTAAAAAAAGGCGTGATTTTGGTCCAATCCAACCCATTTGAGAACTGTGCCGTCTGTGGACTACTAGAGGCTTATGACCCAAATTACAGCTCGATATCTCAATTTTTACGGAAGTTATCGTGGTAAGAGACAGGAAGACAGACGGACAGACAGTCTGACATAGCTAGATTGACTCGTAACGTTATGCTGAAAATGACCGTGCATACTTGTTGGACCTGCCACGCCTCCTTCAATGCGTTACATTTCTGCTGTGACAAAATCAATATACGATGACCACGAAGTGGTGTAGGGTATAATTATGTAAGGAGTTAAATTAAAATTAATAAGTGTATGCTGATATCTCGAAAATTATCGAAGGAAAACATCTTAAAATTGCAAAATTAGCGTATTAGCCCGTAAGCGCTAAAGATAGAATCGGAGATAACAAAGATGGCTGACAGACAACTCCCACGTTACAGCCTCTAGATTAAGCCACTATTGCGAGCGGCATCTACATCAACGTCAATGGCTCACATAAATTTGAACCAAACAGGGTTTAAAAAGAAAAGTCATATATTTACACCCATAATTCATGTGCTACTTTATCATGCGTATCTTTCATTCTTTATTTTTTCTATCTCCTGGATTTTTGTCATTGTTTGTTCATCAGTGCCTTTATACTGAGAGTTTGTTATGGTTTATATATCTTTTTCCGTTCTTTGTTGTATTTGATTGTTGAAATCTTAACAATTGTTTCCTAGTTATATCATGTTTGTAGCATAATCTATTTAAATATGTAATTATTCATTAAATTAACGGACTCGATTCCTTTGTGTTCACTTAATGATCCCTCACAACAATTTAGTATACACAGTGTTGTTCTCATGTTTTACTTATTATGTAATTTGTTTTCTATTCTTATAGGGCATTGCGTCCTAGATCAATTAATTATGTTTCATTAATGTCCATCGGACACGTAAAAAGACTATCACTTGGTGCATGGTGAAATAGGCACAAGAAGTTTAACATCCAATTACAGCTGTACTTTTTCATATCGATTTGTGAACTCTTCAAAGGTTATGGCTTCTTGTCTCATTAGTATAACAACATTTTTCTGTTTACGGTGGCGCTTTTCCATTTCATAGGCTAGCGAAATTTATAAGGGACAGAGGCTACGTGGGAGGAGGAGAGGTACAAAAAGCACACAATGGCAGTCCAACGGAATGAGCCTTGGAAAAAGTTTGCAATCCGACCAAGTTTGCCGATACGGAAGCAGTTGCAATAGTTAGGGCGGAAGAAAGAGTCGACGGCGCCACCCCCACTCTCCCCCGTGGTGACGGGCGAAGAGCCAATTATGCCCAATGCATCTACTAGGCGACATCGCGTCAATAGGTACCTCACTAACTGAGAGCACTGAGGGGTTAAATGGTGCCTTTCCGTGTCAGTGGGCTAATGACAAAGCCTTCTTCTCTTGAATTTTTCCAAACCCTTCTCATTTGCCTAATTACCACATTTCCTACGTGCTTCAACAACTCAACCAAGTGGTGCATGTTGTCCGAGACTTATTGCAACTGAAATATTACCTAAGGTTGGCATATTCCAGAGCTACGATGAGCTTCAAAACATATTCCATGCAATAATAAATGCGGTGAATCGGCAAAAATGACAATTGGCTCTTTCATAAGCAATAGGAGGCTAAAAATAAATTAAAACTTTTTTCTTACAACGATCTCATTTTTCCCAAGCGTAAGAAATCATAAGGTAATGTGATTATTTTTTTAATTTGATACTCACACATTGAAAGTATCATCCCAGAGCACGTACTTGAAGTAGGAAAACGATCAAGGGCATTTATACTCTTCTCTTAGCACTCCAAGAGGTTCAACGACGTAATATAACGTCCTTTTGAATCTATACAAAGGTTTTGGGAGACGTAATACTACGTCCAGTGATTTACATTCATGGCATTAGAAGCCATTACACAATTTTGCTCGCACAACCCTCTGTTATCTTATTTAGTCTATCATTTCATCATTATTCCTAAAGTTTTCACTTGCTTACGCTTTTTAGCGAAATATAACGCCAATCTTTTCCTGCGCTATAGGCTGCTATATCGCGCCATGTATGTGGGACTACTATGGCATGAATCGCAACGTTTTGTGGCTATGGTGTTGACGTCGTCACAATTTTTCCTATGGAGTAATAACATAGAGTTTTATTCCTGTTCCACTTATATGATAAATGTCATTTATATTCAACGCTTCAATAAAATGAGCTAATTGTCGTATCATACTAAAACTTGAGTTTCCTGCCTCCAAGGTTTAGGTTGGGGAGAGAAAACAGGAGAAAAACGTAATGTTGATAATATATAAAATTTCTAACAGAGACTTAAGCAAAGATTCCATAAATAAAAAATAATTTTTACATGTACGTAATGAAAAACCAACCAGTTTCATAAAACATTAGAACCACCGCAAATTTCACTCGCGGAAACTTTTTGAAAACATTAATGATTGAAAAATTCAAACAGAAATCAGCCATGCAAATCTGGAAAAATGACATTTCCAAAGCTTGATAAATATTTTAAAAGCATAAAACGATGACGATGATGATGATGTAACAGGAAAAGACAGCATCATTGCCTGATTGAGGGGCGGATGAAAAAATGTTTCCTCCCGGTGAATCCACACGTTCACATAGCCTTTAGGAGCTCGGAACGACGTACATTAAAACGAGCTCGAGGGAAAAAAAAATGCTCGAATTAATGAATAAATTATGGGACAGTCGGAGCAAAGCCACGGGTCTCGAATGCATGAAGGGACAGAAGGCTTCATTTGGAAGGAGGTGAACGAAATGAATCGGAGGGAGGCGTGGAATAAAAAACCAGAAGGAAGAGTGGCGAAGGGAGACAAGAGGAGGGTTTGGAAAGACCCGGCTGCATCCCATCAGGGGGAGATGGTAACGAAGGGGGGTATGGGAGAGGGGGGGGGGAAATACAGTCAGCACGGCGTTTGAGCGAGAAGTGTTGTAATTGGAAGGTTCCGGGGGTTTGCTCGCGTTTCCTCGTCGCAAAGGTGATGGAAATAAGAAATGCCGGAGTCGAGAAAAAAATCTGCATTGACCCCAATGTAGATACAGTCGGCCGATGCCGATACCACCGATAAATCGTACTATCGGACCGATTCGATAAAAGTAGGAAAAAATCTTCCACCAGTCGAGTGTGCCGTTTGAAACCAAGGAGAGGTTAGTTAGTAGAGGTAGGCAGTTAATTTTTTGCTAAATTCAGTTTAGTTCGCTTATGCATTCCTAAACTTATGTTCGTTTTTTTCATAAGTGATGCGAGTCTATTTTCCACAAGGAAGTAGAACATACTGTCTATTTTTTATAGATTACGCTTTAAGCCACATTTTTTTCACAGACCAAAATTTTCGACTTCAACAATTCTTGCTCTCAGTAGTACAAATACAGTCAAGTGTCGCCAAGACAACGTGAAAATCCTGCCATGGTCTTAATTTCGATCACGTTGCAGGTGAACTCATTCTTTACGGCCGTTTTAACGCATCACATCACTTCGGCACTTCAATAAATTGTTAAAATTATAGAGATTCACAGAACTAGCGTTAGGATTATTACCATCCTAAGTGATGGCGACTCCTCTTTCACCGCTGTGACGACAATTTCGAGTACAGTAAACACAGAGATCACAAAAATATATTAGCATGGGGTACAATATTTTTGCATTCGTTAATTTTATAGCTATTAAATAATATGCTTTCATCAATATTAGATCCCACTTTGAAGACAGATTATAAACACTCATGAATAACAATAATTACACTATCTCATACCTGCTACCCGCGGAAAAAATACGGCATGGTATTTTCACAATATCAGCTGTATAAGTGCTAATTTTGTAAACACCGTGCTTCTTCCACGTATGCATCATAGGTAAAACCTAGCTTCCACTCTTCAAGGATACTTTCGGCTGATTACATTAAATATTATGTATAACCTAGTTAATATGCTAATGGAAGTCAGGAATACGATATATTACGCATAAAAGAGGAATTTAAGCCTTTCATGCCAATTTTCAAATACACAGATCACTAACACATTCAGGAGCTCTACTTCCAAGGGCTATGGTAAAAGGTTTATAAAATATAGCTGTCGAGAGCCATCTCGGTGCGTCAATGATGCCACAAAGACGTAGTCATTTAAATTATTTTTTATAATACTACAAGGAAATACTCAGTCGGTCGGATAGCATTTATTATGCCTTTTTTATTTTTTATTGGAGATCATTTTATGAAAATTAAATTATTGCCAAGAATTTGGTGCGCTAATCGTATGCAAAGGGTGAAGGGGTTTAAAGTTTTAAGATAAATATAATATTACCGATATTTCAAAAATTAAATATAATTATACGGCAAGTCAACATTGTCCATGTGTCAAAGTAAATTCCATGTGTCAAAGTAAATTCCATGAGTGCATTAAAGTATAGTATATATAAGTATAGTAAGTATAAGTATAGCAAATTACACATTTCAGTTATCCTGAGTTGAAATTACGTTGATATAGAGAAGGTTTAAATGAAAAAATATAATAATATAAATTACATAAATACCCGAGGACAAAATTGGAAAGATTTTTAAAATGATTAGCAATTATTTCTGATTCGAGTATCGCCAAAATAGGATCAACATAATCAAAATATCGATATCGCATGTCAAAAAGAGAGACTAGTATCAGTCAAATTATATAGTAAGTAAGATAAAAATGGAAGGGTGGAAAAGAGGATGCAATGAGGAGAGTCTCTGTGGGGGAAGAAAGGTGAGAACGAGGAGAATGAGGAGAGAAAGAATTTGAAGGGGAGTTGCGGACGACAAATTGAACGCCTCCGCGAATATTTTCATTACCTACGAGGCGCATATCCCAGCCACCTTTAGGTGCGAAAATTGGCGGACGGGGGAGAGACGGCACCCACCGGCCGTGCTACATGTTGGGAGACGCCATGAGGGGGCGACGAGGGGGGAATTAAAAAAAAAACTTTTAAGGGGCCGGAGAAAGGCAGTATATGCGGGAGACGTAATTGGCGCAGCATTAGAGAGGGGAAAGGGAACGGTCGGTTATTAGCCCCTTAGTGATAGAAGGCGCGCGCGTGGGCCAGAATGAGAGATTCTTTATAGTGTGTGCAGCAAGCCCTTTTTATTTTTGGAACGTTTAGTTTTGAAGGAAGCAAGCATCATTTTTGCGCGACTGTTTTGTTTTACATAACGCATCTCATTTTATTTAATTCTTACTTGACTGTTTTCTCATAGGTACCCTATTAAGACCAGCACGCAATTCATGTGAACCAGAGGCTAGAAAACAAAGTAAAAAAACTAGAAATTGACGACTGAAGAATCCGGGAAAAGCACTGTCACAATCAACTGAAGATTCTCCATAAAAATGGACGAAATATGAATGTTAAATAAGTTGTTATCCTAGACTATAAAACATTCTAATACTTCAATGAGGCGCATTTTTGTAAACGTTTTAAAAACTCATTTATAGCAATAATTCTTAACTCCATTTCTTACAAGGTTTATAAGACCAAGTTTCACCGTATACTTAAAGGATGAGAAATTAAGTTTTTAGGAATACGTTCCCCAAAATTGATTTAGAAAAATATTTAAAGAATGAATACCGTAATACCTTACAATTGCTTGGTTTTTATATCATCAAAATGTATGGTGAGTTATCTTTTCTTAACATTGGGTAATGAAAGAGGCAAGAACGAAATTCAAAAGAGAAAGAAGAAAAAAAATGACGTCAATTATTGTCACTGAAGTATCCGAGTGAAGAAATGTCAAAATCAAATGAATACCTTCTACACCGAATGATGATAAGGTCAGAGTAAAATATTCCAGAAAACAATATTGAGCATTATTTAAAATTTTAAGAAACTGCATAACGATGATTTAAAAATCAATCGCTTAACATTTCTAAACCAGATAAATGCTATATTTCAAGTTTGAGCAAAGGTGATTTGACAAAATTCAAGCAAATAAAAAGTGAAAAATCTTTTTAAAACCCTTATAGAAATTTCTACCGTGGCCAATTGGCCTAGGAAATTATATGTCCTTGGAGATTATTTTTAAACCTCTAAGTTTGTAGTTTGAAATTAATCACCTAATGCTGGACAATTAAAGCCGTAAAAAAAAACCAACGAAAAATATATATTTTTTATGCCTAGCGTAGTTCAGCAAGAAACAAATATTGAAAGTACTAGAGCTAAATAGTCACGTGAAACATTCACTGACTGTAAAATATATGCCACCATATGTCGCGAAAAATATTTTATGTGCTTCCGACACACATCAAGGAAGCAAAAAATATCCAAAAATTTCATAATGAAACAAAAATATTTGCTAATAATTTATTAATAAAATATTTGAGGTTTCGTTCTGTAATTTGGGTGTAATAATTATTGAATTAAATGTAAAAACTGAAGCGTTTCTGTAATACAATTTTTTAGGGTCATACTAAGTATATCTGACCATTTATTTATGTCTCCTATTCTGTAGCCAATGTTTATCACAATGTATACCGAGACAATTTTCATATTATTTACTAATTCTTCACTAGATAATTAACATTTGATTAAAAATTTTAATGATGATTTGTTTGTTGTTATTTTGTTAGAATGGACTATCTGATATTAGGCCCAATACAGGGTCATGCTTAGGGGTTATCTTTCTTAAACTACTACGGAATACTTGAAATTCATAGAATTGTTGTTAATATTCTAAGTATTATTCTGAAACAGATCAATTTTATCCCGCAAGTAACCAGCAAAAGGAATAGATCCGTTTTAGGAACAATATTACGAAAAACGTTTTCCCAGTATACCCACACCCACAAGCTCTTGGAGAAGTGAGTTACACAATTTAACTGAAAGCATTACCTCAGCCTTGAACATCAAACGTCCTTTTAAATCCATCGTTTATCCTTCTTACTCAACTTAATGCGAGAAATTTTTACAACTCTTCGTAGTATGCTATAAGTTTGGGAAGATAACTATTGTGGTTGAATAGTTTGTTGATTCAGATGGCCTCGTAAGTCTCAATAGCAGGAACAATGACGACTGATCATGAGAACCTCTCCCATTATTGAAAATAGGAAGAAATCTTGGAGCAGAACACTTCACGCCTTCAGTTATATGAGTCAACCATGGAATCGCTCGACCACCTCAGTGAGGTTAAAGCAATACTATTGAAATGAAAAAAATATTTCTAAGCAAGTCCATACCAGGATCGTTCAATATCAATATAGTAATATACCGGTCTTCGCAACTATTTCCACCACATATCCGCCATATTTGCTATTTGAGCATTTACTGCCATTAAACACCCAAGGAAATCAGCAAATATGCCTCACAAGTTGTCATTTCGAATACAAATGCACTGCCAAATCCACAAAAGCGTCCTACAACCTATGCTATGCTTATGGAGGATCCAGAAAAATAATCACAGTAATAGCGGATTTGTATACGTTGCGAAGACTATATCGGAGGAAGAACACAATCGATATATTCAATATCCTAGCAATATGGACCATTAGTCCCATATTGCTAGGATTAAAAAAATCAACACCAGACTATGCCCTAACGTCAAAAAACACTGGCACAAAGAAAATGCAATGATATCATTCGCAAAACAAAAGGAGAAAGGCAAAAATCCGAAAAAAAGGAAAAATAGCTATATTGTAGATTCACTACGTGTTGCGGTAACGAAAAGCTCATAGATGGAAAAGAAAAAAATCACATGTACATTTGGAAGATTACCTCTCTCTAATTTAGGTCACATAGCGTAGCATAAAACCAGTATTAAGCAACTAAGGGGTGGAATTAAAATCATATTAATGTTATCTTTGTGACAACTTATACCTAGAAGGTGGAGAAAGGTTTCCAGGGGATTTGAACGTGAAATTTACAGTTATTTCATAAGGTTTTAGGTTAAAAATAACTGGCGTTCTTACGAATGGTGCTTATTACTGCGTTTCTCAGAGATAAAGGTTTTAGAGCTGGGTACCACATCCTTGCCGAATAAGCAAAGTGCGGTCTATAGAGACAAAACAGCGTTCAACAACGATGTAACTAAGTAATTAACGCGCAAGTTCAAGCTCTCCTAAAAAATAAACGAATGTGGAGCTATACCTACGATTGCCTCTTTATCTTTTATATGAGAAGCTTCCTTTATGCTTTGATGCTATTTAGTTTAACGCTCCATTTAGAGCATAGTCTTGGACCCAGAGATCCCTAGATCACTTTTGAGCATTTCACGATTATATTCGCACCTCTGATTATCTCGATCTTAGGTACTGCTTTACATCAGGCCCCACTAAAGGACTCCAGATGCCTACTACGTACGCTTATTAGGAACTCTAGCTTTATACTCAAATTTTTATCTTGAATTTCATAGAAATTAATAATGAGAGGGTAATTTTCCAGTATTTTTTTTCGATTCAATAGCCGATATGCCGACAACGATCATAATATACTAGTAATCAAGGAAGATATGCCGATATTTAATTTCAATTTAATATTAACATATAACCTCTTCCTATATATTGGAATCAAAATTATCTCCAACATTTATCAATAAATAACCATTTAATATATCCAAGGAGCACATGTCTAAACCAAAACGTAACAGCCACTTGATGATAAGGGTCGCCGAATAGTATACTTCCGCAACAAACTCTCCAACAATATGAATAATATTAATAACGGGAACAGTGATTGAAAATCACATTCAGAGAAGAATGATCCCACCCTAAACTACCGCTAAGGATATCGGGACCGTCGTGTGTTGGACAGAACCTTTGGGCAAGCCTTGTGATTATATAACACAGCATTGCTCGAATAACTACAACCAGGAGAGTCTCTACGTGTCAACATAACCGATACAATTTCAGTTATTCCTATTCATCTCCATCGTACTGCGTAAGGCTATACATATAAAGCGATAAAATTTTCTAACAATTTTCATTTCATCGATTCTTAACATCGAATATGCAAGTAGCTCTGTGACGCCTACAAACGATTTTTCCTCTTCCAGTTTCTTGGAATGGATTGGATTTTATCATTTTCAATAATATTTTATAATAAGCTTTGATCCTTTGTAACAAAAAATGTGATTAAGAAAGTATTATTTAATTAATCAAATATACAACTTTATGGTTTTATTTTTTTAAAATACTTAATCTCAATGCAATATTTAAATGCAGACAGCTATTTTCCGCACCTCACATATATTACGTCTATTTGAACCATCATTTTTTTATGAGAGCTCGAACTTACGCGTCAATTACTTAATTACTCCGTGGTTGGGCGCTGTTGTGTCTCTTTAGACCATATTTTGCAAATCCATACCTCGCAGCCCAGTCTTCTTTCTTCTTATCTTGTATCTTCTAAAATTATATAAGTATTCTAAATTATTAGTAATTTTCTAAAATTCATATTTAAATAATAAAACCCACGGATGAAATTTTTAACGACCAATATGCATCCGTGACGGAACACGGGCAGCGGAACGAAAAAGTTCGTTTCCAATGCCATGCCAAGGCAACCTTGACTCCTTCACACTGTCTTCGGTAGCCATGAAAACAAAAAAATGCTTACAACGCCAGTATTATTTTCCTTAGCCGATGACTTTTTTTCTAGAGAAGCACCCTTAAGGATAACGCAATAAGTCATAAAGTCAAGAAGCAATGAGTCTAAACAATATGCCTAGAATATAGTGGAACACAAGACGCTACTCATTAATCAAGGCGTAGTCAACGAATCGTTACTCCCATAATATTAGTGTGGTTAGTATAGATTTTATAAGATGTACTTACGATAATAATAACTTAAAGAGGGTGATAAATAAATTTATCTAAAGGGAATATGATTCGGAAGTTACGGTAAAGGAAAAGGACAA
Source organism: Ceriagrion tenellum (assembly GCA_963169105.1). Lineage (NCBI taxonomy): Eukaryota > Metazoa > Arthropoda > Insecta > Odonata > Coenagrionidae > Ceriagrion > Ceriagrion tenellum. The sequence goes on from OY720641.1 coordinate 58,038,809, forward strand.
GAAGGAAGCGCTAGCTAGGTTTGGCCATTTTTAGACAATAGATGGGAATATGAATAGGTACAACGGGTACATAAAATTATCAAAAAGGTACAAGAAAAGAAATTTGATGAGAATAAAATGCATAAAGACGAAAGTCATTGTATGAATCATATGCTAGAGACACAACAACTAGAGGTATTGAAGAAAATTCAAGAATAGGCGAGTATGAATACGGCAGAGGAGAGAGTAAAAATTATGTATACAGAAGCGTGGACAAGATTTGTAAAATGGACTTCCTAGCACAAACTGCTGAGCTTATTTATGAATAAGCGTATACTGTAACGCGCTTGCGCGCCATCAATGTCAAACCGTACAACGCATGGCAAAGCACCGCAGAAAAGGCAGTCCAAATTGAAGGGAGACACTGGGAGAAGGCCGTAAAAATTTCAGATACCGTACTTCTGCTATATTTATCTCATTCTTAAGCTTATCCAGAAAATGAGGGTAACTTTCCAGTAATGATTTCCGATTCGATAACTTATATTCCAATAACGACCATCATAAACTAATAATAAACTTCCAATATTTAATATCAATTTAATATTTAAATATCAACCCTTCTAAGACCTTGCAATGAAAATTATTTAAAACATACCTACATGCAGAAGTAGTCAATTAATTTATTTAAGGAGTGCATGTCTTAACCAAAGTTTTACAGCAATTTTATGATAAAGGTCGCCGATGGTAAACTTCTCCAGCAAACTCTCAAACAATATTAATAATAATAATGAGAACAGCGTTTGATAATCACGTTCCAAGAAGAATGTTCTTTCTCTAAGGTACCGTTAAGGATATCGGTACCATCACAGGATGCGATTATGATTTCATTACCAAGTTTCATCCCCTGAAATGAGGTTTCCGAACTGAGAATCCAGATTTTAGGCGCTTAGCCTAACGCGCTGGCCAATTGCTATTGAATAGCAACCTCAAAAGGGGCCCTTCCTTGCATAGCGAAGTCACAAGACTCAACTTGATCCCGTTGTTAAGAGGAACCCTACACAGACTCCGAGTGACCTCGTGAACTTTTGCCACGTCATATCCTCAAACGACTAATCCCGGATCCGAAGGCCAGGTTCATCCCCTTTATCCGAACACCGCCCAATCCTCTACGCTCCCTTGCTACAACTATTCTCCGATTCTCGCACACCCAGGCCAGCTCCAAGGTAGTCGTCGTTCATCTGAAGAATGGGAACTCCACCGCCAGGTCAACTATTATCCATCGCAATTTTCCCCATATTTTGCAATATACTCATTATAATATTTGCACTATACTTATATATCGTCAAAAACAGTGTTTTATGTATATTTTCTGAACTATTTTTTTTAATTAAATCATATTGTCAACACAATATTTTTTTTAGAATAGCAAACAACCATCCGTTTTGAAGGAGTTCTATACTACCACGTGGAAATATAAGTGAAATAAAAGACTTTTATAGACATTTTTACTTAATTACTTTCGTTTCTTTTTTCTTTTTACTCAATTACTTTACTTAGTTTCAGATATATACAAGTATTTTATAGCGCCATTGATGATGAAAAATTTATGCATTCTTCCTGCAGCTGCCAAGGTTAAAACGTATATTTCAAATATTATCTCCATTATGAAGAGGGAACAATCTCGCTCAAAATACCTTCATCATTCCGTACGCATTACAGCAGAATTATTTTTATATTATTATACTATATTTATATATGTATATATATATTATAATTATAGGGATTTTAGTGCATAGTTTCCATTTAACAGATCCAGCTTCTGTGAAGGCGCGACGCATGAAAAATCTTCTCAACACGTCTCCTCCATCTCCGCCTAAATTCACTACTACCTAAATTCACTCGATATTCAATCTTCTCGAGACCTAATCTGTAATTAATCCGTTAGTTCACGTCCTCATTGGCTTTCCCCTACTTTTTCCACTCGGTCATCTTTCAGAGCGGTTTCGGGAATTCTTACACGCGTCAGCCTTACCCACAGTTCCGAACATATCCTCAGTTCGATAAATACAGCTACAAGCGAACGTATAGTGTTCCACAACTTTTAGAGGGATTAAGATGAGAGCCCCCAGAGACTCGGAGGATACACTTTAGGCATTGCTTGCTTGAGAAATTCAGGTCTGTTTCAGAGCGACACAGAGAATATTGTCATGACGCCTCACTGCATCTCTAGGTCCAACAGAAGCGATAAAATACGAGAAATACTCTTCCGAAGAGATAGGAACAAAAACTAGTTCTTTCCGCGCAAAATAAGCAATCACAATGAAAATTGACGTCACCATTTCTCCTCCCTAAACCTTATCCCTTACATCTTTACACGGCTGGGATCCTAAAACCCCCTGGTATGTGGCGGGGGGTGTGCAGGGTAGTATGAAGATGTATATATAATCCTTAACAATATTTTTTTCCCTTATGATACCACTTTTGTAATTTACTATTTTTACAACATATATTACTGAAGAAAATAGATCTCCGACAAAATCGGGAAAGGGAAACGCTTCACAAAAAAATTCCGTACATAATTATGATCTTTGACGTCATTAACCGCAGCCAAATATTTTTTGTCTCATCTTAAAATTTATAAAAATATTGGTTCCATCAGAAATTTCCGATGGATGGGAAGCTGAATTCAGTCACTTGCGAAGAAAATTACGTAAGAAAAGGGGAGTGGCAGGAGAAGCGCAGCGGGTGCGTCGATAAAATGAAAACGACCACCAGAAAAATCAATGAAGAAGATGAAACCGGTTAAAGGCGAGAGCTGCTAATTAAAGAAGTACCGAAGGTTATCTCTGTTAAGGAAAAGGTGAACGAGGTCGTTTCGTCGGGTTACTTAAAACGGAACAAACTCAATCGAGGATGAAATGAAAAGGAAGGAAATCCGTAGTTTCTTAATCATTCTTACTCACACTTCTTGGTTTCCGGTTAATAAAATGCCACTGGATTCCGGGTTTCGGAATTACAAGGTGTTCGAGGGAAATCTCCTCACCCCGGTCCTCATTACCGGAGGGGTAGAGTACAATCATACGAAAGAGAACGGGAGAGAGCGAGAAGAAATTTCATAACCAGGCGTTTAATTACGTTTCCGATTGGATTAAGATTACAAAGGAGCCTCAGGCAAGGAAACTCGTGTTATTATGCCATAATTATCAAATACCAATTCTATGATTCAACTCCATGATTCAGTAAGAAAGTACACGCGGGAAAGTGGGAAAGAAACTGCACGATCAAATAGCAAATGAACAGCGCATTAGTAGTTTTCTAGAAATATTGAATACACTCCATTTTCCTTTAGGTTAAAAGGATAGATAGAACTAAGCAAAGTTTTAGGTAACAACTACTCTCACTGCTGCACAGAAAGTATACGAAGTAACACTTTGAGGTTTCTGTTACACGTCAATTGAGCATTCTTTCCGCCTTAATAGGAGCATGCTCTGGCTCAAACCCAATTTACCTAATTAAATGCATGAATTTTCACAATATTAGTAACGCATGTAATTTACGGTAGGTAAAAAAACCTTTCAAAATGTATTTGAGGGTATGGCCCGATTTCAATCAGACAGGTACTAAATAACAGTGGAAAAATAACATTTTACAATTATAATAAAAACTTCTTCCGCTCAAACAAATTTTTGGTAATTAATTTAAGTTCTTACTTAAACGACGCAGAATGTAACTCAAGTCACTAGAGATATACATTCATTCTTCATTGATCACAATAAGAAACTCCCATACTTTACCACTTACTATGCTATGCAATGATTACTAGAAAAGAACCTAGTAACCTTCTACTTCCGACCCGCCGTACCACTACCATTCTCATGTCGTTTGTAGTGGCCGCCTCACAACTCTGGATTTCAATTTCAATCGATTTAAGGAAATCTCGTTCGTTGGCAACTTTTAATCTGAATTTTATGGAATTATATTGAAAGAATGTTTTCCTGAATATTTTAGCCTTTCTAGTGTTTAAGTATCATTACTAAGCTTTTCTAATTAAAAAATTGTTTTTTTTCCATGGCCCATTCATGTTATTTGTTTTAACTGTTAAAAATGTAATTTTCGAATCTCATACATATTGTAACCTTAAGGATGTTAACCCTTTGATTATCTTGTACTATATCTATACCTATCTTTGAATTTCATTTTAAGAAATGTACAGGTTAAGTCTTTCACTGAGAGTGCATGTTTTTTATTTCTTAGTCCTTGTCATTAAACTCCATTTATTTTCTGATTTGACCACAATCATTTATTTTGTTAATTACCTCCCTGCTATTTCCTTGCATTTTATTGTCGCTCTAGGGGACCTGTCCCAGAGAATAATAAAGGCTTATTCTATTCTATTCTACTTTCGGTTCAATGCCATTATTATGTACAGTCGGATTCAAATGTATTGCAAAGAATCGACCACTTACGCTTCTCGAGGAAATCGAGTTTCACTTACGGCGCTGTTATTCTTTGCTATGCAACGCTATCTATTCAGATGTTTATTTGCACGTATTTAAATTGTAACAGTTGAGCAATTGCTTGTTTTGCGCTAACTTGTTATTACATAATATGATCAGCTCGAATAAGAATGACATGCTGCGATGTATTGATTAATTGAAATACCAAACTTATTATTAAACACAGACCGATCCTGGCATACAATATACCTATGGCAAATATTACGTAATGTGTCACTTAGAGTAACAGTTGATTAATAAATAAATAATTATCCATGCTCAAATCGTAAGTCCACACCAAAACGAAAGTGTAATAACAAATTAGCACAATATAGGAAATTGGTCAACTATTACCATTTGAATACGTGCAAATAAACAGATGAATAGATAACGTTGCGTAGCAAAGAATAACAGCGCCTTAAGTGAAACTCAATTTCCTTGAGAAGCGTAAGTGGTTACACTAATGAATTGTCTCAGAGAATCACATTGAAAACGCAAAATGCATCCTCTTACTATGCATTAAAGTGCAAGATTTAAGCTTTCCTTCTTATCAAATCCTTTTCTCAGTGGAGGCATTTCATACACTATGCAAGGAAAATTTTCAAATTAGCTCGATTCTTTGCAATACATTTGAATCCGAACGTACATATAATAACAGAGGGTAAAATGTTTTTGTAGCAATGTTATTATTGTCGCCAAAAATAAGACTCCCCATAGATAAACTATTATGAATGCAGGTATGGGATGAGCAGCACCGATTACAGATGTATTAAAAGCCACACTAGAAATACATGTCCTTGGAGTCAATTTGCATCCACAATGACCCAATACGCTTTTCCAGTGAAGAAATTAGGACACAAAATACTGGACGAATGTTGAAAAATAAGCCATGATATTTAGGCCAACAAGATATTGAAACAATCTTGAAGCGGTAAACATGAGATAAACAATTTTTTACTTATCTCAGCATATCCTATGCATTGCCAAAATGTTTATCAGTGCCATGACTATGGTGTCTATTTCAGTCCTCCATTTGCTGCACGACGAATTTTTGTGATGAAGATTGTCCAGAAAAGAGATAACCGGATGTGCGCGGGCATTCATTTCCCTGCAGCAAGTTTTCTACGCAATAATTTGAAGACTGAAATAATTAAAAAATGAGATTTTGCAGCAGCACTCATGGCAGATAAAGATGACTTATCTATCAGATAATATAGTACGGAATTATCAACAGTAGTAACAGCCGAATTTTTTCCATATCGTGGATGTAAAAAATTAATTTATTAGTCGTTAAATCCTAAGATTGGTCGACTGCAGCCGTCCACCCTTTCCTACCAAATGCTAGTTCCCTTACAATCTGGCAGTTAATCCTATGAACTATCCTCTTTATTTGGTTCATGAACTTATTCCTGGGTCTTGCTCTGGGGACTTTTCTCTCTATTTTACCCTCAATTGTGTTCTTCACAAACCCATTGTGTCACAGTATGTATGTAAAATGTGTTTTTCCACATAATTTACTAAAATTCTTATACCATTATGTTTGTGCCCCTCAACGCTTGAACCACTGAAACGACTTAACAGATCACGATGAACTTCCTACAGAGAGGCACAAAAACTGGTGCGCGAAAAATATACACGGGCTAACCGACGAGGAAAATGGGGATGATAAAAGAAGTCGAAAGGAACGAGGGTAGGAGGATAAGGGAAAGACAAAAGAACGGCATTCCCCCGCAAACAAATAAACAAACGAAGTCAAAAGGCGAAAAAGTGGAACAATTTCATATACATGTGCACATGTATATTTAGATCCTCAGCGGTTCATCGCGATGAAGAAGAAGAAAAAAATGATATGGTAAACTCCCACAACACGCAAACAAACATTCCTTAAAAAAATAAAACTCGCCGACGAATAATAAAAAAATTGAGCGGATAAAATTGAGGGGAATGAGAGATAGGGGAGGGATAAGGGAAGAGATACGGGAAGAAATGTTAGATGGCGCGCATGTGTGAGAAGGATATGAAAAAAAGCGAGAGAGGATACGAAGGGCACGGGGAGAGGAGGAGAGGCTGGGTGGATGTGGCGCGGAGGGGGAAGAATCAGGAAGGGAAACAAACTTATAGCCCGAGATTTGAATTCCAACTCCCTTGGTCCAGTTAACAAACACTTTATGGATCATTTTGTACGCCATTCCCAGCCTTGTTACCAGAATTCGAAATCCCTCGTAATTTTTTTTTCTGGGCTAAAAAAAAATTACGAGGCCGGAGTGGATATCTCTCGGTGCGGCTTTCCACTGACGTCCCTAAGGAGTCTTTTATTCCTACCACATAAAAAAAAACAACCAGTCCTTCCTCTACCCGACCCACGATCCTATATTTTCCCCTTCTCTGACCCTCTCCGAAAAATATTCTCCTCGTAAGTTTACATACGTCCATTCGTCCCACTCCACCTTTCTTACCAACTTCCTCTTAAGCGTTCTGACCTCCCCGCTCTGCGTTATCAAATTCATCCCTGCTCTAATGCCACTCAATTTATTGCCAGCTCCAGCAAATTTTAATGGATAAGCTCATAAAAATATCTATGTAACTAAAAAAATAAGAGAATTGAGACTGCCAAATAGAGAGATTTTTTAATTCAGTCTTGCACTACTAAACTGTGATCTTAATATCAATAATTACACACATTTCGTGCAGAAAGTAGCCTTAGATAAACAAAATTCTATTTCTGGGTGACATCAACTTCATGGGCACCGTGAGTGTTCCAGCTTTCACTAAGGGACCATTTTAGGTTCAGTACACATCGAGCCACCGTTTTGTCAAGATCGTTTCTAGCTGCCTGCTTTAGTTCCATTGGAGGACATTTTTTTCTATGTCGTTGAGGTAAGCCACTCCTATTCTAGTGTTGTAATACGAAAGTTTGCTATTTAATCCATATTTTTTAACCGTTTTCCTTGAAAATTGCTATATACTTATAAAAATAAAGTAGTTTTTCTTTTTGTTAACTAAAAAATTCCAGTTAAAGTCATTTTTACCGAGTATTCGATTTCTTAAAATAATAAAGACATTTCATTTATTCCACTGAATATCCTTAGTCTTAAATTTTCATTTGTTCACTCCATTCTTAATATTTGATTATTTTTATCTAAATATCCTGAATGAGAAAAGCTGTTGTAATTAGATACATATAAATTTAAAAATATGAATTATATTTTGTGATATAATTTGTTCCTAATTGTTCTCTGTTTTTACAGTCCTATATATGGAATTTTGTGGAATCCACACCTATTATAAGTCGAGTTTATAAAAGCACGGATTTGATTGGAAAACGTGAGTATATTTTTAATCGTGTGACTTATGCTTATTATTTATATTTGTGACATTAATTTTACAATGGATACTTGCCGAAAATAATTTTATTTTTTTCTTGAATTTCTTTTCTTAGATTTTTCGATAAAAATTATCAATAAAAATATATCTTCTACCATATCTACTTAAATTCTCAAAATTATCATGCCTCTATGCACGTCCGTGTCCTCGCTCTACACATATGACACAAAAAGTATATGATCAAGGTACTAAAACTCACATAACAAGAGATGTAGAACATGTAGAGATGTTTGTTGAGCAACACGTCACTCAAGATGTCACGCACACTCGAAGAATATTGCAGGCTAGATACTACATGTAATATTCTTTATCTGGCCAAAACGCTCAACCTCTAACTTCACTCACATGATTATCTAATTCTGTCCCGTTGAGTGTTTAAAACACTATTGGCCGATTGCAAGGACATTTGGTAATTGAATCAATAGTTATGAGATCCATGAAGTTAAAGAACTTATAAAAATATCCGCTCCACTCATTATATAACTTATTTGCCCAGAGTTAATAGCTTCGAATATTGAATCTAATCTTCCACCGCCGGGAAAAATTTATGAAAGCGTAGCTTAAGAATAATTGCTAATGCACATAATAATTAGTCTGTAAGAGTAAATTAACTGGTCATTTGTCTCAAATCAACTCTTATATCAAGTAATTAATTCTCCAAGTGGTTCATTGCGCATCCGCCATCATGGTTACTTTTGGAACTCGTAACGTCATGCCATAAGTTATGATATCAATAAATTACCGAATGTTTCTGCAACATTTGTTGAACGGTTTCCAAGGCTAATAGGTCCTAAAACTTTATAGACAACATATGTGTCGTTCCTGCAACTGGCTATAATGAGTATGTTTTTGTTTCACCATTCTACCACCAGAATCGTCACATAGACAACATTTTAAGGTAGTTGCCTCAAGTGTAACGAACCGGTAATCTCGCAATGATGCCATAGAAGAATCTTCCAAGCTTGTTTCATTAATACACTCTTAGCCGCAAAATGTCGAAATGACCCTCATTTTGTGACCCCTGGAATATACACCCAAACTTCCAATTGTGTCCGAGCGTATTCCTTCTTTTGCTTTGGAGAACCTTTACATTTCTACCCTTTTCAAATCGGTAGCAAAGGTTCGTGCAACTGGTCCGGTGTTTCGTTTTGCTGAATGTATGAGAAATGAGGCAGAGCAAGAATGAAGAGATAAGGCAGAATATATTTCCATAGAGAGAAAATGATTCGCTTCATTTTTGGCGAGAAGGGTTATCTTGTTTATAGGAAAAAAGTACTTACTCTGTTCATCAGCGGAAAAATGAGCGACTGGTGTCAGTTTTTTTAGGATATGATAGCAACCTTAATTAACCTTTATTCAAGTCTCTTGCTTATCAACGCCATATTTGTGTCAAGCTGCTTCTGGACCAATAGAACCATCATTTTTGTCGGATCTCAATCTGATAAAAAAATAACATTATTTTCCATTCGGACATAAAGCTGAAAGCTAAAATGTCGAATATATAGACCTTTCATAAGCCATTCCAAATTACATTAGTATCACGGAACGCGTAATTTATCAATGAGCAAAAATCAATCGAATTAACTGCAAAAGTGTAGAAATTCTGATCACCAAGTGATTTAAAAGTATTGCAGTGAATTTTCTTAATAACTGAAAATGCATCTGAATATTTCTCGAACTGAAAACTAAATATTTATGTTTCCAAAATGTGTTTCTTTCCTAAATCTCAAGACTCCCTTAATATTTATACATTTTACAGAGAATAAATTCAATTCATCGGCAAACAATTCAATCTCATATGATCAATGTGGTTTACCAAATTGAAATAAACAAGTGACTCTCAATGATAAAAATTAGACCGACACATTTCGAAAAGGAAACGCGTCCAATAGAGATGAATCTTTTCGGCTGAGTTAAAGATGCCATAAAATTTTTTTCTTACGACTTTCGTGGAATCGACATTTTAAATTATTCTATGGCGTCATCGACACCTATTCATTATCTTTAGCAGTCACATGGAAAAAAATTAGAATCTCAGTCTATGAGCTTGAAATAAATTTCCAACACGCATAATCTTTAAAGGTAACGAAAATCCAATATTTTTTCGTCTTTACCAGGTATCTAGTACTTCCGGGTAATAGGTGAATGTTTATGCGAGAGCAGTGTGAAGTAATTAACAGGGCGAAAAAAAATACAATTTAATACGCAGTCATCACTAACAGGGCATTATAAAACGACGTACAGGAATGGAATGATAAGAGTGATGCACCACTGATGGTGCACGATTCGCCCTTCAAACATCATGATTCACCTCATCCGTCACTCCATGATTAATCTCCTAATGCCTATTAATTTTGCAGTACCGTCTCTTCGTTACCCTCAGAGGCACTTCGCAGAGGAGGTCATTTGCACAATTAGGCGTAAAGTGTGGATTCCGGGAATAATTGATGGTGCACCTAGTTACGACGAGATGGGAATGGGACAGGGAGCGGAGGAGCCAGGTTACCGGGAAACATGGTTCACCAACATGGAACCTCTCAATGACTAGCACCGACAAGTGCCTAGTTTAACCCTCTCCTTTCATGCCTAAGCACATCCTTTCTTTTCTAAGTAAGTCCTCGGACTGAATTTTGCAGTAACAGTTTAATGACGCCATTGAGTAAATCATCCCGCTTGGTGGAATTTCGCAAACATGGGAGTGTAGGGATTATGCATAGCATTTAACGTTAAATGCTAATAAAAATTAATTAGCTACTAAATGAAAAAAAATCCAAAACACGACATACGATATTAGTAGTTAGCATCCTTAACTAGACGACACTTACCGTCACCATTCAATGGTGAACAGATGTAAATTATTTCAATAGTTGCATAGAAGTCATTTTTCCGGATCCCAATCTGTTAAAAAAAACATCAATTTCCATTGGAACAAAAAAACTAAAAAGTCTTATTTATAGACGTTTTCTAATTCCCTGTTAGTTTTCTCATAACAAAATATTATTTTATATGCATTTTTCGCCCTGGAAATTAATTTTCACTGAACCCGCAAAAACATATGATCCTCTCTCTTCAAGTCTTTCCAATCCTTCATCCATTATTTTCAATCTTACTAACGGAACGAACCATCACAAGGTAGAAAAATTGAATTAGAATTTTCACAAAGCCCAATGACGGCTGGGTTTTGATACAAACGGCGAACCAACAGCTCGATAATCGTACAAGTGCCTTTAAAAGATAACATTTGTCTTTGTATAGCATCAAAATTGTTCTATATAAACATCCAGCGGGGTAACTAAATATAGAGGAAATTATAACCAAATATAAATCTGACAAAATTGAAGATTATGCACCTGATAAATTTCTCTTCAAATAAATACTCTAAATTCACTTGTGTGATTCCAGCGACATTATTATTATTCTCTTCACACTCCTATCCGAAAAAGCTTCAGTCAGAATTATTCCTTTTTCATTTTAGGAAAAATTTTAAATTTTCCATGATAACTAGGCATAAAAAATTAAATCAAATAAAACTACCAATTCAAATACGAATGGAACAAAATATATTCAACCTTCAAGTGGGCACCTAAGGCCCAGCATCCCAAAAGGAGTCATTAATTGCTACTCATTATGACTCAAATTCATAAAAGCACAAAATGAATAGATGGTAGCTGAAAAAATTCATAGAAAATTGAGCCTTTCTTAACTTGCTTTTCGGGCGTTCTAATTTCTACGACGAATCTATCATTATTGAAGTAATTGTCACTGAGAATATTAAAATGTTAACTATTTTAAAAGCTTGTCCATTACAAAAAATTATAGAACAGCATACAGCGCCCTAATTTAAAAACACATTCGGCTTGTATTCAAGCATACGTGAATTAAAAAATGGCAATCTTAAAGCAAAAGATCAGGATACCTAAAAACCATTCGCCCGATCGCAAGCTATTACAACGTAATAGTCTGCGGTGATATATTCAAAACAACCCTGAAAGAAGAATAAGACAAATAAAATTTAAAAGGGAAACCATCTTCAAGGCGACTGATACAATTATCTCCACAAATCAATGCCCATATATAAACAGAGAACCAAGCATCTCCATCTTTTAACACTAAAGAAAAAGACGTACAAAGGTTTACGACACATAATTAAAGTATATGAATAAGCGTCATTTAACCATTCTGCACAAGCTGTAAAGCGACTTTTAACCGCATGACGAAAACAAACAACTTAATTGGAGACCAGGACAATGTTAGATTTATCAAAGCTCGGAGAATGGAGTGGTTGGGCCATGTGGAGAGAATGAAAGAGGATCGGATGCCCAGAAGAATATTGAGGGAAAAGTTTCACCACACGAGAAGAAAGGGGAGACCAAGGCTTAGAGGGATAGATGATGTTCCAGCAAACTTGGAGTTAATGAATATCGAGGGATGGAAGAGGAGAGTTAAAGACAAAAGAGATTGGAGGCGAATTGTGGAGGAGGCCAAGGCCCACTAAGGGTTGTAGAGCCATGAAGAGGGAGTAAGGGGGAGAGGGAGTAAGGGGGAGAGGGAGTAAGAGAGAGAGGGAGTAAGAGGGAGGGAGGTCGAGTGAGAGAGAGAGAGGGAGAGATAAAACAAACACGAGGGCATAGCGTGAGATAAGGATGATGTCCTTCTTTTTAATTTCGTATGATATCACGTATTTTCAAAACTTTTCTTTAAGCAAAAATATAACTAGTGTTAAGGAAGTCTTTCCATCAATTTTTAACCGTGGATAATTGATTACACAATATTCCTCCAAATTAATCCTGAACAAAAATTTCCGCGAATTTTGTACTTAAAAAGCGGATTTGGGTCGAAGAGAACTCGTAGATGGTAGTCTTCCGATAAAATCGGACCGTTCTATTGAATGTTTACGATAAATGTGATTATTCGAGAATATTTTGATGAGGCTGGGGTTGGAGTATATGGGCAGGAGGTTATATTACAGCAGCGGTGGTGATTTTCTTTAAGTAAAATCCCGACACTCGATTAGATGCTACAGGGAGAGTGCTCCAAGCGTAGTGATTCGTCCGGCGGACGGGACGTAAGCGGTATACCACATATAGTCTTTCGAAAAAAGAACCACAAGGCATGCGCCGGATTTCACTCCGCCCATCCTCCATTCCACGAGTTTTCGTAAATGAAACGCACCGGAAGTTAGTATAGCGTTAGACCTGGCGTGGAGGAAATACATTCACAACATTTGCGGTGTTGCATCAAAGAAACCAAGAGAGTAAAACGTAGAGAAGATTTGAGAAGTTCTTGTATACTAATATGATTGAGATGCAATTTCCCTCTCAATAAGCCACCACATTTTGAGCACGTCGTTAGTATTTGGAACACAGCGCAGCAAACTTCAATCCACAACATAAGTACAGTACGTAGAAAAGACATAAGAATTGAACGATGTAGACTCAAGGTTGGATATGCACATTTGCACGATTCCTAAGTGAAAATTTGCAAATCCAACCTTTATTAAGGTTAATACGCTGGCAATGTTCTTCACTTCATCACATTGTTCATTAAAATTTCGTACAACACGCGCTTCGGCAGTCAATTTGGAGGCGCTAGAGACTGTACTCTATACGCTAAGCTAAAAATACTTGAAAAATTTAAACCAGGCGAGCTTCAGTATAACAAAATCAATATTGTTTTGACTCCCCACAATATCTCCGCACTGATGAAGGTGACAAAATAAGATATGATGAATAATATATAAGCAACAAAGCTAAACCTTCGAAACACAATCCACCTTAATCCTCTCCCTTTCCCTTTACGTGGCTGGTCACTCAAATAGAGAGGAGTTTTGAAAAAAGAGGGAGGAGGGCCTTGTAGCATTCAGCCACCCTCCACGATGCCCCCCCCTATCACCCGCTCCAAGGGAGAAGGCAAGGCAAATTATTAAAAAAAAGGAAACCCACTGCCATGTGTCCCCTTACTGACTAACAGAGTCGTATGTATATGAAGAAAGACGAAAATGACCTCAGTCATTTGCCGCGTCTGTTGATATTACATCTTAGCCTGATGAAGATGATATATTAACATCGATACCAAAGTGTTAATTACATCTTTCCTTAATTGAGGAAAACTTTCAAAACTTTACTCAATTATAAATATTGAAACTACTCAATTTATCGCCTGAATATGATATTTTTCCATCCAGATGAGATTTCGTTTTTCCTGTTACCTCTACCAGGAACGTGTAAGGATTCGTATCGATCATTTAAATTTCGTTTAATCCCATCTTTCGTCCTATGTTATCCGTATCGCTTAAACATCTCCTTTTGGCACTAGGACCAATTGGTTACCATTCTCGCTTTTATAAACATAATTGAAAAATGTTTTGACAGAATAAGTGCTGTTTTCAATCTTAATCACAAATAAGTTTTATAAGTTCCATGGTATCAGGCTCAGCTATGAGATAGTTGAATTTCACGAATGGAAAAATAACTAGGTTATCTTCCACAGATTTATTTTCTTGGTACAACATTCTTCGATACAGGTACCTGATAATGACAGCGTTGTGTCAAAACATATTGTACCAAGAAAAATAATCAGCGGAATAAAACCAAGTTATTTTTTCATTTGTGAATAAGTTTTATATTTTGTGGGTAATTGCGATTCTTCACTTCATCATAATGTTGAAGTTCCACACGCCATCGTCTGAATCATCAGTAGACGACTGGACTGAAAGGAGTGTATTCTCGGCATTTCCATAGAGCACCAATCAAGCTCCTCACATGAACACAGTGCTTAAATCGAGTCCCACGCTAAAAACAGTTTTTGGAGCCACATTACCCCGTCGCTCGACGTGCATCCTTTGGAGGAATAAAGTTGTCCACTCCACTCGTCCCTTCTCCTCTTGATTTCTCCTTCACAAGCCCTGTCCCCTCTCACGTGATTGCCCATTTCCCTATCCACCGGTTCCTTTTCAGCCCCTCGCCACTCCTCCAGGGCCTCTCCCCGGTTCCTTCATTGCGATTTCTTCCTGTTTTCAAGCCCTTCTCCCGAATATGGCTCCTCCTCCCTCTTCTTTCTCTCTGCCCCCACAATTTCTCCCTCCACCCAGACATCCGTACAGCTTGCTCCACACCGACCCCAATAGAGCCTCCGCAAAGTCTTCCGCCACTTATCGTAAAATTGGCCATGTGTATGCAATGGCCGACTCCATCCCTACGACTTCTCTCGGGAGGTTGAGAGGAGGTGGAAAAAAGAGAGGAGTTTTGAAAAGAGAGGGAGGAGAGCCTTGTAGCATTCAGCCGCCCTCCACGATGCCCCCCTATAACCCGCTCCAAGGGAGAAGGCAAGGCAAATTATTAAAAAAAAAGGAAGAAATATATATGTATATATAAGGATGTCTGGCGGAGCATAACGAGGAGAGCATGATTATAGAAGGAATAGGTTCTCCGTGTTGGAGGAGTAAAGCGAAGGTTTCGGGGAAACCATCGTAGGATGGGTACACGAAGGCAGTCTAGGGTGGGAGGAAAGAAACCCTGAATGGGGGGACAGTGAATTCCGAGAAGGGGTAAGAAAGGAAAGCATAGGGGGGGAGTAGAAGGAAATAAGGCGAGAGACCGGAAGGAAAAAGGCAAAATAATATGGAGAGAAGGGGAAGGAAAAGGATTCCATGCTCATGTTGTGGAATTGGAAATCGCGCGGAAGCGATAAATAAGGCTGGGAGAACAAAAAAAACGACGAAGGCAGGCTTTGGCGAGAAGAAGGTGGCGAAGGAGGTGGAATAGTAATGGACAAGATACGAGGAGAATAAAGAGGGCATTGTAGAGAGAGATAGAGTAATTCACTACCGCAAACGAAAGTAAGAGGGGAGAAAAAAATCAGGTGCGCTTAAGACCAAACGGTGGAGGTGAAAGCTTCATTGCGATATCATAAAAGATAATATTCTTCATTACACCATTTCCTTATACACGAAGGCGTATTAACAAACAATCACTCAGACATTTCGGGCGTTATACAAAATCAAAAAAATATTAATTCATTTTTAAGATAATCTACCTAGCCGTAACATAGGGTGTAGAGGAAATAATTGCTCCTTAAAGAAATTTATAAAATAATCAATCTTAAATAAGATTCTAAAAACGTTCTCATATGTTTCCTAAGGCATTTAAATCTTAAGGCCGCTTTCCAAGGTGCATTATACTGTACAAACGAATGTATGAATTGTATGATTGTCTGAATGATTGAACGGAAAATGCAGCCTGCTCATTTTCTTCTACAATCTATGAAACATTCGTTTGTGCAATAACATGTACCGTGTAACGCGGCCTTAACGAATACGCATGCTTAGTTTGTAAACAAATCTGAGAACTTGATGCCAAGGTGATCATTACCATAGTTCTCATCATGAAAGAAAGAGGGAAAAACGCACGATAAAATCAAAAGTTAGTAAATTTTAGTTCGCTTCGAAAATGTATGATGACATAAAATAGAATATAAACTTTTAGGCACTTTTAGTCCAAGTCTCGCCGTGGTGGGAGTTTTTTTATATTCTTATGAGCGATTGAAGTTTGTTCTGCATGTAACATTTTCCGTTCTCCCTTATAATCCCATTGAAAAACGAAATTCCCTTCTGGTATCAAATAAAGAAACTTCCGACGAGTCGCTGATTTTTCCCCAACCTACTGGATGATTAGGAGCATTACTTGCAAATTTTACCCTCTAGCTTTCTTAGAAACTCCCATTAATTTGTACAAATGAGTGTACTCTCGAGATGGCACGTCACGTTTCGCCCAAGCCGATAAAGAAGTTTCCACTTCAAAAAGATGTGAAAAACAGTGTGAAAATGCAAGTGGCTCCCAACGGAACAAGGAGAGGAATATAAAAATACCAAACTTTTCGGGCGTGACTCAGAAAATAAAGCTTAAGCGTACAATGGAAAGTGAAATTTTTTTGATTTGGCCTAATTGGCTAAGTTTAAATATTTAAGACGCCCACGTTTCCTGAGGTAATTATAAAGGCGACTAAACACGATTAATTTATCAGTCCAAATTCTTTAATTAAGAAAACCGTGTTAAGCGGAAAAATATACGTACGCTGCTGCCACTGTCGAGAAGACTACACGGAAAATAGAACCTGCTCTTAATCCAATGTACCATGTAAAACCTCCCTAAAAGAAAATCTTTCCAAATGCTTTTCATCTTGTATTTTTTTCCTTTTGCAGTAGGCTATAAGGTAATACAGTAAAAATATGTATTAACTCATTAACTGCCCAAAAAGTAATACATCACCGCACGATAAAATATCAAGGTATTATGAGATGATGAGACACAATTTTTTTTCTAGAAAAAAATGACAAGTATCCACAATTGCAAGATAAGAAGAGGCTCAAATTCATGGGGCTTAAATTACCTTCTCTGAGTTGAAAAAGACAAGAATGCCTTGTAGAATTTTAATATTTCCTTATTTTCATATACGGCATCCCTAGTGTTTTTGTGTAATCCGCAAGTATTACACTACAGATGAGCATTTCAGAAAATCGAGCATATCCACCAAAATAGAAACAGCAAGACTACAATTTCAAGAACAATTGAACGTGAAGAAATTTGTGAATTCAACGATGATTATGAGCAAATTTGCCTTCGTTATGCCGAAGATTATTCTAATCTCTTTCATATCATTTCTCTACCAATAATACTGACGTGACTGTTTTCAATTGTCATCGCAATGAAGCTCAGATCTCCAATACATCCACTAGTTTCATTATTAAAAACAAATTACAAGGTACTATTAAATAACGAATGAATACTGAGAACAATTCAATAACGAATGAACACTGTGAAAAATTAAATAACGAATGTACACAACGAAAAATAAATGTAAAAATCAATTAACCTTCATCTTGCATGGCTAATCAATATTACGTTATAACAAATATCACGGGGTCAATGAAGTGTGGAGAAATATTTGAAGGGGTTTACGGTCATAAAGTTTGGGTCACCCCTAATAAAAAGGGAATGAGAATATGTGTGATACACTACATATAGCCTTAGTCCTAAATCAATGTCGATAATGTTAACTTGCAGAAACATATTACGCACAGAAGTAAGATGGTCACGTATGGCTGGTGTCATTGGCTATTTGGCGTCCACCCAAGACGTGTACACCTCTGCAACTTTAAATATAAACGGCAGACACATAGGCTGTATGTTTTCATTTTTAACAAGCATTAATAAAAAGCCTTATCAATTATGTTTACCGTCGAGGAGGCGCGAAAACTAACTCTGAAAGCACCATCAATAAACTCTCATTCATTATGCTGGATCGGCTCCCTCATAAGGGCTCATAATTAAAAACCCAAATCAATTACACAATTTATTCAATAAACGTGAACGTAGTACAATAAAACATAGAATAAGCACGCTTTCATAATTTTATTTGGACACATTTCCGTACGTTTGACTGCATGAAGTAACTACCCTTACCTCCACAGTCGTAATAATAAAAATATAAAATCAAACTATGTCAGTACAAACTCTGCATGACAAAAATTATCCTTTCGAGCATGATATAAAACGCTATTTCCCCTAGTTCCATAACTTTTTCTACTGACTCTAAGGATCTCACAAATATTCTTTCTGGATGTACACCAATAGTTCCAACTATTCTTCACTTCCAGCCCCCGTTATTAAGTACACTAAAGTGAATTTCACGTTCGGATGCGTGCTTCCTGCTTTTCACAGCTCAACGGGCACAAGTTAGCCTTGCCATTCTGTCTATTCAAAAATGCACATTCCCAGCGTGTCATTCCATTCCTTTGATTTAAATCTAGGCCATGGACCATGGAGTAAAATGTACAGAGGCTAATTATAGAACAAATTTTAAGCTCACGAATTCCAGCTAACGAGTTCTCGGATTTTTTGCGATAATATCACAAATGTAATTTTACTGACCTCCGAAATTGTTCGAAAAAATCGCACTAATTCAACTGAAATACTATGACATCATCAGAAATTCGCTGTAACTAAGAGTAATATTCAGTTTAAATTATGGAATACCTTTGTTGCATTAATAACTGAAGCGTATGCAACTACCATCCATATGACCCATATGGTTATGCTTCAGTGTAGACACACAACATTAGATGCATTACTAGGGTAACAAAAATGTATACGTTCAGCTTTCAACCGCTAATAGAGATATTTAAAATAAACCTTTCCATTAGGCACGCGAGTTAGACTAAATATATCACAGCGACAGACTCAGGTCACAGAGACTAATTCAATGAGCTTACAGCAAGAGGGACCTCATTCTTTGATAAACCAAAGTGTTTGTTAAGTTTATTTCAAATAATAAATATGCTATTAATATTCCTTAAGCATATTTCTAATATATGAATTTTCAATAATGAAAGCTTAAGCAACGTACTAATATCGGTACCAGGTGACATCATGCATCGATTTTAAAAGCGATCTATTAATTAAATACTCTGTATTACTATACCCGTAATCTGTATTATGAAATTAAGAATCGATTCTTCGTAACTTAATGACATGAATTCTTACAATATAGACCAATTTTCTCCGAAAAGTTGGGTCCGGGGTGAATATTCCGAAAAATTGCCAGTTCTTTCTAATGACGAGAAGGAACCGGACTGCTTAATTTTAAGTAAGAATTCATTATACGATTACTATTGAATAAAGAGCTCAGCGAAATAAGAATGACGCACCCACTTAATGCATATATGCGAATGAAACTGTTCCCAGAAGTTGGAAGCGTAGCGACATCGATTACTTAAACAATATGAGTTATGGTGAGTACATGAAGAGCAGGATAGAAGAAAATGTAAGAGGTAAGAAGAAACTTAACCGCAACAGGCAATTAAAGAATGAATCAATTTATCTATGACATTGAAATCCAGTCAAGCCTTCTTGAGGAATTATTTAATTCATCTAAGATTCATAATGAGATAAGTACCCTATGGCAGACAGCAATTTTGAGGCAGAAATATTACAGGATAAAACATGAAAATATAAATAAATGAACAATTTAAAGTCTCATGTTTTTATTGCCATGTAAAGAGTTAATCCAACTTATAAGAAAACTTACAGCAATTATTCTCAATCTCGAGCTTAATACTATTGATTCTCGGTTTGAGTAGTCAATAAACGGGGAAAATTCTGGGTCATTCTCTCTAAGTCCTTTCAAATTGCTAAAAAAAAACAATGCAATCGGAGATAAGAATAGAATGGAAAATTTAATTTATAATTCCGGGACAAGTGTGTCTTTTAGGAACATATATTATCATTCATATCTTTAGAGTCAAACAAATGTTGCAATATACAAGATACATCAATATCACCGAATCCGTCATTCTATTAAACAGAACGGTCAAATTATAAAAATGCATAAAAATTACATCAGATTTTGCACAGTATAGCATAATATTTAGTTCAATTACGATATTTAGTTCACTTAAAGTAATATTTCCACGATATTTCTTTTTAAAGTTATTTGCATTTTCAGATTTACGGATTACGGCTCTATGATTTCGAAATCTGTTGGCAGCAACAATGAAAATAATCATTTTATCTGCATTCTTGGCCAGCACAGGAAAAAGATGTTTATTCAGCAAAAGTGTACAAAATTTCTGTATAAACAATTATTTTGTGGCATTTTTTACGCGTAATTCGTGCTCAAATGATTTCTTCAGCGGATTGCGCTTGGTTAATTATGCATTGGCTTGCTAACAGAGAGAAATAGTAGTAATATATGTGATATTTCGAAGGCTATTACACAAGATTGATAAATCATAATGGCATAAGATTTTTCTCCATATTTGAAAAATAATCATGGTACATGTGATATTTTTTATATTGAAGTGCAATATCTGAACTGTTTTATAGAAATACTATTTCTCCTAATCTTTTTGTTGACTGGCTTAAGACAATACTTAATGAGGAGGAAAGAAAGATCAATTGCATGTACCTCTGTGGAAGCAGTAACAGTGGAAAGAGTTTTATAAGAGGCTTAAACAACGGCACTGGGGATTAATCTCAAACTTTACCTATGAAATAAAACGATATTATCAATCCATAACATCAATTTTTGCATGTATAGACCTATTCCATTATTAATTTCGAATGAAAATTTTTTAATTTAATACAAAGTGAACCATATGTCCTCAACATCACCTTCAAGATACCACTTCTATTTTCTAGCACTTATACAGCTATTGAATTTTTTCTTAAGAATGTTCCGCTTCGCATCGCAGCCCAAAATTATAACCCCATTTACTTTGTCTATCTTTAAAAGAAATAAAATATTCCACGTTTAGTTTTTTTAGTTCCATTCATTTTAAATTTATCATTTAATTCTTCGTGTTATTTCGTGTTCATTTTCTCATTTCATGTTCCCCACAGCGATTTTAATTTTCATATAAAGTAGTATCTTATCATCCTAAAATCTCCGATATCACAATTGATCATTATCCTTCAATTATTGTATAAAATTCTAAATTGCAATTCTTTAGCAAAGCCCCATATGTCACATGACAGATTACTTCTGAAATTTGAGAGATCAGGAACAGGAGTTGTAGCAAAATTACGTGTTTTTTTCCCATCGCCTATACTCCAATATGAGAGGCAACTAATGGAAAATTTATTTTAAGTGAATGAGTCAACCCTGCGACGGAGATTGAATTGTCGATTGACACATCGACTAACTTGTTTTTTATTCAATAAAATTGGGATGCCTCGCCCAACCTATTTAATTTTAGTATTCATACATGTGGAATCATATGAGCGATTCGCTTAAACTTTGTTATGTACCGGCTGCAACCCGTCGACTGCATGTCTGCATGGAATTGAGCTCTATAGAGTGGTGCTTGAAAGCAATAACGAGGGCCCATTGTCCAGGTTGACGTTAATGAAAAACGCACCAAGTATCCACACCTGCTCCGCGTGTAACAAAAAACCCAAGACTACGCTTCCTATGAACAGACGAAGAGCAGCTGGCGATCAAACATAATGAGGCAAACCAGAGCATTTCCTCTGTTCTTTCATTTGAAGTATTTTTAAAGTTAATGGACCAAATATCCTCAAATGGCCTCTTGCAAGAACATTTAGCTATGGAATCAATAGTTATGAGATCAATGAAGTAATAGATCTAATAAATTGCATAAATCACAGGTAGCAGGAATACATCTACTAGTTACATAACTTATTGACCTATAGTCAATAAATTCGAATATTTGATCGAATCTTCCACCGCCGGATAAAATTTATGACATTTTTGCCTATGAATAATTGCTAATGCACATAATAACTAGTTATTAAGGGTAAAGAAAATGGTATTTTGTCTCAAAATAACTCTTTTATCTAGTAATTAAATCTCCAAGCGGTTCATTGTGCATCCGCCATCTTGTCTACATATGGAACTCATAATCCCATGCTATAAGTTATGAAACCAATAAACGTATCGAATGTTTATGAGATACTCATTGAATGGTTGCTTAGGTTTATGGGTCCCATCAATTTATGGCATACATACGTGTCGTTCCTGAACCGATAAGTGATGCAATCGACATTGTCATGATTTAAATTCCAGTTTTCTATAAATCATATCTTAAATAGGTTGATAATAACTGTCACCGAAGATCACCTTCATTGATAATAGAAAAAGTATGGTAACATGTTTATCGATATATGTCTTAGTTTTATGATGAATTTTGTCATCAGTCTAATCAAAATAGATGGAAATGAACGTTACACAATGTTACCATTCCACAACCCAAGGAATTAGGAACTTTCCAACTTTCGTTGCAGCTGATCTCAAAGCTTTAGGCTCAACTTTGTGGAAATTCATTGTGAACTATGAAAAAGAAAACTGTCTTATTCCACCTATTTAGCACCTGAAAATAAATCGGTGGAATAAAAAAATTGTTTTTTATTTTTTATTATTTGCTACAGCTATTTGTCTATCTATACCTCATGCATTGTAATACCATAACAAAAAATGTTACGTTTTTCCAAAAAACCAAAAGTCTCTCAAATACGTAGATTATCAGTTAGATTTTTTATTGGAAGCAGTGCAAGAGTTGGCGCTATCGCGTTAATGTGCCACGCTAGCAATTTTTGGCTGTTATATCCAAAGTATTCACCAAGCATGACACTTAATTCGGAGATTTGCTGAATTTTACCATGTTAAAGAGAACACTTTTTGGTTTCTAATTTTGAAATTACCTCGTAAATTCAATCAGGACAACAGAATTAAAAGAAGAATTTTCTTAATCTTCCTGCAAGGTTACTACGCTATATTCAGGAGGGAAAATGAGCTTGTCTCATCAAAGAATTTTCCGTGTGTGACAAAACATACAGTGCGATGAGTATTCATTGACCATCCTTGTCTGAAACACACCTGCGTAAGACAGCGATTGCTACCGATGGTTTTCCATTGGTAAGTGCATCGGACCAAAGCACCTTCAATTGCATTTTCCGAGTCCCTGGCAAGGTGTACCACCGATATATATTGCTTTACATCTCACTTTGCCGCCGAGATCCACCTGTGCCTTTTGGACCCACTTGAAAAACCTTACATCCGCATCTAATTAGTACTAAAAGTAAAAAAATAAGGGACTTCACGCTTCTTGAAATCTCAACATATTAGACTTATTCTTCATTTTAACAATGCCGCCATATATTCCACATTTTACTTTTATGAAAAAAATTGGATGAGTCGAAAATGTAAACTATGACATGAACTATAGTATGTAGCCTCGAAATTTTCAAGCTACAAGAGATATCACATCAAAAGCTAAATTTTGGCGAGGAAAAAAGTCCATTTTAATCACGTATCAATAGAGAACTGACTAAAATCCTTCTTCTCCAAGCGCCAGTATTCCAACTCGTGTATACTTCAGTAATTAAGAATAACCCAAAAGTAAGAAGCTCGCCAAGGTATTTCATCATCACCGATTTCCATGAAATATTTCTCTGAGACTAGAAAATATATGAACATTTTTCAAGAGGTGGTGAGTTTTGACGCATCTTGGTAAGGCAGTTCTCTACATATGTAATAAAACCGTGACACTTCAAACATTTTCAGGACAAAAAGATCATCAGTATGGAAGTAACTATTAAGTGTCATAGAGTTAAAATACTCATCAAGGAATTTGTACGATGCAAAATTATCCCCCTAAAAGTATATGTGCTTTGATTAACATGAGACGCACAGCATAGCAATCGAGTAATTAAAGAGTTTCATCAGAGTATACGTTTGTGAATGGAAACATGAATAACAATGATTGATATGGGTTAAATTTATCCATCGAAATATAAAAAAGAAGTTTCGGTAGAGCTTTTAGGGGTGGAGTATAACTAATAGGTGGAATTAATATTTTCTACAACTTTTTAAGGTGTCGGAGAGAATTAATTGAAAGAGTTTCCACATGTCATCCGCGATCACTGAAATGGATGCTTCCGTGGGTCTTTGCAGGGATATTAACGCGCATTGTTCCTGAAAAAATTCGCCTATCCTCTGTAAAAGCCTTTCCTTTAATCTACAACAACGCTCCTATTCGAAACAATCGCTCTAATTATCCACAAAAGGCATTCCGAAGTCCAACATTTCCACAAAGTGCAACAATATGCTTCCTTTAACTCCACGGCTCCGTTTGGTCGCTTCTACGTTAAAAGCTTGCTGACGACCAAAGCGTCGCCAATCGCTAGAACGGAATCACGTCTCTCTACTGGAGTAATTCCATCTCACTGATCTGACAGTTGGAAAAGAGCAGCGGTCCACGATTGCGTTTTACTAATGGATCTTCGCCTCAGCTTGTCATGACACTTTAATCTGTGTACGCTACTTTTTAGGCTGCCCAGGAATTTTGAACTTACATTCTGGAAGTTAACTTTATCCATATACTTCCATTGATGCACATTATTGAGATACTCTTTTTTTTTAATTGCGCTGGCTTAACTAGTCGAGTAAGACAAAAGACTATTTTGTTTCCTCACAATTCACTTTAAAACCAGACTGTACTTTCATAAACATTATCCATTATCATGGTATATAAAATGTATATAAAAATAAATTTCCGGAATGGTTGGAAATCATATTAAAAATGTGGAAATATTCAAGTCCATTTTCCAACTCAACACATCCAACGCAAAACGTTTCTATGGAGTTACGAATGACACCTTGTCTAACGCACTCTGGAACAGCTTTTCTTCAGATTTTCAGCTTCCAATCAGCAGTAAAATATATCGAAAGTTCAAGGATATTTTCATTTTCTCAAGGATATCACCAATTTCATCGGGATTTCTGATTTCCTCATCAATGACAAGAAAAACAGGATGCGAGAATACTTTGATATGAAAAAGACAGTGACTTTGTCTAAGCGCTTCCGAGGAGTGAATGAAAGGTGAACTAATAAGTAACGATCGTGGACAGCTTTTTGATGCTTTAGTTTAAATTACATTCGTTCTGAAGAAATAAAAAGTGCATAATAATGACTTCCCGTGAACAAAAATATTGTATGCTAAACATTTTAAATATTTCATGGAAATTATTTTATCAATCGTTTGTTTTGAAAATTCCGACAAAATTTGGATTCGGGTGGGCTAGAACATTGTTCTTGAGCACGCGAAGGCACAAAAACTTTTGCACAACTAAATCACAAAAATGTGACAAGATAGATTTCTTATAATTTCCCTCCATTTCCAGGGGCATACTGCGTTTAGCACAAATTGGAAGGTAACAGAGGGTTAAACTACATTTTCATACGCAATAACCAAAAAACCTTGGCGATGAGGAACCTTATCATTCTCATTGGCATATCGGGCAGCTTAAAGCAATTATAATTGAAGAATGGCAAATAATTGCGCCAGGTAAGCACTAGTGGATTTTGGTTTTAGGAATCAGGCATTGCTAGAAGAAATGAGACTATGCTCACTGCGTTGCGAAAAAATTAATGCTTGAACCATTACATATAGATTGTTATCGTAGTAACAATTTTATATTGCTTCAAACAAAGATAACAAGAATAATCTGAAAAAAGCTCTGAAAGAACTCTGTACACGTTAGAACTCAGTAAATATAAGAACTCTGGAAACGATAGAACAAGAAACTGGGGCGGAATGACTGAAAGCGCATGTAACTTTATCAGTAGAGTTTAAGGGATGAAATCTGTATGGATGGGTTCCCACTTAGCAATAAGTCCGTGATGCGTCATTGAGTGATGACGATATATGTAATTTATTGAAATACAGCCGATGAACAATAATCAAAAATGATTCGACGAAAGAATGAGAAAGATTTCTCATGGGCTGCCGTACTGAGTGAGAAGAAAGTTAAATTTGACGAAAGAGAAGTTCGGTCTAAAAAAAACACATGGTCACGAGTCAAGAGAAATACTTCGTCCACCTAGGAATTCCCCGAATGTTCAACCCTCTTTTCCCGACTATTCTCCGACAACCCCCCACCCCACACACACACACAAGGGCAGTCAACTTGCAACCATTCCTTCTCTCCCTCTCTCTCTCTGTATTGTGTGTGTCCCTTATCGATCTTCGCTTTCGGTCCGATTGGAATCGCTCGACGCTTTCTATATGTGAGCCATCCTTGCCTTCCTCTGCCTCCCCCTCTCCCCCTCGCGCGACGAACAATCTTTCACCCTTGCCGCTTCCACATGCACCTCATCCTCCAAATCCTCCACCTCACACCACGTGTTCTTCTTTCTATATTCCTTCATCGCGGGAACCTACCGGCAACCAGCCGCCTGCACCCCTGGAATGCGATGAAGCTGTCACCACCTCCACGTTCCCACACAATTCCTCCCCTTTTCCTCCTTTTGACTTCCCACCAGGAAAATTTGGCGATATTTCAATGAACTGAATCGCACGAAAATATCGATTTATTCCGACATATCGCTTCTCGAAATCATGCTACAAAGGCGGATTTAAACATGGAAGTCACTTCTATCCCTTTAAGACCCAATTTTTTTAAATAGTTCAGTACATTTCTTCCATATCACTGACCACCATTGGCCTTCGTAAAAAGAGAAAAATTATTTCATCACTTATAGATCGCACAATCGTTTGCGACTTTCTCTACGTCTGAGACCCCGGGAGGCAAAAAACAAGAGACATGCCGAACCCTCACCATGGTGAGGGTCAGGGGTTAAAGGGCTATAACGACCGTTTTACCCGGTACATTTTAATGTAAAGACGAGTGCGTGAACTCTTTCACAAGGAAAATTGTACTGTGTAAAGTGGAAAATTGTAATACTGACTTAAAGACAGAAAAGGAAATGGGACATGCTGTAATTCCAGTAATTTTCTAGTACAATCCATGCATGATATATTCAATTGCTAAGTAAAATGTGTCGTATAAAGAATCATTCTGCACCCAAGGAAAACAGTGAAATTTGTCAATTGTTGCGCCATTACTCGGTTTCATCGATACTAACATCCACAAATTTACTGTGAGATGCCAAAAATAATCAGCAACGTTTTTTAGCTTCACGTAGTTCATGTGTCTTTAACTGATACGGAATTACTTTCTCAAGCCCACATTAACTCCAACAAAAAGGGGTCATTAATAAAATAGATGAAGAAAACTTCTGTGAACGCAGCGCCGAAATTATCACCGCATGTTAATGTCAGCGCTTTCGTCGACTTCGCGGAAATCAGAGAAAAGAGCGGAGCATATAAAACGGAGTCAAACCTTTGAATCCATGATGTATATTCCTGATTAAGACCAGACCTTTCTATGGAAGGATGCGGATTTATTTCTCATCCGCGCAACAACTCAATTGCCCTTGTCTACTTTGCCCAGACTTCAGATGCTGGCAGCCAGACTCGTTCCCAAATGATAACTCCCTCTCACACACAAACACATTAATAACTAATATATATAACTAATCAAAAAGTCCAAATATTTGCAGCTTTACTGTGAGAACACTTTATAAGTCCTCTCACTCAAGATTCCAAAATTATAAATACATAAAAGAAAATAAAAATCCTAATTATTGTTAATTCAGAGGTATTCCGTAACATTTGCTTTATTCCCCGTATTTTCACGTATTCAGCTTTGAGCGCTGGATATCGTATAACCATGCATTTTTAGTAACACATCCATTAACATTAAGAGCGAAACAGTACCGCAGCTGATGAAGTTGTGAACAATCACAGGATATTTGGAAAAATCAGGATATTTGTAAACGATACAATGTTTCAATAAAGGCAAACATCTTACGTAAATTGGTTCCAGACCACCTGCCCCCCCTCTTCATAAGGCAAAGTAAGATGATTAAAATACCCCCTCTCTCCAAAAACGTCTTACGTAATACTTGAATGGCCCCTCAGCATGTACCTACTTCTACCTCAATTGAGGCAGTAATCAGGGCCGCCGCGAGGGCTTGCGGGGCTCTGGAAAACTACACCTTGTGGGGCCCCGGACAGCTATGCCTTGTGCGGTCCAGGGATTTTGTTATTTACGGCCCCTAAAAAATGTGATGATTCGAGTCCTATATTATATAACCAATTGGCAGTACAATTTATAGTTATTTGCAAATTCCTTTTCGGTTTTATATAGCCCTTCTTTCTTCACTTCTCAACTAATCCATTTTTACATCCAATTTTAAATTCCACAAATATATTACGAATCTGAAATAGCACAAATTTCTCAAACTAGAAAAAAGCAACGATTAAGGTGGAAAGTCGCCTATTTCAGGTAAGGTAATGGCAAGGTGGTCACACCAGATTTGTATACTTGTATTTCTCCATCTTTTTCATTGCCTTATTCCTCCGAAATGCGGGGCCCGGAGCATTTGCCCCGCTTACCCATTCCTAAATGCAGTATTGCTGATAATGGTTGTCATCGACCGTAGTTTGCACATGCACTCACGAAGGAAAATCAATGGAAAAGGAGAGGCACACAAATTGGATTCATTTTCCGACTAATACGACTCTTTATTACAGCGCTGGAAGGAGAAATTAATGAGAAGAATTCCAAATGAAAATCAATAACTGAATACATCAGGCAAATTATAAATTCGCCAAATTATTAAGGTGAAGAATATGTTGGCATAAAGCGGTCAGCCAAGAATTTTGGGAGCCACAGTAAAGCAATCTTTGGAATTATGACTACTGATTGTGATTCTCTCTATATCACGGGAAGACAATTCAGATATCTATAATAATGCACAGCTCAGCGGAAAATTCATTCGTTTCTTTCCTAGGATATGCTCAAGTTTTTCACTTTCAATTTAGCTTCCTTCTCGCGACACCTCAATATCACGATCTGTTCATAAAACACGCAAAATAATCCAATGCATCCATTTCCGTGGATGTATGTACATATCGCAGAGCATCAGTACCGGATGATGCTGCTCTGCGTCAGTACCTGATGATGCGGAGAAACCGGTCGTGTCAATAAATTTATTACCATGTGGAATTGGGTTAATTCTTCTATCCCTCATTTCAAGGAATTCCACCAAGGTCGGAAACTATCGTCTACCCCATTGATTCTATTCCCTTATTTATTCTAAATGGATCATAATGCATACTTTCGCCCGAGAAAACCGAACTTTCATAATCATAAAGACACCCCTGGATGTATTAACATATCGATACATCGTACTCGTTTCGATGCGTTCTCGATGTTGCAGGCAGATATTCAAATTCCAATATAGAAGAACGACTGCCCGACACAGAATCCATCACACCCCTTCTCATCTGCCTTATGCTCCTCCCATCTCCAGACACATCGCTCCCTCACCAACCACCCCTCGTACCAACTCTCTCATTCTCTCCCCTCATGGTATACTCTCCTCCTACACAGTTTCCTTTCTCATCCCCCGCTCCTTTTTTTCCATTCTCATATCTTTCGCTTCCATAAAAGGGGGATACCCTCACATGTCTCCCTCTCTCTTTCTTCCTCTTTCACTCCTCACTCGGCACTGCCTGTTTATCATGCCCGTTCTTTCTCTTCAATTCTTTCCTTTGTCCGCCTCTTTTCTCATTTTTTTCATACATATCTACATGGTGTCTTCTACCCCCTATCACACTCCCCCCACCCTACTGCTGCTTTCCCATCCGAAGATCTGAGAGATTTATTTTATTTCTACTGTTTTGTAAAAATATTTCCACCCTCGCTCACCTCTCATCTAAACACGTTTACTCCGATTCTCTCTCTTTTTGCATCAACCACCTCCCTCCGTCCACTTCTATTGTCGTCGTTATTTAGCTTAGAAACTATCTTTAAAAATAAATGCTAAGATGCCAAAGTGAAAGTAAGATTGATCAAGATATGCAGGACGTTTCTTCTACGGTAAATACATGGAGACCCAGAGAAAAAATCTCTAAACTGGACATACCCCACATTAGCTTAAACCGGACTAAACTCAGCAGATAGGACAATTACAGTCATCCTAGCTGTATTGGACAGTACTGTGGTTGAACTGTTAAGGATTATTTGCAATGGAAGCGTATTGTTGAGACTAAACTGCTGAGAGGGCCGTACTGAAAATGAGTTGCATCAGAGTTCAGGAACTTTAATGTGGTCAAAACCGTACTGAAACTGTTCTGTGTTACAGTGTTGGATGTGTAAGTACTGTAGTAATATATGTAGCGCATAAATGCTTCAAAATGCGGCAAACTGAACTATTTTATTCAATATTTGAAAATAAAAATTTAAAAACAAACATTAATATACTTTTTCATCTGAGTTTTTTACGAATACCTCGAAAAGAGAGAGAAATAAGTGGAGGATACAATTCTCGATGATAGCATAATGTGATAAAACCATGATCGGCGACGACAACATATGTGTGGAATTTGTGCAAGTGTTTATTTTAAAATATAGATATTCATGGATTCCACATAGCGTGTGCAAATACGCTCTCTTATAATTGTTTCAATACGAGTGCATTCTTGAGCTGAGTTCCAGCCCATTTGCAGTGAAGTTGGAGAACAGATACACATTTTTACAGAACAATTCTTTTCTCTGAGGAGGCAAGGACGAGGAGGAGGTATATAAGCTAGCTCTTGCACACGCTTCTTCACCTGAAGATAACGTAAAATACCGAACCCCAGGTCGTGTGATTTAGTTCATCTCTATATTAAAAATAGCACTAATAAAAGTTATTCATCACCGACATACTTTTTCAGATCTGAGCTTTTTACGAATACCTCGAAAAGAGAGAGGAATAAGTGGAGGTTAAACTCTCGATGTGCATGAAATTTCCAAGCCAACGATTTTCGACCCGTTCCAATTGCGCGATTTGGCATCCAGTAGTTTAGTGTCCAAGTTGAAAATTCATTCCAACCTCCCAAACGGGATGTTCTACACTAACTGCGGATGCGCGATTTCTACCATCCGTTACCTCGGTTTCCCTTGGGAAAAATTCTCATCACGGACAAGTATTTTTACTGACGTCAGTAACGTGCACGAGCAAATAGAACAGCAACAATGAGAACATTCAACAAAAATGTCATTATAAATATTAAAAGCAAAGTTTATCTGCCTTCCCTTCCCATTAGGAAATACAGGGACTGAGTTAATTCGATTCGGCTGCACCCTTCTTTTGTATTGCACATTAAAATTAGAAACACTGGTTGTACAAAGTCAAAATAAACGTCAACCTAAAGGGGATATAATATATATTCCTATTCCTTCAAACAAATATTGTTTACAGTTTGATTTGTGAAAAGTGATGTAAAACAATCGTAAAATTGGTCAAAATTACGCGTTATTTATTGATGAATCGTCCCATTGACGACTGACCGTACGGTTGAATCCGAGTCTCATATAAATATACATGGGAAAATATAGATCCATTCCGAAACTATTGGGAATTTAAAGTGCTTCTATCACAAGAGATGTACTTTGAGTTTAGCACGCTACTTAGATGAAGACACAGAATTAAGTAAAGTGAAATATCATCAAATAATCAGTTAGACGGTGATATTTTGTAGGTCACGAGATTTAACTTTTGGATTAACAGATGACTTGGCATAGTACAAATAAACTTGAAAATATGAATGACTCGGCGTAACTGGACCATGTGAAATTTGTGATATCAGGTTTTCGACATAGATAAAAGTCACAGAAAATTCGGTTTACAGGAACCGAACAGGATATTTGAATATTATAATTAAGCATTCTTTTCTGATATATTTCTATTTAATATTTTATTAATTATTAAATATTTTACTTTTCCATTGTGAAACATTGTCTATAAATCACTATTTACGTAACTCACTAATTTTGTTTCTTATAAAGTACGTTTCCGAGGACATGAAAGCTATCTTCCTTTATATAAAACCACATTTTGTTACTCTTGACCGGAGGTAAGAGTATTACTATCGCATATTACAAAACTTGCAATTTTGAGCACAGTGAAGTAAGTCTATTAGGAAACGAGAGATATTTTTCTGTACATAAAATCAATTTCTGTCATAATTGACAGGGGGCTACTCTACCGGAAGTAAAAAGAAAAACGAACCCGTGTGAAGCCGGGTAATACGCCTAGTATTTCTATGAATAGTAAAAAAATGCAATAGCGTAGTTTTCAATCAATTGCATGAAAAGATAACACACCATTTCAAAGAAAATGATTTCTTGAGGACAGCATTGAGCATGAGCGCTTGAGAATTACATTGGTATGTTTACTAAGTGTGATATCCAGGGATATAATGAAGCTCAAATGATTTCGTACTGTCTACTAATTTTAATTTCCACCTCTTGCTACACGTGTTTCGACTGACTAGCAGTCATCATCAGGCAAGACTGCTCTCTTCTTCTCTCTCTCAGTCTTGCCTGATGATGACTGCTAGTCAGTCGAAACACGTATAGCAAAAGGTGGAAATAAAAATTCTGTAGACAGTACGAAATCATTTGAGCTTCATTACTCATTATGCTGTTCTACGATATCTCGCCTGAGAAAGTGGAGTTTATCCAGGGATATTTTAATATGTGTCTAATTTCCCATAAAAGAGAATGTCCATTGTTCTATTAATTGAGTTGGCTATTCAAATGTCCCACTCCATGCATCAATTGTTTGGAGAAAAAGACATTAGCGCGAAAGACTGTACTGTATGAAAGAAATGAATAAACACTGAAAGGTTCGCCACAAAGGTAATGCCTGAACTCCCAGGATGAAATAGTCCTAAATTGCTTCTCTATACCGGTCGGCAACACGGCACCTTGCGTTGTCCGTCTGCTTAATTGCTAGTCTGCTGCACAAGACGTTCTACCCCCGCACTCACACAAAATAAAATACTGCCTATCTTCCAACAGAGGGCAGCACAATATCATACATTCCCTCTGTGGCCAACATAAGGTACTAAGTTAATAAGTAAAGTTTCACGAGGTACACTTTATTGAAAAAACGAATGTATCATAGATTGTAAAATAAAATGAATGGAGGTTCTATGAAGCAGGTTCTATTTCCCGTTCCGTCATTCGAACAATCATACAATTTCCCGCTTTACACGGTACAAATGTCTTCATGAAGGAATTCATACATTCTTTTGTACAATAAAATGTACCATGTAAAGCGGCGTAAAGAGTACCACGCTCAACACGAATGTTTTCTCATACTGTTTCCTAGATTGCAGTCAAATCTTCTTTGGAAATAGCAGGTGTCTATTTACCATGAACGCCTGCTTAGCGTAGAAAATGCATAATATAAATAATTTTCAAAAGGAGCACTGCTTTATTCACAAAACTGTAGAGGGAAATACGTTTTCTGGACCTCCCTTTCCCAGCAAGTTCTGAATTTATTTATAAAATGACACAAAAGAAAACAGAGAAACCTGAATAAAGCGGCCACCACCGGACTCACCAATGGCTTTTGGTGCGAACTTTTGGAGATAATGGCCATTGAGGACGTGACGGCTGAATGGAGGGTATATATACATTGCTTATATGTATGAAATTCATTCAGTTCCCAGAAAAATCGACCGCTTAAGGGAGGTGGTCGCGGAGGCAGTTTCACTGTACATATGAGGTGTGTTCAAAAAGTAAGGTGACTTTTCAAATTTCGCGGGCAACATACAGTTTATTTTCGATTTTTTCGTTTTTTTGTGTTGGTACACATGTTCCAAATATTTTTTTACAGTTTCAACATTATAACACATTTAGTTTGTTATTGACAGATACAAATGTTAGACGTGTTTTGGTGTGCTTGGCGATTTTATGCTATAAAAAAAATGGATCAAAGACTTTGCATAAAATTTTGAGTAAAAAATGGAATTTAGTGCTCCAAAACACTTAAAATGTTGACAATGGCATACGGTGAGTCTGCTCTGAGTAAAAAAATGTTTATAAGTGGTGCAAGCTCTTCCAAGACGCCCGAGAAGATGCCAATGACGAACCTCGCTCTGGACGCCCCAGCACGTCAATAACAGATGAAAACGTTGAAGCAGTGAAGAATATTGTTTTGAAAAATCGTCAAATCACTATAAGAGAAGTTGCTAAGGATGTTGGCATATCGATTGGCTCGTGCGATGCAATTTTTTCGGATGTTTTGGGCATGAGACGTGTGTCAGCGAAGTTCGTTCCGAAACTGCTTAGTTTTGACCAGAAGAACCGTCGCATGAGCATCGCTCAGGAGCTGTTGAATGATGTCAATGATGATCCTGATTTGCTCAAAAGGATCATAACTGGTGACGAATCATGGGTATATGGTTATGGCGTCGAAACCAAAGCCCAATCGTCCCAATGGAAGTACCCAGGAGAACCAAGATCGAAAAAAGCAAGCCAAGTTCGATCAAATGTCAAGGTTTTGCTCACTGTTTTCTTCGATTACCGTGGTGTATTGCATCAGGAGTTCTTACCACAAGGTCGTACGGTCAATAAGGAGTATTACCTTGAAGTTATGCGCCGTTTGCGAGAATCAATATGAAAAAAACATCCGGCATTGTGGAAAAACAATTCATGGTTTTTGCATCACGATAATACACCTGCTCGCTCATCGTTGCTCGTGAGAGATTTTTTGGCCAAAAACAACACCACAATCATGCCTCAGCCACCATATTCACCGGATTTGGCCCCCTGCGACTTTTTCCTGTTCCCAAAACTGAAGAGACCTATGAAAGGATGGAGATTTGCAACGATTGATGAGATAAAGACTGCATCGCTGGAAGAGCTCAAGGCTATACCAAAAAGTGCTTATCAGAATTGCTTCGAGGATTGGAAAAAGCGTTGGCACAAGTGTATTATATCTGGGGGGATTACTTTGAAGGAGACAACTTGAATATTGAAGAATAAATAAATATTTTTTCATAAAAATATAAAGTCACCTTACTTTTTGAACACACCTCGTATATTGTTATTTTTGACGAAATGTTTAATCTACATTCATTGAATAATCTGAAAAAAATTTCATTTAAATTGCTCCTAACTTAGAGATAAAAAAATCTCGATTTTTAATTCATTCTGAAATTTGCACAGTTAACATCTTATAAAAATGAATAAATGTTTCTCGGGTATTCCACCAGGTAAGCAAGTTCATGAATCTCGAAGTTTCGGAGAACGACTTGCTCTCCATCCTCAGGGGCTCTGACAATGGAGAGCAAGTCGTTCGCCGAAACGTCGGAATTCATGGACCTGCTTACCCGGTGGAATAATCGAGAAACATTTATCCAGCAGATATGCCAGGAAAACGTAAGATCTTTCATCTTATACAAAAAATCTGCTGTAACACAGCCGTTGCATTCGGCCACTCAATTGCTCGAACAAAGATATTTGCTCTTGATTTTAAAAAGTTCACTTTCCCCAACCTCCCCCAAATACTCAATATACACCACCGCCGAAAGGAAATCCTGGCAACGCCATAAAACAAATAGGCATCACTTGTGCGTCAAGACGCTATCTACGCCCTCCTTAATTCCATGATTTGAAAAATTTGAGAATTTGCGCATAATTACTGGATAAACATTTTGACAGCGAGACATTGGATCAAGTCTCCATCGGCATAAATCAGGCGCATTCGAAAAACAATCTTCCCATATTCGTCACCAAGTCACGACTTCACCTCCGCACCCCACACGAACCTTTAGAATCTATAGTGATAGCGGAGAAAGGAGAGAACGGATTTCAGGAGGAGGGGGCTCACATCTTTTGAATCGCATTAACCTTTTTTTTCGTCTCATCCTCAATATTCCAAGCACTTCGCAGGGCCGTCTCCAGGCGCACACCAAATGGCCATTCTTGAGGTAGCTGTGGCACAGCTCCACCTCCTACCAAGTAGTTCGTCTTTTATCACCGAGCCCACTTTTGAAAACACCTGTCACCATTTTCGCCACCATTCGTCTCCTAAATAAGGTCGCGTACTATTTTCTTTCAATCGAATGTTGTCTGAGAAGTAAAATGCAATGATAATGTATGGAAATAATTAGAAACTTCTAATTGGCCATAAAACCTTTTCGGAACAACCCAACTAAAAATCTTTCTTTTAATTAACTAACCATGCAAGTGTAAGCTCTAAGTTGACTTACATAGTCCAAGAGTTACACTGAAAACACCTTCACATTTTAAGTTTTAAATGATTTAGTAAAACGTGTTATCGTCAGTAAAACATTTTTATATTAGTTGAGACAAGGTATTTAATGCTCGCCGTTAAACTTTTCCATCTTTGCTTCACAATGAGCTTATATTTGATGCAGTCCCGTTGAGTCCCTATCATATATATTATTTCTCAAAGGTGTTATTTTGTCGCAACGCCATAACTCCCATCATTCTTCGTCAAAATTAATGATTCAAAAATCGTTTTAAAGCTTATGTTCCCCGCTATTGACGAAAAATAGACAAATGGTTAAAAATAAAATTTTTTGTTAAAACTTTTTAAAAAATGGTCAAAAATTAACAGTGCCTGTTAAGTTTTGACCAAATCTGTTGACAAAATAGTCAACTAATATGCTGGCCATGGTTACGTGCTTAAAGACTGTAGGAGGCGCCATCTATTATCACATCGTTTAGTTAGATTGTTTACATTCTACATGCAATCAGCGTCACCGTTTATCGTTTACGTATACGTTATGTATCTTTATCACAAACATAAATAACATATAATTTTCCATGGGAAGAAAGATGTATAAGAACAGGAAGAAAGAAGGAAGAAACAGGAAGAAGCTGCAAACTGAGCGAAATGTTCGACAGGTGGAAGAACAGGAAGAAAGAAGGAAGAAACAGGAAAAAGCCGCATACTGTGCGAAATATTCGCACGGGTCAGCTAGTCCTAATTTGATTCTGTAGAAAGATGTCACTTCTTTTGGAAAATATCTCGTAAAGTGTTGGTAGATTTCTCGGGTTTCCATCCGGGTCAAAGGAGTTATCTCCGACATGTTCCGGCAGTTTACTCCGCTACCGTCTTCAGAGATGAAGTGGCGATGACAGGGAATCGGAAGCTATCTATACGAGTCCGGTGTCGTCTAGTTTTCCCGCACAATCACGTGATTGACTCTATGTCGCTCCTCCTCTATCGACTTCAGGATTGGTCTCCACGCGATACTCAGGTGGAAACCACTGTCACGGTTCATTTTTCTTTTTTCTAGTTTAATTTCAATGGCTTCCTTAACAATCCGGTCCCAATAGCTTCTTTCGCGGCAAAGGACCTTCGTTGAATCTAAGTCCACCCTGTAGCCGTTGACGAGGCTATGCTCAGCAACAGCAGACTTTTCAGGTTGCCTCAGCCGGATGCAGCGCTCGTGCTCTTTTAATCTCGTCTCCACTGTCCTTCCGGTTTCACCCACATACGCCTCTCCGCACTCGCACTGTATCCTGTAGACTCCCGGAGTCTTCATTCCCAGTTCGTCCTTCACCTTCACTACGTTGTCGAACAATTTGCTGTGCGGCCGGTGAATGGTCTCAGTTTTGTGCCTCCTGAGTATCCTTGATATTTTTCTTGAGATGGTTGAGACATACGGAATGCATGCTCTAACCAACGTACTCTCACGATCCAAGGAGGACCTTTTCAGGGCCAAATCCACCCGAACTTCTCTTAAGGCACGTTCCACGCCTCTGGGTGAAAAACCATTATTCAGGAATGTTTTTCTCAGGTGCTGAAGCTCCCCAGGAAGGCTATCCTTGTCCGATATTGTTCTTGCTCGGTTGACAAGTGTCGTTAAGACGGCTCTCTTCTGGGAAGGGTGGTGGTGACTATTTGCATTTAAGTACAAGTCAGTGTGCGTAGGTTTTTGGTGAACTGCATGACCCGGTGAGCCATCCCTCTTGCGGTATACCAGGATGTCGAGAAACGGCAGGCGGCCTTCCTTTTCTTTTTCTATGGTGAATTTGTTGGCGGGATGCTGCGAGTTCATGTGGTCCACGAAGCTGTCAAGGGTGTTGACTCCATGTGGCCATACAACGAACGTGTCGTCCACGTACCTGTAGAAGCACTTGGGTTTCAGTGGGGCCGTTTCCAAGGCTTTCTCCTCAAACTCCTCCATAAAAAGGTAGGCCACGGCTGGAGACAAAGGGGATCCCATCGGTACCTCCTCAGTTTGCTCGTAAAATTTCCCCTGGTATAGGAAGTATGTGGACGTTAAGACATGGCGGAAAAGGTCCATCGTAGACTGGTCGAAACGTGACTCCAGGGATTTAAGTATGTCTCCCACCGGAACACGTGTGAATAGGGAGACCACATCCAGGCTCAACATGATGCCCGAGGGATCCAGGCGTATGTTGTTGAGCGTAGTTATGAACTCAGCCGAGTTCTTTACATGGTGTGTGCATTGTCCTACCACCGGTGCAAGTTCATTGGCGAGATATTTCGCCAAGAAGTAAGTAGGCGCTCCAACCGCACTCACAATTGGTCTGAGGGGGCTCCTTGCTTGTGGATTTTAGGGAGCCCGTATAGTCTGTTCATCTCGTCAAGTGTCACTGTTTATGGATAATATTTTGGAATACTTGGAAAGGTGAAATAGTGTTTGTTTATAGTGAGGCTGGATTCATTGAATTCTGTGTGCAAAATACACAGATACTCCATACCTTAAATAACGGTAATGAAATAGACATCTTTGGAGGTACCTTTTTGGAAAAACTTTTTACCCTTTCTTGGTAAAGCCTAACTTTCCTTCACGAACGAATCAGATGGCTATGGATTTGGAACTTTTTCCAAATTATGATTCGAAAGAATTCTTTACAGGTTTTACACAAGATAATGAGTTCTGCTTCTAACGATTTCTAAATAAATCACATTGGCTCCCAAGTGATTGATAATAAGAAGAAGTAAGCAATTTGTTCATCAGGATTAGCTCCATGTGTAGGCGGTCACACTTATAACATACCAATCACACCGTTCCCTTGCGGGGTAGGCACAGTCACAAAGTCTCACTCATAAATACGTATTTATACACTATATAAATATCCCTGCTTCAATAATTTCCTCCCCTATCCTTGCAAACCTATTTTGCCTCATTTACACTGCTTCATACACACCCTCCTGTTTTTAAGACTCCTAATATTCCTCCTCCTAAGAATTTCCTCAACCACATTCAATCACAACTTTCTCGGCCTACCTCTACCTCTCGCACCATTCATTTCACTCTGATATATCTGTTTCGTTATTCGAATTTACAAAAAGAGCTTAAGTTTTTTTTTCATGGACAAGGAGAGTATTCGCAATAACCCTGAATAATAATACGTCCACGATATAAAGTATTTATCACAGATCGAGAAACTATGTTTCAAGAGAGTAAACACAACAATTAAAACTAGAGGCCACTCTTGATTGCAAACTTAGCGACGATTATGCGCACTATATGTACGTGGATAAGGTACCAGCCCGACCCTAAGCCTAGAAAAATGACCGGAAACTGAGATGGATAAATCAGCAAAGTTTTCCAAAATACTACAACGACATAGCTAAAGCTCATTTCAGCAACCAAGCTGAGTATAGCGTGAACAGCAGGAGCTATGTGAAGAATAATATCAGCCGACCATGAAAGAGGGGCGAAAAAATTCGCGGGGATGATGGAAATGGGGATAGAGCGAAAGGAGAAACGTAGACAGGAATCGGTAGAGGAAGAGGGAAAAGGTAAGAGAGAGTAGGAAACGTTAGAGAGGGAGGGCAGGAGATGATATCCAGAGGAAAAATAAATCTCCTTTGGCTCCGATATTGAAAACGTCGGAAGCAATGAAAAATATGGATCCTTACATGTCTGATTCTTCCTTTATGAAGAACCCAGTGGGGAAATTTCAGCTCTCCAGGGACGCTCGGGCAAAGTGGGAACCTATGCGTGCGAAAACACGGGATGATACCTTAATGATTGGTCTATAAATTGAAAAAGCCAAAAATAAAACTTTTCAGAAACCATCAGCGGATTCAAGTCACGGGGAACTTCACGAAAATTAGATTTATAGCACAACCTTCCGTCACGAACACAGTCATTGGCTGCGCAGATTAAGTTACGTTTGAAATGGAATGTGTAAGGCTAACACGCAAGGTAATAGAGTCAAACACGTCTATTTTTCCTATTTAAATGGAAATATTCCAAAAATATGAACATTTACTGAAGCCATAGGAAATCAATGGTAACTCCTTACCGAACGATCACTGAGACGCAACTACATTCCCACAATCAACATGAAATACCGTTTTCTGCCTTTTCTAACCACCCACTTCCTCTATCAAATATTCCCAAAGACATCTGCAAATAATATAACACAAATGATGCCAAGTGATACCAAAAAAATTTTTTTATATCAGCAATGGTGCCAGCTAAAAATTCAACCATGGTCGCTAAGAAGTTTTAAGGGTCATACTAAACTGATATTCTTATTTAATATGGCTTGGTACCACAAAGTTAGGCATTAATCATTGTAACGTGATTTATGTAACAGCCTTCAATTTTCAGCATTTTAAAAACTCTGACGAACACTCAATAACGGTTATAAAACTGAATACTCTTCATTGAGGTATTTCAGTGTTTCTACCGAATAATTGAGCATGCTCCCGCCATACGTAATTATAGCTCTTCCGTAGACCTACATATGATAACCTGGCCACATCTTTCCTGCCAATTAGCAATATATACAGTCACGGCAACAATAAATACATTGCTATGAGACACACTTTTATATACTGATGTCAGTAGCCCTAACTTTAATTAGCAGAGGGGAGGAATATCATAGCCTAAATTTGTAACTGTACCATTCATGTCTTTAAAAAATAAGTTACAACAGGCAATGTATGCGGTGATCAAGAGTCCTAGTCACTAATCAGGGCCGGCAGGATAGGGTTGAAACCATTCTAGGACTTCCCTCTCCATTTGGTCCATGAATTTATTCCTGGATCTTCCTCTGGGGACTTTTCTCTACATTTTGCCTTCAATTATTTTCATCACTAACCCATTGTGTCTCAGTGTGTAGCTAATCCATCTGGTTCTTTTCTGTATGGTGTCTCATAGAGTCTTTTCCTCTTCCACTCTTCTGTATACTTCATCATTTCTTATTTTGTCCGTCCATTTTATCTTCAGCATACTCCTTCAGCATACTCCTTCAGCACCAGGTTTCAAAGGCTTCTAGTCTGTTCTGGTCAGCTTTTGCAATGGTCCATGCTTCCGATCCATACAGTGCTACGCTTCACACCAATGTTTCCACATACTGTTTCCCGCTTTGTGGTCCTATCTTCTTGGAACACTGCAGTTGCCTTATTCCCATGAACGCCTTCTTAGCGTGGGCTATTCTCCGCTTGATGTCCGTTTTGCCTCTTCTGTCCCACGTGGTGGTACTTCCTAGATAGGTGAAGGACTCATTTTGCTCTAATTTTTCTCCTCTCGAGAGAGATTTCTACATTCAGCTTCTCTCTTCCGCATGCTAGGATTTAAGTCTTCGTCTTACTTATTTCCATGCTGCATTCTTGGCGAGCTTAGTACACTAAGTTTAGAGACCTTTGAATAAAAACGCGATTTCCAGCTACCACTGCGATATTATCTGCTAAGTGGAGGAGGAGTTTTCCTGGTATCACTCAAAAATTTGTGTGCCAACCGAAAAATTTTATTCACCACCATTTCTACGGGTCATATGACATATGACATAAATTAACATGAATAAATGACAATTCAAAGCGGTACCGAAAGAATAGCAAACAGTTAACCGCAACACAGCACAGGATTAATTTTGGGGAAAAACTCATCCGAGATACATACGCCACATGATACAAGTATTCATCTTACGCTGGAGAGTAATAAAGAGAGAGAAATAGGATGACATCTAACGAAACAACAGCGGAAGTGACAAGGAAAGAGCAAAGAATTTGAAAAGTATGAAATTTTTGTTGACTGAAGTGCGGATGACAGAGGGGGCTCAAGGCTGACAGTGTGAAAAAAATATGAAGTGGAAAAAATAAAAAAGAGAACAAAAAGTTGAAAAAATGGTCTTGCCGTGGGAATTGTATTTTTGGAAGAATTCTCAAAGGAGCAACATATGGAGGATGACGAGAGAAGATTGCAAGGACACATAAACGCGTTATTTTTTGAGGAAGAGTGATATTCCAATCAAGTTAAAAGAAACAAAGAGTGTTAGACATTAACAGTATTTCAGTCATGATGAAGTATCACCTTGAAGTCCCCTCATCGCTGAAAAGGGCAACAAAGAATGTATGGCAAGCAAAAACAGAAAATAAAATAAACCAGGTAGGTCTTTCAAAATATGCTATAGGAGACTGTAGCCAAGAACACGAGAAATGTACGGGAAGAAAATGATAAATATGTTCGGAAAACGGTATAAAAAGAAACAATAAAGCAAGATATATACATTAAGCCATCCAGCAATGGGAAATTACCAAACATTATAGCAAATCAATTACAACGCTCTAGTCATATAAGCGTCAGTCATGATGGTAAAAACTTTAATCAGTCGTATTTCATGAAAATCCCTGGAAGAAATTCATATCTTCTCAAGATATTTATTTATATTTAAAAATTAACGTCGTTCTTACATAAGAAGTGGTAGAACTGGATTATCATTGTACAATCCTTCTCCAAACACCATAAGTCAAGCACGTATTATCTTGCCCAAGCCGAACCTGATGTTATTCAAACGTTTCTTATACATAGGACCTTAAGTGTATAATTCATCATCTGTTTCATATTTTAATTCAAAAATCCTAAACAAAACAATGCAAAAAAGACGATCTTGTTTGTTTACTAAAGATAGTCTATAGGATGTTTTCTTATAACAGTAATCTTATTTGATACATGTAATGTCATTTCGAAATGTTGGATTTCCTTTATACATGTGTGCATAACCCATTCTGTGAACAATGGTAGCCATAATTCAGGTATACCTTCACAGATACCAACCGTTATTCCCCGATTCAACCAAATATAGTATTTTATAGTCCGTAGGAGTAATAAAACATTATTATTATTATAAAAACATTATTATACAGAAAATATCA
This sequence comes from Ceriagrion tenellum, assembly GCA_963169105.1. Taxonomy (NCBI): domain Eukaryota; kingdom Metazoa; phylum Arthropoda; class Insecta; order Odonata; family Coenagrionidae; genus Ceriagrion; species Ceriagrion tenellum. Next base: position 58,082,054 of record OY720641.1, read on the forward strand.
GAAATCAGTAAAATATTTGTGACAAGAAAAGTGGCATCCAATGAAAGACCGAGGAATTGCTGCAAAGCATGTATTACAAAAGGTGTATCGCTTTGAATGTAAGACAGAAGTCCTTTTGAGTAAAGACAAAGACTAGAAGTACTGTGGGAGATGCCTCCAGATGTCATAATAATCAAGAATGGAACAAAAGAATGATCTAAGAATTGGGATGCAGTTGATAACGACGAAATGAAATATTCTAGATTAATTTTTGCAGAATTCTGTATTAATTATTGCAGAACTCAAAGTTATATTCGAAGTTACATCTCCATGATAGAGGAAATGCATTCAGAGTTACGTAAGATAGATGAAAGAAAATTCTTTATTTTTCTCTATCTTTTTCAAACTTAAATACTCGATTGCGTCATTGATGCTAACGGGAAATATTTTACAGAGTTCCAAGAAGACCTCATTCCACTGATTCTCCAAAATTGAGGAGGTAGGTAAATGGCAACAAAAATCTCAGGCATTTTTCATATAGAATATAGCGGAAATCCATATTCAATTTTTATTGCCTACGTCTATTTGGAATGTGTATTTTATTATACTGGCAGGAGATGGAAAAAGGAATACCTAAAGATATAGAATTCAATCTGCAAGGCAGATGAATATGAGCATGACAGAAATACGCATTACAGAAATTATCAGTTATGGGTGCGAGAAAAGTCACAACGATAGATGAAAAAATTTAATATCCATCATCCAGGGAAATTGCAAAAAGCTTCATCAATTTCAATACTTGTAATTTAGAAGTTGACTACGGGAAATTTGAATGACACAGACTGAGATTGTAATGCATGTAAAAAAAGAAATTAAATACTATCTGAATACAAATGAAACAAAACTAATAAAATTTCAACGAAGAATAAAAAAATGCAAGCGATTGTATGGCCATCTTAAGTAAAAATTCCTTACATATGGAAAAGGTGGCGTTGGCCTCTCAGAATACGACCATTGATTGAAAATGAGAAGGCTGACTATGAAATTATGAGTGACATATCAGCTCAGTACCAATTATTACACTAAAAACAGTCGCTTTTATTAACTCACATGGTAGAGCATAAATATATCGGGATTTTTGAACCCAGTACGAATGTTTTGCAGAAAACTACGAGGAATTTTAACGATTTACGCTGCAAATAGCGCGGAGAATTATTTCCAATTGAATGCTAATGTATTTACTTCAACATTAATTACAACTGAATCAATTAATGACCCAGGTGTTCGAAAAAATACATATAAACACATTTATTGATCATTCAAAATCCCAATTCTCCGTAACATTAAAATTTGTCCACCTTGCTTGCGATACAAATTACGCACACCAACGAATTTTGGGCACCATTTAGGAATAAAAACTAGAATAAAATCAAAATTGTTTAATGAATAAATAAGCATAGATCGAACTATATCGGGCGCGATTTGGTTGAAAATCATGATAAAATTTAGAGAATAAAACTTCGTAATAATTTCTTCTTCAAAGTACCTGATAATATCGCCTTTACGTTGAAACGCGTTGTATAATAAATGAATCTGAGGACATTACAAAGTTTCATTCACCTAATTTCATACACCATTTCGGAAAATAACATTTATATCGATTAACTGAAACTACGAATGATTTTTGTTTTTCCTTCTTTCCTGTAATGTAACCTTTTCACTTGCGTTTTACACTTCTTAATCACGAGCTACTCTAGAGATTTATTCCGAAAGAGCAATTAAATTTCAAGTTTCTTTTCCAGCAATCCCTGCTAACATCGACTGTAATTTCCATGTGGCCAGTAAACAATCCATAACGGCTCGGCAAATTGACGCAGTAGTAAGATAAAAATAAAAATACACGCACGAAAAGAGGAATAATACCATCTCCGTTCGGTATTTTTTATTGCTCCAATCCCAATGCTCCTTCTTCCCTACAACCCAATATATTCCCGTTCCCGTTATTCATCGAAAACGTTCATACATAATGTTTCTATTAATCTCATACAATTAAAACGAGCGTTATCTGTATGTATATTTGGTTGTGTTCTCGAAAATGGCACATCCGATTTCGAGGAAATGCTGAGGTACACCAAATTAAATAAGATTCAGAAAGTTCTCATATTTAGGAAACATAATTTATCATACCTTAAAAAAATTGTTTTAAACAGTCTTAAAAATCAAAGGAGTCATCTACTCGAGTTAAAGAGCACGGAAGCAGTGAAAACGCGTTGCCACAGAAGAATGATGAAGAACTAAAAGATGAATAAATCAGCAATGAAAACTCCCTGAGATGAGAAAGAGAAAAAGGTATAATGATAACTATAACAAGGCGCCACAACAGCCCCAAAAACAAAGCGGGGATATTTTTGTTTCATTTTCGCCATCAATAGACCAGGTAGAAAAGTAAATACTTGCAATAATAAGTATTCAAAACATCAAATCAACTTTAAAACGCTGCGGAAGGATATTATAGCCGTTACGCTCATAAAGAAAAGTCGCCTTAGGGTTAACCAAGGTGGCAACGCATCAAACAATAAAGATAAACAGGTGATTCGGGTCTCCCCGCAAGGTCTAAGAACCCCCCACCAGGTCTGCAAGTCTTCGCTTATACCCTAGTGGGAAGTAGTGGGAAAAGGAAATGGGAAGGGAAGGTTAGCGAACCACAACCCCTAAGAGGCCGACACCATGAGGCGGATTGACGTCAAAAGGACGTCAATGGGCCACCGCCTCCCCACAGTACTCGTATCTGTCGGGTTCCCCCAGCAACTTAAGACGAGTCCCCGTCAGTATCGCTCTTGCGAAAACTTACCGCACATCTTCTGAGAACCGGAGGAGCCCATTGACCAAAAAATTGGGATTAGGTATCTCCCGACTCCCTTTTACGGGTAGACGCCGTGTGGTCTGCCGGAGTACGTCATCGAATCAGGGACCGAATTAAGGGTCAATTCGGACCAATTCTGGTCAAAGCGTGGGTACATCCGTCATCTCAATACTCCTCGTCTACCCTTAATAAAGATAAACAATAAGGAGATGTAACAGCATACAGAGAACAACACCAGTTGTTGATTCCGGATTGGAAAGCTACACTGATGTATTTATTGAACGTTGCCATACTGTTATTTGTTACTAATACAGCATTCATCTTTGTTAGTTTTTTACATATACATTTTGTTTTCGAGCAAAGGTCGGACACGTGGTAATTTATTATTTGAAATTTCCAATACGTGGAAGCGCGTAGTCAGAATCCTCACCTTCAGTTAGCTTCCCTGGACGGCCCCTATTTTATTCCTCTCGCACACACTCATAAGTAAAAGGGGGCGGGGCATGGCAAGACCTTCCATACGAACACTTTGCCATCTTTCTTTCTCCTCCTTTGGATTTCACCTCCCATCCGGAATCCCTGACGTTGCGCGAAGAGCGGCATGTCCTGGCGTGGCACGCATATCCGAAATCCCGGCGGCGGAGTATCAACCTCTGAAAGCAACCCCTGAAGGGAGGGATGCGTGTTCCAGATGTCACGGCCGGGGGAAATATTATGGATCGCGCCCACGCGAGACCCAAACAGCGCCGCTGCCAGACAACCGACCTGCCCGCCCATATCAAAGCCGCCACTCGAAGCTCTTTCTCCTCCTCCATTCCTTTTTCGACCCCCCTCCCAAAGCCAGAAACTGCTACTTCGATGCATGAAGTCATTGCGAGGAAGACATTTAAATAAACAAAAAAGGTGATTAATCGTCGCCCTTTAAATAGCAAATAGATTTGTGAACTAATCATAATTTATTTTTGTAAGCGAAATTTCACGTTATATCAGAAATCAACCATCAGCTTGACACCATTAAGTCAATGGCAGTATCTAACGGCTACAACCAAAAAACTGTAACCAAACTTTTAAAGAAAAAAATTAAAATCGAAAGCTGTTGCACAGCTGTTCTGTTATCCCTAAATAGGAAAAGCCTAAGAAATGGTGCCGATAATTGTTTGTGGGTGATCTATCTAATATGCTCGTTCGTAAATTTCCCAAAGAAAACCTTAATGTAAACTCTATGACGCCTGTTCTCTTGAAACTCCATATCTTTCATTTCTAATCACAGTTATTATAGTTCAAAGATCCCATATAACCCCAATGAGTGGCCTGTATGCATTGAGGTGATGAGGTGGCGTAGGCGCGAATGTTGAATAAACATTTTATTGATGCAATCAAAGAAAATTTGCAAGCCTTCCAAAAAAAACCTTGGGATTAGGAGTAACTTCGATAATCATATTTCGATTTACGTATCATGGTGTCAAAAAATATAACGTTATATTGCACACAAATTTTAATATCTCACACAGACGCAGGTTTCGACAATATTGTGTCATATTCAAGGTCGACCGTCGACCTCGGTTTCGACGTTGAGTTGTCAAAACCAAAATCGGTGTGAGATAATAAAAAAAGAGGGTGGAAATATACCTAAGCTCTAATTTTTGACATCATGATATCTGTAACCATTTTCCACAAAATATCTCCAGCCTGATTCGTTTAACTTTATCATCTTGATTCATGACTACCGCACCGCAGCAACTTAATAGTTGTAATTTTCATCTTCATTGGTCATTCAATTCTATGATTGATTGGCTGCAGTCCTCCACCCTTCCCTATCTAAAGCTAGTTCTCTTACCTCCTGGTATCTCTTCCTATGTACTTTCCTATGTCTTTATGTCTTCCTATATACTTCCTATGTCTTTATTCGATCCACATATTTATCGGTCTTCCTTTGGGGACTTTTCTCTCTATTTTTCCTTCAACTATGTTCTCCACAAACCCATACTGTATGAAGGGGTGTCCAATCCATCTGGTTCTTTCCTGCATTGTGTTCCATATGGTCTTCTAGTCTTCTGTACACTTCATCGTTTCTTATTTTGTCCTTCCATTTTATATTCACCATCCTCCTCCAGCATACTCCTTCAGCACCAGGTTTCGATGGCTTTTAGTCTTTTCTGGTCAGCTTTTCCAATGGTCCATGCTTCCGATCCATAGAGTGCCACGCTTCACACGAATGTTTTCGCATACTGTTTCCTGGTTTGTAGTCCTACCTTCTTTGATCATACCAGTTGTCTTTCTCCCATGAGCGCCTTCTGAGCTTGGGCTGTTTTCCGCTTGATGTCCGTTGTACTTCTTCCGTCTCAGTGGATGGTACTTCCTAGATAGGTGAAGGAACCCACGTGTTTTGAGTGATTTCTGCATTCAAATCTTCTCTTATATACCCTAATACCTTAGGTTTAGCTTTATTATATTGTCCCTTAACACCTTCTTACCTTGGGCTATTCTTTTGATATATCGCTTGATGTTATTATTTTATGTTCGTCAAATAAGCTTGAACCTGACTCACTCGAGCAACTACAGGTTCAAAATAATGCATGACCTTGACGTGACTGATCTATAAGTATAAATATTTATTCCCTGCCTGAACCCGCATCCTCACAGCAGTCTCTCGCTTAGCTGAGGTAACCTTAGTCTCCACCGAGCATTAACTTCATCCCCTATCTTCCGCCTACACCCCAGGCACTTCCAACTCTTTCTCACCGCTAGCCCTCATTCCTCCCCTGTTCTTTTTATTCTTTGTATATTCACTGAAAAAAAGGGCGCAGGCTCTTATGCTAAAACGGATTTTGATTGAAGTTAAGCCAAATCAGCAGATTGGGGCAAATCAGCAGATCGGGGGTGATGTGTAATGCGCTGTATCGTCAGGTAACATTAAGTTTAGAAGGCATAAGTTTACACGAAGGTTGTTTTCCGAACAGCTCCATCCTGTGCGTAGTGACCTCGAACGATGAGGTAAAGACACGTTCCCAAAAATTCGGCGACGTCGGCCACGTGGCCCTTAGGTCGGATGCTTCCCAGCGGACCCTTAGTATCCTATTTTGACCATTATTAATTTTTCAACCGCGTCACAAAAACGGCTCCGTCGTTGCAGAAAAGCTCCTTCGCCGAGGGCTTTGGAAATTCAAAGCAAAGTTGGATGGTGAGTAACAACCAAAAACTTGATTTAAATTCTGCACATGATATAAAAATATCTTTCTGATCTCAAATTAAAGTATCGGTGCGACTGCAATCAAGAGGCCGCGGCCACTGGTGTCACATGAGATTTCTTTTTATTTTCCTCAAAAAATTCCACATGTCAACCAAGATTTTTAATATGTCCTAGTGCACAACCTATGGTACTAAATCTGTTTGATAAAAAAATCTGGCATAAAAAAGTCATATTTGTTTTCCTAGAGAGATTATTTTCCCAAATAGATAAATGCTTAACATACCGTGGATCAGTAACAACCTTAATTTCTAGTTATTTAACATCGACTTCACGATCTCTAGCTTTGAACCATATCGCAAGGCACAGTATCAATTCGCATATCAACCTGTATCGTACTGCGTGGAATAATAGGATATATCGCTATGTATCCCATTACATCAACTGGCTTATTGCTTCGCCTTGCATCTTGATCATTCTCGACTCAAAACCCTATCAAACCGAAGCATCCTCTATTATTTGCACTCTACTTTCTACTACTTAAGGCGGGTTTACGCATGGAAGTTGACTTCTATGGACGTAGCGAGTGTAGCGATATCTCGATTCGTATCGCCACTTGCAGCGCATCGTTCTGCTAACACATTACTTCCAGTGTTTTCCAAACAAACGAATGACGGAAGTAAACAATGAATATGGTTATTACGAAAACGGCAAAAATTTGGCAATTTTGGTGTATGTTTATCACTATTTGAGTCCCATGGGCAATCCACGATTCAATAAATCTTTATTAATTCCATTAATTGTGCACACTACTACAATCTTATATTACTACAATCGTATAGAGTATGAGAATGAAGTCAATGAAATTAAGTATCAAATAAGAGATAAGTGATAAAGTTAACCTAAGGGGTTTTTTTAGCATTTAAAATATTTATAAGTAAAAATAAATATTTTCATGTGCAACAATGAGTAACCCTCCTACAAAGCTATCCGTTGTTTCATTTTCAATCTCCGTTTGCTGTTATGTGACCAAGATTCCACCGGATGCGATGCGATTTTATCGCAGAGTCGATATGCTACTGGCAGGCATAATAGAAACCAGTCTATTTTCCTCGCTAGTACCAACCGCGGTCAATTACCACCACTATCGACCCATACTTCCGTAGAAGTGCCGCTTGCAAGCGAATTCCAATTGCCATGGAAGGACATCCACGAAAAAACCCGCCTTAAGTAGCTCAATGCAACGCATACCGCATATTGAACTGCATCGCACATTGCATGGTAATACAGTGCATATCAAATCAGATGATATACCTCATTGCGATGCATAGCAAAGACGAACAACTTCGCAATCAATAATCCCAGTATATCGCAATCGCTTCGCTATATCGCACTGCAATCCCGATCCGTCTCCTCCAATGTCGCCTTCTTCCGGATTCATCCTTTAAAACGTTGCCTATTCCACACGTTTTCTCTGGGCCCATCCTCCTGACTTTCCCTTCACCATCTCTGTAAAGATAAATAAATGAATAAAATATCCCCGGACGCTCGCATATTTCGCCATCCCTGGACCAATCTCTTCTCTCTCCTTCCATTTCTTCCCTTCTGTCACTTCCCCATTGTGTTCTCACGAAGATATGGCAAGGAATTCGCACAAGAAAACCGTTGGGACTCAGTCTGCTTTGAATGAAGTCGTCTATCATTTTATTCTTTCACGTTTTGCACAGCGTAGCTCAAAAGCGTTGATACAGATAAGGAATTTAGAATAAATAACAAGGCCAAAAGAGAACATGGAAACAAACATGTACATGAAGCCGCATCTTTCTAAGTAAGTTCTCGGTGATGGGTCTTTAAATGTTAAATTAAATATAATGGAAACACCCTCCATACTACCCCCCTACACTCGCATGCCTATTTCGTCTCAGTCACTTTGAGGCGTAGCTAAGACGATTAATATCTCTTCTCTTAAGAGTATAATCCACTATATTCAACTATTAATTACAAAGTCTAACCCTTCCTCTAACAACATACACTGCTAAAATAAAAGTCAAGATCGGGTAGGATTAACAATGGCCGGTAGGAAGAATATTTAGTAGTGGAATCAACAGTTATGAGATCATGAAGTCAAAGATTCCATAATAATATTCGGGGTGCAGGAACACATCTCCTAGTTACATAACTTATTTACCAATAATTTATAGCTTCGAATATTCAATCTAATCTTTTACCACCGCAGAAAATTTATGGAAGTTTAGCTTAAGAGTAGTTGCTAAAGACATAATAATTAGTCAGAAAGAGTGAACAACCTGGTCATTTGTCTCAAAAAACTCTTTTATCGAGTAATTAACCCTGCAAGCGGATCACTCTTCTCCGCCATCTTGGCTACTTATGAAACTCATAGATGAATACATAATGGATTGTATACATAATTGATTCAAATGTTTGGAATCGTTGCCTAGGCTACTTGTTGCCTAAATTTCCACATTTAGTTCACCCAGTCCTTGGCGCTACTTATAAAAGAGTCTTCTCAGTCGAATCGTAAATGGCCGTTGTTGATTGTTGTTAACGTGAGTCTGTGGTGAATATTCAATAACGATTGAAGAGATATGAACTACTTGATGCTGTGGATAATAGCTGACTCTTTATGCGACCTAAGAGTTACTTTGTAAATTCTAGAGAGGAAATATCTACTACAGGGAGTGTGTAAGAGACATGTATCTGTGGACCGGACAATATCAAAAAAAGAGTGCAATTACGTCCCGCGTGTAGTTCTACATTTTTTATCCACTGCATTATTACTACTGGTAAGTAAAACCGGCAAGACGTGTTATTTACGATCTGTAGACTGTATTTACATTTGAACTGCCGTATTTCATCACTAGACGGAAAGACAATCGAAAAAGTTGTTTGTTTACGGAAATCAAGGAAACAGTTTTTGGCGACGAGTCAACAATCCAATATGTATATTCATGCTCATATCTTCATGCCATAAGCTATGAAACCAATTAATTTATCGAATGCTTCTGCAACACTTACTAAATGGTTGCCATGGCTTATGGGTCCCATGTTTTTATAGAATACACGTGTCGTTCCTGCAACTGGCCATTAGTCAGATAAAAATAAAAGAATATTCTGAGGAGTTTTTAATTAGAGGAGTTTAGCTCTGCCATTTTTCTAAACTTTAATTATCAAATGTGAAAGTATTAATGTTATACTCGAATTTAGATCATTTTGCATAAAATTAAAGTCATAGTTTTAAACATATCATGTGGTATTGATGCTGAAAAAAATATCTGGTACTTTCAACAACAATTCAATGTGTGCGACGCGTTTAACAACTTTACTGTATCATCAAGTACAAGTGTACACCTAAAGATGCCATGAAGCTGTGAAACGCGTCGTATAAACTCAATAACCGTAGAAAAGTACGGGGTATTCTTTTCAATATGGATACTAGTGTTAATATCTTCCACGAATTGACACCTGATGTAGTCAAGCTAATTATGTGGTAACAAGCACAGCTTCTAGTTGTTTACCTCATATGAGAGGCGTTTATAAAATTACAGGCATATTTTCCCTCAAATCCCCGCAGGTAAATAAATGAAAAGATTTAAAAGACTAGTCTAGAGATGGAAAATTCGCGAGATAATATCAACCAATCGAAGATATTTTACTCGAACATTATAAGCATCTGATGATAAATGCAGCTTCTCGTGACTTATATATAGTGACTGCCGGCCTCATGATCTTATCTAAGTTAATAATGTGAAATAAATGGGGTAGAATCATTTTATAAAAGGCACGACGGTAAATTGATAATTCCAGGAAATCACGACGGCAAAGCTGCTATTCGGGATCTCTATCCATTTTCCTTCGGTTTCAACTTATTATTCCATTTAAGTCCTTCTTCCACAGTTTATCACTCCTTTATCTCTGCAACGCAGGGAAATGGAGTCCTATACATGACAACACAAGGTCTTTTATAATGGTCAAACGGATTAATAAATCATTCTCAGTATCCGAAGGTAAAAGGAGAAATATTTGAGTCATCAAAAAAAATTATTTTTAGATGTAGATCTAAATCGCTTACTTTCCATGTGATATTAAGGCACCATAAAAATAATGTTTTCGTTGAGCTCCTGCTCTTATTGTGCATAGCACGTCCCCCTATGTGTGACATTAGTTTTTATAACTACATATTAGAGATTTCAGGCAAAATAAAACATTAATTGAACAGAAGTTGGCCATATTATTTCATGGAATAGAAGAAACGCAAAATTATGGGAAAATCTGGATGGTAAAAATCATTAAAGAAACTAATAAGATAGGTTCATACATCAGTTTATAGTGTATATAGTACATACTGTATATCGAAGAAAATAGGTTCATATATATATATAGAGCATCTCCCAATGTGTAATATTAATTTTTACAACTTAAAACTTGAGATATTGTGCAAAACAAAACATGATTTGAACAGAAATTGGCCATATATTTCAAGGAACCGAGAAAACGCAAAATAAATGTGTAAACCTGGGAGATAAAATTCAATAATAAAACTAAGAATGATCTTTGCAGTTCATATATCAGTATATAGTGTATATAGAATATGTTGTATACCTATCTAAGAAGATAGGTTCATATATAGTGCATAGCGCGTGCCTGCCATTGTGTAGTGTGCCTTTTTACAACTTAAAACTAGAGCTTTCACACAAAATAAAACATAAATGGAACTGAAATTGATCGTATTATTTATTTTGTGGAACAGAGGAAACACAAAAAAGTGGCTAAATCTGGATGGTAAAATTCAATAAATAATCGAAGAAGATAGGTTATATATCAGTTATTGAAGGTTGTAAAGAAGGAAAGGTCCTAGGATGCAAATGGGTTTAATAAAGCAATAGTTTGCCAACTTCTGGCATTGAGTCATTCCTTACACTCTGACCATTCATATCCTTCTGAAATGGGTTGACCTAATTACATATCTCAATAAATACGGGCTTTTGGTCATACTTATTTAATTAATAGGAAAATAAATTGGCGCCACCAATTAATTCATTTTTATTAACTTCATAAGAATTAAGACAACAAATAGTTCATCTTAATGAATGTTACTAGATCTTTACATTCATCGATTTCAGTAGTAAATCTATAAAAAATAAAAATATGCCAATATATATTTCTGGCGCAATTAGAAAGTGCAATAAACTAATATTCAGTTTCCAAAATGCAAAGATAATTTTTAATGTATGGGTAAAATTAGAATTTAATGGCTCACATTTTATAGTCATATTTTTAAATGTAGTCCAAGATAAACATAGGTATTACCTCATGCTAGGATAGTATTCAAACGATGAATGTAAAAATTAAAAAACACTGTTGTTTCGTTTCAATGAGGTATTTTAATAAATGAAAGATATCCATTTAATTAACTACTCGTAAATAACGACAAATCTGAGATGAATTATTCAGTTACTCGTTACCTGAGAAAGAACCAAAGCCATTGGTATTAACATTTAAAATTGTGGTTGCAAAATAGCAGAGGTTCTTCCCATTCAGCTTCCGGAAAAAATGAGACAATTTGTAAATGATAGAAGACGTTGAACGATTTATCGACAACGAAATTTTATGAGTACACGGTAGCGTGACGAAGAAGGTATGGAGCCATACATGAGAATGCCAGGAATGGATAAACTGAATCCGTACTGAATGCGTCCGATTCAATAGAGACAATTGCATAAGAAAAAGTAGAGAAAAGCATAACATTAAAGTACTCAAAAACTGGGTCTGCGGAGACAGAGCAAACACATAATCTCTAGAAAGTACAATTTTGAATAAAAATCAGTAGTTATTCACGCCTAACACATCGATACGAATAAATTTCTTCTTACACTGTGAGAGTATTTAATCTTGGTTATTCCACTACGACAATTTTTGATAAATATCAATATGAATTACATTAGTTTAGCTAATGGCCAGTGGCGCACATTTAGTTATGGAATCAATAGTTATGAGATCTATAAAGTTATAGATCTATAAAGCTATCGATCTCATAAATATATTCGGGTGGCAGGAACACATCTACTAGTTACATAACTTATTTACCAATAGTGAATTGCCTCGAATATTCGATCTAATCTTCCACCGCCGGATTAAATTTACAAAAGTTTAGCGTATGAATAGTTGCTTCTGCAGATAATAATTATTCAGTAAAAGTAAATTAACTAGTCATTTGTCATCGCCTTCCGCCAAGCGCCTTCTTGTCTACTTATAGAACTCGTAACTCCATGCCGTAAGCTATGAAACCAATAAATTTATCCTACACTTATTGAATGGTTGCCATGGGTTATGGGTCCCATAGCTTTATACAATACATATGTGTCGTTACTGTAACTGGCTATAAGTATATTTATTTTGAATGCCTTTCATTAATTGTAACACAAAAAATCCACAGCTAACACCAATTTCTTTTCTGATGGTATACTTACACATAAATGACAAAAAAATCGAGATATTTAAAGATATTGTGCCAACTTAGATGAAAAATCGATTAAAATCTTCGTATAACCCCGGGCATAAAATCATTGCATTTTACGATTTCCCAACTTATGGTCAACCTATTAATTTAAAGTAAGTTACATTCGCTTAAGTTAACAACAGTCGTGTTATTAAATAAAAATCAGAGTTAATTTCAATTCCAGGACATTACAGCGGATACCAATGTATAAAAATCACCATCGCCCAGAGAGGTAAAAAATGAATCCAGAACGTTTAAATTTTAAAAGCATCGGTCGCCATCCAAAATGAACTTTCCTGAACAAACACCCAACCTTGGGAGTGTGTTTTTTATCAATAACCTCGCGTTTTATTAATACTTCTTTCTAAAATCTGTTAGCCGGTTCACAGCAGCGGCTAGTTGGCCGATGAGATTCCCCGAGGCGACCACTGCTACGGAAGAGGAATGTCCAATTTATCAAGCTGAAATAAGCAAACAATTATAAAGCGTCCATAGGAAGTTACAGAGGAATTCAATATTATCAATTCCATTTCATTTCCATGCACATCTGAGCAGGAAGTGATGATGCGTTAACATTCCGCCTCTGTAATGGCTCGATGAATTGAGCTCAAAAGTATTTAGCAAGTTTAAGGAAAGTTTGGCAACGATCTAGCTCATTTCCTAGGGGCATAGAATGTAGAAAGTCGGGATTCCATTTATGCAAATTAGTTTACTCTCCATGGTCTCACCTTCATTGGCGCACATTGCCTTTTTTTAACGAAATTGATGTAACAGTGTAGCATTATTACAGCGTGTCTGAATTAAAAAAAAACTATTACAGCATTTCTGAAAAATAACAGTGTACTTTGCAATAATACAAATGTACTTTATGACGCTTCCAGTACGAGAAGCGAAACGTTGAGTTTAAAAATTAAAAAAATGCAGAATTTTCCGAAAAAATCATCCTTCATAGACAAGAAAAGCTGCGAGTCTTAAAAAAAAAATACAGATGCGTTTAGCGTATTGTGTAAAAAATATAGAGTTCTATCTGTAGATAAGATGCACATATACTAGTTGACAGGTAACTATTATTTTTTCCTAAATTTTAGAACCGAAAATGAAAACAAGAACATTATGGAAAGAAGAAAGCCCAAACTTTACAATTTGCCTTTTTGTATCAGTAAATATAGTGATAGGCAGCTCAATGTAATTGAGCCAAAGGTTCTAAATTGTCTTCCGACACAACTTAAAAATTTAAAAACAGTATCAAAGGTAAAGATATTAAGCAATGGTTGATAACAACAATTGGTCTATAAAACTGCATCATTAATAGTTGTATATGATCTGTGCATCTATAAATATTTGTTTTAAAAAGTAAGTACACATTTTTCATACCATTGATATGACTATTTTAATGTATAGTAAGGAAAAATAGTTTAAACATTTTAACGTATTGTTTGTATTGTCTCCTTTAGGTATGAAATTATCTAAATTGGTACCTCCAGACAAGTATTGGGTTTTGGAGGACCACAATTTTTAAAAACTAAATATTAAATTTAAAATATTAAACTACGATAAAATATGACTTGGGTATGAAAAATAAGACCTCAGTGAGTGAAACATTATATACTTAAAATATGGCTAGTGTAAATGTAACTATGAACAAAGTGTGTAATTTCTCTGTACATGTATATGTTTTTTACAAATCTATGTATAAGTTCTCAGGACGTGTCCTCCATTATAGCAATACTTCAATCCTTGGCCCAATAAATATATTATTACTATTTGCATTCCTGGAATCCAAACATTGTTGACAGAACAGATACGTAGATATTTTGGGATAGAATTAGGTAATGACGGCACAACGGAGACGTTTTCGAGTGGAATATGCTCGGGCACGAATTCATACGCGCGGAATCAACAAATGCCCAATCATGAATGGAAATGAAGATGTAACGAGGACACTCCGACAGAGATGAGAATTAAAACAGAGAAGTCTCGGTGATAAGGGCATTAGAGCGGGTTGAGTTTTGACTCGCATATCTACTTTTACCTCACAGTCACAGAAAAGGTTGTGATAATCTCATTAAATGTCGCTAGACGTGAATCATTACCTACTAAAACACTTAAGCACCCAATGCTAACATTCTACGATTACCACACAATGGTATTTGACATCGGATTACGATTATGTCGATGGCTTAACACTGATTCGTGCAATTAATCCGATAGACTGAAATATATTTTTAACGACACCTCAACATGCTTAGCATTCGTCATATTTCATAGGCGCAATGACTCGTTCAACATCGGTGTAATTACTGTTCAGTACGAATCGGGCGCTCTTGCTATCGTTATTTATCGATCGAGAGCGAAAATGAGCTCGAAATTCTCCATTTTTTTCTGGCGCCTCAAATCGGAGGTGTTAATTAATAGAGTGCGTTAAAGCACCATAAATAGAATTGAGCTACTGCTCTTATAGTGTACATCGCGTGCCTCTCAATGTGTGATATTAATTTTTATAACTAAAAACCAGAGCTTTCAGGCAAATAAAACGTGAATAATATTGAAATTGGCCATACTATTTCATGAAATAGAGGAAACGCAAAATAGAGGGCAAATCTGGATGGTAACGTTCAATGAGGAAGCTGAGAAGATAGATTCATATATCAGTAAATGAAGGTTGTAAAAAAGGAGAAGTCCCAGGGTGTGATGGCTTCAGTAAGGCAGCATTTGGTACCCTGTTGTAAGACCGCACCCGTGAGTACTGTTCCTTCAGAGGGTTTTCCTCTTCGGATAGAAATAACAACAACGCATAAGAACCCATCCCACCCCGGGAGTAGGAACAGGTAATATTTCTCAGTGTTTCTCGGTTCAGTCCATTACTTTCCAGTAATCTAATAATAGGCCCTCTTCAATCGTTCCTCGACCAATAAGTCTCCGCTGAAACTGAACTATTTTTTATTCAATTTTCTAAATCTGTATACATATTTTAAAATAGACCTGTGTGTCCGTATATTTCACCTTGCAGCAGCAACTACCCACCGCAGACCACTGGTGTTATTGTGTGGTAGTAGCCTCGAGTCTCCCATCGTGCACGATAGTGGTTGCGTGTCGGTAGCTGTGGTGGCGTGGGAGATGTGGGGGCTGAAATGGACCGACTTCGTCATTGAATGTATTAAAATGAGTGAGAATCTACTAGAAAGCCCTCGAATGTGTTAGAATCAACTGGACCGGTAGGGTCGAGATTATTCTGGAATGTTCAAGAATCATTGCATGTGGGTGGTGGGGATGGCTTCCGGCACTATATAAGACCAAGCGTGACGCTTATGCATCAGCTGACTTTATATAAATAAAAGTCGAACGTGAAGAATTGAAAAAGAGAAAGTGAAAAGCAGACTTCCATATTACGGTCTTCGATATTATACATAGAAAACCGCACAGATGTACCAAAAGGAAACCCAGCGAAGCGGTTGTCTTCAGCTAGTTTCACATAATAGCATGAATTCTGTTATATTATCTGATACGCTTCACTTCCATTCATACCGTTAAGATTCCTATTTATCTCCCACCCCTACCCCGCCCATCCAACACAGTCCCTTATGCCATCAGCATATTGTCATCCCTCCATGCAACGTCAATTTTGCTCGTTCTCCAAAATTTTCCTATTCTTTCTTTCTTCCACCACCATATCTAGCACTTACTCATTAATTTTCACTCTTTTTTTTAATTCCACTCACCCAAGCTAACTCTATGCATTTATTGAAACACACTCAGAAAAATTCTGCAGCCCACGAGCTCATTATATTAAAATACATAAAAATGAACCATTCCTGTTTTCTGAGTCCAAGAGTATACAAATGCCATCAACTGGCTGGTTTACGCACTTTTCTCAAATTCCTAAGTATCTAATCTTATCCTAACAATACTATATATGATTTATATTACCTCAACTGAAGAGGTCCTCATAGAGGAACTACAGCAAATAATCTCTCGCTAACAATATTCATCTTCATCCACGAAATACCGTGCAAGCCACCACTAGGGTGTGTGGCACGGGATGATTCCACACCAGGCGTGAAGCGCTCATCCCAACTGAAATAAGAACCGCGCACATTCACCCGGATGCCAGGTGCAGGCATAAAGCAGTCTGGACAAAACTGCGTAGTCAGACCAGAAACTAGGAGTTTTGCAGTCTATTTCCTTATCTTATGCCTCATATCGTTTCTACCATAATTGTTTGGCTCTAGCAAAATATGTTCAACATCCGGCAAAAAATAGGTTACATCAAACTTTCGTCAAAGATTTGATCTATATTTTACCTTCAATCAGAAAGAGTTTCCCATTATAAATCCCTCAACAATTCAGTAACACTACGATATTTATAGTAACAAATTTTCACATCTTTCAAATCTTGCTGATGCTTGCGCGCTATTTGCTTATTCTGTGTCTAAAACAATGAAACTCCGTTTGTTTGTACGCTATGGACTTCCAAGAATCTAGACGAATTCAAACGAAATTTGGCACACATGATCCTTATGACCTCCATTCTCAATGATGTAATGGTCTATATTACCAAGACCAAAGGGCCTCAGAAGGCTCTTTGAAAGACCTGTAACAAACCTCCCAAAAAAAGCTGTTTTCGGTGCTGAAGTATCTTTTTCTTATTTAAATAACTTTCTCTTATGGTATAAACTTTTAACTTTCATTATTAACATACGACAGAAAGAAAACACTTTTTAACATTGCATTGTGTTCCAATATTCTCTTTTTTCAGAAACTTAAGCCTTTAGCTCCATAATAGTCACGTTTTTTCACTATTAAGACAATGGATATTTTACTTTGATTAGCGACCACGGCATATGCTTTAAATGCGATCTTACGCCAGAGAGAATCATGGCTCGAGATGTCTGATATTAGTAGATAATAATCGTGTGTTATGTATCGTATCTTTATGATAGCTATACAGTAAAAGCTTCGTGAATGTGGCATTGGGAGGATTCTTTTGAACAAATGCAACATCTTTTTCTTCTTCCAGATGGTATTCTACGTGCACCACTTTCTAGTTTTAAATAATGACTTATTTTTTTGTATCAAATATGACCCCCACGAAGAAATGACAGGAAGTACGTCACGGATGCGACACTCAGAGTAATCGGAAGGGTCCTCTTTCACAAACCGACGCGGTTCGAGCGGGCAACCCAAAAGGATAACTTCCAGACATAAATACGTTCTGCAGGGTGCAGCAGGTCAGCCATTGTTTGAATGCGGAAAACGCGGTCGCATAATAATGGCTAGGACATGGCGCGCTATTCGGCAAATGATTCTCGTTTGTACTAAAGCGTGCGCGTGAAATTAGAGGAATTCGCCGGCCATGGCCCGGCAAACAAGATACGCTGAATATACACGCCCATGGAATGATATTTACGCCACAGAGAGAATGATGATTGCAGTGTCTCCGTCTGGTTCGTTAAGGAAGTAAAGATGTTAGCGACGACGATTTAATCCGACACGGGACAGTTTTGTTTACTATAGTTCCGGGCTACTGGAACGAAAATGTTTGATGACGTGTATGTTTTCTCTCGCATTCGATAATTTAGACTTCGCCAATAGTGGACTCGGGTACACTATGAGTTTGTGAGTTCTGAATCGGCGAGATGCATTTAAGGCCGCCATGATAACTTTATTAGTGTCACAAGCCTTCCGCAACAATAGAAATGGGAATGGCTTTCAGATCGTCGATAAAACTTGACTCGCGATCTTTTATGTGAGTGATTTACGACCGATTTTCCTAACAAGGCTTAATTTTCTTAACATATTGCCACCTCGGGAAAACTACGGAGGATTAAATTCATAGAATAAAATTACGACAATAGACTGCATGCCGAGCAGATTAAAAAACAATTCCCGCATATAATAAGGAATCATGATATTTACCAATGACACTTAAAACTATTCTTTTTCGGTATTTAGAGTAGGTAAATAGGTATTTGGTTAATTCTCTAATTCTTTGATTATTACCTAACACTTAATACCAACCTTTCGTGTTTAATATCAACTCTGGTACCTCTGAAAACTGAAGCAGTTACCAAAATAATTTTCCCAACATTTATAGCGTTGCGCATGTTGGTGAAATTTGAAAGTGTTTCAAGGTCTTTGATAAAGCATCACACCAATAAGTTCGAAGTTTGATTGACTTTAATAACGTAGAGGGTAACGCAAGTCAGTGATAACTCACCCCCTGCAACACATCATTCTACATCTACATCTAAATAATATCATGCGAGCCGCCGTATGGCAGGGGGTGTTAGGACACAAGCCGTGAAAAGATGTAAGAGAAAAGATTTTGAGAGGTGAAATGGTGATGTGTATTATGGGAGTGTGTTTAGTGGAGCTCAGTTTTTATTGCGGTCGCTTATTGTACACGGAAAGGACGAGTTTTTGTACCTATCCGTTCGAAAATGCATCTTCCTTATTTCATCGCTTTTGTCAGACCTAGAGATGTAGTGAAGGGTCAAGACAATATTCTGAGTGTCACTCCGAAACACACCAGTTCTGCATTTCTCAAGAAAGCTAAGCCTAGCGTGTAGCCTCCGACTCTCAAGGGGCTCCCACCTTAATCCCTCTAAAAGTTGTGAAACACTACATGTTCGCTCGTAGCCATTTCTTGAGAAAAAGCAGCATTTCTTTGTGTTACATTAATTTCTTTGGTAAAATCTTTATGACCAAGGTCCCAAATACTCGCGGCGTATTCGAAGCATGGCCTAACCAGAACGAAGTAGGATAACTCTCTGACTTTTTCATCTGAAGACCTTCCCCATCATACGTTTAGATATACCATTGAGGTAACTTCACAGGTATTATGTAGATAAAACCATTGAAGTGCAAGAAAACTAAAATGAAAATAAAATACACTTAACAAACAAAACATTATCCACGTCCACAGTCGTAAGGCCAAATGGAGCGGTGAGAAAGTATGTATTTTAGTGTCCCCATAGATTAAGGGGCTAAAAATTTTTCTATTTTGCGAGTTATTTTTTAAAGCATGAATGCGCATTAAAATTTTAATTACAATCTTTCATTAAATGCCCCAAAATACGTTCCATGAAAATTATTAACACGGTTATCCTTTTCAAGTGTTATACGATTTTTAACTACAAGGGGAATTTTGCTGTCAAAACACTTATATTTGTTTTATAAGGACAGGTTTGAATTCGTCAAATTTTCTGACAAAAATTTCGCATTCGACTCACAGATATGGGCGTTTATGGGGAGAAAGTATGTAAATTTTAAGTTTCAAATAGATGTTTTAAATTTATCCTCAACTGTGAGAGGGTAGCTGAAGAGTACGTTAGAAGTTGCATATGACTTTAAATATTCTTACTGACAGAAAAATTAAACAATAACACGAATCGAGGCCGTCCTCGCAAAAAAGACTAGTCTTAAGTTCATAATCTCACCAAATAGGATCCATTTTTTTCAATCCAATTTCCATTTTTTTCGAAATATCTTACGAAATGTATTGTATTTAATTAATAAATATGCGCAAAAACGCGAGGTAATAACTTGCTTCTCAATCTGCTTCCCGGATAGGTTATTTGAAAGGGGAAATTAAAGTTTTTCCGAGGATTTCAATTGCATGACTCTCAACGCAGAATACGAAAAACGAAGATAAATACAAGTTTACCTTCACCATTTAACTTGGATAGACCTTAAAAAGGTATAAATTCATTGGCCGTATATTAAAACTTGAGGGAATACGGAAAGGAGAACTGCTAATTAGCCTCCATGAGAAACCATGAATAAATTTTTATAATATTCCCTTACTGGAGACTTATTTCGCGGCAATTTAAAAGTCCGCAATGATTTTGCAGATAGCTATGTCACCATACTTGATACAACTAAGGATAAAACCCATACTTTGAAGCAATCGATCAATTAGAACGAAAAAAAAACTGCAGATTCAAAAGAACTTACACGAGGGATGACAGCATTCATTGTCCGCTAATGTCATACGATTCTTATCAACTAAAATAAACATTTCAAGGTAAATAACATTCGTGTATCCCAATATCAATAAACTTCGCCTTTGCCAAAATGTAATACCTTGTCCTTCCTTACGAACGAAACGAAACGAAAATCAGAACAAAAAAAACTGCATCTTCAAAAGTAATTAACATGATGGATGACAACATTTATTGGCCACTAATGTTATTCGATTCCAATCAACTAACATAACCATTTCACGGTATGTAACATTCGTGTTTTCCAATATCTATAAACTTCGCTTTTTCCCAAATGTGATGTCTATAAAGCACTTTCTATTTAGACTAATATCATTAGAGGTTTCCAAGGAGGAACGCGGAGTAAAATATCTGTCTTAGAAATAAATTTCAGGAAAAGAACATAAAATTCAAAAATATTCCGCGCTGAAACCATTCTATTTCTGGCCTACCCGCCGGAGAGAAACTTTTACTACTTCACTCCTCCCGAGTTTAAGAATCATTCGTTCACGAAAGCGGCCTGAATACCCTTGAAAACCCTCGGGCACTAACTGGAAAACTAATTAGCGGATAAACTTTGCCAATTATTCCATTAATTAAGCTACTAACGAGTATGAAGTATTCATCCTATGGTGATTTTAATACCCTTTTGTAAAAAGCCCCGAGGAAAGAATGACCTCTTTAAGTGAGAGAGAGGTATAAAAACGGTAACGGGGGAGGAGAGTCCTTATCCTCCCACCCTCTTCTTCTCAGGCGACAGTATTTTGAGAAAAAAAGGAAAAAAATTCGCTGATATGAAGAGGTAAAAAATGATCAAACGGAGGGGGAAGGTTTTAACGGAAAATGGGAACGAGATAAGTCATGGGGAGAGATGAGTTGGCCACTGAATCTCTGCTTTAAAAACCAGGAGTAACTATGGTACTGTGAATACAATAGGCATCGAGTAAAATTCCACCAGGTGATTCTACATTCCTACCGTCATCAACGACAAGTTCATCGAGTCGAGGTCGGATTTTGGGAAAGGGCTAAATGGACAAATTAATACTAAATTCATTATACTTTTCATTGATTCACATTATTATTATATAAAATATATAATCATTTATTCTTCCAAAGACAAATAGAATGATACATTCAAAAGCAAATTCGGAAGTTAGGTACCCCATTAGGCAATAGACTTGTTTTTAAGGTACCGTCAGTTTTATTTAACATGCATTTCAGCTGGGATGAGTGTTGCATGCCTGGTGTGGAATCACCCCGTTCCACACACCTTAGTGGTGGCTTGCACAGCATTTCGTAGATGTAGATGTATTCTCAATTCCCATTTTATCTTCATAACCACAGTCTTTAAGTGGGCTAAAATTTATGCATAGCACTCCCAACTCGATCATCGACTTGCCTGGACTGCTTTCTCCCGTCAAGTTCGAGTACCGAGTCGACCTGCCCGAGAATACCCATAGCTCCATGAGCCTATTCTCGGGTTACTTCTCACTAAGCGCTCAATTGTACTCCGACTCTCCTCTCTCCTGAAAAAATCGATCCTTTCTCTCTTATCACCCAACATAATTGCCGACAAATCTTCATTCCCCCCTAAAAATTGCTCGAAATATCTTAGCATAATGGGCAATATATGCTGTAACTTATGTGTATCCGTGCCTTGCTTTAAATTCGTCATATGTACCACTATAAATTGGCAGTTTTACTGAGCGTGAATAGTTTTCAATAAATATTAATAAATAAATACCTGGCAATTGAAAAATTCCGCTGATAAATAGCTCAGGTTTTCCGCAAAACACGTTCCTTCAAAAAAAAAATGAATTTTTAAGGACTGAGCTATCCACAGCGAGGACGGCTGTTCGTACGTCTCGATAATTTTTACGATTCATTGAGCCACTAACAATTAACATGCTAGGCATTGTTTTTCATTTTAATTCCACTGAATGCGACTTGATTATACAATATAAAATAGCAAATTACCGGTACACTTTATAATCTAGATAAATGAAAGACTTTTCTCCTTTTTATGTATTTTTAATTAGCTTGTATAACACCCTCGCCTTAGAATTGATGTATCATAATACGGTCTTTGTTAAGTAACATTAATGAAGCAGTTCTATCAAGCAATTAGCCCCAATACTTGGATACCGGCCTGAGTAAAGGTTTAAGCAGTGCATTTAACGAAGAAATAATTTTAATAACAATAAATTAAGGGCATACGTGCTGCCAACACCAACGTATATAAAATACCAACGTAAGTATACATGTTTTTTGTCATGTTTGAACTACAGTAGAGTCATATCTATAACTTAAAAAATATACGGAGCTTATTCTTTGTATAATCGTAATAATTTGTAATTCTTTGAATAATAATTTCGGAATCTTGATGTATGATGCAATGTAGAAATATACCATTGTTATCTGGATATTTTTCATTTAAGTTTTTATACGATATATATATGCAATATATATATATATATATATATATATATATATATATATATATATATATATATATATATATATATATTATATATATATATATATATATATATATATACACGATGTGGATAGGATGGAGGAGATAGACACACAAAAAAAGAGACGATCACACTTACATAGCTAGCTTTCGGAACTAGTCCGTCTTCAAGGCGTATCACGGAACAAATGTGATTTGACATTTGTTCCGTGATACGCCTTGAAGACGGACTAGTTCCGAAAGCTAGCTATGTAAGTGTGATCGTCTCTTTTTTTGTGTGTCTATCTCCTCCATCCTATCCACATCGTGTGTTCATCGCCGCATGGCTGACTCCAATCCATCAACGTATTTATATATATATATATATAAATTGCATATATATATATATATATATATATATATATATATATATATATATATATATATATATATATATATATATATATATATATATATATGCAATTTATAGGTATTTACAAAGTTGAAATTCCTTCCATAAATTCATGAGAAATATCTGGCCCTGTTGTAGTTCCCATCAGCGACCTCATGCATGCTAGTTCCTCTGTAATACAGAAGTTTTCGTCAACACCTCTTATAAATAATAGCAACTGTGCAGTATCATTTATATCAGAGGTTCATCCATAATAATTGAGCAGGATTTAAATTGGCCAATCTTTGATTCCAACTGTGATAATATGTTTAAATCTATTGCTTCAATTCTAGAAGTCACTGTTTTCCGAGATAAGCTTACTGTTTCAAAATCTTTTCTTTTGTCAGGACATAAAATATCGAAAACTTTGAGCATATAGTGTTTAACAAACTCTCCATGAGAGAGAGCTTTGTTACTTTTAGCAATATTGTATGCTACAACATAGCTTGCACGTGTAGCTGCTTGCTAAGAACAATTTCATTTCTTAAAAATACCTTGCTGACCTGATAGTTTTTTTGCGTAGATCTTCTGCTTTTTGTTTTCTTTCCTCAACGCTCATGGCTCTAATCTTGACATCGTTGTGCTCACAGTTGAAGTGTCGTGAAATGTTATATTCTTTGTAGACTACTACAGTTTTGTTGCAGACGAGACAGTGGTTTCTCCCTAAAAACTGTGAAAAAGTACTTCCAAATCCATTCATCTTAGAAAACACGGCGCTCAGAATCAACTTTACGTTTCTTAGATGACATCTTAAGCCTAAAATTGCTCACAATATGCAGAGTAAAACTAACAAACCAACAGCGCCAAGACAGGTCTGAATCAAGAAACGTGTTTCAATATCTAGCCGCGGTGGAGGGGGTAGCTACCGCGAGGAGGCTCCGTTGCCAGTTTCAGTCATCGCTACAAAGTTGCCAGCAGCCATTGCCTCTCACTCTCAACATAACATTCCAATATCTAGGATAAGTCAATAAATGTGTACTTCGTTACTGATATAAAACAAAAAAGAAGAAAAAAGAGGAAAATATTCTTTTTCTTATTGCCCGTATTCTTTTTTATTCGTCAGAGTAGGAATAATGCCGCGCGGGCCGGATAGAACATTTCAGGGGCCGCTTCTGGCCCGCGGACCGTAGTTTTCCCATCGCTGCTCTACTACATCACCATCTGTGTAACTTTTAAGATGTTCGAAGAAAAATGAAAAAATGAATGGCGTTTCCTTATAAATTAGGTCATATTTAAGCCTCCGTATCTAAGTAACGGCTAGGATACATGGCAAATGGGATACCATTCCCTAATCAGCAATCATTTTTTTAGTGTATGTGCCAAATTTCAAGTCTTTACCTTAAAAAAATCCATTTTGGACTTTTTCCAGCATGTTTCGATTTCCGGCCACAGTGCGACGTGGAGATCGCTGCTTACCGCCGGCTTTTGCCGCAATCGAGAGCAACCCTCCTCTTTCGATATCACTAGAATAGCATATATGTACATATATACATATCGAATTGAACGACCATGACGATTTTTTCATGTGACTGAATGTAGGGGGGCTATGTTGATGCGTACAATAGCTGGCAGAACTGAGTATAGACGTGAAAGTTGCGGCTGGTTAGGCTAAGAGGCCGTCTACCTCCGTTGACATTCAGCCGATCGGAAACGTCTTCGTAAACACCAATTTCATAAAACCGGCTCTCATAAGTTGATGTTCACGATAACACCAATCGTTAATTGCCCTTAAATTCTGACATTGGGGAACTTCACCCTTTTAATCCTCCCCAAATAACCATCCAACAGTCAACACAAAGTACAACCGTTTCCTAGTATTTTTGGTAAGGGTTAATATCTGTCGAGGGTTTTTTTATAAATGAAGTATCCGGAATGATACATAAAGTATCTATGAACGAGTAAGAAAAGAAAGGCGAGTTCGTAGTAGGAAAACGAGAAGTGAAAGACACTGAATACTTTCTGAGAAGGAGAGGAAAAGTATATTGACGCAAACATTTTGGGGGTGGGAGTAAATATTTTGCCTCATCACGGACTATCTTTTCTTGATTCCTCGGATTATCCGAGAGACTACTGGGAATCCTAATTCCATCGGATCTAAGGACAGGCTAAAAATGATTGCGATGAAACTAGGGTGCATTTGAAAACATGTTCTAGCGACACATTAGTAAACGTTTTAGAAGTTGCTCCCAACGTTTTTACCCGCATTTCTATAAACTTTAACGATTCTGATCATCTGAAGTACAGAACCGGATGTAACCCTATAAGTGCCATCTGCTTTCTGTTAAATCTTTTATAAATGCTGGAGGCAACTTGAACATAAAATGTAACCTTCAGGAAATTACAACGGTAGGCTGATTTCCCTTAATGTTTGAATGAATAGTCAACCATTATCGTCCTAAATTCATGTAATCTATTATCAATATCCATTACTTCTCAAGTGGGTAAACAAAAACAAAATGAAATTATCATTGAAGATTGAATTAGTTTAGTGCCGTAAGCATTACCGCTGCAGTTTTTGCGTTGGAAGCTCCTGCCGGTACATCGATATCGGGAACAACGTACCGGTTAGTTCAATATCTGGTTTATTATTTTCTAGGTTTATAAACAGGATTTAATATATTCTCCATTCGACAAAGCTAACGTAAACAATTTGGCGGTCTAATGTAGTTAATTTGTGAAATCCGAACTTCGAGTGAACGTCAATTTAAACAAGAGGTCAGGTCATCTTGTGGCTAACGTTAACATGGCATTAAAACAGGACTAAGGCGTTTACAAGACATTATAATTGGAAATATCACGATGTCTTTTAAACGTAATCCGCAAGATTACATAGCCTTTACATTATCTTGACGCTATTTTGTAGTATATTTTTAGAGATATAATAGGCTGTAAGAGTCCGTTTGCATTACAGATGACAGAAAACACTGACATTTATTTTATACTGACAAAATATTTTAATGGAAATTATAAAGCTGGCCCTAAAGAGTGTTAATACCAATGGTTAATTTATCGGCAGTTTTTCTACGGTTGAGTCTGTTTATGTTGTCAACCATCCCGATTTTACGGCTTTTTTTGGTCGAGGAGAAAGGAAAACGCCAAGGTGCATAAAATAGTCTACCAACCTTGAAGGGACCTAGTGTTCAGCTAAATAACAAAAGAAATGGGTGTTCTTGACAAGCGATTTAAGGTGGGGCTGACATTATTCATCCGCATTGGTGGGTAAGAGGACAGAGGATGTTACTAAACTGTTCAAAGGAATAGGATGGGACTCTTTAGGAAGGAGAAGGAAAATAAATAGACTATGCTTACCGCTCCGCATACTACAGGATGAAAAAGCATGGGGGAACTGAGACGGAAAGTGGAAAACCCCAACTACATAGGTAGGAATGGTCACCTATATAGAAGGGATAGTGTCGGTCTCAAAGGATCAATACAAGAAAATTTCATTTCAAACAGAACTATACTGAACTGTGGGTCTTCCTGCAAAGCTGATTGAAGCCTTTCCTGGCAATATAAATGTTTTTCAGATAAGGAGCCTAAAATTTAATTTGGATTAATTTTTTTGATTCTATGTTTTACATTGATTTCTTTTATTTTGCTTGGTTAGTGGTTGACCATTTAAACGTCTGCTTTGTACTATTTTATTATTCCCACCTAGCAAGTAGCCAACTTGTAACACAATTGGTTAAATCTAACACCCTCTAATCTTATTGGTTAAATCTAGTTAATAGATCATTTTTATACAGAGGACCGAAATTATACAATCAGTGGACTTTAGGTCTTCCTGCAAAACTGTTTGAGGATTTTCCTGGAAAAATAAATGTTATGAAGGTTACGAGCCTAAAATTTATTTTGGATAAATTGTTTTCATTTTTAATTTTTATAGAGATTGCTTATACTCGGTTGAGTTGGTAAATGGGCAGGAGGTTGTATAAAAGAAGGTTGTAGACGGGCAGGAAAGTTATAGAAAGATAAGGTTGTAGATGGGCAGGAATGTTGTAAAAAAAGGGGTAGTAGGAGAAGAAAGGTGGTTGTAGAAGGAAAAGGGAGTTTGTTGATGGTGAGCTTTTTTTATAGTTTGAAGGATAGGTAGAGAGCGCCGAAAGGTCCAGCGGACGAGTGAGAAAAGAAAGGAGGGCATTGTGACGGAGGAAAACGAGAAGTGAAAGAGAGATGGAGAGCGCTTTTGGGAAAAGAAGTGGGATGAATGGGGAAAAATTGCGAGAGGACCGGTAGTTTGATAAAAAGAGTGGAGTGCTCGTTTGAGGAAAAAGGGGGAGGGGCAGAGTATGGGTGAGCGAAGTAGGGAACCGAAAACAAATGACGGTAAAAAAAAGCGGCGAGTGGCCCTATTTTTTTTAACTTTTTTTTATTCCCTCGGTCACCGCAGCCGACGTCCCTTCTCCCTCCTCCGCTCTCCGGCCCATCGACACCAGATGGAT
This sequence comes from Ceriagrion tenellum, assembly GCA_963169105.1. Lineage (NCBI taxonomy): Eukaryota > Metazoa > Arthropoda > Insecta > Odonata > Coenagrionidae > Ceriagrion > Ceriagrion tenellum. The sequence continues at coordinate 58,109,930 of OY720641.1, forward strand.
CGATTGCTTTAGACATGGGTTCATCTGTAGAAGAACACTGCCGTGATTGACTTCACCTCCCATCCCCCACCCCCCTCACCCTTTCGCCGTGGGATAATTGAAAGGGCCATTGTCAATCTGCGTCGATGCTCAGCGATCGCGTATTCAAGATGAGACTCCCCTCTGCTCGATTAATTATTCCGTCGGTTTTCAGCGATCGCCTCAGACCGCGAGTGTGTGTGAGTGAGGGAGGGTGGCGGAAAAGGGAAAATGTGGGTCTATTATCGCAGTTTTTCTGTTGATGGTTGGTTGGTTGGTTATTTTGGTCGGGCAATAAAAAAACGGGAGTGGTGAAGCTGCATTATTCTGAGGCCGGTTTACGATTAGTGTCAACGTGAACTTCAACGTCAAGAGCTAGTTCAATGGATTTGCTGTTTGCGGTGGCAAAGTTTGGAGATGGCACGATATTACCTTTACGGAGTAGCATGCAAGCGCACAAGCTCAGAATTCCGCAGGAGAAAAATAATTCGCCAATACCGGGACTACGACCCACCGCGCCGAATACCTACTTAAGCCAGTGAAACTAACTAGTCGACCTCATCCCTAGTTAATTTTTGAGGTGATTGGAGTGTGAATCGTGGGCCATTGAGTGAATATTTTAAAACTTTTTAATTTCAAGTGAGCCGAAAAAAATTCTTGGACCAAATTCAAGCAAAGACATCAATTTATTCGTTGGAAAATATCATGTAGCAAAAATGATGCATTACGAATATTTTAAAATTTTCGTTTCGAGTTAAGCATCTGACTTCATTAGCACAACCACAACGGCGAAATATTTTGTTCATAAAATAACCTTGCTAATAAGTTCGACTTTGAACATCAGATTGGGTCAACCGATAGAAATGTCTTTAAAATGTATGGGACTAACTACAACGACTCGTCTCATCGTAGAATTCCATTCGCTTTCGACGCTTTTCTGTAATCAAGTTTATATTTTCATGTATTTAAGGCCAAAAGCAATAAAGAGGCTTAGCCCTTGATAGTCTTGTGCAGATATAGTAATGGTAACATGCCAATAATTGTGAGATAAGGAAGAAAATTTTAGTATTTAACCACGAATGAAAACTAACGTTGACGCTGGGAACTGACTTCGGCGACGAATATGAGCTAAGTTTGGTAAAAATAAACTATAAAAATATTTGGTAAATGATGAAGGTATTGCCTAAACGGTAATGGTAGAATTGATGAAGCAACTGACCGAGTAACATTTGGACACTCTTAAGCCCTGGTTACACGATACATTAACCCGTACGAGTTAATGTACGAATGCATGAACGCGTGAATGAACGCGAAAATTCATCGTGTAACCACACCAACTTGTACGAATGCATGAACACGTGAACAGGGAAATAGAACCTGTTCTATTTGGTTCATGCATTCGTTCATGAACTTGTACATGAACACGTACGGGTTAATGTAACGTGTAACCAGGCCTTTAGATTAATACGCTACTGGAGTAATTCAGTAATAAAAAAATTAAATGTTGAATAATAGAAAATTGGCATGATTCATAGCTCCTTTATACACAGTCCCATTGAAAGAAAAAAAAGGCAGTTACAGCAAAGAAATTCAAGGATGAATTACATTCAGCTGATGATGATGGACAAGAAAGTTAACTATAAATTCAGAATCACAAATACTCTACTCGGCACCAGCTCCAGAATCCTCTCTATGATGATTGATTTCCAGTATCGTTATATACACAAACAGGATACTGACTATCAAGCAAGATCGCTATCTTACTCGCTGAGCTACTTGATCAGATAAGTGACTATCGGCACTGGTATGCCACCTGCATCATGCAGGACATATTAGCTTTAAACGCTTTAGCGCTAACCAATTTTCTAGGTATTATACTAAAATTACTGAGTCACATTGGTGATTATGCATAAGTTTACGAAAAAAATTATGCATCGCGCATAAACGCCAGTGGTCAATTTTGGAACTATAAACATTCGGCATTATTATAAATCTATATCTACATACCGCCGCATGGGCGTGTGGCAGGGGTGTTAGGACACCAACCGTGTAAAGACGTAAGGGATAACATTTTGGGAGGAGAAATGGTGACCTGCATTATGGAAGTGTATTTGATGGAGCTCAGTTATTATTGTGGTTGCTTATTGTGCACGGAAAGGACGAGTTTAGTAATAGTGAGTTGAGAATAATTGAGTAATATGCACCTATCTGTTCGGCAATGTATCTCTCCTATTGTATCGCTTCTGTCAGACCTACACATGGAGTGAGGCGTCGAGATAATATTGTCAGTGTCGCTCTGAAACACACGTTCTGAATTTCTCAAGCAACCTAATCCTAGCCTAAATCTTGGGTCGTTGGAATCGATATGTCTCTAGTCGCTCTATCGATATGAGTCTTCGCAACCATTTCCACCACACGACCACCATTTATGTGCTTACTGAGCAGTTACCGCCAATTCACACCAAGAAAATCGGCGAATGTGCGGCGCTAGCCATAATTGTGAACACAAATGCACTGAAGAATCATCAAAAACGTTAAACAATCTATGTTATGCTTAAAGAGAATACACTAAAATATGTACATTAATGGCGGACTTGCTTCCGTTGCGAAGACATGTATCGAAGGAAGAATACAATCGATATCAAACGACCTTGTAAGTAATTTGCATTAGGTGCCATTTGTGGAAATATAGTGATCTACTAGCATCCTATACTGACGCTGCCGGAGGAGCGCGATAGCGCTCCCGGCTCTCTTTAGGGGTAACCAATGGCGATAGCTTGCGCACTGTGAAATCGCTATGTAATCTTTAATATTTTTAAATGAGCGCATTCATTTATTTCTCGCCGCTATCGGTTATTTCCATATTGTGAAACCAATAACAAGTAAAATTTCTCTGCTATAAGAACAGGTAAAATGTATAGCTCAGTCAAATAAAAATTAGTATTTCTTTGATACATAATTGAGTCATTACCATGGGCTGAGGCATGGCTGTAAGTAGCAATGGCAACATTTAAAATCTGACACTACGAAATAATTTGATTTGTTTGCGAAAGTAATTGGCCCACGTTTATCGACATCTTTCCTGGGATAGAACTCCGCAGATCACACCCGCTATTACTCATTCTTTTGCGGAAATTATTCATATTTGTCTAGAATGTAAAACAATATCTATGAGTGAAAAAATCTCACAAGGACAAGTTCAACGGCCGAGTAAAACCTTCTGGGACGGCTCAAACCAGACTACATATATTCCCATCTCACTACTAGGAGTTGGCTAGCATACTCAGGTCTTCATATAATCAATTATAGAGCAAAACGGTCTTCCTGTGGGAATGACCAGGCTAAGTGTTCAAAGTCAGACCGGAAATAAGAGCTACAGCAAACCAATCTTTATACTGGCAATTGATAATGATTAAAGAAATTGTCACTAGTTCTATACTGGTCAGTAGTAATCAGTGACGTCTTCATTAAGATACTCCGAGAATACGACGCAATTATGTCGTTTGCACTCTGTTATGATAGATTTAAAATATCAAGATGTTATCTTGACATTCAAGATTTATAAATAACTTCTATTTCGAGTCCCTGCCTCCATAAATTCAGCGGAATAAACAACTTTTTCTTCCAAGTTCTGCCCATGACCTGTTCTCCCTTACGCAATTTTGAACTTAAAATACGGTTTATCACAGACTCATGCCTTTAAATACATCAAGCAACTGACTGCATGACAATGACGCATGGATCCGTAATATGACAAGATACACTACATGTGCTACATGTAAACTAGATCATTAAACTACTATTCTAACTAACCTGCGTTTACACGGGTTAAATATGCCGGTAACCAGCTCCAATCCTAGTAACTCCAGCGTGGTTAAAAAGTTGACCACGGTTAGTGTCAACCTGCGTTTACACGGCGAACTGTTACTAGGTTTTGAGTTAACCTTGTTAAAAAGCTAGTAATGTAAACATGTCATTTGAACCATCAGGAAAACCAATATGTATTGTTCAACCTCAGTATCGTGAAGAGGATGCCTTCGCTCCACCGCGGAACTGACTTAGAGGAAAGTTTATTTCTTTTAGAAGACATCCATTCCAGCCGCACTACAACGCATCCTGGCTACCTCGACAACCAACATGCTGAGTTGGATTTGATCATACTGTATACATTCAAGTGCGACCTCCTTTGTCCAACTGGAGGTCCTACATGTGAACTCATGCCTTTAAATACATAAAGTATTTAGTATTTAACTATACACATCAGTGGGGCATCCGGCATATATATATCAAACCCTGATACACATCAGTGGGGCATCACTGATTCCTTCAATCAAACATCAAGGTTAAACGGGCATAAAAAATAAGTGGAAAGGTGAAGTGTGAATCAGGAAAGTCAATAAAGAGGTGATTTGTAAAAAAAAAATGGGGAACATAATTAAACCCTGACGCATACTCCTCAACCTACCAAACAACTCTGACCCTGGAACAGACCATAGCATGCTCAAACCCCCCCTTGTTCATTCTTGCTTTTGCCTCAACAACCCACCGAAGTTCAGCCCATTAGACGCAGGATGTGGAGCAGGACCTGACCCACGTCACCTTCGTGGCCAATTTGATTCTACGTGGATTATGGCGGGAGGGATTGGAACATTGGGAGAATGGACAAGGATGGGGAGAGAGGTAGGGGGTTGAAAACCAAACGGGGGGAGGGAGGAGGTCGGGCGGCGAGGGACAAGGGTGTATACATTTATTGAGCCGGGTATGGGGTTCGGGGAGTATAATAGTCGGCACACTAAGGAGGGCACAAGGGGGGGGGGGGAGCTGGAGGATTCATTATGACGACAGGCGGCGGGGAAGCGGAGAGGGGCTTTCGAGTGACTGGTGGGGGTATATAAGCTGGGGGGGGAGGGGGGGGTCGTCACAGGAACAACGAGGGGTCGGGGAATATGGAGGAATTGAGGGTCACGGGATGTATCGGTCACCTGCATGTCTTACACTATCTGGGTGCTCTCAGCTGGTCTAGCTCGCCGCCTCGTGTTGTGTGTGAGTGTATGAACCCGGTTTGGTGCCTTTCCATTGAGTATCCAATCAAGCGGACTCCCTGCCAAGCCACATGGCACACACACACACGTCATGTCCCCGGAGCCTCTCTCATTAATACGAGGTTGATTGTCCGGATATTGCGTATCTTTTTAGGTGAGTAGGCCTGCACCGTTGGACGTCAATGATCGAAAATATGAAAGCTTCATAGGGGAGGCATTATATGGCAGTCACGGACGTTCATCACTTGGTGGCTGGTTCTTCATAGAAATGGAAATTGAAACCGCGTTGCAGGAAGAAATAATTATTGGAAGAGTATTAACAAGCACACAAACAGTGAACCATTCCACTGGTGATGCCAAAAAAAAAAAGATCGACACTATTTTCCTCACTATTCCGTTTAGAAATAATATTTGCTTCGAATATTCGGCTGACTTTTTCGGCTGGCTTTTTCCGCGATCCCCATTTATTGCAACTTCTTTCCTTTAGGCTGTTTTAACGTATCTGGCGTGGCGGAAATTTTCCCATTCATTTCCTCAGCGGAAAGCAATATTAATTAACTTCACTGCCATAATAAATGTTTTTCCGTCCACAGTATTGTTAAATGATCACTCTTTCAAAATTCACTGAATGAAACAAAGGTAGTTTTTCGAAAAATATTGTTTCAAGCTTTCAATGACTTGTACAGTTACCAGACTCAGTGAATGAGATAAATGGAGCCACGTGAAAGTGCAAGCGTTATTAAATTAATTGAATACATCATATTCCTATTTTAAGCGAGCGGTTTTTCATGAGTGAAGCTAAAAATATCTTGGAATATGTATTATACCAGAACTAGTCGAAAACGTATTCTTGAGATGGTATTGATATTACGTTTTCTAGATAGAAAAACTTCAACGATGCTTACTGCATATTTTAATGCGTTTTTTTGTCGGACGTTATAAAACGCTTCACATTGTATACTTGCTGCCTTACCGGAGAGACTTTCGAACAGCTAAAAATTCCCTTCATTTTATCCTCTCCATTAAGTGTGATGAAATATACATCAAACCAGTAATATTGAGAGGGAAAAAATAAGTGAGACAAAAATGAATAAACCACACCGTCGCAGAGCTCAATTCAGAGGAAAAATGATTGGGTGCCCTAAAATAGAACGAAATAAAGCTTGAAAAATCTTTGTCCACTGCTAAGCCCTCGATGAAAAGTCTTTATGCAACTCTTTCTACAATTCCAAAGGTTTAAGATTTTGAGGAATTTCTTGAATATTCGCAGACAGTGTGAGGCATACTTCAATGGAGGAATTTTTCTAGCTTTTTCCGTGAATACATCTCATTAAAACGAATGAAAAAATAAATGCATACTTCTTTTCAGCTACGAACATTCTTTATAAAATTAAGCATAGGAGGGCAGTTAAAAATAACGGGAAAATTTGTAAAATAGTTATTTCCGATTACTTACAACTTGTTGGTCATTATACTCTTATAAGTACTTTCCTTAACTAGAGATTTACTTTTTCAGGGGTGTTACTACTTCGCAATACAGTCCTGGAGTACTTCTTAGGGTATCACCTGCCTTTCCCGTGCCAAATTCTCGTCAATGTTGTCAATGGCGTCAAAGCGACGTCTTTGAAGCAGTAATTTGAATGACGGAAATTTAAAAAATAGTCACACGGGAGTGTGCAAAGTGAATGGGGAAGCTGAAATAAGACGGTTATTTGAGTGACACTGCCATCATATGGCATCGAAGGCCTTCCAAGATTAGGATCTTCTTGAACTGATGTACGACAAATTTGGAATCGAGGAAACCATTTATAACACCATGCACGACAAGAGCAATGTCTTTGTAAGCCTTCCCAAACTTTTTAGTTTCCGTAAAAGATTTTCAAAAATGTACGCAAAATTGCATGTTGCAACGATGATTCCCGAAACTCGAGAATTAAAAAAATCGCAAAGGCGACTAAAACAGATTCACCTTATAGATGTATATGACGAAAACTGAACAAGTTCTGAAGAAAACGAAAAATCATGTTTATTTGAGAGGGAGTGAAGAATGTATCGCTGCCAGACGTTGCTAGAACAATCCGTTACCACGAAATAAAAAATTCCCGTTAGTTTTCAAACAGCCCTCGTGCATATCTCACATCGAAGTCATATTTTAAAAATTCCACTATTGCTGACGTATGCCAAGATATTGTCACTATTAGTTTTACCTACAGTCAAACTATGAGTTTACATTGAATAATTTGGTCTGTTCAAGTTTGGGTACACTATACCACGTAGACTTGCACATGTTTATTAAAAGGTCAATAATGAACATGGCTATTTATCGGTGTTTTATATCCGTTAACACACATTTTTTCAAAATTTGAAAACACGATTTGGTTGAATTGAATAATAATCGCAGATCTTTTGCACCTATTGCTCGGCTGTAACATGGGCACTTAGGTGGAATAAAATCACAGTGCGAAGCCGAATTCCATAACCGTAAAAATAGACACGATATAACCAAACTTACCAATATAAATTACAATTACTTGAGTACATAATTGTCAATCATAATTGATAGCATGAAAAAAAATTTGCTCCCCTAATGTTTCGCAGAGTGACACTGCCGGAGTAAAATACCACTCATAACAGAATCATAGAAAATTCGGGTCAGGGGGTTTACGACAGAAGTCCGAGGCGTAGAAATTTTGAGTGACGGAAATATAACCGAATGGAAAATACAAATGTCACAAAAACTATCACTAATCTAGATTATTTTTTTATTGGGATTGGATTGTATTTTTGGGGAGGCGACCGACACTTACCGAATATATATCTACGGGGATGAGTTAACTATCTCTCAGTTGGATTTGAATTAACCAATAGTTTAATCACGATTGTTTTAGCTTTTTTTGAAACATCTGGCTTTGTTCATGTAGTCCATGACTTTACAGCGTATGGTTGGGGGCGCTGGGAAAAGGTTTGTGGAAAAAAGGAGGCGGTGGCTCGAAAAAGTTTGGAGAGTCTCCCCTCGTAATTGAAAGACCTTTCACGTTAATTACAGTATTCTTGAGCAATAATCTTTGAAAGGCCATCTTTAGTGGTCATGAAAGAATTTTAGGCATCCCAGATGTCTTGCTAACTACCTTTGATCAAGACACTTTGAATGGGCTTAATGTGTGTACTTTGCCAGAGAAAGTACCTTTTTCGTTTTAGAAAAACTCAATACCGAATAAATATTAAATCTTAGCCACTATTCAGAATTTTCCAAACTAAACAATGAACTAATAAAATTGACGACAGCAATAATTTTGACTATATATTTGTCTTTTATCCTGGTCGTATTTGAAGGTAAAATATACCTATACCCAATAATGTTGAAACAGGAGATTAAAAGACTTTAGAATCGACACAGAGAATAGGTCACTGCCCTATTTGATTTGGCCACTTCATTGAGCATGGTTCTCAAAAGTCATTTTATGTCTTAAGAGATATTATAAATGAGAAATATCTCTTCATTATGAGGAATTACACAATTTACAACCAGTCAAGGCTGGTGCGAGGTACATCCAGAAAGTATGTTCCGTTTGTATTTCTTTCCATCGCATGCACTTTCCATGCGATTGCAGTTTAGCACATGGGCCATTATGAATTAGCTGATTGTTGTGTACGCTTCGTGGTGCTAGTTTGAAATAGCAACCAAAATTGAAAATCCCGCCACCGAGGGATGCTCATCGGTATTGTTTTGATTCATTACAATGCCCGCATTGCTGACTACGCATAAGGCACCACAACTTTCACAGAACTTTGATTGGGAACAATTCAACCACCCTCCATATAGCCTGGACCTCGTATACAACTTATTTTGTACCTGAAAATCGGCATTGGTGGCAAGAGTTTCAATAAGACGACGAGGTCAAAGAACACGTTGTTACTTGGTTGGCGCTAGGAAAATTAAATAAAACACGGCAAGCGAACGGTCCATTAAGGCAGGAAAGGGCGTCGGAAAGAACAATGAAATTATCTATGCATATTTCAAAGGTAAGGAAAAACAAATTCAACGAATAAAAAGGTCCTCGACTGACATTAGAATTAGAACTCTTGTTGAAATTATGTTTAAGCCAAAATTATTTCGTGTTTGACGGTACGTTTTATAAACAAACTCATGGCCTTGCTATGGGATCACCATTATTCCCATTGTTAGCAGACATTTTTATTAACAATTTAGAGGGAAAACTTTTTAACTCCAATAATATTCTTGCCAAGAACGTTTTTTCTTGGTTCCGATATGTCAACGATGTGCTGTGTGTATGGACTGGCAGTCTTCGTCAACTAGACAAGTTTTTAAATGTTTTAAACAATTTACACCATTCTATAAAGTTCACAGTAGAGACAGGAGGAAATAAGATTAATTTCCTAGACCTAATAATAGACATAACGAATGGCTCCCATGAATTCTCAATCTTCCGCAAACCCACATATACTGACGCTGTTATTTCTAACGATTCTTGCCATCACCGTTCCCACAATCATTCTTGCTTTTATTCCATGATTCACCGCCTTTTTTCAATACCACTATCCGAGCCCAACTTCCAATCCGAGTTGAATATAATCAAATTGATCGCTTTCAATAATGGATGTAAGACAAAATTAATTGACAAAACATTAAAAAGTGTAACTACTAAAACTACTAAACGTTACTACTAAACTAAAGTTAAAGAAACTACTAAAATAATCACTTAACTCAGTTTTTACAAACATGAAGAGCCACTCAAACGATGGTGTAAACTTCCCTTTCTTGGAAAATATCTTACAAATTAATTGACGCCTTCCCAAAGAACAAGTTTAATGTTTCATTTTACACCCCAAAAACCCTGGGAAAATTGTTGTTCAACTCAATGGACGAAGTGACACCTGTGAACAAAAGTGGTGTATATAAGCTTAAATGTACTACTCCCAATTGTGCTTCGATATACATTGGACAAAGTGGTCGAGCCATCTCAGTAAGGGCTCGAGAACATAGAGCTGAAAGGAGATATCCCATCAGCCTTTGCCAAACATTTAATCGAAGAGGACCATTCAAGTGACCTTTTGCCGGAAGTGCTACATGTTGAGAAGAAAGGAGCCAAATTGGACTGCTTAGAACATTTCGAAATTTTGAGTGCTGCCAAAAACATAAGTGAGAATCTCCTAAATGAATGTGTTTTTCCCTTCCACTCTCCCCTATTATCCCTACCTTCCCCCCCACCACCTCCCACTGACCGTGACGCACGTCTCTAAAGTCAACCAACCACTTCTTCCACCACCACTCCCCTCTCCAGATCTATATATTAACTCGCACACCATGCATAATGTACCTTTGAAAATGATTGCAAGGCAATCGAAACCTGGGTCGGGAATCAAAGTTTTAAGTGAGGAAAATACTAAGAGTTCTCTCTTTTTTGTCATGTCTGCAGTAACATTCCACAACGTTACGCCTTCTACCATTAAGTTTAGACGCAATGTTAATCATAAAAATATTTGGGTTGCAGGAACACATCCACTAGTTACATAACTGATTAATCAATACTTCCAAGCTTGGGATATTCAATCTAATCTTCTACCGCCAGAGAAAATTTATGAAATTTTAGCCTATGAATAACTGGTAATGCACATAATAATGAGTCAGAAAGAGTAGATTAACCGGTCATTTGTCTCAAAACAACTCTTTTGTCAAGTATTTAAGTCTCCTAGCGATTCATTGCGCATCCGCCATCTCGGCTAATTATGGAACTCATATCCCCATGCTATAAGATACGGAACCAGGAAATTTATCGAACGTTTCTGTAGCACTTATTGTATGGTTACCATGACTTCTGAGTCCCATTAGTTTATATAATACTATTTTTCGTTCCTGCAGCTGGCCATTAGGCGGTCATTTAAGGATCTTCGTACGTATCGATTACATGGAAAAGCCACAGTCATTGGCATGACAATAAAATAAAAAAAGTCGCAACATTATCATTAACTAGAATAGATTTGCTAAATATTACTTCAAAACTAAGAAATTATAACAAGTGAAAAAGATACACACCCAATATGAGAAAAATAATTGGGAAATAAGAAATGGTATTTAAGTAGTTCAGAATTTAATACACTTGTAGGTCTCCTCGGCTTACGAACAAATTTTCTGCCGAAGGAGACAATCATCATTCGATGGAATCAAAACGATCAACCTCTTCGTTTCGATTTCTGACATGTGCATTTGCAGAAACTATTGCTTCCTTGCATTTCTATCAACGCACAGTAACCTTTTTGTGTCAGACTTATAACGCCTTCCTCCTATGCTGTTCGGTGGACCGTGAGCACATTTTGCAAGAAATGGAAAACTCATCACACACGATATCACTCTGCTTCAGGATGGAATACATTTCAGTTATTTCTAGCTCCGCCACTGGACGCTCCAATCTCCTCTAATTAATAGTTGGATGCAAGACTCAGATGAAAACTAAGAATTGGGTTTATTTCTGGTTACCGGAAAATCGAATCCGACGTATTCAAAAGCCTTTTACGCGACACGGTTTCACGTAACCTGAATTTGGTTTGATTCTCAGCAATAAAATTAAAGGTCGAGAAAAAATTATTTGATTTGGTTGTGAATTCATCCCTTCTAATTATTACTTAAGTATTCTACCGGTCAAGTAAATTTTTTTGAATGTCAGAGAATCTCCTCCTGGTTTGCTACACGTTTTGGGGCGTATCCTGCTCTGTTATATCCTTTTTCGCCTCAGCATGCGATCTACCCTTCTTCATCATGTCCATGAAACCTATTCTCTTTCATCCTCTTCCCCGCTTGCCCAACATCCTTACATCACATTATAGAGTAACCCATCCATAATTACATCCTCCAACCATCTACTCTGCCGATCACGAATTACACGCAAAATTTTCTTTCCCCGTCCACCATCTCAAGCCCTTCATCGTTAGTCTTTCCGACCACCTCACCTTCTCTATCCTTCTCCACACCCACATCTCAAATACATTCCTAAAAAATTTTATCATTTCCCACATAAGTCTCCGACTCAAAAATAATTTTTCCGCGCGCTACAGAGTACAACGTCACCAAATTAGAGGGAAGAAAATCTCTATGTAACCTTGGTTCGCCCAGAGAGCGACCTAACGAGAGCAGTTGGGGGGTTGGAGGCTGCGGGAGTTTGACCCGCGGGCTAATCGGCGATCCCCTTACAAGAGCTGGCTAGCGAGGTCATAGAAGTTCTCGCCTCTTTGCATGAAGTGTTCCAGGAAAGTTGGTCCACAAATGGTCTTGGTTAGCAAGCTTCCTCAGCACGATTACGATGAATGCAGACGGGGGCGTGACGGGCTAATGTGCAAAGCACTCAGCTGGTCGAGGACCATTCGCGAAAACTAGATTTGAGTCACGCCTTAACAGGGACTTAAAATAAGCCCTGAAATTCAATGTATTTCCCGAGCGAAAGGGGGGAGGATTTTTCTGGGGAAGCTATTGACTAAGAGAAGGGATTTAACTAAGCTGATACCCTTGACTGTATGCTTTTTCACTCGCTCCTTTTATTCTTATTAAATCAAACGATTAGATTGCCCCGTGCATGAAAACTTGTGAACATATTCGAACTTAATACAATAAATTGGACAAAGAAATAGACAACAAAAATAAGAGAAAAAGGGCATACAAGATGTTCTCCTTTTCTACCACTCTGGAATGCGTCATAATCACTGTTGCTGGCTTCAATGAGAATGAAAAAATATATATGCGCTAAGCGAGTGGAATCAATTTTTTTTTAAACTACCGCTTAAGGTAGGTTTTGTTGAATGCCAAAGAATCTCCTACCAATTTTTTACACTTTCAGGGGCCTAACTACCTCAATTATCTCCTTTTTCGCCTTCACATACGATCGAACCTTTTTCATCCTGCCTATGAAACCTATTCTCATTCTTCCCCTTCCCCACCTGCCCAATATTCTTCCCTCTTATCACATTCTTGAGCAAACCATCGCCAATTATTACATCCTTCAGCAACCTACTCTGCCCATCTCGACTTTCATTAAGACGTTTCCTATCAATAGGATATTAAATAACCATATGAGGTAATGCAGCAAACTGTTACACAGCTAAACTACAAGTTCAGGCATAACAAAAGTCTTATATTACTTCAAACGGAAGATGCAAAGAAAACAATAATTCTTTTATCCCAGCTTGAAAAATAAATATTGCCATCCAAAACCTCAAACGATTGAAACCTTTCTTCTACAATAGGCATACTAAGATTTAGAGTCACGAACAAATTTTCCTTCATTGTTGGTGATTACTACAATATAAAGGTTCTAAGATTAAAGGAAAGGAAGCACGGAAAGCAACGAAAAGGAGGTAAAGAGCTCTTAAATATGTGCCAAAATATATTACCCTTAATGGCATGAAAGGAACAGAGGTAAAGACACCAATGCATCTTAACAAGTTTACCTAAAAATAACTCATGTTAATTTAGAGTTATGGAATATTAGGGCAACTATTTAAGTAAATTTAATTCATTTAAAAATGTAGAATATAGTATATGAGAAAAATTTCATACTTAGCCAAGTCAGTTATCTAAACATGTTAAAAATAAGTAAATATACAATATAAATCGAGACGTAAATAAAAGGCATATGTAAAATAATTTTGTCAATCCATCATAGTGATGCATACCATGTACTTTAGCTTTCAAAATTAAATAAAGTACCCAATTATCACTTTTTCACAGTTAACGGAACTTACTGAGACGGTAGGAGAGATTTTTGCTTATGCTCAGATGTCGTGAAACTTTTGAATATTAAATTGTTGTGGATATTTGGGCAACTAAGTTCCTTGGTCTATTTCCTAATACGTACAAGAAAGGAAAGAAGGGTGGAGAAAAACCCGGCGTCTTAACGAAATGCGCCAAGGGGACCTCAGTTTAACTACATTTTGCTTAATTGGCCTATGAATTAATCTGCCTATCACAAACTTATAAACCGATCAGTTCATTTTATTTCCTGTCATGAATTTCTCTACCTAGTCTTGCATTCATCATTAATAGGTAGTGATAGACTAATTAGTTCATTGGGCACTAATCATCAACTATCTGTGAGAAGACTTGTTTACTTAGGGTAAGATAAACAGGTATCGCGATCATAAGCATCATCGTACGCGGTAGGACGCACTCTTTTGTAAGAACACTGACCTTGATGGCGGAAAGCTCGATATGAACGCAAGACTGGGTAGAGAAATTTGTGGCAGAAATATAAAGACACATCGCAAATAGGGATTGGGTTTCCTCTAAAATATATTCTCCTCCACATGAATTTGAACCCTGGCCGTCCGTACACTAGCCAGTACTCTAGCCACCACAAAACCCGCGCAGTCAACCTATCTTACGATTGAACGACCAATGATAATCGAATATCCATGAATATGCTCAAAGTTCAACCTGAAGTCATTTCATCAAGAATTCTGTTCTTTGAATGTACACTAAAACAACTTTGACTAAAACATTTTTACCAATATAAAGAGAGTACGGTCAAAAAATAATACAGAGTAATAAATATAAAAATACATAGTAATAAAAAGAGGATTAAGTAAAAAGTTGATAAAAAGAGAAAATGAGTAAATTATAATAGAGCAATAAAAAGAGAATTGGTCAAAACTTCTTTTAAAAAGTTTTACCAATTCTCTTTTTAATCGGCCAAAGCTTCATCATCTACGTAGCTTTAAGCCATCAAAATGTACCATGGCACTACTGTACCCAAGACGCCTACAATTCTTACATTTGAAATTCTCTCAAGCAATGGCTGAAATAGTGGCATAAAATAATTGTAAAGTAAATAAAATATTATTACAAAAAATACGGAATCGGATAATGATAAGAGGAATAGAATTTTACTCAGTTCAGCTATGAAATCAATTCAAACAAGCATAGAAAAAAGATACAGGAGAATAAATACTCCAGTATGAAACGAGAGCGGAGTTATCTGTGAAAAAAACTGTTTGCTTAGGGTAAGATGAACAGGTATCGCGACCATAAAGCATCACAGTACGTGGCAGGACACACTCATTCGTAAGAACACTGACCTGGAATACGGAAAGCTCAAGATAAACGCAAGATTGGGTAGAGAATTCCGTGACAAGAAATGAAATGAAGATCGCAGGAGAGTAAATAAAGTTTGCCGAAGAGGTAGGAAGTAAGCAGGGACACCGATACGAAGGCATATGAAAGCATAAAAAGTAGCCGGACAAACACAATTTCTTATAAGAAATCGACGGATAAATTTGCTTTGAAGAGAAAAAATACTAACAAAGATAGCCACCTTAAACTGGGTCTGCGAATTCGTGCTAAGTATACCTACGGTAGCAAATTGAGTAACTGTTGAAAAGAAATATTTTATTCCTCTTGTACTCTCTGTTCACAGTTTCACTAAAAAAATTAGTTCTTCGAGGTAATCAAAATACTGATAAGGAGGAATGACGATTTCGAAGGAAGTTATATAACCCCTTTCTCTTCGTTTCTGCGCCACCTAGTTTCACCCTGTGAAGCAATCAAATTATATCGATGCTGTCATTGTCATTTCCCTAGTCACTAGAATTATCTGGTATATTAAGGCAGGTTATACATGCGGAAGTCACTTCCAAGACAGTAGCCTTGGAAGTCGCTTGCAAGCGACACTTCAATGTGTAAGCACAGACTTCCATGGCAGTAGGGGTTGATAATGTAGTAATTGACCGAGGTTTGGACTTGGAGAAAAAACAGACTGGCTTATATTTTGCCTAAAGAAGCATATCGCTTCTACTATAAAATCGCATCGAATCCAGTGGAATCTTGGTCACGTGACAGCTAACGGATATTTAAAAAGTAAACGACGAATAACTTAGTACGAGGACTCATTGTTGCTTATGTTAATATTTGTTTGTACTTAAAAATACTTTAAATGCTGAAGAACCCCTAAGGTTAACTTTAAGATCTATCTCTTAAAAGATAAAAATTATTACTGTCACAACTGACACACTTTATTTGACGTAATAATGCATTACTATTGTAATTCATACAAATTAATTTAACCAACGATTGCCTATGGGGCTCAAATAGCGGCGATATTCGAACACCAATAATGCCAAATTTGTGCTATTTTCGTAATAACCGTATTCATTGTTTACTTCCGTCATCCATTTGTTTGGAAAAAGCCGGAATTGATACGTAAGCAGAACGATGCGCTGCAAGTGGCGATAAGATTCGAGATATCGATACACTAGCTACTTCCATAGAAGTCAACTTCCATGTGTGAACCCACCTTTATCGTCAATACAGGTAAACGCATTGAATCGTCACCTTCGCTGTTTAATAAACCTCGCCGACTCACTATGAATGAAATATGCTACGTCTGTCGTGAGGCTTTATTTTGGTTGGTGTCCATTTCAGCAGCGTAGGTTACAGTGGTACGGAATTGACTTGTTTAGTCCATAAATTACAGCGTAAACAGTCGCCTACTTAAGAGTATTTCTCTCATACTACTATGGCGTCGATCAAATTATTCTACATCACACAAGGTGTAACTAACCTAATGTGAGTTCTCATACCAAAAGATATATTGCAATAATTTATTTTCAAAGCAAAATAACGTTACCTCCTTCACGCTCCAAATGAAAGATAATATGCTTGCTGAAAAAAGTCACCCGTAACACATGTATGGACACAACAGTAGCATCCTCATTGGTCGTTCAATCCTAAGATTGGTTGACTGCAGCCTTCCACCCTTTCCTTACCTAATACTAGTTCCCGTACCTCTTGGAATCTCTTCCTATGTATTTTCTTCTTTATTTGGTCCATGAACTGATTCCTGGGTCTTCCTCTGGGGACTTTGCCCTCTATTTTGCCTTCAATTAATTTCTTCACAAACTCATTGTGTCTCAGGGTGTATCCAATCCATCTGGTTCTTCATTTCTCTATCGTGTTCCATATGGTCTTCTCTTCTACTTTTCTCTGCACTTCATCATTTTGCACAACAGTAGCAAAAGGTGGTAAATTCCCGCATTGATAACTGTAACGTCAGAACAGCTTCATCCAAGCTGAGTGCATCTTTCAAAAGAAAAATTGTGAAGCATGCGTACCAAAGGCATAGTCGTTTACTTATGAATGGAACTCGGTCAAATTTAGCGGAATGAAACAAAAATGGCATTTCCCTCTTTTTGTGCACCAAACTCATGCATCATTTAAAATAAAATACACCTCGTAAGACAAATATAACAAAAAACATCAAAATTACAGAATTTTACTCGCTTTTTTACTTGTCTACAAGATCTATGGCAATAAAATTAGCAAATAAATTTTGAAGATTCCTGCTTATGTACTCAAAATATATCACTAGGTGCCCATCACGTTTTTATTAAATAAATACGAGACCCTGAAATAGTGCCGCAACTTTAAATGACCTACAAATAAAAACTTTTTAGAAAAAAAATATAGTTTCCCCTTCAATTAAGAAGAGAGGCAGACAAAAATATTAAAATGAAAGGAGCAATCATAAGAACATTGTTTTCTGCCGGGGAATGCACCTGGGTAAGAGAGTATCGAATGAGTATCCTCAAGAGAAATTAGTCAAACAGAACGACGTTTCTCCGACCATAATGTTGGAATCATGCGAGCAACAACTATAATATTTTACCCCCGAATAGGCATTGTAAATATATTATGAGCATACTTTTCCTTTCCTTAAAAGGGACGTAAAATGTATAGCAATTATGTAATAATAACGGTTCAGGAGTCAATGGAAAATTTACTGCCACATAGCGCTGAATATTACCTGTCAAATTATTATACAATCACAATACGGAGTAAATTAATACACGATTTGGGCTTTTATATCGGGAGTCACCATCACCTGGGACGGAAGAAGTGCAATGGACATCAAGCGAAGATAAGGCGTTCATGAATAAAAGAAAACTATTCAGCTTGAAGAAGATAGGGCTATAAACCAAGAAACAGTATGAAAAACATTCGTGTGGAGCGTGGTATTCTATGGATCAGAGGCATGGACCATTGGAAAAGCTGACCAGAAAAGACTAGAAGCCTTCGAAACATGGTGCAGGAGGAGGATGCTGAAGATAAAATGGACGGACAAAATAAGAAATGATGAAGTGTACAGAAGAGTAGAAGAGGAAAGGACTACATGGAACACCATACAGAAAAGAAGAACCGGATGGACTGGAATAACTCTGGCACAGTGGGTATAGGATAACAAAACTGAAGGCAAACTGGAGGGAAAAGTCCCCAGAGGAAGATCGAGGAATAAGTTCATGGACCAAATAAAGAAGAAAGTACATAGGAAGAGATACCAGGAGGTAACGGAACTAGCATTAGATAGGGAAGTTTGGAGAAACATTACGCAAATAAAGATTTCAGACTCACTACATTTCGCCAAGAGGAAATGGGGAAAGTACAGCGATAGAGAAACTTGCCAATCACTCGACCAAACCGTGATGTCACAGAGTTTATTATTCTCCTGACAGTTGGAGGCAACGGAGAGTAAGGGTATGGAGAAATTTCGACAAGGTCGTTCAATATCGATAATAATCCTCCTTCGATACAGGTCTTGGCAACGTAAACAAGTCCGCCATTAATGTGCTTATTTTAGTGTACTCTTCACAAGCTTACCATAGTTTTATAAAGGCTTTGTTTCTCTGGCAGAGCATTTTCATCCTAAATGACGACTTGCGCCGAATTTTTGTTGATTTCATAGGGTCCGCCATGGCAGTTAATGCTCAAATAGCACATAAATGGCGGAGATGTGGTGGAAATGGTTGCGAAGATCTGTATTGAAGGACGAATTCAATCGAACGACCTTGAAAATGCGATGAGCAAAACTGCCAACATGGCTGACGTCTGCCGAGAACGAGGGAAAGTGAAAGAAAGATAAGGACCTCATACATTAATTCGACTTCCTCAAAATTTAGGCTTCTTAAATCAGCTTTCGCAAACCTTGCTTCACCTATTCTCTCACCTAACAGGGCGTAATTTCAACTTGATGATTAAACATCGTGGCAACATAGATTTTGTTGTTTATATCAATCGGATAACATGTTTTTCGACAAGGAAGCGACTTTTTCGATATCAAAGGTGGATCCACCGAGATACAACTTGAAACGCAAAAAATCTCACGCCACATTGAGTTGGAATGCCGGACAGTTGTAAAGGGGTCAGCAATAATAGGCGACTCGGGTCGCAGTGCGAAGAATATTGTCCAGGGTTTTGGCGTTTGCCTGGAGCCAGAGACACGAGGACTCGGCGAATATCTTGTAAAGACAGGCCGACCACCTTCCACTGTGGCACCAAATCCAGTTCCACGTATCGAATGGCCCAAAAGGGATACTTATAATTAATTTTCACGACCTTTTATGCTCACCCAAGGGTGATCTTAATAATTTACAACGTGCAATACAAGCGCGGTCAAATGTATTCAATTCGTGCACAAGAGGATACAAATGAAATTCAATTATATATTAAAAGATGTCTATTATTCTATTTTGTTAACCTGTATTACTAAGGCCAAGGGTAATGGCATGAGAATTTTTAGTAAGAAATACAAACTGTAAGTTATTGAAGGGCTTAAATTGTAACCATGAAATTCCGTCCAGGGTACTATTTATTATGTCATTACATTGCGGTACAAGGATATTAATAAGTTGACCTTATGCTTATTTCGACTAGCCACAGCATGGAGAAATAAGGCAAGGAAAGTAATACGAGCGAGGCGAGTACAAGGAAGGTAAGCATTCGCGCAAAAGATTAAAAGGCGGTTTTAGTTAATGCACAAAACCGTGAATTTCAATAATATAAAATAGGAAAAGATTTTTTGTTAAGTTGGCAACAAACCATGTTACATTATTGCGATAACGCGAAGAACACGTTATTAAATGTTAAATAGGAAAAACAACCAACCATTTTTTGTTACTAACTTAAATTTCACTCATTGCATATTCTGGTCATAACTCCCTTAAAGAATTACATGTCACATAATTTACATGACAACACAGTGATACGTTGTCACAATAATTATTTTTTCTCGAATTGAACTTGAAGTGAGATGGCATTAAAAGTGGGTACGTGGGAATGAAGAATGGGTGAAACGCAATTTAAAAATTAACATTTCAGAAGCTAACTA
Organism: Ceriagrion tenellum; assembly: GCA_963169105.1. NCBI lineage: Eukaryota > Metazoa > Arthropoda > Insecta > Odonata > Coenagrionidae > Ceriagrion > Ceriagrion tenellum. The sequence continues at coordinate 58,130,154 of OY720641.1, forward strand.
ATGCCATTTTCGCGACAAAACGATAAAACTATGCAAAAATTCTTAGGTAGTTGAACAAATATCACGGGTGGGCACCTTAACATCTTACTTTTTTCGCTTAATATCAAATTACTGAGATCAATGAAGCCAAAAGCATTAGTTGAACAGAAATGGTACAGCAGTCAGCTCCGATGGCAGAAAATGAGGATCAATAAAAATATGTCCATCGAGCATTATTAAAAGTTAGCAAAATATGTTCTCGCTGAAAGCAGAAAATTCAAAGCAAATAAATTTAGGTTACATAAGTACCTATTTGTTTCCAGAAACACAGCACCCCTCCTTCGGTATTGCAAATATAACTATAGGATAATGAGAAAATGTGATGAGATTCACCATCAGAGGTGTGAAGAAAATATCTATCCTTCCAAATCATCGTCTTGCCTCATCGACGGGGAAGGAAAAAATAAAATTTTGACAGAGATATACCTAAGGGATGTAAACACCCCCCGACTACCTCTAATAAAAACACCTCGAGGGATAAAAGAACCCTCCTCTGAATAAAATGAAGATTAAAAAAAAGGAATTACGAAAAGAAAATAACGAAAAAATTTCACCAACCACCTTTTATACCAAAGCCAAACTAAATATTTGAGGAAAGTAAAAGAAACACCTCCGCCCCTTCCACTTTTCACTAGTGAGCGGGGGAGTGGAAAGGATTCGCGACAGACACAGAGATCAAATGCCGAAAATCAAATCCAGTGGATTGATTCCGACGTGGAATGAGAGTGGATTTTCCTCGATGCCCGGGCTGTCATTGACGACTGTATGGGACGCCGCTGTCAAACCTCCTGCAGCCCAACAGGATGGCAGCCGGGGGAGACGGGGGACGGAGGCATCGGACAGAGGCAAAAGTGGAGAGAAAGACGGAAAAAATGTGTTGCGAGAGGAATAGGGAGAGGAGGAAGGAACTCAAAGCAAGTGATAGGGGTCTGGTTCGATTGAAGGAGGGTTGGTTTTATGGCCGAGCGATCTCTTCTTTTTCCCCCAACACCCCCCCCCCCAACTTAAACCACCCGCTTGCCACGGCTGCGTCCTCTCCTCCATCACGATTCCGGCCGCTTCTTTTTATAGGCAAGAGCATCGGAGGAAAGCAATCGATAGTGTACATCGATTCGTCAGCGATGCTGGAAAAACATCGATGTTTAAAACTTTGCGTGCTGAGCTTTAAATTGAAGGACTTCTCAGAAAAACTGAGAATTTTACACATCTAATTGTAAAAGAAGACTTCTTTAATCTATGTTAACCCTCTACGGACGAGCGAGTGAAATTTGATAGGTTTCAAAATCATTGAAATATCTGCTTTCTAAGAGGCTTTTCCGTTGTTGCTGATCTAGACAGAATTTTAACGTTTCGGATAGTGTGTGTTGAAAGTTGCGTCACTTTCAGCAATTTGTCAAACAATTTGAATAGATAAATGTGTGACGCTATTCATTCGATGAGGGCGTGCATAGTGGAGCTCTCAAATAAATAGTTTCAGCTTTCACCAGAAGAAAAAATTGGGAAAGTTTAATTGGGAAAGTACGTTATGAATGCAATTTTTAAGTATACCTTGAGAAAATACTGCATATAAAGAAGTATTTTAAATGACATATGCACAATACAAATCGTCACATTTCAAAATAAATGTTATTAGCAAATAATTTGCATTTTTAAATGCTTAAATAGCTCTTTAAAAAAACGTATATAGTATCAGTATTTTTTTCATACTGATGCTTCATAATTCCGTCCAACTAGGGTTAAAGAACTTTTATTAACTGTTTAAGTTTATTTTAGCACTTTTTGGTCATATGTATGTCTACCAGAAAGATTGCAGGCATACCATTACGTTCAGCTGCCGTTTGATAATGATACTACATGGACTTTCTAGTACGTCCCTCGTCCTTCTCAGAAAATATAGAAGGACGTAACATTAAGTCCATAGCACTCAAAACGTTAAGGGAACACTGTCCGACGATGAGGACACTTTTAGAGCTTTTACCGAAACTTACAAAAATAATTTATAACTTTCTCCAAAATGAATTCCACATAGCAACAATTATCCCGCTGCAACACAACTCACAAACAAAAGAATGAAAGAATTGTATATTTGGTTCATCATGCATACTGAACTACGCAAAAATTGGAAATGAATAAATATTAAAAAATAGTGAAAGCTAATATATAAAAGTGGAACCTTTCCATTCAAGGTGTTGACATAAGTGAAGATTGGAAAACCTTAATGCGGGATTACACATTATGGAAGTTAACTTCAATGGAAGTAGCAAGTGTAGCGATATCTTGAATCGTATTGCCACTTGCCGGGCATCGCTCTGCTTACACATTACTTCCGGATTATTCCAAACAAATGAAAGACGGAATTAAACAATGAATATGGTATTTCTTTGAAGGCTTCCGCGACTCTTATAATTATTAATGTTGCTCTTTTCAGGTATTTCCGTCGCGTGTTTGGTTTTTTTTGACAACAGTTTCTCCCCTCTTCCTGGGGGCGTCTTCAGGTCCGTTGGACATTTTTGTAAATAATTTTTACAAAAATGTCCAACGGACCTGAAGACGCCCCCAGGAAGAGGGGAGAAACTGTTGTCAAAAAAACCAAACACGCGACAGAAATACCTGAAAAGAGCAACATTAATAATGAATATGGTAATTATGAAAATAGCCAAAATATGGCAATAATGGCGTTCGTATATCGAACATATCGCCGTTCGTATATAGTCGTTTGAGTCCTATACACATTCGTGGGTTTAATAAATTTGTATGAAATTACAATAATTGAGCATTATTACGCCGAATCAAGTGTCAATTGTGACAAAAATGATTATAATCTAATAAGAGATAAGTCACAAAGATTACCTTTAGGGTACTTTCACATTTAAATTATTTTCAAGGATCGATAAATATTAACATAAGCATCAATGCGTCCTCCTCGTACTAGGTTATTTAGGTATTTTACATTTCAAATCTCCGTTTGCTGTCATGTGACCAAGATTCCATAGGATGCTATGCGATTTTATCGCAGAATAGATACGCTACTTACAGGAATAATATAAGCCTATCTACTTTTCTTGCAAGTAGCAACCGCGTCGATTACTACCTATCGACTCCTACAGCCATGGAAGTCCGTGCTTACACATCGAAGTGTCGCTTGTTAGCGGATTGCTAGGCTACTGTCAATGAAGTGACATCCATGTGAAAAAATCCGCCTTTAATCGCACTTGAATGACGATGAATATAACGATGCACGCGGGAGAAACGATTACCCGGTAGAGAGCATTCTCTAGGTTCACCAATCACAGCAGAATATCCTGTGGGTTCTCATCGAATTCGTTCAAATGGCGTATTTAAAAACTTAAGCTTTACACCACAGCCTTAACAAAAACTGCCCTTTGTTCAGGTTTTACGCCCAAACTAAAATGAACACAAAAGCAACAATCGCGGATGCGATCATTGATGCCCTTTTGTTGTTTAGCGCACATCAACTCTGGTCCCGCCCACTCGATATCTATCCGTGAAATCGAATAAATAAAATTAATGAAATATTCTTTGCAATAAAATAATCTGTAAATTTTTGATTAGTAAAACCAAACCGCCCGTCTTCTAACTTCAGTGTGGTGTATAATACGCCCGGGGAAGTAGTCTTCAGGCTGCTGAGGCCATTACCGCTAAGGTTGCATATGACAATTCATTAATCCCGTTTTCACAATTCGGTGCTAGAGAAATGGAGCAAAACTCTCTTGAAAACTGAGGACAAGTGAGTAGGTTACCAAGAGGTGAATAATACAGGGAAATGAAGGCAGGGTCAAGAGATATCGGGTATCGACATTGGCCTACTCATACCACGAAAATTTCGCCAATTAACGGCAATATTAACAGATAAAAGCAGTGTTAGGGCAGGACATCAATTAACTGGGGTCTATGTAATATTAGTTACGGAAAAATCTCTAGATACACACAGGCAAATTCCCCCTTACATGAACACATCTGCACCACGCTTTTTCCTGGCTCCTAATATGAGAATACTAAAAACGGGCACGCTATGTTTTAAGCGAGGAAGCCAAAGATGGTGGTAAGTAGGAACAACTTAATCGGAACGATATGTGAAATCAAGTGTGCGTAATCGTCCACTAAAGCTTCGGACTATTTTTCCTCAATGGACGACAGTTCCAAGAATAAGTACCATCGATTCTCATTCCTAATAAGCATGAGGAATGAATGGCGTTTTAAAGTAAAAGGAATGAATGGCGTTGAAATTAAACTTTTTGGGGCAAATACATATTAAGAACAACCAACACTTTTTTGAATTAACTATCATACTCCTAATGGATGTAAAAACATGCCAATCTGTAGCTTGTTTCGAAAGGAAACTACATCATTCCATATTTTCGAGAATCTTCCAAATGAGAAAGTGACAATAGATAATTTTTGTGCATCTGAAAGCAGAATGGTATTCAGTCTGTCACCGTGCATTTAGTGTCTCTTCAAATTATTTTATGTAAATATAATCTGTGTCTTGTAATTATTTCATTTTTAGTTTGCCATAAGTAAACATTATTTACATGTGCTCTAAAGCATGAGAGTATGTAAAAATATGCCAATCTAGAGTAAAAGTTTAAATGATAATTATTTAATTACACATTTCCGATAACTTTCAAATTAGAGTGCGAAAAGAGATAGCTATTGTACATTTGAAATTAGTAGGGTATTCAATTTCTTTTGGGGTATACTGTGTATCATGTAATTATTATTTTTGTCCTATTTAAACATTATTTGCGTATTAATTATTATTATTATTATTATTTTTAAATTGCATCTTATGAAAACATTAAGACAGTACTTAGGGAAAGATACCAGGAGGTAAGGGAACTAGTAGGTCTTAGACAGGGAGGGGTGGCGGGCTGCAGTCAACCAATCTTAGGATTGAACGACCAATGAATGAATGAATCAGTAATCATAAAATTTATGTATCAAAAACGTCTGAATGGCCGATATCACGGTCTACGACAATTAATGTATTATTATTATAATCATAGCTCGGCTTCGCATAAGTTTCATATGATTACGGCATAAAAGGTTAACACGAAATAAATTAGCATTTAAACGCTTGGGATATCTCGAATGTTCAAGCCATAGTACAGCTTTACGTAAGGAAAAAGACTTATATTTAATTATTGCTTCGTCTTCATTGAAGGCATCGCTACACTCTAGAAAACAAACATTAATCGATGATAAAAACATCAGACCTCCAGCACCCATGATTCCAAGTTATTCACCATTGATGTCTGTCTGACTTATTTCTCTCTCTTCCAATCCGTTTGACAGTAAAGCCTTTTGCCCCCCATCCTTTCTCCCAATATAAGGGCAATGGCTTTCGGAAAGTCTCTCTACATTTCCCCTGGAGGAGGAAGACGAGCAAAAAAAAACATTAACGTGCCGCGGTCAATGGGAAAAAATAAAACGATCGCGTCCCCACTGTCCGTCCGAATGCATCCCGTGTCAAAGAAACGGGTGCAGAATGCGGTAAAAAAAACGAACGCGTGAATTTCGTTTATATTTTGTTGGCCGTGCAGGTTGTATTTTATTTCTCTCACTGAAGGTACGCGGTTTCTTATTCAACGACGATCTGGTCTGCTGTCGCGGCAGTCGTCGAGCTATATCGCGACGCGTTTTCTTTCCCCCTTTGCGACTGCTAGAGCCATCTGCACGCCATTCGGTCAACTAACACGGAAGCGTTTTGAAACGCCTTACCGTATAATACTTGGAACGGGTAAGCCTTATGAGTAAACTGAGGACATTGCCTAAAAAGCCTTTTTTTTTCTTTTACTCAGGAAACCAATTTTATGAAGATATAATTTCATTTAGGATTATTTATGGCGAAATTAAGGCAATTTGTTACTGCCTAAAAATGCCTATTTTACCTGTCCATCCCTTTTTCTGCCGATATCGCCTATTTAAGGGCCTAAAAAAGTAATATTCTTCTTAACATCATCAAACTTCTCTTTAGTGCGGAGCTAGTCTGTTATTTCAGTTTCTTTTTTAATCCAATAAGGTTGAAATAATGTCAACAAACATACATAAAGAAAAATCATCCTAAGTATCATTATATAAAGAGTAGAAAAACAACTATGGTAATTTTACGTGACGCGTACATACGATGGTTTCAATTGCCAAAAACTTGTTTTTGAAGGCACAACTTAGTATTGCTGAGTTTAAAGAGATGCTGCCCGAAGTTACTATGCCTTCACAGCCATTACTGATATTATGGGGAACATGGCTAAATAATGAATTATACTCTGCAGATAAAATTAGTGAAGTACGTGAGGTATGTGACAGGAATAATGTGCGCCTCCGATACATCAGTTCAAACGACTTTTTCACTCACTTAAAGGTACACTATTGTCACCGACTTTATTCATCTTATATACCACGTGTCAATTCTGTCTATAAGAAAATTAAGCCATCGTGGTGCATGAGTAAGTTTTCTGTAGGCAACAGAATATCTAAATGAAGAAGAAGCAAACTGCATTCTCGAATCCGAAGCTGCATAGTTGAATGCAGATGTCGACGCAGATCCTACGATTATCAGATGCAATTTCGGTTGACGACCATCAATCATGTCATCGCTGGAGGCATGAGAACTACTCTTTGAAACAGCTACCGAGAAAATCTGAACTGAGGAGGGTGACCCTCTTGATATACCAAGTGATGTGGAAAAATCCATTGGTGAAGAATTTAAGATATTATACAGAGAAACCCTGGATGGGAATACATTAGTAAGGTTGAGGACATTTTATGAGGAAATTATATGGCTCTAATCCTAAAGAAGAGTCCATTACAACTGTTATTGTTGCTGAGATTGGATTGTTTCTAGCCGGCCACGGTGGTGGCGGGGTGAAGTCTTCGCCTGCTAATCTTGGAATTACGGGTTTGAGTCCCACCTGGGTGGGTATTTCAGCACTTAAGGCGTAGAGGTATGTCAAATTCTGTTTGCCTGCTCCCTGAAAAACCTGATTACAGACTTAGGCTATTGGGATTCCAAGGCCAATAGAATCGTCCGAAGTGCAAAAAATATTTTAAGCGCCTATTTTAAGTGCCTATTTAGGCTGCCTGTTTCTTCATTTTTAGTGCCTATCCCTCAGCTTACTCATGAGGCATTATGAATCTTGCTTCGGTACATTTCGAATGGTTTTCTCGTCTTCTAAGGTAATTCAAAGGCTAGAATTGCAGAAGGAAAGCAGTTTTTCCCGTACTGTAAAGAAATATCAACCATTCTTAGCAAGAGCAAATTACAAATAAAATAAAAGAAAAGAGTTTCAAACACTTATATGAATCGCTTATGAAAGGATATTCCACTGGCAATGTTTCCTCTCCTTTTCGTTTAACATTATTATTTTCAATAATCTTCCTCCTTGGGCATTTTAAAGAGAAATTTCTCCATTCCATACTCTATTAAGGTTGTTTGAGCGAGAAAGTTCCCTAGACATAATGGATACCATGTTTGAAGGATACGTTTTTCCTTTCAGTATCTTTTAAAGGATCTTGAATTTTTGTATTCGGCATGAAAATTAATGAGTATTCCTTGACAGTAGGAACAAATTCTGCATCCATGCAGACGCGCATGGACCTTAAATGTCCAAGAACTCGCAATGAGAAGACATATCGATGGTGATTGGGATATGCCAAATCACTTAGATGGCAAAAAATGTTATGTTCGCAGTCACGCTCACTGGTACACGGGTTGTACACCAAAGTAGGTAAATTCGACATAAAAAATCATTTTACTAAACCGGGATTTGACTTTAGTGTTAACAAATACTCCGTAAGAAAATATCAAGAAATAGGCACCTTTATGTATAAAATGAATGTACAGGAAGTAAGAACGAGATATAAGAAATAGATTGGACTATTCAACACCCCGAACGGTCGAACAAAAATTCGATATATTTTGCATATACCAGGGTCAAAAAACAAGCAATAGCAGATACATCCAAAACAATTGCTATATTTCTGTGTTTAAGCTGTCTGCCACTAAATCAACAACAAATCTCATGAAAATATCTTTAGATTATACAAAACCATTTTTATCTTAAGAATGGAGTGCTATCACATAAAATGGAAATGATTTTTGTTCCCAAATAATATTACAATAACTCCTCCGGTAAATTCCTAAGAAGAGGTGGCCTACGGACGACAAGAGCTGTTTAGCAGTGGACACTTTTAACTTTTTGCGTGCTAGGACTGAAGAATTAAGTCGATCAATATCTGACTTGACAATAATTGGCTCCTTACTCGCCTGCATTATGGAAAATCGATTATTTCAGGTTCATACTATCACAAAGCTTTGGTCGCACTTCAATTCTTATACTCTAAGGACATCCTTCCGCCAGTGCAATTCAGACGAGTAAAATACAATGCAAATAAGATCTAGCTTCATTATGCATATTTTTAAATGAAATAACATTACTCTAAACAGCTGGAATACAAATTATAATATAATTACCGGCAAAGCGAAAAATAACAACATTAACTGAATCACGATATCCTCAATCTAAATATCCAATGGCCTGGTAAATATGAATTAAAATTTACTCCTTCTCTCATGGCCGACTGCAAGAACATTTAGTCATGGAATCAATAGTTATGAGATCCATAAAGTTATTAATCTCATAAAAATATTCGGGTTGCAGGAACACAGCTACTACTTACATAACTCATTTCCCAATAATTAATAGCTTCGAATATTTAGTCCAATTTTCTACCACCGGATAAAATTTATGAACGTTTGCATTACTGCTAATGCACATACTATTTGTCAGTAAAAGTAAACGAAATGGTCATTCGTCTCAAAACAACTCTTTCAGCAAGTAATTAAGTCTCCAAGCAGTTCATTGCGATTCCGCCATCTTGGCTACCTATGAAACTCATAACTTCATGCCATGGCTTATTGGTCCCATAACTTTATGAAGTACATATATATCGTTCCTGCAACTGGTCATTAGCCGTTAACCGTGAATAATCATGAAATTCCTCACTACTCACCATCTCCCCAGATTAATGTGATAAGTTCAGAGCCTCCTCCAGGTAGACACTCTCAGTAAATGGATAAGGTTCAGGTTGCAGAGGCGCTGTCATCTTCTCGCTTCCACTGCTTTTGAAGTTCTCAGCCCTGCAAATCACTCTTGAACTCTTTGAAGCTCACAAATGTGGCCATAAATTAGTGGTGCCCAATTCATAAAATCAGTATCATACCCTTTAAAATTACAGATATTTCTATGTGATATGGATAGAACTACTCACTACATTAATCGTCAAATCCGCATTAAACCGCAGAATCATTCCATATTCTACAATAAGCTGCATTTAGCTTCACGATTTAAGTGGACCTACGCATTTTTCTCGATATCCTACCTTCTATAATGTTTTACGTACCAGCGCGATAAACGAATAAACAAATGATGGTAATCGCATTATACTCTTTCATTCTTACGCACTATCACTGACAGTAGCAATATAGAAGAACTGAAAAAAAAATCCTGAAAAGAGAACGGGGTAGCGGAAGGGACGTATCCAATGGTGCAACCGAAGCGTTCAAGGGACTGGTGTCAAAAATGCCAAGAAAAAAATCTTTTAGACAGATAAATATTTAAATATATTTAAATGCGAATCTAATTAATTAAATAATTTTCATTCGTGATCAATTTAAAATGTCTGGCAACAGCAAGAGCAATGCAACGCTCACTCAAAAGAGAACAAAAAAATCTTCCAGTTACATTTACACAAATGAGTGTTGTCAGATTTGACTTTAATGGATAAGACTCGGCAATGAAGTTATCAATTTAATAAGGGTTCTCTTCCGGGTGCACCCTTGGGACGAACCCTACCTCTGCTGCGGTCCTCCTCACTCCGTAGGCAGTTGTCGAAGCAGTCCAAAGTTGGATAGACTTGATGAATTTCAGTACGCAGCCGCTCGAGGCGCCGTGATGTCAGTTCAACTTGGAAGACTTCGGAATGACCAGATCCCGATTACATATGCCCAATTCCACTCGGCCTCCAGCTAACTTTATACTAAGAGGATTAGGATCCGTAGTTGGCATGCTGTCCGCACTGTAGGGAGTTAAGAGAAAAAAGGGACTTGTATTTCGCACTCAAATAAAAAGACCAGTTAAGCAAAATGACAAATGAAACTGATTTTACCACCAAAATATCTAAATATACCACACAATAGCGATAGATAATCTTTTAGTCCCGGAATTAATTGTAATATTTGTCACATCTGCGACGCAAATAAAAGGTAGAGATAACCTTTAAGCACTTTGATATAAGCAAATACCAACTCTTTTTAAAAGGGTGAAAACTCAATGTTAATACGATCGAAAGTTTTGACACACTTAAATTGGATTTTTTTAAATAGTTGAAACTATTTATTTAATAACCAAATTTACAAAAAATTTACAAATTCAATAACTAAAATATAAATTCATACAAAAGCAATATCGTATAAGTCATGTTAATTGCACACTATTTAATCAATCTTACAACGTTATGGTCCTGCTAAGCCATTCTTGGCTTATCAGCAGGTGCCTTTTACAATTTGCCTATCAGTACCTTGTGTTTTACTTGTTACTAGCAACATAACTTATGTGCACAACAACCATTCCTTGGTCCTTCTCTTAACTTGCCTTATAGATTCCATATTTTTCAAATCATCACCCATATTGATAAACAGTTTTTACAGATACAAATTATTAATATTAATAATTATAGTGTATAATTACTCAAAGTTGTACTGTACTTACTGTGATTACTGTACGGACATTTGTATCACGTATTGAAACAAATGTACCCAAAATTGTGCTACGCACAACTACAGTCATAAAGTGGCAACATGAACTTCGTGGCAAAAAATAACACAAACGCGAATAATTTCTACAAGTGCAGCAAGAACAGGTAATGTGTTGCACTTTGGGCCAACAACTTCAACCGTTTCAAGCAAAGAAAAGAGAAAATCCATCCAAGATAATACAAAATTTTACCGCCACACTGGCAGTTCGCTTTTTTCCCTGACATCAAAATTTGGGACAACGAAACAAAGATAGTGTGCAGGCCAATGGAGTTCTCAGAGAACTGCATTGGCCTGGTTACATCCTGATCACAATCTACTACTTTGGCCGATTACCATTTTAATGCGTGACAACATGTGGTAAAGGGTCCTCCGGCTCGCTGCATAGGAGACATGAGAGCATGCTTTAATCCTCCAGAATCCAAATGGAGACCCGTTTTCCCAACGGAAACGTAAAACTTTTTTTTCCTTTGGCTTATTCCGGGGACTGAGTCGACACTTTTTTTTAACCCTTTTGTACAAAAAAAGGTGAAGTGTCTGAAACTTCAAACGTATCTAGGACTGACCCTCCCTGCGAAACACAGAGCAAGAGGACAAAAAAAACACATTCAGTCCAGTCCAATGACTAGTCCCGTGGTTCACTTTATACGCTCATTTCATCTATGCAGGTTGCAATTGAATTGAATAGGCAATTAAATGTAATAACAAATTGATCAATGCCATGATTTGGGCAGGTAAGTAATTATTTGTCTGATGGCGAGGTAATTTAATCACTAAAATGAGCTACGATTATGCTTGCGGTGACTTACACTGCCATGAGAGTTAAAAATTCGTTTCGACAGTCGTCGAAATCCTAGACTTTAAATATAGAATTAAATATAGAAAAAACTGCAAAAACCGTTAATAAGTTATTTTCTAATGGAATTGGGTAAAGAACTATTTGCTGATTCTCTAATGGCTTTGTTCACACTCATAACGGAGACATGCAGTTACATCAATCTCACCTTTCCAGCATCTTGTTACAACAATGGCAATAAAATTAATGCATAACGACAACAGTCATTCATCAGTGCGTAGTACCATGTATTTATATGATAATTTTGAGCGTCAGACAACTACCAACATGATATTGATTCAGTTAAATGCACATCTATCATCATACATCCTAAATTTGGTGATAATTGTTTTTCTTCATACTTCGCAGTTCCTAATTTATAGGACAGCGAGTCCTTTTAAGGGTCAATTTCATAAGTGTGATACTAAATGGATAAATTATAAGCTTTTGTAACGTTGTCGTCTGTGTCCGGAAATGATATCGAGTCCATATTATTTGAATGTCACCCAAGTCACTGCGGTGATGAGCTATCACTCCCCAAAATGTTGCCTAAAATTAGGATTTTCGGCTGTATGCCAAATTAAATGTTACCCTCACACCTCTCAAATTGCCATATCTCTCGATATGAATATCAAGAAAAAAAAATACACCTCATGAGCGACTCGAACCTGCAACCTATATGCCCTGTCTTTCTTTCATCCCCCGTTGAATTTCAACGAGTACCTTTGCTAGTTAAAGATAAAAATACTTAATCTAAAACAAGTACATGTAAACAAGTTTTATGAAGAAATATATAGAGATTTAAAATATTTTTTTTTAATTTGGAATGAATACTTTTGAATTTTACAATTCTAAGAAGTGAATAATGAAGCAGTGTATGGGGATAAACGAGGCAAAAGAGGCTTGCAAGGATAGGTCAGTATGGAGGAAATTATTGAAGCAGAGTTAGGTATATAAATATGTATTTATGAGTGAAACATTGTGACTCTGCCTACCCCGGAAGGGAACGGTATGATTGGTATGTATGTATGTAAGAAGTCGATAACTGGTTGAAAAACAGAATTATTTGCCTCTCACAGCTTTATTAGAGACACAGCTATGTTCACCGCGCTCGAATGTTATTATTGTAACATTTATAACGCGCATTATCTATTTTAAAGACATTTCACCAGTTGTTTTACCAAGTAAACAGATTACATTAGCTTCCAATTGGTTAGGTTCGCAGTCTGACACTTTTTCTTCTTTCCGCAATGGCTGTTTACCTGAATAAGGGTTTCTTTTACGAAAATGCTAGACTGATTTTCGTAAATTTTCAAATACACATTATTACACATTTGTATTACACAAGACTACATATTATTCATTTCATTTTTTATCATTTGAGTATTTGAGAGCGAAGAAAAAACGAAGAAATTACAGACAAAAAATTCCCATTTTTATTTCCTCGCTCAACATTTGCCTCCGCCTCAATTTGTATGAGAGCAGTCGACCGGGACATAAGACAGGCGTTGTTATGGCTTTTGGAGTCAGGACTCCGTGTAGTGCCTACATGTATGACGGCAGTCAACCCAGGCGCAAGATCGGAGGATTCATGGTTTAACAGTCAGCACAAGGCGAAGGAAGCGCACTCTTCCGCGGAGAGGAAGGGATAAAGAATATACTGCTTTACCGAGGCTGAATAATACGACCCTGAATATATATGAATATAACTGAGAGCTAAAGACGAGATGCCTATGCGTCTTTTGCACTTGCTAGACCATTGTCCACATCGTTTCGCACGAAATTTGAAAATGGAAACAGCGAACCACAAAATTTTCGCTACTTTTAAGAATATGAAACAAATAATTATGACCGAACTTACAAAATCCCAAAACAAGCAAATTCCATAAGTTCAAATTCATTACACTGAGTACAAATTTATTACACGAGTGAAGTGAACTTGCACTTGAGGGGTTTTCTCGTTTTGTGATTTGTCAGTTATTAATTAAATTAAACAGCCGAAGTTGTACTGTCCACTTATATTTAATGTATTAAGATACACTACACGTGTTTCAACGCACGTTAGGGCGTCTCCATCAAGTATCCCGCTGTTTAGGTGAAGCTTCTGAAGTTAAATGTTATTATTGAAATGCCAATGCCAATTAAGGATTAATTTATTTGTCAGTTATGTTTCAGTTCCATTGTATACCACCGGCATCTTCAGATTTACGACCGATTTCAAAAATGCCAGGTACATCTGTCGTGTGCGAAGGACAGTGATAAGTTTGTGTTAAGTAAGTAAGTTAAGAAATGTATTTAGTATCCGTAAGAGTAACACAAAATAAATTCCCTATTTTCATAAATTTCACCATAAATTAATGGGCGATTTCGATTAAGTAGTCAAGAAAAGAGGTGTAATGAGCCAATTGGGGAGTAAATACTTCTTAAAAATAGTCACAGTGCTACGAATTACGAGGTTATTACGCATACAACTTACTATGTATATTAACAATATTACTCGTAAAATATGCACGCATACATTTTTACTGAGAATTAAGAGGAAACGGTAGATGAACGAAGCCGCATACATCGAGAAGTTAGCTAACTAATATACCGGTGCTACTGTTACGTAAGTAGAGCAATGAGTTTAATGATTGCAATATTTAGTTACTGTGTGATGCCTCATTAGATGTGATGATACGGGATAAACCTAAAAAATAGTTCACCATTACAGAAACAAAAATATTTGATAAAAGTATATGGAATTAATAATATGCATTACCGTGGGTAAAAAGCATAAGATTACACTGTCTTTCCCTAAAAAAAGTCACTGGAGAAGGAGAAATGTGACACTTTTTAACTGAATGCATATCAATTACATATCTGTAATGTCCGATGTTAAATAAACGAATCTCATTGGGTATCTCATCCACCAATCCCCACCAGCTATCCCGTCACCTGTTTCCTGTTCCAACAGCCTCCCCCAGCCAGTCGATCACCTGAGATGCCATGAGTCAGTCATGCCCTGACGCGCTAGTGTTCATTTTATACGCGTACCGCCACAGTACGCTTCAATATCAACTAGTAAAACAAGTAAAAAATGTTAGTTCAAACAAGTGTGAAAATAAATTAAGACTCACTTTATACAATTTAAGTTAATTTAAACCTCTATAAACGGACATCTCTGACTTACGGAAGCATTTAGCTTACTGACAGTATCATGATCCCGGACTGCCTTTCAAACCACTTCACTTGGCAGGACCCTATCACACACGAACACTCCGGCTTATGAACTAGAACACTTTTAAGAAGTATATTTTCAAAAACTGGAATTTTTATGGTGGATTACTTAAAAAGGACGTAATTCCTTGATTATTTCTACATTGTTTTGCAATAGCATAAAAATTTTGAGACAAACTCAAGAGCTATATCTGTTTTCAAACATAATGCCACCAAAAATGTTTTGGAATAGTCGTAAATTTCTTTCAGATATTGGTACATCACCTGAACCAATATGCTTTTTAAACCACTGGCTTGAAAACATCTCCCAGATAAAGACGTATCCTTATGGACTACTACTTCCAAAATGATAGAGTTTTTTACTGTATGACAAAAATACGAATGATTTATAGAGCAAAATTTTAAGTAATATATCACCAAATTGTCATGAAATACCAAATAAAACAACATACAAATGATATGGTTAGGCATTAAAAATTATCGCAAAAATGATTCCCGTATGATTAATTAAGAACTATAACAATTCCATTGACAACCCAATCATGCATTCAAAAATCTCAGCCAGATATCCTAGTCTGCAGCGAGTGCGTAGGCATATACATTCGATTAATGGCCAGTAGGGGGGACGATACATATATAACCTACAAATTTATGGTACCCACAAGCCAAGGCAACCATTCAATAAGTGTTGCAGAAACATTCAATAAAATTATTGGTTTCATAACTTATGGCAAGGAGTGATGAGTTCCATAAGTAGCCAAGATGGCGGATGCGCAATAAATCACTACGAGACTAAATTACTTGACAAAAGAGTTGTTTTGAGACAAATGACCAGTTAATCTTCTCTATCTGACTAATTATTAAGGGCATTACAATTCATTGGTTAAACTTTCATGAATTTTATCCGTCGGTAGAAGGTTAAATCGAATATTCTGAGCTATGAAGTATTGGTAAATAAGTTAGGTAACTAGTAGATTGGCTTCTGAAACTCAAATATATATTTATGAGATCTATAACTTTATGGATCTCATAACTATTGATTCCATAACTAAATGTCCTTGCATCCGGCCATTAGGAAGTTAACTCCAAGTTCATAAAAAAGAATATGCTCCGTTCCTTACAAAACTCATTTAGGTTGAAATAAATCCGAGAAAACGGTATTATTATTGAGGGCAATAGCGCAGTTTTCCCCAGTTAATAAAAATGTAAGGTTCTGTGAGAACCAGAAAGAATATTTCCACTCGATGCATTCATCTCCTGCCGACCAAAACTTGAGCGTTCTTTACTCCTTACACATTTTCATGGCGCTTTTAAGACTTGAACGATTCGTATCTCATAAAATTTTCATGAGGCGTATTTCATGGCCTTCTAAGTCATTCTCCATTGCGTTTATTAGCACTTTATCTTTAAAAAACTTTAAACAATCAACGAAATTCCCTCTTCTTCAGCTTCTTACACAAGCGCTGGTTATTTGACACTCAAGAAGACGATAACCAAACTTTCCAAATAATAATTCAAGAGTTCTTTGACTATTCTTTGAAAAAATTACTTGCGTTCATGGAGAATGTCCCCCGTAAATAATTCATTCTTAGCGATCATACATACGTTTATTACAATTTTTATCTTCATTGACTTTCTATTGCATTCGGTCCCTCATAATGACCTCGTAGTTACGCCTTTTTCTGTCCGATTGACTACTTTTCCAACCATTCTCCCAGCTTTCATTCAAATAAACCGTACTCTTCCCCCTTTTACTTATGTCACAATCCATTCTACACATTTAATAATCAAATGTCACGCTGACTAATTCCTATAATATTTTAGAGCTTATTGCAAGTAATAATGGGAAAAATCATAGCATACTGGAGTTATAGAACTAATTCTCTCAAAAATAGAAAAATTACGCACTCATTGGTGTTGCATGTTCTCAATAACCTCTCACGTGAATTTGCGGTGAAGCTACCATTGTGAAGTAATCATGAAAAAAAGATGGTAAATAAGTATGCCGAAGTATGATTTTTAGAGTAATCTAAAGAGTATACTTAAAGTTAAGAAGATGAATTTTAGAAAGTCTCGAATGACAAAGGTAGTTCGAAACCTGTCAAATATACATATGCCAGTAAGGACTACACTATGCAAAATGAGCAACATCTACTTTGATAGGATTTATTACGACCGGTTTTGCTTTATACAGCATCTTCCGGTCAGGATCCTGCAGATGCTGTAAAAGCGACACCGGTCGAAATAAATCCAATCAAAGTAGTAGTAGCTCATTTTTCACGGTGCAGTTATGTTCCGTTTCCACTCTATCAGGCCTGAAATCACAGATTTTCAGTAAGGAGCACTTCACGGGTCGCTTTATGAAGGTCAATTTTTGCGGAAAAAAGTAGTCTATGATGATGGAGAATACAATGTATAGAAGATGCACTGAACTCGACATATTTGATTAAAATATTGAAAAGAGGTGGGTTTCATGCTAGGTGTGACAGGGATCGTGACGCTGTGGTGCAGGAGGAACAGTATAAACGTCTTGACACACAAGTTAGAAGTAATACGCGGCAGCCACGCGTCTATATTATAATATTCTCTTGACTATAGGTGCCCAGCAACTTCAAGTGATTTCAATATTCCAGGCCTAGAAATAGAACCTCGTCCGAAACGCGCCCTAACTTTATCTTTTGATCTAATTGCTAGTTTTAATCCTCAGGTATCACACAAATTATGCAAACAATAACCATTTATTTCCAACCACCTAATTGCTTGTAACTTTAAGAGTCCACACTAGTGCATTTTTTCTTGGCGAAATTCTCGCCAAATGTAAGTCATTTTTTATTTTTTGGTGGTGTTTCCAGGTTTTCAATATTTATCTACGTCCAACGGCCAATTGAAAACATTCAAGGGCGATTCCTTTATTCTTAAGTTCCCAATGAGAAACCTGGATCACTTCAAATGACAAAACCATTTAATCATTAACTAATGCCCACGACAAAAAACCCATACATAAAAATGTCCAGAGTACAAAGGGGTCCATTTACGAATATTCATGCATGAAAAACGTTCATTAAATGAAGGAGCCAAGGCCAAATATGGTAAATATTTGGCCTTGCATTAAATATAATGCATTAAATATAAAACTATAGCAATGAGACGCTGCTCTATGGAACATCATGACTCAGTCGTTGAGTTCGAAATTATCTACTCACAGCAAAATAAGAAACTGCTGAATAATAATGGGTGCGGTAAACATTGTCATTCCTTAAAGAGAAATAGAAGTGCTAAAAATGTCTGTCCTATTTAATAAAATTCTATAAACGGTACAAGATATATTATTCAACATATTTTGATAAATTAAGCCCTATTAAGAGAGAACCTTTTAGTACGGACAAAATTACCCCAATGGACGACGAATCGTGTACCACTGCAATGGACAAAATACTTTCATGAGGATTCTTGAATGAACAAATTGCCCAATAATCATACGATATGGTTTCAGAACCATTTATCAATTACTTTTATGACTCACGAGGCTCAATATGCAGGCAATTGCAACACAACACTCGAGTTTACACGTTACATTAACGTCCGACCATTCAGAGGAAAAATCTCGTCTTCATATTTGGCTGACGCTTCGACCAAGTCCTCTAATCTCTTCCTTCGTTAACGTCAACTCAAATATCACTTTCCTTCTCTCCATTATCTGCCGCTTTCTTTTTTTGTACAACTTTCATTTCAGTACGTTTTCTCTTCCCCATTCTCGCACAAGTTTTTTTTCATCCCTTCGAGTGACTACTTTTCTTTTCCTATTGCAAGGGACCCATCGATAATCATCGTGTAAACAGGCCGGGTCATTAGCGGTCGTAAGATGGCGGAGGTTTGGGTTGGTTAGGGGAAGAAAGTACCAAAGAGAAATGGAGCAAAAAAAGGAGGGGATGGGGCCTTGACGTTCCTATTAGTTTCATCCGAGCAGAATACTCTCCCGCCGTCACGATGATAAATGATGCCGGTTGACCACAAAAACACGTTATAATTCCATTAAACCACCGACTTATATTGTCTTTCATGAAGTGACCTCTTCTATTAATGGCGTCAATATTTGCTCCCCATCCTCCACCCTTCTTCATCATTCAGATCGCAGAAACTAACGTACAAGGAGCTCCAATACACAGAGGGGCAAATTCCACAAAAGTTAAATAAAGCATCAAATTTAAGACGTTTAACAACAAGCATTTTTCCGTTAAATTTATGCTGATTGTGGTAAGATATTTCCAACCGTCAATAATTATGTTCCAGTGTTCAAAAATTTTATTGGAAATTTTTCAAGCTGCGTATAAAATAAATAAATTCCTAATACCAAAGATGTCGATACTTAGGCTAAAAATATTAACAATAAGGATAAACAAATATAACCATCTCGATCAATAGCATATAGATAGTAAAAAGAGTCTTAAAATTTAAAAAATATTGAGTTAAAAATAGCGAATTATATATTTATCTCTATTTATTAATTAATTTATATATGTTTACAAAATTTATAAATGGTTAATGTTAATTTCAATTTTGGTTGTTTACATATTTCTTTACTGTTTGGAGTCATTATTTACTTCGTTATTATTTAATATTAATCTAAATGGTAGGTAAATATTCGATTCCTCAACTTTTGTACTAATATTTGTACAATTACCTGGCTGTATGTCTCTTTTCTATTGTGTTGCAAAGCCCTGAGGATGCCAATAAATTTAGCGAAACGTTGGCTGTGAGTTAAATACAGGATTTACCAAGTATTATTGTCTCTTATTATATCTAATAAGGATAATATTATGTAAATCGATAAGTTTTACTGATTGATCCAAAGTGCAATATAACTATCTAAAAAACATTTAATGGTTGCTAGTAAGTTGCTAGCGACCAATTTTTCAAACCGTCATTAGTACTAAGGGTGGTTGGAGCAATTTGATATAAAGCACAAATTAGTGTTTAACTTTTCATGTGCGTACTCAGTATATTATGTATGGAGAAGAGCGCTAAAAATTTCATGTTACCGATTTGGTTTCCTGCCAACATTTTAACACGTAGCTTTATGGGACTTGACACATATTTCAAATGAATTCGATACTGCATGTACTGATTTTACCATAAACGAGTAATAATAGGTATCGTATTATTACAATGATTGCTAACAAATATACCGGTAACATATCGGGTAAAAAACACGTATTTATACAAGATTTTTTCGTAAATTTCATTTCTGTGGCGTAATCCCAAGTAAAGTTAATTTATCGCTCTCAACAACAATAGTTTGAAACGTTGAATTTACATTTCATCCATATGAAATCTAGGTTTTCTCTTAAAAATACCTGTGCTGAGGCAATGCTAATCAAAAGTATATACATTGCCATCATAAAGCATGATATGGTACAAAATATTTAACTTAATCGTCTAATACATCATAAAAAAGTAGTTGAATTAATCTGAATTAATAATAAAATATTCATAGTACCATATACTTCACATGGTAGCTCTTAAATTTAAGAAATGAATAGAATATAATATCACAGAAAAATCTAACTATATCTTCCACAGCCGATATCCAAAACTTGGCCGAATGTATGTATACTTTACGACTTTTCATATTTTTTATAGAATCAGGCAACATATTATAAACTTTTGGACCCATATAAACATAGGATCGCTTGAAAATAGTTCAATTTGACTTGATTATATGAACATTTACTCTTCTCAAATTTAACTTAAGTGTGCTGCCAGAAACAGTTGGTTTATTACCACTCAGAATATATAATAATCCCAATGCCTCGATGTAATACAAGTGCTGTAATGGGAGTCATCTCAAATATACAAAGAAAGTGTACGAGTGTTCCATTCTATTTTTCAGAGTCAAGTCATAACAATGCTTTAGTTGAGAAAAAATTAAAATATAATACTTGCATGAATTATGATACAAAATGCATGGTTATTTCCACCGTATAAATAGATGTACTTAAGGTGCGACATAAAATCTAAGTCAAAATGGAGAACATAATCGAATTATACGTTTCAATTTCTGCAACTGTAGGGAGCATGAATAAACCATTAAATTATTAATGGCGCAATAATATACTTTCATACGAGTGAAATTCTGAGTAATTTAATAAATACAACCACTAAAGTCTTTAACTTGACTCCCTTTTTTTGCGCGGCACGTTCCAAACTCCCTCACAACGGAAGGTTTCTTGTGAACCTGAAAAAATTACGGCGGCGATAGAATGATTTTTCCTGTTGGAATGCTGCATAGAGAGAGAGCCTTAATGTAAACACTCAAGACTATCAAATGAGGGACTAAACTGAGATTGGTGATACTTCTTCAGTCTCACTACTGGGGTGAGTTTCTTCAATCTATCTTCCCATACAAGCTCCTCTAATCTCAAAATGAGTTTTGCTTCGACTTTTTTACATTAGGTCTTTGTCCGTGGATAGCTTTATTTAGGTTCTGTCATTACCTAAGTATTCAGAACGTTTTCAGAATTACCCCCATTACCCCAGGGTGGAATTATCCCCACTCAGGGCATGGGTCTTGGTATTAGTATGTTGTTATTGTCATTCATCCGATGTAAATCGGCCAAATGCGCTGTATTCGGGGCCGTGAAGACAAAAATTAAGTTAAATTCAAAAACACATCAACTAGTTACTTAACTTATTTACCAGTAGTTAATAGCTCCGAATATTTGATCTAATCTTCCACCGAGGGATGAAATATACGAAAGTTTAGCCTATGAATAGTTGCTAATGCAGATTAAAATTAGTCAGTAAGAGTAAACAAACTGGTAATTCGTCTCAAAACAACTCTTTTATGAAGTAATTAAGTCTCCAAGCTGTTCATTGCGCACCCGCCATCTTGGCCTGCAACCCGAAAACAATGGAGAGAACTGCAATCCAGCGCTGCAAAAGCCTCAAACAGAAATGTTGTTACTTGGTTGACATCACAGGCTTCCATATTTTTATGGAGAGGGAATGCAAAAGCTTCAGCCGTGCTATGACAAGTGCCTACAAAATGGTGAGAGTTGTGTAGAAAAATAGTTTTGGGTTTAAAGATATTTTCACATTTTTTATGAATATGCCCTTGATTTCATTAGCCCATCAAACGGAATTTACTCTCTGGATGTGCATCGTACGTTACTATATTTTAATATACATAATATATCCGTCACTATATTTAATACGATTAATAAATATGTAAAAACGGACATGTATTAACCGCACAGCAGCCTCATAATATACGTTTTGGTTGCATTAGCAATTTACCTCCATCTCGGCCTGAAATATAATCTGACTCTCCTCTGATCGTTTTATCCTTTTTATGCTTGCTTTTCCTCTCACTTCCTCATCAGCCCCTTCTATTACTTAAAACAACCTAACCACGTCATCATTCTCTTTCCCTGAACTACTCTTTCAACAATGACATTCCTTTCATTTCAAAGCCAAGCTTTTCCAAGCACACAGTTACAGGGCCATCATCATCCCGACATTTCTTTAACATGCATCACATCCTTTGAAATTCTTTCGGAGGGCTTCTGACACCATAGATAACAGAGCTCACTCTTTGAGCAGGTCATGAAATCACGCCCTCATTTATTGCGTCAAGTGTCTACGTCGCTCTGCTGTTCCATGTTACAAACACTGGTAAAAAACAAATGAAAAGTAAAAGTTCGTATATCCTTCATTTCACTTTATTGCGGGCTTCTTACTGGGGAAGTTATGTTGATTACGTCACTTTTATCACTCGTTTGACGAAGTCTCTTTGCTGTCATTTCGTCGCTTATTACCCTTAATATGTCCGTTCCCCTTTTCTTTTGGCTTGATTCTGATGTATTTGGCCGTTCTTTCCTCATTACATGTTTTATAATTTAAATATTTTCATAGTGTGGGCTCCTCACGACAAGACTCATTCAAGCATCTCGGAGTTAATTTTGGCATGAAGCATACATCTGGTAAGTGGTACCGATGTATTGCCGCGTGTATATTGTCCACTTAAGTGAGGACTCCATTGCACCTTTAACTTGATTGCACCGTGCAGATGCTCTCTCATCACTTAAGTGACAAGTACATTTAACTGAAAATGGGGACTCCAAATTGTGTGGAACTGGGTGATATCGATAGTGTTCCTTCGAGGTGATTTGCCTTCGATAGGTCGAGGAGTTTCGATAGTCATACGCATCATCATTGTGCTTACATTATTTATAAGAGGAGTTGAGTTTTTGTGTTCGTCTCATTCTTCTTATTCATTAGTTCTGTGCTGTTATGCGTGTTTATAAATAACCGAAATGTACTCAAACACCCGCACGATGCAAAGCCCTTTCCATGAATATCTACTAGCTGTTAGGTAGGGCTACGGTAGATTTAATATCTGCGAGTAGACGCTCGTCTGCAAGTAAGTGCTGCTATTAAGTAAACCCTTAGTAAGTGCACATGCAGTGTAGTCTAGGCAAATGATCTTCGCCTGCAAATCCCTGCGTCGCAGGTTAGACACCCGCCTGAATGGGTTTTCATCTAGCACGGTATGGATGTGACATATCAGTTATGTCAGTTAAGCCCCTGAGTGGCCTAATACAAAGTCAATAGTGATTGGATTGAGATCACTGAAGCATATAATATAAAAACCACCATAATCGTCTGGCAAGCAAAAAAACATCCATAAATTTTACTAGCCTACAATAAGAACATTTTAAAGCCAATATCACAAATTACGAAAACGGAATCAACTGGGAAAATGATAAACTGAAAAACAAGCATAAGAGTTATTTAAACATTAGTCATTTTTCTTCGTAAAAGCAGACGAGGGCTTAACAATTACGGGTAACTAGAAACAACAAAATGTATATTGGACCCATGAGTCACTTTGATCAACAAATATGTTTCGTACCCTCTCCCGTATTCTGAACCCAGTTGCTCCCTTTTCACAATCCACTTCCCCATACCACTCTGATCTGGTAAGGCCACACTGCGAATACGCCGCGAGCATTTGGGAGCCTGGTCATAAAGATTTAACCAAAATATTAATAAAATACAAATAAAAGTTGCACGCTTCATTCAAAACCGCTAAGAGCGAACATATAGTGTTTCACAACTTTTACAGGGATTAAGGTAGGAGCCCCGAGAGACTCAGAGGCCACACGCTAGGCTTAGCTAGCTGGAGAAGATCAGAACTGGTGTGTTTCAGAGCCACACAGAATATTATCATAACGCCTTATGGCATCTCTAGGGCTGACAGAAGCGATAAGAGAGGTGCATTGCCTAACAGATAGGTACAAACACTCGTTCTTTCCGCGTAACATAAGCGACTAAAATAAAAAGTGAATTCCACTAAATACTCTCCCATAATTCACGTCACCATTTCACCTCCGAAAATCTAATCACTTACATCTTTACACGGCTGGGGTCCTAACTCCCTCTACTACACGCCCATGCGGCGGCTCGCTGGGTTGTATGTAGATGTCGATGAATGTATTAGTATTAATACATTCACAAACACGCTGACTTTCTCACTCTTTTAAGAAATTTATGATTGAAATACGACATGATTAGGAATAAACTTCAACAATCGTTAATCGTAAAAAATGACAGATACATTTTATAAATATTGATGGCGTGAATATCTTTTTCATTATGGAGTATTTTGGCTGGAAAGCATAATTTACTTGGAAGATGGCAATGCAAAAAGATTCGTTCACCACTACAGCTACGGTGTACTCTTTACCCCATGATGTAAGTAGAACTTACCCAACATGTTCAAACACAAGTCCAACATTATCATCACTGAATACATTGTGATTTCGTATGATTTCGTTAACGATGACCGACGCAATGTTGATATTTTTTTACTATTTATGCTCGTTACTCAAAATATAAACGAGAAAAAAATTACCCTAGGCTCTAAGAAATTATTGAGGGAAACGTGACTCAGGAGACGACTGACATCTCCTTTCATTTATTATTTCTCGAGCTGAAGGTTGATCGTAAAATATTAACAAGAATCCATTAACTCTTCTTGTGACCCTTACCCATGATGAGAAGACGAACCTGAGTGGCAAACAAAGACGGTGTCATCTCGTTAAATCGGGAGTGAAAACAAGATGGAAGCACCCTCCTCATACTCCTCGGAATTGTCTACGTCGTATTTTCTGGAGAAAATAAATCACCGTGAGCCGGACCAAAAAAATAGCCACATTTAAGTACGCCGAATATTTATTTTCGCAATACAAATTGCGCAGAAAATCACGAATTACCACTTCGTGAAATATATATTTTATAACAGTTTAAAAGCTGTGGTATTCCCCGGATCACAGGGAAAAACATTTTGGCCCAGTTTTAAGATTCCCAGTTGAACTTCTTTCTCGGAAATAAAACAGGCGTGAAAAGCGAGATGATTTGGAATGAACTTCGACAATTTTATATGATACATGATGATTAAACATTCATAAACATCGATGCCATGAATATCTATTTCATTTTGGAATATTTTGGCTAGAAAGCATAGTTAACCGGGAAGATGGCAATGAGAAAAGATTCGCTTCATGACGCTCTTTTTCATTTATGACGATCTTATGTTATACACAATTCCCTAACTCTTCGAGACAACCAACCAAATAAGGAAGCAACTAATTTTCTAGCATTTGTACCGACAATCGGGACAACTTGTATAACTCAGTACTCTTTAGTAAACTGGCTAAAATGGCTAATGACTTCTGAAATCTTGTTCTCTTCCCGTTATTCAAGACATAAAAAGCGATCCATTTCGGAAAATTTCAGTCACACATGATATAATTTTCAAGGAAACATCTTCAGCTCCTCCCAAGGTCTTAATTCCGCAAATCAGAGTAGTAAGTATAATGGGAAAGGTCCGAAGGAGAGGATATTGAAGCCGCATGTTAACCTTTAAGAAATGTTAACATAACTCCGTAAATTTTTCACCTGCGAATTCATAAAAGGAAGCCTTAACCCACAAAATAACAAATGTAAACATTCATTGGCATGATAAAAGGAAAAAAATGTGATATTAATCTTCCAAGCAGCACGCATCGTTAAAAACTGCAACGAACGAACACAGAGTGTCACACAACTGTTAAAAGGATTAAAGTAGAAGCCCCTAGAGACTAACATGACAATCTACATAACACCCTGCGAGCCGCCGCATGGGCCTGTGGCAGGGGGTGTTAGGTCACCAGCCGTGTAAAGATGTAAGTTTTTGGGAGATGAAATTGTGACATGAATTATAGGAGTGTACTTAGTGGAGCTCAGTTTTTGTTGTTGTCACTTATTGTGCGCGGAAAGTACTAGTATTTGTACCTATACGTTCGACAGTGTATCTCTCTTATTTTATCGCATCTGTCAGACCTAGAGATGTAGTGAGGAGTCATGATAATATTCTCTATGTCGCTCTGAAAAATATCAGTTCTGTATTCATCAAGCTACCTAAGCCTAGCGTGCAACCTCCGAGTCTCTAGGGGCTCCCACCTTAATTCCTCTAGAAGTTGTGAGACACTATATGTACGCTTTTAGCAGTTTTTAACGAAGCGCGCTGCTTTCCGTTGTATTTTATTAATTTTTTTGATTAAATCTATTCGACCAGGGTCCCAAATGCTCGCAACATATTCGAGATGTGGCCCAACCAGAGCGAAGTAGTATCTCTCTTTGACTTTTTCATCCGAGGACCTTCTATTATACGTTAAACAAAACCTAGTTTCTTTAATGCTGTGCCACATATGTTCTTTATGTATAATCCCCACGATATATCAGAAATGAAGGTAATTCCAAGATATTTTACTGTATCGGAAGATTTTATGTTTACTCCACCCACAGTATAGGTATGGCATATTTGCGATGACTTTCGTTAGAAGTGCACTGTGGTGCATTTGTTGATATTTAATTCTAACCCCCACTCCTAGCACCACGAATGAACGTTGTTATGGTCCGATGACAGAGCTTCAAAGTCCGCATCTTCGCTCATTTCACGGTAGATAACTGTATCGTCTGCGGAAATAATCTTAATTTACTGCTAACTCTAGACCTTAGGTCATTAATATAAATAATGAATAAAAGAGGGCCGATCACACTTCCTTGAGGAACACCGGAAGTGACTTCGACCATATCAGAGCTAAAACTATCAATAACTGCCTTTTGTTTTCGATTACTGAGAAACTCACTTATCCAATTCACTATCCTTCTATTAACTCCGCATGATTGCAATTTATATATGAGTTTTTTTGGGAGGAACCTCGTCAAATAATTTCTTGAAATGAAGGGAAATTGCATCGGCTTGCTTAGTCGATTCGCCTGATTTTAGGATATCAATCATCATCTTGGGATTGAACAACCAATTATGATGAGCGTAACTGAGGAAGGGCTAATGGAAGAGGAAGGAATGAGAAAGCAGTGAGACAAAAAGAATTTTACCTGAGTCCTCGTTTCCCAACTACCACTATTAGTGGTGAGTGGCCTCACAATTATTCATCGTCCACTTCGATTCACTGAGAAGAGGTGCTGGCGCGTGCAGTACTTGGGTCGTGCGGCCGGATGAGGGAGGGAGTAAATTGGCTCTACGCCATTTTCATGCGCCCCGTTGCACTGCGGGGAGAATATTCCACAATTCTCAGGACTCCCGTCCCAACATCCGTTAATTAAACAATGAGTCTGATTCAGCGGGTCAGCTTAGTCACCCGCGATTCACCCTGAGAGCCCGACTTCGAATCCTGGGGGCAATTAATTATGCATCACCACGCCCTAGCCTACTTTAACATGAAAGTCGCGCATTACAAGTGGAAACTTTTTCTGCCGGATGAAATGTGTGGGCGTTTTGCGGCCTATTTGGCGGCAAAAATTTGCCTTAAGTGCGATACTGTAAAAATCCTTTATTGGCCCTCCTAATTTTCCCATCATTAATTCCCTCAAAGGCGGATTTAATTTCCAAATTTAGCTACCACCAACGTAAATGACTAAATTAGTATTAACACCGTCATTTCTTACCGAGAAAAAGTTCTCTTCGTTTCGCGGCGTTCATACCTACGGAGCAGTCATACCATCCACTATTCAGATGAAGATGTATTTTTTAGAGTACTATATCGCCTTATTTATGAACAAGTCGTCCATAATTCAGAATTAGCTCAATTTAATGTTCGAATCTAACATGAAAAACTGGAAATTTCTGTGTGAGAATAATTTTCTTCCTTTTCTCTAATTGACAGTAACTCCTACATTGCCCACAAATTAAAAGTCCGACACGAGTGATTCCACAGGCTGAATTTCTGGAACGAATTTAGTTTTAAAAAACTTACATGAAACGTTAAATATCTTAAAAGGCACCTCTACCGAGTGACCTGACAACCATCAACTTATATTCTTTGAAAACATATATTAGGCAAGTGTTTCCCTAAATTTAATCTCGAAATTACGAGATATAATGCGGGTGCTTGGTTGTACTAACTGGTATTGCCTTCAAATATCATAATATCTCGCGACGAGTTCCCAAGTTGTGACTTCAACCATTCCATGCTCGTCAAGGATGAGTGAGATACTCCACGTCTTGCATTTTTCAAACCTCTCTCGCAAATGGTATAAATCCCTAAATAAAATATACATCGATATAAAACACCAATAAGGCACATCAACCCAAAAGAAACCATTCCAGACTCATCGGTCAGCGAGTTCTCATGTTAAAGGATGCGTAAGATCCTTCATATCTTACATTTTTAAAGAGGCCGTCGCCCAAATGACGTGAGCGCTTTATAAAAAAAAATAAGAAATAGATAATGCCAATAAGGCACTTTAAACCCACGGAGCTCCCGGCCATTACCGTCGGGGAAATCCGGCAATCCCAGGCTCCCAGACATCACGGGGAGGAATAAAATGTTTAATATTTCTCGAGCTGTAAACGGTGCTAAAATGGGCGAGCGGGGAAGATGGATACTAAAAGGCGAAGTCTCTCGCCCTCGGCCATACGGATGCTGCGAGCGGAATCCAACTTCCACTCCTGTCTGTCTCCTCTCCCACCTCACCCTTCCCGTATATACTACCCTTCACCCCCCCCCGCCCCTCAATCCCTATTTCGTACCCTTATTATCCCTCCCTCAACCTCAACCTCTCACCCCATCTTCGCTCAGCTAAAGTGACTTCCACTTCCTTCCTAAGCCCACATCCTTTCCAATGTGCCCACATCCTCACGTCGGGTTCAAACGCGTCCTCCCCAGCATCCACCATCCAAATCCTTCCCCTTAGCCACCCCACGATCTTTTCCAACCCCACAAAAACCTCCCCAGAACACTTGACCCTCAGCATCTCCACCCTATAACTCCCTCCTCCGGAATCAACCGAGGGTGGTCCATGTTTATTTTTATTTCCGGCCCCACCCGCCGAGCTCAGAATAAAAATGCACCACCTTCCTTTAACCATGGACATAAATTCATGCAGGCAAAATGCGCATGTATTTTCTTATTTTCTGTCTTTTCGCCAAATACTCCATTGAATTCCTCCAGAAAATAAATTACACTACGTCTTCCATTTCTTTTTTCAATTCAAAAACGTAACGAAAATACAAAAATATGATGGTTATGATTCTGTGAAAAGTCCCATACTTGAGATGGCTTAAAATATTTTTCACTAGCCAGTTACCCTACGGAGAATGTGTACGCAAGCAAAAGTCAATAATGACTGTTGTAGCGGAGATTCCTCATTTTTTATTATTCAAACAATCATTTTTAAGGATTATAAACATAAAAGAGTTCTTTTAGTTATTACCTGTTATATTGCAATATATTTAATGCCGTAGCAGTTTTCGTTGCTCGAAGAAACTCATAAGCGAATGAGACGATCCGTAGCACCACCTTTTCCAACACCGGGGTTATAAATTCATCAGGCAAAAATATTTATTTATTTATAATCGGATTTTATACTCACCAACTTTTCCTCTAATGCCTCCTCAAAGTAAACAATAAGCCACCCTCCAAAACTCCCTTCTCAATCATATGGAATAAAACATATAAAAAGTCGCTTCAAGTTGCGTAAACGTCTACATTCGGGAGATACAATATCGTGTCGATGTATAATAATATTTTACCCACTTGTAACGCGGAAAGGTATCCATAGTCGAAAGTACATGTTAAAGAGTTGTATCCAAAGTTCCAGGTATTTTTGTAAATTGGTCAATATCTTATTACGAATACATAAATTTATAGTGGCTTTTCACTTTGATAGTTTTTGTAGTTCACTTGATGCCCGATATCTCATTGCTAGCCGAATGTAACAGACACTCAAAACCTCTCAGTCGTGACAAATAAAGATATTTAGGCCACAGCTTCGCCTTGGATAAAAATTCATGGAAGCAAAAAACTTTTTAGGTATTTTTTATGGAGGACTCCACCAACTACTATTCTTACAACATCGGTTCTCAACCATTGGGTCGCGACCCCTTAGGGGGTCGAACGATCCTTTCACACGGGTCACCTAAGACCATCCGAAAACACATATTTCCGATGGTCTTATGAAGTAGCAATGAGAATAATTTTATGGTCACCAAAGTAGGAGGTCACCAAAACATGAGGAATTGTAGCTAAGGGTCGCGGCATTAGGACGGCTGAGAACCACTGTCTTATAGCCTTGAGAAATTATCTCGTTTCACTTATAAGTTCAAAGCTAAAACGTAGAAGGTACATAAAACTTGATGCTCTTGATGAAAATTCCGAGATTTATTTTGGTTCAAATTATGTATTTTGCATTAACATCTATGTTCTAGTAAAGAATGCTTTAACGTAAGTGATAGTCAACGATAATTTTTCTATTTTTTTATTTCAGATCATGTATTACGGCTATAAGCAATAAACGTGGTTCTTTATTTGTATCTGAAAACCGTAATCATGCGAAACTGTCATCGGAATTTCCATTGCAGGGAGTACCTGGTAATATCTCATGATCCACAGGCACCATCCTCCCTTAACATCTCATATAAATATATTTATGCAGGCGATTTCGTACTTCGATTTCTTTCAGCTCCCCTTCCCCACTCCTCCAGAAACCTCAAGACGCGTGAAAGATGTGTTTTTCCCTCTCATATTCCTTTTGAATTCGAAAATATATATATATATATAATAATTTGGTGCTCAAAAGTCCGTGAAAACGCGACTCGCTACACTTTTTGACGATTCGGGTCGTTACCAAACCTCCCTTTCAGTGGGGAATCATTCCCGCTCTCCCCTTAGGACCGAGTTGATCGCGGCAGGGAAAACTTACGTAATAGACGCTTACGACGAAGATCGCAAGACACGGAAGGTGTCGAGTTGAAAATTTCGCATAACTTGCGGAAAAGTCGAGAAAAGAGCACAAATTATAGGTTACTAACCCGTGAGTCACGATTTCGCATGGATAACGTATTCCATGAGAGGGAAGCAGCAAAAAAGTGAAAGATATTTATAGGCATAAAAGATAGAAAAAAATTATCCAGAGTCAAAATTTATGAAAAACAATTTTGAAAGAGATAAAAATAAAACTTCCATCGAGTATAGTAACCCAATTTTTGAGAATAATTTATACGATGAATTAGCCTAGTGACATGCGTATTGTGTGTACTATGTATATTAATGGTGTTTACCTATGAAAACGCATGTGCCTATATCCTCAAAAGTATGTTCATTCAAAAGAGACAATTAAATACTGATGACATAAAATACATGCAGTTTTCCCGATGTTTTTTTATGAAGGATGGACATTTTATGCATTGAATATAATACAAGAGCGTACTGAATGCTAGGATTCAATCTTTAATCGTTCGCCAAATCAATGTCCCTTGCTTAAGGCGACACTGGGATTGGGTTGGTGTGATGGCTAGAACTGGCTAACCATACGGGTGGCCAGGGTTCAAATCCCTGCAGAGGATGTTTTGCAGAGGAAACCAGATCCCTACTTGAATGTCTCGTGGAGGGCACTTCAAGTACAGTACTCCGTCAGTCGGATGAGACGCTAAGTCGTGGTCCCTTTGGCGCCTTTAGTTAAGATCACGCAAATGCCGACGCCGGGTTTCTATCCACTCTTTCTCCCTTACTCTAATTTGTCCTGATTTCCGTTCCAAGATTTTTTGCGAAAGATATGAAGTCATCAACTTGAAATTTTTAAAATGAGTAATACACCTTTCCCAAAAGAGACCTGTATTTCAAATTTGACAATTTAATCTCAATGCATAAGAACCATCGGAAAAACGCCAGGAGTATATTTTTACAAAAACTAATGACTGGATTGAAAAATCGTAAACATAGGGAGATGGAATAACCCTTTTCCATTAGAATGCTAAGCAACAGTCGTCACGGTTATGAGATAACACCTGTAACTTGTTTCATTTCGACAAGCTACCTGAGAGGTTTCCAGCGATAATTTACTCAGATGGAGACGCAAATAGTTCAGCCTTTCCTCATAGTAGAGGTGTGTCGTTCATGAATGAATCGTTCAGAATGAACGATTCAATGGCATGAACCGAATGAATTGAATCTACGCTTTCCACTCGAATCGTTCAAAATGAACGATTTGATGGAAGATTCAAATCCGCCGAATCCAAATCGTTCAATATGAACGATTTGTGTGGAAGATTCTGCTAGTAAATCTCCGAATCCGCCAAATCCAAATCGTTCAATAAGAACCCTTTAAATACCCTTGAAACACCTTGTCAAATGTCTTGTGTTTCCGAATTGGAGCATCACATTTCACCTTTTTGTTTGTTATTTCGCACACTAATATTTGAAATGCAGTAAGTCGACAGATTCACATGGATTCGAGTTTTACTTGGATTCGAGATTCACATGGATTCGAGATTCACACTGATTCGAGATTCACATGGATTCGAGATTCACTCGTGAATTTGGTTCATTCGGTTCATTATGAACGATTTAAAGAACCGAATCATTGCCACGAATCAAATCCCATGAACCGAATCCACAAAATGAACCGAAATTCCCACCTCTACCTCACAGGTCTTCGGTCAGCGTTGTTTGTTCCTTTGCGCCAAGATCGTTCGATATCAATTGTATTCTTCCTTCGATACAGATTTTCGCAAATATTTCCACCACATGTCCGCCATTAATGTGCTATTTGAGAATTTACTGTCATAACACTCAAGTAAATCCGCAAATATGCGGTAAAGTTGTCATTTCGAATTCAAATGCACTACCAAATCCACAAAAGCGTCGAACAACCTTTACTATGCTTATGGAAAATAAAGATAAATACGCACATAAATGACTGATTCATGTACGTTGCGAAGTCCCATATCGAAGGAAGAAAACAATCAATATTGAACAACCTTGCTACGTACTGGAAATTAGAAAACAATTTGCAAGCGACTGTTTCATAAAGCGAGAGTTATCATGGGGTGAGAGGCTCCTGACGTCAAAACGCCTTGATCGGGTGCGAGTGTCGTTATGTGGAGGATTTTCTACTCAACTATTCGTTTTCGAAGGATAAGATGTGATCTCTTAACACTAACATGTAGAAACATGCTTTATTTATGGCAAGCGTGGTGAGCCGGGCAGT
Organism: Ceriagrion tenellum; assembly: GCA_963169105.1. Taxonomy (NCBI): domain Eukaryota; kingdom Metazoa; phylum Arthropoda; class Insecta; order Odonata; family Coenagrionidae; genus Ceriagrion; species Ceriagrion tenellum. Next base: position 58,163,636 of record OY720641.1, read on the forward strand.
ATCTTAAGAAACTTTAAATTATTACCGTCTCCAAGAGCAATTTAAAGTTACACTCTTCATCTGGAGGTGATAAATGTAAAAAAAATAATCTCATAAGCTCCTTCAGACCTTTAAAGTTAACAATTTGGACGGGTTGCGTATGAAATGACTTAACATATTTCGAGCCCGTAGCTCATATTCATCGATCATAATTCCAACTTATTGCAATGGACCTTGATGGCAATTTATATTCATCATCATCAACTGACATTATGCCCACTGGCAGGTTCAAAAAACCAAAGCTATTTCCAATTCGTCCTGACCCGGGCCTCTTACTTGGTTTCCTTGTAACTTCTTTTTATCGTTACTTCGTCCGTCATTTTCAGCCTTCTTCATCCTCTTCTCTTTTCTCCCCCCGCTGATCCCTAGCCTGATGTATTTACAATCCCCTTCCTCCAAAAAATCCAGTTTCCCTTTCTCTTCTGTATTGTTTTCAGTAGTGTTCTTTCCTCCCTAACTCTTCCCAGCACCTACTCATTTCTTACTTAATCCACCCATTTCACTCTCTCTAGCCGCCTCCTTTCATTCATATCAAGGGATTAATTCTTTACTTAGCCGTTGGGATAGCCGGAAGGACAAAGAATTTTTGCATTACCCTAAACTTGGCGGTTGCAAGCATTTATATGATCATCGGTTTAGCTCGGAAATTCGGCCCGGAGATTAAATTTTAGCATGGGGGTCATTCCACGTCAGATCAGCAGTGATCGTCTCTAGATCTGCGAAAAAATATTTTTCCAAAAACGCTTCCACACTTTTTCATAAAGTGCTAGAAGGAACCCACACAAAAATTTTGGTCCGAATTGGAGACAAGAAGGGTCAACTCACTGCTTACCTGACGTGGAATGACCCTTGGATCTTGCTTAAACAGTTCAAATGTGCTCAAATAAAATGAGCTTACGTTGCTACATCAAAGACTGCTTTTATATCTCTTCTTAACTAGAATTACAAAAATTAATACACGATATTTAACTATCATTGCATCATGCTATTTCGTGAATCAACGCTAGGTATTGAATACAAGCCGGTGAGCTTACCGTGACATCATCAAAAAGCCAGGATCAGTGAAAAATAAAAACTTTCGGGCATGACGAGTACATTTTCATATGTGGCGTGTATGGCAATGGGGAAACGTCGTTGTTTGTACAAATTTGAGCAACTAATTACTTTTTCCGGTTTATATGACCATTTGAGAAAGAAGGCGGGAACGATGAAAATATCAGAAGCAGTAAATTTGCTGGAAGGCAGCTTGAATTATTTGTAAATAGCAAACAAAATGAACGTACGCCTCTAGCAGCAAAAGTAGCGGTGCATCAGAGGTACCTTTTTTTCATCTTCCACTAAATGGAAGAAGAGAAATACCTTGATAAGAATAAATGTTCGCTAAACGTTGTATTTTTTATTACTTTTGGCTCGTTTTTTCAGTTTAAATAAACCTAATAAGAAAAATAAAACGGCCATGGTATCGAGTGGAGTGCTTCCTACACAAATATGCGAGAACTGGGTTATTCAGGGTTGGACATGCTGAGCGAACGGAGGAAAGTCATTCAGTCGATGGTGGATGTACAAAAGAACATCGAGTAAATAGTGAGGGAAAAATAAATAGTTGAAAGAACAAATTCCTGAGAATTTGCGATCAAAGTGATCCCCAAGAGTATGTGGCGTATTCTGAGCAAAAGATACATATAAAGCCGAGGTCCGACGGCCAAACTCTCGACAAAATAAATTAATTAGATGGTTATGTGTATCTTGTGCCAGAAATAAGTATTTTAAACAAAGTTCTCGAAAATATTCAAGCAAGCATGACATAATGACGATGGGTTGAGACAGTTATGACTTGAAATGATGTTTATTACTTCCAACAAAAGAAACGAAAAAATGTACAACACTTCTTTTAAACATGAAAAATGGAAGCTTTAGGTAGCCTTAACGACAATACCTATGTAAAGACTACCTTCAACAACAATTAATATGATAATCAACAATTGGTCATACGAAAAATTTACGCATTAAACCAAAAACCCCCAACTATTCTTATCTCCGTATCTCCAAATCTCAAAAATCTCCAAATCTTAAAAATCTCCAAAAAGTCTTTCTATTCTTATCAACGGAAAAATGTATGTATACAATCAAAACTTATCTTCATTAATTTATTTCCTTCTCTTCCCCATAGATGATGATTTCGAAACGATTCTCGCCGCTCTCGCTCTTGAAATGTGCTGATGTGTTAAGTGCCTTTTCTGGCAATTTACATAAAACTTCTTAAGGTTATTCCAATAAAAAGTTTCAGGAACGCTGAAGCAGAGATGAGGTTTTTGCGTCAATTAAAGTTGTGGGCCATCCCCAGAATGTGCGACGTCGGGAAAAAATATTACATTTCGTCGGCGGAAAAACATTCGGTACAGCGCCTATGAAATATAGCCTAGCACTAAGTATAAAGGCGTAGTTAATCAAGCTCCTTCAAGTCGAATTTCCTTTAGTTCGTGTGAAATTATCTTTAGGCGTACGTTCTGCACCCTCTCACAGCCAAAGTCTATTTACATATTCTGCATCAGCACCTACATATTACCCTGCAAGCCACCTCAAGGGTGTAAGGCAGGGGAGACTTCTCACCAAAACGCACAACAGTGTTGACATTAGCTTTCACCAACATGCACCACACTATAGGTATGCAACAAGTGCTACAGAAACTATCCCTATATATAAACTCCCTCACTTGATGTCATTATTATTTTAAAAATTTTCAGTTCCTCAAGCACTTCGGATAATCGAAATAGTTCTGCCTTTGACAGTCCCGAAATAGTTCCGGCTAACGTACATTTTTATGCATACCACCAATATACCCATCCAGTTTTCCCTCTAATTTAAACCATGGGCAGGAAGACTCCGCGATTTACCCGATTAAATCACGAATTCCAGTTTAAAATATTACTCTGTGCTAAGACATTAGACATCTACATACTACCCTGCGAGCCGCCGCATGGGCATGTGGCAGGACACCAGCCCTGTAAAGATGTAAGTTTTGGAAGGTGAAATGGTGACGTGTATTGTGGGAGTGTATTTAGTGGAGCTCAGTTTTTATTGTGATCACTCATTGAGCACGGAGAGAGCGAGTTTTTGTATCTATCCGTTCGGGAACGTATCTCTTATTTTATCGCCTCTGTTAGACCTAAAGATGTAGTGAGGCGTCATGATAATATTGTCTGTGTCGCTCTGAAACACACCAGTTCTGAATTTCTCAAGCAACCTAAGCCTAGACTAAATCTTGTGTCGTTCGAATCGATATATCACTAGTATCTCTATCGATATGGCTCTTCGCAGCAATTTCCACCACACGGCCACCATTAATGTGCTTACTGAGCAGTTACCACCATTGCACACCCAAGAAAATCCGCAAATATGCGGCGCCAGCCATAATTTCGAACAAAAATGCACTAACAAATCATAAAAAATGTTTAACATTCTACTTTAAGTCTAACACATTAGTTTGAATTTGTCAATTGAGCTAAGCCTAGCTTGTAGCCTCCGAGTCTCTAGGGGCTCCCACCTTAATCCCTCTAAATGTTGTGTTATACCTTGGGGGAAACTATTAATTTGGAAAGCCCAGATACAGAGAACATTATTTTCTCCTCTACTTCAATCTTTACAATAAAATGTACACATTACGGAATGAAAATGCCGTGCAATTACCATGTAGCATATAATACGTAAGGTATAAAGGTATTATCGCCAACTTTACAGCTTAATGGTAGGGATATCCATTTTAAAACTAGAAATGATAGAACAGAGGCCACATTTGGGCACAGATGCAAAATGTTATCCTCTCACTTTTGTGGTTTTAACGAGAATTCAACTCAGCATCTAACGACGAATCTACTCACTTATGCACACTTACGACCTAGGAAGTCGGTAGCATCCAATCGGCTGCTCTAGTTAATTAGGTGGCGTATTCTTCGGTTGATGTCAGAAGCTCCAAGCTGATTACGGAAATGTCTGCATTATGAATGCTGCAGCGCAATATTGGATAAGTGATCTTGCCAACCAAAGCACTAGTGATCTAATCTGCAGCAGACATTACGCGCAAATTCATAAGCAAAGATTCTGCCACGCCTAGTATTCCAGAGAACTTGCCCTAAGTTCCTTTACTTACTGAGTACGTCAACTCACGAGGCCAAAGTTCTCTGACTTTATAATAACAAAACGCAGAGCAAGGCATGCACGCAATCGTAAACTACCCAAGATATGCCTAAAATTTAAATTTCATGCTTGTACCTTGGGGAAAACTATAAAATTGGAAAACCTAGAATGGATAGAGAAAACATTATTTTATCCTCTACTTCAAACCTTCCAATAAAGTTTAAAATTGGCGAAATGCAAATACCATTCAATTTTCATTTAGCAAATACATTATGCAAAAAATAAAGTACAGGATTTCTTTATTAAGCGTAATCATACATTACAAGGCAAATAAACGATCCTTTGACTTGAGGCCAGTCGTGATCGTTAATTACATGACCTCGTCGAATATTGATATTTCATTTTATTGGAGGGCACGATAGAGAGTACTGGTTAGGGTGTTTTTACATGGATGTAAGAATGCCTGTATTAATACTTTACATCACAACACGTTACACTCCCAAACTAAATTTTTCGCCAATCATTTATTCACTTTCTTACTAAAAGCCCGTCATTAATTTTCACCCAGTACTGATTTTGACGACGCTAGACATGACTTATACGCATAAACAGTCGCATTCAAAGGGATTTTTTAAATTCTACACTTTGCCAGTATGAAATTCCAACAAAAGAACACAGAATGCTTATTTGGCGCTAGAAGCGAGTCCACTTCATAGAGTCATGTTGATGACGCCGTCAAGCGTGTTGCATGCCACCCATAATATTGCGACAACGGTTTGTTGGTGATCGGCCAAATAAATAGCGTTTAATGGGACTTGAGTCAATTCTGCGAATAAGCGAGGGCACTGGGAAGTAGCCTTATTGAATGAGGTTCCATTACATCTATCCCAGAACTAAGAGCAGGGGCTGTACGAAATATAGCCCACTAAAACCGTGAGAGGTGTCTGGAACCAAGTTTTAATCTCTAAAGTAATGTTTTTAGAACCAAGAACTTTGTTCTGCGCTAAGGTTAGTAATTAAGGCGTAATGCTACTTAACTTATATTATAGTCATACCGCATTTCTCTGCTGTTTAAAATATTTATATTACCGTATCATGGAGTTTCGGCCAAAGACAACTTACGTTATGCTTCTCATATCCAAAATCAGCCGTTACGGCATTGAAAATGAAAGAAAGGTTGATGTACGAATCAATTTTAATTTATTAATAAAATTATTTAAGGCAATATAAGCATTGACCTCAATTTCTCATAGATACACATAAATAAAGTAAATTAATCTTTGAGTTTCAATAAAAGAACTCTCATGGTAGCAGAAAACTATAAGAAATAGCAACAAAAAAATTTGTCAATTCCATTCAAACAATTCAAACAAAACCGTGAGACTGCTAACGTATTACAAAGATAATGACTCAGAGAATATCAATTTATATGCGTCACAAAGCCGTTAATCTTTCAGGAAAATATTTACAATTATCATGCTTTGACTGTCACTGACTCGCCAAAATCGTTATCTTAATGAAGCACCGGATGCACGCACAATGACATTCGAGCCAAGAAACACATTAATTTTTGGCATTAAAAACCAACACCAAGAGTTTCGAAGTTATTCATTTACGCGGACACGCTGGCTGTCTAGCATTAGCGACAAGCCAAATAGTACGCGGCGCGACAATAACGGCGTACAATTTCCATCACGTTAAGGAGTATATAGACAACATCTCATAATTCTCTTCGACTACGCTTTGGAAAATAACCTACGGGCCAAGCACCTCATTGCATGCTTAAACAATTGGTCTGTAAACTGAGAGCATCTTTGGACATCAACAATGGATCCGAGCTGAAAGCGCAAGCACATTGAGCTTGTCTCTGGAGTTGAATTAACTGTTTAACAACTCTTTCTTTGTACTCTGACATATTCACAATCTCGTCCGCAAAGGCCGCATAATCTGTTTCCCTTTATTCGGACACGCCCTTCTGACCTCGCGCATTCCATAACTGTAATATCGAAGCACTGCCCTTATCACCTTGTCAATGACACAGCTAAAGAGAGGGGGGAAAGCCCATTTCCTCGTTTCCTCGTCGACTCCTCTTTGGGCAACGGTGTTGTCTCATTGGCGATTTTTAATCCCTTGTCACAATAAGACCTCATTTTCAACGTCATCTGCAAATATCTCTCCTTTTGGCTATGCACGAGTCAAATCAAGGAGTGTGGCGGACATATTTTTTTGACCCGTACACAGTAAGGTGGTCATGTCTGCCTATTCAAAAAATGAAACATGAAGTCGAAAGAGGGATGCTTACTCCGAAAGTCGCCGGAGCATGTTGAAGTGGTATGAGGATATTTAAGCTTCATCATTTTATAAAAAAATACTAATTGCGATGTGTTGCAGCTAAATGTTCTTTGAAGTTAATGAGAGAGCCTTCACAAATACCAAAAGGGTCTATGCACACATCTGCAGCAAGGGGGTTTGAATGCCGTACCCTGAGGGAATTTCAAAATTCAACTACGCAAGAGGAAAAAAGTAAATATTGACAATTTATCTCGGACTTTTACTATTTTTTTTACTGACAGCACTTTGTTCTTTATTAAATTCTAACGTTAAAAACGCAAGGTCCATTGCAATTCAATCCTGGTCATAAATTGCAAGAGGAAATAACATTTACCCAAGGCCTTTGTTGTGCAAAACATTTCTCACAAAACACAGTTTTCAGATAAAAGTAAATTTCAGCTATGTTTAATAATCAAATAGGATACCCTGGGAAAATTAAAATTTCTTTGTGTACTGAGGTAATCCTTCTCTTGGGTCATTTTTTGCCTTCGTATAATAATAATTTTATTGCTGCAATCTACTTAGTATCCACCTCTTGTATATCCCACTTGTAATAGCGAGCATCAACCTCTCATCCTGGAGTTATTCCCGAATACTGCCAGAGCGGTCTAACATGTCTCAATAGAATCCAAGTACAACACTATACACAGAAACTCTTTAACTGTAAAAGACTGAAAAAATGTACATATTAATGGACTATTTTCGTGAGCACGAGAATGCTTTCAAAGGCTTCGATCAATAAATTACCATTTCAAGTAACTTGGAACTTAGTCAACTTAGCTCGGAGGGAAGGTAGCAACTGGTTTTGTTTCACAGGACGTAAAAATAACAAAATACACGACAGATAAGACATAATCACATCGCTAATAACCATTTCCTGACCACAAAATGAAAAAAACGCGAAACATTTACCTGATATAATTGGTTTTCATAGGATCACGATTTGATTAGTGCTCCGCGATTTTACCCGCTTTTTATTTCAATAAATTCTTCTCAGGTAATCCACCTGGTGAAAGATAGTTTTTCCTAATACTTGCACTTAACTTGATTAAAATTAGTACATCACTAATTAATTCTACTGTGGAAAATTTCTTCAACAATACTGATCATCAGCAAATTTCCAATGCATGGAATGGGAAACATAACCAAACATTCAGGTATAAATGCCAATCATCTATGTATCAGTTTAATGCATCCACCCATTATAGATAAACTACCAAATATTACAGCAGCCAGAAACCAATTTTTCAGAGCCAAAAATGACGGAATGACATTAATTGGCATAATTTCGAAAATGTGTGCATCAATAATACAAGTTCCTTGGTAACTTTGTGGTATTCCATTTTTGTAAATGTTACCATTAAATCATCTGGAAAAATGTGTGCATCATTAACCTGCATATATAACTTATAATACCCACTGCACTGCTTATAACAGAGGCTAGTCGTTCCAACTTTGCATATGAAACCCACGCATGAAGGCAGTTTTTGTTATACATAATCTTTCTATTATTTTTAACCATATCAAGCAAACCTCAGAAAAAGCTAAATGCAAGAGCATATGAAATTATATTTATAAATGCCCTGAATGCCTCACTTTAAGTCTCTGAAGTGCATACACGTACCATTTTCCATGTAAAAGGTCAACTACTTTTCATAAGAAATCTCGGAAAATAGTGCGGTAAGGGACTGATATTTAGGTATCTTTGGACGGATGAGATATTTTTATTTAAAAAGATTTTATTAATTGATTTTCAGGTAAATGGCATTTCGCTCAAACTACCTTAACCTCGTCACTAATCCTCAAACGATTGATGGCTACCACACAGTTATAGCGGTTGATGTTTGCCACCGAATTAAAAGTACCCTGTTAGGTTCTCTCACTGCAAATACGTGCAAGCGAAAGTATTGGATAGTAACTTCAAAATAGCAAATTTCAGAGGAGGAGGTTGACTAAAATTATTCTATATTAAAACCCATTCCAGAATTATCCACTTGGACACCCAATAAAGGATTTTCGTCGTCATCTCTCCCGAAAAAAAATAAAAAGAGGACATCCTCCCACTGAATAGATCCGTCTTTTCTGCCATGGCATTTCCTCCTTTATAACAGCCCCCGACGTTCTCTATCCGGAAAACGACTCGGGGGAAAAAAGTCACCGGAATGGACGAGAGAGAGGGAGACAGATAAAAAGAAACAAAATAAAAGATGCATAAACACATAAAAATCTCCCACCCGCCCCCAACCCGACTTTCTTCCCCTCGAACATCCCTCTCCACAGCCATAACCACCCCCTTCACACGGCTACCGATTTTCAGCCTCTTGGACTGAGGGAAGGGGGGGTTGAGGAGGTGGGGCGCAAATCTTACGACGCGAAGACAGATAGAGAGATAAAGGAAGAAAAATCTTTCATCGTTTTCTTTTTTTCTCCCTAACCCACGCCCCCTTTCCAGCCTCTTCTCTTTCTTTCCACGCTCCACAAGAAGGACAGGCGACCGGAAGGGAAATTCACTACGGGGAAGCAGAGAGCATGCAAGCCAACGCACACAAGAGTTGAGGATACATGCATACATGCAGAAGTACGTCGAAGTTGGGAGTTGGGGAGGGGGAAGTTTGTGTTCTACCGCGTATTGAGGGCTGGATGTGGGGCCGCATGAGGAAGGGACGTAGGCGGAGCAAATCTTAATCCCCAGAGACTTAGAGGCAAAAGCCCATTTTCCACATTGCTGGCATCGCCGCCTTTCTTTGTCTCGCTCTCAACCTCTTGGCTCCTCAATCATTCCAAAACACAAGAGCAAAGGCTACATCTACATACTACCCGGGGACTGCATGGGCGTGTGGCGGGCGGTGTTAGGTCAAAATAATAAGAATATATCGAGATTTGCATAAATTTTGGCGAGAGGCCGTCGATTACATCAGCCGATACTACATTTTAAAGATCGACTAAGTTGGAGGAATTTCCATTTTTTAGAAGTGGCCAAAGGACTGGGTTATACTTTAAATCATCTGCCCTTTATTTATAAAGCACGAGACCAGATTTTGTTCCACAGAGAATTACAATATATTGGTTTTAAACTTGAAACTGTGCGAGTCTGTGAGCCAAATTTCCATTCGAGTAATTCGAAAATGAATTCATTTGTTAATAAAACAGGCACAGAAATACGACCACTTAGCTTGTACTGTACTCTGTATACGGTATGAAAAAACATCGTGTCCTGACAACACAATACAAAATCCATCTTTCAACACGGTTTTGTAATTGCCTAAGCACACCAAACCAAAAATTCAGAGCTTCGAGTCCGCATGTGTCAAGTCAAATGACTTTATTTTATCGGGAATTTCAAATTATTGAAATGATTCTAGCTTCCCTGCGATGGCTTAAGTGTAGTGCCCATTTCCACATCTTACTGAATAATAAATTCAGAGGGCTCATTGATTTTAGCACAACGGCCTATGATGCTCTGACTTAATGGAGATAAAGTCAATGAATTATAACCCAAATAGTAACAGATAAAGAAACGATGGCAGGCAGATTTTCAGATGAAACTAATATACACTTACAGTAAAAATTAAATATATTGTAGGCAACTTAAATGTCCGAGAATCCATCGAGTAAGTATGCAAACACAATCTGGTCGATGCCCGACCGTCATAAGTAGGTGGTATAACCATATATTGTGTGCGTCTATACTTTTTTAAGTGTTAGAAATATATAAACAATGGCAATTATTTCTTTGAAGACTTCCGCGACTCATATACTCGTGTATATCGCTGTTTTCAGGTATTCTCGTCGCGTGAAACAAATAATTACAAAATGTCCAACGGACCTGAAGGCGCAACCAGGAAGAGGGGAGAAACTGTAGTCAGAAAAACTAAACACGCGACGAGAATACCTGAAAACAGCGATATAAATGATGGCAATTATTGTTTCACATGTATTTTAGCTAAACCCCATGAATGACATTAAAGTAAATGGCTGATGAAAAGAATCATCGTCTTAATGTTTTCTTTTCTTTTATTGCAAACTCATGTATTTGTTCTGCGGTGGCTTGCCGCATTATTACAATCCGCCAGTATGTCCTGGATGAAGCAGTCAGACACTGAAGAGTTTAAATGCATATTCAATGATGACATTGTTATTTGTGCACATCAACAATAATAATAACAATAATAATAGTGGAATCTCAACATCGGAGATGGGCTGAAAAATTAGTATCAAGCCAGCAACGAGCAAAATCGTCTCCTACTGTCCCATCCCCTTCCATTTTCCCACACTCCCCTGCTCCCTTCCGCTTTGAGCCTCCCCACATGGAAAAGAAAATGAAAAAAATACAAGTTAGTCTTTTCCGGATCGCACCCTTCCCCACAGCTCTCGACCGGCGGAACTCACCCTCCCTTCCTGGCTCCCTCGCCTACCCCCGTCCCTCCCCGCGCAAAACCCTCGAGACCTCCCACCCGTCTAGCTACGGTCGCGAATCATAAAGTCACAATGCCGTAAAATGATTTTATTGCGTCGCAGGATATCGCCACACAGTCCTCTCGGAACCTCTTCGACCCAACACTCCATGTCTCCCTTCATCCTCTTCACCCTCCTCCCGGCAAAAGCCTCCCCCCAAGTACACACAGTCGGAAAAAATCCACCTTCCTCCTCGAACACAGCGGAAGAACAACCTACGACCCCTACCACTCAACCAATTCAGTGTCTTCTTCCCACCCTCTCCATGCCCCTTCCCCACCATGCAGAGGAAGGCCAAACCAAACGCTTTCGGGGATGAAGAAACGCCACGGCTAACCGCGCTTGCCCTTATGCTCTCGTTTTAGAGGTCGTCCGGGTCCTTGTCCTGGGGAAACTCCTCGGGGGAAAGCAAAAAAATAATGTGCGTATCCAAAACGCATAAAATACAATTCAGAAATACTTTTCCTTACCCCCTTATGTTTCACATCATTTTCCTTCTTGCCGACATGATTGGTCGATTATAGACGCAGCCACCAATTCAAAATCTTTCAAAAAGCCAGAACCTCCCCCGTTGTTCCGTATTCTCTATTTAAAAGTACATTCACGTGTTTAAAACAACACACGATCCAATAAATCCTCGCACAGTCGACATTTAAATGAGGTATATCACAAAATCGCCAATCGGCGCAAGGTAAATTTTTACTGTGCTCCTCTAGTTTGAGACCTCTTTAAGCACGGAAGAAACTTTTTTCTGTTATTCTTTTCAGTAAATAAAATTATAACTTTTCGGAATTAATTTCTCTTCATTATTCACTGTTTCTCCCATCAAAGCATATATGCTCCATGGAAACCTACAAAGTAGTAATGCAACTCCAATAAAAAATAGAAATGAGGCAGAAAGTACGGTGACAACCGAAAATTAAATTTCAAAAAGGGAATTAGGATAATTTTGTGAAATCTTATGATCCAACGATCAAATAATCTAAAATTAAGCAAAAATAAAACTTATAACATCCTTCAAAATGTGTGTCCGCTCAGTTGCTGACCCTTCGGTCACAGAACGAGAAAAGCAATGTTAGCACACAGTCTAATGTTTCAAAGGGTAAATTTCATTTTATTTCAATCTCACACGTAGATGCCAGAGAATAGGACTGATTACTCCATTAATCGCCTAAAACAATAATCAGAGTGACAGACAACGGTTAGTGTGTTCATATGTAAGATTAAGATTCCAACGGCCATTTCTCAACCCAAAAATTAAAAATATTGCAGCAAGAAACTTGTAAAAAAAACATTGAATACAAAACTAAAATCTCCGTATATATGGCGATATCCATGGAATCAAGTTGAATTCAGCCTTATCCAAATGACTAAAAGTGAGCACCTTTTGGATTTTCAAATTTTTAACCCTCTTACTGCGGCGGGCCGATATACCAGCTTAAGCACCAATATTTTTCCACTTTAGAGCACAAATATAATTACAATTATTTATCAGATGATGTAAAAGTCTTTATTAAGTATTACTAATTTCAATAAATGCACAATAAAAAACTTCATATGGCTATTATAAACAAAAACTCCATAATATTTATTTTCCTGAGATGACGCATTTCATTAAAATACCCTCCGCATTTCTCGCTAGTACCACTGGCAGGAGTCAGCACAAAGGGGGTTAAATATTGTAAAAAAGAGGCGTATTTATATAAAATAAAAAAGGCTTAGACGAAGCAGTAGGGTCAAGATGGTTTGAGCACATATTTATCGAGGTTCCACCTTATTGTGGTACATATTCATTTCGAACATAGCACTATTAAGCATGTTTCCATCTAGGACTAATTCATCATTAAACTCTACAGCTCTCTACTCTTATTTGATACGACAGTTAGTTAGCATATACCATCCCAGCAGGAATATTCAGTTGACATACCTAAATATTATCCGAGAAAAGAAGTAGGGACTACATCTACACCATTAATTGTGAAGGTGCATTTCATGGAGGAAAAAAAAATAATATGTTCCAAGAATTTATTTCTTTTATATAACTTTTTAAATATAAACATACATTACATTGAGGCAAAGCATTAAAATAGTGCGTTTATTTCAATATTTACACCGCGCCAGACGATCTTTCCGTATTATCCGAGTTTTCGATCATCAGAGGTGGCTTCTATTCACATTAACTCGGATAATCAAGGCTCTACTACACCACCAAATCGCCTTTAAGTCATAAAGCTGGTTATGATGAACATGCAATCAACGAAGTCTTAAGGATATTACACGAAGTCTCGTCGTAACGCAGCATTATGGTTCATTATAGTTAAAACGCACATCCATTTTCATGCGTCTTTAACAAAATCGTAGGATAAGTAAAAATATAATCATGAAGATTCTACTAACAACATGGAAAGTTAGAGATTTAATATGTAAAAGCGGAAAGCAATCCAGCAAGGAGCGCGTTTAATTGACCGTCGTGATTTTTATGCATACAGAAAATTCCATTTAACTCCTAATACTGTTCATTACGTAAAACACATTCGTCCCAACCTTTATTATTTGAAGAAGTAAAAGTAGTCACATAAATCAACCAAGATATAAAGACGGGGACCGTAACTGCTGGAGATAAACTCTTCCTTCCAATTGATAAATTTTTCCCGAGTGTTTGCTCCTTTTATTTGAGTGTGTTCTCGCTGGTCGTGACCTTTATCGACAACGGAAAAAAAGGCTGGAAATGAGCTTTATCACTGGAGAAAATTGTTTCCCAGGGAAGATAAACTTCAATGATGATGGCAGACACATAAAGGAACCCAAACGGATGTTTTTTCTTCATATTATTCTCGGGTTGATTTCTTTGCAGGGGACCGTAAAAACTCAAATAAATAAATCAAATGAGAGCTGCAAAAATCTATCGAGATGGGATATTAAAGAGCGTACACTAAATAACTAAACCACTGTGAGAGATGTTATTATTTTTGCCATTCGGAGTATTGAAGTTCGCAATCAATATGATCACTAAGAGACACAGTCACCTATTTCTGTCCGAATCAACCTAACGTTAAGACGAAATACAGTCTCAATAAACATTGAAGTCATTCCGAATTGTAAACTTCTTGGTAACATATTACTTTACTTCATAATCATTTGCAATAGTTTTAAAATATATATTTAATACATGTGTAGTTCATTGCCATAGGGAGCCCTTCATTTGTACTTCCTATAGCTAACCAGGCCAGTTAAATGACTACGAAACTGACCTATTCAATCGAACAACGAAAATACCCTATTCTTCGCAATCAGTCAATTTGCTAAGAATAGATGTGCGTGAATAACAACAATGAATCAATTTCAAATTTTCAAATCGTATCCCTAAGATTTTCGCTGACGCTAACAAAAACAAACGGTCAGTGGCAAATATCATTGACCAAAATAACTACAGTGAAATCACAAGGCAATTATAGCCACCTTTAATAATATATTTTTCATGATGGAGACCGTTACCCAGGCATTAAATTATTAGGCTGAATATTTAAATTTACATACAACCCTACGAGCCGTCCGATAGGCGTGTGGCAGGGGGTGTTAGGGCATTGAAGCCCAGGTAGGCGTGGTAGCCTACACAGCGCTTCAGACTTAACGGCAAAAAGTTACGTTCAACTCCAGATAATCTTTTTACTGACAAAGCTTTTGGCAGCACAAAACGGAGGCAATGCTAACACATTTAATGCGCCAGCCAACACATTTCTCAAATTTATTAAGAAACTGTTATAGCATACATTAAGATAACAATCAGCCACCTCCACGACAGCAAAAAATTTTAAAAACCCCCATTGACAAAGGAACAGTCCTATATTGCAAAATTAATTTGTAAGAGTGTCATTTAATGGTATTACACGCAAATAGGTAATCATTTATGATAGCGCTAACCATAAACCACTATACGCGACTATATTCCACAAGACGATGCAATGATTTGAATAGAGGTCGCATTTTTTAAGTCTAGTTCACAACACAAAAAACTGTGTACACATCGAGAAGTGAATTTTTTTAATAACTCCCACTCTTCAAACTGATATTCATGCTTTTCTGCTGGTATTCCAATTACAGTTTAGAGACTGCGTTCCAAAAAATAACGAGAGAAGAACTACTTAAAGCGTTAGTTCCCTCTAGGGTCCAAAAAAAACGGTCGTACTGAAGAGGCGATTGAAAAAATAACAAGCACTCTCAAGCAAGCCGTTAGACTGCAAAAAACCAATTTTTTACCGACGGACATTGTCCTTTCGAAGAGGCAACTGGGCGCACGAAGCTAAAAAGCTGCGCATATAACTTGTGAATAACAGCTCTAAGTAAGGGCATAGGTTGTGTGTGAAAGGCGTGGAGTTTCGTCTAAGTCATCTCCACAACTTTCTGCGAATAAGACAAAGCTTAAAAGAGGTTGAGCGATATAGTTCCCTAGTTATAATAGAGACCATATTCGAATTACACGTTTTAATTTCACCAGCTATAAGACACATAAATAAAATATTGCACAGTAATGTTTCAGTAATCCACTATTATGCGACTGAAATTCTAAGTGCTTAAATAAAAATATCTAAATAAGTTTAAGCTTGACTCATATTTTTGCGCGGCACGTTAAAACCTTCTTCTAAGCGGAAGTTTTGATGTGATCCCGAAGAATTTTACAGGGGTGACGATATGGTTAATTTTCAAAAATAGTTGAGAAAACATACAAACTACTCACTGTTAATTTTATGACAAGATTTAGGTGATAGAAACCTCTTATATTTTAAATAAGCTCTCTCTGGAGTGCATACATGTACCATTTTCCATATAAAATTGCTCGTATTTTTTGGCAGCTATCTCGGAAAGTAATGTGGTAAGTGGTTGGAATTTTTGTATCATTGGAAGGGTGACATTTTTTTCTCTAAAATGAAACCAAATTCATTGATTTCTAGGTGAAATGATACTTCTCTCAAACTACCTTAACCGTAAAAAAAGATGCATGGGACTACAGAGGCTTATTACACCACAAATTCCACATTATATACGCATGCAATATAAAATCACTATATGCTACGCACTATATTAGCATTTTGTCAGAGGTAGAGGACCATAAAAAGACCGTTAGCCAATCCTATCCACTATTCTACATCTATATCTACACAACACCCCGCGAGCTGCCGCATGGGCGTGTGGCAGGGATGTTTTTTGGGATGTGAAACGGTGACATGTATTATAGGAGTAAATTTAGTGGAGCTTAGTCTTTGTTGCGGTCGCTTATTGCTCGCGGAAGAAACGAGTTCTTGTACCTATCTGTTCGGTAGTGTATTTCTCTTATTTTATCGCATCAGTCAGACCTAGAGATGTAGTGAGGAGTCATGATAATATTCTCTGTGTCACTCTGAAAAATATCAGTTCTGAAATTCTCAAGCAACTTAAGCCTAGCGTGTAGCCTCCGAGTCTCTGGGGGCTCGCAAGTAAGTAAAAGAAATGCAGTATTACCATCTCGAGCTAATTTTTATCTATTCGCTAGAGGAAAATCGCATTCCATATGTGAGGTATTGGTCATACACAAATACAACTCAGTAAGTCCCGTGTTCTTCAGATCGACATTTCCGCCACTGTGGCAGTCCTCTGTATCGCGTATAATTTCGCGCGAAGGAGGTCATTTATGACCCCGAACACGTGCGACTACATCTGCGAAGTACCGAGCTAGCCACGACCTCGGTGATTCCACATTCAACACCAACCATGAAATAATCGTCAAGGCCATACTCAACGCGGTCCTTTGTCCCTTGGCGCTAGTGCACGGGCAAACCAGAAACTGGGTGAAAGCTACGTAAGCGGACACGCTGAACTGGTACTATCACTGAGATAAGATTAAGATACTCTTACTATTGACTAGAATTACTAATAAAATTACTTCATGAATACTACGACGTAGTAATTTTAGCAGAAGACTAAATCATGCAGCACATTTCAAGCGGAGTGAGGTGTTTGTAATTATGATATTTAACTCGAAGCCTCCCACGATAGCAAGGGTGGGCCTCTCCTAGAAATAATGTATCCCAAGTTCTATTGTCCGCGACCTATCTCAAGAAATCCACGAATAAAAACACATTTACTTCTCTCAATTCCATAAGTCCTATAGACCGTAACAATACAATTATAGCGATAGTATCATTTTTTCAGTGGCCTTGAGTTTCGTTGCCTTACTTGCAAAATCCACCATTGAAGGGTATGTTCTGACGTTTACCGCCATAACACGGAGTTTAAATCGAAAAGTGAGACACTTCGTTTACCAATCGATCTTAAATTGATCTGATCTCGGACCCATCTGAAACATTCCAAGCGAGCCGACTCAGATCGCCTGGTTTACCAACACAGACTAAAAATATTGATTGTGAACAATCGAACCTATTAATTGAAGTAAGATTGACCCGGTGTGTAAACAAGTGAAAAGTTAAAAAATTTCAGTTGCATTCCGAGTGTCAAAATTGCTCAATGGAGGTAGATTTAGATGCGATATATCATCAACGTTGCTTCACTCACCATTACTGCACTCTTGTTACAAATGGTTACACACACGCTTTGAATAAAA
The DNA here is from genome assembly GCA_963169105.1 of Ceriagrion tenellum. NCBI lineage: Eukaryota > Metazoa > Arthropoda > Insecta > Odonata > Coenagrionidae > Ceriagrion > Ceriagrion tenellum. The sequence continues at coordinate 58,181,190 of OY720641.1, forward strand.
GCGATTATATTTTGTTTCCCAATTACGACCAAAAGAATATCGAAGACCCGCTGGTTGAGATCGATCTGAATTCTCAAACGGGCAGAGCAAGCGGGCGCAGTCGGCCCGCTTCTCAGATCGATCTCACCAGCCCGTTGCGTTTACCATACCGAGTTGATCCGGTCAGATCGATCTGACATCGACTGGTAAACGTAGTGACTATGAGAGAGGTCTGTCTTTCGAATAGAAGTGCTGACTAATGCCTCCTATTATCTACATCTACAAATTACCCAATTACCCTGCATATCACAAGGGCGAGGTGTCAGGGGGTGAGTTATCATCAATATGCACCATAATGTACCAATAACTTTCACTAGCATGCACTACACTGTAGGAATGCTACCAATGCAACAAGGAATGTTTGTACAAATACCGTACATTGTAATCAACGTAAAACATTTGTACAAACCGTAGGTATATTGTAATTACGTAAAAGAAGTACAATGAGGGGAACGTGCGAAACGTGATGTTACTACTACGTGACTGATTATAACACGGGCATTAGGGAGCAAGTCAACTAATCAGCTACACCACCGGTCGACTTATTAACTTCTAAACCAAATAAACAGTCATCAGGGTCTTATCGATCGCGGGAAAACCGACATTTTAAACCAGTCCGTTCTGCAGTATAATCCCCTAATGTATTCTCTTGATTTGATTTACCGTAGTATGATGCAGTTCGTAAGATATTAATAACATCGCCAGAGAATATTTTGATTTTGAATTTACATAGCACATAAAGTCTAATTTTTAATCGACGGTCTAAAATCGATTCCCATCCTTGTTTTTGCAAAATGTGTTAAAAGCGGTGACGAGTTTATCATAACGGCCTTTTACGTACATTGTCGATCTTCTCTGTATACATCCTAGTTTGTGGACATGCGACATTCAATCTGAATAACTTATCGTTACATAAAGGTGTACAAACATATCTACCTTCTTTAAAACGTTCAGTTTTCCGAACGCTATTTATCAAGAGCAAGCAGCTGTAATTAACTGAGGTATTGATGGTGAACAAAACAATATTTTCCCTATGAAAATTCAACTGAAAATGTTGGCATCACTTATCTTCAGAAAACTAAAAAGCTCTTCATCTCACTTACTTCAATCCCTGAATTTTATTGATATTAATTCCTTTTCATCCCACCGAAAAGTAGAATGTTAATAGGCCTGATGCTGAGAGATGATATAATCAGCGGCTACGCTCATGCCACTTCCAATGCCAGAATTGAGAGGGATATTTCTTCCAGGTGACTACTTTCTGAGCACCATGCCCAGAATTTAAAAGCAGCCGTAGAAGATTTTCTACAAGGAGGCTTAAATAAGATCATGACTACGGCTCTTCACGATAAACCATTGAAATTGCCTTTTTCACGTATTATAGTAGTGCATACAGGTAAACTAGTTTTACCCAGTAATCAGTTCGCCCACAATATTTTATTAATTGTCTCCTGAAGTACTATCGTCTAAGTCCACCGTCATGAAATTGCTAACATTTTTTTTCGGTGTCCTCCAAATGAGAAGCCAGGTAGGACGAACTTCTTAGTATCTACCGTCATGAAAATAATAACGTTTATTTTCGGTGTCCTCTGATTTACGTTAGATCACTCTGCCTACTATCAAGCGCCTCTCGGGAAATTACACCTTGACCCAAACGCTCAGACAAGCGGCATGTGTACGTACTATTTCAACAGGCAGTTAATGCGGTCAGTCACCTCAAATTTGGCAGACGTCCGTGAGAGAGTAAATATTAGTACAACAGTTTCTCGTTTCCCCCAGGAACAGATAAAACCCCAACACGGGAGCATTCTGCTCCTCAATAACAAAACAAAACTCGTTGATTTGCCTTGCGCGACAGGCTGAAAATTCATTCAGTGTATTGACTCTATTTTAAGTTGTATGCATATTGGATAGAGGTAGTAGGATAACTAGCTCTGATAAATTACCCGCAAACTTTTTCTCCCGTCAATTTATAGATGGCCATCTGATTAAATCTGAGAGAATTATTTTAAGTCAAATATCGCCACAGAAGAATAATTCATAATGAAAAATGGAAAATGCTCGGTTACCACATGACAGAAACATATTTGACAAGTAGTCAAAGAGTCAAAATGTGCTCACTTTAATTTTTCCGCCTGTCAATAACGCCTTTCAGAAATAAAACTCTCTACATATCTCCCAAGATGCTTCCTCGCACTCGAACACTAAGATTTATCGAATAAGAAAAAAAAAGTAGATCACTATTTAGAAACGATTCAGATCAGTAAGTTAATGAATATGCAAAAATATATTCATATTTGCTGAGCGTCCTCGTACGAGGAATGGTTTGGAAATAAATTCATCTACAAAAAAATAAATTGTAGGTACATATCTATAAAAATAATGAATTTTACAACAATGTACACCATTCACAGCTTAATTCATTAAGTAAAAAGTTTTACTAACACGAATAATGTTTTAAAATAATTAACACAATTTTAGGTTCAAGACAAAATATTTCCTACATATTTGGTTAACTATAAATGAAAGAACTAATGCGCGCAATATCCAAATCTTAAGAAATATTGAAATTTCCAGCGTAAGTTCCCCAAAATCAGACAATTTAATGTATCCTTTCCGCGTGCAATCATCTGGAAAGGCACGCAGCTTCAAATAAGGCGCGTTGGCTCAACCCAGGAGCTTAACTATATCCTTAATGTGTGTCTCATGAGCGTTTGTGAGCAAACTTAGGGGATTAATCCCGAGTAAAATACCATGGATCTCGTCCATACATCACTCCCTGCCTCGCTTTATCCGCGCCATAGTTGGTGTCTTATTTCTAGATCCACCTTGCTCAGCCAGCCGTTCTCAGACAAATCAGTTTTCAATTAAGAAAAGAAGCAACGTATTGTACCCAAATGACCCAACTAGACAAATAATTTCGCAAAAAAGTGCTAAAAAGTTACTGAATAAAACTTTCTAAAAGGCAGGACACAAGATTTAACCCTTATTCTCGCGCACAATAATAAACGAAAAAAGATAGCATATTAAGCATCAGACATCCAGCTTCGATTGCAAAAAATGTACAAGGTAAATAACGTTTTCTCCATCTCCCAAAACCCAGTTGACTAATCACGTCATAGTTTTCTGCTTCAGCATATAAAGGAGATTCGAAAATGTAATCCACGTTAAAAATGAAAAAAGTAATGAACAAAATTACGTACAGAAAGAAAAATAGATTTTTGTAACACTTAAAGCCGTTCGTTTAGGTTATGTTAGCGCGTATTAAGGCTAGTCACGTACATATAGTAAAAGGATCTCCCGATAGAATACCATGTTATAATCTGGAGACGAATAAGGAATCCCAGCAAATAATCCATAATCCACGCACAACTTCATGAATCCTTTCCTTACGTGATCAGCAAATGAACACAGTTTCAAATGTAACGTCTCGCCTCTCCCTAAGAGCTTAACATTTTCCTCTTGTCTTAGGAGCGTTTGCGAGCAAGCCAGGGGGATTACCCTGAAGTAGAACACCATGGGGTCTCCCCCATAATTCTCTCCATCCCTTTGTATGCGCCATTGCGAGGATCTCTTCATGTAAGTAGATTCTTCTTGCTCGGCCAACAATACTCAGCAACGTCAATTTCCAACTGAGAAGAGAAATGCTACGGAACAAATATTTACGAATGGTTTCGTCACGACTTGGTAAATATGAGACGCAAACCATGATGTTAGTTACCACAATGGAAACCAGGGCATATTGCTGAAATATAAATATATTTCATACAGTTAAACACAAAAGACAGCGTCATAAGCATTTATCATCCACCAACGATATAAAAAAGAAATCAAAAAGTAATATCTACCAACATCCAGTTGAGCGACTGATATATCTTACGATAGGTTCCAGTATTAGAAAACTTAGAAGATTCATTATTTATTGAGTAAGTTTAGAAAATTACTGCTTTTAATATTCTATGCTAAAATCCACTCGGAAACATTCAATTGCACAGTATTTTTTCCATACACTAATGAGTAAAATACCTACGTAGCAGAGTAAAAACATGTATCGTGTTCACGAACATAATTTACTTATATTTAGGGAAATAGAGAATCATAGCTTAGACAGAAGAAGATAAGCTCAATTAGAGAAAGTTTTCATGATGTAAATTAAAACAGAATTACCAATAAGGAAGTAGTTATAGGAAACTAGTTGTGTCGAACAATATGGCTCATAGAAATGGGCCATTGAAAATAGCGAGAGGACGGATATGATCAAAAACGAGGTTAACATGAAAAATAGGAAAGAAAATCCCTCGAGGAAGACCGAGGAAGAAATATATAGCCCAGATAAATTGGACCATGAAACAGAAGAAGTACAGCGACATAAAGGAGTTATCAAGGAATAGAATACAATACGTTGAAGGGAAGGCTGCAATCAACCAATCTTAGAAATGATTGACCTATGATCGTTATCCATAAATCCGTAGATCCATAAATCGGATTATATATTTCTTGAACCCTTTTGGGACGAGTCCCTATCGAAATGAACTCAAATTTAAACTAAATGTCTAGGACCACTTAAACAGTAATCTAAATTGTCCATAAAAGACAAAGGAATTCTTACTCCTGCGCATTTATTTCAGCTATCCATATGACCATTGACTTCTTCATCTAAGGTGCATCTGTCCTCAGACAGGTTTTAGTTGAGCTGCTTCCTCCATGCTCGTCTATCCTGTGCTGCCTCCCTCAGCTCTTCCTAACTCCTTCCATTCATAATATCTGTCAGCATATAATTTCTTCTTCTTCCTCTCCCTATCTTTCCCTCGATCTTTCCTTCTAATATTCTTTCCAGCAGGCAATCTTTCTTCAGGTCGTGTCCCATCCAGTTTGACGTTCTTCTCCTATTGATCTTAATATATTCCTTTTCTCATTTATCCTTTCCAGCCCTTCATCACTCTATTTTAATCTTGACCATTGACTGGGATAGTTAAAACTTCGTAAACACGTGCGTATTGTCCGAATGGTCCAATATTGTCCTCGGAATGTAGGTCTATCGTTGTTAGATTAGTGACTTCATCGTGTACCGTATTGCTTTGCTCATAAGTTATTACATTTTGGAGAATAGAAATACGGTACACGATGATGTCACCACGTCCACAGCGGTAGACCCACACTCTCGATACACGATACACGATAAACTCTCACTTGGATCTTTGGACAACATAACTGAATTAATACGTTGAAAATTACACGAGAAAAATCGGTCTTCCCTATACAGGCAGATTTTTTCTCGTAGTTATTTCAACGTACCTATTTCACCTACGACGGTTTACATACTTTCATAATTGAATTTTTTTAATTATTCATAGTCCGAGATCAACTTTTTTATTGACTTAGCCGACCAAGGTTTTAACTTTCTTGATCATTATCAGGGCAGCTGTAGCAATAACCGGACAAGTATACAGAGGTATATTAGAGCCGGAAGGGGGGCTGAAGTAATACAGTTTTTCTTTTCTTTTACTTTATAATTGAACACCATAAAGTGATACCCAAGAGCATTAAGTATGGAAAACATGACTCTTGATGTTCTACGCTGAAATTCACAGGGAAAATATTAATTTGCCCCTTATTGGCTATTTGGATGGAACTTTTAATTTCCCTGTCAATTGTCCTAATATTGAAAAATGTCCGGGAGTGTAAAAATTTCCTCAGGACTAAGAGCGTTTAAGAGCAAACTGAGAAGATCGCTACCGTTTAAATGCTATGGGTCTCCCCATTATGTCCGCCAATGCCATGTTCTCTTCGAATCTAGTCTTCTCAGTTTGGCCGTCCCCTTCCACCTGTGCCACCGAGCGACTGGCAACGGGCGAGACTCAACACCGGAGAGCTTTGGAACTGGGACAAAACTTCGCATGTGGGTCCCCCAGGGCGCAGTCGCCGCTTCTATTAGGGAGCGCAGACAGGTGAAATGAATGAGGTATCACGCCGCGTGGTAAATAGCGCGAGCGAGCGAGTTTAAAGTGGCGTAGTCGCCGACAGAGAGAGGAGGGGGGAAAACAAGGAGCGCGAAATCTAGAGATAAGTGGGGCCGCGAAAGCAGAAATGGGGGATGGCCCGCGCGCGAGTTTGGGATGTTAACATGGGAGGATATTCAGCGAGCCCTTCTCACGGACGACTGCTAGTAATTGTCGTTTCCCAATCCCCTGCGATTCTCTGAGAACAAATATCAACAAGCGTACAACAAACGGACATTTGGCTGAAGAAAAAAATACAAAGAACACCGGTATCTCAACTGAAAATAAGGATTAGGCTTACTCAAACATGATTAGTTAAGAATATTTTTAAATATGGAGTAGATTTTCTTACGGGCTTTTGTGAAAAATAAAGCGTATAAAGTGCTAAGCATATATTTCTATAAGAGGCGGCCTTGAGTGAGATCCTGAGGTCCTATGGAACTTGGAAGAATGAAAACACTATCTTCATCTCTTAAAATATTTAATTATAATGGCCATATAGTCGGTGTTTCTCTCATTTTCCATAAGTTTCCCCATATAGGCAAATAGGGTATGCTATCTTGGTAAAAATGCAATTGCCATATTTTTATATTGTCGTGGAATCCACTGATAAGTCCTAGAGACTTTGTGGGGCTGAAATTAATACATAGTTGAATTAAAATGATGTAGTTAATAAATAAATGAATTTTTAAAAATCGAAATATTTTACCACATCTGAATATTTTTTTAGAAATGGAATCGGCTGAACATATTACAGCAATTTTTCATATTTATACTCGCCATGCCATAATCATCATTTAATTCGTTTCTATGATTTACCGTTCCATAACAAAATCATGGGAAGTAAACGAAAGAAATTCCCACTATATGGCCATTATAATTAAATATTTTAAGAAATGAGATATTTTTCATTCTTCCAAGTTCCATAGGACCTCAGGATCTCACTCAAGGCCGCCTCTTATAGAAATATATGCTTAGCACTTTATTTTTCCCACAGAGATTTACGGGGAGAAAATGCTTATTTTCATCACAATGCATTAATTATTTTTTTCTCATAAATATTAATAGCTCAACAGCGAGCAATTTACAAATTTATTCTAGGAGATAACAACTTTTTTAAATTGCCCTCCTTTTATAGCATGACTCTCAAAGTTCTCAACAACTCATCTTATACTCTCTTTCGCATATACTCATCATGAAAAGATACAACTTGGTTAATAACACACTGATTTATTAAACTGTACTACGCCACTCAAGTCAGTTGTACCTTGAAAATGGCACTCAGTTGCTGAAACTCGGGTCGGTTTTAATTTAATAAATAAGTGTGGAATTAACCAAATAGTATCTTTTCATCACGAATATCCAAAACTTCCACAAAGTAACGCCTGAAGCAGTATTGTTTCTTTTTCATATAGTTCCGCACTGAGTTAGTTAATTGCAAGTTACAGTTTGTATATGGTATGTTTAATTTCAAATGCAATAAGCGTCGTTGCTATAATCATGCGATTTCAATCCTGTATGAGGCTAATTTTTACCTCTAGCCATAGATCGTGAACTTGACATTGCCCGCTTTTAATTTTTGCTATAAATTAACACTTTTTTCTTATGGGTATAATCCATTAGAGAAATATATTGCTATATTTTAACACTTCTAAATAAATTTTGTAAAAACGGAATCGATAGAACATATAACTTAGAACCTCATGTTTTCTTATGATGCTAATTGGACGGCAAGTACTAATAAATAGGTAAATTTGCTGTTATATGTTCACTCGATTCCGTTTTTACAACATTTATTTAGGAGTGTCAAAATATACCGATATATTTTACTCTAATGGATGATACCCGTAAGAAGAGCATATTCACGAATTCGTGAACAAAAAGCGTTATCATCCAATTAGTATCAGACTATTATATGCAAGAGTGAAAATAGCTAACGTTATCCGTGAATGTTTCAAATTTATTGGGAAACTTTCTTTTCCTTAAAAAAATAGATAAAAAGTAATAAAAAGGAGCTGTAAACGACTTTGCATTAATTTTCTTTGCATTTTTTCGAAAGCAAAATTTTCTAGAAACTTCCTACACACTGCAATCAACGCAAACCCTAGCCGCACCATCGCATCGTGGTGTACCAACTTCCTCTTACTTATTAACAGCTAGAGTAGCAAAACATAGGAGTCATGCGTCTTGATAATCTTCACCGTTGCAGATAGGTATCTTGATCTCCTGCAGGATAACAATCTCCCACTCGAGCCAAGGGCTAGATTTTTTGCCAGAACTAACTTGAATATTCATCATGGCCGAATCTTGCAGAAGACTCAACTAATACATAATGTAAAATCTCCCACTTCGTTAAAGAGGAATGATTTCAGGGATAAATCTTGATCGGACGTCATCCAATGAGGACATGCAAGATTCACTGCGAAAATGATGACTTGCCCGAACTGGGATTTGAACCCAGATCCCACGAATCCCCGCCGAGACCTTTGAATAACTAATCCAACTAGCCGTTTCTCTTCCATAATAAATTACAGAGCATCTTACCCGGAAATCCATAGTGGAAGAGGATGCTTGATTGGAATTAATGGCTAATGCACACCATGAGAAGTCGGATGATCTGAGATTAAAATCCAGTCCGGTCGAATCAGTATTTTCACAGTCAATTTCGCACACTCCAATACAGTTTATTTTTTAAATATTCTGTTATCTCATTCAACACCTCACGGTTGGATATGACATGGTAGCCTCCACTTAATAAATAATTCCAACAGATAAGTCACGTTTTTAGCCATAAAAAGGAATTATTATTGATTTCAAAAACGGATAAAAGGATAAACGGATTTCTCACTACCTGCTGGTTAATGCTACTTTATTTGAAGTCCTCTCATGACATAGGGAATACTTAATTCGAATCCTTGACATTGCTTTAAATCGGTATCTACAGTGCTGATCAATAGCGATTCATTCCTACGTGAAAACCTCTACGCATGAGGATTTATAGCCCGCTGTGTTTATGAAAGTAACGCTAAACTCTATGCTATCTCTCGTAGTACAATTACTATTAATAAGATTAGATAGATTACCTGCATCATCCGCGCGTCCCGTGTCCTCCTTCCTGAAAACTTCCAGGAGATTGTTTCACTGCATTGAGGCCATATCATCATCGATGAAGGTAGGTCTCCACGAAGTTGGGCTGCTAATGAGACGACGAAAACAGCTTGGCAGTTCTGCTTCTAGTGCTGAAACGCATGATACAATAGACATTTCAGGCAAAATATTGGACATTTTTTTCAAATATCAGATGTCCTAATATCAGTTTAAACATTACCCAGGGTCCGGAAGTTTCCAGATGTCATACAAATATACATAATTTCTGGCATAGCGCAATATAAGTTTCAGGAAAAAATTTGAAGAAGGTAAGTCTCAGGGAAAAAATTACATGAGCGATAACGCGAAGTGAGGAGAGATTTTGAAAAGTAATAAAACGCTTGGAATAAGGTAGTGAAAGGATTAATACCTTGTAATTCGCAAAGACATATGCACATCTTCATGGATTTAATAGCGATAAGGTATAATTCCGTCTAGAGATAGCTTACTTACTATTTGTAATAATTGCTGGAGAGTAAAAATTCACCTCCTTACCGAATATAATGAAGTATGAAATAATTTACAATCACGCATTGCAAAGGAGGAAAATCCGAAAGGACATGTTAGCAGATGAGGGAGAGACAGGAAATCGAAGACTTAGCGAGGGGATATGGGAGGTTGGATGCCGTATTGAAGCAGAGGAAGTTCGGTAAAGAGTACAGACTGTGAAATTAGAGGAGACTTCTTGAACTGTATGGCCATCATCATTATCAGCAGTCATCAATCCTAAGACTGGATTGAAACTCATGTGGTTTTCTATCAATATGTGTTTTGTCTTAGTTCCCAAAGCTAAAAATAAAATTTTCAGAAAACAGCTATCTCAGGAGAACAACAACTTATTTACCTCTACAATGCGTCTTTGGATAAAGTCCATTTAAGACAAAACTGCTCTTCAAACAACAAAGAATATGCAAAAGATTGCGATAAAGACATGGTGAAAAGAATACTATGTAATTTTCCACAGTTCATTTTCAATGGTACAACTAGTTTCGACGCAATAGCGTCATCCTCAGGTATCTAGATACAAAGTACCTACATCCTCAATCATCCTACAATACATCCACTGATACAAAGTGTCCTTTTCATCAGGATTAATTTCCGCAAATTCACGCCTGGAATCACCGAGTTTATATTAACATGAGATATTATTCCATGCTTGAAAAAGTAGACGGATTCATTTATTTCATGTAAAATAATTTGACAACTATTCATAATTCATATTTATGTAAGGCACTGATTCAGGCTACCGTAGTGGAACCCTGTCATTTTTATGAAACAATGGCTTAGTATTTTCTACACCGTAAATTACTATCTTCCATGGTTGAAGCGATTTATTTTCATTTTCAAGGTATCATCATCATATAATATTTACACTATTTTTTAAAATACTTCATAATGGGAATCTTAATAAATTAAACTGGGGAAACAAAAAACAACGCCCACAAAACACTAGTAGGGCCCTTGTTAGAATACAGAACTAATATACGGGATCACCATCGTAAAACCCTATCAGGAATCGAAGTGGTTCAGAGAGCTCCTCTTTGATTTACTTTCGGGAGATTTAACAGAAAATAGAGCGATACGAAGGCGTTGAGCGAATCAAATTGGAATAGTCGGGACAAGAGAAGGAAAATAACAGACTAGGAGAAATGTTCACCATCTTCACAGGGAAGCCCGCCCGGTAATTTATGGTAAAAAGAAGATAAAATAAAGTGAAAAAGAAAGGAAAAATTAGAGGAGAATGACGACATGTACAAAATTAAAAATCGAAGACAACGAAGTGATGCTAGCTAATATTCTTTTGTTTTAATGGAGCAGCTGTTGAATGGTATGGTTTACATGAAGAAGCCACTTTAGGCCTTTCCTCATTGAACCAACTCAATAACGAATATATCAATAACCCCTCCACATTGTAAACCATTTATTATGGTGAAGTAGATCACGAATTTATACTTTAAAACAATTCACTTGATAAACTCACGTATGGTTTTTGATAACTATTTAATAACTGGTATGACTTTTACAGACTACATAAAAAATTTTCTGTGGTCGGTAAAAGTTACACGAGTTGATAAATATTGTGATGGAGTACCAAAAAGTTAACGAAGATCAAGTTTCATGAATTTTTGAAACCGTGGATAGAATTGTTGATTTATTTTATATCTAAAATTGTCTATTTTTACTCCAATTGTTTGAACTGTGCTATGTATTTTGGGAATCGTGATCATAAAATGCATATTTTTACTTTAGAGCACCAGGTAATATTATCCGAATTGCAACATGCATAAAAAATAATTGAAATTTATAAATATTTTATGTAAAAAGTAAGATTCTCGACACTCTGTCATCCATCCACGGTCCTTAGAAATGAACGGTAGAACTGGATTCGTAACGGGGACACGAGCAACGTGGCCCATGAGTTGGAAGTTCGGAAGAGGGAGGCGGAAACGTCTCAGGAGTTCCGGGGATGTGGAAGGTTTGGGAAGGGGTTGGGAAGAGCAGTCCCCCCCCCCCCACCTCTCCCATTTTCGGGAAGAGGAATGTGTCGAGGGTAAATGCAAGTGCATAGTTGCCACGCCTCCCCACTGCAATCCGCGCCCACTCTCCTCCCTCCTTCCGCAAGGGAACGTTGAAGCAAAAAAAAAAAAGCAGGAGCCCCCTTAAAAAAAAAACTACCGCACCATTCCTCACGCCTTCCCAAGTGCAGAGAGATAAGGGGCGGCAAGGTTGGCGCACCTGATGCAGCGCAAGGAGTCACGCTACACACACACAAGATTCATTGCTCCCTCTCCACTCTCCGCACCATCCGTTCCTCCGTTTAACTATCTCTCATTCCATCCCCCCTGCAGACACAGAATTTTCTCTTTTTGCTCCACCCCCTCCCGCTCCCTCACACCTATCCTGAACCGAAAACCCCGTCCCGCTGTGTTTCCCTCCCTCCTTTCAATTCTATCTCTTTTTTTCTTTCAACCCCCATCTCTCTCTCCCTACCCCCTCCGTCAAAGCTTACCCAAACAAGTTCCACCCCCAAGGGGGGGATTGGCAGGGGGGAAGAGCAGAAGTTGGTCTTGGCGGAAAAGAGAAGGGTATAATTCCGAGACCGCGACCGATCGGCGTTCTTCAAACTAGGCACGGAGTCCTGAAGGAGGAAGCAGAAGAGTTTGGCAGACGCATCTCCTTCTCTCCCTAGCAAGTGAGGAGGAGGATAGAGGGATGGGTTTAAGCGAGTACGGCCGCGGAGGGGGAAATAAAGGCCCCGTTGCTGGCGGCGTAAGGTAGGGGAGGGTATTTCAGGGGGGATGAAATTGGTTCTCGTGTGTATGTGCGCGCGAGAGTTCGGCCGCGCGGTTATTTCAACACCTGGTACGCCCCTTTAAGAGCGAGGATCTTCGGGAGAGTTATCATCACTTAAGGCGGGAAGGATGGATTTAGTTCCCCGTGAAGCGAGAACTCTCGGGAGTTTACGTGTACCTACGGCGGTGAAAGATCCTTCTCTCCGGCAATGCTTTTTCTTATCTCTCTGCTTCATCCCATCGGTCCCTGGTAGCGATGCACGCCCGCCCCGTACACGGAACGGAGCCTCTGGACGTCCAATTGCTATTTTCACAACTGGCAAAACTGATGAGCGCGATGATAGAGCTCCGCTGCGTGAATGAGCGCCCGCATCATTGATTCTCGTCCTCGCGTGACTCACGAGATGAATTTTGCGTTTTGCTTGGAAAAGACTAAGCGCCGTTAATTCCCTCTTAATTAATTGCTGTTCATCATTTGCCCCCACTAAATGCTTATGGTGACATTTTCATGACCTCTATATATCACTGCGAGGTACCCGGGGAAACATTTCTGGGAAGCAAGGTCAAAATCTTTGAGTTGGTGACTCAACTGGTACTCTTGTCTGCCATTTTGATACTCTAGTCTCTCATGGTGTTCAACGAACAGAGAGATAAAATAATTGTGAAAATAAAATTTTTAAACGACCACGTTTTTAAACCGGACAAAGAAGTATAAAATAATTTCTCCTAGCCCCATACAGATTTATAATCCCATACAGGTTCCTAACCCCATAGAATAATTTTAATATGCTTTGGGTTTCCCCATAAGAGCAAAAAAGAAAAAACATCAAATTCTTTTTTAACAAAAAAAACAAAATATGTACCTGGCTAACATCTCACAGTGACGTAAAATAAAAAATTTCATAGGCACAGAAAATTAACACTAAATACAAAATACGGATTTTCCTGAAAGTTTGTGATTGAGAATTTTAATAGCAATGAAAATACTTATAAGATTTAAAACGACGAACGCGGGGCGCAAGAAATACATATGATGCATGGATAGTTCACCTAAGTCGCTAACAATTTTATTGTACTGCAAATCACATGAACTGTTGTGTGAGTCTTCTCTACGACAGCTACTCCCTACATTCCTTTTCCCCACGTTTGTCGTTTTAAATCCTACAAGAATTTTCATAGCTAATAAAATTCACAATCACAAATTTTCAAGACAATTTGTACGGGGTTAGGAATCTGTATGGGGTTTTAAATCTGTATCGGGCTAGGAGAAATAATTTTATACTTCTTAGTCCGTTTTAAAAACGTAGTTTAAAAAAGTTAATTTAAATAATTATTTGCTGCGTTTCAGTCTTGTGATCATATCTTATATGGAAAATTAATATATCTATCTACTAATAGAATTGTACAGTTCAGCAGGTAATACGAATGAATTCATCAATAGTATCGCATTCGATGACACAGGCATTTCCATTTTGTGTTCCCCTATTTCCCTGGTGCAAACTTTTATCATTATTCATTATTATTAGTTAGGCTTAAGTATTTAATATACGTATTATTAGTGCATATTATTGCATTGCCTACCATTTATGAGACGTGATTATAGTTTCAAGTCTCTAGCTCATCGAGAAGTTAGTTTAAAATTGATTTCAAAATTTGTATCGCTAAGATAGACGGACAAGAAATAAGAGTTGATAAAAAAGATAATAATATTAGCATTACGCCGGATTACAAAACTAACAAGATATTTATCTAACCAGGAATAAACGATCGATGGCTTTCCACTATTCGTTTTCTTTCCTATAAATCATTTTTATTCGCAGTTATTACGAAAGATATGTGTGGGTTGCAAAACTGACTTCAAACACTTTCTACCAACGTCTCGCAGATGTATTTCCGCATCCTCAGGGCTCGAGATGGATAACAGACTGAGAATAATATAATCATGTATGCGTATCACGTGGTCATAATCAACTGACATTATAGATAAATTATTTTGGAATTATATAAATGACTCCAGTCTTAGTCTTGCAAGGACTAAACAATTTCGATGAAGCCCACTGGAATGACGGCGAAACGGTCGTTCACAAAAATGGTGCAACGCGGGGAGAACCCGAAAAATACCAATAAATAAGAAAACCGCGGAAGCCTTCGTAACAATAATATCGATGTTATAAATGCTTCATAGATGTTAGAAATTCTTCATACACATGAACTGCGCAAGAGTCCTGCTCCAAAGGAAATCTCATGAGGTTCATTACTGCTCTACCTCTTCCGATATACGATCGTATAACCCACATCCCCGTTTCCTGAAGTGATGGATTAACTAGTATGCCAAAGATAATAGTTGCAGATGTTAAATAAGGCCGAGAAATAAACAATATCATTCGTTTTGATGCTATAGGCAAACTTTCCTCAGGCTCCGTTCCGGAATATATGATTAATAATAGTTGTACGAAATGGGAACGAAAATGTGCAAAATGAAGTACATAGAATTAAATGCAGGCAAAAATATTTTTCTAGGTAAATCTTATCGATTTTTAATATGAATAGCTGATTATTGGTTTTATCTATTAGTAGATGGATATACTGTAGTTGATAATTACCAGTTTATTCAGTTATTCCTGATAAGAATATAATATTTTCCACTGACCAGGATTATTTAATCAATGGACAAAATATATAGGAAAAACACCGTATTGGGGCCAGCCACAACAAGCAAAAGCTTTACATGATCGAAAATAAATTCGGCATGGCTGTCATAATTAATCCCATTAGGTTCGAAATCGTCCTTCCTTTAGCGGAACATAAACCAAAACCCCGCTCCATGAAGTGGTGGATCTATGTGGGACGTCAAAGATACAAATTGTATCCATAACTGAGGTAGAAAAATAAACAAAGTTCACTCGTTTGTATGCTACGTTCAAACTACCCTCATGATCCGTTCTGGATTATAAAAAGCTCGCAATAGTCATTCCTAATTAGAATAAAAAGTAATTAGAAAATTAAAATCTAGGTCAAAATATTTTTTATAGATAATATGAGCCAAATCAGAGGGTTAGTTTGTGATTCTGTAGTTGGGTTAGATGTTTTTCACATATTTTTATTTCTAAAACAGAATTTGCGAATAAAATTGTAATATTTCTTATTTTACGAGCAAAATGAAGACTAAAAACACCGTATGGAGGTATAACAAGCCAGTGTGGCTCTTTTAAGATTTCATAACTAAATGTTCCTGCAGCCGGCCATAACAGGCATAATCAAAGTTTTCTCGGGGCTGATGTAGGGGAACTTATCCATAAGAATAGAAAACCTCTTAGCAATTATTCACCGTTAAATGTATAACACAACCAATTTTGGCGTTTCACGTTATGTTTCGGCCAACAGAACTTAAGAACACCAACCTGAATGTTAATGAAACCTGAAGTGTTGGCCTGGCAATGATGTAGAATATCGAAACCGGTTACACTGAGCATCCGTAGTAAATTGCGAAGAGTGTTCCCTTCGACAGATACAACAAACCCAATGGTTTTCAGCAGACATATTTGGAATCAATTTCACCGAGTCGCAACCTTGGAAAACCCGAATTAATGATAACACTATGAAAATATGCTTAATAAATGGTCCACGGACCGCACCTGAGTAATGATCTCGCATCAAAAAGAAAATCCGGGGGTTAGTTACTGCTCTCCCTTTCCTGAAATGAAACCCCTTCCCACGCGGTGATGGATCTGATCGTTAAGTTCCCCCGCTTAGATAGCATCCCGAAAAAGCGCCGACCACAAATGAACCCATTTTTCAGCGTTCGGTAGACACACACACACACAAACACGTTACGATTCCCAAGATGGCCGACACAAATCAAGTTTTTAAAGCAATCTCCTGACCAGACCCTCCTCCCCAGAGAGCTCTCCTTCAGATTCCCCCCTCCCTCGACACTCTCTCCCTCTCTCCAATACCCTGGTACCCTTTCCTCCTTCCCCACCACCTTACCCTAACCTCCCTAACGTATTCCCCTATTACCCACCCCTTCCCA
Organism: Ceriagrion tenellum; assembly: GCA_963169105.1. Classification (NCBI taxonomy): domain Eukaryota; kingdom Metazoa; phylum Arthropoda; class Insecta; order Odonata; family Coenagrionidae; genus Ceriagrion; species Ceriagrion tenellum. Next base: position 58,197,701 of record OY720641.1, read on the forward strand.
GCTCCCCCTCTTCTCCCCACGTTACTTCTCTGCATATTCACCGCTAATGACCTCTTTTGAACGTAAGTGATGGCAGTGTCGACAGTAAATTTAAAATCCTCCTCCGCCACCTCCGTTTGACTTCTTCCTCTTTTTTTCAAGAATACCCTCGAGGAACATAATTTCGCGAGAAGGAAGGAGACGAAAAAAAGTCTAATGAAAAGAAAGGTGAGAGAGGTGCAAAAGGAATCTTAAGATGAGCGAGGACCAAATGGAAGGCGGGGGGTGAACTAATTCCTACATAACGCTTGACATCACATAGGAATCATTCAGATACACACATAAATATACCTGACCTGACCGACAACTTCATCAAAATGATTAAAGGGGCAAAAATGAACTTGGACGTCCTTCTCATCATCCTTTTATTCTTTCCCAGCGTCATACCATCCAATACAAAATTAAATTCCTCGAGAACATACAAATTTTTAAGCCAAAATAATACATTAATATCATCTCATAAAGGTCAGTTAATTCATTTTTAGCTATTTTTCGTGATATGCGAACTATCTTCAAATAAGCGCAGAATTTTCACAGCTGTGATGACTTTAGAGATGAACAAGTTCCAATCATTTCTGGAGGCCAGAATTCACTGAATGTGGTTCACAATCACGTGGGTACAAAAATATGCCTCAAATAGGGAAAAATTTACCAAAAAAAAGCATTGGACTTGACCGGGCCTGGAAACCATATCTCACAACTGCCAGTCCGGTATGACAGACAGTCACACTACCAAACCAATATATGCACTGCCATCACTTACGTTCAAAAAAGGTCATTAGCGGTGAATTCATCATTGGTCGTTCAATTCTAAGATTGGTTGACTGCAGCCATCCACCCTTCCCTTACTTAATACTAGCTCCCTTACCCCCAGTTTTCTCTTCCTATGCACGTTCCTCTTTATTTGGGCCATGAACTTATTCCTGGGTCTTACTCTGGGGACTTTTCCCTCTATTTTGCCTTCATTTATGTTCTTCACAAACCATTGTCTCTCAGGGCGTGTCTAATCCATCTAGTTCTTCTTTTCTCTATGGTTTTCCACACGGTCCTTTCCTCTTCTATTCTTCTGTACACTTCATCATTTCTTATTTTGTCCGACCATTTTATCATTAGCATCCTCCTCCAACCCTTGGTTACGAAGGCTTCTATTCTGTTCTGGTCAGCGAGCTAACATAATGCATTTTGAATTTCTGCGATTTTGGGGAATTCACTCAAACCAGTTGAAATATCAAGTATTAACGAGTTCTCCATCTCATTCTCACGACCACTACTCCGAATAAACTTCACTTCCTACTTTACGGCTAACAAGGCTTCTTTGAGCTTCAACAACATGAATTCCAATTCCATTCATCACAACTACAGGATAATAAAATAAAATCTTCCATCCCTGAAATCAGCTACAAGATGGCAGAGGATAAATTTAGCCACTTTCCAAGGGAGTATGATTTCTCGAAAGAAAACCAGCTCCATCGATAATACGCAGTAGGCCGTTAAAACTCAAGTTTAAGAAGTAAACATACATGTCACAAACATATTCATTCAAGACTTAAAACGCAATAAGTGTTTGAAATATGGCTTACATAAAATAAATCGACGCTAAAGTGCGTTCCATATTTAGTTGACAGTATGGGCTCTTATGGAGATTCGTTTCCCATGTTAATCCCCACAAGGCTGGAGATGCGCTGTTGCCAACGGAAACAGAAAAATTAATATTGCACTATCCAATTTATCATCATCTATTTTAATGCAAAGAGACACGCTACATTTACTGGTCGCAATAATTTTGCCATAAAGTTTATAATAAAAGTTATAAAAAATATTTTTATTAATTTACGCAACAACTGCGGCTCTTTTGACATTGTCTTCTTCACTCAATTGTGGGCAAACCGTTCTATATACTGGAATAAAACTTCTGCAAAACGTTTCTTATTTTTTTTATTTTAATATGGTGTAAATCAATTAGAAGTTAATTGAGCTGAAATGTTGTTATACTGATGTAAATATCTTAAGGACAAAAAAGTTTGGTTTTTGTAAGGTAAAAACTAATCGCCTGCTAACTTACGTTCCTTAAATTTTTGATCCATTAATCCTGGGTATAAAATATGAAGAAAACTATTAAGTTGTTTTTAGTCAAAAAATTATTTACTTATCTCAATTGTGAAGAAAGCTACAACGTTTTGATCTTAAGAAAAATTATTACGGCACCACGGCACCGCCGAGGCGCGCTGTTTGCTATCTTGCTAACTTCCACAGCGCAGACGGAAGATTCTTCGGTGTAAAACCTGACTTATGTCTTTATATACATGCATACTAAAATGCATGTTATTCTTCGTTAGATGTTTTTTAAGTAGAGTACTCCTACGTTGTATTAGAAATATTTATATTTCAAGACAATGACGTACGAAAGCCTACCCCATGCACCTTTTGACGGCTTTGACACAAATTTCGCCTTTACGAGTCTTGCCGCAGGAAACATGAAAGAAATTATTCCATAACCCGTACGATGGGTATTCCTATTCGGTGTAAGCCCTTAAGGAAAAGGGCACTCTAGGTTTTTTCAGAAGTTCCGTTAATAGATAGCCATAAAACATCTGCACGGGAAGCAACCCCAGTGGAAGGGGCTAGGAAAAGAATTAGCGAAGACGTTCAGTTTCTTGTTGGATTTTTTTTTGAGTGAACAAGTGGTGTGTAGCTGCTGTGTTTATCAGAACTGTGGAGTATTTCACCTCAATCTCTACTGTAAGGTGCCCTACCACCATGTCCGATGCGAAGAGGAGGAGAAAAGGGGAGAAGCTGAGAAGCCTAGAAAGAGAGATGGTGTTCAACGTCTTCTCATACTTCAACAAATCCATCAGTACCTATCACTGAAGCCTACCGCGAAACTTCGAAGGCAACTGACTGCTCAAAGTTCACTATATACAGATGAGAAAGAAGGCATCCCGTGGTCCATTGGTGACACCGTCAAAGACTAAAAAAGTTAGACAGTCTTACAAGAATTCGAGAGCGTTGATTTACGACGATTTTGTGAGACTGGGAGTTTGAAGGTAAGTGCATTTTTCATGAAAAATATTCCTCCAACTTTAAAATCTATTTTAAGATCAGTCAACATGGACAAAGGTCTTCCAAATTTCAAGAGGACTACATTATAGTATCGCCTTCTTGTAGACATAGGTTTCGTGTACGAATGCAGGGGCAAAAGAAGCATTTTAATTGAAAGGGATGATATTATTATTTGGCGACATAATTATTTGAGGCAGCTAAAACAATATCGTCGTGAACGAAGGGTCATTGTTATCGCAGACAAAACTTGTATCAATGTCGGACAAACAGTGAACATGACTTGGCGCGAAAAAACAGTAGAAACTCCTCGTCAGGCTTTCCTTTCCGGACTTACAACCGGACTGAAGGCTCCCACCTCCCGAGGAGGACGCTTTGAAATTATACATGCTGGGACGGAGAAAGGGTTCATAGAGGGAGCAGCACGTGTTTGTTTATGCAAGAAAAACACCATGGATGAGCATGACGAAGTTGATGGCGAGTGTTATGACAGCTGGTTTAAGCACTCACCTCTCTCAAACATAACCGGGAGCACAATTATAGTTGTTGATAATGCATCGTACCATTCGAGGAAGTTGGAATCCTTACCTACCACTAGAGAATAAATTCCATTAAAGAGTGGTTGGTTAGCAAAGGAATTAGCTTTGATGAGGACAGCTTGAAAAGAGATCTTTTATTTGTTCTGAATGAAGTACGTGAAAAATATGAAAAATTTAAGATAGATGAACTAGCGAAGAGTTATGGCTGTAGAGTGCTAAGACTACCACCATATCATTGCGAATTGAATCCAATTGAAATGGTTTGGGCTCAAGTAAAACATTAGGTTGGGATGAAGAACATTACTTTTAAGAAGAAAGAGGTAGAAAAACTTATCGCAGAAAAGGTTTGATGCCATCACTTCCGAAAATTGGAAAAACTATGTCGAGTACGTGAAGAAAGTGGAAGAAGACATGTGGCATGCAGACGATTTGCAAGATGACATCGAAGAGTTAATTATTTGTCTGACATCGTCTTCATCCTCTCAGTCGACATCGCTCTCAACGGAGGACGAGTCAGAGCCACAGCCGAGCACATCGCGCTACATGGAGGGAGTGGAATGTCTGTCGGACTCATGAACCGGAAGGTATGGAGGCATTTTGTTTGATAATAGTTAATCTTTTTTATGTTTCGGCTGATTTCAGTGCTATTATACAATCTGCTTCAGATAATAATTATTTATGGAGACTTGAAAGCATAGTGTTTATCATAATTATTGTATATGCGACGCATAAGTTCATTGAAAAAGTCTAACTCATGAAGAGGACCACTCTTTTAAAAACTCGAGTTTAATTCCTAGTGCATGCGTGTCATCGTCATGCGTGTCATAATGCATCGCGTCAAAGTATTTTCCTTAAACTTCGCCAGAAAGGTTCTCACTTGATCGATCTCAGAATTTTAAATTTAAAAAATAGAAGTAAATCTAAATACCTTAGCTTGTTTAAAAACAAGGGGGAAATAAATCTTCGGCGGTAGTGGATCATTTTGCTAACATTATTACGTATACTTACACAATCACTTAGTTGTAGGCGATGTTTTTCACCTCCTAGCAAAAGTTGAAAGTGTTTTGGTAAAATATAAAAAAAGCAAATTTCGAACAGGTAATTGAGGAAATGCGATAAATTTTCAGGCAGAACGTTTTTGTTCCAAAATTAATCGTTGGAATACCGGAGAAGGGCAGTAGAAAGCAGCAGCAATTAATTGTTCCTTCAAGGATTTCGCCTGGCGTCTTCCCTTTCAATAGGCTCCATTGAATGCTTGGGAGCTGGATAGGGTTTCAGCGAAAGGGATAGCTTCTGTGTCAAGTCACCCGCGGTGTCCTTCCCTTTGGTTTCCGCCTGTGGGGCCCTATGGGCTCCATTGTACGAGGAGTGGGAGGGACCCGCCTAAAGAAAAATGTATGTATTGTAACGGTTCAAACCGTCCCAAGTACGCTTAGGCAACCAAGGCCGGAAAGGCGGAGCGAGTGACCGGGGAGGGAGTGAATTAGTGTGTGTGTGAAGGCCACACTTGACTCCGCTCATACAAGGAACAAGGCGGTGTGTTCGTCACCCGGCCATCCTTCCCCACGTCTGTGACCCGCAAAACCTCCCCCCTTTTCCCCATTGACGCCGCTATATAACGGCGTGTTTGTTCCGAAAATTAAAAATTCTGTAAAACGAAGTTCTGTGAGAAATAGTTGGCCAAGAGAGGGTAGAAAGCTTTCACACACCGGCAAAGTGACGAGTGTACGTGAGGTGGCGAGACATGAGAGCACGCATCCCTGACGGACCCAAGACGAAGAGCGAGCGGCCCGAAAATATAGACGCTACTCCTAGTTGGCGGAGGGCGGGGGGATTTTCCCAGAACGTTGAAATACGGGGGACACCGCGCCTCTTCCCGGGAAAGCCCGATATCGGGTGCTCATCGCATCGGTGGTCCGGGGAATTACCCGCTAAAACGTCCGCACTCCAAGAGCACCGTTCGTCCACAAGCCGCAGGTGTGAAGCCGAAGATCGCCGGAAGGGCGAATGTCTGCCGACGTCTCGGGTCAGTGTATCCAGATATTATCTTAAAAAAAGGGTGTCTCTTTTTTTTTGTTCATAATTCCTGTAACAAAAGTCAGGGGGTTTGCACCCTTACCCATCAACTGTTTGAAATCAATCTTAAGCCCAAAAAGGGGCAGTGTTAAAACATTTTGGAAGGGTTGATCAATGGTAATTTGCTTTGGGGATTTTCTGGTGTATTTGATCGATCGATCGTTTCCTTTTTGTAAAATATTTTATTATTATTAAATGCTTACTACATTCATTTCACAACTTTTAGCTTCGATTTCAATTCATAACCCTATCACTCGCGCCAGAACTGGTTTTTTTTCTGTTATGTGGTGCTGGAGATTGCTTCCAGAAGCAGATTCCCAAAGTGAGGATTGTTGTATCGGGGATTATTGTAACGCTCCTCCCAAATCTCGAGGGAGGAGTACCTTACTTTAAGTAACGGCGATCATTTTCATGGTGGTCGCATAGAAAAAAAAACGTTACAGTATACACAAAAGAACCAGGACGTCAGACCTCAGGCCTGGGCAAGGACACTGTAAATTCACTACAAGGACACCGTAGAATCCTTGGACCTGGGTACTCTAGGGACAACTTAAATGCAGGAATGGGCCGGGGGCTTTAGAAGGGTCGCAACTCGCAAGTAGAGGGTAGACTCGCGAATCCTCGAAAGGAGAATAATTCGACAACCAGATTGGAAATGGATGGATAGAATTGGGGATGGTTCGTTTGTTACGATTGTGGTAAGGTAAGGGGAAACGAGATTTTAGGAGTGTTGTGTGTTATCCGCTTATTGTCTCAATGGAAAATAGAAATTGCTCCACAGAATATGGTAAAAAATGAGTGCTCTTTTTTATTTTAGAGGCTTCAAGGTTGAAAAGGCGCTGACCTGGGGTAAACTGCCAATCTTGCCCTACCTCTGGGCGGCCCTGCGTATGCGATTGCAGAGGGAAACGAATCATTCTTATTAACAGGGGTGATTTATACGATTGCGATAAAATCAATATAGACAGCTAAAAATATCGTGAAATAAAGTTTTTGAGCTCACAGACGAGATATGGATCAATGCTAGGCTATTTGTAGACATGATTTGGAGTAGCTAAGAAATAGGAAATGCTCCTCAGTCTTCGTCAGCGCGTCAAGGAAGTAGAAATAGCCGTTGCATGCAGAAAATCTGCAGGATCATTAAGCTCATTGAGGAGAATGATTGCCTCGATTGATGCTGGAAAATAATCCATAAAATATTGTAAACAACGAATGTTACTATTTTTTAATATCCGTTACTCGAGGCCCTAAAGACAAACCCCATGAAGTGTTCCGTTCAAAAATTACAGTGAAACGGTAAGAGTAGGCCCTACTTTTCACCTTTGGGTGAGTTTTTTCTCATATAAAAATCCCTTGATGTAACCAAAGAATTCTCCTCCTTCAGAATTGAATTTTACCCTAATTCCTGGGACATTCTCTGAATAAACACTTCCATCAATAAATATTTCCATTAAAACTAATAAACTTTGCCATTCATATTCTAATAATTAGTACCTATGCCTTTTCTCTAAATAATTCCATTTCTATCAATCTTTTTTCGTAGGTACCCGATTCCCGAGTCGGAGATGCGTGCTGACGATTTGAGACGAAAATCCAATGGACATAAAACAGAACAAGATATTCGTGACCACTTAAATTCAATTATTTACCAGTGGTTGATACCTACGTTCATTTTTACTCCTTTACTCAGAAAAATATATTTAAATGGTCATTTATGTGAGGATTTTGTAAACATATAAAATAATGATTGCGCGCTGTGGTATTGAATTTTAGAATTTAATAATCGCCATTTACGACGCGTAAAATACAATCAAACTTATATCGGAACGACGTGAATCAAGGGCCTCCGTTATTTCTTTTTAAATTTGACATTTTGACGCGGTGTTATGAGTGTTGGCCTACACCTTCACGATTTCGGATTCAGGTAGGTTTGGCCTGTACTGGCCTGGTTGACAGCACTGGTCTCCATAAGGCCTGTACTGTCAACTAAATGTGGAATGCACTAATGATTTAATTATTGTTTTATAAATTCATGGAATACTCAGTGGAAAAACTGACAGAATAAATCGGAGTCAGATTTGAAATAAAAATCAAGAGGAGAAAAACAAGAAAGACCTTAGCGAAGTAATCAAGATATATGAGCATTACCGCAAATCACCATTCTTCAGCTTGTTTATCTAGATAAATAGATCAATGAATCTCGCCATCGCCTCATCTAGAGCAAACTAACTTTCATAAATTGTACAAGATCAACATTAATCGGTCAATGCCATGAAATTCTTTGCTAAATGTGCGAAATGCGAAAAATATAGAAAGAGCTGAAATATCATTAGACTGTACTAGGTAGCCATGTGAGCTAAGCATTAATAACCCAACACGAAACTAGGTTTTTCATATCATGTAAGGACAATTTACGCTCTGCTCTCCTGAAGGAGAATTTACACGGTACATTTTATTGGACAAGTGAATGTATCATAGATAGTACAGATAAATGAATGGAAATAGAGCAGGTTCTATTTCCCGTAGTCATTCAGACAATCATAAAATTTGCCGCTTTACACGGTGCAATTTTCCTCATGACGGAATTCATACATTCGGTTGACCAATAAAATGTACCGAGTAAAGCGGCCTTAACACTAAGTTTTTCTTGATGGGAAACCAACAATATCGATACGAAAAAAGGGTCATTGGGCCACATTAACTTCATCTCCAACAGAACAACGACTCTTTTGAGTTTTCCAAGGGTGAAACAGTAGCACGGATACCTCGGTTTGTCGGCAAAGTTTACCGCAAATAAAAGAGTACAGAACGAGACCAGAAACAAGGATTCGACATTCACCGCTTCCATGGATCCATCCTTTACCGCAAACTTCCGAACGCCAATGCTTTAACTTCCCTCACCATTTTCGAGAACAGATTTCGCTGATCCATTCATTCATTTGATCGCCCCTGCCTCAAATATCTCAAAGCACTCCACACGGCCCCACTTCAAAAGATATCTCCAAAAAGGTAAAAGAGGTGTCGGCCAAAATAAAATCACTGAGAAACTCTACACAACTTGTGTGACTTTTTATAACGCCTCCTGATTTCAAGAAAATCCCATTGAATCTGGTGTTTTTCGGTCACACGAGTGACATTGAGGTAATTTTGCGGAAAATCCTCAAGGTTAACTTATTTTCTCATATGATTTCATGGAATTTCATGCCGTTAACGGCCAGATGAGGGAACGACACAAATGTATTCGATAAATTAATGGGACCCATAAGCCATGTCAACCAATCAATAAATGTTGCAGTAACATTCGATAAATTTATTGATTTCATAACTAATGGCATGGAGTTATGAGTTCCATAAGTAGCCACGATGGCGGATGCGCAATGAACCGCTTGGAGACTTAATTACTTCATAAATGAGTTATTTTGAGACAAATTACCAGTTAATGTACTCTCCCTGACTAATTATTATGTGCATTACCAATGATTCACAGGCTAAACTTTCATAAATTTTAACAGGCGGTAGAAGATTAGATCAAATATTCGAATCTATTAACTATAGGTGAATTAGTTAAGTTACTAGTAGATGTGTACTTGCAACCCAAATATATTTATGAGATCTATTACTTTATGGATCTCATAAACTTGGATTCCAAAACTTAATGTTATTGCAACCGGCCGTAAAAAGATAAATACACAAATGAGCAATTATGTATTTTTCACGGTCTGAACATTAGTCAGAAAACAACAGGAATGAGTTTATTCTCAAAGAAAGATATGTTAAACAATATATCTCACTTTACCATACCTTAGCCACAAAATATCTGGCACAGTAATTATAGTTAAGCTTACACGATCTATGGTCCAATGAATCTCAATGTACAGTTTAACATCGAAAGCCAGTGTATACGAGATTTTAATATGAATAATTTCATGGGCGCTTTAAGAGAGTTTCAAAGTAAGATTAGCAGATATTTCAGAAAAGAGAGAAGGAGATAGAAATAATTCTGATACGTAGCCCAAAATTATCCCACGAATTATATACTTGAGGCCATAGCGGAAATTAGATTACTTATTTTTTATTCCAAATTATCCAGAAAACAGCCAGCAGGCAGGTACGTTTTAGGAAGGCGTAGGACAGATAGTGTAACGGCAATGATAGTATCGCTAATATAGGAATCACTCGGACAGAAGAAAGGTGAATAGGTTATGTGGGGTGTACAAAATAGTAAAAAATGAAAAGGGCTGGGAGGAGCTTACCGATAGGATAGAAAACCCCAATTGCTTAGGGCAGAGGGACCCACCAATTAAAACTAAAAGTTAGGAAACAAAAAATGAATATAATGAACAACTCCTTCCTCAACCGAGGACTTAAAGATTGGAATGAGTTACCTGAGGAAGTCTTTAAGTCCGTACCTCGGTCCGTAAATAAATTTAAAAATATATGATAACTTTTCCTTGAATAATCGGATCGACTATGAGTGTATTTATATTTTTATTTCATTGCCCGATTAGTCCAATGACCTTTGCTGAAGGCTAATATGTCTCCTAATGGGTTTTCTCCAACTCCCTTGTGGTCCATTAATGGAGACCCAAGTTATCTTATGCAAGTTTTTGAAATGGTATGGAATGGAGTACCCGTAAATTTTTTCCATCCACTCTGTTATTTTGTAAGGATCTTCCAGAAAAGTTTTAAATGAGGGATAACCGTTGTTGTAATTGCTAACTACAAACATGGATATCTTTAATTGCACTACCGTATTTCTCCGAATACAAGCCGCACTCCAATATAAGCAGCACCCCGTTTTTTGGGGTCTCAAACAGGGAAAAAAGTTAATACGCGAATATAAGCCGCACCCTTTTCAGTGCATACCGTCAGAGTGTAAAAATCAACTAAAAGACGGCATGAGAGGGTCGTATTCGTGCCGTCAGTGTTGCCAATTGTTTACAGCCATTCGGATCGCGCCGCGAGCCGCCCTAGACATACGACAGACTGCTACCTTGCCCCCTGCCCCCTTACTGACTAATTATTATATGCATTAGCAATAAATCATACGCTAAGCTTCCATAAACTTTATCCGGCGCTTGAAGATTAAATGAAATATTCGAAGCTATTGACTATTGGTAAATTAGTAACTAGTAGATGTGTAATTGCAACCCAAATATTTTTATGGAATCTGAATCTGCATGGATGTCATAACTATTGATTCCATAACTAAATGTTCTTGCAACTGGCCATTAGTCCAGGAATTCTGCCGAACTGAGCTGTCCGAAGGCCGGAAGAGGGGTTTGAAGAACAGGTGACTATAACTAACTAATCTTAGAGCTTGGCGGGAAAATCACGCGAGAGATTCTAACGCCAACTTCCCCTCCGTTTACATGGAGACGCCTCGCGAAAAACTCTGGCGAGCGACGGATAAAGGTAATTTTAATCCCCTTAAAGGCACTGCGACTATCAATCCAAAGCAATGGAAAAAAACTAGATGCAAGCCCCAAGTTTTTTCAGGCTAAAAAACTAAATATTAGCAACAAATTTCAAAATAGTCATCTTTGAACACAAATCTTTACAGATTATAGATGCCATGATTAATTCCGCGGAACTCTTTGGATCCGACAGAAAATCAGGCATTTTCGAGGAGAAGAGTAACGAACATACAGACACCACTACATTTTATATCTATTAGTAACAGCAAAGATTAAGGTAGAAGACATAAGTCTCTTAAGGCCGCTTTACATGGTACTTCTTATTGTACCAACGAATGCATGAAATCTTTCGCGAGGAAAATTGAACTATGTATAGCAGCATTTTGTATGATTGCCTAGATAACTGAACGGAAAATAGAATATGCTCTCATTCCATTCATTTCCTCGTACATTCTATATTACATTTGTTTGTGCAATAAAGTGTACCGTGTAAAGAGGCCTTTATATAGCAAGAGGATAGTTGTTTCTCAGGTTAATGTTGCACCTAAATTATATTATGACTGTAAGAATGTTGAAAAAAAAAGTATGACATGCACCGCATAAGTAAAAAATTGTCTAAAAATATCTATATTATCATTGCGGGAGATGGAGAGGGAATTAAGTCATTAAACTGTTGCCTGAAAAACGAAATAACAACCATATTGGTTATCCCTACAATTTCCTTACTTTCCTTTGAGTAGCACGAAAGAATAGACCATTTAATAAGATTTATAGCAAGCATATCCACCATCGCTTGAAAATTAAAAGCAAGTAACTCTAGGAACATATACTGGCAAGATAATGATTTGGATTCTACTCTAGGAACATATACTGGCAACATAATGATTTGGATTCTACTCGATATCATCAAAGATGTCTATGGAAAACATCGTAAAATTGAAAAATTAAGGCGACAGCCCGTAAGCGCTTAAGGTAAATCGGGTTAACAAATCGGTTGGCGTACAGGCCACGCCCACGGTTCGAAGCTGAGCACAGCTCGCGTAGTGTTCGACATGTAATTCAACACTGCACTCACCTCGGAGAAAATATTCCTCGCTTGTCGCATTCCTTTCAAACTTGAAGAATGACGCCAATACCACCTTTCGCTAAAAGAGTGACGACATTCATAAAAATGAAACAGGAAATGAAGGCCAAAAAAAAAGATTGAGTGAGCACCCTGATAATAGGAGTGGTAATTTCGGAAGGTGTCTCGAGGTAAAACTAAACTTCAAAGACACTCACCATGCCCGAGGCCTTACTAGTGTTGAGAAAGCGAAACTACCAACATTAAAATCCGTTTATAATGATCGTAAACAAATTGTGCATACATTGATGACCGTTAGCGACAGAACACCGATTCACATCACCACAAACTTCGTTAGAGACGCTAAGCACTGTTCTCTCCTATCATAACCATGACGTGGCACAGGTGGCTGAAATCGAAAAGAGCTGGGCAAAATTCCAAAAATGGACTTTTTACTCTGGACGTTGAAATTTGGCTTAGTGACACTCCAATTAATCCATCTCCGCCCACAGTAGTCATATGGCTACATCCTGACGCTCCGAATGTAAGACGCTCTGTAGGAAGAACCGTGAACTTTTTTTTTTGCCGGACGATTCTGTTGGCCCGTATGTCCCTGGAATCCCGACAGGCTGCTAAGCCTATCATCAGGTTGTCCAGAGACCAGACCAACAGAACTTGACATACATTCATGCCCTGGGTGGGTTCCCAAACCCACCCAGCGACCCCCAGTTTAGCTGGCGACGATTTTACCCCGCCGCCACCGGGGACGGCAACTTGATCGCAACTAACTTGTTAACACAGCGTACAGCAAGGTCACGATCACCAAAATAATTTTATAAGTACTTCGGTGACCATATGAGTAAAATACCAATATTTCATCAAAATAGCAAATAAAAATTTTTCAGGACGGAAATGGGTCAATGGTGCGTGCAATATGACGTGCGATTCACTTTTTTTATAATTATTCCGCATTAACATTAGGCGAGGGCTTAATGTTGGAAAAAATTTGCAAAAGAGAGCCGGAATTGAGTTTTCGCTGAAAATCGCCAAAACAAAGTCTACAGAACCTTTTGTAGGAGCTAAATAGAATAAAAAGTGATATTATTTCAAAGAACAGACCTTACTATTCGACATTTTGTGATTTTAAATCACGTAGAGAAATATTTGCACTTTTAAGGTAGTGCGAGCGAGATAGTTCCCTAATCATAGTAGAGACCATATTCGATATATTCGTTTTAATTTCGCCAACTGTAAGACACACGTATTAAATATTGAATTACTTAAGATGCAATAAAATAGATTCACATGTCAGAAATTGTAAGTAATCAAATGAAAATGTCTAAATAAGTCTTAAACTTAACTCATTTTTTTCACGCGGTACGTTTGAAACTACATCAAAACGGTAGGTTTATTGTGATCCCGAATAATTTACTGCAGTAACAATATGATTAATTTTCAAAAATATTTGAGAAAACACAATTTACACACTGTTGATTTTTTTACGAGATCTAAGTGTAGGAAATACCTCATATAAGGTATCTCTGGAGTGCGCCCTCGTACCATTTCCCATGTAAATGGGCTGGTATTTTTTGGAAAATACCTCGGAAAGTAATGTGGTAAGGGGTTGAATTTTTGTTAATGTAAGGGTGATATTTTTTTCTTTAAATGAGACCAAATTCGTTGATTACTAGGTAAAATGATATTTTGCTCAAACTACCTTAATAGGACAAAATGGTGGACCTTATTTTACGTCGATTTTCTGATTTTAGGTAGAAAAATATGGGAGAGGGACTCGGAAGAACCGTAATTAACTGAAGATTCACTGAAGCCTCTAGAATGCGAATCCGTTGAGAAAGTCTACCACTGTCCACGACGCCTAAAATAAACTCGGCTTCGCGCGGCAGGATAGAGCCTTGTGCGCCAGATAATGGGAATACAGTGACGAGGATAGGGCAGCGATACACCTCAATTTGGGATTTAAAAAACACCTAGCCTAACTTCGGGAGTCTTGTGGAGAAAAATCCTGAAGCACTATACCAACCCAAACCTCTCTAACGAAGCCTTCTGCGTATCCCGTTCCTTTTCACTAATCTCGTTTTTTGGCAACTTTTCAATCTAAATTGTATGGAATTTCATTTAAATAATGTTTTCCTGAATAGTTAAGCCTTTCCAGTATTAAATTCTAATCACTAATTTTTCTAGGTAAACATTTTTTTAATGGTCCATTCATGTATTAGTTTTTACTGTTTTTTTCAAATCTCATACTTATTGTAACCGGTAATATTTTTGTACCCTTCGATTATCTTGTATTTTCCAGCCATTTTCTTTCACTTAGACTGAGAGTAGTTGTTTTTGTCTTTCTTTTTTCTTTGTTATTAATCTCCATTTATTTACTGATTTGAACACAACCATTTCTTAATTACCTCCCTGCTATTTCATTTTATCTTATTGTTGATCCAGGGGACCGGTCCCAGAGTGTAATAAAGAAAACTTGTTATTTATTATTATATACATATTAATTAAATTAAATTATAAATAGAAAATTAGATTAGATTATGTTATATACAAATCAATTAGAAAAAAAGAATAAAATCTTTTAAAATCTTATATATACTAGAGCTATTGATAAAACAAATTGTAAAACATGGCGCTCCTTAAGATAGTGTGGAAATGTGACGGAAAGTTTTGTTACATCATTACCGAAATCAAAATATTTTGTATCCTTAAGTCACTCAATATGTACTCGAAATAATATGTTAATTCATTGTAAATATAATGTGAACGTTTTTTGCGGTAGTGGTATTTAAGAACTCTCGCGCGACGATTGTGAGGGGTTCTACGTGGGACAGTCTTCGAGAAGTTTCCAGACGAGGACAAAAGCACATCTCAGTGCTTTTAAGAACAATCATGACGGAAAGAGCAACTTTGCCAGGCATCTTTTAACCTGGAACCACAGTAGTGATTTTTAAGTGAATGTTTTGCATTTAACAGACAATCGACATCAGCTAAATGCTTTAGAACAGCTCAAAATTTTGAAAATATATGGTGACTCAGATGCTAATCTTGTAAATGAATGTTTTCTTCCTCAAAATTCCCATTTCTTTTCTGCCAAGGTATAACCATCCCCTTCCCCAAATTTCTCTTGTCACACAAATTTTCTCCCCTCCCCTTTACATCTACTGATAGTATATTAGGGAATGAGATAATTTAATGATCACCTGATAATGATGCTTAGCCATCGAAATCCGGGTCGTGTTGAAGTTTGAAATATTCTGTGGTCTGTAAAAGTTTCTAGGTAATAAATTTGTAGAGGTTTATTCTATTTTATCTTATTCTATTCTATCATCCTCGTGCCACCAGACTTTGCGTGGCCCATCCGTCGGTGCTAGGGAAGAGGAACCCTATGTCTAAAGAAGTTTTTCAAAATGAACGATACGGCAGCGACGCGCCTAGTGTATTCAAATAATAGGAATGAAGGGCGTGAGAGAGGAGGGTGACATTTAATGAAATGACGGTGGCGATTTGAAAGGCGAAGACTGGGTAAAAAAAAAAGGAAAAAAAGGAGGACTCCTTGTTGGAAAGTCGACTCTTGTGTGAGAGGGAAATCGCCCCGTATCAATATTCATTGGGGCAGACAAATCTCATCAGTTCCACCATGGAAATATCGGGTTCTATCCTCCCTTTTCCCTCTCTCTCAAAACCTCAATTTATCGTTTATTTTTGCTCTTCCCTGTGACTAACCCCGTGCTCCTGAGCGGCCTTCCGTGCCGTCCCGATGAAATTCCATTCGACACCGATGAAAAAGTCCCTTTTTCTTAAAAAAAAACCCTCTTCCAAAACCGACTGCTCTTTTTTTCTTCCTATCTCTCTCCATCGCTCTTAACTTGCCCTCCTGAAATTTTCACCGATTCAACGACGACGTCGCGGGTGCGAAAAATAAAATAGTGGGGCGTAAATGAAACCAGTGGAAGCGAAAGAAAAAGTTTTTTTTTGTAATTTTATACGGTATATGGTTCCTCCTAAATCGTGTAAATAAATGAAAGTGGTTGCCAGAGGTAATGGTAAGGTATCTTTTGGCTCAGGCTGATGCGTCACAGCGCCTGCCTTCCTGACTACCGCTTCCCAACCTCCGAGGTCTTTATGTATCTTATAACATGTCTCTCCCTTAAGCTTCTCCCCACTCTCCAAATAAAGATGAAGCAAAGACGAGGCTAGCAAACTATATTAGATAACAAAGGAAATGGTTCCAGGCTTGACTTTGTGGAAGTAATTCATATTAATTTAAATAAAACTTTGTATACTCCACTATAGGTGGATTATACAAAGTTATTTAAATTAATATATAAGATAACTTTATCAGAGAGCTCTAAATATAAGGAATTCACACTTCTCTCTAATGGTAATATAAACCACACCAACTACCTCAAAACCTTCAGGGAGAATCTACAAGTAAGATTATTCAGAGAATATGCATACCACCGAGGGAGAAATACAGAACACAGATTTAAAAATTTATGGATGACAAACAACTTACTATGCAGAGAAGAAAACGGAAAAATAATCTGGGCAAGGTATAGGATGTATAGTTCGGAAAAAATAATTGCAGAATTTTTGGGATAACGGGTCATAAGCGACGAGTTACGGGGGCCAAGGTTATGGTAACCAGCCCCTTTGATGGCTCCCTCCCCCCCCCCGACGCTTCCCGTGACCCAAGGGAGCCACGTTAATCAACAAAAAAGAAATTATGATGAGAATGATGAATTAATGAAGGTGACGATGAGAGAATCAAACACCTACCTATTTCAAAACCGATCTATGATAATAATAATATAACTACAGGCCATGTTGAAGTTGATGAAATTCCACCCAGTGGTTGTGTCCTGCATCCAACGCCTGATACCACTCTGGAAAACGCGCTTTGTTCTGACCGCAGGCAAGCGGTCGGTCTCGACAGAGTTGGTATCATACCACCGTGGCGTTTTCCAAGGCGATAGATTGAGCCCCTTGCTTTTCTGTATTTCCCTCCTACCTCTCTCGCTAAGGCTGCGACAAGGGAAAGGATACATGTACGGTGTGCCAGGTGACAGGAAGCAAAGGGTCACACATTTATTTTATATGGATGACCTGAAGCTCTACGCTTCCAATGCAAAAGACCTTCACGTGGCCCTGGACACCGTACTGGAGTACAATGAGGCTATAGGGATGGAGTTCGGATTGGACGAATGTGCATCCATCTACCTGACGAGAGGAAGATTTTCGGAGAACAAGGAAGACGTGCATCTCGTTGACGGGAACGTCATTCACCACCTTGAGAGCGATGACAGCTATGAATATCTCGGCATCCCCCAAAGCCGAATGCAGGAGGTTGCAGCAGTGAAGGAGAGAGTCATCGCCAAGTACAGACAGACTCTCAGGAAAATCTGGATTTCTGAGATGTACTGGAAGAACAAGGTTCTTGCCACGAACATGTTCGCGGTTCATACACTGCGGTACACCTTCGGATGCATGAAATGGAATGTCAACTAGTTGAGGAACCTCGACAGGGAAACGAGGAAGATGACCATCTGCAGAAGTCTTCATCCGAAATCTTCCGTCGCCAGAATGTATCTCCCTCGCAGTGTAGGTGGTAGAGGTCAGTTGAGCCTGGAGTGTCTCCACAACAGAGTTGTCCTTGGAACAGCATGCTGAGTGCTCAAAAGCAGAGACCCCCTGCTCAGTCTCGTAAGAGACCACGAAAGTGACGGAGTAGGGGCGTTTCTCTCCCAGGCGGCCAAGAGGGCAGCGGACGATACCGGTATGGAATTTGACCCAAAATCAGATGGTAGCCACGACGGCAAGTTCATTTTGTCGTTGAAGGCAGACGTCCTTAAGCTCGAAATTAAAAAGGCCTTGCTGAAGGCACACACCGATAAGCCCATGCATGGATGTTTCTATTGAAACATGGAGAAGCATGGGCTATCGAAGGAGGTGACGTTTGCCTTCCTCCGCTCCGCTGGTCTAAAGTCAGAGACCGAGGGTTTCGTCCTCGCATGCCAGAATGGTGTCATAAACACACTCGTGTACCGCCGCATTATATTCAAGACGGAGGTTGCGGAAACGAGATGCCGGGCATGCCGAGCCCAGCCGGAGACTTTGAGCCACCTTCTCTCCGGCTGTAGCTATTACGCCAAGTCAGCGTATATACATTGCTAGGCACAATGCGGCCCTGCGGGTGTTATATTTTCATCTGCGACACCATTTTGGCATCGACGATACTCCTGTGCTGCCATATTCCCCTGGAGATATTGAGTCCGTCGTGGATAACGATAAATGCACCATCTGGTGGAATAACTCCTTTTCTACCACCAGGCAGTTGGAGGCGACCAAGCCTGATATCGTGCTCCTAGACCACCTTTCACGCTCCTTGTTCGTGATAGAGCTTTCGGCTTCGGCTGAAACGAACATGGATGCATAGGATGCATGCATGGATGCATATTTTCATCTGCGACACCATTTTGGCATCGACGATACACCTGTGCTGCCATATTCCCCTGGAGATATGGAGTCCGTCGTGGAGAACGATAAAAGCACCATCTGGTGGAATTACTCCTTTTCTACCACCAGGTTGGAGGCGACCAAGCCTGATATCGTTCTCCTAGACCACCTTTCACGCTCCTTGTTCGTGATAGAGCTTTCGGCTCCGGCTGAAACGAACATGGATGCATAGGAGGCGGAGAAACGGACTAAATATCAAGACCTGCTTTTTGAGCTTTGGCAAATGTACCCAGGACACTCTGTTAAACTGGTAGTCCTCATCATAGGAGTGCTCAGTGGAGTTAAGGACTCGCTGCTGGAGAGCAGTAAGTGCATTCCGTCCTGAGGGGTACAGGCTAACTTTCTCTGTATCGCCATGCTCTTAACAAGATAGGGACTCCATGTATCACTACACCTATACGCAGAGAAGTCAAAAGTAAACAAAACTACCCACTCACTAGCACTGACTAGTGTAATGGAATTAACTGGGATGGGAAACGCTTTCAGACCGCCAATAAATAATTCTCACGTACTCTAACATACTACGGTAGATCAGATGAGGAGAATAAACTTAACTAACATTACGTTTCGCGTGATCCCTGCATAAATCTTGTATTTATTTTAAGTAATTGCATTATATATTAATTCAATAGTTTATGTAGCATCGGTAGCATACCCACAGTGTAGTACCTACATGTTGGGGAAAGTTACGCATACATTAAAACAAGGAAAAAAGGCTAACCCATAGTGTAGTGCATGTTAATGATAATTCACTAAACACCCCTGAGGTGGCTTGAAGGGTACTATGTACATGCAGATGTAGAATAGAAATTATAATACTAATTATTTGCCAAAAGATCCGGTAAATCAAGTGAGCAAATTATAGGGCACGTCATGCACAAAAGTGACACACATTGTATACATTTAAGCTGTACACTGATTGCAAGCAGTCACAAAATAACACTAGAAATCATAGGAAATTATAGAAAATAAACCCTTAAAGGGTTAGAATCTTCCACTACGCCTCTGCCATGAGCTTTAGCGGGAAAAGTTATTTTTCAATTAACTTCTTCGATATCTACTTTTTTTTACTAAGTCTTGGGGTCATTCTCCACGACTCCCAATTGTTTTTGCCACCCCTTGGAAGTGTGGCATCATTCTGATTGTTTACCTTCCAACCTTGGTTTTTCCCCTTAACATTCGCAATTCCGTCGACACGGATACCATTACACGCATTTAAGATTCCGTTCTCTCAAACTCGGTCCATTTGCACAGCCTTCGGTTCGGCGCGATATCATTCTTCTTTCCTCTCTCGACTGTTCCCCGCCTATTTTTCGGCGGCCTTTGATTTAAAATGGAGATCTTCCTTCATTTCATGGAAGTTTCCTCGCCTCTTTCTTTTTTTTAATTTGCTCTCATCTCCATCAACAAACATCCCACATAATTTTTGCACCTTCCGGAAAGATTTCGAAGGAAGGTGATTGGAGAAGCCGATTCTCCTACAACTTGACCACGATCCTGACCCTGTATGATGCCCGTATTAATTGAAACTCCCTCTAGATCTTTCTCCAGATCTCGCTCGTTCATTTTGTTCTCTTTCTTCGGTAAGTAATAAAAGAAATCCGGTCAAATATCCACCAAGAAGGATATAGGGACGGATCTTTATTTTAAGCATGCTCGATAACTAACACTGGATTTAAAATATATTATTTAGTAAGATCTCTGCTATCACTTTCTTCCTAAAAAGTGTTTTTATTAATTACAAAATATTTCTAAATTAATACATTGGGTACTAGAATATTTCATACATAATTCGGTCCTACCAAACCTCATTAAGTTTGTCGGCAGGTTCCGCTGAGTCATCATTACTCATTAATTGGCCCCACACACTATAGCATATCTATGCAGCAATATACAAATAGTTACCGTCATATAGCAGAATTTCACAGTCAAATAGCATTATTACAAATAGGTTTTCGATTAAAATGTACAAAGACCACATGACCACATGGTGTAAAAATATAAATAACCACAAGTTTTAAATATGTGAATAGATCATCCCTCATTTAATGAAGATTTATTGGTTCAAAAATGCTGGATTTTTACGCTGAAATGCACGGTCAAAATGGCCGTGCGATGGCATCTCTTCACATAGTTATCTTATCTCAAAAACTTGCAAGGACTAGATATTGATTCACCCAGATTATTTGTTCAGCTTAGGTCATCGATAATATAACATGAGTATTTATGTTTAAATAACAGACTTCTGGCTGTCATCGGGGCAAGTGGCCGAAGTACTGTAATGAACGGTGCAACGTTGCCAAGGGATACTTCTGCTGTTTACCTTCTTTACCAAATTTCTCAGTAAACTACTTTAAAATTAGGCATTTCATATACATTACTAAGTTTTAATCCTGAAGATAATTAGATCCTTTTCTCAGATCGTTAAAAAAATCATGATATTAATTCCTGCCGAAATAGCAATGAATATTAGAGCCGGTATTGTTATTGGTTTTCTTTACGAGGTAAAAACTTTTTTTAACGCTTTATCCCATTATATATTTCCTCAAGAAGTATTAATATGTAATTTAAAAAATATACAAGGCAGCAGTAAGCCAACATTCACTCATTATAGTTAATTTTACGCATCTTAGGAAAACAGTACTTTGAAGCGCAGCTTTTTCCTTAAGTTATTTTTGCTATCCAATATGCATGGCCTTCAAGGAAGTCAGGAGTTTTCCTCCGCCTCAGATAATGTAACTGCTGAGCATCACTAAAGAATATTGAGTTGGTCTTTGATTTCACTGCGTTGAATTTTTCCCGCCAATTCATTATCGATTATACGGGCAACTTAACGTCTTTGGCTCTATCGATGTTTCTCAGTGCACAAGCACTCCTTGAATACCCGAGTTTAAAAGCTATAAAGAAATCCTAATAACCAAAAACCATTATGAATTTTGATTGCCAAGCAATAAAATTTCCAACTATTAGCGACGTTCAGCAACAATCTGTTGGTATACTGATTTTTTTATACACATTAGAATTTTATTTCACGAATATTAATCTCTTAAATGGAAAAACTATACGTAATTCTAACTTACTTTGCCAAAAGGAGAATTTTGGGAACAACCACTTTCCATTATAGAATAAACACTAAAATATGTGAACGTTATATTGATGAAGTTACTATTAGCAACCTTCAGCAACAATCCGTGGGTAATCTGATGTCTTTTTACACATTAGAGGAATTTTTACCCCTTAAATCGAAAAACTATACGTATTTCTACCTTACTTTGCCAAAAGCATAATTTTGGGAACAACTACTTCACATTCCAGAATAAACACAAATATATGTGAACGTTATATTGATGAAGTTACTAGCAATACTAGGTTCTAAGCCATCTAATGTCAATAGACGGACATAATAATGGATCCTTCAAGATTAATAACACGATGAAGCAGAAAAAAATCGCGAACATGGTATTAAATTCATAAATCATAGCAATAATACGCGAATACCTAAATCTTTCATCCCTATCTAAACGGAGGAAGAATCTGGGAATGCTCTTCTGATACAAAATATTGAGTAATGATATTAGATCCTCTGAATTACTATCATTGATTTCTTTTAGAGTTCCTGCTGTCCATACTAGATATTACCACCTTTTTGAAATTCCATTTTCGAACAATAACTATAGTAAAAATGTACCATTATTTCGTGGTACGCGAAATTGCAATTACTATTTTCATAGGTTTGATTTTTTTAATTCCACTTTATATTCTTTTAAAAATTTAGTGCGTAAGGATGTGTGACTATTTTATATACTTGGTGTGCAATAAGTGTAATTGTATTGATAATTTTTTTTCTATTTATGTCAGACCTTGCATTTTTTAATTGTAATTGTATAGATAAACGTTTTTTCTTTTTATGTCAGACCTTGTATTTTAATTCTTATGTATTTTGTAAAAGGGTTCCATGCCCGTGAAATAAATATTATTATTATAAATGTTTCATGTCAACATTGGTGCACCAACTGGAGTAGTAGGAGTATATCCCAATGTATTAGTTACTTCCCGTCTTCATTTCGTGGACAGATTTGTTTTCTATTTGCTCTCATTTCCATCGACAAACAGCCGGCGAAATTTTTCACCTTCTACGGAGAGGATTCGAGGCAAGATGATTGAAAAAGCCGATATTCTTCACCGTGTTCCACTCATCGCGGGACGTCGGAAGTAACACAAGTCAATTCTCGATTGCTCTCCAGGTCTTTTCATCATTTTCATCTCTAAATTTGCAAGTGATTAAAGAACTCCGAACAAATATTCATCGACCGGACCTCTTATTTCCTCTTGGCAAATATACATAATATTCATGAGCAGCATTAGTTAGAAGGAACTTACCCCCTCTGTTACAAAGAACTCTGAGATTCTCATACTTGGAAACACAAAAGGAAATTGAGTGAGTCTTTTTTCCTTGCCATTTCTCTTCCTCTACTTCTCCCATTTTAATAAAGAATAGCGAACGTAACTTTACGCTTGAGTCCCTGTCCAATAGATATTCTACGAGTTTGAAGCGAGAATAAATAACCCTTGATTCTAAGTATGCTGATACTTAGAATTATGTAATTTATGAGACTCTTTAAGCTGACGGAATGTCCTAACAACGAATACACTCACAACGTTGAAATAAGCGAGCACTTCAAACTCGCTAACGTCCTGTCAATGAAGTAATTACATTAATTCACGTCAGCCGTTTTTTCAACTGAAGAGATATAAGTATCTTTTTCCATGGCTTCGCTCTAACTAGTGGCTTGCATCGACACACATCCGGCGCTAACTTATTAATGCACTTTCCGACAAGAAAAACCTTAATCAAATCACACACATTTTTCTCATTTGTTGGAGTTAAGTAGACGATACTTCACTGGCCTGTACACCATAAATACCTGTATATACCATAAAACCATTAAGCAGGGTTAAGGAAACAAATATTCTGAGAAACTGAGATGTTTCTACTCCTATTTCAAAGGAAAAGTGGAAGTAGTTCATAAAATAATTAATATAATTAATGATTGCTACATATTATCTACCATAAGACCGTCAAACAACGATATTCCAGCGGGTAAATCGGCATAAAAGCAACAGATGCTTTTGCTCAAGACGAGGTGGATGTCGACTTGACGAAGGCGAGCTTATTCGCGGACTTATTTGAGCAACAAGGCGAGCTTCGGCAACTATGAAACCATTCTTGCTTGAGCATTTGCTTGTATCCAATGAGACGCGACTATGAAACTGCATAAGATCGTCTTGCAGCAAGACGATCTTCGCCAAGCTCGATTTATTCGACAATCACTTGAAAGTCTTGTTTGACGACTATGAAACGTAAATCGTGATAAATCTCGTGCTTGAGGTGATCTTGGTCAAGCAAATCCTCAAGTTCGAACTATGAATACGGGCCTAAGACATATTTCAATTAAAACACAAATATAACTTCCCTTGCCCTTTCTGCATTTTTTGTTTCTGTGATCGATTTAATGATTTTTATATAACATTTTATTTAATTTTGTTACTTATTTATTTTCACTTTCTTATTACTTATTTTATCTTCTCGTTAATTATTTATTTATTTTTAACTCTGCAATTATGTATAAATTACCCTTTTATTATTATAATTATTTCATGTTTTTTTCATTTAGTATTTTTGTTGGTGTTATTATAGCTTTATCTCTCTGTAGGTTTTCGCAGTTTTTCCACACTTCCCTTACGTGCGAGTATTTTCCTGCACTCGGCTTTTTCGTCACCCTTATTTCCTTGCGTTTTTCCCACGAATGCATATATCACCAGGCGTGTAAAGATGTAAGTTTTTGGGAGGTGAAATGGTGACGTGTATTTAGTGGAGCTCAGTTTTTATTGTGGTCGCTTATTGTACGCGGAAAGAACGTTTTTGTACCTATCTCTTCGGCAGTGTATCTCTCTTATTTTAGCGCTTATGTCAGACGTAGATATGTAGTGAGATGTCATGATATTCTCTGTGTCTCTCAGATACACATCAGTTCTTAATTTCTCAAGTAACCTAAGCCTAGCGTTTAGCCTCCGAGTTTCTAGGGGCTCCCACCTTATTCCATCTGAAAGTTGTGAAACAGTATATGTTCGCTCGTAGCAGTTTTTAACGAAGTTTGCTTCTTTTCTTTGTATTTTATTAATATTTTTGTTAAATCTTTATGATAAGGGTCCCAAATACTCGCGTCGTATGCGAGGTGTGGCCTAACCAGAGCGAAATTATCAAGAAGGATAGCATCACCCATGATCTTAACGGCTACAGTCCCCATAAGTTCGGGACCGTTCTATTTGTGCTGGCCATATGTTGCCATTCCAACTCCATCTCCGCCATTTAATTCCTTACCAATATCCCAACCCATTCGTTCCCCCAATCCTTGGACCGATCCTTATATGTGTGTCCATACATACACGCCATCTCCGAACTCCCCACATCCTCTTCACCGACATCATTTCCTCTGCATCCTTCCTCCTCCGTCCGAAGTTCGCCCACATCCACAATCCCTCCCCTCATGGCTCCCACATCCTCCGCTCCTCTCCCTCTGCTCTCTGCTCCCTTTGCTCGTGGCCCACGTTCTTTCCCATCCAATCCAGAATTCTCCTCCAACCCCCACCTGCCCATTCCCCGTTTAATCGTACGCCCCCTCCTCCCTGGATTCCTCCTTTCACCCCCTTGATCTCCGATCTACAATCCACTCTCTCACGCCCCTCCCTGCTCCCCGCCCCTGCCCATAGCTTTCCTTTCAACCCTCACCCCCTCCCCCCCACCTCAACAACGGTCTCCCTTAAAACCTTTGCACATCGCCGATCGCCCGTCTCTTATCAGCGACATTACTCTCTTTCATTCTCCCTCTCTTGAGCGCCAATGCCAAAAAAATCCGGAGCACTAGCTCATTCTCCGTTTGATCCCTCTCATTTGTTTCCCACAGTTCCCCTCCCCCCTGCCCCACTCCTCCCCTTACCCAGCCGAACACTAAAGGCATCTTTTTCCCCGTTTTTTTTTAGATTTTGTCCTATTCCTTCCGACTTATTGCGTCTTCAGCATGCTTGGCATGCGGCGACATCCACACGTTGGATACTCCAAAACGCGCCCCATTTTGTCGGGCAACCCCTTTCAGATAATTGGCGAGTGAAGTGTATGGGGGGTGAGCGTGGCGTCGTGTTTTTTTTGCTTTTGACCGCCATTCACGAAATAACGATTCTAGCAATTCCATCGGGGCTACTTCTCCCTCTATCTCTCCGAACAGATCGACGGATCGATTGTGGGTGAAATACCACGTGCCAAGCTCAAAAGCTTTACGAGAGGAAATCTCAGGAAGTTTCCGGGAATTTAAAAAAAGAGAATCAAATACAATTTAGTTTGGCACTCGAAAGACACGATAGTTGAGGATGATAGCTTTAAGCCTGTCTGAATGAGACCAACTTTATTTTTGGATTTCCCTAAATGTGACATGCATCCAAAATGGTGTCCGCCGCCAATGCATACTACGAAAACTCAAGCTAAGAATACGAATAAAATAACTAGGCAGTAATTTCCACTGTTTTAATTAAAACCGACCAAGGTTTCGCCACTTTATGTTGACAATTGTTAACATTCCGATTCTATATATATATATTTAATCGTTCCTTCATTCACTCAGATCGCTCAGCGGCAAATACATACAAATAAAGGTTCAAATAGAAAGGCAGAAAGAAAGTGGATAGGAACACATAAAATTGACGAACACTGACCTATTGTTCCTATAACCCCCCGCCGATTCCAGTGGATTCTTAGTAGACTGGGTAGCTTGGTGGTGTGAGCATTGGACGCGAAATCCAAAGTTCCGTGGTTCGATTCATGGTCCAATCGAATTTTTTCTGCTTGGAATCGGCCATCATTACATCTTCACACCGCCATTGTGTTCGTCAATTTTATGTGTTCCTATCCACTTTCTTTCTACCTTTCATACAGACCGCTTTATTACAGTGCATATAATTGTGCAAACTAATGTATCATAGAATGCGCAAGAAAATTATTGGAATTTGTGCAGGTTCTATTTCACGTTAAGTCATTCAGACAATCATACAATTTGCCGCTTTACACGGTACAATTTTCCTCATGAAACAGTTCATGCATTCGTTTGTACCATAAAGTTAATCACGTGAAGCGGCCTTAAAACCTACCGCAGCTACTGCCCAGCGGTTAAACTGTGGACTGGTAAACAAACGTATATTGAGTAAACACACCAAAAAGGGCACTGAAACATATATAACACCAATTTTATATCTCAGGCATCACAAACGTGTATAATTTACGGCAAGAGCAGCAATTTTATGAGGTCCACAAAGTCACAATAACATGAACTATAGCCATAAACAATAGAAGTTGACTTTACAGCAACATATTCATAATTGAAGTATCTTAAATGTGAATCATATCAAGATGCTAAAGATATTAAGGAATTGGAAGGCATGTCCAAGAATAGGTCACTCAAAAACTAAGAACACGAGGTCAGCATTTTAGAACGAAAAATGAAAACATAAATTGTTTCCTTCAAAAGTAAACCTTCAGAAATTAGGACGCTCTAGCTGGTTTTGAAAAATACATGCTCAATACGAGCACTCAGCAAGAGGTAGCAACTTCAATCGCTTCTGTATTGCGTAGGAGTGTGTGTTTACAGATTACATACAGGTCTGTTTATGAACTATCGATATATCACTTGGGGTCATACTTTGTATAGCCTCTGTTTCATTTTCATTTCAAGCTCTTCATTTAAAAATTTACCATTTCATCCACTTTATTGTTCATCTTAATAGTCTGTAGCTCCATTTTCATTGATACAAAACTTCACGCTTATCCGTGATATTTAATGCTGGAAATACAAGTCGTTCGACAAGTAAAATTTATGATATGATAAGCTCTCCCAGAGACTTCACCTAACGATATGAGTACCCAGTTCCGTCCCAGGCAAATACTATGCATGGACCATACGTCCATCGATATAAACCGCAGGTATTTTTTTCCTCTTAGATACCACGATAAGAGAAGAAGGCTTATCTGAATATCAAAAGGAAACGTGGACCTCCGGTACTCAAATGAAAATCAAATAAAATACTATCGAGTAAAATATAAAGGCGTTATCAGTTTTTTTACACATGATACCCCGCATATCGCTTGTTGTCGTTTTTCTTAGTTTGCTAACTATATATAGGTCGTTTTATTCGTGGTTTACAATGACGTAAGTTCAGCTCGACGCGAGGCGGCAGTGATCCCGATTCGTATCTATTATCGAATGATAAATGTATCCACGAAAAAAAATTCGTCGAGAATATCTATTTGCATCGAATTCTACATCTACTGAAACGAATGGACTACTGTACGCACTAAGACTTATCCGTAAATGTAATCCATACGACGACGGCTACAAATTGTAATTCAGAACAGATGACAACCCATCACATCACATTAAAGCACGGACAAACTTGATGAGGTATTTTCGCAGGAAAAAACTAGAGATGAAAACAAATGAAAAAGCGACTGATCAAAGATACCGCCAATCTCGACACCGAAATATTCTTCCTCGCTTGCTGTCGCTTTTACTAGCTCGCTGCCTTAAATCTGGGTAGTTTCATTCGTGGTTTACAATGACGAAGTTCAGCTCGACGCGAGGCGGCCGTGATTCCGCTTCATGCGGGTTTACCCTTGTAAGTCACTTCCATGACAGTAGCCTAGCAAGTCGCTAAGAAGCGACACTTCGATGTGTAAGCACGGACTTCCATGACAGTAGGGGTCGATAGTGGTAGTAATCGACCGCGATTGCTACTTGCAAGCAAATTAGACTGGCTTCTATTTTGCATGCAAGTAGCATATCGATTCTGCGATAAAATCGCATCGCATCTGGTGGAATCTTGTTCACAAGACAACAAACGGAGATATAAAATGTAAACAATGGATAACTTAGTACGAGAAGGACTCATTGTTGAACATATAAATATATATTTGTACTTGAAAATATTTTAAATGCTAAAGAACCCCAAAGGTAATTTTTATGACTTATCTCTCATTAGATAATAATTATTACTGTCACATTTGACACACTATATTCAAAGTAATAATGCATGATTATTTTAATTCATACAAATTTATCAAACCCGCGAATGCCTATGGAACACAAACAGCAATATAGGAGCGCCTTTATTGCCAAATTTTGGCGAATTTCGTAATTACCATATGGATTGTTACCTTCCGTCATCCATTTGCTTGGAAAAATCCGAAAGTTAAGTGTAAGCAGAAAGGTCCGCAAGTGGCGATACGATTCGAGATATCGCTACAACCGCTACTTCAAAAGGAATTAAATTTCCACAGGTAAACCCGCATTTAAAGTAATTGAGAACGATTCGATTTAACTATGACAGACGTGTAAAAAAATTTGCCCTCGCGTCATCTCCGTAAGAATAATAACAACCGATTTTATTATCAACAGATTCTTTTAAAGAAACTTACTGGATTCACACAAAATGAGATAGTGAAAATAACTTTTGGAAAGCAAGTGGGGAGGTAGAAAGTATGAGGAGCCTCAGAAAGAAATATCTTTCGGTAACATTCTATTCAGGAAAATTCTTGCGAAAGTCATCACACAAACGCCAGATTTACACTGTGGTGTAAATTGGTTCAGGTCCCGTCAGCTTTAGGCAAAAATTGTAACGCTGCTTCGCTTCCGTTCGCCTTGGGAGGCAGTACTTCTGTTTCAACTTCTGTTTATGTTGAGACTGCTGGGCTCGGATACATTGCGGGTGGAACCCAGAGGAGCCGGATAGTTTAGGGATCGTAAAAAGTGAACAAAATTTCCTCGGTTTCGTTTGAGATTTTACATTAACATATTTTCCAAGATCATTACAAGATTTCCCGTCACAATGTTTCGATTTATCGACACTCAGATTGAAAGCCGATACGCTACCAACCCTGTAAAACAGGTTGACGCGAACCACGGTGCGTCTGTTGGCTTATGCTGCTTATCCTCACTGCCTGTCGTCTTAGGTTTTCTGCGAGTAAGGAACGCTCCACAATTTGAAATCCGGGAAGCTACTTAAGTTGGTTGGTGCGCGAATCCGGATTATTTCGAAAATAATCATATTGTCACCGCAGTAATTTGTTTCAGGATCACAAAAAACCTTCCGTTGTGAAGGAGTTTTAAACGTACCGCGCGAAAAAAGAGTCAAATCAAAGACTTATGTGGATATTTTTATTTGACTACCTAGAATTTTTGTCATATACAAGTATATTATTCTATCATTAATAATGCAGTATTTAAATCATGCTTCCTACAGCTGCCGAAATTAACTCGTATAATTCGAATATGGTCTCCAATATGGCTAGGGAACTATCTCGCTCAAGCCACCCCAAGTATATCTATGAAATAACCATGCATATTGTAACATATATGATGCAAAAATATAGTTTTTTAAATTTCGTCTCAGTGGAACCAACGTTGTGATTTGTGTTCACGGCGCAGAATTCTAAATTTAAGCGAAAACCGTACATAAATGCGTCTTTGTACTCGGCATGCTACCTTCACATTTAATAGGGACCATCATAATTATATGAAAGGTATGTATTCGTGTTTAGGAGAAAATCTGTACACATCTCATCGAATTATTTCGAAATATGTGTCTAAGGTCAAAGGGATGCATGGTAAAATTGCATTAAATTACCAAGAAACCAAATCGGTACCATGCAAATTATTCGCATTTATCAGTCAATATTACTAATCAAGAATTCAAAATGAAAATAAGATGATGTCAACATTTTTCCCGGTTGCGTCCGCGTATGTTTTGATACCCAACAACATACGCGGACGCAACCCGGAAAAATGTTGACATCATCTGATCAACGCCGCGGAAACCTGCGAACAAATAACATGAAAATAAATAAGACGTAGACCAAAATCCTAGTATGCGGAAGAGAGACACTGAATGGAGAAGTCACCCTGAGAGGAGAGAAATTAGAGCAATTGGATTCCTTCACCTATCTTGGAAGTACCATCGCGTGGGACGGAAGAAGTACAACGGACATCAAGCGGAGAATAGCCTAAGGTAAGAAGACGTTCATGGGAATAAGGCAACTGCTGCGCTCAAAAAAGATAGGACTACACAAGATGAAACAGTATGTGAAAACATTTGTGTGAAGCGTGGCACTCAATGGATCGGGAGCATGGACCATTGGAAAAGCTGACCAGAAGAGACTGGAAGCCGTCAAAACCTGGTGCTGGAGAAGGATTTTGAAGATATAATGGGCGGACAAGATAAGAAATGATGAAATGTACGGAAGAGTAGAATAGGAGAGGACCATTTGGAACAACATATAGAAAAGAGGGCCTAGATGGATTAGACACACCCTGAGACACAATGGATTTGTGAAAAACATAATTGACGGTAAAATAGAGGGGAAATTCCTGAGGAGGCTATTTAGCTGGACCCACCCGCACCTGAACTCAGAGTCTGAGCCACAATGTCAAAGGGTTGGTAATGACACCAACTGACCAGCCACACTATAGTTAATAACCTCAAAACGTTTACAGTAAATAGCAAAATAATATTCTTCTGTGTATTGTATTCTTCATGCTCAGAGGAGGTATTTCCCCTCTTAAGTTCATGGACTAAACAACGAGGAAAGTTCATCGGAAAAGATTCCAGACGGCAAGGGGACTAGTAGTAGATAAGGGAAGGGTGGAGGGCTGCAGTCAACCAATCTTAGGATCGAACAACCAATGATGATGATTATAAATGAGTTAACGTGTGAAAAGTTTAACGCAAATCTTTACATAACCGAAGACCACTCCAGCAGCCCTCCCCCACTCCATATTACGTGTTTCTGGCTTTTTTCTCCCTTCAGCTTTTATTTCCACTCCTATAAAATTTACTCCCCCCTCCGACCTCGCTCCTTGCGTCTTAATGCCCGCCTAATGAGATTTGAAACGTTCTCCCTTCTTACCCCTCCTTAAAGCCATTCCAACGGCCAAGTCCCTTCCTCTCCACCGCCCAAAAACATTCTCATTTCCCCCCCCCACCCCCACCCCATTCCCAGACCCCTTGCTCTTTACCCCACCTCACATCTCTCCCTCTCTGTTACTTACTGTCTCCTATCCTGTCCGGACCATCCCTACGGACCTCCAGGAGCATCCCCAGGGGCCTCCTCCCACGCCTCCCCCTCCCCCAATGGGATGGGAAAACCCTCTCTCGCCAATCCCTTTTAATAGAAATTTATAGTGGTGAGAGGTGGAACGGGGGCGGGGGTGCTCGAACACGTTAAGTGCGCATTTGACAGGCGTCATAATTCATCCCGGCCGAATTCTTGCATGCATCACCCTTCCCCATCCCACTCTAGCCCCTCCCCCTCTCCCGAACATTAACTTACATACGACCCTCTCTCCTCTACACCATCTCCTCTCCCCCGTTTCCAGAATGCTGCCCTTCGTTTTTCGATCGTCCTCCACTATCCACTACTTTCTTTCGCTATCACCACCCCCTTTTCACCTCATCCTCATATTTCGAGACCTCTCGCTGATTCTTTCAGGGTTCTCAGACTCTTCCGGATTTTCCTGCATATGCACCAGAATTTTTTAAAAATCTCCTGCCACTTGGAACGAGGCTTTTTCCTCACATTTTTAAAGTAGTTATGGCGAGGTTCTACCATCAAAACGAATGCCTAATGCGAATATTATTTCAAAATTTAATCAATGGCGAAAAGAATAAAGTAAATAAAGAGGTACTTATGACGAAAAACTGTTTTATAAAAATAAAATGCTAGGTTAGTCTTTTACATGACCCCGTATGCTAAAAATTCGTTCACAAATAAAAGATTTTTTTTTATGAATTTGTAAAATGCAATGCGGCGGGTATTCATTAAGGTTAAATAGGCGGGCAAGTGTATAAAATGCACAGCTTTACATTTCTGAAGCGATCTCGTCGTCAGAATTTCCCCACTATTTTCAATAGATTCTCTTCAAAGAGCAGAGAGTGACCTTATCCAACGACAAACGGCATTTTTAGGCAAGTATCTTGAAAAGTTTTATGTAAAGTATGGGAATATTGGAAACATGGCTCCTTTTTCAGCATACCAAAGTTAATTTTATGTGATGTGATGATACTGAATTGAAAGACAAAACTAACTTGAGTTGACACAAAATTGTATGAAATCTTCTTCCCAACATTATTGTTTGCTGCAATCGATAATTGTTTCTGTGTTCATTGTAACGGTTATCACAGAAATAGGTCTTATAATTTCATTCTTTAAGTGATTGTCAAATAATCATCCAGCTTTATGATGTATGCAGCCGTTTTATTTAGAATACTTATGCAGCCGGAGCTAATTTTTTCAGAATCCTGTAATCATCCCCATAGGAGTGGGCTGAGTGGGTGAGGATAATGACCCTTGCAGTACAGATACTAGGTAAGCGGAGCGTTACGTAGTTACCCGTTACCAATAGGCAAAAAATTACGTCTAGGGCCCTGTTTTGGAAAAAAAGGCAGCTGAAGAAAATAATATGTAGCGCAGCGCTTTTACAGACAGTGCAGTAACCTGACTTGTGAGGAAGGAAAACGAGAGTGCGTTAAAATAGTTTAAAACGTGAGTGGGGAGGATGGAGACGGAGCGATGAAAGGAAAGAAAGACAGACGAGGAAGTGTTTGGTGTGGCGAGGGAAGAGGGGAGACTACTGGAGGAGAATTGGAGGAGGCAGAATAGGTGGAAGGAACACGGGATGAGAGGACGAGATACGATGAGATTGCCATGAGAAAAAATTCAGGTCGGTCCAAGCCGATTTTTTCTGATGGAAATTTCATCGTATTTCACCGCCGTATTTGCGGTAGGTCTGAATACTTCGTGTAAAGAGAGCGGCTTTAGCACTGGAGTGGGATAAAGTCCTCATGATGTGGCTTCCTTGAAGTTCATTCTCCCTTGCGTGGCCATCTTCGATGGACCACGAAAATAATTAGGATTAGGAAGAATGGGTAGCTTACAGGTCTGCGCATTGGCCCGAAAAGCCTAAGTGGTTCGATTTCCAGTCTAGGTCGTTTTTATCTCATGGCAATTTCATTGTATTTCACCGCCGTATTCGCAGCAGGCCTGAATATTTTGTCGAGAGGACGAGAGATGAGGGGGCTCTGAAGGCCGTGATTGAGGGGAGCATGTAGGGATGGCGGTTAAGGAGAATAGAGTGAATATGCTTTATGGATGGAATGAAGATGAGAAGGGTATATACCGAGTTGAGGGAGGGAGTCGTGAAAGGAATAAAGGGTCAGCGGTTTATTGACTAATTAGGGTAGGTAACCTAAGCTCGATTAAAACCTACATAATCGGTAGGCTAACAAGCAATTTTCTCTCGTACTTATTCCCCTAATACTATATATCTGACACTTACTTATTTTCAACTATCATGGTAAAATGCTCGAGACTCCTAATCACCAATATCAAATGAATCGTGTGCTTAAGTCAAGGTCGAAGTGGACTCGACGAAGGCGATCTTATTTGCATAATAAGACGAAGTTATTGACAAATAAGACGAGCATCGGCGACTATGAAACCATGCGTGGTCAAGCATATGCTCGTTAACAATGAGACAAGACTCTGAAACCAGTCGATACTGCCTTATTTGATGACTATGAAACAAAAATCGACCTTAAGCTTGAAATTGAGACCATCTTCATCAAGCTCTCGAGACCATCGAAATTGACCAGAGAAATTGAGACCATCTTCATTCAATCCTCAATTCGCAACTATGAATACGGCCCCAAGAGTGATTTCATGTGCATTGACTGAAATCGGAGTAAATAAACCAAAATCAAACGTTTAAAATCGTCAAACTAATTTCAATGAGAACTTTCGAGAATAACGCCATCCCTACTGAATCTTGTTTAAAGTAGAAGGTTCATTGGAAGTATCAAAATTTGTCGTACGCTTATAATATCAATCAGACAGCACATATATCAAGTTCCCGGAAGTGATATTGACATTTGCTTGCGCTTGGGAAATGCGGTTATATCAACAATAACAGAATTTACGTTCAGTTCATCACATATTTAAAAAGCGATCCATTCAGTAGCGTGATTTTTTTTAGCCTTTCCGATGATGTTCCCATATCTCATGCATCAATCACATTCCACATTTTTTTTAAATAAAACCTCCATCATTTTTAATTAGTGATAAATAAATAAAACCGGTGAACAAACTATGAGGAAATTGAGGAGCTTTCAAAACCGCCTTCTGGTGTTTTTGAAAATGATGTATACATGGAGGAACATAACCATTAACGTCATTCTCTTAGTTGGAATACTTTAAATCGCGAACACATTGGCATGAGTTTCATTTCAATTCCATCAATTACATTTTTATCTCACGTAGAGCCCATATCTTACGGGCTCCTTCAACGGCTACCTACAAAATGATTTAGCCTCCAATCTCCTTGCTTCGAATGTTTCTGGAGACGCTTCTGCTTCATTTTGAAGCGTATAGTGACTTACAAATAGAAAAAATTTAGGTCTTTCGAATTATTTTCATCTACATCTACATACTACCCTGCGAGCCGCCGCATGGGCGTGTGGGAGAGGGTGTTAGGACACCAGCTGTGTAAAGATGTAAGGTTTTGGAAGGTGAAATGGTGACGTGTATTGTGGGAATGTATTGAGTGGAGCTCAGCTTTTATTGTGGTCACTTATTGAGCACGGAATAAGGCTTAAACAATAATAATAAAAGGAATAAAGGTTTTGGGAGGTGAAATGGTGACGTGTATTAAGGAAGTGTATTTAGTGGAGCTCAGTATTTATAATGATCACTTAATTTGCGCGGAAAGAAAGAGTTTTTGTACTCACCTGTATGCAATGTATCTCTCTTATTGTATTGCTTCTGTCAGACTTAGAGATGAAGTGGGTCGTCATGATGCTATTCTCTGTGTGGCTCTAAAACACACCAGTTCTCAATTTCACGAGCAAGCTAAGCCTAGCGCGAAGCCTCTGAGGGCCCCCACCTTAATCCCTCTAAAAGTTGTGAGACTAAATGTTCGCTCGTAGCAGTTTTTAACGAAGCGTGCAGCTTTTCATTGTATTTTATTAATTTTTTGGTTAAATCTTTATGACCAGCGTCCCAAATGCTCGTGGTGTATTCGAGGTGTGGGCTAACCAGAGCTATTTATTTTTCATTTCCTTGTTAACGAAGAACAGCTCAGGAAAAAACAATGTCATCATCATTATCTGCATTAATTTCACGACAGCAAAATATTGATGTGAACTGTCTCATTTAGGCTGCTGGAAATGAATTCCAATGATGTGGCAGTTTTAAATCTAAAATTTGGAACATCCATAATCGAATAAATAACGCAATTAAGAAGCTGAGATATCTATACTAATAGTAAGAGAACTATAAGTGAGAGCTACCAGTCAGTACAAAGGTTAAAAGCACAAATTTTCTCCCAATGGCAGTGGAATGTCTGCTATATCAGCCAGATGAATATTTATTTAATATTCTGGAGTTAAGTTGTTCTTTTCTTTATTTTTGACTCGTCGATAACTTTTTTTTATTTATACATTACAATGTATAAATTGTTTTCATTCTAAGGCATCTACAGCAGTGCCCTTTTGTGAAAATAAACTCGTGAAGATCAGGTATGTGTGGTGGCTAACTATACGGACAGCCAGGGTTCAAATCCCTGCAGTGGAGGATGATTTTTTAGAGAAAACCAGATCCCTACTTAGTGTCTCGTGGAGGTCACCTAAAGTGCAGTACTCCGTCGGATAAGACGTTACACCGTGATCCCCTTGGCACCTGCAGGCTTATGCCGACACAGGATTTCTCTCCACCCTTCCTCCCTTACCTGTCCACTATGGCGCAAATTACTTAAGCTGTCGGTCCCTTCCCCTAATATATCCAATCAAAAAAGGCTCGTAACAGTTCATCCTAAGAGGCTACCTGCAGTATATCAAACATAGATATGAAGATATTCTAATAAGGCTAATATGATTTCTGGAAGATAAAGCGCTATTGTCCTTATTATTTAAAAATAAGTATATCAGCACGGTATTCATCACTCGGAGGAGATGGAGACACAACACCTCTTCACAGGATCCGTGAATGAGATAAGGTCTTTTTGGTGCCAGGAAGGGAAACAGAAGATGGAATGACATTTTTGAGAAATAGTTAGTAATTGTGCGTTAGATTGTGTCCGTAATTCTGTGCCCACACATAAAATAGTTTCTTCGCCGAGTCGCCGAGCCGTACGGTTGTGCCTCTTCTCTTGCTTAGTGCGTCATGCCCAACTGTGGAACTTGTGGCCTTCAAGTTAAGCGCGGCAATTCCCTGCAATGTAGCGTTTGCTCCATCTTACATCACCCACCCTGCAAAAATCTCACCGAGGAAGATGTAAGGACGCTCGAGGACCTACAGAAACCCTGGTGCTGTGAACAATGCCTTTGAGAGGATAGAGGATCCCGACAAGATGACACGCCAATTAGAAGGCCTGGCATCACCTGCCCCGTCGGAATAGACTGCAGCATGCAAGCAGAAGTGCTGCAAATATCATCAGGAGCGGATGAGGTACCAGAAATAACATCGATGGAGCTCCGGACCTTATTGCTGGAGGTTTTGAAGAAACTAGATGAGCTAAAAGAAGACCCAGTGATACAAACAGAAAAAGGAAGTAAAAATAGTTCTAGTTGCTGGTCTATCAACGAAGTTTGATGTAATTGAGAAGGAATTGAGAAACGTAAAGGAGCTAGCAAATGCGCTTCCAGGTAGCGTTAATGACCTTGAAAGCAGAGTGAATAAACATGAACAGGACCTGTTGAACAATAGTGTTGAAATAATAGGTGTGCCATTGAACAACGAGGGCATTGAATGTGTGCTGTTGAAAATTAGCTCCACTCTTAATGTGCCCTTAACTGTTGACGATATAGATTGTGTTTTCGGGCCACGACCACGGAATACTAGCCCCATTCATTCTCACCTACCACATATCATTTTTCGCTTTATCAGACAGAGTAAAAGAAATGAACTGATTGCCAAGCGGCGGACAAGGAAGAACTTGGGGATGGCCTTATGACTCAACTCAAAACACACAAACAATCTACATTAACGAAGCCCTCACCTCATTCAATAGGAAGGTCTTTGCTTTCTCCAGGGATCTAAAAAAGAAACGCAAATTGAAGTTCGTCTGGGTGAGAAATGGTAATATTCTTGCTAGGGAATAGGAGGGCAGTCCCGTTGCATTTTTTGCTCAGAAAAAGATTTGGATCGTTTTTTATTAGTGATCTAATTCATCCACAAGTAACTGAAGCCGAGGCCTCTGTCATGAAAAACAGCTCCCCACTCCCAGACAATTCAAAATCCTTCTCTGGCCTGCTAAGTATATCTTATGTAAATGCTCAATCGCTTCTCGCTCACATCGAAGATTTCAGATTGTATTATTGTACTAACCCTATGCATGTTATCGGTGTGAGTGAGACGTGGCTTAATCATCTGTCAAATCAGAGGTTGTTGCGCTTCCAGGCTATGTATTTTACAGGAAGGACAGAGAAGAAAAGCGAGGAGGGGGAGTAGGAATATATGTGCATTCCTCACTAAATTCGATCGGTTAATGTTGACGATGCCAAACCGGAGTATATCGCCATCGAAGTCAGTGGCACAGATTTTAAAATGATGATAGCGGTGGTCTACAACCCACCGAAATCATAAATTCTGCCCGACTTGGAGATATTTCGGGCTAACAAGGTTCCGATGTATGATAATGCCGTAGTTATGGGTAATGTCAATATAAATATTGCAAAAAAGCGTAAATAGTGACCTTTTGTTTAATGTTACACAAGGTAGTAGCCTAAGTATTGTCCCGACGTCTCATATTTGCCATACTAAGTCTACTAGTACCACTGTGGATCTAATCTGTGTTGACGAACTCAGAAAAGTGTTCTCTCGTGGGCAAACGTCTGACCCTCCAATCTCATGTCATGATCAGGTTTACATTACCTTCAAGATAACAGCCCCTGCCTTAATACCAAAAACGGTTACCTACAGATATTTTAAGTCATTCAATTATGAGAGATTTTCTAGCGACCTCTGCAAAATAAATTGGTGTGTTATCGGTGCACTTGACTCAATTGATGAAAAAGTGGAGATATTGAATGTTTTGCTCATCAACACCCTTGATATTCATGTTCCTGTAAGGACTGTTCGTGTTACCCAACCTCCAAAACCATGGCTTACAACAGAAGTAAAGGCAAAAATCAAAGAAATAAATAGGGCTCGGGCTTTGTTTAGACGCTTCAACGACCCGGCTGTATACACAGAGTACAAAGAACTGCAAAAGCGAGTTAAAGGCATGATTCGCAGGGCGAAAAGAGAGCACTTTAAAAACTCCATCGGAATACAGAATAATACTACAACAATGTGGAAAACTAACCGTGATCTTGGTATAAAACAGCCAAAACATAAAAATGCTATCAATATTAACCTAGATGTGCTTAATAATTATTTCTCTATAAATGAAACTAGCACTGAGTGCAACGCGAGCAACGTCTTAGAAAGCCATAACAAAAGTGATTTCTCTGGAAACCGGTTTTACATCTCTCACATTCCTCCCACTTCAGCTACGAGAGCATACAACGATATCACCACAACCGCAAAAGGTCATGGCCAAGTAAATATTTCCGTAATAATTAAGGTTCTGCCAGTCATACTTCCTGTGCTTCTAAATATTTTTGATGCATCCATTCAAACAACGCAATATCCCACGACATGTAAACGTTCTATAATACGCCCAATCCCGAATGGCTCTGAACCTACCAAACCATCAGACTGCAGACCACCAGATATCATCTGCGGTTTTGCGAAGATTCTTGAACGAGTGGTATTCGAACAACTAAACAAATTTGTAATCGAAAACCACATACTAAATGCATGGCAACAAGGCTTCCAAATGGGACACAGTACCTACCCAAACAGCACTATTGAGCATCACCGAAGATATAAGAGGAGCAATGGAAATACAAGAGGTCACCGTTCTGGTATTATTTGATTTCTCAAAAGCCTTCGATATGGTTGATCATGACCTTCTCCTTCATAAGCTGACCAAATATAACCTTTCAAGGAGTTCAGAAGAGTGGTTTCGATCTTACCTCAGTAACCGTACCCAATCTGTGGTTGGACCTAATAATACACTTTCTAACTGGTTAAATAATCCCAGAGGCGTAGTTCGGGGTTCAAGTCCTTAGCACTCTTCTTTTCTCACTGTTCATGAATGATCTTCCCGAAGTCATAATACACTGAAAATACCATATTTACGTGGATGACTTCCAGATATATTGTCACTCGTCAATATCAGATTTACCATCTACAATCGCATTGATCGATGAAGATATCGAGCGAATAGCATTCTGGGCACAGAAAAAGCATCTTTAATTAAATGATTACAAAACCAAGCCAATAATAATAGGGCAAAGTCACCTGTTTGCCCAAATAGATATTTCGTCTTTGCCCAACATTCAAATAGGAAGCAATACCATACCATACGATGCGACGATAAAAAACCTTGGTGCATCATTTGATAAACATCTCAGTTGGAAGCAACAATTACAAAATACTAAACAGGAAACCCTAGGTATATTACACCAACTATATAGATCGAATAATATTATACCCCCTAAAATACGCACCACCCTCGTACAATCATTAATTTTCCCACACCTGGATTACTGCTCTTCACTGCTGACAAATCTCGATGAAGAAAACAACAACAAACTGCAAGTTACTATGAACTCTACAATACGCTTTATTTTTGACCTCAAAAAATGGGATCGGATAAGTAGCTCATATGCCCGCTTAAACTGGTTAAAATATAAACAACGTCGCCTGTATCACCTCACTTGCCTCACTTTTAAAATACTATCCTCTAGTAACCCATATGATCTGTTCCAAAGACTCACTTGGAAAAGAAATATCCACTCAATATCTACCAGAAATCACTACGTTGACATTCATATCCCCTAGCACAGAACTCCTCACCTCAATAAATGTTTTATAGTGACAGCTGCTAAACTATGGAACTCATTACCATTAGAAATAATAAACTCACAATCAATACGTGTGTTCAAATCAAAATTGTACAAGTTACATCTAAATGACGCATGGCAGTTCCCTGCATAACTGATAACGCTGCTCTATTAACTTACGTGAAGTGGGAAAGAGTATATATTTCATTTTGTTCTTTGTTACATTTTCGAACTGTGATCTCTATTATGGTTAAGAATGTAATAACATATACCGAACAAGGATGTTTTCAACATTGCCGAAATGTATATATAATGCGAAACTGAAAACCGGCGAATTAACATTCAATGGAATTTAAATGTATATTATTTTTTTGTAATTATTACTTCATTTCTTCTTTTTTTCTTTATTTATTATTATACTTTGCTTACTTTTGTAATAACTATGTAAAATATCTCATGGGCCAGAATGGCCCACGATAATAAATGAATTGAATTGAATAGATCTTTCACCGTCAAAGAGAAACCTCCATAGAAACACCAAATATAGCGTATTATGTTAACCATTGTTGTAGATGGAGAGGGAATTACGCCTTCAAACTCTAGCCTGACAACCGAATCCATATTGGATAACCCTGATCTTTCCTTACTTTCCCTTGCATAGCGCGACGGATTGAACGATTTTGTGGATAGTAAGCAAGAATACCCACCATTTCTTAGAAATTTATTGTAAGTAAGCCTTGAAACATGTAATGGCTACTTATTGTTATAAATTCAACTCGATTTCACTATACTTTTCACCACTATTATCAATTTAAGGCGATTTGAGAGAAATATCATTTCACCTAGAAATCAATGAATTTGGTCTCATATTAAAGAAAAATATCTCACCCATTCAAAGATACAAAACTATCAGCCCCTTAACGAACTACTTTCCCAGATTTATGACGAAAAGTACCAGCCCTTTCACAGGGGAAATGGTACGTGTATGCACTCCGGAAAAAACTTTGTTTAAAAAATGAGAAATTTTTAACTCCTAGATCTCGTCAAAAAATGAAGTGTGTAGATTGTATGTTTTCCCAACTATTTTTTAAATTAGGCATATTGTCACCGCAGAAATGTTTTTAGAATTGCGGAGAACCTTCCGTCGCAGAGAAGTTTTAAACGTGCCGGGTGAGAACAATGAGTCGAATTAAGGACTTTAATAGGTATTTTTATCCAATTACTTAGAATTGCAGTCATATAA
Organism: Ceriagrion tenellum; assembly: GCA_963169105.1. NCBI lineage: Eukaryota > Metazoa > Arthropoda > Insecta > Odonata > Coenagrionidae > Ceriagrion > Ceriagrion tenellum. The sequence continues at coordinate 58,239,713 of OY720641.1, forward strand.
AAGTATATTATTGCACCATCAATAATGCGATACTTCATTCATGCATCCTACAGCTCCGGAAATTCAAACGATTACTTCAAATTTAGTCTCCATTATGATTAGGAAACTATCTCGCTCAAACTGCCTTGAATAAGTAAAAAAAACCTTATATAGGGAGAATGGATGGTGAAGAAGTAAATGCATACTATTAGTTAGAAAGTAATCTATGGAAAAGATAGAAAATTGCGTTATTGCGAAAATTGCATTAGTGCGTCACAATAACAAAGATGGCGGACCGGCCACGCTCACATTACACCTTCTAGCATTGCCAAAAATAACCCCCCCCCCCCTTATCTACTTCAATGATAGTAACCCCTTATCTTAAGGTATTAATTTTTTTCAACAGATTCAGGCGATATATCGTGGAAGTTAGTCCTATTAAAACAGAAATAACAATTGCACTATTCCACAAGGTATTTTAATGTGTATCACGTGTTTCAGCTCACAGAGCCATCATCAGATACAAGACCTGATGATAGCTCTGAGAGCTGAAACATGTTGTACGCATTAAAATACCTTGTGTAATAAAGCAATCGTTGTTTCTGTTTTAATATCAAGGTATTATCATTTTTATAATAATAAAATCCAAATACTTTTGACAAAATCTACCCAAAGCACTGTTACCTGAACTAACTGTGATTATCAACTAATATTAGCTCATCGAAATACGCGCATAACAAGGCAAGCTATCGAGTCAATTTGACAATCGATTTAATTTCGGTAATTAGGATGATGGCATGATAATCCCGGCCAGCGCTACATTTTTTTCGGTTGCACACAAATGGCAGGTATACATATTCACGCTAAATTTCCACATGAGATAAAAACAAATTTTAAAATGATTGCAACTGTTAAGGTCAAATGAGCAGAAGTAAAATGCGTTGATGGAAATTTAAGGGTAGAGAAAAACTAACAGTTTCAATTGAATAATCAAGCTTAACATCAAATGAATATTTAAATAGCTTATATCCTACAGGGAAGTGCGCAGAAAACAAACATTCAAAAGTGATCAATTTTTTAATGCTTTATCTATCATCTCGCGTATTTCCACACTTTGACAATCAAGCTGAATTTTGTTAATTAATCGATTATTATAATTTTTCATATTTTTATACACCATAAATAAATATTATGGATGAACGTTTAAATAACAAACGCGAAAGATGTCGCCTTTTTATATTTCGAACGGGAAACGAGTTATTTAAGTATTAAATCTTTTTACAAAAATAGTGATTTATTTATACCAATCGTGTGGCACGTTATTGAGTTTTGGAAAGTTTTCCCTCTCGTTACATTACGGCTGACGTCATAATTTCCGCTTACCTGAGCTTTATTTTCCTCGGAGGAAATTCACTCAGTGGTTTTTTTTAAGGCTACGAAATCAGATTTCTCCCCCATGAAAAAGGAAATGTCAGGGAGGATAAAATTGGATCGAATGGCTCGAAGGCTGTTTCCAGAACTTAGGGTGCAGGATTTCCGATGGACACAAATTTTTTCGATGTTTTCAGCATCTGCGCGGCTATCATTCGTAAGCATCGCGTAGTGCGGGTAGAACATTTCGCATATCTGAGAAGACATCTGGATGAGATCACGTAAAGCAGATATAAGAACACAGGGCAAAGAATTGCGTTAGTTGAGGAAGCATTTGCGAAGATAAGGGAATTGATAAAATAGAATAAGTCTTTGTGATACTCTGGTACAGGTCCCCCAGAGCAACAATAAGATACAATGCAATAGCAACGAGGTAATTAGCAAATTAATAAATTATTGTGTTCAAATCAGAAAATAAATGGAGTTTAATAACAAAAAACTCTTTCGCCGGTTTGTCAAACAATTTGAAGAGATGAGTGTGCGACGCTATTCACTAACGATGGCGGGCCTGGTTGAGCTCTGAAATAAATAGTTTCAGCTGTAATATGAAGACAAAATTGGTAATGTTTAAAAAAAGATACGTTATATAGGCAATGTTCTAATGCGTAATCTTGTGAAAATAATATTATGTAAAGTATTATTTTAAATTAAATATATTCAATACAATAACGTCACATTTAAAAATAAATTTTATTATCAAATAAATTGCAATTTTTTTTAAATGCTTAATAGCGCTTTTAAAAAACTAATACAGTAGCAGTATTTATTTCATGCTGATGTTCCATAGTTCCGTCCATAGAAGGATAATCCTCATTCCAATACAATCATCAATATCAAGTAGGGGGTTCGATCTCACAACAAAATGATTAGGCATGCATGACGACTACCGAACTAGAACAACGAGACGGACGAAAACCTTGAGAAGGAATCGCAGGATATCCCGTCGGGCAAAACCTTAACTACAGTCAACTTCCTCGAATCGATAATAGTCTAGGGCTGGGTGGTGCAGAAAATACTGAACCGGTCCTCGGTTCGGAAAAAGTTTGCGACGGCGGTGCACCGGTTCAGTAGATCGCACCGGTTTTTTTCCTCTGAACCGGTATTTTCTACTGAACCGGTATTTTCTACTGAACCGGTTTTTTCTACTGAACCGGTGTTTTCTTCTGAACCAGTTTTTTCATATGAACCGGTGTTTTCTACTAAACTGGTTTTTTAATAAACCGTTTTTTCTCTGAACTGTTCTTTTCTAGTGTTCCGCGTTTTTTGTCATCCAGAAGGCTTTTGCCAAATTTTTTATTTAACCTGTATTTTTGAAGATGTGTTTTATTCCTTAAAGATAGTGCTTAATAACGCGGTGTAAGCTTTCCTAAACTGAACAGTATAAAGTGAGAATGTTTGCGAGAGCCAATAGTTTTTATGCGAGGCCTGGGCGTACATATAAATTGGCTTTTTTAGTGTCAATAAATGCACCTAAATGTGTTGATCTTCCGAATTCGAACCTGCTGCGTAAAAGGCGATGAAATTCATATTATTGTTGAAGGAAGACGTTTCGAAACTTCCATAGATATTTATTTACTTAGCACGACGAACGAAAAGCTCAAAGGACAACCGAAATGGAAAACAAGAAATTGACAAGCCAGCAAGAAAATCCAAAACTGGAAGTCGCCATGTGAAAGTGTGTAGTGTGTAAAAGAACGAAAAGGCACACCGTCACTCTGCCCAGACCCCTGTTGCGAGCAATACCGCACCAAGTTCAACTACCAACCACCTCTTTTAGATAGGAACTTGAAACAATGGTCCTTCCTCCACAAAGTCGCCCAAAACCACCAGAATGGGTATAATAGAAATTGCTACTGCACTAACTTGAAGGATAATGAACTCTTCCTTATCCGTTGTAATCGTCGACAAAACAAAATAACATGAAAAATACGCAAAACCCCATTGATTTACGTATGTGACAACGCATAACATGGGTGAGTGCTCCCTCTGCACTCTAGCGGCCGATTATTTGTGAGACCACAGTCAGGCGGGCAACCTATGACACATAGGGGATAGGAAAGTTCATAGGCGTGGTCGCCATCCTGCTGCAGAGACGGGGAGGGAGGCGGCGGCGTGAAAGACGAGCAGCGAATGATCATCGCTGTTTCAGGACCGCTTCCCCGGTGCCCCTGTTCAGACTCGGTGCGCCTCCGGTTTAGAACCGCTTCCCCGGTGCACCGGTTCAGAACAGATTCCACGGTGCACCGGTTCAGAACCGCTTCCACGGTGCAACGGTTCAGAACCGATTGCCCGGTGCGCCGGTTCAAAACCGCTTCCCAGGGGCACCAGTTTAGAATAGCTTCCCCGGTGCACCGGTTTTTTTCTACATAATCTGAACCGGCCTGCCGGTTCTGAAAAAAACCGAACCGCTGAACCGGTGCACCGGAAAACCGCCCATCCCTAGAGAATACTGTCCGCTTCACGCGTTCTGCGCCTCCTAAATTACCTAAGAACAAATGGCCAATTCGACTGTTTAAATCACCCCTATGTAGGCTCGCTGAAAGCATAAAGGCGAGGTAAAAATACAGGGCATCAATATGCTGCAATTTCATAAAAACGACGAACATGTGAACATCAATTCACATAAAATTCTTTTTCCTGTAGAAAGGTTCATGCTACAAAAATGTATGTATTATAATTCTATAGAACTATAACTATCTTGGTAAATTGCATTGATCCTAATCAGATTTTGTTGTGCGTTCCGGCATTTTCAATGTTTTTTTTTCCATTTTCATTTTTTATTGTTTATATTTCTTGTATCCACCAAAAATTTTTGTAAAGTTATTTGTAATTTGCGGCACAGTGACTGATTTTTGTAGGTTTATAATATTGATGTATTCTTTTAGACAAAGAAGAGTCAGTTAACCCCAAACATGATGTTATCCTAAAGGGAACCTATATCCCTCGGTTTGAAACTCTGTAACATTTACCTTTATGTGTATGTGCTTATACGATGAACAAATAAATAAATATGTGTTGGCATATATTTATAATTCGCATATTCTATGATGAAATAAAGTAACAATAGCAAATTTTAAAGAACTACGGAACTAGCCGCGTGGTAACTTTCACGGAGTCACCCGCTAGAGTTTACTCAATTATGTGAAATTCACCGTGGAAAAATCATTTTTCTGGACTGGGAGTTGAACCCACATCTCTCGATTTCACGCCGAGTGCTCTAACCAATTGAGCTACCCATGTGTTAGAGCTCATTGGTTAGAGCACTCGGCGCGAAATGGAGGGATTTGGTTTCGATTCCCAGTCCAGGCGAATGATTATTCCACTGTGAATTTCACGCAGCACTAGAAAAATTGTTATTCTACGTAGTTAAATATTTTAATTGAAATAATATTTTGGAAGGTATGCATTGTTTACAAGTTGAAAGTAAATTATGATAACTAACGTATTCATAATAAAGTAAAATACTTCGTATTTTTCAACACTATTTTATTCGTACTTCATGCACATCGCGTACATTGTATACATCGCACTGAGGTTGACGCACTACACCGTTTTACGGAAAACGGTTTTACACGACATACACTACGTTTACTAATCGAACTCAGATCGATATGAACTCGGATCGATCTGAATATTCTAAGCCAGCCGACTCGGATCATCTGAATGACTAATGCGGACTGAAAATATCGATATTGAGCAATTGAATCCAATTGTTGACGCACGATTGAACCAGCGTATAAAACAGCGCCTTTGATAATAACGACTTCATTTTGTTTCCCAATGACAACCAAAAGAATAACGAGGAGGACGAAGAAATAATATGTTGACGGGGTAAAGAATTAGGTGTTACGAAGAGTTGAGAGAGACAGCACAGGACAGAACAGCATGGAAAGAACAGGTCAGTTTAAACTTATGTGAGGTCAGATTCAAACTCGAAGAAGAAACAGGATATTTCAGTCATCTTTCAAATTACAATGAATAATTATGATTCCCTAAATAGATTAAACTTTCACTATATTCTAACATTCAGGGAGAGAAAGGAAAAAATCGCCAACAACAAATTTTACAGATATATAATAACAGCAGTATTGTTACATAAATTTTCCCAGTGGAGTAATGTACGTGTCCATTGTATAATGAGTTATGTACCGTGAAACCAGAAACAGCAAAATATGTAATATTAACTGCTGACATTAATGAGGCAGATATAGAACTCGCTAACTATAAAAAATCAGGAATTTGCTGATTTTCTTAACTCAGAACGCTTTTTTATAGGGCGAAAATTCTGGATAATCCCGCTTTTTACGGACGTATGTCAAACATATTCCAGTGGTTGGGTCTCCATTTCTGATTAAATTCCGGCCGAATATTCGCTAGTGCCCTCTACGGGAAATTCTTTGTACCAAAAGGCCGAAGCCAAAAGAAGATTGGACAGAGTGCATCATCTACTGGCTTATACTCACAACGCTTGCAAAGACCCTTGGCGCCGGAATTTAAAAAGTTGGTATACCGCTGCTAGTGCGTAACACTTTCAACGGGCCACGAATCTACATATGAGAACATCAGCAGTATTATAACGTAACTGTGTTTATTAAGTAACTGGTATTCCAGCGGTGAAGTTAAACAATTTCCATAGCCACCAATACATTTAATCTGAAATACCAATTTTCTTTTTATTAATGAATAACATAATCGGAGATACACTAATTCACACCATGGCCCTAATGAGCGAATAGTAATTAAAGTTGAGTCAGGTAAATATTTATCTAAGTAGTGGTATCCAAGGCTTATATTTTGGTTCCACAACAAAGATGAGATCTTTTCATTTACAAAAAGACCATATCCGTAGAATTTTTCGTAGTAAAATCTTACCAAAAGCTTCTTAATGGATAAAATTTGCAAAAATGGGCATAAGTTTGAAAAAATATGTATCACTTCCAACTTTATTGGATAAATTACACCGAAGAGTATAAATATACTAGACAATATCGTAAGATGACCATTCGCATTGAATGAGGCCAAGTGAGACTTTTATAAGTAATGACATGACCTTCAAAAAACTTATCAAGTGTTTCCGTTTGCATTGGATTGAGACGAGCGAGACAAAAATTATTCGTTTGATATGAATTTACTCTAAGCCCAAGTTTATCCAGTATATAGCTAAAAAAAAGGATTTCGAATGTTCAGTGGAAGTTTTTCTCGCAGAATTAGCGGTCATAATTTTCTTAACTTGAAATTTTTGAAAGAAAAAAACTTTTTTAAATGTTGATCGAGCCTGAAAATAGCATTTGTAAGAAAGGCAATGATTCCTCAATTGTTCATCATTATTATTTTTTAGCAAATTCGAAAATGTTTCGTGCAGAAAAAATATTTTTAGACACTTACACCAATTGCTGTACTTTCACTAAAAAAAAGTAAACATAAATTAACGTTTTCTCCGTTGTGTTCAGGTGAAGTTTCAACGAGTGCTGTACAAACATTACATGAATAGAAACATTCAAAAACGCTATTTATGTATTCCAAGTCGGGTGCATATGATAATATTCTTTTTTTTTTAAACTCAGTCTGTGCGCTTATGGTTCCTGAACATCACAGTTTTAGGGATGAAACATTAACACTCAGCCTCCCAAAGGGTGTGATTCTGGGGTTCTTTAGTAGAGGGTATTTCTTTCCTGGTGGACATTAAGTAGGAATGAGGGTGGAATTGAGCTCACTATTCAGAAAAATGCTATTTTCTGTATAATATGCGTAAATAGAAAAAGTTTACTTTGTTTTAATTCATTCGGTGGTGTTTAATTCGGCTTTATTGAATGCCACGGGCTAATACCGAGTGCTAAACATGCGCATTATTTTCATTTTTGGGATTAGAACATAATTTAATAATTTATATTGGATGGGGAGAATGGTATTCTGAACTGTGACGGAAGGAAGGAATATTGCAAAATCGTTTAAGAACCACTGGTTTCACCCCTCTTTTCACTAGTACCGAGCGGATGTTCGGCCCACTTTCAAGTCTTTTCCCTTCAACCCTTGTCAGAAACTCAATCATTATTTCAGTTCCAATTTGCATAAAACAAGTTAATGTATTATTATTAAACTAATTATTACGGTTTTCCTACGCAGAAATACCAGGGACGCAAGGGTTTTAAAACCCTAGACAGCGATTTGAAATTACGTCGAGCTAATTTTTCAATAGAGCCATTAATGAAGTAAGGTATGCCAACATTCATCAAACGAATACGACACGCAACGAAAAAAAAATGTTCATAATTTTATTACTCAAAGAAAGATGCAACAAAATTCCACTAATTTCAGAAATTACTTCTTTTTGGGGAGAGCTTAAAACCCATTCCATATTTACTTTAATCCCGTTTGGTGTACATTATCCCTTAGTTAGCAAAAAATGAAAAAATTTTTAGATATATATTGCTTAAAAAATACTTAAGTTGACATTACTTCAACCCATAACGCAAGTACACGCAAATTTGCTAATTTAACTCTCATTCCAGAGTACCTTAGTAATCCCTGCACCAGGTGTAGAAACTTATCATAAAACAGTGATAGGAGAATGCAAAATAAAGTTTCCTAAATCTACATACTACCTTGCGACCCGCCACATGGGAGGGTGGCAGGGGGTGCTAGGACACCAGCCGTGTAAAGATGTAAGGTATAAGGTTTTGGGAGGAGAAATGGTGACGTGTATTATGGGAGTGTATTTAGTGGAGCTCAGTTTTCACTGTGGTCGTATATTGTGCGCGGAAAGAACAAGTTTTTGTACCAATCTGTTTGGCAACGTATCTCTTATTTTATCGCTTCTATCAGACCTAGAGATGTAGTGAGGTGTCATGATAATATTCTCTGTATCGCTCTGAAACACAGTTTGTTGAAGGCAAGCTCCATTGAGTACAGTCATTGGGAGACTATTCACGATGACTTCCCTTGTGATGGTAACAATCTTAGAGGTATTGACCGTTAACTGGACTACCCCGGAATGGCCCACACATTTAGAGCACGAGCCTAATATCGGGTAAGCTTCTTCCTGAGTTACTTGTAGGTACACCAGAGGGCGATTTAGTGAAACAAATTTCATTACATATACGCGTACATATGTATATACAGAAATCGGTGATCCAGTTTCAAATGTATAATTTCTGAATGAAATAAAACTCGGTTCAACTTTGTGGAATTCCATGTTGATTAGTAAAAATAACTTTTATAGCTCTGACGTAACATCGCACTTAATTCACGCTTTTCCGTGGCTTAAGTAACTGATTATTGCCCTGCACTGCGCAGACGGCAGATTCATTATTAGACGAGATTTCACTTCACATTGAATCATAACGAGCTTGAATTATAGTTAATTACGAAAATTGAATCAGCAAACTTTTTATCCTTAGACTCATTCCTTATCATTAGTCTACACAGCATTATTCGCAATATCAGAATAATTAAATATTAACTTATGTGAACCACCATCTATCTATTGTGTGTTAACGCAGTGTAACTATGAGCTACTTAAGTGACTAGTAATGTACAATTACAAGGGTTAAATGGAAGAAGGGACTACCTCAGTCTCAATCTCGCCCCAATAAAGACGTTTAATTATTGTAATTTTTATCATTGCACTCCACTGGTGGGTTCACAGGTCAAATTGTTTATCGCATTAAATTATTGGCCTGTGAACTGACCAGTAGAGTGTAAAAGTTACTTTTACTGATTGTATTATTTTTGCCCTCTTAGAGGTTGAATATGCCTTTGAAAATATGATCCCTTCTCATTAACCCACCCAGTCGTGGCATACCTATTTATTTAATCCCAATCCTTGATCCAAAATACTACATCCTACAAATGGATGGATTTCAAACGAGTAGCAATTATCGACTAAATATGAATAACTAGTCGGTATAGGTCGAATTAAAATGCCTTCGAGGGACTATACAATATACAAGAGGGAGGATATTACTAAAAGCACAAATAAATTTCCGTGGGGGAATATTTTCCGAAATTGAAACCGGAAAACAGAAGAGGAAGGGAAGATCCTTCGCTTGGGAAAACTATTGACATCGTTTGACTTAAAACATGAAAAAATGCACCGATTTGAGGGGGAACACTGAATTACAGCAACCTCCCGGGGTGCTGGTACAACAGGGAACGTGAGAGACAAGTATAAATGAAACAACATTTATTTTTAAGCCAAAGTTAAACGCAGAATCCTTCTGTCTCACCTCCACAATATGAATGCTTCTGTCACAGATCATACACTACCTACGTAAAAATGGCCCCAAACTTCAGGTCCCCGAGAAATCCAACTTTTGAGGAAAAAGAGAGTAAGGTTTTTCCATGACAAGCTATGACACATATACATAACCATGACACCATAAGCTATGACACATATACATATGTATATATATAACCTGGGGAATCGCAAGAACAATGCACATCATATCGATTTCCGTATCTTCAGACATTTTTATCAACTTATCATTCATCTACTGAGATCTAAAGCGCTAGATATAATTAATCCCAGGCAGACAAACGACAAATTATAGATAAATGCAACAAAAGATTAATAAAATAAAAATACGAAAAGTTATGTTTGATTCAAAATATAATATAGATGATTAAGCAAACACGTCAACAAAATTTTTAGATGCATTCGTTTTTGATCAATGAAGAAGAGAGATAAGTTTAGTCTAACTTCATTATTTGTGTTCCGTATCGCACTTGGAGCACAATGTGAAATTAATTACGAGATCTAGTATATGCATTCTCAATTAATGGCTTTTTTGGCTGTTAGCATATAATCGACTAAATTACATATCTTTCTTACGTTGGTTGAATCAGTTTTTTCCACTTAAATCCAGATTATACCCTTCGTAACTGTTCCTGATTTTAAGTTAACATTATTTAATTTCTGCTTAATATTTCCGCGGCGAGCAGGTATTCTTTCCATTTCTTCTCCCAGGATTTGGCCGCGTCGTTGTTTTTCTGACGCTTCTCCTCTCCTTGAGGCGACTTCAGGTCAGGAGAAGAGGAGAAACGTTGTCTGAAAAACAACGACGCGGACGAATCCCGGGAGAAGAAATGGAAAGAAATTTTGACTGCGCAGCAAAAGAAGGCTGATTATTTCCCCAAGGACCTTAATCATCTAAAAGCCATTCAATATGCGGGTGAAAGACGAACAAAGTGGCATTTTCTCAACTGATTATCGAAAGGTAGGACTATATATTCCCGTTCAGATGTTCCTTTGCCATTGCCGTAAGTACCACATTAAAAGAATATGGGCTCTTCTAAAGAGTATGACCTCTTTGGGATTCGTTTTCCGTATGCATCTCATTAAGGCTGGAGGTGCGATGTTGCCGGTAGCAGTAGGAAAATGGACATAGTCCTAAGTAAATACTAACGGCACACCTAGTAGCCTCCAAGTACCCATATATTTTTCACTGAAGTGACTTACTATAATTTATCGTGGAAGCATAAATGGTTTCCTGTACGGCCTTGCGGTGAGCACACGGCGCGTAAGTTTGGCAACAGCCTTCTGTACAAGCACGTACTGTCAACTGAAAATGGAGCGATCTATACATACCGTAGAGGAGGCTGCTATTGTGAAAATTTTACGTTTGACGGCCTAAAAGGAGCTCATTCCTAAAAGATAAGATCGGTCTATCTTTTCCCAGGGATAGGGATTCGTAGGAATGAATGTCTCGTATCTCCATTGTTGGAGGAAAGCCACGAAAAAATATTGCCTATTCAGAGACGGGGCGGAGCGGGACGTGAAAGAGGTAAATGGAACATCCATTCACCAGGTAAAAAATACGGGCTCGTGTATTTCGGACGTGGTTTGTTCCTGCGTTCTTCTAGAGGAGCCCGGCAGCTCGCATTTGGCGCCTCAATTAACACAGGAACAAGCGCTTCCATTAGCGACGGACTGAATATTTGCTAATCGCCTAAGACTGAGTGGCAGCATTCATCGCGTCAAGATACCCGCGACAAATCAGTGCCCTTTGCGAAAACGTAACACTTTAAACCTTAGTCAGTATGCCTTATCCTATACAGCGCTATCTTCATCGCTAAATATGAGTCTGCGATTCACGCACGCAGGTGTAATGTTTGACATCAGGATGATAAAGGACGAAGTGCAGTGAATTTGATGTGGAAAGAGGAATCTGCAGGAGAAGTGCCTAAGTGGATAGAGCCGGTGCATCTACTTACTACCCCGTGAGCCTGAGTTCGAGTGCGACCGTAGTCGATTTGTGGCTCACGGGATTAGGAAAACAGTTTTAAAATCAAAATATCCGTTTTCAACACGGATGAAAACGTTTTAAAAACATATACACACGTTTCTACACAGGCAGGAAACTGCGAGAAAACTCTTAGAAAACGTGTCCTGAACTATCGACAAAACGTTTTAGAAACTTGAATATGCCGAAAAGTGGCGGACATTTGCACCATTTAAAAACGTGAATCAGCCGGTGAAAAACGCCTCCAGAAAGCGCAGAAAAAACATACATAAAGCGATTTGAGCTATGTGGGTAGGCGTGAGGCGGGTAGTGTAGGGACACTAAGCATGAAGAAAAAGGAGAAAATAGAAAGGGAATAACAAAAATCCACCAAAAGATTTAGAAACGTGAAGATGCCGATAACTGGCGGACATTAGCACCATTCTAGCACCATTTAAAAACGTGAATGAGCCTGTAGAAAACGTCTCCAGAAATCGCAAAAATCGAACATAAAACGATTTTTTATTTGAGGGTAGGCGTGTGGAAGGGAGTTTAGGAAGAGAGAGGACAGGTGAATTGTGTGTCAAATGTGTCTCAAATGTTAGTGTCGTGTCCATTTTGCTATAGTCACCAACGGAGAGTGAAAAGAAGGAATTTTTGTACACATCAGTTCAGTAGGGCTCCTTATCATAATCTCCCTTATTCTGTCGCTTTTATTTGTTCTCGATATATAATAATAATGTCGTCTTCATTTCTGAGCGATATTAAGGCTATCAAGCCCTCTCTTACATATAATAATTTTCTACCCAGATCTAGGCAGATAATTTTCTACCCAGGCGGGACTCGAACCCGCGACCCTCGGGTTAGCATGCGGGTATACGACAGCAGAGATATACGAAGGGGTCATAATGATATCTTCTGTGGCGTACTGAAACTGATCTGATTTTTTTCATGTAATCTAAGCCGAGCTTGTATCCATCGAGTTTCCAACCGTTCCCTACCTAGTCTTTCCAAAAGCTGTGCTCTATTCGTTCACTTGTGGCAGGCTTTCATAGACTCGAGCGGCTTTTCTAATTATTTCATTAACTTCGCGAAAGATGTATTTCTGGGCAGGCTCCCAATTGCACGCGGAGTATTCGAGATGTGGTCTAACAAAAGCAAAGTAGCCTTTTTAGGTAAGGGGTGAAGGTTTACTGTGATATTAGGAATTATAGTAATTTTATCACCGATTTTCTATCAGGTCAGGTGTCACGCTACCGCCTTGGGCTTAATGGGAGGAAAGAAATTTTTATTATTAAAATTTTATGTTTAAACTTTGTTCTTTTCCATGCTTTTTGCTAACTACGACCGATTTCGACGTATGTTCATGTCATTCTCGAGTAGTACAGATATTAGGTGAAGATTGTGAAGGATTTTATAGTTTTGAAGAAGCAGGTCAGGGGTGGGAGGAGTTGGGGGAGGAAATAGGAGAATATGGTTGGGGGAAGTGGACGGGTGAGTGAGGTTAACATAATTATTCAAAGTCTATGGAGGGAAGGGTAGAGATGGAGGAGGGTTAATATTGAGGAAACACAATTGGGTGGGTACAATCTCATTCAACAGTTGTTGACCGATTGTCTCTTAAATAACCACAGGGCCCCATCTCTATGTGCCAATTTTTTCGTCTACTAAATAAATTTGATAAAATAAAAATACTCATATCTTCTTTTCGTTTATGAAGTAAATTTTCTCTCTTTTGCATAATTTTCTCCCGCATGCCCCATATCCTCCCCTAAAAGTTGATTGTTGGTGAATTATCTTTGATAAAATCAATTAATTGCATGTTGGTTACATAACTTGGTTATTTTCCATACGTAATAATTTGTTAGCTAACACCTGCTTTGATCTATGTTCACATCATTCTCAAGTAGCACAAACATCAGGTGAAAGTTTGGCCGTGTTACATAGTTGTGAGGAAGCAGTTCAGGAGTGGGGGGATAGGAGGAGGAAGTAGACAAAGACGGTTGGAGTAAGTGGGTGAGTGAGTAAGATCAAGGTAATTATTCAGAGGAATCTAAGGTGAGAGTTGGGGGGGAGGTCAGAATTGATAAGGGGTCACAAGTGAGTGGTTAAAATCTCATTCAACAGTTGTTGACTGAATGACTTGACTGAATGACAATTTCAGTGTGAAAGTCATCACACATACACCATATCTACACTGTGGGTGGAGTAAACACAGAATCTTCGGATAAAGTCAAATATCTTGAAATTACCTAATCATCAGACATATCATGGGCAACACGCATACAAAACATATGTATAACATAGCATTTAAGAAACTAGGATTCATCAATCATGTAATAGTAAGGTCCTCGGATGAAAAAATAAAAGAGGGGTTTATTCACTCGTATATTTCGCTCTGGTTAGGCCACGCTGCTAGGATTTGGGACCCTGGACATAATGATTTAGCCAAAAAAATCAATAAAATATTTAGGAAATTTGCATTATTCATTAAAAAATGCTACGAGTGAACACATTGTGTTTCTCAGATTTTAGAGGGATAAAGTTGGTAGCCACTAGAGACTCGGAAGCTACACACTAGGCTTAGTTCACTTGAGAAATTCAGAACAGGTGTGTTTCAAAGCAACACAGAGAATATCATTTTGATTCCACACTGCATTGTTCATTGTCAGTCATGATATTTGATAAAATGTGGGAGATAGATTGCCAAATAGATCAGTGCAAAAGTCGTTCTTCCCGCACACAATAAGTGACCATAATGAAAACTCAACTCCATTCAAAACAGCCCCATTATAGATTTCACCATTTCACCTACCAAAACCATATACCATATCCTTTACACCTTTAGATGTCTGATGTCCTAACACCCCCTGCCATGCATCCATGCAGCAGCTCCCACGGTTGTATAGAGATGTACATATACTTAAAATGTGAGTTCGGAAAGAGTTGAGTTAAACCAGATCATTGGATAGCAACCCCATACCACTGTTTTGGGCTAGATACCTATCTGATGGCTGACGGTAGAACCAAGACCCCTAGAGGAAGTAAAGTAGCAGAGAAAGATATTCAGGATACAAGGAGGGAAGGAAATAAAACCACACAATTGGTAGATGGCTATAAAATGTATCATAGCAGCTCAAACTATGATATGAGAAATAGAGTAGGCATCCTTCTGGACTAGAAACTTGAGGAAGAAGTATACCTGGTGAACAGGAGAAATGACTGCATCATTAGTGTTAACCTGGGTATTGAAGAAAACTTATCCTAAGGGTCGATGTTCTAATCATCAAGAGTCTATACCCCTCAAGCAGGATGTAAGGAGGAGGAAAAGGAAAAGTATTGGAGAAGGCTAGATATTGAGCTCATAGAAACACCAGACAGCAAAAGAGTAAGAGTCAGATGAGACCACAATGGACATGGTGGAAAAAAGAAAAGCAAGGAAAGTAGAGCCCATAGAGAATGGAGTTATGGCAAAAGGAATAGAGGGGGAGACCTCCATGCCAGTACCCACTTCCAGAAAACTAAGGATCAGCTAGAAATGTACAGAGAGGGGACAAAAAGAGCCAGATGGACTACTTAATGAGCCCAAGCAAAAAGTAAAGAGAAATGAAAATGATCAAGGTCATAAATGGAGAGAGTGTAGCATAAGCTTGTAGAAACTGCTTTTAAAAATTGTAACAGAAAATATCAAAACGAGCTAATGTAAGTTGCCTAGACACATCCACCTTCTCTCCATCGAGGGAAAACAGGTTTTGGAGGAAAAACGACAACTCACATCTCACATGATTTATTACTCTTTAATGAATAACAATTTTTGTAACCAACCATCCTGCTGCACTGCCAGATTATCGCTGCCCTCTCATTCGCCTACTGATCCCCAACCCCCTTCCCTGCTGACTCGGACTACCAGGCCACTGCTCGAGCGATGGTCAGCATTAGGAGGGCGGGAGCTACAATATCTGAGGTGGCATTTCCCACTCGCCAAGGCAGTGCAGAAGATATTACCATTGTGATTATTTCACTAATCCAAGGGAACAGAAAATTAAATGGCGGAAACTGAGGGAAGAGGGCCTGAGAAAAGAATTCAAGGATCAAGTGCTAAGGGAATTGAAGTTACTTATGTTAAGAGGATGTACAGAAATAATGAATCTTGAATAATTGTAATATAAGAAATTCAGGCAAAGAGATACTGGTCATAACACCAGGAAATAGACCACCGGAAGGAAAGGAAGCAAGGTGGTGGAATGAGGATGCGCAAAATAGGATCAAACAAAAGAATGAGGCTAGGAAAAAGTTGGATTTATCAGGAAGCCAAGAATACAAGAATGTATATCTCCTTGCAAAGTAACATGCCAAAATATCTGTAGTGAAGGAATATGCTGAGGCAATCAATGAAGCATATGAGGAGCAAGAAAGAAACTATAGAGATAGAAAGTTGACATGAATACCCAATGCAAGGGATGAACCATTCAAAGATATTTTATCTAAAGATAAACTCTACAGTTCAACATCTTCAATCATGGCTTAGTAATAGTATGTTGGCTAGAAACCTACAACAAACTGTCTACATAAACTTATATTTCCCACTACAACCAAAAGTAGAATTATTCAACAATGAAATCACTTATGTAAATAATATATCTTTTCTTGGAAAAACTATGGAGAAATCTATGAAATGGTAAAGACATATTGAAATTTTAACCACTAAATTGTCATGGACTATAGATCAACTTCGCTACTTATGATCCAGTATTTCATTAAATGTTTAAAAGCATGTTTCTTTCGCATACTTTCAATCGTTACTATTTTATGGAATTATTTTCTGGGGAGATAGTTTCAGCAGCACTGATGTATTTATGATTCAAAAGAAAGTAATAAGAATTATGTTTAACCAAAATTATAGAGAATCTTGTCGATCTCACTTTGAGGCCCAAAAAATCTTAACCTTACCATCTACATTCTGAATCTAATGTTGATTATAAAAAAACGTAAATTCTCTCATGAAAAATACAAGAATATGTTGTAATAAGAAGTTGGCAGTCCTACCACTCACACCAGACAAGGACAAAGGATTATTTACTTGTTCTTCATGGGAAATAAAAAAGGAGTGGTGAAGGTCCTTTTCATAAGGGTATAAAGCTGTATAATCTTTTACCAGAAAAATTGAAAAAAAATTTCTCTTTAGGGCCATTCAAATCGAACCTCAAAAGATTTGGATTGAGTTTGTTGTATTTGTAAAGGTTGTATAGTGTGGATAAATATAGCTATTACTGCAAGGAAAGTAATAAACATTTGTAACCTTTATCATAGATTAAGTTTTGTACATAAAATTGCATACCTACTGTACATTAATTGAATTTGGGTATAAACCTTTTATGTGAATATTGTTGGACATACCACTGTGTGAATGTCATTGTGATATAAACACGTGTATGCTGTGTACCTTGCGAAGCACCAGTTACCATTTACTCAGTTGTATGCCAGTACTCATTTGTATGTATTGGTTTTTTTGCAAATAAAACTATTATTGTTATTATTATCTATCAAACAGATGAAAGATGAATCTGGAGCAGTAATACAGGAGCCGGAAAAATTCAAAAGAGGTGAAAGGAGTATTTAGAGAATCTACCAAATGAATAAAATCTTAAATGAATTTTTTGAGATGAAGGAAGTGTTCAAGATATCTCTAGTAAAGAAGTGTGCACTAAAAAAAGGTAAGAGTGGAAATGCTGTTTGCACAACCAAATCCCAGTGGAAATATGGAAAAGCATGCGGGAGAGGAGTTGACTGATATTTGATGTGATTTAATGGAGAAGATTAGCCTACCAGGAAAAATGCTCGACGAGTGGAGGAGTGGAATACTTGTCCCAAACTATAAATGAAAAGGAGATGTACAAGAGTGTGTGAGCTATAGAGGCTGATAGAGGCTATAGAGGAGGCTATGCTGATGTCACACACAATGAAACAAAGGAAAGGATTGTCACAGGATGGCAACACTTGGAGACGGAGATCTGTGATGAACAATTTAGGTTTATGTAAGGGGGAGGAATGACCAATGTGGTATCTGCTATGAGTTATTATATTTGCTATAAAGCAACTGATGGACAGATAAGAAGTACAGCTTGATATTCATATGGTATTCATTGCCCTTGAGAAAGCCTATGACAGAGTCCCCAGGCAATAGCTAGAGAGAAGTATGAGAGAGGAAGGAGCTCTGGAAAAATACATGAGGGTATAGATGGAGATGTATGAACAAGCGGGGGCACAAGTAAGGACCACTATAGGTAGGATGATAGGATTCCCAGTGATAGAGGGACTACACCAGGGATAAGTTCTCAGTCTGCATCTCTTTGACCTGGTATGGATACCATTGTGAAGACTGTATAGATTAATGCACCCGGGAGCATGCTATTTGCATATGATATCATTCTCCATGAAAAAACCTGGAAGAAACTGGAGGTGAAGTTTGAGCATTGGAGGAAAGCTTTGGAAGAGAAGGGAATGAAGATCAACAGGAGAGAAACAATATATGAAAACAAAGAACATAGAAGGCCTTTCTGTAAAGCATAAGGAGGAGGCTGCCCATCAAGTGGAGGAGCAAATATATTTAAATAAAAATATAACCTGGAAGCATTATACTTGAAATGTAGATGAAATACATGATATTTATGAAGTAGCAAAATGTGGTGTATTTGGAATGTGTGCTAATTATCTCTGAGGACGTATTTTGACAGTCTTCTGTCAGGGAGCCATGTGGCATCCTCTGGTGGGAGTTTGTCACAGTATGTGTGTAAATGTGTGTATGTGTGGTCACGTGGCCGGAATCATGTGTACTGTGACCAGGGAAAATAAATAGTTAAATCTGGAGTCATCCGAGTTGTTTGTTTGTGAATACTGCGGGTAAATATATAATAAGTGGCGACGAGCGATGAGTCAGTAGATATCCATTGCGTGTGGTAAGGTGTAGTTTACTACTGGTCATATACAATGATGAACCCGCTGGTAAAAACCGCCCTAATCGGGTGCATGGACCCTTTTTGCCCGGACGAGGAAGATTTTATATCCTATGCCGAACGATTTGAGCAGTATTTTTTACTTAACGGGATAACGGAGAGGGTGAACATGAATAAATGTAAATGGTTTTGTGAGTCAGTGGACTATTTGGGCCATACCATAAATTCAAAAGGAGTTCGCCCAATAGCGCACAAAATGAAGGCCATACTGGAGGCTAAAGTTCCCCAAGATGTTTCTCAAGTGAGATCCTTTGTTGGAATGTTAAATTTTTATCACCGCTTCCTGCCTAACCTTTCGAGTCTACTAAAACCCCTTTATGATCTTGTGAAAAAAAATGCTCCCTGGGAATGGACTTTTGAATGCAACCAAGCTTTTGGTAAATGTAAGGAACTCTTATTGGGCCATCCATTGTTGGTTCATTACAATCCCAAGTATCCTATTGTGGTATCAGCTGATGCTTCACCTTATGGTGTGGGTGCCGTGCTGAGTCACTTGGTTGATGGTGTCGAGAAACCAGTGATTTTCGCATCCAGTACATTATCGAGTGCTCAACAAAATTATTCTCAATTAGACAGAGAAGCATTGGCTCTGATTTTTGCTGTGAAGCGTTTTCATAAGTATTTGTATGGGCAGCACTTCACTTTAGTAAGTGATCACCAACCCCTACGGCACATTTTTGCACCAGACAAAGGGGTACCTACTGTTGCAGCTGCTAGGTTGCAGAGATGGTCCATTGTACTATCAGCCTACACCTATACAATCGAATACCATAAGTCAGCCTTGCTGTGTCCTGCTGATGCCTTATCTCGACTGCCGGTATCTGATGAGAATGTCGTGGAGTATGTAATGAGTGTTTTGCCTGAAAATTTTCCCTTGACGTATGTGGAGGTGTCCACTGAAACTGTAAAGGATGTGGTATTGTCAAAAGTAATGGATTTTACCAAACAAGGATGGCCAAATTTTGTTAAGGAACCAGCAATTATTCCATTTTTCAGACTAAGGTATGATATCTCCATTGAAAATGGTTGTTTATTATTGGGTTCAAAAGTGATCATTCCTCAGGTATTGCGAAACAACATGCTGAATTTATTGCATAGGTCACACCCGGGAATGGTAAGAATGAAGTCTCTTGCTCGTTCATTATGTTGGTGGCCAAATGTAAATAAGGATATTGAAGAGAAATTGAGAAATTGTGAAGCATGCCAAATTGTAAATTTCCAACCAGACTGTTTACAAACTGTATCATGGCCCAAGGTTGATATTTGGGGTAGGCTACATATTGATTTTTTTGTTATGCAGCAGAAATATTTCTTCCTTATTATTGATAGTGAGAGTAAGTGGGTTGAAGTGTACCATATGCCAAATGGTACTGATGCTCGGAAAGTATGTGATAACTTGAGTACAGTGTTTAGTAATTTTGGTTACCCATCACAAATAGTCTCTGATAATGGCCCTCCATTCAACTCCAAGCTATTTGTCGATTTCTGCTCCTGTAAAGGCATTGAGGTACTTAAGTCCCCTGCATATCATCCCCAATCCAATGGTATTGCAGAGAGAGCTGTTCAAACCATCAAAAGGTTGCTTTCCAAAGAGCTGAATACAAACCCAGGTGCCCTCAGTGACAAGAACATTGGCTCAGTCCTTGACAAAATTTTACTTGCCTATCGTACTACTCCCCTGGCAACAAGTGAGATAAGCCCCTCAGAAAGGCTACTCAAGAATAAACCTCGCACCCTCTTGTCATTAATTAAACCACCTTCAAATAGTCTCACCCTTCCAAACTCTAGCTATCCAGAATACAAAGTGGGTGAAGCTATTTTGGTTAGAATGAGACCAGGTAGTATCCCTTTGAAAGGCATAATTGGGGAGAGGGTCAGCACGGTAACCTATAGGGTGTACATTGGAGGCCAATGTCGGTACGTGCACATGAACCAATTGAAGCGCTTGCCACCTGCTAAAATTATTCCTAAGCCACCTGTTTCCCCTTTCCACTTGTTAGCAGCTCCAGATAACTCAGCTGTGGATGCAGCACCTCTATGGCCAGCAGTGCAGACTCCCTTGCACATTACCCCCCGACCCAGCCCATCCAATCCTGTCCATGTTCCAACTGCGGATATGGTGATACCCCCTCTCCAGCAATCCTCAAGGAATATTGGTCCAGAGCTTCGTCGTTCCAGCAGACCATCCAAGGCACCTCAGCGGCTTGATTTGTAGTGCCGGGGAAGTTTGGAATCCAGTAGGGGAGGAGATGTGGTGTATTTGGAATGTGTGCTAATTATCTCTAAGGACGTATTTTGACAGTCTTCTGTCAGGGAGCCATGTGGCATCCTCTGGTGGGAGTTTGTCACAGTATGTGTGTAAATGTGTGTATGTGTGGTCACGTGGCCGGAATCATGTGTACTGTGACCAGGGAAAATAAATAGTTAAATCTGGAGTCATCCGAGTTGTTTGTTTGTGAATACTGCGGGTAAATATATAATACAAAACAGACTAAGTTCCCATTCATTAAGGGATCCAACATGATCCAGTGGCAGACGGTTCAACTCCCAGTCAAAGCCACAAGCTCAAGACCAAGGAATGGGAAATATTAACCTGATTGTGGAAATCAACTTCGCTATGGAAACTGACACCACTACTGAGAGTAGAGCATTGATGGAGCAGATCAAAAAGACCAGTTGGAGTCAGTAACCAAAAGTCAGAGTAAACAGAATCGGCCAAGGTACTACCATGTAGAAGGCAACAGGGAAACCACCACAACAACAATCTCTAAAAAGATGTAGCCTTGCATTATATATATATGACAAAATGGAATTCCTTCCAGAATAGTATTACTCAGGTAAAATAGTCCCCCAATCAAATCTTCAGGTAGGGATTATGGAGTCAGGTACATCAGTTCAAAGGTACAATGATAATTTTACTAATTTCTGTATAGTGTATATTTTTGGGCATAAAAAATAAATTAGTGTAGTATATCTAAAAGTAGCCAAAATGAGAAATGATAATAGCGGTGAAGATAAAAGTAATTGGTTAAGAGACTGGTGCGAAGACAAAGGTATTGTACTTGATTTTACTATTCCATGTACTCCCCAACTTAATGGCAAAGTTGAGAGAATAAGCAAAACTTTACTTGGTAAAGCCAGAGCACTAGTTTTTTTTTATTCTGGTATTCTCAAAGATATGTGGGCAGAAGCAATCCAGGTAGCAGCTCATCTTGCTAACAGGAGCCCTGCCAGTTCCTTACATCATAAGACTCCTGCTAAAATGTTGAAGAGACTAGGTGAAGAGGATGACCTACAAGAAGAACAAAAAAAGGGAGTTCAAGAAGAAAGATCAAAAGCCCTTAGATTTGATGACTATGAAGTTGATTTTGGTGAAGTGCTGCTGAATTTCCAAGAAGTAACAGAGGTTGAATAATGTAGTAAATGGAAAAAAGCCATAAAAGATGAAAAGCAATCCCTAGAGAAAAACGGAACATGGGTCCGTGGATTAAAATCAAGCTGAGGGGAAAGAAATCCAGACAATACAAGTTTTTATGTATGAAGATGATGGAAGATATAACCCCAGAGTTGTGGTAAGAGCATCTCAACAAGATGAATACAGAATTGATTACATAGATCAAGTGGTTGATACTACCTCACTGATATTAATTTCTGCAATAAACTTTACTTTAACTTCACTGATTTTAACGCTGCCTTCCTCTATGGAAAATTATGAGGATATTAAAATGAGAATATCTGAGAGGTTTAACAAAGAGGGGAAGGTTTTCCTGCTTAAAAAGTGTAATTGTTTGCATTAAGCCCCTTGTCAGTGGAATTTAAGACTTTAGTATTTATTAGTATTTTGAGAATTGAGGGATTATGTGCATTTCTAAAAATGCAAATAATATACATTTTTGTAAATAAGGATAAAGGTATGTACCTAGCTATCAATGTTGATGATGTGAGAAAAGAAAATCCTATTATTTCAGAAGTTGGTCCTGTCTTACCTCATTAAACAATTATAGATGTCTATTTAAGCAATCCAGTAAGTGTCTTGGAATACAAAGAAGAGGTATAATATTCAAAATGATTAATCTACTTGCACTCTTTTATATTCTCACCCTTGTGATAAGGAAGATAAAAGTGCTGGAAAAAATAGGGAAATAATAGGAAGTTTGTTGTACCTTTCATGAAAGACTAGGCCTAATATAGCATTTGCAGTTTAAGTTTGAGAGCAGATTTTTTTGTAAATCCAGACAGTCAAGACTAACGCTCTCCAGGAACCTAATTAAAATAAGTATTCCTATATTTCACGTGTAATTCTTCTATAAACTTAGAGGCATTATTATCACATCAATCTCGCACTAATGTTAATAAGTTAACCAGAGAATTTCAAAGTTAGAATTGTTATTTTCAAAGTTCCCATTCAGTATTTCTGCATTTTGAATCTCACTCTAATTATTATAACTCCAATTTTGCTAAGATTAACAACAAAAAGTTTTTCGTAAGATGTAAAGCAATAGGTTATCATCAAATGAAATATTTTGTCCAAGAAAACATGTACCACACAAATACCGAGAAAGCTTGAAGGCTTGAAAATAAATTGCATTTGTACAAAATAAAATGTTGGTTAATAGGATAGAAATAATTGTTTTAATTTAACACGTTCATTGCAGGGCTACATTAAATGGCTGGTTTTCTGAGCAGAATAGAGTCTGGCCCACTGAATGTAAGGGAGCAACAAGCAACACAATGTCGCAACCAGCCAGCTGGAAAGATGCAAACGCGCGACACTGTGTCGCAACTAGCTGTGAACATGTGACAGGTAACTACTCACAGATTTTCATGCGGCCATTAAAAATGACTAGCTCTCATGAGACCTGATGGATTCATTTCAGATATTTATACATAAATGTCACTACTCCACAGAAATCGATTCCAAACTGTGAAAGTGATAAGAATTGGTGACATGCCATAGAGTACCTTGAATTTAAAAAGTGAAAACTGAATGCTGTACATAAAATTGGGACCAACTCTATATTCAGAAATAAAGAAAAACATTGGTGGAGCCGGACACTGTGCACTTAAGAGCCTCAGAGTTAGTGATGGGTAAATAATGGTAATATTCATTTGAGGTTGATTACCATGGTAAATTACGGTAATTGTTGGAAATTACCATAATTTACCATGATCTTATTTTGGCATGGACATTCTTATTTTCTGTTCAACTGTAAACTGTATAAACATTCTTATTTTGGCCTGAGAAATTTTCATTCAAAACACTGAAAATGCTATCCCCACAAATATTCCATAAATAAAAATATCATGCATATGAGTTAGACGTGCCTTTATTAATAATTAACCCTCTTAGTGCCGCAAGCCGATATATCGGCTTTGGCATCTCGGGTGAAAAGTGCAGCGGGCCAATATATATCGGCTCATAGGCAAAAAATTGTTTTACTTAAGCACACAAATATAATTAAAATTATTTTTTGTATGATGTAAAAGTCTTTTTGGATCATTACCTAATTCAATGTATACACAATAAGAAAAACCGCATATGGATATTTTAAACAATAACTTTATAATATTTATTTTCCTAGAGTGATACATTTCATTAAGTTACCCTCCACATTTCTCGCTGGAACCGCTGGCATGAGTCAGCACTAAGAGGGTTAATATTGTAATAAATGTATATAGACGACTTAAAATAATACGTTCAAAATACATCGGTATGAAAAACATCTAAGATGGAAGTGAATATGTATTACCAAAATTTATGGTAATTTTCAGGAGCGGAGGTAAATTACGTAAAATACCGCATTAATTTTCAGAATGGCCCAGTTCTCTACTCAAAGTCAGTTATTCCAGATTACCTAAGAAGTTGCATATAGCATATTGGAAGCGTGTTTTATTAACTGAGATTAATATAGAATAGGGTTTCCAGGCAAGTTTCTCTGTAATTCAGCCTTAAAAGTTTAACATGGGCTCTTAGGCGGAATGGTCAGATTACAGCAGAAAAATGCCAATTAAAAAACAAGAAATCATATTAAAGCTCTCAGCTAAAACTTTAATAAGAAGTGAAAAGTTCGGGAAAATAGAGTAAAAATAAACTTTAGGCATCTTACCAACATTTTTTGAAGTTATTAGTGTATTACTGCCTCAGATGAAGTCAAAATATGGTAGAACCATGCAAATGGCACAGCAGTTGGTAATTATGGCCAAGCAGCTTATTCAACAAAGCATACCTAGTTAGAAACATAAACTCCAGGAAAGTGTAGGAGAGGAGGTTGAAGTAACATCCTCCCACTCCAATGGCTACAGTTTAAGTACTGGCAGCTATAGAAATTGTTCCGTGGTATTACAATGCCTAATTGGGAGTTATTTGGAGAGAACTTCAGCAAACCATTCAGACTGCTAAATTACATTAAAACACTAGCTTGTCATTAGAGATCTTTGCAATAATTACCACATGCAAAAATACTAATTGTAATGGTTACTTGAACACCACAAAAAAAACACAAAAACACGACCCGGTTTTCATATATAAGTATCATCATCATCACCTGATGCTCAGGTGATGATGATGATACTTTTGCATTGAATCCCAAGTCATGTTTTTGTTTTTGTTGGAGTTTTGTAAAAGTTACCATTAAATTTGACTACGGAAACATACCACCAAGTTAACCAAGATACTGTTTTATTTGCAAAAATAATAATTTTGTAGAACAGATTTGTTTATTCAGTATTGTTAAGGGACCATTCAACAACCATGTGGCCAATTATAGACCTTTTTTCGACCCCCCGTCCCCCCCTGTGACCAGGCTTATGGTGACCAGGCATGGTCTTAAACCCCCCAGGGGGTCACGTGGTCATACACAGAAATTCTCCTTTTCTCTATTTTTGAATATTTTCACCTCTAACTCTGCTGAAAAATAAAGAAGAACAAAGAAAATGAAGCTGAAATGTTCAAAGATTGTATATTACTTAAAATAACTGTGAGACCACAGAGTGAAAATCAGCATTCCTCATCGGATTTTTGTTCATCCAAATCGCCCACGTGGTACGCCGCCAGACCCCCAACTACCCCTCGTGACCAACCTTGGCCAAGACTCTAATCCTCCCCCCCCCCCCCCCCCCCCCCCCCCCCCAAAAAAACGACCACATGGTGGTTGAATGACCCCTAAGTTATCTCATCCTATTGTGATAACTTAATATTTACAAAAAATATGTCAAGTGGTAGTGTAGAATAGGTACCATATTAAAAGAAACAGCCATGATCTGTCATTTTCCCATGTGAAAATTTTCAAGATTTTGAGGATTGACCCCATGCATCCTATGGGGCCTTTCTTAAAGAGAGTTTGAAAGAATTATCACATCACATTGAGTTGAAAGCATTTGGCTTCATAATGATGAAAAAGATTTCATCTTTCTAACTAAACCAAAATATCAGTCACCATACCAAAATATTTGCCGAAAAAAAATGGAAGCCCTTCTCTTGGAGTATAGTCTGCCAATGAACCCGAGAGAGATGTGATTTAAACTATGAGAAATTTAACGCATGCATCTCACCAGAAAGTGAACAGAGTGCTGTTTCTATTAATTCTGAAATACTTTTCGGAGACCACAGTAATATTTACAGAATATCAGCACATCTTCAGTTTTTCTGTCTTTTTCAATTAGCACTGCGAGAGAATTAATCAAGTTAAACACTTACGTCAGAATATTTGGTTAAATAATGACAGTTTCGGTCACATGAAAAAATATTTTAGCCATTATTATTGCAACATATAACAACTTTTGCTAATCAAAGGTACTGAAATTTTTAAAAATTTAATATTGTGACATGGGAAAAATCTCGCTCTAACTGCTTCAAGAGGAGGCTAGGCCGACACCATGCCAGGGCTAACCTTCCCCAATGGGGAACTGATTGGGACGACGGTTCATTTTCGTTTCGTTGTCGTCATCGTTATCCAAAGCGCAGACGTAGAAGGGCATTTCTTAGGGGTCATGCATAAACTACGTTACCGTTTTCAGTGAATTTTATTACCCCCTCCACCATCGTTGACAACTGTAGTATTCCCCCCTCCCACCCCCTCGACTTGTAATGTTATCTCTACAAATGAAACTTCCAATTCAAAAATATTCTCTCAATTATTGAGTGAGTTTATTTTTAGGGATAGGTTGAAATAACACAAATAAAGAGGCCGAACTAGATATAATAGAACTACGCAATCTCAACTGGAACAAGTGATATTCGTTTTTAAATTCTATAAATCAGCCATGAATCACATTAAGTTTATAAAAACTAGAATTTCTCGATGAACAACGTTTCATGAACAATGAACAATGAACAATGGAAAAAGTAAGATGGGTAGATAAGATGAGAAATGAAGAGGTTTTGAGCAAAGTAAAAGAAGGAAGATCGCTCCTAAAGGAAATAAGGAAAAGGAAAGGAAAATGGTTGGGCCATGTGATGAGAGGAAAAATTATAATAACTATGGCACTTGAGGGTTCAATTGAAGGAAAGAAAAAGAGAGGAAGGAGAAGAATGAAATTGGTGGATCAGGTGAAGAACATCAGCTATGATGAAGCAAAGAAGGAAGCTCGGGACAGAAGCGGATGGAGACAGCAGTGGTGTACGGGACCTGCCAGCAGGCAGAACACCAGATGATGATGAACGTTTCCTCATCCCTCCATGAGCCAATATCGTGGATTAAAGCTATTTGATAGGCCGACAGGAGATGGCTGCATTGTAACAGCTACGTTGCTTTGAGAGAACCCCCCTCCCCCTCGTTACCCGCCGCATGATTTTTAGGCCTCCCTTCCCCCTCTAAGTTGGTAGCGTAGTTTAAACATGACCCCTTATAGTTACTCTCCCAAGACCGCATTCCTCATATGATATTCATTATTTTCAGGCCCTTAACAAAATTTGAAGGGTTACGATCTCATTTTCTCTAACATGAGTGCAATTGGAAGATAACGATAACGCGGGCGCACGCATTATGGAGAACCGAGATTGCACCTCATGGGCTGGTGAGGCGAATAGAGCAGGGGCACAACGGGGGGGTGCAGGGGGGGCATTGCCAAGCACGATTATTGGGGGGGCTAGCCCCCCCCCCAGAAATCACAGGTTGTGGCTCACTTCTTAACTTTATATATTTGATTTTATATATTTGACTTTATATATTAGATTTGCAAAATTATTTGCGCCTTCATCCCTAGCGACTCCACTCTGATTATGAACGCTGCACAAAATTTTATATGGAGGAGATGAAAATTTATTTGCAGACTCTTCCCCCTCCCCTCCCGACGATTCAGGGGTTGTTGCGCCCCTGGAATAGAGTACTGGCTTTCCATTCCGGGTACAGATCCCACTGGCGGCAGAGTTGTCTTTTCCGAGAACTCCCGATTTATAATTGGATGCCTTGTAATCCGTCAGTCGGAAGGGACGCTAAACCGTGCTCCTCTCGGAGCCTTTCCTTAAGATCAAGCGAACGCCCAGCCGGCTGTCTCTTGACCCTTCCCCCTTCTCCAGGCAATCATATCCCAATCGACCTACGCGCCCGTCCACAGCGGTGTAAATTAAATTGGCTGTCAGTCGCCTCCAAGAACTGCTAACCAATAATAATTAAGGGTTTTGAACAGGCTCTGAGAAAGACCTACCATTCCATTCATATTGAATAATTCCTACCTCTCACCGCCTGACAGCATGATTGGGAACAACGTTGGATCAATATTATCTTTTAGAGAAAAGTAACTTAATTATGCTGTCCTCCAATTCGTGAACTACATAAAAGAACATATTTCCAGCCGCGTAGCTTAGACAGCTGTGAATCCATATCAGATATTGATTCGGGCTTATTGTGAAGATTTCCAAAATCCGCCCGCTATGATTGCTACATAGTGTAGAAGGAAATTTACTTCGATCAATTTTATTAAGTTTACTCTCCTTTCGTAAAACATTTGGATATTCATTTTTTAATCTTAAGTAACTAATAGGTTTCAGTTTTTACACCCTTAGCGCAGATGGTTGAACGTAAACTTAGTACATACGATTAGTCACGCCATTCCTTTTAAGGGTTACCGAAGTCAAAGAATTTAACTATTGTCACCATCCATATAAAGCAGTCTCCCTTTTAATAATAACCTCTAGAAAGCCCTTTCTAGGTATAAAAATCGTTCTTTCCACGCACAATAAGCGACCACAATAAAAAATGAGCTCCACTAAATACACTCCCCTAATACTCGTCACCATTTTAACTCCCAAAGCCCTATCCCTTACATCTTTACGCGCCTGGTGTCCCAACACCCCCTGCCAAACGTCCATGCGCCGGCTCGCAGGGTAGTATGTAGATGTCCCTGGCCCTGAGAGCTTCCTCCATCTCTGATACTCATGTCTTGCTTCCTACACGCTATCCTCACACGTGATATTCCTCCCCTTCAGATTCACTTCCACCTCATTTACTCATGACTTTCGCGGTCAACCTCTTCTTCTCACACCATTAACTCGTCTGAGATAAACTCAACTGGTGATACATTAATTTTAATCCATAATAAAAAAAAAACACACAAAAATCGCCATGTCTCAAGCCAGGGTCCGAGAAAGAGGCGTGTAAACTATTAGTTTGGAAAAGTCTGAGAAAATTGGGAAAATCTGGAAAAAGGGGGATTTATGAAAAACGGGATACTTTCATTTTTGAGCTCTTATCGGGGCGTACATCACTTTACGGAACAAGAACACGTCAACTGAACAATTTATGCTTTGTACATTCATCACTTTCCATTTCCGACCATTCATTGATTTGAGCAGTCCTCTGATTGATTGGTAGGTTTCTGGACAGTGCTTATCCAGGAGTCATAATTTCTGGCATATCGTTCAATTTTTTCCTCCTATGTGTTCCCCCTATGGTATCCAAAATCGTTGTCATTATCGCGGGAATAATGGCATGATTATTAATTAAAAGTAATGAAAAAAATTAAAAATAATGAAAACTATGGACAGAAATAAAAAAGTGGAATATGCGCAGTACAAATTCATTAAGCTAAGGATCTCAGAGAGATTAAAATGCGAATCCAGAAAAAGACAAAACCTTGACCCCGGTCAATAGCAGTAACGAGCAAAAATAAAGCTATACACATCAAGAGCGCAGACGGGGCAGGACTGGGTTTAAGTACCTAGATTAAAGGTGAGAAAAGATGGCACCATACCGTGTGATAGCTAAGGTGAATGCTTAATCGATAAAAAAACCCAATCACCCATAACGAATGGTTCAGTCATAAATTTACGACGTCAAAAATATAGGCATTATCAGAAGAATTGCCACAGTAGGTACTGTGACCATTTATCTAGCACAATACCAAATGGAAATGATCTCTAAAGAGTAATTCAAAGTCAATAAAATTTACGGTTAAATCACTATCGGCTAATCGAGATATCCATTTAGGAGGGTCCATTTTCGCAAAATAAATAAAAACTGCCTCCTTTTCGTTCGCCAGGACACTCTAATCCTTTATCAACATTTAGGTCCTACAATACATCTGTTGGAAAGTATAAGCGGCAAAATTTTAAAAATACAGTGAAATAGGTAAAGGAATTCCTAAACCAACACATCATGGGCGTTGCGAGGGGGATGCGGAGAGGGGTGAAAGTTGCTATGCAGAGCCAGACAGGATAGTTACAGGTGAGTGCCCAATCCCCTCTAATAATGCAGGCTACGCTCAAGCCACCCACCATTGACAGCATCAACAAAAACAGCGAAAAACTAAACCATAATGTCACCAAGCATTTCATGCTATTTCCCCATTCCCTCCCTTTTTAGTGGCTTGTTTCATACAGGTACAAAAACTCGTTCTTTCCCCGCACAATAAGCGACCACATTAATAACTAAGCTCCACTAAATACACTCCCATAATACACGTCACCATTTCACCTCCCTACACCTTACATCTTTACACGGCTGGTCTCCTAACACCCCCTGCCACACGCTCGTACGGCGGCTCGCAGGGTAGTATGTAGATGTAGATAATACATTCAGCAACATTTTCAAGCTGCGGTTCACTTAATGATAAGAATCAATACACTCGAGGTTCATAAAATCAAAATCGTCATTGGCCGTTTCTGATAATGTATGAAACCATTCACAAGCAATTACCGCTCATTAAAAAAAAAACAGGGAAAGCGCACATTATGAATTCCTTTCGTTTAAATTTCCCAGACAGTGAAAGGGAAGCCTAGAGATAACAACCTGGTTGAAAACCTATACCTCTGACCGTAACAGATGACATCATTTATGATTCCCAAGCTTCGGAGCACCGCTTGCACTACGAGTGTCTCACGATAATATCTACTAAGTATAACATAATTATCTTCCCTAGCAACAGTGACAGATTTTTCGTCCTTAGATTGCTCCGCGTCCACACCTATAATAATTGACGCCGAATATGGCACACATGATAGGATTTGTGCGTGCGTGCGTTCGCGTAAATACGGACGGGGGAGCACATTTAAGAATTTATTCCACAGTCCAACGCAGACGCTCCAGACAAAGGCGATTTTTTGTAGAACATAAAAGGATTTGCAGCAAATTCAGGTTCTCGATGTGGACGCAAATGATTTGACACACGACTTACTACTAAGCACAGACTTGTGACCGGATACGCTACATGGGGTAAATATTTGTGCAAAAATAACTTTCAGTTTACGCCGCAAATATCCACGATAAGCGCATAAAGCACAAATTTTAATACCTAGGTGTGGACGAGGCTTAAGGTCTTGATATCGTACCGTCTAACCTCAAACTCTCCAATTGAGACTAAAACAAAACACTTACCTGAGGTAAGACACTTAGCAGCGATTTACTGGTTGCTAGGCAGCAGCGTTTGCTACCCGACTCCCGTCGACTTCTTCTACATTTCATCTCTATCATTTCTTCTACAAGTGCTGAAAATAAACAAACACTAATTGATAGCCACTCTCTCAACATTAATTCAAAATTACGGTCTAGATGCACGAACCTTCAACATTAGATTTATTATTGCATGCCTACACTGCAAAATCTTCTAATAAACTTTTGGACTTTCACAGCTCTATGAATTATAACTTCGCGTAGATGCCGTTTACGACGTAAATAGAAACGACAATACACGTTTCTACATACCGTGGGAGAGAAGTACTAAGGAGCCCATAGTCAGTGATGAACATGAGGTGAATTCCTAGAGGCCATGCCTATTTCCATAGGCAAATGACTTGACACACGACTTATTACTTAGCACAGACTTGTGACCGGATACGCTACATGGGGTAAATATTTGTGCAAAAATAACTTTCAGTTTACGCCGCAAATATCCACGATAATCGCATAAAGCACAAATTTTAAAACCTAAGTGTGGTCGAGGCTTGAGGTTTTGATATCGTACCGTCTAACCTCAAACTCTCCAATTGAGACTAAAACAAAACACTCACCTGAGGTTCGACACTTAGCAGGCTTAGCAGCGATTTACTGGTTGCTAGGCAGCAGCGTTTGCTACCCGACTCCCGTCGACGGCGCTATCATTTCTTCTACAAGTACTGAAAATAAACATAAACACTAATTGATAGCCACTCTCTCAACATTAATTCAAAATTACGGTCTAGATGCACAAACATTCAACATTAGATTTATTATTGCATGCCTACACAGCAAAATCTTCTCATAAACTTTTGGACTTTCACAGCTCTATGAATTATAACTTCGCGTAGATGCCGTTTACGACGTAAATAGAAACGACAATACACGTTTCTATATACCGTGGGAGAGAAGTACTAAGGAGCCCATAGTCAGTGATGAAAATACATAGGTGAATTCCGAACTTTGAAACAAACTCTAGTTTAGTAGAGATCAATCTAGCGGTAGATACATTAACTTAAAACAACAATATGCAAGCACCTGTTGTGAAAAATAATTATGGTGAGGGATAAGTAGTGTGACTAAGATAAAATTCAGATTTACCTCGAAAATATATTCCATAATACCTCTCTGCTAATCCAAACTCGACAACTCCACACCTTCGTCCGATCTGTTTAACCGCCAAACTTCGAGGGCAAGCGTTGCTTTCCTCCAGCCAATTGTGGACGAGTCAGGTGATTGAAAACATCCAATCAGGTTACTACATTTTTTCAAAGCTTCTCCCCCACTTTCACTGCCCCACTCCACTCCAGTCCAGAGTGAGGGACATTAAACTCGGGTCTCATATTACACGGTGTAAAATTACTTAGGTTACAAAACCGTGATAAGAAACTGAAATTAATTCTCGAAGAGCGCATGACGAAAGGCTATGATAAAAGTGCTTTGAGCCTCTTCAATAGATAGGCGACCAAGGTGTAAATGTTTCCAGTAAAAGATAATTCATTGTAAATTTCCAACAGGGCACTTCTCTCTCATGACTTTTAAATTATTACAAATATTACCGAATAAAGGAATTCTATCGCTGAATGAGTTTTTGAGGACATAAACAACTCAAATTGGAAGTGATTTTCTTATCCCTAACCTGAGTAGCCAAAAAAATGCTTGTCCTAATCATTGAAGACTAATTAATCTAATAGAGTTAAGTTGCCAGAAATAACTGGGCATTCAAAAGAGCAATACTGATTTTTATCAAATAGATCAGTCGATGTAAAACTGATCGCGCGGTGATAATACGTATTCAATTGATTAAAGTATGACAACGACCTACTTCTACAATTGCACGCTCAGTAATTTCTTAGATATCAATCTGTCCGTTATTACAAATAAGAGTGAATACAATGAGAGGGATAGGTAGACCGTATAGTCATGAGTAAATGTGGTAGACGAAATAACTCCAAAAGTAGTCTAAAGAAATTGTGATAGTGTATTTAGCAGCATATGGGTGTAAAAGAGGTGACACTGGTTTGCAATTATAGGTAATTGTGGATAAAACTATAAAAAGAGATGCTGTTTTCAAGAGCTAAAGGCAATAACAAAACTGTTCGACACTGCTAACTCCGAAAGCCGAATGGCCTGATGGGTATGTATGTTAATCAATGTCCTACGTAAAATCCTAAGTATGTTAATCAACCTGTGGATCAATAAATCTAAAATAGCAAAATTTAAGCGATTGTTGCTCATAAATGTAGTGCAGAAGCTCAAGATTACTGAATTTGCATGTTAACTTACCTTTTTAAGAATAGTAAGCAATGATAAGCTGACTGCCAAGTCAAACCCCACTCATGCACTCCTTCACTCGGTCTAGTTACGCGCCGAACCGCAGCGTCGCTTTCTTCGAGCCAATCGTAAAGCAAAAGCCGGCCGAAAGCATCCAATCAGGTTACTTCATTTTTTTCAAACCATTTCATCACTCATCGTCCCTCTCCACTGCCCCTACCTCTTCCCCCTTCCGCCCTCACACCCTACCGCTGTGAGTGAAAGATGAAACGTGGATATTAGATTACTTGATAAATAAAACTTGAGCTTAGGGTTGCCCAAGCGACCAACAAAACCAAAGGAATAACGAACCTTCATTACCAAAGAGTGAAAGCCATAAAAATCGTTAAGGCGTAAAAGTAATTTGTGCCCTTTCTAGACATGATGCCTGACTGACATAAAAGGATTCAAAATGAAGTTTAAAAATTACAAACCTTCATGGAGGCAATGCTCTCTCAAATTGGACAATAATAAGTATGACTTCAACTAAATTTTCCATAAGGCAGAGTATATATCGAGAAATGAAATAGAAACGAAGTGATAGTCATTTATCACAATATTGGTAGTACACGGATAATATTTCGTAAACACATTAACATTCATATTGTTGACGTGTGCTGAGTCAAGCAAAGGAGTTGTGGTTGCCTGATTAAACTGGACATTGAAACGTGAAATATATCAATTGAAAAAAAAGAATTATGAAGGAACTTGCTGACCGCCGGAATTAGTTAGGGGTACCTGGGTGCTACGTCAACATCCATGACATTGTTAAATGGTGTGCCACGAATTAATGTGGTAAAAAGGTTAATATTTTAAAAGAATCCATAGGCAAACTCGTCAGGAAGGCGGCAGAAAATTCCCATGCTCATATTCACCAATTTAATTTCAATAATCTCACTGTAAGTCTCAAAAATCAACAGATCGGAAAACGAATGACATCAACGACCTTTCAATTTCAACATCTAACTCAAAGCATACCGCGTTTGTAAGCGGTCGGCATTTCAGCCACATTGGACTTCCCCAGTAATTACTAGGCTAATAAAACGTCGAGGAATTATTAAAAAACAATCAAGTTGACTAACATCATCACAAAGACACGATCTTCATATTTTCTTAGAAATGTCGTAGAAACTAGACTGACGTTTTGCTTCGTTAGGTCAAAATTTCGTTCTAACACTAATTGTAAGAGGCTAAGTCTCTTTAACATCGTACATTATGCTGCTTACTGCATTGGAAGAAACGGCAATAATCTCACAGAGGCTACATACCTCATAACTTAGCCTTATCTCTTGACCACCACAACTTGCCCCATAGTCGGCTTTCGCAGCTCTGGCAGCTTAGTGGGGGGCAGAAACTTAAGCATTACATTACATCGAGTCTGATTACAGACGCGTATCTCCGAGCCATGAGGCTCGTAAAAGCAAAGAAAGTAAACATGCGTCCGAAAAACTTGGCTCATATTCTTTATAAGATTAACATTATGTTCTGATTTCAATGAGTTCGAGTGTCATTTAATTAAGTTTTTCCTCGATTTCCAAATATAACGCATAAAGTTAGACGCAGAGTTCATGAAAAGCTTTTCTCTCGATCATGTATTTGGGAGTAAGAAAATATGTTCCGATTAGAGTAAAGAAAAAGCAGTGAACAAAGATGGTACTATGTGGAAGTAAGAAAATCGTTGAGGCGGCAGAGATAATGCCATGCCAAGATGAAAATACTCCGTGAGATTTTTTCGGTGATGATCGCCAGTCAACGAATGAAATATGTAAATTACCTAAAACCCCTATGAAGGAAGCGTATTGGAATAAACTCAAGGATATTGACAGGAAAAAATGGTAGAACATTTACAGGAAAGCCCACAAGAATATGATTTGGTGATAAACTTTATTTTACCAGCAATCAATAGCTTTTATATGATACAATAAATCATTTGTAACGAAACAAAAAAGGCTACTTTCCCCGACCCATAAGGTGTAAGGGACGTGGTGTAATGGCGACCGGGCAAGTTCTTGTCACATTGTCTCCAGCAGCCTTCCCTTAGCAATTTGAATACAAGTTTGTGTGAGGAACCTAGGCGAATACTTTTTTGATTACTTGATGAATATCGCTTTTTACTTGCTTTCCCGATTCACCTGATATTAGGATATCATGAAGGAACGGAAGATGTTTCACAAGATCTACCCACCAGGAATCCGTGCTGACTGCCGTGCGAGAAGTATCGATGGTCCAGGAAGGTCGCAATATTGCTAAGAATGATTAGTTCAATAATCTTGCATAAAAATGATGTCAACGATATTGCCCGGTGATTTCCTGTGTCGTATCTGCTTCTTTTTTTAAATATTGGCGTGACGTCAGTCATTTTTCCATTCTATGGGTACTTACCTTGCCTTCGGATAATGATTTGCTAATTATAATTCCTAGCAATTGTACGATCTATGGCGTTAACTAATTGATCACGCGTTCAGATATTACTTCTGGACCTGGGCACTTTTTACTTCTAATCGAACGCAGTTGTTTATTTCTTCCATAACGTTGAATAATGATGTTAGCCATCGGTCCATTGATGACAGGAGTGTTTGAATTATATACTTTTACATCCATTTACACACTTTCGAAGTGGTGGCTTAATAAGTTGGTTTTATCGATACTATCGGTGATTACACAGCCGTTTTCGCCCAAGAAAAAATCTACGGTCGAAGATTCACCCTGGAGCTCTCTCGCGTAAGATCAGAATGACTTGGGGTTTTCATTTAGTAAATCATTTAGGATTTTTATATCAGCCGTCTAGAGTAATAGGTATTATTTTCTTTGAATTTGAGCGTTGAGCAAAGCAAATTTCTCTCACCGCCAGTTCCGTCGATGTTATGCCTAACTTCTATCCACAAACTATCAACAGAGAAGTTTCAAGATCTTCAACCCGTCCCCTTCCACCTTGGTCACCCCTCAGCGCGAAATTTGAAGTGCGAGAGTCAACCATCGACATTTCGATTCTTGTCGATATGGAGTTCTTATATTTGAATCATTCGTTCATAAGGTAGAAAAGATTGAAATTCTCTAATGAGAGTAGTTGAATATTTCAGGATGCTTTTCTATATATTAACGACACCTAACCATTCATCATACATGTCTCTGTTAGTGCGAACGTTGCGCCATCACGGATATATGAAGAAATCAAAGTCAGCGCCGCCGCAAAACTTGCGAAAAACTTGCGCCGAATGTGACCCACAGCATTAATTTTTACGCATGGGTGGGAATTTGTGTGGAAGTGGCAATGCACGCAAGAATTTACTCCACATTCAACGCAAACGTTCCGGACAAAGTCGGTTTTTCTACGATCAACAATGTATTTGCGCCGCATTTGAGCTCTCGATGTGGACACTTGTGATGTACAAATGCTTGTCTACCTATAGTCTTCCACGGCGTAAATATTTGCGTGAAAATAATTTTCAATTTGCACCAAAAATAATCGTGGCGAACGCATTCCGCAGAAATTTTATAGGTGTGGACGCGGCTTTCATGTTAACATAATGTTCACATGTTTTTACGTATGTATGATTTTTAAGCGTCTCGTCAATTTTGAGATGGGGTCGACTAAGCGAAGACTTCAAGCGATAAGAAATTACCTCGGAAATTTGCAAATGAAAATACCACAGAAACAACCTTAAAAATTCATTCACAACCATGGGAAGAGTTGGAGTTGGGTAAGGGAATAATAAAACTTCTTATGAATCGATCACCTCAATATTATGACATTGAAATAATAAGAATGAAAAGGTCAGGACTAGAGCAACAGTTTCAAGTTGGAAGGAAACTAATAAAGAGAATCGACAGAAGAGAAGACAGAATTGAGGTGGAAAACGCTTTAGTAAGCCTGGTATTAGGCTAACAAGGATATGATTATGGGTAGGTTTAGGATTACAGTCATTATTCAGCTAAAATAAACGCCTGAAGGTAGAAGTCACCCTGAGAGGAGAGAAATTAGAGCAAGTGTATTCCTTCACCCCCTCCCATGGTGCACACCTTGTCGTGGTGGGAGGGCTTGCGAGTCTTAGTGATCCTGAGAGCGACGTCGGCGGGAGTTTACTCCTGGCAGGGGCACCCATGCCGGTAAGGTTGAAGGTGAAAGACCAGACTAAGATGAACCAAATAAGTGTAAATGAGACTCTTTAGCTGTAGCAAAAGCAACTCATCTAGAAGAAGGAACTTCGAGAACAAATACCCGGTCCTCCAGGTGGGGGTTGAGCATGAGGCTAACGACCTCATCTCGGAAAAAGTAATTCTTACGAATTCTAATCAACTGCCTCGGACAAGGATGGGAAATTTTAGATTGCCGACCCAGCAGGTTAACGGATCACGAATTATGGTTAAGGATTTGATTTTTGCGACATGGAATGTTTGGTCGATGGCAAGACCGGGAGCCCTAAAGGTAATATGCTCAGAGCTCGAAAAATATAGAATCGGAATTGCTGCCCTTCAAGAGGTGAGATGGAAGGGACATGGAATAATGACAACCAAAAAAATTTTATATTCTATAGTGGTAGACACCAAGGAAGAGCAGGAACAGGATTTATTGTGGATAGTAAGCTCAAACACATTGTAATAAACTTCCAACATGTGAATGAACGCATACGCGTACTAAGAGTGAGGGCAAGATTCTTTAATATATCATTGTTTAATGTGTGCGCGCCAACAAAGGAGGCTCCAGAAGAAGATAAGGAGAGTTTTTATAGAAAGCTGGAAGAGGTTTATGATGGAATACCAAGACATGGTGTTACATTAGTACTCGGAGACTTGAACGCTAAAATCGGGAAGGAGGAACACTTTAAGGAAGTAAGTGGTAAAGAGAGCTTACATGAAGTGTCAAATGACAATGGGTTGAGGTTGTTAAGTTATGCAACAGCGGAGAATATGGTGGTTCGAAGTACGTGGCTTCAAAGGAAAAATATAAAGAAAGCAACTTGGAGATCTCCGGATGGAAAGATAGAGAAACAAATTGATCATGTGTTGGTGGAAAGGAGGCATGCATCTGACGTGATGGCAGTAAAATCGTGCAGAGGGGCTGATGGAAACAGTGATCATTATTTAGTTCGCATCAAATACAGACAAAGGATTGAAGTGATATCGCAAACAAAACAAGCTATACAAAAGAAATATGAAGTTGATAAGTTGAAGCAAGGAGAGGTGAAAAAGAAATATGAAGAAAGAATAAATGAGCACTTACAAATGGCAGAACGGTTAGCGACAAGAAAGGGTGTGGAGGATAAGTGGAGGGAGCTGAAGCAAGCGCTGACAACAGCTGCCACGGAGGTAGTTGGAGTGAGTAAAAGAAGGAAACGAGAGGGCGGTTCGATGGAGAATGTGAGCAAGTCAAGGTTGAAAGAAATGAAGCGAGGAGCAAAATACTGCAGAAGAATACACGGAGAGCTGCTGAAGAATATATGGAAAAAGAAGAGTGGCAGACAGTGTGTGCAGGAAAAAGAAAAGGGTATACCAGAAAAAAATGTTAGAAGAAATAAAAAATGCAAGAGGTGGTAGTGAGGTCAGAGAATTTTACCAGAAGGTGAAATATGAAAGGAAAGGATTCCAACCTAGAGTTACATATTGCAAAGATAAAGAGGGAAATTTAATTGGAGATAGAAAAGGTATTCTAAGGAGATGGAAAGAGCACTTTCAGGTATTGCTCAATCAGGCTTTAGTTGGGGTAGAGGGGACTGAGGATGAAGAAACAACCAGCAGGTATGAAGAAGAGGAAGAAAATATAGAAGAACCAACGCTTGCAGAGGTCAGAGATGCCATGAAGGAATTGCGTAACAACAAGGCCCCAGGAAAGGATGGAGTAGCGGTGGAATTACTTAATAATGGAGGTGAGCTACTGACTTCCAAAATACATGAGCTAATTGTGGAGGTATGGAAATCAGAGGAGATGCCGGAGGAATGGACACTGGGGGTCATATGTCCCACAAAATGAAAGATAAAGCTGTGTGTGGAAATTATAGAGGAATCACACTTCTGAGTATAGGGTATAAAGTGTTGGCCAAGGTCCTGGCGAAAAGATTGAGACAAACAGTGGAAAATCTACTGGGAGAATACCAAGGAGGGTTCCGTCAGGCAAGATCAACTACAGATCAGATTTTTACCCTAAGGCAAATTCTAGAAAAGTCTTATGAGTTTAATGTGATTTTATATAAGATGTACCTAAGTTTCAAGCAAGCGTATGACTCAGTGTTTCGAGGAAAGCTTATGGAAGCCATGAAGGATTTTGGCATCCGAAACAAAATATGAAGTTTGTTGAGAATGACACTTAAAAATTCTAGGAGTGTTGTGAAGATTGACGGGGACTTTTTGGAGGAATTTGGCATAAAAGAGGCTTAAGGCAAGGTGATGTCCTTTCCACAATGCTTTTTAATTTGGCATTGAAAAAGGTCATTAGATAGACGGTGACAAATAATCCAGGAGGAACGTTTTTTAATAGGATGAATCAATTTATTGCATATGCTGATGACCTGGTGATACTATCAAGAAATAGTCGAGAAAACGAGGAGACATTTGTGCATCTTGTTGAAGCAGCTGAAACTATGGGTTTGAATATTAACGAGAAAAAAACCAAGTGTATGGTGTAGTCCAAAAAACTAGTTGAAAGAGGAGAAGACGGAGATAAAATATTCAACCAAATAGAGATAGTAGAGCACTTTAAATATTTGGGGACAATGGTCACAAATGATAACTCTATTCCAAAAGAGATTGAAGAGAGAAATGCAGCAGGAAATCGATCATATTATTTTTTGCAAAAAGCAAAGCAAAAACCGTTAGTGGTAATACAAATAAAGGAATCTATAAAACTGTCATCAGGCCAATAGTCACCTATGGTTCGGAGGCATGGACGTTGACGGTAAAAGAAGAGAATTTGTTAGGGAGATGGGAAAGAAAAATTCTTCGGAAGAACTATGGACCAGTCAATGAAGAAGGACAATGAAGGATTAGAAGGAATGAGGAATTACAGCAGCTGTATGGGGAAGATGGAATATTAACAGAGATTAAGAAATCGAGAATTAGATGGGCAGGGCATATGCAAAGAATGGGTGGGGAAAGAGTAGTGAAAAAAGTTTTAGAAGGAAAACCAGAGGGAAGAAGAAGTAGAGGAATACCCAGGAAAAGATGAGTGGAGGATGTAGAAGAGGATTTGAGGAAGCTGGGGGTCCGAAGGTGAAGAAAAGTAGCGGAGGACAAAGAAGAATGGAAGAAAGTTGTGAAGAAGGCCAGGGTCCTACATGGACTGTAGTACCGAAGATGATGATGATGGTATTCCTTCACCTATCTCGGAAGTAGATGGTACGTGGGACGGAAGAAGTACAACATACATCAAGCGGAGAATAAATTCTATGGTGTGAGGCTTCACTTTGTGAAAATGGATTTTGAAATAAATCCCAAATTACTCGGTACTTTTCCACAGATTTTTATTCATGGTCGACCGGTTTCGTCGCATAGGCGACATCATCAGGTGCGTGCAAGGATATCATCTGCCTATACGACGAAACCGATAGACCAAGAATAAAAATCTGTGAATAAGTACCGAGTAATTTTGATATTTATTTCAACCGGGGAATAGCCCAAGCCAATTCTTCAGCTTCCATGGACCATTGGAAAAGCTGACCAGAAAAGACTACAAACCTTCGAAACCTGGGGCTAGAGGAGGATGCTGAAGATAAAATCGACGGAAAAAATAAGAAATGACGAAGTGTACAGAAGAGTGGAAGAGGAAAGGACCATATGGAAAACCATACAGATAAGCAGAACAGTATGGATTGGACACACCCTGAGACACAATGGGTTTGTGAGGACCGTAATTGAAGATAAATAGAGGGAAAAGTCCCCTGATGAAGACCCAGGAATAAGTCCATGGACCAAATAAAGAAGAAAGTACATAGGAAGAGATACTACGAGGTAAGGGAACTAGCATTAGATAGGGAAGGGTGGAGGGCTGCAGTCAACCAATCTTAGGATTGAACAATCAATGAATGAATGAAAAGCCCTGGGAAATATAGGATACCTAAGGTAACAATTTATAACACCATATGAATGATTACATTCTTTGGATTACGAATTTCCATCAGGTGAAACGTTATAGTTCATTTACTAAAGAGAAGTGGTTCCCAACATTTTTTATGCCCTACACAAGTAAAAATATCAACATGTTCTCGCACCCCTTGAAATAATATCTCGCGCCACTAAAAAGGTCGAGCATAAACTACACTACCAACTTAGGGAGGAGGAAGTCGCCTAAAAATCTACGACGGGTAACGAGAGGAAGGAGAGGGGTTCACTCAAAGTAACGTAGCTGTTACAATGCGCACGTTTCACGCGCGTCGACATTAAGTAATGTCGACGCTTATGAAACACGCAGTACTGCAGAGTTTGATATGAACCCTTATATCCCCCACCTCTCTCTCCGTCATGTGCTCTCTGATCTGAAGTTCCTTCGTGGCATCTGGAGGGGCTCTCTCCGCACCAATATCCTTCTTCCTCTCTTTCCACTTCATGTTCCTCCCGGTACCACACGCAATAGCTGTCTGATTAACATCCCCAAATTTCGTCTTTCAATATCCCACTGTTCCCTATTCTACCGCATTTCAAAAACTTTAAACTCTCTGGCTTGGCATTCACCCTCCCTTGACCTCTTCTCGCCACCCATCGCTTTCAAACCCTTCCATACAAACCATGTCAACAAATTAGCCCCATCTACCCTGTTAACTTATCGCTAAGTCCCCGCCCACGTTCTTATGTTCTTCTGTATCCATTCTATTTTCTGTTTTTATGTCCGTTATTATTTTATATTTTGTCAATGCTTATAATTTATTTGTTTGGTAGTCATCCAATGTTAAAAGCCTTTGTGCCGTTTTGGGACTTTTTCAAATAAATAAATAAATTTACTTTGCACGGGAAGTGAAGGTAACTAAAACAAAGTGTATCATCAATTTTTAATAACACATTAACAAAAGATAAACACATGAAGAAAGAAAATATATTGCAGCATTATAAAAGTTGTATAAACTCTTAAAAAGGTTCTCATAAAAGAAGCATGTTGTATTTTGTACTTAAAATAAATGTTATCTCTCTCTCTGAGGAATCTCAGAGGAATTCTGCCTCACACCCTTGGGGGTGCGAGATATGAAATCATCAGCGAGATGTGATATGAAATCATCAACACCCCTTAAGACGAAGGAAAAGTCTTCCGTCGAAACGTCGGCGTAGACGGAGATAGAGAACCAAACCCGGAGGGAAGACCGAGAAGTATATACTTCGATTATTCGCCAGTAAAGAGTCAAATTCTTTTCGCCGGTACAGAATCAAATCGAAGATTTGACCTTTTCTCATCATGCAACGTTTTTTCCTCCCAACTGAAACGTAATGCGTGACTTCATGTCATCCTCGCCTCAGACTTGCCTTTTGTATATTTTGAATATGTTTTTGTTTATACTGTTGTTTACATTTATTCTGTTTATTAAACCCAATTTAAAGGCCTTATTTGCTCTTTGGAGTTTTAATAAATAAATAAATAAATCTTATACGATAAATTAAATTTTCTTTTCACTCCTAACAGGTTCCTTTTATAAATTGGATTTACATATAACATTTACACTGAACGTAAAGATTGTATTCATGATATATTTTATATTAGTGGAATAACAATGAAATAATATAATATATCTGATTGTAGAGGGCTATTGTTGA
The DNA here is from genome assembly GCA_963169105.1 of Ceriagrion tenellum. NCBI lineage: Eukaryota > Metazoa > Arthropoda > Insecta > Odonata > Coenagrionidae > Ceriagrion > Ceriagrion tenellum. The sequence goes on from OY720641.1 coordinate 58,283,267, forward strand.
ATTAAACTATGCTCACGATTCCTTCAACATTATTGGTCGTTCCATCCCAAAAATGGTAAACTTAGCCCAACATCCTTCCCTATCCAATACTAGTTCCCTTACTCTCTGATGGTTCTATATATGTAGCTTCCTCTGTGAATTGGTCTTAATTTTTATTAATTTTTTTCAGGCTCAACTTTGTAAAATTTTTCCTTATGCTCAGGAATTAACAAAACTTTTTAAGTTTTTCGTAGAATAATTATTTGACGCAAACCTACTACGATAGCCTGCCTACGACAATATTCTACTTAAAACTTACAAAGTTTTGTTAATTGCATTAATTCCTGAGCTTAGTTTTTATCCTTGGCCTTCATTTTCAGACTTTTTCCTTTATTCTTCCATCCATTTTATTTCTATTCATTGAGTGCCACAGACAAATAAAAACGTGGAAAACAGGACACTTCGTGTGATAACCATCGAGAATGGGAGTTCGCATGTAAGCCCTTAATGCCCGGAGTATATCTTTTGGTGCTGTGCTTCGTGAGAAATGGGCGACCATTAGTATGAGCAGACACGGAACGAAAGGAATTCGCAGTGCAAAAATCTTCTTGGACTGGGATCCTTGAGGGCTGTCCCGACTTTTCCAGCAGCGCTTGGACCTAGTCCAGATCAAGGCTATATAGACACTTCTCACCCTTCTCTCACACACATATTCTATCCCATAGAAAAAAATCCGTTTGGCGACCGTATTGCCAAGGAAGAAGTGAGGAGGATCAGTTGGGCCTGTATCAGGGCTGGTCCGAGCCTTTTTTCAAGTGTAAGCGAACTGTAATTTCGGCCCCCCCCCCCCCCCCCGAAGAAAAACTCCATATTCCCCCGATTATGGAGTTTTTCTCCGAAGAAAAAAATTGAAATTTAGGCTTTACGAATAGAAATTTAAGAATTTCTTAAATCTCTTCCAATAAAATCAGGGCTATTACGCACGTGAGTTTTCTTTTAAGTCAGCAGAAACCGCTGGTGCGGCGTGATAAACATACAATGTTTTTTTCAGAGCCGTCTCGTCCGCCGTGTGAACAAAACACGCGAGCGGCTAAGCGCGGCCATTGGCGATTTAAGTACAACTACTGTACTGTTATAAGTCTGTTCCATCCTCTCAACAGCAAGGATTGATGCGCCGCCGCTCTCGCACCTCGCCAGGAGTCTTTTGCTCCTTACTGTTACATCATCTGATGGTAGAGCCGACGGCCGACTCGACGAAAACTGAAAATAGTTCTCAAGTCTTTATACTTGCTACTTTTTAAAGGAACTTACATGATATTTACTTCATTGAGACCTTTTTCAACGGCCTTTGCTATTAGCATATAGCTCATTCCACATCTGGTAAGAATATTATTATTTTTAGGACGGTCGAGGCTATTATCTTATTTTCATTTCACTACTAATTTTATTCTCCCTGGTTTTATAAGGGGTTATGAGATATATTATTCACAGCAGCAGTAAGTAACTAGCTTGCGATTGAACAATATTTTATGGACTCAAATCAGTTCAATTTAGCTGATAATGTTCCTTACACTGAAGAGATTAGTAAACTTTTCTATTCATGCTAAATGTAATAACTTGGGAAAACAAATGAACCATTTGAAATATTTCAGGCTTTCCCGGTGAATGCTATGGAGGTAGATTTCTCGGGTTTCCATCCGGGTTAAAGTTCTACCTCCAAATGAACCATTTATTAACCATGATGATGGGTATCGAGTCACTTACCGAAACTTCGGCTGTACATATTTTAATTACTTACCCGGAGGCGAGCTAGAGAAGACTCCACGAATAAATGAATCAATTTAAAATTACTGGATTACGTAAAATAGAAAATATGACCAAAAGTCACTGAAAATCTCAACTTAATTCAAAATAATTCATTCACGGATCCATTTAGTGCAAAGATAAGCAATATAGATTATTTAAAGAGATTTTTCTGGCCTTCATACTCGCAAATTCTTTGATTATTAAATCTGTGTCCATTTCATCTAGTAAATCATTCTCAATGGCCATTGTTGCCAAACCACTCAAACGCTGTTGGGACAAAGTTGACCTCATATAAGATTTAATCAGTTTTAACTTTGAAATACTTCTTTCGCCAGTAGCCACGGAAACAGGGAGCGTTAGGAGTATTCTTAATGCAACAAAAATGTTAGGAAATGTGTCCATAGGTGTACCCATTTTTAATAATAAATGATAAGGCTTGGGAAGGAGTTCTGCCAGAGGGTAGCATTGGAACAAAAATTTGCAGTTCGTCACACAGTTCATCTCCATTTTGTCGCATTCTTCGCCATCTCTTAAAACGTTGTGAAGATGCATGCAGGCATCTTTCAACTCCTTCTTGTCCCACGTTAGCAGATTTCTGATGTCATATAGGAACCTGAAATTTTTACTGTGATTCTCCATTAACTCAAATATTTCCTTGAGGGAGGATATTGCAGCATTGAGCACAACGTAGAAGAAATTCACTTTAAATTATATTCTCGCATTTTGTACAGGTTCATCTTAACTTTCGTAGGAAAATTGCCTTTTTATTTTCCGTTGCTCACTGCATTGGCGGACTTGGATTTATTTTTCGAACTCTGCAGCAACACCGATTTCTCCTGCAAGTTCTTTTGCGTCAGCGATCACATTATTGAAACCGTCAGATCTCATACTTTCCAAAAAAATTGCACACTTTTAATAAGATCCATTGAGGATTTTAGGTCGGAAGTGACTTTTTGTAAGGCCTTACTCACCATGTTTATTTTGAATAGAATCTCATGCCAAGTTACCAAACTGCACAGGAACTTGAAACTTAGCAGTTTTTTTGCGATTCCCAAAGCATTGTTCCTGCCAAATACATCTAGCTTTTATCTTTAGAGGCTTCATAAATGGCATCGCATATTTCCTCAATATTGTACCGTAAAGGCAATAAGGCCGCAATCCTATTCTCCCATCGAGTATTGCTGAGAGGTTTCACCGTAAGTGTCGGCGTGTGCCTCACCAAAATACTCCACCGATGAGTAGAACTTGCAAAGAAGTTAAATATTTCTTCAATAACACTGAAACATTCGACTGCATCAGGACAAGACTGAGCGGCATCGTTATCTACTAAATTTAGCGAATGATTTCCCCATGGCACAAAAAAGGCGCGGCAATTCAAGTCCAGTATTCTTTTCTGAACTCCAACATGTTTTCCTTTCATGTTGGAACCATTATCATATCCTTGTCCTCTCATATTCTTTAAAGAAATGTTTCGTTGGGATAACTCATTGAGTAAAACTTCTGTAAGGCCTTCCCTTGTAGAATCTATTATAGGAATGAAGCCTAAAAAGTGTTCCTTAATTAACACTTCCTCGTTCTCCATAAGTTTTACAAATCTCACCACTAATGCTATTTGCTCAGTGTGACTAATATCGGGTGTTGTCAAACCAATAGTTGCGCACGCACCCCGAATTCTCGTATATGAGTAAAAAAATTAGTACAAGTCGATAAATAGCGAGAAGTCAGAGGGAGTGCCAAAATATGCGATATATTTTCGTTGATTTGAGAATGAAAACTAGATCCATCGCTTATTTTCGCACGTCATGCATACAAACGTGAGACATTTGCAATATGACCTATTTTTGTCAGACAGCACGACAAATAGATACAAGCCCTGTGCATAATTGGACAGGACCAAAAAAATAAAAGGGGTGGAATGACCAGAGACGCTCAGACTCGGAGGGGTTGAGGCTCAGAGACCCACTTGCAAGGGGCCCCGTGGAGGCCTCCACATATCGTTCTTAAAGGTGGTGGAAGGTGCGAAGAACCCCCGAGGAGAACAAAAGCTTGTACCATTGCGTTATTAGGTGGGTACGTGTGATATTTCGGCCGTATTGAGTTGTGCGATTAATTATACATGCTATTCAACTCATATTAGTTTTATTCTTTTTGTCTTTGTTGAAAAATTGCGGGTGCCCTTCAGGTCTATAAACTTCGAGACCTTATTGGCCATGTTGACAGAATGGATATAAGTAGAATAATGAACCGAATTTATGGTAGAGGAGTGTTTGATCCTAAAGGAAGGGGTATATCGAGAAAGTTATGGGTTATCGTGGTGAAAGGTACACTTGAAGAGAAGGAATATTAGGAATCTTAAGAAAAGTAGGGCGTGTGTGAAATAATACATGAGAGCAATTACAGCAAAAGAGCACACAAGAATGGGGTAGTACGGAGGATATTATTGTAGCAGTTATCTTAAAAGGCCAGTCACCGAAAATTATTTTTTTTGCAATACCTTTCCCGAAATGGAACGAAATGGAACGGTAGATACGCATGTATCTACATCTACATAGTACACTGCAAGCCATCTCAAGGGTTTGTGGCAAGGGGTCATTTATCACCAGCGCGCAATATTATGTGCCAATAACTTTCACCAGCATGCACTAAACCATTGGTATGTTAACGATTCTACAGAAACTATTTGCGTTAATGTATATTGCGGCTTCGTAAGCGAGACACAAATGTCATGCCGGGATAATGTGAAACGTGATGTTAGTACTACGTTGGAGATAAGGAAACGAACTTTAGGGATCTAATAAATCATTCATTCAATGCAAAGATGACATGGAGATCAATCATAACCTGCTGCACGACCTGTCGACTAACCTAGTTCAAAGACTTCGTGGATTACAGCGTGTCAATGAGTTAAATAATAAATTTATTTTGCTGACTTAATTTCTTTGCTAAATTTTTAAACAAACTTTTCTTCGTATTATTTTTTAGATTTACATCATCCTTAAATTCACATGGAATGTGTGACAGATATTTTGCGACGTTAGCATTACTCATGGCTGGAGGTGAGTGACTACTGAATTTATTTGCTCCATCAACCACTAGTGAGTAGAAAGACTAATTACAGTGTGGAGTAAGTGCGGAGAAAGTAAGAAGCTCTTGATTCAGCGCATCATTGGGTATTTATATATCTCTGAAGAAACTCAACGACTTCAAACCCAAACTCTCTGTAATGATACTCAGTACCTTCTCTAGCCACCATCCCCCGAGTTCCGATTTAACTCATAATCGCGGAAGATAGTTTCTTGCAGGCAGATTTCAAAAAGCTGCTCACGCAGCTTGATAGATTTATGGCGAAATTACATAATAAAAGTCAAAATGGATGATTGCCAATTCGGTCGGAGGTAATCCCATCCCTGCTTGGGACGCAGTTGGACAAACACATCTTGGGAATCAATAATGGTGAAGGCAAGCGTATAATCCAAGAGAAAACTGATTCCAGGGTAAAATCATCCTATTTTCTGCCTAGGTTTCATCTACATATATTACGTATAAGTCTGAGAGCTAACAAAGGGGCGTATTTCAGGGGGAGTCAGGACACCAGCCATGAAAAATGAGAGGAATGAGGAAGATGCAATGGGAGACGGAAAGCAAACTAAAGGAATATTTTAATAAAAGGGAGTCTCTCTACCAGCATTTCGGTTCTACAAGCTTGGTTCCACCAACAGTTCGCTTCAATCTTTTTCTATCAGGTCTAGATGCACAGTCCAGAATTTTATACAATATCCTCAGTTTCACCCTGAAACTCGCGTGATTTGAAATTTTGATTAATTTTTGGTGAGTAAAATCATTTCCCAACGTGCAGCCTCCGAGTCGTTCCCACCTCCCAACCTAGCCATCAGCAGAGTCACAAAATCCGTTCGTTCGTAGCGGTGCTCGTTATGGTGATGAGATATACCAGTGAGACGAAACCTAGAGAAGAGGGAGAGTATTTGGATGGGACGGGGAATATGTACATATATTTATTACCCTGCCAGCCGGTGTGTATGGCAGGGTGTGTGACAGGGAGTGTCAGGACACCAGCCGCATAATGGTGTAATGAAAAAGATTTTGGGAGGTGTGGTGAAACCAAGGTGTGGGGAGAGTATTGAGTGGAGCTCAGTTTTTTTATGGTCACCTTTTGTGCGTGGAAAGAACGACTTTTTGTACCTATTTTTTGGGCAATGAACCTCTCTTATCGTTTCTGCCGGACCTAGAGATATAGTCCGGCGTCAAAATGATATTCTCTGTGTCACTCTCAAAAACACACCTGTTCTGAATTTCTCAAGCAAACTAAGCCTAGATCGTAGCCTCTGAGTATTTATAGACTACCAACATAATCTAAAAACTGTGCAACCCTGTTGTTCGATCTTTGGAGTTTTCAACTGAGTGCACAGCCTTCCATTGTATTTTATTTTTTGGGTTAATTCTTTCTATTAGGAGTCCCAACTGGTCGCGGCGTATTCGGGGTGTGACTTTAACAGAGTGAAGTCGCTTCTCTCTTTCGTTTTTCATTCGAAGGGAAAGGAGATGCTAGAAGTACTTATGATATTAGTTAAAACATTGGGTCTGTGTGGAATGGACTGAAAGAGTATGGGCTTTATGGTTGAGATGTTGGAAAAATGCGGAGTTGAATAATACGAAATCGTATGAGGAGAAGGGGGTCCTGCGTCTGTAAAATATTGTAAGAGGTACTGACTATTTACATTTAAACCTACCATGACCGATAGATAATCTCAATTAAAATATTTACTTGGAGAAGAGTCCATGGAATTTTGGAATGGGGACTGCGGACATGATACCTACGTGCGTCCACCAATAAAACACATTGTGGATCGGGTTCGTGTGTTGGCTAGGGTGCTCGCTAACCATACGGACGGCCATGGTTCAAATCCATGCAGAGGAGGTTATTTTTCATAGAAAACCCGATCCCTAATTGTGTCTTGTGGAGGGCACTACAAGTGCAGTACTCTGTCTGTCGGACGAGACGGATGGTCCCCTTGGCGCCTTTCGTAAAGAGCAGGCTAATGCCGACTTCGGGTTTCGATCCACCCTTCCTTTCTTTAGACCCCAATGGTGCAAATGACCTTAGCTGTCGGTCCCCTTCCCAAAATTCAATCCTGTAAAACTCATTTACAGAAAGGTGGAAGTATGAGAAAATATTTTCGCTCTCAGATCGGGTTTCAGTGTCAGCTCAAGTACTGACATCCCATCTCGGTAACCCACGTTCGAATCCATGATGTAATAGAGATCTAGTTCACTTGAATGATGTGCGGAGAGCACTTCATACGTAGTACTCCCTTAGAAGGATGGAGTGGTAAACTGAAAACCCCTCAGAGTCTTCCGTTTAGATTATGATACTGTCGACGCTGGGTTTTCATCCGGCCTTCATTCGTTCCTTCCAAAATCCTACTCTCATCAGTCCACCCACTTCTGCATTGACTTCATTTTAAGTCGGAGAGGCTCATGAAGATGATATCTATAATAAGACTCACTAAGATATCCATTTGAAAACAGCCTTTCTTGGAGGTTTGGGCAAGTTCATTCACACTGACCATAGATTTGACGGTAAATAGAGGGAAAAGTCCCCTGATGAAGACCCAGGAATAAGTCCATGGACCAAATAAAGAAGAAAGTACATAGGAAGACATACTATGAGGTAAGGGAACTAGCATTAGATAGGGAAGGGTGGAGGGCTGCAGTCAACCAATCTTAGGATTGAACAATCAATGAATGAATGAAAAGCCCTGGGAAATATAGGATACCTAAGGTAACAATTTATATCACCATATGAATGATTACATTCTTTGGATTACGAATTTCCATCAGGTGAAACATTATAGTTCATTTACTAAAGAGAAGTGGTTCCCAACATTTTTTATGCCCTACACATAAAAATATTAACTTGTTCTCGCACCCCTTGAAATAGTATCTCGCACCACTAAGGGGTCGAGCATAAACTACACTACCAACTTAGGGAGGAGGAAGTCGCCTAAAAACCTACGACGGGTAACGAGAGGAAGGAGAGGGGTTCACTCAAAGTAATGTGGTTGTTACAATGCACCTGTTTACGTTTCTTACGCGTCGAAATTATAGCAGAGTTTAATATGAACCCTTAAATCCCCCACCTCTCTCTCCATCATGTGCTCTCTGACATGAAGTTCCTTCATGGCATCTGGAGGGGCTCTCTCCGACCAATGAATGAACATAGATTAGCTACAAGTCGGAGTTGGATTAGGCAGCGGAGAATGGAAATAACAGACTTCAATATTTACATAAAACCCTGAAAGTTCATTCAAGGGTGAATGACGTATCTCAAGTGATGATGTCGTTTTTAATGGATCTCTTCACTCGTCACCCTAATGTTGCTTTCAACTGCCGATTCTTCATCGGTTTCTTGTTTATCTGGCATATAAGCCAAACTCTGTAATGCATCATGCAATTAATCAAGTAGTTCTCTTTAAGGGTCAAGGGTCATACATTAAGCAGGGACGCATCCTACTTATTGGCCCGTGAGCATCAGCGTTGCACGCGTGGCTGACCCTACTCCAGGCGCAGGAGAAAATCGTTGCAGCACTGCAGTGCAATGATCTCCAAAGTTTCCCTACCTTGCGGACTCGGAACAATTCGGCTTTCATAAAGACGACCAGCTGGGTTGCTCACTTTACCATGCTTGTTGATAAATGCTTTAAAAATGTCTTAAATTACTTTTTTTATCTTTCGTTAAAATATGATGAAATATTGATAGGGTCATTTCATGTCAGAACGCCCGGAAAATAAGAAAATGTTCCTCGACTTCTCTGATTTAGTTCAAAATTTCCCACGTTTTGGGATTCTCGCCTGGAGAAGATGGGGTGAAATAATTTTAAAAATCCACAGCGTTTCTAAGTGTCAGTATGACGTAATGTTGCTGATTTACGTAAACACAGGGTCATATTTTTGGCGATATCTACGTACCTAATTGCATCGTCAACAGCAACATGTCAAATGAAGCCTGGAGAAGTTTACGTTGGAGACGTCTATTAAAATTGACGAAAACGTTTATTTTCGAAGAATTGTTGTTGTGAGAAATATTTGAAATGGTTTTTGACCAAGAATCCTTCCATTTATTTTCATATAAGGATCACATATGTCTTAAAGCTCAGATTATTTTTTAATACATATAAAATGCTTGGGTATTACATCTGTTAAGGACAAAAATTTTTAATGTGATCACGCGACCAAGCCGCTGCAACTCATTGGTGACACGAGCCAGCGGAAAGACAAAACTATCTTAGATTTACACTGTCTACTCACGCGAATGCGGAGAACAATATCGAGAGGTTTCATGCAAATTATTCTGCACATGCCATGAGGCAAAAAATATGACATCGGTCTAATTGCTCACTCGGAATCACATAGATCTCTAAATATGAATCAATCTCTCTGTTGTTATTTCACTAACTTTACTATTGCAGCTACTCTTTTTATAGTTGATTAAAACCATTTATATACACGTAAGAGCTTGACGTGCATATTTAAAAATCACAATGAAGAAAATGTAAGGGCTTTGAACTCATTGTACCCCTAATGCAAGCAAACAATCAATACAATCGGATATCCATGTTTGTGTTTTTCTGGTAGGTCAATATTATTGACTACCCTGCTAGCCTCCACAGTGACTTGTGGTCGATAGTATTAGCACAGAGTATACTCTGTGGTATTAGGACACTAGCTGTGGGAATCAAAGTGATAGGGAAAGGAAATAGTAAGAGTTGGAGGATGAATGTGAATTTTTCGTTGCGGTTTTCATCGATTTCGTGAATCTTTAAGTTATTCATAGAGCTAAGGGTGTGCAGATTTACCATTTATACACCTAGCGGTAATTTATAACGGAATGATGATTTGGAAGTCATATTTTATTCTCCGCAAATCTCTAGGGATCGCCGAATAGTTATCAGTAAAATTAGGTTAATCGAGAAACTTATAGCACTTAGGATTGTGGCCTTGCGGCTCTGGGGTTTCTAAGTCTATGCTGAGGCGGCTGAGGCATACCGAAATGACGGAAAGGGCAAATAACGCTCGAGTAAAATGTACTAAACGCTATTGATCAGTATGCCCACGATTCATAATAACCTCGGCGGAAAAAAAAAACATTTGAACTCTCCCAGGGTTTTTTATTATTTTGCGTATTCTGTTGAGCCTGACTACCGATGATGAAAATGAGCTTATAATAAGCGTTTTTATGCTTCCCGCGGAACTTATTAGCAGACGGACATTGCAAGGGAGACAATAGTTCCCTGTATCATCAATTTAAAGAGCGTATAAAAGCCTGTTATTTCGTGATATCTCAACCCACTATATTTATATGGAGTTCAGGGTGTCCCATTTCCTGTAGGCAGCTATGAAAGCCATCCACTGCAAATCAACAAAGCAATTCTCTTTCAGTGTTAATCCATCGAACAGAAAACCTCGGTGCGACCCGTGTCAATAGATGTCTCGCCATTCAATTTTCACGGGAATGAAAATGGCCTCAGAAGGTGAAGGCAGTCGCGATAATCTGTTTTGAGTAGCGTCCACGGATGGATGTAAAGTAGTGGTTTTATTCTGAAGTTGACATTTTAGTGTAATATTAATGAAGGAATGTTATTCTTGTGCTATTTCGCAAAATGAATTGCCACCAAATATTAAGTGGATCGTGTAATGCAGGCGATCACTGCTTCGCTGTGGGTAGTGTGGAAGGAATACCTTTCACGGTATGTATGAATGAAGAACCGGGTGTCTATATGCTTATTTTGAAATATTATTATTGTTAGCATATCATAGTTGCGCTTTTACCTCTTAAAATGATCTTGACAGTCCTGAGTGAAACGTCATTGATTGGTAGCAGACGGCGCCTTTCAGAATCAAGCTCTATTATTTTATATTAAAGATTCAATAGTTTAGTTCGGTTCACCTCGAACTTCACGTTTTTTCGGGTTAAAAATTGAAAACAGGTTTGTACGTCATATGAGTGCATACATCACGGATACTTAAGTAACAAAGACGACGTTAATAATGCAATGAATGTTGTTATCTCCGAGTTGCTGATCGTTGTAATGCCCTCTTATTGCGTACGCCATGGATTTTGAGCATTCGTATGTGACAGCTTATTTTGTGTAGAACTTAGTGCACCGTTAAGTTCTTTATGTGATCCTTATTACCGTTTATAACCAAGCTGTCATTAATTGTGAGAATCATAATATTCTTTCTGCAATTTGTGCTTTACCATCAATTATTTTTTTCAGGCATATGCGGCTGGATGTAATATAGTTATTTTGGCCAGCACTTTTGAACGAGTGCAAATCATTCCTGGTGCTTGTCACAATTATATAAGAATCAGCTGTCTTGACTGTTCAACAGATACTGGCAAAATCGCTGCGGCCTATGAAAACCAAGTCTGTATATTTGAACCGACCCCACTAATCAATTGTACCAGCACACACGTAAGTATAAGGAATGCAATCATGATAATCTTAGCTTAGTCAGGGGGTTTTGCATTCATTACTATATTTTTGAGGGAACAGTCAAATTGGTACTCCTGAGAATTGAAGGTTGTACTCTGCAGTGTCTTTGTTATATCAGTTGTTTCAAAAAGGTGGTTTTTCTATCGTCACGGTCATTGATATTCGACGATACTGTTTTAATGTGGTTATTTGACGGTGTTAAGTGGGGTGAGAATGAATAGTTGGTATCCATTTATTCCCTAATTGTTAATGAGAGACAAAGTAATGAATGGCTGCAGTTAACTCAGTGAAGGTGGTGGTAATGAATGTATAATGCTGAAGGGTTAGTAGGCTGTGTATGACTAGGTGGCTTTTCTGGTATGTTTTACAGGCATACCCAGAATCTTCATTCGTTAGCTATAAATTTATGACAAGAGATCTGTAATTCATGGATTATAGTATTAATGATTGTGTGATAAAATTTGCAACATCTGTCTTCAAAAATTGCTCAGTATAAGATCAATGGTGTGGATTTCTCTTAATTGTGGGCGATATTGTTTATGAAAGAAGATTGAATTTAGAATGGATATATATTTGTTTCTATGTTAATAAGTCACCTATAGAGATGAATCTTCACTCCAGGCCTTAGTGATAGGGAAACTAGAAGTATCAAAGATGATGTTTTCTTTTATATTATTTGTTAAACCATAGAATGTTTAGTTCCGAGGATTATTAAACCAAATTTTATCTTGAACCATTTCAATATCAGAACAAAAAGGTTATTTGAGATGCCATTCCTAGAAAAGTAATTTCTTATATATGCCTTTGTATAAATTGATGAGGGATAGGGTGTTTATTGATGGCATTATCTCATTATGGGTCCGAAGTCGGTCTCTCTGGCAGTGGCTTACCACGTTGGAAATATTCCCGATCGGTCTCCATAGTTGAGTACCTTTGGGCTCGGCTTTGTTTTGGAGGGTTGATCCTCCATTTATTCTGAATGCTGTTGCTCCTGTCTGTGCATGGCAAATGATAAGTGCAAAATGACACAATATGTCCACTCATGTTAAATCAAAACACTAATACTGCTGCTACTACTACTTGTGGATGCCTTCTTGTAGCTAAATATTGGCAGACTTAATAGTAAAAATGAATGATTATATCAGCATGGTATTTTGTTGTACTCTCTTTACTTTTAATTATTTTGATAAGAGATTTTTAGTCTTAATGTATTTTACCTTTCCATGTGTATCTTTATTTCACTCAACTTTGAGAATGGGTTTCCCCATAATATTACTATTATTACTACATGATCACAAATTGACATGGAATTCACAAGCATGACAATGACACAAGACAGTATTAGCCTGCTGTTCACATGTTCTCTCCCCCCTCCCAATTCCATCCCTATTCGTGGCTGATGTCCTAATACCATGTGCTACACACACCTCTGGTGGCTTTGAGTGTAGTGTTTGGATGTTGAAATTCTCGTTGCTTAGTACTGTTTTTTCTTTCCCTCAGCTTTTAGATTACCGATGGGTTCAGACAGGCACTCTGCAAACAGAATCTCATATTACATCCTTGTCATGGAACTTGGAGGGTACCCGCCTCCTCACGGGTGGCAGCATGCTGCAGCTCTGGCATCAAAACATCCCCATTCTCCAATCTGGTGATGACAACGGCGTTAATAATGGACATGGTGGTGGGGATACGGGGGTGGAAGGAAGTGAGAATGGAAATTGCTTCTTACTAAGCTTAAATTAATTATGCTGGCTATCAGTGTCATTTGCTACTTTTATTATCTAATGCTTCTTTAGTTATGTATGTACTTGCCCTAGTTTTAATTCAAACTATTTCATCTGTTTTAAACCTGTATCACCCCTTTTGCCTTCGGTTAGATAATCCACTTTTAATGCTTGCAAGAGAACATTCATTGCATGCTATGTCAGCAGGCATTTAAATATACATTTTAAGTTTACATTACATTTGAATGTTAAGTGCATCAATATTATCAAAATGCATGATTTTTCACCATTGAATCCAAAAATATGTACCCAGTTTCTGAAAAATTAACCTAATAGAAAATGAACTCATGAAAAAGAGAGAATACGATAGAGAATGAACAAATGAAAAAGTCCACCATCTGCTTCCACTATTGATCTTAATTCTGTGGAGCTCTCATTAATTTGGCTGTATCACGCGTTCCTCCCCCCCGGCATCAATGTCTTTCACTAATCCCCCTCTCCTTCCTTTCCCCTTCCACCCTTACCCCACCTCTCCCTCCCTTCTATCCTTTACCCGTCACTACCTACCAATATTCTGACGAAGGCGGTTGTGTTCGCCGAAATATATTGTAACAAATCTGTGAGTTTTTCTTTTTTGTGTTTTCTGTGTGTCTGCCAATCACGCCTGTGACATATGTTTATATTATATACATATATCGATTTTCATAAAAATAAAAAAAACTACAACCTTAAAAGCCACATCAAATGAACTTGACAGTCTTAGTACACCCTGCCAATTATGTGCTTTCAGCGATAGGGTTAATATTGTAATGGTAAGATTATCATGATGAAAAACTAAAACCTTTGAATCATTGTTAAGTTGCAACATAAATACAAATTGATTTACTCTAATATGCTGATCAGTGTTTAGTCTTTAAATTTTGCTACTGCTGGTATCTTATATTTTAGCTGGCTATTTAGTTGCAGAATTGGTAAATAACTCATAATCAAGGAGAGTATTGAGGAATATCATAATTTCTAGAATCAGATTTTATTCCATGAGGTTACATAACACCCAAGATTTCTTGACTAAGGATTATGTAACATATACTCTTATGACTCAGAATAGTGAAGTAATGTTGAGATATTATGGTTTCATGCTTTTTGATGTGGAAAAGTTCTATATTTAACCAATTACTGTATTTTCCACCAGATACCACGCGTGTTATCTATACAAAAAATATAAAAATCGAGCAAATGTGACTATGCGCGTTATATGCAGGAAAAAAATTGTATCTCAAAGCGAACATTATTTCATTGTATTTGTCATACTTTTCTTATAATAATGGAAAATTATGACAATTCGCCACATTTTAAAAACACTTGCAGACATTCTGTACATCAAATGGCAATTTAAATTATTTCCTAGCGAAAATAATTACTCAATTAAAAAAATATGCGTTTTACCACTTAAGTTAAGCATTTCCATATTATACAATTTCAAATAGTAATACCTATAAATATATCAGTCCATCAAGCAACGAATGAAACAATATTACTAAATGTTCTAACGTAATTCAACATACTCGCTAGTTTATTTTACGCTTGTTATTATTTTCAATACAACCAACCAAAACAACCCAACTCTGTGTCCGATCATTTCATTTACTCACTTAAAAATAAATGACTAGAAGGGTCATGGAGATAACACACAAGCACCATTAAATCAAACTAACATCCGGAATCAAAGACATTTTAAAAGATCTATTGAATGTTACATTATTCAAAACCATGAAATTCTTCTTCAGATTAGACGAAAAATAAATCAATACTTACAAGATAATACTTCATTGGGTACAAATTTTTCATTTTCCAAAATACAATCGTTATCTTCTACAACTTCTTGGCCTTCAGACATCAAGGAATCGCCTAGTGATTTCAGGAAATCGTTTCTGACACATGTTGTAACTGCAACCCAGCTATCAATGATCCAACTGCGCATGCCACTGTATGATGGCCTTTTCATTTTCCCAGTCTTGGTGTATTCTTGAACACCACTCATCATCCAATCCTCCCATTTCGCCCACAACTTGGATTGAAATGATCTTTTAACTGTCAGATCAAGGGGCTGGTTTCATCTAGTTTCGTCAATTCTCTTGGAATAATGGCTAGTTTAGAAACTTTACTGATGGTTTCTTTTACTTCTGGCATTGTATATGAATGACATAAGTCCATTATCAAAAATGATTTAGGATTAAAAAATGCTCCTTTTCATTTATTCCAAACTTTTTCCACCCAAAATTTCATCACCTTGTAGGTGACCCGCCCTTTCTCATTTTCGGTCACTATAAGATTCTTAGGAAATGAACCATTAGGGATAGTTTTTCTTTTAAATATCACAATAGGTGGAAGTTTTGATGCATCTGCCGTCACACAAAACACTACTGTAAGGATAGATTTTTCATGTCCAGTTGTTGCAACCGACAAATCTTTGGCTCCCTTAAGATTGACAGTCCTTGAAATAGGGAGTTCTAAACTAACCTAAAACTCGTCCATGTTTCTGAAATGTTGACGATCTACTCCGCAAAGGTTTTCGTTGACGAACAATCTAAATTTCGCCACTTTTGCTTTCCAGTCCAAGGGTAACTCTTGTCCGACAGTGGTGGAACAACGCATACTTAATCAATTTCTCCTCATGAATCTTAAAACCCATGATGGATAAGCCTTAAACTCTGTAATGTTTTCGCTTCGTGCTATTTTTTTTGCTTTGAGTAACACACGAACAGTTGAAATTCTAAAACCATTCTATTGCTTTTTAATAACCCAATCGTAAAGTTTTTTTTCCGATCCTGGCCAGAAGCACATCGAACGTTTTCTTTCATGCAAGCACTTTAGAATTACTTCTCTTGTTCTCCATTCTCGGATGCTGGATTCCCGTACACTAAAAATTCTTCCGTCTTCTCGATTTCCTTTTTTTTGAGCCACTTTCACTACTTCTAATTTAAATTTTGCCGTATAAGATTTTCATCTCAATTTGTCTTTGTTTTCCATGGGCTATATTATAAAACTTTAGGTAGCTATAATAACTGAGCACGCGTTCACACCGTTTACCAAAACCACAGCAAATGAATGATTAATCACATGATGAATTTGAAGTTGGACTAAAAAAATTCAAATAAAAAATTGCGCTGATTCAGTTTTCTATCAGAAGCAGAAAAATGTCATCTGTGCGTTATGTATACAATTTTAAGTTCGATAAAATTATTAAGATGCATGTTATCTGCTGGTGTGCCATATCCGAGTGAGGTTTGGTGAGCGTTAATGGAAAGTTGTAATAATTTTAGAAAAAGTTAGAATGACTGATCTCATCCTTTAGGTCAATCCTTTAATGCTTGAATCATTAAATACTCTGGTTAGTACACAGACAATTTTATTCTTTCTTCTTTTGATATCCTCTGTGCTGGTTAGTTTCATATGTGGAGTTCCATTTCATTCTTGTCTCTTCTCTTCAACGTACCTGATGTTATGTTATGCTTTCTCATCTCTCTCTTTCTCATCATCATTTTCTCTATCTTAAAACGACTTTTTGTCTTGATTGTTCACTATCATTCTTTACTTCTTCAAACCACCTGAATGAAGCACTGTATATTGCCGTTAATACAGGTTGCAATTCCTTGAACAGAAAAGTTCGAATACCTAATAATATCAGTGAAGTGGCTTATTTTCCCAATGTTATGCCCAGCAATCCATGTATTCTTATTGATGACGTCTAGCGGCTTCCGTTTGTTTTTTCCTCTTTTTATGGAAATCCTCTTGAGGCCTTATTTTTTCTCTTCTACATCAGCAGTCATCATTCCAAGTATATTTTTGCTTTATCTCTCCCATGCATTCTCTTGTCCTCTTACCTTTTTATTTATTCATGATTCCTTATTTTGACATCTCGTATGCTGCCTCCTGTTTTTTATCCTTGGTTGTCTAGTTGATTTTGTTCCAATTTTTGCTCAGTCCATTTTAACTTTCTGGTGGCTGTTATTTCATAGAAGGTACCCTTATATCTGTCATATCCACTATGTGGAATTTTAATTGGTCTTTTTTTGTCCACTATTCTTGTTGCTCTCCTGTGGCTGTCATCTCATCAGGCACGACAATTCATTGATGGTTATCTTCGTGCAGATTTAGATGACTGCCCAATTTTCAGTGGTCCCTATGTGAGATGTGCATAGTATGGTGGTTTGTGTGTTATGTTATTGGGAACAGGATGAAATTGTCAGTCAGTCAGAACTGTTCTGTGTGTTCAGAAGTGTGGTGGAAAATGCTGAGTACAATGAGTTGTAAGTGACAAATAATAATTGCTTATTTCACTGTATCAGTAACAGTTATGTCATATAGAGGCAGCTTTTATTTTAAGTTTGCTGCGGCTACAGTTAATTACCCATGATTGGGTTGTGACCTGCTGAGTTGTTCAGGGAGATTTCTAATGTAGGGGTTGAAAATTCCATGGAGATTTCAGGAGATTTTTCTTTGTTTGACAACTTGTTCAATGTAAGGATTATGTTTTACATTTTCTATTACTGTGTTCTGTGTGTGCCCCTTGTCTTGCGTATTTCACTCCTTAATCAGAAAATTCATAAATTAATATATATCTGTTTCATCATTCAACTGACATCCATTCTTACAATGCGACCTAACCAATGAAGCAAAATCATTTTGTGTATGTCCATCACTGGAGTATTCAACCCACATTTTTTCATGACTCTTGAATTCCGAACTCAATCCACCCTAATAAGGATGCTACACTTCTGAGGTACCCCTCTCCCCCTGAATTTGCATAAAAAAATCTTAATTTTTAGGATTAAGCATGAAGGTGGTAGGAAAAAACTAAGTATTTCTTCTGCAGCAATTAACTAATTAGAACTGATAATGTTACATGGGAAATACTGTTTCTCGTAATTCTATTCATATTTCACTGTTCGCTACCATTTTGGTGAGAGCCGAGTTAAGTGTTAGATGAATAGTATTGGCGAGTAGCGGATACATGCGCCACACTCATAACCTCTGAATGCACCATTTTTAGAGTGGTGCTCTCAATACAGGCCCATTGGTTTTTGCCTTTTTTGTGTTTTACAAAATAACTTACAAATTTTGTCTTAAATGTGAAGTGTTTCATGGTTTAAAAAATTCAAATCAACCTAAAACAACTTTTCAAACATCTTTGCTGCAGAGGTTGAACATTTTCACCTTTTAATTGTTGCTCATCCATCATGCCATGTGAGTGCTCCCCTAAAAAAGGTCAAGTATTCTAGGTTAAGTCCTGGGTCATGATCAATCATCGAAATACAGCCATATATTTACTTATTATTATTGAAGGAGTTATTAGTCCCTGACAGGAAACAAATTTAGAAAAAAGACAATTTAACTCATTGAAGAGCTCGTGATAGATGTCCGTGTTGCTGTCAAGTAAAAAGAGAACTTGGAATATGCATTGTCTCCTTAAAACAAAAATTTCATTACATTTGAAATCTGACCATTAGATCGACATTAATTGGGATCACAGTGTGATGGGGGTCAATATATACTCAGAACAATTTTGTACTAACTTAGAATCTCAAAGCACTTAATCTTTAAGGTTTGGTTATAGTAATGCCCAATATTTTGTGGAATGTTTTTTGCATAAAAATTGGTGTGAATCGACAATGGTTAAGCCTTGGTCACTAAATAGTTTTCCCGGTAACTGTTCTTTATAGTAGTAACCGTTTAGTTTCATATCATTCAAAAGAATCTTGGGAACACATTAATTATGTTAGCATTTTTCTTTATGTAGTGTTATGCTTAGAATAAAGCTGTTTCAATTATTGATCGAGTTTCCTGGAACCAATTAGAGCATCGATCAGGGACTGGGTGTAATTTTGTTACCTATTTTTCGAACGTATGGAAAAATTTGGGCAAGATACACTAAATCTTCCATTTGCTCAAGTAGTTCTTCATTATCCTCATCATGCTACCATTCCATTCATTCTCCTTATAAAAAACAACCACTTTGGCCTTCGATGCATTTGTCCTGAAATTCATTTAATCCATTCTCTCTGTCCTTTATAGCATTATTTGGTATTTCAATGAGTATTAAGCCATTATTTTCGAACAATACATTGGGAATCAGGATTATTTTTCATTTGACAGTCTGAATTTAAAAAAAAATGACATAATTGCTAGTTGCTTCTTGCCTGGTAGGAGAAATGTGGTTTTGGCTTTAGTTTAGTGTTTTTTAGCTATGAGCTTGTTTAATAGGCTGATTTGCTATGGCAAAGTCTTACATCCTTCCTTGTTTATTTTTGTGCAGAGTAGTTTTAGCCACATGCATACATTTAAGTACATATTTCCTTTTACTAATAAATCTTAGCTTAGTTTTACTGAATGCTAAATTGCCTGAGTGACCCCTCCCTGAGAAAAAAATTGATATCTTTTAAACCTTGGTAACAGTTTTTTGTGGAAAATTTTGCCATTAATCCAGATTCCTTGCATGCTGGTAAATATTTGTAATTTTCTTTGGTCTGAGAAGGACTTGCTTAGGTGTTGACTTGGAATATAATTTTGAAACATTTCTTTGATTTTTATCACTGGCAATTCTTATCTGGTTATCTGGAAATGTCTATCAGTGAGATGTTCTGGCAATTTTAAAGCCAGAGCATTGTTTTATTCTTGGAAACAATATTTTGAACTATCTTAGAAAAAAATGGGTAACCTAGAATCTTAGTTACCCTTACCCTGTTGAAAAACTGCTTGCGTTAGTTTTCTCTGAGTTGAGGTAAGTGTGCAAAGTGGATTAAAATAAATGAAATTTTGGGCTATGAAAGTCAGGAAGAGTTGCAAACGTTATAAAGGAATGTTCAGTCATAGCTTTCTGTGGTGTTGAACCAAATGTTCCCTGCATTGTGGCTGTGTACTTCATTGATTGTTGTACTTCATTGTTGATTGCATTGTAATGTGGGCTTCTTTTTAGTGGGCAATTAGAATGAAAGTGACTGACATCTGGTGGCAATATTGAGAGCATAAAAAACAAAAGGGGAATATGTTGTCCTGGCTGGCTTTCTCTTTCGTGTTGTTGTTGTGTTGAAAGCTACTTGGACAGCTGTGAATATATTTTGTATCGAATGAGCTCGACCAGATGTTCAATGTAATATTCTGTGCAATGTTATCATTAGAAAGTCTGAACTTAAGTGTACTCTGCTGAAGTCCATTTATTTAGGGTTGTTTGGACAGTTGTAACTGCTAGTTAGGAATCAAGACTGAAACTATTGGTATTTTCGGGAACCAGGTCTATTAGAATTTTCATTTTACTGCCATATGAATTACTAATGACATGTAAGATTAATACATATATTTCCTGGTAGAAGCCTAATTTTTGAGTGCCAAACCTTGTGCATTCCATGTTTTAATTAAAATAGATTGAAATAAAATCAATGGTTGGCGAATTCACTTTGTGGAAATTACGATTCACGTTAAGAATGAAACTACTTAGTTTTTTCCACCAATATATTTAAACCATAAATCAACTGGTTTTGGCCTTCAGGCCATTATCAAGATTACAGAAGAAAAAAAAATCAATGGTTGGCGAATTCACTTTGTGGAAATTACGATTCATGTTAAGAGTGAAACTATGTACTTCTGTAATCTTGATAATGGCCTGAAAAGGCCGAAACCGGTTGATTTATAGTTTAAATATATTGGTGGAAAAAACTAAGTAGTTTCATTCTTAACATAAAATAGATTGCCTAAAACTTATTCTTTTCTAGTTTATATGGATGGCATCGATAAAAATGTTTACGGTTTATTATTAATTACAATAATTCTATTTGAGAACTAAGATTATTCTGTCAATGTTTGCCGATTGATAGCTTTGAGATATTTTGATGACAAATATTTATCCTCATTTTCCCAAGGCTCCTGAGTATTCCGTGTTCCTGGAGTAGAGAAAAGCTTAGGTTGGACGTAATGTGAGTCTTAGGAAAAAATAAAACTTTCTTGTTGAAAGGTCAGGGATCAGGTTATACTTGAGGTCAGCTTATGTGAGGTACCATAATTTTCCATATATAGTACGCATTTTTTTCTGTGAAAATTCGCCAAAAAAGTAGGGTGCGTATTATACATGGTTACAAACTTATCGCATTTTTTTTCGGGCCGTGGATCACATTGGAAGTAATCTCAATCTACTTGTAGGTATTGGCTTTTACAATTTTTAATAAAAAACAATTCAATGAATAAATTTTATTTATTTATTAAAGCAAATATTTACACGCAGTTCCTCTTGTCTTTAACACTGTTAGCGCTGAATCCTTGAATTCAAAATCACTATCCTCGCTTGATTTGAACAGTTAGTGTGAAGCACTGACATCACGCTTGCTGGCAGCATATATTGTGTCGCCAAGAACACCATATTTGTCCTCCTCATCGTCGACTACACATTCTTCATCCGTAAGAAAATCGTTGTCTGATCTATTGCATTTGTGAGGCAGCATCTTGTGAAACCTCACTTAATCCCAGGACTAATGACGAGATCTATGGCATTCTCAAACAATATGTTCTTGATGCATGGCATTCGATGGTATGTAATGCATCTAGAACCAACGTATGACGTCTGCAAACCGCATCTTTGTACCACTCATTCCACAGCCAATCTTTGGTTGAATTTTCAATTAACCAGCCTTTTTATTAGCATATACGAGCATATTCTTAGCCCATATAACAATCTTAGGGAGAGTTTTTTCTGTTATATATTACACAGAGATGTAATATCTTCAAATTGCAGAGTAATGTATCTTCCGCTAGTCGATCGAATGGAATTTGATGGCATCTAATGCACGTAATGCATCTAGAACCAACATATGATGTCTACAAACCGCATCTTTGCACCACCCATTTCACAGCCAATCTTTGGATGAATTTTCATCCATCCAGCCTTTTTTTGCGTGTACGA
Source organism: Ceriagrion tenellum (assembly GCA_963169105.1). Lineage (NCBI taxonomy): Eukaryota > Metazoa > Arthropoda > Insecta > Odonata > Coenagrionidae > Ceriagrion > Ceriagrion tenellum. Next base: position 58,305,241 of record OY720641.1, read on the forward strand.
GCATATTCTGTGGCCATATAACATTCTTAGGGAGATTTTTTCTTGTAAATATTACACAGAAATGGAACATATTCAACTTGCAGAGTAACGTTTCTTCCGCTAGTAGATCGGACGGAATCCGACATAAAGTGAAGCAAATAGAATACAGACGTAGGTACGTTTTAGCAACAGAGTAGCAATTCTATCATATATTGACAAATATTTTCATAGACATGCATGGAAGTTTTGGAGGGAAAGAACCTTCTACAAATAGATCGTCACATTGATAGACCAAAGGGGTATGTAAGAGGTAGGAGAAAAGCCATCCATAGGCAGCATTACCACTTGCGCAGTGATCTTTCGAGCGGTGGACAATGGCCTAGAGTGCAGTTCTCTAAAAGCCGACTGCGTATTATACATGGTGATAAGTAAATTCTTGCATTGCACTGGGTCTTTTAGTGGGTGGGTATTATAATCGGAAAATTACGGTAATACATGGTGGTTCCTTGTGATATTTAAAATGGATCTTACTGCGGAGTCTACTGGTTGATATGGGGACATTCAAGTATTACCTATGTAGGTGATTTTCACTCTCCCATATTAGGAAACATTCAAGTTTTGTGTGCCCCCTTCCTTCCCAATTTTACAACAGTTGTGATTAATTTTACATGATCGAACATTGAGTAACTTTTTGATGAACTCAATTCCTTGTGTATTTTTGACTTTCCATCAGAATTGTGTGAGATATTGAGGGTTTTTGTTTGTGTTTTGTGGGTATGGAGTGAAGTTTTGCCATCTGCCAACATACAAAATATTGGTAACTGAGAGTTTGCAGATCATTTCGTACTTTTTTTTGGCATGGTCTTGGATAAAGTTTTGTTTTTTTAATAAACCAGTACATAACTATCTAGAGCTTTTAATGGTTGTATTTTTTTAAGTATTGAAAGTATGCTAAATCAAGTTAGACTGAGACTATACCTACTATGCATCTGTGTGATATCATTTGTGCTCACCTCTTGAAGTCCAATTGTTGCATTTTGTGGACTACTACTGAGGAGAATCGCTTCTTGCTGTTTGCAGACCTACATGCTTAGATTTTGCATTGTACAATAAATCAAGAAATAATAAAAATATGATCTTATATGAGTCTAAAATCTTACATACAATTGTCTGAAACTCCATTCCTCTATGTAAGAATATATAAACAAAGCCCTTAACTCCTTCCACAAGGTTTTTATGTTAAACTTAAATGACCTCTATGTTCTACTTGCCTGCATATAGAAAAGTAATTCTGAGGACCAGAAGTGTATAATTGGATTTTGTGTATTAAATATTCCATTACCTTCCAACATAGTGAAGGTGAAGGTTTATGTTTAAAATAGAAGTTTTACGTGGCTGATTATTGCTCTCCAAAATGTTTTGCTTTGTCTCAACAAGTTAGTCTGCAATTAGTCTGCCTAAATTCCTGCTTGAAATTGTATTCCATGTTTAATTTGCGCATAGGTGATAGCTTCAGCTCTTTTGTGTTCTTGAGTGGTATGTGGTAATATTATGAATTCCTCTGACTGCATCTCAAGTGCATGATGGAAATGTCTCTGTGCTTGAAATCGTGGTAGGTGGTATTACTTATTTTTTGCTATTGATTTTACCCTTACCTCAGGTGAAAAAAGTGGTGATACTAATTTATAAGTGGTTATATCATTGATGGTTTATTATTTTAGTGGAATGTATCATTAATGGAGGTGCTTCGAGTGTTATGTAGCACTCTCTTATGTTAGTGTAATTCTCTCTGGCTCACCAACGGGTAAGAAATTTATAATCAGCAGACTTTTTGGGTTCCGACTCGTTACCCATTCTCAAGGCTAGCTAGCAAGGCAAGGAGTAGCCTTGAGAATGGGTAACGTGTCGGAACCCGAAACGTCAGCTGACTATAAATTTCTTACCTGGTGGCAAGCCCGAGAGAACTACACTTATATCATTCGCTGGGAAAGTGTTAAATCATACTCTATTATGTTCTTTGTCTCATGTCAGTGTCATAGGCATTACTATGAAGGACTTACAGAATTGTCAAGATTCCATGTACTAGTATTGTTTCAGTTATTTCAAGATAGCTCACTCAAAAATTTTACTATTATGTACTAAGTTTTCATTTATACTTATCCAGGATGGCCATGAAACTTGGAAAACTCAGTTGAATTTGTTTCCTCATGAAAAATTTTGCCATTGTCCGTGGTTTTTGATGGGTATGACTTGGAATTTAAAATTAATTTCAACCCTGAAATGCGTGAAAATTTCCTTGAAATTTTAAATTGAAATTGATTAAGTGGGAAATAGAGAGTCCCTCTGATAACACTTAAATTTAAATATTTTGGTAGCTGTATGATAATAAAAATAATAATAATAATAATACTTTATTTATGGGTTAGGAATACATTCTTCACCCACACAATTAGCTCAACGATTGTATATGAGTGCAAAGTAAATAGAACACCCACCAAAATAGAAAAAATCTATAAAATCAATCAAAATAAAAGGATAAATATAATTCATTAGGTCTTTTGTATTACAGATAACTTAAAATTATACAAGGTTGAATCAAAAAAATTGATTTCAGGTAGTATATTGGCTAAGTTCATAGCACGATTTATTGGGGAATGCTTTGAATAATTAGACGTATGCCAATCAGTTGTTAGATGCGGAATTTTTCTCACTGGTCTGGATGACATATGGAAATTAATTGTTTGAAGAAGTGGAGGACAGTCAATCACATTGTTGATTAATTTATATTTAAAAAATAATATCATGCTGCGCACGCCAAGAAGATAAAGGTTTTAATTTTAATAGGGATAATATATCACTAGATACATAATCACCATATTTCTTATTAATTTTAAAGGCACATAAACGTAGGAATTTGCATTGCACTCTTTCCATTCTCGAACTAGATGTTGTAGTAGGGAGACCATACCTGTGTGCAGTACTCAAGAATAGGTCTGACTAGAGCACAATAAATTATTTTAAAAGTGTACATCTTTGAAATCATGCATATTTCTATTAATGAAGCCCAAAATTTTAACGGCTTGTTTGCATAATAATTCAATATAATCATTCAAATTGATGTTGGATGTAAATAACACTCCTAGATCCATAATACAATTTACTCTTTCTAGTGAAATATTAGACTCATCTAAATAAGAATAGAAGAGGGGGTTTTTTCCTCTTATAAAAACTTATGACTTTACATTTTTTTATGTGTATTTAATTGGAGAATGATGAACACAATGAAAATTATGATATTTTGTATAGCAAGAATATGAATAAAAATGAGTTTTTCTCTTGAAAAACCCAGATACTCCAGTAATATAGTGGAGAACATCTATCTAAATATTTGAAATCCAGTAGCCCCTCAGTGCATAGGAGTTTGGGTTGATGTTTTGGGGGAGACAAGGAAAAATAGGGTAAGCAACCTAAAAGAAAAAGGAAAAACACACAATCAATTGTGAAGTGTGTGAATAAGTGTGATTCACAAGGGTGACTGTTTCCCAACACACCCGAGTGATTTGAGTGATTGTGAGTGTGTTTCATTTTTACTCATAAGTTGTATTGAGTCAGGCGATACTTTGTGAGAGAGTGACATGATAAAATAAACTTAAACGATGTATTTTTCACGCTTTATTTGGAATACCAAACCCTACCGGTTTCGACACTCTCGTGTCATTTTCAAGGGTACTCTGGGTACTCAGAGTACCCTTGAATTTGACACGAGAGCAGTAAAGCAGTAGGGTCATAAGCGGTAGGGTTTGGTATTCCAAATAAAGTGTGAAAAATACATCGTTTAAATTTATTTTATCGTTTTTACTCGTTTATTGCTAATTTTCATTTTCTGTGATTGGTGAGTCCCCAGCATAGGAGAAATCCTTGCAAACACTGTGTATGTGTATGTGTGGTTGCTATTCATAATGGTCATTGTTTCTCAACACACCGAGTGATTGTGTGATTTTCCTTTTTCTTTTAGGTTGCTTACCCTAGTTTTACTTACCTACCTCAAAACTAGTGCCTATCAAGTTTACAGCCTTTGGTTTTCTCATTCTTTCCATAAGGTCTATCTTATGGTTCCATTGTATTTGAGATTTGTAGCTACCCTGTTATCCCATGCTCTTTCTTTGAAAATAACCTTTTTATATGCACTAGGTAAGCTGCACTTTCCCTCTTTCATTTGTGCTCATTTTCAGGTCATACCCCTGTGGGTGTCAAATTCCAACTAGGGGAGGATGCAGGGGGAAGCGGTCCTCGAGTCCTACACCATAGTGATGAAGATGACAAGGGATGGGAATGTGTTTGGAAATGTCACACAGCCACTCCTGTTATTTATATGGCTTTTTCGCCAGATGGAACACTTTTTGCAACTGCTGGAAAATCTGACCGACTTGTTAAGATATGGTTTGAGAACAAGCAATGTAAGTTAAATCCACATTTGGCTGTGCTAGTGAAGTTTAATTATTTCTGAAATTGTACAATTATATTTTTTCTCATCTTTTTATTGATTAGTGCTGTTTCCATCAAAAAGCCTTGACCATACAATGTCTTATAGCCAATCTTCAATGAGTGAATTCAACTACGGGTTTGTTTACATTGCTCATCCTCGTGCTGTGACTCAATTATCTTGGCGGAAAACAAGCAAGTTTATGCCAAAGTGAGTGTACCTTTATGTCTTTTTAAGATTGTACTTAATGCTGATATGACTTATCCTTACATTTAAACTTGTCTCTCTTGATGGATGTTGATGAACTACCTGAGATCATTGATAGTTGAATCAACCACCAAATCATGAAGTGTGAATAAATGTGGTGGTATACAGCATTTGGATTACCTCCTTGTTGAGAGCTTAAACTTCTCATTATCAGTGTCAACACGTGAGATAGACTTGGCTAAATGTGTTGTCTTTGTAAAGGAAGGTGGGGTATATGGAGGGGGAGAAAAGGGAAACAAATGGGATTAGGGAATACCAATAGTTCAATGGGATTCAGACTAGGAATTTGAAAGCTGTTAAGGAAGAACGATATTCAAGCCTGCCCAAGATTTTGACTTTCGGTCGAGAGGCTGGTGCTGGAAGGGTAGTGAGAACACCTATGCTGAAACATTGATTAAATTTTAGGCTGTGGGAGGAGGAGTGGGGAGGGAGATAGTTTAAGAGGGGGGCTTCAGAGACTTGGTGGCCATTTTCATGAATACTGAGAGGAGTGGTGGTGAGGCCAATGTAAAAATAAGGGCTGAGATTGCTTAGGAGGAGATAGAATGCAGCTTATATGGTACAACAGTAAAGTTAGGTGATGTTTGATGTGTGATGATCGTGTAAATTTTCTCATTTTGTGCTACATATTTTTCTGGAATTATTGGCTATCCTGTTACATCAGTTATGATGTAAGTTTACCATTTTCTTGTGAACTATTTTCTCTGGCCTCAAAAGGTTAAAATAAAGGTAAATCCAGCTGAAGATGAGTGAAGAGTAATATTTTCTCCTTTGCTTGAAATGTGTGATAAGCGATAAGTTTTACCACGTATATAAGTAAGCATTTATGCAGAATTAATTTTGTTTTTTTTTCTTTTATGCTTGGATGCTTGCTGAGGTTAATTATGTACATTTATTTACTCTATTTAACAGGGGCTCAGTTGCTAACATGCTAGTTACATCCTGTCGAGATAATATTTGCCGTATTTGGGTAGAAACTGTATTGCCAGAAGATGGCCTCATCAATATGAATCAGTTTGACCCATTGGCATCACAGAATCCAAAGTTTAGAACTCATCGCCACAAGCACCGCTTCATGCAGAGGCTTAAACATATGAAGTAAGTTATTCACCATTTCATGCAAAATATTGTTTCCCATCATTGTGACCTTACATACAGTAAAATATTTGTGGTCTTAGTTATTACCTTGGTGCAAGTATTTTTTTGACAAAGTGGTGTAGGTAATTTTTTTTGACGAAGCCTATTCCAGTAACTTGTTTGTATTTTTTTTTGGCAAATTATTATTATTTCCATCTCATCATTTGTATTTTTTAGTTTTTCCATGAGCATCTTTCATCAGTGATTTTTAGAATAATTGTATGAGGCTATCTGCCCATTTGAATTAGTTTAGATGATCATTAGTTTGTCATGTTGCTCAACTCCCTATGGATAAAATCGTAGTGTTGGATCCTGGGTGCTCTAGGGCTTACTAGTCCAAATCAATATCTTGCCATTGTCTTGCATTTCCATATTTAATAAATATTTGCACAAAGATAAAATATTGCAATATTTATGTGGATAACTTTAATCCTCTAGAAAAAACATACAATGCCTTAGCTGATACAAAAACTTAAGTTAATTACTGTGATCATGGCAAAACATTAAGCAATGTAATAAACATTAATAATTCCAATTCTTTCCAAAGCATCCATCTTTAAACCTTTCAGGATAATAAGTAAAATTTCTGGGTGATTTAAATGATTATTTTCGAGCAGCTGCACAAGCCCTTAATCTATATTCCCCTGCCTTCCACCCCAAAAGTTGGTTTCTCTCCCCCCCTTGATCACCTTATTATCACCAAAATGAATTAATAAATTTTGTACCAACAGTTGTACCTAATGCTGCAGTAAACCTGTGAGACATGTTGTACATTAAACAATTGTAGAAAAGTGCTAAGTATTCTTTTCAACATGGATACTTACGTTAGGTTTTCCACCATAAAATATTATCTTGTAGAGATAACTTTCAATTAGAAGTGCTTCTGACTGTAAGTGTGATTTCATCTTACTCTCCAATGTTGTATTCTATGCCTCTGACTTAAAGTATATTTCATGTGTATTCATCATACAGGTATCCCTCGTCAACCACGGTGGTTAGGTTTTGGAAAAACAAACAGGTTGGCAAAACCACAGTTGGCAAACCATTACGTATATGGGGAATCTGGGGTTAGGTTTCATGAGCAGCCATACATTGTGTAAAATTTAGCATAACTTTATTTTCATTATAATAATGCCGAGTAATAATGTAAATACATTTACGTAAACATGTTTCCTCCCCCCAGTTTTTGATGCAATCTCTCGTACAGTATCCCAATAGTGCATAAAACTGCTTCAAAAAAGATGAGCAGAGCGAATTGAGCCCTCTGTACTAGAACTTTTGTACTAAATGGAGTCGCTCCATCACTGTCCTGTAACGTAATTAATACCGGGCGAAGGATCTAAGTAATTTCCCAACATAATGACATCTGTTTTGTATATTATAACCTAAAAGTATTTTTAAAATGGTGGGCATTCGTTAATAAAGAATTAATGAATGAAAATATCATTTTACTTACTCGAATTTGCATTTATTATGAATGATCTGCATCTGTTGAGTTAGTAACAGTGGCAACAGGAGTAACAGTGTCGGGATCACTGGGGCATCAGAAGGTTTCCGTTGACAAAAGTCCTTCTGTACTTATCATTTCAGTGTTTCTTGTCTTGCTGAAGAATGACAAGATGGTCGACTGGCTCATTTTTTCCTTAGATTATTTCGTAGTTCATGATAAGGATACAGCAATTCACCTAATCCTCTTTTGAAAAGCAAACCACGATCCATTTGGGGATCAATGTCAAAGACACAATTTGATTATTCCGTGGCCATGTCAAGCATTTTGTTAACATTTGACAATGTTATTTCTGTTGAAGGCTCTTCTTCCTCCTCTTCTTTAGCCTCTTACTCCTCATTGTGTGCTGCGAGAAGTTTCTCCAGCTCCTCCTCGCTTAACTCTTCATGTGAGCCTAAAAGTTCTTCAACATCCGTCGGCTGCATGTCTTCTAACCCTTCCCCTTTTAGTTTCCGTGCTAGGGAAACAATGAGATTAACTTCACCGTCAATTTGTGAAATCCTTGAAAATCATTGACAGCCTCCGGCTAGAGCTTCGGCCAGCATGAACTCCATGTTGATGGCCTTAGCTCTTCAAGTGATTCTTTGATTATATTGATGCACTCGGCATTGCTGAACTTTTTCCAGTGATCCATTACAGAGAGAGAATTGTTTTTCTCCATCATATCTATTAAGAAAGAGAAGTTTCACCGAATATAATAACTTTTGAAGGTAGAAATGATACCCTGATCTAGAGGCTGGAGTAGGGATGTCATGTTTAGTGGGAAGAATAAAACTTCCACGTTTGGATGAGCAGATTTGAGTTCCCGAGGATGATCTGGAGCATTGTCCAAAACAAGAAGCACTTTGAAAGTCAATTTTTTTTAGGCTAAGTACTTTTCGACTTCGGCAACAAAAGTGTTCTGAAACCAATCCATGAAAATATTGCTACTTACGCCTTTCGGTTGGACCACCAAAACACATGCAGGTGATTTTTAATTTTTCCCGACAACTCGTGGGTTCTGCGAGCAGTTGTAGCAGCGATCAGGGTATCATTTATACCTTCTGACAGAGCGTGGGTTCTGTAAATCTGCATAGGTTTATTTGCTGACCTTGAATCCTGGAACAATTTTTTCGGACTTTGAGATAAAAGTCCACGAAGGCATCCTCTTCCAAAAAAGTCCCGTCTCATCGGCATTGAAGACTTGCTCCCTTGAGTAATCAGTGAGCTTCCTAAAATTATCAGGATACTAATTTGGAGCAATGTGGTCCACCAAAGCGACTTCAGAAATATTCACATTATAGAGATTAGATTCCTTCTTAAAATTATTGCATCAACCTTTACTTGCAGTGAATTCTCTGTTACTGCTGCGTTCTCCAGATGGCATGAAATATTTATGTGATTGCATGGCTTTTTCACGGTTTATTTGTGTGCTCAATGGCACTCTGTTTTGTGTCTGAGTCTCAACCTAAATATTCAATGCTTTTTCTGTTTTTTCCACATTACCATCTTGCGGCATGTAGGACACTTTTACACTTGCACTAGTTCCACTTTCAGTATGAGTTCGGATTGAAGACTCGCATTTTTTAATTGTTCTAATAGTGGATTCGTTCACTCCCAGTGACCTGGCAACAAAAGCGCAGGATTCTCCACGTGTCGAGCACTTCCAATTTATTATGCAGTGTCATTACATGTCTCGCCCGTGTTACGAAACTGCTTTTCTCCCCACTTGATTTACTCTTCGACTCCATCACATCTCATGTAAAATGAAAAGGCGTCGCTCAGAAAACAACTGGGACTTCAGTACATACACTTAAGTTTCGACTGAATTAGCTTGAGCCTAAGTTTCAACCTGAGCCTGAGTTAGGTTTTGCCCTCTGGAGATACAAAAGTAAATAGTGCAGTTGGGATAATAGGCCTTTAGGTGAGGCAAATGTGAAAAAGTCGCAGCATTGGATTAGCAGTCGATACAAATCTCAACTTCTAAATTATCCCATTTGTTTATCATGTATTTTGATGAAATTCGCTTTCAAGTATCTATTATTACATAGCATGATATTATAAAAGAATTCTAAATTAAAAAACGATTCCTTTCACATATTCTATTATTAATACATATAATATCATCATCTGGTGTTCTGCCTGCTGGCAGGTCCCGTACACCACTGCTGTCTCCATCCGCTTCTGTCCTGAGCTTCTTTCGTTGCTTCATCATAGCTTATGTTCTTCACCTGATCCACCAATTTAATTCTTTTCCTTCCTCTCTTTTTCTTTCCTTCAATTGAATCCTCAAGTGCCACAGTTATTATACTTTTCCCTCTCATCACATGGCCCAACCAGTTTCCTTTCCTTTTCCTTATTTCCTTTAGGAGCGATCTTCCTTCTTTTACTTTGCTCATAACCTCTTCATTTCTCATCTTATCTACCCATCTTACTTTTTCCATCCTTCTCCACATCCATATTTCATAAGCTTCTATTCTATTCCTTTCCCTCTTACCTAATGTCCACGCTTCACATCCATACATGAAAACGTTCCATGAATAACATTTAGCTAGTCTCTTTCTCAGCTCCAGATCCAGGCTTTTATTGCATAATATAATATAATATGATACGACGTATATAAATGTAAATAATGTAGTGGCACATTACCGCATGGCAACGTTTGGCACAAGGGACGTGTTCGATGGGGATCCGGTTTTGAAACAGTGAAAGGAAATTCCATCATGTATAATCTGGATACCATTGCTTAAGCCCCAGGAATAACTGTATTTAAGCGATAGTGTTCATGGGTAAATTCTCGCTTGATGTAAAAAACTTTATTACAAGCGTGTTATATGTCCGCAGCAAGGGAAAATGGCTTGAAATTGGTGAGATTTTTGTAAAAGACTTTGATTTTTGAAGAAAAATAGTTTTAAATAGCCGCAGAAGACAGCGAAAAATTGAATTACATTCCGCGATCGGCAAAGCTTGGTAAAAGTTTGGATACCATGTAAATTTGTTCTGTGTTGCGGGCAGCCATGTTGGGCAACTCGTAGACCGCGGTTAACGAGGGAAACCCCAACGGTTGAGAAGGCTGGTCCTCAAATAACAAATCGTGGATACTCAAGGGCCACGGTTGTCAAAACCACGGTTGGCGAGGGATATCTGTATAAATTTCTTTGATTTTTGCAGGACATGCTTTCACATAAGGCGGAATGTGAAGCATCATGGTGGTTTAATGATGGCAGGCAGTTCAAACACCATTCCCAGCCTACCCTCAACCTACAGTGTTCATGATTTCCACAGCTATGGTTTTCATGGAACTGGAGTCACCCCAGGTGCCCTTCACTTCCACCTAGCAGCCAGTATTAATGCAGAGACTGGTAAGTGATACCTCTCTCTTCATTGGATCCCAATTACTGCATTGAAGCTCTGTGTTTGGTTGTTAATATCTTGATGAATATTCAATATCTATCATCTCTTGATGTTCAGGTCTGTTTGCTCAATGCATGCATTTGTGCTGGTACATTAGTGAATGCTGTGTGAACCAACACGCTCATCAAATTAAAACGGACTATTTACTGGGTGTGTGTTTATGTATTCACCCAATTTGATAGGTAGTTAGTTACATAATGAACTTTTAACAGATGTGCTTTTATGCTTAAACCCACATGGGTCCATGCACAGTTTGAGCCGGCCATTCGGTTGTGTTTACAATGGCGAGTCACTTCTATAAGTTTTTAGGGGAGGAGTTTGAGGGGCATTTCACTAATGAAAAAGTTCTCACAAAGTAGTGTTGAGGCAGTTTGGTAGCTATTTACTCTGTCACTAGTATGCTTCTTCTAGCGACTTGCCTTAATGTTTTAATAGTTACATCGAAAGGCACATACTGAAAGTGAGTTGTGCTATGAACTTGTCAGTTTAAACCTACCTTTTCATAATGGATATGATCAAATTTCCTTATTGCCCTTTATCATTACTTTTCTCTTCCCTGTTTAGATATCCCTCTAGTTCCAAGCTTGGTCACCGGTGATCCAGATGAAGAGCCTAACCTTATCCTTCACTGGTTGAACAATAAGGAAATGCACTTTTCTCTTCAAGCTGATGCCATGTTGCAGGAAATGACAAGAAAGGTTTTAGAGAAGGAGGATGGAATGGACAGTGATGTAGATCACCATGATTCTGAGCATGAAGACCATTCTCCTCGTAAGTAGCTGTACTTGATGAAATCACATTTTGAAATCAGTAAATATCTGAGGACATTCATTAAAATTGAGCAGGGGAAGAAAATCTTGGACAGGTTGTTTATGTACATACATACCAATCACGCCGTTCCCTTCCAGGGTAGGCACATTCACAGAGTTTCACTCAAAAATACATACTTGTACACCTAACTCTGCTTCAATAATGTCCTCCATACCATGTTGTTAACAATACAAAAAAAATTCTTTCCATTACCTTTTCAAAGCATATAATCATGTATCTGGTATCTAAAAAGATGCAGAATAATTATTAAATTAACTGCAGTATAGGAGGTGGAAATTATTTTAAGTCCTGTATTTTAATGGATTATAAAGTATTCTCACATTCCTAGTTCACTATAAATTAGCTGACTTGACCCCTTATCAGTTCATAGACAACGATAGTAAATACTGAAGAAACGCTATAAAATTGAAGCAAGAAAATACGAAGTTTCGCTTTTACGAAGCAAAACTGTCGGTTCCAACTAATTGCCTATGCTAAATACATGGCACTGTTAAAAAATATGAAACTTTTGAAATTGCAAACCTCAGACCCAGTCCCCACAGAGAAACTGAGTTTGTTTTTATGAACCTTGGGGGAAATCGTGTCAGGAAAGCTCTCTATTCGCCGACGAAGACTCCTAACAAATCAGCATTGCAAAATATAATCTATCAATTGTGTAAAAAGCTTTAATTTTAGAGCATTCATCTCTCACAAATGCCTGAGTTGCCCAATAATTTATCAAAATTAAGTCGTGGATAATTTATATTTCAAGTGATGGGGAAAATAGTTGCCTGAGGCAATTTTCCCTTATTCCTTTTTGTTTTAACTGCTACCTGCTTTTCCATAATGTAGACAATTCGCTTTTGGTTATAACTCATGTGTAGCACCACGTACCAATTCCTTGCCATGTGCCATTAGTGGCAACTTTAATTTATCGAGCACTCGAACAGAAAAATGTAGCGATTAAACAATATGCAATAGGACTGAGATACCTGTCGCAGTCATTATCCCTAAAATCCATGGCTTCAATGAATACACCCACGTTTACTCCCACTGTTGTCCATACTTCATGAGACAATAGAAAAAAAAACAGTTCCCAAGAATTTGCGAGGGTATAGCCGTCCCCGCGATTGATATAATTTTGCTTTTAAATCAGATTATTGCAAATTTTGAAACAGATGACCCAATCGGGGGAGTGGCTCAACAATATAACATTACTATAAAACCTCGGATATACGACCCTCGTATGTACGATGACCCTCATTAATACATTGATTTTTTTTGGTCCCATGAGTAACCTAGTAATAAGACCCTATGTATTTCCAACCTCCCTTATGAAACTTCATTTATACGATGACCTCAGTTGTGAAACATATTTTTCCGGTCCCATGACATGAAGTACCTCACTTATACGACTCGTCAGAGAGGTGGCATGGAAAGATGGCATATATTAATTTTAGCCGACGATGATTATCAGTCTCGTGCTTTCAATTATGTGTGCATTTGTCATTAAATTATTATTAGGATAGTGGACATGAATGTTAACAGTACTTTTTGGTGAAGTATTCGTTGAACAAGTGTTTTCCTCTCATGGATAATGTTCACATGGGAACCCCGTTTTTTAACGTAACATCATCAGTTTAAACATTGGGTTAATTAGCCATAATTAATTCTTATCATAGATACGAAGGTAAATAATATTGAATTATAATGCCTTAAAGTCAACAATTAAGGTCAAAACATCGGTAAAATTCTGCTTAATCCATTCTCATTTGCCCGTATTACAATCAACTTCAATCAAATCGTCATCATCAAATATCGTATATCAATCATGACGATCGATATGCGATGGTTGTACCAAGGCATATTAAGGGGACTACCATGGACTATAATATACTAAATACTACACGGACTACATTTTTATTATCCGTGGGGACTACATAGTAATGGGACTGCTCTCCGCTGAAACATTCCCTCTCCAGAGTTAGAAGACTAATATCTCAAAGACGGCTCAATCGATTTTAAAATAAAGTGCACCTAGTCAAAGCTTGTTTATTTCTTCATATAGTGATGGTATACAAAAGCTTCTTACTGTTTATTTTGATTTCAGTGTGTGCTTAAAAACAAAATTTTAGCAAATTTTCCGGGTACCAGACAGATGCATCGCATTTACGGCTTCCTAATAACAACATGGGTCAAGATATTGGAATTTCCGTCGCTAATATTGTAGCAAAGATCTTCCTTAACAATCATGTGGAGTTTCATATTATTAAGTGAATTATTATTTTAGTTATTGATGAAATTGCAAGACTGCATTATTTTCTGTTCTGACCATCCCTGAAAACCGTCGTTTGGATCTTCTTCAAGCTATTGAGTTCTTCATCATGAATGCACTTATAAAATCTTAAATGAATTCATTGATTAATCAATATCGATTAACATTATTTTGGAAAAAGAGTGTGCTGAACTGCCTGGAGCATACCCGGAAGAGAAAGGGAGAGGCGCGCGCTGTTGCCCAGTCAAGGGTTGTCTGTAAGACGCGCTAGGAATTTAGTTGAGAAAAATTCCCATGGAAAGAAAATAGACTTAGAAAAGAACCCTCCTTGCCGGAATTTTACAGGAACCTTTTTATCAGAGCAGATTTTTACAAAGCAATACTGCTGTTGCTTTTAGAAGATGAACTGACAATAAACAATGGTCAATATGTTCAAAGATGTGAAATCCGTAACCATCCCTCGCTGGAACATTAGAAAAGTGTGACTAAAGACTTATCCTCAAAAATTTTTCTTATTTTTGTGATTTTGGATTACTTATTTCACTATGAATTTGCATGACTTTCCTCAAGTTTCTCATTTCTTCAATTCCTAATCTTGGTCTGTCTCCTGGTCACAAAATGAATTGCCTGAGAACAGCTGTTCATGAGCTAAATGTTTTCAAAAATTGACTGCTCTGCACTCACCTAGCATCATCATTACAAAATTTCCCAAGTGTGAATTGAAACTTCAGCTCTGAAGTGAAGTGCCAGGAATGCTAACAATTAGACCAAGAAATTCATTCTAGGAAATATTGTTCAGGAATGCAAATTTATGTTTCTCTTTTGGTAACATGAACATTTGTGGTGTTGCTTGTGAGTACATAAGATTATTAGGCTTCATTTTCCTGACTCCAAATGAGTAATTGCAGCCAGGAAACAAAGTAGACCAAATTGGGCAGCTGAAAGGGGTTTCATGCCCCCTTACCATAAAATCTCAATTGTGAAACTTCCTCACTTATGAAACTTTTTTTGGTAGTCTGCTGAAAGTTTCATAAGTGAGGTTCTACTGTATAATGTACTAGCTGTGCCTGGAATATGTTGCTATGCCTCTTTCTGGGTTAAAAACCAGTCTCTAAACGAATTCGAGACCTAATTCAATGAATTCCTCGTACCTACACAGGAATTTGTAACGCACAAATGATGACATAAGTTTCCATTCCATGCCTATGCTGTGCTTTACAAGTAAATAAAATATTATATTGTTGAAGTAGTGTAAAAATTTAAGATTTTCGAGGTTTAAAATCCAATTTAAGGAAAATGCAAAGTGTATAAAAATATCGAATGCAAGAATTAAAAAAAAAGCAAACAAAGAGAGCACTGCACCAAATCATATTCTAAAGATAAATAAATTGCGTACCTTTTAATGAAATAATTTTTCACTGATTGATTCTGATGCATGCGATTCTTTGGCTTCACTGATACGATTCTGATGCACGTGATTGAGCAACTCGTAAACGATCTGCTTCGTTGCTTGCTTGTCGTTCCTCGCTTGTTTGAGATGCTTGGGTGCTGACACTCATTTGTTGAAACGACTTCCTCTCCACTTATTGTACAATGGATTGAATAATTCAGAAACCATTGCAGGCACTCAGACAACGACTCACCTAAGTTTCATCGTAATCCGATGAATGGTATTGGAATGCATAGAAGATGAACAAAAAACATTCATTTTTATATATTAGATGATAAGACCTGTGATAAACCACTAAGACACTTCAACCTGAAGAAGCCGTGTTAAGAATGAAACTACTTGGTTTTTTCCACCAATATATTTAACCATAAATCAACCGGTTTTGGCCTTTTCAGACCATTATCAAGATTACAGAATAAAAATACCCAAAAGACAGCACAGCTTATATACTAAATCTCAAGGAGAGGGGAAGTGGTTGAAATAAGGGGGGAAGAGGGGGGGGAATGAGAGGTGATTAGGCAAACTGCAAGGGAAGGAACAAACAGGTGGTGACGCCAGGTTCAAGGACTACGGGGATGGAGGTGAGGGTACTGGCACAGAGAACAAGGGATTCCAAAATGGTTTAACGTTACATGAAAGATTAGTGGCCAATTATTCATTTTAGTACGGTAACATTCTTTAGCAAGGTTTTTGCTCTCTGCTTTAATCTTGGCAAAGCTAGTATAGTCACTAGCAGAACCAGTTACCTTACATACATAAAAGTTGAAGGGATTATGTCATTAAGTAGTCTCTCCCCGTGCACTCTGTGATAATATAGAATTTCAAAATTTTCCAGGAAGTCCAACTTCCTCCCCCTTTCACAAACATGCAACAGCCTCGGGGAAAAGTTGGAACTATGACCTTGATCAATCAAATGTTCTGCAAAACTTGAGTTCCTGTCACCATTGACACTGGATTTAAAATGCTCTCCCATTCTTATCTTCAACCTTCGTCCAGTTTGACCTACATAAAAACAGTTACATTCATGTGTAACACATTTTAGTAAATATTCCCCACTTTTATCATTCACGTCAATTTCGTCCTTAGAATTAAATAATAACTTCTGGAGTGTCACAGAACTATACACGGAAATTTTGTATTTAGTTTTGGGGAAATATCTATATAGTTTGTATGTTAACTTATTAACAAAGGGTAACTTAACCCACTTAGTGCCAGATGGAAGTATTGGAGAAAGTGAAGTGGATGTGGCTATGGCACGTTTTCGTCTCTCGTCGTCGTCAATCACCTCTCATTCCCCCCACCCCCTCCGTTATTTCAAACACTTCCCCTCTCCTTGAGATTTAGTATATAAGCTGTGCTGTCTTTTGGGTATTTTTATTCTGTAATCTTGATAATGGCCTGAAAAGGCCGAAACCGGTTGATTTATGGTTAAATATATTGGTGGAAACAACCAAGTAGTTTCATTCTTAGCATGAATCGAAATTTCCACAAAGTGAATTCGCCAACCATTGATTTTATGAAGAAGCCGTCATCCGAAAAATATCATCCTATGAAATATTGTTGATCGCAAGAGTAAACCAGGAAACTGTCTTTCTTTAAGATGAAATCACCACAGCTCTAACTTAATTCCAAGTTGATGTTGGGGCAATTCCATGAAATCTTTCTGGAACCAACTTTCATCCATGAATTACTACAGTGAATTCGTTGAGTAACCAGGCCTTGATACATTAAATTTGATCTATCATCACTGCTATCACTGATTTCTTCGAGAAAAATGACCAAATGAGTCAGATGTCATTGTGATGACATGAGTTACTTTTGAGTCCTCTGCATATTAATACCGTATATGACACAACATGGGCATGAATTGGATCCTGATGCGCTCTATTTCAAAATCACAGGATGTTTAGAAGGATCTAAGAATGGAATCACTAGTCTGCAAGAAACTTATTGTCGTTATCAGGATTTTACCACAGTGAGGAATTAGGTTTCAGCCTCAGCTGCGGCAGATTTTTTCCATGACCCCCTCTTTCTAAATTCTCTTAAGTTAATTTTACCAAGTTTTGCCTCAAATGGTTAATTTATTTTGTTTTCGTGTTTTATGCTCCACAGCGCTGTCATGTATAGAAGGCATAAGTCACAGAGGGCAAAGAAAATGACTAAATAATGGAATGGATAACGCTGGATCTGGAATATCCCCTTGATGCCTATTTAGGATGAAGTTTCACACTACAGTGAATAAAAAGTTCTGAAAATCGTGGATTGATTTGGATATCACTTTTTAATACGATGTATTTCATTAGCTTCTATGTTTTAGCTTACCGAAGTTGGCATATAAGGACTTCATTGGGTAAAATGGCATTCAGCATAACACCCACGACACAAAGAGATTATGCATAGAAGGATAAAAATTAATAGCCTAATTTATTAACTGGTTTAATGTTTTGCAGAATATAACTATAGGCACGAATCCTCAAATAGAAAAGAGACTCTGTCGTGAGTTAATGTTTCTCTTGAGCGATGAAACCGTTTGGGTTGGAACGAAATTATATTTCTTCCAAGTTCACTTATCCTGCAGGCAATATGGAAGATACCTCAAATAATGACCTGAGAAGGATTTTAAATGCACTGTGTCCTTCACTCTTTTTACCTATTACTGGTCGATAAAGATAGGGCGATTGGAAGCACTGTTGGGCCAGCTACCGTCTTAACTGCGTAGATGTTAGAAACATCGATAAGAAATGGATTGGTGATTCTCTGTCATTGCAAGCGAAGGCATTTCCTGGGTGGTGGTTGAAGAATTCGTTAGTGATCTTCGGTTCTATTTTCTTCGGTTTCATTCTCCATGACCTCCACATTATTATTCCATCTGTCCAAAAAATCTCGTGACTTAGAACCGGAAACTTGGTATACTCTGAGTTGATAAAGATATGGGAAATGTCCGAGTCTCGCCCAATTTGTCGTCAAGCAATTAGTAATTGGAACGAAATAATATTTTTCATATAACAAGTTTCTATTTCTAGCTGGCAATGTGGAAGAAACCCCAAATAATGACCTGAGAAGGATTTTTAAATGGACTGAGTCCTTTGCTCATTTTACCAATGATTGAGCAATAAAGAAAGGGACATTGGAAGTGCGTTCGTGCCAGCTACCGTCTTAGTTGTGTAGTTGTTAGAAACAAATGCCCATACCAGTTGCGCGTCCTGATTAGCCGCAGATTAAGAAAGCTAGAGTCCCATACAAAATGCAGAACTTGGTTTTTATACGTCTTCTAAACTGGGCGAAAATTTTGCAGAGAAAATGATTGCCAACTAAAAATCATTTTCGTAGGGAACTAAGAGATTATAGTTATGTCACAAACATTTGTGACATTTAACTTACAACATGAAGGCATTATTTCTAATTATTTCACGATTAACTACTCGAAATCGTTTTAACACATTTCCAGAGACCAGAGAAGTCAGGGATAGAAAGGGGAAATATTTTTCGTGATTTATTTAGAAGGTTCGAAAATATGAAACTAGAAAATACGAAGTGCTGTTTTTTCAGTCCCGCAAACTTCATATTATCGAGTTGCTACTGTATTACTTTCCCGTTGGATTGATGAAGTATCTATCTTGGTTCCTATATTGAATTTTGTAAACAATTGGGCCCCCTCATAATTCAATGTGCTAGTTCTGAGTGCATATGCTTAGAAGAAACCTCACCCTGATGAATGTAAAAAATTTCCCATTAATTTTGATCAGTTTAAGTCTTGAGGAGGCTTGCCAGATTGGGTGACTTTACCAATAAAAATATGACTCAATTTGAACAATCTGGCCGTGTTGCAGTTTGGGTGAACAGATAAAGCATTTCAAGGAAGTACCTGTATTTTAGACACGCCCATTAACCCTTTAGGTCCCACCCTATTTTAATCTCAAGATATTTCGCCGAAATTTGTTTCACGTAACTTTGTACTTACATCGTATAACACCAACAGTACTGAGGGAAATCAATTGCTATACTTGTATACACTTTTACACATTTTTTTAAATAATGAACAGAAATGTATTTTATGTAATGTAAATGACAGTAATGTATGTATTTGTTATTTATAATAAATATTAATGCATAATAAACGATATGTGAAAAGGAGAACACACATTTTCAAATACTAACATAAGTCGACCGCAAATTTTAAAAAACCGGTTGCTTGTTGGCCAAAATTTTCACAGTAGTTTCGGAATATGAAATGGAAATTTTTGCGCCCAGCACACTCTTTTGAGGAGACATTTAACTAGACAGCTAGAAATATGTGCCAAGAAAGTACCTCTGGATTTTTATTTCATTTACAAAAGAAGGGCTTGGGAACACAGGATAAAGATCGAGAGATACATTTATGTACTGTACTGAAAGGGTTAACCTACCTTGATTTTGATATAAATATATTATTAAGTAAGATTTCTACTATCTAATGGTGTGAAAAATATTACTTCTGTCATTCATTTGTTCATTTAAGGAGGACATATTGGTTTACAAATATTGAATTTTTATGTGGAAATATTGTCTTAATGGCAGTGCGATTGCATCTCTTCATATGAATTTTCATCTCTCTTTCCTCCTGATCAGTATTGTTCAGAAACTTGTATAACATGCAATAGATGTTGAGGGATCAAATATATTTTTTTTCAGCATAGGTCACTGGCAATACAACTCAAGTAATTAGGTTTTGATAACAGACTTCTATTTTCATCGCAGCCTGTAGCAATGTACTGTGATGAATGTTGCAACATTGTGTTGGGAAACTTCTTCCATTTACCTTGTTTGCAAATTTCTTCATAAAATACTTCAAAATTAG
The DNA here is from genome assembly GCA_963169105.1 of Ceriagrion tenellum. NCBI lineage: Eukaryota > Metazoa > Arthropoda > Insecta > Odonata > Coenagrionidae > Ceriagrion > Ceriagrion tenellum. The sequence continues at coordinate 58,325,379 of OY720641.1, forward strand.
CCTTTTAATATACATAACAAAATGTTGTAAGCCTGAAGATAATTACATATACCTTTATCTCAGTTAATTAAAAAGCCATAATTTCAAATCCTACCGAAAAGCAATGGAGGCTGTAGTCATTATAAGTACTGGCTTTTGTTACTAGGTGAAAGCTACAGTTTAACGCTTTATTATTTTACATTTTACCCAAAGGAGTATTCATATGAAATTTAAAAAGTATGCGAAGCAACACGAAGCCTAAATTTACTCATTGCAGCAAATTTTGTGCATCATAAGAAAACAGCACTACGAAGTGCAGGTTCCTTCTCAAGGGTAATAGTTACTTGGAGATTGGGAACATGGAGGTTGACATCATGTGGCTACCTTTTAAGCAGTGATACAAATTTTATGTTGAAACTGGTGAGCTTGTGTTAACTATATATTATTACCGAGCTAATAGCTAATAGAATTGCTATGTTTATATTTTTGTGAACAATTGCAACAGATCTTGTTATTGTACTCCCAATGATATGAAAGCTATCGGAAATTTTTCATTTGCTCAAAGGGTAAGGTCAAAACTTGTTTGATTAGTCAGTGGAAATAGGCTGTTAAGTTGCTACTCCATAATTGAAAACAATGACAAGTGTGATTGTAAGTACTAGTACATTTTTTTCTACATTTTTCCTCTCAAAGCCTGATGAAATGAACAAGCAAATGGAGATGATGTAAACTCTCTAAGATTTCAGCGTTTCTATCTGTTGGAATTAATTTGCTCATATTTCATTAATCTTACAGTTATTTTCAGCAAATGGTGTTCAATAATTCCCATCATTATGGATAAAAATCCTTCATTAGAAAAATATTTTCAAAACTTGCATAAAAGAAATCGTTCTCTTAACTACAATTAATAAATGAACAAAGTGAACATTGTTATGTTAAGTTTGTTCCAAATGCACATAAATTTATGACATGAAAAAGCATCAATAAAAAACTTACCAATATGAGTGAATGTTGTTGTTAGTCATCTTTCAAAGAAATTGAACAAAGAGCGAACCATTACCTTGCATTTGAAATCTCTGACTCCTGTTTTTTTGTTCCATCCAGGGAAAAAACATCTCAAAACAGCCGAGCAGCATAAAGTGAAAAAGTCACAGTCTCAAGACGAGAGTGGTAGTGATGAAGTTAGTGGTCATCACCAAAGTGTACAGTCGAGTAGCATTCCTAGTCATCCATCCTTGAGGTAATCTAAGTTATAAATATTTAACTATCCCATATGGCATGTCCTTTTGAGTTGCATTGCATGATATTGTGTTTCTACAAGTCATTTTAATTAATGTTTTTCAAGGCTGTGAATTATTTAAGCATTGTTTAATTCATTTTGATGAAATTGTTGGATAAATTATTAATGATACATCTCTAATATTATTTTAGTGCTGCAACTTCAATCAATTCATTGGCTATGGATCCTGGAGCATCTGTGGGTCAAGTCGGTGATTCGTTAGATGCCAAAATAGAATCTCTTTTAAGGGATTGGCATCATGGTCCTGATCTCCTGTTCTCCATTCATCCTATTGATGGCAGTTTCTTAATCTGGTACGAGAATAGAATGAGTTAGTGAATTATTCAGCCCACATTTTGTGGAATTGATCTTCTGAAGAATAAATCAATAGTGTATTTAAAAATGACATAAAGATGTAAATATCTAAATTCTTACATCCATTTACATGATATTGGAGCTGGAGCATGTCAAAGTATTGGGATTTTAAAAAACTGTCCCAGGATTAACTTTGTGGAAGTTTTTCATTTTCATAAGAATGTAAATTTAAAATAGTTGTCATCTTCCCTTAAAAATAAAAAAAAAAAAAGGAATATCTTCCATTGGGTTTTAAACAGTGTGTTTTCAGTATCTCTCCTCTGTAGTTGTTAGTTCTTGAGTTATTACAGATAGAGTAAACATCAACATTATCAAACATTCACTTGCACAATCTTGGAAAAATAGCTGCTGTGAGAAAACAAGGAGGGATAAAATTTGTAAAATGGTCACATTAAACTAGTATTGCATGTGGCTTTGTGTTTGCAAATAATGTATGAGTTTTTTTCAAAATCAGTTGTGCCACCAATGAAATTTATTTTATATGGATCATTTGAAGTGGAATTACCCCTCTCACAAAGTCCTATCTATTGAACTCTTACATTTATTTTTGTAATGGCTCACATTTATTGTTGTTTATTTATAGGCTTGTGGACTGGCTTGATGAATACCACCCAGGCTCCTTCCGACAAGCACAAGTATCTTTTTCTACGAGAATCCCTTCTGCGTTCCCCCTTGGAGATGCAATGACCATGTCAACCAATGTTTCCTTGTACCACACATGCCAACTGCTAAGCAATTTACGTACCAGTATCCTGAGGCAGCCAACTGTTCGTGCCCCTCAGCACACTTCGCCGGACAAAGAAGAGGCTGGAGGAGGTGGTGGTCGTTTGAGCCCTGTTCCTGCGGGATCTCCACCTTCATCACCATCGTCACCCCATCGCGCTCCCTCTTCACCCACCCCTCCTGCACCTGGGAATGTAGCTGAGACAAATGGTGTTATAGATTCCTCGGAAGGGTCATCACAGGACATTGCTGGCAATCCTTCCCTTGTTGTCTCTATGGTTACAAAGCACAACAATGGTACCTTGAACCTTTGGCAGTTGACATTTAATGAAAAGTCAAAATTCAGCCAAGTGCTAAGCATCAGTCATGCATGCAGAGCATCGGGCCATCGTTTCCGTGTGAACGACATAACGTGTCACCCAGTCCTCCCCCTTCTCCTCACCACATCTCATCATAATATGCCGGATTTTCCTACTCCAGGAAGTGATGACCATAGCAGGCTTGGAGAAGAGGGAATGACTCCTCTCATCAAAGTGAAAGAAGTTACCACCCCAACTGTGAGTAAAGAGATATTTTGTTCGTGAATTTCAATGGGATTTATTTTAAGAGAGACTCGTCGTTAGGGTTTCTGTTTGGATAGCTCAGAGAAATTTTTATCCTCTCAATTTAATGCGTTTTTAACTTAATGTTTGCTGACCTGGGTGTCAATCAAGAAACTTTCATCAATAGGAGATATTGTATGATACTACAGTCGAAAGAAATGGTAGCAGCTGTTGACAATGCTATTACGGATCTCATCATGGTATCGCATGATAGAGTTCGGCTGAACTCTGGAATATATTATGTATCAGTTTAGTGCAATGAAAACAAAGAATCTTTGATGATGAAATATCTGTGGTGAGATTGACACAAAAGAACAACAAAGGGTGATCAGTGAAATTGGCATCATCTTGATAAGCCAGGTAGCAACCAGCTTTCATTGCACAATAACTCTCCAGAAAAATTTCTATTATTGACACCCATGTGATGATTTTCCATTGATTTATTGGAAATAATAATGTAAAGTATGAAGTATTTCTGCTACATTTGGTTTCAAATCAGCCTCTGCCTGGTGGAGACTAATGATGATTGTACAGTCAAGTTGGATAGAATTAACTGATAAATAAAAAAAAATCATTTAATAAAAAATCTGCCCCAAGCATGTTCTCCAGCTGACATAATTTTAGTATCAAGCTGTATCTGATATATGTGGAAATCGCCCTTTTGTCTATAGGGATTCATAGATACACGCATTGTTACATAGTGAGGCAATTACTTATTGAAAGCTAGCTAAATTCTTGTTTTGCATTTTGTTACTTTTAGGGATTTTGTAGTGAACTCATTTTATGGAGGGTTGATGCTGTTGGGCCATTATCAAAATCAGGAGGTGTTTCTGAACTGGCAAGGATAAATTCTCCAGAAATTTCTGCATTTTCTAATGTTGCCTGGATTCCTACTTTACTGCCCAGGTAATATTGATTGAAATATTTTGCTTATGTCTGGAAACCTTAAAATAAATTTTCCATAGCCTGCTTAATTTCACATAAGATGACATTTGGAAATCTGCATATTACATACTGTATTTTTGAATGAATATCATGTGCTTATTTCTATTTATTTGGCATATCCATTTGATGATATTATCTTATCTGTTTTGTCTGAATTTGTGATTTCTCTACAGCACTACATTGGGCAACCTGTCCAATTCACCAAGTGCCTGCTTTGTGGCCTCTGACGGGCATAGTTTAAGAGTGTATCAAGCAGTAATAGATGCCAGGACTCTATTGGCAGAAATATCTAGTTCAGAAAGAAGAAGTAGAATGATGGTCTGTCATTCAATGATAATTTTGACTATTGTATAATTTTGCTGGGTTATACCTGGTGTTTTAATTTTTCTTGTAATTTTTATGTAGGATTCAATGGTCAGCATATCGACAGACAGTTCCTTAGATGAAGGCATGAAGCAGTCATCCCTGCACAACAAAATAAAAATTGTTTCTCAACAATCAACTGCTCGGCCTGGTTGTGTTATTCAGTTAGATGCCATTTCAGATGCTACGCATGTATGTATTTGTAAATATTTAAAGTAGAATATATGATTCTCTGATATAAATTTTTGATGTGTTTTAATATATTTTCCAAAACCAGCTTTATATACATTTTCTTGAGGCCTTTGTAGTCGAGTAACTTAACTTATAGTATGATGTATGGATGGATATGCAGTGAGAATGCATTCTTTCAAGTGGAGAATAGCAAGAATGACTGTTATAATGCATGAATGAGGGATAGGGAAGTGACTTCTACTCTGCCCCTGCCCACAGTATTTCAATTTGAGCGTAAAACTGCAAAATAAAATGCTTTGTGTATAAATACCTTAAATCTTAATTTATAAATAGTCACTGATTTATGGCAAGTTAATATCAGAGGAGTGTATGAAGTATAATGTATATGTAAAATATCAATCATTACAGTGAGAATTTTGTCACTGAATAATGACAAGTCAAAATTTTTGACACAATTATTGTTGCTTTTTTAGGACTGGCAAAATACACAGTTCCTTCATGTATTCCAAGAACAACTCATTACTGGTGAAAGGGAAACAAAGACTGGTTATGAACTACCCAAAGAAGGTGATTTGGGTTTAATGGAAACACATATGGGTGCCATGGTTGATTTACAGCAGTCAGCTGTTTTTGAGGAACCTTTTTACATTGTTGTCCTTGAAAGAGCTGGAAAATGTACTGTTGTACATATGTGGAGATTGGTAATTGCCTCTCAGCCTGATAATGCAGGTAAGATAAATGATTTTATCTTCATCTAACTTCCAAGAAGTTTAAGGCCCAGAAATGATATAATATTTTTATGTTTCCTAACAGAGTTAAGTGGGAGTATGATGTATGTTCCTGACAGTCAGCTAGTTCAAGACGATGAAGATGATAACAGAAGTAATGTAACAGAGTCTGTAAGATGTGGAGGAATGCCTTATAGTGGTGGTCCAGTTGAAGGTCATCCCAAGCCTGTAGACCATGTTCAGACTTCCCATGTAGTTATATCCACAACCAAGGTAAAGAATTTTATATTTTCATTGTCAGTCATCTCTCTGAAAATGGTCACATTGAAAGCTTACATTATAGCCAGTGATCAATGCAATTGTGTCCCCTCAAATTCAGTTTAATTCCTCAAAAGAATCAGTTAATCTGAGTAGCTGGCTTTGAATGCCTCTTTGGGACATAGGAGTTGCATGAATGGCTTGTTTAGTGATGTATGTGCTTGCCTTAAATGTTAGAGTATGAATTGAAATCTTTTTGCAGCTGAAAATTTACACTAAAGCATGATTCCAGCTTGAGTCAAAGTGAAATTAATGTGCATTATCTCCTCAATATCCATTATTTAACATTGCTTAAATAGCGAACCACTTAATGTGCAAGTATGAATACTGAAAAAGAAAAGCATGAAAAAATGAAGGTCCTATATTCATAACACAGGCCAACAGTGGTTTTGGTGCCGGGGTATTTGGAGCTGATTTCATATGAATTTGATGCCCTGAATTTAAATATGGCATTAGTTTTTGCCTAAGTGTTCACGTTTCTAAGATATAACATTTTAGTGAAATATACGTTACCCTATTTTAAGTTAAATCCATGGATAAAATAAAAAAGAAAACAAGTTTTTATTAATATTATAAAGTGCTAAAATCATAGAGAATATTGCAGTAGTATTCATCTAATTAAAAGGAGCAAGAGAGGAAAAAGTTATCGATGAAACTAGTCACTAAACACTTAGGAAACTTCTTTTCTTTGGAATTCTTTAATTTATTGTGGAACAGTCCCTTTTTAAACTCCAGCAGTAATCTGCCACCATGGCCGTATACCGTCTTCCTTGGTAACATTCCTCCATAGTTTTAATGTCCTGGTGAATTCTTTCACCTTGTTTCTCTCTGGTGTTTCCTAAATTTTCAGGAAATGGGTCCAAGTGGCTGTGTAGATAGTGCACCTTATTGCTCATGTTACACCCAAGGAATCTAAAACTGTTTAGCATCTTGTTTACCAGTTTAACATAGTTTTCAGCTTTGCGTTTGCCCAAAAAATTTTGATAACTGCCACAAATGAAGCCCAGGCTTTTTGCTCATTGTCAACCTCATTTTTGGAATTTATGAAGGCAGGATCCTTAGTAAGTTGTCTTATTTGTGGGCTGTCAAATATTCTTGCTTTAATTTTTTCCTTAGTCAACTTCGGCAGTTTTTTCCCTTTATATACAAAACATCATCCATTCTTATCAAGAGCCTTTACAAACTGCTTCATTAGGCCCAGCTTGATATGCAGTGGAGGAAAGATGATTTTCTCTCGTCCAACTATTGACATTGTTAGTGACATTATTTTCCCCAATGTCCATGTTTTCTCTTAGGCCACTCTTTTCTAACCCAGTGGTGTATTTTGTCTCTGCTATCCCAGAGGCATACAAAGCAAGGATATTTGGTGTAGCCTCTTTGCTATTCAAGGAGAAAGTTTACCATTTTTAAGCCCACACAAATCACCCATTGATGTTCATGATACTTTGTCTTCTCCAAGACCAAAGCTATAGTGTCATATTCTTCTTTCATTTACGTTGAGTGAGCAATTGGTATTAAACCATATTTGTTCCCATTGTTTAGGACACATTTCAAACTTCGCTTTGAGCTGTCAATAAATAGGCGCCAATCATTTGGAAAATATTCAGGAAGACCCATTTTTCACAGGAGTCCTCTAAGATTGTGACAAAATACAAGATTGTCTTCTTGAGATAAGAAGGGTGGCAGATCCTTTTCTATTGTATGATAAAAGGTAACATTGGTTCCTTGTTCCAGTAAATTTTTGTCGTTCAACCTGGAAGCAAGTAATTCAGAAGCTTCTTTTGACAGGTGGAGATCTCTGGTAAGGTCATTTAATTCATCCTGGTTTAAATGTTGAGGAATTGATGACATCTCCTCATAATCACTGTCACCTTCATTAGTATCAGCACGATGATCAGAGGGACACTACTCGTCCTCGCAGAGCTCTGGTAGCTGGTGGAACGTTGCGATTGGCACTTTCTCTGAGGGAAGGACAGGCATCTTGCAGAGTCGAAATCAGGATAAGTCCATAGTACGGTGGACCAAAATTTCCATAATTTTCGTTTTTCTCGAAATTTGTAACTCTTGAAGCTTAAATTTTTTCCTTTTGATACCAGCATAACGTATACGAAATTTGAAGACGGTCAACCACTGGCAACCCATGCTGCAGGGCTGCCAAAGTTGCAAATTTTAAGCGTGATAAGTGGTTTTTCCTTCATTACTGGTACATATTGAATGTATCGAAACAGTTTACTTGTGTATGGTATATCATTCTATTATGAAAATTATACGTGCTTAAACATTACTGTATTGCCTATTAGAATAGCCAAATTAATGGTTTAAAAAAAGCGTGACGACACCTGAATTGCTAGGCAACACACCGGACACACTTTTCTTCATTGTTGACGTTCCAAGCTTTTTCCTGAATCGCTCCTCATTTTTCGGGTTTTCCATATTTGAAATAAACAAAACAACAAAATGAATTTTGTTAATTGATATTATCAAAATATCTTTAACATAATTAATGACATTAGCACTGCAAAGGTTAACCAAGTGACAATAAAAAAATCAATATGGAGATTTCTCCTTAGAATTGTCTGCACCTAGAATTTTTCTTTATTTATCGATACTCTCAAACACTATTGCCTTTTTTGCATATATTTTGTTTAATTGTTTGTTAACCTGGCGGCGGTCGCGCCTCATCTGACACATGACTTTTTGTTATACCATTTTACTGTTGCATGAGCTGGGGGAGAGTGGCTCATGCTATCTTTCCCACCTCTACTCTTCGAAGCAACAATGTATTCAAATATAAGTTGCGTATATATTGTTCACTTTTACTACCCTTAGAATCTCTCAGATGACACGTGACCCTTTACACTATTCTTTGTAGTCATCCTTTAGATGACTCGTGACCTCTGGCATTTTCGAGTTTTTTAAAGCAGTTGGAGCAACTTCTAGCACTCTTAAGTTTAGCAATGAGCTCTTCACCTACAGCATCGTCTTCTTAGTGCCGAAATCTCCTGATGTATCTCACTTGGACACTGATTGTGACCTGCAAAGGATACAGCATATGCTTTTTTCCAATGAAGATGTGAGTGACGAGCTGTTTGAAGAAGATAGTGACACAGATGCTGAGGAGAAAGAGCCAGAAAATAGAGTGGAAGCCTCGAACACAGAACAAAGTGATGATGAGTTTTGTGATTCAGACATTCGAATGATTCCCAGTTTTATTTCAACCGTGAGAAAAATTGTGATTCAAAAAAGTGGCGTCGGGAACCAATTCCCACTGGCAGCCGAAAAACCCCGAGCCAAAATGTGATTACTCGACTGCCTGATGTCATTGGGGTAGCCAGAAATGCTAAAACGCCCCTGGCAGCTTGGGCACTTTTTATTATGTACTGAAGAAATGGTTGAGAAAATAGTCTTTTACGCTAATAAGACATTACGTCAATCCAAGTAAAATTCACTAGAGATCGTGACGCATGCAAAATGGATTCCATTGAAATTAATTTGGACTGTTGTGTACCACGCAAATCGATTAAATGTAGAGGAACTCTGGGGAACGAAGCATAATGATGGAGTTGAGAAATTTCATCTAGTAATGAACAAAAGAAGATTCCTGTTCCTACTGAGATGCCTTAGATTTGACTGCAAAGAACGCCATTTTGAGAGAAAAGAAAATGACAAATTGGCAGCAATCCGTGAGTTTATGGAAAGTTTCATCAACAACTGCCAGAAGCACTACTCCATGGGGTCCAATGTTACCGTAGATGAAATGCTGGCTGGGTTTCGAGGACGATGCAGTTTTTGCCAGTATATTCCATCAAAGCCCGCAAAATATGGACTGAAAATCTTTATGCTGGCAGATAGTAAATTATTTTATTCTTACAACTTAGAGGTTTATGCAAGAAAGCAGCCAGAGGGTCTGAGTCCAGGGGGTCCATTTGGTGTGAGTAATAAGCCTCGGGATGTTGTAATGAGATTAGCTAAACCTATATTCAAAACCGGGAGAAATAATATAACAGGGGACAACTGGTTTACAGATATTCAATGTGTGACGGATGTGAAAAAGGAAAATCTCTTTTATGTTGGTACAATACGAAAACAGAAAACTGCTATTCCAAGAGAATTTTTATCGGTTAAAAATCGCCCTGTTCTCTCCAGCATATTCAGGTTTTCAAAATGTATGACCCTAGTATCTTATTGCCCTAAGAAGAACAAAAATGTGTTGCTATTGTCCAGCATGCATTTTGACGACAAAAGTGATGAAGAATCTGGTGATGCACGAAAACCGGAAATAATTACTTATTATAATGCTACTAAATCAGGTGTCGACGTAGTTGACAGACTTTGTTCCAATTTCAATGTCTCTCGGAGTACCCGAAGATGGCCTATGGTGGTGTTTTACACTGTGCTCAACGTTGCTGGCATCAACTAAATGGTGGTGTACCTTGGAAACACCCAAGATAATATTTTGAGGCGGGCGTTTTTGAGGCAACTGTCTCATAGTTGCCACCAGAGCTACAAAGAAGAAGCCATCTGAATGTAGGGTTCCACGTGGCTCTACAGGAGAGACTAAAATTGTTAAGGACAAATCAGAAGCAACAGCCTACAAATGAATCTGGACCATCACAAAAGCAAGCCGTTCAAGATAAAAGGAAGAGATGTGAACCCTGCCTCAAGAATTCCAAGAGGAAGTATTACACCAAGTTCTCATGCAATAATTGTAGTTCCTATCTCTGCCTCGACCTTGTGAAGCCAGTATGCGCGAAGTGTGAGGAACTTCTTTTGCATACTCAACCTCAGGTGCCTCAAGATACTGATAGTGAGTAAGCTCTAAATTTCATTGTCATATTTTTCATCCTTAGCATATCTTATAGCATTTGTAACATCGAGAAATGGACAAAGCATAGTACCTTTTATAGATTGCAAACTCTGTTATTAGATTTTATATATAGGACTTGAATCCATTATTGAGTAGTTATTAAAAATATTAATTCTTCTTTATAATTTTTCTTGAGTAAAACCAGTTATTTGGTGTGCTTTTCTTCTTTTGTGTAATTTAACAAATAAATAAACTTGAAATAAAATAATTTTACTGCTTTTGAGTAAATACATTTGAAAATATTAAGTAAAAAAAGGATTGCACACATTATTTTTGTACATAGTATGTAAAATCTATAAAACTCATCGCAAATTATTTTTTCGAATTTTTTGTATTGATGACACACTAGAGAGACAAAAACATGATTTCAGAAATAAAATCAATAAAGAGATATTTTAAATATGAAAAACACAGAGGTCATCTCACAGGTGACGCACGACTGCTCGTGGTAAAATAGAGGCGTTATTACTGCAGGGTTAAATGTGAGGCAGGGGGACTGCTCTTTCAACTGCATGATTGACAACGATCAGAGTTTTGAATACTGGACATGCTTTGTAGTACTCCTCGAGGACGTGACAGAAATAGGGGTTGTCCTCTGTACACCTTGCCTACACTTGCGGAATGATACGAAGGCAAAGTTTAAAATCCTCAACAAACGATTTCAACTGTATAGCCTCAGACAAGACAATTGGTAGAGTCATTATATTTTCTCAAAAAAGAATTTCCAGCAGTTTACCGTACCTTGATATTCGACCTTGTTTTCAGTATGCTAAACGACAAAAGTATGTGTGTTAATTCAAATTATCTTAGTATCTTTAATATTGATTATGTTAGAATCACATAAATATATCACACCAAATGTTATATATCAAAAGGAGATGATACATAATAAGTCAATATGGTGCTTTCATCGTACATTAATTTGTATCAGGGTGTTTTTTTCTTAAGAATGTAATGACGTGATAACAATATTGCTTCTGTTTCTCATCTTTTGTTAGCTAAGTTCGAGGCTAGGGTGACGGCTCTTTTAGCCACATTCATTGAAAATGATAAGTGTTCAACATTGACTGTGCTTGCTTGAACTCTTCGTGACCGTCCCATAGAGAAGAATCGACCTCTAAAAACCCTGCCTTCACTCCAAATATTTCCCGTATCTTTAATGAATGTGGGGAGACAAAATGCAATGGATCTTTTTGGAGCCATCGGAAGGCATCAACGGGCTTGAAATGAGGATGCCTAATGGCCTCATTGCTAGCATTTTCACCGTCATAAAGGGCAGCTACCATTTTATTTCTATTTCCACCGAACCTGATGAGTCAAAGAGTTCAATGTTCCTACAAAATGCAGGCTCCATGAGAACTAACTAAAAAGTGGTATAGTCAAGAATGTATGCTGATTACGCGCACATTAAAATGATAAAGTTGAGAAAACACAAATCACATCATCTTATTCATTACAAATTACCTGTATTAGAAGAGGTGGTATTGATGCACGTGGCTTTCGCTACATGGCTTATTCCAAAGTCCTTCAACAGAGTTGACACAGTTAATGCCATTTATAAGCCCATTCCTGATTCCAGAGAGGGAATTTAAAAAGCTGCCAAATATTTAAGGTCACAACTGTGACAATTGTTTGAGAGGACAACCCCTATTTTTGGCATGTCCTCGAGGAGTTCTACGAAGCATGTCCAGTATTGAAAACTCCTAAAACATGTCCTCAAAAGGAAAGCATGTCCAGTATTCATAACCTTTGCAGTAATGTCATTAATTATGTTAAAGATATTTTGATAATATCAATAAAAAAACTTCATTTTGTTGTTTGCTTTATTTCAAACGTGGAAAACCTGAAAAATGAGGAGCGATTCGGGAAAAAGCTTAGAAAGTCAACGATCAAGAAAAGTGTGTCCGGCATGTTGCCTAGCAATCAGGTGTCATTACGCTTTTTTTAAAACCATTTATTTGGCTATTCTAACAGCAATACAGTAATGTTTAAGTATGTATAATTTGCATAATAGAATGATATACCATTCACAAGAAAACTGTTTCGATACATGCAATATGTACTGAGTAATGAAGGAAAAACAATTTTTCACACTTAAAATTTGCAACTTTGGCACCCCTGCAGCACAGGTTGCCAGTGGTTGACTGTCTTCAAATTTCATATACTTTATTTTAGTATCAAAAGGAAAAAATTAAAGCTTCAAGACCTAACATTTTTGACACTGAAATTTTGGTCCACCCTAGTCCACAGGCTACAATTTTTTCCATTGATTCCATTAATATTTACTAGGCAGAAATAACAGTTATCGAAGTGGTTTTTGGGTTTGCTCCCAGCCATAGGTGTACGGAATTTCAGACTTTTCCTTTTCCCAGTTGTCCACTGTCATAAATGTTCTGTACAAGTTTTACGGGCTAGATGTGGTGCCCAGGTTTTATCCTAATCACCAAGCCTAACACCAAAGTATCGAAGAGAAGCTCTCTTTATAAAGTCACAAACAGTTTTTCTGATTTCTTTTAACATATATTCTCCACATATTTAGCAAAACACATCAGGATGATTTACTCAAGTTCTTTTAAGTACCTGAGTACACTAAGTACCTGAGCCAAATAACGCCAAGTATACCTTTAACGCCAACTCTTAGTTTCTCCAATATTCCAACAGATGGTACTGAGCTGGATATAAGGGTGCGTACACATGTGTCATCTGTCGTAGGAAACATCAATTACATTCTGCTGGCTTGCGTGCAGTAGACGTGAATGCCTTCAGTTGAGTCTGAGCTGCGAAGGGCGCAAGTTCTTAGAATGCTGCGGCAAGATAAAGTGATAAATTTTGCGCTGTTATAGTGTGAAAAACACCAAAAACCATATGCATTCTTTAAGCTTGGTGCTTCATCTGTCCAAATACATAGAGAAAATAATATAATACAGGTAAGTGTGTCTTTAATCGAACTAGTAATAAAACATGGGTGCTGTAGACCAATCACGCCATACCAATGTAGCCCATTTATGCCAGAGTTGGCATTATTTGTCTACGTACTCATTACCTCCAGTTTGTAATTTTAAATATTAATCTGTGATAGATATTTCTTATTTTAATCCACCAAGTATGAGGTATTTTGATGAATTGATATCATCATATTGTTTTCCTTGCAGACTGAAATGTCCAAACAGGCATTATGGTCAGAGGATGACCTCAAAAATGCGATGAAAGTGGTAGGCGATGGTATGAGTGTCAATAAAGCCTCTCAGGTTTTTAGAATTCCAAGGAGGACACTCTGTGATCACTTACAGAATGGCTCTGTCGTAAAGCGGCTGGGACGGCATTCTTATTTGTCCATGGTTCAAGAACTGGAACTCTGTAGCCGAATATTTAGACTAGCCAATGTCGGAATGCCTATCACAGGAACATTTTTAAGGTGATCAGTGTTCAACTTCTGAATTTTGAACAACATTAAGCATCCTTTTGGTATAAGCAAACACGCTGCAGGAAGGAAATGGCTTCGGCTTTTTCTTCAGCGCCATCTCGAAGTCTCCAAGAGTAAAGCACAAAATATGAACCAAGGGCATGCTATGAAGCTTAACCCTTTTACGCCATAGTCAATGACCATTTCTCAAAACTTTGGGGAAATACTGTTGGAAGAGGATCTTATGTCTAAACCTGAACTCATACACAACATCGATGAAAAGGAGTGCAGATTAACAATACATCACCAGCAGACAGTTCTCGCCCGTAGAGGTGTCAAACAGCTTCATCTCATTGCACCAGAACACACGGAAAATGTGGCTATTGTCACTTGTGCCAATGCTGCTGGGAACAAAATTCCACTGATGATAATTTATAAAGGGCAGCGACTCAAGCCGGAGTGGAAGAAAAATATGCCCCCAGGAACATCTGTTGTCGTAACAGAGAAAGGAACCATGAACACACTAATGTTCATCACATGGCTGGACCATTTTTCTCGCCGTAAGACTGCTGGGAAAGCCTTACTGATCTTCGATGGTGCAACATCACACCTGGATGCTAATATAGTGAAGGCTGCCGAAGAACATGTTATTATTTTGTATTGCCTACCTAGTAATACAACCCATGAGTTGCAGCCCCTGGACAAAGCTTTGGGTCCTTTGAATCATACTGGGATGATGAAGCTAAGCTTCAGCTTTAAGAGGAATCAATCAACCAACATGACGAAAGGTGATTTTGGTGAAATATTTCACAAAGTGTGGAATAGATCGGTAACCCCTCAGAACATTGAGTGGTTTTAGAGCCACTGGAATATATCAATTTGACCCTCATGCTATTCCAGAAGAAGCATTTGCACCGTCTTCTACTGCTGTACACCCAGTGCCAGAACCTGCCAACACAGAGCCTGAGATAGCACAGCCTACCACCTTAAACTGTACAGAAAGTTCTGAAAGAAGATCATTCCCATATGACAGCGACTCCAGCAATGCCGAAGATGGCAATGACAGATTTGTCAGTCATACTTCATTTTCTGATATTCTAGCCACACTGAAAAGACAAATTCCCCAAAGACAGAGAAGAAAAGCACTTAACTAAAAGGGACAGAAAATAGTGACATCCTTATTCAAAAATAACACAGAGAAGAAGGCAGCAAAAGGAAAAAAAGTGTGTGTCTATCAAACCTGCAAAAAATCCCTCGACTTCAAAGGAATCCCATTCTGCTAGCTGGTACTGCTCAATTTGTGATGAAGACAGAGTGGCAGACATGATTCTATGTGTTTGTTGTACAAGCTACGTCCACAAAAAGTGTGCCAGTGTAAACAAATGACAATCATTGAAAAACTTTTAATGCCCAGAGTGTGCAAACTTGTAAAAGTGAAATCTTCTTTCTCCTTTTCAACTAGTCATTTGTTAGTCCAGAGTGTGCGAACCTGTAAAAGTGAAATCTTCTTTCACTTTTCGACTAGTCATTTGTGAGTCCAGTGTGTGTGAAGTTGTAAAACAATTTTTTTCTTTGTGATTTAAGTTGGTTCATCTTATCATTTATTCGAGCCACTTGTTTAATGTCCAGTTCCGGAGACTTTTAAGATTGTTTTTTTTTTCATTTTATTTACTTGCGTCGGAATCTTAACTGAACATAGTGAGAAAATAGTGAATTTAAGTGTTATTTAATATTGATTATGTCCAGTATCTACATTTGTAGAACATTTTTGAATCGCTTATATGTGCAAATCTTTATTTATCAGCACTGTGGACTTGAGAAAGGGTTTAACTTTATTTCTTTTTTTTTAACTCGGTAAAAAACTTCAATATCGTATTATATGACCATGAGACATATTTTATAGTTTATTCAACTGTATTATAGTCTGTGAAGCAAATTTTATGTTTATATGTGTCACTTAAAATAAAGCATACAAATTATTATTTTCGAAAATATACCTGGCGTTATTTGGAACACTCCATATTAATAAAGCCAGATGACAGGCCTTTGATAACTATGGTAATAATGGTTAATTTATTGCTCAACAAAAGTTATGATTATTTCAATATGAAGAATAAATATCTATTATTATATGTGAGGGAATCTTATGCCTTTGTCTTTCTTCTTTTAAATTTTATACAACACTGAACCTTAAGTTGGGGTTATTTGGCTCAGGTACCTTACTTGAACTCATTTTATTTTCATTCTACAACACAAATACAACAATCTACTACACAGTACATTTTAGGTTAACTTTAAAACATCTTTTTCCCAAACAGAAATATCACGTGAGGTCCATATCAATCTACCCTGCACATCCATACTTGAATGTATTGAATAGAAAAAACATTGATGATAAGTGAATATATTTAAAAAAGTAAAGCTGAAAGGGAAAAACTGATTTCATATTTAGGTTTTGCACCCAAAATATAGCTACAATCAGTCCTAAAACCCTAGGCACCAAAAAAAATTTTTTTTCTTGTAGGCCTGTGTAATTCATTATTTCCCATTACATCAGTGATCTGTGGCATCCCTTGATGCAATTTCCAATGTTGCATGGTTGGGAGTGTAGGTAATCATCATCTTGATAGACGATATCATCTTCCACTCCATGCATTGTTTTTGCTGTTGTCTGTAGTGTTAACCTCAACAGTTAGCAGTGTTTGAGGTGAAGCGATGGTCAGTGATGAGTGGTCTTGTAATGGAGGATGTATAAGATAGTGCTGTTGAATAAGTTTAAAATCTTGAATGTGCTTTTGAATAAAATCAGATACCCTTACTTTTGATCATGAGACTTAGGATATCGGAGATAGATGAGGTGGAGATCTAATTCATTCTTCAGAATTGCTCATGATATGGACTCTGGTAGCTTGCTTATGTTTGACTATGGCTAAAGTTCATAATCGGTAAGTCACCAGTGAAGCTGAAGGTGGAGGCAATGTGATTTGTTCTATGAGAAAAGGATATTTCATTCTGCCAATCAGCAAAATATTTCTAAAACAGCATTAATTGAGCAAGTGACTTTTCAGACATGTTGTGTAATGGGAAGTGTAGAAGCTGGATAATTTAAGATTTCACTCTGCAACTTTGAAATATTTTCATTCATTTTAATTGTGGGTTAACTTTCAGTGTGTTTAATGCTCTTAAGATTTTTCTATGATAGGTTGGATAAAAATGCCTAATTTTTCAACAATAACAGCTTAATTTTCCTAATTTTCTAAAAACCTAATTTTCAAATGCTAAATCATCTGATGCATTTGTCTGTTCATTTTGGTTCTTATTACTATACAATCTTCCCTGAGGAATGTATACTGTATTTCCTGGCTTATGAGATGCACATTTTTGACTCGAAAATGTGATCTAAAATTGACCTGTGTCTTAATCACCGTGGGTATATTTATTATTTGTTTCTCATACTTAACCAGAATAATTGCAGTGCATCTGATAAGCTGGGAAATACGATATATCATAATTTGGAGGTACTAAGTATTAATGGCATTGGCAGATTAACATAGAAAATGTGAGACCTTAATTTAATGTATTTCGTGGTGAATTTCTGTGTTCTCCTCATTGAAGAGAACCATGTAATGTCATACAAGCCATGTGTTGAAATATTGATTTCAAAGATAAAATATTCCTTAATTCCTTCCTATAAATGGCTTGAATAGCCTTCCTAAAGAAGTTGTGCCTGTCTGCTCTAGTATTCTATTAGTAAGGATGTTTATGCATCAGAAGAAACTGTGTGGAATAAGTCTTATTGAGAAATTCTGTTGTTGATCTATAGTGTTTACTTTGTTATACTTTTCCTTGCTGCTTATGATGTTTTCCTGGTGTGAAATAATCTTCATTGGCTTTATCTCTAATTTTCTTTTCCCAATCCTAAGGTCTGCACTCAAGATCTACCATTGCCTGAAGGTGTTGAAGTTGTTCATGCTGCTCCTGCAGCAGGCCATCTTAGCTCTGCATCTATATATCCTGCTTGTTATGCTCCTTACATTATTGTTACTGCTTGTTCAGACAGCACAGTTAAGTAAGTAATCTGCAATTATGATGCTATAGTTTAGATCTGACTATATATTGTTTTAGTAGTTAAGTTACTTATTTGTTTTATGTATGTATTTCTCTATTCGTCATGCAGTCATATCTAATGAATTCTACTTGTTAATTTTCAAATCAAGAGGACTTACTGGGGTTGAAACATTGCTAGAAATATAGAACTCTTCCTCCTGGCTTATTTTTTTATTCTCCAGTGCTTTATTTCCTCAGCCCTAAAATCTTCATCTATTTATGCAGAATACAATATCTTACCAGTACCGTGCACATATATTCCGGAAATGGTCAAATTTTATCCACAAAAGTTTAAACTCATTTGAAAAAACATTTGGCTACCATAACTATAACATTGGAACATATAAATATATCTTTACACTAGGGATGAGTCGATTCCACTTTTTATCGATTCCGATTCCTATTTCTATTCTTTCAAATCGATTCCCGATTCTCAATTCCGATTCTATCGATTATTATTCCTGATAACAGGTGGGATATCAATATACTAGTAGCGTACGACTATTATTTAAATTCAAGTATTGGCTGAAATGAAATAACAAAGGCAATTAAGTCGCTTAAAAAATATATTTATTAACAAATAGCAAATATATCCTCAGCTTATTGAGGAAGATAAAAAAGTACAAATTGATAGCCTACACCCAACATTACTGAGACAAATATAACATGATACATGAAATTTGATTTGAATATTTATCAATCTGGAATCGACGGAATCGGAATCGACTTTAGGCGATCGATTCTAGATACCGATTCTTATCCTGAGAATCGGTGGAATCGAGAATCGACATTTGGATTCGACTCATCCTTACTTTACACATGGACTGCCACAGAACCTCAAAATGACTCTATAGTATCAGATGCACTGGATTCCATTTATACGATTAACTTCCATTATCAATTAGATGTCTGGATATCAAAAAACTTAAACCAAAGGTGAAAGATATGCTTCAGGAAAACTTTGTTTATAGTTCTAAAGAATATATGATGCACATATTTTTGTAACGTTTTGTAAAGTATGCGTTTTTCCATTCCCCATTTCTTGTCCTGTGCTACAGCATAGTCTATATTCTTCGTCTTTTATGTTTTTTCTATGACGACTCCATGCCAATGTATTTTCCTTCTAATATTAAAGTTCTATTCTGCTCTATCCTTCAATTGCTTGTTTTTGATTTGTTAAAGCTTTATTATCTTTTTTTTTAGGTTTTGGAATTGCAAAGTTTCTAAACTTGATGCCATTAAGAGAAGTAGAACGTATGAGTGGACAGAGTGGGAGATGACAAGGAAAGACCATGAATCAGCTATAGATATTCCTGGTGGGTTTTTTACCTGTTACTTATTTTTATGGCGATTGTTTTAGAAACCTTATGCTCATTATGGTTAACTAAGAATGAAAAAATAGGCAACTTCCACTGTGATAAAATTTATTCTAACCGGTTTCACTTTTTACAGCATCTTCAGGTAGGAAATATCAAGTGTGCATAAGTATATATAGGCAGGTGGTGTATAAGTATATATAGGCGGGTGGTGGGAAGGAGGGGGTGGTGAACGGTGTGACGGACAGAGGGGAAGGGGAAAGGGAAAGGAGAGGAGGGTGGAGAGTCACGGGCATGAAGGTTAGGAAATACCAGAAAGGAGTCGGGAATGGATAATGAAAGCACATACACAAGGCGGTAAGAAAAAGAAGTTCATAATGTGCTTCCTCATCAGTAGGTCGGAGTTGATTGGCGTTAATGACTGGTGTCCTGGGGTGGACGCCGAAGAGCCAGGGAGATTCCCACCACCTGCCTGCCTATATATACTTATGCACACTTGATATTTCTTACCTGAAGATGCTGTAAAAAGCGAAACCGGTCGGAATAAATTTTATCACAGTGGAAGTTGCCTATTTTTTCATACTTAGTTATGTTCCGATTCTGATCCATCAAGCCTGAAACCACAGAGTATACTCATTATGGTTCATTCAGTAAATAGTTTTATATTTTATTCTCTTGTTATTCCTTTTTTTCAGGTCAACCTCTTAACATTAGTGCTGCTTACAGTGGAAGAATTGCATGTGCATATAAATATGGGAAGTCCTTTACCCGTCCATCCAAAAGTGATAAAGAGTCTAGATATGTTAACTTATGTGTTGCCATTTACGAATGTGAAAGCACAGGAGGTAAGTTGATTCTGAATTTTCTTGTTCATGATTTTGAATTACTTAATGCTGCATTACACAGGTTTAGGAATTGAATCTATAGAATCTTTTACTGCTCGTGGTATTATATTTTGACTGCTCGTGAGCCATGGTGAGTAAAGAGTTGTATGGGATAGATCTTTAGGTTTGATTTTATAATTAGTTATTCCATAAGGAGGAAGGCAATACTTTATAAATCATTTTGATTTAGATGTGACACATATTCAGTCATTTTTACATAAGAAAAATTGTGTGTTATGTTTAGGCACTCGCAAGAACTTGCTCGTCATAACTTAATGCAACTTGCTAAATTAATATATGGTTTGTAAAAACAATAATGACTGTATTCACTGCGTGCGACAAGTCATATACCACTGCAAGCAATGCAAGCTGAGGCATATGGCTATTGAGATTAAGGTTGTGATAGGGGGATTGAGATGCTCAAAATCAGAGCTCCATGTGGCATTCCGCACCTATTTACAAACTTAACATCGAAGAGAGCTCAAGTTTGTTTTGTTTGAAAAATAATTAATTTATTCAATTTATCATGGAAGATAAAAATGTACATTTTTGATTTTTTGTAAATATTCATTTGTGGATGATTTATATTATTTGTAATGATTTTTATTTATCGCTATGCAGAATATTTTAAAAGTGATTGGTAAGAGAAGAAAAAAATGATTCTTATTAGCTTCAGTCTGTGGCTTATGAAACTATTATCCTGATATTACCTTTAGGTTTCAGGCTAGTAAGTCTTGGTTAAGGAGAAATACATGTTTATTTTTTATCTTGTAATTATTGTAAAATTGCATTTTTGTATTTGATGTATCTATTGTTAATGAAAGTATGCAAAATCTGCATGCAGTGAGTCATGTATTATTATTCCAACAATTGTGTTGAACAATTTTCATTTTTTTTCAAACTTTTTTATTTTTATTTAAAAAAAAATAAGTGTTTTCAAAAATTTTAATATGCATGCTGAGGATGCCTTCAGAAATAACAGGAAATGCCCAGGAGCATTAGGGATAGCAAATTCTGTGTTCAGTACATTTGCATTTCTTCCAAAGTTGATGTTAAAAGATGCTCAGCTAGAATTTATAAAATATTTATAGCATATTGTGCATAACCATTTGTCAGAAATTATCTGTTCATCACACTCATGTTCTAATTACAGGTTCTGAGTGGGTGCTTGAAGATACAATTCATTTAAAAAATATTCATTTACCACAAATAAATGTAGATAAGCATTTAGACTTAAGTTATTTACATGACCGAACGTTCCTTCAGAAAAAGCACAAAATCAGCAACCTAATGAAAACCTTCTCTCAAGAGGACATACGATCTCCGAAAAATGGAGATCAAGTGTTTCATGAAAACTCAGCTGGAATAGGTAGGCCAATGAAATGTAATCTAGTACATATATATATATATATATGTTATAATTTCTTCGAATACTTTGGATTTTAATTCAGAAGAACTCTTGAATAATGCTTAATGAAAAACATTTTGAGTATTTCTAGAGTCAAAACTTTTGAAGTGTTTCACTGCCAGCAAATTCTTGGAATGTTGTGTAAAGCCTGTTTGGTATAGTTTTGAGTAATATTCATTTTTGTAGTTATATGACTTTGAAATATATAATGCATGTCTATTTCACTATTTTTCTCTGATTGACATTTCAAATATTAGGTATACATTAGAGAGGTGAATGGTCAAAAGTAATTTGAATATATGTATTTAGTTTTGAAGATAATGATAATTGACAAATTTGTAATTATATAAGTTACAGCTGATGTATCAGCTGATGGCATTTTTTCTCAGACACTAACTGTCAGTAGATTTTCTCTTATGTAGCAAATGGTGCTGTCAAATTAAGTTGTTATTGTTTTCATTCTGGAGGTCTATGTTCAAGAATGCTTAGTCATTATCATATTTTGATATTATCTTGCTACAGTAGAACCGCGATATAATGAAATTTAAGGGACCCAAAAATTACCAATTTCGTAATTTTGAAATTCGTTATTGTGAAGCTAATTTTTTCCTCATCAAAATACATACCTACTCTTTAGCTTCGTAGCTTGAAAATAAAGTATCAATCAAGTCGATGGTACTCATTGTAATAACATCCTTTGAAAGTTATTATTTTTATTATAACGATAGTTAAACTATTACTTGTTGTAATTCAGAGTCGAACGTGGTTCAACTTCATGGAGACCATCGTGGTAAAAGTGTGGTAAAAGACCGCATTAAAGGTCACTATTAATAATAACTGTCGTTTTCCAGCGTTTTCTTTTGTGTTACGTAGTAAAAACATGTATTATAGTATGTAAATTGAATTTAACGAGACTATAAGTAAAAATGTTACTTCATTTGCAGATTCATTTATTCTTATTCTTCTCCACAAAGTATTATTTCCGTTTCCTTCTATTCTATTACGTGTTATATTTCATTAGTAGCACAATAAAAACTTAAGAGCTAAAAGAAATACCTGACAATTGCATTCACGCTCTTATAAGATCGACAGAAACACTGTTTAGGGTGATATGAAATAGGTAATCAGTGCTGTGGGAAGCCTGTGTATTATTACTTAAACATGAAAAAATCGAAAGATTGGCGAAATGGTTATTCACGCAATATGTTGACATTATTTGATAGTAATGCGAGTTTAAATCTTATTATTCCCACTGTTTGACACAGTAAATCACCATGTTAAAGTGGCAATAAAAAGACGTTGAAGTCCCTTACATACCTGAAAAACGTTAAAAGCTATATTTTTGACGAAACCTTGTTTCAATAAGAAAGTCTTGAAAAGTTAACACTGTGGGCACAATGTAAGCTGATGTAAGCAAAAGCTTCCATCTTCACTTCTTCATCTGCTTGCTTTCCTCGGGCATCTGATGCGTTCGTCCAAGTCGAACTGCGACACTCGGCACTGCCGGCAGTTCGCTAACTTAGTGCTTGCTTGGCTGAATGTAAACACTGGTACATTTCGCCAAGCAAGCCCTAGGCTAGCTAACAGCGCTACTCGCCACTGCCCAAGGCCATAGGCTGGCTCAAAGGTTGGCAGCAGCGGGGATCACGATGGATTTCGCCACGGAAGAAACGGATGCCGTGGACCCTTCATAGGTCGGTGGCAAGAAAGCAAATGAAAGGTGGTAGGCACACAATAACATTGACACTGCAATATTTACATGTCATCGGAAAAAGCAACATTTGCTGACAGTTAGCAGTGAGTTGGAGGGGAAGGCAGTTCCCGGCAGTGGCGTAGCTAGTCTGTGTGCTGCCTGGGGCGGCCCTGAGTTTAGCAGCCCCGGCCCCACAGTGCAGCCCCCTTAAAATGGCGCCCCAGACACCTAGTTAAGCCACCTAGTTAAGCCACTGCCTCAAACTTTCGTCAAAGATGCATGCAAAGGAAAAAGAGGAAGTGCCACAAAGCTGCCAAGTCGATGTTAATGCAGCCAATTATTCTTGCCGGATATTATCCCGCAAATGCTAGCGGTCTTGATGACAACCATGCACTTGACTTCCTCTCCCACCTCTTCACTTCCTCGAGGTTCAGTGGACCTCAAAGCCATTGATGAATGAAACTTCATTGATAATTGTGATGAATTGACAAATTGTAGTCCAATAATCGTCAACAGTACACGTCTGCAGTGCTTTCTAAGCCATGGAATTGCGAAAATCGGCTGAATTTTCAAAGGAAAATAAAGAAAAATACGACACAAGATATGTTTAGCGATTAATATGGAAACTGAATAATTTTGACCTCCTTCGTAATTGTGAAATTTCGTAATAACGAAGCTGTCCTATACTTTTACATGTAACTTTCGTTGGGGCCGCAGAAAGCCTATCGTAATAGTGAAATTTCGTTATATCTGTGTTCGTTATATTGCGGTTCTACTGTACTTACCACCTGAAACTTGGTTTTTACTCCCTCTTTTGCTCTACTTGTGATGGCACCATGATTTTAGCTGAATGATGCGATATTAGACTCCTCAAATGTTGGAAAATTGACTCAGGATGAAATTAATTAATAGGCCTATGTTATAATGTGTGTTTTGAATGACATTTATTAAGACATTCGTTACTGTTTCAGGCCTCCTGGCTGTGCCAAGTTTTAGTACTTTGCAGTCTCTTAGAAAGTCAATCACAGAGTGTGGAAATGTCTGTCCTTTAACCCAAAAGCATTTGGTTCAACTTGATTGGGTTTCCAATGAAGATGGATCTCACATTTTGACAGTTGGTGTTGGGAGCAAGGTTAGTTACTATTGCATGTGTAAAATTTGCTCAATTTGTGATTATCTTCTTGCAGTAAAGGATATCTATATTGGAATGGGGTATATTGACCTTTTAATGTGAAAGGAGGGATGCAATCCTTTCTGTCCCTATAGACATTTTTATAAGTGAAAAATTCAATGTAGTGAATTAGTGAAAGATTGTGAAATCACTTTTTATCCTCCAAAATTCATCTTGCAGCATTTGATGTAGTGAATTATGAGCTGCAAATTTTTTTCATTTCCAAAATGGTGGAGCACACTTATCATTTGTTTTAAAAATGGTAGGTTGGGTGTGATTACATGTTAATTTTGCATATTCTTTATTTTGTCTTTTTTATTTTTTTCATATGTGTATTAATATTTGACCTTTCATTTTAATAAGTCAGTATATTTTAATTATCACCCTGTAGTTAAATCATCTATCCGTATCAAATCTGTGACAAAATCGTTATTTGCTCTGAACATAAATTAGAATTAATAACAAAATGTACTATGCTCATGCCAATACTTACTGCATGTGTCTAAATATAGATGTGATAAAGATTTCACATTCTTTGTGTTAATATTGCTCCTTTGTTACCTAATTTTCTCTGGTGTTCTGCACCATTAGCCATGGAATATGAGCAATTTTCTCTCTTCATGCTCAAAAACAGTCCAGACCCCTGCACTATTGACTACCAATATTTTCTCACAAATGGGGAGCTTATCTTTAGACACATGCAGTAAGTATTGGCATGAGCATAGTTCATTTTGTTATTAATTCTAATTTATGTTCAGAGCAAATAACGATTTTGTCACAGATTTGATACGGATAGATGATTTAACTACAGGGTGATAATTAAAATATCCTGACTTATTAAAATGAAAGGTCAAATATTAATACACAAATGAAAAAAATAAAAAAGACAAAATAAAGAATATGAAAAATTAACGTGTAATCACACTCAACCTACCATTTTAAAAACAAATGATAAGTGCGCTCCACCATTTTGGAAATGAAAAAAATTTGCAGCTCATAATTCACTACATCAAATGCAAGATGAATTTTGGAGGATAAAAAGTGATTTCACAATCTTTCACTAATTCACTACATTGAATTTTTTATGTATAAAAATGTCTATAGGGACAATATAAATGAATATGCATATACATGCTTTTCAATTACCAAAATGGATTTTTTTCTCTAAAATATTTTCTTTTCAGTAAAACAATTCTGTCCCCTTTCCTTTTTCTGCTGTTAATTGGCTTCCATCATATCATACAGTAGCCTAACATGTGTAGAGTTGATGTATGTTTTTCTTAGTGTTATAGTTTTTTAGAATTATCTTAAAATACCTATCTATTTTAAACATTATAAATTGTACTTCTACAGGTTATGTTGTTTACGCCAGTTTCCAGTGACTTAGCTCAAGCAAACATGAAGGCAATGAAAGAATCACAGTCAACCAACAGACCAATTCTAAGAAAAGCCTCCTCCTTAGCTGTTGCCAATTTTACTGATGAAATAAGGTACTATTTATTTTCTAATTTTCTCTAGCTGTATGGTAGTTTAAAAAATTGTATTTTTTTCATTTAGTTCTCAGTAATTCATGTCACTGTTAAAATGTATTAATTAATAATTTGTTTAATTAACCATTTTGTATGATCTATTTTAGGTGGATGAAACTGAGAAAAATTAACCTCCATACAGCAGATGGACTTCCACCCTTACCAATGCAAATATCCTGGGTCAGAGATGGCATATTGGTCATTGGAATGGATAGTGAAATGCATGTCTACTCACAATGGAAACCATCTAGTAATTATAAATTTTCATTTATAGTTCATTTATGTACTATGTACATATCTTGTTGACATGCTAATGATCCCATCAAATGTTGCCTGATGTATAGGGTCTGTTGCTAAAATTCATTCCTGGACCTTCTCCAAAGTTTTTCTAATTAGCTGTCATGACATTATGTTACCATTGCATTTGCATGAGCACAATGTTTTGAGTGCATTTGGTCAATACCAGTGGCGTAACTAGGACTTGGCTTTGAGGGGGGATGGATCAGATTGAATAGCACACCACACTGGGTAATAATACAGGAAATTTTGCTTTATATCATGAATGTATTTTAGAAAAAACATGGCTACATTTAATATTTGGTACAGAAAGTTACAAGTCTTTTAGTTTTTTTTTTCACTAAAATGAAGGCGAACTATCATAATAGATAGGCGAGATGATAGTAGAGGGAAAATAGATTTTGTACATTCCAGGACAAACTCAAGTTTTCTTGGTTTTTTTGCCATGTCTTCAATAACTTCATCCGATGAAATGTCGATTTTTCGCTGAACACTGAGTAACGCCAGTCCGTTTAATCTTGTCGGTAACAAAATGACAGTGTAACAATACAGATAAAATAGGTTGATTCTTTTTACTGGCAATATACTTATTTATTCATGAAGTGTTAGTGTTTAACTGTAGTGAAAACTAATAAATCTAGGGAAGAATATGTTTCGCAGTGTAACCATCTAACCATTTTACTTTTTGGTTTTAGCATAACATTCATTGATTGAATTGATTGTTTCTTACCTGTCCAGTAGTATTTCTGAGGTATGTCTTGACTGTTTTTAGAGTTGCAAATGTCCGCAAATGGGGTGCATGTAGTTACAGGCAGAGTACATAGTATTTTAAGCAATCTGTAAATATTTGGATATGTATAACATAACATCGCAATAGTCGAGTGCCTTAGTTTCGGACTTGAAAACATCTGCCAGCGCCAACTCTTGCCTCTGCACTTCATTATGTCATAACTTTAATTCAATAAATATGTCACCTGGGGGTGACTGCATGTCTTTGCAATAGAAATTAACCAAATTGTACAACTTCTCTTTACAGCTATTGTCAACAGGCTCAAATAAACATTGAAAAGCCAGAAACACAGACTCATGTTTGTCTAATCTCTCATTGAGCTGGTTGATGAAACAATCCAAAAATGGGATAAAAACATTTATTCTGTAGTAAGTTTCTGTGCTTCTGCTGGATGTTTCGTTATTGGGTGAACAAACAACATTACTTCGGTTTGTTTGTTTCCCATAAACTCTTGGAGTTTTTAGGTCTACTTCCTGGTTATTTGCAACTGCTGGTACACATTTGAAAATGGAAACAAAGTCATTTTCAGAGTTTTGCCGTAAACTTTGCAGTTCTGCCAAACATGTCTTGGATAGATTAACCATTTGTTTCAAGTCAATAGCTTCCTTCTGGAGAGTTTTGCACAATGGTAAGCAGAAAGCAAGTACCGTTGAAACAATATGTACAGAAACAATAAAAGCAGAAATTGAAATTCCCCACTTCAATGCACTTGCATCGCTGCCATCTTTCCAGGACGATATTATTGTCAAGGCTTCAATTTCAAAATCTATAATATGCAAAAAATCTTGGCTTGAGTCGTACTTTGACGTCCATCTTGTTGTTGACGTTCTTTTGACAGTTTTGACTCGAGGATTTAAACTGGACTCTTCAATGCAGTTTAGTAAAACAGCATGCCTTTTAGGTGTGTGAAAAAATGTGTGGACTTTTTCTACTACGCCAAGGCAGTTCCGGATATCTTGCACTTCACATGCTTTAGTTACAGCCAGATTGAGAGCATGAGCAGCACAATGCATGTATACGGCAGCCGGGTAGTTTTTTGTATAGTTCTGTGCACTCCATTGTACATCCCAGCCATATTGGCTGCTCTGTCGTAGCCTTGCCCCCTTATAAAATTTAAGTCAACTCCATATTTTTGAAAACATTCAATGATTTGTTTGGCAAGGGATCCACCCGTCATTGACGTGACTTATTCATTGTTCCTGTATTCATTGACGGATTGTAAAAAGTCTTCTTTTACAATCCGTCTTCTCTTCTGTCAATTACTTCCACGTAACAGACACATAGTGAAAGTTGCTCGACAGTAGAAATGTCACTTGTTTCATCTGCTAAAATTGAGAAACCCTGAGCAGCATTAACTTAGTCTACAAGTTTCCATAAAATAATGGTGTTACAGGTTGTAATTATTTCATTTTGTACTTTTGGTGAAAGGTACTTAATTTTGCTAGAACCATTTAACACTTGCATTACCTCCTGGTCACCCTGACTGCGGTACTTTAATATGGCTCTAAAGTTTCCCTCATTAGATTCACTACATTCATTTTCAATGTTTATAATTCCAGAGTCACGGTGCCCACGTATTGATAGTTCCTGTCGACCACATAGAATAACAGCATCAGTAATTGGCTTTAAATTTCACCTGTTTTTAGCAACCGCGTCATGACGTGCTTTGTCGATTTGGTTAGCAATGGGTTTGACTGCCTTCTCTTTAACTTTTTCTAAGTTCTTAATGTCCAACAAACAGCTTCTGTGATATTGGGTACTTTCGTGGTTTTTAAAAGCTTCTTTTGCTTTTTTCCAGTTATCAAACTTTCTTTTTACAAAATCGCCTACTTCTTGGTGATTGATTCCTATGCCATACTTGGCAAATAGACAGCAATATTTAAAATACACTCCTTGTTGTACTTCAGAGTACGCAAGCCAGGGAAACTCCATAAACCGTGTCCATTGAAACTTAATTTTCCTTGCTGTAAACTTTTCTAAAATAGGAAAAGTGAAGTTTGAAGGAGGTTGCCAACAAATTTTTAAAATTTCATAATTTTCAAAAACTCCCAATGTTTTATCAGTATACAGTCCAATGTCGTTAGGGTGGTGTGGAGAAGGTTTACCTACATTTTCTGCAGGTTGAACAGCTGCTGTATGGGCGACGCCATGCTATCCTTCCCCCGGCGGCGGCAGCAGCGGTGGTGCTGAAAGTGCATACTGGCTGTCTGTGGCAGCCACGAAACTGTTTGCACTTTCACTAGAACTAGAACTACCCGCAGTTACTGCACGTTTCTTAAACAACTCTGTCAGTAAACTTTGAGAAACTTTCCTCTCTGACATTGTGGAATTGTAAAACTTTCACATTAATAAACAGTCTTCACGTACATACGCAATGACAGAACAATTACAGAACACAGAGTAACCTAAAAGCCGTCTGCATCTGCACCAGGTTGCGTGTGCTTACAGCGCATGCATGCAGTGTTACCAATACCACTCTCGTTAAAGAAACCAAATTCACTTGCACTGAGGGCTTCGGTCAAAACACTACAAGGGTTTCCATTCTTTACTGTGAATATTAGTTAATTAGTTAATACACCCAGGCCTCGCTTTGCGTCATAGATACGTTCCAAGAAAACACAAGGCAAAGTGAATCGCAGATTTCTATAGGAAACCATGTAAAAATAAAAGATAGGTTCCAAGATTCTTTTTATTAACATATTTCATATACATAATATATACATATATAATATATAATATAACATGTATATATAATATGTATGTGCTTATTTGTGACCAAAATTATACAAGAAACTCATTTTTTCATCAAAAGAAAACAACTGAAATGCATTCCAACTTACTACGTGAAGGGGAATTGAGAAAAAATATGGTGATTCCCCGAAATGTAAATTTACAATCATTAATATTTTTTGGGTAATTTTTTTTATTTCTTCTCTTTTAAAATTGAAATTCTTTTTTTCTTAAGAATTTGAGAAAAAAAAATGCAAATAGAAAAATGTCAACGCAAAATGAAAATCAGCCGTAATTCAAGAATGATGCAACATCGAAAAAATGCAAAGCGAGGCCTGGGTGTATTTACTAAAGGAACCTGTTAGAATTCGTTAATTATGCAAATAAACTACTAATTTGAATATATTAGATAGGCCAAATTAAAACTAAAACATTTAATTACTGTATTTCAAACAAGTAGGATTGCTGTGATACGAATATTTTTTTTCATTTTTAGGGTTCTGGGGGGGGTTCTATCCTCCTCATCCCCCCCATAGTTACGCCACTGGTCAATACTGCTGTATTTTTTTAAAATCTCTTGCTGTTACATTAATTTCCTCATTTGAGTGGAGCCAATATAATTTTTTTAGTGCAGTAATTTCAGTGAGACAAACTGTCCTCCACATTTTATTAGTTTTTGGATTACCCTTGTGGCAAGATTTTATCCCTCATCTACCTCTCCTTTCAAGCTCTTCATTCTTACAGTGCACCCACTCATCAAGAACATCTTGTTGTCTCATCAGTCATTCATCTCTTGTTGGAAAAATTCTTGCACTATGATTAGGTGTTTTTGGAGAAGCAATTGGCCATGAAGTCCTATATTTGTGTAGGGTTCACGATAAAATTTTCTTTAATTTTTACTTTTATTTATTTTTTTAGGCATTTTTTACTTACATATTTACAGGGTTATCATTGAAAGCCTACCAGTCATCACATTTGAGTTCGTAATTATTCTATTTCAGATTTGATGGAGCATGAACATGGCACCAGGCTTATTCATCAGGAATCAGAGGAAATCCAAGGGTCCAGAATTCTGAAAGATGAACACTTGAGAACACTTGCTCAGGTAAATTATGCTTGTTTCCACTCTCATAATTGTATGTAGCCTTATTACCAGCTGATATTTAGGTATGATATTCTTTAAGGAATTAAAATCTTTCAAATTGCTAAACTAGCTATCTTAAAAGTTTCATAAAATTCTACATTTTTATGTCATGCTCATTGGCTACAAATGTAAATGTCTGATGCTAATGTTCCATTGGCTGAAAATGTTAGTTTTTTTGTAATTTATTCACAGAAAATATCTCATTTTTTGTTGTGTAGGATTCATCTGTATATGACTTTATTTTGCATTGACTTGACTCAGTTAATAAGATTCGTGATAATTGTGTTAATTCATATTGCAGATAATTTATTGAGATTGTAATTTCTTTCTCACTCTTCCTCAGGAAACATCTCAACGTCGCCTTGCCAATGTCAGTTCTGTTACTCATTTGTCAAGGGTGGCATCAATAAATATAATACTCTCAGGAGACAAGAAGAAGCGAGGTAACACTCAAGGTGATTGGTGTTCGTGTACATGTCGCATGCTGCTTCACTGGCTGCTCTGCACATCACTGTTGCCCGTCTAAGCACATGTGGAAAGTTATATTAGCTCATCTCACAATTGTTGGAAAAACTACATTTTTTGACACCCTGATTTTGTTAAATTAGTGATGAGATTTTAAGATACTAGTGGTTAGGAAGGATAAAATGCTGTTAACTCTGAAAATTAAAACCTACCGAGGGATATTATTAACTAGCTCAGAAATTAATTTAAATTGGGTTTTGTTCTTCTGCAATCACTTTCATTTCAATATTCTCTCCCACAAATGGACAGTAAATGCTCACAGAAATACTGAAAAAGATCTGAAACTATTACTTTTCTTGGAAAATATCTTTCCACAGTTCCAGTTCCTATTTGATACATGTTTCGTGGTGAAAAATGAGAAGGATATGCAGAAAAAAGGCAATATTTGTTGAAGTCGCAATTTTTGTGGGGAGAATACCTTTTCAATAAAGTGAAACAACGCTGTTCAAACTTCTCAATTTGCCTAGTGATGGAAAATAATATGGGAATTTCTTGGTGGAATTATGTATTGTTAAATAACAATGAGCAATAGACTTAGTTGTGTTATCGTGATGTTGGCTGTCCAGTCTTAAAAGCCCTTCAGTTTATTTTCATCATAATATGATGTTTTTAATGCTCAAACAGTTTCAGCTATTTCTGGGGCTGTATCTTATCCTTTCCATATTTTTGTCCTATAAAAGGAAGCCTTTCTTATACTTTTAATGAATACTCTTTCGAATTGTGATACGTCTTTCAGTAATTTTTTACTTGAACATATGGTATCCATGGAGATGTATCACCTGTCATTATTCAGTGTGTACTAACATGGTACATAATGTTTAAGTTGTCATGCCTAGTTGTTTCACAAATCAGAAAGTATCTTGGAATTTTTTTACACTTCTACCTTCAGATTCCTCATCCATTACCAGGTATCGTGTGATCATCCAACCTTTATAGCTTTATTCGAATGTAGCTGATGGTAGTTCTTCTTTGGAATTCTTAGAGAAGACTTGTTTAATGAGGGGAAATTTCACTCTTGTGAGTGCTGTTATGTGTGCTTACAGACTGTTAAAATTGAAAAGTTAGGTGCTCCAACAAATAATAATAGGGTGGTTTTCTTGCTTTCCATGTGATGGCAATATTGCTGTTTAAGTGTTGTTTGTGTGTGTGCGTTGAGATGGTTGCTCATACTTGTATCTGTAACACTGATATTCAGCCTCAGTTAGGTGGAAGAGGGCTGCCTCCCTCTCCTGTTTTGTGTCAGCGGGTACCTGCGACAAATCTCAGCACCATGGTCCATAAAATTTCGTAGTAATGCTAGTCGATGAGTTTCCTGAGTGTTGAATGCATTACTTTTAGCTTTCTCTTGCTTGTTGGTTAAGTTTACTTGCTTATTTTGCTGTTCACTTCTTTATCTGGGTCATACCCCATTTCTCAATCCACTGCTCATACTTGGTAGCTTTGTGTTTATATGTTTTATTGTCAAGGTACCAAAATTTCACTCTCACTTTGTGGCTTTGACTGTGACCCACGGGCATGCAGGCTCTGATATTTGGCACATTTTGAAGGATGCTACCTAAGTATTTATTTTGGTGAATTATGTTTCATTCTAGATGTTTACTTTTGGTGCTGTGATAAGTGCAGCCTAATTGCTTTTGCTTCAACGAAATGCAAAATTTGGTCTTTTCCCAGTGAATGTTCCTCTCTCTTTCATTTATATAATAGCACTTACATTTCTGTCATTTCCTTGAAGTTCCTTTCACCTCGTTGTTGTCATTTCTGTGTCTATTATTAATGTTGTAAATTTTTTCTTTGTCACCTACTGCTGGAACACATGCTTGTGACTCTTGTTTCCCTGCCAGATATTTCAGGTTGTACATTGGTCTAATATGTGCTCTGCTTAAGATGAGTAATGTCTTAGTATATATTCATGTTAAAATTTTGAGTCATTTAAATATATAGGAATCATTGAACGTTGAGATCTCGAGGAAATGTTATATTAGCATGCATGTAAACATTTGATTGAATTAGGTCTTAATCATGATGTTCAAAAATTGGACTAGGAGTTATGAACCAAAATTTTGTTTTGAAATTATGTTGACCAAGGACTGTTATCCTCAGGAAGAATTTATAATGGCCATCAGCTACCCTCCTGTTTATATTTCAATGACTTGCTCTCCTCATATTGCTTGTGTCATTTTGTCAACAATTGTGTTAAATGGTAGCTGCGTTGGGCTACTAGGTATCTCTCTCAATATGTCAACTTCCCTGAAAGCCACTGTAATGCCCCATTGGCCACTCTCACTTGTACTATCTGGGCCACATGAATGAAAATGTCTTGATAAAATTACACTTTCTTTGTGTTAGCTTTCCCATCATAGTAATCACAATAGAAAACCCACTTAAAAGTCGATTGAAGTGTTATACATTGATTAAATTTTAAGTAAGTTAATGCTTGAGTATTGTATAGGTTTAAGCCAAATGTTGTGGCCTGTATTATTGAATCTCACCATTTTTGTTTTCTGTCCATTAAAGGTATGGCTCCTACTGACAATATTAGCAGTGTAGATTATATGCCCGATTATGGGCTGTTTGAAGCTAGTCGTATCGCCTGTCCAGTATTACCCCAGTACCATCCAAAGCAACTAATGGAATTGTTAAATTCTGGAAGAATACGTTGGGTGAAGGCCATCCTTGCTCATCTTGTCAGGTGAGTACTCTCTCATTTTGATACATTTAATTGTTTGACTGGCCATTATTGCCACAATGTAGTAATTCTACTTCTAATGTCACATAGAGTACTTATCTCATGAAAAGAAAAACCTTCCTGAATGGCTTTAAATTTACTTAGATTTTATGAAAATGAATGTGTGGCTGATTGAATCATGTTTGTTAGTGCAATACCAGTTTCATTTGCTGATGCTGTGATTGTAATGCCACAATTTGTGTTCATGCTTTATGAAGTTGGTGAAGTAGCTTTGCCTTCTCAATAATTTTTTTCACATTTGATGTTTCTTGGACTGAGTGGCTTCATGTTCCTTCCCATTGAGGATTTAGTATTTCTTGTTTATTCCTCTCACTCTTGTAAAATGTGAACACTTCCTGTTCCAAAGATTTTCTTGTAAACCCAAGTGTATTTTTAGGTGCTGTATGATTCAATTACACCTCTGTACTCTGTATATGTTAGTTGGTTGTAATTTGACATTTATGAACTCCTTAGTACTTTTTACCCCCATGTTCAGGGTTGGGTCAGTAGAATATTCTGTGTAGGAAATGCGTAATGTACGTGTATATTCTACCGTAGAATATGTAATGTAGAATATTGCTAATAGTTACATATTCTACGTGAGGAAATTAATTTTACATGTACTGCTAAAGAAGTGATTACTAGTATTGGAAAATTTTATTTTAACAATATACTAATACATTTTAATAATTAAACCTATATTTAGTGCATTTTCAACTTAAATAGCCTATTTCAAGCCTACCATTGCTAGGCCTGCCAGGAAATCAATAACTATCCAAGACTAAACTGTCTAAATGCCAAATCATCCATGAGTCAAAGCAATATTTTATAGATCGATTGATGTAGGCATGAGTCATTTTTGGCCACTTCATATCATTTTTTAAATTTTCTATGGCAAGTACTTACAATTAGTTAATGCAGTAGGCTAGATTAAGGATTATATTAACTGGTATTTTAATTGTAGTGAAATTATGTCCATTGCCACTAAGTGAAACATTATAGGAAGTATATTACTGCACCTCTATCAAGGCCAAGAGAAAGTTACCATCAAAAAACAACTTAAGAGCTGTATGTTTACTTGTTGTTCCAGGGCTAACTGCTCTCTTTATTGCTGGTTAGTTCTCTTTCAGAGGAAGGTATCTCTATTGTTTTAAAACTACAATTATGATGTATTTTTCGGAGTTCTACGGAATGAGTACAATATAATACAATTAGAAAATGTCAAGAATAAGAATACAATACAGCCACATGGAGAAAAGATTAGTCTCCAAGTTGTAAGATTATAACAATAAAACTATAATTTTTGGTCGTGTTGAGTCTCATCTTTGACAAGTTGGCATTTAGTGTTGTTTTATAGTATTAAATTTGGAGATGCTGTATAGGACAGTGTAGGCCTACTTAGTTTTTAATGCCTATCTTGAGTTATGTGGGACTGATAGATATTCAGCTGGAAACACTAGGGCCATGCATATATAAAGTTTCTTGAGTAGGCGTAAATATTTTCGTTTCTAATTTATGAACATAAATGATTGACACACCCCCTTTTGAGGTGTAGGCCTACCTATCTAAAATTTCATCTAAATTCACAAAATAAAATACGAAGGTCGTATTTTATTTTGTGAATTGGTATGTAGGTCGTAAGGTCTTAACAAAGTTTTTAAAGTGATTTGATTCCACAAGGCTGAAAGGTATGTTGCAACCAAAAATAAATTTTCCTAGTGCACGGCTGGCAACTTCATTCTCCGCCTGCGATATTTGATCAAAAAAGGCAATTTTTCCCATATTAAAATGTGATGTTAAAACCATTTCTTTGGGCTTCTCGTATTCAAGATCCCTGTCGACATTTGAATGTCCTAAATCATGGTGAACATTATTATCACTACTATCAGTGTCATCATTGCTGATAGTTAATTTCTCATTACTGGTACTAGCAAAATTCAAAGATGACAAATTAATTGATGAATCTGGCCTTTCAGGCAAAGTAACATTTTCAGCTTCACTAGCAGTAGGAAGGGTGAGGTTATCTACAACTTCTTTTTCATTGATATCAGTAACTGTATATCTTCTTTTGGGGGTTGAGGTGACTCTAGATTGGCTCAAGGGCAATGCAGATGTAGCAGTTGATGGAAACCGGCATACATTTCTAGTAAAGAAGCAAACAAAAATATTAAAATAAAATTGTATGAATTCATAGGGACAAGCCCAAGGCCTGTCCATAGTTTTTAAGTATTCAATAGTATTACAAGAATTTAGGCTAATATAATGTGGAAAAGACCCTAGGCCTAATTGATTTATCTTGAGGTTATTTGAACACTATTTATGAACTACTTTAATTTTTTTTACCTGTGTGTTTCCAGTTGTTTAGCTGCAGTATTCTTCAATGTCTTCTGACATCTGGTACAAAAAGCTGCACACTTATAGTTTTCTGTTATCAATTTGAACCCTCTTTCACCCCACAGACCATGCTCTGGCCTACCTGCCATTTTGGAAACTGGTCAGGGAATAACTGTGATTGGTTAATGGGTAAATTGCCTCTGATTGGCCATTGTAATTATGGTGGCAAATTTAAATAATGAATAGCTGTAGGTGTAATGCCTTTAGTATGCATTCTTTTCATTGGAACATGCAAATGGACTTTAAAATATATCACTAATAATTATTAATTTTCCTGTAAATTTAATAATATATAAACTAGAAATTTAAATATTAAATATTTAAGGAAGAGAAGGTGTGGTACAAGGTAAGGAAGAGAAGGTTTATTTTGGTGCATTAAAGGGCCACAGGTTAACATTTACCTTTGTTGTATGTGAGGTCAACGTTTTGTAATCACTCTGGGGCCTCCGTCAGGGCAAGTCACAACTAGTTATATGAAATACTCTAATTAAATAATAGAGTTAATAAAATAAGAGAATACTAGTTATTAAAACTGCAATAAAACAATGATTTAGGAAAACTAACATTATTTGTTCAAGGTAATGTTATTTTGCAACCATGAAATCAATGTAATAGGTACTTTATTTTTTTAAATTGTAATATTCTATATTTAATTAAACATAAAACATTATTTTACAGGCAAAAAATAATTAACATAATATTCTACATAATCTACGCAATATTCTACATAATCTACATTATCAACACTATTTTCTGTGTGTATGTAGAAAAATAATATTCTACGTGTAATGACCCAACCCTGCCCTTGTTAGCCGGTTAGTGTGAAATTTCACAGAGGAAAAATCATTTGCAAATTTGTATCATAATGCACCTCTTATGTTAGTTAGTCAGTTACTGCCCAAAATATCTTGAAGATGATTGAATTCTTCTGCCAATGAATTTTCTTTTGTGAGGTCTTTATAGATGTATTTTCCAAGGATGTAGTGTTTATATTTTGAATTACCCTTGATATGACTCTTTAATCATGCATGTATTTACTTTGGAATTACTAGTATTTTGTTGCCCTTTTTCTAGGTGTATATCTGGAACTTGTACAATACGGCAGGGATCAGTGTTCCAAAATAATACTGATGAAGAGAACCTTGTAAGGCAAAGAGGATGGTCACGTTCGAGAACACTGTCTGTTAGTTATGCTGGTGCAGGTAAAGTTTCATTTTGTTTTAAATTTGCTTGGTATGTCGCATAAAAAAATTCTACTTTCAAATCCTTTAATTCAGGATCATGATTTGAATCATCAATTTCTTACTGTGTTGATTAACATTAGATGGTTTTATTAGGTAGTCTATATACTTTAGAAGATAGATCTTGATACTCGGCGATACAACTTCACTAAGGTATTTGAAAAAGCCTTTGCTAACCAACTCATTTCATTCTTTGAACAAAATTCTATCTTTATGCCAAACCACATGGCTTTTGGAGAAGTCAGTCCTCTACTACTGCAATATATGATGCATATATTTTCAGATCTAAAAGAATAGTATCATTATTTACTAATTAACTTTATTATGGATTTAAAAAACTACACATGGATATCTTAAACAGTTACTTCATAATGTTTTTTCCTAAGGTAATGCTATGTATTAAATTACCCTTCACATTTTTGATTAGTACTGTTGGCAGAAGGTAGCACTAAGAGGGATAATGCTGTAGATAATGTCGTCTGTAAATTATTAGGTACTTTTGCTTCTACCCATGTAGGTATTACTATCTGCAAATATTTTTATGGACATTTTTTTTAATGTATAATTTTTCCCAATTAAAGCTTGTAGTGCATTATTGAGTCAACTCATTAAATTTCATTTAGTTAGGGAGCTTGTTTGTTCAGCGCTGAGCAAAAATTTGATCACTTCTCTCACTTTTACATAATATTTATTCTTATTTCATTATCTTTTTGGCTATGTATGAATGTTTGGAGAAAAACTCAAGGTTTCATGTGCATGCATTTGTCATTTCATAGTTTTTATACTAATAATGCCCTCAATCAAAGGCTAAAATTGGGTATTGTCATTATGTTTCCTCACTGTTTATATTTCATCTTTTTAATGGAAGCAAGTGAAGTGATGAATGATTTCACCCTTATCTCTCTCTTAAGGCACTTCCAGTCCAATGGAACAGAGGGGCTCCACCACTGCCATTCCAGAGGAGCTGACTCTGGACTATGCTGAGATAACATCTATCCCTCCCCTACCACTGTGGACTCTCCTAGCTGCTGATAAAGAGCGTTGGGGTAGTGTCAGTGGGGCGGGAGGTGTAACTGCTGGTGGGGGAGGAGTGGAACTTCCCAAAGGGGAATATGAGGACCTGTTTGATGGTGGTGTAATGTCTGCAGGAGAAGAGCCCTTGGACATGACGTTGGATGAGGAGGAGGAAGGAGAAAGCACTGTTGGATCCCCTAGGAGTCGAAGGGAGCGCAGGCCCTCAGCAATATCAGAGCGGCAGGTTGGACTGTCTCATTTTGGACCTCGTCAGGTAATTACAGTGGCACTCAATAATATTGTTTTTCACCAGTAGATCATACAATTTTAATTTAGAAATGGAATTGTCATGATACATATTCATTTTTGAGTCTGGCCCACAAAACAATTGGTTTGCTTGGTCGTCTTTATCTTTTCTCCCAAAATTTCTTTATTATTTTTTAAAATTATTATTTTGCTATGAATCCTCTGTTCCTCTAACTCATTGTTGGCCTTTTTACTTTGTTTTCCCCGCGACCTCTTGAATCCATCAACCCCCTCCTTTCCTAACCTCCGCTTATTATTGATATCTAATGGATGGTTACTAGCTTTCTCCTTGTTTTTTTGTTTTGCTGAACCCATTTCATTGTTGTCTTTAGTTTATGATATAGCTATAGGTTTTCTATGTTCATCTACTATTACTCATTCTTAAATGGTGATCATAAAACCTCAGTCATCTCTTTTATGTTGTATCTCTACCTTTCTTTACCTTTCCAGGATAAATCTTCATTTTTTATCTTTCTCCAAATATCATCCTCGCCTTTTACTGAATCACAGATCTTCCTCAAGACTTTCCTTCCATTCTTGTCTAATTTTTCTGTTTCCTCATTTGTGCTCAGTAACAGGCATTTTGAACTATTAAGACCTTCTGGCTCAACAAATGTGTTTAGTATCTTTCCAATGTATGAAAAGGCCCTCCCATTAAGACTATCCTTTACTGACATATTTTCGAAGTCTATCTTTCTGGAATGTTCTTCATTTGCTTCTTGGTCAAGCACGATTAGTTATATCCTTTTACCAATATACTTATAGTTATCCGTTCTCTTTTCATTATATACATTTCATTTCGTTCTCTACCATTAATAATTATGATAGAAATTTTGGAGGGAAATAAATGATGCAGGGTTTAGCTCTTTGTAAAGTATTGCTGACGTGTTCAGATATATTGTTTCATTGTAATTGTATTATATTTGATTCTTGTAATGTCTGTATTTCAAAATATCATAATTTAGTGTGAACGATTTGTAGAAATAATGCTTGTTATTTGTGGTCTCCTTTTTCCCTTTTAGACTTGACCATCAAAGATTGAGAGTTTTTTTCATTTTTGTTTGATCAATAAAACATACTGAGGCATCATACTGTTAAAGATCAGTGTGCCAAGTATCCCAAAACATTTGCCCAAGTTTGACATTTATTTTAGCATTAAATCGAAAACCTTAATTTCTATTTAAATATACCAACAAAAATGTTTGATATGAAATCGGAATAATATGTTTTTTAGAATATTCTTAATGGTGCTTGACGATGATGCAAGAAGAATTTTCACTCACAGAGGGTATTTTCAAAATATTTGACATGGAAATCAGGGGAGCATACAGATGAAGGTTTTTTATCCCACTCATTGTGGTGATCTCTACAAATAAGTGATATTTTCTCTGCTTATTTCATCTTATCAGGGACGAATGTTATCCAGGCTTCTGACTCACACCCATTTACCTGGTCTGTCAAGTTTGGATCAGATGCATTTGTTGGCTTTGGCTGACACAGTGTCTACTTGTAACACTGATTTTGCCGAACGCTTTGCCAATGATGCTGCTAAGACTGCTATTGCCAAAGAAAACCTGACTGGGGTACCTGATGGACAGGATACATCAACTGGTGAGTGTACACTTAAAGTATCGTAACGCTGGTACAAATACTAGTGCTAATGATAATTATTTCATATTTAGTGATAGAAAGGTTTTAATACTGAATATGTGAGTGTACACTATCATCCCAATTTTTCTTTTATTCTGGAACAGACTCCTTGGATGATTGTGGCCTTCGTTTCTTGCTTGCCATGAAGCATTATAATTTCCTGCTAAGGTGTTTACCCCTTGCACAAAGAGCACAGTTTCAGCGTCAGGGAGTTGGCACTGGAAATATAGTCTGGGCCTTCCATTCAGAGAGTGAAGAAGAACTGTTGAACCTCATTCCATCCTATGCCAAAGGGTCACCGCGTTGGAGTACACTCAGGGAGTTGGGAGTGGGATGGTGGCTGAGGTCAAATACATTACTTCGGACTTGTGTTGAAAAGGTGATTTAATTGGTGTGTCGTATGATAATGTGACCTTAAAAAAATTTTTTTGGGGGCAGTCTACTAATTGAGGTGGATTTAGATGAAGATAAGGTTACCCTTATTAATCAAATAACTACTGGATACATAGAAGACCTCAGACTTGGCATAATTCCTACTCATCATCAACTCGTCTATAAAGCCTTTTCTCTTTTTCCCCCTTTGCTGCTTTCCCTACACCCTTCCATATTTCTATTCTATTCTCCCCCTTCTTAATTTTTACCAGCAGCTGTTGTAAAGATCATATAGTGCTTAGAATAGTGTTAGTGGATAATGATGAAGTTGAAAACATTATAATAATATGATTTATTTGTCTGACGACAAGTATTTCACTTATATTGTATGTGGCATGTCAATTGAGAGGTTAAAAAAAAGAAATGGTAAGTTACAAGATGTGCACAAAACACAAGAAAAAGACACCAAGATGAGGAATGAGGCAAGTTAAGAAAATGCTATGAAAGAAATGGAGATTACATAGACAAATATTATTCAACTGAATAAAAGCATGTAGATAGTATGAGGTCTTTCACCTTGTGCTTCAACGCCATGGCACTCATCGGAGCTTTAAGCTTCTTTGGGAGCTTGTTATATCACAATAGGCTCTTGCATATGCAGCCACAGGCAGCTTTCCTAGTGCAGACAAATGGTTATGCATGTCCCCATGTTGCCTGGTAACATGGCTATGGGTTGCTGAGTTCTGTGTTATGTCTTGATTGTTGGCTTTGGCATTGATTAAAACAGTAAGAGTAGAAACTCAGGGACAGGCAATATACGGAGACATTTAAACAATGGGTGACAGGGAATTTGTCTGTCTTCTTGAAGCCTCCTTTTCAATTCAAAATTATTGTCCATGATTGGATATACCTTACCATACACTTGTTAATGAATGAGACACCATAAAAATGTATTTGGAACATGTGCATCCCATTCATTGCCTTCCTAAATGAAGATGACTTTATTCTCACAGATTGCCAAGGCTGCATTTCAAGCAAGGCAAGATCCATTGGATGCTGCTCTCTTTTATTTGGCAATGAAGAAAAAGAGTCTTGTTTGGGGTCTATTCCGTTCCAGGCGTGATGAGCGCATGACTTCATTCTTTTCCAATAATTTTGTGGAGGATAGATGGAGAAAGGCTGCTCTTAAAAATGCTTTTGCATTGTTGGGAAAGCAACGGTTTGAGCATGCAGCTGCATTTTTTCTTCTTGCCGGTGCTCTTAAGGATGCCATTGATGTAAGTACTTGTAGAAGGCCTTGATGGCTGTATTATGATGGACTTAGAATACTTCCAAATTAACATTAACTAGGTCATTACTAGTTTTTTGCTACAGTTGTTCCTCAATCTCAATAAAAATGTAATCTTTGGTTCAAACCTGTGCTAATGTCATGAAAATATCTTTCCAAAATACCCTCTGTGATTTGCTATGGCCACAAATGGTACTTCAGTAGAGAAATCTGCTCTGTGGTTATTCAAGTGAGTTGAGTTACCAGTTACCTATGAGATAAAATCCCTCTCAACGAGAACTTGTTGTTAGAGTCTTAGAAAGGTTTTCCTATGATTAACTATCCTGCTTAAGGGAAGACAATGTATGTACTTGAATTGGTAACTGTGCCATGGCTGAAACAATTTTGAAATTTCCAAATGTTAAATATTGTGTAATACTGCAACTCATGTTATTAGTTATTCCATTCTTTATTTTTGAAGATGTTGTGAAATAGTGCTTTGATGAGGTAACTTGTCAATCAGCTACTTTAACCTGACTTCAAAATATGCAGTCATCATGATTTAAACTTGCACATATACTCTGAGTAGCCATGATAGACTCAGTGTTTCATGAAAAACTGTCATTTTTCATATCATAATATGTATTCATAAAATTTATCTAGCTGTCATTAGTCTCTGTTAATTGTTGCTGAATTTTCCTCCAGGTATGTCTGAATAAATTGGATGACTTTCAGCTGGCAATGGTGATATCTCGCCTGTATGAGGGAGAATTAGATGCAGCTCCACCAAGTTTACAAAGGTTGCTTTATGAGGTCAGTGTTATTCAATCTTTCCTTTCTCTTGGTCATACACAATGGAAATGAACTGCACAATTGATTTACTTATGGCAATAATGCACTATGGAAATGACTCAGTAAAACACTCTCTAATCACATGCATGGTTGCTATGTAAATGCTTTGGATTGATAGATCCAGGACTTTATTCAGATCCGAATCTGGACCTGAAACTGGATTTATGAACTCAGTTCCTTAAGATAATTTGGGTTACTAGTGTATTTTTAGTGATATGGTCAGGATTTGGGGATTCGATTGAATCATAATGAATCCATGGTTTTGAGATTTGATGTACTCCTTCCAGTAAAAATTGTAACCATGGTTGTGCAGGTGGTGCATGTGCAACATGGTATTTTCTAAATGGTGATGAAATCTCTCCTTGGAATTATGGTATTTCAACATAGTTTCCTACTTAAGTGTAGATATTTTGCATGAATATCCAATACATATTTAGTGTGTTCATCAGTAAAGATTTTAATGGTTATTAATCATAGAATGTGAATTTAAATTTTGGTGATGTGTAAACTGCCCTCATATTTCCAATGGATCATTTCAAAGCTATGTA
This sequence comes from Ceriagrion tenellum, assembly GCA_963169105.1. Lineage (NCBI taxonomy): Eukaryota > Metazoa > Arthropoda > Insecta > Odonata > Coenagrionidae > Ceriagrion > Ceriagrion tenellum. The sequence continues at coordinate 58,369,116 of OY720641.1, forward strand.
GGCCATAATGCCTGCCATTTTACTTCCGATTCCATTATTCTCAGACAAACATCATAGAAAGGCAATGTTGAATGGTCTTGAATTAATTTTAAGTGCTCAAAGCATCTTCTTCCATGTTCCTTGATAGAGAGTTCTTGAGAGAGAGAGAGAGAGAGAGAGAGAGAGAGTGAAATGGGCTTACAATTATTTTATGCCTGAAAATGAGGATTGTGGGAAGACCTTAATTAAGATAGGTCTGTGATATTATTTGCTAAAGAACCTGACCAGTAAAGAGATCAAGGTATTCTGATCAATTCAAGTGAATTTTTAAAGGTGAATTTCCTCAAATTGGGTTTTAATGTAATTTTTTTGTCATTCCTTTGGAGCATTGCTGAAAAATCGCTGCTGTTCTAAATTCTCTAATTTATAATACTCCAATACTCTAATTTAATAATTTTATGTGCACTCAATTCTTATTCAGTTGTTTATGTTGATGTATTTTCTTTTATGTTTTTACTAAAGGAAATCCTTGGATGCACCAGTAATGGTGAAAATCAAAATCTTTCTAAAGCTCACCCAGATCCTTTTCTCCGATCAATGGCTTTGTGGATACTTAAAGATCATACTGGTAGTCTCAACACTTTACTGCAAACTAATATTGGGCAGTTACATCCTCAGTACATCGATGATGACAAGCCAGAAGGTACCACAGGTATGTAAACCTAGATTTTTTTGCAATACTAAGTTTATTGATAAATACTGGTATAAACTAACCAAAATAAGCTTATAAAGTCTTGTAGTGAATCACTTCGTACCAATATTACATTTGTTTGTGACTTTCTATTTATGATATTCAGCATTTTAATGTAATGTTGTGAAGATGGTTTGTATTTCCCTCTGGTTTTCGTGTAATTTCCCTGGTGAAGTTGAAAATTAACATTAAACTGTTGGATAATTGGGAGATGCCAATTCTGATATTTGTATGTGTTACCTGCCTTTGCTATCAGGTGAATTCTCCATTTGTTCATGGTGTATTCTCTTTCATATTCTCAGCTAATCCAAATGTGTTCAACTTTTACGTGTACCTGAGAACTCATCCATTGTTAATAAGGCAGTACATTGCTTCAACTGCTCAGGACAAAAAGAAATCACATGCTGTTGTCCTATCAGGTTTTAGCTATGGAATGGACACCAAAACAGCCAACTTGGATAAGCAGGTAGGGTTTCCAGTTATTCATCAAGGAATCTTTTTGTGAAAACTGTTATGATTTCTGTTAGAAATTATAATTCATCCCTCTAAAGCTACGTCTTAACGGGACACTTGTGTCCCGACATTTGTGTCGCAACATCAGACACTAGCGTCTCAACAGAGGCGCTCTCGGGGTGTCCGACACTTGCTTTCGAGTGTCTGAAGGGCAGCTCTCGCAAGAGCAGTGTGTCACACCATCTTAACAGGAGCTCTCAGACACTTCTCTCCCGAGAGCTGAGGTATGGCGCTCGTATGATTGTACGCGCGACTGTACGGTGCTCACTGGCAATCAAATGCCCTCCTGTTTGGCGGCTGTCATATTGGCTTCAATTTTAGCACTGAATAGAAAGAGGAAATAACTATATTGAAACAAAGACACACAACTGAGTGGCTATTAAAAAGAAGCGAATTCGCTATGAAACCTTGATTTGCGAGTGTAGTTTACTTGCTCGACAGTTTCCCAAAGAAAAATGAAATGTCATTTTGTAATCCCACTACTCTGGGTAGAATCCTTTGCCATAAGTAATAAGAATTATATATCCTCCGTCAATATGGTATTAAGTGAAGCGTAACTCTTGTGAAAAATGGTAGATTAGCCAGACTGATAGGAGTTTCTGCACAATAGTAAAAGAACAAGAAAGATGCTAGAAAACCGATAACGAAACATCGCTGCTGGCAAAACAACTGCTACAAACTTCTCATTCTTGTCAATTCAGTCCCGAGATTCTCCACCTGGGAAGAAAGAGCATAAGAATGGACATTGTTGTGCAGTTTGAAATTACAATCTAACGTGAATGTTCCATACATGAACAACTGTTTTAAAACCACTATCCTCTCCTTGATACTCCCTTCCCTAAAGCAAACGGTCGTACTTAACCTTCTCCAGTCAACTCCACCCTATGCGGGCTTCCTTTCCACCCTCAATCTTTTGTTCCACTTTCCTTTCTGATTTATTCTGCTTTGGTAATCCCTTCTAAGAATCCATGTAGTGTCCTCCTTGACCTTTCTTTCTTTGATCACAATCCCTTTCCCTATTGACCCTCTCTCCACTGACCAACTCTTCCGTGGACTTACCAATTTTTTCCCTGTCTCTACCTTCTTATACCAGCTACCTGCTACCTTTCCCTTGCTAATGACCTCGCTTGCTTATCTTTTTCTGCCCCCACCCCCTTCCCTCCTTACCTATTTTTCTTCCCTTATTTTCCCGTCTCCCTTGATCTCCCATGTTTCCTTGTTTTCTCCTTGTTTCCGATGTTCTTGATTTTCCCGGCAAGCCTTCCACATCTCTCTCCCCCTACCTTCTTTCCTATACCCACCCCTCGATTCAACCATATATATATGATGCCTCCTTTTCTCAATGTATAGAACCTCTTGGTGACTCGGTGTGTTGAAACGCATACTATTACCACCCTTATTATTATACTCTGTGCAATTACTATTAAAGCATGTGGAAAAGTGCGACAGTTGTGTTCATTATATCTGGGCAGCAGTCAGTTTCACAGTGAATGTGGATGAGCTTGCACCTGATCGAATTATGGAAAGTGTCTGAAATAAGTTGTGGACCAAAGCAGAAACCTTATCATAAATCGATAGTGTGTAAGGGTTGCCAATATTGTGGAATGTGACAAATAAGGAATATAAAAATAGTTTTAAAAAGAGTACTGTGTTCAAAAATATTGCCAGCAATTTTTCAAAGTCGGCAGAGGAGATTCCGCAAAAATCACACAATCTCCGGTACCAGTTCAATGATGAGCTCTGAAAAGAACAACAGAAAAAGTCCCGATCTGGATCAGGATATAGAGGAGGTAGCACGTGAGAATTTTTTGACAGGCTGAAGTTCGTTTCTGGATCCTCTACGGCCTGCGTAGAAACATTGAGTAAGGTGGTAAGTGGAGGAAATTGTTCTACAAAAATCTTATTTTAGTAATTTTGCTTTATTTTCCTTTCTTGTCTCTTCCATAAATTCGAGCAATAACATGTAGGAAGATAGATCACGTACATAAAAATGTTTTCGTTATTCTTGAGGTGAACTTCACTCGTGAAGTAAAAAAACTATGCATGATTGAGATAAAAAACATTACTCAAAGGAAATAAACCTATATAATTCGGCTAGAGTCCAATGATGCTTTTGTTTATCAAGATTAGGATAAAATTTCATACTGAAAAAAGATAATCCCCACCATTGCACCCGAATCACGTGTAGCAATATTAAAAAAAAGTCAAGGGTTTTTTTGGCTCTTTATTCTGCTAAAGATTATTGGCAAAATTATCTGTGGAAAGAAACCGAAGTGTGATGGGCAATCTCACCTTAGGTTAAATCGCTGTCTGTATATTCATAGTAGCCTTCGCTATTGCATGTGATACCTTGTCAAGAAGATGGTTGAAATCCTCTGTGCACATCCAAAGAATTTTTTACGTGCCTTTCTATCTTTTGCAGCCCACTTGCAAATCAAGGTTTCGTAGGTACTGATGTCACTTTTATTTAATAGCCCCTCATTTGTGGATATTCGCTTCTTTTTTAGCTGTTCCTCTTTCTTTTAAGTGAGAAAATTGAAGCCACTATAGCAGTCGTCAAACGAGAGAGCGTATATATTCTCCTTTTCGTAAAGAGCACGCGTTAATCAATGTTTGTGGATATTAAAACACTTGACCCAATTTCTACACTTCACAACGTTGAAGCGAATCTGTAGCCGTGCTCTTCGAACCTAGCACGCCCCTGAAACACCGCCGGCTGCTGTGACACTCTGACACAAATTTCAGACTGCCGGAAATTTGTGGAGCAGTGTCGGAGTGTCGCGACCAGTCGGATCGGGACTGTCTTAACGAGACACTGCGGCCAAAGACCCTTGTGTCGCGACACTTCCAGGCGAGTATCGCGACACAGCTCTCTGAGCCATCTCAACAGCAACACTTTTGACGTCAGACACTTTAGTGTCCCATTATGATGCAGCTTTAGATTGAATTTTCCATTAAGGAACGGTGATATGTAAATAAATAGCCTCAGTATCCGAATAGGAAAGTGCTAAGATTAAAGGTGTTTGGTGTCTTTGAAATTCATGACATTTTATGCAGCCACTGTGAGTACATTGTCTCCTAAATGGGTTGGATATGTAATAGTGATACTGATTCAAAGAAAAGAATTTTTTAAGGGAAAAGCTACGTGATGGAATTGTTCTTAATATATTCCATCAATTTCAAAATCTTTTAATGAGGATTGGGTTAGTGTGGTGGCTAGAGTTCTGGCTTCCCATCCTATGCGCCTGGATTCAAATCTTGGTCGTGGCGGTGGTTTTCTGAGGAATTCTGATCACTTCTTGGATGTTATTGTGAGAACACTTCAAAAGCAGTATTCCTTCCATAAAAAGAGAGGCTAAACTGTGTACACCCTAATAACAGGGTTACGTGAACTCTCAAGTTTCTCCTCAACCCTCCTTCATCCCCATTCCATCCCTTACGTACTAGTTACCCATCTGTTCTAAACTATGCCAATACTGTAAGTTGTTTGTTGCCTCTCCTGTTAGCCTACCAACCATCATTCAAAAGCTGGAATTGTGTTTGTTCGAAATTCTTCTGTTATGGAATACGATGCTAGAGGTTTTTGACTCTCTGTGACTGTAGTATGAACCACAATTCCAGTCTTATTTCCCTATCTCAGGGAAGTTTCTAAAGTTTCAACATTACAAAATCCTGGGGCTCAAACTGCCAATCAAGGATGGACCTCCTAATGTGGCTTTTAAGATTATGCTTATTTTCATCTTTTACTAAGGAGTAGCTTACTCAAAAGAGAGGATTTGAAGTGGAAAAGCTGAGAAGCACTTGAAACTTCTTTTACAATAGCTATTTATGTTCATTGGTGATCGTTAAATTCTTGCTTTCAGATATTATTGGAAGATTCAATCACTCCATTGGAAAGGCAGTTGTACTTCACCACAGCCCATGCACACTTCAAGGCAGGATGTCCAGCTTTAGCATTAGAAGTTCTCTCTAAACTCCCCAGTAAAGTTTTAGATTCTAATGGAAATAACTCACCTAGTAAGTTATTTTTCTTAAATAGTCATTAGTCAGGTACTATATGAATGTCTGTGTATTCATCTAGACTCCCAATAAGCCAGCATCATAATAATTTGGAAGGAGTGTCATGTTAATCACGTATATATACCATACAAAACCACAAATTAATTCGGAATTGAGAAAAGGGTGTTTATGAAAAACATTCCATGACCTGAGATATGTCAGTTTTCTTTCCCAATTATGAGACAAAGGTTTATATTTTGGTTCAATATATTTTCATGGGTTACATCTAAACAAATACAACTTATTACTTATGTAAGAAACTCATTAAGTTTTTTGACCATGCACAGTTTAGTGTGGATATTATGGAGGATTGGTTGCTGTATACTGAAACAACTCCAACAATGATATTGAGTTGAAATTACTCTTCATTTTTAAGGTGTAGAATCTCTACCAAATTCAATTAATGTTTGGAGGAAATGCGTATGATCTCAAAATTATACTTGAAATCCCTAGAATGATGCTGCAGGGATATAATAATTCAAAATTTGGGTTATTTTTGCCATCTTTTTAAAACTTGTTATTGAAAGTGGCATGGCAAAGGATTGCAATTTTTAAAAACTCAACAGTGACGTGAATAAGGTTGCGTAAATCATCATGTCAGTCTCATCGCTGCCAATCAATATTCTTTTATCTCTTCCTCAATTTGAATATTTCAATGTTGTTTGGGCTGAGGCTCACATGTTAAAGCATTGTGCATTTTTTTACATAATTTTCCATGTTGAAACCTAGAGATTAGATGATTATACCCTATTATATAATTTCCTTTATTAAGCATATTACACCCTATACTAGATAACATTCACTTAAATTGATCTTAAAGATATTCCTTTATTTTTACTCATATCATGCATTCATTTCATGTGTAGTCTAAAATTGTGTGTAACAAATATTAATGGTGATTTATAGGTGGTGTTCAAACTTTACTTTATGACTCTCTTTTCTCAACCTACTAAATTAACAGAAATGAATCATTGATTGCCATCTTTTTTTAAGGGTTTTGATAGATAATTTTTTCTCACTGAACACCAGTAGATTGTGCATATCAGCTGTAGCACCACTGTATTGTATGCGAAGCTCTTTCCCTGAGAATAACTTTCCTCCTGGTACCCACCCAACTCACAGACACTACCTGCATGCCCTGATGCACGACCTCCTATCACCAAGAAGCCTATTTTGACCTCCTTACCTTCATTTTGAAAGTTATAACAATTTCTCTTCTGCATGGTTATTCACTATTAATTCTAAATTGAATGATTTGCCAAATAGGACTTCACAATTCATTTTATAGTGTGGGGCTTCACAAATCACTCGCTAAGTTTTTGGAATAATCAGCCTTTTTCTTCTCTAGTGTTCCATTTTAATCCAAATATTTCTAATTTATTCCAAGACCAATAGTTTGAGGGTAGAAAGATTACATTAGTATGTTAGATTTAGTACGTTTGAGGAAAAATTTAACATTTTAAACTGTCTATGAGACCAACATCATGGTTTGAGGGTTAAAAGTTTGTTTCTCACTCCAAATTCTGCAAGGAGTGGGTTTCAAATTGCATGAGTGCTGGTGATTTGTCTATGGTAGTTGTGAGTAATTTTTTATTGCATGGGTAACTATGTTTAATTTGAGACAATTCCATTCTAAATTAATGACGTTATATTTATACATGAAACAAACTATTAGAAACATCCAGAAATATAAGATTTTTTACATTGCATTAACTATAGTTTGCTTCTGTGTTTTTTTTAGGCTTGGTAAATATTGGCCATTTAGTATGCATTGTATTTGTTGTTTTAGAGTGAGCTCAAACTCGGCACAATTTTTAAGAGAGTAACTGTTGTGCATATTTAATTTCCAGGTCTCCTTAGTAGTCCTATCAAATCAAGACCTCAAGATGTGCAAATAGACACAGGAATTTTGGATGACAAATCCATGTGGACTTCCGTTGAGAAAGGTGATTCTGCAACTGCATACATGTATATGCATTCATGTACATTTTTATTTTTCCTTAAGTCTTTTTCTGCCCTTTAAATTATATTCATACATTTTCTTACAGTTCTCATGTACTTATTATTATTCTTCTCAGTTATGATACCATTTTCATGATTTTGAGGAGAAAATCTGTAGCTTATTAGCTTTAAAAAGTGAAATTGAAATGTTTGCTGTTGTTTAACTTAATGTTTGCACATTGCAGCTAGTGATTTCGATTGGTCTGCCCCTGTGAAGCCCAAGGAAGATGAATTAGTCTTGGATTGGTCTCAGCCTGTTTCAAGTCAAAGGAAAGATTCCTTAGAATTGAAGTGGGATGATGATGATGATGAGGAAGAGAAAACAAGTGACACTCAAAATACACAGTCAACAGTGAAGCAGATGTCAGGTTTGTGATATGTTACATGTTTTGCATCTTTTTGATTACCCCTAGTTATGGTGAAGGTACTCATAATGAAGAAATAATCACTTTTAATGTTTAGTAAACATTAAGGAGTGTGATCAAGTTACTGTATCATCTTATACAAATCACGCCTATGTAAGATATGTGCCCTGCTTATATGAGTATTGAACTTTAAAAAATTAGCAGCTTTCTTCATTCTCATAGCAGGAGTTTTTAGGTTCTGTAGTACTTTTGGCTAGTACCAAAGTCTTCCCTTTACGATACTCTGCATATGTAAGCAGCATTTATCTTAGGCATGCTGAGGATCAGAGGTACATAAGTATATTCACTTTTAGGCTACTTTGATCATTTATATGGATTGAAAATTTTTCTGTTGCAAATTTCAGTGTCTTGTTTTTTTAGTTAAAAAGACTCATTTCTGCTTTTTTCCTTGATGATCATTCATAGCTGACAGCATTGCTTATTGAGAAGTTGAAACTGCCTCAAACAACAATTTGAACTGAAAAATATACAGACTCCCATATGCCTTCATGTCTCCTAAGCATACATGTTAATTGAGCTGCAGTTAACTACCTGCTACCAAGGCAACAAATACATTAAAAATATTTGTGAATGGAAGAATTACCACGAGGTTTGAAATGCCATTCCAAGTTTGTAATGTCTAGCAACCTCAAATGTTGTACTGGTTTCTTAAGAGTTCCGAATGCTTGAATACTGGTTGACTGAGAGTTAACTATAATTTTTATTTTAGCACTCATATTTCAGGCGATAGTGATTTCATTGGGGTGTGATTTGGCAAAAACTGTTCACTTGAAAAAATATAGTAAAATGACTTGGTGTGGGGAATTATTACTATTACCTACTAAAGGCAACTATATTTTTCCTTGTTTTTATTGCAGTAAAATGTTACATTTGGCTCACAATTAAACCTGTATTTTCAAGTAAATTTTTCATTTTAGCTGATAGGCTATTGTTAACTTTGACAGGACGGAGAGAGGACACTGAAGATGGAGAAAAGAGTGAGGATGGCAGTAGTGGACCTGATTTGGATATTATGGCTCAGCAGCTGAAATTTGTCGCTTGCCTTAAAATTCTTATGGAGGAAGTTTCAACCCTAGCCACTGGGTTCGAAGTTGATGGTGGTCAGCTTCGCTATCAGCTGTACGTCTGGCTTGAACGAGAAGTTGAAGCCCTAAAACATCTTTGCAACTACAGTGCTGGTGGACCTAGCCAAAGTGGGCCCAATGGAGACACCTCTTATCCTAATGATTTAGGTACCTATTGCGTATTCAGTAGAGTACTTAATGATATTTATGTTTAAAGTGATGGCTTTAAATGGTTCTGTCATTAATATTAAAGTAGCTAGCAAAAGAAAGTGGGTAAAATGCTTCTTCATGGAATAATATTTGCACATTGGATTACGCCTCAATTTCCCAATAGTGTACTGTGTAGTGCTGTGTTAATTTTTCTAATGATATTGGCAACATTGTTCCTCTGGTCTGATTGAGATTTTCATAGAAAAGGAATCTCCAACGGAGTCCATACTGACAACTAAATGTGGAATGACCTTTATTACGTTGCACCTCTTCTTTCTCTCTCTGACCTTTTCTATCCAGTCCTGTCCTAACTAGTTGGCGAGTTTCCTTGTTGGTCTGTCAGGACCGCCACAGACTATGTCCAAAACTTGATGTCTTTCAAACCGCCACAAACTCTTTAGCAGTTGTCTACCCTGCATATGGTGCTTACAATGTAAATTTCTTCTCGTGCAATTTTCAGAAGACCCCATGATGGATCCAGAATTCAGAGAGCATCACAACATGACTCCAACACACATGAAACCAGGGGAAAAGCCCACTCTCCATGAAATTCTCTTGGCTGAAAAGTTTGACTTTGAGGCCAAAGTACACCGAGCTGCGAGGAGAAAGAAGTGGTTGAAAGGTATTTGGCTCTCACTTGCTAAATTTCATTTGCAGTAGTTTGAATTATTGTAGTTTAACTTAACTACATACTTGCTTGTGTCAAGGATGCATAGAAATCAAGAATGATCTGCAATTTTGCAAAGCAAAGTTATGGATAAGTCTTGTTTGGGTTTATATGAAAATTAGTTTACTGTCCCTTCAAGTCGGTAGCTTCAAAACCAAGTATCAATTACTGTTTTTCTATGTATTGCACTGCATTTTAGTGACACAAAGTAAATAATACTCTTAGTTTATAGGTGATATACAGGACTTCAGGTTACAGTATAGTGCTGATAACTAGAGCGTGGAAAAGAGTCCACAATTTTGCAAAAAAAGTCACTTAAAAAGTCGCAAATATTTTTTTAAGGGGTCTCTAATAAATCTGAGGTATTTTCGTGAGACAGTTGTTAAATTTAACTTGATTATTGGAAAAAGATACGAGAGATGATGTGGGTTCATAGGTTTTCGAGTTGTTATATGGACTTCAAGAAAGGAAAAACCACAATTTACAAATAATTTTTTTAAACTCTGAATAATACTTTGTTCAAAAACCAGCAATTGTGGAAGAAAAATGTTAATCCCTATTATTTTTTAGGCTGATGAGTATCTATCTTTATTTTTGGAAGGAAAAATTAAAGCTAAAATATATGTTTCAGTTTTTATTTTTTTATTGAGTCATTTAAAATATAGGAAAAATATTTACTTACTTTCATTCTTTTTAAGTTTCATTGCCTCGACGACGCATCATAAAGTAGTGGCAGACAAGATATTTTTCCATAGTGAACGTTGTGTGATGATTGCTCAAAATAAGTTTGTACAGTGAAAATGATCGCTCAACTTCACAGGTTGTCATAGGAGCATACCTGAGGGTAGCCACTTCACTTACAGAGAGTTTTTGGAAGATGTTAGATGTCTGCCCCCTGAACTCTCCATTGAGTTCTGAGCTACATCACTCATCAACTCGAAGCCTTCGTCTTTACTCAAAACATTACACAATTTTGTATAAACACTTACGGCTTGTTCGCCCTTTACATTTTCAAGTTTCTTCTTTACGTTCATAATTGACGGCACTGAACCACTTAGGCTCAGGATGGAAGATTCAAGGCATTTGTTTCAACCAAAAACCCAAAGGATGCTGAAATGCATATCAGGTCCAGTGGAAGTGTGCTATCTTCTAGGAGTTCTCCAGCATTTTCTACACGTTCTGCATCATCTTCTGGGTCAATAATCTGAGTCTTCTGGGTCTGTGTAACCTGAAGTAAAAAATTAAAATAAAATTCATCGTGAGTGTGAATTGAGTGTGGATAATTGGTGCTCTACTTAACACATTTTTAAAAGTTTTGAGAAAATATGTTACATATTAATTTTTAGGTAAGGATTTAAAAAATTTGAATCATGAAAAAAGCATGAAGATTCGAATTTTCAAGTCTTGAATCTTTTCCAATACTTGTGGGATTTGTGGATCGAATGTCCCATCTCATCATAAAACCATTATGTACTTTTTCTGCTGCATAATTGTGAATGTAGATGTGTACAGCTTCCCTAGACCAAATTGCTTGTACTGTTGAATTACACCTGTAGTGTCAACATCCTGACATTAGGTAGTACTGGGGACAAAGCGATAGGTCAGTGACAAGAAAATTGAATCGAAGGAAAACAATCACATGTGGAAGTGACTGCACAAGTTTGCTCATTTTTAAATCAGTTAATCAATATGACTTTTTTTGAGCAGAAAAATATGTCCAGTTTCAACAATTAGTGTACTTATTTTCAGCCAATGAAACTCTTCTTCGCACTCTGTTGAGCTACTGTAGTCTGCATGGAGCCAGTGGAGGTGGACTGGCATCTGTCCGAATGGAGCTTGTTATTCTCCTCCAAGAACTCCAGCAAGAAAAAACCCAACAGCAACTTCTCTCACCGTTACCCTTTCCCACTACATTGCCACTACTTTCAGCTAGTGTTGCCTGTAATAAGACTGTTATTGCAGATCCTGTTCGTCATCTCCAGGTTTGTCTCCTTTACTTTTCATTTTTTGCTTGGTTACTTTATCTCGTTATTACAAATGTGCTTCCATCAAAGTTTGAAATAAAGGGAGCTGCTCAAACTATCGAACGATTGATGTCAGAATTAGCATTTTTTTAAACCCTTGTCATTAGGTGAAACAGAGATGGGCCCTTCTGAAAATTACCTTGGTATTTTATGTAATTTACTGCAGGTCCTGAAAATTACTGTAATTGTTGGTAATACAGTAGAACCTCTACCTTACGAAATCCCGCTAAATGTAAAACTCCGATGAATGAACAAATGTCAGTGGTCCCGCCAAATCCCTGTGTATAAGCGTTAGTAAATACCTCTAATGAGCGAACTCCTGCTTTATGAAAACTCCCAATTAACGAAATGAAAGATTGGTCCTGTCTCATACTATTTACCTCATCAAAATGTATTTTGTCAAAAAAATTGTTATTATTGTCTCTTTTGCTGTTTTAAAAGAAAAGAGGACCAATCAGAGTCTCTGTATGAACTATCAAATGAGAAAGCACCTTCTTGTTCATTGCATTTCCAGTAGCTTGTGTCTGTGACTTAATATCAGCATGGCCAGAGAGTAAGAACTCCCGAATTACGAACTGGAAAAATTTCGGGTCCCTTGAATTTCGTTATTGAGAGGTTCTACTGTATTCACTTCCTTCTCAGATATTTCTCCATACCAATATATTACAAACATACCATTTTAAGTCAAGTGTATGTACATTCAATACAATCTTGATTATAAATTTAGGCATGTCCAATTTGTGGAATATTTTTACTTATGGAATATTTGTGGGGATATCAGTTTCAATGGTTTGAATGAAAATTTCTAATGTCAAAAAAGATTGCCTAATGGCATGTGTGCTGCCATGTTGGTTTTTAAATTTTATTTATTTATAATGCAATAACATTGCAAAAACAGTGGTTTAAATGCCTTTACCCCTTGGCTTGGCTTGAATCCTCTAATAGCTAGCAATCACATAAAATTAAAGATTACTGGAAAACTACTCTATTTTTAAAAAATTACCATGATTTATGACGGTAATTTACCCCAAATGAAAATTGCAGTAATTTACCCATCTCTAGTGAAACATTTAAACGGGCCATTATCTAAATAGTCTATATTGTAGGTTGATTTATAAGTTTCTTCTTATGAGTGTGGAGGAATGTTCTTACGTAAATTACTTGCACATTTATGTTATTCAAATTGGTCTATTATATGTGAGTAATGCTGAGTCATCATGTCCTGATTGCTACCTTTGTCTTTTCCTTTTTTTGCAGTCCAAAACTCATGATATGTTGCAGACTATAGTAGAACTCCGTTCCCCTCCAATGCCTGTGAGAACAAGGTTTTCTGAGGTTTTTGTATTAAGAGATCTTTCTGTTGCCCTATCCGCTTGTATTTATCAGTCACTATGTGATTCAGATTCATTTAGCATCAAACAGCAGCAACAAGACAGGTAAATTCCAAGCTATTCTGGCATTTTGTTCAAAAATGAAATAACCCATCATTGATCTAGATCTGTAGATTATTTTTTTGCTATTTCATAATAAGTGATTACTATAATTTAGATTATTTGAATAAATATAAATGATTGTGTTTAAAATTCTGCATTACTTTAGCAAAGAAAATGATGATGGTCTAACTTACATGGTAATTTTGAAGAGAACAACTATTAGACTTTATGAAATGGAGGGTTGATTAATGTCAAAACTTGCCTTTTATTCCAGTTACCAAAGTGCTGGTATTGAGAACATAGCACGAATTAACATTGTCAATCCAAATAGCCATTTAATAGCTGGACATAATAGAAGGAGAAGATACAGCAGTGATGAGCCACTTCAAGTTACCACAATACCTAGTAAATGGCCAGGTAAGGTGAATGATTGATTCAAATGTGTGATTGCAAAGCCTGTTTAGCCAAATAGTTATGGTGGAAACATTGATTTTAAGATAACTTTTTAGAGATTTTAACTCTATTTAATTTTTTAACATCTCAGATGTCCTAGATATTTTTTCCCGTACAAATGAGACTACTGCTAACTGGCTAAGTTTTCAAGGTCATGTCAAATAATCAAGTTTTTCTGGAAATTTATTAGCATGGATTGCTTGCCATTTCTTGCTAAATGTTGCCTGTTATGTCTTTGCAATGATGTGAGGCATTGTGGGAACCAACCATGGTGATCTTCAAAATGGCATCTGTTGATAAATTGCTGTTTTTGGCTTATAGTTGCTCTCTTGTTCTTAATAGTTCATGTAGTTATATCATTCAGGAACAAAATATTGCAGTTGAATGGGTACACAGTGAACTTAGCTTCTCAAAAGCTGAGTAATGAGATATATTTTTGATATAGGTGTATAAAGCCTTTGCTATTAATATCATGTTCCTAAGTTACCATATATTCTGGCATATAAGACTACTGGGCATATAAGACGACCCCCAATTTTTCCAGTTAAAATATAGATTTTGGGCTATACTCACCGTATAAGACTACCCCTCATCCAACGCACACCAAATGAAAATTAAAAATACGAGGTGCTACCCAAAAGTTTGGGGAATTTGTATGTCGCGCGCGAACCATTAGTGGTACAACCTGCTGCCGCTATATGCGGCTAACAGTACTCTTTGTGAATCAGTGTTCCAACAATTGTGACCGTGAGAGTCTGCATTGTTGAGTTTCGTGTGGTTGTGTAACATTGTGTTTTAGTGTTTTGGCGATTTTCTAAATGGCTGATTTTAAAGAGCAAAGAACCTGCATCAAAATTTGCTTCAAGCTCAAGCAATCTGCTGCAGAAACCCATGGCATGCTTGTGGAAGCATTTGGCGAGAGTGCTATTTATCAAGTAAAACATTTTTGTGGTGCAAACAAATCAAAGATGAATGAACGATATTTGATGACGAAGAGTGTTCAGGACGACCGTCAACAAGCACAACACCGGAAAACATCGCAAAAGTGCAAGAGGCTATTGTTGCAGATGTAGATCGTAGACGAACAATCCATGATGTTTCTGCAATCGTAGAAATGTCATACGGGTCGGTGCAACACATCTTGTCCAACAATTTGAAAATGAGACGCATTGATGCAAAATTCGTACCGAGACTGTTGAACAGCGACCAGAAAGAAAATCTCGTAGCTGTCGGCATTGAATTGAAAAATTCAGCAAGAGATGACCCTAACTTCATCTTCAATATCGTAGTAGGTGATGAGACATGGGTGTATGGTTATGACCCTGAAACTAAGCAGCAGTCGTCGCAGTGGAATTCGTTCACGTTCACCGCGGCCGAAAAAAGCACGCCAAGTTCGCAGCAACGTCAAGTCCATGATGATTGTTTTTTTTGACATCAAAGGCATTATCCACAAGGAATTTGTACCTCCTGGTCAAACTGTCAATGGGAAGTTCTATTATGAAGTTTTGAAGCAGTTATGTGAAAGCATTAGGTGCAAACGTTCAGGTCAGTGAGCTAACAACAGCTGGGTTCTGCACCATGACAACGCGCCCGCGCACACATCCCTAGTCGTTCGGAATTTTTTGGCTTCCAAAACACGGTAGTGATTCCCCACACACCCTATTCGCTTGACCTCGCCCCGTGCGACTTTTTTCTCTTTACCAAAATAACATTTCAATTGAATGGCCGCCGTTTTAACATAATTGAGGAGATCCAGGAAGAAACGCAGAATGTGCTTGGAACACTTACACTTGCAGACTTCCAGGGATGTATGGAATCATGGGAAAAATGCTGGGATCACTGTATCAATGCCCAAGGGGACTATTTGAAGAAGCCAGTGGAAATTAGAAGTTATGGTAGGCTATTTTATTTCTGTGGTAAAATTCCCCAAACTTGTGGGTAGCACCTCGTATCATATGGTGGATATTCCTTTATATTTCCGGGTTGTCTTGGCACACGATATTCGAACGTGTTTTGTCGACTGACCTGCCCTCCCCTTCCCCAACGACAGACTGATCTAGGCCCTACCCCTCTTCACGAGCCATTGTCTGGCCAGTGGGCCTACTCAGTTAATGAGGGGGGCATATGGAGAGCTAGGGAGGGATTTAGCCACTGATCAGCTGTTGTCGTGTCGGATGGTGCCGGTGGGAGGAGAGAGAGCTTGTTTAAGACCAAGTCAGACGGGATGGAGCCAGCTTAGCTCGGCAGTGCGTGTAATTATCTGTCCGAAAAAACCGGCCTGAAATGTCAATTATTACAATATTGACTCCATCTGCCAAGTTGAGCATCTTTGTATCCTGAGAGCATTAAATTTTAAGGATTGTTTGGAGACTATCACTCACATGCTGCCAAACTGTCACCTGTGAGCAGGATAATATCCGACATTTAGGCGCCTCGTATCTAAGGGACACAATACGGGCTTCCGCACCAGGGTTTTTTTTGAGCCCGCGGGTGAGACGTAATGACTACAACTTCAAGGTTTGAACAATGTGAAAAAGAAAGATGATATAGAAGTCATTAGGAAGGTTTTGTGTATTGATTGTGTGAGTGAAAACATGGCCATATCTGACAAACATTGTGCACACTGCCAGGTTTAGCTCAGACTATAGATAGATTTTCTTCTACCGTACTTGTACCATGGAATAATACATCCATGCTTTTATATTATTATTGCTTGAACAGCGCTGCCCTTGCTGGTTTCACACGATTGCCGCTTACGGCGGAGATACTGGTGTGGCCATTTTTGAGCTCCCCCCACCCTATGTGGCGAGCGTAGATTCTGTAGTCCGGCTCGAAAGTTTGAAAACCGGCACTATGAGTCCAGACCTGGTGTATAAGACGACCCCCGACTTTTGGGAAGATTTTCCTGGGTTAATAAATCGTCTTCTATGTCGGAATATACTGTAATTGGGAATAATTGTAATTGTGTAAAATGATGCAATTGAATATTAAGACTCTCTAAGCCCAATTCTTATTCTGATCTTATCTTCAGGTGTCACCAATCTGCGTGCCCTCCTTGCTCGAGAGAAGGATGAAGATACCCCAAGGCTCAATGTCCTTTTGGTGGAAGCATTTGTGGCTACCTTTGTCAGTCTCATTGTTTATGCTCTTTCTACTTGTGATTCAAGCATTCTATACCGCCTAGCTGGACAGCGTTTCACTAACAACACTTGGGCAGCTCTCTTTGGAGGAGGTGTCAAAAAACTTCTGAAAGTGGCTGCTGGAGGAAGTGGTGCAAATGCTGTCAGTTCTGCTCAGGTGTGTACATGATTAGCTTCACACTGCTTATGTTATTATTTTTCTTTGAAGAAGCTATATCTATTGCTAGTATTTATTTTTCTGACTGTGTAACTTTGGAAACAGCTTGAGAGACTATCTGTATGGTTTAATGGAGCATAATAAGCTAAATCTCTTATTGTGCATCAGCAGTAAGTTGGTATGCTGATGAGAATGAAATGCCTGAGCTATTGACAATCGAGAATAGTGAAACTCATCAAAGTTTTCCGAAAAACTTAAAAAGCATTACTCACAAGATATGCATCAAATGGTATGTATGGCTGACCTCAAACATGTTGATATCTTGGTCCACCTGGTTCTTGCCATGAATGGACCTCAGAATGTTCAAATATTTAACTTGTTGTATGGTTGTATGTTTAAAGAGGTAATAATTATATCAAGTCTCCACCTTAAGTCATCTGGCTTTTCTTTTATTATTATTTTTTCAGGATAAAAATTGTTGCCAATGACCTATTGTTCTGATAATTTTGATGTATCTTCATGCCTCTGTGTATATGACTCAACTAAATACCTTTAAGATCCTAATAAAATGGTTGTCTTCGCTTTGTTGCAGCTTTCAGAGTTCAGCCTGATGAAAATGTTAAGACATGCAATTTTACCTTATCCGTTATTTGTTCTTTGCCTGTAGATCACACTTATTCAATGGTCTTTATGGACTTCTAATTTTTTTTTTTAAATAGGCTGGAAGTGGGGCTGGAAGTCTTGAAAAAGATGGTGATAACATTGGAATGGGAGAAGGCATGTGGAATACAGTGACAACTAGTCTCAGCAAGCAGAGGGTAAGGTTGAATATGCGACTGCTTGGGGGTCAGCCTGGATCCCAGCCAGGAGGTACCCCTCAACCACTCAACATGAAGGAAGATCGCCCCACATACAGGGAGCAATTTGTTCCTCCAGAGATGTCTATGGTGTCATATTTTCTATTAAAGGTTGGTATATCTCTTATTTATTACTTAAACTGTGATTCTTAAAAGTAGCATAGAAACATTTCTAGCATCTTTATTGATTAGGAGCTATGTACAGCTTCAGGAGAATAAAACCACACAGTGAAATATAGCTTTGAGAATTTTGATATGTTAATGGCATTGTTGTTGGACCATTGTGTGTCAACACTCTATGGTAGTCAAGTTTGACCAAATGGAAAATAGGCTTA
The DNA here is from genome assembly GCA_963169105.1 of Ceriagrion tenellum. Lineage (NCBI taxonomy): Eukaryota > Metazoa > Arthropoda > Insecta > Odonata > Coenagrionidae > Ceriagrion > Ceriagrion tenellum. Next base: position 58,387,184 of record OY720641.1, read on the forward strand.
TTGAAAATGAATTGATTGAAAAGCAAATATCCAGAAACATTGAAAATACCTCAGTCCAAATTGAATGGGATGATTGTGTGGAAATGTTTTGTAAACAAGTTCTTAAAGGAATATTACTCTGTTTATTGATTTAAGAAATGTAGTGATGTCATTGAAAACAACTTAAGGTTTCCTTAGCTTTAGTCGGTCATACTTGGTAATCTTGTACTTTGTAAGATTTGTCCCTTCTTAAGAAATAGACTGAATAACATGAGATAGGATGTTGACATAGAGTAAGTATTTATAGAGTGGCCACGCTATGGGGAAAAAATGGAAATATAATTTTAAATGACTATTTGCCTGCTAAGTGGCTGAAGCTTCTCTGGTCGCCGTTGTTCGGCCGACCCAAAATATGACACCTCTCCCTCCTCCCTGTTACGACTCTAAACTCTGAGAGAGAGGGGGACGGAGGCAAATGACTCAGGGGACTCAGGGCCAGGAGATATTCGTTCCTCATCATGGGTAGAAGTGCTATGTCGACACAGTGTGCGGAAGGTGATATATTTCATTGAAGTGGTAGAACATCATCAGCGACAAACAGTGCTGTGAAGTGCCATCTGGAAATGGCTGGAAACAGGTGTTTTTATTGGAGCTGTATATCAACCCATCGCAAGTCACCGGGAGTTCAGTTTTACCGATGTCCGCCTGAGGATGAAGACCCACGTTCAAGATGGGTTTTGAACTGTGGTGAGTACGATTTCAAATCATTTATAATAAATGTTTATGTATTCTCTCTCAATATTTATGGGAAGGCATGACATCTTTACTATCCATCCATTATAATACATCAATAACAAAATTTTCCTGACTGGCACTTTTTCTTTGTTGCACTGTTTATGTCGTAGGCAGCCAATTTTAGTGAGTAGGATATCCACTAACCACTCGTAACTCCCAATAGCTTCTGTTGAAATATTTCATCGGAGATAAGGTTCCTCTTCTCAGAATAACTCATTTTCTTTTCCAAAGTGTTCATTGGGCAAATTAAAACTGAGCTGTGAATGTCCTGTAGGGTACCCCGTTGCCCTCTCCTATGGGATTCACCATTCAAATGATGTTTGGCATAATTACAATATTCTTTGATTTATATCTTCCGGAGTTTTCTCGAAATACCTTTCCATAGTTCCTTCTAGCTCTCGTAAGTTTTGCTTTCGCGCTGGGTGGGTTCGGAATGTATCTCTTGCCCTATGCACGAGTGTAACTCCATTGCTAGGCATTGAATGACTCTTACGCACACAACTTTTCTAGCTCTTTGAAAATATGCCGACTAACCACAGACGAGTTCATCCTGAAAACACCGACCAAAAGTGAAGGAGAGGACGAGGATTTGTTTAGTGATTCTGAAGGTGATATCTCGCCAATGCAGACGACTTCAACGAGTGTCACTGACTGAGAACTCTTTAAGCTATTTCAAGTAACAAAGTTGAAAGTATCATGGAATTTTACGTGAATAGAATAACAATGTTTATTAGAAAAATAATGAAAAATAAACTCTGTTCAGAATGCACGTAGCAGGCACACATGAGAGGAGGGTAGAATTTAGAATCCTTAAGTGTCAAATACGTAAATATCCTCATGTAAATACCAATTAGTATACGGAGTGTAGTAAAAATGGTATATCAGTTTATTAGCTCGAAGATTTCCCCACGAATTTCCTTTATTTAGGGCACTGATGAAACCAATTGGCAGGGAAAAGATAATTTTGATGGAGAAGATGGTGAAATGGCGTAATTCAAATACATTTTCCCTAAAATATATAACAAACAATAAAATGTACATTATTATATTCCTTATATAATGCCTTTTAAGCTGAAAAGCCTAATACTAACATTTGAAATTCCTTTAAAAGCTTTGAACGAACTGAAAAACAAAGGGAATTCATAGGTTTACAGACATATGTGGCTAGAGCAACAGATTCTATTCTTAAAAAGTGGCCATACAAGTGATTTCAAATCTGTCACGCTGTAATTTCCCCATGAACGTTATAAAATGAATGCCATGGAGCAAAGAGTCTTCGCTGGGCCGTCGTGAGGGTCAGACGTGTTCCGCCGTAGCTCGTGGTAAAGTGAAAGTTGTCTTAAAATGACCAAAACCGGGAAGTCGGAAATTACCGTGGGGGTAAAATGCTCGGTATGCCATAAAAACCTAAAGAATGGAGTGCAGTGTGGAGTGTGTAGCTGCTGGTTCCACTTCAACTGTTCGAGGTTCAAATTAGAGGAATGCGTCCAGGATGGATGGATTTGCTGGAAGTGTGGAGCCCAGAAGGAGAGACAGCTCATACGTGAGCAGGAACATCAGATTGCGAGGCTGACAGCAGAGCTGGACTGTGCTAGGAGTCAGATTGATGTGTTAACAGCAGAGAACAGCAGACTGAGAGGGAAAAATCCTAGTGCTTCAGCAACCAAAACGAGAGGTAAGATCCACGGCGAGAGGTTGAAAGGAGAGATGAGCTCATTCTCTCGTTCAGCCACAGAAGGAGGAATAAATGTGACTGATGCCGTGGGGGATGAAAGTTCGTTGGCGAGTGCAATTGGTGTAGTGTCGAGGCCACAGTGTGAGGCAGATGATGCCGGTAATGGAGAGGTTAGCGGTGCTAACACATCATTGAAGGGAGGGGGAGTATGCAATGGAAGTGAGCCAAGTGTACATCTCATGGGAGACTCATTACTGAGATTTATTGGTGATGTGTGTCCGAAAGGCTCTCAGGTGGACTGTCTACCAGGAATTAGGGTAGAACAGTTACAGAAAAGGATAGACGATCTGGACGACCAGCGAACTGAAAAGGTGGTTTTATTACTTGTTGGTACGAATGATGTTAAACGTGTAAAATCTGATGATTATTTGGTGGGTCTTGTATGGGATTTGTGTACTGCAGCAAGAAATAAGTTTAAAAATGCAAAAATCATTGTGAGCGGTATAATAAGGAGAAGGAATTTCAGTGTAAATAGAATTGATTATGTTAATGAAGGTATTGAGTGGGTTTGCCAGAAACAAGGGATTCTTTTTGTTGATCCAAATTGCTGGATTAAGGAGTATGATTTGGGTAAAGATGGACTGCATCTGAACAGAAGAGGTTCAATGAAGTTTGGTGAGCTACTACGCAACGTGGTGAATTCGGTTATAGACCAGGGAAACTGTTAAGGGGCTTGGGAGGTGTTTTTGGAAATGAAGAAGAAATAAGCCAGGCTGTTTCACGCAATTCAGATTGTAATATAAACATTCACTGGGTTAACTCAAATATGATGGAAGAGGACAGCAAAAAATCGGTAGAAAAGGTGTATTTGTTGAATGGTTATTTGAAACTGTTACAATTAAATTGCAGAAGTATCGCATCCAGAGCCGTTGAGTTCAATACACTAGTTAAAATAAACTCGCCAGATGTTATAATTGGCACTGAATCTTGGCTAAAGGAGGATATATTAAATGATGAGGTTTTCCCGAGCGGATTTACGATCCACAGAAGAGACCGGGTTGGCAGAGGGGGAGGGCTATTCCTGTGCATAAAAGAATGCATACCTTGTCATATGCATTGGGTTGACGAAGTATACGAAATTCTCAGCATAATTTTGTTTCCAGGGACGGATTTGGATGTTGAAATAATGGTAGTTTATAGAGCTCCAAATGAAGGCCTAGGTATCCTTGACCGGCTGAGGGAATTTTATGAGGGCCACACTTCGAGCGCGGGGGAAAAACTGGTGATTATTGCAGGGGACCTTAACCTTCCTCATGTGGACTGGGAGGCCCAAACTGCGACGGGTGGTGAGGCGCAGCTGAGTGTTAACGACCTTATTAGGGCCGGGGGATTTTCCCAGGTAGTCAAGGGCCCCACCCGTGGTGAAAATCTTTTAGATGTCTTTTTAGTGAGACCAATGGATATGTTTTTCTCCTCAGATGTTCTTGAAGGAATTAGCGACCATAAGGCTGTTTCCTTGTGTGTCACTCGTACGAACAAAAAGAAAGGCTTAAAAGGAAAAAAGTGCAAGCAGTATGGTAGGATGGATAGGGACGGCTTTGATAATTATCTCACTCAAGCCTTCCCGGAATGGGTAAGGAAGGGGAGTTGTGTAAATGAAATATGGGAAAATTTCAAAGGGCTACTATTCGAAGGAACAAATCGTTTCGTTCCCTTTAAAACTGTGAAAGCAAATCCAGACCCAGAATATTATAACATAGAAATTAGAAGGTTGAAGAGCAGAGTGAGAAGGCTCCACAAGATGAGAAACAAAGGTGACCTGTACTTAAATAACTATAAAGATGCGTATAAGGAATTAAATACGAAAAAATTAAAAGCCAAAGACAAATTCTTAAGGACATCCCTTAAGGAACAGGGATGGAGTGGGCTTTATAAATATATTCGAAGGAGACGTGGAGGGAATAATACTCTAGAAAATATAACTCTAAATTTTGAAGGCCGGATTATAAACGATAATTTTTCAAAAGCCTCAGCTTTTAAGGAACATTTTTCAAAAGTCAATAACAATAAATATACATTATCATCAAAGGTAGAAGATATCATTTCGTATACACCTTTCGAAATTAAGGTTAGGGATGTCAGGAAGAGATTTAAAAAAATTAGGAGTCATGCGTCATGTGGTCCTGACGACCTACCAGGAGAACTCGTTAAAAGGTTGGGAAACGCTTGGTTCCTTTCTTAACACATTTATTCACAGTAATAATTAACAATGGCAATTTACCTAATGATTGGAAAAAGTCAAATATAGTTCCCATACATAAAAAAGGTTCTCGTGATAGTGTTGAATCCTATCGACCTGTCAGCTTGACTTGCATTGTGTGCAAAATCATGGAACACTTGATTGCGGACTATATCAAGGATGTATTGACAGAAAAGAACTGGTTATGGGAAAGGCAACATGGTTTTCGCAAAGGCTACTCCTGTGAAAGTCAATTAGCGTCTCTCTATCAGGACCTAGCGTAGGGGCTAGATAGCGGTAAGCAAATAGACGGGGTTTTGATTGATTTCTCAAAAGCATTCGACAGGGTAAACCATGACATTCTCATGCAAAAAATAGGCTTGTTGGGAATTGTTGGGAGGGTAATAAAATGGATAAATTCTTTTATCTCTGGCAGGTCACAAAGGGTTAGGATCGGCGATTGTTACTCTGAGGAATTCAATGCCAATTCAATGCCGCAAGGAAGTGTACTGGGACCTTTATTATTCACAATCTATGTGAACAATATTGGTGGAAATATTAAGAGCTCTGTTAGGATGTTTGCAGACAATTGCATTATTTACAGAGAAATGGTAAAAGTCGATGACGGCGATATATTACAAAAGGATCTAAATAATTTGGAGAAATGGGCGGATGAAAACGGCATGGTCATAAATGCAAATAAAACAAAACTCATAAGATTCAGGAAAGGAAAAATAACTATATCAAATAATTATTTCATTATGGGCGAATTATTGATGGAAGCCAGTGTCTGTAATTATCTTGGAGTGACTTTAAATAGGGATTTGCAATGGGGGCCACATATTGAAAAAATTACGACAAAAGCTTTTAGAGTGTTATACTTTGTAATGAGGACCCTTGGAAAAAGTTGTAAGAAAACCAAGGAGTTCGCCTATAAGACATTTGTTAGGCCCATTTTAAAGTATGGGGCGTCAGTCTGGGACCCTTATTTGGGAGGGAAGATAAAGAAATTAGAAAAGGTTCAGCATCTAGCCGCAAGATTTGTGATGAGAAATTTTAATAGGAAGGCTAGTGTAACGGAGATGATGAAGGTATTGGGCTGGACATCACTAGAATCGAGGAGGAGGAAAGCACGTCTCAAGTGCATGCATAAGGCATACATTGGCGATCCTGCGTGGAGGGATATATCCGAAAGATTAAAAAAACCTAGTTATCTGGCGAGAAGAGATCACAAATATAAGATAGAGCCTCCAAGGCAGCTCTCAAACAAATTGAAATATTCCTTCCTGCTCCGGGGGATAAGGGATTGGAATGAGTTACCCAAAGAAGTATTAGAGCCCTTCCCAAATAAGACACTGACGTTAATGTAAGTAAGTAAGTAAGTAGTTTATTGGTCCCGGAGACATAAAAAACATATGTATGGGACAAGTCAAGGAGAAGAAAAAAAAAAAAAAAAAAAAACAGGAAAAGGAAACAATACATAAATACAAATCCTCGCCTCCAAAGGAGAACACAATACATAAATACAATCACTTATTCAAGAACTCATCGACTGAGTAAAAAACATTGTTCAATAGAAGTTCTTTCAATTTCTTTTTAAAAACAGGAATACTACGGGTCTGTTTGATCTCACTAGGGAGACTGTTGTACAACATGCATCCTGCATATGACGGTTGCCTTGTGAAGGACACTAAATTGTGAGACACCACTTTAAAATCACCATTTCTTCTGGTATTGTATGAATGAACATCGTTGTTCAAGGGCAATCCAAGAGCCAGATGATGATCTTTAACATACATAATTGTATAGAAAATATATATACATGGGAATGTTAAGATGTTAAGTTCTTTAAAATATAACCTGCAGCTAGTGCGTTTATTTACGCCAACCAAAATTCTTATGGCCCACTTCTGTAGTTTAAACAGTCTTGTTGTTCGCTGGGAATGACCCCATGCACAGACTCCGTATTTTAGTCGACTAAAAACACAAGCATAATACACAGAGAGAGCAACACTTAAGCTAGTGATCGGAGTTATTCTACGTAGTAGGTAACAGCTCCTTGCTACTCGTGAACATAAAAAATCAATATGTGATTCCCAGTTCAGGGTATCGTCGATGTACACACCTAAAAATTTTGTAACAGAAGACAGCAATAGATTTACTGTCTAATTTCAACAAGGGGGAAGAAATCAATTTATTTTGATACATGTGAAAAAGCATAAATGAGGATTTTTTTCTGTTCAACACAACCCTGTTATCAGTACACCAGGATAACATATGATTGACCTCTTGCTGGGCAACTACATTCACATTATCGGCACAAGAAATGAGGTGATTAGTATCATCTGCATACATAATTATTTCACCCTGTCTAACACGGGTAGGAAGGTCATTAATATATAATAAGAAAAGTAGAGGGCCCAATACTGAGCCCTGTGGTACACCTTTGGAAATGTGTGATTTTTCTGAGGAAACCATAGAAGAGTTTATGCAAACAAATTGGGTTCGACCAAAAAGAAAGGATTTCAGCCAATCGTTGGCTATACCAGATATTCCATAATAATGCAATTTCTTTAGCAGAATTACATGGTCGATACTGTCAAACGCTTTTTTAAATCATAGAAAATTCCTATGGTCTCAATATGTGCGTCCAAACCCTGAAGAATTAGATCAATAAATTTGTATATGGCTGTTTCGGTACTTTTTCCTTTTAAGAAACCATGCTGAGAAGAGGAGAAAAGTTTATGTTTCACAATAAATGAAGAAAGTCTATTTAACATTGCGTACTCAAAGACCTTTGAAAAAACAGAGACCAGGGATATAGGTCTGTAGTTATCTTTATCCATCTTATCACCCCCCTTGTGCAGAGGGAGAACTTTTGCAGTTTTTAACTGGGGAGGGAAAACACCAGAAGAAAAGGAGACGTTAACTAGGTGGACAAGTGGTGCTAGCAAAAGATTTGCAACAGCACCCTTCATGATACTGCAGGGAATATCGTCAAAACCTGAAGAAAATTTAGAACTTATTTTGGCTAAAATCTGGCCAATCTCCTTTTCTGAAACTGGAAAGAGAAATTTAGTATCGGGAATTTGTGATAGCCTACGAGTAGAAGACACAATATTGGAGCACGACATATCATTGGTGAGCTGAGTAACAGTGTTGACAAAGTGTTTGTTTAATAAATGGGCAACCTCTACGGGTGATGAAATTACTGAATTATTTGAGACAAGAGTCTGATGAATTACTTTTGTCAGGAGTAGATGCTTCTTTGATTAACTCCCAAGCAGTCTTAATAGGATTGCTGGCAGCAACAATTCTACCAATATGGAAATTCCTTTTGGCATCTGCAATTAGCTTAGCAAAACATTTCTTATTTAATTGATATCTTTGTTTAGCTGATTCACTATCGCAATATTTTACATATCTATAATCCACCTTTAACTGCTCAGCTAACATTCTGATCTCAGGAGTAATCCAGGTCTTCTTAGCTTTCAAGGTGGCACATTGGATTTTCTTCAGGGGGAAATTTGAATCAAAATAAAATTTAATAATGTCAAAAAAATTGCTGAACTTCTCCTCCATTGGGATTTCAGTAAAAACTGTATCCCATTTCTCTCTCTCAAGATCCTGAGAGAAGGATAGCTTTGAAACATCAGAATAAATCCTCTTATAGTTGTAATTAGGAACAGAATTTTGGGTGTGGCGATTAACCTGAAAATTTGCAATTTGTGCAGTGTGGTCAGACCAGAAAACGTCAATAATCTGGGTATCTATGAGAGGAAGACCGGAAATGATATTATCGATGGTACTTGCAGTGGAGTTGGTAACTCTTGTTGCATAGGATATAGCCGGGTTCACATTAAAAACACCAAAAATGTCCAGGAGGTAAGATTTCTGAGCACTTGGCTTTTGCAAATCAACATTAAAATCACCGCAAACAATGGGTGTTAGCTCAGAGTCGGTAGTTAAGGACATAGTCATCATTAAACTATTCAAAAAAATAGAAAAATTGCCATGAGGAGATCTGTACACACACAAAATTGGTAAAGGTACACCACCAAAATTAACAATAGTGCTGCAACACTCAAAATCAAAGTCTGTGGTAACTGGAACATATTTGGACTTCTTAAAACTTAATTTGTCTCTAACATAAATACATACTCCACCACCTTTGGATGATGTTCTACAGTTATAACTCGCCAAAGAGAATTGATTCACAGAACAACTCATAATCTCATTAGAACACATCCAATGCTCTGACAGACAGACAATATCAGGTGTGTAAGTATCAAGAAGCACCTCAAATTGATCAAGTTTTGATCGTAAACTTTGAGCATTTAAATGCATGACTTTTAGTGAGTAACCATTAATATTAATATTGACTCCCTTCTGGGCAAGTTCCAACTTCCTCTTTGGATCAGGCACTAGTCAAGACAGAGATACACCCACGCTAGTGGTTTTATCTTCAGAAACCGTCTCCCTCGTCTGAGAAGTGTTCAATTTACCTTTCCTAAAAAAATATCGATTAATAGATACATGATTAGGCCAGAAATCTGGATCAACAAACAACTTCCCAATGTCTGCGCCAACAGTCACTCGAAAAGACGCATATTCACTATTCTTTGGTTTAAGTTGTTCAATGTCCAACTTGTCACTTGATACCTGTGGTATTCTTCCCGCGATGAAATTACGCAATTCACTTGCTGTCTTCTTAGGATGAAATCTCCAGACATGCCAATGTGATTTCCGAGGGATGCCGGAAATGGCACACTCCGAGTTGATTTGAGTGCCCACGATTGTGGGGACTTTACGCCGACGTTTTGATGCCACTTGAATAAAACCTTCTTCATCAACTCGTGAAAAGTTTCTCTCTTTGCAGCTGGAAAGCTGCAGATCCAAACCGGCACCTTTGCTGCTTGTACCTCGATGCGAGACAGCATCAGCGCGAGACACAGTATTAGAGGCCTCCGTTACTTTTAGATCACGCTCAGACGCCTGGTTAGGTGATGCGTAATCAAATCTGATCATCGGTGAACACTTATTGTCGTTAACCAGTTTAGAATGCGAACTTTCACTAGCACTTGGTGCAATATTCATTTTAGAGCTTCCACCACTAGCTTGAGAGGGATGACGCGCTTCACTACTATTATGCGCACGTAAATCTTTTTTTAAAGAACTAATTTCAGTACTTCAATTAACTGCATGCAGTTGGCTAAATTAGTCTGTAGATCACGGATGAGGCCGTAAATATCTTCTTGACGGGAATTAATTTTACCCAGCGTGTCACATGGCGACAGTGACATTACAACGCATTTTTTGCAACGATACATGAAGTTCGCGCTGTTTACAACAGAATTAATAAATGGTTTAGTTAAACCACCAGCGTGGAAGCTGGTATTACAACCGAAATCACAGACGATAAATACTTGATTATCCGAAATATTTACGGAGCAGTATGAACAAACTTGCTTATTATCCGCCATCTTGCACAATGACGAGATTGAGGGTTGTTGTACTGTGAGGGTTTTTCCCCCATATTTTTCTAAGGTAATAACTTTGCTTTTTTTGTATTTTTGGTAATGTCATTGTTTTAATTTTTACATGTATGTATAATGGTATTTTCTCAGTATCTGTGTTACCACCGGACCATATGGTCTACTTGTAGCAAATTCTTAATAATAATAATAATTAAAAAAATTTAAATCAATCAAATTTCCTTTAGTTCATTCGTGCATTTCACAGGAGGGGAATAAGTTGGTGGGTGAAGTATCAAGGGAACGGATGAAGGGTGGAGAGAAACCCGATGTTGGAATCAGCCTAATCCCGACAAAAGTAGTCTATAGTGCAATGTTTCATCCCATATTCATAGTCCAGCATTGAAATTGGTACTCATACATTACTCAAGTAGAGATCGAATAACCTCAGATCGGAATTTCAAACTTCAAGCGGAAATTTAAAATTTGAGAATTAAAAAAATTTATTTCGCGAAAAGTGCCAGTTGTTAATTTAGAGATTCTGTGATAAATATATTCAGTGATGAAGATATAAGACACTAATCACATAGCATCCAAATATATTTTCTCTTGTAGATGCTGCTCAGATCTTTTTGGCATTGGTACACGGACATATTGAGTTTAATTATATCCATTGGGGTTAAAAATCATAAGGTAATTTCAATTATTTTTTTCAATAGGAAATCCTGATTTACTTCACCTATCCAAAGAGGAGCTGTTTCTAAAAACGTTGTGTGAAAAACACTTTTCAAAGCTAGACATCCTGTCAAGTGGGCGACTCAAGAAAGGCACAGTTCCTCTGGCTCCTACTCCCGTTGAAAGACCTAAGGAAGGAGTTACCGGAGTTGACAATTTTTCATCAGTTGATAACCCCCTTCTGTACCATCACCATCAATGACAGCAGACAAGTCTGACGGAGAAAAGGTGAAAAAGTCAAGACACCTGAGGAATTTACCCCAAAAAAGACACTAATAAGGGTGAAATATGCTTTATTACTCCAAAGAGAATTCCCAATATCGTCATCAAACGCGTTTTTCAAACAAAATTTGGGAAACTGACATTCTCTCTCTGACGTCAGATTTGGAATCGCAGAAAAAATCTGAAAAGCAGAATGTACGGGAAAGTCTAAGGAAGAAGAAACTTCGGGAAAAAATTAAAAAGCAGAGGAAAACCATGGCTGCGCTGCGAGTATCCATAGCAAAATGGAGAAGACGAAGAGAGGAGTGCAATATGCAAGGACTCACACTACCCTTGGATGCACGGTTTTTGCCGAAGAAGTTCAAGTCTATGGAGGCATTTCTACTAATCCAAATGTAATTACAGCACAAAAAGAGACAGTCATGGCAAAAAGAAGAGGAAGAGTTCTCCATTGCTTTATATTTTAATTCACCAGTGGCTTACTGGTTTCTTTTCGAGAAATTAGTGCTACCAACAGAGAGGACAGTACATAGATGGGTAGGGAGTTATTCAAAGTGCATGGCTGGCTTTGATGAGCTCTTCCTCCAACGTTTGAGTAGTAAGGTACTAACAATGCCAGAAAACAGCCGAGATTGTGTGCTGCTATTTGATGAAATGTCACTCCTGTCCAACCTGCTGTACACACCGGCTCTGGATTTAATTGAAGGATTTGAGGTTTTGGGTCTCCTTGGAAGAAGTAACAGGTTGGGAAAATATGCCGGAGTTTTAATGATAAGGGGTCTCTTCACTCATTGGAAGCTACCTATTGCCTATTTCATTAATGAGCGAGGTGTGAGTAGTCACCGCATAAAGAACCTCCTCCCTCTAGTCTTGAAGTGACTTTTCAACATAGGTCTATTCCCCAGAGCTTTCACTTGTGATCAAGCCAGTACAAATAGGAAGGCAATGGCAGACCTGGGAGTTTCAACCGCTAGACCATTTATTGAGGTTGGTGACAAAAAAGTCTTTTTCATGTATGATGTCCCTGGTGAAGTCTCTTAGGAACAATTTCATTGGCAGTGATTTCATCTTAAACGATGAAATATTTTCTTTTGAAAACATTCGGCAAGTGTATCAAAGGGATAGTTCCACTTCAACCATAAGAGCATTATGGAAATTGACTCCAGCTCATATATTACCAAATGCTTTCCAAAGAATGTCAGTTAAGCTAGCAACTCAAGTGTTTAGCAATTCCACAGCAGCAGCAATAATAACTTGCTATGCAACTGGGGAGCTTCAGTTAACATCTGCTCTTCCAACTGCAAAATTTGTTCAAACTATTAACAATTTGTTTGATGCACTAAATAGCAGAACTCTTTATTCCAGAAATATCAGTCGATCCGCACTCATTACTTCAAAAGAACATAATTTAGAAGTTCTGAATAATGGCCTCGAAACATTCAGAGCTATCAAGAAAATGAATGGCAGTCGTCCACCATGCGTCGAGGGCTTTGTGTTCACAATTTCATCTATTTTAAGACTACTGGATGACTTAAATGACAACTACATTTTGACCGGTCAGCTAAACCAAGATCCCTTGGAAAATTTCTTCTCCATCATCCGTCAAAGGGGTGGATTTAATCGGAATCAAACCTTAAGGTCCTTCAGACTAAGTTACTGACAGGTGGCAATCCAGAACTTGCTAAAGCCCCCTCAAATTGCCAACTGTGATATTGATGAAGACTATATGTTGCAGTTGGATGAAGAAGACTTGGACAGTAGTGATGGGGGTAAACTTAGTTGAGCAGATTTTGAAGATGAGGTAAACCATGGCAAATCCTCGGAAGATGAAGAAGTTGATGGGTTCATAGCACCAAATTCGGAGGCTGTTACCCTTCAGGAATGCTCTGAGATTCATTTTGCTGGATACCTTGTTAAGAGGCTTCGGGAAAAGACTGGATGTGTAAAGTGTAAGGAGAGATTTGTTGGGAAGGGGTCCTTGTGTGACAGAACCCAATTGTTGATTTTAAATAAAACATTTCCAAATATAAAAAAAGATGATTCAGGTATGATATATCCTTCTAAAAGTTTTGTTGAGCTTTGCAGAATGGCATTTATGATTTATGTGAAGTATTTTGCAAAAGACATGCACAAGGTTAATGTTATCAGCAGACTGTGGAAGCGGGCACGAAATACATTAAAATTAAATAGTAAGTGTATGCCCGGTGATACTTGTTTTCTCCATTTGCAATTTGTAGTAAAGCTGTTATTAAAGCATGATGTAAAAAGCATGCAAGTGGATAATTCCAATAGAATTTAAAAGCAAGAGTAAGTTAAGGATCTGCCAACACAAGTAGAGTAACTGTATAAAAGTACTTATTTATTTTAATGAACCATATGTGGAAAATGATTTCCATCAAAACGTCTTTCTTTTAATGGTTTATATCCCATATGTGTACATGTGTTATGCATCCATGTGCTACCAATGTAATAAAATTTTATTATAACTATTAAACAACCTTTTCAATTCTGGGCTTCATAAAATGTTTTCTTCATTAAAGTTTATCCTGTGTATAACTAATATTTAATTTTTGCTAAATGCTGATATTGACGCTCTACCAAGAATTAGTATTTACCAGTAATTTCCAGTATACTGCATCTTCATTAGATAGAGTGATTTTTATTGCCAGCCTAAGGGAAGATAACCCTATGAGTTACATTAGTACTCTACGATGATTGAGTTATTTTTTTGTGCATTATTTTTTATATTATATCTGTTCTTTATACTTATCCGCTAGCACTGTCACTATTTACATATCTCCACAGTCAGGCTTCATAGTTGGAAACGACTACTGAAATTGTAAATTGTGATGAATACTGTCGACATCCTCTTCTGACTTACAAAGCCTGAGGAAAATTTGTCCATTAGTTTTTACTAGCCGTAATGCCCATTGATTCTCAATGGGAGGGATAAGAGTGAGAAATAATACACACGGTAGTTTGATGTGTGATATTATTAAGCCATTTCACTGAAATTTTTTCCAAACCAGTGAAATTCGGTCATTATAGCAGAGAGGCTTTGATACTGCTCTTTCGTTTTTTTTAGCGTTTGCTCTTTCTCATACTTAAGGGTTCAAATCAATAGGGAGGAGGATATTTTTCAGAGGACACCCGATCCCTACTTCTGTGTCTTATGGAGGGCATTTCAAGTGCAGTGCTCAATCTGTCGTATTAGATGTTATACTGGTGTCCCATTTGGTGCCTTTCGCTAAGATTAGGCTACTGCCGAAGCCATTTTCCTCAGCACACTTCCTCCTTTGCCTTTCCTATACGGCACAAATGACCTTAATTGTCGGCCACCTCCCCAAATATCAAATCCAATCTAACTGATGGTATTAAAACTGAATTTCTAATGACACATTCTGGGCCTTTTTCAAATATATCCTTATAAGGGTCGGCTTCAACAATGCTATCAGTCGTCAAGTATAGAGAGAGAGCCAAAATCGCTGAATTTTCAGTAATTTAATAAATGTTTGATCAAAATTTACAGTTAATCGCTAGAAAACAAAAATGCACTGCAAGAAAAGAATTATTATTCAAAAATACAAATTGAGGTTGGAGTCAATAAGACCCCAAGTAGGGAGAACGTAAGTTTTTCCAAGACTAGTAGCAAGGGTTAACGTAGTTTCCCATTCTTGGAAATTTTAATTCAGAATGTAACTGTTCACTCCTTCCACCTCGACAGAATTTTGAAATTGCAGGTGAAAGAAGCAGCTTGTGTTGTTGTGTTTTAGATTGGAGAGTTTGTAGAAGGTTGAGAGACCATGAAATACGCGATCCATCACCTTTCAAATAAAGCAGTCTGCCTTCGAGTAACCAAGACTGGAGTATGGCACGGATGTAAGTGAAGGAAAAAAAAAGGCATTGAAGTCGTAGTACAAAGTTAAATAATTCGGAGGAAAATTTTCTCAGGACACAAAAAAAAATGAAAGAGAAAAAAAATTACACCACATGAAGGCACGAACTAGTTGACTTCCGGACCGAGCACATTATCCACTAATCTACCATCTTTTATGAAGGGGAGGCCTCCCCTTAGGTATTAGTACTTGGAATTCAAAATGGTTGGTTAATATAATTATTCTTTGCTTGTCCGATGATATAAGGTTATAGTTTCAGATTTTTCGTATCTTTGAAAAAGAAACATTGCACAACATGATGTCATTGACATGCATGAATGGTGGCTAACGTTCATTTGGAGTATGTATTTCACTTCATGCAATAGAACAAACGACTTTTTCTTATTATGTTCAAGTTTTTCTGATGATTCCTCCTCGCTTTGGATATGCTAAGGTACGCTTTGAACCAAAAATACTGTTTATATTGTATTCATGCATTTATAGACCCCAAGGAACGTGGCTGGAGAAACTTGCGAAATACGTTGAAGCTTAAAATAATAGCTAAGTATGGACTGGACGTCCGCAATTTTCACTTGTAAAATCTTTATTTATCAGTGGAGAATTCACAAGTACTCTATTCTCATTTGAGAAATACTTGTATATCACAATTGTAAGATTATGACTTGTAACTTGTAGACTTGTTACTAATGGCTGGTTACTAGAGGGCTGATGTCCACCTGATGAAGACATTATAGTACCTTTTTCGAAACCCGGGTCGAGCTAATAAAAAGATCGTAGTGGATCCATATAGTTAAAATGTTTTCATTTTCACAACAGAATAATTTACGAGGTGCTTTGGAGTCTGTGTAAACCCGATAACAGAATTAAAACATGGTCTAATTTCCTCACTCGCATTCATACACTCGGGCATGTAGGTATTCATAAGGCCTGGTTACACGATACATTAATCTGTACGTGTTCATGTACAAGTTCATGTACGAATGTATGAACAAAATAGAGCAGGTACTATTTTCTTGTTCACGCATTCATTCATACAAGCTGGTGTGGTTACACGGTGAATTTTCACGTTCATTCACTTGTTCATGCATTCACACATTAAGTTGTACGGGTTAATGTATCATGTAACCAGGCAATTACAGTTCTCCGCTTTACACAATGCATTTTTCACTCCACATTCATCCATCCATTAGGCTGTGTAGTATAAATCCACGTGTAAATCTGCCTCAAGGAGCTGTTTATGAGTGTATATTATAACAATGCGAATGTGAATGATTTCGTGCAAATGCATGACAGTAATAATTTCCTTGGTTCTATTGCTTAAACAATTTATTTAAACTATTTGAAATTATTATTTGAATGACTTCCATGTACAATACTAATCAGCGATATTAGTACTGAACGAACTGGCATCAGCTGCACCAATTCAAATGGACCGCGATCGTTACAGCTAGTGCCACCAAGTGGCGAATTCAGCAACCCATAATTCTTCCATTGACGCGTGCGACAGCTGAGAAATTCTTCCAAAAACTCTCAAAAACCTATTACCCATTTTTAGTATAGCGTGGCTACTCTATATATACTTACTCTATGATATTGAGATCCCGCTCCAATTGAATTTTTCTTCCAATGTATTTTCTGACATTGGTCATGAAACTTACAGCCCCAGACTCCCACTGACGAAGATTTTGTTGACTATGATTCGGCCGACTCCCAAGCAAGCGATGGAGAGGATAAGGATGGTGATGATGAGGATGAGGAGGAAGATGTTTTTGAGGGAACAACTAGCACACCTGCTGCTAATCTTCGAGGGAGAGCAGTTGCCAAAGAGAACACTGAGCACTCCAATCCATCCAGTTATTCATGGTGTGTTCTTCGCTTAGCCGTTGTTCGCCTTGTACAGCAGCAGCTACATGAGTTCCTTGCAGTTGCTGGGATCGAGCTCCAGGGTGAGGCCCATTGTCTCTTTCTGTTGCCGTAATTTACCTCTCAAAGGTTTGGTTAAACATATCCTCAGGGTGGTTTGGAGATGCTTTCCCATCAAAAAGTTCACATCAGCTGACCAGCAGTGCAGCTTATTTCAGAAAACTGGGAATGTCAATCATGTCACATGGAGATAAAGGTTACATAATCTAACTTTTAAATTTAATTGGAAATTGTGTTAACTGAGCATCAGTATAGTTACAGCTCTCCTATGTGGAAATTTCTTCTTTGTATTAATGTTATCTTGGGACTTAATATTTAGTCTTAAAAAGAATAAATTTACTACTTGAAAAACCTCATAATGTGTTTGCATGCAGTTCTAAATCATTTTTTGTGTGTTTGGTAATATTTTTCCATCTATAGTTTGGCATTGCGAAGAACCCTGTATTGAACAGAGAGGTATAGAGTAAAGTGGTGATAAATATGAACTTATGTCTGCTTGCTGCCTAGGTGGTATGCCCCTTATACTTGAATCTAATTTCATTTGCCTGAAGGACAATATGACATTATTATAACACTCTGGGTAATGTACAGATGGAATTATAACATATATTGGTAATTTTTTTTTATATTGAGACTAAATCAAATTTTATTTCTTGCTGTATATTATTTCTAGAACTTCCTGTGTGTAGTCCACTTGTTCATGGTGTTCTTCGTGTGGTCGGCCAGTGGCAGGATATGTTGAGAGAAGATCTTGAATCAAGGGGGGCCCCACCACAAGACTATATACCAGGCTGTTTTGTTGAGTCCTCAACAACAACTGGACCAGCTATCCATAAATACAGATCTCTTTTGGATAGATACAATACTCCTTTTCAGTGAGTCATTGCATGTATCCTGCTCTTGTTAGTTTCTCTCTAAATTAATGCTTAGTTAAGTTGTCTGAAATGTGGGCTTGGTGAAAAGGTATATAAGTGGATGAAATTTTTAAAGATAATAAATTACATAGCTTTATCTTATTGATGAATGATGTTGTCTGAGGGCTGACGTGGTGGAATTTATTGTTGAGGAAAGAAAAATTCATTACAATTTTCAACTTGTAACCTAATGTGGAGTTTCCATCTCAGTGGAGTCTATACTCAACTTCCATCATCACAAAAATTAGTTAATACCTCCAAAAACAATTATTAACAGTTTATCCTGAAAATAGCTTAAATGTTTGATAGAGAAGTACACTTTTTCTCCATATTTCATCACCCTGTGATTTAAAATTCAGTTTTCAAGAAAAATTACATGAAAATGTAAAATTGTTTTGTTGATATCAGATGGAGAACATGTTTTCCTATAATTCTTTAGAATTTGAATAAGTTACACACATGTCTGTCTTTGGTAGAACCACCTTAATGCATTTGAATCAGTCAAGTTCCAGTATGTATGTTTAATCTTTGAAGTAGAATATATTGATTGTTGTTAAATAATTGTTAGCCATTTATAAACCACTTAAAGCCTTTGGAGTCATATCACATCCTTCCTAGAATTTGCTGGTAGCATAAGAGTTCATAAGAAGAGGAGCAGATTTATTATCTGCTAAACCTGGGATTAACTGTTAAATATCCCGTATTGTGGGCAATTTTTATAATTTCTGTAATTAAGTAATGCATTGGAAAGCATTTTACTCTTAGAGACTTACACTTCACTTTTTTTAAACATCAGCTGGCACAAGTTCCTTAAGAGGATAATATATTGCGACCATAGGAAGGAATGCACTTAGAACAAGCATTCAATGACCCAGTAGAGGGATTAAAGAAAAAAAATTAGGAAAAATGTTATTTCATTATAATGCAAATGTTGAATGTTTTTAGCTCTTCTTCTATAGGAGAATTTCATTTGATATGTTGATGAAAGCTCACCTTTGTTATTGCGTAAATAGTCTTGAATAAAGCTTTGATCAATGGAACCTGCCAACAGACCCTAGAGTTTTGGCTGGAGCATCTTGATTATTTAAACATCTTGAAAATATATGTGAATTTGATTATTTTTTAAACATTTTGAAAAAACATGTGAATATATGCTATTTTCATTTGATGGCCATGTTGTTGCCTTTTCAATACAACTTAGTTAATTAATTATTGTCAAATTGATATGATGATGAAATTAATGAACATTTTGTATGTATATCAAATTGTAAATAAATTCTGTCTGAGTTCTGCAAAAAATTAAAGTAAATAAAAGAAAGCCATCATAAAAAGCTAATATCTGTAATGCCTCTTAGCTTACTGAGATCATATTATTTTAATTAAACACACATTTTTGTATTGTGCAGCTCACGCCTTCCTGCTGCTGCCCCAGCCCGCAGATTATGGAGCTTTTTGGTGCGGCATGAGGAAGTGCAGGACATCTTTATCCGTGCCGTATTTGGAAAACGTCGCTCCATTTTGGCAGCCATAAATGGTGGCAGTGGTTTAGGATTGGGAGGTGGTATTGGAGATTTGCAGGACAGCAAAGAACAAATGGGAAGCTCGAATGCAGTGGGCTCAAGTACTGGAGGTGCTGGTGATGGCTCTGGCCCATCAGCTGTGTCACTTCCAGAACCTGTGAGAATAATCCATAAGGAGCAGGACTCAATATCAGCTTTCTGCTTAAACGAGGTATGCCATGTGAATCAGTGGTATTGTCTAAACAATGCAATGGAGAATGAGGTGATATGGTGATTAGAGTTCTAGATTCTCATGCTAGGGCTCAAATTCAATTCTTATGATTTTTGGAGAATTTACGAGGAAGGAATTTCCCTTATTGGAAGCTTACATCATGTTGGAAATGTCATAAAATCTTCTTGATCAGATGAATTATGGAAACCAGTAGTTTGAGAAGTTGATATCTCGCTAAAATTGTGGAAATTTAATAATTTCAGTTGCAAATTTGTAAGGGTAAATAAAATTTTACATACTTTTAACTGGACATTAATGCCAAACATAAGTGTGAACATAGTCACTTATGAAATGTGGAAATCAGTGGCCAAAATAAACTATCAAAACTGATGAAATCAGAAATGAAAGGCAGAACAATACGTAAGCATTAGCATTCAAACAAATATAGCATAAACATTCCTTTCAACAAGGACTGGCCATGTGCAAGGATAGTGAAATTTGGTGGCAGTTATGCTAAACCTTCTTTTCAGTGGACCTTTGACTCATTTCCTTCTACCAACCTTCTCCACACAAGAGAGGGAGACAGTCTCCTTGTGTTTCTATTAAGGTTTCCGCAATTGTAGTCTTAAATACCTGTCAGTTACTGGGAAATTTGGACTGCTTTTCACAAAACTTACTACAGCATTGTTTTCATCATTATTATAGTCTTTTGCTGCTGTCACTTTCTAGCCCACTCAATTAATCAAGCATAATTATTATGCCATCCTGATAAAATCACCCTGCATCTAAAAAGGTCAATGGCAAGGTTGATTCGGCCTGATGGCTGCAGCCATGAGCTTATAGTGGTGAATAAGCCATGGTTACCTGTGTACAGAAAACTTATTGAAATGTGCCAATTTTACTCTTGCTTTCTCTTTTGGTACCGTAGAGTGCTGATTGTCCAATATTCGATTAACCAACTGTCAGATTATCCGACGATCTGTCCCTAGACAACCCCCTCCCGTACTCTCCCTTTCTGTCCTCTCCATTCCCCCCTCATACTGCTTCCGTTCACACTTGCAGCCAGTAGTTCAAGTCTACAAATGTAGAGTATTTATTCCATATAACCAAATGATAAATTTTTGTTGGTGAAATGTTATGGAGAAGTAAATGGAATGAACAATTGCCTGATAAATGAAATTATAGTAAAAAAATATAATAATTTCATCACAATGTGCTCATAAGACTTTGTAAAGAATTGTGCTGAAACCTAGGCCAAAATACCATGAAGTTTAACATGAGCAGATTAACCATCACTTTTGATTATTTGATTCCCTTCTTCCCCCTCTATTACCATGGATAATTGGTGCTCTACTGCATTAACAAACTCAGTTTTTTGTGGCTCAGCTGATGAAAATTCTTTATTACTGAGCAAATAAATTTTGTATATTTCCACTGGTTAATTCAATTTACATTTGGTTTCGTTAAATGGGTAACAAATACTTATATCATCATCTCTCTAAGGTGACATTATCTGGTTAATTGGTGACATTCCTGATCATGTCACCTGTATGATAAAATGAAAAAAAAAAAAAAAAAAAGATGATGTCTTTCGTTCCGTCCGCAATTGGGCGGAATTCGAGTGAGCTATTGATAGGCTGGACATTTCATACTTATTACGGAAAGAAAAGTGGACTGTATGAAACAAAAAAAAAAAACAGATAATTAGATAATGGGCCTGCAGGAGAGCACTGAGTGACTTACCCCAGGCTTCCAGGCTAGCAGCTCCCCCGTCAGACGTCTGGATGATAATGGTGATACCTTTTCGACGGTTCGTCTGTGAGTGAGGCCGGGTTCATCGCCTCATGGTCCCAGGAAAGCAATACATAACAACGAAATATTCTGACAGGTGTCGGGATAAGGGGCAAGTCCCTCACTGCCCTCTTTAGGCCAAAAAGTAAAGTAGACTTAGGGCGCGAAAACCAAACATTACCGCCCACCAAAATTTGTTAATCAAATTTTAATTTAAATTTCAAATAATAATACTTCGAACTTCTTATCCTGGGAAGAGGCAAGCACAATGCAAAGCAACAAAAGCGAATATGCAAAACATAGACAAGAAAGAAAAAAACTCTTCACGAGATTGAACTAAAACCTTTAACCTTTGATGGGTAGCTCTATGGGTGTTAGTGACAATAGATATGTTAAAAAAGAGTAAAGGATTCCGAGCATCTTCACTTTGGAGGGGGCGGTCACCAAAGACTTAAAAAACGAAGGATAGGATGCCCACGGAAAAGGAAAAAAAAAAGAGCTACCCTACTTAAGAAAATAAAAATAACTGAGATATTCCTAGCTAATTGACTAGGAATCGATTGGTAACTCTACCAATTCAGCGACAGGTCGAGTTAGCTTACCGTGTGCATGGCGAACATTGACAACACGGATGCGACCATCTCGACCTGGAAATATTTCGGTAATCCTTCCTAATCTCCACTGTTGAGGAGTCTTATCGCTCCTGATCAAAACTAAATCTCCAATGGCTAGCCTTTGCTGTTCCGTAAACCATTTGGAGCGCATTTGCAAAGTGTGTAAATACTCCTTGGTCCATCTTTTCCAGAAATGCTGGGCTATTTGTCTGATGAGTTGCCATCGAGACAGTCTGCTACATTTTATGTCAGTTATTGGAGACTCTGGCGCGCTAAGTAGTGGTGCACCGATTAAAAAATGCCCGGGAGTTAACGCGTGCAAATCATTTGGATCGGACGAGAGTGGAGTCAGTGGCCGTGAATTGAGAGTAGCTTCAACTCTGGTAAAAACAGTAGACAGCTCCTCAAATGTCAAGGATCGTTCCCCTATTATCCTCTTTAGAATATTCTTGGCACTCTTCATATTTGCTTCCCATAGACCTCCGAAGTGGGGAGCAGCTGGTGGATTAAAGTGCCAAGTAATGTGTTTACCAATGAGCACACCAGTAATATCATCCTTTACAAATGAATTTTGAAATTGCTTATTGACTCCTACAAGATATCTATTGGCTCCAATGAAATTAGTTCCATTGTCAGAATAAACATGAGAGCATAATCCTCGCCGTGAAATGAATCTGTCAAGAGCGGCTAAGAATGCATCTGTAGACAAATTGGAAACGACTTCTAAATGACAAGCTTTGGTGGCAAAGCAAACAAATAAACACAAATATGCTTTAGAAATCTTGGCATTCCTTCTAAGGGATTCTTTGATATAGAAAGGACCACCAAAGTCCACACCCGTATGATAAAATGGGCGACTTGGCCGTACTCTTGAGGGTGGAAGATCACCCATTAACGGACATGTTGGGGTTGCTCTCAATTTAAAACAAATAGCGTATTTATAAATGCGGGTTCTAATTGCCTGTTTGGCCGATACAATCCAAAACTTTCGCGAGAGCAAATTTAAAAGAGTGCCAGAGCCTGCGTGGTTATACGTTCTATGATAATAATCTATGATTAGATTATTTTTAGGAAGCAGTAATGGATGTTTATTCTCATAATCCAAAGAAGAACGAGTTAATCTCCCGCCCACCCTGATACAACTGTGGGGGTCTAGAAATGGTGTTAATCTCTGGAGTGCAGTGGAGCAATGCAATCCTAGTTTGAGATTTTTTATGTCTTTCTTGTAGAAAAACATTTGGGTTGCGCGAACACACACAATTAATGATTCAGAAAGCTCTGATAAACTCAATATTCCTGTATGACCCCGTTACGCATTGGATGAACATAATCAATAAACCTTATACAATAAGCAATTACTCTCTGGAGCCTTGGTAAAGAAGAGAACCTATCGATGAAAGATAGATCCACATGCGTCGTCGTATGGATCGTGAAAACTGGGACATGGGATTTTGATTCTGGGAGTTCATCGACATTGATATGATTTGGATTACTAATTTCCCATTGATCATACGGATAAGAGATCCATGAGGGACCGTTCCACCACAAAACTTGTTCTATTAGCTGTGAGGGCAATAGTCCGCGACTTGCACAATCCGCGGGGTTACATTTGGTAGAAATATGATTCCACGTTATTATAACTGGAGAATCGATAATACGCTGCACTCTATGGCACACAAATGTTTTCAAAAGATATTGAGGTGTTTTAAGCCAAGATAATACGACGTTAGAATCACTCCATGCATAGATTGAGGATATGGTGATACATTTTGATAACGATTCAAAGACAAACTCAATTAAACCCGATAACAATACAGCGCCAAGGAGTTCCAAATGTGGAATAGAGACTGTTTTAATTGGGGCTACTCTTGTTTTAGCCATGAGTAAGGATACTTGACCTTGCTTGTCGAGTTCCCCACTCCTCAAATACACGACTGCTGCATATCCTTTCTCCGAGGCATCACAAAATCCCAACAAATTAAACTTTCCATTCAAATCACCTGATGAATTTTCTGCTACAATTCTTTTTAATTTAATTTTTGACAAAGATGGAAGCTGACTGATAAAAATTCCCCAATCGTGAAGCAAATTATGTGGTGCAGGATCATCCCAGCCTAGATTAAGTTTCCACAATTCTTGCATTAAACACTTGACCCAGAAAATTGCAGGGGATATCCATCCAAGAGGATCAAACAATTTTGCGATAGTTGAAAGGATACCTCTCTTAGTAGAAGAGGACTTCAAAACATTGATATGGTACGAAAAAGTGTCCGAAGTAGGTTCCCAGTGAATTCCTAATACCTTCACCATGTGGTCACCATCTTGCCTGAAATATACATCAGATTGGCAGAGGTCAATGGGCAAGTTTTCTAACACTTTGGGAATGTTTGATGACCATTTTCTGAGTTGAAACCCACCGGACTGCAATAGCGCTTGCAGCTCTTTAATTAATTCAGTAGCTGCTGATTCACTTGAAGCCCCCGTCAACAGATCATCCACAAAGAAATCTTGTGATAGAACAGAACACGCTTGCGGAAAATTCTCGACTTCATCTTTAGATAATTGTTTCAGTGTACGAATTGCAAGATAAGGGGATGAAGTGAGCCCATAGGTAACTGTGTTTAGTTCATACTCCTGAAAGGATTCGTAATCAGATGATCGCCAAATAATATGTAGATAACTTCTGTCCTGAGGCAGTAGGTGAATCATCCTATACATTTTGCAGATATCCGCCACAAGTGCTACTGAGTGTAAGCGAAATCTTATAATCAAATCTGAAATATCTTGCTGTAATTTAGGGCCCTTTAAAAGAAAGTCATTCAATGATTTGCCGGAGCTAGTTTTGGATGACCCATCAAACACTACTCGAACTTTAGTCGTGCTGCTAAAAGGTTTCATCACCGCATGATGCGGTATGTAACATTTCCCCGATCCCCATTCAGCAGGTGACATGTATCCAAGATCTAAATACTCCTTCAAGAAGGCTGTGTACTCAGCATTAAGTTCAGAATTCCTGTTTAATTTACAATCTAAATTTTTAAATCTTTTGATAGTTTGCATTTGGGAACCACTCACAGACAATGCTAGGTTCTTGTCTTTTAATAGCAAAGGCACTACGTAACTCCCATTGGGATTTCGATAATGCAAGGTTTTGAATTGTTCCTCAGCAACTTCATCTTCAGGTGAGATACTTTCAATGCTAGGCAATTCCTCAATGTTCCAAAAATTTTGTATGGAAGAATTCAAATCATTTTCAACTGACGTAAAACAAGTGGTGAGTGTTCCTAATTTAATGTTTGAAACATGGTTCGATACTCTCGGTGCCATGGGGCCCAAAATGATGTATCCAAAAATTGAAGGCCATGCACTAGGAAGACCCTCTTGACGAATTATAGAACCTTCAGTCATAACTTCAGAGTATAAATCTGCTCCAAGCAAGAAATCAATTTGCCCTGGCCTGAAAAAGTTAGGATCTGCTAGATCCAATGACGAAAATTTTTCACGAACTGAACCGGATATAGTAAAGGACGGCTGACAAGAAGTGATTTTAGGAATTACGATCGCAGACACCTGAATTTCCGTGTCATTATTACGCGGTCTCATCGTAAATGAGGTGATACCATGGGTGGTGCACACAGGAGTACCTGATAATCCTAGACAATGCACGCTCATTTTTCTCCTAAGCAGCCCTAATCTTTGCTGACAATCAGTTGTCACGAAACTAGCTTGTGACGCTGAGTCAATTATCATTCGAATGGGTTCAACGGTTCCGTATCGTGTTTGAACGAGTGCAACAGCGGTGCCTAAGAGAACTGCGGTCGGCTGAGCATGTGAATTAGTCATGCAAGACATCGAATTCACAACTGAATTATTTGTCGCGGAAGAGAGTTGAGCCTCATCAGACAACTCTCTGGAAGTGTGTGCGTGCTTCGTTACTTCACTGCCTTCATCTGACTTCGAATTTGAACCTTGCATCGGATTGTCTTTTGTGCATAAAAGTGAATGATGCCGAGAAGAGCAGTGCCTACATTTGTACTTAGACGCACACTCTGCTGATTTGTGAACACCGGCTAAACAATTGAAACATATGCCCTTGGATTTAATGAAGTCCCTTCTTTTCGATACACTTAAAGAATTAAATTGTGGGCATTGATAGAGCCTATGAGGTGAATCACACATTTGGCATTTTATTCTTCGCTCACGATCCGGTTGAGATGTTGAGATTAATGTTGTTTTCTGAGACATTCCCTTTGTCCAAGTAGAACTCTTTAACACATCAAATTTAATTTGCTTGCAACCAGATGTTCTCAGAATGTTAACATATTTGCGTCCGAACTCTAACAGGTGTGATATCGAGGGGAAATCAATGCCATGATTTTCCATTTCAAACTGTTTTTTCACTGATTTGTCAAGAGCTTTTGCCGCTACATAAAACAAAACAAACTCAGACAAATTCGGAATTTTCATCGCGTTTAGCGCATTCACATTTTCCGAAAAGACATCAAAAAAGTTTTGCTAAGCGTCAACTGAATCACTATGAACACGCATAGTGAAGAGTTTATCCAAATAGTTAAAAGCAAGCAATCTTTTATTTTCATATTGCTGGACTAGTGTCCTCCAAGCAATCACATAATTGTCTGAAATTATAGGAAGACTTGAAACTAAAGCTAACGCCTGGCCCTTGAGACTAGATAAAAGATAATGATACTTCTCTATATCACTTAGACTTTCGTTTGAGTCAATCAAACTCGTAAATACATCGAAAAATTGCTTAAAATTTGCCAGGTTCCCATCAAAACACGGAATACTAATATTCGGTAGGCGGAGAGAAGGAGGTGCCGTATATTGGCCTTCACGAGAGGTTGCAGGCGTCACCTTTACCACTCGACTCGCAACCGCGTTGATTTTATAGTACTGGCATTCAACTCGTTCCTCGATATCAACTTCAGATGCCTCCACGTCTAAATTTAAGTCGAATGCTAACTCGCGCAACTCGTTAGTTAGACCAAGAAAAGATTTATAATCATCTTGCAAAGATGAAAATCTACTTAGGAATATAGATAATTCTTCCTCTTGTTCTAAGTCTTTAGATGAAATTTTGAACAGCCGCTCGATCGTTCTAACTACGACATCGCGTCTTTGTTTCAAGATATTAAACTGCCGTCTCAACGTACGATTAGATCGGGAGTCAGTCGTTTGCCTTTCGTCATCTGAAGTCATGTTAAACACAAGTAACAAGAAAAACGAACTTGCCTTTCCCAAGATAAGCCTCTCACAAGATAATTAATATCCGGCCCGAAGGACCAAAAAATATGTCTTTCGTTCCGTCCGCAATTGGGCGGAATTCGAGTGAGCTATTGATAGGCTGGACATTTCATACTTATTACGGAAAGAAAAGTGGACTGTATGAAACAAAAAAAAAAAACAGATAATTAGATAATGGGCCTGCAGGAGAGCACTGAGTGACTTACCCCAGGCTTCCAGGCTAGCAGCTCCCCCGTCAGACGTCTGGATGATAATGGTGATACCTTTTCGACGGTTCGTCTGTGAGTGAGGCCGGGTTCATCGCCTCATGGTCCCAGGAAAGCAATACATAACAACGAAATATTCCGACAGGTGTCGGGATAAGGGGCAAGTCCCTCACTGCCCTCTTTAGGCCAAAAAGTAAAGTAGACTTAGGGCGCGAAAACCAAACAGGTGACATTCCTGATCATGTCACCTGTATGATAAAATCAGTCATACGTTAAATTAATCTGTAAAAATATTCAAATCTGGTTTATGAATCATTATAATATTGTTTTAACAGTCATCAGAAATTACAGACAGTGGCATTTGTGTACTCTAAAGTGATTTTCTTTTCCAGGAAAATCTGTTAAAGAAACTTATTACAGTAGAAACTCAATGATACGAAGCACGAAAATACGAAATTTCAATTTTATGAAGCAAAACTGTCAGTCCCGACGAAATGCCTATGCTAAATACATGGTGCTGTTCGAAAATACGAAGTTTCAAAAATACGAAATGTTTGAAATTACGAACTTGGATACACACCACCCAGTCTCCACAGAGAAACTGAGTTCGTTTTTACGAACCATGGGAACATCGTGTCAGGAAAGCTCTATTTACCGACGTAGACTCCTAACAAATCAGCATTGCAAAATATAATATATCAATTGTATAAAAAGCTTTAAATTTAGTGCATTCATCTCTCACAAATGCCTGAGTCGCCCAATTATTTATCAAATTTAAGTCGTGGATAATTTATATTTCAAGTGACGGGGATATTGGTTGCTTGAGGCAATTTTCCCTTATTCCTTTTTGTTTTAACTGCTAGCTGCTTTTCCATAAAGTAGGCAATTCTCTTTTGGTTATAACTAATGTGTAGCGCCGCGTATTGACTCACTGCCATGCGATATTAGCGGTAATTTTGATTTATTGAGCACTCGAATAGAAAAATGACACGATGAAATGATGGGAATTAGGACTGGGATACAGGGCACAGTCACTATGCCCAAAATCCATGGTTTCATTATGAATAAACCCAAGTTTAATCCCACCATTGTCCATATTTCATGAGACAATAGAAAAATACAGTTTCCTAGAATTTGCGAGGGTATAGCCATCCCCACACGATTGATATAATTTTGCATGTAAATCAGATTATTTCAAATTTTGAAACTGATGACCCAATCGAGGAAGTGGCTCAACAATGTAACATTATAATGTACCAGCTGTGCCCGGAATGTGTTGCTGTGCCTTTTTCTGGGTTCTAGACGAATTCAGGACGTAAATCATTGAATTCGTCATTCCTACACAGGAATTCTTTACACACAAATGATGGCATAAGTTTCCATTCCATGCCTATACTGTGCTTTCCAAGTAAATAAAATATTATATTTTTGAAGTAGTGTAAAAATTCAAGGTTTTTTAGCTTTAAAATCCAATTTAAGGAAAATGCGAAGTGTATACGAATATGGAATGCATGAATAAAAAAAAGCAAACAAAGAGACCACTGCACCAAATCTTATTGTACGTACAAATAAATTGCGTACCTTTTAACGAAATAATTTCTCACTGATGTGATTCTGATGCATGCAATTTTTTGCTTCACTGATACGATTCTGATGCACGAGATAGAGCAACTGTTAAACGATCAGCTTCGTTGCGTGCTCGTTGTTTCTCACTTGTTTGAGAAGCTCACGTGCCGACACTCATTTGTTGAAATGACTCGTGCTCTACCTACTGTGCCATGGATTGAATAATTCAGAAACCTCTGTGGGCACACGCACAACAACTCACCAATGTTTCATCGTAATCCAATGAATGGTATTGGAACGCATAGGAGACCAACAATAAAACATTAATTTTTATTAGGGATGGACCGATACCAGAAATTACCAATACTGATTCCGAAACCAATTCTCTTCCCCCCCGATACCATTACCGATACTGATGCTACTTCATTCTAGGTATAATACAAACTCAATATTCCTCCACGAACATTTTAAGCTGGCCCAATCAACGAAGAAACCAGATTACCGAAAAAACCATTATTACACCGGCAAAACACTAAATTCACTGAAAAAGTTTGATGAAGAAAGGTGATCGAAAGAAACGCACTGTCTTACTTTGAGCTGATGGCATTTGGTACCAGAGAACTCTAGCGGTAGAATTCAACACCTCGTTTAATTGGCCGAATTGGCGGTAAAAATCTGAAAAATTGAAAAAATCTGAAAAACACTGATGTAACTGACGATACCAATGCTACTGATACCATAAGTATTGGCCGATACTTCATATCGGTATCAGTCCATCCCTAATGTTTATATATTAGATGATAAGACCTGTGATAAACCGCTAACATACTTCAACCTGAAGAAACCGTCATCCTCCAAATATTCTCGTTTGAAATATAGTTGATTGCATGTGTAAACCAGAAAACTGAAATCTTTAAAATTAAATCACCACGGCTCTTTAACTGAATTCCAAGATATTGTTGGGGTAACTCCATGACATTTTTCTGGAACCAACTCTCATCCATGAATTACTACAGTGAATTCGTTGAGTAATCAGGCCATGATACATTACATTTGATCTATCATCACTGCTATCCCTGATTTCCACGAGATAAATGACCTATTGAGTCAGATTTCATTGTGATGGCATGCGTAACTTTGAGTCCTAGGCATATTAATACGTGGATATGGCACTACATGGGCATGAATTGAATCCTGATGCGCTCTATTTCAAAATCACTGGACGTTTAGAGGGATCTAAGTATGGAAATACTAGTCTACAAGAAACTTATTGTTGTTATCAGGATTTTGCCACAGAGAGGAGTTAGGTTTCAGCCTCAGCTGCGGCAGATTTTTTCCATGACCCCCACCTCTTTCTAAGTTCTCTTGAGTTAATTTTACTAAGTTATGCCTCAAACGGTTAATTTTATTTCATTTTCGTGTTTCTCCACTATGCAGCCAAGTTTAGAATGCATAAGTCTCAGAGGGGAAAGAAAATGACTAAATAATGGAATGGAGAATGCAGGATCTGGAATATCTCCACGATGCCCATTTAGGATGAAGTTTCTCTTTCACACTATTGTGAATAAAAAGTTATGAAAATTGTGGAGTGATTCGAATATCACTTTTTAAATCGGATGTATTTCGTTAGCTTCTATGTTTTAGCTTACTGAAGTTGGCACTTAAGGACTTCATTGGGGAAAAGGGAATTCAGCATAACACCCATGACACAAGAGATTATGCGTAGAAGGATAAAAATTAATAGCTTAATTTATTTACTGGTTATATGTTTTGCAGAATAGAACTATAAGCACGAATAATCAAATAGAAAAGGGACTCCGTCATGAGTTAATGTTTCTTACTTGAACTTCAATGAGCGATGAAACCGTTTGGGTTGGAACGAAATTATATTTCCTCCAAGTTCGTATATCCTGCAGGCGATATGGAAGAAACCACAAATAATCACCTGAGAAGGATATTTTAAATGGACAGAGTCCTTTGCTCTTTTTACCTATTATTGAGTGACAAAGCTAGAGTAATTGGAAGTGAGTTCGGGCCAGCTACCGTCTTAACTGCGTAGATGTTAGAAACATCGATAAGAAATGGATTGATGAAGCTCTGTCATTGCAAGCGAAGGCATTTCCTGGGCGGCGGTTGAAGCGTTCGTTAGTGATCTGACGTTCTATTTTCTTCAGCATCATTCTCCACGACCTCCACATTAATATACCATCGGTCCAAAAAATATCGCCATTTAGAACCGGAAACTTAGTATACTCGGAGCTGATAACGATATGGAAAATGTCCGGATCTCGCCCAATTTGTCATCAAGCGATTAGTAATTGGTAGGCAATCATATTTCTTCTCCAGTTCTTATCACCAGCTGGCGATGTGGAAGAAACCACAAATAATGACCTGAGGATTTTTTTTTAATGGCCTGAGTCCTTCGCTCATTTTACCAATGATTGAGTGATAAAGAAAGGGTCATTGGAGGCACAGTCTGGCCAGCTACCATCTTATGCGTTGCGTAATGTTAGAAACAAATGCCTCTTTTAAATGCCCATAGCAGTTGCACTTGCAGATTAGCTGGAGATTATGAAAGCTAGAGTCTCATACCAAAGCAGAACTTACTTAATAGAAGTCTTCTAAACTGGGAGAAGATTTTGCGAAGAAAATTATCACATTGTTATGTCACGAACGTTTGTGACATTTAGGTTATAATATAAAGGCATTTTTTCGAATACTTTCATGAATAACGACTATAAATGGTTTTAACACATTTCCAAAGACCAGAGAAATCACGGGGAGAAGGGGAAATATTTTTCGCGATTTATTAAAAAGGTTCTAAAATACGAAACTCTAAAATATGAAGTGCTGACTTTTCGGTCCCGCAAACTTATTATTATCAAGTTGCTACTGTATGAATCTTAAGATTAGACAAATAATTTAAAAAATGGAAGATGACTTACCGGATCATGCCTCTTCTCCACATTTGTGGGCATCATTTGGTTAAGCATCACTTCTGACATTCACTATAAACTACATTATTTATGTAATGTATGACATCAGAGCAGTTAATTATTTTTCAAAGATATGTGTTACCAAAACTTAATGAGGTACATTTCATGTCTGAGCATCTTATGCTGGAAATTTTGTGGCAAACAATTTGAATTGAAATTTTATCATGTATTTCTTTTACCTAAGTGTGTTGTCAGTGAACCACAGCTTCTTCTCACCATACTTCTGCTGGAATTGTATTATCAGGCTTTTTAAAATACTTGCAGGTGACACCTGGTTTTCTTGCCCTTGCAACACCAAGAGAAGTGCAAGAAATGGACATATCCCTTCTGCTGGAATTGCCCAATTGGCTGGAAGACGAGTGTGAATTTGATATCCTTAATCTCTCCAAGTAAGTTAGTGTTTATATGCAATTTCCTTTGATGCATTGTTTCCCAGTAAATTCTCATTTCGTATGCTAGTTCTCTGCGTGAGATGACTAATTTTCCTCTCCAGATGAGAGTAAGAAATAGTTAGAGAGCATGGTAGTGAATTTTTAGGGAGGTCCTGTACTCAGTGCATCAAAATGAGTGACCCCCTTCACTGTATCTGTACTATACCATCTGAGATGTTGAAGGCTTTGCTTTGCTTTGTTTGAAAATTTTCTACTATCATCACCCGATCCAAATGCGTATGCTGCTTTTACAAGAGTTAAAGTTGCATTGATATATTTATAATTTTACCTTTCAAATGTTTTTAATGATGTCTAATGATATGCATGTGTAGAGAGTAATTGTATTATAATGATATGAATAATGTTAGTCTCTCACTATGATTGTTTGGATAATTAAAATTTAGGACCCTGGAATTTTGGTTTTCAGTAATGGGTTTTTGCTTTTTTTTTTAATAATAATTCCATCTAGCTGGTATCGGTCATTCTAAGTTTTAGTTCTCTCCATTTAGTTATTCATCTCCTTCATCAGCTCAACTCTCCTCCAACTATCCTCAGAAATATACCAGTGACATTATACCACTTGAGTACTTGTAGTAAAGTACTCTTTACTTGAAGTTATCTTTAATACTCTCCAAGTTAGGTGATCAAATAAGCTTTCTCTCTTCTCATTAATCTCATTTTCTTCTTCTTTGAATGACTAAATTTCACCTCATATACAGTAGAACCTTGGATATACGACCCTCTTATATACGATGACCTCACTTATACACCGATTTTTTTTGGTCCCGTGAATAACCCCTTAAGACCCCATGTATTTCCAACCTCCCTTATGAAACTTCATTTATACGACTAACTCCGTTATGAAGAGTATTTTTCCAGTCCCATGACATGAAGTAATACCTCACTTATACAACTCGTCAGAGAGCTGTCTTATGGAAAGATGGCATATATTAATTTTAGCCGACGATGATTATCAGTCTCGTGCTTCCAATTATGCACGCATTTTTCGTTAAATTATTATTAGGTTAGTGGACATAAATGTTCACCGTACTTTTTGGTGAAGTATTCGTTGAACAAGTGTTTTCATCTCGCGGACATTGTCCACAAAGGAACCCCATTTTTTAACGTAACATCATTAGTTTAAACATTGGGTTGATAAGACAATCAACTCTTATCATAGATAAGAAGGTAAATAATATCAAGTTATAACGCCTTAAATTCAACAATTGATGTGGGAACATTGGTAAAATTCTGGTTAATCCATTCTCATTTGTCCGTATTAAACTCAACTTCAATCACAACATCGTCAGGTATCATCATTTGTCAACTTGGTACGAGTTAACAAATGACGATCAATATATGATGGTTGTACCTAGGGGACTTCATTGTAATGGGCAAGGAGTATAGAGTACTCTATACTTCTTGGTAATGGGACTACTATCCGTTGCTAAATTCCCTCACCAGAGTTTGAAGACTCATATCTCAAAAATGGCTCAATCGATTTTAAAATAAAGTACACCAAATCAAAGCTTGTTTATTTCTGCGCTTAGTGATGGTATGCAAAACATTTTATCGTTTATTTTGATTCCAGTGTGTGCTTAAAAACAGAATTTTAGCACATTTTTCTGGGTACCAGATGGATGCATCACATTTATGGCTTCGTAATAACAACACGGATCAAGATATCAAAATTTCCTTCTCAAATATTATAGCAAAGATCTTTCTTAACAATCATATGAAGTTTCATATTATTTAGTGCATTAGTATTTTTAGTTATTGATGAAATTGCAAGAGTGCATTATTTTCCATTCCGTGCATCCCTGAAAACCGCCGTTTAAATCTTCTTCAAGCTATCGAGTTCATCATCATGAATCCACTTATAAAATCTTACTCAAATCTGTTGGTTAATCAATATCGATTAACATTTATTTTGGATAAAGATCGCACTGAACTCCCAGAAGCATGCCTGGAAGAGAAAGGGAGAGGGGCGCTCTGTTGCCCAGTCAGAGGGTTGTCCGTAAGACGGGCGAGCAATTTCGGCGAGAAAAATTCCCATAGAAAGAAAACTGACTCAGCGAAAGAACTGTCCTTGCCGGAATTTTACCGGAACCTTTTTATCAATCAGATTTTAATAAAGCAATACTGCCGTTGCTTACAGGAGATGATCTGACAATAGACATAATGGTCAATTTGTTCAAAGATGTGAAATCCATAGCCATCCCTCGCTGGAACATTATAAAACTGTGACTAAAGACTTGTCCTCAAAAGTTTTTCAGATTTTTGTATTTTTCAATTACTTCACTATAAATTTGCATGACTTTCCTCAAGTTTCTCATTTCTTCAATCCCCAATCTTGGTCTGTCTCTTGGTCACGAAATGAATTGCCTGAGAACAGCTGTTCATGAGCTAGGTAAATGTTTTCAAAAATTGGCTGCTCTGCACTCATTTAGCATCATCATTACAAAATTGCTTAAGTGTGAATTGAAACTTCAACCCTGAGGCATAGTGCCAGGAATGGTAACAATTAGACCAAGAGATTCTACTTAGGAAACATTGTTCAGGAATGCAGATTTATGTTTCTCTTTTGGTAACATGAACATTTGTGGTGATGCTTGTGAGTACATAAGATTATTAGGCTTCATTTTCCTGCCTCCAAATGAGTAATTGCAACCAGGAAACAAAGCAGACCAAATTGGGCAGCTGAAAGGGGTTTCACGCTCCCTTACCATACAACCTCAGTTGTGAAACTTCCTCACTTGTGAAACTTTTTTGGTAGTCCGCTGAAAGTATCATAAGTGAGGTTCTACTGTATGTTGTATTGAATTTTTATGCTCATATCCGGTATGAAATAGCTACAGCTGAATGGCCAACAATAGCATGATCTTCCACAAAATTTCTAGTCTTTACTCTCTCTGCCACTACCCCTCAAGATCTTCTGATACATCTTGACCAGTTTTCCCTGTAATTATATGAATGCATGCATTACTCATCAGCGCACATCCTGATTCTCTGTCTTGTACTCACCTTCCTTTCTTGTGTAATCCACCTTTTGTGGGCTTTGAATGAGCTGCATGTACCTCCAGTCCTCTCATATTTTTCAGTGATTAAGGAGCATAATCCTCTGTTCTTATCAAGGACCTCATTGTAATCATCCTAGCTATTTCAATAATATCCTTATTCTGACATTAAAAAATCCTATGTAATATATAATAATAAGTTTTATTACTTCCTAAACAACATTTACACAAAAAACAAAGATCATACGTACATTTTTTGGGAAGCTTTAGGTAGCCTCTAAGAAAAAAACTGAGGTGAGGCTACCGTCATAGCAATGCTTAGCTGCACATTTTCATAAAAACAGTAACAATTGATAATTTATAAATTTAAAAAAACAAATAAGTGATACAATGCAGTTTTAGATGAGCCAAACAGGATAGGTACAATAATCACAATATTAGTTAATAAAATAGACACCATAATACGTTTATGATTTATCTTGATTTTAGATCGGCTTATTGTGACCACTTGTAATTTCCTCCTCCATGTGTCCTCTGTAAGTCTACTTTGTCATCTGTTTCATCATCTATTTTAGAGGACATTCACTGTCATACCCGCATTCTCTAGTTGTACTCAATTGTGAATGCAATTTTTTATTCTAATCACAGAGAAGCTGATTCAATGCCATCCAGCAGCTTCTTAGTCATCCAGACTGCACAGGATCGTCCCGTTTTGAACCAGACTCAGTCCGTTAGCTCAAACCCACCTTCAGGTTCATCTAACTATCAAAGTGGAACAGGAAGTGGCTCCAACATGGGAGGACAGACGGGAAGAGGTGCTACTGTGGTAAGCTTCTTCTTTAAATTCTGATATAAAATGAACTATTGTATCCTTCTATTCTCCTGACAACGTCTTAAACAGGTTTCCAATTTGTTGTTATTCCAAGTCAATGTTGAATTCTTAATGCATGAACCTGGAGGGTGTGTATGACCTCGGAGATGAGATGTTTGTGAGATCAAAGATAGGGAATGGTTGTGTCATTGGGCTTGGTAAGATTTGTGGTATTAATTTACTTGATGGAGGCTTCATGGATTACCTTAAAAAAATCACTCTCAGGGTTTCAAAATTGTTGTTGAGAGGCTGTTTTTCACTATCCCTCTTACCTGTGCAGCATCAGTGGAAAGGTATGAAAATAAGATGGTTTTTTTCACAGGTATTCATGTATGAGGTGTGGATCAAATGTTTGAGCATTTTTTTAAATTCTCTATGGCACTTATACTCTGTTGTATGTAGAGGATCCTGAGTAAAATCATTTCAGACAGGAAGTTTACTCTCAATTACAGGCTTTCTGGGCTCCATTAACTATCTATCCATGTCTGATGTCATATGCTTTGGAGTTTCAGTGTAAAGAACTTGCTCTGATAAGGGAACTATCATTTAATCTTCTATTTAATCAATTATTTGACAAAGGCTTTGAGAAATTAATGTTCTCTAAGTTTTTAGTATTGTGTCATGGAAGTTTAAAGATAGTAATTTTGGCTTTAGCATTTGCTCTTCCATTTTCCATTTAGAGAATAAAACAATGGCTGAAGCTGAGCCCATGCATCTCTTATTTAGAAAATTAAATTCAATGATGAATCATACCTTTGTAGTGGTAAAAAGCGTATTTTTTAGCCTTCAAAGAATTAGGATGGTGAATAGATAGTTTCTTCGGCAGTCAGTCATTCCCTGACTGTGAAAACTGACTCCTGCTGACTGACATTGTGTACTTGTACTTTAATATTCATTCAAGTTGTAATCACTCAATCACAAGATTTGTGTCAGCACTGCAGGTTTTCATTTGCACGTTTTCTTTCAGTTACATAAATGCTGGTGTGTGTGTGTGTAAAAAGAACTTGCTGATGTACTCTGCTTTAAGGATCTTATCTTAGGGGTTTGCTTAAATATTTTTTGAAAGCAGTTTTTTGTTCGTATAACAGATCATAACTTTATTGAGTGATGACTGCATGACATTTTGAGGGGTTTCATAAAGTACATGGTGTGTCATAGATTACGCTTTAATCACCCTTATTTTGAGCTACAGTAGAGCGCTGATTATCCGACGTCCAATTAACCAACTGTCGGATTATCCGACAATCAGTCCCTCAACAAGTTCCCCTCTCTCTCCCCGGCTCTCCCTTTCGCACCCTCCCCTACTCTCTTTTTCCAACCCTCCCCTCTCCCCCCACCTGCTACCACTTCTGACTGCACTCATAGACAGTAGCAGACAGACAGTGAGTCGCATATAGTGTTAAAGTCAACAAATTTGCTACTTTTTGCTGACAAAAAAGATTTTCCTGTAATAGGCAATTAAACAACGCACATGACACTGTTGCATTATGGTGAGTACTGACTCTCTGCTCAGTGCTCAATTTATTTGCGGCCCGGGCGTGCGAGTATTTATTCGCTTTATATTACTTCCACGGACGTTTTACATTTGGCAAGTTCGCGTCGGCAAAATTATTGATTAGAAATGAGTAATTCCGCAGGAAATGGGAAGCGCATAATATTAGATATTTCTAAGAAGTTAAGAATTATTGAAAGGGCGTCCAAGGGAGAGTTACGGGCTAATTTAGCGGCAGATTGTGGTATAGGAATCACTACAGACAGTCTGTCCTCAGCTCTCGTGGTGTGCGGATCGGTTGCTCTACTCTCGCTCGCTCACAATGCCGTCTTGTGCAATCTGTGTTCAAGTCGTTAAGCGTGGTCAAACAACTTTAACGTGTGCCAAATGCCACGAAGTTTCACATTCACAGTGTTTGTCACTCTCAGCAGAGGAAGCAAAGGTGCTTGCGGAGCTTCAGAAGTCTTGGAATTGTGAAAAGTGTTTGTCCACAGCTCGATCATTACGCGGTGACGACACTCCAATTAAAACCTGTCCCAGTGTGTCCCCAAGTGATTCCAGTGGATCCTTGCAGGAGTTGCTTGCTATGGTGAAAGAGATACGTGAAGACCAGGTCTTGATTAAGGCATCCATAGCTAATCTGGAAGATACAGTTGGTAACTATACCCAATCCATCGGTACAATAAGTTCCTCCCTATCCAAAATGACCGAAACATTATCTCATTTAACGAGTGACACCGAATACCTGAAGAAGAAACTCGCAGACGTGGAGTTTCGCCTTAGTCGAGTGGAACAGGAACGACTGCGTAATACAGTTGAGATTCGTGGAATTCCAGTCTCAGACAGTGAGATCATCGAGGAACTTGTCTGCAAAGTGGGGACCGCTTTAGGTGTTAAGATAGAGACCAGCCAAATTGATTATTCTTACCGCATTCGACCAAAACCCCAATCAGACCTGTCCCAGGCCCCGAAAACACCGACGATAGTAGCTCGTTTCGTAAGCTCCCGTGTCGCCACAGGGCTCATTCAAGCCAAGAAGAGGAAACCCAGCCTTAAACTAGGGGACTTAAACACAGGCTTGGGCCAGAGTCAGCTCCGCATCTACGTCAATGAGTCATTATCCCCACAAAATAGACGGCTATACGCAGCTGCTCGCGACTTGAAGAAGGAAGGAAAAATCCGTTATCTGTGGGTACGAAATGGACGTGTGTTTGCTCGTGTCGATGATGGCAGCGAGCGGCTTTCCATCGCTTCGGAAGAAGATCTAAACAAACTATATTAACATCAGGCCCCCCTGTTACTCCCAAAAGTCAAAAGGTCTCGTAAGGAAATAAATATTTGCCTTGTGAACTGCCAATCACTAATGTGCCATATTGATGAATTCCGACTGCACTTTGATTCAAATCCTACAGACGTAATCTGTTTGACTGAAACTTGGCTAAAACCAAGTATCACCGACGATATGGTCAAACTTCACAATCATGACCTTCATCGTCATGATAGAATCGGTAAAGTCGGTGGTGGGGTTGGAGCCTTTGTCCACAACCGCCTCAACTCAACAGTCCTTGCAACTTCGGGACCTACATATGAGTCGAGACCTGAATTCATTGTAATGGAAATAACAGGGGTTCATCTTTCAAAACTCTTATTGTTAGTTGTATATCGACCTCCAAAGGTCGGTCATATCTCAGATATTGAAAATGTATTTATTAAATTTAGTCCAACCTTTAATAACATAGTAATTGTCGGAGACTTTAATGCCGACATGTTCCGAGATAACTATTATAGTGCATTTCTACATGACTTTATATACTCAAACGATCTCTATTTGCTTCCCTTGGATGCCACTCATCATACTGAAAACAGCCACACGCTTCTCGATCTCTGTATCGTTGATTCGCAAGAAAAGATTTCCTCTTTTTGTCAGTCCCCTGTTCCCTTTCTCTCGGCCCACGACAAGATCACCTTAACATACAAAT
The DNA here is from genome assembly GCA_963169105.1 of Ceriagrion tenellum. NCBI lineage: Eukaryota > Metazoa > Arthropoda > Insecta > Odonata > Coenagrionidae > Ceriagrion > Ceriagrion tenellum. The sequence continues at coordinate 58,426,995 of OY720641.1, forward strand.
TTACAGCACCTAAAATGATTCCATCCACCCTCGTCTTTCGATCAAATAAAAATTTCGATACCGATAGCTTTCAGAGAGAATTGTTTGAAACGGATTGGAAAAAAGTGCTTGAATCCACTAACGTTGATTTGAAAGTGGAACGCTTTAATCTAACATTCTTAAATTGCCTAGATCGTTACGCCCCAAAACGAAAAATCCAGCTTAATAGACCGGTAGTTCCGTGGATTACACCTGAGTTAAAGGCACATATGAAAGAGAGGGATAGACTGAGAATCAACTCTATTCGAACCAAAAATAATGCCATATACCAACTATTCATAAGGCAACGCAATCTCGTTAAGCGATTAGTGATCAAGGCAAAACAACAGTATTATACAAGTACTCTCTCTAACCTCATGAATTCAAATGACCTTTGGCGTGAGCTAAGAAATCTCGGACTAGTAAAACAGACTAACAAAGGTTCAGTTCTCGGACTATCACTAAATGCCATGAATGAGTACTTTGCATCAATTGGCTCCCCCTTGCCAAATGGTAACGATGTCCTTACCCCTAACATCCAATCCATAGAACCTTTTGTTCCGTTCAACGACTCAAATTTTTACTTTAACCATATAACCCCTGATGTCTTGCAGAATGTCCTACGAAACGCTAAATCAAATTCTGTTGGAATTGATGAAATTTCGGTGAAATACCTGAAAGCCTCATCTGCATCTGTAATTCCAGCTCTACTTGATATTTTCAACTCGTCCCTCATATCTAGCACATTTCCTGAAGTTTGGAAATCATCTTTGATTCGACCGATCAGTAAAGTTAGAACTCCTACTTCTCCAGGAGATTATCGACCGATATCCATCCTCTGCACCGCCTCAAAATTTCTAGAAAAGGTAGTTTATACACAGGTAATTGATCATCTAACCGCTCATCAGTTATTAGACCCATTTCAGTCGGGTTTTCGTAAGAACTACTCGACACAGACAGCCTTAATTAAAGTCACTGAAGATATTAGGTACGCCATTGATAAAAAGATGGTGACAATACTGGTCCTGTTTGACTTTAGTAAAGCTTTCGATAGTGTAAACCATGCCCTTCTCCTACAAAAAATGAGAAATCTCAAATTTTCAAGTTCATCCCTTAACTGGTTCTTTTCCTACCTAAATGGACGTCGTCAATCTGTCAAAGATTCTAAAGGAGACATATCGAACTGGGTAACAACATCTAATGGTGTACCACAAGGTTCCGTTCTAGGGCCACTTTTGTTCTCGTTGTATATCAGAGACCTTCCAAATTGTATTGCTCACTGTAAATACATGATCTACGCAGATGATTTGCAGATCTATTGCCATTGTCTTCCAAATAAACTCGGTGATACGATCAATAAGGTAAATGAGGACGTATCCGCTATCACATCTTGGGCTAAGCTTAATTTCCTCGTGTTAAACTCCATAAAAACTAAATCCATTATCATTGGTAACAGCAAGATAGTATCAAATATAAATTTCACAGAACTGCCAATGATAATGGTCGAGGAAGAGAGCATACCGTTCAGTAACAGTGTGAAAAATTTGGGAGTGACATTAACCATGAATCTTTCCTGGAAAGAACACACTATGAGGGTATCCAACAAAATAAATGCAATTTTACATCAATTTAAAATCCATAGAAATCTACTACCACTTCAGTTAAAAAAGAAACTTGTTACCTCACTCATTCTTCCCCACCTAGACTACTGTAGTCTCGTGTACAATGACTTAACTGAGGAGCTGAATATTAAGCTACAGCGTTTGTTGAACTCCTGTGTGAGATTCATCTTTAATCTACGGCGACATGAACACATAACCCCTTATTTTAAAAGGCTCTCCTGGCTTGATCTTCAATCAAGAAGAAAGTACAACATAGCCTGCTTCATGTTCAACCTCCTCAAATATGGGAGCCCTCAGTACATAATGGATCTTTTTCTCCCAAGTAGTAAATACACTAATGTTGTTACAAGACAAGACCCCTGTTTTTTGTACGCCCCCCAGTTCCGGTCAGCGACATTCCAAAAATCCTTTACAGTTGTTGCTTCAAATTTGTGGAATAACCTCCCAAAATATGTAAAAGACAGTGCTACACTCACAATATTTAAGAGAAAACTTATTAAACATTTACTTGTTTGTGATCCAGGTACTTAGATCATGTCTTTTTGTTATGGATTTTGTTCATTGCTATGTCTGTGGTAAATTTATGTGTTTGAAGAACTAACCTCTGTTCAAGTTCAAGTGTAAATCCCAGAGTTCAAGTGTAGTTTTCTTTTTTTTTTTTTTTTTTTTTTTTTTTTTTACTCTGGTTGTTGTACGATTCTATTCTTAATTTTTCTATGTACAGATCACTCTTTATTGGGTCCCTCATGGTTTTTTGTTTGATGGCTTTACTAATTTTTATATGAACGAATTATTCTTTATTTGTTTTCTGATGGAGTATATGATTTATTTTCTTGTTATTTGTCCTGCACATCACATTATGTACTACCATGTTCTAAAGGAGTTCACTCCTAGAATAATACAATAAATTTATTATTTATTATTACAGTGAGTGATATTTTAAAAAATCAAGCCAAGTTGTTGAACTATGCTTCAAAATCGGATAGCATGAGTGCACGGGAAGAGGAGGTAAGTAGTGTCCGTGGCCTCATGTGTTAGGGAATAGGGCTGGTCTGTGACCTTGACTTGTTTACTTCGATAGCCGGTTGCTCTTTAGGTGGAAGGGTCGGAACTCCGAGAAGTGACTCCTTATCTCCGCAGAAGAGGCATGTGCTTTGTTGAGCTGTAGCTTTGGAGGAATTTCACTCGGACAAACTGTAGTCGTTCAACTTTGGGTCAGCTATCGGGACGGGCTTTATACGGGAAGTTAAAAAATGCGAGGCTAATTTTACCGATCGGCATAGTCTCAGATTCCTCAAAATGAGCATAATACGTTGTGTAATAAACAGTTTTGCTGGGCAAATAGTTGTTAGGCATATAAAAACGGAACGCGTTGCGCATCTGAAAGATTCATTACTGAATTTTCTGCGAAATGTTTGAGCGTCTTCAATGTATGTAATCGACAGGCATCATTTTAGTTGGTGAAATGTTTTGGAGAAGTTAATGGAATGAATGATTGGCCGTAAAATGTAATGGCTGGAAAATGAGTATTTCAATGTATTGTGCGCTCAAGACTCAAAGAAAACATGGTGCTGAAACTAAGGGCAAAACTACTAGGAAAATGAACGGTTTATCCATTTTTTCGATTATGCGATTGGGCTTCCTCCCTCCATAATCAGCACTCTACCGTAACATATTTTTTTGGGATACAGAGCTTTTTGCCCCTCAACCCTTATGAGAGTTCATTCACTGGTAAGCATGGCATATGAACACTGATGTGGATAAATTTTCCTATGTGACTGCACATGCACTGGGAAATGTCCGATAAATCAATGAATTACATTTTATGCATGCCTGTGGACTTTCATTGGTGGGTACTTTGTAACTCTACTTTTGCAATCCTAAATTGGGATATCCGTTGCAGGAAAGGTTTACTTTGTACTTTTGAGCTATGAGTTTTTAACATTTTGGTTAAATGTTAATAAACCATCAAATCATCTGAAATATGGGCCTCACTTACTGGAATAACTGGTATTTAACTTGTTGTGTTGTCATGCATAATCTTCATTTGGTGCCTGAATATACTTCCTCCTTCATCATTAGGAATTACTGTTGAAATTAATAATAGTTAAATATAATTCTAGTTCTAGAAATGCTAATTTATTCTTTCCTATGAAACTATTAGTGATGTGGTGTTTTGTAACAATTAAAAGTTGGTAATAATCCTGATAAGACACTTGTGAGTTTTTTAATGTATATATTTTTATATCAAGATCAATATCTTGAATGCTATGCAGAAGACCCTAACTTTATGATACTGGTTCCACAGGACTGTATGGGGGATAACTGGTTCCACAGGACTGTTTGGGGGGATAACTGGTTCCACAGGACTGTTTGTAAAGTGAATTCCATCATAAAATGAGGCAGGGTGTTAGTGGACGAGATATCAGTTTGACTGCATCAGGGCTAGTGCATTCTGTTGTTTAAAATAAGAGTTTAGGTACAACATATGCTGTATTCAAATCATTTGTAATGCTAATTATTAAGTATTTTAACAATACATTGGATATGGCATATTGTCAACATATCAAATTTTCTCGCATGATTACCCAAGATTTACCACCTCGCCCCCATACTCACTGTCTAACTGTTATCCAGTATCTCCAACTTAGTATTTAATCTCTTTTTCAAGCAATGGCAAGAATTAAATTATGTAACTCTGCTTACTGCTCAGTGTTGGCAATTAGGCATCTTTCTTTTGGTCTTGCACCGTCATATTTTCATCATAATTACCTCAGTGATACCAGGGGAAATGCATGCGTAGAAAATGGTGTTGAGGGCTTATTGAAATAATATACATAAAATTAGATGCTGAGTTACGGTAAAAATTGGCTAATTATGAGTGAGAAGTAGCTTTTGGATATACTGTATGAACACGTGTAAGGGGTGCACCCCTCTTTTTAAGCATTGAAGTTGAAGAAAAAATTTTGGGGCTTTTTTATCTCCTATCGCGAGGTTTTGTGGATCTAACTTCGAACTTTCGGCCACTATCAAAGTCTTCCGGATAGTCACACCGAGCTCTTATTTTTAATACAGTTTTCCCCCACCATTTTCCTAATGCACAAGTCATAGTCACTGTGAGTATGGGTCTTTTAGACCGTATTTAACTTTTACAAATTATATTTTGCTCTAAGCGATGACGAACGGGAATGCGACCATGTGAAATGCAAAATACCCAAGCGTCAGCTGCGTGAAAAACTAACGATAAGGCGTAGATATGACATCAAAAGCTGAAAAAATCAAACTTTGAAAGAAATCATATCTATGGAATTTAAAGCGTTTATTTTTTCAATAAGGTCCAACCAAAATCTTCATTTAATGACAAAATAAGAAAAATTGCATGATTTACATAAAAATGGCTGACTTGTGAGATGGGTGTCGCAGTACGGTGGCATGCGCATGCATGTCCTGTGAATTTACCCTGCAGCAGAAGAAATTATGCTCATGTCATATGTTCTCCGCTCCCGTCCAAATTATTGGTAATGCAGTACTTTTTGTAACTTTTTACAACCAATTCTTCTGGAATCAGTTTCCATGAATTCATAATCTACTGGTATATCTGGGTCAGTCCTGGTTTTTTCATCTTTCCTGTCTGCGTGGTTTGATGCACTGTGCCTGCCAAACACTCCTTGTATTGCCTCTTCATGCTAGCCTTGAAGGGACGATTTATGCAGATATCTAGAGGCTGCAGCATTGACGTCATCTCCCCTGGAATAATGACTTGGTCCATTTTATAACTCTTTAAGTATTTTTTCACATCTTCTGTCAGATGACCGCGAAAACTGTCCAGGACTAGCATATTTGGTAGGTTTAGCAGGGCTCCTGGGTGACGTTCCCACACACACTTAAACCAGTCCAACACTAAACTGTTGTCCATCCTCCCCTTCTCTTGCTCCCTAACAATGACGCTTTCAGGTAGTTTTTTTTTAGGAAGATTTTTTCATTTGAAAATTACATATGGTGGAAGTTTCTTCCGGTCTGCCAAAACGGTAAGCATGACAGTGCACCGCTGTTTTTCTCCTCCAGTTGTCATCGTCTCTAATTTTGCTCCCTTCTCATCAACTGTGCAGTCAACTGGCATTTCATAATAAACTGGTGTTTGATGCACGTTCCCAATTTGGCCTATTAAGTACGAATTTTCTTGTCTCAGGCCAATATCATAATGCTGAAAGTTGAGCAATTTTTCTTCGTACATTTCGAGAAGGCATGGAGAAATAGTCGTCTTTCTTCTAATGGAAAAACCATTCCTTTGATAAAACTGACACACCTATCCCGCACTTGCCTTAAACTTGCTATGGCTTATGATCATCTCTCTTGCAATTTCAAGCACCTTCAAAACAAACATTTCTGTCGACACTGTGTAACCAAATTGTCGTCTACCCCTAATGTATTCCAACATCCTTTGTTCAAGGAGGGGAGAGCTTGCAGATTTTCCCCGAAAAGACCTTATGGTCCTATTGGTATGGAATAGTGCAACCTTGTCCTTCCTTCATCTTCTAATGCATGATTCCAGCTGTGCGGTTTCCTACTTCCTCAGCGTTTTTTATAACTTAAAGTTTTTCAGCTGCTGTAAAAGGCCACAACTTTTTGTTCCTTGTTCATTTTTCATTCTTGTTCATTCAGTTTATCCTTGTTCAGTTTGGAACAACACTGACCTATGCTATGGTATGTAAAAATGTTCATATTCACGGAATTCTCAGTGCAAATTTTTAAATTGCCAAAGAAGCTGCCGGAGAACAGTAATCTATGAAGCAAACACTATGCAATACTGCTGAAAGTGACAGATAGGGTGCTTAGGGCAGGTGCATACTGTTGAGTCACCCAAAGCTGTCCTATGACGGAAAATGAGAGTTAGGGGGGTGGAAAATTCTGGTGCTTGCACTTGCCGCACGGCCAATCTCTGTCCCCCAATTGCACCCTGCATCCTCGCCTTGTCAAGTTTTATGCGACTGCGTCCCCCCTAAACAAGCGAGCGAACGATCCCCTCCCCCTTGATGACTCACGCTGAGCGCCAAGGTCACTCATCTCTCTGGGGACTTGAGAGAAAGGCAGGCAAATAAAAAATTCGTGTTAGAGGCACACCCTCATTTTCGGCTGCAATATCTGGGAAAAAAGGTGTGCCTCTTACATGAATTTATACGGTACATAGAGGGTAGATGAAGAAATAATCTGCAGCCATTCAGCAAATAATAATTTAAGTGTGCATCACTGTTTTTGCTCGCCTTTAGTCTGTTTCATAAAATCTTTTTACTCTTGGTTCCAAGCTAGCAGCATTGATATCATTCTCCTAGATAAGGGAACCTTTTAGAGATTGAATAGCCAAGTAGCAATGAAGATAGCATTAGAGAGGAGAGTTATCAGGGATTGGTTGATTTCTTCAGGGATGCACAACTGTCTTCAAGGCATCAATACACAATAGCATGGGAACACAAAGCACATAAGAAGATTACTGAAGACATACAACTTGATAGAAAAAGTTAAACTTACAATGCAAAACAATAGTAAACACTTGCAATGATGATACAGGAACATTAAATATTGTAAAAAATTTAATTTTTTCATTGATAAATTGATGAAAGATGGTTAGATTTTTCCTATGTTGATGAAGTATTTTGAAGTGTCCAAATAGTTGGATGTTAGTAGTCCCACAGTAAAAGTTCTGTCCTTATTGAGATAGATGTCTCTTTTCAATCCTTATAATGGTGTCCCTAGCAGTGAGTAAATACTTCATGTCCTCTGGTGCCAAACTTTTTCCTTCATTAATTGTATCCTCCTTGCAGATATTTCCTTTGACCATTTTCATTAATTTTTGGAATTCTTCCTCGCTCAGCTCTCTCCTATGGTCAGCAATGAGCTCCTTGATATCAGTTCCATCAAGCTCAAGCCTTAAGCTTCAATGGAGGTTAAACCAAACCGCCAACTTCTGGCGAGTTTTGTTGTCGAATGATGAATGTGATTCGAAAAGAGACAGTTTACTGTATGAACGGCACCCCTCTTTGATACTACCTTGATACCGCTCAGCACAGAATACTCTTGAAGATTCAGTAGAGTTCATCTGCAACCTCTGATGGCAGTGCGACGAGTGTGACATAGATTTTCTTTGGAATTTATTTATTTATTTTAGTTTCTCCAACAAAAAGAATCAATAACTCAATAACAGGAAAAACTATAAATATATCACATGTCAAAACCACTTTACTAATATAAAATTTCCAAGTACCATCATCTACAACATGCCCTCACACACTTTATATATTCTGATCTTGGACCAAATATGTCCAATTCTCTGGAATACCTATTATATCTGTTGCACATCCTGTTAAGAGGTGTTTTTTCGCCGTATTTAGTGTTACTCCCTTTCCTCGAAAACAGTCTATTGTTTCTGCAGAACTTAAGAAACATAAAAACCAATCATTTCAATCATTTGCGTGTCACTCACCCTATTCACAATATCATACAAGCATATTAAATCATTCATATGTCTCTTTTCCAGTCTCTGCATATCATACATTTGTAATGACCTGTGTGATGGCATATAATTATCCATTACTGGATAAATCCCATACTCCCTCATGCACAACAATCTTATAAATCGTTTCTGCACCTTCTCAATAGTTTCAATGTATCTCTTGCAGTAAGGGGACCAAATTGTAGCACAATACTCCAACCTGCTCCTCACAAGAGCTAAGTATAGCACAATCAGAGGTTTTATTGTGTTAAAGCATTGAGTCGATCTCAGCACATAACCTAAGTTCCTCAGTGAGGATGATACTATTTCCACCAGATGCTTATTGAAGTTCAAGGTGCTAGTGAAAATCACCCCAAGATCCCTGTGAGATGTCACTCTTTTCAATTTAACTCCACTCTCAGCGAGTATCTCAGCAAGAAGTCATAAGGAGCGTGAATTTCAATGCTAATGTAGAGCCAGTAGCTAATGAAAGCCTTAGATTGATTTATAATGGATGTGATCCGGAATGTTGTTTTCCCATCAGAGTTGATTGGCAGTAGTGTTAATCATTGCAATTTTCTCACTAATTAATGGAAAGCTCATAATTACATGTATTGATGTAAAGAACACTTCCACTTTTTTTCTCTACTCTCTTTCACTCGCATTTTTCCACTATTTATTTTCAATCGTACTATGTATATACTAGTTTCAATGCAAAGGCATCATCTGTGGGTACCCAAGGATGACACCTTTGCATTGAAACTACATAGTTGTACAATTTAAAGTAAATTTGGAAAAATACAAATTGTCCTTTACATTATGATTAATTTCCATGAAGTGACACCTGAAATCACTGAGTTTATTACATGAATTATTAAACATTTCAATGTTTCTGTGATAAAAAGTGCTGTCAATCAATCATTGATCAAGTAAAGACAATTTTGTGTCTGTGTACCATTAACACTCGAGCTGTGAATCATATCATTTGACTTGTTTTTCAAACACCCAAAGAATGCAGCTGACATCAAATGAGATACTTATTTTCATTTTGCAGTCAACAAAAGTTTGCAATTATTTTGATTGAAAATTTGATTTTGTCTGTCTTTATTGCTTTAATGTACTCGAACGTTGTCTTATTTAACCAGGTATGACCAAGAATTTGGTCTCAAAAAGTCTGGTAATGCCTAAGTATACATGGTATATGTTTCATAAAGATTGTATGACCAGGAAAAATATTTCTAATGCAAAAAGGAAGGTGAAAGATCATTTCCCAGCTTTACCGTAACATATTTTAATGGGTATTAGAAGGATTATCAATTTTTTCCAAATGTAAGATTCTAACTAGGATCCATATCATATGACTGAGTCCTATAAGCTGGAAAATACAGTGTATATTCTATAAATATTGTTGTGGTATATGGATGTTTCAAAAAGTGAGTGAATGAATTTGTAACCCCATCGCCAAATATTACTTAATTATTTTCTCTCAATCTCTCCCTGCTTAATGCAAGTGGCCATTTCGCCTTCTCCAGGAGATAGATGGTGATTATTAATTATGGAATTAATGCTTACAAGAGTTTAATTCTCAATATTGGCTTAGGCATGTTTGGATAGAGGCATCTTTGAATACTGAATTTTTATGGATGGTGGCCATTTCATGCATATGTTTGCATGGTTCTCATGTTTGACTACTATTTCTTCTGAATGACTATCTTATGCTGACTGTTTCTGGATATTGATCTACACATCATCTCTAAAAGTTTTAAACTTACCACTAATGGGATGTTATTTCAGTCTTGCCTTTCTCTTAAAGATGCTTTGCTACTCCTTTATATTTACCCGATGTTATTGAAATCTTTTTATGAAGCTTTATGTCTCTTTGCAAAATCTTGAGTATTGCCTGACTAAAGTTTCAGGAGGGTACCTCATTACCAAGTAACTCCTCTGAAATTTATTTAATTTTTCATTCACCCATTGATTTTTAAATTGATTCCCAAAATGACTTTGCAAGATTTTGGTATGTGTAAGTCGTTACTTATCACCTATACTGCAGGAATTCTCTGTTTTATCCTCAGTTGTTTTTACCAGGTATGGAGTAGATCTATGTTGTTCTCATGTATTCATAATATTTAGCTTTGTGGATAAAATTGAATTGATCATACTTGAGCCATGCTGTGTAGGTATCGCCAATTAAGCAGTATTTTTGTTAAGTCTGGGCTCTTCATGTCTTAACTTTAGCTTGCTATTTTCATATAATTTTGGTAGAAGGTTTGTTTGAGTTGAGTTTTGAGGATGACACTATTCTCAGGTCCTTGAAGAAGCAGTGTCCTTTCAAAGGAACTAGTATTTTTTGTCAGGTACTCATCATTTTTCAGAAAATCTACATGCAAGTTTCGTAGCTTCCCCATTGCCTAATACATGAGAAGTGTCTTGCTATGCATTTAAATGAATATTTATTATAGATTTATTCTTACTTATTCCTCGAGTTCTGTTTTGTTTTTCTCTCTTTCTCTCTCCTAGACACATTTTACAGTATCTGTGAGGTAATTGCTTTTTATGATTGCTAAGTGATGATGCCAATAGCTCTCATTGGTGGATTAGATGAATTACTGTAAATGATGGATCAATGAGTTATCAATTGCTTATGAAAGTGAGAATGCAGAGCTTTGTTTTGAATTGAGGCTAATTGGGTGAGGTGTCATTTGCTTTCTTATACAGTCATGCCTTGTTTACACAACCTCCATTAATGTTAAATTGTCTCCCAGCGAAACTTCCCAAAGCCACAAACTCAAATTCCTTTACTTCCGTTAATGCGAACTTGTCACCAGTACCAGGAAATTTCCTCCAATTCACATGAATTCTTGTCATTATTGGTCTTTTCTGTGCAAATTTCCGAAAATATTTTTGTTGAAAGCCTTTACAATGTTTGTCTAAATTACTGAGTGGCTGGCCAATCAGTGGAAGTGATGAAGTTTCCTACATTTCATGGGAAATGGTGAACACAGACAAGCAAATGATAATTTATCTTGGTTTAACAATATTGTTACTCATACTGCAGAGATCAAATATGTTAAGAAATTCAGTGTGCCAGTCAGTAAACTATGGTATGTGTTGGAATATGCATTTTCTCAGCATCACTTAGATTATATGACCACCGCTACGTGGCAGCACTAGTAAGACAATTTTTAATGTGGTGCGAATGTTTTCCGATAGGAGCGCTAGCTCCAACTCTTATGTCTTGCTCTTATGTACTAAAAGTGTTGCTAAGGCACCACTTATAAATATCAACTGTGAATGAATCGAGTACAATTACTCCTGCTTAATTATTTTACTTAAACCGAAACCCATAACCAGGCACATATCTCAATAGTATGTGATTATGATACTGCCATAAGTTGCTTTAGTCAAGTAAGCCATGGATGAAGAAAGTGAGGCAGAAAGTGAGATGAAAAAGTTGTGCAGGTAAAGTGTTAACCTGGAGCAGAAGCTAAGATTGCATTTTTCGAAAATGGCAAGTAGCTGAGCAATATTGTGAATAAATTTAAACTCTCTACTCTGACAGTTCTTGCTATCATTTTTGACTAGTGTTGTGCGAATCAGGAATTTTCATTTCAAATCGAACCAAATCGAATTTCCCAAAAGATATTTCGAATCAAATGGAACTTTTATTTTAATTTCGGTTGTGAATCGAATCACCCTAAAAATTTGCTGGCGAATCGAATTTGAATGTCAATGAAATGCAAAAGGTTATGCGCAGTTTAAGTAATAAAGATCTTCACAATATTTGAGGGCCCTACATTGGCTTGTATATCTATAGTGGCAGAATGAAAAGCACAATAACATGTGGTAGTTTAAATTTTCGTTTTGCGTGAGGAAAACATTGTCTAAACAGACGGCGCACCATATTTAGTTTGAGCGCCATGTTTGAATGCATGCAATGATTCGAAGACGAATTTATCAGATTCAGATATTTCGAATCAATCGGTTTCAAAGCATCTCGATGCACAGGCAAATCGAATCAAATTAAGCCTGATTCGAGTCGATTCGAATGGATTTCGAAGCATTCGCACAACTCTATTTTTTACTAAAGGAAAAGTAAAAACTTCAGTGGCATTTCCATTGCTACTACTGTAAAAAAAGATGTGTTCATAAATATAATTGCTTAAAAATACGGAAAAACTTCTGATTTCATGGAATGACTTAAATACTTATTCCATGTTTTACTGAGTTTGTTTTTTGTAAGTTTCGTCCTCTTTTTGCTTGATGGGAGTGAATTTTATTGGTGCTAGGTAACTCCAGCAATCAGTAGCTCTTGAGGAAATAGTTTATACATTTGCCACTAAATATCAGTTCACCTAATGAAAGAAAAGTGGGAACACTTTTCTGGGTGGGCATTACATCTGCATGCAATGATTTTTACATGAGAGAAAACAACATTAAAGCTAATGCCTAATATATTTAAAGATATTTGTTAAAATAAAAGACTTGAACATTAAGTACTTCCAAGGCTGTTAATTGAAATATTAATGGTTTCTGGGAATTGTTCTACCCAATTTTTTATGATGCTGGAAATTTATCCTTACCTTCCCAATGTTAAAAGGTCTCATTTAATGCAAATTCGATTAGTGCAAAGACACCTGAGAATACATCCCTTGAACTAAATGAGGCATCATAGTATGTAGCAGCTAGTGTGTGATCCCTGTGATGAAAAACACATTCACCATTAGCTGCAGCTTGAAGTAATATCTTAAAAGGTTGCTTAACTCAACAATTAAGTCTGAAAAGTTGAGGTACTTAAAGAATTATTCTACCCAGAAGAGAGTATCCCAACCTTGAGCTAAATAGTTGTTCAATCTTCTCAAGTGTTAATGGCAAATTTTTTAATGTAACATTATTTTTGTTTGTGTAATCGAACCTTTTTTCTGTATTATTAATATGTATTGTTTCATTAAAGCTGAGATAAGTACTAGTACTATTGTTCTCATAAAATGGTCTTCACTTCAATCCCTTATTTTCCAGGTTTGGTTTTGTACTCTGAACTAAAACTTGTTAAATATTCAAGCTCTTTAAATTTTTCTAGTTATTTCAACTTTACTTCATGTAATTCCAGTAGGGTTACATCATTCTAATTGAGTTCGAAATTAGTAAAAATATTGCCTTTTTCTGTTGATTTTCTTCATATAAAGACTCCTTTTCGGAACACTGGGGTACATTCTTTAGCTTGAGTGCATTGAAGCATGTATGGTCTATGGTGGGGAAAGCTGTCCTGAGAAAAGATGGAAATTACTGTAGATAGTATGATAGAATTTATTTTACATCTGGACCGATAGAAATTTGTTCTCAACATTTTTTTTTATGTGGTGTTGAATGCAAATCAAGAAAATTGAATCATTTGCCTTAAAATCTGATACTTCTGTTGTACTTCAAAAGTATTACCAACCACAGTATTTTTGCTCTTTTTTTTTGTAGTAGTGTTGTAATTTTTAATCCCCTGCTCTCATCTCACTTGTGATGGTATTGCTCCACAATGGCACTGCTGGTAAGGGGTAACACTGGTTAGTAGCACATTACATTTCTAAATTAAAAATTTGTTGCCTCCTTGTCCGACATTACTGGTATATGTTTGAATTGCCCATGTTTATTCTAATGCACGACAGACATAATGGAGCAAACTGGAGCAACCCAACTCTGGGAACACCTATGTTTGTAAATGAATATTATTGGGCCTGTAGTCTTAGGTCAGCAAGAACCCATGGAAGACTTGACATGAAGAAAGTGAATTGCTGCTCATGGATTCAGTCTGCAAAATAAAATGGTTGAAAACTTGTCCTGGAGGAGGTGCTGTGTAGTCTCTTAGCATTGAAGAGGCACACACACACACATACATACACACATTGACAGTATTTTATTGATATAAATTATGTTCTTAAAGACTGATATGTGAGTGAAGATCTCCAAAAGTAGCTGCAAAATATTGTCATGTATAGTTCATAAAAAACTCAAGTACCCCAAATGGTGCTGTTTTTGCTATCCTATTATGGTATCAATGATGATGAGAAATCAGTAAAACTATGGACATTATTCAGGAGGAGTGGACAAACTGATAAGCATGGATTATGGTTCTGCAGTTGCCTGGGAGATGCTTTTATTTAACAAGTCAATCAATTAGAGACGTTTTACTCTCTCAGTTTATGTTACACTTAACATTATCCTAATCTTATCTTTGTCCTATCTTGGTTCAAAACAGATTATTTTTTTTATTTTACTTTTTCAATGAGTGAGTGAACATCCATCATGCTTTTTTTTAAAAATTAGTGAAGTTAATGTTTAGGTCAATAGCTACAGAAGAGATGAGAATCATTCATCAAGTTCACTTCCTTTCAATTATTTGTTATTCTGATTGTTAGTTGAGGTTAAATTTTGGGAGATGTTGACCCAGTACTAACTAATAATATGATAATTGAAGTCACATCAGAAAAATGTAGTAATCAAATCCCAAATTTATTTTGTTGTTGTATTAATTTAGTCATGAATGACTACATAGGTCTAACTTAATGGCTGGTTATAATCATGTGTTTTGTTTTTTGGCAATGTTATTGTGGACTTTCTTCTTGGGTTACAGTTTAATGATGTTTAAATGCCTTTTATGAAATTCCAGTACAGGAATTTACTTTTGAATATATAGTAATCATGAAAGAAATATGCCACGTTAATTAATTAGTTGATAAAAGTAAGTTTACTCTTTATGTAAAATGTGTTTTTTTTATTTTTACAGCTCCTAAAGTATGTTCCTTTGATACTGTGCCCAGATAGCGAACAGATTCAAAGTTTTTAAGACACTTAGCAACATGTTGAACTTTATCTGTACCATTTTCTCTTGTTAACAATTGAAATTAGTGTTTTCTGGTGTTATGGTCATTTTTCAACCATAGCCCAAGATGAAATTCGTTTGATGATCATAGTACCTTCATCCTTATGAAACCTTATATCTTTCAACTGAAGTTATCTACTTTGTTAAATTTGTCTTTGATAAATACAACATCCTCTTGATTTTATAATAACCTTTCTACTGTTCAAGTACATACTGTCTGTCTTTCGTACTGTTATCAATGACCATTTGTATTGTTTCTTGACCATGGAATATTTCTGGGTTCTCTCTGTCAGATTGCTATTCTCATGAGCTTATGCTATTAGGTATTCCTGTAATTCCGTGGAGGTTTCTCCTTCTGCTGTTTGCAATGTAATTCTTATGCCACATTTCTGTTATTTCCTCTCATCTTAACCTTCTTCTCATTAGATGAAAGGGCTGAACTTTCCTGGGTCTCACAACCCACGGTTCTGTCAGTTTGTCATTGATCGTAGTCGCCACTTATTGAAACCGGTGAGCCTTTAACTATGCCTTGAGTAGCTTACAAAGTACATATTTTAAAACTGTGTTTTCATTTGTTTTTTTTTGTTCGCCTGGTCCTATAGCTGTCACATTTTAACTTTTATTAGCCTGCATTGAATAAGCTATCACATTGTAGCTGTAGATTTGTAGATATGGCATGGCAAAAGTGTTCAAGTGTTCCAAAAATTGCACTAAATGTCATTCAAGTTGTATGCTATAAAATGCTTGCTTTGTTAAAATCAAAATATCTCTTTAAATTACAGTTTCCAAGAGAAGTTCTCTTTTCACGTGTAGTCATGAATGATGGTGTATTTACCAAGTGGTAAACATAATTGTATGTTTCAAATTCACTCATTTTGAATATACATACTATTAAGCTCTCGTGAAAAATAATTATTAATATAATTGGTGCATTTGTAGTTTATGCATATTATGTGTATTTGATCCCTAATTTGTCAAGGATTGCTTTATGATTTCATTCTTATGGTAGTGTGCTGTAATATTTGTTGCATTTTCAGTATTGTTGCACTAGAGCAAAACTTTTACAAGAAAGTCAATAGTGCTATGAATAGATGTGAAGCTTCAGAGCTTGACTTTTAGTATGTTTCCCCATCATAAGCATTGATTGGTTTTTATTCACATTTTTCCTCCTCTTTTCAGGTATTCAAGCACAAAGTTGATGGAATTAGAAGAATTAGTGCTCACCCACTGCTGCCTCTGTGTAAGTATATAAGTAGTAAAATTCATAATTTTCTGCCTATTCATGTATATTCAATTATCATTATTTGTATTTATCATATAATGGTACATTAATGCATTTCCTTATTTTGTATGTACTTTACTCAATACATAAGTGAAACCTTCTAAATAAGGGTTACAAGTAACTCGTGAGATAAATTTTCCCTCTATGTTCATGTTTGAAATAGGAGTTAAATAGGAGATTGTTTAATAACTAGTGGGAAGTAAAATAAATTGGGAATAGGAGTTGAACTAGGGGTAACTTCTGAGATAAATTTTCATTTTATGTTCATGTTTGAAATAGGAGTTAAATTCCATTTATTATGCTTTTAAGGGTATAAAGTATCAATCTCTGTTGATAATTCTTTACTGAGTTCCTATCCCTCTAGTTTTGCTTGCTGGGTCAACCATTTTAAGGGGATCGGCCTTTATATTTTTGCTTTAAAATGACCACCTTATGAATCCTTATTCATTGTGAAAAATGTGTAAATGATGTGTTATGCACTTCCGAACTCAGGTGCAGAGAGAAGGAAATTTGTGTTGAAAAAATTACTTAATTTGAATTCACCGTGTTGAGGTGCCCATGAAATGCATTCTTACAATTCTAAACTCATTTCATGGTTACTTAATTTTTATTCAAGTTATTTCATGGTTACAATTCTTAACTCAGGATCCAACCATTTTGCCACCACATTATCAGTAATTTTCAGATTCTCCCTGCATTGAACCATTTTTATGGACGACCATTTTGCCGACATTCTAGTTGGCTTCATCAGGTCCTAATGAACCGGAGAATTGTCTGGCACTATATATAAGACTCTGATCCATTAATTGTCCATTGAGGTCTAGTCCGGAGCGCTGTGATTGGCTGAGGAGTCAGACGTCTTGGACAGTTGAAAATCCGTCTAAACGTAGAGGAGAGCGGATATCCATCCTCCCTGTTGAAGTTATTGGGATTCTTAGCGATTTTGATCGCCTCCTTTATCAGCCGAGGGAAATACTTATTTTCATTGGTGATGATCTTACTTCCTTTAAATTTATTTTGTGGTCGGGTGCTTACCAGCAGTGATCAGCGACTGCAGAATCGCAAAATTGCTTCTTTTTGGTTGCTCTCTGGTTTTCTTCCTACCTACATTTAAGGGATCTCAAATGGCACCTTTATACTTTGTCACTATGTTGTGCATAATTGGGCTCTCACGGTCTTTTCAGAAGTACTGGTGACGTACAGTAAATTTCTGAAAATGACTGATAAAAAAGGGAACTGGAAGCCTACATAGCAACCATGTTGCCACTAGTTACATTTTTCTTTGATATGCTCAGGTTTTCCCATTGGTTCCTGAATCCTCTGAACATATTTGATCTATCAAAGTCTATGCCTTTATTTAAAGTTCTTTTCTGTTACTTTTTCCGTTTTATAGATTTAACTGGTTCGCAAGATGGTTCTGTTCAAATGTGGGAGTGGGGACATGCGCAAGCAGTCTCCACACCCCGTCCAGCTGGAACATATGCCAAAGTTACTCGAGCCCGCTTTAGCCAACATGGCAATAAGTTTGGTATTGCTGATGGGGATGGAAATGTCAGTCTTTGGCAAGTTGGTTTAGCATCCTCGGTTGCACGTCCATTTTTTGTAAGTATTCCAATTCAGGTGCTACTTTTACATAAAACTTCTTAACAGATATTATTTCCATAAGTACTTATATTAGGTTGTGCAAGATCGATGACAAAGATAATTCTTAACATAGAAGTATGGAACTCTTATTAAAGTATAAAGAAACTGTGTGAAGTAAGGATAATTAAATTGATTTTATGTGATATTTAGCAACATTAGTGGGTTAGACAAATTTTCTCTCAAGGAAAATTAGTATTATGTAGTTATTCAGGCCTAGATGAAATTAAAGGTTTTATCTGACTTACTAAATTCTTCAGTGAAAAATTTGATCTGATTAACTAATATAAAATTCCACTTCTATGCCATTTGTGAATGGAGAGGAGATTATTGTTATGATATTGCTGATGTATTTCAAGCCATCTAAATCAGTTATACTTTTTTCAAACTGCATGAGGCAGTACAATTGTAACTTACCTAGGGCTACAGTGCTTTTATCCTTTGGTAAATTTCATGGGCGGTAATTCATACATTTCCAGCCTGAATATTATTTTTATGCTCCCTAACTTTTCTTATTGATTAACACATTTGCAGTGAACACTCAAAGTTGCTGTTTTTTTCCCATGTGCATCAATTTTCATAAAAATGATGTTGTTATAGGGTTTTTTATTAATGAATATGACTTTGGTATGGTTGTAAATGATAAATTCCACTGAATTCAGGTAAACTTAAGGGCCAATATAGAGTAATTACTTGTTGCCCTTGGGTGTATGCAACCACTGCTCACGCTTTGAATTGCTTACACTTTTACCTATAATATCTTCAGCGATATTTTTTAGAGAGGGAAGTAGATGAAATAGTCATGGGATTCTATTGAGTAAAAGAATGTGAATGCAGTCATAATTTTGATATTTTGGAAAAAAATAAAATATTTCATTATAGCTTTTATCAACAGCTTCAGATATTTCTTCCGTAGCCATCACTAAACCCTTCCATTGCTGTAATTCCCTGCTTTGGTTTTACGGCTTTGGCAACAATATTTAGTGGGAGGGCAGTTGAGTCTTTTCTACAAATGGAAAAGGGTCTATGGTGGATACCTGTGGGCGGTCGTGAAAACGATTTTCCAATGCACCTGGCAGGAAATCCTCCACCCTTGTGACGTAGGCACCGGATGGCACAGCCACTGGGACCCCACGCTAAACAATGGCTTTTCCTCTCTCACACCTTCATGGGTGGTATTTCTTGGGATCTCCTTGTCTTGAGGTTGGCGACCAGCCTCTCGGGAAGTGTCCCACCCATTGCAAAGGCGTGGGCCTAACACCCAAAGGTCTCTCATAAGAGGAGTCATGGCGGTCATAGCCTAGGCGGTATGTTTGAATATATATTTTCCTATCTCAGCGTGTAAAAACCTCAGCTCCTGGAATATTTTCAACTTGCTATTATTGCTGTGAGGCCATGTACAGTTTCAGTTACATAATAAAAATATTTTAATTGTATAAGCCGTGGGTGGGCAAGCCTTTCGATCATCAACTTTGTGCTGCTCTAAAAAATAGTTTCTTCAGAATTCTTTAGATCATTCCTGACTGTGCAGTCTCTACCAATACCAATAACTCTTTAGCTATTTTCTAACCTTCTTGTTCATTGGATAATTTTTTTCTGCCCCTACCACCAACTCATCAAATATTACTCTCAAAAATTTTGGATGATTCTCAGTTTTGGCTGGCCTAGTGACCTGCAAGATACATAAGTTTGTGTTGTTTTTCTTCTTGGAAAGTGATTTTTTTCATTGAAGTGGTAGAATATCATTAGAAGTCAGGGGAGATTCAGATTCATTACTCTCTAGCTCCTCTGACTCTGATGATTGGTATATCCCATCCTATATTGAAGATGACAGTGACTATCCATATTCAGGTGAGGAAAGTGGGAAAGATTCATCATTGGAAGAGGAAGAGTGTGTTACATCTTTGTCAAGTTTGAGCACATGGGGAGCCTGCACAAATTCTGCTCAAAAATTTACCTTTTTTGGTGGTGCTGGTTTAGGTGTACAATTGGACCTTTAAGATCCGTTGAGTGTTTACAAACATTTCCTGAATAATGAAGTGCTAAATCCAATAGTTGAGGAGCGTAATAGATACATTAGGCAGATGATGGAATCTGAAGTTATTAGCTGATGATCCAGGATGCAGAAGTGGGAAGACACCAATAAGTTCGAAATACGCAGTTTCATTGCCATCTTGATTGCAATGGGTATAAGCCACTTAAGGCTGGGACACAATCAACGTGTACGTGTAACGTGAGCCCTTAACGGGAATATGCGAAAAGATGGCTGATGGGAAAGTATAGCGAACGGACACAGTCAACGTGTACGTGAGGGATGGGCAAATTTCATCTCTTCCCCTAGCACATAAGTCGTATGCACATAATCTCCAGATTTACACTGGTAAAAGTGAAAAGCCTAAGCTGAGGGAGAATGTTGGGCACAGTCACCAAATTGTGCTGCAGTTTACTGAAGGACTCTCAGATACAGGCAGGACATTTACTGTAGACAATTTTTAAACCAGTGTTGGACTTGCTGAAGAACTTCTGGGAAGGAAAACATATGTTTGCGGCACACACTAATCAAATCGGAAAGGTTACCCGCAAGATATTCACCAAAAAAATTGAAAAAGGGAGAAATGTCATTGATGGCCTTTTGAAGGACGATGTAGATGGCAGCAAGGCCACTGGTGAAAGTGCTCCACCTTCGAAGAAGAAAAGGTCAATACATCACCTAAATAAATATGAAAGTATTAGGTATAGAAACTGTTTGGTTGCAAATGGTACGTGAATAGGGTAGTATTTCAATGTATGATACATGGAAGGGAACTTCTGGCCCGTATGCTCACGTTGAGGTCCATATTTGTGTTGAAAACCAATGCCATGTCATACAATGTATGTACAAAATTAGGGGGCAGTTAACAGTGAGACATTTTGCATTGCAATGGTGGATACTAGTGCAGACTTTGTCTACATTAGGATATGCTTTTTACAGACTGAATAAAAAACACTAAAATTTTGCTTTGTGTGATTGCCGCGTTATAGAAAATAATGGCTTAAGCACAATGGTCATCTACATGTTTCTCGCGAATACCTTCTATATGGAAGTGTTTATTTTCTATAAAAGCTGTTTTTGTTATTGGATGAAGCTTATTAAAATACTGATGGGATATATAATTTTAGGATCAGCTAATGCGAGACATGTTGCAAAAAACTGTTTCCGACCCCTGTGAATGAAGAATAGGCTATTTGCAATACACTGAGTATGTATTTCTAAAAGTTTGTCATTATAGTTCATTCCAGATTTTTGCTGAATTTTTATTTATAAGGTAGTCAAAATAAATTATTGTAATATTTATCATAGAAATATAGATATGTAATACTCGCGAGAAAACTGAATCTATCAATCCTCAGCCTGATAATTTTCTTACTAACTTTCTTCACATAAAAACATCACCATGTCATTAATAAAACATCTTTATGGGCAAAAACAGAAGTTGCATACCTCCCTCATGGGCATATGAGGATAGAAAATCCCTTTCTGCTTATGGCGGGCACAACCACCTGTGGGTCATGCCACACAAGAGGCTTGGAAACCCATGACCCACAGGTGGGTCATGCTGCCGCAGACATGTTTTTAATCCAAGTTTTAATCTCTTTTCATATGTTTATCATTCTTCTTCTAGCCATTAATTTTGCTGCATTTTCCTAATTTTCATTTGTGTTCATTTTTATTTTTCCCAGACATACCAGTGCCACAGCAAGTTAACCAGTGACTTTGTATTCCTGGGGTCCTGTAGCTTACTGGCAACAGCTGGACACAGCTCAGAAAGCAAAAATGTGGCTTTATGGGACACACTTTTACCACAGAAGAAGGCTCTCATAACAGGTATTACTCTCATCCACTGGTAGACTTGAGAAGATACTTGTGATTTGTCATGTCTTTTCCTTGTTACTTCATTGTTATTCTTTCCTCAACTGCCTTGTGGGAACACATACCTTTCATTTATGTTCATTTATAGTAACTCTATTTCCTGACTCTCAAATAAATAAAAAAATCTTTAGGTGCACTGTTGGTTGTTGCACAGATATGCAGTGTGTCAGTTAGTAAATTAATGCATTAGCCAAGTGAGAAGTGGTGTAAAATAGTTGCATAGAAAATGATATAACTAGGGCTGTGTGAGCAACTCAAAATTCAAGTCAAGTCTAGCTTTTCTTTACTGGTTTTTAAGTTGTTGGGACAATAATATGCAGTATTTGCAAATTAAGATCATGTTTATTCTACTCTGGACTTACTAAGAAAATTGAAAGCGTCTTACATTCGGAAGCCGATTTCTCAGTTTTTTTTTCAAAGAACTACGGAATGTGCATTAATTGTAACCGAGTCACCCGTTAGTGATTACACAGTTGTGTGAAATTCACTGTGGAAATAGCAGTGGACCAGGAATCGAACCCAGATCCCTCGATTTTGTGCCAAGTGCTCTAACCAGTTTTGCTAAAACCAAAAGAAAACTATGGTTAAACCATGAGATTCACAGTGGAAGAGGATGCTTGGGTAGCTCAACTGGTTAGAGCACTTGGTGCAAAATTGAGAGATCTGGGTTCGATTCCCAGTCTCCAGACTGTGAATTTCACTCAATTGTGATCAATCAGTTTATGTAATCTAATTATTTAAGATCACTTGTGTAGATATTTACATAGTAAAATTCTGTTTGAGGTAAATTTTCATCAATGTTTTCTAAACTCACATTTCTGGTAACAATTTTCTTAAACTGCATTGGAGAGAATATCAGTGCCGTCACAGCATTAACTACAACAATGCTATTTCATTGTATTCAGAGCAACATTATGACCACAACCTGGATTAACATTGGTTACATTGATCAGTTCTGTAGTGATCACTTCCTTATGGTCACAATTGACCTAAATTGGATTGCAATAACACTGTTTTGCTTTTGTTTCTTCTGTGTTTCTGTCATGGGGAATATATCCCAGATGGGGGTCTGCGACTCAATAATGGAGCAGGTGAAGCCAAACTGTGAGTGCTCTGAATTATTAGTCTAGTTGGCATTAAGAGTTTGGTAAGTGATGATCTTTTCATCATGCATGCAGGCCATGGCAAGTGCCTCATGAAAAAATGAGGGACGTCCATCAGTGGCTCTGTTGCGGGGTGCCAAAAGTGTATTATGGAGTGTTTTATAATTCATCTCTAGTCACCTTTTGATTCAAGGTAGTTCATATTTATCCTTCAATATCAATAAAAATATCAAATTGAATGACCCAGGTTTGACTGACCATTACTGAATGGACTGGCCCCATGCTATTCTAAATGTTTCACTTTAACCACACTGCTGCTCTATATTTGTTGTGGTGGCAAAAACACAGAGGAAATGCTAGCATTTTCATGGCCTCATGGTTAAAATAGTCCTAAGTTGGATTGTAGAGAGCATTAATGTTACCATCGTAAAAACTGCAACAATGTCAGAGCGTTGGATTCAGAGCAATGTTGCAACCGCATCTCAGTATACCACAGATTACTTGGATCCTTTTTGTAGTGATCACATCCTTTGTCCTTTAGAAATCATTAACACATTGTAGTATAAACTACAAGCTGTATTGGATTCTGAGCAAGATCAGGAACTCGTCTTTGTTTTCTGCTGATAAGATGGATCAATCCAGTCATTATCACACCCCAAAGATTACTGTGATTTTCGTGTTCTAAATCATCTATTCCATTATCTATTTATTTTTTGACATTATTTTTCTATATCGGCTCCAGAAGTATCTAGTGAAAGGCTGTGTTTCACTATCAGGAAATGTTGTTAGTGTAAGAAAAGGGAATCTCCAGCCTGGTAAGCAAGACTTTCTAGTAACTTGCTTTCTTGTATTACAATGTATCATTTGATTTCTACTGTACAGATTTTTAAAAATGAAAGTAGGTTCATTTCTTATACTAGTTTGTGTTTCACAGATTCATTTGCTTTTTTTATCATTTCTGAAGGGCTTGTTACATTGAAGAAAAACCGTTCCTGTGTTTCACTTAAAGTTCATTTTTTGCTTGCTGTGTTAATTTGCCCTTCGAAAATACTCTAAATCAACTTGAGTTGAAAATCTGGTGTTCTCACATCCCTAAATATGACAATAAATAATATAGTCAACAATAATTAAAAGATCAATTGACATGAATGTGATAGTATGAGTTCATTCAATTAGCTGAGGAAAAATTCAACTGATTATTTTCCATCCAGCTCTTGTTACCTTGTATTGTTGAGTCTTAGCTTTAAATCTGAAATGTTTTTATTTTTTCACAGCTTTTACCTGTCATGACCAAGGAGCTTCAAGTGTTGTTTATGCACCCCAGCATCAAGTTTTGATTTCTGCTGGCAAGAAAGGTGATATTTGTGTGGTGGATGTGAGGCAAAGGCAGTTGAAGCATCGCTTCCAAGCACATGATTCTCCTATCAAGTGTCTGGCCATCGACCCGTCAGAAGAATTCTTTGTTACTGGTGCTGCTGATGGAGATATTAAGGTAAATCCCTTAGTAATTGTGTACAAGGATACATTACATTTATATCCTAACAGTCTTCTTTACCTTCTGCCTATTTACAATGGAGTGGGCCTCTGTTCCCTATTCTTTTCTCCTGTCTCCTTTTTCCTCCCAGCTGAGACCCTTTTCCTTTTAGACTAGCAGTTATCAACCTTTTTCTGTTTGCATACCCTGAGGTAGTGTACCCTTTTTCCCCTTGGTACGTCAATTGAACCTGTCATGAGGGTATATGCATGACACTCGCATTTCATATATTGTATATCAATGCTCTCTTCTCCTCCAATTAAGTCTTACTTTCAATGTTGAAATGACTGGCATACCTTTAAACGATAACTGAAATGAGGGGTCAGGGCACATGCAAATAGAATAATTTGCCCTGTATTGATTTGAAATACATCGTTTCTACTGAATGCCGAAAATGAAATCCAGCTGACAGTGCCTGCTGCAGGAATTTTAATTCATACAATGAAGGTCAAAATTCTTTTCATTTCTCCACCTGCACTGTCCATGTGCTGGTAGTCTTTATTTAGCCTTCCTTTTTAACATTATCACTACCATTATTTTATTATTGCTGTGTAATAATGAATTTTGTTCACCTTGACTTAAGCTTCAATAAAATGTGAGTGGTGCAAAATGACCCCTCCTTCGATGTACCCTTGTTAAGCCATACTACCTTCCTTGAAATATAAACTACTCCACCCATCGTCCACCCTTTCCACCCATAACTCCACCTATTTAGAGATTGAAAAAGTAGTTATTTTTAAACTTGAAGTATTTACAAGTTATAATTTGCTGTTTAACATTTTGGAAATTCACCAAAATTTTGTGAATAAGATTTTTTGACAAAGTTTACCAAATTATGGTATGGAATTTTTTTTAAACTCTGTATTTTTGTATAATATTTTGCTGAAAGAAATTTTTGTATTTATTTTAACATGCGTAAACAGGTTTGATCAAAGTTGAGTTATTTTGTAATGTCTTATTGATTTACTTACGACTGACAGGACTAAGGTGTTTGCAAGGAAGGAATTGGAAGGAATAAATACAATTAATATTAATTACCCGTCTCTATCGTGCACTCATGAATCACTAATGTCGGCATGAGCTACCATTCTGAAGTGAATCACAATGTTTATGCCTTCTAGCATATATCTGTACATTGATGGATTATGATGTCCGTTTCCTTTGCCTTAAACTCTGGCCATCAGACAAATCGAGCAAACAAATACCTAATGCTTAGCCTTTATTGAAACTCCTAGGATAGTGCTGCCATGATCGGGCATATGTTGTGCAATCTGAGACTATTCAAATATCGGGCATATGTTGTGCAAACTGAGAGGCAATCTGAGAGAGAAATGTACTTTTGTCTTACTTGATTGCAATATGTTGAGATATGCATGGCAAGCAAGCCATTGATGTCAGGAATTGGAGATCATCAAATGAAAATTAGATGGAAATCAGGAAATATATCCCTGATAAAACAGCTCATTGCAGCTATTCATGAACTAATAGTTCATTTCTTTTACACAAAAGCCATGCCAGAGGGCTGTGAAGAAATTTCCATGTTACTCTTCATTTGTTTGAAAGACTGTGGCCTCAGAGAGGACAGCTACCAAAGGCCTTCAATAGTTGACTATTCTGCTAAATAAAAAGCACTATGGCATGGTAATTGTGGTTCATTGCAGCTTATCAAAAATGAATCAAAAGCATGTAGAAGGAAATTCAACCTATATCAGAGTAAAGATTGTTATCACATGGAGCTCCATCATTGTATACATCTGGGGCATAATGCCCTGTTGACACAGCTACTGTGCATAATCATGGGAGATCTTGATCAGGCAAGGTGCACCAACTGAAAAATTCATCAGTGGTCTGCACCACTGAAGTCCAGCTGACCGACATGGCGCAGGTGTGTTTCAAGGAAACTTAAAGGAAAACATAATTTAGACAATTGCATTAATGATGGATTATTTTCATGAGCCTGCACTGAACTTCAAATGGACTACTAACTATGCTAGACTGGCAGAATGAGTGGGTCCTCTTAATGACTGTGCAGTGAGGCCAATGAACTCATCAGTTGAACTTTGTAATTGTATTTTAAGGATAAAAAGTCCAAAATATAGATAGCTATCAAGTTCACACACTAATGTTGAGTAAATGTTGCTGGCTCTAATATAGGCTCTGGCTGTGGGGCAACGGTATGAATTGACCCTGCAGTGATGACTAATCAGCACATATTACTATTCTGGGTGCTCGAACATTACTGATTCACCGTGCATTCCTGAGTGAACTACAGTCACTATGTGCTAGTGGCGAAACCACACTAAGGGAGAGAGCAGCGAATTCATGGTATCTTTTGTGAATGCGTTGTGGGTTTCATGCTCATGTTGACAATGGAAGCTTTACACTGACGTAAGGACTGCATTGTACTGAATAATGTTGACTAGACAACCAATACTTCTCCTGAAACTTAAAAAATGTAGCTAAGTGTGTGCTTCAGATCACGTAAATAGTTATAGGTCATAACTTACAACTTCTGCCATTTATCTAGTCAATTGTTTTAATTAAAATTAAAAATACTATGAACTTTCTCTTTTTACCCCAATAACCTGAAACTTTTAACCCGCGGATTTTAACCCGCTGTGACTAATATTTTTATACCAATTTCCCTTGATTTTATTTGCCATTTTTCAGGGTCCCTACTTAAAGTTGTACCTCATATTATCTTCCCTTGTGAACGTTCAGATGCAGCAACCAGGAGAAAAAAGGGAGTGTTCTCTTCCTTTACTTCAGGCTAGGGAGTTTGCTACCAGTGCCCATTGTAATCTGGGTTACCTGCTTTGTGGAGGAGTTCATTGCTGACCTCATGAGGAGATGCAGTTGCTGTGAATGTATTTGTTTCTTAGTTAACTGTTTTGAATGTGCACTCCATTTTTACTATCATTGCTTTTATCTGACAAAACCCTTAAACCAGCAGTACACAGGTTCCCTAATTTTTGGCCAAATTATTTAATGTTTATTAGTATTAAAATAAGATTAGTTGAGAAGTGTGGTCATTTACCATGGCAAAATTACTAGAAATAGGGGACCATATTCAAGACTGACAATGAAGTGTGACCTTTTGAACCTGTCTTTGGGTGGTCATGCCATTAAATTTGGAGCTGAATCAAAATGGGAGAAGGTGACAGTGAATGGTACAGGAACATTTTCCCTGTTGTTACCTTAGTAAATCTAGAAGTATGTTTCCCCCTACAAAAGGGTTATTAGAGGGTCTTTCATATGTAAGTATGCTCCTGCTAAAGCAAGTCTAATCTCCTTTACTTATAGGTTTGGGGCCTCAGCGTTCACCATGCTTTCTACTCATTTCCTGGAGAGCATGCACGATCTAGCTTTTTCAAAAACATTGGCCAAGGTGTTACACAGCTCCATGTTGATTCTGCTGCCCGTTTGTTTTCATGTGGTGCTGATGGATCGATGAAAGTCAGACAGCTACCAGACAGAGACTTTCCTTCAATTGTTCAATCACTTTACTAAGGTCTGAAATCAAAATTGTTGATTCAATTAAGTGCAGGAAGATACAAACTCAATGACATCCTTCATAATTAATTTCTCTCTTACACACGTTCCTTTTTCATGGACCTTTGTTTCTAAGTTTGGCTCTCATGATAAGGGGTGTGTTTCGAATGCCATCAAGCAAATTTATTCAATTAAATAATTTTTGAGGTGCTTTCCCTCTGTACTGGAAGTGAAAAATGTTTAAAGCCAGTTTTAAGGCTCAAAGTATGCACGATTCCAAAAAATCAGTACGTTTTTGATGCAGTTACCCACCGAATTAAAAGATCTATAGGATTTTGCACATTATTTTGTTTTAGCCCCAGATATTACGGTGATCAAGACTGGAATGTTGTTGATCCAAGATAATTTTGTTGAATGTTATATACCTACAATGCCACATTGTGTTTGCTGGCATGTTTGTTAATTTTGATCAATTTCAGTATCATTTCACTGGAATGGCTCATCTTTTATGATAGTCATTTGATTAAAACCATTGAAATGAAAGATTCCTTAGGCCGTAGATGAATGACATTTATGTCTCATCCTGAGCTGCCCAATGATATAGCTTTTTTCATATATATTTTCCTGGTTAATGGATTCACAGCCTAGATTGTTGGAATATTTTGTATGTCATATTTTAATTAATAGGAGGGCCCCTTTAACCACCTTATGGAAATAATTCTTTTTGGTTTAAGTGGCAATTTCTCAGCAGAAAATAATTCATCCCATTATGACTCTTTGTAGGATAATAATTATTTATTCAGTGTGACGTTTCATTCGCTCAATTTTCTCAAAATTTTTCTGTACCACTCAAGTTACATAACTTCAGTGTAACCTGTTAATGTAATTTTGTCATTCAAGTCAAAACTGATGAATCAAACTTTTAAAATGTCTCTAATTGTGCTGTGAAAATTTATCTCCTACCTGCACTTCTTTGGGAAGTTGCACTAACATTTTTCCCTGATCATCAATTTCTAGTCTTGAAGTCAGCTATACTTTGTGTCATGTATTCTTAGAAGTGAAAGCCACAGCTGGGTAGCGTGATGGTCTGTCCTTGATGATAGAGAATATTGTTAAAATCAACTTAAGCACTGCTCTTGCATGTTGGAGATACATTCCAATGCATGCTTGTGGTTAAAAAAATCAGTTTTAATGATATGTTGAATCTAAGGCTGTGTTTGCTCCAACTGATTTTTTTACCCGGGTGAATCATTCCTGGTTAAGTTCTCAACCTTTTCATCTTTTTCTAAGAAATTAGCATTTAAATTGCTCTGTTATAGGAAGAGTCCAATGTCCACCTTTTACTTCTTGAAAATGACTCTGAAAATGAGTTAGTTTTAATTCGAATTTGCTGTTGCACATCATTTGTGTTGATGGAATCCTGAATTGCTTCAATTTATTTTTAAAATATTATTTATTGTTGAAGAGGTTAAAGATTTTATTTTCTGTTGTAATAATTTATATAAATGGAAAAAGGTTGATATGTATATTGTACATTAGTTTGTATATATTTTCACATCATAAAGTGTATTATAGTGATTTGATATCCCATATTAATTTGAAATGTATATGTATATTAATGCTGTGATTTATTTCTTGATGACTGTACCGCAAAATGTACCTCAACTTGAATTGGATCAGGGTTAGTAGCAATTGATGGTGGTATAAATATTAATATAATGTTTGGCAGCATTCCTAAAGTGCTCTAATATTATATCTCCGATAAGAAATGTTATAAGAACTCCTCCTTGTTGGTGTAGACTTGATGTGAAAGTGCTCAGCCACTATCTGTATACATTAAATTTGTTAATATATCAATTGTATATAACCAATAATTCCCTTCTCCAGACAATATATGAGTGTACAATGGTGCAAAATACTGAATACATAACTACCAAATGTGTATTTTATGTTGTAAATTACATAATTGCATTGATCGCTATATTCTGAAATGATCAGTGTGTTCAATAAGTCTCTAAAAATGTTGTTGTAGCATAGCAATGTTGGAAAGAATGGTTGATTTGTATGTATAGTAATACAATGAAACAAGCAAATACAAGACATATGAAATGTAATCAAAACTCAATGATGGATATTTTTGCGGAGTAATCTGTCTACGTTTTAATTATAGTACGTTAAATAGTGCCTTGGTAGTGATTTTTTGCTATCAATCAACAAAATATTAACTTGATGAAAAACGTTTTGTTTTCAAAAGCTATGAATATTAGGCTTTCAATATGATTTTCATTGTCCTATGTGATTGATGCACTGTTAAATATTTAAAATCTCTTTTAGTTTTTGAGGATAAGTACAGACAATACCTATTTTTGGTTTCAAGCATGTAATTGGATAAAAATGTGTGCCGCAGTGATTGTCTTTTAGCATCTCCTGGTTATGAAAGTTTTCATGTTTTTGTCCGTGATGAGTGCATTCAAAAGAAGCACTATTGGTATTGGAAACAAACATGTCATTGTAATTTATATCACACATCAATTATTTGTTCATCAAACTGTTGTATGTACTCTGTTGCAATCATATTTTCTCATCATGTTTTGATGTGCTAAATGTAAGCTTTTCATCAATACACGAACTGAAGGACAATTCATGGCAGTATCATATCATGTATAAGTATTCATTAAACCTCACAACATGCACTACAGATGACTCCAAGCTTCTTGTAGAAGAGGTCACATGATGCTAATCATTGTAATCATCAAGTAATCAGCTTTAAGGAGTCATGGTAGGAATAATGAGTAGAACTTCAGAATTGCCAAAATATGTCTTATTTTTTAAAGTTTACCTAGGGTAATGCTGTCCTTTTGTAGCCATCTGCTGTCCAATGGACCAGTGTTAACACTTTTAACTTCATATTATCACCACATTTAACAGCTTCAAATAAGGTGGTTTAAAACACTTAATTGCGCAGAAGAAATATTTTTTGTGTGACTATATATCCTGTTTTCCAGGCTTAAGTTTATCGATACCCTGAAATATTCCCTAGTTTGGTGAACTTTGCGAATGTGTAATTTATTTTTTTTTATAAAATTATCGTGACTTGTAAAATATACATCCTGATGCCTTCTATGTTCATTCATTTATAGCTCAGTGTAAGAACTGCTACATTCAAAGAGCATCGTAAAATGAAGGTTTATATCTGAATTATTATGTTGTTTTAAGAATCATTTAATTGCTCCAAAAATGATTTTGTTGATTTGATGCATTCAGCTGTTGAGGAAGTATTTCATGACTTTAAAATAGTGCTTTCAATAGGAAAAAGTGAATCTCTTTGTTGTCACATTTATACATTCCTTGTGATTTCATGATATCCCACCTTATATATTTTTCTCAAGCTATGGTGTATTTTGAGTTTATTTTTGGATTACTAGATTTCTCCTGCGCACAAGAAGATTTCTGTGATTTAAAAAGTTTGAAGCTTAATTTTTCTTTGGTATTGTACATCATGTGCTATCACTTTGTTTTATCTCCAATAGAAGCATATACAATCATGAAAGAATGTACTTACAACAGCTAATTTGTGGCATACTAGGCAGCAGAATGGTGTTCTGCATTAAAAAAATCACTTTCATGTGATTGTTCTACGTTTCTAGTTTATTTAAACCTTACATATTATCACGTTTTTAGATATTATATAAAACTTTATTGAAGTCAGAAGAGAAACTGTTTAGTTAGTGCCATACCATGTTTTCTCCTTCTCTTATAAGTTTCTTTGTGCAATTTTAATATTTTAGACTTGTGAATCAGTATCAAGGCATCACAAAACATACCCATATTGCTTTCTTTGCTTTAGCATGATTGCTCCCTATTACGAAAAATGAAGTCCATCGCAAAGTGAAAAATGCTGACTTGCATAGCATGTTGACAATAAAAATGTTAATGGGAAGAGGTTGGTGAGAAATTGTTATGTAATCCAATGAATTTTTATGCAGTTAGTAGTCTTATATTGTATTGAATGACAAGGTTGATCAGGTAGCAATGGAATCTTTCATGTATTTCTCTTTAATGTCAGTCTCAAAAGTGCTCTTGGAGGTTTTAGTCTTATTGTGAAAAATTTATGTTATATCCATCACTTTAATAATGCTTTAACTACATGCTGTTAATCAGCAATAGCAGATTACCATAGTTTGACGAATTTTAGTGTTCCGTTGAGACGTATACTTTGCATCAGATTTTGAGCTGTTATTGCTGTGTCTGCTTTATTCTTTTTTGTCCTATATTGCGCTATAGGCATGTCAGTTTATGAAATCAAAGGTTGAGGTTTTTACATAAGTTTTCTTTGGTGAGCTAGTTTCCCAAAAAATATCATTGAAGTGTGATATATATTGGTCAAAGATTATCTTGACTCAGATAAAAAGAGATGTACACACTGCTTTGTTGATTATTTACTTTGATAGCAAAAAAAAAAGTTTTAATAGCAAGAAAAATCTGTGTTTGTACATGTCATTTTTTCGTCCTTAAGAAGTACTATTTTTTACTATTTTGGAGGAGATAATGTTTTGAAAAATTTACTTAAAACGAGATGCAATACATCCAACTCTTGAGACTGGAATGGATGGTGACATAACATCCTGGGTTTCATGGAAAATTGTTTTGTGTGCTGAATGTGAAATAAAGTATTACCAGTGCTATTGTTGTGAAAAGTTATAACCACCCTATTCTGCGATTGTTTAGTACTTACAATCTCTATTGTCTTTCAATCTTTACACTCAGATTTGTTGTAAATATATCTCTTGCAGAGAAATCATAAGAAAAGGGATTTGAAAATATTTTTCTCAATTTATCTTGAAGGACTTCTCATGAAAATCCTCTTCTCTTAAACTAAAGTTGTTTTCTTGGACTATATTTTAATGCTTAGAACAGTTGTTAAATTTAATGAGACAGGGAATCGGGAGAATACTTTCAATGGAATTCAATATGCAAATTGCTCATTTGGGCCTGAGGTGTGAATATCATTAGCCGTCAGTAAAATGCCTCTGGATTTCCAAATTTTTCATGATGAATATTTTATTCCCTGATTATCTCCATTCAATGATCAAGTGTCCTCAAATTAACAGCATAAAAATTGATCCAATCTTTCTCCAGTTTCTTTTATGTTTACTTAGACAATTGAAGGGGAATGAATTTATTATGTAGGTAAAGAAAATCCACAACACCAAATTGCATTATTTGTGGTAGTATGGCACATAGTAATATAGCTGTAAATGGAATATCCTTATTGTATAGCCTGATATTTTTAGTGATGAAGGAAAGTATGAGAAAGATCATGCTTTTGTGTCCTTTAAGTGAAACTCATGGTAAGCTAGAAGCAAAAATCTTATGAGATGTTATATTATTTCTGCATCCATGCTATGAAGTTAAAAACACTTCCATATTTCCTGGGAGAGCTATCAGTAAAAATTCAGGCTTGAGCTTTCAAAACTAAGAAAGTTACCAGAATTGCATTGGTAATACAGTTATTTATTATTGTGGCCTCATTTGCCTATTACTCCTGTTTTTATCCTTTCACTATGGGAAGAATCCTACCTACTACAATGAACTTATAATGGAGAGGAAATGTAATCCATTGGTATAGGTAGATCCTTTATGTTTGGTTTTTCTTCATGGGAAATTCATATTCTTATATTGTTTCAACGTGAAAGCATAATATGTAAGCTTCAGGCAATGGAACCAGTGGTTATTATTAGATGCAGAATCAGATACTTGATGGTGCATATTCATATGGGTCTGTGAGGATAGAGGAATAAACTTCACAGAGAAAATGGTGAATGAGGAAAGTTAATTACAATGAAATCTTTTATACAGCCTCTTGGAGAGATTTAACCATTGTTGTCCATGTACATACATAACGTCTGACTTACCAGTGAAATTGATAATTTTCAATGAATTATAGAGTATTTGGGAATTATTGAATTAAAATAGAAGTGAAGCTTGTATCTACATTATGAACAAGTCATGAGTGCATACCAGTCTATCAAGAACTCTCTCGTGTCCATCATTCACTAAATGAGGAACAAGGTTCTGTTGAAAACATCAATGCTGTATTACAAGATAATTACCTATATGCCTTACCATACTTGATACAAACAGCCTTATAGTTCATGTAGCCTGAACTTATTTAGTTGTGTACTTAAATTATGGTATATTTTTTAGAGATGATAATTGTTGACGGATTTAGTGGTGTTCTGTTACTGAAAAATTTTCTTATATTCAAAGGATTTTTTTTCTAGCAAAAGTGCTTGAAAAGTGTCAAATACTGATAGCATTTAGAATAATGTGTGTAATTAATATGATGGGTGTGATATGTCTATATTGTGCATACAATTGCAATAAACCTTGTTTTAATAATTTGTAATTGAATTTCATCACAACTTCCTCGCATAATTGTCGTAAGACTTCATCTATGTATCGCAGTATGTATGAGTTTTTTTCTGGAATACTGTAGACATTTTTAATGATCATTCACTCCTTGGTGCCTGTATTTGGGCTGTCAGTGTGAAGGGCTCTGTTAGTATTTATTTTTGGGCCTTGAGGTTGCTTATGGCATGGAAATCAAACCACTTCAACGGTTTTATTTGCAAAGGAACAAACTTTGGAATGGTTGGTTGTATGAGGGTGAGAACTGAGTTGTTAATAATGACGAGAGAGTGGAACTTGGAGCATGCCAGTAGCCAATAGATGTAAAGGTTTCCTCCTACCACGCTGGTTAGGACATGGCATTTTGAAGGGAAATGCCCCAGGGAGAGGAAATGGTAGTGTAGAGTGGTTGGCTGTACATTGGGATTGCTGATCTCTTGATTTCTTTTAGGTGGCAGGGCTGCGAGGAGATGGGATTCTGTCCTGAAAGATTTAATTCAATGAGTAAATAAAATGCATAGAAATGCTACATGCTTTGTTACCACCTACTATGAGCAAGCAGAGTGTTACTCAGCTGATAGAAGGACTTGTATGTGAGCTGTAGGAAACTCTGAGGCTACATGCTAGACTTAGATTACTTGAAAAATACGGATTATGCAAGTTTCAGTGTAACATAGAAGATAATATTTTGACTTAATGCTATACCTCTAGAATTGATGGAAATGAAAAAAGAAGAGGCATATGTTGCCATATTGATAGGTACAAAAATTCTTTCTTTCCCTTCTGTAATGGAAACTAAAGTGCCTTAGTGCAAGTGTTCATCATCATTAAAATATCATCCACAGGGTTGCTACTGGCCTGAAATACATGGAAAAGTCATGGAGACTGAAAATGAGCTTGGAAAGTCCTAGGAAATGAGATCTTTACAGGTACTGTCTGTTGGTTTGTAGATATAGGATTTAAATAGCCTGAATTAGGCAGTAGAGCTGTTATTTGATGCTTCATGAATTATACCACTGAGTGGGACAAGAACTCGAGATAAATCAAAAATGTCATATGTATACATGGTTACACAATATGTCTCTGTTTTGTGGTAATTATTGGTATGGAAGACAGTTCACTTCCACTTAGTTAAAGATTCTGCCTAGATTTGGATAGGTAGATCATATAGTTCCAAAAGATTGTTGGTTATGATGCAGATGTGTTGCAAAAGATGTCTACCTTTCACGTTCCAAGAATTACATCCAGTGCAATTCTAGGTGATTAGATTAGATGTTATTTGTTCCAGAGACATTACATGGAATGTATAGAACACATCATAAATCAACAAACATATTTACTCAGAAAGACTCATAAATCCTCCACTTTGTACAGACATTTCTCGAGGAGAAAGTTATGTAGGAGTCTTTTGAAGGCATTCAAAGTTGTCACTTTTTTAATATGGCGTGGGATTACATTATATAATTTTATCCCCATGACTTTGGGACCCCGGGAGCACAATTTAAAATTCTGTAGCATTATATGCAAATCCTCAGATCTTCTGGTGTAGTGGTTATGAAAGTTATTATTTTTAGCAAATAGAGACATGTTAGATCTAACATATAGCACAACATAAGAAACATAAATGGACGGCACAGTTAGCAGACCAAGTTTTTTTTAAACAATGGCCAACAGTGTGCCCTGAAGGGGGCATTACACATGGTGCATACAATTTTTTTCTGAATCTTAAAGATTTCAAGTAGCTGGGATGTTGCACCCCATAAAACAATGCCAAAAGAGATCCGGGAGTAAAAGTGGGCAAAGTAAACACTCCTGAGTACACCAATACTGACAGCATGCTTCAGCACAGATAGCATATAGTAGATAAGAGTTCAGCTTTTTACATAAATTATCAATATGTGTCAACCAATTCAATAATGGATCAAGGAGAACACCAAGAAATTTGACTTCATCATTAGGTTCTCAAACAGAACTGTCAACTAAGGATAACATACTTTGGTAACCCTTTTGTGATGCTGAGAATAATATATATTGGGTTTTAGGTACATTTAGTGTTAATTTGTTGGTCGTACACCATTGAGATAGTCTCACCATGGTACTGTTTAGCCATTCTGTCATATCATCGTCACATGAATTATAACTCGGAACATTTATATCTTCTGCAAACATTATAACCTTGTCATTACATGTAGGGACCAGGTTAATAGGCAAGTCATTAATAAAGATCAAGAATAAAAATTTTAAATCTATTTAACAATTGAGTGATGGTACTCAATAAGTAGAAACCTCCAATGATAAACTAAGGGAAATTCCTCATTTCAATGACATGGAAGTGCTTGGATCTGATTCAATAATAGTTTATGATATTATCTCCCAGAGGGTGCTCTAGTTATGATGGACAACCAAGAGCATTAGCCAAGCAATTGTCTTGATCCTTAGTTTTATCCAGTGATTTCTATACAACTTAGCTTAGGGAAGTTCTAGGGTGCAGTACAATCATATAGGGCTTTTTTATCCTCCTTTTTCTATAATTTTAACTTTTTCTTGTGAAATAATGGGGAAAAAACCATTCTTACAGTTTTACCAGTTCATATTTAAAAATTAACTAGTGTCATATCAAGCAGTCGAACATGCATGTTAAGGTTGTCTGTACATGATGGCCTGTGTTGGAGCAACCATTTCCCTGATTCTGTGCTCAAAGAGTGTCTTTTCAACCTGAATACCATTCCAAATGGCTCTTTTCCATCAATATTTTTATTATACCCTTAGTGATCATAATTTCAGTGAATGAAATGTTCTAATTTACACCAATAGTGAACATTTTATCTCTCATTCCATAAGTATAAATCAACATTCAGGTGTTCCTTTGTGGAAAGAGGAATGTCCCAGAGTCATATGCTCTGGTAATTGAGCCTTATGAATTTTCCATGAATTTCCTACCATGCCTTACCTTTCCTCCTCTAGATGATTGTGAGCAGAAGCTCAGAAAATTGTTAAGGAGGCAGAGATGGCATTCTGGAGAGATTTTGTCTGTAGTAACTCCATAGTAGAACTGTTGCTGAAATATGGAAAAAGTTGGTGTCTCTCAGGTTCCAGACAGAAGCCTGCCAGTTCATGCTTAAAGGTAAATGATGGTATTTTAACATCAGCATCTGAAATTGTCAGGTTTTCACTTGATTACT
Organism: Ceriagrion tenellum; assembly: GCA_963169105.1. Classification (NCBI taxonomy): domain Eukaryota; kingdom Metazoa; phylum Arthropoda; class Insecta; order Odonata; family Coenagrionidae; genus Ceriagrion; species Ceriagrion tenellum. The sequence continues at coordinate 58,464,548 of OY720641.1, forward strand.
GGCAGAGATCTTGAGTAATGAAAGCTTTGGTGCTGCCTTGAAAAGTTCCTAGAGAGCTGTGGTCCAAGGCCGCAGCCCTTAATATTAAGGGGTGAGCATAACTGCAGCCTATAATGATCCTTTTTTCCAAGGGGAACCAATGCCCTTGTTAACTCCTGCTATACCTCTCCAGGTAGAGACAGTATCCATAATGCTCTCTCACAAAATATTCTAGAGGAATCCCTTCAGGAAAATTTGTGTGCTGTCAACCAAATTTGGAGTGAGAGGTTTTACCCATAGTCAAGGAGAAGGTCAGCAGTTGTTCGTATCCTGAAGAATGAGAAAGAAAGCTCTGAGCTGAATAACTATCGTCCGACCCCTCGCTACCTCTGCCTAGCAATGGTCAACTGCTGTCTTGTTTGGTGGTTTGAGAGATGGAACCAATGGAACATTCTCTCAGACTTTGTGTGGATTCAGATATGGTAGGTAAACCGTTGATCATTTTGTCCAAGCTGATAACTTCCTTCTAGAAGCTTTCCATGTGTGTCATATGTCCTTGGAATATACTTTGACATGTAAAAAGCATTGTAATATTTACTAAAATTTTAAAAACTCTAGTCCATATGAAAGGTTTAATGGTGAGGATAGGTTCTTCTTTACCTGAAATGTCCCTGGCAGGGTATTCAATTCAGGGGGGGAAGTGTTATTTGATGATACTCTTTAAATAAGGAAAAAAACAATGAAAGCTCTTAAGTCTGCATGCTACATGCAAGCAAAGAAAAGTATAATTCTCGAAAATGAAATGCGCGCCCCATGAGGTATGGATACCAGACAGTTCTAGTACAAACTTATATTGTATGTCATCCGGTTATTAACGACTTTTCAAAATACTATAATCAGTATACCAAAACGAACGTGGAACCACTGGAAGATCATCATAACCTCATTTGACGGCATATAATTATATTATAAGACGACTCTCCAAGAGGGGACTTTTCCCTCTATTTTACCTTCAATTATGTTCTTCACAAACCCAATATGTCTAAGGGTGTGTCGAATCCCTCATGTTCTTCTTTTCCGTATGGTGATCCATATGGTCCTTTCCTAATCTCCTGTAAACCTCATTATTCCTTATTTTGTCCGTCCATAATATCTTCAGCATCCTCCTCCAGCACCAGGTTTCGAAGGCTTGTAGTGTTTTTGGTCAGCTTTCCAATGGTTCATGCTTCCGATCCATAGATTGCCACGCTCTACACGAATGTTTTCACATACTGTTTCCTGGTTTGTAGTCCTATCTTCTTTGAGCACTGCAGTTGCCTTATTCCCATGAATGCCTTCTTAGCTTGGGCCATTCTCTGCTTGATGTTCATTGTACTTCTTGCATCCCACGTTATGGTACTTCCGAGATAGGCGAAGCAATCCACTTGCTCTAAGTTCTCTCCTTTCAATGTGACCTCCACATTCAGCTTCTCTCTCCCGCATACCAGGATTTTATTCTCCGTCTTATGTATTTTCATGTTGTATTCTTGGAGAATTTGGTCTTGCCCTGGTTCCTTAATACACTATCGACATTCAAAACATCGATTGCCATTCATCACTGCTGATAAGATGTAAATCTTGCGTATGAAAGGACGTGTATGATGCAATGCGTCAGGGGGGGGGGGGGGCGATTCTCTGTAATAATCACGGGAAATTTTTCCGTCTCTGAATGTTCCGTAAAATCGAATAGATTATTAATTGATTGTTCTGGGGTCATGCTCCTTAAGAACTAAAGCAAAAATATTAAACATAGTAATGCGGGTTAGTGAATAACAATAAAAAGTATGAATGGCAATGACGAATGGCACAAGGTTGTATGAAACATTAAATTTTACATGTAAATTGTACTATGCAAATATTAAACAGTTTTCAAGTATGTAATGTAAAATTGCGAATTATTACACATGATAAAGTTAGAAATTCAGCAAACTTGTTCACAATATAAAGACACAACTGCAACATTAAAAGTCAGAAAGTAATTCATTATAATATTTCATTTTGAATGTTGAGAGAGAAGTTATTAAAGTGTGCAGCAAGAATTTAATAAATTCATAATAACTTCACAAGAATTTATTTCATATCAATTTTGCACAACACTGTGCAACTCAACTGTGCACGATTCGCGCTTCAACCACCTTAATTAAAGGGTATAGTTTATAGAGTTCTGAGGTAACCGTTATATTTATTGAGTCGAGTCAAAAATATTTGAAAGTACGCGCACTCTACACTTAATTTTTTTACGATATCTATGCGTTATAAATCCCTATTTTTTTAATGAGTTAATTCTGGAGTGCATTGGTGTATTGAGTTTATTGAATTTAATTGAATATTTATTGATTGTTCTGGGGTTAGCCCCTTAAGAACAAAAACATATATACATAGTGATTTGAGAGAGTGAACAAAATAAGAAAAAATAAAGTGGCAAAGACGAATACATTACATTTTTACAGAGAAATTATACAGTACAAATAAGACTCAGTTAACAAGTATGCAAAGTAAACTGCGAAGTGTATTAGTATTCAAAATTCAGCAAACATGTTCAAGATATGAGGATACAACAACAACATTAAGAATCAGAAAATAATACATTATAATTATTCCCTTTGAAAGTTGAGAGAGAGGGACAATTTTTTCTATGTTTTGGCCGATTATTCCACGTGTGACACGCTATTACGATAAATGAATTTCGGAACTTAGTTGGCTTGAGACTAGGAAAATATACTAATTCTGAATCATATCGGGTACACATTTTACTTGTGGATGGCTTGGTAACAAGTAAGTCAAACAGATGTTCTGGGAATTTCCCTGGCGAAAATGTGAGCGTTTTCTGAGCGTTTAGGAGCGCACCACGGAGGTGTTCATGAATTGCAAAGAACGCGCTAAGAACACCAACCCAGTGTGTTCTTGAGCGTGAATGTGAACGCTTTGGAGTGTTCTCAAACACACTACAGAGCATTTAGCAATGTTCTTGAGTGTTCGTGAACACCCTGTGAGTCACAATCTTCAGCGTTTCAGAGCGTTTACGTGCATTTCAGAACATCCTGTTTAGGGTGTTGAGAGCGTTCATCAACATAATGTAACATGCTAGTCTGCATCGATCTGAACCTTAGGCACTCATCTTGGGATTTGGGAATTTGTCATAATAAAATTATTTTTATAAAAAAATTTTGTGCCCTTTAAGACCTTTGTAGTTATTACTTCATTTCTTCGCGTAATGGTGAATATTGACATTAAATAAATTCTTGCTGGCAAGGGGAATTGAACCTACGACCTTTCACTCAATAAACCTATACTTTATCACAACACTATTTCATATCTGAAAGGAATCCGTGCATGTTATGCTTTATAAAGAATATAGTCGCTTCGTTAGATATGGCTCTGCTCCAAGTATGCGTATTCAACATAGCTGACATTTATGCTGATTTTAGGCTGATGATTCTTAAGCTTCATATCTGATGTCTGGGACGCTTATACGGCTTTTCTTTATAACACATTATTGGCGTTCTAATATACATTATTTCGAAGTAGAATTGAGAAAGAAATAAGATTGCACCAATTTTCATGCCGTGTTAGGCCACACTATGGATATCACTCACTTTAGTCAACTTTAGACAACAGGACATCCTTTTTAACTTTATTAATAATTTGCATCCAGCCATAGCTTTTACTCGTGAACTGGAGTGTAACCGTTCAATCAATTTCTTAGACTTGACTATCTTCCTTGAAGAAGGGAGGCACCATTTTTCAATTTTCCGCAAACCCACCTATACCGACCATGTCATACCTGCTGATTCCAGACACCCTTACTCGCAAAAACTTTCCGCTTTTCACGCCCTTATTAACCGCCTTTTCAACATTCCCCTGAATGACTCAGCGTTTGAAAAAGAAACCCGAACCATCAAACAGATTGCAGTGAATAATGGCTATCCACTCTCAATAATAGACAAATTAATTCGCAAGAATAGGAGGAAAAGAGCTGTGGCCAGTTTGTACAACAAAACAGAACCCCCTGTTCAACAATGGCATTCAATTACCTACTTTGGGGAGATTTCCTCTCGATTGGCGCAATTGTTTCCGAAGGACCTTTATAAAGTGGCATTTTAAACACCATATACTGTGAAAAAACTGTTAGTGAACTGCAAGGATCCCAATGAACCTCAGAAATTAAGGGGTGTATACTTAATGAAATGTAATGAATGTGGTGGACAGTATGTTGGACAGACCTGTAGAAATTTTGAAATTAGACAAATGGAGCATAAAAGGGATTTTAGAAATTTTAATTTTAAAGGAAGCAACTTCGCCCGACATCTTTTAACCCACGGACATAAAAGTGATTTTACCATGACACCTCTCCATTTACAAATGAGACGCAAGCTGAATGCCTTAGAACAGCTAGAGATTTTTAAAAACCAAGTTGACTTTAATAAATTCCTTGTTAATGAATGTATGCTCCCTGCCTATTCCCCCATCCTCGAAGCTTTAATCCCCTCCACTTCTTCCTCCTAGCCCCCCCCCCCTTTACCCTCCCGTGACCACCCTCCTGTATTGTTCTCTTCCCCCCCCCCCCTCTCCTCACCTGGTAATGTTTACTATATAAGGCCTGCACATCGGCCTCCATTTACCTGAAGATGATGTGAATGCACATCGAAACCTGGGTCGTTGTTTAATAAATCTAGTGGTTTTAGTAAAAGTTGTCATCTTAAAAATTTTTAATTCACACTATGGATGCTATTATTAATTTATTATTGATATTGAATATGCATTTGGGAAACTAGACACGCGGTATACACGGCTCGCAAGCGACGCATTTTTGTGCTGTGTGGTTTGGCACAAAGAAATAGAAGGTACGCATTTATTCCCTTGAAGACTACCGGAAAGAAAACGGCTGTGTTTTCAATAAATGCACAGATGAAGATGAACCGCTAAAAGATATCCATTAGATGTCTATTAGATATTGATGTTTGAGGATTGGGTGCGCTTTGTTATTTCCCAGAAGCTTATTCTCACAATGGATTTGTTAGTGCAGTTGTAGTTATTCTCACAATGGATTTGCAATCAAAATGGTAATACTGCATCATGGCTTTTGGAGCGTTCCAACATGTTTCAAAACATTCTCGGCAGCGTTCATCTGCGTTCCATAACAGCTCAGTCGGACAGCGTTCTTGAGTGTTCCAGAACAGAAATGCAAACACTCAGTAGGCGTTTTATCGGGCGTTCATCTGCGTTCCAAAACAGTCCAGTCAGATAGCGTTCTTGAGTGTTCCAGTACAGAAAGGCAAACACTCTCAGAGGCCTTCTCCGAGCGTTTCTGACCTAGGTCGTCGGAACAGCGTTTACGAACGCACGAGAACAGTGAGGGAAACACAGATGAACGTGGATGAACACCGACAAACGCTATGAAAACGCCAAAGAACGCACAGGAACGTTAATAGAACACCTGTAAACGCACTCCAGCAGCGTTCTCAGCCTCCTTCATATTCGCCTGGGTTTTCGTTGAACAAATAATACAAAAAATAACCAAAGAAGTATTTTCTTCGGGTCTTAACATGGAGCCATCGAAGATTTTTTTATAATAGGGGGGTCAAATAAAAGAACGGAGCAAACGTGAATTTTATCGAGATTATAAACTCTGCATCATTTACCGCATTCCGTTTTCAAATTCTGCAAGAGGAAACGATTCACGGCTCGCCGCAGTGATAATTATTCGTTTCCTCAGCTGGAAAACAACCGTCAGATTGCATCATTTAATCGTCACTTCGCGTGAGCGAACTCTTAAATGCTCAGCTATTTCGGTACAGATTTTTTTGCTGATTATTTTAACTTGTCAAGAAGTGATTTTTCGTTCTCTTGACCCCGAATTGCTCTTAGATAATTAATTTCCAAGGCACGCAACTACATTAAATGAAAAATTATGCTGATAATGAATATATTTTTGGAGAACAATATCCGCGTTCCGCGTTATCCGAACGCTGACGAAACTGCAGACGAAAACTGATTGTTCATTGTCGTCAAATGCCGTTTGTACAGGTTTTACTATGCCTCTGCACTCGATGCTTTAAAGTGGTGATCTTCCATCATTTTTTTCAAGCCTACAATAGCATCGAGGGAAGATCTTTTAGAGACTTCTCCAATTAATAAAAGTATGCCCTTAGAATATGGGATATGATAGAATATTTAGTTTTTTTTTCAGTTTCAGTCATCCACTAGTTAATAATTGAATGTATTTCGAATAGAATGGTAACGCAGTCACTAGTGAATCTAATGTTGGCTTTGATTGGTGTACGGTGAGATACATAATCCGACCTGAGAAACGGCGTGAAAATGACCGATTTCGGAATGAAGAGATGAATTTTTTTGCACCGCAAGTTTGATTGTAGTCAAGTATGTGATATATAATATTTAGCGCTTTTTATCCTTTCGAAATAAGGGAGTGACCCGGTGTGTCAGTACACCGCATATACCTCCTAGTGGTGGGTCAAGGGCAACAGTATGCTGGCTCTCAAGGTAGTCCTTTCAGAAGAGATCCTAGCTTGAGCAGAATAGGGAAATCTGGCCTATGGTATTACTATGCTTTGGTTTCTCTTGTGGCATACTGGCGAAAATGTGCAAACACTGACCGGTAGAGCGCCGTAACCGTTAGCAGGGAAAGCTGCACATGGTGCGGGTACTGCGAAGGCTGGTAACCTTGCATACTCTATTACAACTTACTGCTAAACGTCAAAATGTTGCCTCGGACAGCCGAAGCCACGATGGGCGGCGGAAACTGAATTAGATTGGCCCATCAAGATACGGACTGGAAACGAACTGGACTCTCGGTACTTGGAATGTGAGATGAGTGTATGGAAAGGAGCATGAGTTGCTGAATGAAATGAAAGTGAGACGAATGGATGTTTTGTGTGTATGTGAAACTAAGCGTAAGGGGCGGGATGCTGTTACATTAGATGGCGGTAGTCTGGCATTGTGGTCAGGAGTTGAAGATAATGTACTCGGCAGTCAAGGTGTAGGACTCATTCTTAATGAGACGGCTAAGTTGCTAGTAAGGAAGTACGAGTTGGTATCCCCTAGTTTGCTCTGGGTTCGAATGAAAGTAGGTATTAGGAGAGATGTGATTGTGGAGTGCTATGCACCAGTGGATGGAGAGAGTGACTGTGTGAAAGATGAGTTTTGGAAAAAAACAGAGAGAGGTTTTGAATGATTGTGATTCTGGTGAGAGAAAAATTTTACTAGGTGACATGAATGGGTGGGTTGGTGCGAGGCGGGATGCATATGAGAGAGTGGTTGGGCCTTTTGTGACCCCCGAGTGAATGATAATGGTGAAAACATGGTGTGTGTGTGCTTGGAAAAAGGATTGTTTGTGTCGAATACATGGTTTAAACATAAGAGAATACATATGTATACTTGGCAAAGGGGCGATTGTAAAAGCATGATTGATTTTATTGTGTATGATGAGAGGTTGAGAGAGTTAGTGTGGGACACGCGAGTGATGAGGGGTGCTGAATGTGGAACAGACCACTATTTGGTACTCTCCAAAGTGAATCTGGGCAGAAAGTGGGTACCAAGGAAGAATGTTGCGCGTAAGCAGTTGAGAGTAAAAGTGGAAAGGTTGCTAGACAGCGAGGTAAGAATGCGGTATGGTTACATACTTGAGGATGCTCTATCCTTGAAGCAGAGAGAATGGGACGAGCATATCAGAAACGAGAATGTGAATGATGCGGGGAGTGCTTGAAAGGAGTGATTGTGGAATGTGCTGAAAGTATATGTGGAAAAGGAGTCGTTGGAAGAATGAAAGGTGATGCTTGGTGGAATGAAGAAGTGAAAATTGCAGTCAGAGAAAAGAAAGAGGCGTACAAGAATATGATTGCTGCCAAATCTGAGGAAGAGCGTACTAAGGCATATGAGATTTACAGAAAGAAAATGAATGTATGCAAAATCGTTGTGAAAGAGAGCCAAGGAAGAATGCGTACGGATGAAGCTAACAAAATGCAGAGTGATTTGGAAGATAATAAAAAGCTGTTTTGGAAGTGGGTAAAAAGGGCTAAGATTGGTGAAGGTAGGGGAATGAATGCGGTAAAGAACAAAAGTGGAGAGATCATGTGGGACGAGAGCAATATCAGGGACTGCTGGAGGGAGTATTTTGAAGAATTGTACAATAATATTGCAGGCGTTGAGGATGAGCCTTGTGAAGTGGTATGTGAGAATGTGAGGATGGAAAAGGATATCAGTGAGAAGGAGGTCATAACGGCTGTGAGAATATTGAAAAATGGGAAGGCTGCAGGCATAGATGGGATATCCAGTGAAATGTTGAAGTGTGGGTGTAAATTACTAATTTTTAGGCTGCATGAACTATGCAATTTATGCTTACAGGTTTCTGTTGTTCCAGCGGATTGGAAGAAAGCTATCATCGTTCCGTTGTACAAAGGGAAGGGAGGAAAGACCGAATGTAATTATTATCGGGCCATTAGTTTATTGAGTATCCCGGGAAAAGTGTTAGTAAAATATTAATCGAAAGAGTGAGGAATATTACTTCCTACAGAATATGGGGTGTGCAGTGTGGGTTTATGCCTGGGAGAGGATGTAGTGACCAGCTTTTTGCACTTCAGCAAGTGACAGAAAAATGTATGAGTGTCCGAAAGAAAGTGTACTGAGTGGGTCATGAATGAATGTGGGTTAAATACTCCAGTAATGGACGTGTATGAAAGGAGTGTGCTTCGTTGGTTTTGCCATGTGGAGAGAATGGATGAGAGTCGAATAACGAAACAGATATATGAGAGTAGAATGAATGGTGTGAGAGGTAGAGGTAGGCCGAGAAAGTTGTGGTTGAATGTGGTTGAGGAAATTTTTAGGAGGAGGAATATTAGGAGTCTTAAAAACAGGAGAGCGTGTATGAAACAGTGTATGGGGGTAAATGAGGCAAAAGAGGTTTGCAAGGATGGGTCAGTATGGAGGAAATTATTGAAGCAGAGTTAGGTGTACAATTATGTATTAATGAGTGAAACATTTTGACTGTGCCTACCCCGAAAGGGAACGGCGTGATGGGTATGTATGAAATAAGGGAAGAATTTTACCAACGAATTCGCCGTTCTAATTATACGACTTACACGAGTGGATAGTGACCGTTTATTTTACTATTTGTCATTTTATCATTATTTGCTGATGGGAAACGTTCAAAAAATAATATTGGCACCGAAAGGAAAACCTATTTTGATTAACCCGTAGAACGGGCCGATAGGATACTCTGATTAAGGATTTGTTGGTTTTGGAGTCTATTTTTGCATTTCTTCACCTAGCGTCTTAATTGTTGATTATTCAATTTTGAGCCCCTTATTTGAGTGCTGAATTCAAATCCACGTTGTAACTGAACAAGACTGAAGGAAAGGGATGATAGATGAGGCTGGGGCGCAAAGGTCCTCAATGCGTAATTACTCAGCCAATTTCTTCCTATCAGTTATATTTATCACCCAGTAGAGTAAACAAGAATGTGTACCGGTACGCGGTGCAGCCCAAATACACTTATTTTGACCGTAGCAGTGCCGTCATCTTTTCTGAACGCTGTTGTTCAAGTACAATGAATGACAAATATTTGAAGATTAATTCGTGGTTAACTTTCTAGGGCGAGCCATGAATAGATGATTATCTGTTAGCCCCATCTTCTGAGCGCTTAAATGCTGTAGTATTACATTCACATGAAGCCTTTTCTTAAAATTCACAATCGCTCGATTAACATCTGATATTATCATGGCAGTTTAACTCCCTTTCGGTGGAATTTAGAACAAACATAAAGTGTGATGTAACTTGGATGTAAAAAGGAGCTTGCTATTTACTGGAAGGCCTAAACTTTCCCCATTCGGCTCTTCCTTAGCTCTGTGATATTAGAAACTCGATAGTTGAAATTTTACTTTTTAATATGTATCAGAATCAACGTCGGTTATCGAGCATGTCTAAAATAAATGTTCCTCCTTAAGCAACCGACTGATGGCGTCACCGCATCAATTTACATCTGCATTTCGGTGGAGCGATTAAAGTGCACACTATGCTCGCGGCGCAGAGTTGTCCAGATACCCGTAAAAGATGGCCATTGATTGAAAAAAAGTATTTATTCGGGGTCAATAGAGTGATGGGTATCGAGGTCAAGAGACCAACACATCCAAAATCGACGCTAGCAGGTAAATAGGTGCAGACCTATCGCTCCTGAGCTGTGTGAAACGACCGTGGCCGAGGTTGCTTGTGCTTAGTGCGAGTGCAGCAACAAGAGCGTCATTTTTCGGAGCCGATAAAACCGGACCTGTTTCAACGATCTTCATTATGAAAACTGGAAACTTCAGGAGAAAGAAAGCTGTTTTATTTTATATGCATCACGATAAGGCAAAAGTACCATATGTGCGATTTTTGGTGCAGTGAAGATGGCATATGCGGCAGGAAAAGTGTGCCTAAGTCAAGAATTGTAAATAATTGCGTGGTCGTACCTGATCCAGCGTATAGAATAAAGCTTTATCTACCAAATGATAAAGAAATCGCGGTCATCAGAGGTCATCCACCACACTAGTTTTTTCACAATCGCAAAAAACCTTCCTTAGTGAAGGAGTTTTGAACATACCGCGCGAAAAAATTAGTCGAATCAATGACTTATGTGGATATTTTTATTTGATAGCCTAGAATTTCAGTCATATGCAAATATGTATATTATTTCACTATTAAAAATGTAGTATTTAATTCATACTTCCTATAGCTGCTTAAATAAAAACGAATTATAATTCGAATATGGTCTCCATTATGACTAGGGAACTCTCTCGTTCAAACTACCTTAAGGGCTAAGCACTGGGTCAGATCTAATCACCCCACCTTTTAATTCGATCTTTCGGGTTGGAGGCCGATTTTTGGTGGATTGTATTTGCGGACACCAACCGTGGCCATCGCGACGGCCCTTTTCTGGTTCCCTCATCCGTCATTGAGACATTATGTTCAACTCACGCTCGAGTCCTCATTTCTCGGAGTAGCGTGAGGCGGTCTTTACCTTATCCGATTACCTTTTTCACGCAGCTTGGCGTCAAAAAGGCTGCGCCGCTATCCGTGGTTTTGCATAACAGCTCTATTCCCTTTCATTTTTTTAACTCTCTATAGAAGGAATTATCAAATTCAGCATGTAAAAAATACTGCTACTATATTAGTTTTTATAATATGACGCATTAACAAACAAAATAGCAATTAGCAGGTTAATAACACTAATTTTGAAATTTTACTTATTTCTATTGTACTTATTTCATTTAAAATTATACTTTACATTATAATATTTACACAAGGATGCTTCAACATTATTTTCATAACGTACCTTTTTTAAACTTTCCCAATTTTTCCTTCACATGACAGCTGACACTATTAATTTCAGAGTTCCACCAGGCACGTCATTGTCAGTGAATAGCGTCACACATTCATCTATTTAAAATTGTTTGTCAAACAGCTGAAAGAGACGCAACTTTCCACACACTTAAACCGAAGCGTTACAATTCTGTCTAGCGCAGCAACTAAGTGGAAAAGCCTCTTAGAAATCAGATATTTAAATGATTTTGAAACGTAAAAAATTTGACTCGCTCGTCCATAGAGGGTTCATGTAGCGTGAGGGAGATTTCGCTTTAGTCATAGCAGGGACTACATATTCATTTTATTTTAAAATTAGCGCAGTTTTGCGAAGTATGCAGTAAATATATTAACATTATCGAAGTAAAAACTTTGTTTTAAACGGCTGAACTTTTCTCGAATTAATTGAATGTAATTAGGTATTTGAGGATGTAACTGAATTTTTTTCACGCTATCCGCTGGAGACGACTTCACAACAGAAGGTACTTTCGGCTATTTTAAGTATCACGTTGAGAAATAAATTTATTTGTGAAAATAATTATTTTAAATTTAGCTTTCCCTGAATCTTATAGTCGTACCATATCCCATTGTATATGCCTTCAATTTTTTTGGAGAAATATCAATCATCTCGACAATCAATTAGATGAGTGACTGATATTTCGACACTATTAGAATATATCCACGTTGTTCGTATGAGAATATACTTTTCGGTACTAAATAAATGTGAATACATACTTGATGCTCTTGCTTGACTTATTTTTTTAAACACTGTGCGCTAATGACTCAAGGTGTTTTGGTATTCCATAAAAAATAGAGTGTGAGCTGTACATTTGTGTATAAATAATTTGGAAAACATGCCAACTGTAAAATTTTATATAGCTGACGCGATATGTGGTTCAGAACTTACTCCTGTTTGTTGAAAATGGCTCTCATTCATTCTTACTGTATACCATCGAAAAGGGATTGAATGGCGTAGATGTGTTAATGGATTTTTTCTGGAGAAATATTACAATCAGGTTTTCTTTCTTTGGTAATGTGTTTCGAAAATGACGCATCGAATACTATCAATAACTTCTCTTTCAATTCCCCCATTTTGATTGGCTCCTGTGTACATTTTTATTTTGCCGTCTTGTTCCCCTCTCTATAGGGGCACAGTTCATGTATTTATATTATTATCATTGGTTCAAAGGCAGCTTGGTTTGCTCTCTCGGGAGTGTCTACTAAGTTTGTGCCAACCTGCGTAGGCGTCCTAACGGGCTGCCCTTTTATGTGGCCGTCAACACTGCCTGTGTAGCCAAGTGGCACAACTTGTGTAGGCACTATACCTCTTGGGAAACCGGAAAATAGCGCATACGAGCTTTCAAAGAGAGGATAACTTTTGTATTCGGCTGTCGTATGTATTCGGCAGACTGTAATTGTTCACCGCTCACCACCGTTAGATACACCAAAGATACAGAAATAATTTCCGAAAACTTTTTTCCCACTCACTCTGAAGTATGCGGTATTATATCCCCCACATTTTTAACTTAATGCGTTCCAAAAGTGGAAGAAATATTAAAAATGAATAGTAGTTCACCCTCATAAATAGTTTTAGCCGCCGCATAAAATAACATCATGTCAGCATCGCTAATTGTAAGTTGTGTATTCAGTGATTTAAAAAAGCGGAATTGACATTTTTATCGTCTTCTCGTGTTCTGTGGACATTTAGTTTTCATTTTTGGTACTCAGTTTCCTATGTCCCAGCCCTAATCACCACATAAGGAAAACCGGAGTGGATGTTTTTTACCCACGGAATACTGTAGCATTATTTCCTCCTGACTCTAAGGATTAATCTTATCGCTTTCGGAAGAAATCTTTTTAACTGCGTCTGTGGACTTCCCAAATTAACTAGCCTTCCGCTTCTCATTTTTCTTGCATAATCCAAACGAACACATCTCACATGGCCCTTCTTTCGTAAAGTTGTTTGCAAACTTCGTGAACGTATCATTCGTTACCTTTAGATAAGCATATTTTTTCAGCTAAATGTGAGACGTGTTTTCCTGTACGTCCAATTAGCAATTTCTATCACAGTGCCGCTTTTAACTACGCTAATCATCTTTGATAACCTCATGTAAAACCGATTATTATTTGGCAGTGAAAACAAATTTAATTATCATAAAATTTTTAGCGATATAAATGTAGCAAATCGCTCGTATATGGTATCACCTACATTAGGTTGGTCTTGATAATTTTCAATCATCGGAATATGAAACGGGCGCCCTTTAAAAGTGTCCCAAGTTGGTTGAAATGAAACCCCAATGCATATTTTTCGTATCAATTAATATTTAGGGCAAGCTCGGTGATCTTGAATTTTCTCCGAAGGGTGATTGAATGGCACGGTGTTTCACTATCATAAAATGCTTTGATTAGTACATTTTTCGAATGTCTGTTGTGTTACTAATAAAGTGATTAATGTTAATTCAAATTGGCCGATTAAAGAATTACCATTGAAACTAGAAAACAGACCGAAATATACTAGGTGAGTGCTGTGACCAACGACTTCACTGGTTCCAAATTGCTCTCAAGATATTCCGGCGGTTAATTTTTTTACTTATTACTTGTATTTTTATTATTTTTTAAATTTTATGAAGGATAGGAAAAGAATGAAGTACGAGTCAGCAGAAACAACGGTTAAAAGTTGTCCATTCCCTTGAACAAAGCAAGGATTACTTTCCGCGGTGAACGAAAAGCTATCAAGAAGTTGGGAGTGCCGATAATGACTCGGGAGAATATTAAGAAGAATTAAAACTGACAGACTGACACTCAAATGCAGAACGACGAAGTCTTCACAGCAGAATTTGAAAACTTGTTTCATGTTGCCCGCGGGAATGCTTTCGAGATAATAGACATTTAGGAGGGCCGTCAGTTCTTCCTCGCTCTACGAGAGACAGGAAGGCGAGTGTGTACGATTGGACTTGCCAAGAAGCTTGAGAAGGAGGAAACAGGAAAGAGAGATGAGCAAACAAAAGGGGGAAAATCAAGTGAACATATAAGTCGTAAGCTGTCTGAAAACATTGCATAGGAATCGACATTTTCATCCAACGAGTGAGAGAAATCGAATGGTAATGATCACATCCCTATACCATGGACATGTGGCAGTACCACAACTGTGCCAAAAAAGAGGCAGGAAGGTGATATTTACGCCGGAAGTTTTGTCCACTGTTGATTAGGTGAATATCATCGACAGGTGGGCTTTCTTTACAGCTTCATCATTCATCTACATCTACGAAATACCGTGTAAGCCACCACTAGAGCCACCATAGAAGCCACCACTGTGTGACACGGGGTGATTCCACACCAGGCATGCAGCACTCATCCCAGTTTAAATCAGAACCGCGCACGTTCCTCTGGAAGCCAGGCGCAGGCCAAAAGCAGTCAGGACAACAGTGCGCCGTCATGACCAGAAACTGGGTTACGAAGAAGAACATGCTACCATACAGTACAGTACTCAAGATACAACTACTGGTTATTATAATTAATGCGACATATAAATAGCACTAAAAGATATATCATGTCGGAGATTACATGCGAGGTTAGTAGCTAATAATCATGCTAAGACATTTAGCACTAGTGCAAAAACCTATTTAACGTAGTCAGTATCCTAGAACTCATCAGTCGCAACTATTATGGTCCGTTATTCTGCGTGGAAAAAATGACATGTTAAATCTATCGGTTCTGCAGTCTGTTTCATTGATTTCAGCAACAGGACTGTGTATGCAGTAGTACAGTTTGAATCGCTCATCCTTAAGGGCGCTAACGAATGAATCATCGAGAGGAGCGATCGCCAGAATTAGGCCTGAAAGCCGAGGTCCTAAGCGTAAGTAGACCTATAACCATGGGTTGGAAAATTGGAGGCAGATTTACAGGTGATTAGAGGATCCACGGATTGCTGTAACTTGCCTCCTCTATTGCTCAACTCCTTCCTGTGCCTAAAGTTAAACTGCAACAGGACGGGCCATGTGCCATGGCGTCCATAATTGAAGCAATTGACGACTGGAATCTGCGAGAAGATGCTCAGGCTTACAGCGTTGATACATCTGTGTCAAATACTGGACGAATTAATGGGGTTATTGTGCTCCTCTAAGCATCACTCGGCCGTATTATATTATATTTGGCTATTCACCATGTTCATTGGTCGTTCAATCCTATGTTTGGTTCACTGCAGCCCTTCGCCCTATCTAATGCAAGTTCCAATTCTAGTTTGTCTCCATGATATTCATGAAATTATGCTGGAGGCGGTCTTTTCTACCTATACGGGACTTTCCTTGTCACCTGAAATAACACTGTTCCAACGATTCAGGATGTTCTAACCAAATATCATCACAGATGACTTCGGAGAGGTTGGTAAAAGTCTTTAGCTTTTCTCTCTGTGAGTGCAATAGTCGAACGCTTGTATTTTTACCTATCTCTCAAATGGACATACACAAAATATCGGCCTCATCCAACAAATCCCACATGCTCTCGGCTTATTCGAGATATGACCCAACCAGAGCAATGTGTGTAAATTAAACTCTGTCTTATTTTTTGGGATCTAAGGTCGTGATTAAAAGGTGTAACAAGATTTTTATTAAACTGGTTAATGGTTTGCTTAAGAATTCTCTTCAGTTTTCTACGTGAATTTCGCATTTTTAAGAACACTCATCGAGCATCGAACACTCAAAGCCCGCATTGAACCCGGCTCTAGCGATCCATTTCTGAAGATAGCATCAAAATATTCAGGGTAGATTGGAAGTAATTTTTTCCAGGCTCCTTAATTCCATCTACGTATCTTTTTCCTCTGTATTTCCTTGGAAATGTACGCTTTACTAATTGAAAACTTAATAATGTTCTGCGTTCAACTTCGGGAAAATTTAAATGATACTAATCCTGAATCTTGGAATATTTCTGACGAAATGGAAAAAATTATGATCTTGTATTAGCTAAATCATTCTTCATTTACATTTGAACCATCTTTATTTACTGCAATCATTACTTGCTCTTTTGAAATACTCTTCTCTAATCTCATACTCTTCATCACCTTCTATCCCCCGACAATCCCTTTAGTGGAGGTTAAAAACCTTCTTTTCTTGGTTAAATCGATGAATACCCTGGGCTCAAATTTCATCTAGATGTATAATACAAGGGAACGATAATGAAAAATTTTACGAGGTAACGACATGGATGATTCACTTTGCACCCGCAAGACTTGCTCCGCGGCCGGAAATTCCTATTCTTTTCAACTTCGGAAGGGGATGGGGTTGCAACAACCTTTTTTAACTGTCTCTTAGTCATGCGAAAATCTTCTGACTGCTTGCACTCCGGAAAATGAAAAAATGCGTGAGAAAGGACATCACTCCGAGTGCTTCGGCAAACAATTTTTCTTGCACGTGTTTATCATCCCTCTTACTTGGAGATATACCTAATGTTTTTTGTTCTCGTTCCAGTCTCCTCGTTTTGTAAGTGTGAAAATCTTTTAACGCATATGTTTCACTAAACTGTCCTTCGGAGAAAATACTGAAGCAACTTCTCGCTTCAAACTTTACGCCAGAAAAAAACTACTCAACGTAAACGTGATTCTTTTGTAAACTTTTCCGCTCGTATTTCACATTTAACTCTTTTCTAAATCAACCCGATTTTAATATATAAATTTGGAAGTATTTTATTTAAGGATACTGTGATTTTCCTTCCCCGAAAATTACAGTCGCAGGAATTAGATTGGCACACTACACGTTCTTTATTGTCCACACTCAAGTGAATTCTGAAGAAGTCAATCCTCATCAGTAATTCAAATAATTAAGGGTCTAATATTTTTGTGATTGGTCAGTGATATTCGCTCCTTTATTTTACTACAAACTTAGCTTTTATGAAGGCGCATTTTTTTTAGTTATTTCCCCATCCAATTTTGGATTACATTGTGTATTCTGATCCCCTCGAGTGGATTAGTAATTTTTCATGAATTTTTCTTGTATTTTGTGATTCTAGGCGTTAATGTGCCCTTTTATACTTGATTAATCAGTCTTTTACAATTTTCATCTCTTCGAGTATGCTGTGGGCGCTCCTTATTTCTACCGCGTAAAAATACAATATTCAAGGCACAGAAAAAGAAGTGAGTTTAATTATTCTCATTAACTGAAAAGTTTTTAATCACAATATTGCTTTCCGCAAATAACTACCTTTATCTACTTCTCTAAGTTCAATGCGAGACGCCTCAAAAGTGTGTGGTAAGGGGTGAGTTATCACCTACTTGCATTATTGGTACTTAAGTCAATGAAATTACGACTACATCTACATCTACACATTACCCTGCAAGCCACCTCAATGGAGTTGAACGTTTTATTGATGGAATGAGAAGGATAGATCGTATAGTAAGGCGAAAGAGGAAATACTAGAGGTATATTCGACCCTGGAAGTGTAGAAATCGGGAGGAGTTTCTCTGACTTTCAACAAAACCTATCTTTTAACGATAGAATACTTTTTAAAAAAACTCTGTTTTACAGTTCCATGAAATAATCCCCGATTATATAAAAAACATACTTTATTTCTTCAATCTTTGACGTACAAAAAATTGAAAAGAAGCATAAATAAATGTACTTTTTATATATCCATTGCACACTGAACTCAACCATTGACTGCCCTGACCTTGTTTCTTGATGAATTTCGGAGTACCCACCCGAAACACCAGGACTCACTCTTTGCTCCATATCCCTACTCCCAGATCATCACTTACCAAGCGCTCCCTCATTTCTTGCCTCTCTTCTCTTGGAAATTCCCTTCCTAAGAACATCGACCCTTTCACCTTATCTTCCAGCATCTTCGCTAACCTAGCCATATGTCATTCCCAAAAAAAAAGAATTTTTACTATCTCCCGATATTGGATTCTTATTTGTAACCTTCTTCTTGATATGTTTTTACGTTTATTTCCTTTTTTGTTTGTTATAATTTCTCTACAATACGACATCATGCTGTATGTGATCTTTTTCTCAAATAAATAAATAAATATTGAACTTTTCAGGGGAAGTATAATTTTAAGCTGCCCACTGCTATAAGAGTGTGTTACCGTTGCACCAAGTAAAACGGCTGGTTCTCTCAAAAATTCCGGTTCTTTTTCTTCAACCCTGGATATACAACAAGAAAAGGAAAGAAACATACACATTTCCCTCATCTTCGTGCTCATCCCCACACGCCAGTCCTTCATACCCCCGTGGCTTGATGAAAACGCGAGTGTGTGAAAGATAGTGGGGCCGAGCGAGCGGGCTCGTGCGTGCGCTGCTACATTATTTTGTTGAGACAGTGGCACACGATTCCTCAAACTCCTCGGAAGATGGAGTAATAATATGTGTGTGGAGGATGGAGGGGGTTATCGGGAGGTGGGGAAAGAGACGAGAGGTTTCTCCAAGTCGGAGGACATGTGGGTATCGTGGGAATGAAAAAAAAGGCATCAACCACGCTCATCCCAGTCCTCTTGAGGCTTAAAATGAGCGCCAAGCTATCCGTCTACAACCCCCAATCTCATGCACAAATGGAAAATAATACTACGATCACTGTAAATCATTAAATGGATTAATTCCACCGTATAATGATTCGAATTCCATTTAACCCTCTATGGATGGAATTATGAAACATCAGCATGAAAAAAATACTGCTACAATAATAACAAGTATTTTTTTTAAAATAACAATTTGTTTGATAATATCATTTATTTAGAAATTTGACATATTTTTATTGTATGCATTTTATTTAAAACAATACTTTAAGTAATAATATGTACACGAGGTATACTTCAAGCTTATTTTCATAACGAACCTTTCTTTTTAATTTCCCAATTTTTTCTTCGTATGGTAGCTGAAACTATTTATTTCAGAGTTCCACCAGGCACGCCATTTTCAGTGAATAGCGTCACACATTCATCTACTTAAAATTGCTTGACAAACCGCCGAAAGAGACGCAACTTTACGCACACTTAATCCGAAGCGTTACAATTCTGTCTAGTGCAGCAACTAAATGGAAAAGCCTCTTAGAAAGTAGTCATTTCAATGATTTTGACACGTGACAAATTTGACTCGCTCGTCCATCGAGGGTTAAGGTAGTTGGAGTAAGATAGTTCCCTACTGTTGGTGCAAAACGAATGTAGACTCGAGTTTGGACTTTGATTAAAAATGAAACGTGGTACCTATATGAATGCGTGCTACACGAAACGTCAGCATATTTATTTTGCATTCACCCGTGGTTGCCGATTATTTTCACAATAAAATCTCGATTTTTTATTGCGGTGAGAACAAAAAAGTGCTGGTTTTTTGACTCTCTCTTTAACATTTAATTGTGATGTAACTTGAAGTTAAATTGTTATGAACCTGTAGTGTTGTGTAGGAAAAACATATTTAAATGTAATTTTAAACGTTCAGTTCTTTCTAATTGGCCATGATTAAGTTATGATCAAGATTATTAATTGACTTTTTCTTGGTTATGAAAGTAGTAGAAGTAAGATCTTGGTCTTGTTTTCAAGGTATTCCGAGCGAGAAAGTTCCCTAGTCATGAGAGATACCATATTCTAATTATACGTTTTAATTTCGTCAGCTTTAGGACTCATCAATAAAATATTGCATTATTAATGGTGCAATAATATAGTTTTATATGATAGAAATTGTAAGTAATTAAATGAAAATATCTAAATAAGTCTTTAACTTGACTCATTTTTTTTCGCGCGGTGCGTTTGAAACTTCTTCAAAACGGGAGGTTTTTTTGTAATACCCAAGAACGTACTACGGTGACAATATGATTAATTTTCAAAGATAGTTGAGAAAACATGCAAACTACACACTGTTAGTTTTTTTGCTACATCTAAGTGCTAGAAATGCCTCATTTTGTAAATAATATCTCTCTGGAGTGCATACACGTACAATTTCCCATGTAAAAGGTCTGGTATTTTTTTGGCAAATATCTCCGAAAGTAATGTGGTAAGGGGTTAAAGTTTTGGTGTCATTAGAAGTGTGAGATATTTTTCTTTAAAATGATACACAATTCATTGATTCCTAAGTAAATTGATATTTTGCTCAAACTACCTTAAACTCTTTATAGCAGTATTTAATAACAATAACCATAGTAAATCCACATTTTGATATCGATTTTTAACTAGTTAATAAACAACAGTCAGTCATACACTGCGTTTACCAATTGAACGCGGAACTATATGAACTCGGACCGCTCTAAACATTCGAAGCCAGCCTACTCGGATCGCCTGATTTATCAATGCGAAATCGATTGAAATATTGATTTGAATCGGGTCATATCGATTTGAAGTCTCTGGTAAAGAAAGCGGGTCGAGTTAACCCGCTTTTCATATCGATGCCACTAGCCCGTTGCGTTTATCATACCGAGCTGAACCGGCTAAATCGATCCGAGTTCGATTGGCAAACGTAGTGATTGTAGTCATAATGGATACCATATTCGAATAATACGTTTCAAAGTCAGCAGCATTAATTAAATATTGCATTGTTAATGGTGCCATAATATACTCTTATGTGACTGAAATTTTAATTAATTAAATAATAAAATGCACTTAAGTTTTTAATTTGACTCATTTTTTTCACGCGGTACGTTTAAAACTCATCCACAACGGAATTTTTTTAGCGATTCTAAAATAAATACTGCGGAGACAATCCAAATTGTTTTCAAAAATAGTTAAGGGAACATACAAACTATGTACTGTTAATTGTTTTACTAGATCTAGGCGTTATAAGTTCCTCATTTTGTAAATAATGTCTCTCTGGAGTGTATACACGTTCCATTTCCCATGTATAATGGCTGGTCTTCTTCGCCAAAATTCTCGGAGAGTAGTATTGTAAGGGGCTGATGATTTGGTCTCTTTGGGAGAGTAAGATATTTTTCTTTAAAATGAGACCAAACTCATTGATTTCTAGGTGAAATGATAGTTTGCTCAAACTGCCTTAATTAATACTCCGGCTACTTGCGGAAAACTATTTCTATTGTTTGATATAAACGACAGACTTATGTCATTCCGCTCTATTTCATTCTCAAATCGAACTAGAAATTACATAGCGTTAAATTTTAGAATGGGAAAAATAATATTATTCCACACAAGACCGAATGAAGCTGTGTAATTTAATTAATAGCATATTACGGCTACAATTTAAGACAGAATGCGTTAATTCAATGAAAATTGCTCTAGATTCGGCTCCCATGCCAACAAAAACGTTCATAAAATACATAAAATATTCTAATGTTTTCAAAGCATCATCATCGTTATTTTTATCGGCGAAAGATTAATGTTTTGAACAAAGCAATGAGGTTGAATTTAATGTTTTTTTTACTAACTCAGCGGTGAGCCCTCTTTATTATTGTTTATGGCTATTGGGGTTTTTGCTCTTTATTTACACTGAATTTTGAGTTCACCACGAGATAGTCATGGCGTTACCTTAACAGCATCATCCGCCAGCGAGCATAAGTGCGAGCGAAAATTCCAATAGAGTGAGATAATCATCCTCCTTGACCAGGGTTCGAACCTGGGTCTCTTGGAATCGTATTGATTACATCAGCCATTTCAGCTACTTAAGGACTATTTTCAGTGTTTTCGATGTTCCCGGCTCTTTCTCTCTGAACCACGAGAAAAAAATATGTCTAAAAACTGTAGCTGAATCCTATAATAATATCAATAATATTGTTTCCTTGTAGAATAGGATACAATTTAACTAAGGCTAACTCAAAATGGTGAAGCTCATCATAGCCGAAGTGGACTTATTTTAGCATCTTAGGAAATATACGTGGGATAGTATAAATGGGGAGGTGACCGACAGCTATGGTCATTTGCGCCATAGGGGATTGGTAAGGGAAGAAGGGTGGATAGAAAACCGGCGTCGGCATTAGCCTAATCTTAACGAAAGACGCCAAGGGACCACGGTTTATCATGAGACATCCGACAGAGGAATAACTGCTCTTTGCCCTCCACAAGACACCCAAGTAGGGATTAGCTTTCTCTGAAAAACATCCCTCTCTGCAGGGATTTGAACTGCGATCGTCCGTATGATTAGCCAGTACTCTAGCTACCACATCAATCCGACCTAAGATAATTCATTTTAATTGAGCGAAAATTACGCTGCTTCAAAGAAGCATATAGGGTACCTATATTTTGAGTAATTCTGCTGTAATTGGTTTAATTTCTCCAAGATATTAGTATTTTTCTTCAGGCGTACTCAGCACAGGATATGATTTTACATAGCACCGCAATATCCACCTCCAGAAACTCTCATCTCTTGCGAAATTGAGGTAAAATGATACCTGTTTAGATTCTCGGAACGACTCTGTATAATAGTTCGCTTAGTAACAATTTGAAATAAGCTTTACTTAGTCGTCAAAATACTAACCCACTGAGCTCTGAGCTACAAGTTTACTGTCGTCGTCATCGCGACTGTAAATCATCAGGCTGTGGTTCTCTCTCCTATTCAAATCGGTAGGTTTTCCTAATGGTAAAAATATTTCTCGGTCTCGATTCCCAGATGTTCCAAAATCTTGGGAGCCTGGAAAACCTAGCTAAAACGGAAATCCTTGCTAAAAGTTTCGATTTTTCCTCATCTACTCAAATAAATCTACTAAAACCGATATCATTTGCTGTTATCCTCAAAGCTCCACTGCCACGTAATAACATTCTCAGCACTTATGCTTAAAGGATTGCGTGTCGTTATATTCCATCTCAGGGCATGCAATTTCAGCGTAGTTCATTCATGCTTTAGTTTTCCATAAAATGTATCGAAATCTAATCGTGCAATACGTACAGCACTCAGCTAGAGTAAAATTTACACGTCAGCAATGACTAAAACAGCACACGAACTTAAGGTACCATACATGTATTTACGAAAGAAACAAAAGATGCATGAATCGCATGATGGCATACCACAGCTGAGATTCCAAATTATGATGATAACAATCGCTCAAAACTTCGGTCGCGCCACCAAAAAATCGGCCAAGCCAGCATGCGGGCACGGTGAGGAGGGAGTGAAGAAAAAAAAGCAGGCATCAACCCTGCTCATCTCATTCTACCGTCTCAGAGGCTTAAATGAGCGCCACGCCATCCACCAACAATGAAAAACCTCCCTATACGGGCGACTCAAACCCCCGACTCCGTGCGTGGAACGTGTTGAAGACCGGGGGATGGGTCTATAGCGCCGTCGACGCGTCGGAAGAGTGCGTTGAACGGCTTGCCCTTTGGCAAGGGGGATGAGAAGCGGCAAGCCACGAGATCTTACCTCCCGCTGAGTGGTGTGGGGCATCACGGCTTTCTGGAGGAGTCGAGAAACAAAAAAGGGTTAATCTGTACAAGGGGTTGAGGGGATTGGGAGGGTCTTAGTTCGATGCGGGGTAGAGAGCAGGAGGGTTGGTGAGTGAGGCGGGGATGAGGGGTGAAGATGGTACCGAAAAATGTGGAAAGGGTATGGGGATGGCGGCAGGTTGGGCACGCGATACAGAAAAGGGGTGGAGCCAGAGAAGGAACGAAATGGCTGATTTCTCTTCTTGTGAAATTCTCCGTGTCTTGCAATTTAACGATTTTACATGTTAAAAAAATTTCCGGTGAAAAATGCAGAACCAAGTTCAGACTGCTTGAGCGAGATGATATCATTACGATAAAATTGAATAAATTTGGCTCCTTAAAGAAAAAAGATCTCATATTTCTCCCCAAAGTAGTTGCCGTGTCATGGCATGCCAGTTGATATTTACTGTATTATAGAAACGTTGAATCTTTTTTGATTCTTTTCTGTTTCAGTGTTTTATATCACTGCTAACCAAATGCAAATCCCAGTTTCATAGACTGTTCAGGGAATGGTTTCTGTGAAATGAAAATGTTGTATGTTTTCTTTGTTTTTATTTTACTGTGAAGGGACCGTGTTAAACATTGATGGTGGCTCAATTCAGGTCTTGACCTTGGAGCCCACCTAAAGCTTCCGTTGATATGGTTAATTATTTTTTGTGTAATGATCTGCAGATTGGAAGCAAATAAAATTCTATTATATTCTATTCATCAATCTGGAGATTGCTTTGCTGCAGGTCACCAATCTTCCTCTCATTGTCATCCAATCGCTTCCTTCGTATATAAATCTTTACTTTGACTTCCATGGTGAATTTGCCGTGCGTATTCCATCCTTGGTCTTCTGTAATTCTTCTCATTCATTTCTCCTTCCAGTTTTCTTTTCAATAAACTATTGTGACGCAAAATGTGTCCAAGTTTTTCTCTTCTTCTGCTAAGAGTTTTCGTTTTAATGATGCAAAGATGAAAGATTGTCTTCACATTACTTGTAGAGATATTTGGCTCAAAATATTAGTTATTTTCCTTCGTATACGGCAGGCTGTGCGCTACAGAGCTTGGAATGGAAAAAAATGGAGTGACACGTTCTCTTTTGCAGGACACTATCTCACAGATATCAATTTATTGAATTACACGGTAAATTCCATAGTACAATGAACAATGAAACCTGATCCCTGTTTCACTTCTCAGTATTTTACCAAACACCACAAAAACAACCATCT
This sequence comes from Ceriagrion tenellum, assembly GCA_963169105.1. NCBI lineage: Eukaryota > Metazoa > Arthropoda > Insecta > Odonata > Coenagrionidae > Ceriagrion > Ceriagrion tenellum. The sequence continues at coordinate 58,489,469 of OY720641.1, forward strand.
AAATTACCCAAACAGAACATAAATAAACATCCTTTCCATCAGATAATCAATCAACAGTTACAAACCACCCTGCGACACACTATTCCCATCACCTCCACACGACACAAAAATTCACATAAATCAACACCCCTCAAGAAATGTGAACAACCACAACTACAGTCTTTCAGGTTAAAAAAAATCAGTTCACCAAACCTCTTTACAACCAGCAAACCTGCTTGTGGTGAAAACAAAGTGCAAGGCTCCGTGCATGCACCTCCTCTGACTCGTCCAGACCTTCTCTGCTGTACTACACGGCACCTCGTGCGTCGTGGCGACACCCCGTGGTCCCTGCTTACTTTCGCGACCGTGGACCTATCGATGCTGTTCCCCCCTCACTATCAACTCCCACAAAACACTCAGTAAAAGAAAACTTTCCGTCGATAATCGTCCTCCAACATTCGGATTATCGTGGTTACTCGTGGCAGGTGGTCGACACAATGCCCCTCGTCCAATTCCTAGCTCAGCGTGGTTACTCGTTGCAAGCCATATAAACACTGATAAAACCCATCGGCTCGTCCGCCCCTCCTTTGAAAGTTACTCGCCGCGACCAATTGTTATTCTTCTGGAAATTTCTTATGTGTTCGAGATTTCTACGTATTTGTTAAACTTACACAACATAAATAAATAAATCGCGCGGGTGTATACGCGGTTTGAATTTCTTAGCGCGCACCAACAAACATGGGGGAATGCGCCCCATTTAATGCACTAAAATATACTTGGAATACAGCATGAAACTATTAAAATGATATCATGACATGAACAAAACATCCACAATACGAAAACACGCCGCACTGTAGTAAAACAAAGCACCCAACCGCCGAGAACGCGTCGAACGTGCAGTTCAACATGTCAAGAACCAGAATATGAGTACGTTACAAGCTACACTATTAAAATAAAAAGAAAGTTCTTTAGAAGAAGAAGAAGGAGCGCAAGGGTTTAATATCTAGTTCACTTAAATCCTCTAAAGTTGCCACAGGAATTATAAGCCTGTGTAGCGTGGTGATCTTAGTATTGGCCCAGCAAGCCAAAGGTCTGCGATACAAATTAAAAGCGAACCAGATGTTTCTGGGAATGAACAGCTCACTAGAGACAACCCAAGCCGAGACTTAATTTTAATTTATTGGAATGGTGTCTTGGGTTTAGGTTTAAGACATCAAAATGTAAAATAACTTATAAGGTATGGGTAAATAATTTACTAAAACAATGGATAAGTAATTAAAACTTTTACTAACCGTAATAAAAACTTTTAAAAACTGACCTGAAGATGGTGCTCAGCGCCGAAACCCGGGTCATGCTTTTAAATTACGATTTTTAAAAATTGTGATTTTAATTTTTATATCAGTGGTTTTAGTTAAAGTTTTTATTACTTATCCATTGTTTTATTAAATATGGAATACCACAAAGTAACCAAAGACAACATTTTATTTAAATAATTTACTTCCCGCGACAGCACTGTTTACTTCTCTGGAAACGGAAGTGAAATTCTTACGCAAGGCCAAAGTTTCACTGTTTTCTTCTAAACCATTTCGTAACATAAATTCTTCCAGACATTCAAATTTTTATCAGTAAACTGAAGTCTTAAATCAAGATGGAGTGCGTACATGCAGTTACATCCGCTCTTTGGATGTCTGTTGCCGCTGCTCTAGTGCAATGAATTTCTGCCACTTCCTTGTTTACACTTTGCGGCGCCTGACCTGAGAAACTGAGATGATTTCAGCATTTAGAAAAGATGAGTGGATAGGTTGTCGTTTCGTCATTCGTAGAATGAAGATAGGGTGGGGAGAAACCCGGCGATAGAATTTTTCTACTCTTAAGAGTTACACGATCAATCCGTAGTTACTCTTGGTCTACCTTTAACGAAACACGCAGAGAAGAACTTGAGTGAACGGCCTAACCTGATGGACGGAGTATTCTATTTCACTCTGAAATCTTGTGAAAATCGGTATTCCAATGAAAAATCTCCGTCACTACCGGAATCCGAACCTATATTCTTGAAGTGGGATGTCATTACTCTAACCACCTCTATAGCCCAATACTCTCAAATTAATATAGCCCTCTACATAGCTCCCAAATAGGGATTGGATTGAAATATTTTCGTTTTTATCCAGGATAAAACTTTGGTAGTACAGGGTGGAAAGCTATCTTTTTTGCGATAAAACCAACGCAATCCTTCTATAACTTCATGATTAACACGATTCTTATTAAGGATGATGTGATTTCAAATTCGTACTTTCCTCTCCCTAGCGCATACATCCTTGTAATGATAGTCCACCGGGTGAGAGACTCCATAGGTGCCGACGTTTCGATGGCCGAGTCGTCCATCGTCTTCAGGGAAGAAATCTACAGGGCCATCGAAACGTCGGCACCTATGGAGTCTCTCACCCTGTAGACTTCCCGAATAGAGCTCCTCAACATCTCACGCCGGGAAAGCCTCAGATCTTACTTCCTCGTGACGATAGGCTACTTAATTACTTTATATCCTTTCTTAGGGTCCAGAATCAAATGTTCATGAAGTCGAAGTTTGTTTTAGTCTGATGCCTATTAGGGTGCTGTGTGCGGAACACTTCCTTCCAGAGTGTCCTTTTTATAATTCAATTAGTATATGCATGCTCACCCATCCTTTCATTCCCTTGGGTAGACACAATATAAGAACTAAGTTATTGCTTCAGTAAGGTTTCTCGGAATTCCAACTGGGTCCATGACTGACCTTTCAGCTGCCAACTCTGCTCTAGTCCTCAGGGTATTGAAATATAGAGATAAAGTGCAATGATAGGCAGAGTAATGAGATATAATGGTAGTTGAGATTTTTCATTGCCCCGAGGAGGGTAGCAGTGTGAGCAGCCGGAGTGTCAATCGGGTTGTCGGGTCCATGATTGTGTCGGGTACTATTCACCGGAAAAGCCTGCAATCTAAATTAATGTTGCACAGCCTAGAGAACAGTCCCTCTTTTCATAATTTCGTCCATAATAACATATCCTTGCACATATCTTTGGCTTTTGTTAAGGCCACTTTGCTCGGTACATTTTATTGTGTATACAAACGGATATCCATAGTTGTCTTTGTATGTAGCCCTGATGATGGAATTCATCAAATTCCGAAACGTTGGCGAAGGATGATTGTTTGAATCACTAACACGATCCTATACTTGATATTTTGAATTGGATTCAAACGGATATATCAAATGTATATGGATGTATGTTAACAAAATTATGTTATTTTCAAAATAAGTTAAAAAATGGCTGTTCGATTACGATGATGATGTATCATTATTTAAAAATGTACATGAAATTGTTTCATGCGACAAGAAATTGTAAATAAATTCTGTAAATTATTGTATAGCACCGTGTATAGCACTGTAATCTCATCACTCTTTTGTTACATAAATTTTGCACGGTATTTTGGTTACCCCCACACAGGTTCCGATCTTAGAGGCAACCTAAATCTTCCATAAATTATGTGTTGCTGTTTTAATGTATATGCGTAATGGGAGCATTGAATTATTATTATTATCATAGAATGTGCAAGAAAATTAATGGAATTGGAGCAGGTTCTATTTCCCGTTCAGTCATTCAGACAATCATACAACTTGCCGCTTTACACGGTACAATTTTCCTTATGCAAGCGGTCATACATTCGTTGTTACTATAATTGTACCGTGTAAAACGGCCTTTTCGCTCTTCCATTGATTAATAGACGTTCTCATTTTCTTAAGACTCCTGATATTCACCCTAGTTCTATTGAGTTTCTTTTTGTCAGAGCACCGCATATATCTCTCTGTAGTAGCTCGCGGCCAACGTTATGCTGACCTTCCTTTCAGAAGGGCTCCAGACTCGAGTACAAGAGTGATAGCAGACTTAGATTGAATAACGCTCTGCGCCAAATAGATAAAAATAGTTTTAGCTGAGAAGTGTGATTGGACCGCGCCCTCTCTTCCAACTCACTGCAAAATGCCAACGAATAATTTCATTCCAGTTTTCAAATTATAAGTATGGAGGAGGGCATTTGCTTTTCGATTAATTTTCCTTTTGGCAGTGTCGCTTTTCAAGGTTAGCGGGTGATTTAAACCTCTACCTCTGGTGTACCTCTGGCCTCAGGGTCACACATTCCAGATTTTCTGAAAACTGGAATTCAGCATCTTTGAAGTGCGTTCTATTAACTGACATTAAATTAAAATAGGGTGTCTTGGCTAGTTATACTGTAGTTTAGCCTTGAAAGAGGAGATTTCCACAAGGGCCCTAATGGAGATCTCTCAGGTTACAGTAGAATAGCGTCAATTTGAACGAGAAAACATGCTGATTGTTTTCCTTAAAACTATTTATAAAGCTCAAACAGTCCAGAGAAATAGAAGAATAATAAAATATAGGCATATTACCTCCATAGTTATTAGCGAATTACTGCCGTAATTGAAGTCCAAATTCGGTAGTTTCATGCAAATGGCGCTGCAATCGACTCTTGTGGCTGTAAAAATGTGGTAAATATATTCGAGGAATAATCTGTATATATTGTACCTTAATTTTGGTTTTCAATTGGTTACCCATTTCATCAGTGAAAGCAGATTTCTTTACCTCATAAATAAAAATATACCACTTAGTATTTGTTTTGATTCTCATGATCAAGCCAGAGCCACCTTAAGGTGTCTGAAGCGGTAATCATGGGTCATTAACTGCACATTCTCATCTTAATTAATTTATCTTTTAAGTTAGCCCACAAAAGTATTTTGACCTCATTTCATTTAAGTAAATCTGTTTATGCGTTTGAACTCACTACACATGCGGTGACGGAAATGGAGCAAAATAGGTGTTTACTAAACCCTAGTCATTACATATTTTGATTTTTTCCCTAATTAAAACATGTAATGACTTAGATGATGAGTTTTTTGCGCGGTGCTCGAAATAAGAGGTACTTATATGTAAATGTGTTCCAATTTTTTATTGGACTCAGAATGACACCATCAAATTTTATAGATACTGCTAAAGTGGTAATAAATGTATTCTTTCGCGTGTATAAGAAAATCTGTGCGTATGTTTTTAAATGAGTACAAAATATGTGTCAAGAGTCATAAGGCTAAGTGTTAAAATTGTATTGCATAACCAAAAATCCAGAAAACTATGTGAAAACATTCGTGTGAAGCGTGACACTCTATGGATCGGAAGCATGGACCATTGGAAAAGCTGACCAGAAAAGAACAGAAGCCTTCGAAACCTGGTGCTGGAGGAGGATGCTGATGATAAAACAGACGATCAAAATAATAAATGATGAAGTGTTCAGAAGAGTAGAAGAGGAAAGGACCATATAGAACACCATACAGAAAAGAAGAACCAGATGGATTTGACACACCCAGAGAGACAATATGTTTCTGGAGAATATAATTGAAGGCATAATAGAGGGAAAAGTCCCCAGAGGATGACTCAGGATTAAGTTCATGGACAAAATAAAGAGAAAAGTACATGGGAAGAGATACCAGGAGGTAAAAGAACTAGAATTAGATAGGGAAGGGTGGAGAGCTGCAGTCTATCAATCGTAGGGTTGAACGACCAATTTCGAACAAAAATATCAAATCTGTAAAACATTTTCCCTTCCATCGCTCGATATCACCAATGAGAACTCGTGTACAAAGTTTCGCGCGAATAAGTGCGGTAACGGAAATAGACAGGGGCACTTGTCGCATTCGTCGCTTGTCCAGCCAAGATTGTCTGCCTCCGTCTTCTACCCTTAAAGAGGAGGATTTCCTTGTTTTTCCACTCCTTCCGTTTGGCGTGCTGCGGCCCCCAACCTTCGCCCCGACAATCGATTCCGTCACCCCTCTGACGTAATCGGACCCTTCCGTAAAATCATGCGACCATTCCTAGGGGTAGACAGTCTGCTTAGGGCCGGGGAACGTCTTAAATTGAGCCTTAATAGGATGCTCCGGGAATAAAACTACATGAACGTAGCGAAAGCTGAATGCCACTTTTTTTGCTAGCGTTGCTCGACAATGTACCTATCTAATTTCGTAAATGGCCTACCATTGCTATTGGAGATAAGTGAGGACCTACCAATGCGGACTATGCAATGAATAATAATTTTGTTAATGCTATTTCATCATCATGGGGTCACTGGGACACCATTTCCATTTTATTATCGCATTTTCACTTCAATGATCGCGATTTCGTGCTTGTAAATGAAAAAGAAATCTACGTTGTACCTTATTCATCATCATCATCATCGGTCGCTCAATCCTAAGATTGGTTGACTGCAGCCCTTAACCCTTCCCTATCTAATGCTAGTTCACTTACCTCGTAGTATCTCTTCCTATGTACTTTCCCTTTTATTTGGTCCATGGACTTATTCCTAGGTCTTCCTCTGGGGACTTTTCCCTCTATTTTACCTTCAATTGCGTTCTTCATAGTGTCTCAGGGTGTGTCCAATCCATCAGGTTTTTCTTTTCTGTATGGTGTTCCATATGGTCCTTTCCTCTTCTACTCTTCTGTGCACTTCATTATTTCTTATGTAATTAGTCCATTTTATCTTCAGCATCCTCCTCCAGCACAAGGTTTTGTAGGCTTCTATTCTTTTCTGGTCAGCTTTTCTAATGTTCAATGCTTCCGATCCATTAAGTTCCACGCTCCACACGAAGTTTTTCTCATACTGTTTCCTGGTTCGTAGTCCTATCTTCTTTGAGCACCGCAGTGTCTTTTTCCCATGAACGCCTCCTTAGTTTGGGTTTCTCCGCTTGATGTCGATTGTACTTCTTCTGTCTCACTTGATGGTACTGCCGAGATAGATGAAGAAATCCGCTTGCTCTAATTTCTCTCCTCTCAGGGTGACTTCTACATTCAGATTCTCTCTTCCGCATAATAGGATTCTTATATTCTTTATTTGCTGAAATATTTCACTCCTCATACAATGTCATCGATTAGCCAACGCCTAAAGGAATCATCTTGAATGGGATATGCGTGTTCATGCAGAAAGACTGACCGAAAAGAATGTAAACAGTGACGTGCTCGAATTGGAAGTAGAGTGAGGAAAGTTTCTTGGAAAAGTCATATATATACCTCCCGCCATACAGTTTCGGACTGACAAAATTAAAGATTTTCGTTTTAGCCGTACGTACTGGGAAACCAGCTCCATAATAATAATTTCATTCACAATGGCCTATCCTCACAAACTGCTGTCGCTTCCTTTACTCTCCAGTGTTGCTTCGTAAATGCTCTCCTATCCTCCCAATTCTCAAAAAAGATTCCCAATTCGCCTCCTTTTCAGAGTCCCTTCAACCGAAGGCACTCACGACTTTCGCGATCTACCTCGTCCTCTCGCACCATTCACTCCACCATTATTATTACTAGATTTATTATTGGTCTTTCCTGACTGATGACCGGACTTCTAGATTTATTATTGTTAGATTTTTTATTACAAATTACTAGTTACAAGTTGACCACGTGGTCAGGTGGTAACATACACCAATACATTGAATGACAGTGCAATAAAACATGTCCATGTTTAAATTTTGCCAAGACAGACAGCAAACGACATGTATTTCTTACTTCAGTCTTTTCTTGGAAAACTTAATGATGTTAGAGAGTGTACCGAAAACATTTACGGCTATTCCATTCCATACAATTTCAAAAACTTGCATGAGATAACTTGGGACTTCATGTATGGACCCCAATGGAGTTGGAGAAAATGCCACAGGAGACATCTTGGCCTTCAGCAAAGGTTATTGGACTACACGGGTTATGAAATAAAAATATATAAGTATACATACTCTAATACTCGAGCCAATAATTTAAGGCTAAGTTTACGTATCTATTTAAATTTATTTACAGACCCAATATTATACATCTGTGTGGCTATTGCATTATCTCTCGTTCTCTAGACATGGCCAAGTCAACGAAGCACACTCCTCTCTTATATGTCCAGTAGTGGAGCATTCAGTACATACATATTCTTTTACCACTCACCCATTCCTAAACTCCCCATCCAACTGAATGATCTTAGATTTTATCGGCGTATCTGCTGGATAAATGTCTCGGGTATTCCACCGGGTAAGCAGGTCCATCTCACACGACGTTTCGGGGAACGACTTGTTCTTCCTAGGATCTAGGAACTAGGACCCCTTCAGGGGTTCTGGATTCCGTCTTCTCCATTTTGGCCGATATATATACTCCCTCCTTGGGATCAGGTGCCAACTGATTGGCTCTCTTCCTACTTTTCCCTCCAACACTTCTTAAATACCCAATTCCCTCTGCATTCAGACCACTCTTACACTTATCCTTATATTTTCAAGTTTCGCTGCCATTAAATAACATCGGATTGAGAACACTTTAACACCGCGATTTTCTCATCCCTTGACCGGCACTTGGTCTTGGATATTCTCCACAGACTACATACGCTGATAGCTCTTCATCCATCATTCCATCTTTCGCAAACATTCGGCCAAGATAAACAAAATCGCCTTCTTGTTTAATTACTTCATCATTAACCATCATTAAAAAATCATTCTTATCACTCACCCTTTCAAAAACTACTCCTTTGGCCTTTGACGCATTTACCCTGCTATCTATTCCCCTTGTCGCTTCGTACGAGTTATCCAGGAGCCCCTGTTATTCCAATGACCTCCGAGACAGCATCACTGCATCAAATGAAAGCCATGCTGGAAGGTAGAATCTGGAAAAGAGCGAGGTAAACGATTTGTATCTTTGATGAAATGAATTGGCATGAATGTTAGTATACATTCAGGACTGAGATAGGTACGGTGTCAGTTAGTAGTGCGACAGTAGCAGTGGTTATAGAACTTACCACTGATCCATCAGAAACCTACCCCAGCCGAAGAACTGAAACCAGGAGAGATCATTTGTCAGTGCATGTCGCAAATGACCACTGTAAGCGGATAAGTCAGTCCGTACGTCTTTAGGGTCTTCACCTACCGTTATTACTACTTTGGAACTACACCAAAAACTACGGGCACCGACTGTACAAAATACTACCACAAACAACATCAATATCTACATAATATGAGCTGCCGTATGGTCGTGCGGCAGGGCGGCAGGGGGTGTTAGGTCACCAGCCGTGTAAAGATGTAAGGTTTTGGGAGGAGAAATGGTGACATATATTGTGGGAATGTATTTAGTTGAGTTCAGTTTTTATTGTAGTCGCTTATTGTACGCGGAAAGAACGAAGTTTTGTACCTATCTGTTCGGCAATGTATCTCTCTTCTTTTATCGCTACTGTCAGACGTAGAGATGTAGTGGGGCGTCATGATAATATTCTTTGTGTCACTCTGAAATACACCAGTTCTGAATTTCTTAACAACTGCCCCATTGAAGAAACCCACGGCTTCGCTTGAGAAAGTTGGAGGAAAAATATATATTTTTTGCCCCCCCACCCTCGCCCCTTTTCGATCGTCAATTGTCTCCTTTTTGAATCTCGGAAGCGTGCGGTTGCCACGTAGTGGGGGAGGCAGGGAGTGAGGAAAGGAGAGAGGGAGGGATATGGGGATGGAAAGAGGGAGGAAATGAAAGGGGGTGTAGTCGTGTGTGGAGTGAGGGGCCGGCGTTGATGATGAACTGTGCGCGCGGACCACGTGCACCGCTTGTGCCGCGGCACAAGCCCCGGGAGGCAAAAGACGAGCCTTCTGCTACGGGGTTTTGTCGCGGGGGGGGGGGGGGGTGGAGAGAGAATGGGGGTTGTTCTAGAGCGGGTTGTTCAAGGGGGGGAGGCAGAAAATGGACCAGGTCCGCGATGCGGGAGAGCAAAAATCTTAAGACGGTGCGAGGGGTTGGAGAGGTGGTGGGGGTGGTGTCTTGAACATCTTGAAACGCCTGCCTGACTCGACGACTCCACAGCACAAGACAAAATAATCCAGCTCGTTCGTGGAGGAGGAGGAGAAATTTCTTTTTTCTCTTATCTTTTTTGTTTTTTTTCTTCCATTGCCCCGAAAGAGTTGGAGGCGACGACTAGTGCCGCGGAGCCGTCGAAGCGTGCCTCGGAAAGGGAGCGAAAATATATATCTGCGGATAATGGTATTCCAGAAATAAAATGCCATCTGGGCTTTTTAAGAGGTGAGGAGAGAGTTTTTTTTAAAGACGAGATTTAGTCCCGGGACAAACCTGCCCAGACTCCAGTCGCAGTTCACGCCGTTATCAAGACGATTTAATGCCACAAAAATATTTATGTATAAATATGTATACGTACATTTGCTTGCGTAACGTAATCCTTGTGAGGGCTTAGACAGCGAGTGTTTCAGGAGAGGTGTAAGGGCATAACAGTCCGGGGAAGTGGAAATTAAACCAGGGGGTAGCAGCTTTAACTATCATTCTTTATTGCTGATACCATGAAGGTGTAAATATTTTTACTGAAGCACTCTGTTGCAAATGATATTACGTTTCCAAGTGTGTATAACATCGGCAATGTCCTCATTTGATTTGAAGTCGAGTAATCAAAATAAAACAAAGACAGGAGGAAAATGAGGAGTGTTTTTCTTGAAATGAGGCCTATGATTGTCTCTACCATTTCTTGTCTCCTAAGGGATACCTTTCAACGCATATTCTGTTCATACAATTATATATTTAAGTATATTATCAGCAAATTTCCACCGTTGGAAGAGCCTAATTATGGTACATATGTAGGAATGTATACGAGGCTGTAAGGAGGTCTCTGGCAAAAGAGAAGAAACGTCAGTGTTTTACTATTCAGGAGCGAGGAATCCCAAAAGAAGAAACTATACTTTACCGAGCATAGGTGTCCTAATATTTTGAATGTGGGATCATTATCAGCAGTCCAGAGATTTAAATCATATAATAAAGATCTCGTTCGGTGGTATATTTCCATACTTGAAATAAGTATACAACTTAATTCTTTTGCTTTACAACTTGTTTGTGTTTTCCACTGATTTATTAGATTGAACACAAACGATTTCGGCTGTTATGCCATCATCTGGAATGCAGTAGGATGGTGAGAAAAAAAGTGAATAAGTGGAAAAACGACCCACCTTAGTATACAGTGTACAATGTATATAATAATTCAGTAGAAAACACAAAGCTATATGGGTGTGTAGTATATAAGGAATTGTATCCAATCTAACAGGTGTACAGTATACTGTTTACTTTACACCTGCTATTGTATACTGTACACCTGATGATGGAAAAACAGCCGAAAGTGGCTGTGTTATATCTAAAAAATCAGTAGAAAACTCGAAGCTGTGTTCTTATTTCATTCCAGAGATTGGTTGATCACAGCTCCTCATTTCATTCTTTGATCGGCCAATCGCTTCATTCTCACATTATTATTTCACTTTTATGTCCCTCTTAATGTGTCTTATTCATTCATTCATGGTCATCCTCTCTAATTCTTCCAATTTTTAGCTCCTTCAATCATTGTTTTCAGCGAATTAATACATACATACCAATCACGACGTTCCCTTCCGGGGTAGGCACAGTTACTAAGTTTCACTAATAAATACATATTTGTACACTTAACTCTGCTTCAATAATTTCCTCCAGGGTGTGTCAGTACACCGCATATACCTCCTAGTGGTGGGTCGCGGACAACGCTGTGCTGGCTCTCAAGGTCTCTTTCAGAAGGGATCCTAGCTTGAGTAGAATAGTGAAAGCGGGCCTACTAGTAGGGTATTACTATGCTGTGGTTACTCTTGCGGCATACTGGCGAAAATGTCCCAAAACTGACCGGTGGAGCGCCGTAACCGTTAGAAGGAAAAGCTGCACGTGGTGCGGGTACTGCAAAGGCTGGTATCCTTGCATACTCTATTGCAACTTACTCATAACAGTCACAGAGTAGCCTCGGACGGCCGAAGCCACGATGGGCTGTGGGAGCTGAATAAGGTTGGCCCATCAAGATACGGACATAACGAACTAATGTTCAAATAATTAGTCTAAGAAGTGTGTCTGTTTTACTTCTTGTAGTTTTCATGGTGCTTGTTTTCTCTCCAACTCTCCATAGGACTTCTTCGTGGGTGATTCTCTCCGTCCATTTAATCTTCGCCATGCCTCAATGGCAGACAGCCTTCATTACTTCCAATCTCTTTTTTTCTGCAGAATTTAACGACAACGATTTCATTTCCCTATAAAAACAATTTCCAACTACATGTTTTAACGAAGGGCTTCCTTACTTGAGGCGGGAGTAAATAAGTGTTGGGTATATAATTTTATAAAATCACAACAGCTAGTTCTAACTTTGTGGAAGTAATTGACCCCTTAAGGAAATAGCGTTGTGCTCTTTATTTCTTGAACACTGGACAAATTAGTTCAAAGGACAATTTAGTGGTGCCCCATTGTAGATTGTCCAAGAGTGCCAAGCCATTTAACGCAATAAAACTAAGATTTTTAAATATACTGCCCCAACAGGCTAGTCTTGTCAGACTTTGTAGTCTTTAACTGATCAATTACCGTTGGCTTTTGTTTAAGCATTTTATTCTTTGCAGGAAACTGTCGAGAATGATACCGCTGACCTCAAATTTTAATTTCCTGTTTGTGTGTTTTTCTATTTAACACTTTTTACGATGACTATCGCAGTGTATTCTGATAAATGTCAACTAATCGATAAATAAATAATGCAATACCTGAAGAGGGCATCATTTCGCTGAAATTGGGGCCGTTTTTCATTTTGCAACTCTGGGCTCTCAATCTATACTCCCTCCGTAATGATTTCAATTCCTTTCAAAACGTGGCAATTGAAGTCAATGAATGATGAAATCTCTGCATCACACACACCTTAAGGTTGATAGTTTCCGGAAACACGGTTCTGGGATATCTTAAGTGTTCGACTCAGTTCCGTCAATAGTTTAAAGGTGAGCCACGCCTATCGATTAGATGAACGCACCGAGGGCATCCGCGTAGTATCAACGAACGCAGGGGAAGGAAGGTCCTGGTTTTTTGGGACGCCTTAATCGAATTTCATCAAGGAAATGGATCTTAAATCGCCATTGGCAGGTCCATTTCCTCTTTCAACCGAGTGCGTGATAAAAGTGATTACCTCTTGAAGAAGGTTTATCGGAGAGCAGAACGCCAAGAAAACAAGGATGCGTTTCAATTATTCGGTGATATTTTGGACGAACTCCTTTGTATTCATTCCCTTTGTTGCATCGAACATTACGATAATTCTGCTGAGAAAATAAAATTTTGACTTTTTCATCCTCTTTTGAATCTGAAATTTGAATCTGACCTTTCTCGAGATATTTAAGGTACATCATATGGGACATGGTTTTTTATTCTTCACGTATATATTTCCGCTGGAAAATCTCAACTACTGTCAGTTCATAGGTCGTGTAAATCCAAGACAGGGTCAGTTAATCGTCTTTGTCAGGTCTTTAACTTATTGAATTGGAAGCTCCTAGAGACTCGGAGGCTACACGCTAGGCTTTGTATGTATGAGAAATTCAGAACTGGTGTGTTTCAGAGCGACACAGAGAATATTATCATGACGCCTCACTACATCTCTAGGTCTGACAGAAACGATAAAATAAGAGAGATAAATTGCCGAACAGATAGGTACTAAAATTCGTTCTTCCCGCGCACAATAAGCGACCACAATACAATCTGAGCTCCACTAAATACACTCCCATAATACACGTCACCAGTTCACATCCAATAACGTTTCCATTACATCTTTCACGGCTTGTGTTTTAACATCCCCTGCCACACGCCCATGCGGCGGATCGCGGGGTAGTATGTGGATGTAGATGAATGATAATGGGAGATAAAAACTAACAATTCGATATGCAGTAAAACCTGCCTTAAGCGAAACCTTAGTTACACGGAGACCTGTCTTATCCAGAAAAAATAGTTGGTCCCGGCGATCGTAATGAGGTTTTACATTCATTGGTACCTTGTGTTATACGGAAACTGTCATACGCGGAATAAGAATCCATTCCCGGGCACGTAAACCTGGGTTAAGCGGAATTGCAACAAAATCCATGCATCATCTATAAGGAAGTAGAATCCTATAATATTTTTAATTCCCTCTCCCTAGAAAATACTCAAAGGAGGGTTTGTTTATTTTCTTCTGTGGAAATATGGCATTAAATGTTAATTTCTTTAAAATTATTATCAGAATGTAGTTTTACCAAAGGTAAAACTGATTTATTTAGTATTTTAAATAGGGCTATCAACAACGTAGAGAAATGTATTATACAGGAAAAAAAGGAAACGCGGACAAAAATGACAGATTATATGCGTATTTTTGAGATCGGTTTTTACGTTAATTACCTCAATTTAAAAGTTTTACTACAATGTGATACTTTTTCATTATTTCATAATAATTTCGTCTACACGTAGAATTTGAGGCAAACCTACCTTTAAGGCGATACATGTTATGGGCGTGATATGGCTTTCAAGGTCTTCTTTGTAATTTCTGACCCTGGGTTAAGCGGAAACCTGTCTGATCCGGAAAAAAATAATGGCCCCGAGCGATTCCACTAAAGACAGGTTTCACTGTATAAACTTTTCGATTGATTTCAGGATCCACATTTTTCAGGACCTAAATCGTGACAGATCCTTTTCTCTATTCATTTGTCATATTAAAGACAATGGTGAGCATAAGATGTCGCGAAAATCATCGCCATCTTTGTCGATGTTCACTTCAAATCGTGTAACTCCAGATATGGTCAGTTAATCGTCTATACAAGGTTTTAAACTTGTTGATCGTGGGCATACTATTTGGTACCATTGGTCGACTGTGTTAATACTGCGAAAAATTCTGTTCATTACCCCCTGCTATGCTGATTTTTCATTCTAGTCTCATGCCCGTATTAAAACTGGAAATTGTAATAACTTTATTTGTGTATGGGAAAACCAAATTGTGTTCTTGTAGGTTTTAATTTTTTTTCATATTTACCCTTGAATGTTTTTGCACATTATATTTTATGCGTTTGACACATTTTATGAGGACACAACCTTAAGAAAAAAATAATGGAAGAAGAAATGAAGGGAAAATTTCTGAGGAGAATCAAGGAGTGAATACATCGTTCAAATCATAGGTGTCAAAATGAAGACTTGTGTGGAACTGGATCAGTTAGTTGATGGGAGAGAAAAGCGAATAGCTGTAGCAAGTTGATAGTCCGATTAATGACTGCGAGTGAAGATATTTGATGCACGGAAACATAAAAAAGTTTCAGATATGAGAGACTTGTTTCACTAACTATTTTGTTTCAAGATAATGTGTCTAGCATTCGATCTGCTAAACCTCAACTTCTTTCTATATATAATATATATATATATATATATATATATATATATATATATATATATATATATATATATATATATATATATATATATATATAAAGTTCTTGCGAAGATTCCACGAACGTGGCAAACAATATAAAGCTTCGTCACAGGGTGACACTAAACATAAAACATATAAAATGGAAACTCACGAGTTTAAAATTATATATATATATATATATATATATATATATATATATATATATATATATAATATTACAAATAAATACACGTTAACCAAGTTTCACAAAAATCTGTACATGAAAGAAAATCGCTCCAACCGCCTTTAATTTGCCGAGCTAAGCGCAGGCCAAAATGAAGGAATTTAGGGGCTTGTCGATTTGGGGCAAAGATTAAAGATAAGCAACACCGATGAACAAGCATCCTTTTGAGAACACGGGGTTACACTTCTTCAATGGCCGTATCAAGTCTGAGTTCCTCACGTCAGTGAAGCAGGCTCACGCCAGAAACTAAAATTTTATTCCCGATGGAAATGTGTTGGCAGATTTGATGAGGATAATACTGTGTGTGCAACGTGGTGTTCGTGCGGGGAAAAACCATGGATTTTGCAGCATTTTGAAAAAAATGAATACCCTAAGGAAGGATATTCAGTTCTAATTGTTAGTTGTGATGCTCAGTATCCCTACGGAGGCTACGAAGTGTGACGGCCAAATTGAATGAACGCAACTACTGTATTTTGAGCACTTCCTTTAGTATTACTGGATTTGATCTAACCTTTAAATTGCCGTTTCAAGGAAGGTGTTTAGGCGCAGCATTTAGAAATTAATACCCCGAGGGAGGGTATTAATTTCTAAATGCTGCGCCGTAACAATAGAATGGAAGTTTAAGGAGATGTGCGCTAGCGAAGGTGGCGTGTTTCAACAATAAGAGGGAACTGATGACGGGGACCTCGAGTAACAATGTAAATAAAATGTTGAAAAATAGCTTAATATGAAGCCTAGCATTTTATGTCGCATAAACCTGGACTATTCATAAAAGAACGAGAAAAGACTGCCGGCAGAACATATGCTGAGACTGACAAATGTAAAAAGTCTCATGTCAACTGGTGTTGATGAAGGATAGATGAGTGGATCGTGTCTTACAAACCTGCGGTTCTCCTTCTAATGGAATTTCACTGCCATTTGGAAATTGCCATTCACCAAAGGGTAGTAAAATGTTTGCTTAAATATATCAGCAATAGCGCGCGATTTGTGATTGTAGAGGAAAGGTCCACCGTGGCTGACGAATTTGAGAATTACATCAACCTAAGGCGCATCAGTGGTTCAGAGGCGCATTTAAGAGTATGACGTAAATTATCAAAATCCAACAATAATCATTCTCGCTGTTCACATCCCACAGTAAGACTATGACACTAGTAAGACTATCTTGGAATGACCTTAACTTCTATATATCGTAAGTAACACACACACACAAAACATATTCGGCATAGCATTAAAAAAACTGGATTGTGTTAAACGTATAATAGGACGGTCTTCGGATGAAAAAGTAAAAGAAAGATGTTACTTCGCACTGGTTAAGCTACACCTAGCGAATACGCCGCGAGCATTTGGGACCCTGTTCATAAAGATTTAGCCCAAAAATTAATAAAATACAAAGAAAAGCAGTGCGCTTCGTTAAAAACTGCTACGGGCAAACATATAGTGTTTCACAACTTTTAGAGGGATTAAGGTGGAAGACCCTAGAGACTCGGAGGCTACACGGTAGGCTTTGTATGTATGAGAAATTCAGAACTGGTGTGTTTCAGAGCGACACAGAGAATATTATCGTGACGCCTCACTATATCTTTAGGTCTGACGGAAGCGATAAAATAAGAGAGACATTACCGAGCAGATAGGGAAAAAACTCGTTCTTTTGCGCACAATAAGTGACCATAATAATAACTTAGCTCCGCTAAATACACTCCTAAAAAACATGTCACCATTTAATCTCCCAAGAACTTACATCTTTACACGGCTGGTGACCTAACAACCCCTGCCACACACCATGCGGCGGCTCAAAGGGTGTTATGTAGATGCATATGTAGATATGTGGCGTAACATTGTGTGGGTCAGAAACGTGGACCCTCAGAAAGAAGGACGAGACTAGGCTTGAGGTGTGTGTGTGGAAATGGATGGAGAAGGTGAGGTGGACGGAAAGGAAGACTAACGAGGAAGTGCTTGAGATGGTGGGCGAGAAAAGGAAACTTCTGAATGAAATTCGAGATCGGGAGAGTAGGTGCCAAGAGGATGACATAAGGGGCGAAGGGTTGCTCAAGAGTGTGATAGAACGAAGGATGTTGGGAAAGCGGGGAAGGGGAAGAAATAGGTTTTTATGGACGTGACGAATAGGGGTCTATCGTATGCTGAGGCGAAAAAGGATATACTAGAGTGAGAGGAGCCCCTGAACGTGACGAAAACCGGGAGAAGATTTTCTGGCATTTAAAAAAAACCTACCTTAACCGACAGAAAACTTTCAAAAAACTAGTAGTAAACGATGGTATGGTAAACCGGTGTAAAACAATTACTGTGTTAATTAACATTATGACAATAAGTTAGGGTACAAATGTGCGAATTATAATCACAAGCTTTGATCACTTGCGGTTATCTCACTGACTCTTGCATCTTCAGAAGCAGTGCGTTAAGATATACCTTAATTAGCACTTTAAAAATTTAGCCCTCTCTCCAAAAATACACCATGTTTCCGGCGCACTTCAAAGATCGGAGGGAGGGAGAACATAATAAATCACCTTGACAGGTGGGAGGCAACCTTTTGCGAAACGCTTGTGTACTCAAAAGACTGCTGATACATTTGAGAGGCGACATCCTCGAAACGGCAAGTTTAAAGGTTACACCAAAATCAGTAATACTATGTGAAGGAAATGCTCGAAATTCAATCATTGCTTTCATTCAATTTGGCCATTACACTTCTACCGCTACATACTACCCTGTGATCCACCACATGGGCGTGTGACAGGGGGTGCTAGGACACCAGCAGTGTAAAGATTTAAGAAATAAGGTTTTGGGAGGTGAAATGGAGACGTGTATTACGGGAGTGTATTTAGTGGAGCTCATTTTTTATTGCGGTCGCTTATTGTGCGCGGATAGAACGAGTTTTTGTACCTATCTGTTTGGCAATATATCTCTCTTATTTTTTCGCTTCTGTCAGAACTAGAGATGTAGTGAGGCGTATTGATAATATTCTGTGTCGCTCTGAAACACACAAGTTCTGAATTTTTAAAGCAAGCTAAGCCTAGCTTCTTCGTAGCCTCCTCAGGAATACTGAGTATCACACCTAACTATCCTTTTACAGCTGTTAATGCATAAGCAATGGTCTCCAACAAAAATAAATAGAAATCATTATTGTAAATGCCAGGTTATTTTATTGATGTTTATGTAAATATTTATAATGCTGGTGTCATTGTAGTTAGAATGGTGTAGCTCAAACCTCTATCTCGTCGTTAGTTTTGGAATTAGCCGAGGTTTACAAATTTTACAACAGCTCAAATAAAATTCAACATGAAAACTTTTTTCTTTTATTATGTTAGAAACATGTTAAGTTTACTTATAGCAGAATCTACTGGTATCTAATGGCGGATTCTCACGTATAGGAGGGACAGGAGAACGATGTGCAAGAAATTAGATCGTAAGAAAACGTACTGTCCATAAATCTACCAATCAGCCTGTAGAATAAGGAAATGAAAATGAGCGCGATACTATCGTCCGTCCTTCGGTAACATTTAGAATGTATTTAACGAAACGTCATGGAGGAGGAGAGACCTTTCCTTGTATTCCGTCATCTCAGCACATCCCAAGAGATTCATTTGTCATTTTCTGAAATTCTCAAAGCCGCAGCTTAGTTGCTCGGGAGTGTTGTGTCTTTCTCTTCTCCTAGGCTCTGAACGTGCCTCGAAAGGGGACGAAAGGGATCCTTCGCTCACGCAGCAGCGCGTGGGGGACATAGTAGGCGTCTATTTTTAGTTGGTTGTGTTGTTATCGTGTTTAGGAACCCTTCCAGTGGAAGGTGTGGTGAAAACACCGTGCAGACCTTCGCTAACTCATTCAGATGAAACAGCTTACGGGTGAAATCCGTTCGCTGGCTCTTCAAAAAAAATGAGTGGCCTATTCTCATCGCGGTTTTCGGGGCAGAGATAACATACGAGGCCCATCTCCCCGCCAGTCATATTATTCCTCCAAGCGTGTCACCCATTTCCGCCCAGAAAAATTTTTATTTACGATTTCGATGAATTTTTGGTATTTTGCTCATACCATCACCTAAAGTGTTCATACAAAATTTCGGTGATTGTGACCTTGAACGACGCAGAATTGATCAGTTGATTGCGATTAAATTCGCAGTTCCTCATACAGAGCGTCATACGCTCGCGCATCACGGTGTAGCCATAAGGCTACGGTTGGCGGAAATGGGTTAATATGGTGTATTTTTGAGAAGGTAGGGAATGTTCGTATTGGAGTAAACATTCGAAGGGGCTGGGTAAGACTGAATCTCAATTCCGTGAATGATTTTTTTCCTTGTGAATTTCGTATTTACGTGTTACTTCGATGACCTATTCTCGTTTATGATGCTTTAATTTTTGTGTTGTGGGCACATCTTAATGGTTTTTCGTATTTTTATCTGCAAGTTAATCCATTCGTGACCCGCATTTCTAAACCTGGCATTTTCTATCATTTGATCTGAGAACTGGAGCTTAAGAGTAGCTACTTTCAGCCATTCTTTCAGTAACGATCACCGATTCGTCAATTTCATTCCTAGTTAAGTGATTGTTTGTTTAAATTATTGCACAGCACTATCGACTCCGTGGCATCTAAATCCCGATGCTGAAAGCTTCTGGACTCGTGGATGCTATTAAGAGTATTCTTCGGGATTTTGAGTAAAAGTACTTATCTTTTGTGGTGCCAGGAGTAGGTGCTAGAACTAAATCCTAGTAAATGCACCGCAGTACACTTCTTGCGAAAGTCATCACACCAATGCCATATCTACACTGTAGGTGAAGTAAACATAAAGTCCTCAGGAAAAGTCAAATGCCTTGGAATTACCTTAACTTCAGCTATATCTTGGAGGACACACATACAAAATGTATGCGGCATAGTATTAAAGGAACCAGGATATATCAAGGTTATTATAAGAAGGTCCTCGGATGAGAAAGTAAAAGAGAGGTTCTATTTCGCTCTGGTTAGGCCATACCTCGAATTCACCGCGAGAATTTTGGACCCTGGATAGAAATATTTAACCAAAGAAATAAATGAAATGCAAAGGAAGGCTGCGCGCTTCTTTAAAAACTGCTGCGAACGAACACTCAGTGCTCCTCGGCGGAAGGATTGGGCACAAAATGATTGTGTCTCAGGGTGTTCAATGCATCTGGTTCTTCTTTTCTCTATAGTGTTCCATATGGTACTTTCCTCTTCTACTCCCCTGTGCACTTATTCATTTCTTATTTTGTTCGTCCATTTTATATTCAGCATCCTCGTCCAGCACCAGATTTTTAGGTTTCTAGTCTTTTCTGGTCAGCTTTTCCAACGGTCCATGCTTCCGATCCATATGTTGCCGCGCTCCACACGAATGTTTTCACATAGTGTTTCCTAGTTCGTAGTCTTTCTTAATCTTCTTTGAGCACTGCAGTTGACTTTTTCCCATTTTCAAAGTAAACCCCTTTGAGTTTCAAGTCGGGCTTTACCCCGTGGACTGTGGTGCTTAGCGCTCCCATACGGGTACCTCTGGCATTACATGCACGGTACCTGTGAGGACAACTTGTTCCTTAAAGCCCCCATGAGATTCACAGTGGAAGAGGACGCCTGGGTAGCTTAATTGATTAGAGCATTAGAAATCGAGGGATCTGGGTTCGATTCCCTGTCCAGACGAATGATTTTTCCACTGTGAATTTCACACAATTGTCGTCTTCCCACTTAAACCTTCTTAGCTAGGCCTATTCTTCACTTGATGTCCATTGTACTTCATCTGTCCCACGTGACGCTACTTCCGAGATAGGTGAAGGAATCTCCTTGCTCAACTCTCAGTGTGAATTTTACATCCAGCTTTTCTCTTCCGCATACTAGGATTTTAGTGTTCGTCTTATTAAAAAATAGTGTACTTTTCTATGACTTTTACTTTATTTGTACTATGCGTTTCTCCGGCTTCGGGCATCACCAGGCACAAAAATATTTCTCTTCCTGATGATGCCTCAAGCCGTTGAAACGCGTAGTAAAAATAATACAATTGTGTTGAAAAGTACAAGTGTTTTTGTGATTAATATAAATGATAATTTATAACTTAACTTTGACTAGTGGTCAATTAACCTATATTGTGTCTCTCTATTAAGCGTATATTCCCTTGGGATTAGAAAATAATGAAGAGGTGTATCCATATTGAGAGAATGGATGAATGTCGAATAACGAAACATTTTTTTATTGTGGCGTGAATTATATGAGAGAAGAGTGTAGACGATGACATTCATGGGAGTGATTGTTGTGGAAGTGACTCTTAAGATAACTTTGGAATATAGCTGGTAAGATGATATATTTTATTTTTATTAAGCTTTTCCTGGACTTTTCGCTTCTTAATCACAGTTTTAATTGAAAGTTTGTGTATGCTTTCTCGTTAAAATTGACTATTTTCTGCTGTAACTTGTACAACGTCCATGAGAGCTCGAGTTAAAATCTCCACCTTTAACGCTGGTTTTCAGTAGATATATTGTGGACACTATTATTTTCATTTCAGTTTATGAACGCACTTTGCTGGTACTAAATTCCATAATATTCAGGAATTAACAAAAAACGTTGTAAGTTTTACGTAGAATATTCTATTTCCTGAATATTATTGATAAGTTTTACAAATTTTAGGCTCAAACTATTGAGTATGCTATATTCCAGTTTTCAGAAAATCTGGAGTAAGTGACCTTGAAGTCAGAGCAACCTAAAGCACATGGGGGCGACTATCTACTGTAGAACACCCTAGAGCCATTACTACAAACGAAATGATACAGTGATGTAAATTCTTCTCGGGTTTCCGTCCGGGTAAGGTGCTCCAAACTTTTTTTTTTCGACGTTTCGATGGAAGACTCATCAAGAATTTCGATCGTCATCAGGGCCGTTGATTTCGGGTGTCGAGGCACCGTGTTTATATAGAAAAAAATGAAATCCTACATATGAATTGATACATCTTTTGTACTAATCGACGGAAGTTATTCTCTATTTCACACCTGTTACATGTGCGCATTGTTTGAAAACACTTATCACTGTGGGGAAGCACCTGTACACTAACGCATCTCAGCTTTTGAAGTGAAAAAAAACCGAAATCCAATGTTTACATAGTTATGTCGTCGTGAAGGGGGAGGCCACGTTAAAGATGGACCCAAACATCACTCAAGCCCCGTCTGTGAGCCTGAGGCAATCGTCATGGTGACCGACCCCACTGCTGCGGTAGGGATTTAAAAAAATTATCCCCAAACTGTCTCTCGAGGATAAAGGATCTTTCACCCTTTTCCTCGTCGCAACGAACCGATGATTTTTTTCGGCATCGTCGAGAAGTCCGTGATGGATGCTGTGCTTTCCAGTAGTCGGGTGCCCCATCTCCTCTTTTGGGAAGATACGCACCCCAAATATCGTCTGCATCTCTCAGAAGGAGGGTTTCTCCCAAACCATTGCATCTTGGCCCCCACCTCGTCCTCAATACCCAAATTAGGGATAGGGATCGAAAGAAAGCCGTAGATGAAGGAGAAGAGGCGTTAGAAGCTACATTATCGAACCGATAAAATATTGACTTTAAAATCTAAAGGCGGCGTTACACATAGAAGTAGCGAGCGTAGCGATATCTCTAATCGTATCGCCATCGTTCTGCTTACACAAAACTTACGGTTTTTCTCAAACAAATGGATGGTGGAAGTAAACAATCAATATGATAAATACGAAAATCGCCCATATATGGCGATAATGGCGTTCGTATATCGCAGTAAGAATCCCATAGGAATTCTTGGGTTTAAAAAAATGTCCATCCCTTACATTAATTGAGCATCATTACATCGCATCAAGTTAGATAATAGTGACTGTAATTTTATTAGCTAATGAGAGATATGCTATTAAGGTTACCGTAGGGGTTCTTTAGAATTAAAAATATTTCAAGCACAAATAAATGTTTACATGTGAAACCATGAGAATAGATGTTATTCTATTTTCCTTGCAAGTCCGAACCCCGGGGTCGATCACTACCACTATCGACCCCTACTGCCATGGAAATCCGTGCCAACACATCGCAGTGATGATTGGATGCGACTTGCAAGGCTACTGTCATGGACGTGAATTCCATGCGTAAAGTCCCTTTAAGCAAGGTTATGGGAAGGAAATCATCGCTGTGTAAGCACAGGCCCTTTTTAGAACATCGACCTTAACTACTGAAATTTCAACGTTAATGATGATGTGCAACTGCAAAAACACGTGACCGGAAATTTGGAGAATCAGGTTCGGAACCCGGTGAAGTCAAATGATATTTTCATAGTAACTTTCATCTCTTTGGCGAATTTTAATGACGAAGGCATAAGGCTAAGGGGGGTTTCCACTTGGCAGTCACTTCCATGACATTAGCTCGGGAAGTTGCTTGCAAGCGACACTTCGATGTGTAAGCACGCACCTTCTTGGCAGTAAGGGTCGACAGTGGTTGTAATCGACCGAGGTTCACACTTCCAGAGAAAATAGGCTGGCTTCCATTTTTCCTGCAAGTAGCATATCGATTCTGCCCATAAAATCGCATCGCATCTGGTGGAATCTTGGTCACATGACATCAAACGAAGGACAGGATCCTCAGATAATTCTACTTCCACCGTTGCACATTAAACTTGGTCTGATGAGATCCTTTATAAAGACTTTGAGGAAAGAAAGTAGAGCTTTTAATTTCTTAAAGCACTAATTTCCACGTATCAGTGAGGTTAAACTTAATGCAGGCATTTTTGACGGTCCACAGATCAGGGATCTAATATAAGATCGACAATTTGATGAGGGTATAGAAGATACAGAGAGGAATGCCTGGTTATCATTGAAGTAAATCATATAAACCTTTCTTGGCAACTATTGGAGCCCAGAGTATGAAAATGCTGTCGAAGAACTCCTGCAGAGCTTCCAAGCTCTTGGTGCTGTTATGTCAATATAGATGCACTTTCTCAGCTCACATTTACTTTCTTGAAAACTATGGAGATTATATCGAGGAGCAGGATGAGCGATTTCATAGAGATGTTCGAGTGATGGAGGAGAGGTGTCAGGGTCGCTGGGATGTGAACATGCTTGCGGACTATTGTTGGTGCCTCAAGAGAGACATTCCAGAGGCAATACACATACGAAAGTCCTTGAAAAGGTCCTTTCTTACATAACAATGATGTTAATGTTTTATCTCATAATTTAGACTTAATCCAAATGTAATATTGTTTTCAAACCATAATCAGCATCTATTGCATTGCATGAATAAATTTCTAAAATGTCATATTTAAAAAAATGAGATTGCAATAAAACCTGACCTGACTGAACAAAATGAGTTACATTTCTGAATTCAGTGTGCAGTAAATATAAAAAAAACAGCATAAAAAACCTTTACCTCAAAAATGACGCAGACCAGTGTAATTTAAAAAGTATGAGTTACTGGAACCTGTATTACGACATTTCGATGTCATATCAAACAACAACCCCCACCTTGATCTTCTTCATTTTTTGGGATCTACCACGTATTTTTTTTGGAAGTGACAACAGTTTCGCTGTCACTACTGTAAGAGTCTTCAGGTCGAAGATGCCGGTCATGAAGGCGATAAACGTAGAGAACCGCGAAAGCCTTCGTTCTCACAACAACCCCCACCTTTAAGGTAATTTTGGCGAAATATCATTTCATGACCGAGAAATCATGAAATTTAGTCTCATTTGAAATAAAATGCAACTGTAAGTTCATATTGATATTTCATAAATAATTCGCGTTAAATTTGCAATTTTTATGAAAAACTTCCAAATTTCTAAGCTTATATAACTTGAAAATTCATCATTGGATAGTCTTCGTCGTTTTTATGTTATTTTATTGAGTAATATATAATCATTCAAGTTATAAATTCTGAAATTTAAAAACACTCAGAAATTGTAAGTAACATTTCGACAATTTTCGTAGTTACTATATTCATTGTTTACTTCCGTCATCCATTAGTTTGGAAAAATCCGGGAGTAATGTGTAAGCAGAACGATGCCCTGGAAGTAGCGATTCGGTTCACAATATCGCTACATTCGCTACTTTCACAGAAGTCAACTTCCATGTGTAATCACGCCTTACATATGGAAGTTTTGTTCTATGAATCGTAAGACTCGAATCATTTGGCCACTTGCAGAGCATCTTTCTGCCCACTCTTTACTTCCAGCTTTTTCCAAACAAATGGATGACAGGAGTAAACAATGAATTTGGTAATTACAAAAATTGCCAAAATGTGACTTTTAATGGAATTTGTACCCTTTAATGTTTATATTTAATGAATAAAATAAAACCGACAGAGACTATCCATGAATGAATTTTCAACTTTATAAACTTAGAAATTTGGAAGCTTTCCATAAAAATCACAAATTTTCGCGAATTATTTATGAAATATCAAAATGAACTTACGATTGGAAGATGTAAACGCTAGGATACCACCTGTGCTCAGAGGGTAAAATTGGTAAAAAAGCTAATAATGGCAATAAAATTGACTGCAAGATTCGAAGCATCGTTGTTTCCTGAATATCGATGTTCATCCCTAGCCTCATTATATGCACCCTGGAGGGACCCCACTTAGTCCCTCGTCCCTAATTCCCCGCCCAATCGCTCTCCCGAACCCTTAAGGGTGGTGCAGAGGGTTTTTTTATCCAATTTTTTTGTGCGCCGCTGAGAAGTCACCCCCATGTCATCAACACCGAATGTTTTGAGGTCGGTTGCTGCTCATTTCGGGGCGCACAACCCATTTAGCCGGGGCGGCCTCCCGTATTGCGGGTTAGTTTTGAAGGTTTACGGTTTCTTCGTCTTACTCCCCTCCCTTCCTCCCCACTCCCACACCCCTTTCACACGGAATAGGAGAAATACTACTCACCCGGCTGTGAGTTATCGGATTTAGAGGTTGGTGGAGAGCAGGCAGCCGCTTCGCGAAGGAGTGCAGCGTTTTTTTATTGAAGCTGTGATAGAATAAAATGTTGAAAGCGTTGAAATGAAAAGCCACAGTATGATAGCTTATGATGTTGCCTACATTGCTAAAAGATAGTCCAAATATTAAAAAAATATGTCGAGTAGCTTGTTTTTTATTGAAGCTGTGATACAATAATATGTTGAAAGCATTTTGATGACAAGCCACGAGATGATAGCTCATAATGTGGCCTATATTACTTGAAGATAGTCCAAATATTCATAAAAATAAGTAAAAAGAAATTAAATAGATCGAAAACTCGAGATAGCTATAATTTTAAACTTCAATTGCGCGTTAACGGCCGCGATCACTTGCATCATTTATGGCCAGTTTTAGGAACGACACATATGTATTCCATATAGTTATGAGACCCATAGGCCATGGCAACCATTCAATAAGTGTTTCAGAAACATTCGATAAATTTATTGGTTTCATAACTTATGGCATGAAGTTTTGAGTTCCAAAGTAGCCAAAGTGGCGGATGCGCAATGAACCGCTTGGAGATTTAATTATTAGGTAAATGAATTGTTTTGAGACAAATGACCAGTATGTTTACTTATACTGACTAATTATTATGTGGGTTAGCTATTATTCAAAGGCAAACTTTCATAAATCGTATCCGGCGGAGGAAGATTAGATCAAATATTCAATCCTATGAACTATTAGTAAATAAGTTATGTAACTAGTAGATGTGTTCCTGCAACCCGAATATTTTATGAGATCAATCAATGAGACCATAAGTGAATGCCATACGTCTGATATCGTAATTTCATTGCCGCCCTCAGTATATTTAACTGGTCATGTATGTGAAAATATATAGATTTTAGTGAATTGGTATCCTGCAGTTCAAACCATTTTTTATCCACATCTACGAAATTTTCTTGCAATTTTCCACCTGCAGCATGTGTGGCGCGGGATGAATCTACATCATGCATGGAATACTAGTACCAGTTCAAATCAAATCTCGTACGCTCCTCCGGCCGCTATGCGATAACCAGAAAGCTGTTTGGAGAAAAATACAAGGTTAAATAAGTAATTAAGGGAGAGCTACGTTAAAGAACATGCAGTAAACAGGTGAAAGCAATTCTAATGATTTGTATGAGCATTACTAATACTTTGATCTACAAATACTACTCAGTGCGTAATTCGAGTAGCTAATTCCTACAGAAAATGATTTTAAATAAACTTATGCGGTTCTATCGTATGAAATTGTTTCACTTCCTGATAAATTGTTACAATTCGATCACTTCTGTCTTGATTTTCCCTGAGAATTTTTGGACCATCGAAGATTCCTTTTACTATGAACTGAGTTCCACAGCGATTGCAAAGTGAAGACTCTGTTCTCTCCGGGAAGAGCAGGGCATGAGTAAAAGAATTGTGCCTCTATGTAACTCTTGATGACATCTTCCAGCTGAGGATAGCATAGTCCTGGGTTATTTTTGGTTACTTTTCTTTAACCTCCTAGTGATCTTGAACAATGGCCGCAGCAATTACCGAGGTTCTTCGAACATTCCTTGGAAATATTTCCAAAAACTCTATACATTATTTGTTAATGCTTATTTTCGCCTGTTTTAAATTGTTTACCTAACGAAGACTTCACACCTTAACGCCTCGGAAAGCACGAAATATTTCCGCAACTAAGACCGGTAAGATTTGGTATTTAACGAAAAATTAGGAGCGAACGGAAATGGCCATCACTTAGCCTGCGAGAGGTGAAATACCCTCCCAGACAGGATTCGAATCCATAACCTCGGGAATGAAAAGGATCGAGGCCGACAAAAAATAGCAGAGCGTGGTTTCGATCCACGGACCTCTGGGTTATGGGCCCAGCACGCTTCCACTGCGCCACTCTGCTTACATAGTATGAGTAACTGGACTACGTACACTGACATTTCGATATCGTATACCATACAACAATTCCCACCTTTAAGGTTAACTTGGCGAAATATCATTTCATGGCCCAGAAATCTATGAATTAGGTCTTCTTTCAAAGAAAATATCTCATCTGTCCAAAGATATGCAAATATCAGCCCCCTACTGGAATACTTTTTCAGACATTGGCCAAAAAATACCACCCATTTCACATAGGAATGGTACATGGAAGTATTATTTCAAACAATGAGAAATTTCTAATTCCTAGATCTCGTCATAAAAATAACAACTTGCACGTATGTTTAATGAAATGGCTTAGTCACATCAGTAATTTTTTTAGGATCACAAAAAACCTTCCGCAGTGTAGGAGTTCATAACGTCCCGTGTGAACAAGTTAAAGAGTTATACTGTTTTTTTAATTGATTACTTTGAATTTCTGTCACGTAAAAGTATATTAATGCACCGTTTATCATGGAATACTTGATTAACGCTTTGTACAGCTGCAGAAGTTAAATCGTAAAATTCGAATATGATCTCTTTTATACTTGGGCACTTTCTCGCTCATACTACCTTTAGAGCGAGCGCAAATGACCATTACCTTGTGTAGTGGTAAAATATCCCCCTAAGCAGGATTTGAATCCTATCAGGGATAGGATCATCGGTGTAGGATCAATAAAAGGATAAAACCTGACAAAACATTAGCAGTGCGTGTACCGTGGAGCGTGGATCCACGGACCTCTGGGAAATGGGCCCAGCACGCTTCCACTGCGTCACTCTGCTTGTATTAATATTCAAGAGTTACAGGACCCTGCACCGAGACATTTCGTTGTCCTATATCATACAGCAACCCCCACCTTTGAGGTAAATTTGACGAAATATCATTTCGTGGCCCAGAAATCAATGAATTCAGTTTCCTTTTAAGGAAAAATATCACATCCGTCCAAAGATATCATAGACATTATAAATTCTGGACCCTGTACAATAACATTCCGATTATCCGGGGTCATGCAATAGTCTCCGTCTTTAAATGTGATAATTTCCTTGGGTTCAACAAATTCTAACGTTAAATCCTCGACGTTGCAGAGGTTCTCAATTTCTTTGACAGAGGTATAGAAATCATTTGCCTCTCCCATCTTTGTCTTAAGGTAGATGAGAAAATCGCTTATGATTGAAAATAGCTTTTTTCAAATGGGGAATTAATACTTCAGACCTGTGTGATTTACAGAAGAACTTGAAGAGTTTTATATCTGAAAAATTCATAACAAAAGTTTTACGACACGTTACGAAAACTTACTTATTCTTGCCTCAAACTCAGACCATACTGCTCTTTAATTGGTGGACTTACGCGAGTATTTAATAAATTTTTGATAGTGAACAGTACTGAGAAGTAAATCCTGAAAAATGTTACTTGGATGTAATACTCTAGTTTGCACCAACGTGATAGTGCCCTTCGCATGATCGTTAACCACACGCAAAACCTTCCCGCTACCTTGACTGCTTCAATAGGCGCTGTTTTTGAGTCATGTCACCGAATACGTATCCAAAAATACCATTTGGGAAGGTAAATATTTGAAAGATAGACATACTTCTTGTCATGATGAATAAAGGGCAGTAAATATGATAGTACTGTGAACGATCCTAGAATCTTTTTATCGGGTAATATGCTCCAAATAATTAAGGAGAGCCCTTCAGCGTCAGTGGCCGTGTACTGTAACGCCGCGCTCCTGTTTATATTGCTCCTGTTAATTATTGTTTATGTGTTCGTTTTGTCTTTCATCATATTATATTTTTGTTGGTTGCATTAACCGAAAATGTTTCTCTTTGAAATTATATTCATGAGTTTATGGTTTTTATATATTTGTTTTGACGTTGTTAAGGATTTGTTTAAGTTTTTGTTTGTGTGGAGATTGATTGTTAAAAACAGAGTGAGACACGCGTAAAGAGTCCAAGCGTGTGTACTGAACGTGAGTTTCTTCATATCCGTGTGGAAAAATAAATTATAATCAAGAAAATCAAGAAAATTGTGTAGCAACTATCTTCATAAATAGCGCTATCACGCAGCAAGGCATAACAGTACCATGAAAAAATACATGCCAAAACGAATTAAATATTTATAGCTAGAAGTGCCTTGCTTTCCCCCTCTGTTGAAATGAGCTATTTTCTAAACATCCGTTCATCAATGAGAATATTGCTTTGCTTGCCAATCTGATACTGCCTGGGAGTCCCGGTTGCCCATGAATTTTCAAGGACTTATTGACCTCTCCTTTTTCATTTCTTCTATATCTCTTTAGGTTGTAGTATCTAACAATTTACTACCTACTGTTTCTTTCAGTGCCTCATCATTTGTCCATTGTAAATTCAAGAGGCAGGAGGCATTTTTCTCAAGTTATATGAACTCTTGAGCGCTCCAACTTTCTCTTTTCCACACATTCCTTGAATAACACATACCGGGCCTATCAGTCTAGACAAGGAGGATAGACCTTATGTTTCTCCAGAACTATTAGATATTATGATAGCAATAGATGTAATGCCGATTCTCGTGGGCATCATTACTCACATAGCAGAAACACATCTCTGAGATGTCTCAGAGATGTCTCAAATGTCTCATTGAATCTCTCAGAGACATTCCGTGACATCTCAGAGACTTCTCAGAGACGTCTCTGAGACAGCTCAATGTCCGCTTTTGTCGTGATCGCAGAGACATCACATGTGCCCTCATAGACGTCTCTGAGACCTCTCAGAGAGGTCTCAAATGGATATCAGAGACATCACATGTGATGCCGCTCGAGGCCGCGCTTGGGCTTGCATTTTTCAGATGGAGCAG
The DNA here is from genome assembly GCA_963169105.1 of Ceriagrion tenellum. NCBI lineage: Eukaryota > Metazoa > Arthropoda > Insecta > Odonata > Coenagrionidae > Ceriagrion > Ceriagrion tenellum. Next base: position 58,520,598 of record OY720641.1, read on the forward strand.
GTAAGCCCACACCCAGATGTGGCTGTGCCCGATCCCACTGATTTAGCGCATACCTTTTTTTGATTCTCCCACACCTTCTTATTGAAGCAAACAGTTGTCATAGTCCATAAGAGCACTGAATATTTCTCCTGAGATAACAAATCATACTGTACAAATTTTACCCATGTCAGATAACTGGAAGAGACTCTGAAATCCCTTATCGGTATTATTAAAGAGAAAAAGATAATAGTTGAAATTTTACAACTGGCAAATGTTAGTGAAACTACTCCAGCTTATGAAAGCTCTAAGAGATTAGGAAGCTGTACCTCACCAATCTTCCTCTACAACAATCACTCATATTGACGGCCAACTGCCATTCTTAATCAACTGACAGCTACGACTTATGCATGATTCTAAAAACATAAATACAAGTACTTTAAACATACCTAAATACCAGGGAAAATAAATTGTAAACACACATTAATGCTAATGGAAATAAAAGGGAATACTCATCCACCAGGGAGTTATTATACTTAGTGTTATTTTACAAATACTTAAACATTTAAAACTACACTGCAGCAAAATAGACCTTATTCGAAAAAAGCATTTATTTTAAGGATAATATCAGTTGGTACATGGATAAACAACAGCAGCATACACACTTTGTTTGAAGTACTCAAATGCAAAGCCTTCCTTAAGGATCCAAAGTTTCATTGACATAATTGACAAGCATAACTGGAAAAACCTTCTAATCGAATGATTATCAAAACTTTTCACAGATGACACCTTGAAATGGTTTGATTTTGCCCTGGTTTCATCATGACGATAACCTATAAAGAAGAAGTACACTTTTAGACCATCAAGCACCTAAAGCCTTAACTATTATATTTTAGATATGTTTGTGAAATACTTCACACATTTGGATCGCATGCACATATGTACTACATTCTTTTGTATTACCAAGGTAGATGATATCGAAGCATAAAATTCTTATACTTGGCGTAGTTGCACTATATTATAGCCTCAGACTTAGCCATCTCATACTACGGCAGAAAACACGCCTCATCGAAATCTTAAATAAAATAAAATATAATTGAAACGATGCACAATACTATTTCACATCAACTTAGTGTACCTCAAGTAGCAAAAAAATATTTTATCAATATTGTAAAAAATAATTTTACAATAAATATTCAATATTGAAAACTATTTTATTAATATTTAATGAACATTGCTTTGAAACAAACTTTATTTATTGATAAATATTGCTTATAGTATATTGTAAAATATTTAAACAATATTGTAACAATATTAATTCAATATTTATTGAACATTTGATCAATATTTAAAAAACATTTTGTGCCAAAACTAATTTACCCATAAATAATTTAAAAATATTGAAACAATAATTTTTTTTAATTTACGTAATTTTAATGTTTATTCATTTATTTGACTAAAATCGTAAGTATTTTAAAATACAGTATTTAGCATTATTAAATATTTAAAACCTTCCCTTTTTGGGCAAAATACAATGTAAATAAGTTTCCTAACTTTACTTTTTTCAAACAAGGGATTGCATAAGTAGCATAATATAATAATTTCAGAAATATATATATATATATATATATATGTATTTCTGAATAAGTATAAGTATATAACTGAATAAGTATATATATATATATATATATATATATATATATATATATATATATATATATATATATATATATATATATATATATATATATATATATATACTTATGCTGGTGATCATCATACCGAACCTCATTTCATAATTTAACTCTTTTATAGTTTTAAAAAACAAATTATTACTGGGTGGATACTAATAACTGACTTACAGAATATAATTCATAAGTTTTAATGAGTTTTGCAAAGTTAGCCAATGCAACAAATAAATGGAGAAAAGTATAAGAAAAAACATCCTGGCAAATGCCAAAATGCCAAAAAAATAATGCCAAATAATTATAAATAAGTTGTCTTGTTACTGAAATATTTATTACCTAGTTCTATACTTATTCAGATACGAACTAATTAAAACTCCTGTAAGTGTTTATTACCAAATGGTTGAGCCATGGACGACTTTAAATGTAGACGGCCATGGTTGAGGTACTAGTTGCAGGAATGACTTATACTTATGTATTCAATAGAATTATGGGATCCATAAGCCATGACAACCATTCAGTAAGCGTTGCAGAAACACTCGATACATTTATTTATTTCATAAATGGCTTCATAACTTAAGCAATTGAGTTATGAGCTTCATAAGTAGCCAAGTTGGCGGAAGGGCGATGCACCGCTTGGAGTTTTGATTACTTGATAAAATAGTTGTTTTGAGATAAATGGCCAGTTTGTTTACTCTGCCTGAATAATAATTATAAGCATTTACAATTATACATAGGATACACCACTATAAATTTTATTAGATAAAAAATTATATAAAACCTTCGAAGCAATAAACTATTGGTTCATAAGTTATGAAACTGGTAGATGTGTTCCTGCAACCCGAATATTTTAATGAGGTTCAATACATCGTGTATCTCAAAGCTGTTGATTCCATATCTAAACGTTCTTGCAACCGGCCATAAGTGGAGCACAGAAGTGGAGAGGAAGATGAGCAGTAAGAAGTTAAAACATCGATGTAATATTTTTACCACTCAGCTGTTCAGGCCTTCGGTTCACGCAAATCTGTGAAAAAAGCTCATGAATTGAAGGCAGCCGAAAGCTTATGCATGTGTAGGGCTTTATCCTTTTAACACTTTGGCCTCGTAGCACCATTCATTCTCCCCCTTTCCTTTCAACAAGTTGCGATCATTAAAAGAGTTGGAGTCATTTTGAGTTCAGTCTAAATAAAATATTGCCAAAATAAAAATGTTGGCGTGGATAAAAATTGATTTTATAGAATTCTGTAAGGCAAATTGATCTTTACATGATTTTTTCCTGGCCAGAAATACATTAGTTTGATTGGCAAACGAGCTTCCTCTTACAAATGTATCCCTTAGCAGATTGCAAGTGAAAAATCTGGTGAACTACCTACAGTATGCTGATCTTTGCTCTACCTCATCATCCTCAGTTGTCCAATCCGGTTATTGATTCACTGCAAATCTTCATATCTTCCTATTCAATGCACATTATTTTGCAGCCTAATTTCATACTCTATCGGTACTCTATCGATTTTGTCTTATCATCGAGTCATGTTCCATAATAGCTCGCATACAATATCACGAGTTTCCGGTCAATGTCTTTAGGGCAGTGAATATTATAGTACTGTGACCGATTCTGGACTCCTTAATCAGCTAATATACAAGCCAAGGATGTCGGAGACAAATTACGCGGTGTTTACGGCTGAGGCGAGTGTGAAGAGAGATTAAGCTAGTTTGAGCGAAATATTATTTCCCCTGTGAATCAATGCCAAATCAAAGTCGGAGACATCCTTGGCTTGTCTTATCCTACAATCTCACTTCATCCTACTTCCATGGATATTTTAAATCTGTCAAATATATGGAATTCAATTGGCAATAAATAAAACTCGTCTTCAGTAACTTAGTTGTATTCCGAAGTTTAACATTATTTATTTTTCCTCCCTTCTTTATAAAAGTTTGTTTTATATTTTTTTGCAATACAATATTATGAAATAATAAAAGTTACATAAAATAAAAAAACTTTTTCTTGAAACTTTTAATTCAGCCTGATTGACTTGTACATTAATTTCTGTTAGGCATTGATCATTGAGGAGGAAGAATAATCGAAATTATTCACGGCAAGTATGGGTTTATTCTATATTACATAAAAAGGCAAGACTAAAACTTCAACGTTTTAAGCTTCATAGAAAAAAATTATTTGCACATCATAAGACAAACATCTTTGTCAGGTTTGGGAAAGTTTCGACCTCCCCATGATCTTTCTTAAAGTTTTTCTCCCATTCATTTTGCCCTCTTTTTCTGACACACTGATCATTTTCTCTCTACGTCTGCCCTATTCATTTGATTCTTTACAGTTTGGCTATCCAATACCCCATGAAAAGGCATAGACAACGACTAGACTCATAATCTTCATTGTATTCTATCTCAACCATCTTATTAACGTATACCTACCACATAAAATGGCCCTTAGTGTGGCCCTCAAATTGTTTACTATACCTACCCCGTAATCCCCAATTCATTTCCAGAAATCTTTGAGATTCAGGAAAATCTGAAATAGCCATTGAGGCATAATCCTCAGATTTGCTCTAGTTCTGGAATATGTACTTGATATTTTTCGTATTTTCGTTTGGAATTCACTACTATGGGAGTAATTTGGGAAAGTCTCGAACGTGGCGGTATTTGGAGAGCTGTTTTCAAGTAAGATTTTAATAACACTATTGAAACCATAAAAAGTTTGCATTTCATGCATTGTTTGCGTTTTGTCGTCTTAATATAAAAAATAACTTTTTTCTAATTAATTGGGACCTTATTTGTACTTACTGTTTGAAGACACTGTTTGTGATTTCGTAGGACCATCCTTCTAGCTTAGTTCTGCAAAATAAATAAGTCCGATTAATTGATTTCTTCAGTGATTCCGATTAGAAATTTCTTCAGTGATTCCGAAATCAAAGCCTCAACCCGTAAAACTGAGCTTCAAGTGCATATCTTAAGAAAGCTGATGTTTAAGACCTGGACGACCTTAAGACCAAAGGTTTTCATCTAATCATGTACAAATTATGCAATTAGTTCTACCTCTGGTTTCAATAAAGCTAAAAAATTGCAGTTTTACTCTTTCCTTTTTATGTTAGGTAGAATATGTCCCTAATTGCCGCGATCGATGCATTACAGAAATTAATGTACATGCCAATCAGTGCAAATTAAAATTTTTAAGAAAACATTTTTTATAGTAATATTTTATATTTTCATAATAATTTATTGTCGATAAATTTATTGAACAAATTTTTAAATGGAGGGAGGAAAAATTATAAATTTGTTAAACAATGGAGTTCAACCAAGTAACAGAACACGACTTTTATTTATTGTCAATTGAATTACATATTTTGACAAATTGCTAATATCAATGTTGTTTGGAAGAGGGATGAAGAGAGATTGTAAGATAAGACAAGCCAAAGATGTCATCGACTTTGGTTTGGACTCGGAATTTGATTAAAAGCGTTAAAAATTACAAAGAATGTTTTAAGTTATTTATTGTTTATTTGCACGAAAAAATTCTACAATGTGACGCCATAAACAATAAAATTTCCCTCCACTTCACTGCAGTTTTATTTCGATCGCATTCTCCAAGCCGTCGCTGGATTGAGTATCCAATAATCCCTCAATACATCCTTTACAGGCTAATGAAAATATGTCAGGAGGGAAATCACAACGCCATGAGGTGTTTACGGCTGAGGCGAGTGCGAAGAGAGAAGATTGTTTGAGCGAAATATCATTTCCCCTGTAAATCAATAACTTTGGTTTCTTCTTACGAAAAATATCTCACACGTTCAAAAATGCCAAAATATCAGCCCCTTACCGATCAACTTTTCGAGATTTTTGAAGTAAAATACCGACCCTTTTACATGGGAAATGGTACGTGCATGCACTCGAGACCATTTAAAAAAATGAGTAATTCCTATCTCGTAGATCTCGTCAAACAATTAATAGTTTGTAGTTTATGTTTTTTTCTGCTATTTTTTCATCTTGTCATCTTGTTACCGCAGTATTTTTTCAGGATCGTAAAAAACCTTCTGTTGTAGAGTTTTAAACGTACCGCGTGAAGAAAATGAGTCATGTTAAAGACTTATCTAGATATTTTTACTTGATTACTTAGTTTCAGACGTATGAAATTATATTATTGTTCCATTTATAACGCAGCATTCAATTTGTGCTTCCTACAGCTGCTGAAATTAAAACGTATTATTCAAACATGATCTCCATTAAATTATGTCGACTCGACTAGATATCGACTATTTTTGAAAGTAAATCATATAATTATCGCAGTAACTTTTCAGGATCGAAAAAAAACCTGTTGTAGAGTTTTTAACGTACCGCGGGAAGGAAATGAGTCATGTTAGAGACTTATGTTGATTTTTTATTGGATTACTTAATTTCAGACATTAAAAGTATATTATTGCACCATTTATGATGCAATATTTAATTCGTGCCTCCTACAGCTCCTGAATTTAAAATGTTATTTCGAATATGATCTCCATTATGACTAGGGAACTATCTAGCTCAAAATACCTTAATATGGAGAATGGGGAAGGGAGCAAAGTACAGAGAAGCGGTTGGGTGGATGGGTGGGGGCGTGGATCAACGACCTTCGAGACACCATGGCGTGGCGACCATCACAACCCTTTACGCGCCCCTTTTGCCCACTCCCCTTCTCAAGTCGGATGGAACGTCACCCTCTCTCTCTCTCTCTTGTGTCGGGCGAAGACTGGGAACAGGTGGGTGGGCACTCGGTGTCTCCGCCGCCGCCGACGACGGGTGTCGGGTGAGGGAGGAAAAAAAGTTGAGCATCAATATGTGCAGAGGGGCGTGTGGTGGAAGACGGAATGGTATGGAAGAATAGATGGATTAACGTCTTCATCGTCTGTGGACGGAGATGTGGGCATTTTTTTAAAGTGTCCCCAACCTTTCAAGTCCGTGTCGATAGACTTAGATCCCCATGCTCAGCAAATAGATACTAATTAGGACGAAACAAATCAGATCTCAGAATAATTTCCGATTTTCTAAAGCCTGGTAAAATTAATTAAAAACTGAAAGAGGGCAGCTGACTCGCCATTACTCTTGGGAGAAAAGTTTTTACCGGAGTTAATATGCATGTATTTCATCACCGATCTAAACCGATTAAGAGATACTTCGACCGGTTCAGGAACTCCTCGTAGCTGCTTTGAAAGAAGAATGGGCTTAATAAATAGTAGTCTTCATTCGGTGGATGGTGAAGACTTTGGAGTTCTCCCCATCGTTTATGTCTTCGTAAATAGATTTTGTTATGTCCTACATGACCAAAGCAGACACTAATTATTATTACAATTATCTCGAAGTCACTGTACAATTATCCAATTCCTCGTACCATTTATGTTTCATGTTATATGTCTGATTCATTTTTAGCTACCTTTTTGAAAAAACGGTCATAGTAGCAAAGACATACGGAAGAGAATGGCGCTAGCTAAGGAGGCGTTTAGTGATAGAAGGGAGCTGATGACGAGGACAATGGGTAAGGATGTGAAGAGAAGGCAGGTGAAGAGGTTGATATGAGCGTAGCGTATATGGGGCAGAAACGTGGACCCTCAGTAAGGAGGACGAGAATAGGCTGCAGGCATTAGAGATGTGGGTGTGGAGAAGGTGAGGTGGACGGAGAGGAAGACTAACGAGGAAGTGCTTGAGTTGATGGGCGAGGAAAGAAAACTTGGTAGTTAAATTCGAGATTGGCAGAGAAGGTAGCTTGAGGATGTAATGAGGCGCGATGGGTTGCTAAAGAATGTGATAGAGGGTAGGATTTTGGGCAAGCGGGGAAGCGGAAGAAAGAGAACAAGTTTTATGGACAGAGTGAAGAAGGGTAGATTGTATCCAGAGGCGAAAAAGGATGTACTAGAGCAGGGGTGGCCAACCAAAATGATCTTGCGGGCCACTTTGGAAATTCATCATAACTCCGCGGGCCGCACATAAAATTATATATCCCCATATTAGATTTAGAACCACTATAGACATTATTTTGGAGTGAAAAGTTGAAACATAATGAGTTATTATTGTGTTAAAGTTATTGTATTAAAATGTGATGAATCTCGCGTGCCGGAAAAATGTTCAAGGCGGGCCGCAGGTTGGCCACCCCTGTGCTAGAGGGATATAAGCCCCTGAAAGTAAAGAAAACTGGGAGGAGATTCTCTGACACTCAACAAAATCTACCTTAACTGGTAGAAGACTTTAAAAAATATGAATGGTTTGCATGGGGAATTAATGACTATTTCACCCCGACTTCAAAACTGGTTGCTGTTGTTCAAGGAACCACATTGCCATGTGGATGGTGGATCAGCGTAGCCTGTCTCTTGAACTCTTGAGTAGGTACTTAGACATAGTGTCGGGATCCATGTATGGATGGATATATAAATGTCAGTCATAAAGAGGATGTGGCAGCTTCACAGTCTACCAAAGTGCGGAAATCTATTTCGATAGATTCTGAATAATGTTGTTGCTCTTGGTAACAACGAGCGTTCTGTAATTTTGGCCAAAGGTTGATAAAACTATTGCATTTTTATTTTCATGTATGGATTTCATGGAAACATCTATTCCATGAAATGTCCTATTAAGCGAAGTTTCATGAAACGACTTCATCAAGAGCAATCACAGGTTCATAAAATTTTCCGTACGTACTACCTGCTGCGAAAATTTTGGTGTGAACTGTAGGCATGACATCACCCAGAAAATTGATGCTAATTATTAACTACTAGCAAAGGCACCCGTTGAAATTCAATGAGGGATGAAAGAAAGACAGGGCATATAGGTTGCAGGTTCGAGTCGCTCATGAGGTGTATTTTTATCTAGGCAAATCAGCTATAATTTTAGTTATATTTTTTAATTCATCAGATGAAAACAGCATTATATTATGCTTACCGAGTTTCGACATTCGTTTGCAGTAACATATATAAATTAAACTATAGGCCATTTGCATTCCAGAGGCTAGTCGCATTAATATAACATCGTTTATAATATGCAATAGTTTTATTCTCCTGTTTTACTCAGCTATAATTTTAGTTTTATTTTTGAATTCAGCAGATGAAAACCGCATTACATTATGTTTACAGAGCTTCAACATTCTTTTGCAGTAACATATGAAAACTAAACTACAGGTCATTTGCATTCCAGAGGCTTTCCGCATTTATATAACATCGTGGCAATCTCCTGTTTTGCATGGGTCCAACTTAAATTAGTCCACTTGAAATGAATTTTGCCAATGTTAGGCAAAAATATCCCTGAAAATATCGTAATTAGCAACATTTCAGTATACGGCCTTGATTTCCACTGTTATATCTTTCTCCAGATATAAAACCCAGCCGCCATTGTAAAGGTTCCATTTCCCTTCTAAAGCTAATGCTAATTCCACGGTTACCAAGGAAATATGCTATTATTGACTGAAGTAAAATTCATGATTTTGGCATAAAAACATGATTTCTGGGGAAATTGTATTCGTAGAAGAAAATTGATTGAAAAAATAAGAAACTACAATCTTTTATTCATCTAATGGTGAAAACTATAGCCTTCTATCTTTAGTAAAACTAATTAAAATATGCAAAAAGAGAAACCTCTGCACTTGAACCCAAATGTTTAGACTTGAGTTTTTCAAAAACATAAGACACCAGACTGCCCAATATGCTGCCCTTGAGACCCAGGGGCCTTCCTTATAGTCCCAAGTTCCTTAAAAAAGCATTACTGATCCCATGTTTGAAAATTTCACTAAAATCGGTTCAATCGTTCAATACTTATGAGGCTTTTAAAAAGCATTCTTTTGGAACCTTAGGCCCTCTTGGGCCTTAGCGTGACTTGATTGACAGCGACCCCATGATTGTTGCACATACAGTATAGATATATATTTTACGTGTTTCTAATACAAGCAAGAATCATGTTTTATGGCCAATTTTTGGCGATGAAAGGGCCCACTTGAGGACCTTCTTGGGCCCCAAGGCCCTTGTTTTATAGCCTATGCGTGAACCAGATACATCAAGTATCTTCCTGCCAAATTTTGTTTCAATCGATTCAGTGGTTTATGAGTGATTGAGTACCAGACAGACACCACTAGATTTTTATATATATTAGTAAGATAAGATAAAATAACAGGTGACGTTTTTAACAATGTTCGTTATTTTAATAAAAATACGTATATTTATATTATGTTAGTAAGCTTACTTGGACAATAAATTACACTATAACGTCATTTGATAGTGTGTGCTGCGAAATTAACATTAAATATATTAGTAAGATAAAATAACAGGTGACGTTTTTAACATATGTTCGTAATTTTAATAAAAAATGCATATATTTATATTATGTTATTAAGCTTACTTGGACGATAAATTACACTATAACGTCATTTGATAGTGTGTGCTGCGAAATTAACAGTCGTTAATGCTCACTAATGGTCATATCTACTTACCTCGGCTAAATACAACTCTTTTCCTTAGCATCGCCCAGGGTTTTTAAAAAATGTGATCAAAAATTGATTTAGCCACCTAACGAAGATTTAAATTTGGCGATTATAATATCTTAAAGTGCGCTTTAATTTGAGGGATAATCTGGGGTTACAGTACGATCCTGTTCGCACCATCTTTTACTTTTAATAAGAAACTCAACATTCAGTTCATATTTGTCTCAAAACTTCGTGGTTTTTCGAAGAAGAGTGTTTGTAGCGATTATTTACCTTCCTCTTGATGGTGGGTGTTAATTCAACCGTCAATTGTAATGCAATTTTAGACTCTAAATTGGTTGTTGACAAGAATTCTTTAACAGAAAATTGTTGGTTCGTAACTCTTCATCGTTATTTTTATTGATCTTGATTCTGAATGTCAGCCACCTTTCATTTAAGTGTTCTGCCAACTGATTGATAGATTTTTGAACAGTTCTTACCCTGACGTCCCGTATTCTGGCCCATGGTCTCTCTTTCTCTCGTACGGAATACCTATCATTCCTATAAAGATAAAATGGACGGAAAAAATAAGAAATGATGAAGTGTACAGAGGAGTAGAAGGTGAAATGACCATATGGAACACCATAGAGAAAAGAAGAACAAGGTGGATTGGACGCACCCTGAGACGCAATGGATTTGTGAGGAACATAACTGAAGGTAAAGCAGAGGCAAAAGTCCCCAGAGGAAGACCCAGGAATAAGTTCATGGATCAAATAAAGAGGAAAGTACATAGGGAGAGATACCAGGAGGTGAGGGAAGTAGAATTAGATAGGGAAGGGTTGAATATCGACCGATCTGATTGAACGACCAATGACGACCTATCCTTCCCCTTCCACGTTTCTCTAATATTCTCCACTCCATCACCCTCTTCAGTATGCCATCTCTTTTCGATACGTCCTCAGCCCATCTATTCTACCTTCTCCAAACCTCCGACAGCACTTCCTCTTCCATCCAACCATATCTGATATCTCCTCTTTCGTCCTCGACACCCAGATCACCCTCTCCAGCCTTCTCTTAACCCACATCTCAAATGCCACAAGTAGGTACACCTACTTCTTCAAGTGTGCACACATCCTTAAAAATACTATGTACTAAATAAGTTCATTTTGGAAAGAAATGATGAATCGGTGGAAGTTAAAATCATTTTGCAATTCCCATACTAAGTCCCATTTTTCACATTTATTGATAGGTGGCGGAATGGACGCCTTTGGCTTTTGCCCACGCCTTCGGCCGGCACTGCTTGCCCGAGGAGTGATTTGGAACCACACACTACGTTTACCAATTGATCTCAGATCGATCTGACCGGATCACCTCGGCATGATAAACGCAACGGGCTAGCGGGATCGATCTGAGAAGCGGGCCGACTCGACCTGCTTTATCAGCCAGTATGATATTTCAGATCGATCTGAACCAGCGGGTCTGTGGGTCAGCGGGTCTCTTCGTAATTCTTTTGATTGTCATTGGGAAACAAAAAATATAATCGTTATTATTCAAGGCGTATGTTGTAACCAGTTGTGAGAAGAGTGCAGTAATGGCGAGTGACGTGACATTGTGGATATCGTAGCACATCGGAATTCCACCTCCAATCGGGAAATTTTGTTCACTCAAAATGCGGCTGAATATTTCCATCTCTGCACTTATTTACACACCGGGTCAATCGTGCTTCACCTGATAGATTGAACAGATCAATGTTGAAATTTTAAGTCTGTGTTGGTAAATCAGGCGATCGGAGTCGGCTTGCTTGGATTTTTCAGATTAGTCCGAGTTCAGATCGAACTGAGATCGATTGGTAAACGTAGTTATTCTTCTGTGCCTAAATGTTACCTAAGGTTCTTTTACATATATCCTTTTAGCTCTAACACTGGGTCTTGACAGTTGGAAGACTTTGAACTGCCTAAAGTCTGTTAAACTGACATTTTCACGGTTTACAAAGGCAGTTCGTATTGCTGGAATTGCATTTCATATGCAATTTTTAATTACTTTGGAATAATTTCATCGTCATAATTTGAAAGCTAACCAAGCTACGCGCCCGTGGAATACACCGATGGTCGTATCATGAGTGCCGTAAGAACCTTGCACTTTACTAACCTGGCCACCGCAGGTGGCTGCGATACAAAGGATGGAAGAAGGATAATCAAATAGGGACAGAAAAATAATAAAGATTGCACGCGTGCAGAAGATGGAGAGACAGAGAAGGGGGAAGGAAGGGGAGAGGGAGGAAAGAGGTGAAATTCCCGGCGTGCATTGCGCAGACGAGCCTGTCTTTACATGTTCGCCATCGCCACCCACACGAACACCCGACCCTTTGAACACATATATATGTGTGAGTTAGTATGTGCGTGTGCGTGTGTATATACCCTCGAAATTTTTTTCGAAGCGCGCCCTAGGCTGTCTCCCGAGTCTGACTCGAGAGCAAGAGAGCAAACCTCGCCAGATGTGATGCACGACGATGGCGCTTTTGCCATTGCAAGATAGCGACGGGGGTGAAACTTGCTCGCAAGGCGGCCGGCGATCCTATCGCTGAAGTGTTAACTCGTCTGCGCAAATTCTATTCCACTAACAGATGATCTCCAAGAGATTCAGACATTTCTTCATATGTGGCTCACTTAATCACTTACCGAGCATTCTCCAAATGTGCGCGTTTCCCGTTAACCCGTGAAGGCCAGAGTAATTTTGATATTTTTGTCTTTCGGTGCTTATATGATCAAGGTTCCAATCGGCGGGTATTGGGTTCGTTGAAAGGATCATATGGAACACCATACAGGAAAGGAGAACCAGATGGATGGATGGATTGGACACACCCTGAGATAAAATGGATTCGTGAAGAACGTTATTGAAAGCAAAATAATGGAATGTGCATAATTTAAAAGGTAATTTCATTGCAATTTTATATATATTTTTTGTTTTAAGACATAGTCAAAAATGTAGACACGCCATTGCAATAATGAATCCCGCGTACCCTCAAATTAACCTCTTTGTCAACTTTATGAACTTTATACCTCATTCTGGGGTAAACTACAAACTTAACGACATTAATCTTACACCAACCGTTGTGAGAATTAATAAAAATACATAAAAATGAAAACGGGCTTTTGCAAAATGCATATTTTGTTTTTATTGATGAAATTATTAAACATTATCTAGTCATGAAATTTTCCCAAAATAAAATAACTCAAGTTATGGGAACTTTTTGAAATTTACTTGTATTTTTTCTGTGATCCGTAATCGAGGATCATAATAATCACAGTAGTCGGGGAGAGGTACTCAGAGGTCTCAGGTGATAAGCCTCAGTTTTCAAGGATCGTCCGCTAGCCTGGCCGTGTTCGATGGTATTAATAAAACGATAACGCAGAGCCATCATCCGCAATAAAATTGAACATTCCCTTCACCAGTCCAAGCCATTTATAGAGTTCACAGTGCATGTTTCCCTTTCTTTGACCTAAAAGACAAAAGCAGGCTTACTGTAACCATTTTTGGTTCCCTTCACCTTAAACGTCGTCACGACCATCTTTGGCCGTCAGCTCTCGCGGCTCGAGATAAATGTCTATAAAATTGCCATGCGGTTATCTCAAAACCCCAAATGTACTACATCATCCGTTAGAAATGCAATTTCATGAGGAAGCTCTCTGCCATTTCTTCACCCGCCACCCAGCGTTGGTTGGGGAATTTAGCATCATCATTGGTCGTTCAGACGTAAGATGGGTTGACTGCAGCCCTCCACCCTTTCCTATCTAATGCTAATTCCCTTACCTCCTGGTATCTCGTCATGCATACTTTTCGCTTTATTTGGTCCATGAACTTATTCCTGAGTCTTCCTCTGGGGACTTTTCCCTCCATTCCATCAAAGAGATAGTACATCATGCAATTAACAACAGTGAGTATATCTATTCTTAACCAGCAGTTTATAGAATGCTACATCTGTATTAACCATCGCTTATCATCATCATCATTTGTTGTTCAATCCTAAGATTGGGTGACTGCAGCCTTCCACCCGTCCCAATTGAATGCTATTTCCTTTACCTCCTGGTATCACTACCTATGTACTTGCCTCTTTATTTGGTCCATGAACTTATTCCTAGGTCTTCCTCTGGGGATGTCTCCCTCTATTTCGTCTTCAATTATGTTCTTCACAAAACCATTGTGTCTCAGGGTGTGTTCAATGCATCTGGTTCTTCGTTTCTCTATGGTGTTCCATATGGTCCTTTCCTCATTTACTGTACACTTCATCATTTCTCATTTTGTCAGTTAATTTTATCTTCAGCATCCTCTTCCAGCGCCAGGTTTCGAATGCTTCTATTCTTTTCTGGTCAGCTTTTCCAATGGTCCATACTTCCGACCCATAAAGTGTCACGCTCCACAAGAAGGTTTTCTCATGCTGTTTCTTGCTTTGTAGTCCAATCTTCTTTGAGCGCAGCAATTGTATTTTTCCCATGAACGCCTTCTTTTCTTGGGCCATTCTCCGCTTGATGCCCGTAGTACTTCTTCCGCCCCACGTGTTGGTACTTTCGAGATAGGCGAAGGAATCCACTTGCTCTCATTTCTCACCTCTCAGAGTGACTTCTGCATTCAGCTTCTCTCTACCGCATACTAGGATTTTAGTTTTCGTCTTTTTTATTTTCATGTTATATACCGATCGAAAGAAATCTTCATCAAAGAAGTTACTTTGATGAATGGAAATATTTTTTTCCAGGTATCGGTTTTTGACATATCTTTTTTGCTACTGATGACGTTTCTGATGACCAGACACTATATTCACCGCCGGGTAGCTTTGCATAAGAGACCGGCTTATGCTATTCTGCCCTGCTACGCTAAAAGACATTAACTGCATCATTGTTGGTTCTTAGATATAGAATGCTTAAGTTTTCATCTTCGAGTCTTTGATTCTTCATCCAGTCCATCTTCGAAGAGATCACAGGCTTTAGTTCATGCTTAGATTGTCAGTGCAGGATATACGGAATGAAGGTAAATCATGAAGGAACAAAAGTAATGAGATTCTCTGGGAGAGATACTTGTAGTTACTGATACTGTAGAACTACAAAACTGACATTTATACTGTAGATACGGTGTAATCCGAACGTGACATCTGGCAAACTACCTCAGATACGGTTAATTGTTTACTTTTTTTGATAACCTCGTGGTTGAAAATGACAAAATTAATATTTATCTCAAAATGTGTAATTTTGTCAGTAACTGTCTTTTGGATTAGCAGGGCAGTATTCTTTACGTTTACCAATCGATCTGGAAATTCCAAGCGAGCCGACTCAGATCGCCTGGTTTACCAACACGGACTGAAAATATTGGTAGTGAACTAACGAATCTATCAGTTTGAGTACGATTGAGTCGATGTGTAAACAAGTGCAGAGTTCGAGTCTTAAAGTTGCAGTCTGAGTGAAGTAAAGTGCCCAATGGAGATAGATTGCGATGTGCTTCGATATCATCAACGTCACTTCTCTCGCACTGGCTGCACTCCTATTATCCTATTACAACAGATGCCTTGAATAAAAACGATTATATTTCGTTTCCCTACGACAACCAAAAGAATTACGAGGAGCGCCACAGACCCACTGGTCCAGCTCGATCTGAACTCTCAGACCGGCGGATTAAGATCGATCCCACTAGCCCGTCGCGTTTACCATACCGAGATGATCCGGTCAGATCTATATGAGATCGATTGTTAAACGTAGTGATTGTCGCCGTTAAAATAGAGTAGCCCGGACTTTTAGACGTATCACAAAACATTGCGTAGGACGTATTAATTGATGTTCGAAATATGATTTATATGAGTTTAAAATTCTCGGCATCTTGCGACGACGTCATTCACCCACTCCATGTGAGCCATGTCCGATTCATATTATTGAGGCTGTGAGATAATGGTCAAGAGAGCGAAAAGATGATAGCCATTCTTACAATTAAATCGATGTTATAGAATACTAGCTTTTAACGATGGAGTTCGTTCTTCGGACATTAACTGATGTCATGACAGTAAATGATGGTATGTTTCCACAATGGGGAATCGGAAGCCGAAGATCCATCTTTTTTAGTCTATAATTAGTTCGGTTTATCTTTGACAGATTTATCATGTGAGCAAATTTTTCCCTTCCCTTCCATTCTAAATGCCAAAAATCTTCTAGATAAAGAAGTCTACAACGTTTGTGTTCATGAAGGGAGGTATTTTTTCAATCGTAAAATTACTAGAGAAAATTCCTTTGAATTTATTGCACTTGCGATGAAATTTCATTGATGGACGGAATCATTTATTTGATGAAATTTGTTTCTGACTTAATATATTGCGAACAGATCTGATCGATAAATTTGAAAACTGAGCGTCTGGAAATTGAAGGGAAAATGGAATCACATAAATATTTTCAATGTATGACGCGTTTGCTTTATTAGCTTCGTACCATTATATTAAACGGCAATTTCTATCCGCATTTACACCTGTCTTTTATCTCCTTGGTTTAACTGGTATTTAATAACTTTATCAAGTATTTATTTCTCATGACATACCGGTCACTGGAAGATAATTATAAATGATCACTTGATCTTTGTTACTAGTCATACTACTAGTTACTAGTCAGTTTCGGATGGCAGAAAACAGATCTCGGTTGATGGATTGTCGTGGTATATTTGAACGAATAGAAAAAGTTAGCATGGTAGCCAACCGGAGGACCGAAATACAAATTCGTATAAGGCTGCTATCCAGAAAATACTAGAATCATTTGAAACCTGGTGCTGGAGGAGGATGCTTAAGATAAAATAGACTGATACAATAAGAAATGATGAGGTTTATAGAGGAGTAGAGGAGGAAAGGACCATGAGGAACACAATACAGAAAAGAAGAACAAGATGGATTGGACACACCCTGAGACACAAAGGTTTGTGAAGAGCATAACTGAAGGGAAAGTAGAGGGAAAAGTCCCCAGAGGAAGACCCTGGAATGGGTTTATGGACCAAATAAAGAGGAAAGTATATAGGAAGAGATACCAGGAGGTAAGGGAACTAGCATTAGATAAGTAGGGTGGAGGGCTGCAGTCAACCAATCTTAGGATAAAACAACCAATTTTTGTGAACCAGATTTTATGCTATCCGGGACTAGCCTCGGAGTTTCACTTTTACTGGGTCATCCGCAATGCACAAATGTGCGAAATTCCACAGGAAAAAAATCATCGGCCATGACCGGGATTGTGAAGGATACTATGGCAGGGTGCTCTAACGGGCTATCAGAGCCTTTTATTTAGAGGAAACATCTACTACTGTGGAGCGCATTAGCTCAGAAGCTTGATGGATGAAGCACAATGCTTCATTTATCGGAGAATATATGAGAGCCTTCGACATGACGAATATACTACTGCTAAATAATTTCAAGAATCGTTTCAATCACTTGGACTTTGAAATTATGTCTAGATAAAGAGGTCATGTAACCAGTGCTGGTTCCATAACGGAATGAAGTCATCTTATGATAAATAGAAGCAACCCATCGTGTCATCATTGTTGACATCTTTTATCGCATAATTGCCATTATTGAGCTCGTTTCGCTCTGTTGGAGTAATACAGATGAAGTCTAAGAACTGCTCACCTCGTAAATATTCAACATAGAGTCGCAGCTAACGGTAAAATTCTCTGTAATACACCGTTTTTTCTTGTTCTGATGTTTTTGTTTCAATGACACACAATAAAAGGTGTTCTGCGGAAAATTTAGGCGTTTCGATAAGCCGCTCTGCATTATTTCTTTCTGACCTAAATCAGTTGGGTCACCCTTCCTCTCAGTTGAAAAAAATTCCGTAACTTGGTCTGAATGCTTTCGTTAGTCGGAGCGTCCGCTAAAAGAAAAAAATACGAAGCCAGCTGCCATTTCCTGTGGGCTGGATTTATAATGCGATCTTTTTTCTCCGCACGGCTCTTTCATTCTTAAGGCTCAAGGGACTCCTTTACGCTATGAATGAATTCCATCACCATAGTCAACTGAGCATTTTCCTTACATATTGATATCAAGCGACTGAGAGAATGATCCAGAGATGATGATGATGAGTTGAGAACGGTTATGATAAATATTTTCGACATTTGTTTACCGTAATGAAATAAGATGTGTCGATTTATTGGTGGGATTGAACTGTACATAAAATAGATTTTCTGGCCACCTATTGTATTCCGAAAATGTTCAGATCCATCGTATATCATTGTATATTGTACCCTTTCCATAACACAGTATTGAGTGTAGGTTAGAATTATGTCATCTCGAAGGACATTGAATAAAAAAGAGAGCATTGATGAGAAAGGATACAGGCCTCTTGGGCCGCATGAACGGCGAGAAAATTATCAGAAACAGAATCAGCTAAACCTAGTTAAAATAGTAATAATTTTATGGTTTTCAAGGATCAATTGAGGCCTACTCTAGATGTCTAAATTAGGAAGACCTTGTACATGATGTGATCTAAGACAAGAATACCTGAAAGTATCTTGTAATTTTTTAAGACCTCACAATATTTTAATTAGAATCTATAAGTCTCAGCTTAACTTTGTATGCCAATTACATTTTTTGGAAAAAGTACAAATTTGAAATGAAACATTTCTGAGGAATTTTTCCTCGCCGGAGGTGATGTCATTGCACTAATATCGTATGAACGGAGGCATCGAACAACAATTGTGCCAACAAAATTAAGTAAACGCTTGGATAAAGTTAAATTATCAGGCGATATCTTGTGGAAATTGGTAATAGATATAATTACCTCAAGAAAAAAGCTTTTTTATATTTCCACAGTTTATTCTCACTAATCTACTCACCGATAAAGACTCACCGATCTAAGTTTTGTCAATAGTTATGTCTTCTGTATGTACTTTTATGTGTATGTGTTGGTATTTACCTTGATAATGACAAAAAATTGTCGAAATCTTGGTCGGTGTGTGAGAATAAATTGTGTGGAAATATAGCTAAGTTATTTTCTTGAGATCATGTTATCTGAACCCTTGCATTCTGTGGTTTCTCAAAATGGAAGAAATATTAGGTAATCATTGAATTTGGAATACTTCGTTCATTCACTCGGTACATTCCTTGATGAGTATTTTACCCTGTGTCGTTGGAAATTAACAAAATTCAAGGATTTGAAAGAGGTCTGTGACCGCAGTGCAGTGTTAAGGTATAATACTTTATTTAAAAAACTTTAATATTTTTACTATTGCAAAAAAATATCCAAGGAGACTCTGAGCAACTCCCACGGCGCATCGCTTGCATAAAATTACGATAAATTCTCGAAATATGTGATTTTTTCCATTTTTTGTCATAAATACATTATAGAATCGTATTTAACACATATTTTGAGGGCTTTATTAATCAGTGATTTATCAAAGTAGGCGAATATGGGTATTTTAAGCCTTCGAAAAAAATGTGGCATAAAAATTTTTCTCGAGTTTCGTGGAATTATTGCTCGCAGATTCGGCTCTTTGAGCGTGGGCGAAAATTCTACCTCTCAAAACATCTAAAAGCCGTTTAAATGCAAATTGAACTCGAGTGGGAAGCCCTCTGAAACTAGAGAAAGTGTGGTTTCATGGAGGATTTTGGAAGAAGAGAAGGGAGTCGAGGTATTGGAGGATCACGAGAGACCAACCATTCCAAACTTTCCCGAAGATAAACTTTTCTCGGTGGTCGGGGCTCATCTTCTAATCCATCTATACAAATCCCGCCCGAAGTCTCCCTCCTTTCCCCTTTAGGGAGTTCACGCCCCTCTCACTCTGAGAAGCAACAGCATCATTTCCCGCCTCAAAAGAGCCTCATTTTTCGCTCCAAACAGCTGTGGCTCCATCGACTACTACTTGGCGATAGTCATGAGATTTCGTATGGCGTTTAGGCGGGTTTACACAATGAAGTCACTTCCATTACAGCAGCCTTGGAAGTCGCCTACAAGCGACACTTCGATGTGTAAGCACGCACTTCCATGGCAGCAGGGGTCGATAGGGGTGGTAATCGACCGCGGTGGCTACTTGCGAGGAAATTAGACTGATTTCTATTTTGCCTGCAAATAACGTATCGATTCTGCGCATAAAATCGCATCGCATCCGGGGGAATCTTGGTCACATGACAGCAAACGGAGGCAAAAAATGTAACTACAAATAAATTAATTGGAGGAGGACTCATTGCTGCATGTTTAAAGATTTATTTGCCCTTGAAAATATCTTAAATGCATAAGAACCAAAAGGTAAGCTTCATGACTTTCTATTATTAGATAGTGATAATTATTGCCTCAATCTAAGCAGCCACCCAATATTGGGCCATTGTCCGCCCAACATTGTTTGCCGATGAGCCAATGTCGGCCCCATATTGTTAGGCAATAATGGGAAAATGTCGAAATGATAATATTGTACGTTATTTAGCCAATATTGGCTGGATATTGTCATCCAGTATTTACATATAGACCACATAAATTGAAGTTAAGCATTAATTCAGACTTGGATTCTTATAAAAGCTGCCCTAATGGAGTTTCATTATGAATCATGTAATATGCATATTTTGGTTTTGGTTAGTGGACTTTCCGTGGCTTCTGCGATCTTTCTAACATGGGGCGTATATTGGCTTCTGATATTGGGCCAATTTTTGCTCCTGATATTGGACCAATATTGGCTCCTAATTTTGGGCATATATTGACTCCTGATATTGGACCAATGTTCGCTAAACAATGGCAATGGCGATGTTGCCAATTTTGAGCCATTATTGGACAAATATCTAACCATTATTCATGGCTGCCTGGGAATTCTCATGCGTGAAACGATGTAGCAATGCACAATAAATGTAGTTCAGGCAAATTTAATTAACACACCAATACTTATGGGACTCGAACAGCGATATACGAACGCTAATATTGCTAAATTTAGGCGACTGTCGTAATTTCCATATTGAATGCTTACTTCCGTCATCAATTTATTTGGGAAACCCGGATGCTTTGTGTAAGCATAACATTGCCCTACAAGTGGCGATACGGTTCGAGATATCGCTCGCTACTTCGTTAGAAGTCAACTTTCATGTGTAAACCCGCCTTTACACCAGGAAGTTGACTTCTATGGAAGTAGCGAGTACAGCGATATCTCGAATCGCATCGCCACTTGCAAGGAATTACTCGCCTTATACGAAAATTCCACTTTTTTCTAAACAAATGGATGACGAAATAAAATAATCAATATGGTATTTACGAAAATCGTCGAAATTTGGCAATGGTGGCTTCCGAATATCGCTGTTTGAGTCCCATAGGCATTCATGTGTTAATTGAATTTGTCTGAATTGCATTAATTGTGCATTGCTACATTGTATGAGTAATGAGAATTGTGACAAGAAATGTTGTTTATAATAATAGAAAAGTCATAAACTTACCTTTGAGGTTCTCTAGAATTTAAAATATTTTCAAGAACAAACAAATATTTACACTAGCAACAAGGAGTACTCCAACAGTTTCATTCGTTTTTACATTTTTATCTCCGTTTGCAGTCATGTCACCAATATTTCACCAGATGCGATGCGATTTTATCGCAGAATCGATATGATTCCTGCAGACGCAAACGCTGTAATGCGAGATAAGATACACAGTAATTGCTATCTTCTTCACCATCATCAGATGTCATTAATCTGAAGATTGCTTTTCTGCAAATATCCACTCCTCTCTCCGCAAACCGTTTCATTGCTCCACAGTTATTGACTTTGGCGTCCTTTATAATTTTCAGGAGGTATTCCATTCTTGGTCTTCCTCTGTAATTCCTCTCATGCATTTTACCTTACTATATTGTGAAGTAAACAACATTAAAAAACGAACCAAACCTAAAAATTCAAGTTATACATTGGAACATATCATTTGCACTGCCTGCTAAAGCTGACCTTCGTTGTCCAACTTGGCAATTATTTTGGGTGGAGTATTCATTATTGAATAATTCTTTGTTTCCTGCATTATATTTCTTTATGTAATTATCAATAATTATAAACTTAGTAAAGTTAGTTTATTGCCTCCGGCTCTGTATTTTGTGATGTAAAATTGCGTTGAATTGCATGTATGCAATGTAACTTTTACCTATAAGATTAGTTTTTAAGATAATAACTAATTCCTCCCTCTTTACAAATAAATTCACTGCTTTGTTAAACTTTAAAGGCTATATTTGCTCACTTTTGAGTAGTGTTTCCCGGTTACTCTGACAATGAGATAAAATATCTCACTACTTAAAACTCGTGTACGAAAAAGACCTTAGAATAATGTTTGACTTTGTAAGACAATTAATTTATATTTTTTCCTTGTACACATTGTAAGATATAATATTTGTAAAGATATGGACCCATAAAGAGAAGAGATCTCTGAAAACTTTTGTAATTTTCCTCGAGCATTATTTAAAATTGTCTAGGCAATCGTAATGAATCATGCCTGCCCAGAATCGTCAAAGAGTTCACAGAAACCAAGTAGAAAAATATTGAGTACCACTTTGACTTGTGTACCACGCGCATCCCGCTTTTATAAGCATCGAGAAAAAAAATCGACGTATTTCTTCGATCTCCTAGCTCAAGTTTTTGGGGGATTTAGTACTTACAACTGATACCAAATGTTTCCGTTATCGTTCTTACGTTTGTCTTTCCACGATAAAGTGAGAAAAGTACCCGCTTCTAATTCAAATGATGCTCGCGTGCCAGCACTCATTTGTTGAAACGACTCGCGCACCACATATTTATTGTAGATTGAATTAAATAATTCAGAAACCTTCGCGGACGCGTGCACAACAACTCACCAAAGATGAAATGTATTGGAACGCGTTGAAGACGAAAAATCAAATATTCATTTTTATGCATTAGACTGTCGATAGCAATCGAAATGTACACACACCATGTATTTCTTATGGATTCTATGGATTCCTCTATTTTCATTGATACGTTTTAGGTCTATATTCACCATATATCCATATAATTTCAGCTTCAACAATGCTATCGGTCGTTAAGGGGACAGCGTACTAAAAACGCTGAATTTTCAGTAATTTTACACTTGATTTGTCAAAATTAAAAGTATATCAGAGGGAAAACAAAAATCTATTGCAAGAATGAGAATGTTAATTCATTTTTCTTTTCAATGGTCTTTGTCGCGGATTTGTACGACCATTATTTCTAACTTAAACATGCAAAAAAGAAAAGGACTGCATGCCAGAAAAACATTCCGTGCAGTGGTTTGTTAGTTAAAAATGACCGCACAATCACACACATTCATAGATAATATTTGTTTGCAGGTCGGTGTTTATCTTATGTCATTGGCGTCAAATCACCCGTTTTCTGTTGCGGAAAACGGAATTTGCAGCGCGACGCTGAAATTCAAGTATCGCCCATCCATATCCCTCTCTTTGATCCCATGATGCGGAGAGACTCATACGGCACCCATGGCTCCTTCCCCTTGTATCCTTCCTCCCATGCTCTGAGTGAGAGGCGGAGGGGTCGGACGCTTGGGTGCTAACACCCAAGGTCATTCGCCGAAGATTCTTTCAGCGCCCCCCTTCACTTTTTCCGCCATCGCCTCCCTCCATCTCGAGATACTGTCTCTTCCTCCTGTCTCCTCTCTTTTTTTATCAACCACCAGACGCTCGCACTTCTTCTCTTGAGGGAACTTGGGGAACACTTGTTCATTGCTGTATAGAAGGCAGGCGGGTGCGTATATAAATAAGTTCCTTCCTGTCTGGTCCCCATGTTTCACTGATTCGGTGGTCAAGTTTTTGCCATAGCAATGCTTTAATGCCCTTTGAACTTTTGTGGACACGCAATAGTATTTTTGTATACCGTATTTTTTGGCGTGAGATGCACCATAGTTATGGTCAAAGTATTCGGAAAGAAGAGATCATCATTTATCATCATTGGTCGTTCAATCCCATGATTGGTTGACTGCAGCCCTCCACACTTTCCTATCTAATGCTAGTTCCCTTACTTCCTGGTATCTCTTCCTATCCTTGCAGACCTCTTTTGTCTCATTAACCCCCGTACACTGCTTCATACACGCCCTCCTGTTTTTAAGACTCCTAATAAAGGCCAGTATGGAGGAAATCATTGAAGCAGAGTTAGGTGTACAAATATGTAATTATGAGTGAAGCTTAGTGAATTTTCCTACCCCGGAAGGGAACGGTATGATTGGTATGTACGTATGTATCTCTTCTGATGTACTTTCATCTTTATTTGGTCCAGAACTTATTCCTCGGTATCTCCTCCTATCTGATATTCCTCTGGGGACTTTTCCCTCTTTTTAATTACCTCTACTTTACTTTATTACTTAACTTTTGTCTATACTTATTACGAATAAGTATACGTACTTATTCATAATTTTACGCAAATCTGTACCTAAAAGAAAAGCTCTCCAACCACCTTAATTATAATTCGAGACTGGCCGCCTGCGGCTTTTGCCCACGCCTAGGGCCGGCACTGCTTGCCCAATGCGTGATTTGGAATTCAGGATTACTACTTCAACACGATAGGTGCTTACCTAGCCATTGCAGGCAGCTGTGATGTAAATAGTGGGAGAATGATGATCGAAGCAAGACACTTAGGAGAAATATAAAGATTTCGTGTGCATAATTGCCCTGAAGATTTCCTTAGAGAAAAAATGCTCGACCAAAATCAGGACAGCCCCTAGGAAAATGAAAACAAAATATGGTGACGTCTGCAGAACTATAAATTTGAGCTCTATTTGCTATCTTGATCATTTCATTAAATATCCATTTCAATTTTAATATTTCTTTGGTCAAATCACCAAATTAATTTGACCACAAACCTAAATAAAACCTCAAAGAAGGTATAAATTTAAGTACCTAGCCGAAGAAATTGACAATAATGTCTCCGAAAAATCAGCCATGGAACCAAGAGTTAGCAAAATGAAAATGGTCGATCACCTAACGAAAGTTGATTATAACAAGAAATCCATATCTACAAACTTGATCGAGTTGACGCTTCCCTTGGGTCTTCTTCTTCCTTTTCTTTTAGTTTTATCTTATACCTGTTTTATCTTATGTTATAATATATCTTACCTGTTTTATACTTGTTATACCTGTTTTATGTTATGTTATAATATATCTTATACTTGTTTTTTTCATAAATACTTTCTCCTACACCTGGTCCTTAGGCGGAGAGATCCAGCAATCTCCACCTCTTATCTGGTCTTCCAAAGTACCCACTCCAGAGAGAATTCAAAAGGTCTCTCTGGAATGCGTACACGTAATGTAAAAGGGCTGGTATTATTTGTAAAAAATCTCGGAAAGTAGTTCGGTCAAGGGCTGATATTTTGGTATCTTTGGGATAATAATATATCTTTCGTTAAAATGAGACCAAATTCATTGTTTTCTAGGTGAAATTATATTTTGCTCATACTACCTTAAGAAGTCCTGCACTCTCGCCACTCGCAGAATCGCTCCCCTCGTCAACCCGCTATACACTTAGACGCCGTCTCGCGTCTCTATGCTGGGCGCCGCCATATGGACCCCTCCTCTTTAAACTCTCAATGTCTCGCGAGACGCTTTTCTCTCTCTCTCCCTCTCCCTATGCGTCTGTTTACCCTTCCCCTTCGATTCCGACACACAATCCCTTCTCTATTAGGCATTCTTCGCGTTAGCGGGCATCATATCGGCTAGCAGTCTTGGGGATCCTGTAGAGATGAGAGTTGGGCGCGGTCCCTCCCATCATACAATCTCTTCCGGCCTCACCTCAGCTCCCGCCGCTTTAAAACATCCAGGGAAGAAGATGATAATGCAGTAATTTTCAGGAAATGAGATATTTGAATGAGCATCGTGCAGGGCGAGAGGAAATTGCGCCCAGGGAGTCGGTTCGAACGCACACCAAGAAGTGCTGCACGGTAAGCGTAGTGAGGAAGTTTTAGCCTCGGAGACTGGAATTGGTGAATAAATGATTGAAAATGAATTTATTGATCTAGGACGTGAAATGCTCTAAAATCAGGAAACAAAATACATAATAAGTAAATCATGAAAAAAACACAAAACCCACTTAATTGTTATGAGGCATCACCAAATGAACACAAAGGAGTTGAGTCCCTCCATTACATGAATAATTACATCATTTAATAAATAGTGTCAGTTGCTACTAAAAACATACAATATATCAAAGAAAAAACTGTAAAGATATCAACAAACAAATGCAATATATACAACTTTAAGAAGAAAAAAATATATAGAGACCGTTACAAACGATCCGTAATAAGGCAATGATGAACAAACAATGGCAAAAACCGAGGAGATAGAAAAAAATAAAAAAAGAAAGATACATTTGATAAAGTGGCACATGAATTTTGAGGCGTTTAGTAATAAGCTACAGATATTTAACTGAAAGGTTTTTATCGTGGGGGCTTTTTTTACCTAACCTGTGAGGGAATTCCAGAAGTTGGATCCTATTACCTGGAATGATTTATGAAAACAGTTTGTCCGATGAGATGAATAGTAACCGAAATTTACATCAGTTATCGTAGCTATATTGGTGGTTTTGGAGATTCTTTGAAGAAAACGGACAAATATTCGAGCTTTGAATCAAGAAATAGCGAATAGAGAAGTGAGGCTAGGAAATATTTCTGTCGATTTTTGGCGGTCAGCCATCCGATTTCCTTAAGGTATAGCGATACATGTAATCTGGTAATACGATCGTGTTTCCGATAGGAAATGAATTGTGCTTGAAAATAAAATATTAAGAATTGTATTGAGCAAGGTCGGATGATATTTTCGGTGATAATCAGTTATATTATTCGATATGTTCACTAATCAAAATAAGTGCTACACAGAGCATTGGTGAAAGTCTCGTATATGTCGTGGAACAAATCAGGAGAACTGTCGAGAAATATCTTTAGGAGTATATTTATATGGGGTATATCTTCATTCTGAAAGAAATGTTATTAATAGAAAAGGTTAGTCTATGAGCGGTGTTTCTATGAAGCAGTATGTCTACGAACGGTTAGTCTCTGAAATGTTTGACCAGAAATAATAAAAGTGTGTAAAATTTGGGTGATAGTGGAAATAATAAGTTTACCATAGAACTTGCATTGCATGCAATGAACAAACCCTCTGTCAGGTTTTATAAAATGGCTCCATGTTATTGTATAAATATTCTCTTCGCTTTCGGTTTTATTCCGACCCCTGTGGTTCCATTATCTCTGTCGCATCACTTTGTCGCTTCTAATCAATTTCCTGCATTTTATTTTCATCTTTCGTTTTCGTGTATACATCTATGGAAGTGTTGTCAATCAATTTGGTAGCACCCAACTGCTAACAACACAAAGCGGGGTTTTAGCTTTAGAGTGGTAATAATAGGACCCATAGTAAGTTAGAATC
Organism: Ceriagrion tenellum; assembly: GCA_963169105.1. Taxonomy (NCBI): domain Eukaryota; kingdom Metazoa; phylum Arthropoda; class Insecta; order Odonata; family Coenagrionidae; genus Ceriagrion; species Ceriagrion tenellum. Next base: position 58,548,054 of record OY720641.1, read on the forward strand.
GATATGCGTCTTTCAAGAAAAGAAAATAAACAATTCAGTTACATTACCAGTCGACTAACCTACTTCTAATACTTTTTATCAGCCATTGTGGTCTCTTTAGGAAATAAACTTTCCTGTCACTCCCGAGATCATACTAACATTTCCTCTTGTGGAAGTTAAAAAATGATTGAAGCGGAAATGATGTTCACTAGTAGATCAAATATGCAGGTATTTCGATTTGGTTTTCTGAAGTTGCTGATACTTAACCACTATGGATTTTGATATGGTGGATGTTGCAAGACTCAATAGGCCCTGTTCCTTCGCATAAATCCAGTCCTAGGTTAAGATTATTTTCGTTCTAATGCTATACCTATATTTTGGTTTCTAAGAAGCTTTCGATTCTTTACCTTACTGTTAATGAAGTGGACAAAATATACAAGTCAATCCTTTTTTGCACAATACGATCCATTAATGTAGAATATCTATGTTATTTGAAGTTAATAAAGATCTGTACGAGTTCATGGTAGCGTTTATGCAACGTTTACATAAAACATGCCTCTTTTATCTAAGTTGGACCCTACAGGCTATAAAATTTGTTCAGAGTCAAAAATTATTCTCGCTTTTTCTGAAAATTGGAACGTTTCTAAGATTTTAATTTTATTAAACCTGGAAATATTTCATAGCTATAAACATTAGGTTTATATATCACCCAGTACTATTTTCACTTAAATCGCAATGTGTATATATTTTTGCGCGATTAAGTGACCATTGCAATAACCAATGACTGCTCATAAGCCTGGAAAAGTTGTTTCAGATCCCCTTCGCTGTCTTGATTAGGTGCGGCTCTGATCTCGTTCCATTCATTAATTTTTACGCAAATGTATGAGATCACAGAGGTGCAAGAGAAGTAGGGTTTAACGTAAATTCAACACTAATGAAATGTCAAGTAGGAAGGGTTGATGTTAGTTCTTAGTGGTCAATGGTTTCTTATTGAATGATAGAATAGAATTTACTCCCGTCTGCAGACCATTAGATAAAAAAATAATTACACATAACAACTTAAGTTTTAGGTGGGTTCCAAGGTCAAGACCTGGATTGAGCCTCCATCAAAGTTTAACATGTTCCCTCCACATTCGGTTAGCAGTGAAATAATGCACTTCTTATTTCATAAATACGAAATCAGGAAATGCTATTAAACATCTTCATAAAATAGAATCTTTAACATAATTTCAACAGATCCAGGCGAAATATCGTGGAAGTCCGTCATATTAAAACAGAAACAACAATTGCACTATTCCACAATGTATTTTAATGCGTAAAACGCGATTCAGCTCACAGTCATCATCTGATGGCTCTGTGAGCATCAATGCAATTATCTCTATCGTCTCAGGCTTAACTTTGTGGAAGTTCATTTTATCGTAAATGAAAAATGAAAAACTTTGTAATATTCCACCAATTTATTTTACGGTACAACTAGTTTCGTCGCAGCGGCGACATCTTCGGGTACCCAAGGTACCTGAAGGTACCTCAAGATGTCGCCGCTGCGACGAAACTAGTTGTACCCTAGGTACCTGAAGGTACCTGAAGATGTCGCCGCTGCGACGAACCTAGTTGTACCGTAAAATAAATTGGTAGAATATTACAAAATTTTTCATGTTTCATTTACGATCAATGCAATTTTTGTTTCTGTTTTAATTAAGAATCTTCGACCATTTTCAAATTTTCAATTTGCATTTGGCTGCGTTAAAAGAGTGGAATTTCATCTCAGTAGAATTAAAACAAGAAATATTTGAACATTTGAAAAACATTGAACATTTTAATCTGACAGAAAATTTCTTTGAGCATTTTACAAAATTTTCTTTTGCATATGGTTAGCATTGATATAAAACACTTTTTTAAACAGAAAAGATTCAGAAAAAGATTCAACGTTTCTATAATACAATAGCCATTCTTTGACCGTTTTCACAAACGTTTTGCCATATTTGCTTCATTTTATTTTTTTGGCGAGGAATTGAATATTTTAGGTCCCATGTACAAGGACGATTTTTTGTACAAGGTTATTCTTGGTTTGGCTAGGTGTGCTAGTTATCTAACTAACTAGTATTGAACTAAAACTATGAAAGAATTGAACACTTGGTAATATTCCACACTACATAGATTCAAAAGTTGAAGGTTTCACTTGGTGGAATGTCGACATTGTTGCAAATACGCAATCTTCAGGTAAATATTTAGCCTGAAAGTGGCGTAATTATTAGATTTGCGTAGCACCTAGCATCGTCCAGGTACACGTCATTCATGAATACGGCGTAACTCCTGAAACTAGGTTTAAATTATATAATAATTTATGAAAGTTAAAAAGTTTGAATTAACTCAAATTCAGCACTAAGTTTAATTCACTGACGGGTTCGATGTCCGTAACATCATCATTGCCAAAGCTAAAATACACTAGTATTTTCCTTGGAGTTCTAATTTCCTTTGATGATGTTGTTCTAAACTTTGTGACCGGTCAGTAATTTAAACCTTTTGTTTAAAGAGTACTTGGAAAGTGCGACGAAAAATTTAGAGAAATCAGCTACTTCCTTCTTGCTAGACCCCACTTCGAATACGCTGCCAGTGTTTGGGATCCTCATGAGGTATGCTTAAAAACGCAGTTAAAACGCGTACAGAGAAGATCAGCAAGATACTTGAAAGGCCGTTGTGATAGTCTCGTTAGTGTTACTGACCTCTTGCAACAACTTATCGCTATCAGATCGTCGCTTGAAAATCAGACTCAATCTTTTATGTAAATTCAAAACCGGCTTATTTTCAGACGAAGTTTTCATTATCCTAGGAACTCCAGCATACTCCGGTAGATAAGATCATGAGAATAAAATAAGGGAAGTAGATTGTGGAACAGAAAGGTTTAAAATGTCGTTTTTTCCGCGATCGATAAGAGACCATAACGGCTGCATTTAGACTTTGAATTAGGTTGGTTGACGGGTAGGGATGCACCCTAATGCATGTTTCTAAATCTGCTGAGTAGTGCTAACACCGTGTTGTCCATGTTCCCTGCATCACTCTTGTGTCACGTGTTCATAGTTACATTATGGATTATTTTAGTAGTTTCTGTAGCATTTGTAGTATACCGATAGTGTGGTTCTTGTAGATGAAAGTAAATTTCTTCCCTGCAGTTCATGTTGGTGATAAGTTACCCCTTGCCAAACACCCTTGTGGTGGCTTGCAGGGTAATAAGTAGATGTAAATATGAATATAGAATAGAATCTTACAAAGAGTCTTCGATGAGTCGAAATTCTTCTATGCCACTGAATTCAATATCACATTAACACGGACCTATCATCAAAATAGTATTAGAAATAATTATATTCACTTAATACCTTATTATGCTTCACGTATTACACTTTTGAAAATTGTATCGTCTGGTTTTGATGTATATATGTTTTCTCAAGGCAAGGATCGGTAATTCTGGTTTGCTTGCTGATGCTCCTATTATGGTGGATTTGTCGAAAATAGACGTAGTTTTTTGCTTTTGGTAGTAAACAAAATATAAAAAAAAGCACAAAAAATAATTTAAGAAGCAACGAGATGCATGAAGAGATGAAAGTCAAACATGAGAGTGAAGACCAATGCTAAGAAGTTCTTCGCTTTGGCTGGGGAGGAAGAGGATCATAAGATTTTTAAATATAAGCCGAGGCTGGCCTATTGCCAAGCAAAAACTCAAATGAGAAGTCTCAGTTTCAGTATCGACGCGGCTTGTTAGGACGACTGCATTGAAGGATATAAAAAGATACCCTTTTAAAAACATTTGAAGTAGTTGAAAACGCGTTAATAACCAATTTTGCACTTTAAAATATGATAGCGTAGAGATATGTTCCACAGCTATCAGATTATAATTTCAAAGAATTTGAATCCAGCCAGTGCCCATGCCACAGTAGGCCTATATTCCCTCTCTCATAAGTGACTGAACGTGGTTGGGGCCGTTTTTTCAAAGTCCACATTTTCGCGAAACTTTGTATACGTTTTCTCATTAGTAATATTGAGAGATGAAAATAGAAAGAATAGCATTTACCAATTTGTTTTTTGGCAATTTTAAGTTATATTATCACGTAGCCTTGCGGCATATGGGCTGTATTTTTTCATAGTTCGATTACATTGGTGCGAATTTTCCTATGAACGTGAAATAATACATTGCATGCTATTAATGGTTCACAGCAAATATCAAGAGGGTTCCTTCGCCTTTCTCGGAAGTGCCATCACATGGGATGGAAGAAGTACAACGGACATTAAGCAGAGAATAGCCCAAGCTAAGAAGGCGTTCATGAGAAAAAACAATTGCTCTGCTCAAAGAAGATAGGACTACAAACCAGAAAATGGTATTTGAAAACATTCGTACGGAGCGTGGCACATTATGGATCGGTAGCATGAATCATTGGAAAAGCTGACCAAAAAAGACTAGAAGCCTTCCAAACCTGGTGCTGGAGGAGGATGCTGAAGACAAAATGGACGGACAAAATAAGTGATGAGGAAGTGCACAGAAGAGTGGAAGAGGAAAGGACCATATGGATAACTATAGAGAAAATGAGAACAAGATAGATTGGACACACCCTGAGACACAAAAGGCTAGTGAGGAACATAATTGAAGGTTAAATAGTGGGAAAAGTCCCCAGAGGAAGACCCAGGACCATGTTCATGGACCGAATAATGAGAAAAGTACATAGAAAGAGATACCATGAGGTAAGGGACCTAGAATTATGTAGAGAAAGGTGGAGGGCTGCAGTCAACCAATCTTTTGATTGATCGACCAATGATGATGAATGACGATATTTCCGAATACTTTGTTCTTCTTTCGAATCTTCTTTCCGAATACTTTGAGCATGACTCTTACCAATATCTGATATATGAATTGGGATGAAAGTACGGTATACCCAAATCTTGCGCTAACCGACCATTCATTTCCGATTTTTGGTAAAAGTATCCTTAACATTCTAAAATCACCATATTGGTGCTGTATTGATTTTTTAGCAAATTATTTGTTAGCCTCTGTCATAATTTCCCTCTTCTTAGTGTGAGCTGTGGACTTTTCTAAGAAAATATCTGTTTGATCAACATAGTTTCGCTCTGAATCATTTGATATTTTTATGTAGTCTAAATAAATTGAAGAAAATTAATTTAAATTTTTACTGCGACTAAGTGCCTAAACAATTTGAATAATATTGTTATTGTAAGGGGCTGCAGTCAATCAATCTTAGGATTCCATAACCAATGATGAATGAGCAAATATCAATGTGTCTCTCCTAGTAAAGATGGTAAAAGTGCGCGGGTATCATTTTTGCTTAAATTTCTAATACCGCGCCGAAAAAAACCCATAGGAATGGCATGCGTTAATCAAGAAAAAATCTTAAATATGATACTTGTGTCATTACTATTTGTACATGCATCGTGAGTTCCACTGCATAAACAGATATATTTCGAGGAAATGCGGTCCTCAATTTTTTTTCGACTCCTTTGAGAAATTATTAAAATGGTTCTATGACCGAGGATTACCACTAAAGCCACCTTAAATGTGCCGAGGTGATCCTTCATCATCTTCAATCATCATCGTCAAAATTATCCTTTTATTTCCCGATATTCTCTTCAATATTCTAGCGGCAGTATTATTAAAATGGGCATTTTGTATTTGTTAGACCATATGGAGAACTACTTTATGTGACAATTTGCGTATAAAAATTAGAGCGAAGATTTATTTGAAAAAAGTCATTAAGAGGATTCAAATTCACCTTATTTCTGAATTTGATTATGGAATTTATCATAAATACTCGAGCATTGATGTTCATAAGTAACTACTGGTGCGTTGCGCATGGCTTTTCAAAGGCAAAATAAAAATTCTCCGTCTTTACCTCTGATTCCGAAGGCCTAACACGATTTACTTAATGTGTAAACGCTGCCACGTTGAAGTATTTTCACCGTTACGGCAATATTGGGTTAGTATATACAGGAGAATGATGTTTCTGATGATATTTCGTTATTAATTTGGTTATTTAATTAATTATACTCATTTCACCCATTAACTTACTGCACCAATTATATTTTCAGAACCGATTATTTCTAAAAGCTATTCAGGTTTTTGTGCTATTGTAACAATAGTTTGAAATTCCCAAGAATTTATTATTCCCATGCATTAGCTTTCTCCTCTTGCTTCTATAGATGTCTTAAGATGCCTTCTTCAATATCTTCACATATCTTTTATCTCTCCGGGTCCCTCCGTTCCCTCCGTTTCCTTCTATGTATTATAAAGGTGGTAAGTACAATTTTCGTTAATGTGCAGGGTTGCGTTAACCTTTTCATACACGTGCTAATTAGTAATATGTACAGTCGGATTCAAATGTATTGCAAAGAATCGAGTGGCGCTTACTTACTTACGCTTCTCAAGGAAATCGAGTTTCACTTATGGCGCTGTTATTTTTTGCTATGCAACGGTATCTACTCAGCTGTTTATTTGCACGTATTTAAAATGTTACAGTTGAGCAATTGCTTGTTTTGTGCTAACTTGTTATTACATAATATGATCAGCTCGAATAACAATGACATGCTGCGACGCATTGATTAATTGAAATACCAAACTTTATTATTAAACACAGACCGTTCCTGGGATACAATTTACCTACGGCAAATACTACGTAATGGATCATTTAGAGTAACAGTTGTGATTAATAAATAATAATTATCCATGTTCAAATCGTAAATCCAAACCAAAACGAAAGTGTAATAACAAGTTAGCACAAAATAGGAAATTGGTCAACTATTACCATTTGAATACGTGCAAATAAACAGATGAATAGATAGCGTTGCGTAGCAAAGAATAACAGCGCCGTAAGTGTAACTCAATTTCCTTGAGAAGCGTAAGTGTAAGTAAGCCGCTCGATTCTTCGCAATACATTTGAATCCGACCGTACATATGCGAGTGAAAACATTTCATGTTACCGATTTGGTTTCTTGGCAAAATAATTCAATTTTAACACGCAGCAATATGGCACTGGGCATATATTTCTGGTATATTCGATGAAAAATGTACTGATTTTCTACGAAACGCAGAAACATACAATTCATGTTCATAGTTTTTATTTAATAGCATAGTAGCATGGTAGCCGAATGATAAGCGCGTATGTATTTATATATAGTTTTCGCTAACATTTCGGATTCTGCGCCGTAAACCCAAGTCATAACAATGCTTTCACTGAGACATAAGTTTTAAAATATGAGTTTTAATATTACAGAATGTATGGTACTGCATCTACATACTACCCCACGAGATGCCAAATGGGCGTGTGCTGGGGGTGTTAGGACGCCAGCCGTGTAAAGATGCAAGGGATAAAGTGAAATGGTGACGTGTATTATGGAGGTGTATTTAGTGGAGCTCAGTTTTTATTATGGTCGCTCATTGAGCGCGGAAAGGGCGAGTTTTTGTACCTATATGTTCGGCAATGTATCTCTTTTATTTGATCGCCTCTGTCAGACCTAGATATGTAGTGTGGCGTCAAGATAATATTATCTGTCTCGCCCTGAAACACGCCAGTTCTGAATTTTCAAAGCTACTTAGCCTAGCGTGCAGCCTCCAGGTCTCTAGGGGCTCCCACCTTAATCCCTTCAAAAGCTGTGAAACAATATATGTTCGCTCATAGTTATTTTTAACGAAGCGAGCAGCTCTTTTTGTATAATATAATTTGTTTTGGTTTAATCTTCATGACTTTGATACTAAATGCACGCAGCGTATTCGAGGTGTTGGTTGGTTAATGGTTGATAGCAAATTTCAATGTGTCTCGCCTAGTAAAGATACCTAGTAAAAGTATTCAGGTGAAATTTTCGCCTTAAATTCTAGTACTGCGCATAAAACCTATTTTCATGCTTCTTTCAAGGAAAAATCTTGAATATAATATTTATATCATTTCCATTTGTCCGGATCGTGAATTCACTGATTAAACTGGTATACTTAAAGGAAATGTGGCCTTAAAATCCTTTCGAGTTACTTGAGAAATTTCTAAAATGGCTCTATGACCCACGATTTTTGCGCATCGTGCAGCTTTTTATTTGTATTTTATTAATTATTTTGGTTAAAACTTTATGACCAGTGTCCCCAATGCTCGTGGTTACAATAACATGGCTTTAATTGAGGCAAGAATTTATAAATATGAGTTTTGCTTCATTAATATTACGGAATGTATGGGTATATCCCAGGAATAAATGGTACTGAAGTCAAGTGTGATCCAATAATTTTTTTCGACTTTTTTGAAAGGTAATCAAAAAGTACACTCAACGACAGTCAGCTCGCGCTCCAACCACCTTAATTCCGATATGTTTCGTGGCCAGATGAACTTCATCTCTTTGTCCCGCGCAATCCATTCGACGTTGGATGGGAATGACATTCTCTGGCGAAGGATAGCATCCATATGGCTGTTCAGCCGCCACCTTGCCGTACTACGCAGCCTGCCTGACCTCAATCGGCTGAAGCATTGGCTGTGAATCTGGAGTTCCATGATGTGTACTTAAAGGAAATTGCGGAGGCGATGAAATGTAAATTAATGCGAAGGTGTCGCTTCTCCTTAGCGAGATATTGGAGTAATCGGTTGCGCAACTCAGACACGTGTCATCTACTACCCATGGTGACTTCGAATCGAATATTCGAACGTGTCCAGGAATATAGCTGAGTTCCAAGTTTTGTTTTGTGTTTCACAAGATGAAGATTCCAGATGATTTTTACTGTGCCAGAATGGTGGGCGTCATAAAATTTTTGATTTCAGCTTTAAAATAAGCGATTTTAAAATAAGATATTTTCTTCATGAAAACAGTATCAAAGCCACGTATTTAAAAAGGAAAATTTGGTACAAAGCGAGAAGAATGAGAAAATGTTACCATTAAGGGAAGAATTTCGTCATAATCCAAATTTTGCGCGCTTTAATCGTTCCAGTGGCATAGGCCCAGGGCCGCCCCGAAGGGCTTCCGGTGCCCCGGACGAAGCCTCAGGCAACTAAGTATACCTTGTGTGGCCCCAAGTAACTATGATTTGTTCGGCCAAGGCCAACGATGCGTTTACGGGCCCCAAAAATGTAGGTATTCGAGCCCTATATTATGAAAACAATTCGTAGCATGAGTAATTATTATTTTAAATTTAATCATTGATCATTTATTATTAATATTTTAATATTAGTATAATAGTATTAACTAAAATATTTTAAATTTAACTACCACACATATTTTTGTTTTTATACGCAATTTATTTTTAATAAAAACTAATAAATTTACCTTCCAAAAGTGAAGTACGAGTCAAAAATAGCACAGAAATTTCCGTATCTCGGTACAAAGAGCGACGCATAAGTTACACAGTGACCAATATCAGGTACGATAATGTGGTAGTCACACTAGATTTTTAGCGTTATATTTTTCCATCCTATGATTACCGAGTTGCTCCAAAATGCGGGGCCCGGGACAGTTGACCCGCTTGACCGGCTCAAAAGGCAGTACTGGGGAGGCTTATTCATGGACATTCCACGTTGTGATTGAGAATTTAACCGTAAAAAGTAGGAATATGCATGGTAGAAAAAATATATACTTTTAGGAAATGCGTGAAATAATTTATACAACGCTAGGAATCCAGAATCAAAAAATTACACAAACATTACCCATTTAAAGTCAAGTACCACAAGTACAAGACACATTTTTATCACATTTTTCAGTAGAATTATATAGTTTTTACTCCAACTCCCAGTACACAACGCATTACCCCATTTCTCATTTGAAGTTAATAGAATAGACCTTTATTATGCTCTGGGACAGGACGCCTAGAGCAACAATAAGATACGATGAAATTAACAAATGATTGTGCTCAAATCAGAAAATAAATTGAGCTCAATAATATAGAAAGAACGGCGAGTACAAGCCTCGCACATACTTTATGAAAACAGTTCTGGGGAAACAACTAAAGTTTTGTTAAAACTCCCGTTATCCTATTATTTCATAAAGTTTCTGACTCGTTAATCAGTAATGCCTTCCAATTTTATTGCAGTAATCGTCCCCTGCCGAACTTTACGTAATCACCGTGTCCTTACGGCCGTGTGTTTGTACCCCGGTGCACCAATAGACTTACGAAAAATTTAAAAGATCCAATCCATCAGGAGCATTGGGAAACAGATGTTTAAATCGATTCACGTCGGAGATACTAAATGTGGCTGTGGCCTCTTTTTGTGTCACCGACTTGGGCAACCCTGCCCTACTCATGGCTCGCTTGTTGAAGTTATTACGCTACTCACATTGTATTCGATCAAGGTAGTCACTCCGGCAAAATAAATCGTGTGTTTAAGTTTAAGATAGACAATATCCTTCAGTGAAAAGTACGCTATGCAAATAATGGTAGCCTTGATGGAGGAAAAAAATCTATTTCGCAGGCAAATAAATATTTCGTGCCGCTGGGTATCAAAATAGACATAAACTTTGTGATTCATACTATGGCCACATCTAGTTTTTCCCCATTCGGCGTAGTCATTTTGAAGGTCATTATAAAAATCAATACAAACTTTCGCAACGGAACTGGAATTCACTCCTGCTCCATATATGAAGATAATGCCACCGGTCTATGTAGTCCAAGGTGCTCGATGTGAGGTCAAACCCATGATAAATCTTTCTATTGAGAAGAATATAATGCACTGAAATTAATAATTTGACTCTATTTGCAACCTAAAAGTAATAAATGAAAGACGGGGTAGCATTGATGAAAAATATATGTGGTCGTCTTGTGGCATTTGAGTTGCTTGCGTCACACCTTATACAGATTATACTGATTAAAATGGGAATCACATCATTATATGTATAATTGTCTTCGTCGATTGGAACTTAGAGCGGAATCTCCAATTCGTTGCCAAGATTTAGACACTTGACAATTTCTATTGCTTTTTGGAAAACGTTATCACTAAATAATGAATTTGTTGTTTCTCGTTGGCCAGCGTTCTCTTGGAATCCATTCTCCTTGGATCGTACAATTTTTCAGAGCCCTATGCAACAAAAAAATTAAGGCCTGAAAAAAAATAAATCTTGAAGCCAACAAATCCAAATTATTTGATGCCGGTAATGTAGAAAAATACGACCATTAAGTGTAATCTAGTTCGAAGTGGAAAATCATTAAAATGTTTCTGCTTTAATTACCTAATTACTCTCTCGATCATCAACTCTTCAGTATGGTTTTGAGACTTCCATGAAATTGTTTTAAATATGGAGAGGGTACTACGTCACCAAACTGAATCCTAACAACCGAAATAACAACCATATTGTTTAACCCTGCTCTTTTTTTACTTTTCATTGGATAGTACGACGGAATGGACAAATTAGTGGATGTAATGCAGAAATATCATCCTTTCGTTTGAAATTTCAGGCAAGTAACTCTTGAAACATATATTGGCTGCTTAGTGCCGTGGATTCTACTCGATTTTACAATAGTTTTCACCAGTAATGCAAATAATTATTAATTTAAATAAATAAAAAATTTTGGCAAGGAGAATGCACATTAAATAAGTAAGGGCATGCCGATTTATAGTAATTTATCGATGGAAAACATAGTTAAATTGCAAAATTAGTGCGTTAGCCCGAAAGCGCTTTAGGAAATTGTAGGTTAAGGAAGTATATAATCTTTGTTAAGGAAGATGGAGGACTGGCTTAAGCTTCTAGCATTGGACAGCATAGCAAGTGCTCTCTCCATCTACATCAATGCTTCGAACGCTTCTTTTTACTTTGAAGTTGGCTCCTATGGCCTGCTTCATCCATAATTAAAGCCTTCTTTAGCTGTGGTTATCATGCCACCAGGCATTTGAGTTGTGGGTGTGGAGAAGGATGGAGAGGGTGAGGTAGATAGAAAGGAAGACTGACGAGGAAGTGCTTGAGATGGTGGGCGAGGGACGAGGAAAGGAAACTTCTCAATGAAATTCGAGATCGGCGGAGTAGGTGGCTGGAGGATGTAAAAAGGGGCGATGGTTTGCTCAAGAATGTGATTGAGGGAAAGATAGTGGGCAAGTGAGGAAGGGGAAGAAAGAGAATAAGTTTTATGGACAGGATGACGACGGGTAGATATCGTATGCTGAGGCGAAAAAGGACAAACTAGATCGAGTTAGCCCCCTATAAGTGTAAGAAACCGGGAGAAGATTCTCTGACATTCAACAAAGCCTACATTAACCGGTAGAAGGCTTAAAAAATAAAAATCATGCCACCTTTTTCTTTGCCGAACACTATTTCTTCTACCTTTGGGCAGATTATCTTTTGTGTTACATGCCAATATGAGATCATTCATACCGTTTAGGTAGTTATTCGTTCCATTCTTGTTTTCGTTTAAGTATTCAGTCTTCATATTATCTGTGCTATGTATTTGATAATAAATCGACTTACTTTGTAATTTTCAGAAGTTTTTTAGAATGAACAACCGGTTGTTCCGTAAAGGGATCTTCTGGCTCTCTTCCATGCACCTGAAAATGGTGTAATGGCCGAAACTGGTTATCCATCTAAGTAATTTGTGGAAGCTACAAAGTTCAATTTATTATCATGACGACCTTCCGCAAAATTTATGTTTCAACATTTGATTTACTTTATTTTACATTGTTACTTTATATTTTTCACTTCTTTTTCGGTCCGTAATGTATTATTCCAGCAATTCTCCTAGTTATTTTCACCTCTGTAATCTCTCATAGTCGCAGATGTATCCGTCCTAAAGGCGGGTTTACACATGGAAGTTGACTTATATGGAAAATAGCGAGTGTAGCGATATCTCGAATCGTTTTGCCACTTGCAGCGCATCGTTCTGCGACACATCACTTCCGGTTTTATCCAAACAAATGGATGATGGAAGTAAACAATGAATATGGTTATTACGAATATAGCCCAAATTTGGCAATGATGGCGTTCGTATATCGCTGTTTGAGTCCCATAGGAATTCGTGGATTTAATAAATTTGTATAAATACATTAATTGCGCATTATTACATCGTATCAAGAATGAGAATTTAGACAATGATTATAATTATCAAATGAGAGATAAGTCATTACGCATACTAAAGGGGTTCTTTAGCATTTAAAATATTTTCAGGTACAAATTAATATTTATATAAGCAACAATGAGTCCTCCTTCCACGAAGTCATTCGTTCTTTACATCTTAAATCTCCGTTTTCCATCATGTGTCCAAGATTCCACCGGATGCGATATGATTTCATCGCAGGATCGGAATGCTACTTGCAAGGAAAATAGAAACCAGTCTATTTTCACTGCAATTAGCGACCGCGGTCATTTACCACCACACTCGATCACTACTGACATGGAATTGCGTACTTACAAGTCAAAGTGTCGCTTGTAAGCGACTTCAGAGGCTACTGTCATGGAAGTGACTTCCATGTATAAACCCGCCTTAATCCCTGCTGTTTATTTCGTAACGGGTCTAATTGGGAATATGTAGATTTAAAACTTCGAACGCGTTGTATTTTATCAATAAATCCTGCGGAAAATTGCCTCTAAGACTTCTCGATTACCTTGCCAACCTTACCACGTCAATTTGAATATCAGTACAACATCATGCTTTGGCTAGATTCTAATCTGTGACGTTTGCTTTCCTTGGCCGGGGTGTGAGCAACCAGACTTCAACGCTAGCATTGATTTCATCGCATAGTAGCGCGGCGTATGTTATGCGTGAGTTCCAAATTTCAATATATTCCGCCGAAACTTCTCTTTCCCTTCTTCCATGTCAAATCGATTCCGAGCGGTCGCGAGCTCTGTGGCATTACTGACCGCTCTCAGTCAAGGTTAACTCAATGCCACCGCCGCCGGCCGGTCGTGAGGTAACTGTTGGGAATCGGTCGTGAGAGGTGCACGACCTTCCCGGACATTCCTCCCGACTCCCGTCATGGATTCGCAGAATATTCGCTTTGCAGCCACCCAGTCGAGTGAAAACAACCAAACGAAGTTTGGAAGAATTCTGTGGCGTTCTTCAATGTGAGGAAGTTTAAAATGTTCGTCCACATAATTTAGTAAAAAAATGTACATTTCCACCTTATATTATTACGGCGCGTTTCATCCATTAGGAAAAAGTGGCCCACCCACATGGAGTTGGTGGTTTCCGGCGTGACTTAATGGATTTGCAAAATATTTTGAATAAAAGAGTTCTACTTTGTTTTTCTGGCTTGTTATACTGGTCAGGTAAGCGAGGAGCTCCGCAACCGCTAAATTTGCCCCTTTTTCCGGCCACAAAGGTGGCATCCCTGGCCCCCCGGGGACATAGAACTGGCATATTGAGGCTGGAATGTCAGTTTTCATCGCATTTGACATATTCTCACTGAAAAATATGGCCGCTTTAACCAAACTAAAAACCATTGACACTTTTGATGTTTCAGTCGAATTTTCGGAACTTCGAGGCAAAAATTCTCACAGAAGACATCCGATTTGGGAAAAAAATTATATTTGTAATGTGGGAGAGCTACTACTTCTGGGTATTACATTCACTCCGAGAAAAAGATGGAAAAACGACCCCCCCCCACCTATTGGGGTACTCAAAATATAAATATTTAACTGCTAATGCCTCTCAAATGTTCACGCAACAATTTAATGCACCCTTTCATCTTTACTATCAAGGAAATGTATGCCTTACCTTTCCTTTTAGTTGATCACTTTAAAAGAGATTATTAAACAACGCATCTCTTGGTAATACTCAAGAGTATGGGAGTAAATCAACTAACCGGTTCCGATGTTGAAGCATCAAAATCGGTCAATTGTATTAAAATTACATGAAATATTATCAAGTGTTTCTGTTATTCACTACGTTTACCAAATGATATCAGATCGATCTGGGCTCAGGCCGTTCTTAAGTTTCCAAGCGAGCCGACTCAGACCACCTGGTTTACCAACAAGGACTGAAAATATCGATATTGATCAATCAAACCTATCAGTTGAAGCTCGATGAAACCAGTGTGTAAACTAGTGCAGAGTTGAGAATTTTCAGTCGTATTCCGAGTGATAAAAAATTGCCCTTTTGGAGGTGAAATTTCTCCATGCTACGATATCTTCAATGCCTCATAACCCGTCATTATTGTCATAACTGATTACGACACGCCTTGAATAATAACGATTATAATTTGTTTTTCAATGACATCGATCTGAAATCTCAGACTGGCTAAGCCATTGGGCCGAGTCGGCCCGCTTCTCAAATCAATCCCACTAGCCTGTTGCGTTTACTATACCGAGCTGATCCGGTCAGATCGATTGATAAACGTATAACATGTCATGTCACAATTACACAAATTAACTTCGCATTCGATCGCGTTAATGCATTAAGAAAGAGTTATTCAAGGGGATGATGCCTTGAAGAAAATTCTTCGATCCGTTTCCATTAGGTGATTTCGACGTAACAGTGTCCGTGATGTATTTCTTGGGGTGGTGAGAAATGATACGGACAGAGGCCCCGAGTTTAAAACAAGCGAAAAGCTCCGTCTGGGATAGTCATTCTTCTTAATCCTAATGAAGTGGGAAATGAAGTGCATGTTTCGTGTCCCAGTCACCCCTAAGTTAGGAGCTCTTCTGGGATCATTCACCCGCTGCTATCATTCTGCATGGCTAACCTTATTGAATTATATTACCTCAGCTATACGTCATTTCTCTAATAACTTATTCCATTAACTTATTGCTGGTATTCAGATGGAAAGTTAGCCTCCCATTAATTATTTGAGCGGCACCTTTGGGCACTAACCGTATTTGCATTTTTTTAAGTTTCGATGGTCATAATCCGGAATCTACTTTTCTTGTTTTTTAATCACATCATGTTTGAAAGAACTTGTTTCAGCGAATATGGTATCTTGATAGCCTTTTTCATAGCCCTATATTTCAAGTGATGAATCCCCTGTTTATGGAGGGATCACCCGACGCCTCTCGCCTTTGAGGTAGACAATAGAATAAGATAATAGAATGGAAAATAGACCATAGGATAATTTATTGATGCACATAGAAATCCATTTCCATACCCATCCCTTGCCGAGGCCTATACACATCAAGAATCCTTTCCACCAAATAACACACAAATGCGTTTATTATCACTCGATCGCGACAATCCGGACCTGTGAAACTTCCTTGTTTTGTTTGTTTGCGCTACATTGGGTGAGTTTTTTTCAGGAAGACGATGTGTAGGAGATAACTCTTCAAACCGTGGTCGCGAGGTAATAGGGACGGAACGGTGACCGTCATGTACTGCCGGGGTTGATGAGACATGTTGCAGACAGCTGTTCCTAGTCAAACGCAAGCGAACAGGTCCCTCTCGAATAGGAGAGAGGAGTGGGAAGAGGAGACAGCCACTGGAGTAAAAGAGTGAGGAATGGGAGTCGGTTGGATTGTGCGAAAAAATCGAGATCGTTATGCTCAGAGGAGAGTGGGCGTTCACCAAGCCGGAGGACTGGTTTTCGGGATTCATCCTTGAAGGGATGGGCGCACTTTATTGCCAGTGGAAGGGTTGGAAGTGGGAGAGGGGTATTATTAAGTGTGCATAAGGGGTGCTAAGGATATTTTTTTCTCAGCTCGACCCCTAATGTAGGGATCAGGGTGAGGCCAAACCTTCCTTTTGACACGCCTCCAGCGTGACGAGGGTAGTTTCTCTTTCAGGGTCTCAAGGGTCACGTTTTTTTAAGTCGGAATTTTCTGGGGATGGAAAAAAACAGATATTTACTAGGTTTTCCACTCTTTTCCTAGACACCTCCTTCTCTCTCAACCCCCATCTCCAATGCACACACTTCCCCTTCCTCATTCCTAAGACAGTGATTCCTCGACAGATTTTTTCCACGGTTCTGCTTTCCCCACTTCTGGAATCGTTAATGATGGGTTAAGGCCACGCGGAAGACGATGGTGTCAAGTGTCTTCCGCTGTCTCCTCTTGCCTCCCGCTGGTTGGTTGGTTATTTGGGGAGGCGACCGACAACTGAGATCATTTGCGCCGTATAGAATGGCGAGAGGTTTGTAATGGAGGGCCTTTATAATAGTCTCGTTAGTTTTACTGACCTCTTGCAAAAACTAGGATGGGAATCGCTTCCAGACCGTCGATTGAAGTTAGACTCAATATTTTACGTAAATTCAAAAAAGATTTATTTTCAGAAGAAGTTATCAATATTTTTATTAACTCCAACATTCTACGGTAGATCAGGTCATGAGAATAAAATAGGGAAAATAGAATGTAGAACAGACAGGTTTAAAATGACGTTTTTCCCGCGATCAATAAGAGACCTATTTAACCTCGTTAAGACTTTGAAGTAGGTTAGTTGACAGGTAGTGTAGTTGATTTATTCATGTTCCTCCTAATGCGTGTTTCTAAATTTTCCGAGTGGTGCTAGTACCATTTTTGCATGTTCCCTGCATGACTTTTGTGTCACGTTTACATAGTTACATTATAGATTATTTTAATAGTTTCTGTAGCATTTGTAGTACGCCCATTATATGGTGCATGTTAGTTAACGTTAATTTTTTCACTGTAGTTCATGTTGGTGATAAGTCACCCCCTGCCATACACTCTTGTGGTGACTGGTAGGGTAATGAGTAGATGTAGAGGAACAAACCAGCCGATGAAACAGCCCCTATTCTAAGTCTATGAATGTGATTATTGTTTTCAGGCTTAACGTTGTGAAAATCTACTAGTCATGTGAAATGGAGGAAGCTTCAACCACAATTCAACCACACAACTTTTTATTTCATTTGCTGGCTAAAGGTTTTGTTTCATGAATTTTTTATCGTGGTCTTGACAATGATCTCCTAAACCTAAACCTTTGGTGCCAATCGAAAATAAACATTGCATTGCGGACAACAATTTTTTCACTGTAGTTCATGTTGATAATAAGTCACCCCCAGCCAAACACCCTTGTGGTGGCTTTCAGGGTAATAATATGTACATTATTAAGGGATCGGAGGAAAGGTGTAGTGAAATCCGGCGTCGGCATTAACCTGCTCATGACGGATAGTATCTACAACTACATCTAAGAATTACAAAAAAGGCGATTAGTTGAATCCATTTAACTCCATTTCATGGCTCGGATCCTCATGGCTGAAGAAGTTAAGAGTCCTCTCATCTAGTGGAATATTAAGAAATGCTTTGGGCTGCGGCAATTTTGGAATTCCTCAACGACGCGAGCAAAGCACGACTCACACCAGTGCATTTAATCATTTTTTAGAGGAAACATGACTTACCGAAAATTCAAATGGATAAAATTGCGGCAAAGAGTAAGATTTCTGATTGAAAAACCCTGCATTTGAATGGAGAGCTCTCACGTTTCAAGCCGGGTGATGTACATCTACATCTACATACTGCCATACGAGCCGCCGCATGGGCTTGATACGGGGGGTGTTAGGACACCAGCCGTGTAAAGATGTAAGGGATAAGGTTTTCGGAGGTGAAATGGTGGCGTGTATCGTGGGAGTGTATTTAGTAGAGCTCAGTTTTTATAGTGGTCTCTTACTGTGCGCGGAAAGAACGAGTTTTTGTACCTATTTGTTCAGCAATGTAACTGTATATCTTATTTTTTCGCTTCTTTCAGACCTAGAGATGTAGTGAGGCGTCATAATAATATTCTCTGTGTCGCTCTGAAACACGTCATCAAAGATGAGGACCTGTAAAGAAGAATATAGTATGAGGAAAACATATGATCATCATCAGTAAGATAGGCTCCAGATGGACGAACAACACTTTTACACACAGCAAACTTGAAAAGAGCGTAACAAAAGGAGAAATGGAGTTAAAATCCCCAGGAGAGAGACCAAGAAACTAGCGTTTGAGGGAACTGAAAATGGAATTTAATAGGGAAGGACTTACCGGAGTCAACAGAGAAAGACAGTCTAAGAATTGATAGGCTAATGATGAACCACCATTTGTAAGCTGATTGCCCGAGAAAGCTCCGGCCGGCTATATCACAAAAATTCTTTAAATACAGTTACATATTTAAAAATACATTATCATTATTTATTAAAAAAAAAGGCCGCAGGGATTAGAGATTAGATAGGCTGCCTGCATTTGAGATGTGTGCGTGGAGAAGGATGGAAAAGGTGAGGTGTACGGAGAGGAAGACTAACGAGGAAGTGCTTGAGATGGTCGGCGAGGAGAGGAAAATGAAATTCGAGATCGGCAGAGTAGGTAGATGAAAGGTGTAATAAGGGTTGCTCAAGAATGTGATAGAGGGAAGGATGTTGGTCTAGCCGTGAAGAGAAAGAAAAAGAATAGGTTTCATGGACAGGATGAAGAAGGAGGGATCGTATGCTGAGGCGGAAAAGGATATACTAGAGCTAGATAGGCCACTGAAAGTGTAGAAAACTGGGAGGAGATTCTCTGAAATTAAAGAAACCTTTACAGGTAGAATACTAATTAAAAATTAAAATTAAGCAGGCATATTGTATAAAAAGAGTAGTGATGATCCGTAGTGTTGGATCATTATGTTTAAAGATCATTTAATTTAAAAAAGTGTTCAATCCAAAAAGGAGTATTTATTTCCAGCCAATGCCAACTAGCAGAATGTCGTCATGAGATCAGCAATGAAAGGTTTAATTATGTAGAATTATATTTGAATTAATTAGAAAGTATTTAATTTTAAAAAATTGTTAAGTCCAAAAGGAGTATTTATGTCCAACCAAGCCAACTTGCAAGCAGCGTCATGAGATCAGCAACGAGGTGCAGCGAGAGAAAGACATTGCCGAGGAAATCTAGCCGCGCATCTGAAATACACCGGGAAAAATTATGAGAGCTGTCCTGACGGAGACTTACGTAGGAAATAATGCGATCAGTTGAAAAGAAGATGGAGTGGATTTATTTTAAGTATTCTACCGGTAAAGGTAGGTTTTGTTGAATTTCATAAGATCTCCTCCCGGTTTTCTACACTTTCAGGGGTCTATCTCCCTCTAGTATTTCCTCCTTCATCCCGTATCCGTCGCAATCCTCCTCCCTTAAGTCTGCTCTCGTCTGAAGCTGTCTATCTTATTTGGCTCTATTTGCTCTTTTTTAACGCTTCTCAGGTTATTTCTTTATTTATTTTTTTAATTTTCTTGTTTTTTTCTTTTTTTATTACTGCTGGTATTTGTCCAATGTAATTGACCATCCAATGTAACTCTTTTCGGATGTGAATGAATATCAGTTTTATGGCCAGAAGAATTGATTTTACTCCGAAACCAACAATCGCAGACCGCCACATACTAGTTTCATTGGTGCTCGGGGTGTCAATTATGGTTCTTTTTTCTTTACGTTCGTTACCACCGCTTCCGCGTTACGTACTATACGTTCTCAAGGAATTATGGTCCTTCGCCACGTATCGTTCGTTAAGCTTCGGCAACCTTCCGTAAGATATCAGCTTTTAATGACGCCATGCCAGAATCATGTGATAATCGAACAACTGTTTCCAAGGCTTGACTCGACGGCGTTACGAAAAATGACTCTCGAAAAGGACTTAGCGGAAGAAATGAATAGCGGAAAGGAAGATAATTGTAAGGTGAGTCGTCGTATGGTTGATCTCTGTTATTTAATTTAACGGTAATTATACACATAAATATATGCAAATATTTATTCTTTAAGAAAATGCTACATTAGTTTAACGTTAAGACATCGTTATGTCATGACGACAACATTTATCATTTGTTTTTGGTATCCCCTTCCACATATTGTTGAAATTACCCGTGTAGCGTGACGTATCAAAGTTCCTGTCTAATTGCTTATCTATCGATTTTGTATTGCATAATGAAACTGATTCGTTCGATTGAATAATTTCATTATGAAGAAACCTCAATTAATTTCTTTCAACGTGGCATACTTTCAAATTAGTAATCATTTAGAAAAGGCCATGAAGTGGTATGTATGATGCATGTCATCATATCCACTTTGAAGATGCAAAAGAAGAGAATAAGGACCAAAAGATGAATCAGAGGCGCAATCGAGGTTCAACGTACGGTGTGCACTCGCGTTATCGTCATTTTTCAATTTCTCTCATGGGAGTGAAAGCATTGTCTTGTTCTTCAAAATATTTCAAGTATTTATAATCATTAGTCTTAATCGATAAAGTGCATTCTTAGGAAAGTGACTTTGATCATTACCCTTCTAAAACGCTTTGCGTTTTGGATGACGACAACGCAAATATAGGAACCAAGTTCCCACACCAGAATAAGCACGTCGTTTCATGGTTCAAGAATATCATTCCATAAATACTAAATGACGAAATAATGTGCATTCTTAAAAAAAAAATTCAAAAACTAATGATAAATATTGAAAATTAGTTGTTCTAAACATTTTTAATAATTTAGCATCTGTATTGTTTTGAATTTTTTTAACAAGAATTAAATAATACTTAAAGATTATTTAGTCACTTTCATTTGATTATTAATTAAATTGAAGTTATTTTTATAAGATTAAGCATTTAGTCGACAGAGAGATCATGAAATTGAGTTCTAGTTTTGAAATATTAAGATTGTTTTCACGTGTGTGACTGTCAAAAGGAAGGTTTCGCTTGCACGGTTGTATGATTCGTAAGACAGGTTTCGCGAAATGTATGGTTTTCGTCCTCAGCCCGGCAACACGTTGTTGCGTCTTAACGAAGCAGAGGATGTGTGGTTTCACGGGCTTCCGCTGGCACGGATAATTAGTTTCCTTCCACGGAACGATGCGTTTTCTTTTCCTAGAACATTAGATAACTTACGTTCCGCTTCGCGGTCACATTTTGCAGTGACTCTTAAATGCTTCATTGACGGAGCTGATGTGTTTAACGGCTTATGAGTCTATCAGTGTTTCTGTTCAGCCATTACAGGAGGTATTCATGCTAATATATTTTGAACTTCAATTGCACTCGCTCCTTAGACCTAACCTATTTTTACTATCCTTTTGCTGACTTTAGCGTTAACACCTAAACGACGTTGCACATGGAAGTTGCTTTTAATCGCAGTAGCCTATAAGGCGTATTTACGTATGGAAGTTACTTTTATGGAAGTGTCTAGTGTAGCGATATCTCGAATCTTATCGCCACTTGCAGGCTATCGTTCTGCTTACACATAACTTCCGGCTTTTTCAAAACAAATGGATGACGGTAATAAACAATGAATATTGTTATTACGAAAATCGCCCAAATTGGGCAATAATGGCGTTCGTATATCGCTGTTTGAGTCCCATAGGAATTTGTGGGTTTAATAAATTTCTATGAATTACAACCACTTTGCATTGTCACGTCGAATGAAGTGTGTCAATCGTGACAATAACAATTATTTTCCAATAAGATATAAGTATTAAAGCTTATCTTAGGGGCTCTTGAGCATTTAAAATATTTTCAAGTACAAATAAATATTTACAACAGCAACAGTGATTCCTCCTTCTACTAAGTTATTCGTTGCTTACATGTTAACTCTCCGTTTGCTGTCACGTGACCAAGATTCCACCGAATGCGATGCGATTTTATCGTAGAATATATATGCTACTTGCAGGCAAAATAGAAACCAGTCAATTTTTCTCGCAAGTTGCAACCGCGGTCAATTACTACAACTATCGACCCCTAATGCCATGGAAGTGCGTGCCTACACATCGATGTATCGACTCTTAGCGACTTGCAAGGCTAGTGCTATGGAGTTGTCTTCCGTGTGTAAACCCGCCTTATGAGTCTTAGTCTAAGTTGTCCTAGGAATCAGCTCTTATATATGAAAGCATGTACGTTCAGACAGAGGGGGTCGATAGGTATAAGTCGATAGTAATCGATGCGCTAGGGATCACGAAGCAACCTTCAGCGAAAGCTACAGTTATTAAGCAAATTAACTTTGAATGAAAGGTCAGATAATTTCACGAGAATAGATCTATCTTAGTAATATTTTAAATCTAATCAAATCCCATGGAATTGATTTTTCGTAGTTCTTTTTTGCCTACATTGATAATGAAGATAACATCCGTTGCTTAATCTGAATAATTTGATGCCGATCAGTACTAATACTGCTGCAAAATGTCACGCCCCCTCTGGTTCAACCTTGAGTCATCGCACTCATGTTCACGAATAAATTCCAAATAAATCTAATTCGGTTGCCAGCTGAGCCGCAGGAACTTTTGTCTAATCACAAATTTTGCCTGGCTACGTATGTTTTTTAGCTTTAGATGCCCCCTAGGTATCTCGCTTTAATCATCACTTGTTCAAACACAAACATTAATATCTTATAAGATTTTCGCGGGAAATAATCTTATCACAAAAAATAATTGATCAGCGTGCATTCTATTTTAATATGGGCGTTATAAATATAATTTTACATGAATGATAATTGATTGTCCAAATATTTCTTGAAAGATGCAAGTTTACATGGGAAGGGATATTGAAGGAATTCTGAAACAAATATTTCAATTTAGGATCAGTGTACTCGATAAGTGTAGTATACTAAATAAAATGTTCACTAAGGTTCCGCGAAGTTCGAGACTTGTCAGCTTGACTTCACAGTGGTTACGCGGAACAAGTACATGGGGACTCATTCCTGAACTAATTTTACTTTTCATTTCACTAAATTGTTTTTACTCTGTAATGTTACCTCAGCTATTGTTGTAAAATTTCTCTGTTTGATCTATCTCTACGTTTACCAATCGATCTCAGATCGATCTGACCGGATCAGGTCGGAATGGTTAACGCAACGGGCTAGTGGGATCGATCTGAGAAGCGGGCTGACTCGGTCCGCTATCACATCGATCGGAAACAGCGGGTATGTGGCGCTCCACGTTATTCTTTTGGTTGTCATACGGTAATATATTTTTATCATTATTAGTCAAGGCGTGGGTTGTAACAAGAATGCAGTTATGGTGAGTGAAGTGACATTGATGATATTGTTGCACATTTCAATTGTATCTCTAATTGGACAATTTTGTTCACTCGGAATGCGACTGAAAATTAGTAACTCTGCACTTGTTAACACACCTGGTCAGTCGTGCTTCAACCGACAGATTCGATTGTTCACTATCGATATTTTCAGTCCGTGTTGGTAAACCAGGCGATCTGAGTCGACTCGCTTGGAATTTTCAGATCGATATGTGATCGATTGGTAAACGTAGTATATAATGTATTAAAATTGCGTTTGCCTTTTGTTCTTGTTTGATAATCCTAGTTCAAGTTTTGGGACCGTTGAGTTTCATGTTGAATCACATATCGCCTCGTGTCTTTCCGTGTACTTGTCACCGAATCACACTCCCGAAAAGGTAATGGAAGATTGCGACCGTGTCCATCATCTTCCTCACATCATTTTCTCCGTTTCCTCCTTCTCTCCCCTATCCTCACGACTTCACTCCCTCTTCCCCCCTCCCACCCCTTCCCAACCAAAACACATTCCCCACACCATGTGTCCCCACCAACCCCGCCTCCTCAACACATTTCGTTTTTCTTTTATTGGAGTCCGCGCGCTACGGGCCGCGTGTTCTCCACTCCCTCTCCCCCCCTCCTCATTCCAGGCACCGCCTTAGTAGGCAGCCGCCCTTTCCCCGATGTGGAGTTGTAGGCTCTCGGCGTGCAACCGGGGGGATGAAAAGGAAGAAAGAAATGTCGAGCGGGCGGATCTCCTATAGAGGGGAGGATGGTCGGAGTGTCGAGGGGGCGGAGGGTAAGGGGTGGCGAGGAATGTCTCCTGATGGAAGGGGGAGCTGGAGTTTCGTAGGAGGAGGCGCGACTTCGCACTCCGCTGCACGACTTAAGAAAATAACCCCATGGTTGTAAGCAGTAGTAATAGTTTTTTTTAACCCTCCGGAAACGGTGTCTCCCTGAATTTTGGGAATATTCCAGACAATTAATGCGAGATATTACCTCACACGAAATGCAATACATCCGGTTAAAGGTTACTCGGGCTTTCCACCGGGTCAAACTCTCCATCTTGGCTGACGTTTCGATGAACGTCAGCGTTTCGTCCATTGTCATCAGGGCATCGTTCATCGAAACGTCGGCCAAGATGGAGAGTTTGGACCGGTGGAAAGACCGAGTAACCTTTAAAAACATCACACGCCGAGAAAGCCTTAAATATTTCTTCAATGCATCCGGCCTTGAAACCAAAATTTCAGCTGTATACCGCCCAACTTTTCGAGATATTTGCGAAAAACTACCAGCCATTTTCAAATGAGCTACATAGTTCCACTAA
This sequence comes from Ceriagrion tenellum, assembly GCA_963169105.1. Taxonomy (NCBI): domain Eukaryota; kingdom Metazoa; phylum Arthropoda; class Insecta; order Odonata; family Coenagrionidae; genus Ceriagrion; species Ceriagrion tenellum. Next base: position 58,573,172 of record OY720641.1, read on the forward strand.
GCGCTCCAGGAAGATCTAATGTAAAGAATGGGGAAGTTCTGACACACATTACGCATCACATATATGACACCACGTAGCTCTTATGCTGTCTCGACTGTTAAAAAAATTAATTAATCGCTCGCCGAAATACTTTTTACAAAATCCCCAAAAAAAATTCGGTCGTGGAGTCGTTTTCAACGAACCGTTTGAAATAAGTGAGTTTAAATCATGTTAAGCATGTGCATAAATGTAAATTAAGCTCATCTCCATTGGTCGTTCGATCCTTGGATTGGTCGACTTCAGCCCTCCACCCTTCCCTATCAAATGCTAGTTCCCTTATCTACTGGTATCTCTTCATATGTACTTTCCTCTTTATTTGGTCCTGGAACTTATTCCTAGGTCTTCCTCTGGGGACTTTTCCCTCTATTTTCCTTCAATTACCGGACTTCATGAACCCTTTGTGTCTCAGGCTGTGTCCAATCCATCTGGTTCATCTTTTCTGTATTGTGTTCCTCATGGTCCTTTCCTCTTTTACTCTTCTGTACACTTTGTCATTTCTTAAATTGTCCGTCCATTTCATCTTCAGCATCCTCCTCCAGCACCAGGTTTCGAAGGCTTCAAGTCTGTTCTGGTCAGCTTTCCTAATGGTCCATGCTTCCAATCCATAGAGTGCCACGCTCCACACGAATGTTTTCACATATTGTCTTATGATTTGTGATCCTAGTAAATTTAGCTACTAACAGATAATTTCCGTCTTCAAAATTTCAGTCAGTATTTTTGCTAAATTTCAAAATAATTGCTTTGTTAGTCTAACAGCTCCTTAGTTTTAAAAATAAAATTAGTGTATGGTATCAGTTACGGTAAATCAATCACACTACGGGTGCTACACCTGAACGCAGATTTGAACGCGGCCTAAGACACGTCGTTGGCTCATTCAGGTAGTATCTAACTCTTTGGATCGTGTCGTTGCTGCAAGCAGCTATCTATATCAGGGGCTGCCGCCTTTATGCTGCCCTGCGTCGTTTATTGCGCCCATGCGCTTAAATTTATTTTTCTCTTTCTTATATTGTTATCTTACACTCAGGCCGCTTGTACTTTTCTGCTTCGTTGCCTTTCTTGGTTGCAAAGTCCTGGACTAATTTATTTGGATTCATTTTTACCCTTTCGAAATAGTTTTCCTGCATTTATGTTAAGATCTTTCTTATCGGGGTTACACCCGTCGTTTTATATAGATCTTTGTTCCTTGTCCATCTGTTCATTTTAAATATTTAGTGGATAAATTTTCTCTCGAATATTTCTTTGGTTTCCATATTCCTTTTCCCAATAGGCCACACCATGCTGGAGCTGCATATTAGATTGTAAGTCTTATGAAGATTTCATATATTTTACTTTATATAATATCTGATGTCGTCCCATTACATAAAATGCTCCATAGTTGCGTTCTCATGGCGAGCGCCTTGCCCTTAGTTTTGCTGATGTGGTCTTTCATACTGAGAGTATTATTTGTTTTTACTCCCAAGTAAGTCGCCTTTTGTCGCCTAATGATGGGCTGCTCCCCAGTTCGTTGGCAGCTTCCTGTTTGTAAGGTTAGTTACTCTTGAGGAGCAAGAGGTTGATGTTTACGTCAGATTTTACCGAAGTCACGAGGTACCAATGGTGGACACAGCCGAAGGCTTTAGCACATCTTCCACGCGCCCTCCACCCCAGCCTTTCTCTTTCTGAGGTCTGAACTCGTGGACGGAGGATGCGTAAGGGCTTCTACACAAAAAAATGCAGGGCGCAGTCGCGCAAAGCAATCCTGCACGTATTGCCCCCTCCCCTCCCACTCCAAGAAACAACCCTCTCCCCCACTCCCACCCCCTGCCCTCAATGTCTCCACTCACGAACCCGAACGACCCCTTCAACCATCACCACCTTCAGCTGTTCACGTCAATACCGACGGCAGAAGCAGCAGGTCCCCCGTTTTTTTTCCATCTCGACCCGCTGCCGACTCCTCGATCGCCGCGCTTCACTTGTTAACCCCTCGAAGCTCCTCCCCCCCCCAACCAACCACCTCCTGGAGGAGCCTCCTCGAATCCTTTTTCGGGGAGTAGTACCCTCAAGCGTGTTTGCATCTCCGCCCCCGACTAACCGCTTTTCGGCCCTTTTTCTCTTGGTTGGTTTTTCTTCTCCAACCTCCCCTCTTCCCGCCCGAGCTAAGAAAGCCACCCCCTTTGATGGGGCATTTCACGCGTAGCCTTTTAAATTAACCTCCCCAAAAATCTTCCGTTTTTCCTTCCTTATGTTCACGACTAGCGAGATCAATAACCTTTTTCGTTCTTTACTCTGAAACTTGCCGTGTTATCCGGATGGTTATTTCACCAGAACCTGCGGATATTTATGTGCAAGGTATATACGGGCAAACCCGTTCATTTTTGGGAACTCGTTCACTCTGGACCAGTCCTTTTTGGAACCCGTTCCATTTCACTCGTTCACCGCTCCTTTCCACTCGTTTAGCCTTCCTTTTCACTCGTTCAGCTTTCCTTTTCACTCGTTTATCGTTCCTCTTTTATTGGTGGTCATGTATTTTTAGAATGAACATGTCCTTGATGTTTAAAGAATGTAAAAAAACCTATCAATAGTTAGTATACCGTAATGACCATGTTTAAGAATGTTGAATGAAATAAAAGATGGAAGGTAATATTGCCAACGTTTTACCTGGTTTCGTGAAAAGGTTTAATTTATACAAAGAAAAGAAGTACAGCTAATTACACCACTAACATAATCAGATTTGGGGTTTTATAAAGAATATCCTATCTCTTAAAGATAAATGCGATGGCGCGAAAGTAATGACGGACAGAAAGGAACGAAGGATCGAAAGGAACGGTCGTTCCGTGGAAGTCGGTTTGCGGTCCTCCCGTTAAATCCATGGACGCGTTACTCCGCGTTCGTTCGTTCGATAACGACCCACCTCCAGTGAAAGGAGTGTTGCTTGTTCTTTGGTGGGCAAGAACTGCTATTATTGATTTATTTTCGATAATCTTGTAACCTCTGCTGTTCTTCCGACTTGATTTCAGATTATTCAACCTGTGAAATCGATCTTAAATGAAAAATTCTTCTCAGATTCATAGTTTTTATGTTTCATTTCTTTCATTTTCTTTTTGCTGATATTTAAATAACTTGTGCCATCATATGGCAAATATTTATCCATAAACATGACGAATGTACATTTACTAACATATGATGTTAATTTACATTGATAATGATTGCTGTGCAGTCGAAACCTGGGTCGGCAATAAACTTTTAAGTGTAGAATATACTACTAAGATATTTGTTCGTCATGTCCTTGACAATTTTCCACAAAGTTACGCCTTCAACCATTAATTTTATACGTGATAAATTTATCCATAAATTGGGTGTTGAAAAAAACAAATGCGATGCAGTCTCAATTATCCGAGGTATTGTAGATTGAGACCACATCGATAATAAATAAACTAAAAAAATACGAAACCCATGTCTCACGGAATATTTGTCTCTACCGCCGTATACCAAAGGTTCGAAATAATACGTAATATATGGCCTAGAACTTTGTGAGTATGAATTACGTGGGAAATGAGGTGTTTCTACACTTTGCTAAATTTCTGTGCCTTATTATGCCGTATTTGTAACACTGTGAGGATCAAATACTACTGGGAATCTCTGTATGCGTAAATATCTAATAGATTCATATGCATGATTGAACGAGCTGAGGTAGGATCACGGTTCCCTCTTTCGCTTGCTCGTTATTGCTATCCAAAACCCAAGCCGCTTAAGAGTAGAACCAGTCACAGTTGCCCTCCTTAAAATGCACCCAATAAATTAATTATAGTGACTGACAGAAAACTGACAAGGTTTGTAGAATTACGATCACGTCTTCGCTCTCGTGATCGTAATTCTTCAAATTCTGATAGGAGCATTAAATAACTGATTTTAATTAAAGGAGTGCGTTCTTAAGAGAGTAATTGTGAGCATTGCCCTGGTAGAGCTGTTTGAATGTGGGATATACCGACAACTAAAACGCGGAAGAAGTAACCGTGATCCTACCGCTGATCTCGCTGGGCCTTGATTAAGAATCTGTGTGTGTCGGGAAATACGGAATCCTGGTGAATCGGGACTGCCCATCGAATGGGTTTTACATATCTCTCACCTAACGCCTCTTAATATTTCCACGCTGATATTCTGGTCTGTAGCAAAAGTGTAGTTCATCAAGTTTAGGAATCTCTAAGTTCGCGGTATGCCGACAGACTTCCATTGATTGAAATACGTATATTTAATAAAACGGTCATTTCCACTTTCATTCATATTCTTTAGGAAGTTTTTCTCTCGTTCTTGTACTTTATCTCGCTTTTGTTTAAAATTAATCATCGGTTTTGACGTTAAAAAATCGGTGGTATTAACTGATCGTCACTCAGTAAATTTTGTTTCTTTCGATTATTTTGTAAATATTTTTGGTATTTTGTATATATTGGCCAAGAACTTTTACTAAATTTTAGCGCAAAACTGCTATTTACATTTCGGAACTTGTGCAAAAATGTTGTAATCCTTTGCTTACTTATAAACCAATGGTTTGATTGGAATACGAATTGGACTTCAATGTCCGTAGATGTAACAGCTATACGAATTTAAAAGGTAGAATTAATAAAACTTACCAGTATAGATGTTTATACAGTGATACCCCTCTTACCGACCACTCCTATCAAGCGACCACCCATCCAACTACCATTTTTCAGCGAAACTATACGTGGTCGCTTAATTCAGGTTTCACTGTGTGAGTGCATCAAATTAATATGCACTGGAATTTCCATGGAGCAGCAAAATTATGAGGAAACAAACGCCATCTGTAGAGGTTTTAGCAAAACCTTCTCTTTAAGAGTTTTCCCATTTTTGTTCAAATTAGCCACCCATTCATTTGCATTATATGTACTCCTAAAACAAAGTCCCTGTCGAACGACCACCCCTCTTAATGACCATTTTTCTGCGGAGTCGTCTGTGGTCGCTTAATACAGGTTTCACTATTGTGCTATGTTATATGTATGTTGTTGGTAAATAGATTATTTCTGGAGCAGGAGCGGGCCAAAGGCAATTTTTTTTGTTCGTCATACCAAAATATGTTGAGTTCATGGTTATCTCTGTTTGGAATCGCTGTTATTCGCAAAATAACTCGGGATGTCCCTTTCCGAGGAGGCGCGGAGAATAAATATTTGGTTTCCCCATGCGGACTCCTGAGGAGCCCTCCCTTCGGCAGAAGGCATGACATCATTTCGGGACTCATGGCAACGCGCGACGGAAGTTAGCAAAAAAATGGATGGATCCGGTGGAAGCTGTAGTAGAAATTGGCCTTTTCTCGCACTGCAAAGCATTACACGGCGCAGTGCCTCCCTTACATGATGATTCAAAAAGTGCTGAATATCAAAATGAATCCAGCATGCTTGAAATCGTACCGTGAAAAGGGTGTCATTATCATTATTCGATGACAGGATCGCATTCGCTGACTGCAATTCAACAACAGCAGCATCTGGTCCACCTTTCGTCCCATTATGGCGGACATATTCTCGAAACCAGCTCAGCATGGAATTTATTTACAACCTAATAATCAACAATTGAAATTTTCTACGACGAAATATGTGGCGGTTTTAATTGGGTAGGTACTTCCTAGCTACCTCCTCGAATTGTTGTGAGCCAATGAAATGACGTGTACAATCCTTGTCGATTTATTAATGTAAATTTGTCAGATGTGTTAAATCAATTAAGTATTCGTCATGATTAATTGATTTCGGGCGCCCTGTGTAGGTACTAAAAGAAATTTAGTAATCATCAAAAGAAGTTTTAAATTAAAGCATATCCTACAGAACCCGCAGTCTGAATGGGCTCACGCACAAAAATGCCGGTATCAGTTCCAGCGTTTTTTTTCCTACCTCAACTTCCCTCTTTTTCTCGCGAAATGTTTACCTGACGACCATTTTCTACCTAATTTTTGGTAGCTATATATAATCTTGCATCAGAGGCAGTAAACTTCGATCGTGTTGGCAGAAGAGCGGTTTCCTTGATGCTGGTAGAGGATTGATTCACCATCATTTATCGACTACTGAACGCCTTGACGTAAATGCGTATTTTTTTATCGCTGATTCCTTCAAGTTAGCGCACGATATCAATTTCATATTTTGCCCCAAGTTTTAAAGAATTCAGCTCTTGGTTTCTTTCCAGCGATTTGAACACGTTTAAATACATTTTTTCGGAACTTATGGGAATTAGGAACTTCATACATGATCAATCAGTTATGCCCTTATGTGTTTTTCCAGTTTCCTCCTGATCTGCATTTCTATATTCTCAAGACTTATTCTCTCCGCTTTCCCAATGGTCCACGTCTTACGGCCATACTGTAATACTGTACGAAAAGAACGTTTTTGGTGACTTTTTCTGGCCTCCGTGTTTATTTTAGCAACCATGAAGCTCTTTTTGTGAAAAGTTTGTCTCGATAAGGCCATTCACATTTTAATGTGTCTGGTACTTATTTTAGTTGTTAGTTATTCTTCCTAGGGACCAAAAATGTTCAATCTTCTCTGACCTTGTAACGTCTATTTTTAGAGTATCGGTTATTTTTACGAATTCTGTCGAGGATATTATACTGCAAATTCAGTGACAATTGTTTATGTTGAAAAGAAAAATTTAAGGTGGTTTGAATGGGGATGGTGGGTTGCTAAGGAAGTTGTTTTGTTGTAATATCCAAACAGTCCTTGTTGTTATTGATGTCTTGTTTTACTGACTTTTGCATATGTTAATTAATAAACCAACAAAAATTCATATGTTGGTCAAGGTGAGTTAAATTTTTAATTTTGTCGTACAGTTACTCAGCATCAGTCCGTGAAGGTATAAATTGGCTAACTAGGTTTCTTTCTTACGCAGTGAAAAAACCGCTATTATTACTAATGTAAATTAATTTATGGCGGCATATTTTGCTATAAGATACGACCAGATTATGAGAATTGCAATATCAAATGAATTCGTATTCACAAATTAATAACATAAGTTCTCATGTTCCCCAAGTTTGCAACATATTTAAATTAATTGTAGATAGTTAATTGGTTTGTCTTTGAAGGCTTGTTCTCAATGATAGGTTATAAGTAATCGTGCCTTAGAACATGTCTGTTTTTTTATTGCTTGAAATATAGTACACCAGCCAAGTGACTCACACGGAAAAAGGCCATGATACACCCTCAAGAAAAAGTAGGCACGGCCTCGCGTTGAAAAATTAATAGCCTCTCCACTTTTATTTCCGGACTAATTTTCAGCTATACATCTTCTCCAATCCTGTCAACTGATGTGGATATGATAAAGTGTTGCCTTCTCATATAATAAGTCCCATCAAAATAAGTCTTAAAACATAGTTCTCAAAAACTTAAATAAAACTTTATTCTTCTGATGAAATATGTTAATAAATTTCATAAAATTGTTTTATACTATCATAGTTTTTCTCGTATATTGGGAACAGACGAGTAATATCAGCTTGATTGTTATTTGACCTCCACATTGTCGGGCCAGGCTGTCCCGCCCCGCCACCATACAGGCCGGTAAATTCTCTGATGCCGTCAAATATGTCGGCGAATCTCATCACCAGCACACTTGACTCGCGTCAACGCAAACACTGGCTCATATCGTGAGCTTTACATTCACCCCAGTGCGCTAATCTCTGCGCAACAATATTTTGCTCACCTGCCTTTCTTTCGTTACAGACAAGGTCGTTCAATATCGATGGTATTCTTCCTTCGATATAGGTCTTCGCAACCAATTCCGCCACATGTCCGCCATTAATGTGCTATTTGAGCATTTACTGCCTAAACACAGTCAAGGAAGTTTGCGAATATTTGGCACAAGTCGTCGTTTCGAAAATAAATGCACTGCCAAATCAAGAAAAGCGTCGAACAACCTAAACTATACCTATGGAGATTACAGAAAAATAAGCTAATTAATGGTGGATTGATGTACGTTGCGAAGACCTATATCGAAGGAGGAACACAATTGTTATTGATCGACCTTGGTTACAGAGACTTCGTACCGCACTTTAAAACAGATCCAAAGCTGAGTTTACGTGCGGTAAACAGCAAAAGAACACTGACCTTAATTCTACATGGATATCGTAAAGTTAAAGTTCACTTGTGCAATTAATTACTCTGAGGTAAAAAAGTGCACGTTTTTAAGTAACCACCTATTTTGAACGAATTCAATAAGTGCTTTTGATGTATCTACATCTACGTACTACCCTGCGAGCGGCGTGTGGATGAGGGCGTTAAGTCACCAGCCGTGTAAAGATGTAAGATTTTGGGAGATGAAATGGTGACATGTATTTTGGGAGTGTAAATGTTTGGTGATGGCCGACGGTCTCAAGCGATCGCCGCGGTACTTTCGATATGGTGACTGTCCTCTTCGAGGCGAGTCGAACAAGTGAAGAACAATATGCGAGTTTGAGTTGACGACGAAAATTCATTAATGCACGAATAGTAATAAAATATAGTATACACGGATAGAAGTATAAACGGCGTCATATCAGGCTGAATTGATGTTGAATTGACGCTCGTATTCGTTGTTACCGTAGCTACGTTTCTATTTACCGCCAACGTCCATACGAAATACACTTTCGGCTACGTTTCATTTCATTTCTCAATTTGGTGATCGCCGACTGCTGCGTTCGATGGTTTGCTATAGTAGACTATTGCCGTGACTAAGTCGAAAGCACCCGATGAATATTCACAAAATATTCCGCCATGACTATCATACACCCACAGAATGGTACTTAACGGTATATTTTCAAACTTTCAACCGCGGTTGCTAATTGCAAGGAAAATAGACTGGTTTCTATTTTGCCTGCAAGTAGCATATCGATCCTGCCATGAAATCGTATCGCATCCGGTGGAATCTTGTACACATGATACAAAACGGATATTTAAAATGTAAACAACGAATAATTTAGTAGGAGGAGGACTCATTGTTGATTATGTAACTATTAATTTGTACTTGAAAATCTTTTAAAGGCTCAAGAACCCCTAAGGTAAGCTTTGTGACTTGTCTCTGATTAGATAATAATTGTTTTTACACAACTGACATACTTGAGTCGACGTAATTATGTATAATCATTGTAATTCATGCAAATCAATAAAATCCGTGAATGCCTATGGGACTCAAACCGATATGCGAGCGCCATTATAGCCAAATTTGGGCGATTTTCGTAATAATCATATTCTTAGTTTATTTCCGTCGTCTATTTGTTTGGCAAAAGCCGGAAGTTGTGGATAAGTAGAACAATGCCCTGCAAGTGGCGATACGATTCTAGATATCGCTACATTCGATACTTACGTAGAAGTCAACTTCCATTTGTAAACTCGCCTTAACTCGTTACCTCATGGCTCATGGCATAGGTATGTTTCGAGATAACTCGATTCAATATGTACAGATATTCCCACAAACGTGAAATTATACATTTCGCATATTTCGATGGTTTTTAACAAATGTCAAGGTATCATACCGAGAAGAAAAATTTATTAATATATATTTTTTTCTTACATTTTGGATTATGCGTCATAAAACCTATTCATAACAGAGCTTTAATGAAGATGAAATTTTTAATGTAATTATTTCATGATGTCCTTACAACATGTCCGGTTATTTCCAACGTCTACACAAATATATTTGGGAGGAATGTGGCCCAAGAAATATTGTTTGACTTACTTGAAAAGTTATTCAATATGTTTGCTCAACGACTCACGATTATCTCTCCAACCGACTTAATAATGGCATCTACCGCTGTTTTTAAAGAGCTCCATTTCTTGATTGCATTCGTCTTTATTAAATTTGCCTATTACCGTGGCTTTCCTCCTCCTCCAATATCCACTTATATCGGTGAGGAAAAAAGATATACGGCGACAATGCGAGAGACGAAGAATAATTAGCGAACAGAGTTGGAGTGAAGGTGGAAGATGAGAGGATAGACAGGCGGACGAAGAGTAATTGGGGGGAGTGGGATCAGTGTGTGTAAAAGAAGAACTTTATAAAAGAAGAAAATGACAGAAGAAGGGGCAGAGTCAACAAAAAATGCTTCCACTCCTCCATTCTCTCTACCCCTTCTGTTCCCCAGTCCCCTTTATTTCTGCCTCTTCCTTTTTTCCCTTGGAGCACTTTTTTCTACCCCGCGTCCAATCCACCCTACTCCCCTATTTTTAATTCTCGAATTCATTTTTTTAATTTCTTCCTCTGCCTCCATCCTCTGACACCCAACCTCCAGCCACCGCAAGCCGTATCCTTCCCCCCGTAAGGCCGTTCGATGTTGCGAAGAATCGACTGCGATGTTCGATATTCCGGATATATCGCATGGCGATATTATTCGACAGAGATGTGCCACATAGGGGATGTTTAGTTGTAATCCGATGCGATATGAAGCGATGCAACTCGGAATTCGATGTAAATTCGGGTTTACACATGGAAGTCACTTCCATGACAGTAGCCTTACAATCGATCATTCGATGTGTAAAGACACATGGAAGTTGACTGCTATAGAGGTAGCGAGTGTAGCAGTATCTCGAATCGTATCGCCGGGCATCGTTCTGCTGGCGCATAACTTCGGGCTTTTCCCAAACGAATAGATGACGGAAGTGAACAACGAATATGGTAATGCTGAAAATTCCCAAAATTTGGCAGTAAAGGCGTTCTTATATCGCTGTTTGAGTCCCATAGGTATTCGTGGATTCAATAAATTCGTATAAATTGCATTAATTGTGCATTCTTACGTTAAATCAGGTGTGTTCTATAATAATTATCATCTAATAAGAGAAAAGTCATAATGCTTACCTTAGGGATTCTTAAGCATTTAAAATATTTTCAAGATCAAATAAATATTTACTCGTGCAGCAATGAGTCCTCCTCCTACAAAGTTATTCGTTGTTTACATTTTAAATCTCCGATTTCCATCATGTGACCAAGATTCCATCGGATGTGATGCGATTTTATCGCTGAGTCGATATGCTACTGGCCGGCAAAGTGGAAACCATTATTTTTCCTTACAAGTCGCAACCGCGGTCGATTACCACCACTATCGACCCCTACTGCCATGGAAGTCCGCGCTTACACATCGAAGTGTCGCTTATTAGCGAGTTCAAGGGCTACTGTCATGGATGTGACTTCCATGTGTAAACCCACCTTTATGATGATTCTGATATTATGATATGTGATATATCACCCTGAGATATTGAAATTTGAGCATTTGAAAATTGAGCACAGCCGTACTCCCTCCTCGTAGGCCATCCTCCTCCTATCCTTCATCTCCTTCCACTTTTTATCCTTCCTTCTTCCCTTTCTATTCTTCCTTTTTCCATCACCCCCGTCCCTTGTGCTCCCCCCCTCCACACCCTCCTCCTCCACGGAAGGGGGAAGGGGACCTCGTGCCTTCGCGGACGCGTCGCATTCCTCAAGGAACGCTTCTCTTCTCTCCCTTCCCCCATAATCCTCACGACTCGTGTGCGTTTCCCCGGCGAGCAATTCTTGTTTGTTTTTGTCCCCCCCCCCCCACCTTTCTTCTCTATTTTTTCGCTCTCATACACATATTCGCGTGCGTTGTTCCCTTTTCCTCCGGATAATATTCGAGATATTTTTCGGGGATCGACTATTTTAGCATTTAGGCGTTTAATCACTTTGCAGTTGCTTTCTATTTGAAGTAGAAATCGTAGCGTTTCCTCGCTGTGCATCGCTAATTTAAGGCAATGTTCTGCTTGCCCGTTATTTGTTTTGTTTTTCGCAGGGAAGTAAATAACGGAAGTTGAAAAGATTATGGAGTCAAATCCACGTCATAAACCTCTCCGATTTTGTTCAAACTTTCCGACATTTTAGGGATTTACGCCCTAAGTGATGGGGTGTAACAGTTTTTAAAGACTCCCAACTATTGCTAAGTCACAGCATGATGTCATTTTGTTGATTTATGCACGTGACCATGTTAGTGGTGATCTCTCCGTACCTATTTGCCCAACATAATCGAGCAAAATTTTATTTGAAAGTTTAAGGATTTTCACGCTGCAGACGTCTATTAAATTTAACGAAAATGTACATTTTCGACTAGTACGTTCGTTGTTAGTAATGATTGAAATGGCCTTTGACTGAGAATCCCTCCATTGATTTACGTATGTGACTATTCGTTGTGTTTTTTGTGGTTAGTAATCGTTGTTAGTAATGATTGAAATGGCCTTTGACTGAGAAGCCCTCCATTGATTTTCGTATGTGACTATTCGTTGTATTTTTTGTGATTTGTAATAGTTGTTTCAATAAATCTATTTTGCAATGAATTACCACAAAGTTACTAGAGAGAGTGTTTCATTCATTCGTTGTATAGCTTAGATTCTTATTTGCAATGCATAAAATTTTGACCCATGACCCATGAATTTAACCTCTGCTCTTTCCAAAAGCGCCATATATAGGCAATCAATGCGTTCGTACATTACCTCCTCGAGTTTCCATAGCAACCGTGCAGTTTATAAAGAGGCATTTATTACATGCATATGTGTGCGAATCTATAAAGTGGGTCAAGCATAACAATTGCTATACCTCGCATTATTCAATACTAGAACAGTCAAAAGTCTTACTATAACATAATCTCTTACTCTAAAACATATCCCGGTAAAAGTAAATATTAATATATGTAACAAGGAAGAATTCCTCCAACTTGTGTTGCTAGCATGTTTCATCACCGCTCGCAGTCATGTTATCGGAATATCATCAGATGCGATGTGATCATCGTCCTACATGGAGAGATCACTACGTCATCAAACTGAAGCCTGGCAACCGAAATAGCAGCCATATTGTTTATCCATGCTCTTTCCCTACTTTTCTTTGAATAGAACGATGGAAAGGACGAATTAGCGGATATAAAACAAGAATATCAATCGTCGTTTGAAATTTAAGGCAAGTAACTCTTGAAACATATATTGGCTGCTTAGTGCCATGGATTCTACCCAATTTAACAATAGTTTTCATCGAGAATTAGGATGATTTTTAATTAAAGTAAACAAACAACATATAAGGAGAATGCGCATTATAGAAGTAAGTTCATGCTGATTTCTAGTAAGTTATCGATGGAAACACAGTAAAGTCGCTATTTTATTACGTTGGCCTGCAAGCTTTACTTACCAAAAGAAAAATGAGGAGCGCCACAGACCCGCTGGTTCAGATCGATCTGAATTCTCAGACTGGCTGAGCAATCGAGCCGAGTCGGCCCGCTTTAATGATTGATCCCACTAGCCCGTTGCATTTACCATACCGAGCTGATCCGGCCTGATCGATCTGAGATCGATTGGTAAACGTAGTGTTAGTTTTAAGTCTAAAGTTGAGTCTGACTATTTGGCGATACTCGGCTGTGATCGCGTATGCCCCAATTCTTGAGTGTGAATCGTAATGAAGCAGAACCAAAAGAAATGAATACCTGAGGGTTTCGAGACAGTGACGCTTTCGATGCAACCGAATGTAAATGGAACGAATTACTCGCAGTGGACCCATATGACCCGATGCAGAATTCGTTTCAGAAGGTAGTTCAACTTTCAATATGCTCGATTTTCGAGTCTAATTTCCCAGTGCGAATTTCCACTGAGAAAAAAATCATCCGCCTTGACCGGGATTCGAACCCGGATCCCTCGATCCGGGATAGCTTGAAATTTGTCTAATTTCCCCGCTCTGTAAAAAAATGAAGTTGATGTATCCGTTCCTGTTCCACAAATATTATTCATTCGATTCCTCTTATAGGGGTTCCGTCGCGGTTTTGAAATACACAGTTTTACTTATGACAGATACGCGATTAAAAGAGGAAAAAACTGTAATTATGTACAAAAAAGTGCTTATCCCGGCCTAAATGTTTCCATTAATTTTTCGTGAATAATAAATTAATATCTCAATCCACTTAGTTCATGCGAGTTTGCCTAGTTCAGGCAAACTACACCCTTGGTATCGGCAGAAAAGTCGACATGTTTACCCATCTGCGACAGTAGTTAAGAATTTGGAGTGAAAATGTTTTGCAACATTCTCAACTGACGTCTTATTAATTCTGGCTGTCTACTGATTTGGCTAAATGAACGTTCGTGTTCTTCAAAAAACTTCCACGCAACAGCATATCCCTCTCGTAGTAAAAAATTACGCTTTATGATATATCGACCAAGGTTAATCTTACTAATATCTGGAATATGAATTGAGATGATAGTCTAGCAAACCCAAAATCATAAGTTAACCGATCATTTTTTCCCAGTTTCTGGTAAAAGTATTCTTCATGTTTAAAAGCAATCGTATGGGTGCTGTATTGACCGATTGGTTACTTCTTTAATAGCTTCTGTCATAATTTCTCTCGCCTTAGTGTGCGCTGCGGACTGACCTAGAAAAATGTGTTTGCCCTAGTTTGATTCGCTCTGAAACGTCTAATATTTATATTTAGTCTAAATAAATGGAAGACAATTGTTTTAACTTTTAATTATGACCTAGTACCTTGACAATTCAAATGATGTTGTAATAGTAAATGGTTGATTTTGATGACTGATATTATAAACGTGATAATACAGAAGAGTAGAAGAGGAAAGGACCATATGGAGCACCACGGAGAAAAGAAGAGCAAGATGGATTGGACACACCCTGAGACACAATGGGTGCGTGAAGAACATAATTAAAGACGAAATAGAGGGAGACGTCAAAATAAAGGGAAAAGTGCCCTAAGGATGACCCAGGAATCAGTACATGGACCAAATAAAGAGGGCAGTACATAGGAAGAGATACCAGGAGGTAAAGGAACTAGCATTCGATAGGGAAGGGTGGAGGGCTGCCGTCAACCAATCTTAGGATTTAACAACAAATGATGATGATGATAAGCGATGGTTAATAAAGATGTGGCATTATATAAACTGCTGGTTAAGAATAGATATACTTACTGTTGTTAATTGCAATGATGTACTATCTCTTTTATGATAAACAGCTGAGGTGGATTTAGGTCGGTTGAGGCACCGAACGCAGGAGAAAATATTGGGCCCCTTACAAAAAGAGAGACGACGCGACGCATAGTAAGAGCGTAGCGTGTAGCATAGTAATGAAACAATGAAAATATACGAATATAAACATATTACCGGGTTTCATTACCGGTTGTAAATTTGTACGTAATGAAAATATCACGTATGAAACCACAGTTGGTGTCATCCGAAAAAAGTGAGAGTTGTGGTATCACGGGGCCCTTCTGAAGTCGGGGTACAGGGCGCGCGGCCGATACTCCCGCCGTTTCAGGAGGAACCTCCATTTTAGGCACACCCGATAGCCTACCTTAATTTGAATGAATATTATAAAGTAAGACTTCTACTATTGAATGGTGTTCAAATATTTCTAGGCCATTGGTCATTTAACGAAGATATATTGGTTTAAAAATGATGAATGTTTACGCTGAAATACATTGCCTAAATGATTGTGCGATGGCATCTCTTCGCATAACTTGTTATCTCAATTTCCGCAAAAATAATACTGTTTTAAAACTTGTATAACATGCACTACATATGAGGTATCTAGCTTATTTTTTCAGCTTAGGTCATCGATAATATAACACGAGTTTTAACAGACTTCCAATTTTCCTCTGAGAACATATTCACTACGTTTACCAATCGAACTCAGATCAATATGAACTTGGACCGATCGGAAAATTCTGAGCCAGCCGACTCGGATCGCCTGGTTTATCAATGTGAAATCGATTGAAATATCGATTTGCATCGGTTCATATCGATTTGAAATCTCAGACTGGCAGAGAAAGTGGGCCTAGTTAGCCCGCTTCTCATATCGATCCCACTTGCCTGTTGCGTTTACCATACCGAGCTGAGCCGGTCAAATCGATCTGAGATCATTGGTAAACGTATTGATTGTGAAAAATATGGCAACGTTGCCAAGGGCAATTTCTGCTGTTTACTTTGTTTACCAAATCTTTTTTTCTATGTACATCATAATTTGGCGTTTTATATAAATGTTTAAAGTCTTTAGCTTGGAGATAGTTAAATAATTAAATCCTTCCCTCAGTACGTTAAAAATCCTAGTATCAAATCCTGCTGAAACAGCAATGGAAGCTGGAGTCAGTGTCATAACTGGTTTTCGTGACTTAGTAAAAGCGTCGGTTTAACGCTTTGTCCTGTAATATATTACCCGAAGGAGTATATGTAGGGAATTTAAAAAAAATAAAACAGGCAGCTCTAAGTCTAAATTTTCTCATTGCAGCAAATTTTGTACATCTAAGGAAAACAATACTCCGAAGCCAGGTTCCTCCTTAATCCGCTTCTTATTAGCAAGGCATCTACTAACAGTCTGCGTGTAATTGTATGATACTTAAGAAAATAGTTTTGAATGTTCAACCAAATTTTTTCCTTCAGAATAAAAAATATTTTAGCATGTGAGCTTCACGAAGCACCTATTCGCTGTCTGCGAGCCATTAATCCTCTTCCATTCGTAATAAAATTAAGCATGACCTTTGTATCTGAGTGATTTTTTGAGCGAAGCGTCTTACACCACGTGTTGGGCCGTCTGAAGAGACTGAAATACTCCCTCTCCGACTCATGTCTCCTGGTAATGGCATGTCTACGGTCCTGACAAAAAGCGTGCACATGAATTCGTTATCGCAGATGTCTCGTTGACTCTTTATTGTGCCGAAAATACTTCCGCCGAGCTATGATTTTATTTGGGGGCTCTTTTTCTGACACTCACTTTTTTACAAATCCAATATTTAAATGTTAAATTTTCTTGCCAGCTTGATTTGGTGGATGGCGAGCTCTCTTTCTACCGAAGGTACGCAGTTCTAGTTCCCCCTCGGGAATGAATTGCGTAAACTTTGATTTTAATTCAGTTTCTTAAGCATTTTGGATGGAAGATGTGCAATGTTCATCTAGCCCCGAATAGCCTAAGCCAAGAAAGTGTTCATGATGATAGGACTGATAGTACGTTCAAGGACGATAGGCCTACGAGCGAGGTAAGAAGTTGCGATTATTCAGGAATGTCATAATATTGCTAACGACAATATGTTCGAGGGTCTTGCAAGCTTTAATGAATGATGCAAGCAACCGTCATTTTCGGTCACCTCCCCTGGTATCAGCAACAACCGTAGTTTTGGGGATGAGCTGCCGGTTATCTGGATGCTATAGCGTGCGCCAAGGAACAGTGGTTCAGCGATTTTCCAAGTGGTTCCCAGTAATCTGTGAAAGAGCCACTTAGAGCCAATGCCCGTTTACACCGGGGCTTCATCTTATCTGCCTCATTTTCTTTTCTCAGCCCCCCTGCCCACGGAGACCATGACGACATCCTCCACCGATAACTCGCCCCAATTCATCTCCGTTTCCTGTCTTCTACTCCCCAACACAAACACTTCCCCAACTTCTTCTCTAACCCTCGCTTTGGCATCAAATTAGCCCCAGAAATTCCTCCCCCACAAACCCCGCCTCCACCTCCTACTCATTCTTCACATTCTTTCTTTTTTCGGCGCGAATTCCAATCCCGAAACAGAATTTTCGGGGGTGTAAATATCTTCCCTGAGCTCCATCAGAATGTCGGAAGGACCTGTACCTTTTTGGAGTGAGGTTTATTTCACAGGTGGCTCATTTGCTGTCGTTGCCCTTGCTATACGGGAGGTGGTGGACAACTGAGATGATAAGCGTTACTTTGGGTACTCAGGTATACATTGAACTGGGATTGTTTCGGGAAACAATAGAATAGATTTAGCATATATTTACTTTTCTCTAGGCATCACCCATGGAGAAACTGCTGGCGCAAAATTAAATTCAGCACGACGATTTGATTACATAAAATATGATTGACAATATTATTCGTCATTAAACTGTTTCCTCTTCATCCCACGTCGCCAGGATTTTGCCGCACTTGTGTGCCACTGCAAAAACGTAAGAATATCTCAGTGGAAGAATAAAGAGAAATCTCTCTGCGGCCTCTTTAGATAACAAAATAAAAAAAGTCTCCAATGGCCGTAAAAATTAGCGCCACTCGTCAATTAAACACAGCAATTGCTGTGGGTTTTCATTCACATACAAGGATTATCATTCACATACAAATATAATCATCGGTCATATGGATTCGATTTTCCACAATTTTGACGCTAGAAAATTTTCGAATGAACCTGCAAGAATGTGCTATTGCAATGGGAAAGTGTCTCTGCCATCACTACGAGAACCTCCAGAGCCAAAATACTATAGAAGGTAACGAGAGAGTGAGTTATAGGAACCAAACTAATCTTACTAATATATAAAAATGTAAAATTGTGTCTGTATGTCTGTCTGTTGCTCCATCACGTAAAAACTGCTGGACTGATTGAGATTAAATTTGGCATGCAGATAGAAAATATATCAGGTTGTAACTTCGGTTATACAAAATAGCCCTCAGAGTCCCCCAAGACTCCCCCTGGTGGTCCATGCTAAGCATTGGGCTCGGTGCAGTAGTTCCATTTTTTTGCTTTTTAACAATACTTTTACTCAAGATAGAAGACTGGGATTTTTTTATCTGGTGGCTAAATAAATGAAGTTTCTAACTCTTTCAATCGAATTTCTTTCATGCTTCGTATTTGCCTGAAAATCACGTTTTAGCTAAAAATTCTCACTTTTTCTCTGAAGTCAAAAATAGCATATTTCCATGACAATCAGAGATTTGATTTTCAATGGATATTTGCTCAACTAGGATTTAAATATCACGTTTACCTGTAGGTCCATGATAGCACATAGAAAGAAAATCTGTATAAGAAGGGCAAGGAATCCTAAGGGCCCTATGGTATAATGCCTCGGGGGGTAATCGATAAACTTCATGTATACTTACAACAACTATACTCTTCAATGTCTATTATCAAATTAGTTCTCATAGGGGCATTACATGTATATGAAGGAAGACTTAGGTAGTAAACGTTACATATAAATACCCTGGTGTCAGCGTCTCTAATACAACGAACACAAATTACAAGATAGGTTACGAGCTCCTCAAATGACCACGCTAACAGTATTCTTCAGGCTTTGTAGTTTCCTTATAAAATAGGTTCAATGTTTTTCACACCCGTTGAATTTCAACGGGTATCTTCCGCTAGTAATGAAATAAAAACATATATAGAAGACTTAACTAATTTTTCGCGCGGTTCGTTTAAAACTCCTCCAAACGGAAGGTTTTTGTGATCCTGAAAAATCTGTTGCAGTGTCTATATGATTTGTTTTCAAATGATAATGTTAAATTTTCTAAGAGATCTAGATACTTTCTCAGTGGTCGAAAACATAAAGTACTTATTGACGGTGTAAGCTCTGATATGATTAGAGTCACATCCAGTATGCTACAAGGAAGCGTGATAGGCCCCTTTTTATTCATTATTTATTTAAATGACCTAAGTTCTCGTGAAAAGTAGATTAAGATAATTTACAAACCATACGGTAATCTCCGCAAATTAGTGGAGACGCGGACTTAGTTCAGACATCGGGTCTTGACAATGTTCATTCGTGGTGCCGGTAGTGGGGGCAAGAATTAAATCTGAGTTAATGCACCACAGTACACGTCTTGCGAAAGTCATCACACTAATGCCGTATCTAAACTGCGGGTGGAGAAAACAAAATCTTCTGATGACCCGAAATATCTTGGAATTACCTTAACTTGAGACATATCGTGGGGAATACACATACAACACATATACGGCACAGCGTTGAAAACACTAGGATTTGTCAGTACTTGGACTATGGGCGGAACTATTTTACCGAAAAATTAATAAAATATAAAGGCAATCCGTGTCATTCGTTAAAAACTCCTACAAGGGATTACATAGTATTTCATAAATTTTAGAGGGATTAAGGAGGGAGCCCCTGGACACTCGGTGGAAACACGCTATGCTTAGTTTGCTTGAGAAATTAGGATCAAGTCTCTTTCAGAGCGACGGAGAGAATATCATTCTGACACCACACTGCATTGCTAATTCCTATATAAGCGATAAAATAAGAGAGATACACTGCTGAAGTACAAGCGCAGAATAGCGCAAGCTAAGGAGACGTTCATGGGAAACAGACAACTGCTGTGCTCGAAGAAGATAGGGCTACAAACCATGAAAGAGTACGTGATAACATTTGTGTGTAGCACAGCACTCCATAGATCGGAAGCATGGACCACTGAAAAGCTAACCAGGAAAGGATAGAAGCCTACGAAACCTGGTGCTGGAGGAGGATACAGAAGATAAATGGACGGACAAAATAAGATATTGTGAAGTGTACAGAAGAAAAGAAGAGGAGAGGACCATATGAAACACCATTGAGAAAAGAAGAACAAGTTGGATTGGCCACACCCTGAGACACAAAGGGTTCATGCAGTCCGATAATTGAAGCAAAATAGAGGGAAAAGTGCGGAAGACCAAGGAATAAGTTCATGGATCAAAGAAAGAAGACAGTACATAGGGAAAGATACCTGGAGGTAAGGGAACTAGCATTAGATAGGGAAGGGTGGAGGGCTATGGTCAACTAATCTTCGGATTGAAAGACCAATGAATTACTACCAAACTCATAAATTATATGATCTACTGAGTAAACTCATAAATTATATGACTGAGAGATACTGCCGAATAGATAGGTACAAAAACTCGTTCTTTCCACGCACAGTAAGTAACCTTAGTCAAAACTGAGCTCCACTCAATACACTCCCATTAAACATATCACAGTTTCACCACTAAAAACCTATTCCCTTGCATCTTTACATGGCTGGTGTCCTAACACCCCCTGCCAAACGCTCATGCGGCGACTCGCGGGGTAATATGTAAATGTTGTACAAATTCCTCATTTTTTAAGAACTGTCTCTTTGAAATGCATATGTCTACCATTTCCCATGTAAAATTATTGGTGTATTTTGCAAATATCTCATGTGCATACTACCCTGCAAGCCGCCGCATAGGCCGCCGTGTGGCAGGGGGTGTTAGGACACCAGCCTTGTAAGAATGTAAGGGATAAGGTTTTGGGAGAAGAAATGGTGACATGTATTATAGGAGTGTATTAAGTGGAGCTCAGTTTTTATTGTGGTCGCTTATTGTGCGCGGAAAGTACGAGTTTTCGTATCTATCTGTTCGACAATGTATCTGTACCTCTTATTTTATCGCTTCTGTCAGACCTAGAGGTTTAGTGAGTCGTCATAATAATATTCTCTGTGTCGCTCTGAAACACACCTGTACTGAATTTTTATATCTCTCAATATCTATCTCTGAATATAATCTAATATAATATAATCTTTAATAACTCTAAATATCTGCCATTAAATTCTTGGGCCTCAAAATAACAGAAAACCTGGACTGGTCTCCCAATATTCTTGAAATTGTGTAAAACATGTTTGTCGGTATCTTCATGATTATAAAACAAGCTCCTGTTGTATTTATTGACATTGTAAAAATGATATAATACTACAAGGTGCATTCATATATTTCTTACAGCATTATGTTCTGGGTAAATTCAAGCATAGCCAGTGAAGCCCCAGAAAGAAGCCCCCTTTGCCCCAGAAACAAGCAGTTAAATGTTCCAAGTCCCTATCCGTACCCCTGGAAAACCACTTCTCACTGAAGCACATATGCTTACATTACCCTCTGTTTACATCATGTCATGTGTTTGCCTTGTTAAATAGAATTTTGATAAATCCCTAATGAACTCCAATATCATGACTACTCCCGTCCTAACAATAACGTACATACCAGCCAGTGTTCATACTCCCTTTTTGCAAATGGCACATATCACTCGGCCCCAAACCGTACAAAAAATTGCCAAACAACTTTAAAACCATTATCTCTCCTGTGATTTTCTAAAGGAGAGTCAGAGAATTTCTAACCAAGAAATGCTACTATGATGTAAGAGAATTTCAAGGTGATTGTACTTGAACAACTTTGTATATATATCTTCATTTAATATTGTAATTATGACATTTTAATTCTGTATGTATATGTCCTGCCCTAAATTCTTGACAAAATCATGCATGTACTTACTAACAGCGTAATAAAAATATTATTATCTCGGAAAGTAGTGCTGTAAGGGGCTGATATTTTGGTGTCTTTGGAAGTGGGAGATATTTCTTTTTGAAATGAGACCAACTTCATTAATTTCGAGGTGAAATGATATTCCACTCAAACTACCTCAACTGTTTCGGTGGATGCGAATGTAGTTGAGGAAATGCGGTGAGGAAGACCGCCCGCAGAATCCTCCCTTCCTCCCAGTTTCATTCATGCGAAATCTTCCTTGGAGGCGTCCGGCGAGGTCACGGGCATCCGCGTCACGAGGGGTGCTCGCCGTGGCTCGGAGGAGGAGGTTGGGGGCCGGTGGAGGGGCGGGGGGTGAAAATAGAGGGTGGAAATGGGTGGCATAGGGTGTCGGAGGAGGAATCTTTGAGCGTGGCGTCGAGGAGAGTAGTGTATAGGGTGACTCGGGATATGTCGCGGGGATGTCACAAAAAACGCCACCTCTCTCCCTCCCTCTCTCCAGTTCTTTGCCCTCCCTCGCTCCCCTCACCCCCGACTCTTCCTTTTTCTCATTCCACCTGCTCCTCCTGTTGCATTCCCCCCCCCCCCCATCACACCCCCTTCCCTTCCATTCCCTTCTGTCCTCGTCCTTTATTCTTCGCCCTTCTCTCATTCTTCCCCCTTCCTCTTTTTATTACCCCCTCCTCCATCCTCATCCCCAGTGTTGCCAACTCCCATTATGAAATGAATAGTTCAGTATATTGGAATTAAGCAAGCTTAGTTCATATTTATTCAGAATTGGTCATAAATTATTTATACCTAGGCCTAAAAAAGAATTGTTTTGACATTGCCATTAATATTAGGGACATACAATATTTTGTACTGTTCCACCCGGGCGTTTAGTAATAGAAGGGAGCTGATGGCGGGGACATTGGGTAAGGATGTGAAGAAAAGGCTGGTGAAGAGCTTGATATGGAGCGTAGCGTTGCATGGGGCAGAAGCGTGGACCCCTCAATAAGGAGGACGAGAATAGGCTGCAGGCATTCGAGATGTGGGTGTGGAGAAGGATGGAGAAGGTGAGGTGGACGGAGAGGCAGACTAACGAGGAAGTACTTGAGATGGTGACGAGGAAAGGAAACTTTTTAATGAAATCCGGGATAGAATAGAATAGAATAATTGTTTATTTTACTCTGGGACAGGTCCCTTGGAGCAAGAATACAAAAATTATATAATAATATAGCAGCGAGGTAATGAATAAATTAACATATTATTTAATTCAAATCAAAAAGTAAATAGAGATTAATAATATACAATGAATAAAAAAAGACAAAAACAGTCATTCTTTTTGAAAAACAATAATTTTACATGTTAAACAGCTGAACACGGAGATAGGTAAAATACAATCAATATATAAATATATGGTAAAAGATAAAAAAACATGATCAGAACATTAGGAAAAAACAATTTTTGTCTAATAAAAATAATGTAAAAAAAAATAGGCAGGGTAGGTGGCTGGATGATTTGATAAAGGGCGATGGGTCGCTCAAGAATGTGATAGAGGGAAGGATGTTGGGCAATCGGGGAAGAGGAAGAAAGAGAATGTTTCATGGACCGGATGAAGAAGGGTAGATCGTATGTCGAGGCGAAAAAGGTTATACTAGAGCTAGATAGGCCACTAGAAATGTAGAAAACGGGAGGAGATTCTCTGACATTCAACAAAACCCACCTTAACCGGTAGAACACTTTTTAAGAAATACCACCTCAAATTCTATTGGCCTATAGTGTATGGAAGTTTGAAAGATTATTATGGAATTAGTTGCTAAATAATCAAAATGTTAAGTTTTTACTTAACGCAGACAAAAAAAATCACATGTACGCCGAAGTGAAACGTATTCACTTAATTTATGTAAACAAAATATTATTCGCGTCTTCTATTCATTTATATTTAATTCCATGTTCCTGCCGTTTACAGGAATTTAATACTTTGTGACACATCGACCAAGGTCAATTTTTTTGTACTTTATTTTCATTTTTTCTACTGCACTATGTGTACTTGAAGAGTCGGCAACTCGTTGTTCTGATTATGTTCTGATAACAATAGCAGCATTGAGGAAAAGAACCCTGACCCCACCCCAAATTTTATAATTTTAAATAGCGAAAAAATAGTTTTGAATAATAATACATGCTCCCCATGCTTCTCTTCCGAGGAGTTAGAGAAGGAAAACATTGATAAAAACTCTGCAAAGATGGAGAGGCGAACTAACCAGTCGCATTTTGCGGCGCAATAACTTGCTGAAAACAACAAAGGAAGGAGAAATAAAATGGTTGACAGAGGACCAGGATTGGAATACTTCGGGCAAAAATGAAGGACTTTGATGCGCAGACTTATGAAGGAATGAAGCAGTTAGCAGAGAGGATATTGGAATGTAAATCTGCGACAAACCAATGCAGATTGATATGGGACCTAGACGGGACTCGAACCTGTGACCTTCGGTTTAACAAGCGAGGAGTCTTCCACCGAGGCCGGCTGAAGTCATAACTTGCCCTTTTGGCCATTTTCAGGGCAATTTACATTTATAAAACTGGAACACTATTAATTTTTAAAGCTTTAGGGCTTCAAAAACTCCTTGAGGGATGCGAACTAAATTTGGCACACGTTCCTTAGGACCTGCAAGGATTAATAGGCCCTATTAAGTCCCATTAGGCCTAAGAAAGGGCCAAGGGTATATGGGGCAGTGGCGTAGCTAGAATGTATACTGCCCGGGGCGGCCCTTGAGTTGAGAGACCCTACAAAAAATATATTTTCCACAATGACACACTCTTTAAGTTTTATATATGTTAACTAGTTTGTGTACCATTGTGATATTGCTTTCACATACTCAAATATAATATGCTTTAAATACTTAACAAACATACTCATTGCAGCGGGCTCATCTAACAAACATATCGCTCTTTATAAATAACAGTGTTTAACAAAAAAGAAAAATAACATAGAGGGATTCACATTAAATAAAATAGAGAGGAGATAGTAAAAAAGTATGAAAAATTAAGACAACTTTATTTCTAAAATGAAAACTACAACTTTCTACAAAGTCACTTCTCTTGCCTTATTGTTGGCAAATCCTTCAATGACGATGTCAAAATTTATTTCATCTGTTAATTATTGCTCTATAGACATTATGGCAAGATTTCTCAAACGCAAGGTGCTCATAGTGGGTCGTAGGTAAGTCTAGACCAATTTTATTTCGAAAAACTTCTGTCACAGGTAGCAACACGAACGGACAAGCCGCGGCATTATTATTATATTTGGAACCGAGGTCCCAAGGTTATTCTATTGAATCAACTTAAAAATCTCCTTATTGGGGCCTTCTTTCCTCATCTTTATTCCTTATTCAATATCATCATCAGCAATAATATGCTGGAGTCTTTGTTTCTCAATGAGGGACTCATCTTTATCAATGTCGTCGTGATCTTGCTCTATTTGATACTAATATTTTCATCCAAAAGATTCAACGGGGTAAGAAAGGCATATTTCTCAGCAAGTGCATGAAGCTGTTGAAATCTCGAAGTTATTTCTTGGATCACTCGGTCCAGCGAAGAAAATATTTCTGTCCATTGTTCAATGTCGTATGGAAATTCAGCGCCCTATGTTCCTTCACCAATTTTTCTCTTCTTTTTGGGTCGACGGTGACGCTCCATGACTATCCCCAAATTGTTAAATACGAAAACAATGACACTGAAACCACCTATAAATAGGTTACGCCGCGTTCTCTATCACTAGCATACCCCAGGGCACTGAGTTTTTAGTTGTATAGATTACGTTGAGATTATGACTTGGGGAATTTTCCACCCCATCCTATCCGTGTGTAGTTAAATATTGCAATATGGTGTGATGCATTTTGCGCGTCACATTGGGAGGATTCTTAAAATCCAATGTACCAATTCGCTTCTGTCATCTTCCCGATAAAGTTCAGCGGGCTCATCTTCGCGGCCTACCAGAGCTAGCTCATTACGTCCCAACTCCCAGATTATCACTAATAATATGTGCGCTCTTCTTCTCTCCTCCCCAATAAATTCAAGGATCGGGTTGGTATGGTGGTTAGAGTAATGGCTTACTATACCAATGACCGGTGTTCAAACCGCAAGAGAAGAATATTTTACCGAGGAAACCCGATCCTAACTTGGGTGTCTGGTGGAGAGCACTTCTCGTCCAGTATTTCGTCTGTCAGATGAGACATTAAACCGTGGGCGCTTTTGGTTAAGAGAGTACGAATGCCGACGCTGGGTTTCTCTCCACTCTCCGTCCACTCCCGAAAGATACCTACCTACCCACCAGACCTCAAAGGCACAAATGACCGGTCGGCTGTCGGTCATCTCCCCAAATAGCCAACCAATCAACCTAATAAATGCACTTCCTATTCATTTCTCTATCACCAAAACATTTGTGAAATTTCACAGAGGAAAAATCATTCGCCTTGACCGGGACCCTTGGTTTCCGGCAGAGTGCTTCAGCCAGTTAAGCTACTGAGGCTACCTCTTCCCCCGTGGATTTCTTATGGGCTTCAATGCTTCAAGTAGATCCACACTGTCGGGATTCAAAAAGCAGTTGCTAGTTCTGCCGGACATTCAATGCAACAGGCAGTTACAAGTCGTGCGCTAAGCGCCATATCCCGAGAGGTAAAGCCGTAGTTGGAACATAGGAGATGTTCGCTCTTTTGACTAATTTTGAGTACAGTGGAATTAGCCATGGGTAAGTCTTACAGATTCACCCACAATGCACATATATGCGAAATTCCCCAGAGGAAATATTATCCGATTTGACGGTCCCGGTCGAGTTGAATGATTTTTCATCTGGGGAATTTCGCACATATGTGCATTGCGGGTGACTTTAAGGTTAATCCGCGGCTAGTCTAGAGAGTAGGAGACTACAAGCTAGGCTTTGCTTGCTTGAAATTTTCAGAACAGGTGTGTTTTAGAGTGACACGGAGAATGTTATCATGACGCCTCACTACATCTCTAGGACAGACAAGCGATAAAATAAGAGATACAAATAAAATGCCGAACAGATAGGTACAAAAACTCGTTCTTTCCGCACACAATAAGCGACCACAGTAAAAATGGAGCTCCACTAAATACACTTCCATAACACATTTACCTCTCAAAACCTTATCCCTTATATCTTTACATGGCTGGTGTCCTAACCCCCCTGCCACTCTCCCATGCGGCGGCTGGCAGAGTAGTAAGTAGAATTAGATGTAGACCCGGAGTAATCAAAATTAAACAAAAATTTCACCAGCTCGGCCAAAAGACATCTTTCCGCAAATAAACAGCGACTCTAGACAGTAATAAACTTAAATTGTATCTCCAGTTCATCTTAGTTGAGTTTTTTTGTTTTTGTTGCTTATATGTTTGAGTCTGATTTGTATTTGTCACAAGTACGCTCTAACTTGGCCGTGTTGCTGTAGGTGAACTACTTCCTTTAAATATATAACAATAAATTGATTAGGTTTAAATGATGATGAAGTGTAAATTTAAAATGCTTCTTCAGTTCATCTTAGTAATTTTTTTGCTTAATATTATAAGTATCTTTTGAATTTGTTACAAGTACACGTTAACTTGGCAGTGCTACTGATTTTGGACTATTAACTTTAAAATAAATAACAATTAATTGATTAAAAATAATGCTAAGTTTAAATTAAGCATACATTTAAATTTCTTCTCCAGTTCATCATAGGTATTTTTTTGTTTTTTTTTGCTTAATATTATAAGTCTCTTTTTATTTGTTACAAGTACACTTTAACTTGGCAGTGTTGCTGCATGTGGACTATTTCCTTTAAACTAAATAATAATTAATAGGTCAAAAATACTGTTAAGTTTAAATTAAGTATAAATTTAAATTGCTTCTCATGTTCTTCTTAGTATTTTTTTTGCTTAATATTATAAGTTGTATTTGGAACAAGCACACTGTAACTTGGAAGTGTTGCTGTTTGTGGACTATTTCCTTTAAAATTAATATAAAAAATAGTGTTAAGTAAATATAATGAATAAATATGATTCGCCCTCCCATGCTTCGAGTACAACAGCTTCCTCCGGTCCATTCCCTTCTCCCGACCCACTCCCCCTTTTTTGTCTCTAATTCTTCCCTCCCCCTTTTGCCTTTCTCCTTTTTCCAACCCTTCTTTCGCCGCCAAGTGGCGTCCGCCCTCATCCTCACCCTCGACCCCCCCCCTTTCCCCATCGCATGCACGCCATCCACCCCCCCTTCTCCGTCTCTTATAACGCTCGCGCGTCTACCACTCTGCGGAGCCTCCCGAAGCCACGCGACCCGTACCCCCGGAAGGAGGGACCCCCCCCCCACTCCTCCTCAATCCGCCCCCACTCCCCCTACTAAAACAGAAGACTCTCTGGAGAGAGAGAGGAAGGGACGCATGAGGAGGAGGCTGTGGGAGGAGTATGAGGAAGAAAGATCACCACAACAAAAAGCGCACAAGTATTACATGCACGTTCATAAACACGTTCTCCACCCACACTCCCCAAAACCGTCTCATCCCTTTCTCATAAACCTCTCTCCCCTTTCCTCCCCTAGTCTCGAGGAAAGGGGTTCGGGTGGAGGATAAAAAAAAATTGTGTGCTTCTAGCGCGAATGGTTTAAGGGTTTTCTTTTAGGGGGAACGGGTGGGAGGGGGAAATCCTTCGTCTTGGAGGCGATGTAGAAAAAAAAAATATATATATGTATGTGTGCGTGTGTGTGTGTGTGTTTGGAAGCAGTCGGAAGGTTCTTCATCTTCCTCGAGGCGTGGTTTTTAACCGAAAGACCGGGAGCCAATTGGGAGACGGAGACGTCCACCCTTCATGGGCCAATGGGGTTCGAGATTTTTTTCCCGCCCGTGTGTGCCGTACAGAAATAAACCCCTACTGGCACGGAGTCAAGTGTCGTACCATTCCTCGTTAGATATCGTTCTCGGTGGTGTCAAACTAAGAGAGAGAGAAAGGGAGGGAGATATTAAGGCTTTTGCTGCCGGGCCCGTTGAAGAGATCTCGTCGAGTTTTGACATGTTTTGGTGCTCGCCAGACTGAGGTATCTACGCCGGGGGATCTTTGTTTTCTGTTTTGTGGAACTTTTTTACCGTGGTGTGCCAGTTTGCCTGAAGAGAGGAATCCAAGCAGTCCTGATTGTGTGACTTCAAGGATTCCGGCGCCCGGAGCGGCCGGTGTTCCTCGATCAAAGGTAGGTGTCAGTTGTTTCTCGCCAATTCTTTGTTCTGGAATTTGCCACGCTGCGGTTGTCATGGACTTCATCAAGTTTGACTGCAATGAATCGCTTTAAATTTTAAAATAAACGTCGTTCCTACTAAGAAAATCCCAGCTTGAATTACCGTACTAATGTTATAACACATTATTGTCCATAAATATTTCACTACCGCCCTTCCTGTTCGATGGTTGTATCATTATCTCCTTCAACATGTTACTTTTGACGCAATAATTTTTGTTTCAATGTGTTTTTCTCTCATTTTTATCACCCAATATCTCTTAATTGAGCAAAATTTTACTGCATGTGGGTCATTGAATATTTAATGATATGATCTAGTGCGATGAGTGGATATATTGAATGCGGCCACCGTGCGGCTAAAATATCCTTGATATCCTCCTTAGATATCGACGTTTTATAATGTCATTCTAGATTTTTCTGCCTTCTATTATATTCTATCAATGTAACTTGAACCATTTAACTTATTTAAAGATTGACTAGGGCATAATTGGAGGATCTGTTCTTTTAAATTATACCCGTGCCGGTACAGTGGTAAAGTATGCCACTTTTTGATCATTTCCGTGGTACAAAAATATGCATGCCAGTGCATTTGGCAATTTATATCAAGAGCGCGCCCATTAAATGGTCTAGGAATATATTCAAAGTTTCGCCAGCCTCGCGAGTTGAGGACGCAAAAATGTATGCAAACATTATTTCTGGATTTGGGAGAGTGTATTCCAGCAGTTGGTACATCTTCTTAATTGTTTGAAATGTTCAAAATGTGTGCAAAGTTTATCCTCACTCCCGTCTTTATTTTCAATATAATCATCAGAAATACCTTTAATTTGTGTAGATTGCCTTGAACGGTCCATTTCTAGGTTGTCTTTTTCTGGTCGAAGTTCTGAATCCACCGTCTTGCCAATTCCTAGCGCAGGAAAGAGGCCAGTTTTTCGTTGTTACGAAAAAGAATATCGCCGTGTTTCGGGATTGCATGGTGGCGACGTAAATATTTGTGTATACTTAGCAACGAGGTGTTTGGTTGATCTGATTGACTTTCCATCGAAGTTGCATAGAATGAAAAACTTGGATTTAATAAATTGTGATGAAAGGGAATTCCCACACGTGCAGTCATAGATGAGATCTCTAAGTCTTCCTTTCATCTGTAGCGACTTGTATTGACATCTTCTTAGACGAGCTTTCCGTTCTTGTATTTCCTTTTGGTAACCATAAATACTTAAATATTACCTAACACAAGTCTCGTTAGTATATGTTTACATAATGGTAATTCTTCCTCACAATTCCCTTTAACAATGAACAAACTTAAGCAGTTGCCAATTGTCGAAAATCTTCTTCAAGTGGAAAAATTGGTCTACTGATATTATTGTACTTGATAGTGTTTCATGATACACCGCATTACGGGAGATGAAATCATTTATATTATGTCCTGGATGTGTTTGAAACTGTGAAATGTCTTCGGATGGAAACCTCCGTTCCAACCGTTGTTGATCGTTCTAATGCGACCGTTGGAATCTCTCTGATCGCCACACGCGTCATGGAATAAATGATTGCTGGAAAAACTCTAGTAAAAATGATACTTTACTCTTAATAAGTTTCCAACCTCTTTTTCAAGACCAGTTGCATAATATCAAGCAGCAAATCATGCATTATATTTAATTTGCCTGGGTATTCATTAAGCAAATTCATTGAAAAATTAAGGGATTAGTTACCCCACCATATTTTGTAATTGTGTATGTGGTTTCGTTCACTATCAACACACCAATTGTTTTGGGTTATAATTTGGAGAAAAGATTGAAATTTGAAATTTGAGACACGGAGTCTAAATGTATTGTGATAATGTTATGAGTATCACGGATAAAAGATTTAAGGTGAACACTTGTTTTGTCTCGAAATTGTTTAAGGAGGCATAATCTACGCTGTACCCCAGGAGCTGGGAAAGGAAGTTTGGCGAGTGGTCATGGGATTACTTCACCGTCAGTTTTCCTTGGTTGAGAAATAAAAATCCTTTGATGAGCAAGTGTTTACTTTTTACTTATATTAATGGTTGCTATACCTCGGTCATTTATCGTATGCCGAGGCGAAAAAGAGGTAGTTAGGCCCCTGAAAGTGTAGAAAACCGGGAGGAGATTCTCTGACTTTCATCAAAACCTACCTTTACCGGTAGGATACTTATAAAAATGCCTTGGTCCTGTTTTGGTCGCTGGTTGTGCGAGGGTAAATTGAGTATTCCTGGATGAAGGTGTAATTTTCGAGCATGTAACAAATATAGGGCTCGTGGGCTACCGTTGCAGTCCACGGCAAGTGGGGTGAGAGCAAACTGGAGTATGTGATATCAGACTTAGATATTCATCGGGGTGTGAACGAACTGAAGCCTTGAGACCTCACTTCATCGGATAGTTTTCTTCCCTATCTTGTTTAATGTATCTATCCTTAGGATAGTTGATAAATGGTTATATTGGCAAAAGAAATTGTTTTACGGATAAAGTTAATCTTTTGCTGAAAAGGCACATGTATAAGGTGAACACTTGTTTTGTCTCGAATTTGTTTAAGGAGGCATAATCTACGCTGTACCCCAGGAGCTGGGAAAGGAAGTTTGGCGAGTGGTCATGGGATTACTTCACCGTCAGATTGCTTTTTCCCGCTAACAACAATCACAACCAAGCACTGATGACCACATCTCACTTAATTTATTTTTTGTTCTATGAATTCATGTTTATATTAAAAATTCGCTAGATAAAGTTTATTTAAAACGAATAAATTCGTATTTCGTAAATAATGCCATAGACGAGATGTACATTAATTATTAAAGTTGCATCTTAAGCATAGGCTTTCAAGCCATTATCGACAGCCTTCCCATGCCTGATTTCGCACGCCTGGTGTTTGTTCTAGGGACAATCCCCCCCGCCGGCAGCCGATCTATTATATGCATGCTCAAAAATTTTAACATGTCAATCCCATTGTCTATCTCATTTATTTTATCTGGATAGTTAACCTATTTAGTGGAGGAGAAAAATCTTATCGTTGGAGTAAGGATTGAATTCCGGTTCATTGTTTCTTTCTAGAAATCTTCATCTCGTAGGCTTTCAGTGTAGTTCACGCAATTATTCAAAAATGTAAATATTCCTTTGAGCAAAGGTGGTGGATAATTGTTTTAGCTTCATCCAATTCTTTTCGTAGCCAACTCTTGGTGCATATGACCCAGGCTGCAGGTGCGCCCTAGTAAACAATTTCCTTCATCAATTCATCTCATTGCGGGTTCTTATAATTTCTGCACACTCCAAATTCGGTCTTATCAATATCAAGAGCATTTTTTCTCACTTTCATATTAAATCCGCTCCTTATGACCATATACCTTTTGTCTTATTGATAATTTCAAGGTAAAGTTAGTGTTGGATCGAATCAACATTGATTCAGCCATGTCAAATCACCATACTCACATTGCGACCCACCTCGACTAGAAAAAATAAGAACATCGAAAGAACTTCTAAAAACTCAAAGATATTATTTTTCTCTCTAAAATTTTCTGTGACATCAATGAAAAATTGACAAAATTCTGAGAATTTTAATCGTGGAGATAATTATAAATTCATATTCTGAGGGAATGTCTTGAATTTATGGAGAAATCAAAACAAGTCTACAGAGTATTAATGAAAAGTCCCTTGAAAACTTTGAAAGTTGAAGAAAAGTAACTCTTTTCTTTCAAATTTAGAAGACATATGCTGTTGATACAAAGTTTTCCTTAGATGCCTAAGATTGGACTTGAATGCCATGACCATCAGTACATGATTTAGGTCATCATTAATAGCGGTATTGTAAAAAAATAAGTTTCCACGAAAAATCTAGCAATGTTTCTCTTTCAAAATAAAAAAAATATTCATGCGGAGAGCATCTTTCCTTTGAGAAGCCAGCCTTATTTGTGCCAACTGTGAGAAAAATTTGATGACTCTACATTTTAAGTCGATTCTTTATCTACATCTACATATTACCCTGCAAGCTTCTTCAAAGGTGTTTGGCAGGGGGAGATTTCTCAATAACGTACGCTATAATGCTAAAGTAACTTTCACCAATGCCACATAAATTATTGAATTTATTTTAATGTAACTACATATGCTAGATACAAGAGCCATGCAGGGATCATACAAAACGCGATGTTAGTACCATGTGGCAAATTTAAAAAAAAGCATTAGGGAGAAAACAACTATCAGCTGCACTGATTGTCGACTAACATACTTGAAAGTGACATTGGCAGCCATTATGGTTTGTTATCGATCCTGGGAAAAAGGGTATTTTTAACCTAACTTTTCTGGAGTCTATTCCCCTAATTTTATTCTCATGATCCAATCTGCCCTAAAATGTTGGAGTTGGTAAGATATTAACAATTTTTTCAGAAAATTGGTTCGGGATTTACGTAAAATATTGAGTCGAATTTAATATGGGTGGAATTTAATATTGGTTTAAACCATTCTGCACTTGGAGAAACACAAAACAAAAATGAAATTCATATTTGTCCTTCCCCCTTTTCTTTTTCTTATTTTCACCCCTTTCATTATCGATGTCCTCAGAATCTGCCACACGCCTTTGCGGCAGCTAATAGGATAATGTATGTGTGGATGGAAATAGAATTCCATCCAGTATTCCAGTGCATTGATGCAGCATGCCTCAACCATCGCGTCCGGTAATTTCAGGGCCGTAAGATGCACGTGGAGACGATGTCTCGCTCCCCCATCGGGATGTTCCTGCCCCTGGACCAGCAGCCCTCAGGGCC
Organism: Ceriagrion tenellum; assembly: GCA_963169105.1. Taxonomy (NCBI): domain Eukaryota; kingdom Metazoa; phylum Arthropoda; class Insecta; order Odonata; family Coenagrionidae; genus Ceriagrion; species Ceriagrion tenellum. Next base: position 58,607,174 of record OY720641.1, read on the forward strand.
GTCCAACCCGCACACTTTCCCACCCTTCCCCTCCCCCGAATCCGAGTGCTTCCCCCAGTGGCTCCAGTTCGACTCCCCGGCCGCGTCATCGCACTACGGCATCCCGGCCTTCGGCGGCGACGGCGGGGGCAACAGCCCAGCCGAAACCCCGCAGGCCTTCCACTTCTCCCAGGCCGTCGCTGGAGGCTCCACGGAGGCCCCGGGAATACTAGAGGGCGCGGCTTGCGTCGACCCTTGGGACGACCAGAGAAGACCCCTTCCTTCCTTCCCCGCTACCCTGGGAAGGGCCAAGCGGAGGGCCCTGGATCTGGCCTGCATCACGAGGGCCACGCCGACCGGATTGCACCCTCCTTACAGTCCCGGAGACGCCAATGCCGTCAGCGGATTCTCGCCGCTCCCTCCTTCCTCTGGCTGCTACGGGCATCTCTCGGCAAACGACTATAGCTGGGGCGAGCAAGTCAATGACAATCAGGTGAGTAACTCGCCGGGATTCTATTATATTTCCACATTCTATTCAGTTAGGAAAAAAATTACCCTTAAGCCCAGCAGATATGGTGTGCGAGCCTCGCAGGTCAGGTGCTTTGTGGTCAAGAAGAACACGAAAAATGTTGAGTGATGAATGTTGAATATTTTAAATGGCGGTAACTTAATAAATAAAAAATATTAGCCTTAACTATGGAGTTCAATGCGGAGAATAATATCCATAATATCTTCATCATTTAAATACAGGGTGTCTCGTTCTGAATTGTACTATATCCAGATTTACAAAATGTTCTATCGAAAGAATTCATGTGAACTTCAACAAAGCGGGCAGTTATTTTATTACCATTAACCTAATGCAATACCAACTTACCCCATTCTTAAATCTTTGGCTCTATTACAGTGGTGAGGATAGTGCTCGCTTAGGTTCCGCCGTTCACATCTAGATACAATAAGATTTCTTGATCCAGAGGTACTGAGAAAATTGCCTTTGAAAATTCTGGAACCCTGGGATACGTTGTGGTATGCCAATTGGCTCGAAATGCTTGAGGACATTTGCTCTTTTCTCGGCTCAGGTGAGGTATTTCTTCTGATAATTCACAACTGTCTTCTGTTCACTAAGAGCCTAAATTTCTTTCACATTTTGTGCAACTACATGCTACCCTGAGAGCCGCCGTGGAAACTTGTGGCAGGGTAGTATAAAACTAACTTCAGCCGTGTAAACAAGAGGGAGTAGGAAAAGAAGGGGAGGGAGGACTAGGATAAATTGTATGTTAAAAATATGTCTCATGATTGACGTAGGCATTGTGAGCCCATGTGGTCTGGATCCCGCCCCCTGATATTTTGAATTTATTTTTTTTAAATGGCTCTAAAGGAGGTAGTTATTTTTTTTGCAAAAAATATTGAAATAATTCATTCTATAGTTTTAACATTCAAAATAGATATATTTTAAATTTAAAACATACAAAAACTGTAAGTTTTGTACCCACCTCAGCTTTTACTGAACATGGATTTCGCCCCCGAAATGAAATTCCTGGCTACTTCATATGTCTAATGCTAGTGTCCGACTGTTTTTGTCATAATTACTATTGATGCTTGGGGAAAAGTAATTTTTGTGCCTATCATTTTTACGGTCTTGGCTTATCATGAGATTGTGTCGACTCTTGTATTTCTAGAGATAACGTTTGTGACCATCGTCATAAAGAATTAGCATAAAAAAGTTAATAAAATACAAATAAAAGTTGTATGGTTCGTTAACTGCTGCTACGAGCGAACATAGAGTAATTCACAACTTTCGCTAGGCTTAGCTTGCTCGAGAAATTCAGAACTGGTGTGTTTCATAGCGACACAGAGCATATTATCATGACTCCTCACCACATCTCTAGGTCCGATTAAGGTGGGAGCCCCTAGAGCCCATGAGGCTGCACGCTAGGCTAAGTTTGCTTGAGAAATTCAGAACTGGTGTGTTTCAGGGTGACACAGAGAATATAATCATGACGCCTCACTACCTCTCTACGTCTGAAAGAGGCGATAAAATAAGAGAGAAACATTGCCGAACAGATAGGTGCAAAAACTCGTTCTTTCCGCGCACAATGAGCGACCATAATAAAAACTGAGCCTCACTAAATACATGCCCATAATACATATCACCATTTCACCTCCCAAAACCTTATCCCATACATCTTCACACGGCTGGTGTCCTAACACCACTTGCCACACGCCATGCGGCGGCTCGCGGGGTAGTATGTAGATGTAGATATATCATGGGGTCCAAACAATACCCTCCGTGAGATACTGAAGCTCGCCTCATCTAATTTTTTCAAGTAATTTAAGCATTCTATCACAACTCAGGTGGTCGTGTCCCAGAACGAAGGTCTCTGCATGTTGGTGGACTCTCAGGAGTCGTACTCGAGGAACGAAGACTACTCAATCGCCGACGCCAACATGGTGGTCATGGACATGTACGTGGACAACCACGTCCAGCAGCAGCAACCGCCGTCTTACATCGAGAGCTACTCGCTGCCGTGCGGGGCCGAGGAAGTTAAGATGGAAGACCACTGCGGGTTGGAATACTGCGACAGCGGGTCGGCCGTCGGGAGTCGAAATTGCGAGGAGAGACTCGGAGTTGCGTCCGCCTCCGACGCTTGGGGAGATTCCGAGGACGAAGAGGAGGAAGGAGCAGAAGAGGAAGAGGATGAGGAAGAGGTGGTGGAAGAGCTGAGGCAAGCGGTGGAGGAGGAGGTCGCGGTGGAGGAGGTGGGGAAGAGGAGGCGGAGGGGCGGCTGGAAGCGGGGGCGGAGGACGCGGAGGAGGAACAGGAGGAAGCAGCAGGCTAATGACAGCGGTGAGTGAGTTCCCCACCACCCACTGAGGCATCGTTAGTCTTTTTTTTTTAACTTTCTCCCTCGACCTGCTGAACCGCAGTCATGATCATTGGTCGTTCAATCTGAAGACTGCACCCCTCCATCCTTCCCTATCTAATGCTAGTTCCCTTACCTCCTGGTATCTCTTCTTATGTATTGTCTTCTTTATTTACGTAGAGCAGATATGCGATATCGTTCGGTGACTTAATATCATAAAAATGTCCTTTTGGAGCTCGTGACTATATGAAATGTTTTCACTCTTTTTTAAGGCTTACGGATGGCGCGTATGCATGTGGAATATATGTTTAAGTTGGGAGGAAATTGTTTTATTATATTCTTTGCTTAAATATGATGAAGAATTCTTCGGCATGTTGCCCTTTGCTGCATTACACAGATTGAGTTTATTCGAGAGTGTGATGTCAAAACCTCGACCTGGATGTTTTCGAGCCCTCCTTGAATTCGACCTTTGAACCATCTTTAAACATTATCGGGGGTCCCAGGGTTGTGCATAAATGTGGAACTGTCCTTGACCACTGCGTCCCATCAAATAGACCCTAGGAGCATCAATTAAAGTTGACTGACATGTGTCATTGGAAGTTCACAGTGAGCTCGATTCCCGGTCCCGGTATCTTTGATCCCGGGAAACACTTAATACACTCATTCATTGGTTGTTCGAATCCTAATAATGGTTGACTGCTGTCTTCCACCCTTTCCTATCCAATGCCAGTTCCCTTACCTCCTGGTATCTCTTCCTATATAATTTCATCTTTATTTGGTCCATGAACTTATTCGTGGGACTTCCTCTGGGGACTTTCCCCTCTATTTTGCCTTAAATTTTGTTTTTCACAAACTCATTGTGCCTCTGGGTTTGTCCAATCAATCTTGTTCTTCTTTTCTGCATGGTGTTCCTTATTGTCCTTTCCTCTTGTACTCTTCTGTACAAAGATGTTTATCATATCATTAATCAAAATGAACAATTTACTATAGCGGCATCCTTTAAATTGTTTAGGTGCTTAGTCAGAATTAAAATTAAAAATCATTTTCTTACATTTATTTTAACTTACTAGGAGTACGGTTCATGCATTGGTCGTTCAATCCTAATATTGGTTGACCGCAGCCATCCACCCTTCCCATATCTAATGCTAGTTCCCTTACTCCTGGTTACCTATTTACTTTCCTCATTATATGATCCTTGAACTTATTCCTGGGTCTTCCTCTGGGGACTATTCCCTCTATTTTACTTTCAACTATGTTCTTCTCAAACCCATTGTACCTCAGGTCGTGTCCAATTCATCTGATTCTTCTTTTCTGTATTGTGCTCCTTGTGGTTCTTCTACTCTTCTGTAAACTTTATCGTTTCTTATTTTGTCAGTCCATTTTATCTTCGGCGTCTTTCTCCAGCACAAGGTGTCGAAGACGTGGTCACATTGCTGTGAAAATTCAGTGACTTTCTTCTCTGCTTTAATGCTGTAATGATTATTACCTAGGACAGCGTGCTTTGCTCGGTGGTAATCGAGATGAACTCGATATTCTCAGGCTTTACTCACTACAAATTCATGATGAGTGAATTAGTAAATTAACTTTGCGATTTTTACGATAAATTTATTAGCGGTCGGCTAGTTTTATCGCATAAACGACATCTAAGTATGACATTGCAATTCCACCGGTCGAAAACTAATTGACCTATTATGAAAATTACTAAGTTATTTTACTGATTCCATAGTCATGCTGAGTATCTGTAGAAAAATAACGCCCTAAAAAAATTACCTATCAGGAAGGAAAGGAAAACTACATAGACTGCGTGCTGTTTCGTATACTTTAGGGAGAAAATAGCATGCGGGATTTCTCCTCCTTCCTCTACAGTTTCCATGTCTCGCATCCATAGAGCCATACTGGGCAGATTCTTGTTTTGTATAATGTAATTTTTGTTTAATGCGACAGGGATTTCGAAGTTAGGAGTCTGTAGCATGCATATAATCATCTATTGGCTGGATTTTATCTGCTTTGTACCTTTGTTTCTTTTCGATTGTCATTTGAATAATAATGATAATTTATCGTACGTGATAATTATTTGGATATCCTACCAGTTGATTGGTAGATTTTTGAACAGTTCAAACCATATCTCATCCTCTTCGGGGTTATTACTTATTCGCTGTCTAGTATTCCCCTAGCCTCTCTAACACTCAGCCACTCTCCCTGACAGCCGAAATACTTAGCCCATTCCTCTCGTTTCCACTCTTGCACAGCGTTCTCCTCTTTGTCACCTTCTTCAACGTGCTCACTCACATCTGAGCGCGTCCTCCATTCATTCCCTATTCCTTTCACGAATCTCCGGCGCTAAAAACTTTCGGTTCAATATAATAGCAAGCCTAAGCTCATGAATGGTAGAAGTTCCTTTAGATTCCAACTGTCCGATTTATGTACATATGTTAATTTATCTCCGCTGTAGGAGCCAACTACAGTTCCGTTCCAACTTAACTTATGCGTTTTACATTTAGTAATTGCACACATTCGCAAATAACTCATAAGCGCGAATAGGTTGGTGCCTCCATTTTTATTGTTCCCTTAACCGGAAAGATTTTCTCCTGATTTTTTTAGTAGTTTTTTTGTGAAAATGATATATCAGAGGAACGTGTTTCTTGTGTGTTTCACCCGCGTTGACTGTCAGAATATGCATTAATAAACAAAGATTTGGAAAAGAGATGGTGAGCCTCCGTTGACGTAGCCAAATAAAAAGCACTTTTTTCTACAAGTAATACTAAGTTAAATTTGTAAAAATGGAATAGCGTGAAAAGGTGAGAATCTGTCGATGTAGCCAAATAAAACGTACTTTCCTCTGTGAGTTACTTAAAAATAAATATAAAAAATACTTTAAATTCACTTCACAGCGTTTTCTCCTTAATGGCGTGTATGTTGTCGACTTAGCTCTTCACTCACGTCGTTCCGCGATCGTAAATCCATGAGAGCAAAGCGGCTTCCCTCCATTTGGCAACGACTCACCTTTCGCATTTGTCTCAATTCGGTGCCCCATGAGGCATTTACCTAATTGAATGAGTGTTTTAACTTACATCAATTAATTTAAGCGCGCCTTCCATTTAATTTTAACAAATATAATTAGGCGGTAGGTATTTCTGCTTCTTAATAAGCGTACAAATAATTTTCTCTGACAAAGGAGTCGCTAAAAATGGAATTCTTACTCAAACCTGGTCATTGCAATTACTCATGTTCACTTAAATTTATTATCGCGTTGATCTACTTTGTTCAGTAGCAATCCAAGTAATATAAGCGATGGAGGTACTTGGAGTTTAATTGGGGTCTGCTCCAACCGTCATTTTTATCATTAGATAAATAAAAGCTTATCTTAGTGAAGGGTTTTCGAACATTTTCATCCACTTTTAGGAACTGTGCTACCTGGGCAAGGGCGCGATTCGCAACAGTCGTAAAGAATACTGATATGTTTTAGGTGAAAATAGGAAGAAAACTAGACCGGAAACAAGTATAAATAGGTGAAATATCTACTCAGATGTTTCCAATGTGCGTTTCTAAGTCATTTTCCTCGCATAAACATGTTGAACTTGGTATGAATTCTAAGTTAAACCTTAAGAAGGACCTTAAGATGTGAAATTTATGATACCACGATCTGTTTTGTCTTTAGCTATAGTTTTCCAAGACCACATAACTGCCTGGTTTGCTGTTCGGAGCTCATGTTAAACGATAAGCTATCACTCCAATTGACATGTATACACGCATCTGTTCAGCCACGTACTTGAGTGGGTGCATGCATCGTGTAAACGCGCCTTTTGTAGGACTTCTGTGTCATATTCAATCATCAAAGACGTCTTTAGCCGGATTTCTTCATCGTTGATTATTCAGTCATGGTCCAATCAATGTCCATCATTGTCCGATAATATCTCACACATGACCAATTGCCTTCTGCCACTGCGACGTGGTGTAATATGTGGAAGTACTCAAATTTAACTGTCAAATCGTTTAATATTAGGACCTGGTCAGAGTTTTGGCTGGGGTACTGGCATCCCACCCCAAGTGTCCGGGATCAAATCCCACGCATTAAGTTCCCATACTTACTTGGAAGCAGGGTGAAAAGCAATTCAAGACCAATGGACAAATTTCTCTCGGGCATTCCACCGGATAAGCAGGTCCATGTCTCTCGACGTTTGGGACAACGAACCCATGAGGATGGAGTCGTTCTCCGAAACCTCGGGAGACATGGACCTGCTTATCCGGTGGAATACCCGAGAAACATTTATCTGGCAGAAACGCCTGGAAAATCTAAGATCATGCATCAATTCAAGGTCAGTTCTTCAAGTCTGTTCAGTCCGTTCGATTGGGAATAGGACAGAGGATACCTTGTCATATTTTTCCCTCTGCTCTTTCACCTGTCTCCATTCCATAACAATCCTACCACTAAATTCTAACCAACCAATTTCGAACGTCATGTAACGCCCAAAGGCAAATTCAAGCACATAAGCACTATCCTGGTAGTGATCATACTAATCATTCTACGAATCCATTTTCGTCGTTAAGTTCTTCCTCTGCGTGCTTTTTATGGTTCAGAAAAATTAGGCCAGCCGCTCACTGGGGTTAGATGAAGATCATTGCATTACAACTGAACAAATCGAAGTTGTTTTCACTTCACATGCTCGCTTTATTCGAAAGATTATGACCTGGCTTGTGAATATTTGTCTCGTGTTTCACCCGTTTTGGCGTTCAGAATATGCAATATTAATTTAAATTTGTGGAAATGGAATAATAATAATAATAATAATTTGTCTTTTATTTCGAGTGAATTTAGGCCAGTACAGTCCTCTCTTACAATTAACTCATATATGACGAACACTCACAACTATGCCAAGGGAGGTGTAAATATCCTACCCCGGCGGGACTCGAACCCGCGACCTTCGGTTTGGCAGGCGAGGATTTTTATCCGAGGACTTTACCCCGCCGCCACCGAGGCCGGCAATATCGAGAATCGGAATAGCGAGAACCGCTGAGATTCCATCGACGGAATCATATATAATGTACCTTTTTTCGGTTAGTTACTTAAAAAAGAATGAAAAATATTACATTAAATTCACTTCACAGTGTTTTCTCCTCAACGCTGTATTTGTATTTGACTTTGCTCACTACGGACGTCGTGCCGCGATCGTAAAGCCATGATTGCGAAGCGGGTTCCCTCCATTTGGCGATGCCTCACCTTTTGAGATTGTCTCCTTTCGGTCCCCTATTAGGTGTGTACGTAATTGAGTGAGTATTTTTATTTAGCGAAAAGAAAATCGCTCCAACCGCTACAAGGGGAGGAATACTGATTTTAATGAATGTGCGCCGCGGATATAACTCCTTAAGTCCCTTCACTAGTGCAAATTGATGTGTGAAACAATTTAAAATTTCATCGCTGAACTAAGACGCGAATTTCTCCCGTGAAATTTTGCAGATGAAGATGAATCCAACGTGACCGACGATGTGTTCTTACCCGGAGACGACGATGGCGAGTGTTCCCTCGCGAACATTCCCACGACGCTGGTGTGCCGGTGGTCCGACTGCAATGCTATTTTCGGCGACCAGAGCGCCCTCGTGAAGCACATCGAGAAGAATCACGTGGACGCCCGGAGCAGGGGTGGAGGAGGATCAGGTAAGAGTTTTTCCGCATCTGCACTGACCACTTAATGGCCGGTCGCAAGAACATTTTGTTATGGAATCAATAGTGATGAGATCCATTAAGTTATAAATCTCATAAATATATTCGGGTTGCAGGAACACATCTACTAGTTACTTAACTTATTTTCCAATAGCTTCGAATATTTGATCTAATCTTCCACCGCCGGATAACATTTACGAAAGTTTAATCCATAAATAGTTGCCATTGCAGATAATTATTAGTCAGTTTGATTAAACAATCTGGTCATTCATCTCAAAACAACTATTTTACCAAGTAATTAAGTCTCCAAGCGGTTCATTGCACTTCCGCCATCTTGGACACTTATGGAACTTATAACTCCATGCCATAAGTAATGAAACCAATAAACTTCTCGAATGTTTCTGTAACACTTATTGAATGGTTGCCATGGATTATGGGTCCCTTAACTTTATTGTATACATAAGTGTCGTTCCTGCAACTGGCCATAAGTGAACATATAATTGCACTTTTCACTTAAGAGCACCGTGTAGACACTCTCTCATCACCTCTTCACTCAAGTGGACTTGGGGTCTCCAAGTCCACTATTACCGAAGTCCACTTCACTAGGGGTCCCCAAGTCTTGGGGACTCCTAATGAAGTGGACTTCGGTAATATCAATGGTGTTACATGGAAGCAGTCGAGGTGGTTGAGGCCTCGTAATCGATAGGTCGAGGAGCTCTGATAGTCGTACCTATCATACTTGTGTTTACATTATTTTGTATGAGGATTTGTGTAATTTTGTCCAGATTATTTTTCTTATTCATTAGTTTTATGTTGTCATTCGTATTTACAAATTACCAAAATACAATCAAACACTCGCGCGATGCGAACTTCTTTCCAAGAACACTAGATGGAGCTAAGATAGATATAGGGCCGGTTTTACAATGTCTGGTTAAACTGGTCGTTAGGTAACGTGGACGTTAAGTCAAACTCACGTTAACGAGAGGTTGGGTTTTATTAAGCAAATCCAAGCTCCTGTCAGTTGAAGTAAGCTCTATCGACCGGAAAGTGTCCTAACAATAGTGCTCATACCGCGGAAAATGGAAAAAAAATTAATAATGATACTAAAAATATCGCAACGAAGGCGTTTTCAAGTCGTTTATGTGCTCGGAAAGGAGCAATCGCGCGAAATGGAAGCAAAGAGGTGATCAAATTTTAGCAGTGAGTAGCAAATGCAGTTCATAGAATTTTTTCGGATGAACAAGGCGTTATTTAAAATGAAAAGATAATATCTGCGTGTAGACGCTCGCCTGCATATACGTGCGGCTTTTCAGTAAACGCTACTTTAAGTGCACCTGTAGCACAGATGACGCATAAGCGTTTGCGAGGGAGGTGGCAAAGACACGCAAACAGCGCTAAAAGGTTTCCGATGTATGCACACGCATTTCCGTGCATGCTTCCAGTCGCCCCGATGACTAAACAGCCAACTTCCGCCTTTGAATTGCGAGGTCGGTGCCGCGAATATTAAACACGCCATTAGCCAGCTCTATCTATTTTTAAGTGGCCGAGATGAAGTGGCTTTCCGCACCTATAGACATTGGCCTTCGCTCATGTTGTTTGGATTCAATGTCATGGGCGCACAACGGTGCAAATGTTCTTCTCATCCATGCCACGAAAAAACCATGAAACCCTCAAGGATCACTGTTTTGGCAGATTATTAAAGGACCCCCTCTTTCTTTGCAATCCCGTTCCATTTTTCACGCTTTGAGCGATATGTAAATGCGGGTTTGCACATGGAAGTCACTTCCACGACAGTAGCCTAGCAAGTCACTAACAGTCCACACTTCGAAGTGTAAGCACGGACTTCCATGGCAATAGGAGTCGATAGTGGAAGTAATCGACCGCGGTTGCTACTTGCAAGGAAAATAGTCTGGTTTCTATTTTGCCTGCAAGTAACATATCGATTCTGCGATAAAATCACATGACATCCGGTGGAAATTTGGTCACATGACAGCAAACAGAAATTAAAAATGTAAACAACGAATAACTAAGTACGAGGAGGACTCATTGTTGCTTATGTAAATATTTATTTGTACATACATACATACATATATACCCATCACGCCGTTCCCTTCCTGGGTAGGCACAATCAAAATGTTTCACTCATTAATTCATAACTGTACACCTAACTCTGCTTCCATAATGTCCTCCATACTGACCTATCCTTGCAAACCACTTTTGCCTCATTTACCCCCATACACTGTTTCATACACGCCCTCCTGTTTTTAAGATTCCTAATATTCCTCCTCCTAAGAATTTCTTCAACCACATTCAACCACAACTTTCTCGGCCTACCTCTACCTCTCACACCAATCATTCTGCTCTCATATATCTGTTTCGTTATTCGACTCTCATCCATTCTCTCAACATGGCCGAACCAACGAAGCACACTCCTTTCATACACGTCCATTGAGGTTGAAAATATTTTTAAAGATATAGAATCCCTAAGGTAATCTTTATGACTTATCTCTCAGAAGACAATAATTATTATAATCACAATGAACACACTTGAATCGACTTAAGAATGCACAATTAATGTAATTCATACAAATTTATTGAATCCACGAATGCCTATGGGACTCAAACAGCTGTTTACAAACGCCACTATTGTCAAATTTAGGTTATTTTCGTAATTACCATAATCATTGTTTACTTCCGATATCCATTTGTTTGGGAAAAGCCGAAAGTTATGTGCATTGTAGTACTAATGCAGAACGATGCGCTGCAAGTGGCGATACGATTCGAGATATCACTACTCTCGCTACTTTCATGGAAGTCAACTTCCATGCGTAAACCCACCTTAAGTTCTATTCAGGGTCGTTTGATTCAATATATTCGTAGCTCTATCGATATGGGTCTTCGCAACCATTTCCACCACACGGTCGTCGTTAAAGCGCTTACAGAGTATTTACTGCAATTGCCCAACCAATGAAATCTGCCAATATGCGGCTCAAGTCGTCGTCCGATACAAATGTGCAGTCAAATCAACAAAAAATTTCATCAAGCTATGATATGCTTATGGAGAATATACCAACATAAGTATATCAATGCCGGACGTGTTTACGTTGCGAAGACCTGTGCTTTACCTCCCCTCAACGAAGCATACTGTTCCTGCATTATCTAGTGATCGTCGTGGAGGTTGTTTTTTGCTGATTCTGTTGTTTAGAGAAACAACCTTCGCGGTGAACACCCGAGAATGTAGAAACATATGCTTCGAGGTCGCAGAAATCTACGATAGAACACACATATTATTTTTATCTGTTATTTTTCTATAATATCGCGATTGAATCAGTCATTGTTTTAAGAAAGTTTCTTGATAAACCCTTTCCTTTAAATACAATAAACATCAACTCGAGATAGATTCAAATGTTGAAGGTTTCACTTGGTGGAAGGTCGATATTGTAGTTAATCAAACTTTGTGTCTTCCACAGATTTATTATTATGAATACAACCGGTTTCCACTGTTACGCCTAGTGTACCTGATAATGGCGTAACAGCCGAAATCAGCTGTACACATAATAATTAATCTGTGGTAGACACAAAGTTTGATTTACTACAAACTTCAACTCTTTATGGTCAAACAATTCTCTTGGTGGTAGGACATATGAATCTAATCACGGTTAAAATGAATTTTCAAATGTGAGTTTTATAAAAATTGGATACCTTCGTACTCTTTCGCATAAAATTAAGTATCATTTTGAAAAGTATTGCTGAAATCAATCACATTTCGTGCTTATATACTTACTTAACTCAGAATTGTTCTTTGCTCCATCAGTTTTTTAGTAGCCTGTCTGTTAAAGGTATGCTAGGTTTTACTTAGTGAGGTACGTATCGAAGTGAAAGAGTCATCCAGCATAATTTCGCTGACGGCATTACTTGCGTTAGCTATTTTATCTCAGCCAAAATTTAATTCCTAGACAAGGCTTATGAGGTGGATAGATGGCTTAGTTATTTGACGGTTTGGTATCTGCCATGATTTTGATTGATTAGCCTCTGTAGTAATTATTGTGAATCTCGGTGAATCTATTCCCGTCTCATCCTTCCTAATGTGTCTCTTCATTTATCCCTTTTTAGTCGTCCCACGATTCGTTCATGGCTTACCCCTTTCAATAGGATCCATTATGCCTCCTCTTTCTTCTAATTGTCAGATTTTTTTTTCGATTTTCGCACCGACGCCGCCTCATCTCGTGCTCTTGACTCAAGGCGCGAGAGGAAGTCATCGTTATGATTCAAGTGGGCGTCCTTTGCCCCAAGTCGTTAGCAATTCCATGTACTTTTTTCAGCGATCAATGTGTGTGCGTTCGATTTTGCGAAGGGGTTCAAATCTGTGGCTCAGATATTCTGCGTAACAGCACCGTAGTTAATTCCCGCACTGGAAGCATAAAGAGGGTGAAAAAATTTATCGGCAGCTGAAATAGTTATGTTCACCATGGTACATTATTTTCCCCGGTAATTCTTGGAGATAAATTCAATTATTATCTCATGGCTTCTATTAACAAAATGGCGTGGTTTTTGTGATTGAAAGCCTGATAGCATTTTCGACAGCAAGTTTTTCGTGCGGGTATTTTAATGGGCCAACAATTCCTCTCGCCGTCCGATTTTCTCTCTGAATCGTAGTTTACTAACTCATTCGAGTCGTCCCTGTAATCTATACTTTCCATTTATTCAACTAATAATTACTTTGCTATGTAAAATTCTTGTATTATGAGATTCCTCTCTAAGAGTATCTCATTCACTTGGCTTTTTATTTGACTTTCGACGGCTAGGATTTCTCCATAATATTTTGAGGTCTTGTTTCGAGACTCCAAAATATCGATTACCAAACCTTTGGAATAATTAGGTACTCCTCGAAAAATATCAATCTCGAAAGACGTTCTGTGTGCCATGGGAAGTTAATTCTTAGGAAGTAATAGATTTCAGAGAGTCGATGACTTTCTGGTTATTTCGACATGTTGGTCCGTTTATTTTATTTTTACAGCATTGTTTTATCCATCTCAGAATACTTGTTTCGTTTGTGCATGGCTAGCAAATACTCTGCACAAAAACTCGAAAATCTCGAACGTGCAAAACTTCCACATTTTCTTAAAAAAAGTTAACGTTAGAAAGATTAATAACAAAGTATTAATTTAATGAAAAAGATGTGAGTTTTTATTCAACAGAGGAACACCTCTTCTAGCCAAAATTATCAAACAACAAATTCAAAAACTCAACAAAATTAACCCATAACTCAATATATTTTCCCCTGACTTGAACAAGGAAAAAACCATCAGCATTGTAAACGGAACATCAAAATATTTCCTGTAATTCTGGGGAGAAAAGAATAAGCTCATAAATTCTCAGGGAGAAATTACTCTAAGAAGTTTCCAAAAATAAAAGAACTGCCTAAGGACCCAACAGAACCAGGATGGAGGGGTTCTTCGGCTAGGGGTCGAGAGATTTTGGTAACCAGCCCCTTTGGATCGACCCTCCCGACGCCTGCCTCTCTTCCCCTGGCGATGCTCCGGCCATAACATACGGGAATTGAATTAGTGAATTGATGACAAAAATAATAAAAGAACTTAAAAATATGATGAATAAATGAGGTGACGCGGAGAGAACAAAATGTCCTTACAGTACCCTTAAATAATAATAATAATATCTTCCCCTAAATAGGACATCTAGAAATTTCAGACGGCAAATAGATGCTATAGTGGTGCATTTCCGCATGATACTGAGCGAAAAGGTCTCTTTCATCCAGGTGGATCCACGGGTCGTGGTTGCAGTGGTTCCCAGAGTTCCGGAAGCAGCCTGGGCGAGGAGTTCGCCTGCTTTTGGCACCTTTGCCCGCGGAGGACGCGTCCCTTCAACGCCCGCTACAAGCTCCTCATTCACATGCGAGTCCACTCCGGCGACAAACCCAACAAATGCCCGGTGAGTCAGTCATCATCAATCACCATCATCATTCATCTCCGTTGATGTCCAAGTTGGGATTCGGCCTCACCAACGTATGATCTCCATTCCTCACGCTCACCTACCTCTTCCTCTTGTCCCGAATGCGACAAAGATCTGATTTCACCAGGTCCCGCAATCCGCTCCCGCTTTTTTTTTTAAGTCTTATACTTAACCCTTAAGTGGTAACGCCTGGTCTCTCAGACCGACAATATAATCTTTCTGGTGACACAGGCGAAGTTTGAAATATCGCAGTTCATGCTCTTTAGTAGCTTCCTATTTTTTACTGCTACTACGATATACAATCCAAAAAATCACTTTGGGTAAGGGGCCGTTCAAGTATTAGGTAAGACGATTTATGCCAATTTTGATCCACCCCCTCCCCCTATGTAAGACAGTGTAAGATTTTCCAAACCCCCCATCCCCGAAAACATCTTACGTAATATTTCTTTGAAGGCTTCCGCGACTCTTATAATCATTAATGTTGCTCTTTTCAGGTATTTCCGTCGCGTGTTTGGTTTTTTTGACAACAGTTTCTCCCCTCTTCCTGGGGGCGTCTTCAGGTCCGTTGGACATTTTTGTAATTGCAAAAATTTCCAACGGACCTGAAGACGCCCCCAGGAAGAGGGGAGAAACTGTTGTCAAAAAAACCAAACATGTGACGGAAATACCTGAAAAGAGCAACATTAATGTTACGTAATACTTTAATGGCCCCTAAGCACAATGCTACTTATGGCTACTTTCGGTCCCACAGACCGAGCGTCACCACTCCTGTCTTCAAATAGTGCCAATTTTATTGTGCTTATGAAATATAATGGGTGAAAAATGCGGATAAGTGATTTCAGACGTTTTATCGAAATGAATTCTTTTTTATGCACCAATTCCGTACAACGGCTTTTTTCTCCTATGAAGAAAAATAATGCTGTAATCTACGCATTTTACAGTATAACATACACTGGATACAAGCTTAAGGTACTTCTCTTTTTGCTGTGAAAATTGTGAATAAATATTTTTGAGTTCACGTTTAAATTCTACTATGTATTTCGAAATAATCCAGAAAAAAATGATATCATCTTTTTAAAAACTCATTAGTCCTAATCGGCCCAGGAGATCGACGTCACTACGCATGTCTCGATAATTCACGTCACTGCCGTAGGGTTAAAGAGATAAATCTTCAAGTTGCATCCACCAATGTCTAATGAAATCAAGTGGATCTAATAGAACGTTCACTATTACGTTCACTTACATGCATTCAGATTTCCTTTCCGCCGTAGTTGAAATTTGATTTCATTTTATTTGAAAAAGTCCCTGTACCCGGCGTTTAAAATCGGTGGCCCAACTCTAACCGATTTTAATTCAGTTCATTTATTATTACACCAACAGTAAATTTGGGTAAAATTTAACCAAGAACGTTTCTATCGTAGTAAGTCCAACTTTATAAATTCCGCAAATTTCTTTGTCACTTCCACAATTTTCTTTGTCATTTCCACAAGTTTTTCATTGACTTCACTTTGTAAATTGTCGATATAACAAAGTTCAAATTACTACAATTTCGATCATCCACCGAGTGACACCTTCATTTTTGGAGAAATTTTCTAACTCTTTTCATTGAAATAATTGTTTGCGTCCCGAAATTTGCTCTAGCTATGGCCCAGATCTAAACCTCTGCTAACGTCTCAATAAACTTCTCGATTGAACTTCGTTGTACCCCTGTCACCGTGAGAATAGCATGGTACTAGGTTTTCTGGCGGCCGTCTCCTATTATATTTTCCCAATCCTTAATTTTTCAGGATGGCTACCTCTTCTATTCTGAGCGCATTTCCCGCCCATCTCATTCTTACTCTTTTTACGTGAGCTACTGTATCCGGTTATTTGTACATATCACTTAGTCCTCCGTTCTGTCTCCTCCCCATGCTCCATCTTCGAGTATAAGGCCAAAAACTTTTCTTGAAATCTCATTCTCGAATTCGATAACTCTCCTGTCTTCCTCCCTGTGCTTTATGCATGTCTCTGCACTATTTAGTGGAACTGGTCGTATTTTTGTTATGGTAAAGTCTTAGTTTTGTCTAGAGTGGTCTACATTGCTAAAAAGCAAAATCAAAGCAAAGTAAAAATCCTCATTATCTGCTAAAAATGTTCAATAAAAGAACCCTGAACCTGATTCATTTCCACGACATCGATCCAGACCTTTTTTATTGCCCCAGCCACCACACAACCTCCTTTCAAAACTCATTCCAAATAACTTAAACAAAATTTTGGAACTCCCTCCCTAAATACTTGAAGCTAAGTTCATCAGCTAAAGCCTTTGAAGCCAAATGATACGAATATCTTATGCAACAACAGAACAATGGCAGTTGGGTATTTAGTTATCACACCTAAGTATTAGTTATTAATCCAAAACAATTATGAACAAATGTGCGCTAAAGCCAATCAAAATTATGTGTCTAATCAATAAATCAAAAATATGTATGTTAAATGTTATTGTCAAATACTGACTTGTAATTTTGTTCTTAATTTATGCAACAAATGTTGGAAAAACCGAGCATAGTTTTTTCACACTTCTATCTATCTATCTATCTTGGAAGCCAAAATCTTGCCCTTGATTTGAACCATTATTAAATCCCCAATCGCCCTCTAACTGTGTATTTGATGTCTTGAGTGACGTTAGATATTTTGATGATGAGTTGAGGGTTTTTTTTAACGTTCATCGTTCCCATTCGTTGACAGAATTTAATGTTTTTGACGATATGAGTGAGAACTGGTTAGAATTATCTTTCGCAAGAGGTATGAGTACCTCTACATCCCGAGGTACACATTCATATCAGTCATGTTTGAAGAGTGAGTGTCGGTTCCTTCCTGTGTGACGTCATATTTCCTGTGATTCCTCCATTGCGCTTGGTCATCCGGACGAAAGACAAGACGATGCCTACGCATCTAGCGGGCTCGACGAGGTGTCTCAGCCCTTTTCAGAAGCGTGATTACGGTGACAGAGTTGAGCCAAAGGTGTATTAGAACAGGATTGAATGATTATTTCCGACTAAGCTAATTTGGAAGAGATCATATTTTTAAATAGGTCCTCCTCTACACGTTAGTAATCACAATCATTTGATTGGAAAATGGGTCAAGTTGGTGTTGTGGCTGAAGTACCGACTTCATACCCTGAGAGCGCGGGATCGAATCCCAGCAGTAGTGGAGGCTTTTCATGGAAATATTGATCCCAACTTGAGTGCTGTGTGGAAATCACAAATTTTAGTATTCTGTCCATCGGATTAGACGTGAAACTGTAGACCCCTAGGCACCTTTCGATTAGAGTAGGGAGATGCGGACCCTACATTTCTTTCCACCCTTCTTCCTTGCCCTCGATAATCCTCCCTAAGACAATATAACGAGATATCAGAAAAGTTACATCTGTAAAGGCGGGTTTACACATGGAAGTCACTTCCATTAAGGTAGCCTTGCAATTCACTAACAGTCAACACTTCGATGTGTAAGCACGGACTTCCATGGTAGTAGGGGTCGATAGCGGTGGTAATCGACCGCGGTTGCCGCTTGCAAGGAAAATAGACTGGTTTCTATTTAGTCTGCAAGTAGCATATCGACTCTGCGATAAAATCGAATCGCATCCGGTGGAATCTTGGTCACATAACAGCTAACGGAGATTAAAAATGTAAACAACGAATAACTCTGTAGAACCCCTTAGGTAAACTTCATGGCTTATCTCTTATTCGATGACAATAATTTTTGTGAATATTCTCAAAATTGATACGGCGTAACAATGCACAATTAATTCAATTCATACGAATTATTTAAATCCACGAATGTCTTTGTGGCTCATATAGCTGTATACAAACGCCATTATCGTCAAATTTAGCTGATTTTCGTAATTACCATAATCATTGTTTACTTCCGTCATCCATTTGCTTGGAAAAAGCCGGAAGTTGTGTCAGCAGAACGATTCCGTACGAGTGGCGATACGATTCAAGATATCGCTACACTCACTACTTCCATAGAAGTCAACTTCCATGTGTAAACCTGCCTTAACGAGAAGTACGATTAGGTATTTCCATGGTTTCCGGGTTTTGCTGCGTTAAGTTATCTTGGTGATACCTTGGTTGAAACTATACCTTGATTAAAAATGCTGAAATACTGACCATGATTCGTAGTGACAATCGTGTTGTTCAAGAAACGTTCTGCACCTTCATTTGATTTAATGAGGAGCTTCGATTTGTAAAGCGACGTCTTGGAAAGGATCAATAGTAATAGACGTTTGATAAACTTGGTGATTTCCACGTTTACTACGTAAAGCCCATTTGATATCGGACACGTAATTGTGCTATCTGATTTATGCACGAATGAGCATTTCAACTTAAGCCGTGATAAGCGGTGCATTGCAAGAAAAACACAAATGCGTGCACAAATGCACGAACTCGGGATGGCAAAATTTCCCCTGCTCTAATTCAATAACTATTGTACACCAGACTATGAAAAACGTTCAGTTTTAAATTATACGACCTCTTGCCCCTTGTAAAACGGGCCTAACAACTGGATCTTTATCATCTGTTCACGCTAAAATTTGTACCTCCGATAGTACTCTCAAGTGAGCAATACGCGAAAGTTACAACACATTTTGAGATCCCGTAAGTGGGAAGAGTAGTGAGTAATCAATGATTTCAAATGTGAGTCAGCCTTTCAATGAATATGGATGATCAAATCGATTTTGCAAGGTTATAAATTCGGATTCTGACCTCCGCAAGGCAAGTCCACTTCTTGTCGCGTAAAGAAACTCATTGGCTATTCTGAATGCGCCAGTGAAGAGTGACGTATGACTTCGCTCCGAGGACAATATAATGATCTGGCATATATCATGCGTGTTATTCGGCTGCTGAGAAGTTTATTTTAGTGTCATCAATCTATATATTGCTTCTCTGCAGCTCAACGATGCATCGTGTTCTCAGAATTGCTTCACTACTCCATTATTTCTCACGATGATATTTCTCATTTGCTTAAGCCACTCTATTCTTTATCCTGATTGGCTGAACAACCTTATGATTTTGGGACCTCCGGTACAAATACGGAACTGTGCCTCAGTAAATAAAATAATGTTGTCAAATTTTAAGCGGAAAAGGAAAAAATATGGCATTTATTCTTGACTCGACAATTTTAAAAAAAAAGAAGTTTACGCTACAGGCCCCAGGAATACACCTGATTATCCGAGCGAGCTTTGGTAGATGCTTTGGAAATACAGTGTGGGATATTCGGAATGAAGAAAAACCAGAAGAAGACAAAAGAAATAAGATTCTTTGGGACAAAGAAAGCGAGGCTGGTCATTGAAGTTGGAGGGCGCAAACTCGAGCAAGTGAAACATTTTATTTACTTAGGTAGTACGCTAGAAGAAAACGAACATTATAGCAAAGACCTACAAAAGAGAATTGCACCAGCTAAGGATGCGTTTAGTTGTAGAACGTAGCTTACGACGGGGACCTTGGGTAAGGATCTGAAAAAAAGTCCAGTGAATAGCTTGACATGGAGCGTAGCAGAAACGTGTGGGGCAGAAACATGGTCCCTCAGAAAGGAGGACGAGATTAGGCAGCAGGCATTTGAGATGTGAGTGTGGAGAAGGATGGAGAAGATAGTTGGACGGAAAGGAAGTCTAACGATGAAGTGCTTGAGACGATGGGCGAGGATAGGAAACATACAAATGAAAATCGGGAGAGGCAGAGTAGGTGGCTGGAAGATGAAATAAGGGGCGATGGATTGCTCAAGAGTGTGATAGAGGGAAGTATGTTGGGAAAGCGGGGAAGAGGAAGAAAGAGAATGTTTCATGGACAGGATGAAGGGACATGGACAGGGTAGATCATATGCTGAGACGAAAAGGGATCCTGAAAGGGCCCCTGAAAGTGTAGAAAACCGGGAGGATATTCTCTTACCTCCAACAAAACCTACCTTATCCGGTAGAATACTTTTTAAAAACTTTGTCTCACGCCATGTAATTTTGTTGAGTTGAGCTTTTTGTGGCGTTTCGGAATTTT
This sequence comes from Ceriagrion tenellum, assembly GCA_963169105.1. Lineage (NCBI taxonomy): Eukaryota > Metazoa > Arthropoda > Insecta > Odonata > Coenagrionidae > Ceriagrion > Ceriagrion tenellum. Next base: position 58,627,669 of record OY720641.1, read on the forward strand.
CTGAACACTTTATTAACGGAAAAGGTGCATTTTGAAAGTGAAAATGATGCCGCTTGCTTGCTCCTTGCAGAGAGTGATACAGAGAGGAAAAAATTTTCGTGTCACACGGTTGATGCATTTATCTTTCGGTATATTTTAGTCCTAAAAAATTAAAGAACGCTTTGTTTTTAACGCGAAAGGACACTTGTGTACACAAGAGAAAATGTGGCATTGTTTAATTAATTTCACGCGGTTAAAGTTGAGTTGAATTCAGGACGCAAAAAAATTTTATGATATAAAGTAGTAGTCAAGAAAAAGACAAAAAAAACCCTCTCTTCTAAGACGGGAGAAAATTTGCTCAATTTCCATGCAGTCGTCCTCCGATGGTAGATTTAAGGAGTTCATTTCGTATCAAAGTATGATCAATAAGTTTGTCCCTTCAACGTTCTATGATCCTCATCTAACCTATGTTCCCCCTTCATCTCGGAATGAGATTATATAGATCAGATCACGAGAATAAAATAAGGGAAATAGATTTTAGAATAGAAAGGTTAAAAATGTCGTTTTTCTCTCGATCGATAAGAGACTATAACGGCTGCGTTAAGACTTTGAAGTAGGTTAGTTGACAGGTCGTGAGGCTGATTAATTCATATGTACCCGAATGCATGTTTCTAAATCCGTCGAGTAGTGCTAACACCATGCTTTGCATGTTCCCTGCATGACTCTTGTGTCACGTTTTCAAGTTATATTATAGATAATTTCAGTAGTTTCTGTAGCATTTGTAGCATACTGATAGTGTGTTGCTAGTTGGTGAAAGTAAATCTCTTCATTGTAGTTCTGTTGGTGAAGTCACCCCCTGTCAAACACACTTCTACATCTACATCCACACACGACCCTGCAAGCCGCCACATGTACGTGTGGCAAGGGGTGTTAGGACACCAGCCGTGTAAAGATATAAGGTTTTGGGAGGTGAAATGTTGAGGTGTATTATGCGAGTGCATTTAGTGGAGCTCAGTTTATATTTTTGTCGTTTATTGTGTGCGGAAAGAACGAGTTTTTTACCTATATCTTCGGCAGAGTATCTCTTTTGTTCCATTGCTTCTTTCAGAAGTAGAGGTTTGGTGAGGTGTCGTGATTGTATTCTCTGTTTCGCTCTGAAACACACCAGTTCTGAATTTCTCAAGCAACCAAAGCCTAGCGTGTAGCCTCCGAGTCTCTGGGGGCTCCCACCTAATCCTTGTTGGGGCTTGCTGGGTAATGAGTAGATGTCGATGTATATCGGTTGGTATCTTACGTGGGCCGCATTCAAAAGTAAATCAGAGGAAAAAAATCACGTTAATACTTTGTGAAATCCGAAGAACACGGTGCCGGAATACCCTTTGCGAAGCTCTCACTCTTTAGAATCAGTAGCTGGCGATTTTTTTTGTTTTGAAAAACCTAGCATCCTCAAGAGTCCATTAGATAACTTCGCTCTCCAAGTGACAGGTGGCTGCTCCCGAGATGAACCAGAAGACTCGAGACGACAACCGTCCCGTCATACTCGCGCAGCATCCCATTTTCGCGAACGAAGCAAAAAAATAGAGCCGGTCCATTCATTCCGTTGAAGTGGTGTCCAGAGGCACGAAAAGACCAGGCACGAAGGATTCTTTTTCCGCACTCAAGCATCCTACGATGTCTCCCCTACACGTCTCAAGAGGTCAGCGTGTGCCGACTTTCAAGTTTCAACCGGAGCCAAGCATCAATAGGGACATGCGACCCCATTGATAAAACCCTTTTCTCGGCTCGCAATGAGGCCCCTGGAGACCACGCGGCACCTACCCCCTCTCCCCACATTGCGTGCCGAAAGACGCGTCTCTCGGTCGAGCCACACGCTCCGACCACGGCGCGGCGCCGTGTTGCATCCGGAATTCTTAATGTGTGCCGTCGGGCGGCGCTAAGTGGACCTGGAAGTCCCTCACTCCACCATGGGTGACGTCACTCTCAGCCTTCCGCCTACTCTGGTTGGAGCCGTCGTGGTCGGAGCCCACGAGGGCCGTCTCTTCACTCTTGCCTCTCGGCGGATTTCGAAAAGGAGGCGCCGAGACTTTTAGCGGTGCACATCTGTGATAAGATATGTTTGCAAGTCTCACGAGAAGCGGGTTTCATTGCATTACGCCACCTCACTTAAGCCTCGTTCACAACAGCTTAGCTTGTCTTATAACCCATCTACATCTACATATTACCCTCGAGCCGCCGCATGGGCGTGTGGCAGGGTGTATGATATTTCCTCAGATAATCCTTCACGTGACAATTGTACCAGATATCGGAAAAGTGGCATCTTTAGTAAGAAGTGCGAATAGTGTAATCTATCCAGAAGTTGGAAATTCAAACAGATGTCGGTCGCCTCTGCGAATAACCAAACTATACCTTGGCTGAAAATTCAGAAACGCCGACCATTTATAGTAAAGATACCCGAGAAGTTCAAAACGTTTGCTGCATTTTCATTCGACTTTACAAGGAGCTTCAAGATATTGAGCGACGTCTTGCAAAGGATAAATAGTACATCTACATCGACGAAATACCGTGCAAGCCACCACTAGGGTTTGTGGTACTGGGTGATTCCACACCAGGCATGCAGCACTCATCCCAGTTCAAATCAGGACCTCGCACGTTCCCCCGGATGCCAGGTGCGGGCCAAAATCTGTCCTGTTATAAACAGTCATAGTAATGCAACTTTGATCAACTTTGTGATTTCTATGTTTACTCTGTAAACCAATGTAAACTCTAACATACGAGCCGCCACATCGGCATGTAGCAGGGGGTGTTCGGTCACCAGCCGTGTAAAGATGTAAGGTTTTATGGAGGTGAAATGGTGACGTGTATTATGGGAGTGTATTTAGTGGAGCTATGTTTGTATAGTGATCGCTTATGTTGCGCGTAAAGAACGAGTTTTTGTACCCATCTATTCGGCAATGTAGTTCTCTTATTTTATCGCTTCTGTCAGACCTAGAGGTGTAGTGAGGCGTCATGATAATATTCTCTGTGTCGCTCTGAAACACACCAGTTATGAATTTCTCAATCAAGCTAAGACTAGCGTGTAGCCTCCGACTCTAGACCCGCTTCAAATGCGGACCAGGGAATGAACTTCCTTACCAATCACTGCCAACCACTTCTGAAATCGATCTTGACTACTGAGGTCGATCTGAATCCCGAATCGATTTCGAAGAAATCAATTTATGTAGCATTTAGAGATTTACGAGATTTTGGGATTTAAACCAGGGCCTTCGAGATGAGAGGTACTCTAGCCACGAAACCAATTATTTTTATTTAATTGCTCATCCTATTAATGAGTGATATGAAGACGTAACAGTCATACTTGAAGTTCTCCTTCCCTTCATTACAGAGGCGATGGTTATTTCGCACCGATTATTCAATTTCCGCTTTCCATTTGGGGCCGTTTCACAATATAACATGTATTTATTCGCATTGTAAACGCGTGGAAACTTGTTAAACCACATTATTAGATCGCATGACAAGAGGAAACCATAGTGTTGCCCGCAATGCAATTTTTCATTTCAATTGGCGCCCGAGGTTTAGAATATGAAATAATTGTCAAGGCCATGATTATGACTTCATTAAACGAAACCTTTAACCGGCGAATGGAATAAAAAGTTGTGTGGTTGAATGAGCAGTTTCCTCCATTTCACACGAATTGTAGATTGCCGCAACGTTACGCCTGGAAACATTCAGCACATTCACAAACTTACGGCAGAGGATGTTTCATCGGATGGTGTGTTCATCTACATCTAGTTGTCAGCCCGTAAGCCACCAAAAGGGTGTATGGCAGGGGGCGACTCATCACCAGCATGAACTGCAGTGAAGAAATTTGCTTTCACCATCAAGCACCACACTATCGGTATGCTACAAATGTGCAGGAACTACTAATATAATCTAGAATTAAACTAAATAAACATGGCACAAGAGTCATGCAGATAAAATGCAAAATATGGTGTTAGCACTACTCGGCAGATTTAGAAACATGCATTAGAGGGCAAATGAATTAATCATTTACACTACCTGTCAACTAACCTACCTTACCTAAAGTCTTAACCCAGTCATTATGATCTCTTATTGCTCGCGGGGAAAAAGACATTTTAAACCTTTCTATTCTACAATCAATTTCCCTTATTTTATTTTCATGATCTGATCCACTGTAGCATGTTTGAGTTCGCAAGATATGGGGACGATATGGCGATGAAGACAAGAGGCGTCCGACCATTTCACATAAGATGTGGTGTTGTATCGTAAAAAGTGGCCGGGATTTCGAGTTTGGCCAATGGGATATCGTAAAGAGTGTGTTATGGTGAGAAGCATGAAAGAGAGCAATTATACGGATATTACTCAAGATGACGCGGAAATTCTTCGCGGAAGATGGGATACGCATCAGAATTCTGGATACGTAACCCCAACGCAAGCGTAGACGGCAACGCCCACCTCTAAATCCCGTCCGCTGAAGTCGTACGTCGCAAACGATGTGAGTTTCTCGGAAAACAAGAGAATGAATTTCGGAGGAAAGACGTGATACCACACATTTCTCTCTGCCTCCCATTGTTGGCGAGGAGAAATCTTTTTTTCTCACGAAGACACCTCTGCTGATGTGGTGTTCCGCGATTTTGGAATGCGAATTCTGTCGCCGGATGTTGACCGTGGAATATTTAGCAGTCAAGGAATTTCTTAACCCAGTTATTCTCCACAACATTTCTTATTAAGATATGTTGTTTCAGTAGAAGGAAAAGTACAAGGAAAAACTGCCGACAGAAGTACTCGCGGTTGGTGACAGATGTCTTAATGTTGTTCAATCCTAAGATTGGTTGACTGCAGCCCTCCACCATTCCCTATCCAATGCTACTTCTTTTTTCTCCTGATATCTCCTCCTAAGTACTTTCCTCTTTATTTGGCCCATGAACTCATTCCTGGGTCTTCCTCTTGGGGCTTTTCCCTCAATTTTGCCTTCAATTATGTTCTTCACGAGCCCATTGTGTCTCAGGATGTGTCCAATCCATCTGGTTCTTCTTTTCTGTATGGTGTTCCATATGGTCCTTTCCTCCTCTACTCATCTGTACACTTAAACATTTCTTATTTTGTCCGTCCATTTGATCTTCAGCATCATCCTCCAGCACCAGGTTTCGAAGGTTTCTACTTATTTTTGGCCAGCTTTTCCAATGTTCCATGCTTCCCATCCATAGATTGCTACACTCTACACAATTATTTTTACATGCTTTTTTCACATCCAGAATAATATACGATCGCAATGAGAGGATGAAGGCAGGTAGAAGAATAAGGAAACATTAGGACATCTGGAAACAGGAGAAACTTGAGATGGGTGTGGAGTGGATTATTTTTTGATAACTTTCTCCATTCATAAAGTTTTCATTGATTTATGGTAACATTTATCAGCGTTAATTGGGCCTGAACCTATTTCATACGTTTAATGAGGTAAATAGTGTTAGATAATCGCATGAATAAGGTAAACGGGAAATCTCACGAAAGAGATTACTAAATACTGAAGTAAGATTGTAGGAATGTCAGGAAGGTTGACATCATCAAGTATTTACGTGTCATTGTTTCGTTATTTTTTAAGTATTTAAGCCGAAACCATTTTCCGACATTTTCCTTCACTTGTGGTCCAATCTGTTTGATTTTGCTGGCTAATGTTGGTAAGTAGCAAGCAGTTTCAACGAATGGTAGCCCAGAATGATAACATTTTTAGAATCGGAATTTTTAGAAAATTATGCTCCACTTTCTCCTTTCATTTTTCTCGTGAACCAGTGGCAAATGGAAATTTAAATAATCACTGCTGAAAATGAAATTCCTCTGGGAACGATGCCGCGAATCACCGGTTTTAAAATCACTTTCATTCTATGAGAATTCAGAGAGTAAAATTATTCGGAAAAATGAAGAAAATTTTTGAGACTTATACCATTGATTGAATTTTTTCGATCTTGACCTTCTCATGAGTCTATTTACCATTTTATCCAGGAAGTGATGAAATAATTTAGAAATTTGGATCTTTATCCATCTGGAAATGCTGAAGTGTGTCTCTAATGACTTTAAATGCAAACGGAGAGGAAGATTACTTCTGAGCGTGACATATTCCAATTAATTTTAAAATGGGAAATGTAAATTTCTGGGAAAAACCACGAGCGTGGTTATTATGGGAAGCGGTCATAATGTTGAGGAAAAATACAATAGTGGAAACTCGTTCTCCGATTCGAGTGAAACTCTGACCTTTCAGTATCAGAATGAGTTCAAAATCGTTGTCACCTTGTCCGACACTAGTCTGAGATAGGAGAAAGTCATCCTGTCCCAATATACCCACTTCCACCGGAGACTTTATGGCTCAACTTTTCCCAAAGGCTAACGTCCTCATCCATCAAATGATGTCCAGTTCGAGGACCAACTGCGGATTACATACCTCACAAAGTTAGTAGGAAAGAGTTTCAGGCGTAACTTTTCGGAAATATCGTATTTCTATACTGGTAAGAGTAAAATAACAATAATCCTCGATAATGACATAAAGTGTAGAAAGTGTCATGGCCGGTTTTCATTAAAAAGAGTGTGAAAATTGCTATTGTTATTTTATTCTTACCAGTGTTGATCACAAAGTTGGATCGCATCACATTCCTATCCACAAAGCACCTTGCAACCCATCTTAGAAGGATGTGTATGAATTGAACTATCATTAAAACGTGCGTAGAATCATATACCCAGAGGTTTGTACGAATTTCGATTGGTAAAAAGTCATGCGCATCAGGGGATACAATAAAACTTGAGAATTTTTTAAGTAAAACAAGCACAGTGGAGGTGATGTTAGTACAGGTGAGCATGTTAATAAAAAAATGTAATTTAATGCAAGGTCGTTCGATATCGATTGTGTTCTTTCTTCGATATTGGTCTTCGCAACGAACATAACTCCGCCATTAATATGCTTCTTTTTCTGTATTCTCCATAAGTATAGTATAGGCTGTTCTGCGTTTTCGTTGATTTGGTAGTGCGTTTATATTCGAAATGACAAGTTGTGCCGCATATTCGTAGATTTCCTTGGGTGTGTTATTGCAGTAAATGACCAATAAATGGCAGACATGTTGTGGAAATGGTTGCGAATACCTGTATCGAAGGGAGAATACAATCAATTTCGAAGGACCTTGAGGTAAAGTAACTAAATGGGCACTTGTCGAGCAACTAAATTTTAAGCCCTAATGACAACTAGTACCATCCCTAATCGATCGTAAAAAATAAAATCGAAAACTGGTCCATTTATTGGTGCTCAGTTTTAATTGTGGTCACTTATTGTGCGCGGAAAGAACGGGTTTTTGTATATATCTGTTCGGCATTGTATCTCTCTTATTTTATCACTTCTGTCAGACCTAGAGATGCAGTGAAGCGTCATGATGATATTCTCTGTGTCACTCTGGCACACATCAGTTCTGAATTTTTAAGCAAGCTAAGACTAGCGCGTAGCCTCCAAGTCTCTAGGGGCTCCCACCTTAATCCCTCTAAAAGTTGTGAGACGCTACATGTTCGCTCGTAGCAGTTTTTAACGAAGTGTGCTGCTTTTCTTTGTGTTTCATCAATTTTTTTGGGCTAAATCTTTATGACCAGGGTCCCAAAGGCTCGCGGCGTATTTGAGGTGTGGCCTAACCAGAGCGAAGTAGCATCTCTCTTTTACTTCTTCATTCGAGGACCTTCCTATTATACGCTAAAAAAAACCTAGTTTCTTTAATTCTGTGCCGCATATGTTTTGTATGTGTGTTCCCCACGATACATAAGAAGTGTAGGTGAATCCAAGATATTTAACTGTCTCTGAAGATTTTATGTTTACTCCACCCACAGTGTAAGTATGACATTTGTGTGGTGACTTTCACAAGGAGTGTACTGTAGTGAATTTACTTATTTAATTTTATTAATATTTAATTATAGCAACACGAATGAACGTTGTTAGGGTCCGATGACAGAACATTTAAATCCATGTCTTCGCTTATTTCACGGTAGATAACTGTATCGTCTGCGAAAATAATCTTAATTTCCTGCTAACTCGAGAACTTAGGTCATTAGTATAAATAATGAATAAATGAGGTCCCCTCACGCTTCCTCGAGGATCATCGGATGTGACTCCAACCATATCAGAGCTACAACCATCAATAGCTACTTTTATAAAAGTATAGAGCATATCGGTGAAGTTTCACCTCCTGACGGGTGTTTGCTGGCTTTTACTGATGCATCAACAGTCGATTAATCAACGTTTGTGGGATATAGCGCAGTGAACGTTTTTGACATCTCACCCCCTGCCTCACTGCTTGCAGGGTGTAATGTGGATGTAGATTTGCGAAATAAGGGGAATCGAATTGCTCTTCTTGTAAATTCTCCTCTAATCAAATTTGATTCAAAAACGTTAAAGAATGCACTTCGTTCCTTGTGAGTACCCAAAGAACGCCTTACGAGCACGTGGTCGTCCGACTTAGTTCCAACGAAATCAAGTCGGAGGAATCGAAAATTCTTGTTGCGTAACGGACCGTTAATACTCGCGTTAACGCTCGCTCTTGTCCTTCAAAAAGAGTGGCGAGATTGAGAGAGGAGGGGAGGGAGAGAATAAAATGAAACAAGAACGAAACAAAACACGCTCTCGCGCGAGCGAACCTTTTTCCAAACACGCCCTACTTGTGGGTTAAGGCTCGGGGGAGTGGTTGCGGCGTGGGTCGGCCTCCGCGCGAAAGACATGGGAAGGTGTAACACGTCACGAGTCTCTGTTCCCCGAGTCGTGGACTTCCCACGCGGACTTCCCAAACCTGCGGTCGTCGAAGCGAGGAGAATTTTTCCCCCCGCGCGGACTCTCTTATAGCGCGCGATGCGAAAATGGACCCATGGCGGTAAGGAGTAAAGTGGGCGTATTTAGGGAGCCAGAAATGGAAGTGTTTTAAAAAGTCGTCGGGCAAGCGACTCGCGTTCCCGCGTTCATTTTTTTCTCTCTCTTATTATTTTCGTATCGTCATTTTTTTCGTTTTATGCTCCGTCCGGACGTAGGTGGAATGTCGGCGAGGTTCAAAATCTCTCCCTATCACGAGAGGAGGGAATTGTGCCCTCGGTACCACCTTTCGCCTTATATGGATTTCGATGCCGAATTCGCATTCAGATGAGCATCATCTGCGTCCGGTCGACATCGACTATCGTCTCCGATCTTTCTCTCGAACGATTTTGGTCCCGAGTGTACCAACAAGAGATTTCCACGAGTGTCTCCTGACTGACTTTTGAATCGTTTGTAGTCTTTATATAATGAATTCATACGACAAAGAAACCGTTGACACACGCAATCGTTTTCTCTCCACAAGCGAATTGATTATTTATAAAAAGTGAAAACATCCGGATGAATATTAGAGAGAAATTGCGCACAGAAAATATTCAAAGGGAAGTTTGAATTATTTTTCTAAAGAAAGATACGTTGGATTTTCCATTAAAACAGATTAACCAGTGTTCATTTATTCATCTTTACACGAGTCCACAAACATTCTTAACACTATTGAATTGGACACATAAAAATAAGAGACTTAAGCATGCAAAAAATAGTTAGGAAAAACATGGAGGACAAAAGGAGAGATAAGTTATTTTTCTTATAGATACGATGGATTTGCTTCGGAGCTCTTGACGAGTATTTATTTGATCAGGTATTGAGAGATGTTTTGAATGATTGTGATCCTGGTGAGAGAATAATTTTACTAGGTGACATGAGTGGGTTGGTGTGAGGCGGGATGCATCTGAGAGAGTGGTTGGGCCTTTTGGTGACCCCCGAGTGAATGATAATGGTGAAAACATGGTGCGTGTGTGCTTGGAAAAATGATTGTTTGTGTCGAATACATGGCTTAAACATAAGAGAATACATATGTATACTTGGAAAAGGGGTGATTGTAAAAGGAGGATTGATTTTATTGTGTATGATGAGAGATTGAGAGAGTTAGTGTGGGACACGCGAGTGATGAGGGGTGCTGAATGTGGAACAGACCACTAGTTGGTACTCTCCAAAGTGAATCTGGGCAGAAAGTGGGTACCAAGGAAGAATGCTGCGCGTAAGCAGTTGAGAGTAAAAGTGGAAAGGTTGCTAGACAGCGGGGTAAGAATACGGTATGGTTGCATGCTTGAGGATGCTCTATCGTTGAAGCAGAGAGAATGGGACGAGCATATCAGAAACGAGAATGTGAATGATGCGGGGAGTGTTTGAAAGGAATGATTGTGGAATGTGCTGAAAGTATATGTGGAAAATGAGTGGTAGGAAGAACGAAAGGTGATGCTTGGTGGAATGAAGAAGTGAAAATTGCAGTCAGAGAAAAGAAAGAGGCGTACAAGAATATGATTGCTGCCAAATCTGAGGAAGAGCGTACTAAGGCATGTGAGATTTACAGAAAGAAAAAGAATGAATGCAAAATTGTTGTGAAAGAGAGCAAAGAAAGAATGCGTGCGGATGAAGCTACCAAAATGCGGAGTGATTTTGAAGGTAATAAAAAGCTGTTTTGGAAGTGGGTAAAAAGGTCTATGATTGGTGAAGGTAGGGGAATGAATGCGGTAAAGAACAAAAGTGGAGAGATCATGTGGGACGAGAGCAATATCAGGGACTGCTGGAGGGAGTATTTTGAGGAATAGTACAATAATATTGCAGGCGTTGAGGATGAGCCTTGTGAAGTGGTATGTGAGAATGTGAGGATGGAAAAGGATATCAGTGAGAAGGAGGTCACAACGGCTGTGAGAATATTGAAAAATGGGAAGGCTGCAGGCATAGATGGTATATCCAGTGAAAAGTTGAAGTGTGGGTGTAAATTACTAATTTGTAGGCTGCGTGAACTATACAATTTATGCTTACAGGTTCCTGTTGTTCCAGCGGATTGGAAGAATGCTATCATCGTTCCGTTGTACAAAGGGAAGGGAGGAAAGACCGAATGTAATAATTACCGGGTCATTACTTTATTGAGTATCCCGGGAAAAGTGTTCAGTAAAATATTAATCGAAAGAGTAAGGAATATTACATCCGACAGAATATGGGGTGTGCAGTGTGGGTTTATGCCTGGGAGAGGATGTAGTGACCAGCTTTTTGCACTTCAGCAAGTGATAGAAAAATGTATGAGTGTCCGAAAGAAATTGTACTGTGCGTTTGCCGATTTAGAGAATGCATATGACAGAGTAAATAGAAAGAAGTTGTGGAAGGTGTTGAGAGAATATGGAGTGAATGGGCAGTTATTGAATGTTATGATGGCGATATATGACAATAATAAGGCAAGTGTAAGAGTTAACGGGGTTCTGAGTGATTGGTTTGTAATAAATCGGGGTGTAAAGCAAGGATGCGTAATGTCTCCATGGCTGTTTTATGTATTTATGGATAAATGTGTTAGAGACGCATGTAGTTAAAATGACGGTGTTTTGATTGATCGGTGATTTGATGATGTTGTTTTGAACTCAGACAGTCAACAGGGATTACGGAAGCTCCTAGATATGTTTTGTGAATCAACGGAGAGAATGGAATTGAAGGTAAATGCGTGCAAGACAAAAGTAGTAGTTTTTGATAAGGAGAATGAGGAGAATAACTGTATGATGAGGGCGAATGGTGAAGTAATTGAACAGGTGGATGATTTTGTGTACTTAGGTAAGATGTATTTGAAATATGGGAGAATAGATGAGGAGATAAAGAGACGTGCGAATGCTGGAAGGAAAGTGGTAGGTAGCATGTGGAGCATATCAAGGAATGAATGCTTGTCTAAGGAAGCGAAACTTACCGTGTAATAAAGTGTACTTCTTCCCACTTTGCTATATGATAATGAAACATGGGTATGTCAGGACAGACATAAGAGTAGACTAAACGCCGTGGGTATTGAGTTATCTGAGGAGTATTTGCGGCACAAGTAGGATGGATAGGGTGAGGAATGAGTGGGTCATGAATGAATGTGGGTTAAATGCTCCAGTAATGGACGTTTATGAAAGGAGTGTGCTTCGTTGGTTGAGAGAATGTTGAGAGAATGGATGAGAGTCGAATAACGAAACAGATATATGAGAGTAGAATAAATGGTGTGAGAGGTAGAGGGAGGCCGAGAAAGTTGTGGTTGAATGTGGTTCAGGAAATTCTTAGGAGGAGGAATATTGGGAGTCTTAAAAATAGGAGGGCGTGTATGAAACAGTGTATGGGGGTAAATGAGGCAAAATAGGTTTGCAAGGATAGGTCAGTATGGAGGACATTATGGAAGCAGAGTTAGGTGTACAGTTATGTATCAATGAGTGAAACATTTTGACTGTGCCTACCCCGAAAGGGAACGACATGATGGGTATGTATGTATGTAGGTATTGTCTTCAATTACTCTACTGTATGTATTTATGAGGCTCATAAATTTCATAGGAATTGAAATGCAAAAACAAATTTAATACCAATTTTCATTATTAATTACGAATCGTTGCTTGCAATGCATTGGAAAAATGATGGAAAGATAAATTTAAAAAATGAACATTAAACAGAGGGAAGGTGGAAAAAAGAATCATAATTTGGCTCAGATTAGACAACTTTTCGACAGATTAATTTTTAATTTACGGAGATTAGATACAGTGCAACCTTTGCGGGGTCACCCGGAAGTGCACATGAGTGCGAAATTCTAGAGAGGAGAAATCATTCGCCTCGTCTGGGGCTCGATCCCGGCACCCTAAATATCTCGATGTAGAGGGATACGGGTTCGAGTTTCAGTCTAGGCGAATAATTCTCCGTCAAGGTATATCGCAACTTTTCTACTGTTACATTCAGAGTCGTAATTGCAAGCCAATGAATATGTGGCAGCGCCAAATGACTAAGTGAACGACAACAGTGAATGAATATGAACTGAAAATCGGTTTCTTCGAGGAGGCCACGTGAGCCCTTGAGGATTCATAAAGCTCGGAATCTGTTCTCAATGAATTGGTCATTGAACAGTGTTAGCCGACAGTGCATCTAGATATACATATTACCCTGCAAGCCACTTCGAAGGTGGGATCGCATGGGATGAGTTATCACCAACATGCACTTAATGAGCAAGTAACCTTCACCAGCAGGCACTTCACCAAAGGCAAGCTACCAATGCCAAGATCGTTCAATATCGATTATATTCTTCCTGCTATACAGGTCTTGTGCAACGTAAACAATTCCGCCACTAAGGTGCTCATTTTAGTGTATTCTCTATAAGCATAGCATAGGTTTTTCAACGTTTCGATTTATTTGGCAGGGCAGTTATACTCGGAAAGACGACTTGTGCCTTATTTTCGTTGGCTTACTTGGTTTCGCCATGGCAGCAAATGCTCAGAGAGCACATTAATGGTAAATATGTGTTGTGGAAATGGTTACGAAGACCGTAGTAGGTTGTAGGTAGTAGGTGTCGAAGGGAGAATACAAGGGATATCGAAGGACCTTGACCAATGCTATAAAAACTATTGAACGTGTAATGCAACTGCTTGAACAAGACATAAGAGTAATGCGGGGATGATGCGAAATATGGTGTTAGTAATACATGGCAGATTAAAAACTGGCATTAGTTAGCAAATCGACTAATCAGCTTGACTGCATGTCGAATAACCTACTTCAAAGTCTCATTGGAAGCCATTTATGGTCTCTTATTGATCGCGGAAAAAAATATTCAAACCTGTCTGTTCTGCAATCTAATTTTCCCTAATTTTATTCTCATTATCTTATCTATCGTAGTATTTTGGAGTTAGTAAGATATTAATAACTTCGTCGCAAAATAAATTGATTTTGAATTTACTTGAAAGATTAAGTCTAATTTTTAATCGGCGGTCTGAAAGCGTTTCCCATCCCTGTTGTTGCAAGAGATTAGTGACACTAACGAGAATATCTTAACGGCCTTTTACGTATCTTGCTGATATTCTCTGCTCGCGTTCTAACTCTGTTTTTAAACCTGATTTATGAGGATCCCAAACACTGGCAGCGTATTCTAAGTGGGGTTTAACAAGGAAGAAGTAGCTGATTTCTCGAACTTTATCGTCGCACTTTTCAAGTACTCTTTTAATAAATCCCAGTTTACGATTAGCTTGACAAGTTATTTCCCAAATATGTTTGCTCCAAGATAGATCGTTAGTTAGTTATACTTCGAGGTAATTTACAGATTCTACTGTCTCTAATAGGGTATTTTGTATGTAATAACTGCACTGAAGGGAGATTTTCCTTTGCCAGAAGTTCATTACAACACATTTTTTCAAATGTAATTCCAGTTGCCTTTCATCGCACCACGCTTGAATTGCCTCGATGTCCTTCGTTAACGCCTCCATATCATTATCGTTACGGAATACTCTGTACACTACGGCATCCTCTGCAATTAGTCGGAGTCTACTGTCTACTACTTCACCAATATCATTAATATTCAGAAGAAATAGAAGTGGACCTATGACATTCCCATGTGGAACACCCGAAATAACCTTAACTTCATTGGAAATGGCACTGTCTAATACTACTCTCTCCACACGATCGGTTAGGAATTCCCTGATCTAGGAAATCACATCGTCGCTCAAGCCGCAAGATTTTAGTCTCATTAATTAGGTTAGTAACACTAACGAGATTATCATAACGGCCTTTTTATGTATCTTGCTGATCCTCGCTGCGCGCGTTCTAACTCAGATTTTAAGCCTGCCTCATTAGGATCCCAATTACTGGCAGCGTATTCAAAGCCTTACCGTAGCGCGGACCCGATGTTCATTTTTTCCCACCGCGCACTCGATCGCGAACCAAGGGCGAGAGAGCGCTTTTAACCTCAATACGGCGCGGCACGGAATGAAGCCGAGATCCGAATTCGCGAGCGCTCCTCCCACTCGTCTCCCTACTTCGCCAACTCTCATTTTTCGCGAGCACCCAATGTCACGGCTCGTTTGGAGGACGTTGAACTTGACATGTTGCTCTTGCGCGGAAGGATTTTGTTTGATATTTGCACGCACCCAAGCCAGGGGGCAACGGCACCCAAGACGCGGTAAAGTGTGAAAGGAAGAAGGGGAGAGTTAGGGAAGGGTGAGACGTATACACAATGCTCAGCGCACAACGTGCCGGCACATATATACACACATACATGTCGATGCAATGTGCGCGCTTATACACTGGCGGTGGTCGGGAAAAAATGATCGTTGGGTGAAGTAAGTAAACATTAAGGAGTGGCTTTAACGCGAAAGGAGAGGACGATGAACTAACTGGGCTCGAGATTTTACGCAAAAAATACTTTCTTAGGGTGACATGAAATGTTCCCGAAACAAACAACTCCTGGTTGTGGTCGATTCCATGCGGTTGGGTGTCTATTCTGTGTAGCAAATTTACGCCACGGGGTCGGCAACCTGCTGTCTTCCCCCGCGATCCCTTCCCCCTCTGTCACAGACCTGCTGCAAGGTCGTCCCCTGCTCGGAACCCTCAAAAGATGCATGTAAAAACATCGAAACAAAACCCCCCACGAATTTCCGGGGTCTTCTCATTGAGGATATTGACCTGTGGATTCCAAGGTGTGAGCCATTTTGGAGAGCGCAGTACTTAAAAAGATGGTTGGAGCGCGAATCGTGAGTCGTTGAGTGCACAGTTTAATTAATTTTTAATTTCAATAAATAACTAGCCTAATGATAATTTTTCCGTCCATTCAAAACAAGTTTCCCAACTTTTATTCCAAAGGAAAACCTCCGGCTTTTGGTAGTTGGAGCAAAATATCATTTCACCTAGATCACTGAATTTGGTCTCATTTCAACGACAAATATCTTACTCTTCCTAAGATACCTACATATCAGCCTCTTACCGAACTACTTAACGAGATTTCTGATAAAGGATACCAGGCCCTCTACATGGGAAATGGTTGGTATACGTACTCCAGAGAGACCTTGTCTAAAAAAATGAGGAATTTCTAACTAACATCTAGACCTCGTAAAAAAATTAACAGGATGTAGTTTGTATGTTTTCTCAACTATTTTTTTAAATAAATCATATTGACACCGCAGTAGTAGTTACACCCAAGAAAAGTAGACTTGAGCCGCTGCGCCTAAATAAAATAGTTTTTATTCATGAAAACTATGACTTGTGTAAAGATTTTGTGCATAGAGTGCAGTGACACAATTATTTTTCTATATGTATAGCCTGTAGTATGCCTTTGTGACTGTGTGTAAAGTAAAATACTATCATATTTTTATCTGGTAAATTAACCCATTGACGACGCAGTATTCAAGATAGCCCTTTACATTTTTGACGGTTGAAATGTGAGATTTTCCCGTTCTTCACATTTTTCCTCGAAGTATACGATATGTAGTCAACACGCCGCGCCGCCGCCGCCGATCAAACGCTCGGCGTCCGCGCCGTCACGCCGCCGCCGACCAAAATCAAGACGGCGTCCATCTCTAGTCTGTACACAAATGGAAATCGCTACAGACACCCGAATAATTTAGCGGCTGTTCACCACTCATTTCCTCGACAAATCACCCTTGAATTTCCGCCACATCGTCACACCCTTCGGCGTTCTTATTCAACTCCCATAGTTGTATCAACGTAAATGATTTTCAAGGTGGGCCTAACTGGTTTTCAGAGCACCGAAAAATACTGTCTCATTCATTCAATGTCTCTTAGTCTCTTCTCGCCGTCTCCCATGAATGAAATGTCAACAACCTTAATGCGAGGCCGCCTTAAAAACAAATGCATCAACCGGTCCGCTTATGTTTGGCGATTCTTGGGACTCGCTCCACATTAGATAGTAATATTTCATCACTCTACCGACGACGAAACTGACCTCTATTAACGTCAAACAGCGGTGTTGTTGACTCTTTGGCAGTGACAAATGATAATGGGCCCGGGTGAAATGGGTGCAAGTCTTCCCTTAGCGATCATTAAGTGT
The DNA here is from genome assembly GCA_963169105.1 of Ceriagrion tenellum. NCBI lineage: Eukaryota > Metazoa > Arthropoda > Insecta > Odonata > Coenagrionidae > Ceriagrion > Ceriagrion tenellum. The sequence continues at coordinate 58,644,537 of OY720641.1, forward strand.
GTTAGCTTAAGAATAAAGATGTTGGACGAATCATTCTACTGGACTGAAATGTGCTTGACATTTTAGTCCAGGCCGATTGCCATTAGTTGGGAATTTCGCAGAATCAAGAGCGTAGTTCTTGAGCGGGTGTCTTCCGTAATTGTAGAAATCATTGAGGTAAATTGATAGGGCGCTTGCTATGGTGGCCAATGTCAGAAGCTGTAACGTGAGCGTGTCCTGTCCGCCATTTTTGATAACACCCATTATACTTCAGTGCTTATGGGCTAACGCACTAATTTACAATTTTACGACTTTATGATTTAATACTCTCCCATCAAATAATGAGAGTGAAGTTCTCTCGGGATTACCCTGTCATTACCCTAATAACAACGGAAGTTTTATCCGTCGGAACGTTGGCAGCAGCCAAACGTTTAACCCGGTGTGAATCCCAAGAGAAATTCACTAAATTGTTCGATATTTTCCAACGATAACTTCCTTGAAATACAATTCATTCATTGATCGTTCAATCCTAAGATTGGTTGACTGCAGCCCTCTGCCCTTACCTCCTCGTATATCTTCCTATGAAATGTCCTCTTTATTAAGTCCATGAGCTTATTCCTGGGTCTTCTCTGTGGACTTTTCCCTCTATTTTGCCTTCAATTATGTTCTTCGCAAACCCATAGTGTGTCAGGGTGTGTCCAATCCATCTTATTCTTCTTTTCTGTAGAGTGTTCCATATGGTCCTCTCCTCATCTAATCTTCTGTACACTTTATCACCTCTTATTTTGTCCGTCCATTTTATCTTCAGCATCCTCCTCCAGCACCCGGTTTCGAAGGCTTCTTGACTTTGCTGGTCAGCTTTTCCAAAGGTCCATGCTTCCGATCCATAGAGTGTCACGCTCCACACAAATGTCTTCACATGCTCGATAGAGAAAAACGATATAGGTAACTTACTGAAACGTTTGGTGACCCGCCGATTTGTGGCAGTCTGTTGGTACACAATAGTCACAGCCAAACGTTTCACATGTAGTTATCGAATTCGTTCAAAATATGTATTTAAATACGTAAACTTGTCAGGGCGGAGTAATAATGCGTTACATTATCCATGCATGACACATTCACTTAATATCAACGCAAAAATGACAGTCGCTCTAGCGATCATCGAAGTTGACTCGTTGTTAGGCGTTTATTCTGCTCCCGATCTGTTTTGAAGGGCGCTGCCAAATGCGTAGGGTCTGGAACGAATGTGAAGCAAGGGCGCTTATACGTTGTGCAGTAAACAGCGCACTGCAGCGAATGGAAAGCTGTATTTTTATAGTATACATCAATGGTGCCTGCGAAGAGGGTATTTTTGTACCTGCCTGCTCCTCAGCGTCTCTCCTCTTATTTTTGTCGCTCCTATCAGTTCAAGAAATGCATTCCTGAGAAGAAATAATTTTCTCCTTGTCTCCGCGACACTCATGGGCAATCTAAAAATTTCAAACCTTCACTGAGTCTTTCAAATTCACGGCGGAAATGGTTGAGTAGTTCTATCTCCACGGTCAAAATTCTGTTGCTCATGAATTTACTTTCTTTCTTCCTCAGTACGAAGGTTGCCCGAAGGCTTTCTCCCGACTGGAAAATCTGAAGATTCACCAAAGATCTCACACCGGAGAGCGCCCGTACACCTGCCAGTTTCCTCTCTGTCCCAAGGCTTTCAGCAACAGCTCAGATCGAGCCAAACACCAAAGGACGCATTTTGACACGGTGAGTGTACTATGTAGTGTAAAACCACATGGAGCTTCCTTCGCCAATGTCTTCCCAAATACTGATCGTAAATCTGAGGGACTGCACAAATTTATGTGAGGGAAGACACCAACATTCACTTCGTTTACCTATCGATCTGACCGAATCAGCGCAACGAGCTAGTGGGATCAAACTGAGAAAAGGGCCGACTCGGCCCGCTTTGTCAGTCTGAGATTTCAGATCTATCTTAACCAGCGGGTCTGCGGCGCTCCTCGTTATTCTTTTGGTTGTCACTGTGAAGCAAAATATAATCATTATCATTCAAGGCGTATGTTGTAACCAGTTGTGAGAAGAGTGCAGTAATGGCGAGTGACGTGACATTGTGGATATCGTAGAAAATCGGAATTCCACCTCTAATTGGGAAATTTTGTTCACTCGGAATGCGACTATAAATTTCCAACTCTGCACTTGTTTACACACCGGGTCTATCGTGCTTCAACTGATAGATTCCATTGGTCAATATCAATGTTTTCAGTCCGTGTTGGTAAACCAGGCGATCTGAGTTGGCTCGCTTGGAATTTTAAGATCGGTCCGAGTTCACATCGATCTGAGATCGATTGGTAAACGTAGTGAATGTAGTTCTAACTCAATTTAAAAAACAAAATCACGTATTTCTTTATTTTGTTACATTTTATTTCTCTTCCCATCTTGCGCAGAGCCTATTCATTCCTTTTTTTAAAGAAAGTATACCATGTGTTATTTATTTAAATATGTCAACATCTTTCGTGTGAAATTTTTTCACGGATGTATTTTCAACGATTTTTTCTATTTTCTTCCTGCAGAAGCCTTATGCCTGCCAGGTGGCTGGTTGCAGTAAACGATACACAGATCCTAGCTCCTTGAGGAAGCACGTAAAGAACCACTCGCCGAAAGATCAAACACAGGCGAGAAGAAAAGTAAGTGGAGCGTTTTGTTCTTTTTTCTACTGGAACCACCTTAATTCTTGTTTTCTTAATTCTGTACCAAACGCCGTTCTCATTTCTCGTTGCTAAAAATAAATAATGTTTAAAACAAATTTGGTGAAGATAGTAACGTAATTGTCCTCTCATTCCTGCCTCTTACGGTCTCCTCTATACGTTTGGCCTTTCTCACTTTGTATTATTTTTTGTGCTCAAATGTGCCTGTCAGTTTAGTAGCAGTGGATGGTCGTAAATCATGTCGGGCTGTATATTAATTCACGCAAGAGGTAAATGATATCCCGCGTCTTGTTAATTTAAAGATAAAAAGTGCAATTTTATGATGGATGAATCCTGTTTTTGCTCTTGAAATAATTTAAAACAATTTCGAAGAATTCAACTCACAAAGCATATTAAAAACTTTGTTATTTTTAGTCAGGAGTGGATTTAGGCGTCAGGCACTGATTAAATAAAGTAGTGGTTTATATATATATTTTGTGACTAACCATTGGTGAAAAAGTTAATTAAATGAGACTTAAATCGTAGGCAAGATATAATCACAATAAATATGTCGCCGGTGAAACATTGAAATATAATGACGATATTTCTTATTTCAAGAATACCACTGAATTGTTACAAAATATTCATCACATTTTCCCGAATAAGTGTGCTATGATCAATCAATCAAATTGCCCCAAGGGTCAGTATTAGCAGATAATGATCGTTGTATTAAAATGTCCTAATCAAGCATACTTTGGATTGAAATTCCAGGCGAAATCTGTCGACTCGACATCCTCGTTGTTACAACAGACCAAAGAATCAAAGTGTTCTCCATCAACTCCTCCAGCTCTTCCGCATGTGACGAGCGCTATTTACCAGGATTGCAGTTCTGAGATATCTTCCTCATCGACATCCGCTAAAGCAGCTTTCGGAATACAGAAGCTGGCTTTGGAAGATGAGAACACGGCAGAGAATCAGTCCGCCGGTAACCTGGAAAATGTGGATGACAGCTATTCAAATGGCGACCTGATCGCATATTCAAGTCAAGACGTGGAGGACGACTTATTCTTTGACTGCTTTCAGTCCCTGGAATCAATGAAACCACTGTTGAACACAGAAAAAGGTATAAATCTATTAATTTTTCAGACAATTTACTTTGAGTATGATCCGTAGAACTATTAATCTGTTTCAGGGGGACTGAGAGCGAAATTTGTGAAAAGGATGATTTAGGGAAGAAAATGTGAATTCTGAATTGGAAGAGAGATGTGTGTTTCGACGGATTAGTATCTCAAATAAAATTTTTCGTTATCGATAATGATGCGGGCGAAGGAAAAAGGATGATGTAAAGTCAATAAAAGTAATTAATTTCATATTCTGGCTACTTAACTGAAAAACGAGCCTTCGATTTGCTATGAATAACAAAATATTGCCTTTCCACGTAATTATGTTTGCAATAAGAACCTGAAATAAGGGTTCATTGAATGCGATAATGGGTGAAACGTGGGGATAAATACTTAAGTATTGGTATATCAAATATGAGTGTCGTTTGTGCTGGACAAAAGTATTCTCGAGAAGTATGTTCACGTTGGGAATCAATTATTGATAAAAATTAGTCACATGCCTCACATATATTTTGAATTACCTGTGAACTATTGCACTAGTCGAAGTTGAAATGTGTTATTTCCGTAAAAGTGGTGTCGCAGTTAAGTTTCCTTTGGCCGAGAAAAGTATTCGTGGAAATATAATAGTCCATTAATATGAATGTTCTGTTCCTTAAATTTGAGGTTTTCTAATTCCCAAGTCATCTCATAAGAGAATTCAGTGATTTTTTAAAACAATATGAATGAAAATGGAGAATAAATATTTGTTTTGACTCACACTGTCACTGTGAAACCTCTGAAAACCTGCCTGTATTACGACGATTTTCTTTTACTTTTTCAATTTTGTCTTTCCCTAGAAATGGCGGTTGCTTGGAAGTAAAATAATATCTGCTTTGTTAACTTGAAACGGGTCCAATGCGAATTTTCCTGAAAACCAGAGCCTTGCGGAGAGTATCTTTGAGTTACTTCCTGATAAATCTCAGAAAGATCTACGTTTTGATGGGATATCTATTACGTTCACTTACTTGAATTTTTTACATGCCAAGTAAATATAATGAATTTTTGTTGCGAATATTATTTTTCTATTTAATGTATTCTACCGGTTAAGGTAGATTTTGCTGAATGTCGGAGAATCTTCTCCCGGTTTTCTACACATTCAGGGGCCTATCTCGCTCTAGAATATCCTTTTTTGTCTCAGCATACGATCTGCCCTTCTTCATCCTGTTTATGAAACCTTTTCTCTTTCTTCCTCATCCCCGCTTGCCCAACATCCTTCCCTCTATCACATTCCTGAGCAATCCATCACCCCTTATTACATCCTCCAGCCATCTACTCTATCGATCTCGAATTTCATTTAGAAGCCTTCTTTCCTTGTCCACCATCTCAAGCACTTCCTTGTTCGTATTTCTCTCCGTCCACCTCACCTTCTCTATCCTTCCCCACACCCACATTTCAAATGCCTGCAGTCTATTCTCGTTCTCCTTTTTGAGGGCCCACGTTTCTGCCCCATATAACGCAAGTGGTTCTTTTTATGACCCCTTATATAATAATATTAATTTATCTCTTTTGGAGTGCTTGTCAAACGCATGTTGACCTGCTCTCTAGATGAGAAAAAATAATTATACTTTTCGCTCTGTCGTTACTTACTACGCCATCTTTGTTTTTTTCAGAGACTGCTTCCACTTCTGATTTACCAAATTCGACCCAGTTTGAATTGTCTCTGGATTTGGACTGCGGTGAAGTTCAACAGGATTTCTTGGAAATTGGCGTTTTAGAGAAGTGGGGTGTTACTGGATCCAGCATGGTTGAGTGTTGTGCGACCGATGATGCGTTGGATGGTGATTTTTTAACGATTTCGTAAAAAAAACTCATCGATATGCCGATTGAACTTTCACTTTGGAAGTTTTTTTTGTAACACTCGGAATAGTTTCCTTATCACGCAACACCCTGCTTTAAAAAGAGCAGATGATGTCATCGATGGAAAACAATTCAATATGTTGACATAATCAGAATGAAGTTTGGCATTATAGTGAAATTTCTTTGTTGCGGCTGAATTAAATTCGACTCCTTCTAATATAGCCATCATATTGATGCGAAATGTGATCTCAGCGAAAATGTGATACGAAAACTCTAACTTTCTTGCTTATATTATTATCCTGTTAAATTATTCATCCGTCATGGTGATGATGCCTTTCACTGCCATAAATGATCTACATGTCATCTTTTATCGTGAAAAAACGGGATATTTATCGGGATAAAATTAAAGGATTTTAATGTTATTTGATTAAACGACCATTGAATGCAAAATAAAAAACACCTTAAAACTTTCACTTTTCATGTCTTAAGTTTTGCGACAAAGATTTTTTAGCGGCCATTTCGTTCTTAACGAACTTCGCATTCCATTGCATGCGCTCTGGCAATTTATTCCTTTAAAGGGACCAAATAATAATGCGCCTCTCTGAAAAGCATTGTATGTACATTTTTGTAAATATTCAAGAAAACAAAATAATTGTTATTTTTCAATGATTTTACCGCTTATTATGTATTCAATTGGCCTCTTGATGCTATCTTAATATATTTTATGATAATGTACTTAATAAACTTAATATAATAAACTTTATAAAGAATGAACTATATTTTATTGTATTATTTTATTTTGAATGTGAAAGTAGAAAATGCATCAATTCATACATAGTCCCCTGAAATCCTTCCTACTGATATTATATATGCCATGGGTCAACTACAAATCATCGATGTTCAGCTAATCAGCATTATAAAAAGAAATAAACGTTCACGCCATCAACTCATTTCTACTTCCCGCTTGGAAAATTTCGTTTCTCGCCTTCATATTTGGCCGACCGGCCGCCAGGTGGCAGCACTACCAGAAAATCTATTTCCGTCCAAGATATGTCCTCCAACTCGCAGTACGAGGTTGTCCGAGGTGAACGTCTCGTCCCTCAAATGACAACTTAATAAGATTTCTGAAGTGACCATACCCTCCTTCTGGTTGTGTTTTATTGTTTTGAGTTGGTGGTGATTTTAGTTGGTCTTTGTTCTGTTTTAAAAGTGACAAAATGCCGGTGTTTCATACGAAAACCATAGAGAGTATTTTGGAGCCTGTCGCCCAGCAGGTAAGTGGCATTGCATTCTCCAAGTAATTTCATTATTCTTTTCAATCCTCCCTTAGTGAACCTTCGTCTTGTCACGATTATGGGAACGTATTTTAAATACTGCCTACTCTAACGACTGCCTTTGCAACTCTTATTTGCAACTTGCAAGTTATCTTCGTTTTTGTTAAAATATCGAATTTACTCTTTGCATCGTATTGTTAAGCTAAATTTAAACATGACTATCAGTTTTTCTATTGTTTTTTCCGTCGCAGTATTACATGGCTAGCATTATTCTTCGATTAATCATTAGTACGTGAGTGCAGCTATTACCATTTATACATTAAGTCCTGTTGTCTTAATTTGTAGTGTTTTAGCTCCCATAATTTTGAAATGGGTGATTGGCCACATTGTTTCTGCATTATATCAAGGAGGCGAAGTTACTAACTGAAAGTTGGCCCAGTCGTTTGCGAAGTGTTGTGCACGGTACACGTTCTGAGCATGCCTGTGTTAGCACCCAATAAGGTCATGATCGCATAACCTGTTTCTCGGTAATTTTGCTCCGTTTTGCTTCTTTTACGGGATTGAATTAGTGAGAGTAGTAGCAGCTTATTGTAACTTTTTTCGTGGGGCACGCCCCTTTTCGGCTGCTGGACATTTGAGTGAGACTTTCGTTACATCTCGATAGTACCCTATTCATCATTAGTGTTCGCAGTGATTACGAATCCGTTTTGTTTCAACCAATTTCCAAAACGGCTGCGGTTTCTCAGAATCCTGCTTCTCTTTCACGTCAAGCGTTGGTTTTGGCTGCATCCTGGAACTGCTGCGAGCGTGTAGTCTGTAACAGTGTCAGAAATAGCTTTGGAAGTGAGTCATGGGAAAAAAAAGGTCGCGGGAGGAAAACAAAAAAGATTGAGAATGAATGAGGTAACTCAATCGTATGTTAGTGTCTTTATCCATTCATGAAGCAAGTGCGCTGGCATGGTGAAGGATTACGCCCAGGATTTTAAATATTTATGTTTACTCAGTATTACTTTCGAGCTTAAATTTTTTCGGCTCTGGTTCAATTTCGGCGCTCGCCCGTTGGAAGGCGCCGTCGGATGCTCTGTTTGTTAGGACAGTTGTTGGGATAAGAATAAGTTTGATTTCATCCGTAAATGGCTATTTAGAGTATGACCTCATGCGTATACTACACCGCCCGAGGATAAAGGGATGTTTTTGCGTCACTCTTCTGCTCATCGATGACGTTTCGCCAAAGATTCCCAAATATGGGCAATAGAAAGTGAGAAGTGAATTCGAGCGCGCGGTGTTTGACTGACCTACTATCAGTTGCCTTTTAAATTGAACACATGGATGACTTAATTAAGATTTATTTTTATTCGAGCGAATGTTTGGGAGAATTTTTTTGCCGGCGTGATTGATGTGTGAGTAAATTTACGCGGATGTGAAGAAAAGTTAACGTTAATTCTTCAAAATCCATGGTGCACCCTTTTTCCCTTTTTTTTAGCTGACCTTGGGGAAACTTAATGGCACTATCGCTTTGAACCGGCGGTGTTCTTTGTTACTTGACCTGGAATTTCCGTGATGTTGGCCATATACTTTTTTTCTTTAAATTGGGGTTTAGATTATCTTTTTAGTTGTGTAATGTTGAAGTGTTAGCATGCGCCCTAATACGAAGCCTTAATTCGCGCCCTAATATGCTCATTGGAGTCAAAGACGGTTGTTTTTCACTCTATAGCTCTCTTTAGAAGCGTAAGTAGACTCTTATAGATTGCCGCTCCATTGTAAATTGCCGTGTAGTACATCACTCACTGTAGGTGGAGCACAAGTTTATCTACGGACACTCCATCGTATCAACCGATGAAAATTCTAATTGGTTCGGTAGGGGATCCGCTCCTGTCCTCATGAATAACTCTTGGTGTTCTTTCTTTTACTGTAGAAATAATATGCTCAACTTTGCGAGGCTCATGGAAAATACGCGTCCCGAAAATAGTTCTTGATTCCGATTCTCAAAAGATAGTTCATTGAGAAAGATGCCCGACCCAGGAAGGCGGCTGTCTTTATTCCTAACCAATAGGTACATTGATATTATTGTCAATTTGAGTTAACTAATGTCAATGTGATATTTTCTAATGGTGCTGCTATTTCTTTCCACTGAGGAATAATAAGAAGCCCAGTAACATCATCATGGTGTTTGTCTTGGATGTGATTTTTTTAGTTCATATAGCCATAAGATAGGTTTCATGGACAGGATGAAGAAGAGTAGATCGTATGCTGAGGCGAAAAAAGATATACTAGAGATGGATAGGACCTGGAAAGTTCAGAAAACCAGGAGGAGATTCTCTTACATTCAATAAAACCTATCTTTGTCGCTAGAACACTTTTAAAATATGGCCATATTGGTAAAAATCGATCACCCTACTACGTCAGTGTTGTATGTATCGTCGCTTTCCTTACATGTTGTCCGTCCAATGGTATACATCATCCCGTACGCGATGTTATGTTATAAACACGGGCACTTGACCAAATGAATTATGTAAGGAGTTGTACGGTGCTTACTTAAAAGTTCCTAATGGTTCTCTCAAGGATTTTTTGCTATCTCAGCGGTATTTCAGAACACCCGAAAAGTTGAAAAGTCAAATTTTGTACAGGTTACGAAGAAATTGTATGCGTGGCAGCTTTGTAGAACCTCCATCTAACATCAAATTATGATGTTAGGTGCAGGATATTCCATATTGAGTGAAACAATATTATCATCACGAAATTCAAATCGGCAGTCTTTTCGTTTAATTTCTCGCGACTAATTTCCTGCATAGTTAAGTATTCCTCTATTAACTCTTTATCGCTGGGTCCCTGAAATTTCTCTTGTTTCTCGATACCATCTGTTTAAATGTACCCACGCATTGTTATCGGAGTCAAAGAATTGCATTCCGTATGTTTTCTTGAGGACGGTGGCAATGATAGTGCAGAATGATAACGTGTCAATTATTTCTAGCAGAGCTCCCTCATTTTGTCTGCGAATCCCACTGAACGTTAAGATGCCTTTTTCCTTATTCTTTTTGTCTCGTTTGTATAACTTGTGTAATTTCCATGGGAGATGTTTTTTCACGTTGTGAATCGGTAAAGAGATATGAGGATGTTATTTTGGGTCTTGCATTCATAGTTACTGGATTGTATTGAATATATGGGGAGGCGACCGACAGCTGAGGTCATTTGCGCTGCAGGGGATAGTTAAGGGAGGAAGGGTGGAAAGAAACCCAGCGTCGGCATTAGCCTACTCTTAACGAAGAGGGACCACGGTTTAACGTCTCATCCGACAGACAGAGTACTGCACTTGCCCTCCACAAGACACTCAAGTAGGGATCGGGTTTTCTCTAAGAAAAACATCCTCCTCTGCTTGAACCATCCGTATGGTTAGTAATCTAGCCACCACACAACCCTATCCACCTCATGGTTACTATGGTCATTTCTAGCTATATTTCATTTATCACATTCATAGAACTTTCAAAAATAGAAATTTCATACATTTACTTCGCAAGCCTCCCAATTACATCTACATCTACATACTACTCCGCAAGCCGCGTGGCGTGTGGCGGGGGGTGTTAGGACACCAGCCGTCAACCAAAAAAAAAACAAGTTCCGCCTAGCATTTATTAAAGTCCTTAATTGCTCGGGGGAAAAACGAATTCCCATACCTATCCGTTCGGCAAAATATCTCTCTTAATTTATCGATTCTGTCGGACCTGGAAATATAATGTGGTTCTAATATGATGTTCTCCGTGTCGCTCTGAAAGATATCCATTCTCAATTATGGCAAGGGGGACGTACAGATCCATCACACCTTTTTTCCCTTCGGGTTACGCACGGTCTAAGCGGTTTAACCCTCGGGAATTAGCATATGAAGCAGACTGCTTTGATAATTTCCTCCTCGCTGTTCAATCATAGCGCATTCTATTTTTACTTCAGTTGTCGTCTGGTTGCCTCATGCTCGCCCTCATGTTCGTGTGCATCCTAATATTTTTTCTCTTGAGGGTATTCCTCAAACCGTCTCCCATGACTTTTTCGGTCTACCTCTTCCCCTAACATAATTCATTCCTCTATCATAACTCTGCTTCGTAATTCTACTCCGCTCCGATCTCGCCACACGGCCAACCCAACACACGTCCAGAACAGGAGTATACATTCTAAATTCCTTCACGATATTCTCATTCTTAACCCTATTCCTTCTAAACCAGGTCATAAAGATTTGACAAAAAAAATAATAAAATACTAAGCAAAGCTGCACGCTTCGTTAAAAACTGCTACGAGCGAACATCTAGCGTTTCACAATTTTTAGAGGAATTAACGTGGGGGCCTCTATAGACTCGGAGGCTACACGCTAGGCTTAGGCTGCTTGAGAAATTCAGTACTGGTGTGTTTCAGAGCGACACAGAATATTATCATGACGCTTCACTACATCTGTAGGTCTGATAGAAGCGATGTAATAATAGAGATGCATTGCTGAACAGATAGGTAAAAAACTCGTTCTGCCCGCGCACAATAAGCGACCACAATAAAAACTGAGCTCCACTTAATACTCTCCTATAATACACGTCACCATTTCTTCTCCCAAAACCTTATCCCTTATATCCTTACACGGCTGGTGTCCTAACACCCCCTACCACACGCCGATGCGGCGGTACGCAGGGTAGTATGTTGATTTTACTGCAAGCACTTCTCGGGTACTAAGTGGAAAAATGCTTCTTGCAAAATTCTTTTTTCCCATCAGTTGCTTGCTATGCACAAGGTCGCCTCCTCACGCCTTGCATCTCCGCCGATCGAAGGACAAGGTTAAGACGACGAACTCAGACTGGAACGTTTTATAGGAAAAAAGTCTTACTTTCACATTCTCCCTACCTAGTTTTCCAGCAGCATGTCCGCGTAGGGAAATAAGGGAATAGAAATTAAAAGATTAAAGATACACCCTGATGCCAAGGGAGATTAACAGCGGGTTTGTAATGTAGTCATTGGCGACAGTGTGATTGGAGTGACAACCGCCCATGCAATCCACGCCCAAATGCTACCCACGTCCTGCTGGTGGCAATACGCCGCGAGACAAACCGGCTTTTAAAGAATACCATATTCATGAGATTGAGGAGCCGTTACACATACCTAGCTTGGAATGAATTTATCCTTTCGAAGCTCTTGCACAGGTCTCAAGAAATATCCATATATCAGGAGTTAAGAGGCCGTCGTGGTGGATATTCTTTTACTCCCACTCATTCTGTAGGACAGCCAGTTAGAGAAATCCAATTCTAAGCCTTAAAGTTGGAGGACGATTATTCATTCCCTCGCCACATCCACGGCTACAGTGAGGGCCGATATGGGACAATATTCTACATAAACACGCTGCAGGAATCATTCATTTCCCTCTTTTAATCCTTTTTACTTTTATCCGCGCTGAAACGGCTGGTGTTCTAAGCTTCTAACACCCCTTGCCATACGTCCTCAGTACGGCTCGCAAGGTAGTGTCTAGGTGTCAGTCTAGATGAACTTCTATTTGGGTTGAACATTTACTGAATGTCTTGAATTATTCACTTGCGGTTAATGTTCGTTTACTCTTTCGAGGGGAACATGGACGAAATCACGAACTGTAAAAACTCTTAGAGAATTCACCAACAGATATTTATTTAATTTACGATGATCTACTTGTCTTTGAAAAGATTCCTCTAATTGATGAGTTGAGGAAAGAGGACCTAAGCAAGTACTCATAAACCGTTACGTCGAGGATCTGGTTCTTCCCTTTGTGTTTGTTAGTTCCTCTTACCTTATGAACCAGTGGATTTTTTCGGGCCTTGCAAAACTGCTATCGATACAGGAAGGCATAAATAGATGTGATAAAATTTGTGTTAAGAGAAGAAAGATACAGAATATTGCATTGACTGAGGATCTTAAAAACCCATGACCGAAATAATGACATTAGTATATTAAGGTTTCTCTCTCATATATTCCTTTTATTTAGGAAAAGCCAGCTGGTCTAATGCTCCGAATGCTTTATCTCGAGATCTGATACCTATCAGTAATTAGTACTGTGCAGTATTTTATCTCTATCTTTTCTCTCGGGGTTGTGAAAGTTCATCGCAGTGGAAATGTATAAGGACCCAACGGAAGGACTTTTGTCGACGTGTGGATGTCGTTATTTCTATCAGTCACTTGAGTTTTTATTGATCTAGAATAGCGTGTTCGCGTGACATTCACTTGTCGTAGTGCAAGGTTTTTTTCAGGTCAATAAAGTTTTCAGTTTCACGTACCCTTTTCAAAATTTGAATTAATGGAACTACCGCATGGAGGTTTGTGATGCGTTGACTCTTGCCTTCCCTCGTGTGATATTTTATTTTGGATATTGTGGGAGTGAATGGATTACGAAAGTGAGTGGTTGTGTAAACGTGTGCCTGCGTAAGTCTGAATGGAAAATGTCGACAAAATGGAAATTTCGTAGTGTTTTAAATATTTCTGATGTTTATGCTGTGAGATCTCCAATTGATTTACGGGTACCCTCGTCCCGGTTTCGTATTTGATCTGAATGGAATGCAGCTACTTTTCGGACATTTCGTTACAGTATCCAGTGTTCCAATGGACGTTCTGAAAGAGTTTTGTAAAATCCTGGCTGGACGTGAGCAGCTGAGCTTTCGAGAATTTCGGAATGCTGTACGGTGGTATTCTCTCTCAGCTTCCATCGTATTACTCAGGCTACTGCCAGTTGCAAGTGGGCCCGAAGTCAAATCCTCATTTACCGGGCTATTAGAAAACGAACTGTGTGGTATCATTTTTGCTAGACCACTGATTCGTGTAACATTCATAGTGATTCTTTAAGATTGTTTCTCAATCTAAAATGCAATTTCCCTCGTGAATTCCTCTACCCCTTTAATTACGTGGAGGAATACGTAGTACACGCTTTCTAGGATCGGACGAAGTATTTTCTAGTTATGTTATTATCTCGGTTATGTGTGTATTACGCTAGAGACAGGCGCGTCGTCAACTGTCTTATGCTTCGGGATAGCGGAGATGTGGAAAGCGTATGTAATCCAATCCGCGGGGAAACTGATTGGAGCACCGAGAGGTACGCCAGCATAAAAAGGCTAGGAATCGTTTGCTGAGTGCGGTAGTCCTTTTTGTATTGTGCCAGTATGGCCAATCGAAAGGTTTTGAGTTTTTATCGGGACCGACTTCGGGATGAATGTTGTGTTACTTTTAACTATCTTAAGAAGCTTCAGCTGTATAAGGTGGCTACAGAAGAAGTCGTGAGTCCTTGAGTGCACATTTTAATAACGCTTCAAGTCAGCCGAAAAAATTCTTGGACCACTCCTCATATTAGCATGTATGATTATGCGGTGAACTCATCATACATGCAGCAGTGGAAATTATACGAGGACTATATTTTACATGTTTGCCTTTATTAAACCTTGTAATGACTCGAACTATGGATAGTTTACGGCGCGGCATTAGAAATGTAGGCAAAAATATATTTGAAAATGCTATTTTTAATCTTTGACTCGGCGTAACACCTTCATATTTCTTATCAATCATTATAATAATGTGGATTGTATTAATTCGCTTTAAGACGAAATGCTGAATATATGTAATGCAACTATGTATTACGAAGTACGTATATCTTATGTGCCGCAAGAGGTCGTGTTAGCATTGGACTGCCAAAAAACTAAATCGTTATTATACAATTTTTCTCCTGTATCCTTAGATATCACTTATAACACTTGTATAGAACACGTATCTGTGCTTAGAAAAATATCGCTTCGTATACCATAAGTATCCAGGAACCCTAGTTTGTCACTACTCTAATCTCATTCATATTTTTTTCCTGATTATAGCTTGGTATAGTTTTAAGGTACTTGCGCAGTGTGGTTATGGCCGTAGGCATGTATATCAAATGGAAGTGTCTAGGTTTGAGCACTATTTTCTACGATCTCCTCCTATCTTAAATGAGATCTCTATTTAAGAGTGAGAGAAGTAAATGATCGGTGCCAAGAAAAAGGGTACCAATGCTTCCCTATGGCCCAGGCCACTTGGCCACGGCTCCCATCATGATGAGGTGCCCAATTGATGCCCCGCGGGACTTTTAGCCGGCTGATGGATCATCCGCTTTGATTCCTTCTGGGACCGCCCTCACTTTCCCTCTCTATTGGTATCACTCAAGCAATCACAGCTCGACTAATGGCCAGTTGCAGGAACGACACTTATGTATTCTATAGTGTTATGGGGCCATAAGCCATGGCAACCATTCCATAAGTTTTGCAGAAACATTCGATAAATATTTCATTCGTAAATGGTAACAAGAACAATGTGGTTTCCTAGGTAGCGTGTTTGAGGAAACCGGATTTAGTCGCGAAGGCATTAGAAGAAGAATATTAATTCTAGCGCAAGTTGCGTTACTTAGAAAAGGCATAAATATAACTCCGTCTTTTGTCACTTGGTGGGATTCCATGGTTAACGAGTTTTTTATTCACAAAACTTTTACAATACCACGTAAATACATTTTTATACGCGAAAATATGTTTATTTACGTGGTATTGTAAAAGTTTTGTGAGTAAAAAAGTTGTTAGAAAAGGCGACTTAAGATAAAGATTTCGTCTTTATTTTTCGAGCTAATATAGGTCTGCATATCCCTATCTTTCAATTAAGTCGTTAGGTACCTGGCACAAACACACATATCCTGGGTGGTGAATAACCACCCGAGGCGAGGCTCGAACCCGTGACCTCTGGGTTTGCTGGCGAGGACTTTACTGAGGGTAATGAGTGAGGTATGAATTGAAGCGATGGAAAAGACTGGAGAAAACCTTTCAGGGAAGTGGAGCGGTTTTTGGTTACGAAACTTAGGGGTCGTGCATAAACTACGTTGCCAACTTATGGGGGAGGGGGTCTCTTAAAACGTACGGGGGGTAATGAGGGTGAAGGGGGGGTTCAAAGTAACGTAGCTGTTATAATATGCCTGTTTACTTTTCTTACTCGTCAACAACGCGTCGACATTACTACAGAGTTTAGCATGAGGAAGGACGCTTATTATTTCAACCTATCCCTAAAAATAAACTCACTCAGTAATTGAGAAATTATTTGGGAGTTGAAAGTTTCATTTGTAGAGACAGCATTACATGTCGGGGTTAGGGAGAGGGGATGGGATAAATACTACGGTTATCAACGAAGGGGAGGAGGGGTAAAAAAATCATGACTGATGGAGAGATATATGAACGAGGAGTTTGTCAATATGCTGGGGAAAGAGGTTTGTGCGGGAGGGAATGCGATGGAGACAGTCGAAATGGTGGAAGGTTTTACACACGTTGTGGGCTGTTGATAAGGCTGATGAACGGAAGAAAGTTGTGCAGGAAAGGGAGGGGTGGAAGGAGAAGGCAAATTTTGGATGCCTTGAGATCATAAGGCTTGCGAATGCGGGTAGAGAAGTCATATGTTGTCTGTGGATTATGTTTAGCAATGAGCGTTTCTCTCATATACATTGGTGCGTATGATTGGTTGACCT
The DNA here is from genome assembly GCA_963169105.1 of Ceriagrion tenellum. Classification (NCBI taxonomy): domain Eukaryota; kingdom Metazoa; phylum Arthropoda; class Insecta; order Odonata; family Coenagrionidae; genus Ceriagrion; species Ceriagrion tenellum. The sequence continues at coordinate 58,660,930 of OY720641.1, forward strand.
CCATCCTATTTCCAATGCTAGTTCCCTTACTTCCTGGTAGCTCTTCCTATGTAGACAATTTTTGGGTAAGCACTGAAGATGATCCGTGATAGAGATTAGGAAAGTAGATTAATCATAATTTATCTAAATTTTGGAGATCCTATGGTAGTAATTCATTGGTCGTACAATTCTAAGATTTGTTGACTGCAGCCCTCCACTCTTCCCTATCTAATGCTAGTTCCCTTACCTCCTGGTGTCTCTTCCTACGTACTTTCCTCTTTATTTGGTCCTGAACTTATTCCTGTGACTTCATCTGGGGGCTTTTCCCTCTATTTTACCTTCTATTATGTTCTTCACAAACCCATTATGAACTGGGGCGTCCAAACCGTCTGGTTCTTCTTTAATGAATAGTGTTTCATATGGTCATTTCCTCCTCTACTCTTCAGCCATTTTCATCATTTCTGGAGTGTTTGTCTAGGAAAGAAGAGATCGCAGGGTACAAACGTATTCGCCCAACGTGCATATATGAACGCGAAACCGAGAAATGTCTGTGATATTATTAGCTCTTCAATGAAGTCAGTTTTTATATTATTGTAAATTTAAAAGTCATTTTACCCAATTTAATCCTTTTGAGATCTCTTCGACGTACGAAGGATTTAATGGCTCAATTTCACCGTTAAGAGTTGACACTTGATTGCTGGTCATTTGCTGAATTTGATCGATGTTTACACTTCACTGACGGAAAGATTATTCTTGTTATTAGGCCTTAAAGTTGATGGACTATAAAATGCTCATCAAGTTGGTACTTATTGAAAACTATCTGTCTTTATTAATGAGTTCATGTTCGTTAATGGATTCGGGAAGAGATTTTCAAAATTCATCATTTTTATTAGATGCATATTAGTGGTAGAATGTCACTTTAGTGGCTCTGGTTCAATTTTCAGGCCATGGAAGTTATTATCCCTCATCTGACCCCAAAGTACATAATTAGTTGTTACTCTGGTATTAATGAGGGTGTAGCAATAGCATAAGTCAAGTAATTCTTGGCTCTTTTTGCCAATAAATGTGATTGATGCTCACAGTTGTTTCACTGTAATCAAACTATTTCACTTAAACATTACATGGAGAAATGGCAATGAGATTCCATTGGTCTGTGCAGAGAAGTTAACGGCAACTCCTAGAGCAATGTTTATAGTGATTTTAAGGAGAGGGAATCTACATCTACATACTACCCTACCGGCGTATGGCAGGGGGTGTTAGGACCCAGCCGTGTAAAAATGTAACGGATGAGGTTTTGGGAGGTGAAATGGCGAGGAGTATTATGGGAGTGTATTTAGTGAAGCTCACTATTTATTGTGATCGCTTACTGTGCGCAGAAAGAACTAATTTTGGAACCTATCTGTTCGGCAATGCACCTCTCTTATTTTATCGCTTCTGTCAGACCTAGAGATGTAGAGAGGCGTCGTGATAAAATTCTCCGTGTCGCTCTGAAACACACCAGTTCTGAATTTCTCAAGCTAGCTAAGCCTAGCGTGTAGCCTCCGAGTCTCTAGGGGCTCCCACCTTAATCCCTATAATAGTTGTGAGACACTACATATGAATGTGACTTCGACCATATCAGGGCTAAAACCATCAATAACTACTTTTTGTTTTCGTTCCCTGAGAAATTCCCTTATCCAATTCACTATTTTTTATTAGCTCCGCATGAATGCAATTTATAAATTTTTTGTGAGGAACCTTGTCCTTGTCGAGTGCTTTCTTGAAATCAAGGAATATCGCGGCGACTTGCTTTATCGATTCACCTGATTTTAGAATATCATGAAGAAAGAGAAGCGCTCACGGAAATACCCAATAAAAAACTTGCGGACTGGTATATACAAAAGTTATCGGATGAATGTGTGGGTCTCACCTCCGCATTCGTGCTCAGTCCAGCAATGCTTATTTCATATCGTCTGTTTTATATTATGATTGAGTTTCCATCGCGGCAGGCCTTTGCTCGGAGAAGAGGAGAATGTTTTAGGAAGTATATACAAAGCAAATGGAATGGATTAGAAGGCTTCAGACTTGAATAAAAGGCTTGTGTAAGTTTTTAAGAAGAACTTAAATGCTGGGAAAATTTCTGCCTCCGTAAAAACACTGGTTTCCGCGAACAGGAGAATTTTGATGATTCGGAAGAATAAACTGAGGCATCTTTCTCTGATTGATGGCCAGTTTCAGGAACGGCTATTACGTATTGTATTGAGTTATGGAACCCATAAGCCATGGCACCATTCAATATGTGTTGTAGAAACATTCCGTAAATTTAGTGGTCTCATAAATGGCTTCATAACTTATGGAATGAATTTATTAGCTCCGTAAGTAGTCAAGAAGACGGAAGCTTAATGAACCGCTTGGAGCCTTAATTACTTGATAAAAGAGTTGTTTTGGGACGGATAACCAGTTTATTTACTTAAAATGAATTATTATGATGTGCATTCCCAGTATTGCATATCAAAAGCTTTCATAAATTTTTTCCAGCTTTAGAAGATGAGATCAAGCATTCAAAGCAATTAACTATTGGCAGATAAGTTATGAATCTGGAAGATGTGTTCCTGCAACCCGAATATTTTTATGAGGTCTATAACTTTATGGAACTCATAACTCTCTCTCCCCGTCTCTCCATATCTCTCCGTGGTTCTACAGCCCTTGGTGGGCCTTGGCCTCCTCCACAATTCGCCTCCAATCTCTTTTGTCTTTAACTCTCCTCTTCTATCCTTCGATATTCGTTGACTGCAAGTTTGCAGTAACATCATCTCTCCATCTAAGCCTTGGCCTCTCCTCTCTTCTCGTGTGGTGAAACTTTTCCTTCAATAATCTTCTGGGCATACGCTCCTCTGTCATTCTCTCCACTCGGCCCAACCATTCCATTCTCCGAGCTTTGACAAATCTACCAATGTCCTGGCCTCCAATTAGATGATCTAGCTCTGCACTATATCTTATTCTCCAGTCCTCATTTTCCTTAACAGGTCCATATATCTTCCTGAATATCTGTCGCTCATGTACTCTGAGAGCATTTTCATCCGACCTCTTCATGGGCCATGTCTCTGAGCCATAGGTGACTACCGGTCGGACCAACGTCTTATATATTTTAATCTTCGTATTTCTTGTAATATGACAGTTCTTGAACATCATCCTGTTTTCAAAATATGAACGGTTGCCTGCCTGTATTTTATCTTTTATTTCTCTGCTTAAATCATTGTCATTAAAAAGCATTGTCCCCAGATATCTATGGAACCCATAACTCTTAACAAAATATTCTTGCAACCGACCATGAGTGTGCAAGAGGGCCTCTTGGGACACCTAAATGATCGTGTATCATCAGGAGCGGAATCTCGGTTCATTCTTTCTCGCTTTCGTCGTCTTTATGCAAAACGCAAACCGTTGCTTAAGGGCAATGCTCGCTGAAACTGTACTAAGAACTCAAGCGCAAGCGTTGTCGAGAACCATGATCTCGCTAACTCCCAAAAAAGTATTCTGAATTTGAATTGGATCCTCTTAACTGCTGAAGAATTTTCCGCATACATTTTAGCTCCGGTTTTTTTCTTGATTGTAGAGGAAATTAAGATAAGAACGATAATCTTCAGTTGAGAGGATGGAATTATCCCAATTTAAGATGGACTCTAATGAGTGTTTTCATATCGAGTTCAACCTTTAACATTTATTCTTGGTTTGATAGGAAAAGTAGTCTGAGATGTTGCTCTTAGTTTGAGAGGGCAGAACTTTTCTTTTAGAGGAATTTATTGTAAAAAATAACCCTCCACAAATGTATTTAAATTACTCTTTTATTCGTTGTTTTATTGTAATTATTTAGAGGAATTTATTGTAAAAATAACTCTCGACAAATATATCTAGATTACTCTTTTATTCGTTTTAGAGGAATGGTGGGGTTTTCACATACTGTCTCAAATTACAGATATGAACCTGCCTTTACATTCATGACACAAAAGACCCATTATTCACTCTAAACACAATTATTACATTAAAAATTTACCATGGCTGGATTATGTCTGGAAGGTGTTCCACTTTATTTTTTAAACTTAACTTGAAAAAGTATGGTAGATCGTTATTGAGTGTGATATCAGAACGCAAAATCGGATATGACGGGTTGATGAATAAAGGTCTCTATGAGGAGAACAGAATACGATAGAACTTCATTGATGGCTAATCCTCACCTGACCCGTCTCGGTCATCTTTTTATTTCCTTGCATTTCCTCATGTGACCCCCCTCTGGGAGGAGTAAACATAAAATCTTCAGATACAGTAAAATATCTCGGCATTACCTTAACTTCTGATACATCGTGGGGAACACATGTACAAATATAAGCGGCACAGCATTAATCAAGAAACTAGGTTTTGTTAAGCGTATACTAGGAAGGTCCTCGGATGAAAAAGTAAAAGAGAGATGCTACTTCGCTCTTGCCAGGCCTCACCTCGAATACGCCGCGAGCATTTGAGACCCTGGTCATAAAGATTTAGCCCAAAAAAAATTAATAAAATACAAAGAAAATCAGCACGCTTCGTTAAAAACTGCTACGAGCGAACATATATTGTCTCACAACTTTTAGAGGGATTAAGGTGGGAGCCCCTAGAGACTCGGAGGCTACGCGCTAGGCTTAGCTTGCTTGTGAAATCCACAACTGGTGTGTTTCAGAGCGACACAGAGAATATTATCATGACGCCTCACTACATCTCTAGGTATGACAGAAGCGATAAACTAAGAGAGGTACATTGCCGAACAGATTGGTAAAAAACTCGTTCTTTCCGCGCACAGTAAGCGATCACAATAAAATCTGAGCTCCACTAAATACACTCCCATAATACACGTCACCATTCACCTCCCACAACCTTATATCTTACTTCTTTACGCGGCTGGTGACCTAACACCCCCTGCCACACGCCCATACGGCGGCTCGCAGGGTAGTATGTAGATGTGCCTGCCATCGAGTTTCTCTGTGGGGCGGTGGGAGCGGATTTTGTGTGAAGAGATTGGTGTGAAACTTTGCTAATGTGTTCCCATTAGTGATATCTGTTGATAAAAGTGGAAAAATGCATCATATAGAGTAGGTTTTATTTTGGCCACTCAGTTTTATTTTTACATGTAGCTTTTGGGATATGAAATTTACATCGTTACTATTCGATTACATGTGTACAGATTTTCTTCTGAACGCGAAATGAGAGATTTCTCATTATAATAATTGCTGGTAATAGATATCATGCTGTCACTCCCGTGTCCAGTATTCCGAAGCAGTATATTTAATGTAATATTCCACAACTGTAGTCACAACACACTTAAATTTTGGAAAAAATTTAATGTTTGTATCATTTCCATTACTTTCTGTTTTGGTGAGTTCCCACTTGTAAACAGATGTACTTTATTGAAATGTGTTACAATAATTTTTTTTCAACTTACTTAAAAAGAATTTAAACACTGGTACTAGTTTCACGCTTGTGGAAATTGTACAAGTGTTTCTTTTCAAAAATTTTAGTCCATAAGTTCCTTGAAGTTAGTGCCAATACGCTCTTTTACTTAAAAATATGTAAAAATAGCCAATGATCAGCGATCACCGCGTCAGTTGCCTTGAGTTCCTCATAATTCATGTCTCTTCTTGTGTCATCTAAAACTACAATCGTTCTCCTTCCTCTGCAACGCTCCCTAATAGTTTCTCCTCTCTGTAATTGTTTCTTTTTACGTTACTTCCATCTCTCGGTACGACCTCCACCCACCTTTTCTGCCTCTTTCAACTCTCTCAGTTAAATTCATCTATTTATTGTTTCCTTTCCTCCATCAACATTTCCAAATCTTCCTTTTCCGTCTACCTTGCTACCCAAATTCATCTCTCCATTCTTCTCCACTCCCTCATTTCAAATCTTGTCCTCACTTCGTCTGCGCTCATCATCTTTACGCTGAGCCTAAATTTCTTCTACGCATTGCCAGTCAGTCTTTTCTTTGTCTTTTGCTCATCCACCCCCCACTTTTGAATTTTTCGTAAATTTAATGGGTACCGCGAACTTGTAGCGATTTAGCCTTGATAGAGTCTCCCGCAAGTTCACAGAATTGCGAAATTTCCGCAGAGAGATAAGTAAACCGCCTCGACCAGGACTCGAAACCGAGTCTCTCTATATCGCTCTTTCTGTGGTCTGTAAAAGTTTCAAAGTTAATAAATTTGTGATGGAGTATCACAAAGTTAACGAAGATAGAGTTTTATTTTCTCCATATCGCGATTACGACAGAAGCTTGTTGGGAGAAGGAGGCCTCGTCAGCTTTACTGCTTACTAGCTCTACTGCGCGAAAAAGGTGGATGACTTTTTCCTATCTCTCTCTCTCGAGTATTCGAACCCCTCAAGTCTTATAATTCCCATTCATAATGTCTCCCCGTAAACTCCGTCTTGGGTGATGAAATTCTATATCCGATGCCGTAGCTTATAAACCCATCCTCCAAAATGTTCCCATGATGTGATCTCTTCCCCTGCTGCACTGTTTTATATCCGCCGACTTCCTTTTTTTCGGTCCCGTCTTCCTGATTATATACGTTTGTTACGTTTTATACTCCATGAAATTTATCTTTTTTAGTTTAAGAATGTTGTTAGTGTGTCTAGCATAAGCACAGAGAACTCTAAAAACCCGAGGGTTGGGTCGGAAAACCTTTCAATTGGATAAATTAAACTGTTGTTGGCTTCACTTTATAGGAGGTTTGTACGTCATTATTCATAACGAATTAAAAATACTTGGTACTTTTCTAGTTTTAGGACTTTATTGAGCTAAATATTGTGTTCTTTAATTATAAATTTCTACCTAAAAGTTTGGTGACGGGGAATCAATTGCCGGAAGAGCTTGGGTCGTGCTAATTTAATTTGGGATAGCGATCTACCTTTCTTCGCCCCTCATGAAGTTGTAGTAGTATTGAATAGACACTATTCCTTCCAGAGGGAACGGTCGGGCGCTATCCCGCTGTGAACTAATTGTTAAATAAATTTTTAAAACAAAACAATGTGTTAATTTTATACAGTGTTTAAATTGAAGAAAAGTGCAAATTAATTTACTTTCATAATGAATTCTGTCTAAACAGCACGAAGTGAAACAAAAAACAGTAAAGTTCAAAGAAATAATAATTTAATTTGTGGAAATTCGTTGAAGTTTATTTAGGTGTGGGGATGATAAATGATTTGGTCAGCCAGAACCCCCCAACCAACTTTAATTATTTTACTGCGCATACAAGTAGCTAGATATTGTAATATTCACATGCGCAAAAGTATTCTTAAGTATTGTGGATTCTGAGTGTATCTTCTCTCGGAATTTTCCATGGCTCATGAGAGCAGAGTGCACTTAAAGAGAGCGATAAAAGAAAAAGGAAGCACTCTGAACTATTTGTCTGGTGTTAGCTCGCGTGTTTCGAAACCTTAAGTTTTACTGCTATGAATAAAAGTGCCATTGCTTAAATCGCACGGACAAAGGGAGCAGATTCAAGGGTGAAGCACTGAAGTTGATCAGCGGAAGGGATTTGGAAAATAGATTAATCGTAATGTATGAGTTTGGTGGTAATTCATTGGTCGTTCAGTCCTAAGATTAGTTGACTGCAGCCCTCCACCCTTCCCTATCTAACGCTAGTTCCCCTATCTCCTGGTATCTCTTCCTATGTATTTTCCTATTTATTTGGTCCATGAACTTATTCTTGAGTCTTCCTCTGGGGACTTTTCCCTCTATTTTACCGTCAGTTATGTTCTTCACAAACCTACTGTGACTCGGGTTTGTCCAATCCATCTGGTTCATCTTTTCTGTGGAGTGTTCCATATGGTCCTTTCCTCTTCCAGTCTTCCGTAAACATCATCGTTTCTTATTTTGTCCATTTTATCTTCAACATCCTCCTCCAGCACCAGGTTTCGAAGGCTTCATGTATTTTCTGATCAGCTTTTCCGATGGTCCATGCTTCCGATCCATGTCGCCATCCTCCACACTTGGTTGTTAAAAAAATTAGAGCGGATTATCAGTCAATGATTCTGACCAGTATCCTATAATCCGCCAACATGTAAGCACCTTCCCACAAGTGAGATTAGGTAGATAAGTAGTAGCTTGGCCGAGGAAGAAAGAAAATTTGTTGAAGACCGAGGACTTAGCTGTGAGAGGCTGGAGGTTTTTCTGTTATCAGGAGAAAAGAGTAGCATTTTGGACTTTATGAAATGGAGGATGACGCATGAAGAGCGAAGAAAGTAAATAATCTGAGAAAACTTAGTATGTTTTAGATATAAAGCTATCGATACTCTCATCGATGTAGAATTTTTATGAATGCAGAAATTGCCTAAAGCCCTTCCTGCGTTGGTAGATCACTGGTGTGACCTTGCGGAATGCGATCAGAAATATGCCTCTTCGGCCGTAATCGCTGATTTTTTTTAGGCTTTGATTTCTCTCTGTACTATTTTTGTATGTATGACCATATCCTTTTTAAAATTAAATCTTTAAACTTGAATCGGCTCAATATGGTTTCAATCACGCATTCGTTGGTACACCTTGCGTGTTCTCGTGCAATTTTCCTAATCCTCTTTTCCGAAAAACTTTTTTTTCCTAATTAAACGTTCCTAATAGGTCTCAACATGAACTACCATGAATCTCAACACTATATTCCATCATAGAAGGAACCCTCCCTTTTCTAGCCTCTTACTCGAAGTACTCAAAGTTCCTTTTATGACCTTTTCGATCACAGTCTGTCAAGTTCCTTGAATTATCAATTAATCAAAACCTGGATTGGTCCTACCACGTCATGTATATTATGAAAAAAATACAGCTGGCATCCTTATCAGAAAACTTACCCCCATTGTCGCTTTAAACGCTTTGAGACTCCTTTTTTAATTTTTATGCAAAATTCGAATCCCACATTTCACACGCAATACTGTTTTTGAGAAACGCCACCCTTTCCAGAAAGGTTTTCTCACTGCAAAAGCAGATCTTTACACGCTCGCATCCCCTTGCGTACATCTGGAAGGTCTTTATTCCAATACCATTCTTTTCTCACATTTCCGTCCCTTTACATTTTAATACATATGTGCCGTATTTGTGAAACATGACCCTCAAATCTTCGCTGCTCACCTGACATACACTCTTACCATGCTCGCAATAGAAAAAAAACACCTTTTATCTGTGTATCCAACGTCCCTATCACAGCATAGTCCACATATGCAGCCTCAGTCATCTATAACAGACTACCCTTGGATATAAAATCCGTCACATCTACTCCAAACTTTTAGAAGTACTTAAAACTTCTACAAGAGAAAGCGTACGTCAGCATTGCTGAAATGACCAATGTGGACTAAATTCAGTTTTTCTCTCGTTGTCATAGAAATGCTTATACAAGCACGTCCTTCGGATGTTCTCGCAACGCGTCATCGGTGAAGTCGCTCTTTTCTGTCTTCAACTGTCTTCATCCTAAAATTTGTTCTGTGTCCTTTCATTATTCCATTGCGAGGTACTCCGTAACATTCCAGTAGTTCGTCTACCTTCGAACTTTTTTCGCTTATCCTTTCTTCTTCTTTGTCCTCTACTATGGTGAAGGATAAAGTATACTCCCTTGATACTTCCCATCGTGAACTACAGGTTTATAACGAATGTATTGAGTGTCATATTATGCCCAACATACTCTGCTCTTCTTCTCTGCATGTTGATTTATGTATTATGTCCTTGACATATTCTTCGAGTACACTACAAACGTCTTATTTTCTTTCTTGCTCATCTATTATGTCCTCATCATTATTCTCAACCCCAAGTTTCAAAAGGTCATTTTCTTTTATGGTCCAAGTTTTCGGTGGTAACTTTTGCTCTGATTGGGAGTTCCTCTGCCCACACGAATGTTTTCACGCGCCGCTTTCCAGTATCTTTTGGTAATAGTAGCTGCCTTTGCATCTGGAACAGCTTCCGCATTGTTTGGACATGCTCTCTTTTTTTTCCCGAATTTACCACCTAATATTGCGCTCAGCTTTTGCTTTTCGTCGATCCAGCGCTTTTTTGTGCGTACATTTTTCTAACAATGGTAAAATTAAAGTTTAGTGTCTTCTTCGCTTCGCACTCCCCACCAGAACACTAACGTTAGTGTAACGTTTGTATTACGTTCGAGCCAACTTGGTTTGAAACTCGTTGTAATGTCCAACCAGCCGAACGTTTCCTTCTCGTTAGAAGGAAACCCTTTTGGGATTGCGTAAAATTAATGCCGTTGAAAAATTTGAATGTAACTCCTTACGCACGAATTCATTAACCAACTACAGATTCAAAATCATGATGCATTTCTTAAAGAAACAACTCAAAATTGGCGCACACAACATTCTGTATAACAGTGAAGTGTAGCAATCCCTTCTTAAGTTACTGTAAAGGCTGTTGGGTGCAAATCCACCCAAATTAATGTTGCAAAACACATATGTTTGGCGTCATTTTGAAGGCAAGGGGGTGCAGTGAAAGATCGCGAAACTTTCAGTTCAGAATTCCAGACATCTCTCTATTCGCTTTTTTTACCAAAAGTTTGCGTATTCACAGCTCTGGGAAACGTGGAAAGTCCATGAACCCGTCCAGACGCTGCGCCGGCTCTCGGCTGAGCTCAACTCAGAACGTGTTCTTTGGTGACCGCAAATTTTAATGTGGTTAAGTAGTAACCGCCAGTTGTTGAGTTCACGCCGTAAAAGATGTCATGGAGATGGAACATCAACGCCTCGCCGTGGACCACTCCGCTGATTGCGTCACCCGTTGGGCAGTCGTCGAAATTGCAATTCATCTGAAACATTTTTTTTCTTTTAACTGTGCTTTCTTTGATGAGCCCACGCCTCAGTTTTTCCCCGCCAGCCGCGTAACACTTTCCCGACTCGTACCCAAAAATTAAAATATATTCTTCGAATTCTATTCCCCGTTCTGACTGCAAAACGGTCCTAATCACTCGACCGTGTTTAACAGCATTTGCGTAAATACCATTTTAAAACGTAGCCAAATCAATGGAAAATAACTGACGTTGCTTCCGAGGCTAAAAAAAAACCATACGAATTCCGAGATGAAGATTCCCAATGCCCTTTTTCAGCTTTTTAAACGTTACGTACTAAAAATTATTTCCTTTGTAAACTTGTATAAATACCTTGTTCTTTTTTGCAATATTTTTTGACGAGTCATTTGTCACTATGTAACCTTTGTGAACTGAGAGTTTTTTTCCTTTTACGTTCGAGTGGGGTTTCTGATACTGTCAAATCATTATGATCGAGCTAATCGTTGTAATCAGAGGTGCAATTTCATTGACACCGTGTAAGGAAGGGTGAGATGTTGCTTCTTCCCTGCTGGCATAGTTGGGTATTTGTAGCTCACACTTTTGTGTGCAGAAATTGCCCCTTCGGTTAATTCTAAAAATTAGGGTAGTTTGCATTTTCAATCAAGAAGCCTCAGAAATTTTTATTTTCCTAAATTTTGGCGCTTCAGTTACTATTACGTACATAATCTGGATATTTATGGATCTGTAGGTGTATGGCGAATAACCTCACAGCCTTTGCTGCGAGGCAATTCTCACGGTTGCAAATGTACGATCGCCTGCTTAATCGGATTGACGTTGAATAACCTTACCTTTATTTCCATTGATAGGTTATTGTTATTATAATGCCATGTATGCTGGTATTCTACGAGTACATGGCGCACTTGAATCGGACCAACAGCGCCTATTTAGCTTTTATGGGAGCTTAATTCTCTTTGATGATAGCGAGTGTCAGTAGTTGACTGTTGAGGGAGGATCGACTGGTTGCTGCGGTCGTTTGCGATAGCTAATGGCATGGGCGTATCCAGAATTTAATCTAGGGGGACAGGACATCATCCTGTCCGGCTCCGTATAACAGATTTGAAATGAAATGTCTCGTCTAGGGGGGGGGGCAGCTGTCCCCTCCTACCTCTGCATCCCCTTGGCTACGCCCATGGCTGGGGGTTTTGTCTGCTACTTAGTTGATCGTCGACCAACGTCAGTTGTCTCCATTGCGGCTCAAATGACTTTGGAAAATCAACAAAAAAAATTTCGGCATTCTCGTGGCCACGGCTGAGCTCACCTTGCTGTGTTTCTACATTTTAGCTCAAAGGGTACTGAATTCGCTTATATTTAATCATTATATAAATTTGTGCCCAGTTTAGGAAAGAAACTTAAAGGTTTTGGAAACCTCTAGAGAAAGCTGTCTCCACCAGAGCAAAAAGTCTGTGCGGTCAATGGGCTCTGTAACTGCTCTGAAACTGGTCTGTAACTGCTCTGTAACAGCTCTGAAACTGGTCTGTAACTGCTCTGAAACTGGTCATTAGCAGCTCTGAAAGACTATTATGTGGAAGTGGGCTGTTACTGGTCACTGAATTTGAAACATCTTTAAAATCCAGACCAGTTCAGTCCTGTTACAGACCACATTCAGATCAGATATTAGTCTATTAGAGTAGTTACAGAGCAGTTTCAGAGCAGTTGTAGACCAAATATTTATTCCTGGGATGAAGAACGGAGTAATAGAATTTTTCACAAAGAATTTTTTGCTTCCTTAGACAAGCATACATTTCTTTATTGCTCTGTATATTTAACCATTTAATATTACATGTACTTAACAATTATCTTTAGATTGTAGTTTGTGAAAGAAGTAAATTCATATATGAATTGTCAATTATTGTCTCAGTAAGCATCCCCTTTTTTTTACTTCAAAAGCAGAAAGTTTCCAACAGATACTTAAAAAAGCAGATGTGATACGAAGTTTAAAGATGTTTCAAATCCAGATCAGTAACAGAACACTTAGCAGTTACAGACCAGTTACAGCTGTTATAAACCAAATATTTTTACCTGAAATTATATGGAAGGGTAACATGGGTATACCAGGATGAGCATAAGTGTTGGCTAAAAGCTGTAGGTGTGGGGTATTACAGAAGTGTTTGTGGTAAGAGTGAGATGGATATGGTTAAGAATGAATGTGAGGAGCAGAAAAATACTATCCTCTTAATGACATAGAAGTATCCAGCATGCCCCTTGAGGGTGACTTCTTTGATGCGATACTTTCCAGTGAGAAAGTGAAGAAGTCTAATGAGTGAGAATGCCACAAACCTCTGAAGCTGGTCTCTGTAGCAACTAAACTCTAAGTTTAGTCAAAAACTTAATAAAGTTAAAAGAAAATCTGCACGCTCCGTAAAACTGTTATGAGAGACCATATTGTGTTTCACAACTTTTGGAGGGATTAACGTGTGAGCCCCTGGAGACTCAGAGGCTATACGCAAGGTTAAGCTTGCTGGAGAAATTCAGAACTGGTGTGTTTCAGAGCTACACAAAGATTATTATCATGACACCTCACTACATCTCTAGGTCTGACATTAGTGATCAAATAAGGGAGACGCATTGCCGAATCCTATTGCCGAATGCCGAAGACAGATAGGTACAAAAACTCGTTCTTTCCGTGCACAATAAGTGACCACAATAAAAACCGAGCTCCACTTAATACACTCCCATAATACACATCACCATTTCACCTCCCAAAACCTTACCTCTTACATCTTTACCTGGCTAGTGTCCAAACGCCCTCTGCCACATGCCCATGTTACAGCTCACAGGGTATAATGTAGATGTACAAAGTGCATGCATGAGGCTCAGAGATTCACGCAAAACAGGGAGAGAAATAGGAATAACTATAATTCCGTGCAGCATCCTATCTTACTGCATCAATGCAAGGGTGGGAAATACAGTTGAACCCAGTGTAACAGAACCATGTTAAATGGAAAATCAGTTCAACCGAATCTATCAACAAACGCTGCATTGGAAGAAAAAGTGCAGAAGAAATGTTTTTATTATTTCAGGAAATAAAGTATTTGGGATGTATAGAAATTGATTCTGATGATGCACTTGAAGTAATGTTAAAAAGTAATGGTGTTATATATTCTTACCAAAATAGCCTTTGAATATCATCAGCCCTCCCTTATTTTGGTTAAGTGAGGTTCTACAATTCAAAGGAATAATACTTCTGTTAAAGAACCCAGTCACTGTGAAAATAGCTGGAAAATTGGGAAATAATGCCAATATCCTTTTAAAACTTGAAAACACATGAGGATAAAGATGAATTGGGCTTTTCATCCCACTTGTATTTTGGAAAGAGGAACTTAGAGTTCAATAAAAGCGCTAACTCAGATCTTAATGCGCTTTGAAAATGAGTGTCATTTTCTGTGCACATGGTATGGTCAAAGATATTATAGAAGTATCACTTGACCCTTAAAAACTTAAGTCACTATTATTATTAATGATATACTCTTAGGTTTTATGTGTGGTACCCTCTTTCATGTACCTTAATAGTCTTATATTGTCTGGATTTGGTGCCAAAATAGTTGTGATCCCAATAGCCTTGTTTACATCTACATACTACCGGATGGGCATGTGGCAGGGTGTGTTAGAATACCAGCAGTGTAAATATGTAAGGGATAAGGTTTTGGGAGGAGGAATTGTGACGTGTATTTACGTAGTGTATTTAGTGAAGCTCAGTTTTTATTGTAATTCTAATGGTGCGTGGAAAGGAGGAGTACTTGTATATACCTATCTGTTAGGCAATGTATCTCTCTTTGTATCGTTTAGCTTCATCTTTTTCTCTGCAGAGATTTCTTTAGTTATACAAATATAATGGTATCTGAAGAATGTCATCTGATGGTACCTGCATCTTTTTCTTTCTTAATTATTTTCATTTCTTGTAATAGATTCTGTTGATTTTCTGGCATCGTAACACTCATATAGGTACTAGGCCTTCAGTAAAATGGTGTTGAGTGTCTGCGCAGTGCTTGTAGAACTGAAAAAATTTCTGTGGTTTAAGTTCTTTTGAAAAATTATCATTTTCAATGATTTTTGTGGTGACAACCTTCTTTATTTGCCAAATAGTTCACTTTGGGTGGAATGCATGTAAATTGATTTTCTTCATGTGCAAGTATTTGGGTTGGTATTATTGCTACTTATTTTTATCCTACATCTTTTAATTGCTGATCTTATTTTTGCTCAGGTCTCTCGACTTGTTATTCTTCATGAAGAAGCAGAAGATGGAAATGCAATGCCTGACCTTGAAAGGCCAGTCTATGCTGTCAGTCGAGCAGTCGCCAATCTTGTTAAAGTATGATTACCTGTTTGGAAGTTCATTTGCTGTGTAGATTGATTTGTTATTAAAGGACATTTAAATTTTTACTATCAAATTGGTGTGAAGTTTTTCTCTCTTAACATGTGTATTCCAGTTTTTCACGCTATTTACTTCTTTACCGTTTAATTTTTGGGGGTACATTTTTTGTGTGCTACTTTTCCTAAATCTTATTGAATTAAATTTTTATCTAATCAGGTTGGCAGAGAAACTATCAACAGCTCAGATGATCCCATCTTGAAGCAAGATATGCCTTCTGCTCTGGTAAGAGTAGAGGGTGCATCGAAATTTCTCGAAGAAGCCTCCTCAATGCTCAAGGCAGATCCATTTTCAGGACCAGCCAGGTAAGATCAAGCATAGCTACTACTAACTACTATAGTATACCGTAGTATACTATTGTTATTACTTATGTGTCAGTTTGGTCAAAAATATCATAAATCCATGAAGCTTCAACTACTTTTCAATGCTTCTATGTAAGTTTCAAATCAGTAGTGATTATTCATCGCCCGCTGCCATCAATCCCCTATTTCTAGGGCCTCCAATCTTCTCTATTTTGCTGTCGTATCATCCAAGCTTTGCTGCGGAATTAGAGAATGCTTCATTAATATGTTTCTATAAAGTGTTTGCTGACCATTATGAGACTCTTCTTATGATAGAAATATTTCTGTGAATCTGAATGTCTCAGGGTTTAAATCTTTAACCATTTAGTAATCTAAATCTCACAATTTTTCTAAAATATATTTTCCTTTACTAAAACAAAACAATGGTTTTTTTACAATTCTGCCAACATTCTTTATTTGACTCAATTATCTATCTTTTAGCTGTAAATTTAACAATTTATTTTATTTTATTGATTTTGATTAAGGGTGTATTGCATGTTATGCTGTACCTATGTTTTGAGATTCTAGAAGGTTAATGTGAGTGTGGCTTAGTTCTCATTAAGGTGGAACATGCTCTTCTAAGTACTGTTTGGTGAAGATACATAAAACTTACTGTTATTAGTAAATTTAGGCTATGCAAAGAGTTTATCAGGGAATTGATAATTTAAAAATAAGTGTTCTTTTGAAGAATATGTCGGATTACACACTCCATCCATAGGCAGGTCTGTGCAAGGACCTATAATATATAAGGCATGATTCACCATGAATTATGTTTTTTACTGATTTATTTTCAAAATTCTGTAATTCTTTAGGAAGAAGTTGATTGAAGGCTCTCGTGGTATTCTACAAGGAACATCAGCCCTTCTGTTATGTTTTGATGAATCAGAAGTCAGAAAAATTATCAGGGAATGTAAACGGGTGTTGGATTACCTTGCTGTGGCTGAAGTCATTGAAACAATGGAAGATCTTGTGCAATTTTTGAAAGATCTGAGTCCCTGTTTGAGTAAGGTATGTATGATATTGATACAACTTGCTGTTTATTTAAATTCTCTCTACCTGGGTTTGCTCCTTGAAGTACAGTTTATGATCATTCCTTGTACAAAGTTCTGTTCGGTGAAGGTGTCTTAGGGGAATATTTTTATATTCACGTTAAATGGAAATTGGTGTTCTTGTTTTTCATTTTTCTACTCTCAGAAAGTAATTTTACCCTTGACTATTGATGCAGACTTCCATGGAGTGGTGGAGTAGGCATGGCTAGTTTTCCAGAATGTCCTCCGCGTTTATTCATTTTCGTACAAGTTTTGTCGGCATTTCAGCAGACGTCTTCAGGTTTAAAGTTTGGATGCAGGTTTCTGTCCATTTATATAGGCCTTGGTTTTAAAATGCCTGGAAGCAACTCCTTCACTGACCGGCCAATCAGAGCGCTGCATGGGAAAAACCAAGGCCTGTATAAGATGGGCAGAAACGTGCATCCCCACGTCAAACCTGAAGACGCCTGCTGAAACGCCAGCAAAACTGTTGCATAAAGATGAATCAATGCGGAGGACTTCCTGGAAAACTAACCACGCCCAATTTGGCCCTTGTTTTTTTATCATCAATGCTTTTCAAAAAGTAAAATATCACCTTGCTAATGGTGCATTGAGCCAATACAATGGTTGGTGTTGAGTGAAATGAAGGGTGGAATATAATTTGATGCATTATTTAACAATTTTCAACACTCACGTGTTCCACAAAGTTACACCTGAGACTTTTTCCAACATTTAAAAAGCTAAACATGTTAAAATATTGAAATGAATCACTGGTAGAGAACGTTAGAATATGAATGACCAACTGTTTGTACTTAAACTCCAATTGGTATATTTTCTTATGTTTTTTCTGATAAGTTGTAATTTATCAGTAATTTATAGCTGCCTGCATTTCAATATTGATTTTTCCTTCTTGCCTTTGTCATGTCATTGAATCAAGGTTTCAAGGGAAGTGGGTGCTCGTGAAAAGGAACTGACTCACCAGGTTCATCGAGAGATTCTCACCAGGTGCCTTGAACAAGTGAAAACTCTTGCCCCTATTTTGATTTGCAGTATGAAGATATTTATACACATTATTGCTCAGGGTAAGTTTCCATGCATTGTATATTTCCTTGAGTAATATATACCTTTGCATGATGCAAAGAATACTTGGCATTTTTCCACAATTTATTTTTAATGGTACAACTAGTTTCAAGGCAAAGGAGTCATCCTCAGGTAACTTCAATGCCTCAAAAAAACTAGTTGTACCATTTAAAATAAATTGTGGAAAAATACATTGTTCTTTGCATCATGATTAACTGCCAAAAAGTCATGTCTGAACTCACCAAGTTTCTACATTTTCAACCTTGATTATTCAATATCCATTGCCCCAAAAATGCATAATTGCAGAATTTTTCATGTAGTACATTTACATAGACAACTACCAGGAAGTCATAACTTTTTGAAAGATTTATTACTAACCATTAAATCATATTATTTCCATTGACATTGTGAAAAATTGCTGGTTAAATTGTGTGCATTTATTTTGTTAAATATCCACTCAGGAAGCTGGTTACTTCAAATGTATTCCATGTGGCATATCTGTTTTAGGCCGTGAAGTTGGAGAAATCGTCTGTATGCACTCATATGACTTTTTCTTGAACACCCCTCTTCTAATAAACCTGCAACCAATTGTTGAAAGTTATTGAGTTTATCACTCAAGATTTATTTTGATTATGTCAACATTCTGTTGATTATATTATGGATCATGTATCTGTTGCATATTCCTGGTGGATCAGAGCTCAGTGATATGCTCAGAAATATGGGGTTATGATTTTTCAATCACTCAAGCCTTCTTAAAAAGGACTTTCTGTCTAATACTCTCAGAGTAAATTTATATTAAGAATAATGTATAATTACTAGACCTTGCTTTATGTATGAGTTTTAACTTATTGTCAGTATGACCAAATATTCAATTTTTTAGAAAGTATTTCGGCATCTAAGGTTTTTTGTTTATCTTCCACTTATCAGATGTGAGGACCTCTCCTGAATGAATGCCTGGATTAAATGAATAAATTCAATTAAAAAATGAAGGAATCTGCCCCATTCACCAACATTATGGAATGAACTGCTCCTTGTCCATGTCATTATTTTCCAGAATTGTTCCAATGTAATACACTTTTGTCTGTAGATGTGGGCATTACCCCCTAGGCAATATCCACTTCTTGGTAAGGTTATTTGGTTTTGTGTTTGCTGATAAGTAATCAGTCATGCTTATCATTTTTAACAGGAGGCAAAGGGGCAGAAGAGGCTGCAGAGAACCGAAATTATCTTTCTCAACGGATGACGGATGAACTTAATGAAATTATCCGTGTCCTTCAACTGACTACTTATGATGAGGATGAATGGGAGGCTGATGATCTCACTGTGATGAAAAGATCTCTTAATGCCATTCAAGGGAAAATGCAAGCTGCCCATGATTGGCTTGAGGTACTGTTGATTTCTTTTTTATCGTGTACTGCACAAATTCTCTGTGATAACTGAACTATCAATGGAAGTATCTTTCTTACAAATAGAAATCCATTATCATGTTTCTTTCACTCCTAACCTTATCCTCTTATTCTTCAATGTAATGACTCATTTAATGTTTCCCCAAAGGGATTCAATATAAACAAATTACATTGTTTGTTAAGTGCTGGATTGTAAGCTGATCATGTATTGGATTATATTCCTACAACTTAATCAATTACCTTCAGTTTGAGCTCTTAAATCATGATATAATCAAAGTTATTTCAAGTATGGCTGCATCTTCCCTTGCTCTGTATATATTGTAGATATATACAGTATTCTTTGTAATGGTAATATTTGATGGATGATTTTATTTTCTGAGATAAGTACCTCAGGTTGAAATCTGAATTGAGCATTGCCGAGTAGTCTGAAACTGAAATTATTTCCTTAAATTACCCCCTAAGTTAATTTTTCCTGGAAATGGTATGTATTTTCATAGAGATTTGGATACTGATCGGTACAAGTACATCAGCAAATTTTACTTGATTGTGATTTCTTGCAAAACTCTAGGTTTCATGCTAATTTGGTATCTTGGTTTGTTATTTACCCTAAATAATGCAGTGGTTCTATTTAAAAAGAGAATAATATTTGTAAAAGCTAAAAGGTGTAGCATGCTTTGTATTTGCTCTCTTAATGCTCATGATATTTGTAGGATCCCCTGGCATTGAGAGGAGGCGTGGGTGAGAAGAGTGTGCGACAAATCCTGGAGCAAGCAATGAGAGTGTGTGAAAGGAGTGGAGGATCTGCCGAGGGAGAAGCCGTTGGAAAGCTTGTGGGTGACATTTCATCCATGACTGATGCATTGTGTCAGCTTCGTCAGGAAGGAAAGGGCACATCCCCTCAGGTGAGAGAATTTGGATGCCGCTCCTTTATCCATTCATCATACTCACAGGATTTTATTTCACTTTTTCCCTGTAATGCCTTTGCTCTGCTCACTGGTTTATTGTAGCATTCTGCTTAGAGATGAGTAAATTACCATAATTGTCATTCTGAGCTAAATCATCATGTTAAATTATGGTAATTGCAGAAAATTACCATAATTTTCGATTAATTTTCAAGCAATTACATAATAGATAATGAAGGATTTAACAGGAAAGCCAGTAGTAATAGTAAGGGATTAACGACATTTAAGCCATGACTATTGCTACATTAATATATTAGAATTAAAGACAATGTGAAACATATATGACAGCCCACATGCAATTAGGCTTTATTTTATCATGGTGTGGGAAATTTTTATTCAAATGATACCTCAAGAAATATTCCAGAAGGAAAAATCATAAAAGTATTCCACAAATGAGTTGTATATGCCTTAATTCATAATTAAGCTTGAATGAAATGTATATATAGACTTGGCTTTAAAGAATATGTTGGAATATATCCGTATGAAAAAATATCTGAAATGTAGGTGAATATATATTACCAAAAATTACAGTAATTTACAGGGATTGCTGTAAAATACAGAAAATATCATGGTAATGTCAGAAATCTTTCCATATTTCACTCTGCCACATATAAGATGCACAGGCACACTAGATGCATTCTAATTTTGGCAACTGCAAAAAAAATAAACTTTCTGTTGCCTTCCAATATTGTTTACAGTGTAACAGAGATGTAATCTTTTACCAAATGCGGGAGCAATTGTGGGAGGTAGTATGAACCAGAACATCTTTGGTCTGGTTTTTACTGAGACCTCAGTCAAAGATTTGTGACTTGCAGATTTCAACGAGGAGATATTTAGACATTTATACATTATATTTTTGACCTTGTATTATGACCTTTGTTTATGCTGAGTACATGAGTCTCATTTAATGTTCTGTTTTATGTATCTCTCTAAATTGGCATTATGGTTGTATGTGGACAAGTTCCGTGAAGAAATTAAATCATATGAGCATTGTGAGCTCACCTTAAATTAATAAATCCCATTGAACTGAAAAACATTTTTCATTGTAAAACTGAACTAAAAGTGGAAGTTGTGATACTGTAAAATGAAAATTTGCAGTTAATTTTTTTTCCTAGTGCCAGCTTAGCCTTTCAGAAATGCATGGAAATTGTTGAATTAATCAAAAAATTAACTTGCAATTTAACCTCTCCTGCCTCTCTCAGTGTCTGATGAATTTATTGCATTTACTTTTACCCTAAGGTGAGCTGGCAAATCTCTTACTTCTCTGTTTATTGAACATTTTTATCGCTGAAAAATTCCTTCTTGTCACCTTGAACTGTTTAAAGGTACTCCTTGCCACTGTCAAAATGGTTCTATGCTCAGCCTCAAAGACTCTCACTTCAGAATAAACTAAAAGTCACAATGCAGAATTTACTTATTAAAATCATAATGGCGGCTCAACATCCAGAATAACCTTTAATTATTTTTAACTACCTTGCCGAACCTATAACTTCTAGTAATGGAGCCCTTAATCAATATAGTCACAGGAGGAATTCATAAAATGTCAGTGATTATCCATAAGAATTTGTCATAAGTCTAGAATTATTTAATTTAATTACTTGGCTGCTCATAATATTAGTGTCATAAATTTGTTTATAATATGGTAATTATATGCATTGTTTTTAGCCTCTATCAGTCAGCTTTAATTAACAAAGGTGTTGAATTCTCTGTATTCCTGCCATCTGCTCTCCCTGTTGGGCAGCATGACAAGTGGTTTTGTTTCAGGAGATACACTGTTGGTGGAGTGAATGTTCAAATGAGCTATTGAATTTAGTTAACATTAGTGGCATGCTGCCTTACAGTGTCAGTCTTGCAGCCTTTGGAAGCATCATGGCTCACCACAGTAGCCTCCAGTTGGCCTAGTGGTCATATCCAAAGGAAATGAAATTTTCATCACGTGCATCTTTCATTGAATCAGGAGACATGTTTGCATTAAGAGCATGAGCTCTTTGGGATGGAACTTTTTCATTTGACTGAGCCACCTTCTTAATTTCAACTGCTTCTGAAAGATATAATGATGCAGTTGATTATGGCTATAATTCCACTGAGGAAATATGATCTGCCTCAACAGGAGCTCAAACCCATATTCCTCAAAATTGCTGAGATTACTTTGATCTGTTAAATTATGTGGGCATCCTTCTTACCAGTGGAATATTAGGAGCATTGCTAGAACTAGGTGTTCATGTCTGCCAACATACAATGCCAAAAAGCAGACAAAGCATTTGCATAAGGTCATTGTCCTCCAGGTTCAAGGTAACCTGAGATAATTTTCACTTTTTAACTATTTTGAAGGTGCCACAAACTAGCCACAGTGTTACTTTTGCTGTGTCACCCATGGCACACTACGTACACTCATTTATTTATTAAGTTATGTTAATACCACCTGGATAATTTTTTGTTTGCATAAAAATTTCAGGCTCAGAGCTTATCCAGAGCCATCCAAGGTAAGTTGGGAGACTTGCAGCGTTTTGTGGCAACAACTGTTACTAGCACTGAGCGTGGACCTGGAGGCTGGGGAGGTGGCGGCAGACAGCAGCCGGCACACACTGTCTGGGGTAGATTGGAACAGGCACGGCGTTGGCTTGAGAATCCAGCTGTGGACGATAGAGGCCTTGGGCGGCGTGCAATAGCATTAATTGTTGAAGAAGGAAAAAAAGTAAGTAGATGTTCATCATATATCTGCTTGCTCAGCTATTGATTTGACTCAACACAAATCACACTCTTAAGTTAAAATGCCATTTATTGTGTATAGTGAATTGTCCTTTTTACCAAAACAAAATACTTTTATAACTATGCCAAACCTTAAATGCAAGTAAGGGCAAAATTCCACTGAGAAAAAATCATTTGCATTGACCGGAACTCAAACCCAAATGCCTTGATATCCTAATGATTGCAAGTCAGCTAAGCTACTGCGGTCAATAAGAATGCTAGTTTAGGTGGTTTTTCCAAAAATATGCTTTCAGAATCGGGAATCCTTGGTGGCATAGTCATGTACTAATTGGCCCAGAAACCTGAATTGGTTCAATTTCTAGGGAAGAATACCCTTTTTCCTTTGGCAATATTAAGCATATTCTTTGCTGTTCATCAGAGCAGTTGAATTAACCTTGGGTTTTTTAAGATTTTGCAAATTGGAAAAGTATTTGCTATTTCTTTTGCTGAGTATTTTTTTTTTTCATTTCTGATCTTTGATATTATACCATCCTCTCTTTAAGAGTGAAAGCACAGCTGTGGCCACATTATAGCACCCTTGTCATTTTGTGTATGTATGATTTTTACATTTTCCATTCTTCAATGTACAAATAAATGTGTGGGATAATTGGCATTCAATCTATAAAAGGCACCATTTTAATAGACTATTTTGTGATTGTAATAGTCTTAGGGAAATGTAGTTTTTCCAAATTGTATATTTTTCATTTCTTAAACAGTGTTATTTTGAACATGCAAGTCTTCTAAGATTATCTAATTGAAGGGAACCATCCTTGTAGTGTACTATTGTATGTATCTTTTACATCATGATGTAACTAAATCGAAGTGCTTAACATTTCTCATCTTTTTTGTGTTTTAAGTCTGGCGTGCTATGACACTGTGACTCTCTTCAGTTGAAGAACACTAATCTTTAAAAGGGCTGGCTACCTTTTTTTTGCTTGGCAAGCTATTTGTTTAACATGAACATGATCACAAGGACCGAGCAAAACTTGTTCAAACTTTGATTTATATAATGATTGTAACCATTGTATTGTTTGTGGTGTTTCTTTGCAACTTCATAACTGCAGCAACATGCTAATTCTTTCTATGTGCTAACATGTAATTATTCAATGTGCACAAGGCCACAAATGGGGAAACTTTTTTATGTTAAATGTATGCTCATCATATTTTAATTTGCATCCTTGAAATATTTGTTTAAACAGCTTGGTTGGAGCAAATAGCTCTATGCCTTTCATACATGCTTTCATCATGCATCCAAACTTACATTGTCATAACACATGGTAAATGACCACTCTTTTTATTTTATCACATAACCAAGAAAGATCATTCACAGAAAATAGAATTATTTTTGTGTCAATTGTTCTTAATTAATTGTTAAGTGGATTATTTCTGAGGGAAGCTGTGTGCTCAAAGATCAAATGAAGCCCTCCCAAGCAGTGAACTGCATGAGGTTGCCTCTTCTTTCGCTAATTTCTTATTCTCATGTTTGGTCACTGATTGGTGGATTTCTGACCCCTGCTCTCATTGTCTGGAGGATAACAAGAAGGTCAGTCTGGAATATATACCAGATGTTATAGATGACCCATAGAAGATAGAGACTGTGGACCTTGCACAATATAGTCGTGTAGATAGCACTACTAGACACAATTGCACCACCTTCTTTTTCATTGCCTAAATTTGGAGGGTGTACAGTTGAAGACATCCTCATTTTTCCCTTCCAAAGGGCTACTTTCATAACTTAGTTTTCCTTCTCTCAAACCTAAGGTAGTCTCCAGTTAACATGAGTTTATTGAATGCAAAACTATGCAAAGCTTCTGGCTATAATATAGGATGTTTATTTTTCCACACAAAATTATCAGTGTTGCTGCTCAAATATGTTCCTAACTGAATTTCAGCTGATATATACATGCTTATCTAACTAGTTCATTGGTGCTAATTTTAATAATAATGATTAATGGGATATTAACTGTTGTATCTCTTGATAGTTGAAGAGGTCACATATTCTATACCAAGTTTGTCTCCTTATTTTTTACGAAAGGTTATTTAAGTTTAGGGTATGTCAGGGTTTTCGAAATATATATTTGTGTTTCAATGTGAATTTTGTCTTAGAAAATCTATCAATGAGATTTTTCTCCTAACCTCTGCATAAAGACAAGGAGCTGACATGAATTTAATTTTTGGTTTGAAGTAGATTTTACAGAAGAGGTGACAGACACTGTGAACAGGTAACCTTCAGTTTATACCTTGGCCTTTTTGATTCCATCAATATTTTCAATTTGCGAACTTAAATTTCATACCTAGTTCTCAATAACATATATCCAAGTTCAGGCTATTTTGCTGTTGTTTGAAAAGTATTTAACATCAAAGTGATTGAGATTTTTTTTGAGGTTGTGGTCTAAACGAACACATTTGTGTGATATATCATCCATTTCTTGTCATCATTTTATGAATTATCAAATTATTGATGTCATCCACTGTTGGGTCCATATCATTTTATCTTTTATGTATCATCATTCATTCTCCACATGGAATCTGAAATCTTGTAAAAAGCAAGTTCCCAAAAATGCTGTGAATTGATAAGTACATCGCCCAGCTGTGTGTATTTTTTCTGTTCTCCTTTCTTAATTGAATTACTAATTCACATAATCAGGGATTCACATTACATTACAATTTTTATTTGCCCTAATCTCATGTTTATCTGGAACTACTTGTATTATGTGAATACTTTCACCTTTTGATTCCCTGTCTAAGCTCTCTTCTGCATTTCTATCACTCACTCCTATTCTAAAAACTTCTTTCATATATTTTAAACTTGAAACAATATGGGTATCAGATGCATGATATAAATTTGAGACAAGGCTCAGATAATATACATTATGAATATCTCATCTATCATCCTCATCCTAGTTTCCTGTCAGTTCAAAAAATGTTGGTAAGGTAATTAGACAGCCAACTGCACTGTGAAATATTGATGATATTTACTTTGCACTTATGCTTCATAAACTTAAGGAGCCCCAACATGTATTGTTTGTGATCTGTTTGGTATGGTAGTTTAAGTACTGGCTTCTCATCCAAACATCCTGGTGTGTAGAAGACTTTTTATACAGTGGAGCCCTGATCCATTCTTGAGTGATACTTTGGGACTGTTGCATAGCTATGGGTAGGTTGAGGCTGCATTTTTGGACAGCATATTTGACATTTAAATTTTCATACCCTTTTTTTAAAGTGAGAAGATCCCTAATATCAACTACTCATAGAATTTACAGTTACCATTATTCCAAATATTCATTTTGGGAATATTTCTGAATTGTGTATAGAAAGTCAACTAAGAGGTTAATTTCAAAATAGATTTTGGAAAAATAATAAATGTTTTTGCAGTAAATAAGCACAGCAATTAAAAGAAATAAATTAATTTTCCTTAAATAAATATTTTAGTCATGCCATAATTGATTCTGTATGTTGTGTAAATTTCACATAAGGATAAGGGGCAAATGTCAGACAAACGGATAGCTCTAACTGTAGCTATTCCATCGCATGGGGAGTACTTCAATGGTAGCTCTTCATCCATGAGATGTTACATTAAACTATGGAACCCTGGGCACCTTTTGTCAAGATTAGGCTTATACTAATGATGGGTTTCTCTCCCTCCCTCTGCCTATTGTATTGTGCTCTTACCCATCACTAGTGACATTAGTAATGTCACTAGTGATATTAGTTGCTGGTCCATCACAAAAATTGCAATCAACCAACATTGAACTCTGAAAGTATTTCACCTTAGTGAAATATAGTCACTCTTTTTTTTAAGTATTCCACCAGTTAAAGGCAGGTTTTGTTGAAAGTGAGAGAAACTCCTCCCGATTTTCTATACATTCAGAGTCCTATCTACCTTCAGTATTTCCCATTTTTTTCATCATTCCATCCATAAAATTTATTCTCTTCCTTCCCCATCTTGCCCAACATCCCTCCCTCTATTAGTACACAACATATAATAGCTTAACAGGACTGTTTATGATTTTGTGCATGTACTTCCAAGAGTCTAATAAGTGGCAGAGGCTTCTAGGAACACTGCCGAAATATTTTCTACCTTAACTAATTTTTAACTTTGAAAGCCCCGAAAATCTAAAATAGTGTTGTGGAGTATATGTGCCCCAAATTTGGACCCACTTTCAGTAGGTAGCCCTGGTTTCTGGCAATTAAAATGCTCTACTTACTCCAGTTTGTCCTCCTTCTTTTATGACTTTCTATGTTAGAGAGAATCTTATTACATTTGTCAGTCAATATTTCTACCACTAGTATACTGCCACTCACTTGTTCAATGTTTATGACTCTCATCCCCAATATTACATTCAGTACTCTAGATACCCTCATTTACTCTCATCCCAACCAGTATAGATTGCCCTGTAGCTATCACTCCAATAGGCCCCCTGTCCATCCCTCTCGCCTCACACAGCCCCAAGGAATTTATTTTCCCTTTCTCCATTTCCTGTTTAATATTTGTTAGCTTCCTAGCCCTCATCATTCTTTTGATGCTCCAAGTTCCTATTTTAAGTGGTTCTTTTCTCCTATTCTTCTATCTTTTATCTCTTGAAGTCGTGAGATCCTGTGATGACATTGTTCTGCAAGGATTTGGTGACTTTCGTGTCTGCATTGGCATTGCCTCACCTGCTGCTGGGTATGACACCTGTCCTAGTAGGCATCATCCTGTAGTTGCCAGGGTTCATTTCTCTTTGTATGAGATTCATATTCTGGGTATTTGATAGTTGGGAGTGACACTCTGTCCCATTCCCCAATGGTGTTTTTAACATGACACCATCACGAGACTACCTTTCGTCTGACTTGTACCCTTTGACGTATCTGACATGGGTGGCTCTACCTGGAGTAATTATAATTCCTCCCAGTAGTCCAGCTTGAAGGGTCATTGGAACATGCAAGCCCTTCCACCTTGTAAAAGTTGTTGTCCATGGGAAGAAGCAATTTACTCATGAGGACCCCCAAAATCAGATCCCCCATTTGAAGTGTTTGATCATTGAAAGAGAGAAACTGCAGTTTTTTTTGCCAAGTTGCTGGTGTTGTTGTCGGTGAAGGTAGAAGAGCCAATATTTTTTTTGGCAAGCAGTACTGCATTGGGCACATGCCTTACAGTATTGCTTCCTGACCTGATGAGAAAATTTGGCCACAGGCCAGAGGGTCCCAGATTGAGGCCAGGATGCCTTTGGGCAGCCCCAATTAAACACAAGCTTTGTGATTCTTAGGGTCAAAGAACCTTTGGTAAGAGTACATGTGGCTCTGTTTACGAAGCCGGATCTTACTTCCCTGAATAGTTCAATTCACTTATTGAATGGCTCAGCATCAGGTGAGATTCTCTTCCATCCCATAGTAACCTGTTGTTGAAGACTTCTTTTTTCATATTCATCTTTGGTGAATTATTCATAAACAGTCTTTTTATTTGAGGCTGGAAGAGCTCTTGTTTCTGTTATTGAAGTCTGAAAGAAAATTTTTCCGCAAAATTAAATTTTCCCAATTTGCATTGTACCAGTGCAGATATAAGTTTTACTTAGTTTTCCCTCAATGGTTCGCTCTGTCAATAATCTTCTTTTGAGATATTTATCACACTTAATCTGGCTCTGGGTAAACTTAAAACCAGTCCCTATTTTTTCAATCTTATAGGTAATATCCACTTTATTGTTACTGTCTCAACTCTCTGCTGTCTAATTTAAATCTTTTTTGCCATCTTCCATCAAATTTGTTTCTAGGGATTAAATTATTTCAGCATAATGCTGTTTTGGTCTTCAATTTGAGTGGATTTAGATCTACTTTACCATATCCTTAAGCATTAGGAATCATCTTTCACCATCTAACTTTTGATATTTCATACCTCTCCTTGGTAATTCATTCCCGATTAAAATATTTGGTCTGTAGTTGCTCTGAAACTGATCTGTAAGTGGACTGAATGCTTCTGGATTTGAAAGATTTTTCAAGAGATTTCAAATCCAGACCACTAACAACAGACCAGGTCATATATTAGTTATTCAGCAGTTACATCCCAGTTTTAGAGCACTTACAGACCAATTTCAGAGCAATTACAGACCAAATATTTTACCTGGGATGTGTTGCATGCAGTGGTGCACACTTAATTGTCGTCTCCTCAGAAACAATTAAAGTATCCTTGATTTATTTGAGCGTGAGATGTTGTGATCATTCATGAGTTCTACCATTGTCGGCAGCTTGTCTTTAACTAATTATAGGAACCTCTTTCTTCCATCAGAATTGAGGATTCATTTGTTTATAATATCTTAATTGATTGATAGGTTATTTGCAGCTGAGACCATTTGCTCCATTAACCTTTGAAAGCTGAATTTTCATTCTCACTGATGGTCCTGCTAGTCATAGTGTTTTAATTTAATTTTTTTATGTTAATTTTATTTTAATAAAAATTTATTAAGAATTTAATTCAAACAAACATAACCAAATGTTTCATTAAGTTCCTATTTGCTAAACAGGGTCAATTTTTTGGTGAGGACAAAAGCTTCCTATTGGCAGATAAAGGTTAAAAATACCTGGGTGGCAAGATTATTATTCTGGATGGTAAAGCAAGGGTAGAGAGAATCCAATCAACTAACTCCTGGCAGAAGAACTAGTTGAGTCCTGGAAGACAAATAGTGCCTAGGAAGTGCTCCTCTACTAGACAACCCTGTAGGGATCAGAACCATGAAAAATCTCCACTATCAGCATTCAAATCTGACCTCTCAGGCTAGGAAGCCAGTACTCCTGCTACTTCATCGATCCAATCATGGCCTCTCCAATTAAGTCTTTTATAACATGTAAGGTTTCTAAGTATTGGGCTGTCACCTGCACTTCGCTCTCTGTTTTTACTCTGGAAGCTAGGAAGAATCGTTGCACAGGTTGTGGGATGAAAGAAGCTGAAAGTGCATTAGGCTTGACAAAGAAGTCTTATGTTAATAGAACTTAATGACTCCTGCATTTGTACTTCCAGAGATTTCTCATTGTTGTTTCTGCTGTTGCATACTAGGTGGACTTGCTACCTTTTTTTATTCCTTATTACTAAGGAAGAATTCTTACAGTAATAATAATAATAATAAGAAAGCAGCACTTCTTGGTACCGCTTGGATAGTAAGAAGATTCCTGGCAGTCTGAAAGGCAATTAACATCAAGCCAAATAACTAGGGATATTGATCTGTTCGTGCAGCCACATCGGAGCCATTGGACTACCACCCAGTTCAATATTTGTATGTTGCGGCCTTGGTTAATACAACCCGGAGGCAACATAATGGCACCTTGCAGTGGCAAGAGAGAAAAATGGGAATAATAATAATATAATAATAATCTTTATTGGTTCAAGGACTTTACATTGTAAAGTATAGGACAAGTCAAAATACAATACATACTAACAAGATAATACACTTATCTGCTTCTGTGATCAGCAGCCTCCTCCAAAAACTCACTCACACCATAATAGCATCTTTCGAGCAGAAATAGTTTTAGACCATTCTTGAATATTCCCTTTGAGGGGGCATTTTTTATTCTTAGAGGCAGATAATTAAAAACTTTTGTGGCCATATGAAAGGGGCTCTTGTTAAATATTGCCGTAGAGTGGCAGTACATATGTTATCCCCACTGTGGCGAGTGATATGCCCATGAACTTGAGCATTGGCCATAAATTGATTGAATTTATCCTTGACATACATGCATAAATAATAGATATACAGAGACGGTAAAGTTAGGCATTGAAATAGCTTAAAATATGGTTTGCAGGATTTCCAAGAGGGTATTTTTGCTATATACCTTATTCCTCTTTTTTGCATTGCAAAAACCTTATGGAACCCAGGTTCTGATTCCCAGAAAATAATTCCGTAACACAAATGGGACTGAAATTTACCATAATCCACCATTTTTATGACATTTAAATCAACAATTTCAACAAGGTACCTCAGAATATAGCCACTTTTTGCTAGGGTAGAGCATAGTGCATTTGTATGGGTCTCCCAATTCAAGGACTCGTCAATAGCCAAACCCAGAAACTTGGTACTATTTACTAGGGATGTGTGAGTAGTACTTTTTGATCTCGAGTCGAGTATCGAGTCGAGTTGTAACTACTCGCGAGTATCGAGTCAAGTGGAGTTGTATGAACTATGGTAATTTCTGGACCAGGCAATATAGTAATGCATGCACCAACATATTCTAATTTTTCCTATCCCCTAGTGGATTTTCTCTTCTGAACACTTGGCCTGATGTAGAAGGGAAAAGAGGATGAGGAATTGATGGTAATTGTGTCAGAATTAGGAGATGAATGAAAATTAATGTGTCTTGAACATTTCCAAAGGGACAATTGAAATGAATTGACTTATTGTAATTTGTGGACAGTTTAATTTAACTATGTATCCAAAACTCCTAGGAAGAGCCCAGAATAAAGGCATTTGCACAATTATAATCAAGATGAATCATGTAAGATTTGCTAATTTCCAATTCTCATGCAGAAACACCAATTGTTCAACATGTTCAAGCTGCAGGTTTTGACGTCTGCATGTTACAGTATGACTGCCTGTAGAAAATTGTCTTTCGCTACACACTTGTGTGGCTAGAATGGGCAAGTACTTTCTTGCCAACATTGCAAGATTTTGGGAACCTATCCGTATGACTAGCCCACCAGGCCAGTGGATCCTCAGTACGTGGGATGACTGCAGGTGACAAGTAGGTGTCAAGTTCTTGTTGCAATTGATGGTCATGGGAGGGTTCCGAGTTGAGGATGTCGTCAAAAGAACTCCATAGAGAACTGCTGTTTTGGCTTATATTCTGTTCACCTAAAAAATAATAAAATTATAAATATATTTTAAATTTTTAAACAAGAAAATCACAACTTAGACAGTAAATAGGCATAGAGGCTTTGGTGTAGGCCTACAATTTAAAAGTAAATTTTCTATTTTAGTAGCTAATGAATTAGTGGATAGAAATTTTATATGAGCCTATTATTATGAGCAATGAATGTGCTGATCATGAGCTTACCATTTTCTCTTCTTCTCTGCTCATTTGTGGAACATTTCTTAAGTGCACCACGGTCAGCAACTCTGCCCGCAGCTTCAGTTTGGCCTCTGCATTGGGGATGTCGTCACGTAGTGCCCTGTCCTTGTATCTTGGATCCAACATTATGCATAGAGAGTTGATCCCATCATTTTCAAAGAATGGGAATCTTGCATGCAGTGCACATTTTAAATGTTTGGCAAACCCAAGCCCAGAACTATGATTTTCTTCTAAAATGAAACGTGACAATTTTCCGTCTACAAGGATTAATATTGGTATTATCATGGATCCTGTAGGGTACTCTTCTCCAGAAATTTCAACAGTGGCTTCCTTAAATGGTTTTAAAATAGTTACCTGTCTAGTAGCTACTTCCAATCTCTTGGGTCTGTTCCGCAGGCCTTCTGTCATCTGTGCTGGCTAGCTCAGCACAAATAGCATTCCGTTGCTCGACAACCCTGCTGAGCATATCAAATTCAGAGTTCCAGCGAGTAGGGTAGTCCTGGCACAGCTTGTGATAGGGCAACCCCATTTGTTCCTGGAACTGCTCTAATATTTTAGAAACCTTTGCTGAACGATTATAATGCTAGACAATTGATCGAACTTTGCATATGACATCTGGAATATCTTCTTTTTTGGCATCTGCAATGGCGAACTGCAGTGTGTGGGCAAAACATTGCAGCGGCGACCAAGAAGTACATGCCAATGCTGCGGTATACTTTCGTGCATTGTCGGAAATTATGAAAACGGGTATAGTTTCTGATAATGCTTGCAGATCCCATACAGTCATCATGGCAGTGAGTTTATTTTAGATAGCTATTGCATCATGTGCACCGGTAAAGTGTAAATTTCCGAGACACTGATTTACAAGTTTAAAGTCTTGGTTCAAGTAGTGGCATGTCAGAGATATGTATGCGTCATTTGATTTTGAAGTCCAAATATCTGTGGTTAATGATAGGGATTCTAGGCCTTCATTATCATTTTATTAAATTCAAATTTAATTTTCCCTTCAGTATCAGCATACATTTTCGGCACTTCACTCCGGGAAAATATTGACCGCGACGGAATAACATACTGTGGATTTAGTTCCTCCACCACCCTTCGGAAACCTCTTTCAGTGACAACCGAATACGGTTGGAGGTCTATGGCGATCCACTCTGCTATCCTCCTGTTAACAAAAAGAAAAATTATTAATCTGAGAAAGAACATTAAATTGACCATGCAATTGCTAGGGCTTAAGTCCATTTAGATAGGCTAGGCCTAGGCCTAGAAACTTATATCAGGCTCTTCCCTAGGGCGTGAATCAGGGTGGCTACTTTCCAAAGGTATGTCCTGATGTAAAAATGTAAACATTAATAATTAAGATCATCCACATTATACGAAACCTTAATAGATATTTTATCCTAAATTATTTAATAAACTAAGTGGTAGGAAAATAAAAGGTTTAAAATCCCATGTTCTCCCTGACAGTTACGAGAATTCCTCAACTATTCCCTGACTTTTCCAGAAATTCAAAATTCCCTGACAGTTCCAGGGGTTCCCCGACGATAGCCACCCTGTGAATCCATTTGCTGGGGGCTACCTTAAATAGGCCTAGGTACTAGAACTTGAGGAGAGATAGGTATATAGACTTACCTCGTTACTTTCTTGGCAGATGGATGGTCAGATGGCCATTTCCGCTTGAGACCAGCCATATTTGTGAGCATTTCTTGGCGATGCTGACAGCCCTGTTTCGGACGCCACCGTCGCGAAATTGGTGCAATTGCTATCATTGTAGTCAAATGGGTTTCAAATATCTTAGCAGGTGAGGAGGCGGAGCTTAGACACTTAGGCGGGACTTAGCCGCCGACAAAAACGTGTTCGGCACCCACGTCGACTGTTACAGTAGTTGACTGCTACGTGTAAAGCCAGCTGAAACTCCCAGGCCAAGGCAATTAAACGATCTATCGACTTTACAAATGATTCTTTCACGAGTTTGATGATAGCGCTTCCTGTTGGCAGATTTCTGAACCCACTGGCCTCGACAGCTCCATAACCGAAACTACTCGACTCGACATTTGTAATTGTACTCGAAGCACTCGAGTAGAGTACCAACTACTCAACTCGACTCAAATTTTCGAGTACTCGCACATCCCTACTATTTACCCTTTCTATGGGCTGACCATTCGAGCAGATGTCCAACTGAGGCACTTCCCTCTTTTTCTTGAATTGAATAAAATTGGTTTTCTTAACATTTACGGATAGTTTATTTAAGTTAAACCAGTTTTCTAGGAGCAATAATGAGCTCTCCAGGTTGGATTGCAGCAGCTTAGGGTCCCTATGGCTCATCGCTAGAGACGTATCATCTGCATATAATACAATGTTACTGTTTTCAATATATCTAGGCAAATCATTGGTATAAAGTAGGAATAAGAGGGGCCCCAGGATGCTACCTTGCGGTACCCCAACATTTACTGTTTCAATGGTTGATAAGTGGTTAACAACGATGTTGTTGGCTTCTACGCCCTCAACCGTCACCATCTGCTGCCTTTCCTTTAGATAAGACTGGAGCCATTTATGAGTAATACCCGTGATCCCATATCTTTCACATTTACTCAGAAGAATTTTGTGTTCCACTGTGTCAAATGCCCGTGAGAGGTCATTAAATACACTGACCAAGTATTCATTCCTGTCCCAGGCAGTCATAATTTTTTTCAAAAAACTTGCGATGGCATCATTGGTGCTTCTTCCCTTTTGGAATCCAAATTGTTCCATGTTTAATACTTTATTGTTAATGACATAGTTCATAATCCTGTCTTTCATCAATTTTTCAAAAATTTTAGAAAGATTAGTCAACAAGGACACAGGACTGTAATTATCTATGTTGTCCATATCTCCTTTTTTGTAGATCAGTTTTATTTTTGAAATTTTTAAGTAGTTGGGAAACTCACCATTTCTGAACGACTCATTAATTATGAAAGTTAAGGGCTTAATTATTGCCTTTGAACATTTTTTTAGGCTTGAAGTAGGAATATTATCAATTCCTACTGATGGTTTACCTTTGAGGTTATTCATGCACTTCAAGACCTCATTTTCTGTAATGGGAAAGAGGACCATGGAAGACCTCATACTCTGACAGTGCTCTGCACTAAATCTGTTGCTACTTACTATTATTTTTTGTAAGTGCAGAGGCACATTAGTAAGGTACTTATTGGCAAATGCAGCCACTTGCTTAGGATCAGTTAAGCTGATCCCATCCTCATTTTTTAACGTTAAGTTTCTGCTCCTGTTTACCTTTGTCTCAGTTACATTTTTTACTACTTACCTAGATGTTCTAGTCACATTATCTGATTGACTGATGACTCGATTGTAATACGCTTTCTTTGCTTTAAGCAGAAGAGACTTGTAACCTTTTTTTTTTGACTCTGAAAGTAGTTAATGAATTCTGAGCCCTCCTGCCCTTTTCTCAATTGGCTTAATTCCCTAAATGCCGTACTGGCAGCCCTTACCTATTCTGTCACCCAGCACTTAGCTTTATTATGAGACTTCACAGGCACTAATTTTCTAGGAAAGCATTCCTCGATCATAAGTTTTACTTTTCTAATAAAGTACAAGTATATTTCATGGACACACTTTCAGTTGAACAAGGTATCCCTTTATACAATAAAAGTTTGCATACATTTAGATAGTCTGGATGGACTTAGAAAATGTGGTATAAGGAATTTGCTTACTTGAAATATAGATGGAAGCACAGAATTCTATATCCTATTCTAATGCTATTTGGTTCATGTGACATATTTGCAGTCCCGAATTGCAGTTTGTAGATCTCTCAGCTATTGGGATTCAAGGTTTAGATGATGGAGTACATCTTAGCAACCAGAGGTGATTTGCAAGCTGTGTAATTTTCTGAGTTGCCTGTAAACCCTTTCATGTCAAGCAAATACTTTTCATATAATTTCTGCGGTACATATTTTGAACCATTTTTGGATGACTCGTGGACTTCCTTTGGCAACTTGTTGTCTAGTCTAGGTATATCCTAAATTTTAACAAAATATCTCACATCTTAGTAATTCAATACACAATATTAGTAATGTACATATATATCAATGGCCATTTCAACTGGATTTGTTGTCTCTTCTTCAAAGCTAATGATTCATTTTCAGGACTTAAATCTGATTAATATGTAGAAATCTTGTAGTGGAGGAGGTTTGCCTAGTAATTTGCTATATAGAAGGAATGTACATATTTACTTAAATCAAGTTGCATGACATTGAATTGGGGTTATATGTATGGAATATAATGATATAAAATTCATTATTGGGCATCAAAATGTCCTGAACTGTATGTTTCAAGGATTTTCACTTAGTAAAAATAAAATATCCTTAGTAGCTATAACTGTGGATATGTATGCTCTTCATAATCCTTAATTCACTTATAAATTTCTGCATTATTTCTTTTTACTCTCAGAATTTATATTCACCCAACTGGAAACACATAAAGTGCACGCTGATATGTAAACTATTTGTTGCAACAAACATTTCTTACCCTTTATGCATGATCTTAAGAATCTTTTTTCTGCTGCCTAAGTTTGATTTGTTAATTTCACTATGTACATAGTTTCCTACAAATCATGTGCTCTTCACTATGGATTCCTTACAAGGCATTTATTTTTATATTACTTATTGATGGCTGTTATCATTGTGGCTATACATTTACTTAGGTTGCTGACGGCCTTCCTGGGACTGAGAGAGCGGGAATCCTGGCATTATGTGATGAGGTGGATTCCCTGTCCCGTCAGCTGGCTGACTACTGCAGGCATGGACAAGCATCATCACCTCAGGCACAAGCAATTGGAAGGTAGTTCATCATTGTTAAAGGGTGATACATTTTACCATCAGGATACTGTGTCTGATCCATGGTATGGAAGTAAAATTATGAATAATAATAATAATATTAATGTTTATTAGCGGGCTGAAAAGCCCATTTCAAAAGTCATTGACAAGATAGAAACCATTACAATAAGGTAATACATTGGTAAGATTTAAACTATTGAGAGAAAGTAATCTATTATAAATCAAGTAGACTTACTCTTAGAAAATAAAATAAAATAGAATCAAAATAAAATAATAATTTTCCCAGCCTCACTGAAAGAAAATTATAGAAAACAGTAATAAATCTTACATTACTATAATTTATGTCACTGCTCTTTTACACAATTTAAAAAAATGCTTTTCGATGAGGTAAATAAGTCCAAATCGCAATGTGTGTTGCTGTCTCTCATTGCATGGCAAAAAAATGGCAAATACAACAATCTAAAACAGAATGAGACCATTATTAATTAACCCTAGATAAATTATGCACCTTTGCACACGCAACTCCTACCCTTTAGGGTAAGAGTTGTGCGTATTTCTAGTAATTCTAGGTATTTGGGAGATTCCTTCCGAAATGGGTGTACTGCATCAGTGCCGCAAGCCTTGATATTCTCCGTACAGTTTTTATTCTTCTCAACACCCTCATGTCTTTGAATGCAAATCATCTCAAAAACTCATTTTTAAGCTCTGCAAAAAACTAACCAGGTGAAAGCTTTATCGACAACATATTGCAGCAGCACATTAGAAACACTTTATTTATTGGGATAGATTCCAGAAGATTAAAATTATAATCACCATTTGTGAATGATTTATTGGAAGAAAATGGGACTGGTTGACTTCCATAAGTAGCTTCTGTATTAAGGGTATTTGTCATAGAATAGAAATAAAAGAGTGATAAGAAGTGTACTTAAATTTTGTGGCTGCAGCACAGTCTATAGTGAAAGTAGAGTGATGGGCACCTCTGATATCAACACAAAATTATGGGTGAAAAAATGGCTTTGCCCTCAGCCTTAAGATTCAGTCCAATTTTAGAATGCATGTTTGAGAAAACAGGGAAATTTTATTGTTCAAGAAATACAAAAATCATTTCATAATCCTTTCACTTAGTATCTCCCTTGTTTCACTTCCTTCTTTCTAGTTTTTATTTAGCCATTGTGATTCTACACCTTTCTCCCTTATTAAAGAACCGATTTTCCTTTAGAACACATTGGGTGTGGCCTCAGAGGGGTCCCTCTCAATTTTTCCCTCTCCTAATCCCAAAATTTCAATTTGATTTAAATAAGGGTACTAAACCAAGAAGTTCATCATCATTGGCCATTCAATCCCAAGGTTGGTTGACTGTAGCCCTCCATCTTACCATATCCATGTTAGCTCCCTTACTCCCTGGTAGCTCTTCTTATGTACTTTCTTCCTTACTTGTCCTTTGTAATTATCTCTTGGCCTTCCTCATGGGAATTTTCCGTGGATTTTTTCCTATAAGTATATTTTTCACAACCTTATCATGAGTCCAAATGTATCAGTTCATCTTTTCTGTCTAATGTTCCATTGGGTCCTTTCCCCCATCACTCTTCTCTATACTTATTCACTTCTTATTTTATACGTTCATTGAATCTTCGGCATCCTTCTCCAGCACCAGGTTTCCAAAGCTTCTAGTCTCATCTGGTCTGCTTATCGAATGGTCCATACTGCTGATCCATAGTGTGCCATCCTTCACAAAAATTTTTTCGTATACTGTTTCCTCAATTGTAATCCAATCTTCTTTGAGCACAGTAGTCGCCTTTTCATTAAGAGTGCCTTCGTTGCTTGAATTACTATATCGTTCTTTTTCTATTCTTCCTTCCAAATTTTTTGTTGTTGTTTGTCCAAATGTTGAAGAATTATATTCTTCCTTCCAAAATTATGGTACTTCAGAGGTTGGTGATGGTATCCACTTGATCTAATTTCTTTTTTATTTGCATTTATCTTCTCTCTTCTACATACTGGGATTTTAGTCTTATTTCTTTTCATGTTGTATTCTTGGAGACCTTGGTCCATTATAGTTAGTGACCATTGAAGATCATTGCAATTTCCTACCATGATGTGATATCATCTGCTGAGCAGAGCATGTTAATTTCATCTCCATTAATCTTAATTCCATTGAATCCACTTTCTTGTGCTACTCTTATTGCTTCTTCCAAGTATGTGTTGAACAGTGCCGGTGAGAGGTTGCATTCTAGTTTTACTCCTTTGTTAATTTTAGCTTCTAATTGTGTACTGTCTCTTATTCACAATGTGATGAGTTACTTCCTGTATAGTTGGTACATTCTTCTTCTGATCATTCAGTTTTTACATCAGTCTGAACATTTTGTTCCACTCAACATTGTCGAAGGCTTTTTCAAATGCCACATACAGTGGCTTGGTCGCATGAATTGTTTTCTCTGTCATTACTTTCAGGCTGAGTATAGCTTCCATAAATCCTCCGTTCTTCCTAAATCAATTAAGTTTTCCGAGAGGTTGTCTTCAATTTTCCTTTCCATCCTTAAGCATACCATTCCCATAAGTATGTTTGACTCATGCGAGTACTAGACTCAAGAGTTCTATGTTCCTCACATTTCTTACAGTCCTTGTCTTATGCAGTATTGCAATCATTACACTTCTTTGAAAGTCCTCTGGTAGTCTTCAACTTTCGTAGCTATTTTTTATTATGCCATACAGGCTGTTCTTGGCTTATAGCCACCTTGATGATTTCTTCATTTGTGTTTTCTTCTCCTCGTGCTTTGTTTTTCTTAAGATCTTCCTCTACTTTGCCAAATTCACCTCTCTGTGTGCATGGGACCCAGTCATCCTTATCTCCCTCACTGTTGCTTTCATTAGGTTTTCTTTTAGTGACCTCGGCCCTTGGTAAAGTTCTGTGATGTACTGTTTCCATCTACTGCCTGTGTCTTTGCCCTCTATCTTTATATTCCCGTTCACATCTAAGATGATGTTGGTTTTAGTTTTTCTCTCTCAGAAGTGTTTCTCTTCTAGTTTGCAGGCTATTTTGATGTTCTACTTCTGCACATATCCATTTATTTCCTCACTGCAGCTTTCAATCCAATCCTCCTTGGCCTTCTTTCATTACCAATTGACATGGTTCCTCAGCTTCTTATAGATGGTTGTCTCACCTTCATTTCTGGGGTTATTATATTGTCCTCTTTCTTCGATAAGTTTTCTAATCTACATTTTGATCCATGAGTCTTTGTGTCTGCTCTCTTGCTCGTCAGTTGCTCTTCTGCTACTTCTGCAATTGTCCTCTTCAGCTCTTCCCATCCTCCTTTGGTGTCCGTTTCTGCTCCTCTCTCTAGTATTCTGTCAACAGCTGTGAGGAATCTTTCTCTGTTACCTTTTTTAGCTATATTTTTTGCGTCCCATCCTGGCTCATGTTTTATCATCATAATATTCATGTATGGAAGGCAGCTCTCTATGGCTAATAGGTTGTGGTCACTATTAATGTCCATAAATCAATATAATTATGATGTATATAAAGAATTATATTAGTTTTATTCTTTATGTTGAACAAATTTTTCAATGAATATATTTTTAATTTTTAATAATAAAAACCAATGGGAATTGCTTTCTTGCAGAAAAATCTTTAAAAATTGGTTGTAATACTACGGAGGCAGTTACACTTTATATTGCCAAAACTCTCAATTTTGTTTTTATTTTTCAAAAATTTCTCCCTTGGTCCCCAACCAGCTTATACTTAGCATAAACCGCAAGTCAAAACAATATCCTAGTTATGTCACTACCATGGAGATTCACACTATCTGAATTGTACAGTTGTGAATAGAGAGCATATTTTCACTGTCTTTTTGTTTATTTTCAGAGCATTATCTCAGAAACTTCATGATCTAAAAAGTCGGATCCAGAGTGCTGTTGTGAGCAGAGTTGTTGAAGATTTTGTTGATGTGGGCACCCCCTTGAAACAGTTCACTGATGCTGTACTTGCTCCGGAAGGTAAATTTAATTTACTCTTCTCCTTTTAAAAGAGGACTGTCATTTTTATACGATAAAACCCAAGAAAAGGGTGATGTTAGAGTCTGTCCAAGATAGAAGCACTGGTGATATTTGCTATCTCTGGTGAAAATGAGCTGTTCATGAACCGTTCCAGAAGTGTCACGTCAGCTGTTCATGAACTGTTCATGAGACGTTCCCTAAGGGTTTCTGAAGTGTGATTTGTCTGTACGTACATTAGCCCAGATGAATCGTTATGTACTGTTCTGTTTATGTTTGTGAAACATTCACAAAGCATTCAGGAAGCATTCCTGGAATATTATTGAAACTTTTCTGAAACAGTCGTGAAGCAGTCCCAAAGCATTTCCTAATCATACTGTCACAAACATTTCTGAAACATTTCTGAAATATACTAAAGTGTCCTTGAAAATTTTCCATTCAGCAGCTGTTTATGAAGTCTTCGAGTGAACCATGCTGTAAGTGTGCTGGAAATGTTCTGTTCAAGAGCTATTAATGGTTTGCCAGATGGAGCTGTGTGCACAGCTCCTGCACGTCTCTTGAACGGCCCAGAAAATTTATAAAGCATGAGTTCAGTTAGTGCACAGCTCCTGAACACTCCAGTAAACTGCTCGTTTTCACCAGGGTATTGGCTTAGAAAGAAATGAAAAGTGTATAATTTCTTTTCTATAATTTGGTTTAAACAAAGGCCACCATGACAGATTCTTTGATCACGTGATTCCCTTACCCAAACAGCTTTGGTTGTGTTGTCTAATTTGCAGCATCACCAGCTGTCTACTGAAACATTACCTGGGATGAACTCTTGTAGCCCAAGTAAAAATATTTGGTCTGTAATTGCTCTGAAACTGGTCCGTAACTCTGAAAGTGGTCTGTAACTGCCTTAAGAGACTAATATCTGATCTGAAAGTGATCTGTTTCTGGTCTAGATTTGAAACATCTATAAAATCCAAACCAGTTCAGTCAAGTAATGAACCACTTCCATATCAGGATTCTGTTTCTCAGAGCTAAAAGCCTACAAGTTACAAGACACATGATTACGTCACAAGTCGGATGTGTTACTCAGATATACCAAACTGAAGACTTGTAACTAGTCCAAAAAAATGGCGGAAGTAATCAAGACCATTAATAATAATACTTTTATTTGATGATTACGATATATTTTGAGAGTGTTCCTTGCAATATTTCTAATCCAAAAGGCAGTGCCACATTATTGGGTAAATACAAATTATTGAATATGTGCTGAAAAGTATTTTAATTTTGTAACTTACCTTAAGAGATCCCAAGCAAATGTGAGTTTTTGGGAAAATCTAACAATACTAGATAAAATCGTTTATTTTGCTGCATTGCTTGAAGGATGAGCTCTAAATGGTTGTTATATATAAATCTTACATATCAAGATGATATGTTGATTTGGTTTTATCTTTAGTGAACCACTATTAATGGTTTTATAACATAATATTATAACATATTTTTCTGAGCATTTTCTAATATATGAAAAACCATGTTGTTGGAAAACAGGTGCTCCAGCCAGGGAGCAGAATTTTGCTGATAAAGCATCTGCTCTCAAGCAGTTTTCAGGGAGAGCCGCAAGAACAGCGAGAATGGTGGCAGCTGGTGGAAGTGGTGGAAATAAGAAGCTTGCAGAAGCTCTGTTGGCCTCTGCCAATCAGGTCTGTATATCTTATTATCTGTGATCAATTAGCAATGAATTTGCTCATTTTTGTAGTAAATATTTCTTGGATGTGGTTCTCAAAACGACATATACTGATGACGTCATAATTTTTTAAGGTTCTTAAAATATTATGATAGGAGTTGTAATATGCTGTGTCACACAAATGTATGTGATAAATAGAATTGATGGGATAAATGTCTCTCGGGTGTTGCACCGGGTAAGAGGGTCCAAAGGTTCCGAAGTTTCATAGATTGACTTGATCTCCGAAATGTCGGGACCTTTGGACTCTCTTTCCCGGTGCAACACCTGGAAACATTGATCCAGCAGGTACCCCAGGAAAACCTAAGATCTTTCAGAATTACATAATTGGACTTGCTAGTGTGTAACCAAGGATTACTTTGTTCATACTAAAGATTCTTTTTGTTAATGAGGCTGTTAGTATGTAATTTGCTTGAAAATATGACCAAAGGTCAAATACACTGAAGTTCTACTATGGCTTATTTCAATCAAGAATATCATATGGTTTAATTTTCTGGGGCAATAGCAGCCATAGTAGTGATGTTCTTCGCATACAGAAACGAGCAGTTTCATACATGGCAAATGCCAAGAGCAGGAATCACTGCAAACCTCTTTTCAAAAAATTCGGTATTATGCTACTGCCATGCTTGTTCATC
This sequence comes from Ceriagrion tenellum, assembly GCA_963169105.1. Taxonomy (NCBI): domain Eukaryota; kingdom Metazoa; phylum Arthropoda; class Insecta; order Odonata; family Coenagrionidae; genus Ceriagrion; species Ceriagrion tenellum. The sequence goes on from OY720641.1 coordinate 58,703,885, forward strand.
AGACAACTGCTAATCTTTGCCAAGTGCATATGTATCTCTTTTGTATAAACTGTAACATTCATAATTACGACACAAGGCATAAAACCCATATACATATGCCGCAGAGTCGTATCAAGGTACATCTTGAGGGACCATCCAAAATGGCCTTGAAATGCTACTACAAACTCCCAGAGAATATAAAAAGCCTGGATAACCTAAACCAATTTAAGAACAAGGTTCATTCATTGTTATTAAAAGAGTGCTAATAAGAGGTAATTTTTGTAAGATCAATGTAGTGAACAGTTTTTATTATCTTGTATTGTATTGTTGCTATTTTATATTGTATACCAAATGTATGCCCATGTATATACTTGACTTGCCCTAAATGTACGGAAGTAGATCTGTGGGGCCAATAAATATTATTATTATTATAGTATCTTGAAAATAATCAAAGTATATTTTCTTCTGAGCAGAAGGTTCATTTTTTGGATGAAGTTCTGTTTCCATGGAATATTATGCGACCTTTTTGTGTTTTTGCTCATATGTTATATATGAATTCAGTTGATGTCTGTTTAATTCAGGTGATTGACCTAGGAGATAACCTAAAACTTTAATTTTTAGGTAATTGTTTAGCAATTTAAAAATATTTCATTCATCAGATAAAATAATTTTCTTTGCTCTTTAAGGTTTTCATTGTGTTTTTAACTAAACTGGAGAGTAATGATATATACATATAGAGAAGTATAATAGTAGAGGAAAATTTTGTATATAATTTACTTAACTGATAGATCTGGTTGATGCCTGTCGTGCAATTGGACTCCTCTCAGGTGAAAATGGCCGCTCGTGACTATCCAAGTACTATTGGCCAAAAGTGTAAATTTTATTATGACAAATGGCCATGACCCCCTTGTGGCCCCCTAGGCTATGGCTATGGCCATTTACAACCTCTCAGACTATATGGCCTTTGTTATTTACAGCCTCTTATGACAAATTGTGGCCAGTCAAGTGGGCATAAATACACAAGTGGTCATAAATAGTGATCCATGGCCACTTTAACCAAAGCCTGAGCATAAGCCGATTTTATGTAAATTGGTGTTAATTTAAATCATCATTGATCATTCAATCCTAAGATTGGTTGACTGCAACCCTCCAACCGTCCTTATCTAATGCCAGTTCCCTTACCTCCTGGTATCTCTTCCTCTTTATTTTGTCCATGAACCTGTCTTTCTCCGGAGATTTTCCCATTTATTTTACCTTCAATTATTCTTTGCTGAAGGGCAAAAGAAATGCCAAGGGAGAAAGATTGGTAGAGTTCTGCTAATTTAAATACATATGTGGTATTTTGGGTTCCATTAGATGCCCTCGACTTATTTAATTTTTAAGAGTTTTGGAAGAAAAACATTATACATAATCGACATTCATAATTTCTCAATTGGATTTGGACAATTTATTGGAAGAAAAACAGTCGTTTACCTCCGAAGATAGCAACTGCATTAAAGTTACTCATCCTAGAACCCTAGAAACAAATGAATGAGGGAGAGTCCATCTCTAGTTTGCTGCTGCAATACAATTTAGGGTGAAAGTGGAGGAATGGGAAAACATAATTTTACCCTTGGCCCAAGAGACAGTCCAATTTTAGAATGCATTTTATAGAAGAAAAGGTGCATCGTAGAGGATCAAGAAATAGTGATTGATGACCTGTCTTGTGTGAAACTGAAATAATCAGTCTCAGAATTCGTAAACTGTTTGTATCAGTGATTCACTCATCAGCATGTTCAATCATTGCTGTCAATTACAGTTGGAGAGTTTGACTCCTCAACTAGTGAGTGCTGGACGTATTCGCATGGCTTACCCATCAAGCAAAGCAGCCGATGAGCATTTTGGCAACCTCAGAACACAGTATGCTAGCTGTGTCCATGATGCACGAGGACTGTGCGATGAAGCAACTGACTCTGCAGAATTCATCAAGTTATCTGGTGAGAAGGGATATGAACTCTCTTGAGACACTCCTTATATTAAACCTCAATTTTATGTCCTTTATATATAGATTAATATTACCAGACTCGCATTAGTTCAAATTGTTTATACTAGGGTAAGATTCTTGAATCATCACCACATCACTACTCAAAGGTTTTCCAGCCATTTAACCTTATCAATTCCCTTTTAATAAAGACCTATTTTGTTATTACACTGAGTAAACATATGCTAAAAGATGATGATAATATAATTAATTAGATGAAATTTTATTTTAAAACTTATGTTATCAATTTGTGCCCCTTTTTTATACCAAACCTAAGGACAACATTGAAAGGACCATGCCCAATGTGTGTAGAACTATAAAACCATCTGCCTCTAACTATGAAAAATGAAAAAAGGATGATGGTGTTTTAAAGTTTGTTTTTCTGCTATCTTCAAGAGAATTGGTTTTATGAAGTCAATGACTATTTGACCTCTAATCATTTATGTCGAACTTTTGCAATGTATCTTCTGAGCAAATAAATTATTATTATGATATGTATATTTTTAATAATTTCAGAGGAGCAAATGAGACGTCAAACCAAGGTGTGTGAGGAGTCATTGTTACGGGGCCAAGCTGGTGCTGGTCAAATGGTTGAGGGTGCTTCAAATGTTGCACGTCTTGCCAATCGTGTTCTCATGCTGGCCAAACAGGAAGCAGATAATTCAGAAGACCCAGATTTTATTGCTGGAGTAAATGCAGCTTCAGATTCTCTTCAGAACAGTAAGTCAGAATTCTTCTTGTTGGAATATTGCCCTCTGCCAGGAGTAGGTGGGGTATTGCATATTTTCCTTGTGTTGGGGTCAAGTTCTACAATTTCTTTAATTTAAACTTTTATTTAATTTTAACTTTAAACTTAAATTTTTAAAAATCATTCTCCATGGGAAATAACTTATTGGGTGAAAAAGTAAACATCTCCTAACTTCAGCCTTGATTGTAATTTTTTGGAGAGTGATAGCTTACAGCGATGTATAATTTTGATAAATTGTTATTTTTTAATTCGTGTATATCTATGTATGTATCATCATCAGGTATCTGAAACTTCTGTGAAAACTGTACATTGTTGTGTATCATCATTTAAGATGAATTTCCTCTGAGTTGATGCAGATTCCATTAATTTCATTTTGTAATTTTCAATATTTCATTGTTACGTTAAAAGCTGGGGCTCTTTACCATTATCACTTGCAATCCCAGAATTATAGATGACAATCAAAATGGACCCTTTCTGTACTTATTAGCAACTAATATAACAAGCTTAAACCTTTTCCATACCGTCACAAGGTCTGAAGTCGGACACTTATATTGGTAATTCTTATGTCACGAGCTTCTTTATCAAACTTTTACAAAAAATATTATGATGCGGTAATTTAAAACATTTTATTTTTTACATAGATGCAGCTTTAATCAATGAGATCATTTTTCACTCCATAAAAAAGTAAATACACATGTCCGACTCCAACCGTTAATCCGGTATTGAGTTGGACAGTCGTTTGTTTTTCACAGAATCTGTCCGGATTCAGACACATGAATTTATATAAGAAGGTGATAAAATGAAGGAAAAAAGTAAGTTGGCAGGTTATTAGGTTTTATATAATATGGATAGTTCAGGGACTACTTCAATATCGAAGAAAAATCCAACATGAGGAATTAAAAGTGCCATTTTTTTATTGATATATTTTACACCTTTTAATAGACATCGTAAGCTTTTAAGTGTTCTTTAAAATGAATATACCCAATCTTCTCCAGGCAAGTTGTTCCTAAATCATGGCACTGAACGTCCAGATTTTTCTAGCAAATGTTTGGCCAATATTCACAGATCAAACTTCGTAAATGGGAAACCCCATTCCAAAACCTTAATCAGATTTGTGCTGATAATTGCCTCCTCCTATTCATTGAACACTGGCTCTGCACCATGTTTCCCACAATGCTTCCCTCGAAAGTGGTCAGAAAGAGTTGATTTTGGGATCAGGTATTTCTTGGAGGCAGCTCTAATGGAGTTTCTTCATCCTTACTTCTTCAAGTGCCCTTTAACCTTTATCTTCCGAGCGTGTCTCTCTGGCACCAAAATTGTCCCCCTAGACTGCCGAGCATGTTCATTTGGCACATTGATGGACATTTAAAAAACACTGGTCATTTAAAAAACCCCGGCCAGCAAGGCTTACAACTACGGAAAAACTCAGGAAGGTAAAGGTTAAATGTCACGGTAACTAGCCATTGACAACTCCGGACCCCACCACCTCCACAGCAAAGCGTGACAAACATAAATGTGAACAGCGGCAGTATGATATTAACTCACTCCAACCAGCGTCACTCTGTGCGACTTCAGGTGGAGAAATATGAGTACACTGTCCGACTCAATACGGAATGACGAGATACTAACTTTGTATTCAGTCCTTAGATTTGTGTACATTTTAACTAACATGCAATTGTTTGGCACAATTGTGTCGAGAGTTATCAATCTTTCGATTCATAGTGATAAAATTGACGGGAGTTGTAACTCAAAGTTAGACAGTGAATATTTTTTTACGAAAATGTAGGTAATATACTTTGTTTCAACTTTGAGTCCAATGAAATGTAGACAGACAGTGTCGGGTGTGCCTAAAAAGAATGAAATATATGCTATGCAATCCAATATAATGGGTTTGTATGGCACGAGCAGTAAGAATTTCACAATATTGATATGACAGGTCTCCTCAGTGTCCGACTCCACACCCCCTGTCTGACTTCAGACCGTTTGACGGTATTTATTTTAATCAAAACTTTCATTTTTGCACTTTGAATTATCTAGTTTCTTCTATATATTTTATTAATGCAGTTAGTATTGGACTCATGTAAAACTGAATTTTCCAATAGGATTGGCATTAATTATCAGAAAAATGAGAAAAAAATGCAAGAAAATTGAGTGAGATTTGGTGGAGTTACATATTGTAATTTAAGTTACCCCTCATGACCCATTTACTTAATGAGAATAATTGTACCTCTTAGGTGGCTAAAATTTTGCTTGATCAACAAAGAGAACTCATTGTAGAGGATATGAATTCTGCTATGGTACTTAAGATGTCTGCAGTGGGGCTGATAGCAGTCACTCTCTTTTGAATATTTTCCAACTGTATTTCTTAAAATGTTTTAAAGGCTATCCCCTTGATGCTGCTGATGGGGTAAGAGAAGATACAATGCCAAGAGCAGTGCTCCTCACTCTCCTCTTCTCTTACCTCATCTGCCCACAGTCATTCTCTCATTTCCCCTTCCGTGCATCTATGAATCCTTGGTTGAAAATAGTAACTCTCCTCCTCGCCTTTTCATGTCTGTTTTTCAATACATGCCATTTCAGTTCACTCCTAGGCATTGAAAGGCCAGTGAGGGCATAACTGTGCAGAATGTCCACTTACACAAAAAATACTAAATGGTTATGAGAAAGTGCATTGTTCTCCAAATCCATGACGCCAAACATATTTTGAAGCTATATGTTTGATGGTCAACACATTATGTAATAAATTAGGCATTGGATTATTAATTGGTAGATTGAATTGTTAATAATTTGTATGCTTCTCTTTCGTAGATGTCACTCCCATGGTTCAGGATGCTAAAGCAGTTGCGATGAATATGAGTGATCATAATGCCATCACTCGATGGAGGGAATCCAACAGAGCGGTAAGTGTGTCTATTTGGCTTTTTTGTGGTAAGTCTTTACAAATATCATCTGGGGGGTGAAGCAGGCCAATAATTTGGTTGCTATCCCAGAATGATTGGAAAGGCTTCCCTGCCAGGGAGATGAGGAGAAGCTTAGAGAAGTGGCACAAACTAGATTTTGTTGTTAGTGTGGAATTTGTGGAACTGCATGCATTGAAGAGCCAGATATAGTAATGAATGCTGGAGGCCCACTGGTCACATTAGTTAGATTTGTTGATTATCAGACATTAGTTGCTCAGTCATCCAGAGGATTTCTGACCTTTATAGATTCTTTATAAAGTCAGTTAGGCAATATCGAATGAGGTCAGCCATAAATAAGGACCCTGGAATCTTGTGAATGGGTTTTTGCTCTAATTTTTTTTTAAAAGTTATAAAGTGGTTATTTTGACACATGAAGTATTTTTAAGTTACAATTTTCTGTGTTGAAGCTTGCAAAATTCACTAAAATTTTGTGATTAAGATTTAATTGACAAATTTTTACATATTTCTGGCTTTCCTGTAATTCTTTTTACCACTTTTCAGGGTCCCTTCCCATAAGAAATGAGAAGTAACTAGGTTTTTTAGATCTGAGAAAGCTTGGTAATTAAAGTATAAGGGCACTAACTGGAGTATGTGGAGCATTTCAACTGTGTGGGTTGACAACCGGAGGAAAATGGGTCTAGCAGTAAAAATTTTTTAAGGGTAATTGCATTAGTCTAGAAGGATTTCACTTGGGAGAGAAAATTAATGAAGGGGATAGCAACTGCCAAATCACTGTAATCGATTGAAGGTTACAATTTGAAAAGTGAGCACTTCACGAAGAAGGGATATTTAGGCTCATCAAAGTGTCTTAATCATGATCCATCAAGACATTTATTAGACCCCAAGTTAACCAGTTTGGGCCATAAAATGGCAAAATAAATTAGGAAACATCTATATTGATGTTTGTTACATTCTCAAAATGCATTTACAATTGATTTGAGAAAGCTAATATGAAGACACTGGGATGTTGCAATATGATCTTCTGTTTATCTTCACTTGGCAGTTCTTACAATGAACCTTTTGTTTGTTGATCAGTTTATGAAGGGAAGTTTACTTAACTTTGAAAGGGATGTTTATGAAATTCAGAATTGTGGACTGATTAAGTTTTATTTCTGCATACTTTTTTGTTCTAGTTTTTATACAGCACCCTGTCCAAAGTTGAAACCAAAATTTAGTTATCTTCACTGTTAAGGGAGCTGTATATCACAGCTGAATATGCTTCCACTGACTTATACATGCTTTTATTTTATGACTCTGCTTTGCTACCTAAAGCGAATCTGTATGGCCTTGGGATTAAGGGTTAATTGTCAAAATAAGTGTTGTAACTTTTGCTGTTTGCTTACTGCATAACTGTTTCAACCATGGAAGAAATATGAATTTGTCAAAAATCAGGTGATTGCCATGACATGTACTACATATGTTTATTATAATCTTTGCACTTATTGTAAATCCTTCATCTCTTAGAAGGATTATCAAAATGTTGAACATGGTGTATTATTATGTCACTGTGAACATTCTTCTGAACCCCTGCATTGCAGTTTCCACTGTGCCATCAGTGGCACTGTTGTTCAGAGTGTAAGACTAAGAATGAAGGGTAAGGCTAAGAACTCTCCTGGGCTGCGGTAGGAGCCAGAATTATAAAGCTGTTTTCAGCTGAGGTATACTACCCCCTTAATAGTTACACTTTCATTTGAATGTTCTTAAATATTTTTAATGTGTGCATTATCTGAATAATGTTTTCTTCTCTCCAGCTTCTTTCATCTGTGGGCATGGTGCGACAAGCTGTCACTGTGACTCCTGATCTTCCACCACCACCTGATATGAGTGCTCTCCACATCAATGGTAAGTTGATAATATATATTTCAATAATCTTATCCTTTCCTAATCATGCAGCTTCCTTTCAGGTTGAGAAAATATTAAAGTTCTTCCATGTTGGAATTTCAGGGGTTGATTTTGGTGTCACATGCAGCAAATGTTCAAAATATCTTAATAATATTTATTATTTTCTCATTTCCTTTATTTGAAAATTTCGGTTTGAATTTTTTCCTACTTCATGTCCCAGAAGTTTGACTTCAGCTTTAGAGCTGTGACTTTTATTCATGCTGAGCATATGTCTAATCGTGATCTAGCATATGTCCAACTCAATCCCGCGAATGGAATAGAATTGCCTCAGCAGTTATAACAATTAATGGACATGTGTAAGTGGTTCTGTAAAGGCATTACCAAAGTAAGTTCTATTATACTCTTGGCAGGGTTCCTGCACACTTGGCAGGACCTACCTTCCAGATAGGAAAATGCATGTATACATCATAATATATGGTTATTTCAATAGCTTTTCATTTTAATCCCTCAGTGATTTAAAAATAAAAGTCGAATTTCATATGCTTTTGGTTCTAACTATCCAAAGAAATGGAAGAAGTAATAAGTGAGCCAGTGTTTAATCTATAAGGAATCTAAAATGTAAATTGTACGCAGATTAATTTTCTCAAATTGCCATTTTCAAATCCTGGAAGATTATCATGCATATTCATTTATTTCAATACTAATGAAACCAATGAAATTTACTACTGGGTCAGACATAGATTCCACATTTTTAAAAAATGTTTTAGTTCTTGTGGTTTCATATGTTTTCATGTCATAAAATGACATCATAATGCTAAAATTTGGAGGTGAGACATTACTTTGACTAATAGTTTACTGCGATGAAGTGCAAATTCCACCCCATAACTGGTGTTGGAATCTTTTTTGATAGGATTCAATTGAATATCCATGAATTTGATGAGATTCAATCGAATCCTTAAATCCTGACCACATCACTAGCCAAAACATTTATATAGGGAGCCTGGAATACTCTGCATATTGGTGGTATCAGTGCCTTAATTTGCATTTTACCCCAGCTGATGGAAAAATTGTTACTATCTTTGTGGAAAAATTATAACTTGTTCCCGCTACTATGAAGAATGATACACCTTCATTTTGTTCTACCAGGTATATTTTTACATAAGTCTGCCGTAAAAACTAATCTAATCATATTAATTTATCTGGATTTCTAAAATGTAACATAAAGACTATTATTTTATTATCAGTGCTAGTAAATGACTCCATGTTTAATTAATCATTTACTTTTTTAAGGGAATAAAATAAGTGTCCTGATCATAGGAGCTCTTTGAATAATGTACATATTACATTATTGTATTCTTTTCATCGGAATAAAATATTTTATTCCCAGTAGGAGAGAGTACTCATCTCCCTGAAAGCAGAAATATGTTCTTTGAAAGTTTAATGTGTATTGCTGTAGATTTTACGCTTTTTTACATTTGGGCGCACCTATTCAGTAATTATTATTTGTTGAAAATAACTTTAACCAAAAAGTATTTGTGTACAGTTTGTCATTTGTTGCAAATCTATGCGGAGTATTTTCCCTTACAAATAAATTTTGCAGCTACTTTGTGATCACTTATCATGTACTAATTGTTTAAAGCTTTCTGTGGCCTACTTCACTTTTATTCTCTTAACTTAATGTTGACTCAATGAACAGCTTTGGCAGTTTTTTCACTTTTTTAGCGTAGTTAATAGCAAGGTTTTATTCTGTTATTTTATTGATACATTTAGCTGTAAAAAGTTGATAAAAAGTAATATATGTTGCCTAATTTATTTTTAGCTTTGGCTATGTTGAATCCTCTTGTTATTGGCTGGAAACTTTCATGTTGAAGAAAATTATCATGCCGTAAGAAATAATGGGCAAATACTATTGTGACTTCTCAATTTATTATCTGTCATTATGCTTATGGATCTCATAGCCTACTCCATATATGTAATTATTTGTCTATTCAAGCTCTTTTTTAGTGGAAAATACAGACCAGAATCTGTTACTTAAGCCGAAGCTGAAATAGAGAATAAATGTTATAACACTTCAAATCAGGTAAAAATATATTTAATTTTTGCCAGTGATTGGTTCTTCAAATGGCCTTCACATCTGGAAATGATGTCGCTGATAGTGTCATCATCAGATGTGATGATGATTTTGCCAAAGCATTGAAACCTGGATTTTGTTTCATTTCATAAGTTTAATTGTAAACGTTTACTTAATGAAATACTTTTCGTTTTGGAATATCGCCAAGTCATTAGGAAAGTGTTTTATTTAGAACTGTACATATCTGTTTCTGGATGTTACTCCAAGATAAGTGGAAAAGGTTGCATTAAACAATGGAAAGATATCTTGATGAAGTTAAGGGAGTAAGGAGGTATTTTTATTGATTTACAGGTGATGAAATTTACAGGGAAAATTGGTTCGTAGTTGTCTATGTCATTTGAGGTTTAGGGTTCAGAAAGAGATAAAGGGTTGTGGTAAAACTTGGTCACATGCTGTCTCTATCTCTGACATAGAAACTTGGGACATCTACTTTTTATAATAGTAATTATGTAGTTTACTCATACCAGATCCTCATGTACTAATGATGTGTATTTCTCTGAAATGTAAGGCAAACATTGGGACTAGAACATGTTCTTAAGGACTTGGGTTTGCCAAGTGAAAGGCATTAACAATGTCCCTTGGGCATAACAATTTGCCCAAGCTAACCTCTCATGAAATAATCAATTTTGCATTGTTGGTATTGCCATGATGGTGCGAGAGTAGGGAAAAACGTATGCTGGCATGGAACAATGTATTGTGTTAGTTTTTTTTTTGCATATAATGACTTATGACAATCTATTGGTGAATTCTTCCTCTTTTGTGGTAAGCTACCTGTAAAATGAGTTATTCAACTTCCTGAATTCTCATACTAGTTGAAGTGGCTAATTTCTTTATGGCCAACTGTTTTCAATGTTTTTTTTAGAAAGTTTCCTGGATTAGCGATATTCAGGTTTTAATCTTTCAGTGAGTTGACTCATTTGTATTAGATACCTGGATATGCCTCATTGAGATTATCTTTAACAGAGTTATTAGTAGATATCACATCTTTATTACGATTTTGGTGATACATGTCTTTGGCAGGAATGGATTTTTATTTTAATAGAAACATAATTCTTAGCCCTATTGTCAACTGACTTAAGAAACTCAGAAAATTTAAGTTAATTCCTGCAGAAGTTTTTAATTATATTTAATGATAAATAATTTTGATTAAGCTTCTTTTATGTTCATGCTTTTTAGTTAATAATTAATTCTTAGCCCTATTGTCAACTGACTTAAGAAACTCAGAAAATCTAAATTAATTCCTGCAGGAGTTTTTAATTATATTTAATGATAAATAATTTTGATTAAGCTTCTTTCGTATTCATGCTTTTTAGTTAATAATTAATTCTTCCTTTAAATTCATCAGCATAATGACTGCTTATATCTTCTTGCTGTCTTAATTAACCTTTATGTAACCCTTCGTATCCTACCATCTTTTCCTCTCTCTTGCTCCCTTCTCCTCTCTTGTTACTCTACAGCTGGACTACAAGAATGCCCTGCTGATATTGGGGTCAACTTCAGTGATATCTTTAACGTCGATTTCAATGAAATATTTGCCCAACCTCAGAGAGGTATAGTGAAGCATTAACCGACTTGGTTACTTATGCTTTTAATCTGTGTGCCATGCTTGTGTTTGATCACTGCTATAATTTTCTTGTGGATTCCTCTGGAATAGCAAATCATTCTTTTGTTATGGCCAAAAGGAAGTGTATGCGTTGGATGTTGCTTTGTTCACTCTTGAATTGTCTGTTCACTAAGAATTGATAGCTTGTTATAGTCCAGTGCTGTCATAGTTCAGTTTTAGGATCTTTAGTGTTGCTTTGTCTTTAGGTATTTTCTTTGTATAAATCGTTATATCCTTTAAGTTTATTTTTCATATTGGTGATTGTCTTTGAAAGTCAAGCATGTTTGCTGATGACCCTCTTGGAAATTGAAATATTTTGAGCTTATAAAATGGGATAATTGGCACTACCATTAAAACTACTCCCATTGTTAATCATGTGTAATTAAGGATATCATTGTGGCTATGGCATTCAGCTTGATATCAATTTGACCATACTTTTCAAGCTTTCTTGGGGGAAAAAATACCAATTGATGGTTTCTAAACGTCATTTTGCTGCAGTCTGTCTTTTAAAGATGAGCTTGGACTGGTGTTCTCTCTTTTGCTTGGTTTGAAATTTGCCAGTTAAAACTAGTGGAAGGAGGCCTTTAGCAAGTTGCATTTGGTAGGAACTTGATAGTTCAAGCCAGTCACATTCAGTTATTTCTGATCTGGTTGGTTCCTGTTAGATTTAATGAGAATTTTCTCCATGATTGTTGTACAAACTATACATATCATATTGCTCAATTATTCAATTTTCAGTATTGGTTATTAGTTTCATACCCTAGTTTTATCAGTGAATTGCTTTTATATAATTTTAATTTGTTTTTGATCCCACAGATGTTTATGATATCACCCTAACATTGCATGTGCTGAGTTAATAAAGAGTAACTCTTAGAGCATTGTTTTATTAAAATGTAAAAAATGGTTTAGTCTTAGATAGAGATATAGTCATTCCATGTAAATATGCGTATCATTCAAAACTATGATATCCTTTTTATTGTAAGTATTTTTTTGCAGGAACTGTCCGTGCAGGTGATAAGTGATTGATCCAGATTAATCAAATTATTGTCACATTGGCATCTTTTTTTGAGTAGGTTTCGAGAAAATTTGTTGGCTTTACAGATCATCAGCCTCATGCAAATGGATGGCACAAATCTTCTTCGCACCATGATCAAGATGGAATGAATGAATTTCAAGAGCCTGTGCATTTCTTCTCTGAGAAAGGTATTGAAATAAGTGTGGTCAGATGCCCCTCTGGTGTGCTTGTTATGATATAATGTGTAATCATTAATGACATAATTACATGTTAACTTTTATGATACAAAATTTAGAATTAGAATCATTTCAGTCAGGCAGGATTATTTATCACACCTGGAAAATCCCCAAACACATGGTGCATTATTACCCACAATTAGCCTTGGGTAAATCCTGAAGAGGATACCAAATCCATAGTCTAGGAGGTGTATACATATCTTCCTATCTCCATAACTTTACTCATTGATTAATTAATTCAATCACCTCTTATTTTCCTTTAATTCATAATGGAGTGGAGATTTTGTCCCTGCCCTGCTAAATTGTCTATCCTGCTTTTGGTAAAAAAAATACTAACTTCATGTGAGGGCTTTGTGATTTTTTTTCCTTGCCTTCTTTGTGATGATCTCAGTGAAGTTGTCAGTAATGATGAATTGTAATCACTTTGATTAACAAATTTCAAGCTTTCCGGGACTGGCCATGGAGTTCCACTTTCACGGAGTCACCCGCAATGCACACATGTGCAAAATTCCACAGAGAAAAAAATCCGGCAGTCGAGAACACCTAGTCCCATAAAGGTCACAAAAATCCACAGGGGAAGAGGACGCCTCGGTAGCTTAACTGGCAAAAGCACTCGGCCGGAAATCAAGGGATCCGGGTTCGAATCCCGGTCAAGGTGGATGATTTTTTCTCTGTGGAAATTCGCACACTTTGATTAAATTTGTCTTAGTAGACATTACCAGGGATTGAAGGTGGAGAAGTATTGATGATGCTATTGAGCCATTTAGTTTCATTGTGCAGGGCTAGTTTGGTCTTACATACCATTGAATAACTGAGAAACTAAGCCTATGCATATTTTTGCTTAATTTTTTATTGAAAGAGGGATTCATAACGAAATGCCATGTCCAGGAGCAGAGGTTGACTGAGCATTTATCTATGTGTAGTGACTGTTGCTTAATTACTGATAATTTGGAGTCGGTTATTTTGGGATCTAACATGCGTAGTTAATAGCTCTATTTTAACTCATACTGCTGGAATTGCCTTCCAGGAGGAACTAACAATTTCAAAAGGATACCATGAATTGAGTTAACTATTTGGTGAACATCACAAAAAATAATTCACTAACCCTTGATATCACATAATATAATAAATAGCAAATGACAAAGGCTATCCCTTTTCCTGTAAAAAAATCACCCTCTGCTGATAAAGTAAAAAAAAACCTTATGCCTCTTAGCTCTCATACATTTCACCAAGCCTTGATATCACATAATATAATAAATAGCAAATTACGAAGGCTCTCCCTTTTCTTGTAAAAAATCACCCTCTGCTGAAAAATAAAAAATAAAACCTAATGCCCTGTAGCTTGCCTCTACCATTTGAGGCAACAAATGGCTTTGTGTTGTTTGATAAGTACATTAGTGAAGGATTATAGCACGATGCTACAATGCTCTCTCTGAGCCCACATGAAAGACGAGGTTTGAGTTTTGTCCATTGGCTTGTGACCTCACAGAGACTGCATGGCCTCAAGGCTCATCTATAAGAACTATGCGGTGATGCCTGATCACTGTATATCCATAGCACTGGTTCTCACTCCTCTTAGAGGCACATGCTTTCCACAGTGATGCACACAGAAGCCTGATTGGGGACAGCCTTTGAACTGGCTTCCCTTGAGGTTTTCTCAGTTTAGTGCTACAAAGTCCTTATGCGCACAATCTAACTGAGCTGATGTTACAATAGAGCCTCAGGATTGTGCAAAGCTACTCTTCAAGGTGCTGCAAATGCTTTCGAGCATATTTATTCGCTTTCTTGGAATAAACATATGGACTGTCAGTTTCACAATCAGTAAACTCTTTCACCCCACTCCAGTGAAAATAATTCTCTCTTAATCCATTTGTATAGATTTTAAATTTCTCATGTATTAGGTGGAACCCTGAAGAAATTGGAATTCCTCAATTTATCGGGCCATATTTATTTTTTTGTGATTCTAATGTTAGTCACCTTCAAAGTGCTCCTCATTGGAAGAAATACACTTATCCAACCTTGTATTCCAATTTTGAAAACACTTTTAAAACTCGTCCTCTCAGATGCCTATAAGGGCTTATAGCGTTTTTCATTCCACTTCATTAATATCTGTAAAAAGTTTCCTGTTCTGTTCCCTTTTCATAAGGAGGAACATGAAAAAGTTACTGGGTAACAAATCAGATGAGTATGGGGATTGGGCAATGGAGCCATGCCAATTTTAGTCAAAGAACAGTGGACAGAAGGCACCATTTGAGCTGGTGCATTGTTGTGGTGGGAGAACCACTCACTCGACTGGCTCAAATCAGGGCATTTGTTCTGTCAACTGCTGTGCAGTCTTCTTAAAAACTTGCTGAATTGTGCTTCACATCATCCCAGGCAACTCTGCTTACTCATTAAGGGTCTGCCATCGATCTTCTTGCTCAAGTTTTCTATTTTTTCAAAATTTTATTGATTTGTGAGATTGAGGGATGCCTGGTGAGAGGAAGATTGTTGATCGGCATTTGCCCCTCTTTTGAAGTGGGTAAACCACTGGTAAACTTGGCTTATTTCTAAATTATCTTCTCTGTTGGCTGTCTTCTACACAACTGCAGCCTCTGCAGTATTTTTTCATAGCTGGAAGCAGACTGTAACCCATTGTTTATAAGAAGCTACCATATCGAAAAAACACTGCATGCACATTCATAGAGTCTGCAGAAAATCTCTCCCATTATTGAGACATGGCATTTCAAATAAAGGAAGGTTGGACCATACTAAACCTAGCAGCAGAATTTTATACCTCATGCAGGCCATGCTTAGCAGCACGATTCCAGTTTCTTTGGGTCCTCCCTCACATGGTGACTATCTGTTAAAGAATTCCATTAAGTTTTCAATGCATTAAATTAAATAGACTATTGAGGATAAGGTGATGTTTCTCTCTAGGTCGATCCAGGAAGGATATTATTGCTAAATGGTCAAGACCCACTGCACTCAAGGTGTTTCTGTTCCATTAATTTCTTAATCCTACTTTTCACAGCCCCCTAAACGTGATTTCCTTCATTTACTCTGTAACATGGTCAACTTCTCTGAACAAATTATCAACAAATAATGCATACTTTCCCTCGGATTTCATCCTCAACCAGTTATCTGCTTTTCTGTACTGCCCTCCTGGATCCTGTGTAATTTTATATGGTAACGATCTTCTGTTATTCAATTATAATAAATTTTTATGCTTAATATCATTAAATATTTAATTAATTTAATTAATTTTTCTTAATTACAATGAAGCATATTATAGTTATGGCATCTATCAAATACAAACTGGATTTTTATACCGTTTATCATAAAAGCATTGGCAATAAACCCATGCATGTGGCTGGAAATCAGGTATGATTGATTTTCATGGTAGAAAGCTGTGGTAATAATTCAGATTTTCTTAGATTTCTCCCTCATCTTGAATATTTTTTTAGATAAATGTTCTTCATTAAATTAGAATTTTACCTCTCATTCATTCTGAAATTCATTGTCTTTAATTTTTGACATGTTTTTGTAGAGGTGAACCTAATTAAATGTATATCATAAATATGATTACCCCAGTACCACTAACTATTGTTGAAGCCCTATTAATCATGGCAGTTCATTTAACTGCTACTTTTAATCTGGAGCAGAAGGAATTGCATAATGAGTGAAATGTCACTAATTCGGAACCCATTACAGCAAATGTCAGTCTCCCCATAGTTTGAAAAAACAATCATTATTGTTCTTAGGCATCATTTTGATGTAATAAACCTGCAATATTTTCTTATATAATCAGGATTGTTTCCTTATGAATGCTATGCATTGATGTGGAACCTGTGGAATGTCTTTTCTAATTTATTTTCCAATCAGTGATTTTTCACTTTGGTGTTGCTGTACTTTCACCATGGAAACTTTTTCTTAGCATTGTATGATGCATTTGCCCCCATTATTCTGTTACTATATGCTCTCCCAATAGGGTTTTCTTGCTGATATACCTATCTTGGAGAGAGAGTCAGCCTCTCATCTGAATAATTTCATAAAATTGACAACTAGTAGGGGCTACTTTTCTTATTAGCTTTTATTCATGTTCTTAGTTATGTTAGGTGGGCCTTGGGTTAATTTACTTCATCATTCTTTAGGAGAATTAAAAGGTAACCCCCCCTTTTTTGGAATAATTAGTTGACAAAATAAATTTATCAAGTGTCCTCATGGATCAGTTAGATATCTTAAATTAGGTAAGGTCCTGTGTACTACCCTCAATGACATGTCCACTATTCCAGATGTCAGTTTTACCATATGGTTGAATCTTTGTAGTCTCTTATTGTGCTTAATGGAGCAAGTGTACGTGGATTTTCATAGCTTGCTTGTAATCATTACTTTTATAACATTCAGGATAGCAAAAATGCAGCTTCCACTCTTCATATATGCCGAATTCTTTGGATTTCTATGCCAGTGTAGTGGTACTCTATGTTTCCAAATAGAACGCTTCGAGAAAGCTCGTATTGTGACTCAATGAAGTGGTAACTTCAGTACAACACCCATGGTCATGCCAGGAATGGCATATTTTGAGTATAGCATAGAAGCCATAACTCCTATGTGACTCTTTCCTTTAAATGGATATAAATTAACATTCCTGCTTTTATAGGTGTGGGCCATTCTTTTCATCTTTCTATATAATCTATAATTTTCTATCTGCTTGTGGGATTGGTGGCTGGTGTGGTGAAGTTGGTCAAAGTCTGAGGGAGCAGCCTTCTCCATCAAGCCCACGAGGTCCTTCCCCAGGATTGGCTGGAATGGGAAGAACTTCTCCCAGGCCCATCAGTCCCTTCCCAATATGGGCTAGAGGTACTGCCCAGCTGTTGTACAAGTTATTGTGTTCCCATGCAAAACCAAGAATAGCAATGTATATCATTCCCCACAATACACTCCCATGTGCTTTATTTATCCTAATAACTCAATTCCTAATAATTTTAGTTATGAAGTTTGCTTATTGTCTTTCTTATTTTTACTTTTCAAGTCCAAAGAAATTAACTTGCATATCTTCTTTTGTTTCCTCAGTGAATTCGCACCGATTCACATTCAAAAATTGTTCTTTGTTTAGTCGTTTATATTTGAATCCTTAGGTTGTACATTCAATATTACTCTACCCCTACTCCCACAGTGGGTTTTCAAAATTGATACTAACATAAACACCAAATGGAAACTTAAAAATTTATGGGTCACATCGTTAGAAGCAGGAGAGAAGACTCTGGGATTTTCAGGTCATCCCACGGAAGAGGTTAATGCATTTTTGTCTCTAAATCATGTTCTCAAAACATTTCAAGTTCATGCATGGCATACAAGTGAATGAAATTCTTCCCTGCATATATAATTTACTAATTGAGTTATCACATGTATTTGAAACTAAGTTTACTTGTTCAGTTTGAGCATTTATCTCATTGACTCTAAACTTAAAACCCACTGTTGCAATTAATTTGATGGTGGTTTACCTCTACCTATGTTGACTAACAGGTGCTGGATGAGGTGGGAGCCAAAACATTTTCATGTGGCTCTGTAAATGTCTCTTGGTGGTTGCTATGTTTCATCCTTTTCCCTAATTTTAGAAATAAGGGTTTTGTTTTTCAGTATAGTAATTGGTGGTTTTAAACTGCTCATCTTTTAAACATTTTAAATAATGCATATATCCATTCAAAAGACATGTTGAATTTTGGATTTTACTCTTCTTTATAAAAATCTTTGATAATTTTCTGTATAAAAACCATCTTCACTCTGCTAATATAATCTTCATTTTTCTTTTTAAATACTCTATCATAATCATTAGTCTCATTGTAAATTTTCCATTAATATGAGTTGTAATGAATAACTTTTTGTTGGGCCGCCATTTAAACTATTAGCACGTA
This sequence comes from Ceriagrion tenellum, assembly GCA_963169105.1. Taxonomy (NCBI): domain Eukaryota; kingdom Metazoa; phylum Arthropoda; class Insecta; order Odonata; family Coenagrionidae; genus Ceriagrion; species Ceriagrion tenellum. Next base: position 58,722,313 of record OY720641.1, read on the forward strand.
TGTGTGTGTGATGTGGCAGTTGTCATAATTGTTATTCAAGCGTTGAGATTCATTCATTGAGAGCTGCTCCTATAGAGTTTGATGATTGTCTGTTGTACAGGAGGAACCACTGATCTGTTGTACCAAGAGTTAGCACCGGAAGAAGAACAGAAGCAATATAACGATTCTATGAATTATAACCAGACTGATAGAGGTAAAAAATACATATCTTGTGCAATTTTTTGTCTTATTGTAAGGTTTAATTGTGCCCTCCAAACTGCATCTCTTTTTTGTTTGAATATTCAAATATCTGGGCCTCATTGTTAGCAACCAACAAAATTAAATCTGTTTAATGTATAGTTTATTAATTTTTAAGTTTTTATGGAGGAAAGAGCAAATCTGTAATTAAATTGGCATTGGAATAGGGAAATTCTTATTTTAGTGTTTCATTTAGTAGACTTTGTGACATAGTTCATTAATGCATATTGTCTCTCCTTTTTAAAGATTTATCCTTTGCCTAACCACAAGAGCTTTGTTTTATTCTTTGAGGAAGTCTTTGTCTTTCTTCTTATTCACCATTTACTTCACTCTAGAATGTGGAATGTAGGCCAGTATTCCCAGGGTAAGACTCGATGTGCTAATCTTACTTAATGTTTGACTATTCCTATGAATTAAGCTTTTTTTTAACTTTGATTAAGTGAGTGGTCCTCTTTAAGTTCACTTCATAGCTCTGAAGCAGAGAAGACTTTTTTTTACCATTGATTGCCTAATTTCTCAAATCAATATGAGTTTAATCTGTATTGTTTAGTTGGGTGTACACAAATACTGTTTCAGCAGGGTATTTCTCATGAAAACTAATTAAGATTAATTGCAGAAGAAATGGCCCCTAAACTCTGCACATTCATCCCATCAGGATTATAAGAATTAACTAGATGTCCCTCGAAACATGACCACTTTTGCTTTTCTCCTTTACTATTAATAAAATGCAGTTTTTCTTTTGCGATAGTTGGTGAATTGTGATGTTTATTATGTGGAGCTTGTGGTTTTTGTCATATACATACATGCATATATTGTTGCTTATTGACTGAAAGCTTGCCAACAATAATTTCCCCCATCAATTATACTTTTCATATCAGTACTAATTTTTTAGTAAATTTCATACCATTACTTTTTTTATATAATTAAAAGGATGTAGGTATAAGGTTTATATTTAAGATTAATGAAGTTCTCTTGGATTTTAAATTCAGCAGAATCAAATAAAATTTATTAATACAATTTTCATGTTTTTTATTGCAATTGTTATTTTAAGGTAGAATATATCATGATTGTGTTGATATTTAGGTACTTGAGGTGCTAAGTCTTGGAAATTGCATTTTTGATTTGTGAATTGGTAGATGTTATTTCTGGCCAATGTGGGAAGGTGATGAGAATGTGTTATAGGTTTGCAATGATATGAATGCTTATGGATCTTGCCCTGGTAATTTTATTGCTTTGCATTTAGTGAATATGATACACTTTGAATTTCATTAGGAATGAAGTATTATCCTTTTAGGGTACAAGAATTTGAATGCATCAACTTAATTTCTTTTGCCTAATAAAATAATTTTTTTACAGATGGTTCTTAAACTCTTCAGCATTTCTATTGCAGAAAGCTCTTAGTGCATGTAGATTTGTATGAAAAATGGGGGGCAGAGATGTTTCTTTACCTTTATCATGCATTTTCTGTATTATCTTCCAGTGATTAATCTTGTTAGTGGTTCTTTCAGATCATAGTAGCTAGTAGATGTATCACAATTGTTTATGCATAAAAATGGTTGACATATTAACGCATGGAATGGAATGCTGTTTGTTGTTTTGCATCTATTGATTAATAAGTAGTGAGATGACAAAAGTTATTGATGTCTGTGGAAATATTTGCTTTACATTTTCAGAGTTGGACATAGCAATGAAGTTGTAGTCTCATTATTTTGTATGAATGTTTCTTCTAAGTGCAGTAAAATTATCTTTATTTTCAGGCAATGATTTTGGAATGCTGACATGAATTCCTACTTTCATGTTTCTCTAACATCTCCTGTAGAGTAATTTGTATTTGAAAGGTACATTGAAATATTGCATTGGTTGTAGGTTTTATTTGCTAAGTACCAACTTTTTTTTCAGGTCCTCTCTATTTTCCTCTGTTTGTTACTTTCCCCGTCCTTAATCTTTTGTAAAATATAATATTTGAATCTTGGTATACCTTCCCTTATGTGCCATGGTGCCAATGCATGGAGTAATCTGTGTGTGAGGGTAAAATATGTATGTGCTTATTTGTGATATCTTATATCATTGTTAAAGATTATGACATCTGTCATTTATATTTTTATCTCTAAGATTCAAGCATGAAGTTATTCCGTTGTATATGAGATGTATATGTAGTTGCATGTGGAGTAATTCAGACATCATAATTTTTCTCTCAAATTGCCCTCATGGACTGATCTCACAAGATTATTTAAATTATTGCGAAGAAGGTGAGTGAGCCAACTGGTGAACTTCTCTCAGAGATTTATATGTGATCGTTGGAGTTAGTGCATGGTTTATTCTACATTAGGGAACATATGTGGGTTCATTATGCACATGGAAAAAATGAGGAAAGCGTTTATTTTTCCTCATCGTGTCTGTGTGTGGAATAGGTATTCAAAAAATTGTGCCCTGGGTGTTTGAGAACCAACTATGCAGCTGCTTATTATTTAGGAAATAATGGCTCATATTGTCTTGCATAAAATTCACCTCCCCCAATTTCTCAGTAAACTCAACTCAGAGCTTTTAGATTAAGTTGCATACCACTAGGTAGCATATTGGAATGTAAATGGGATGGTAGTTGGCATCTTAAAAATTTAATAATAAATAGATTGTTTATGGAAATGGAGTTACATCCACGAATGGCCTCTTCTAAGAGGAGAAAACTGATAGTGGTTGCCTTTGGAAAGGATATCTGGATGAGAGGCTAGTGTAGAGTTAAATATGGTGTGTAGCATTGTGTTGTGTTGAAACCTGAATGTCTAAGATGGAGGGTGAGAGTAGAGTTTGAGGTGCTAGTGATGTGGGTGTGGAAAAGAATGGAGAATATGCGGTGGATATTGAGAAAGGCAAATGATGAAGTGGTCGGCATTTTGGATGAGGAGAGGAAACTGCAGGAGGATAAGGATACAGAATAGGTGGTTGTAACTGGTGACATGGGTTGATGGAATGTTAATGATCATATCAGAAGGACACAAATCTGAGCATTTTAATTACTTAGGTAGCATGCTAGAAGAAAACGGGCATAGTAGCAAAGACATATGGAAGAGAGTAGTGCTACCTAAGGAGGCGTTTAGTAATAGAAGGCAGCTGATGACAGGGGCTGGAAAACCCTCTAAAGTGCATACGGCTATCAAAAAATATTTCCTTAAATTGGAGAACCTCTCGATTAGTGATTACGACGCCAAATTTTTAAACACCCTATGCACAAAAATACCTAAATTAAGTATTGAAGAAGTGGTAACTGAAGTGGCAATTTATTTAAACAGGATTTTCATAGCATCAAGTGCGGATAAGAAGACTGTTAAGGGTCCAAAGAACTAACAGGAGAACAAGCGTCAAAGAAGACGATGAGAGTTTGCAACCATCCCAAACCTATGGAAGAAAGACAGGTCTAAGTGCTGGAAAATGATCAAGAGTGGGATGATTTTAGAATCTCCCAGTATTGAAATGGATAGAATGGTCCCATATTGGAAGTAGGTAATGATGGGTAAATATGAAATGCTACCCTTGACAACCCCCCCCCCCCTCCCGAAGGAGATAGAATCTGAAAGGGTAGAAATTTGGGAACCCATTACGTAAGAAGAAGTCAGGAAGGCATTCCCGGAACTCAAAACAGCGCCAGGACCAGATATTTCAGCAAGTTTCGTTTTCAACCAAAATTTCAGCAAGACAACAGAGGGCAGTGCCAGTTGGGGTTTTAGCTTGCATATGTAACATATTCGTATACTGCAAGAGAGTACCAACGCCACTTTTAAAATTGCGAACTGTGATGATTCCTAAAAAGCAAAATGCTCACGAGTCCAGTGAATTTCGGCCAATTTAATCATCGGTAATTATTCGTACATTCCATAAAATATTGGCTGAAAGATTAAAGCAAATTGCATTGGATGACAGACAAAGGGCCTTCATCAACGCAAATGGATGTTGTGAAAACACTTTTCTCTTATACTTCATCCTAAGATGGAGAAGGCAGAAACGCCTGCCATTATACCTCACATCCATTGGCATGTCAAAAGCATTTGACTCACTCTCTCACAGCTCAATAATAAAAACTTTAATGGCCAGTGGAGCTCCCGAAGCATTATGTAACTACATCAAGTTTGCTTATGAAAACAGTGTGGTGAAAATAGAACACGGAGGCTGGACTTCAGAGTGCATTAGGCCAACAAGAGGAGTAAAGCAAGGGGACTCTCATTCCCCTCTGCTTTTTAACTTGACGATTGATGGAATGCTATAAAGTATTCCCGAAAATTTGGGAATCCACTTAGGTGAATACTCTGTGAGTATTTTAGCTTTCGGAGACGACTTAGTGCTCCTCGCCGAATCCAAAGTGGGATTACAGAAACTTTAAATATTTCTACTCAATATTTATCCCAAATTGGGCTCATTTTAAATGTAGGAAAGTGCCACACCATAGCCTTAAAGACTATTCCAAAGGAGAAGAAATCGGCGGTCGACCCAAGAACTGCATTCACCGCTCGGGGAAAAATCTTAGCTGAGCTAAATAGGATCGACAAGTGGAACTACCTGGGGATTACATTCACGGCAGAGGGAAGAACTACTATCGAGCCACGGAAGTTACTAAATGAGAAGATCGAAAAACTTACCAGGGCTCCTTAAAAGCCCCATCAGAGATTATGGGCCTTCAGAAACCTAGTAATACCCTCGCTACAGTACCAGCTGGTCGCCGGAAATGTCCATATGGGTATTTTAAGAGCTCTAGACTGTGCGACGAGGAGAGCCCTCCGAAAATGGCTATTACTTCCCAAGGATGCGCCTAACGCATTCTTTCATGCCGACCCTTAGGATGGCAATCCCCTCGCTCAGATGGAATATCCCGCTTCTGAGATTAAATAGAATTAATAACCTAATGAAATCATTGTTTGTAAAAAATAGGACTCCAAATGAATTTCTCGTAACAGAAAGAACTCGGTTGCTAGTAGAAGGAGGCAGACAGCTGAGAAGGAGTGATGAAATTAAGAAATGGTGGGCCGGTATGCTCTTCAAATTGGTGGATGGTGTAGCTGTTAGGTATTCAAGGCAAACCCCGTCGCAAAATCAATGGATCACCGGCAGCACCCGTTTCCTAAATGGGGGAGATTTTATAAATTCTTGTAAAATAAAAATCAACAAAGTCACACATTCCCTCAAAGTCAAGAACATCAAGAGGACATATTGACAACCGATTCTGTAGGGCCATGTGCAACGTGATGGAAATGATGAACCATATTTTACAGAACTGCCACCGCACTCACGGAATGCGAATCAAGAGGCTTGATGCGGTTATGGCTTATATTAAGCGGGGACTTGAAAATAAAGGCTTCACAATGGAAAAAGAGGCGTACCTGACTCAGACCGGGAAATTCGTTCCAGACCTGGTCGCCTACAAGGAGAAAGTAGGATATATCATTGACGCCCAGGTGGTAGCGACCAGGTCAACCCAGACAAGGCTAACCATCTGAAGGTTAAAAAGTACGGCGTCAACGAAAACCTGAAGAACAAGACACGGGAAGAGAAGCAGCTGGAAGAGCTCCGGACACTTGCGGCCACCATCACCTGCAGAGGTATTTGGAGCGGAAAGTCAGCGAGGGAACTCCTCAAGGAAAAGATCCTGAATAAGAATGACTTAAAAGTTATCTTCAACCGTGTAATCATTGGGGGTGGCGTTACTTCATCAGGTCAACTGTGGGATGGAGGTGGTGCACCAAGACTGGCGTCGGATGAAGCAGGAGAGGGTGTCCGATAGGAGGGAGGTTGCCGCCGTCACACGGCAAAATAAAGAGGAAGGGGGATTTTAGTGGGTATTCCCTTACGAGGGCGAGTCCCACAGTACCTGGCCAATCCACCCAGGCTGGGTCTGTGTAAACGCATTTCCCTCACCCTCTCCAAAAAAAAAATAAGGATGTGAAGAACAGGCTGGTGAAGAGTTTGGTTTGGAGCAAAGCATGGTATAGTGCAGAAACGTGGACCCTCAATAAGGAGGACGAGAATAGGCTGCAGGCATTTGAGATGTGGGTGTGGAGAAGGTGACTTTGATGGAAAGGAAGACAACGAGGAAGTGCTTGAGATAGTGGACGAGGAAAGGAAACTTCTGAATGAAATCCGGGATTGGCAGGGTAGATGGTAGAGAAAGAGAATAGGTTTCATGGACAGGATGAAGAAGGGTAGATCGTACGCTGAGGTGGAAAAGGATATACTAGAGGGAGATAGGCCTCTGAAAGTGTAGAAAATGGGAGGAGATTCTCTGACATTCAACAAAACCTACTTGTACTGGTAGAATTCTTAAATAATGATAATAGAGAGGAGGATGTTGGTAAATGGTGGGGCATGATGCATGGAATTAAGAGAGTTGAAACATTTGGAGATTTTAAGAATGAACCTACCCACAAAATCAACTGCGGAGAAGGATGCCTCAGTATCTAGCTATCCACTAGCTGGAACTTAATGTGTGATATTGAGTGAACCTAGTGAGAATCCTTGTCAAGGGCAATGATTTTTAGCCTCAGTGAAAGTTTTACTCTTCTTTCCACTTGCAAGTGAAGCTGTTAAGTTAATGAAGTGGCTAGTTTTTTGGTATCCTCAGTAGTATCCTCTATATAATATTTGGGAATTAGATGGCTCTACTGAAAGACTCAGCTCCTCTCTTTACTGAAAGGCCCAGTATTTCTGTCAGAATTCAGCAGTGGATAAGATGAAATTATTTTCTTTGATCAGTTTCAGCCTAGTTTCGTTTAGCATCATCAATGATAAACAGCCAATGGGAAAAAATAATGCCTTAATCACCCCAGGGCTAAACATATTATTCACATCTAAACTTTATGTTCTTGATAACAGTTTAGGTGCTGTATCTTGTGCCTTAATTCTTAAGGCTCAATTGGTATTTTCTGCATGGAAAAATGCAATTTTTATCAAAATGCAAAAATTTAATAACACACTAAGAAAGGGTGACCATGTATGTAGTTGTGCAAATTATTTAAGCATCAGGGCACCTGAAAACCCAAAACTACGTACCTTGTGTTTATATGCATTAGAGTTTAGTCTTATTATGTTGCTTAAAGAATTTGAACACTGACCATTTGGAAAAAACTTTAAATATAATACTTGCCATATGCTGAGGTATGCTATAATAGTGAATTTCATAATGGGTCAATGCAGTTGTGCAATATTATAAGAGTCTGTGTTTGCTCTAGTAATGTTGGGAAATATTAATTTTCAGCTTTTAATTTTCATGACACCGCCATGAATCTTATACTCCATCAAAGTTGTTTGTATGTTAACTAGCTTAAAACTCAGTGTTGTTACAGCCAGTATATTGTGCTTGCTTGATGTTCTTAGTTTTAAGTCTTGCTGTATTATTACCAGTCACGCTGCATGACTTTATAATCGCTTTTCAGCGTCTTTTATGTTTGTTTCTTTGCATTATATTCTTTTGAATACGCATGTCTGTATGTATGCAATGCATAATAGAATTGTCATTGCTTGAGTGTTTCAACATGCAGTTAGTGGGATAGAATGATTTCTCTGCCATTTCAGTTTTTGTGTTTCATATGAAGTTCTCAAGTGTAGTAACTCTCTTTTCTGTTTTCTTTTGCTAGAAATAGCAACATTAATATTATGTTGCCTTTTTATTTTACATATTATGTTTGTCAAGAACTTGATTAGATGGGCTAGATATTAAGTTTTAATATTAATATGAATTCTTTGCCAATTAAAAATCTCAAAATCCTTAAGCTTCACAAGCTTTCGATGAATTACTCTCTTCAGTTAATTCTCAAGCAGCTTTTATTTTGGCTTTCTTAGAGATATTTCTGTAAGAAGGTTTCTATATCATTTGAAAAGAGAAGGCACAAATTAATGGTTCATTTCAATGATTAATTAATAATAATAATTAGTCATCAGTGCCGTAAATATCTGGTGGTTAATTATTTCTGTTATTTTTCAACCATTTGTTGATTAATCTCTCCTATGCTTATTTAAGTCAAAATTTTGAGGTATTAACTCAAGGCAGAATTATCTTAATACTTATTTGTTGGATTATTTGTCAGTAGTTATGGTCAAGTTATACCCTAATGAAATAAACCATCAAGCTGGAATAAATGGAGCTCATAATTATCTTTTGAGACTAAGTACCTCACTTGCTTAGATGGAAGCTTTTTTCCTTCCATTTTTATAGAATTATGTTTAAATGACATAAATACTCATGGATGATTTTTTATTTGCATAAAATATAAATTTAGTTTACTTAAAAGTCCAAATTAAGCTTCACCTGAGCTGAGAGAAAATCTTATATTTTTTTATCCCAAAAAATTCTAATCATTCTGAGGCTTGTTATTTTCTTGTGAAATGCATTATTTATTAGGATAACTGATTGACCTTTGCCATGGGTTTGAGTGAGAATATCTTCTTAGTGTGCATTTTTTCTAAAACAATCAGAAATTTTGTGGGGTTTGACTTTTATTTGGGCAACTACCAAATGTATCTTTTATAAACCTTATAAATAGCATTAAAAAGTTGAAGTCTTCTCTTTTGATAGATGATGTTGAAATCCTTGTCATCAATTTTTTTTTGAATGCTGTCAGTTAATGTAAAAGCCTGCGTAAGGGTTATTTTGCAGGGTTAATCTTATTTGTATTCATGAGTAGTTATTAGTAATTGTTAACTTTACAATCCTGATAAATAGATTATGCTCCTCCGCGACCTCCTCTACCTGGTGGGGAGCTGCCCCCTCCCAGACCACCTCCCCCACCAGAGACAGATGATGAAGACGACATGTTTATGCATGCACCACAGCCTAACCAACCAATCATGGTATGTAATTCTTATTTACTTCTCGATTGCTTCACTGCCTCACAGTATTTCCATATTTCCAGGCCCTTATATATGTAAGACACACTGTGATTTTTCATATTTGGCTTAGAAGGGAAAAAATATGAATCAACAATAGTAAATACTAACAGTTAATAGAAAGAAAATAGGATTATTGATTTTGAAAAATAGTTACTGAATAAAAGTTGTTTGCCATAGAATCCGGGAAACAAATGAATGATGGAGATGGTGTACATATATTTTGATGCCATACCTTAGTTAGTGGTGAAAGTGGAGAGATGGACACCTCTAGCTGTATTCCAAAATCAGATGCATGAAAATGTAGCTTTACTTTTCACCAGGAACAGGGACACCCTTGATGTCCTGTATTTTCGCCTGTCCAAAAATAGCAACACCTTTAACATTCTAAAATTGCGTCTTTTTAACAGATTCCCCATAAGGCTAGTCATGCGAGTATGCCAAAATTCAAAAATGTTATACATGCATGGCTTCTGCAAAAAGCAGTCTATTAATCTTTAAATGAAAATTTTGAGTGTGACAAAATTGTCTTGTCATTTTGAGTTGGGGTGTAATCCTTGTGTTTTTTACTTGTATATCATTTGATTCATTTATTTTGAAGATTTGTAACCTTGACGAGGACTATTTCAAATAGTATTTGTTTAACGTCCAATTAAAATTATTATCATTATTATTATTATTACTGTCAGCCCAAAAGATGCTAGCCAATTTTAGAATAAATTTTCAAGAAAAAATAGTGTACCTTATGGGCCAGGGAATATGTTGCTTTGCATTTTTTGTTTGTGTGGGGTTGAATGACAATGGTGGTGAAATTTGGTGGCTGTCCCCTGAGCATACCATGATGTCAAGGAGATGCAGGTGAAAGGGATTGGGAAAGGAGATAAGGGGAGGGGTAGGGAGATGATGTGGTAGGGTAAGCTGCCAACACAATGGAACTTGAGGGAGGTACAATTCATTCTGTTAGCTGTGCTATGATCTTTTAAGGTTTTTTATCTGACCATAATTCAGGTAGTGATGCCAATATGCATAATTGTAAAGACTTTAATACAATTTAATGCAAACTTTAATACAAACAAGGCAATATTTCTTGTTATAGACTTCTTTAGGTCACCTTGGTTAGACCAGTTCTTAAAAATCGTTCAATAATCTGGTGTCCATATTATCGTAAGTATGGCATAGCCTGTGAGAGGGTCCAAAATACATTTCTTAGATTGTTGGCTCTTAAATATAAAATAGAAAGGGAAAGTGGAGCATAAGAAAACATATTAAAAGTACTCAATATACACTCTCTCTCTGTGCATATGAACCAAATAGGAATTGTATTCTTACGCTCTATATTAAATAATCATATTAAGCGTTCATATCTTCTATCTTTAATGAATATAAGGGTTCCAATAGTGCACTCCAGATCTCGTCACCTGTCTCACATTCATTATGTATATACATATTATTTGTATAATCTACCTATTTTTTTTAGAATTATGAGAGGTTATAATGGTCTTTATAAGTCTACTGACATTTTTTATCTCTTAAACAATGTGCTCAAAAGTTTTGTCATTCAAAATGTCTAAATATTACTTACTATATAATCATATGGCCTTCTTGTAATGGCTGTAAAAGGACAACTATCTGTCATAAGGTGACCCAGGTAAAAATATTTGGTCAGTAACTGATGTGAAACTGGTGTGTAACTGCTTAAAAAGATTAATTGGTGATCTAGAAGTGGTCTGTTGCTGGACTGAAGATGCTTCAAATCTAGACCAGTAACAGACCACTTGAAAATCAGATGTTAGCCTATCATAGCAGTTACAGACCAGTTTCAGAGCAGTAACTGACCAAATATCTTTACCCGGGTGTTCTCAAAGTCCGAAGTTTCCCTATGCATTGCAGTGTAAAAGGAGACCAACTCTTAGTCCTTAAATCGTCCAAGGCTATATGTGATTGATCCATATGTGAAAATTTTGTGGTCAACTTTGTAGATGGCAGCCCATGGCTTGCATCAAGAGGTTCGTCAGTGGTCCAGTAAAGATAACGACATAATTGTTGCGGCCAAGAAAATGGCCCTGTTGATGGGTCGCCTCTCTCAGCTGGTGAGAGGTGAAGGTGGTCGCGGGGGTGGCATGGGGACAAAGAGGGACCTGATTGCTTGCGCTAAAGAGATTGCTGAAGCTTCTGAAGAAGTGACTCGCCTAGCGAAGGAGCTTGCCAGAGAATGTACTGATAAGAGGATGCGAACTGTGAGTATTAAAAATGTGTTGTGTTGCATGTTATATCAACAACATTCCCTTTTTTCTCACAATTACATAGCAATGTGTGAAATGACAGTTTTTGTGAGAAAATATTATTTGTTTATTTTCCTTCTGTATTCACGGCTGATCTCAATCAAGCTCTCATGGTAACTTTAATGACTTTTTCATTACATGTTCATCTTCCATTAATTTCATGTTTACATTTTAATAATGGCAAAGTGTTTTATTTATACAGAATTTTTATGAATGTGAAATACATCAGTTAAGTTTGAAACATACACACCATCCTCAACTTACCAACAATTTCTGTTCTACTTGCTTGTTTCCAAGTCTAAAAAATTGTAATGAAATGTTGATACCCTGAAGAGTTCACTCACAATCGTTTGACCTTCCAGCAGGCATGTAAGTGGAAATTAATCCATCTTTTAAAAAAAAACCCACACCCCACCATTTTAGGTTCTCTCCACCTGATAGGACTCTAGGTATTATGTAACAACCCTAATTGACATGAGATGGCCTTGCCGTTGTGTAGTGGAATCATATGTGACAAGCTCTAGTCTGTATCAGAGCTGACAAATCCGAGAAAACATATTAGGGCTGTCAAACTACTGCCATACTTCAGCCAAAAACAGTCACATTTACTTAGGACCTGACTGGAAAATGTGTATATTTATTGTATTATCCTTCATGAATTGGTCATTATTTTATTTTAACCATACTGCCATTTCAAATATTTTGATTTTTATTGCTTTCTATTTAAAAAAAACTTAATTTTTTCTCTCTCCTCACTCTACCTATTATTCTTTCATTTTATGAAGGTCACTGATCTTTTCATCCGTATTCCTGTCTGAGCTCCAAGAAAAGTGTGAAACTTTAAGTGAATCCTTATAAAAAATCCTTTGCTTGCATGTATTTTTGTTTTAAATGCAGGGCCACAACGATCAATGACAATTGCCAACACTTTGATTTTGGTTTTTTATTTCAAACAGTAATAGTGATTGTGGTAGAATTGCTTGACTACTACATGAATGTTCCAACGTGATCTAGGAAATTAGTGTGATGTCAGTGGTAATACTCATGGCTTTTTGGATAAAAATTGATCTCGTGGTGCCTTGAGTATAGCTGGTGATACCACTAAAATGTTTTGTGACACACAAAAATGATATATCATTAGCTTTGATAATTGAAACAGAAACTTTAAAATAACATTTTGATAAGGATGTAATACTTTCATTTCTTGCCCCTGAGGTTAGTCTAAGAGCTGTGATTGTGGCAGCCAATATTTTAAACAGTCACTTACATGTCATGATAAAAGAAAAAACTGAGGGCAGACTAAATTCCACCATGTGCCAACCCAAAGGTGTCCAAAAAGTGTGCCTGCTGGAATGTTAACAAGAGTACAACTTCTGTTGACATGTGAAGAAGCATGAACTCTGTATGCTGCCAGATAACAAAGATGCTAATGAGCCTAATGTAATGTTTGCCAGGGAATTGCCAGGGGGAAATATAGGTTTTTCTGGCATTTGTCAATGAATACTAGCCTCTTGCTAATGCTAAATACTGGCCCAGCAGTGAATTTATTTTAAAGATAAATTTTAGTTGTGAACTCACTGTCCATGAAAAATGTTCAGGGCAGTCCTTACGTCAGCAGTTCAGCATTGCGGGAATCCCCCAAAAAACTTCTGAAATGGAAACTCTTCTTTAACTTCATTAGATTACCTGTGGTGATTAGTGTTCTTTGATTTTTCTCACAACACTGGTGAATTTATGTGAAGAATAAGGTCCTTTGTACTACTTAGTTTTAAGGCTATAATTCTGTTAATCATTGGGGTTATTTTAAATTTCAAATGGCACACAGTGGTTTATTCTCTCTGTCGTCTGTTCTCACATTTCTTTGGCTTCAACTCAGTCCTGCTTTTTTTCTCCCCTCTTCCCCATGGGCACAATTTGAAAGCTTTATAGTTAATAGTTAAGATCACATCTTTGCCCTCTAAGACCATGGCAGACCTGTACTACTCCTTGATATGTACAATGCAATACTTATTGTTTTTGAATAGGATGTGTCAACTCCTTATTGGATTTGTGATATGAAGTGATCAAACTGCTATGTTTGCATATGGCATACACCATGCTTTTGGAGAATTGTTCCCTGGTGTTTAAGCAATACAACTCACTGTAAGGCATTAGTATATCTAACATCACTCTTTCAATTGAAATTCATCAAGTCTTTCTCTTGTGTTGAAGATTACTTGGTTAATTCATGTATTCTTTAAGTTTCCATCTTCAATGTTAATTTTCATCTCAAAACCAGTAAATAATATATGTGGACCCCAGAAGTCAAGGAGTCTAAGTGACATTAAAAAAAAAGTAAGTTAGGTACAGGAATGGGATGTGAAAATATAAATATTTTAGGTGGTTAAGGGATCCAAGTGATTTTCTTGACAGGTGATGCTATCTAGGGCAATGCCTCTTAGCTACTTAGTGGGTTGTACCAAACATCGACTTAGGTTTTCTCAAAACAACGATTTTGTTACTTAGACCCCTTGACTTCTGGGGTCCTCGTATAAGCTCCCTTCAGCACTTATATTCCATGTTTTCTGTGCAGAGTAGGTTTTTCAAAGGAGTTAGTCATAGGTTTAAGTCTCAAACTTGTTATGTTAATTAATATTTCTTGTGATCTTTACTTGGGTTTAATTAATAACTACTTGTGATAATTTTACATATACTGATGTCTGTGGTTTCAACTCTTAATCAAAATTTTCAGGACAGAATATGCTCTCAAGTTCACAAACTTTTATGCACACTGAAACTTTGCCAAATGTGGAGGAGAAGCCAGAAAATTTATTATATATTTATTATATAAATGTGGAGGTTTTGTCCGGCAGTAGTGCTGCATTCCCACACAACACATTAATATTCGCAGAACGTTCGCTGGCTGTCTGTTGCATTTCTGTTGCAATGTAACATTCAGAGAATGTTACGTTTCGAACCTAGCAATGGAATACCAGCCCCATCTATCGCAACAAAAAGGGAATGCTGTTGAGGGGTAGCATGGGTAGTTTCTGAAACCTGATGAAGGTGTGTTTTATAATCTTTGGTGTGTTTCTTAGTGAGCAACCACTGTATTCACACAGAATCGAGGATATTTTTAACTCTCCCGTGAACACATAGGGACGTTACTCGTGGCAAGAGCTTATCGTAGGTGAACCAGTATTTTTCAGGTGTACAAAGTTTCTAAGCTAGCAGTTGCAGTGATCGAACGGAGTTGACATTATTTCTAACTCTCCTGTGAACACATGGAAGTGACTCGTCGCAATATCTTATAGTTCTTCCTCATGTAAGGCGGTTATGTGCAGCCAAAGTATTAAAACCAGCGATTTTTCTCCTTATCTTGTGCATCAATGTTTGTGCTGGCCACATCTCTGACGTCTTTTTTATACTATTGTGTTCACCATATGATTTTTCATTGTTCTGTTGTATAGGTATTCCTTCGTTATATAGTTATTTTATTAAAATATTTCTTTGTGGCTTAAGTGGTCTAATTATTTGTTTGAATTTATGCATTTATGTGTCAATGTATTTACCTCACTGGGCGATAATCTCTCTCCTAACCATGTGCATGCACAGAGCAGTTTACGTTTCATTCGCCCCACGAACTGCACAAACTTCTATGCAATGTTCGGGCCGGGCAACATTGCAACCGTTTGAGAACGTTCATGGGGTTAGTTTCTGTAACATTCCCTGGGTTCTGAACTAACATCCTGGCAACGTTCCATGAACATAGTATGTGTGCTGTGTGGGTTGCAGTAATCTGGTTTGGAAGAATTGTTAAACTTATGGAAGCAAGGGTAGCATTTCCTACTGGATTAAAGAAATATTTCTTTGTGGTGACTTTAACCCTCTTAGTGCTGATTCCATCCAGTGGTACTAGCGAGAAATGCGGAGGGTAATTTAATGAAATACCTCATCTCAGGAAAAAAATATTATGAAGTCATTGTTCAATATATCTATATGCAATTTGTTTTATTGTGCATAAAATGAATTAGGTAATAATCTTCAAAGACTTTTATTAGGTCTAAAACATTATTTTAATTATATTAGTGTACTAAAGTTAAACAATATTTGTGCATGAGCTGATATATCATCCCGCCGCACTTTTCGTCCGAGAAGCAAAAGCCGAAATAATGGCCCGCTGCACTAAGAGGGTTAATGATTATTGGCTCAAAATAAAAGTAAATTATTGGCTCATTTTTTTGTAGAAAAGACTGCTTAGCATTAAAGCATTGCCTTTTATATCTTAGAATATGTTTTAGTATTAACTGGAGTGAAAAGATTAAGAAGTGCCAGTAGTTTTCGTTAGTTCTATTTGCCATTTTACAGGATGGCGCTCATACTGTATTCAAAAATTCTAATGGAATTGTATTTTTCTTATCAGTTAAAGTATCCAATGGTCATAATGTATCATGAACCCTGAAAATTAGTCAAGAGTTAATTTTTATGCATTTTTTTGAACCCTTTTACTGCCAGTAATTTATCATGAACCCTGAAAATTAGTCAAGAGTTAATTTTCATGCATTTTTTAAAACCCTTTTACTGCTGGTAATTTATTATGTACCCTGAAAATTTGTCAAGAGCTCATTTTTATGCATTTTTGTAACCCCTTTTACTGCCAATAATTTATCATGAACCCTAAAATTAGTCAAGAGTTCATTTTTATGCATTTTTTAAAACCCTTTTACTGCTAGTAAAAATGTTCTCTTTGGGGTGAGCCGAGCATTCCAAGGTCATTTTCATGAACTACATAATGCTGTAATTATGAATTATGTTTTATATTTTAAAATTCTTGAAATTGATCATTCAGATAAGTATATTTTAAAATTTAGAAGTTGTATATTTTGAAATTACATGGCAAATAGTGCTTAAATATTTCATTATGAAAGCAATGACAATTCGATATAAATGCTTGCATATCGACCTGAAGCTGTTTTAGTACAGGCACCAAAGGTCAATGTATTAGGCTGCTGGCAGAAGGATTATTGTGTGTTTTGGTCCAAATTTAAAAGTTTAAATAGGATTACTGCTATTTTTATAACCTTTTTTTATGCAAACCTTGAGGGAAGGCAATTATATTGCTGGAAAAGGAACGCAATCGTAAGTTTATGTGGTGGTTAAACTCTTTGCCAATGTTGTGGTTTGTGAAGTTTTGTATGGAGGTATTGTCTGCATTTCGCTGTTGTCTGTGGTATTGCAAAATTTTTCTAATAGTAGTAATTGCCTAATTGTATTTTATGTAGTTGTCTACTAACATTATTGGATTATTGCTGATGAATGTTACATGTATGTGATTGAGTGGGCCATTTATCATTATGCAAAAACTTTATGAAAACTGAATGAATTATTTTATTCCCTTCATAGACTTAATTGAAATCCACGAGTGTAGGATTTTTGTTTCAAATCAATGCCCTTATATTTGTAAGAAATGTATTATTTATGATGAATGTTATTGTCCTCTTGATAAGCAAAAATAAGGGTACTTTGTTTAGTTTCTGTAAAAAATGTGTTCAGATCTGGAGTGTCCTGAAGAAGTATCCTATCATACATACCCTTCTAGTAACTACAGCCAAGCCAGGAATACTTTTTGGGGTTAAATGACCTCAGTAAAAGAATTTTCATTATTTTTACTCTTTTTTAATAATTGCTAAACAAGCTATTACAGAAACTATCAAATTTTTTATACATGTTGAACGGCTCAAAATCTTTGAAATTACTATGTCCCAGTTCCTGCTGCCATCATGAAAAAGAATTTTACATTAACTGCAGAATATCCAATTGTTACAAAGTTGTTCAAGATGAATGAAGGAATGAAATTGAATATGTAACTATGATGGTATTAAGTTACTAATTAATTGTATGAATGTAATGAAGGAGACGAATGTATTGGCATATGAATTTGAATGGCTTGGCTGTTATGTATTTTTATTGTATTTTAAGAAATTCATCATCTAATATTACTTCTGGATCCTAATTCAAATATCGTCCTATCATTGGTAATCCTATTGGTAGGCACATTGCCTAAGTTAAACATTTCATCCTCCTCATCATTGTCTTTGGTTATTTATTCATGGATATACATATACCACTTCTGTATACTATTACTTGCCATGATGGCAGCATTGAGGTATCATTAACTGGTAAATTTGAAAAATAGTGTGTATTGCAAGGATTAATATGTGATTTTTTGTCAGCAACAGTATCAATTATATTTATTGCCCTTTCATCTTGATCATCAGCATATTTAGTATCATTTCTATTTTTTTGATACATATTTCTCATTACTTTTTAAAGACTTTTTTCTACTTTATTTTCCATTGCAACCCCAGTGTAGCATTATTGAGTTGTGCATGATCAGTAGTCTTGAACCTTTATTTTCCTCCTGCATTTTAATCAAAGTTTATTTTACATATCATCAAACTTTCCTTGCGAGTAAAATTATATAGTAAATTGAAGCCTACTTTAACAATATTGGCTGAAATAAGCTATATAAATTTGGAATCTTAGCGTAAAATGTTCATTTACTGCTTTATGTTTATAGATATGTAACATATGCTCTTCCATCTGTTCTTTTCTAGAATCTTCTTCAAGTTTGTGAAAGAATACCAACCATTGGAACGCAGCTGAAAATTTTATCCACCGTCAAGGCTACGATGTTGGGTGCTCAGGGTAAGATTCGTGTTCTTTTATTTTGTTAAAGTTAATGTACGCTTAATAATATCCTCTGTTAAATTTGAACTGCTTAATCATGTTTTAAATCACAACTTTCACCTATTTCCATTCTTTTCATCCGAAGATCACTTAAATTGTGAAAAATGTTTTATAATCTCTCTAATATAAGATCCTTCATCTAACTCACAGTATTTTTCAGCTTATAAGATATAAAATAGCTCTTATTCCTAAAAAAAATCCAGGGGTAATAATTCTGTATCTAATATTGTCAATGACTTGGTCGGATGTTGTTGTATAGTGACATTCTGAAAAGAGCTTTTGGTGATGCAGTTTACTGAATTTTTCAAAATTAACCATTGGAATTTCCACCAGATTTGCTTTAGACTTGTCACAATTGTGTTAAATTCACGGTAGAAAAATCGTTTGCTTGGACTGGGAATCAAACCCAGATCCCTCTATTTTGTGCCAAGTGCTCTAACCAATTAAGTTACCCAGGGGTCCTCTTCCACTGTGAATCTTGTGGGAGCGTTAAGGAGCTGTATTTCTTTGAAAATTTAGACTTGTCTGTTGAAATTGTGTTTTGACTACTAATGGTGGTCACAAACTGGTATCCATACATAGTCTTTTTCCTTAAAAAAATTTGTTGAAATCTGTGAAATACGAATCTCACAATAGGGAATATGAACGATAATATTTTTATTTTATTTTGCAACCATCTGGAATTCATGAGGAGATTGTATTACAGAAAGTGATACCATTCCGCAATATCATTTTCCAAGTTGTTGACAGAGTGGTGTTTTGATGCTCATAATGGCTTATAATTTTTAATGTAAAGGGTTTTCTTGGAAACATTATCTTTCAACTAAATTTGATCCTGAATATTAAGAATGGGAACTTTGCATTCAAATGGTTTTTAAAAACAATGAATGTTCCCAGTAGGTGTCTGATAAGAAAAGTATGATGGCATCCTGGATGATGGCATGAGACCATATTTGTTTAAATTACTCATTAAAAGATTGCATCTCAGGTTCATTGTTATTAAGCTTTCCATGGTATATAGCCAAAACCCTGGTGTGTCATTATTATCCATGTGTCTTATAAGCTGGAAATTATATGGTGTTTGTTATTTGAAAGTCTCTTATCTGTTTCAAATTAGTGGGTGTCAGGTCTCTGTTACAAATATATTCCATTCACATAATATATATGAATCATTGTAATGACCTTCTTTGACTCTCTTACTCAATCACTATCCATTTAATAACCATAAAATATTGTCTTCAGTAATCCATTTATGTTGTGGAGAAAGTGTTTTCTTTGACTCTATGGAAGTGAGGAACCTGAATTAAGCCACTCAGTTGAGCAAATGGAGAGAGCTTTCATTGCCTCAAACTCACACCACCTGTCTTTGTTCATGTTCTTATTAAATTGCTTTTTTTCCCCTTTTAAGTTAGGAATTTCTGGTCCCATGGATTATGGAATCATGGATATAGGGTTCCTAGTTCCATGCCAGTTATTAATCACATTTTACCTTTCACTTGTGTTTTATGTAGCATTGTTACATGCATTCACCTATGTTATAAAATGTGTACATTACCTAGTATTAAATAATAATTTTAAATATTTATTAAAGAGTCATGATTGTCACTTAATAGCTAATAGGGATAATACATTAGGGTGATTCTCATTTGTATGTAACAATTTTTTACTTGAATTTATTTGGGACACCAACTAAATTTATGCAAATGGGTTATAAAATAAAGTGTGTAAAATGTTATTGTTGTTGGAAAAGGGAAAGATGTGCTCCATTGCACCTTTAGTTTTTAAATTTTGCTGTTTTCTGGCCATCCTGGAAGATTGTGAAATACTTCACAGTTTTAATTGCTGATTTCTGCCAAGTAGTTCCTGAGATACGGTCCCGAGAGTGAGCACGTCACCTAAGATGCTGGGTGAACCCTCTCACGTCTCCCTCTGCCATGTGTCACAATGTATCCTATCTGTTTTATGCGACATCTGAAATTGAAAGAAAAACTTATAATCATGTTTGATTTTAATTGCTTGTAGCAATTTAATTGATGTCTTCATAACTCCTCAGAAATTACTGCAGAGCAATCTGGAAATTTATACTGGTAGTCAGACATGGCTTTCATCACATATTATATTTATTTATATTCATTACTGTTAATATTCAATGAACTGCTTTGTGAATTTCTCTCCTTTTTCTGCAGAATCATCAACAGTCTTCAGTTGTTTCATGAACTAATTACCTAATCACTCATGACTACTCTAGTCAACTAGGTCTAATAAAATGACTGTCTTATTGAATTGAATATTGAGTTTTTTAAGGAAAATTTTCAAACTTAATAAAAAATAAGAGTTTAATTTTGATATAAATGATGCTGTGCATTTCTTTAAGGAACTCATGCCATCTTTTGGGTTACTAGCCAAAATAATCTGTAGTTTTTCAGTAAAAGGCTTCCTCTAGATGTTTTTTTCCCTAGTAGTGCAAATGTATGTAGCATCTTTCCTATTTCCAATTACAGTAATATTTTACACTCCTTATTTTCTAACCCAATGGCACAGCTTGAGGGAGTGTCCCAAAAGAAATACAAATTTCAAAAAATAAGGACCACCCTATTAAAACATACATGCTAGTGATATCTCACAGTTATGGAACAAAATGTGTGATGGTATATGATTTGCCGTACACCTGCATTTCCAACCTCCATCCTTCCTTATCCATCCATCCTTACATCCTTCTTTGGTCACTTTTCAAGTAATCTGTCATCACAACAGTAAAAATTGCGGGCTTTTTAAATTTATATTTGTTGTAAATAATTGTTTTTGGTTCAAAATATGATTTATTTTTGTTGTATATGCATCAGTAACTTCTTACTAAGGTGGTGATTCCCAATCTGGAGTACACATACTCCTAAGAGGTATTTGCCTCGTAGTTTAGGGGTGTGTGATGTAAATATGATGGCAGAATTGTGACTGGCATATTCCCTCACTGAAGAAATTCTACTAATCGGGTCTTCTAATTGCTTGTTCTACTAATGTATCTATTGTTGATGAAACTATGCAAAAATTTTCTTGCAGTGAGTAAAGAATTATTATTACTATATAGTGGTAGCAAGACATGGTGGCTTTTGCACAGGAGGTCCTTTACTGTTGTTGAGTCCATGCAAAATAGCTTTTCAGGGGGAAGTAAGGTAGTCTGCGATTTATCACCTGGCTCAAATCATTAACTTTCATTCTCAACTTCAAAATGCTCAATTTGTTATTCTTATTAACTTTCTAGCTCATTATAGTTTGATACAAATGTTTGGATGGATTTTGCCTTCTGGCTTGTGTACAATATTATTGTATTTTGAACCAGCTTTGTTTTCATTATAAACATGGAATTAAAACATGCTGTTGACACTTTCTTACCCTCTCAAGTCAAATGAAGCAGTGATGGCATCATTACCTACTATGTGCTGTCCTTTCCCCTCTACTCCTTAGCCATCCTCTTTCACATACCTAAGCCTTGTTGTACTAAATGTCATGCTTTGGGTAGGTGACTGCCACTAAGCTTTGCTACCACTATGCAAAAGGGGGCACAGTGAAAAAAATGAGCCATCAAGGGATATGCAAGTCAAAATAGACTGGGTACTGTTGAAATTAGGTAATAAATATTAACTAGGATATGGAGTAGTTTGCTGTATAATCCTGGAGGGATGAATTTTATTTTAAATCAGTTGTTTTACATTCACAAAGATATTGTAAATCTGGGAAAAGCAAATTATAAACGAGCAAGATTTGATCAATGGGAATTTACTTCACTGATTTTATCCCATCTCTTTTATTCCTGGGAGTGACTTGATTATAACCCTTTTGTCAAAGTTAAATTCTACAGAGAATTTAGTGTGGTGTTTTCTTACTACCTGGGGGGATGTAATGTTTAACCAGGTATGCAGTCTTAAAATAATGCTGTTTATCAACAAATTATTTTACCTGTATATTCAAGAAAATGAGCTTTTAAATGCAAGTAGTTTTAAAAATTAGTGAACGTTCTCCCATTGTGGTTGGTCAGCCCACCTCAGTTTTTACTTGATATCCATTAAATAATGTTTAAGAAGTTGTATAAACCAATTGAGGTTTTGATCTCTCCTCTAGGACTAATCTAGAAATGGTTATGAATTGATTTAACCAATTTTGTAACTAAAAAAATTGATTATTTTGAATTGTAGTTGGTTATTACTTTAGTAATGTCTCACAAATTTGATGCTTCATAATGTTGGCCATAACTTACGTACAATGAGGTTATGTACTTTATCATATCAGTATCCCCATTTACTGATTATCTCCTTGGTCTTTGTGTGCCAGAGGGAGTTGGAACTGGTGAGTAACCATTGTACAAGAATTAACCCTAGTTCAAAAAATTCAAGGTTGTTTGCTGCATAGCCTTGGTTTTATTGCTGTTATTAGAAATAGTCATGCAATTTTAACCTATCCATAATGATGCAATAAATGCAGCCGTTGATCTACCATCTTACTTTTATGTTGTTTAACATGCTATAATTATGCTATCAGTGTTCAAGAAAAATGGATCTATAATTCATGGTGGCTGTGCCCCATTTGACATGGATTTCGATGAACAATCAAATTTCCAACAATGTGAGTTCAATATTCTGGTTAGTGAGTTCACTAAAATATTTGGTTGAGGAAGAAAACTCTGATGTTAGTGATTTATGTAAACTTGAATCAACATTATTTTGCTTTTGGTTTGTGTTGATCCATTTTTGTTGTTAACATTTTATTTTTTTAATTTCCTGTTGAAATTGTTTTACATATCAAAGAAATGTTTTTAAAATTTAGGATTTGATTGATTGTGAGTATAGCTAAAATATTTTAGTCTCTCTTGACCTTTCAGATTGAAACTTAAGCAATCCATGTGAATGTACCTTGTGATAGTTTGTGGTAAACACAAATCAGACGAAAATTGAAATCATTTCAGGACACATTACACTTAAATGGACACTTCTCTGTCGGTATCTAGCTATTGAGTTCTATTACCCTATTCAACTCTATATTTATTCTGTTGTTGTATTTGATTTTGGGTCTTTTTCCATTTGTATTCAGTTTTGAGAGATCATACATCAGGTGATAGGAAAAGTTTTCCATGATTATGCATGAAAAGGCAATGAAATAAGCACTCAGATATTGGTACTTCAAGTGTTTGACGGGCTAGCTAGACAAGTTCAAAAAGACACAATATTACGTATCAACAAAAGTGTGAAGAAGAGGGTATAATGTAATAATCCAATCATTGAATCATTCTAGCCTGAGGATCAGAACAACATGGATGAGACTGGTCTATTTTGGAAAACTCTCCCAGACAGAACAAAGCACAGAAAAGGAGAGGAGCATTATGGTTGACAGGGTTGCATTGAAAACCTGAATATTTAAGTGATATAAGAATTAGTGCTGGCACTAACTTTGTGGAAACTTTAAACCTGCATCCTCAAAAGAGAAGAAAATGTGTACACATCCACGCTTTATTTGCCTCCAACCATGGTTTCAGCACATGCCGAACCACTGTCTGAAGTAAATAAGATCTGCAAGGGTACAAGTATTTTTCTCTTCTGGAGATGCAGTTTAAAAGACAATTGTTCACAAAACTTTTGATAACAGTATATAACAATATCAAATATTGTATTATTGGTGAGCATGTAGTGACAAAGAACTACACTCAACTTGTGGTGTTAACTCCGCTTTATGCCACTGTTAAACTCTACATGTTCCACACTTCAATGTCTATCTTTTCGTGTTAACATGCCCATGCCTGGTGCTCACATTTGTATAACTCTCTTTTGAATTCCGAGAACATTCTCAAACACAAATAACAAAAGCATTATCAAAGCAGAGGAACGTAACAATATTTTCATTTACAACAATACAATTTTGCAACCAACCCGGGCATAGCCTCGTCTTAGGCACTCTTAGAGCATGAACTATAGGATTAGCTTTGCTAACCATTCCATCCCACACCAGATGAAAGGCCAGTCCATTCAACTACATCTATCCTATCCAAAGACTTCATCTTTAAGTTCAACTAGAGTTGTTTTGTAATTGACTGATACCTCATGGTATCCTCGTCCATGCCACCTGGAGTGCTATGATGGGTGCTGGAGTGATAGCTGTATGGGGCTTCATGAGGGGTTCGGAGCAGAGAGATGAGTACTAACACTCCGTTCCGACTGCACTCTGACAATCGTTCTGCTCTGACCTTCGCTCCACTCCGACCCGGAGCGCTCCACAGTTTTTTCCGCTCTGCTCCGAACTGCCACGGAGGTTTGCCATTCAAACTGGATCAGAAAAAACCTCTGGAGTGGTTCGTTTTTTCACCGGTGTTCCAGTGCAAATTTGAAAGCTGTACATGCACAATCTTACTTTGGATGGCCAGGAGGCACGAGGATGTAAATGAACGTTCATACTGCTCAAAGGGTTAAAATTAAAAGTAGGGTGCAGCCTAAATAAATACACCTGGCATTGTTGTCAGCTCTTGATTTTACTTAGTGCTCATTTATTGGTCCCTGCAACTATGTAAAATTGAGGTTTTTCTGTATTTGAAAATCCTGAGGAATAAACTCGAGAAGTTTCCGGTGAATGCCATGGATTGGTTAAGTTTTAATTGATTGCTAGTATTATGCTGTGTATGTGTAATCTCGTTCAGATTTAAATGGAGGTAGTGGACTCTGGGTAATGCTTAAGAAAAAGAAAAGAGAATTCTGGTACACATGTTTTTGTACATTGTTAAGGGATGTGATTTTTTTGCTCCCAATGATCTTTAGCCTGATATTCTAGTATGATGGTAAATTTATCTACTGGAAGAACTTAAATCTTCCCATGACCCTCCTTCAGCCTATTTTCCCCGCACAATATTTTTGTATTGTTTCAAATTTTAAATGTATGTGTTACAGTAATATTATTAAAGAAACATGTAATCATGAGTTCACTAATGAGTATGTTACATGCTCCAACATGTGTATAAGAGAGGAAGCGCTTTCTTTCTCAAGTGATGCTTTTGCTGCTTAAAGCTTGTATATAAGGATCGCTTTACTTTCTTTCCCCTGCTTCTCCTCTTACCGGCAGAGACCATTCCCAGGAATGAAGAGGGAGAGATTCGAGGGGGTAATAATGGATTTAATCATTCTGTAATTCATTAGCATATGCAAGATAAGCCATGTACTTTAATGCATGAATTGTACTATGGGCATATAGAATATGTAACTGTTCATAACATCATTTGCCACTCAGTGAACTGACATGTTGATGATAATAGTTATTTAAAGCTGTGGGTTTCATCATGTAGGGTTATTTGCAATGCAAAACTTCAGTTCTAGAAGAACAATAATATTGAAACAGGTAAACAAAATGCCTTGTTTGAATGGAATATGGTATCAGTAAGAGGTTAATTTATACATATGTTTTGTTAAGATTATAATAGGGAAGTCCTTAGATGAAAAGGTAAAAGAGAGATGCAACTTCGTTCTGGTTAGGCCACACCTCAGATACATCATGAGCATTTGGGACCCTGGTCACAAAGATTTAATCAAAAAAATTAATTAAATACTAAGAAAACCTGCACACTTTGTTAAAAATGCTATGAGGGAATATATAGTTTCACAACTTTTAGAGGAATGAAGGTGGGAACCCTAGAGACATGGAAGCTCAATGGTAGGCTTTGCTTGCTTGAGAAATTCAGTACTGGTGTGTTTCAGAGCGACACAGAATATTATCATGATGCCTCGCTGCATCTCTAGGTCTGACAGAAGGGATAAAATAAGGAATATACATTGCCGAACTGATAGGTACAAAAACTCGCTCTTTCCATGCAAAATGAGTGACCACAATAAAAACTGAGCTCCACTCAATTTACTCCCATAATACACATTACCATTTCACCTCCCAAAACTTTACATCTTTACGCAAATTGTGTCCTAATGCCTCCTGCCACACACCCATGCGGCCGCTCGCAGGGTAGTATGTAGATGTATGTTTTATGATAACTTTTATAAAAATGCTAATTTTTATCCATCTTTGAATTCTGAAGAAGGGAATAAATTAATATCAGGAATTTTTAACATAAACAATGGCTAGTGAGTGATATGCCAAACCTTATATCTAAGGCATAAACTGCAGGAGTATTGGAGGTGTGAATATGAGTTTTGAGTGGAGTGTGTTCATTGATTTTGAGAATGAGAGTGGTAAGGGATGATTATTTATGGATGCTGTACTTATGTCTGTATATGCCACTTATTTTCATCCCCATATTGCTTTTATACACTGCCACTGTTGAAAGAATTTCTCTTGTGAAGAAAACCCCAAAACATGAAACATATGAAAATATACCTTGTAGTTTATCGAGTGTTTCAGTGCAAATGTCCAAAGAAAGTGGGTGAATCTCAAATACACCAATAAATAGCTTATTCTAAAGATTATAGCATACATAATAGGATGGAAATCATTATGTTGTTATATTTTATCATCATAACTTCTAAATCCAGATGCATTATTAAAAAATATGTTATGCACCTCTATAGCTTTAGGATCAGTTCAGTACTCAAATATATGCAATATGAATGCCTTGGTCAAATGTCTGGAATGATGAATCAACTGCATCAGTAATTATTATCTTTTATCACAGATTTCATATTCTATTTAAACAGATGTACAGAGGTAATTTAACTTGAAAAAATACAATGTAACATGGTAACTTTTTTTGGTGTAGCTTGTACGGTAGTTGTGTAAGTTTTTGTGCTTGTAGAGGATGCTAAGATCATAGAATTATGCCATTTTCATATTTTGCTGCTCAAATTATAACTTACTCATCTATCAGCCTGTTTGTTTTAAAATTTCTGCATTAGTTACATTTTTCTTTAAGTTCTCTGCTGGTGTGTAAATTTGCTACCATCTGATATAGGTGTTAAAGTTAAGCAAAGGTTGAAGTGATTTTTAACTGCCCCATAACCTTCCCTGAGTTTTGGTAAATGTTATGCTTTCAAGTTGACACTATGTCATCATGCATAGAATCTAATACATTGGTGGATCCTCAGTTCCTTATAAATTTATGTACATATTTAGTATAAATATTGATATATAACCAGGTTTGGCTTTCACACTAAATAAATTACAAATGGAAAAGGTTTCAGGAAATGTAAAATTCAACGTAATTTAATAAATGAAAAGAGGGATGGGGATTATTATTTTTTCTGGGATGGCCAGTGTTAATTTGAGTGTGGGGAGGCATCAATTGAATGGAGAGTTGACAAATTGATATTGGTAAGTCTAGGCTGTGTTGCTTACCAGAAGAAATGAACCATGAATTAACCTCTCAACCAGTATGCTTTATTTCGCTGCTCACAAATGCAGATAGCCAGGATTCGATGTTCACCTGGTGTGAGATATCAGTAATAGTTGATGAAATATAAAATGGATGTGCCTCATGTAAGAAAAACAAATGCATCCAAATTTCACCACAAAGAAAAAATTATATGTTTTTACATACACTGCGGCTCCTCTCTGTTTTAAGTAATCGATTCCTCTTTAACAACTGATATTTAAAAAAATCAGTTATAACATTATAAAAGACGAGGCAATGTGATGAATAAGGCGAGTGTCATGTTAATTTATGTGTCGATTGGTGGAAAAACTAAGGTTGAAATACGGGAGGATTTGAATGGATGGAAACTGATGATTTAGGGATGATTGAAGAAATGTAATATCAAGAGTATCAGTGATGATATTTGGTGACATGTGGTGGAAGCATGCCTTATTCAATGTATGGAAACTTAACTTGCTATATTTCTTTGCATTAAACTTTCTATTAACAGCAAGTACATTGCATTTTGGCGTAGAGAGCCATTATCAGGTGCATATCATTTATATTCCTTTGAGGGAGTAGAAGAGGAATTGAGAAGCTGGGTATAGTCTCAGCTCAGATTAAATTACTGAAGTATTGTAGTAAGCAATGAACAAGAGGAATCAAAAATTCTCCAGAATATTAAGTCAATGGAATGGGCAATGGAGGAGGTTATGGCTATCAAGGATGGGGGGGACTGATCACTGTGGCAGTTGATAGCAATTTCACGTCCTATGTACAATTCATGCTTGATTGTTATTTTATTAACAATTCAGCTTGTGCACGGTGTTATATTATTTGCATTCTGCTGCCTGGTCATGTATACTAAATCTGTAGTAAAATTTTGTAAATTGTATGTATAGTCATGCTGTGTTATGATTTAATTAGACTATGAGTGTGCTTCTGTGATATTATTATGTACTCAATGAAATTTCTTTAGTTTTGTTCCATTTTGCAATTTTTAAGGGACATGAAGTAAGAGCATGAGTGTTTGAGGTTTGTATGTGAACATTTTCATTTGAATTATCAATGACACAATCTTCTCATTTTGATTTTAAATTTGCTGGTTATGAATTCCTGCTTTTGTGATGAGTACATAAATGCAAATGTTATAATTATCAATTGCATGCTTGGGTATGTCAAAACCTTTCCCTGAATGTTTTCTGTTGTGTTGAATAACCTTGGTACATCTGTATATATATTGTTACTGGGGTGTTCTATTCATTTACACCATCTAGTTATAACGGAATCAAAGAAAAATAGTTCATAGTCCAGAGAACATTTGCAATTGCTTAAAAATTTATAGGTGTTGAGAGAAACACCTTGACATATGTTTAATTAAGTAAATATTAGTTTGAGAGTTAGAATCATGGATAGAAAAGAATTGTGTGAAAATAAATACCATATTGAATTATGGTTGCAGCGTAGCATAAGCTAATGAAATTATATTTTTGATTAAAATTTAGTTAGTTTATATAGTGTCATAGCACCTAATAAATTACTGTATTCATAAATAAAATAATGGGTGTTGCACGAGGTCCAAAAAAATAATTACAAATTTTAAGATGAATAGTTGTAGGTATCAATGTAGATTATGTCCATTCATGTATTAAATCTTTCTTTCACAATTCCTTTATTTTCAACAATATGCTCTCAGGATGCATGATAGGGACCAGTAAGTAAGATGCATGTATCATTGTTTGTAATCACCTAACATATTATCCACAGCATGCCAGTGTAACAGCTTATCTTATGTTTGCTGGAACCCATTGTTGTTAGTTAGCATTAAGATAAGTATGTATGCCTGACCTGAGTAGTGACAATTAGGGATTAATTTTATAATGAATTGCTATCAAATATTGTCATGTGGAAAGGGAATATAATGAAGTAGCATGATGTTATCTCATTTCTCTTTGATGAAATCAAGGGTATATTTGTCTGAAAGCTGTTTAAATTGTTTTTTTTTAATCTCATGTCCTGTATCTTTATATATTTTTGAAAATTCATTAAATTTTTTATTTAGTATTCTAGAAATTATTTCGTGGAAAGTAAAAAGAACTAGAATACATATTTTGGAAATTCACATGAAATGTGATGTAAATACAAGACTTATTTTTTCAGTTTTTCAAGGAAAGATAATCTTACAATCAATCAATCTCTGTGTATTTACTGTAATAGAACCTTTATGGGTGTTTCAGGGGAAAAGTTCCAAACTTCTGGAGGAGGTAGGGGAAGGTGATTTTAAGCATTTATTATCATAGCAACTTGGGGTCGCAACTCCTTTGTTACCAAACTATGGCAACAAACATTTTTTCAGAAGCATTCTGAAATCACAATGAAAACACCCAATTTCAATGACTAGTATTGATCGAGGAGATTTGAAACTTTTCACAGTGGTGCATAAGATATGTGTTGTTGTTGTTCTGTAATCATCAATAATGACGATATCTTATTTTCAAGATGGCTCTCGAATATTCACCGAAATTTAATTCCTCAAAAACTAATAATGTAAGATAGCGCTCTTAATTTTAGAGATATCAAAAAATGTGTAAGAATAAAACTATTAGTAAATGTATTTCTCAATTCATTGCAGCAATAATCACATCTCTATCTTTTACAATATGGTAGATATGCTAACTTAATTGATGTTAATACAATGAGGCAACAAATGTTCTTGTGGATAAGAGCTTTAATTTGCTTAGAAAACCTTGGCAATTAGTGACACTAATCAAAACTTGTCTTTGAGAAAAAGACCCAAGGAGAATATGCAACCAAGATCATGGTCTGGTTGCTGAGAGTTACAATGTTAACAGTCTCAAAGACAACAAATTCTCGTTGGTGGGGTTAACAATATGGACAAACAGTTTCTCCCAATTCCAGATTCATTGTTAGACTTATTTGACAATTTGACGTAATGCTTTAATTCTATCAACATCGTAATGAAGAATTGATAACTTTATGTATGAACTTTAAACAAATACGTTCACTATCATTACATCCATTGCTCAAAATGCCCACTGCCAACGTTGACATTTGAGTACGTCTCAGCAGAGAATTCATTGCATCCTGCAACATTTGTTGGTCATTACTTATTTACTCTGCAGCAGTGGTTATTATTTGTAAAAGTTCATGTGCATAATTGACCTCATACGCCTGCACTAGAGCCCTCATGTGGCCCTAAAGGAAGTAGTCAAGCGGGTTTAAATCTGGAGACAAAGCGGGACACAAATGAGGACCTCCATGCCCCATCCATCAGTTGGGAAATTATTCATTCAAATGATCGGTTTTTGTATGATGGAAATAAGCTGCAGCTCTGTCATACATGCTCGAAATGCTTGAAAATATGTTTGGGCTCATATAGCTAAGGGTATGTCTTCTAAGAGGAGCAGTAAGCAATCCCTAAGGAACTGTAAGTTCTCACCATAAGACGACCGTTGAATGCATGAGGTTTAATTAGTTGATTACTCAGGATTCCATACCAAATTTTCAATGAAAACTGATGTTGGAATTAGGTTTCCATTGTCGCATGGGGATTTTGTGTGGACCAGTGGTGGATATTAAGTGAGTTATTTGTACCATCTCTCCTGAATGTAGCTTCATCAGTGAACCAAATGCAAGCAGAAAGTTTGTTATTGGCGATGAACCACTGGCAAAAATGTATTCTTGTATTTTATTAACCTCTGTAAGAAGTTGCACGGGTCAAGGGTGGTGGGGATAGAGGCCTTCGGAATGAAGTGCCCTCCATATCCTTACTTGAGGGACACCTAGCTCCACGTATAGCCTCTGTGCACTCATTCCAGGACTGTGTTAAATTGCATTAAAACCTTCAAGAAGATCTCTCAGGCGTGCAGATTTCAGGGTGAAAGAGCCGATTTCACAAAGCTAAGGATTACAATTATTTCGCGAGGCTAACGACAACCAGTAAACAATTTCCCACTCAAAACTCGATGGTTCCGAAAACGCTGTCAATAATCATGGGCAGCAGCTGAAGCATTTTTATTGAAGTACCCATAAATGACATGGATGTCCACATATTCCACATAAATGAACATAGATGGCATTTTTTTCATATTGCACCAATACAAAAAATGAATACACAGGATAATATGTGATAGTTACTGAGTAGCTGCGACTACACTCAACATCAGTGGCCAAGCTGTGTATGCATTTAACTAATTATAAATTAAACGTGTAAAACTTAGCTACAATATGCAATTGTTAACCATTAATTAATTGTTATGCAAAATCCATATTGTTAACCCCACCAACGAGAATTTGCTGTCTTTGAGACTGTTAACATTGTAACTCTCAGCAACCAGACCATGATCTTAGTTGCATATTCTCCTTGGGTCTTTTTCTCAAAGACAAGTTTTGATTAGTGTCACTAATTGCCAAGGTTTTCTAAGCAAATTAAAGCTCTTATCCACAAGAACATTTGTTGCCTCGTTGTATTAACATCAGTTAAGTTAGCATATCTACCATATTTTAAAAGATAGAGATGTGATTATTGCTGCAATGAATTGAGAAATACATTAATAATAGTTTTATTTGTACACATTTTTTGATATCTCTAAAATTAAGAGCGCTATCTTACATTATTAGTTTTTGAGGAATTAAATTTCGGTGAATATTCGAGAGCCATCTTGAAAATAAGATATCGTCATTATTGATGATTACAGAACAACAACAACACATATCTTATGCACCACTGTGAAAAGTTTCAAATCTCCTCGATCAATACTAGTCATTGAAATTGGGTGTTTTCATTGTGATTTCAGAATGCTTCTGAAAAAATGTTTGTTGCCATAGCTTGGTAACAAAGGAGTTGCGACCCCAAGTTGCTATGATAATAAATGCTTAAAATCACCTTCCCCTACCTCCTCCAGAAGTTTGGAACTTTCCTCCTGAAACACCCTGTATATGTGCAATGATACCAGTTGAATGCAAATATGTACCTATTGTGTAGTTTTTTGCTATCATGCTTGGATAGGAACTTCCTCTATGATAGAATTTTCCATAAATCCTCAGTTTTCTAATACCTGTGCATCATCTTCATCATGGTTTCTTCAACAACTTGGCAAGAGTTGTATTCTCTGCATCTTTCTTGATCTGGAATGCATTTCATAATTTCCTCCTACCCACCACTTCATATCTGAATTCATCCATCATGTGGTATCTTCATCTCAAAGGACAAAGGATGATAACTTATAACTTAGTTTTTCCAGTTGTTTTATTTGAAATGGCCTGGGTTGCCACGTTTAATGCCATTGAACAAAACTAATGAAACCCAGTCAATGAAAACCCAAGTTGTTTAAAATGAAAACGTGGAAAAACAGAGCTACAAGATATTATCATTATGTTAACAAATTTCAGAAAGTTATGCCTGAATCCACCAATTATATCAAATGACAAACTAAAGATTTTGTTATGTCCACTTTATTACCCCTGGGTACTACACGTGTATCGACTGTCACTAGGTCATCATCAGGTACCTTTACCTTTCAAAAAAATAAACCTTAACTTAAATAGGATAATACTGGAAAAAGTTAATTGTAAAGTATTGTACCTAATAATGACTTCACGACAGTCCAAAAGTGTAGTACCAATAATAGTGGTAATAAATTAGATAGTATGAAATCTTTTGTTTGTCATTTAAGATGCTGTTCTACAACATCTTGCCTTACACAGTGGAATTTTTTCATCTCTTCTCTTTCACCATCCCCTCAATCCTTTCTTGCAGCCAGCACTGCCTCTTTAGGTTGTGGCCTGTTCAGTTCTTCATTCTATTAATTATCATCTTTGGCACACTCCTTTTTCCTTCGACTCATTTCAATACATGCTAATTCGTTACTATATCTCCCCTACTCTTGTCACTCTAGTCATCTTTATATCCACATTTCTGAGGCAAGCAATTTCTAAGCAAGATGCATATGCTCTTAGTGTCTCAAGTTTTTACTCCTTAAAGAGCTGAACAATATGATGAACAGAGAAAAAAATTTTGTAAGAACTAATATGCATCACAAAGTCTCTCCTCCCTAGTCTTCTATTCCAATGGTTTGGTGGCATCCTGTCTGTAATGCTTATAATCCACTGGTCTGGTTGCAATAAAATTTTCTGCCTTACATTGGTATCATTGTTTTATAGTGAAATATCTTAATTTAAAAGCCATGTGTATTTTCATCAAAGTGGAAATTAAGGCTTATCATACCTGCTTGAATTTTATTCCCTATCCACTCATAGCAATAAAGACAGACGCTAGCTGTTTCCTATCCATAAGTACTGGTCATCACATTGAACTTCTACTTTCCTTCCGTAGGCACTGAAGAAGATAAGGAAGCCACCGAAATGCTGGTTGGTAATGCACAAAATCTTATGCAGTCTGTGAAGGAGACTGTTCGTGCTGCAGAATCGGCTTCCATTAAAATCCGAACTGATGCTGGTATCCGTCTTCGATGGGTTCGCAAGCAACCTTGGTATCAGTACTAAGGATTGGGCTCTCAAATGTTGTAAAATGCTGTTGAATTACCTCACTTGACATTCAAAATGAAATTGTCTGAGGGATATTTCAAGTGTTCTTACTAATTTAAATGAATGATAAACCACTGTGGGTTTTTGGCAGAATTTTGCCACACTGGGTGAAGACTCAAAAAAAAAACAAGTATTTATGAGCAAGATTCAACATTTTTTAAACTGTGAAAAAGGGCTTGCAATGAATTTAACTTACTTTACTGTGGTCTTTTTTAATATGATGAATGTTTTTTTCATGAAGGAAGTCTATTTATAATGTCTAGTGTCCGTAGTCATTAGTTTTCACTCTTGATTAATGGCTCCTTATCTTGTCTGCTTTACGGATAAGAGCTTTCATTTCTACAGTAACTTTTTTTAAAGGCCACAAAATATGAAACACCAAGAGCATGGAATCTTTCACTTGTTCATGAGTGAACTGTGGTCTTAAATATTTAATGGTTATTATATATTTTCAAATATTTACCCTAGATTGTTAATATTTTGTTGTAAAAATTGAAGCTTTAACTCAATACCTTTGTGAAACTTCACTTGTTTTTTATCACTGAAAATTGTTTTTATGGCCTGTTGGAATGATTTTTTTAAATAATGTGTAATGTGCCATTAATGTGCAGTTGTAAGATTCCTTTCATAGAGCATATGTACTAACTGAAACGTTTTAACATTTAATTCAGGGCTGCCAACTGTTCTCATTTTCCTGAACACCAACTCAGTTTTTTATTTGGCATGGACTGCCTGATGGTAATTCTTGTAATCCTGGAATTCTGTCTTATAACATTAAATCCCTCCATTTTCCTCACCAAATTTGAAAACCATAGTCTAAATGGGTTTGATCTAGATAACATGGTTGGTAGAGTCATGGTTTGAGTCCTTGCTTGTTCTGATCATGACACTGTTTTGTTTACGCTAGGATTAAGATCTTAGATTTGAGGGTGTAATTTAACTAGAAATTCAGTCATCTAAAAACTGTTAATAAATCTGTTATTAATTGGGAAGCTGTACACGCCTAAAAGTAAAACTTTGCTAGGCAGTATAATGCTGATTAATGGTGTATCCAGGTATAGGTATCCTCGGAAGTCCTCACTTATTGAATCGAATGTCTTAATTTCCCATGAAAACCTTGGGCAGCCCTAACAAAATGCCAACCACATAGACTGTTGCATCATTTAAATGATGCTCTTTAGAACTGAAACCAGTGCCAATTGTTAATGGGTATGTGCTTGTTGTTTATTGTACGTCTGAGTAGGCCTATAAAAACTCAGCAGCCCTTATAAGCTCCTCTATACAAAAAGGTACGGAAAGCTATCTGATAGTGGATAGATTTTGTGCTGTTGAAATGTCTATTTTTATATGTATGTATATTTCATATTGCTTGAAGCATGATCTAGTGATGTAGGTCTATGTGAAATGCACAAACTTGTCTTCTGATGAATATATGGTCTATTTTATCAGTGAGGAACTATTTTAGGCTTTTTATGCTTCAATTTTGTGAAGTAGTGTGTGATCAGTCATTTTTAAATTGGTCATCATCATAATCAGGTGCAATATTACAAATGTCTAACCTAAGGATTTAAAAATATTTAATATTTAGATAGTTTTGTAGAGATGCTTACACTGGAAGTACAACTATTATGCGCTAAATTTTAACACCACTGAAATGTCAATGGCCTACCGTATCACTACTGTCCTTAATGCGCGTAGGCTGTAATATGAAATTCAAATGCCTCCATCAGTGAGATTTTGTCAAATGGCTTTTAGAACATGAAATTAGCATTGTACCTTAGCATGGGTCCTTCTGATTATTAGGTTTCATCCTGGAAATCAAACAACTGACTTAATCTATAATGTTCTTTAGTTTAGGGAAATATTGGTTTACGATAGGGAGCTTCACCTTAAGTTCTTTGGATTACTGTGAGCTCATTGTAATTTTCTGCTTTTTTTAAATGTATTACAAACTCATTGGTGATTTATCCATTGATTAAACCTCACTTTTTCCTCATTCACTTTTTGTGTGGCCAAAGTTTTAGCCTTTGGTGCCTAGATTAAGTTTTTAATGTAAAGTTTTTTTTGCCTAAAAATAGAATGTATTTATCATGGATGGCTATATTGCTGTAGTTTACTTGAAGGAGATTCTTGATTTTGAATGCCATTGTTTGGAAAAAATTACGGGGAAATTAACAAAATCTGTGATTCATCTTGAGTTTGTGGTGCAACTTTAGCAGGGATCATATTTAATGGTTCATTCAGAAATGTCTATCCCATAAAAATTTGGAAAACAGAACTGACCAGTAAAATTGCTTTATCTATTTCACGTGATTGATTTCCTTGGATATTCCCCTGGAAAATCAGGAAAGTAGATTGATCATGAGTATCCTATTGTAGGTGCTCAGTTTTCTTAATTGTAGCTGTAATGAAATGATGAAAAGTGTTCAATTCTTTGGAATGAAATAGATTGTCATTATCAAGTCACAATGTCAGTGATATACATTGTAAATCTCTGCACATGGAATGGAAAAGGTTTCTTTATAGAAAATATATCAGTGTTATGTATCACATGTTAACAATTGGGTCCAGAATATGGATTGCCGTTTTCATTGATTCATTTTAAAGATTTTAAACCAGGAAATGGGTGGCCGATAAAGTTTCTAGAAATACTTATGTATGTTGTGAATTAGTTACTGTTTTATTTTAAACAGAAACTTGAGTGATGTTTCCTCAAGGTTTACTGTTGATGTAATGGGAAACTGTGTGAAACTATGAAAGAACTGAGGATTAGGAAAGAGAATTTTACTCTTGCCTGTGACAAGTTATTATATTGCAATTTTAATGAACTAATGCACATTATCGACTTCATCTCTCTGGATTTACTTGCCTTACCCTTGCAATAATACACATTTCTAAAATTTTGCAATAAGGTTGTTACATAATGTATGATTCTTGCATAACATAAAGTGTTGTGCATGCTTGCACCTAGGATCATATACAATGATATGACAGATTTATTGATGTATAAGTAGCATGAAGGGAGTGATTACTTATCAGTATAGAATGAAGTCTACTGATTCAATAACTATTGTTGTGTAGATTTTCTCCCTTACTGACAATGTTGCTTAGGACATTTCTTAGTAAAGAATGGTTAGGAAGATGAACTTAACCTTACAATCCAGCTTATCCTTTAACAGTGTTAAATATTTGGACCTAGAGTATTCAGGATAGCTTGATCCTGCAATTATATTAAAATTTTCATATTTAAATTTTTCCTAATGAAATGAAATAAGAAAGTTCCTGGAAGCACAACGATGTGATTTATATTTCAGTCCCAACTTTTTGCATATTGAAATGTTCTGGTTATACTCAACGTTTTTACAGAAGTTTCAAAATGGTGCATGGTGTATGTACCAAAAATGAAAATGAGTATTTTCTCTGTCAAGTGCATCTAAGAGAAGTACATAACCCTTCTTTTTAATTTTTGATTGCATTTGTCATGTGTGGTTGTCCATGGTGGACTTACGATTTTCATGTGTGCAACATTACATGAGATATGGTAGGCAAATTGCTTTTACTTTGAATTGATGTCAGTATGCATTTGTACGCAGGTTTAAAAGGAGAGATGACTCAGGCTACAGAATTTAAAGTTGATTTTTAACCTTGGTCTTGGAGGGTCATAATTGAAAATTGGCAATGTGCATTTGTTTCTTTTAACAAAAATGTTTATTGAATATGAATCTGATGAATATTTTGAACAGAGGGCATTGTATGTGCTTTGAAATGGATAAACCTCATCTTTAATAAATGTTATCATATTTGTAATGAATATTTACTTTTGGCCCATTGCCCCTTGGAACACTCAAGGAAGAGATAACATATTGGTACGTTATTTTCAATAGACTGTGTGTGAAATTTGGAGCGCATAGTTTATAACTATTTCAAAGGATTGAGAGTTTTTTTTTCATGGCTGGTGTAAGATCACATAGCTGTACTTCTTTCATTATTCATATGACTTTTGGCCTGGGTCATATTGAAGATTATGTTTAACCTATCAATACCTTGTTTTTTAGTAAATCAGTGGGACTTTTTGGAGCAAGTTTGTTAGTTAATTATGAACATTTTAATATTAATTGCTCTAATTTCATAAAAACACTATGGTCTTTCTTTCTGTTTTTTGTCATAAATGCTTCTATGTGTTTTCTGAGCGAATAGAAATTATTGAGATTATATAGTAAATGGAATTTGCTGTGAAAATTCTACCTTCTTATTATTCATTCTTGAGGGGATTAAATTCCTCAAACTCACGGGCAAATTTCACCCAACCAGTGATTAGGAATTTATATTATCATAGACTCTGCATCTAAATAAATCAGGAACAATGTGGCTACATTAAGCCATCCTGTATATAATTTTTGGCTCCTTGAAATCCTTAAAAACTGTGGAAACAATTGAAAATTTAGTCTCTTAGACAAATCTGGCCCATAAGAAATATGTAATGGTATTGAACTTAGTACTTTATCTTAATTTAATAATAATAATAATACTTTATTGGTTCCTAATGGACAAGTTTTTCACAAGTATGGAACATGTCATTTTGCCTTTTTACAGACAGCACTATAGATATAACTGCAAATCATTACATTAGAATTGTACAAAGAATATGTATGTACACAAGAACATGAAGAGATAAACCAAGTGTTACAACATAATGAACACTGCATTGAAATAATAAAAAAGGAAATTCATTTTTTATGTGAAAGTGACATAGGTAAATTCATCAATGGTGTAGCACTGATGATTACAAAGAAAATTATAGAGTTGAGTTTTGAAGGAGTGGAAACTGCGTATTTCCTTCAGGTTTTTTGGTAAAGCATTCATGAATTTGACTCCAGCATAACCAGGACTCGTTGCGAACATGGCTGAGTTGTGAGCTGTTATTCTAATTTCATTACATCCTCTAGTACTATACTGATGAACATCAGCATTGGTGTTCAGGTTAAACAGGGCTTTATTTTGATGCACAAAAATTACTGTCTGGAAAATATACAGACATGGAAGAGTCAGAATTTTTAAATTTTTGAAATGAGGTCGACAACTGCTTGTCTTTGGAATCTTAACCATGATTCTTATTGCCCATTTTTGAAGTCTTAATAGCCGAAAAAGATTATGTGAGTGCCCCCAAACAGTAATTCCATATTTGAGCTGGCTATGAATAAATGCATAGTAAACCGTGCGGGTAGTAGCAGTATCAACCATGGTCACAATTTTTCTAAGTAGGTAGCAACCAGAGGCAACTTTAGCACATATTTTATCTATCTGAGTTTCCCAGGATAGTGACTCATGAACATGTATCCCAAGGAATTTTGTCTCTGAGGAGGGCTTAAGAGAAGATCCGTTTAGCTTCAGCAGTGGGGAGGAGGTTATCTTTTTTTGGTGGGGGTGGAAGTGAATGAATGTTGTTTTATCTCTGTTGATAAAAACTAAGTTGTCATTGCACCAATTGCTCATGCAGTCGATATTTTTCTGCACCCCAGCATAATTTAGGGTTATGGAGGAGGTCAAGTGTGTTGTATCATCAGCATACATATATACTGAGCCATTGATAAAATGATTGGGGAGATTGTTAATGTAGATGAGGAATAATAGGGGACCCATATTGATCCTTGGGGAACACCTCTTTATAGCGCCAAGGGGCTTGAAGTAGTAAAGGATTTGGATTCTGCTGAGAAAATTTTTACTACTTGAGACCTTCCTGTCAAATAGGATTTTATCCATTGGTTGGCCATCCCAGAGATCCCATAGTTTTCAAGTTTCCTCAGTAGCACTGTATGGTCGACTGAGTCAAAAGCCTTTTTAAGGTCATAGAAGACCCCAATCACACTCTGAGTATTGAATAGTTTTTCATAGTAAACTATCAAGAATGTGATAGTCAACTATTAAGAATTTCCCATTATGTACTGCATAACTGAAAGTAGAGTGGTAGTAGATCCTCTCTTTACGATGGATTCACTTTACAATCTGTATGCTATTGTGCATGAATTTCAAAGTATGACGATATTATACACCATTTATTACATTCACCCTTCATTTAGTACCCTATATTTATTATTCTAGTGTACCTTATTTTTCAGCATGACAGATGACATTTTTTGACTAAATTGTAATCTGAAATTGTTGGTCAGGAGAATGAAGAAAGCTGACCATTTTTTTCTTGTATTGATGCTTAAAAAGAAGGGGTATGCCTCCTACATGGGTGAACATGGTCAGTAAGTTGATAAGTAATGTCATGAACATTTGGGGCTGAGCTCATAAAGATGTATTTGTCACACCAGGTAAATGTAATACAAAGGAAAGTCATATGTTCAACTAAAAATTGATCCGAGCAAAAATTGAGTGTGATCCTACTGATGAAAGAATGCCCTATCCACGTCAGGCTACTTGGGTGACATATGTTCTCTCTACTTCTACTACTAATACTACTCTCTTGGGAACTATGGGCAGAAGTTGAAAATATTCTAAAGAGAACTCCTCAAAAGTATGCCGAGTAGTTGGTAATTACATAGAAGCATATAAAAATGCCGAATGTTCCATAATCGTTGTGAATGGCTGGCAAACAGTAAAAAAATGGCAACATTTGAAAAATTTAGAGGTTCTTCAGCACGTCTTTACCTAATTATAATAATATTCTTCATACTTCATTTACTAACCCAGGGGCAGAAAATGAGGAGTATCCCAAAAGAAATTCGAGCTTGAAAAATAGGGACCACACTAGTATGAACGACATGGATTAGCCTGGCCTGTTCTGGAAAGACTCTCCAGACAAAAATGTCCAAAACTGGAGAGAAGCATCATGGGTCACATTTAAAACTGGAAAAATTAGATGACAGTAGGTGATAAAATATGAGAGTACAGACCAGCACAATTACATCAAGAAACATGAATACAATAATCAAGTAAAGTAGGTACTGCTAAGGCTATCCTGGTGTGGATATAAACAGTGACCACAGCCTAGTACACTTGCAGAGCTGCGTTTGATACAAGAAAATTAAGAAGATAAAACATGAACCAAGATGAGAAAAAAAAATTGGTTGAAGAAGAGAACAGAGAAAGATTTGCCACAGCTGTTGACAAGAAAGTAGAAAAAGAAGGAGAAATGGACACTGAAGAAAAGCGAGCTGAAGAGCAAAATCACGGAAGTAGCCGAAGAGCAATAGGTGGGCAATAGGGTTGACAATGAGAAACCATGGATAATGATGGAGATTTGAAAACTAATAGAAGAAAATACAAGAACCCTTGACACAAAGGTGAGGCAACCATCTTACTTGAAGCTAGGAACCAGGTCAATCAAGAACACTAGAAGGCTAGAGAGAATTAGATTGAAAACAGCTATGAGAAAGTCAGCAAAATCATGAGGGAACACCAAAACAGCTAGAGAAGAAACATTTTGGAGAGAGAAAAATAAAAAGCAATAGCATCAGGGATGCAAAGAGGAATATGATGATAGAGAGTGAAGTCATTGGTAAAGAAGAACTCTACCTTGGGCCGATGCTATTGTACTGGAAGTAAACCTAATGAAAGATGAGAGCAAGGTTGATGAGTAAAAATAGGGCCCATACATACGGAGGAGCAAATTCAATAGAGTAGTAGAAGACCTCAAGAAAAGCAAAGCAAACATCAACAGAGAAATCATCTAAGTGCTCGGAAGCATAGCCCAAGCAGGGATGTTAAATGAAACTAAAGTCATGGTAGTGGAATGGTTCAGATAAAGATTTGGTTCACGGAACCGAGCTGAAAGTAGGAACAAAAGTTCCAGAACAAAGAGGCTCAGGAATGAAAGTGGAATGAAAATATTTCTAACAAAAGGTCACTGGAACGAAAAAGGAACCGTTCTGATTGTGGTTCGAGCAAGGAAAAGTTTCATTCCCACCTTCCCCACTATGGTTCTGACTTTCGTTCCAAGGAATTTTAAAAGTGTACATTGATTTTTCTAAATGGCCTGCTGCCACATATGCCACTTTGGTTATAGTTTGGGTTCTGGTGAAGGTGTTTCATTATGTTTGTTAAGAATGGAAGACAATGGAAAGAAGTTTTTTTTTTGCAATTAGAAGGAGAAGGATTTTCAATGCAATTAATGGCGAAAAAAAAGTCTAAGGAGAAATTGGTGGTTATAATGTGTTCTGTGCAGAACAATAATATCTCTCAACCAGTGTGGAGGGAATGTGCAATGGCCCGCTTGGGTCTGATCTCAAGGAATGACCGACGACTATCCCCTCATGTACTAGCATAGCAATAGAGTAAAAAATGGGATTCCTTATGGCACACCTATAGGTTAATCTTGAAAACAGTACAAAAATGAAGCTCTCGGATATCTGAACAGTCAACATGTTGTGTCTCAGCATGTGACCGGTGAGAATGCGGCGCCTAATGTTAGTCACTGTGCCGACCCCCTGCCCTCCTTAAAGGTTGGTTAAGGTTTAAAGGGGTAGTAAAGGTATGCATTAAGAATAATAAAGCTATTCATTTGCATGATTAAAACTCACCAAAATCTCCAACCATTCATAGTTGTACCTCGTGGCTCCTTAGCTACCTACTCGAAATCATTCGGAGCAATTTGAAACACAACCCTCCTGGGGACAGATGTTCTCCCCTTGCTTGAAGATATGCTACTATCCTTAGTGTTGAGTAAAAATCTCAATTAAAATGATGCATACTTTTCATTCAACAGATGGCCACTATAGTGAAATTAGCCTACAGCAAGGAGGGTATCATAGTACAGGGTTATTATTAAGAATATATATGTATACTTTCATTAGACCACTGTAATGAGCCCATTTCACCATGATTGTTGCCAGAGTTGCATAACTTGGAAGTGTCATTTATCATGAGTGAGACAGCAATGTATATACTAAGTTTCAGTTATTCCCCACTAGCTAGCACTCAAGAAGGCAAATGAAACTTGAACAGATGCACTCCCAAGTTCTTTGTTTCAGGTTGTCTGTTACAATGCAGTGTCCCTGGGGCCTTCAATGGGTACTAATAGGAGAGCAATTGCTCTGCATGCCATTCTGGTAGAAAACATGGCTGGAGGAGCTCTGCAGTTACATATTAAGAGTCTCTTTGGATTTAGCAGAGAAATTCCAATTGGGTACTCTAGGTCAAAGAAGGTAGAATGCCAATCAAACTGAAATCGGCAGAAATTGAGTAATATTGTCGACCATTTACCATTTTAAAAAGTGAAA
Source organism: Ceriagrion tenellum (assembly GCA_963169105.1). Classification (NCBI taxonomy): domain Eukaryota; kingdom Metazoa; phylum Arthropoda; class Insecta; order Odonata; family Coenagrionidae; genus Ceriagrion; species Ceriagrion tenellum. The sequence goes on from OY720641.1 coordinate 58,765,542, forward strand.
AAAATGACTGCATTCAAATTATAAAATACTGTGGGAAGTAATAAGAAACTGCAACCAGCTAAGAATATAACTTTGGAACCAGTGGTATTTGAATGGTTTACCCACCAATGACATCACAGTTTGCATCAGCAGCACCATGACAAAAGCCAAAGCAGAAATGTTTGTCCAACAGATGAACTTTTCAAAATTTTTTTATGCAACCAATGGGTAACTGAAGAGGTTTAAAGGAAGATACAGAATTTCTCTGCACCATTTAAGAGGCTAATGTACTAATGTGAGAATCTAATGTGAGAACCCAATCTATGGAAGATTGAATGTCAATTCTGAATTCGATACTGGAGAAATACAAGGGATTATTTATTGGTAGAAGTATTAATGGTAATTTTCTTCATTTGTTTACTATACTTCTGGAATTAGCATACTAATTGAGTCAACCTATTTAGGATGTCTGCAGTGCTGATAAGACAACCCTATTTCATGACTTATATTTATCCTTAATCAACCATTTTCACTGGTGCAGTATTTGGCAATGAAGTGGACTATATGGACCGAAGAAGTCTATATCCTGGAATGACCCTTTCTCTTAGAATTCAGATCTCCATATGTAATAAGAACATTTTTGATGCAATCAAAGCAACTGTTTGAAGTGTGAACCATTTCATACTTCTTCTCTGCTGCGATGGCAGCAACATGCCAACCTGAGTCTCCAATCCAGCTGACTTCATCTTCACTGAGTAGCTTGTGCTTCCTCCACCCCTGCCGATGCTGGATACTTATTTTTGTTTGCATCACTAGGCTAAGGGTGCTAAATCACTGACCCTAAATGCCCCTCTGACACCACGTTAAGCCATGAACCAATATAGGTGGTTGGTTTTTATTGCTCAAAGCACACGAAGTTCCAATGTTGAGGGTCTGTCTTGTGTGGATACCCTAGAAGAGCTGAGGTAGTGTTAACCCGATCAGTGAGCACATTCATTCCCTTAGTAACAGCATCTAATAATCATACCCACAGCACATTTCTGTGAATATATAAAATCATATTGACTTTGTCTGAAGTGGATGACAGTCTCAGTTATGACGATTTCGGTATTGTTCAGAAGATGAGCCCTTTTGCTCAAGATAAAAAAAAACTTCATCTCTAATGCTTGAACAAGACAAAATTCATAAGTGTAGGGAATATTTAATAAGAAAAATATGGGGATCCCCCAAGAAAAACATTCCCTTGTCCCATGTAAAAAACAGACATTGCAATTATCAGTACATAACCCCATAAGCAGAGTATCATTGATCCTTATTCTCTGATGATCCAGCTGCATATTTCTAGCTTCAGTTACCTTCTGGCTTCAACAGTGCCATGTGTACGTAAAATGTCATCATCAGGACTAGGCGTTACAGCTGTCCACACATGCATTCACATGACCATTTTCACAGACAGTCTTCAGAATGATTGTCTGTATGTACAACAGTGGAGTGAACTAGGCAATATAGGTCTCTAAAGTGTGATATATTGATAATAACTATTGTGTCTTACATACAATATGGTATAGGTAGTTCTATTGCTAAATGATCACTGAAGATGCTATTGTGGCTTATCTCTGCAATGCGTTTGTTATTTCTGATTATCTGAGGGTTATTGCTTTGTTTTAGAATAGTTAAGATTTAACATAAGGTCCTTAAGAGTTCATTAGCAAAATTTTCTTATTCAATATTCCTCTAATATGTCAGCTCATGTATCAATCACCTTTATTGACATTATCTAACTAATATATAAAAATCTAGTGGTCACTGAATCGATTGAAACAAAATTTGGCAGGAAGATACTTGATATATCTGGTTCACACATAGGCTATAGAACAAGGGCCCTGGAACCCTAGAAGGCCCTCAAGTGGACCCTTTCATCGCCAAAAATTGGCCCTGGAAGATAATTCTTGCCTGTATTAGAAACACATAAAATATACTTATACTGAATGTACAACAATCATGGGGTCGTAAGTCACGCTGGGGCCCCAGAGGTCCTTAAGGTTCCAAAAGAATGCGTTCTTAAAAGCCTCATCAGTATTGAACGCGTGAACCGATTTTAGTGAAATTTTCACACATGGGATCAGTAAAGCTTTTTAAAGGAAATTGGGACTATAAGGAAGGCCCCTGAGCCCCCGAGGGCAGTGTATTGGGCTGTCTAGTGTCTTATGTGTTTGAAAAACTCAAGTCTAAACATTTTGATTCAAGTGCAGAGGTTTCTCTTTTTGCATATTTGAATTAGTTCTACTAAAGATAGAAGGCTATAGTTTTCGCTATTAGATAGATAAAAGATTGCAGTTTCTTATTTTTTCAATACATTTTCTTTCATCCAACTTTCTTATACGAATAAAATTTCTCTAGAAATCACGTTTTTAATGTCAAAATCATGACTTTTTCTTCTGTCAACAATAGGATATTTCCTTGGTAACTGTGGAATTAGCATTAGCTTACAAGGGAAGTGGGGCCTTTACAATGGTGGCTGGGTTTTATATTCAGAGATATGCATTACAGTGGAAATCTACGCAGTTTACTGAAATGTTGCTGATTATGATATTTTCAGGGATATTTTTGCCTAAAATTGGCAAAATTAATTTCAAGTGCATTGACTAATTTATGTTGGACCCATGTATAACAGGAGAATGCCATGATGTTATATTAATGCGGAAAGCCTCTGGAATGCAAATGACCTGTAGTTTAGTTTTCATATGTTACTGCAAAAGAATGTTGAAACTCTGTAAACATAATGTAATGCGGTTTTCATCTGCTGAATTAAAAAATAAAACTAAAATTATAGCAGAGTAAAACAGGAGAATGCCACAATGTTAAAATAATGCGACTAGCCTCTGGAATGCAAACGACCTGTAGTTTAGTTTCCATATGTTACAGTAAAAGAATGTCGAAACTCGGTAAGCATAATATAATGCAGTTTTCATCTGCTGAATTAAAAAATAAAACTAAAATTATAGCTGATTTGCCTAAAAAAAATACACCTCATGAGCAACTCAAACCTACAACCTATATGCCCTGTCTTTCTTTCATCCCCCATTGAAATTCAATGGGTACCTTGGTTAGTATACATTGAATCCCTTTAAACAATTATAATGCACATTTTTCCAAGAATAGTTCATTGGAAGTTTTCTTTGAAATGTCATTAGAGGACTCATGGTGGGGGAAACATTCTGAATACAAGTGAATGGGAACTAGATGTTTGTTTTGGGAAACTATGTCATTTTGTGTGTGCATTAGCGATGCAAAAAAATCTCAACTCTAAGGTGGGTGGCTTTTAATGAGCAATGTCACCACTTTCACACTATCTTGCGACAGTGACCCCCTTCCTTATTTTGTGGAATAAGCAATAGTTACTAGTTCAACAATTTAAAAACTTCCATCATATTTACCCTAAGACCTATCGAACTATAATAACGTCCATAAAATATCAGGATTAATGTCTACCACCACCAACCATCAGCATTATATTAAGTGCTGAATAATTAACAAAGTTTATGTTTTCGATAGATCTGTGGGAAATATTCCATGCCATATTAAAATCCAGGAAAGTACAAGAGAAATATCCAACAATTGTGTTAAAGAAGGAGAGTTTCGGGCTTTTTCAAGAAGCTATCCCAGTTTTCTAGGAAGAGAGACCACTCTGTATCATAGAAATATTCTCTGCAGTTCCTTTTCTTCAATAAGGTACACATGTTTACATTGTGTCGAAGGGTTGAGGATAAGTACATACCAACTAACGTGAGAAAATAATCAATTTATCAGGAATTTTCAAATGTACATACAATAATCACACAGGATGAAACACTTCCAAGGGGTGGAGATATAATAAAGACTGTTTCCAAATTCATTTGGCATCTCCAGAATACAGAGAACAAGAGTGTACAGAAGCTGAGGTTGAAAATACAAAAAAGAATAAGAATGTGGGACTAACAATGGTACCAAATTTATTAACAAGATACATGATTCCATTTGAAAATATCCTCATCCCCAAATTCCTTCACTTTCCTTAATGGTGGCAGCATTATCACGTCTATGTCTTGTTGTTGCATTAGCTTCACCTTTAGCAAGAAGTTTTCGCCTTCGAGCAGCTGCCTTCTCTCTCTTATCCAGACTCTTCTTTACCCTGCTTGATATCACCTGTAAGGTACATAACGCTTTTAGTAAATATGAAAGACTTATACGTATAATGCAAATATTCCTTGAGAGAATACATGCATCCAGCACCTAAACCAATATAACACACAGGTACAGAGTAATGAGATGAGGGTATATAAGATAGGCAAGAAAAGCACACCTCTGAAGAGAGAAGAAAATATTTAAAATGCAAGATTTAACAAAGTAGAAGGAAAGAGAATTAGGTGCTAAATAATTCTTTCAAGCCAAAGCATTCAATACATAATGTATTTAAACATTAAATTCATACATTTCAGTTTTCTTCTGCATGTGCCCTCAACAAAGCTACAATTACAGCATTTTCAGCAGTTTGCTTTCAATTTCAAAGAATAATAGGCCAGAATCAGCAGCAGAAATAATCCAAAACTAGCTCAACCAAAATCTGGGTTACAAAAAGGCCCAATATTTTTGTCAAAAATCTATATGATGTAAGCATTAACTCCTTGTCTGCAAGTCTGGGGTATGAAACTGAGGAGCAAAAAGGTGAGAAAAGACTGACCTTAAAAATATGAATATTTTCCATCAGTAATAAACACCTACCTCAGGAGCGATGGTGGCACAAGTAGAAGTGCTTCTCAGACTGAAAATTTCACTGTGTGCACTATCCTTGTAATAAGAGTCCTCATTCTCACAGGTCGCCTCCCTGCTATCATTCTTACACACCAAAGAATTCCCACTAGTCTCTCCATCAATATTCTCTTCATTTTTACACGAATCATTTTGACTTGATCCAAATTGACACTTCCGTGAGGCATCCATGGCATCCCATACTTCAAGCTCTTTAATTTGTTCTGAGACTTCTAGCACATCCTGTAATCTAGCCTCCTTGTTCACCACTTTCGGTAGTTCCTCTCTTTTGACTTCCCCATCTCTGCAGGTTGATTCCTCACCAGAATCCTCAGACCTGACATCCTTGTCTTCCTCTTCATTATCCTGGTCCACATTGTCCTGTTTCTTACTCTCAGCCATTCCTGAGAGCAATTCTTCATCCATTTGTCGGGTGAAACCACTGGCAGAAACTTCCTTGTCCAAATTATCTTCCCTTCTGCAAGAACAACAAAGTTTTAGTGTTTTCTTAAGTGTACACACTTAATTTTTAACTTTTAAGATAGTTCCCTAGTCATAATCAAGACCATATTTGAATTACAAGTTTTAATTTCAGCAGCTGTAGGAAGCATGAATTAAATTAGCATTTTTAATGGTGCAATGACACACTTTTATATGGTTGTAATTCTAAGCAATTGAATAAAAATATTTACTTAAGTTTATAATTTTACTCATTTTTTGTATTCAGGACACGTTTAAAACTTCTTCACAACAGAAGGGAAAGGTTTTATTTGATTCTGAAAAAATTTTGCAGAGGTAAAAATATGAATTATTTTCGAAAATAGTCGAGAAAACATACAAACAACACATCGTAAATTTTTTGACAAGATCTAGGAGTTAGATATTCCTCATTTTTTAAAAAGGTCTCCCTGGAATGCATTCACATACTCTTTACCACTAAAAGGGCTGGTATTTTTCATCAAAAATCTCAGAAATTAGTCTGGTAAGGGGCTGATTATAAGGTATTATTGGAAGAGTAAGATATTTTTCTTTAGAATGGGATAAAATTAATCGATTTCTAGGTGAAAAAATATTCCACTCCAACCACCTTAACATATGGAAACTTTGTAAACACCATATTGGGCCCAAGATACATACGCTTGTATTTTTTTCAAGTCACACCCTACCAGGAGGCTTGCAGGAAGGATCATGATTGAAAGATGAATTTTTTCTCCACATGTACAATTAAGACATGCTCCGATAACTAAATTATTTTTTTGCCTGTGTACACATACACAATTTTATAATCCTTGTTCTGATACTGATTTCTTTATATAGTAGAGGGTGACACAGTCATTGTTAAAAAATATCACAGTTCAATTTCTAAATATGTAATGACTGTCATCTAACACTAACGTATTAAATTATAAAACCAAAAATATTATGACTGAGAAATGCATCACCTGCTACCCACACTAGAGAGCACTGTGAGGACATCATGAATTCCCATCAGAAGGTCTGAAATAGACCTGGCCCTATTAGTTTGCACTTAAAATGTTCGCGGCGGCATGACCCACCGGTGGGTAATGGCTTTCCTATCCCCATGGGATGGGATCTTATATTTACAATCTAAGAATTCGAAATTCAGCAAAAATATGCAATCAACTATAATGACGAACTTTAAGAACATGACCCACCGGCCGGTCATGGGTTTCCATGCCTCCTGGGCAGCATGACCCACCGGTGGTTGCGCCCGTCATAAGAAGAAAGGGATCTTCTTTCCCCGTACGCCCATGAGGAAGGAATACGAATTCAGTTTTCGCCCATGAAGACGATTTCTTGATGTAATGGCGATGTTTATACGTGAAGAAATTTACTAAGTAAACCAATGGGCTGTGGATTAATACATTCAGTTTATCGTGAGTTTTATCTGTATTGCTACTTAAATATAGCAATATCTTATATTTACAATCTTAGAATTTGAAATTCAGCAAAAATCTGAAATCAACTATCATGACGAACTTAAAGAAATACGTAATCGGTGTCATGCAAATTGCCTATTCTTCATTCACAGGGGTCGGAAACATTTCCGCCCAAACCCAACGCATTTCACATTAGCTGGTCCAAAAATTATTTATCCCGTCAGTATTTTGATAAATTTCATCAATTGAAAAAAAAAAGCTTTCAAAGAAAATAAACACTTCGTTATTGTATTTATTCGCAAGAAACATGTAGATGACCATTGCGCTTTAGCCGTTATTGTCTATGATGCGGCAATAACACGAAGCAAAATTTTACAATTTATTCTATTCAATCGGTAAAAAACATATCATAATATACATAAAGTGTGCACTAGTTTCCACAATTGCATTATAAAATGTCTCACTGTTGACTTTCCCTTAATATCGTGCATACATCATATGAAATGGCATTGGTTTTCAACACAAATACGGACCTCATCATGAGCATACGGGTAGGAAGTTCCCCTCCATGTATAAAATATTGAAATACTACCCTAGTCATATACCATTTGCAACCAAACAGTTTCTATATCCAATATCTAATACTTTCAGATTTGTTTAGGTGATGTATGGACCTTTTATTCTTTTAAGGTGGAGCACCATCGCTAGCGGCCTCGCTGCCATCTTAATCGTCCTTCAAAAGGCCATCCCCTTTTCCTTCTTTTTCAATTTTTTGGCGAGCATCTTGTGGGTCACATTTCCGATTCGATCAGTGTGAGCCACAAACATACATTTTCCTTCTCAGATGTTCTTCAGCAAGTCCAACACAGGTATAAAAATTATCTATGCATGATGTCCTGCCTGCATCTTTAAGTCCTTCGGTAAACTGCAGCACAACTTGGTGACTGTGCCCAACAATCTCCCGCAGCACAGGTGTTTCACTTTTACCTGCGTAAACCTGGAGATTATGTGTACAGGACTCAGGAGTGTGCTGCTAACAACACTTTATTCCGTATTTATGAGCCTTTCCTGGTCGGTACTGTCTAAATGTAGTTGACCTCTCCAAGGTACCACGGATACATCTATCACAACATTTTCCCCTGGAGTAAGAGTAGAATGAAATATCCCACAGACCAGGTCAGCGTGCTGGCACTTTGGCTAATCTATCTGTGCTGGCAGTCAAATCACCATTGTTACTAACAAGAAGTCATTTCAATAGTAGCTAGAACCTGTCCCGACTCATTACATTCTGGATGAAATCATTCCACTACAGTGGTTTCTGTGACCAATATGGCAGCATTTAGGGAAAGTGGCTTATACCCGTCGCAATCAGGATGACAATGAAATGGCATATTTCCATCTTCGAACTGTCTTTCCAATTCTGCATTCTGGATCGTCGTCTAATAACTTCTGATTCTATCACCTGCAATGCGTATTTCTTAGGTTCTTCAACTATTAGATTTTGCACTAAATTGTTCTGGAAATGTAAACACTAACTGGATCTGAAAGGTCCAATTGTACACCTAAACCAGCACCACCATAATAGGTAAATTTTCCGTCAGAATCTGTGCAATCTCCCCATGCACTCGAACTTCCAATCTTGCACACACTTGCACTATTCCTCTTCCAATGATGAATCTTCCCCGCTTTCCTCTTCTGAATATGGAGAGTCACTCTCATCTTCGATATTGGACGGGATATACAAATCATCAGAGCCAGAGAAACTAAAGAGTGATGTATCTGAATCTCCAATGACTTCTTATTTTCTGACTATATGACATTATATTTTGCCACTTCAATGAAAAAATCACTTTCCAAGAAGAAAAACCAAAACTCGTGTATCTCGCGGGTCACTCGTGTTTCAGCCAAGACTGAGAATAGTCTAAATTTTTCGAGAGTACCTAGTATTTGGTGAGTTGGTGATGGGGGAGAAAAAAACTGTCCTATGACAAGGAAGTTAAAAAATTGCTAAAGAGCTATTGGTAGAGACTGGTAGGAATGAACAAGGCATGTACAGCTGCACAGTCGGAAATCATCAAAAGAATTGCGAAGAAGCTATTATTCAGAGTAGTACAAAGTGGAAGATCAAAAGGCTTGCCCACCCACAGCCAATACAAGTAAAATGATTATGTTATGTAACTGTACAAGGCCTCCCAGCAATAAAACTTAAGCATCGTCTTCGCTTACGCAGATGGAAATATTCCAGGAGCTTGGGTTCTCACGCTCCGAGAAAGAAAAATATAGATTCAAACGTACCAACTAGGCTATGACCACTGCCACCCCTCTCATGAGCGACCTTCGGGTGGTAGGCCCTTGCCTTTGCAATGGGTGGGACACATGCAGAGAGGCTGGTCGCCAACCTCTAGATAAGGAAATCCCAAGAAATCTCACTCTTGATGGTGTGAGATAGGGTAAGCCATTGTTTGGCATGGGGTCCCAGCGGCTGGGCCATCCAGTGCCTACCTCACTAGGGTGGAGGATTTCCCGGCGGGTGCGTAGGAAAATTGTTTTCACGACCGCCCTTAGGTATCCAGACCCTTTTCCATTCATAGAAAAGACCAAACTGCCCTCCCGCTGTATATTGCTGCCGAGGTCGTAAAACCAAAGCAGGGAATTACAGCAGAAGAAGGATTTAGTGAAGGCTACAGAAGAAAAATCCGAAGCAGTTGATAAAAGCTATAATGAAATATTTTATTTTTTATGTCAGTAGTATGACTGCAATGATGTTCTATTTCTCACTAGAATCCAATGAATATTTCATCTACTTTTATATCTAAAAATGTCGCTGACGAGTGTATTCTGAAGATATTTTAGACAAATGTATAAGAAATTCACAGCACGAGCAATGGTTGCATATCCACAAGGGGAATCGATTAATTACTCTATATTGGCCAATCAGTTTTCCCGGATTTAGTGGAATTCATCATTTTCAACCATACCAAAGTCATTTTCATTAATAAAAAACACTATTCGAACAACATCGTTTTTATGAAAATTGCTGCCCAAGGGGAAAGAACGGCAAATATAGTGTGCCGCAAACGTGTGAAAGTGCTCAACTACATCATTATGATGGACAGAACATACACACATATGAACAACATTATTACAAAACAGAGTGGCACCTCTCTAAGCTGTATTTGAACAATGTTTACAATATAAGACGTCATCTCTGGATCTACTTCACCGAATTTTTCCATTGCAAAACAAAAATCAAGTATATTTTTTCCAAAGCAATTTTGTCTTTGTGTCACATTGACTACTATATATTTCATTATGTAATGACTTAATGGATTAATTTATTTCTGTACTCTTAAGTTTCGATTTCAAATTGAGACACATGAGTTCTGTCCAAGAACACCCATTGACATAATTTTTACAGATATAATTAAATTCTTAAAATTCCAGGTAACTTTCAAAGGGCGAGTTTGAATAACAGTTTAAGCTGAAAATTTAGCAATGAAGATACAGAACTTCATAATTTTCCATGTTCTCAATGAACAAAGCCAAACTGCCATTTGATGTAGGTACGTTAAAAAAGAATCAAATATGCAGGTTGTGTACACAAACAATGGGGTAGATTATCAGGGTAATTGAGTCACAAAAAATGCAAACACTTTCAGGTTTATGCAGTAATGTCATATGCAACTAAAAACAACATCTAAAGATCTGGTTGAAGATCATCAAATTTTACAGAACATTTCAGAGAATGAATAGTGCATGCATAGAGTTCTGGCTATGCCTATGGATTCCACTCTCGAGAGAACTAATAACTGACAAAAGGGCTATTACGTCCACATATACATCAATACATTCCACTTTTAAATACAGTTTGAATTTAAATAGATTACAACAGCAAAACTTACTCTAAATCCTTGAAGGTTGGATATAAGCTGCTTTCATACCCAAAACGTTTTTTGAAGAAGTCTCTTATACAGTTAACATCACGATCAAAGTACCTGAAAAAAACCAGACAAAATAAGAAAATTATAAACTTTGTTGCTGTTGAAATAAAAAACATCATGCAAAAGAAATCCATCCTGTCAGACCTACACAAAATAGATGGTAAAAATACAGTGACAAAATCAAAGGTTTCATTAGTTTAATGTAGTTTGAGCGAGATAGTTCCCTAGTCATAATGAGACCATATTAGATTTATGTGTTTTAATTTCACCAACTGTAGGACACATGAATTAAATATAGCATTACAAATGGTGCAATAATATACTTTTATATGACAGAAATTGTAAGTAATTAAATGAAAGTATCTAAATAAGTCTTTAACTTGACTCATTTTTTACATGCGGAACGTTTAAAACTCCTTCAAAACGGATGGTTTTTTGAGATTATGAAGAATTTACTGTGGTGACAATAGGACTAATTTTCAAAAATAGATGAGGAAATATACAAACTACACACTTTCTGACAATGTTTAGGGGTTAGAAATAACTCATTTATTGAATAAGGGCTCTCTGGAGTGCATACAGGTACCATTTCCCATGTAAAATGGCTGGTATATTTTGGCAAATATCTCGGAAAGTTGAGTGGTAAAGGGTTGAATTACTGGTGTCATGGGAAGGGTGACATATTTTTCTTTAAAATGAGACCAAATTCATTGATTTCTCGGTGAAATGATATTTTGCTCAAACTACCTTGAGTGAAACCACGAAGGCCAAAAGACCAAACGCCTAACTTTGAGAGACGTATCGATTATCACAAGTAATGTGGACTATGGATACTTGGAATAATTAGACAGTTTTTCTGAGAGAATTATTAGGATCAAATTTGACAATTATATAATATGCCATAATCCATTCTTGGACATGATTGGGATAAAATTAAGCATTTCAGTGAATTACTTTTCATTTGAAGTTAAAACGGATTGATTAATTATAGTGTTATTTAAGTGCACATAAGACAATCAAGACTTTGGATACTACAGTTTGCTTATGGACAGCTATAAATTATGAAAAAATTAAATTCTCTGTTCTATAAGTCTGAGGCGCTTTATTGAATCCCCACACGGCTGTAAATCCCCATGAACACTAAAAGTGGGTCAATTGTCAAATTTTGATGCTTGATTGCATGAGCTGAAGTGGCTTAGTTTAGCCACAGAATAAAGATTTGGACCTCAGATAATAGAAAACCATTGTTAAAATGGGACATAGATAATCAAGACTATATTGTACATAAAACTATTATTGCTAACTGTGCAACAAGAAAATCAGAAAAAAAATCAAGGAGACCCACCCAAATACTGTGAAACTGGAGGAAAAGTTCTGCATACTATAAGTAGCCATTCCAAATAGCTGTTTTTCTAACAGGGTTGCTGAATGGAGGTAGCATTAAACCCTTCAGGACCTTTTCTTATTATAACCTCATGATGGATTACCAGAGCATAAAAAGGAAAACAGTTTCTTGCTATGCTGAGAAATGCTTTGGTTTGCCAGCTCAACTCATCACATACCTTACTTTGATCACAATTCTAGCAAATTATCAACATGTGTCTACCAATATTATATACAATGTCTTTATTGAGTAGAAAAACAAAAGTTAATTTCTTAGGAAGTAAGTGGAACATTAGAAGCTTGAAAAAACAATGGGCAAGTGTTAAAGTGTAGTACGTTAAGATATGTGACGTTATGATTATCAACCTTCCTTTTGATTAACATTTAATCATGGTACCAATAACAGCAACCTCAGCATTAAAGCTCCCTAACATTTAGGCGGCCACAGATGTGATTGATTTCATAAACATGTACTGCCTCATGGCGAATAAACTTCATGTACCACATAAGACCAAGGTTGAGTTTTGATTCAAAGAGAAGATTAAAAAGCATTCATCCACCTCACCATATCACCAGACTATTCTCGCCTTTTTTATGGGAATAATCAATGGTGCACAGGAAAATAAGTTATCAAATGTAACTCTCGGACAGGGTGTATTTCTTATTTCAATACTTTTTTGTCTTAAAAATGTAGTGATGATTTAAAATAATATTAGCCACGTCAAGCTGTAACTAGTGAAGTAAAATATTTTCTAGTCTAGAGAGGAACCCTTGAGTCTCCAGTAGCTTCACGCCCATCACATGTTATAGTTTTTCCAAACTTACTATCTGCTAGAGCAATTTATACCAAAATTCATAGATTTTCTTAATGCTTCACAATATGCACTGGTGAATTAATAGATATCGTTGTGTCCCTAAGGCTGTCCTGATGTCACAGCACATGACCAAAGGGGTCACCCTATATTTTTTCATTTTCTGAGGCGATGTCATGCTCTTAGCCAGTTTTATGGCTTGGTGCAAAGAAAGGGGCCAAGGAGTATTTTTCCATTGTCCAAGTCATCTTCAAATTGGACCACAATATCCGTAATGTTGCAAAACATGAAATGACGTGCATAGACTCTTACATAAATAACAGGAAGCATATATGATGGTTCGCAGGAAAATACTTGCGTATTTCCCCAACTATGCAAATCGCTATCCTAAGTCACCTTGGGAATATAATTGATCATGATTCTAAATACAGTAAAACCTCCAAATAACAAACCATATAGCAAAATTTGACAAAAACCTCTCTTTATGAAGTCATTCACCTGGTCCCGGGCCCTTCCCATACATATTGCATGCAAAAAAACCTCCCATAACGAACCTCTATAAGAACGAAACCTCCGTACAACGAAGTCCATGTGTGGGCCCCAACATGAAAGTGACCTCTTTTTAACGAATTTATTTCTTAAAAAGCATTTTTCTTTGTACATACTATTATTGTTATTAGTGTTATAACCAACATCGAAATAATGTTCGGCTATTCTCTCTACAGTGACGTAATGTTCGGGTGATTTTTCCTGCCGTTAATGAGAGCATTGTCTCCGTATGATCTGAGTGAACAGCCCAGATGCAAAACCTGTACTCATTCCTTCAGCTCTTATCTCTGCGATGTGTGGTATTAATTAAGTTTCATTCAAAATGTTAAGGGAGCAGGCTACATCGCAAAAAAAATCATTTACAGACAGTTGGCATTTTCCTTAATATGATTGATCGCTGACAGATAAAAAATTACGGTTTTCACTAATGAAGAGAAAGAGAGTAAAGATACAGCATGGGTTCTATTTTGATTTTCTAGGCACTTTGCATATCAGAAATATAAATGCATACGTTTACCCAAAATCAACCATTTTCCCAGCGGAGTACTCAACCATGAGATGGATTATTTTGGCGATAGAAATGTAAACCCACGGATAAACCCTTCTCTTATCATTCGTACCCTTCTGGTATTTATGTTTTGCTTATTATTCAAGAAATCGGGAAACTAGTGGACCATATCCCGACAATTCTTTGGCACTCTGCCACGATAATGCGATGCCTGCACAGCGATTTGGGAAACTGGGCCCCTGACTGAGCATGACTACTTCCAGTTCGCTGCATGTTTGACCTTCCCCCTAACCTACAGAAACCTGAGAAGCCTTTCTCGCCTCCCATCGAGATAAGTCTGAAATTCAGCCCGAGTCAGAGTTCTTTATCTCCGCTCCTATTATGTTACGAAACATGCTTTGAGACCTCGAAGGGTCTTCCGAGGCAAGCGCTATGACTAACACATGGACTTTTAATTTCAATAATATAATGTTTTTCTTGAACATTTATGGAAAACATATATCATAATTATGATACTTGTAAGTTCCGATTGATTTAAATCCAAACATGATGGAATTGCGTTGATTTTCAGCCATACAAACTGGTGTAACTTGGCTTTCCCCCGTTACACAGCTCTGACGTGGCTTGCAAGGTTTCTCATAGAGCTAATGCTGAAATGCCAGTGATGTAGCCTGTGAAACACCGGTACAGCGCTATGCTACGCTCAAAAAAGTGGGAAAAGCCAAGTTTGCCACGCATTGTACACCAGCCACAGCAAAGAGCAAGGAACGCCAAAGGTGAAGAAAGAGCATAGCTATATTGCTTCGAATTTCCAGTAGAGTCGAAGCAAATAGCTGTGCTGATGAGGGTTGCGCCAGGGCACACGTGCAACACAATACACAGATACTACCTATTTTTTTTGTTCCATTATTACCCCGAAATTGCTGCTAAGTTAATCACTCACATGCCTAAATAACTATTTTCATTCAAAAGATCTTAAATTATAACAAATTTGTTCTGAATACAATTAAAAATGAATTATTGATTAAAAGACTATCCGGCATAGTCTTTTTTTTCGGTATAATATTTTTTTAAATGCCTCTATGATAGCCTAAGGTATTTCTAAAATTCGGCTAGCTGAGGCGATTGCCTGCAAGTCTACCATGCTCTTTTTTTACTTTTGCGTGTCATTTTCACTCAAAAATTTGAAAATGATGTAGCCGTCCAAATGAGTGGTGAAATGTAAAACTTCTTTGTGGAAAACTACAAATGTATTTTCCTGACCCATTATTTTCATAGCTTCCCACGTTTCGAGACACAACTCCTTTCTCATCATTAGGCATCTGATACGAATACCGAGAAAATTTTTTGTGACTTTTTAACCTGGAAACCTGAGAAAGAATCATTCTTGCTGTGTAATGTAAAACTCGAAGTTGCACCTGGCCCCAGATGAAAGAAATTAAATATCACAGTGTGAGAGATGTTACTGCCCTTTCTTGCAAAAAAAACCTCAGCCATGGTTTCGCCTGCGACTGTGCACGATTTGCAGAGCTCAAATGTTTCACTCTAATGTCTCACTACGATTGTCCGTACGATCGTAGGCGGATATCGCAGTGTGAATGCATGTCCGGACAGTCGTAAGACGTAGTTCAAAATGCTGCCACTTTACGATGATAAGCGCTGTGAAACCAGAAGAGGAAGTGACAAAAGTAATGCGAAAAGTTACTGAAGCACTCATTTCGAATCATGGATGGACAGAAAGATCCTGCCCTTTTAATGAGAAACTTTTTTCATGAATCAATGGTAGAAATTATGTTCACTGTGCCTGCCTTTATGTGCTAGATATGAATTCTCTGCTTTGTTAGGACGTTAGTTATTGCTGAAATCGTGAAATTAGGGTTATGAAGACATGCATTTGTAAAATGTTAACTGATTCTCGAGTGCTTGGTGAATATAGTGTTTCATGATGCTCATTGAAGTGAATTCTGTATATAGCTAAGAAACCTATTTCTCAACCCCTCTGGACATTATTCTTGCCCAAGGTTCCATCCTTGGTTCCCTTGGTCCATTGGTTTATACACGCCTAACAAGCTTCTGTTTCTATCTAACGTAATGTTTCCTGATGATTCTTTATGTCTCTCATGCTCCCAAAATATGGTTTGGTGGACGTTCTTAAAGGAATTGCTTCATTATTTAAAAAATTCTTTTCTGCATCTCGAATATTTTTTTCATGTGGGGTGAGGATCCCCAAAGGATAATTCCAATGTTAATTGTTAATGTAATGTTATCCTTGTACGAATGTACCCGTAATAAACTAGCTGAAGAATGTCCAGGGTTATATATTAGGCCAAGGTGCACATCACATAGCAGAGTGAGCTTCATTTTCCTGTTAATTTTGTTACATGTTTTTCCCATGATAAATTACAGTCAATCCAAGCATCTAGAAATTTAGTATGATGCTCTTCCTTAATGGTGGAATTATCTAGTGTTATACTGATTGGAGCTGTCTTTATTTTTGCATGATTAAAACGTAGGAAGTATGTTTTATCAACATTGAGAATAAATTTATTAGATTGTAGTAAATTGCATCCCTTTGCTTTAATAGTTCACAGCTATCACCTTTCAATACGATGTTCGTGTCATCTGCAAATGTAACTGGTATAGTACATGGGAGAGATTCTGGTAGGTCATTAATAAAAACTAGAAACAGGAGAGGTCCAAGAATTGAGCCTTGGGGTATCCTACATTTTATAGAAAGGGGATCTGAGATAACAATATTAAATTCTAAAACATTTTTTCTGCAATTCTAGTACCAGTGAAACCCAAATACCAACCGGCACTCTCGTCTTTTGTTTTAGATTCAAGTGGTTGGTGCTTGAGGGCAGCACATAAGTTGTCATCATAGTGTGAATGCACACCTGACTGGTCCGTACGATGGTAACGATAGTAATGTGAATGCGGCATAAAAGAGTATTGGATCACCTTACTGTGTCAGGTTTCGTTTGCTGCGGCGCAGGTGGATGGTTGTGATGGGGAGAGACAGAGGAGTGGTTTTAAGACTTCATTGGGACACAATGTTCCACAAAGGGGCGCAATTTAATTGTCATCTCCTACCTTGGCGGAAGAAATTCACATAAATTTGTGGGAACCTTTACCGCCCCTCCATTCCTTGACCGTTCACTACCATCTCAGTACAACTGTGGGTTGTCATTCTCTAATACACTGCGGAAATTTTTTATTTAACTGCTTGGCACTAGAGGGCAGCACATATGTTATCATTGTAATGTGAAGGCAGACATGATTTGTATGATCGTACGGACTATAGTAACAGATAGTAATGTGAACGGGGCAATACTCCTGGGAACACATGATTGGTTGGTGCGATGATCCGTACGTTGGTAGTTGGAATGGGGCCCTTGGGGTCATTCAAGTACTACGCAAGACGTGAATGGGAAGGAGGTTACGCTCTCTTACATTTTCTTATGTAGGGTGTTGTAGGAGTCCTACATAATTTTAAATATAATTTTGTTTACACATGAGATCATGCTTGAACCACTAATAATCGTCGTTCCATAGCGTTAGTACTAAAAACAGCTCGTATTTTCTCCTGGGGATAGGTCCATGAAGAACTAAGAAGGATGTATTTAGTTGATGTACTGACAAGTAAAACAAACAGTGTTGTTACTGGATGAGGGTTCAATCATTGCTTAATACTAGCGAGAGCCAAATCTACTTTGAAATGGAACATGAATGGATTATCTGATTAGATTTCACTATCAATTACCGCGAGTAATCGTAATTGGTATACTGCATTAGAGTTATGATTATTATGTCCGTCGAAACTGGATTGCGAAATTAATGTGAGTCGCGTCCTAAAGCAACACGAACTCTTGGCTGCTCCTGTGACAACGCAACCCGCACACAATCTCGTACTATGAACCTCCGTACAACGAAGTCGTCATTTTTCTGGTCCTGGCAAATTCGTTATATGGAGGTTTTACTGTACCTTCTAGCAAGGTTTGGGAAACATCCAAATCACCCATTTAAAGCTTCAGGGGAAGGGGAAGTGGAACAACTTAGGGATGGACAATACAATGGCTCAAGAAACAAGAAAACAAGAACATCCAATGTAAATAAGGTGCCAACCATTAATGATAAACCAAAACCCAAGACAGATAAAGGATGGGTCAGAATAAAAACATAGTTCAAACAAAACAACAATGTGAACTAGAAAGGGCCCAACACTGCTCTTACCTTTCCGCTTCAGAATGAGATGTTGAAATCATTTGGGGAAAATCAATAATGACTGGTTTCAGGTCATTATTCATCATAATGTTGAATTCATTAAAATCTCCATGAATGACACCACAGTTGCCTAAACGTACAATGAGATTCATCAATTCATCATACAGACCCTCAACATCATCTACTTCATGGACTTGAGTCCTGCAAAAAAAGGGGTGAAAAACAACTGCAATAAATTTGGTGAGCAAGCAGACCACTGCAGATGGGAATGTGTACATTAACCCTCTTAGTGCTGCCTCCTTCCAGTGGTACTAGCAAGAAATGCACAGGGTAATTTGATGAAATGTATCGTCCCAGAAAAAAAATACTAAGAAGTTATTGCTTTAGATATCCAGATGCAGTTTTTTTATTGAATATAAATTGAATTAGTTATTAATAATAAAACACTTTTACATCACCTAAAAATGATTGTAAATATATATTAGTGAACTAATGTTGCACATTATTTGTACATGAGCCAATATATCCGCCCTCCACACTTTTTGCCCAAGATGCAAAAGCCAATACATCTGTACTATGAGGGTTAATACAGAATTTATCACATTGGTTCTTTTTCATCATTGCAACCAGCCAGATATTGCAAAATCTAGGACCTATCCAGCTTTCCCAGGCCAACACAACACAATCATGCATGAACAATGGGAGAAAAAAGTTTCCCATCAAATGAAACACCACCACTATCCCTCTGGGGCAAATTGGCTTCCAAATTACTCGCACTGGCCACAAAATCGAAATACACTACACAACCCTGTATGCATAGTTAACATTCTCTTTACTGCCCTCATTCTCTCTATACGAAGATACAAGCGTAGAGAAAAACCAATTGACAGCTCCACAGCCTAATTCAGACAAGATCCAAAAAACTTGTCCAGATTTACAGACTTTACAGAGGGCCTAAAATGATACTCTTCAATCATTGAAAAAAATCACTAGAAAATTAGACTAGTAAAAGCAAATTTCCAAGCGAATTTCTAATTACTCTGGATAAATTTTCAATTTCCTGCACTTTACCTGGTATTCCTGGTTTTCTAAGCCTGAAGCAACCCTATTTTACTAACTACAAGCACTTAATCTATCCAATTAATACACCATTAAAACACGACCTCACTAACAACCATATTTAAAAAGCTAACAGTGAAATTTGAAACTTCTGGTTTTCTAAGCCTGAAGCAACCCTATTTTACTAACTACAAGCCTTTAATCTATCCAATTAACACACCATTAAAACACGACCTCACTAACACCATATTTCAAAAGCTAACAGTGAAATTTAAAACTAAAAGTACATAATTGGCACAATTATTTATAGTCATGCTTCATTTAGTGCAATTTTAACACAGGGCAAAATGAGTAGCTAACCAGAGCTGCCTCCCCCTTGCCTATCTCTCGACTCCAAATTTGAGAAATGGTTCACTAGTTAGCTATATAGAGGTCACGAGTGACATTTGAGGTAATTTGCAACAATGAGAACAGGTTAGTAAAAGAAAGTTTATTTTGAGCATGGAGAGAGAGTATGAAAAATCTTGATGTCAGCACACGTACATACCCATTATATCATTCCCTCATTTTTCCCGTTTCACGGAAAGTAAAGTTAAGAATTTAGTTATAACTATTAGCATTAGAAAACTAGTTCCTGTTCGATGATTTACTCTATAATGCACTATCCTTATTAATCATTTGCTTCCTTAAAACTCATGCATTACTTCAAATATGTTCTCTTATTCTTTAATACTCACCATTACTCTATTTGTAACAAAATACACCACAGGGATCTAAGTTAAGCAGCCAATGGACACAGTACACACTACAAATGGCTTTCAAATGGCTCCCAAGTATGGATCTGAATCTACAAAAAAATTTCTACAGGGATAATAATTTCTTCTAGTCGCTAATTCCTCCCCAATTAACCTGCTTTTAATGATAAGTAATGCACACAGTACATAAGCAATGGACACAGTACACACTACAAATGGCTTTCAAATGGCACCCAAGTATGGATCTGAATCTACAAAAAAATTTCTACAGGGATAATAATTTCTTCTAGTCGCTAATTCCTCCCCAATTAACCTGATTTTAATGATAAGTAATGCTGCTCATTCTTTAAACTATTAATCAAGTTTAGTCCTAATGGGGGAAAAATGTAAAACGCAGCTATGTTGTAGGTTCCATAGAGTACGTATTTCTATACTAGAACAATAAAGCCTTGATTTTACGTAGTTGGAGGGGGGCCAATAAATGACCACTTAAAGTTTGTTAGATCAGAGTAATAAGTACAAAAAATGCTTTTTTTTATTTTGATGAACTCACTTTGGTTGAGAGTAGCCATGTATCTTAACTTGCTGCATCCCACTGTCCCAAATTTTATGAATAACCATCTCTGAAGTATTAAGGTTTTCAATACTACCCTCTCAACCATGAGACCTCTCCTTTTATGTGTACTTTTCTGCCAGGAAGAAATTTGCAAAATTGACCAGATTCATCCATATTGTGCTAGAGTAGGTTTTATTCTTTGAAATTTGGATTTCTTTTGGGTCACCTCGATTGCATCATTGGATTAGTAAACAGAGTATGTAGAATATTATTGTAATTGCATAAGGGAAATATTTGAGGGTAAAATCGAGGGAAAAGTCCCCAGAGGAAGACCCAGGAATAAGTTCATGGACCAAATGAAGTGGATAGTACATAGGAAGAGATATCAGGAGGTAAGGGAGCTAGCATAAAGCCCTGGTTACAGGATACATGAACCCGTACAAGTTAATGTAAGAATGCATGAACGCATGAATGAACAAGAAAATTCAAAGTGTAACCACGCCAACTTGTACGAATGCATGAACA
Source organism: Ceriagrion tenellum (assembly GCA_963169105.1). Taxonomy (NCBI): domain Eukaryota; kingdom Metazoa; phylum Arthropoda; class Insecta; order Odonata; family Coenagrionidae; genus Ceriagrion; species Ceriagrion tenellum. Next base: position 58,786,522 of record OY720641.1, read on the forward strand.
GGAAAATAGAACCTGCTCTATTTGGTTCATGCATTCGTACATGAACTTGTACATGAACACGTATGGAATAATGTATCATGTAACCAGGCCTTAAGATGGGGAAGGGTTGCAGTCAACTGATCTCAGGATTGAACAACTAATGATGATGAAGGGAAAGATGTGCCATTTCACACCTTTAGTTTTCTAATTTTACCATTTGCTGTTTTCCAGCCACTCCTGATGATTATGGAGCACTGAAGCACTCTACATTTTTAATCACTTTTATGGAATTATAAACAACTCATCTTACAATGGACATGTTCCGTCTCAAATATTTTTGATTTCTGTTAATTATATCCTGATATAGGGCTCAGAGAGTAATGACGAAATTTCTGTCAAATCGCCATTCACCACTCTTTATCTTGTAATCAATCTGTGCTTTACTAAAAACGGCATAGCATATTCATGTGATATTAACCGCTCAATAAATCACCGCTAGGTGAAGCAAACTGAAGTAATTTCAAGGAAACCATTAGTTGGTAAGAAAATATTGTTGATATTAAAACTTACAAAGGTAATCCTTCAATCAGCTCCATGACAATACAATGCCTGCAAAAGTCTATAGGTGTAGGGACAGGAAATCCCCTATCATGAAGGGCTTTCATGTAAGCGAACTCTTTGGTGGCAGATATGCGTGATAAATAAAGCCATGATGCAGAGTTCCTGTGCTGATGATAGTCACGTTTCTCTTTCAAGTTCCGGAAGCATATTCTTCCCAACCTGCAAGAATGTCGATAAAATCATTAGTAGTTGAAAAAATATTTCAGTCATGCAATGTTTTATCATTAAGAACATATAACCAAGTTTATAATACCCATATTTCAAAGAAGGTTCAACAATTGAGATCTGCGCAACAGATTAAACAGTAGCAAAACTGGCAGCTGTGTACTAGAAATGTTCGGTAAAGATTGAAGCACAGCTCTTTAGGTATTCCTTAGTGTTGTGAAAATTGTAGTTTTTCTTTAAATAAAAAGTGCAAGAAAATAATTCATTAAAATACATTCCTTTCATCCATATGGAACGCAATATATATAACTCCCAATAACACAATTAGTCATTCTATTTCTGTCAACTGCCAATTCATCATTTAAGCACATGTCATTCACAAAGGAATGAAATTCATCATGAAAAAAATCATTTGAGTTGATCAGGATTCAAACCTGGATCTCCCACTTGCCAGCCAGGTGTGCCAGGTAGTTAAAACACCAACCCATCCTATTATCTTTTTCAAATACCTTGGGGTTTAGGAGGTTCGAGTAAAATTTGTAGGGGTGAGGGAATGGAAAGATACTGGTCACATGACTTTCCCTAAAAAATTCAGTCACTCTTATACCTCCATTGTGTAAACTTCCTGATACTGCTGTCTATGTTTCCAAACCTCATCACCACAGGGCCCCTCTCATTGTGGGCCGATAGATTTTCCCAGCTGAAGGATAATAATCTCGGCAACATCGAGAAAGAACCCTTCTCTCGGTGGGAGTTGCCTGCTCCCTGGCAGCGGAGGCCTTCAAATGGTTTAGAACTCACACGAAAGGCACCCTCCCCCAGGAATTTTAGGCCTGCCTCCCAGCCCACAAGACACGTGAAAAGATATTAGGTAAGGCAGAATTTCCAAGGGGGTTAATACCAATGCTTCACAGTATCCTTATTTTGGCAGCACTGATAAAAGAATTGTGAAGGTGTGCTCACAACCTATCATGGCAGTGCGAACACGTAAGGTAATGAGCTTGAGCAATGAAGAGACTGCGGCTAAATGTGACAATGTCCAAACATAAAAGATGTGCTAGCCTAGGAAATTTTGTCATTTCTCTCCTAGCCATTCGAATTCATCTGCCTATCTGGTGCCACCTAGGTTAGAAATGTGTGGGTCATGAAAGAATATGGGTCGGGTATTCCAGTAATAAACAAATAGGAAGGAGTGCACTTCCTTAAACTGATACATGAAAGTGGAGTCAAAGACATAAGAGGAAGAGCTAAACCGAGAAAGTCGGGGATTAACTTGTTGATGAGGGTCTTTGGAGGAGGATTATTAGGGTCTCATGAATGGGAGTGTGGGTGTAAGGCTATAAGGGTAAATGTAGCAAAAGATGTGGGCTAGGATTGGGTAGAATGGAGTATCTCTTGAGAGTCAGCTTTATGGGTTTGTCACCGAGAATTTAACTTTTTTACTGTGCCTTCTGGAAGAGGGAACAGCCTGTGTCTGACCTATATGTACTGAAATCTTAAAAAAATGTAAAAATATTTTTTAGTGGTGATTAGGATAGTAACGTATTTTAAGAAATATCTGCACAAATTATCACCAATGAAATGTCAAGTTCCTCAAGTCTTTACTGGCATTTGGAACTATTTAACCCTCAATTCTCACCCATTATTGATGGAACCATTAGAGTGATCAAGGAAAAGAATCTGCAGAAACGATGACGCTCAATGTTCCAGCAAGGGAGGGTACTTACATTACTCTGCAATTTTTTTGCTATAAAAACACCAAAATCCCTTAAGCTAAGGGACAGTATGATATTTCATTATAATAATTGTTGCACTTCCTCATCTCTCCACCCTGTTCTGGAACTACACTATTCAGAAAAAATATTGACATCTTCACTGTATCACTCAGAAATAATTAATATTATGTAATCTTGCAAACGTTTTCAGTCAAATGCTACCTTACTCGTATTAAAGTCAGTTTCGTCAGTGAAAAAAAATTGAAACTTCCGGTAAGAACAGTGACACCCTTTCCTTCTTGTAGCATTGATGGAGACTCTTATGAGTTCAGTGTAACAAAATTCGTACAGAAAAATCTTAATTTTAACTCACTCGTAGCTTAACTTGGGTGCCGAGTCACACCCAGATACATCCATAATTTTGAGACATTTGTAGCTTTAGAAGAAAAGGAGTTAAGTTTTTGACATATTTATTTATTAAATTAACAAAATAATTATTCTTTACATCAGTTACTTATTTGTAACTAAATTGGTTTTGGAAAATCTTCAATTTAAGGTTGGTATTTCTTACAATGAAGGCCCAAGCAAGCAAATAGTTTTCAATGTTTTTTTTGTAGTCTTAAATATAGTTTGATACTGAAAGTAAGATCTTAACTAAACAGGGATGTAATGTGATGAAATCAGTCCCTTGGTTTTTCTGGCTAGAGCTGTGATCGGAATGGACTTTCATTGCCTTCTTTAGAGGTATAGCTACCTGTAAATGTATTCCTTCCTTTCATCCTCACTTTTTTGACATTGATTCATTTCAAAATGTGACTTTATATTATTCGTTCTGCTTAATACCGTTTCATCACAAATTAGGGGCGGCCACAGCTACAACCAATTCCTTTATCATATAATCTTGCTTTTACTGTTCGACTCAGAGAATGCCTCATCCTGTAGGGTCTTAGTCTCATTTATCCCTTACTCTCCGCCCTCCTATTAGAAATGGAAGACGAATTGATATTGGAATAGCCAGATTAGGCAGAATATAATGAACTCATAAAATAGTCAGGCGGTAGTTAATTACTTTTTAAATAAATTATACTTAAATAATGTTCAACATATAATTTTTATCAAAAAATAATTTCTGTGTCTCTTAACTGTCCTTGGGCAACGACAATTCATTAACAATATGTGTCACCTAAAATGTCTTGGTAAGTCACCTTTGACATGCATGTCATGTTTGCCATCACTGAGTTACATGTTATTTTTTCATTCAACTGTGTGGCTCGAAGATATTGTAATAAATATTATCAGTGAAAAAATGCTCTGAAAATATAATTAGAAAACCTGTAACCATGGACTGGAGTTAACTGACATCATACTAAGCACCACCTTGAAGGGAGAATACATATTCAGCATTGAGAATAAACGCTGTAGACGATTTTCCAGCCACTCAGTGAGAACTCATATACACAATACAAAGTGACAGTGACAGACCTTGCCTGGCAAAGCAAAACCAAAGCACATGGTCTTCCAAGTCCCTTGAATGTTCTCTCTGATGTAGCCCCTTGAATAGGTTGCCCTTTGAACAAGGTGGTGCAGAATGGTACTCCTTCCCCTCCATCGGATTCTAGTCACCTCTCACTCAAATTCCTCTCCTCACGTGCATCCCTAATTTACTGCTAGAGCCACTGTCCGTTGGGGTGTTTTTAGAGAATTATTACTTTTCTAATAGCTGGATGACTACTCAACATTTAATCTTGTGAGTGGATACTTTCTGAAGAAACAATGAACATTCTTAGCTAGCATTAAGTAGGTATTTTTTTATACCAGTAATTCGTTAAATTATAACAATAGCTAAGTCTTAATCATGAAAAATTAAAATTTTAAATACTATCAAAAGATTTTAACAGCTCAGAAAGCCAAGCAGTGAAACAGACTACGAAATAGAAACCAATAGACAACTACCATGAAGTGCTAAGATTACCTGTGTATTTTCAAACATAGTTGCTTTCCTTCTTCGTTGCTGACTACATATATATTGGATTCCTTTCCTGTTCCAATTTGATTTCCAAAAGAGGAAATGACACCTCTCAAAGTTAAAGTCTTCAGCGACAAAAAATCATATCCGGAGTTGGTGAGTCTATAGCCATCATCTGAAACATCCACACCATTAGTCTTTTTAATGTGTCAGAATAAAAAATGAACGTCAGCATGAAAACAAGAATTTTAGCATTACAATAATAAATTAAAATTTTTAAAAAATCCAAAGAGCACGTAGAACTTACAATGCTTTCCCCGTTCATAAGTGAGGAGTCTATGTTTACACAACTCTTTCATAATCTTATGAACACCTCCATGCCTTAGGTTCGCGATACATGCCACCAAAGCACCAGGTACCAGCTCGTGGTTCTTCATTCCCATTTCAACCTGAAGTTAAAATTCACAGCACATTGTACAATAACTCAAGACAACCTCATCTCAATTTACCGCACCGTAACTGCAATGAAAACATCTGGAGCAGAGCTATGCACGAGTAATCAGAGTAAATTGTACTCGTATTGTTAACCTTATGCATAGGGCTTCCAGAAGCTCCAGAGCTTTCATTGACATTCAAACTCAATGACACACTGTTCCCATGACGACAATTCACCCAAAATGATCTCACAATGTGGTGACTTAAATTAATAAGGACATGGAACACATCAATTGGCCTTTTCAATCTCCCTGCTTTGAAAAGATGCAAGTCCAAAACATCTGGGTGAGTAAATTTATTATGCTTCAAGTAAACACTACACGTAAAGTTAATAGATTCTCCAAATAGAGCTAGGTCCTCATGACTGCCATATCACTACTGTTGTAATATGCTTTTCGTCATTTCTTTGTTTTTCTATGTACGTATATATACGCTTGTACCCAACCATTAAGCAGTCGGTGCAATAAACTGGTTAAAGAAAGACCTGGCAGTTATTTCAGGTTATGGGCCCAGATTGATTGTGGTGTCCCTATTATCTGTGGCGATACCGAAATGGAGGCAGGCAATCCAGTAAAAATACCTTTGTTCGATGGTACAAATTACGATTTGTGGAAGTTTCGGGTCGAGACTCTTCTAGATTATTATGCCTTATGCGAATATGTGGAAAGTCCACTTGTACTAGAAATTGTTCCTGCTGGAGAAAAGGAGGCAAGGAAGGAAGAAATTGAAAAGACAAACGTTGCCAAAGTTCGACAAGACAAGCATGCAACTTGTATCATAGTGCGAAGTATTGCAGACAGTCATCTGGAGTATGCTCGAGGACAGTCAAATGCATATGAAATCTGGAAAAACCTAGAGGACACCTTTCAGCGTGGAAGTGTTTCATTAAGAATTAGGCTGCACCGAGAACTGTCATTCATGAGGTATGACCCAACACATGACACCATTGAGACGCACTTCGCCATTTTTGACAAAAAAGTATGTGAGTGGAAGAATGCATGTGCCTCTCCTGACGACATTGATGTCATCGGATATTTGCTGCAGACCATGCCATCATCTTTTAATACGGTGATCACTGCAATTGAGACTCTGCATAGTGATCAACTTACTCTTGCATCAGTTAAGAGTAGACTTGCAGATGAGGCCACCAAGCAAGTAGATGATGCTGAAATGGTAGGTGTGAATAGTGATCAATCTGCCTCTATAAGTGTGAGAGGAAGGGGCAGTAGTAGAGGAAGATTTTCTATGCGCAGTGCAGGAATAAATAGAGGTGTAAACGGACAGGATAGGACTGATTCCAGTTAGACTCAAGGACAACTGTACCGGTGTTTCAACTGTGGTCAGCATGGGTACAGGAGGTTTGAGTGCCCAAATAAGAATAAGGATGTTCATCTGGCGGACGAACAAGATACGGAGGCAGCAGTGTGTTTAGATGCAATAAGCACAGCTGGAGCTGGTGAAGAGTGTGAGGTGAAATCAGTCTGGTATTTAGATTCTGGTGACTCTGATCACTTGGTGAATAATGATAATGAGTTGTATAATGTAGTCAGTCTAAGGAGGGCAGTAAAAATAAAAGTGGCAAAAAGGGGTGAACTTATGTATTCTCAAAAACGTGGTGACGTGAAACTAAAGACTGTTGTAGGTTCAAGTGTGAATGATATCAGTGTCACGGATGCTTTATGTGCTCCAGGGCTTGCATTTCATCTTCTTTCTGTCAGTAAATTAGAGATGAAAGGTTTCACTATTCTGTTTCGTGACGGTAAGGCTACTATAATGAAGAATGGTAAGGTGTGGGCTGAAGCAATTCGAGAAAATGTTCTTTATAAATTGAAGCTTTTTAGTGATCATAAAATAGCAAGTCTTACACTCCGTGTAAATTCTGAATTGTGGCACTTCAGGTTAGGGCATATGGGAAATTGTAACCATGAAAGAATTACAAATTTAGTGGAGGTGTAAATAAGGTTGAAAAATTGGAAGGAGTTTGTCAGACGTGTAACAAAGGTGAACAGGCTGCAAAACCATTCAATGGTCATAGACCTGCAACTACTAGACTACTTGAATTGGTTCATAGTGATGTCATTGGGCCTGTTTCTCCTGTATCATATGACCAGAAAAGATTTGTTGTTTAATTCATAGACGATTTCACTCATTTTGTCACAATTTTTGTGATTTCTCATAAGTCATAGGTTTCTGATTGTTTTAAGAAATACAAAGCGCTGGCAACAGCACATTTTAATGTATCATGTATTAGCTGTTTCAGGTGTGACAATGGTAGGGAATATTTGTCCAAGGAGATGGAGCGGTACCTTGAACAAAAGGGTACGCAATACGAACTAACAAAAAGGTATACTCCACAGCTCAATGGAGTATCTGAACGCATGAACCGTAGTCTGGTGGAAAAGGCACGTTGTATGTTGCTGAGTTCAAATCTCCCAAAAGGTTTGTGGAGTGAAGCTATGAAGGCAGCTGCCTATGTTCTAAACAGGTGTCCTACAACAGCTCTCAGCTCCCAAGTACATGCAGAAAAATGGTATGGAAATAAACTTAATTTGAGTAATATGAGAATTTTTGGTTGTGAAGCCAGCCTCAAATTACCTTCAGAATTAATTTTCGAAAAATTTGCTCCTTGGGCAGAAAAGGTGTTTATGGTGGGTTACTGTAATGGAGGGTATAGGTTATGGAATCCTAAGTTGCATAAGATTGTATTAGGTAGAGATGTCGTTTTTGACGAACAGTCAGCATTAAAGAACTTAAAGCTAGTCAGTTTTAATGGCAATAAATTGCAATTTGAAGATGATGTAGAGAGTTGTGAAGAACAAAAGAGTAAAAAGAATATTGTAGATACAGTTGATGAGTTCTCTGAATCAGGTGGAGAAAGTTTAGGTCCCGATGTGCATGAAATTCCCCTTAGAACAGGTAGAAATAGGCAAAAACCTGAGTGGCATAAAGATTATGTTGTGGGAAGTAGTTTTGCTTATGATATGTGTGCTAGCATCTCTCAGACATTTTTAGATGATGTTCCATTGTCATTCGAAGAGATTTCAGGTAGACCAGATGCACAAAATTGGTACAAAGCCGTAGATGAGGAACTGAATGCACTTTATGAAAATGAAACTTGGACTGTAACTGAATTACCACATAACAAGAGACCTTTGCAGAGTAAGTGGGTTTTTAAGATTAAGATGGATAAGGATGAAAATATTAATTATAAGGCAAGACTCATAATCAAAGGCTGTCAGCAGACCAGAGGTGTAGATTATGAGGAGACCTATGCCCCTGTTGCCCATCCGGTCACAATTAGAGCTTTACTTGCTATAATAAATGCTAAAGATTTGTATGCTGAACAATTTGATGTAAGAAATGCATTCTTGCATGATGAGATATCAGAAGATATTAACATGGATCCTCCTATTGGATCTAATATTAAATTTCCATATGTGTGTAAAATTCATAAAAGTCTATATGGTTTGAAACAGGCTCCAAAGGCCTGGAATGATCATTTTGACACTTTTATGAAGTCTTTGTTTTAAACGTTCTCTCTGTGATGATTGTTTATATTCTTTTATTGAAACTCCAACTATTGTTTATCTACTCATTTATGTAGATGATATTATTTTAGCTGAAAATAATGTTAACGTTCTTGACAATGTCGAGAAGTGTCTCCTAAATGAGTTTAAAGTTTCAGCTCTAGGAACCCTCTCCTTCTTTTTGGGAGTAAAAATTGAAAGGTCTAGGGAAGGCATGTTCCTGAGTCAAGAGGCATATCTCCTTAAATTATTACAGCGGTTTGGCATGGAGGACTGCTATCCTGTGTCTATTCCTTTGATACCTAATCCAAATTTTAATGTCACTGATCAGGAGTGTATTATTGATAGCAAGCCATATAAACAATTGGTGGGATGTCTTATGTATGTTACTCTTACCTCAAGGCCTGATCTCAGTGCCGCTGTTAATTTTTACAGTCGCTTTCAAAGTAATGCTACAATTCATCAATGGGCTGGTCTTGTTCAAATTTTACGCTATTTAAAGGGGACTCTAAATGTAAGACTATTCTATCCTAAGTCTGTCTCAGATATGTTGGTAGGATACGCTGATGCTAATTGGGCAAACGACGAAGATCGTAAGTCTACTTCAGGTTTCCTTTTTGAGTTTAATGGTTCATTAATATCATGGAATACCAAGAGACAAACTATAATAACCATATCAACTTTGGAATCTGAGTTAATATCCTTGAGAGAGGCTTGCAGAGAACTTTTATGGATATGTTTTCTGTTAGAGGATTTTCACATTGATTTTCCCTGTCCTGTAAATATATATGAAGATAATCAACCCTGTATAAAATCTGTAACTCGATGGAAGCAGAAACGTTCTAAGTGTATTGATGTAAAGTATCACTTTGTAAGAGATCCTGTATTGAGAGAAATTGTTATGTTCCCAGTGAGGATCATACGGCTGATATTCTAACCAATGGAGTTCCAAAACCAGCCTTTGTAAAGCTTAGGAGTTTACTCAATGTATTTTAATTTATTTTTTTCTTTATTGTCAAAATCTAACTTCCTTTGTCTTTCTGTGTACATAAATATATATATATACCCTTGTACCCAACCATTTAGCAGTCGGTGTAAAAAACTGGTTAAAGAAAGACCTGGCAGTTATTTCAGCGACTCAGTCTCAAAGGTGAAAACTAACAGTGGCAGAATTAATTAACAACAATAATGTAAGACTTACAGCAGTTAAAACTCGAAAATCCTCCTTGGTTAAATAACGAAGAACGGTGACATTTAACTTCCCCATCGTTGTAACTTGACCCTCGGATGAGCATACAAACTGAAGTGCACAAATTTGAAATATTCTTCCACAATCACCTATTACCACAATGCGTGTTACTACTTGTTATTGTCCATATGCACTGTTCCCGACTGTTCCGTTCCCAGATCCACGATCCGCTCCAGTGTTAGTAATCTTTGGCTCCAGTGCGCACTGCTTCGATCTTGTCAGCAGCAATCGATCAACTTACAGCTTTCGAAAGTCAACAGCTGCTTGAGAATTGCGATATAATCGACTTTGACAGACTGGTCGTAGCGTAATCGTGTAAATAGTACTTATTATGATAAGTGGAGCAAGTTTAAATAAAAATTAATTTGAATGTGTGGTAATGATGCCGAGTAAAAAGAAGAAATACAATGCTCGGTTTCCTCCGGTAAGTGGACAGAATATTCACTCATGGGGTTGAGTTGTTAGCCCGGGCGTATTGTCATTGAGCATCACATCTGTTATGTGTGAATTGCCACCGCTAGCGAACGCGCCCTTTGAAATTTATTTTCCATTGCCTGTGTTTTACCTAAGAATGCGGTAAAGGAACTATTTTTTTCAGGGGCGCATCAAAAAAATCATGCAGACTGATGAAGAAGTGGGAAAAGTTGCTCAAGCTGTTCCTGTTATCATCTATATCCTTTAATTCTTGTGTGTTATTAAGCTGTTTTTACTTATGTCATTCCATTGTCAGAAAAGTTCGTACCCTTAACTCGCTTACCTCGTGCACTTGAACGGTTCGTCGAGTCTCTTCTTACGAAGACCATGGATATAACGAATGCCAGAAATGCAAAAACTTTGAGCCCCTCTCATATGTGAGTCTGTATCTAGTTATTGCTTAAAATAGTATTTTATGCAGTTGAATCCCCTATATATTTACGCCTTTCTCCTCAGGAAGCATTGCATTTTTTCCGAGAGTCGCTTTGACTTTCTAAAGGACTTGGTCAAGTCTTTGCCCGATATGGCGGCAGAAGGAGAAGAGAGCTTAGTCGCCCTTCCACCTGTAAGACCTGCTTTAATGGAAAGTGAACCGCAGAGGTATGTATTTTGAGTATAGCTTCAGTGCCTTTGCGAAAAATATTGTGGAGGGCGGTCTGTTGTGGCGTAAAATGCATGGAGTTGAACTTAATTGCCGTGACGTGTTTACGATTGTTGGTGAAATAACTTTGTTAAGGATGAAAACGACACTCTTGCTTTTCTCAGCGAAATTCCGTCATGATTAGGGCAAAGCAAACTGCATTGTCATTAAATTATATGTGTAAACGACCATGGCTTTGATGTTGTTCATTATTTACTGGTAACCTCAGTTTGTAGCTGGGTGTTATGTAAAGTGAATGTATTTCTTTGTTGGCGTATAATAATATGATAACTTTTCATATCATGGGTCATAATTAAATTTGTTTAATATGTTCAAGGTACTTACCATGTCACTTTGCTTTTACCCTTCCCCATTCCCCTGCATTGTTGATGTATGAACTACTGCACAATAGGTTTCTAAGAAACAATGCTTATACATGAAGAAACATCATTTTAAAATGCCACTGTTATATTGGATTGTCTTATTCAGCACTCCTGTTTTCTTGGGCTAAAATATGATCACACTTAGAAAAAAGGCTTGTTCTATTCCTTGGACCGGTCCTCTTGCTTTATTTTTCTTAGAGCTTTGTGATCTAGAATAGAAAACTTGCTTTAACTGAAAATGACAGGTAATATTGATTAGTACGCTAATGAGTCAAATATCTGTCAAATTAACAATTACGAACAATTAGCCTTTGGTTTTAAGATAAGTTCTCTTAATATTTTTTGCAGATATCTAGGCTAGGTATATATTATTACTAATTTCATGTTAGGGTTTATGGTGTGCAGAGGTGCACATATCCTGCTGGTTCAATGACTCCATGTACAAACTTTTTTATATTTCCCTCAAACAAATTCCTTGTAATCCTTAATTTTTACTCTTCCCCAAAATTATTTTCATGGCACTTTACATTATTTCATGAGACAATTTTTCATGATGTCAAGACCCCCCTTGTGGGCACCATTTGTGATATGGAAGTCCAGTATATCTTAATATGTTGATACTGGTTAAATTTAAATTCATTATGTGTAATCAAAATAAATCAAATAAAACAAATCAAATCATAATCAAAACAAATCAAATCATAATAAAAATCATTATGTGTAATATTGTATGCACCCAATTATATTAGAATGACCTTAGTCACTCATGAAGTCTAGCTTTTTTATTTGCCCTTAAAACAAATGGATTTTTAATTAAATATGAGACATACCATTGCACACAGTCCTCATTGATGGCAGGTGTCATGACACCCCTTATCATTTTTGGTACATTTCGTAAATTTTGTAATTGTGGTAAACCAAGTAAAAAACATGGTAATTTTCGAGAATTACCATGGTAAAAGATATATGCATGCATTTTTACTGCATGTTTATTTCAGTGGTGAGGTTTTTTGAGTACCTTACTAATTTTAAGAGATTACCATGGTTTTTTACATAATTTACCACAGCTCCTGAAAATTTCCATAAGTTTTGGTATTATTCACTTACATCTCAAATATTTTTCTTACTGATGTATATTACAAACATATTATTTAAGTCAAGTTATATACATTTATTACAATCTGAATTTTTAAAAAGGCGTCTGACTTATTTATGGAATATTTTTACTTATGGAATATTTGTGGGGATATCATTTTCAATGATTTGAACATAAATTTCTCTTGCCAAAAAAGAACACTGTGTTATGTGTGGGCCACCGTGTTTGTTTTTAAATTTTCTTTGTTTCTAATGCATTAATGTAGCAATAACAATGGTTTAAATGCTTTTAACCCCTTGCCATTGCTATTGGCTTTCCTTTAATATCCTCTATTTGCTATTGATGACAGAAAATGGAAAATTACGATTATTTACCCATCTCTAGTCACAGTGAATCCAATGTAAATTCTTTTTTATTCATCTTTTTATTTGAAGTACATAATGTTTATTTTATGGGTCAGGTTTTTTGAGTAAATATTTGGCAAAGTTGCAGGTATTATGCTTTTCATTTATCTATGTGATTTGGGTGTAGGTGATTTACCATGTCTATGGCTAGTGCCTGTCAGCATGGCAAAAGAATGCACTGTGAAATGGCCATAAACTTGGATACTAGGTTATGGATAAAGTACATTTGGAAATGGAAGAAGTAGACCTCTATGAAATTCAGATGAAAATGGCCCAAAATAGTAGAGAAAAAAGATATTATGGTTGGTAGTTTCAGGCATAACTTGGTGGAATTTGTTAACATTATAATGATAACTTGTAACCTTGTGATTCCACAAATCATTATTTGGAACGACGTAGGTTTCAAACTCAAAACTTTGTGATTCCTCGTATCATTATTTGAAATGACCCGGGTGTCGATGTTCAATGTCATCTTCAAGTAACGACTCTACAACCTCCTTCAATATATACACAACTCAGGTGGGGGTGGGGATGCAGTAGGGGTGAGGGTGGAGGGAAGAGGTATGTTTGAAAGAGGATCAGATGCAAGGTGTGAAGGAGGAAAGGGTAGAGGAGGAGAAGGGAACCCCATTGGACCCCTTAACTCTGATCCTCTCCCAAACATACCTCAACCCACCATCCTCACCCCTCCCACATCCCCGCCCTCACCTGAGTTGTGTATATATTTTGATGGATGTTGTAGAGTCTTTACCTGAAGATGATGATGTAAGTTGAAACCTGGGTTGTATATAAACCTGGGTTGTAAATAAAGACATGTGGAATCACAAAGTTACTAGTTATCAATATAGGATATTAGGGTACTTTTATGATAGATATTAGGGTAATTATGGTGCTTCTTTCTTATCAGTAAGCAACAAGTTATTTCTGAGGAATCGCAAAAATTTTTTTTTTAATATTATAGCAACTCGGTGAAAAACTTGTGAAAATTCACAATGTTGATCGGCTAATTTAAAATAATCGTTCAGTATCAGCAACTGCTAGCAAATAGTAGGAGTAGAAGGGAGTGGGTGAAAGAATTGACCAGGGCATGGGAATTATGCAATAATCAAAAAAGAAGGACATGCTTGTGATCATGGAAGCATCCTTATCGGTATTTTAATAGTTTCCTGTCCTCATTAGGGCCTTACCTAGTCTCTCACTTTTGCATCACCCTCAGATTCTAGGACAAGTTTACATATAATGGTAACTAATTATGGGAATCATGACGAGTGCATTTCTATTAGGGATGAAGGGGGTGGAGTGCAATGTTGAATTTTTTTTTACTGTTTACTCAGAATGTAACCACCCAATTTTTTGCTGAATAATGACCATAAAAATTGAAGGGGGTAGAGGGAGACCATTTTGGAACATGATAAACAAGAATACATCACAGAAATTCTGTGGAAAGTTGCCCAAAATGGTGTAGAAAATAGATATTTGTGTGCTTCTATGATTTTTATCTGTAAATAAAGTACCAATAGTGAACATATTTGATTATCTCTTGGCGTGAATTAAACAATTTAGATTTGAAATCATCCAAAAACATCTCAGGGAGTAGTGGAGAACGTGGCGACCCCATGGCAAGTCCTTCTTAAAGTGTTATTGTTAAGTAAATGCAAAATATTTTATTTAATACAACTCAATCGAGAACTTATTCAACCCGCGATACAATCGCGCCATAACTGTTTCTCTGATCATATGGAATAACCAAGTACATGCTGCTAAAAACGTGAATAAAGTTGCCCATGCATTCAAATTGATATCCAAAAATTTATAAATCATTTCTTTGCTGTTAATTTTTCTTTGTGACTAGGCTTTCATAGCCCTAAAATTTAAATATGCTATGCAACCCTCAACACAAAAGTCATAACCATATTCAAGTACTTAAGAGAAAAATAATCTTAGTACACAATAAAAATAAAGACCAGCAATTGTTTATTACTTAAATTGGGACATACTAGTACAGAGTGATTCTAGAAGAAGTATGAATCACTGTTAACGTGATATGTGATGCTGTTACAATACTAATCCTCTTTGTTTCAACTATAATTATATGAGTGTTTACCCTCAATTCATGGTCAGATTTTACTAAAATTTCTGGGATTATGAAAATGTCCCATGCTGTTTCAAATTTCAATCAATATTTTTTCGACAGTTTTATCTACAGAATGATGCCAGTCTGATGTGTGATCCTTAAAATCATCAGCAACTTTCCTTTTAAAAGCAGAGTATCTTTTACTACATGTTATTGTTACTGTGGCTGGGCATTAGATATTTCATGCAAATTGTGTGGTATGTTCGACATTTGATTGGGGTATTTACTTAAACTTTAGATGCTGCTTTTGAAATACCATGTGAAATAGATATGTGTTGTCGAGTGGTTAAGCTGATTCACATTTGTGGTCCATGGCACTGATGGCTATTACTTTATTTTCAATCTTCCCTATCATCCACTAATCATTTCAGTCGACCATTAAATACATTTGTTCATTAATCACATTTCCTTTTTAAATAATCATTTGTTCCTTATCTTTGTATCATTGTTTCAACAAATTCAATTCCAATGAAGTTTGCCCAGCCTGAGTGATACTTTGTCTTCCTGTTGAAATTTATCAATAATAAGCTCTATATTGTCTCGTAGTTTCCCGCGACGTTTTGAATGCGATGATTTCTCCATCTTTCGGGTATTCGCCGCGTTGCTTGTCATGATTGACGACAGTTTCGCCCGGATTCCACCAGGCGTCTTCAGGTCGAAGTGCCGCTGTCAGCGTTTTGGCCGTGCTTATATAGCTCCTCGAGCTCCCGCGCTGTGCTGTGATTGGTCGGTTTTGGGAAAAGTCTCTTCCATGTGTTTGTCAGGTGGTATCCATCGTCCCTATTGAAATTTCCAGGCGTTTTTGCAATTTCAATTGATTCTCTTATCAGCCTGGGATAATATCTTTTTTCTTTTGCAATTATCCTAGCTTTGTCGAAAAGAATATCGTGTCCGGGTTCACTCCAAGCATGCTCGGCGACTGCTGACTGGCTAAATTTCTTATTGAGGGTCGCCCTCTTGTGCTCCTGCAGGCGGATCTTCATGGACCTGCATGTCTCGCCGATATATGATTTCCCGCATGAGCAAGGGATGCGGTATATCCCTTCATGGAGATTCGGCGGTATCTTGTCCTTTGGCCTTGGAATGATTTGGCTTATTTTGGATACGCAGTTGAATCTCGTGACAATATCCTTCTTCTTCAGGACTCTGGAGATCTTCTCGCTTGTGCCGGCGATGTATGGTATGATGGCATGAGATGCGGACTTCTCGGGTTGTCGTTCCTCCTGGTCTAGCGTCTGGTGGCGTTTTTCTATAATGGCGGCCCTTTTGAGGACCATTTCTTTCTTGTACCCATTCATCTTCAGGGATGTCACGAGGTGTTCCTTTTCCTTTGTCAAAGATTCTGCATCCGATAGTTTGTAAGCGCGATGCAGGAGAGTCGCCATCAGTGAAGCCTTCTGAGATGGATGATGGTGTGACTCGGCGTTTAGGTAGCGGTCAGTATGCGTGGCCTTCCTGTGTACTGCATGGCCGAGACTCCCATCGATCCTCTTCTTCACCATCACGTCCAAAAACGGGATTTGGTTGTTTCTCTCCGTCTCCATCGTGAATTGTATCGCTGGATGCTGTGAGTTGAGGTGCTCCAAGAAGATCTGCAATTCCTCAGGTCCATGGGGCCAAATTACAAAGGTGTCGTCCACGTATCTTAACCACAAACTGGGCTTCTTCCCGTGGGATCCAATCGCCATTTGTTCGAACCTTTCCATGTATATTTCTGCTATCACTGGGGAGAGGGGCGAGCCCATAGCCGCTCCTTCGCGTTGCTCGAAGAAACTCCCGTTCCAAAGGAAGTAGGCGCTCCGTAGGCAGTACTCAATGAGTTGTGGATAATCCTCCGGTATTCCAGATGTTGTGAGCTCCTTTATGATATCTAAGGATTCCTGAATTGGAATGTTGGTGAATAAGGATGTAACATCGAAGCTCACTAAGATGTCATTGGAGGAGACGGTGATCTTCTTCAACATTTCGACGAAATGGGTGGAGTCTCTCACAAACGACGAGGTTTTTCCGACGTAAGGCTGGAGTGACTGTGCCAGGTATTTCGACAGCCGATAGGTGGGTCCGTCTATTTGGCTGACTATCGGTCTGAGAGGGACTCCTTCTTTGTGGACTTTAGGCAATCCATACAGTCTTGGTGGCTTGGCGGCCGATGGGAACAAGCGTTTTTGCTCTTCCCGTGGGATTGACGACTTCTTGATCAGTTCCCGGGTGTTCCTCTCCGTTTTTGCAGTAGGATCAGATCGTAGTTTCCTGTATGTTGAGTCTTCCAGCATCCGGGAAATCTTACCGCTACCTAAACGCCGAGTCACACCATCATCCATCTCAGAAGGCTTCACTGATGGCGACTCTCCTGCATCGCGCTTACAAACTATCGGATGCAGAATCTTTGACAAAGGAAAAGGAACACCTCGTGACATCCCTGAAGATGAATGGGTACAAGAAAGAAATGGTCCTCAAAAGGGCCGCCATTATAGAAAAACGCCACCAGACGCTAGACCAGGAGGAACGACAACCCGAGAAGTCCGCATCTCATGCCATCATACCATACATCGCCGGCACAAGCGAGAAGATCTCCAGAGTCCTGAAGAAGAAGGATATTGTCACGAGATTCAACTGCGTATCCAAAATAAGCCAAATCATTCCAAGGCCAAAGGACAAGATACCGCCGAATCTCCATGAAGGGATATACCGCATCCCTTGCTCATGCGGGAAATCATATATCGGCGAGACATGCAGGTCCATGAAGATCCGCCTGCAGGAGCACAAGAGGGCGACCCTCAATAAGAAATTTAGCCAGTCAGCAGTCGCCGAGCATGCTTGGAGTGAACCCGGACACGATATTCTTTTCGACAAAGCTAGGATAATTGCAAAAGAAAAAAGATATTATCCCAGGCTGATAAGAGAATCAATTGAAATTGCAAAAACGCCTGGAAATTTCAATAGGGACGATGGATACCACCTGACAAACACATGGAAGAGACTTTTCCCAAAACCGACCAATCACAGCACAGCGCGGGAGCTCGAGGAGCTATATAAGCACGGCCAAAACGCTGACAGCGGCACTTCGACCTGAAGACGCCTGGTGGAATCCGGGCGAAACTGTCGTCAATCATGACAAGCAACGCGGCGAATACCCGAAAGATGGAGAAATCATCGCAATAAGCTCTATAAGTGTAATTTAAACTCCCATGAAGTTTCATAGAAACTTGTGAGGATTAATAATCATTAATTTTATCTGACTTTAACATGCTTTGATATTGGGGGAATGAAGTCATATCACAAATATTCATCTTGAGAATATTTGTGAACAAAGCAGAAAAAAGAATTTCAGCTCTTCAGTTATCCTTAATCAGCTTAGGCTTCAGACTTTTTCTTCCTAAATTTTCTCCTTCCAGTTTGGGTGGCTTACTAGGGACTACGGAGTGTTACCTCCAGTTTTGGTTCTTAGTTGGACCATTTTTGCATATGCCATGATAAACTATATACAGTAATATTTTCTGTGTGGTTGTGTCTCCTGAGCAGAGTTCTTTTGTCCGAAACTTCAACCATAGGCCCGCATAACCCGCATGACTTCCTCCGGCCCTCTGTGGCTAGCAGGCTTTGTCGAATGATCTGTGGCTGGCCTGCTAACAGCCTATAATGGCATATACACAGCTGATGTGTGAATGGGCATTAGTTTATTGTGCCAAGTTAAAGAAAGGGAAGATTTGGGGCCCCTGTATTACTCTGCATTAGTCCTCTGTTTCTACGCTATGCATGTAAGAGAAATGCTCATTGAACTGGTGGTTGGGATGAGTTATGGTAAACATTATATGCAACAAGGGGAAATGTTTTTAATGCTCGTTTTAATGATGTTCCTAAGTTTTTAATGCCGCAAGCTTGTTAAGGCTAAAGAAAAATATGGCGATGGATTTGATTGATTGGGATTTGGATTATTATATTATATGTTTGAATGTTCAAAGTTTCAAAACATAATAAACAATATCATCAACTGCAAGATGTGAATTTCTGAATCAAATGTAGAATATGAAGTATTTGGAAAACGTGTAAATTACAATGAAAAACATTGCATGTATATGCTTTCAGACATTGCACAGAAATGTTTTTAATGTTCATTTTTGTAGGTGCTTGTGAATACTCACAAATAAAGTAGTTAATTACATGTTTATTCTCATTTATACACTTTATTGAAGAAGAGGTAGTCATAGCCTTTATTGACATTGAAAAAGTCTTTGACTGTATCAGTTGGAATACCTTGTTTAAAGTCCTTAAAGACGCTAAAATAGACTATAGGGATAGGAGGATAATTCTCCAACTTTATCAAAACCAAGAAGCAATCCTTAGTGCAGACGGAACAAAAGCAAATATGTATCTCTCGAGGTGTTAGGCAAGAATGCAGTCTATCCCCAATACTGTTAAATTTATACATGGTACTGGCAATGAAGGAATTTACAGAAACAAATAAGAGTGGATTAAAAGTGAATGGTAACCTGTACACAACCATCAGATATGCAGACGACATAGCACTTTTAGCAAATAGTGACTATGAGCTACAGGATGCATTACACAAAATTAACCAACCTTTAAAAACAATTGGGACATGAAAATAAACAAAATGTAAACTAAAATAATGAAATGCACTAGAGATGGACTAGAGGAAGCTGAGTTATATCTAGATGGAGAAAAACTAGTGCAAGTTACTACTTTTAAATATTTGGGTAGCTGTATCACATCTGATGGTAGATGCACAGCGGATGTGATAAGTAGGGTATCACTAGCAAAACAAGCATTAAAAGGAAAGTCTTTTGACACCAAAAAATGTTTCTTTAGCGACCCAGAAAGAATTTGTTAAAATGTATGTTTGGAGTGTTAGCACCTATGGCTCAGAAACTTGGACTCTGAGGAAAGAGGAGAGGAAAAAGCTGGAGTCCTTTGAAATGTGGTGCTGGAGAAGACTTTTAAAAATATCTTGGACAGAGGGGGTTACCAACCTGGAAGTATTACAAATTATAGGCAAACGTTTGTTGATTCTATTTGTAAAATAAGAAACGCAATGATTGGACACCTTCTGCGAGTGGATGACTACTTTAATGGAAGGAGTGGTAGAGGGCCGTGCTGGAAGAGGTAGAATAGAATGGAATAATCATTTATGTGTTTTGGGTCAGGTCCCTTAGAGCAAGAATACAAATATAATATAATAATATAGCAACGAGGTAATAAACAAATAACATACTATTTAGTACAAATAAAAAAGTAAATATAGCTTAATAACATACAATGTATAAAAAAAGACAAAAACAGCTACTCTCATTGAAAAACAATAATTTTACATGTTAAACAAATGAACTCGGAGATAGGTAAAAATACAATCAACATATAGATATATGGTACAAGATAAAAAAGAAACAGACCATGAGAAAAAAAACAATTTTTGTGTAATTAAAAAAATTTAAAAAAATGATAATAAAAAAAGAAAATTGGCAATGCAAACTGAGTCCTGACCAGGATAACTATTCTCGAAAACATTAATTTAATTTTGATTAAAAAATTTCCATTGAGCAAGATTTCCTCACATCAAATGGAATGGAATTCCAAAGTTGTGAGGTGGCCACGACAAAAGACTTATGAAATGTAGTGGTTCGGAGAGTCGGAAGTAGAAGGTTACTTGGTTCTGTTCTAGTGACTATAGTATGATTGGAAGTTCCTTTAGAAAACATATCAATTAGGTATTACAGTTCGTTAGTGCCAAAGGTAGAAAAAAGAAAAGTTCCAAGCAGGTATTTGCGACGGGATATGGTATTCAACCAGCCAAGTTTCTTGTAATAGGGGGCGAGGTGATTACAAAGATTAAAAAATATATCAAACGCTCGAATTTAGGAGACGCCGTATTTTGATTTTCTGCTCTGCCGTTAAATCATTGTAAACAAGACAGCAGTAATCAAAATTAGGAAATATTATTGATTTGACGAGCAGTTGTCGGGTATGTAATGGCAGCAGATTTTTATGCACCTTAAGTTGATAATGCGTACTATTATTTTTATTTGAAATATTTAAAATATGGTTGTTCCACGACAAGTTGTCATTGATTCCCTAGATTACGCACAGTTTTGGAATAAGGCAGCTCAATATCCCCAACTTTAATTTTGGGAGTGATGTTAATATCAAATTTATTTATTATTTTCGAGCTCCCGAGTAGGATAGCTTGAGTTTTGCTACTGTTTAGAAGAAGAAAATTCTCATCAGCCCAATCTACAATAGCAAGAAAAGAATATCTGGAAGAGACCGTAGAGGGGAGAAGATACAGTGATATAAAGAGACTGGCTTTGAAAAGAAGGAATTTGAATGCCCACCAACCTTAGGGTTGAGGAGAAGAAGAAGAAGATTTGTCCCATAAAACTCTTACATCTATTGATTTGCAGTAACACTTGTTGCTTTGTCAATTAACCCTTAGAATGCTGGGGAGCTCTGTCGCGCTCCTCCTGTCTCTCGCGAAAAGTGCCAAGAGCGCGATAGCGCTACTCCTGCAATGTCACGCTTAGATGCTGGTATTTCACTGATTGTTCACAGATGGCACCTAAATGCAGATTACTTATGAAGCTTAAAGCAAAAATGCTACGGCAATTTTAGCATAGTACCTAGAAAATCGGTTGGCACTCAAAGGGTTAAACAATAATGCATAGGAAGGAAAAATGAACTGAAAGTTACATCTAAATTCCCTTCCTTAATCCACACTTATCTGATGGCAGTGTTTTAATCTCATGGAAAAAAACTGAAAATGAGCCAGAGACTACAATGTCATAATTCAAGTTATACAGGGGTCCTGAAACTTCTATTTTCTTGACTGATGCCTAATTGCACATCAGCCATGCATATGCCATTACAGGCTGAGAGCAGGCCAGCCCTAGAGCTTATCATTAAGTTAGCTTGCTGTCAACGGTGAAATTATGTGGATTGTTTATGGTTAAACTTGAAATTATTATACCTTAGCTTGTGTGGCATGGGAAATTTCACTGTATTTCATTTGCCATGGTGGACAGTAAATATGCCAAGTATGAACCAAATCAGGCAGTAACACTTTTTCAATGTTCCTAGTGAGTTATCTCTCCCCAGTTATAGAATTGGTATGCATGAAAGTGTGGTAGAGAATTCTTTCTTCCATCTGAGAGTTATCTAATTTATTTAACGGACTTGAGCCCCAGGGCCATACCTCATTACATGATTTAATTCTTTAGCTTGGTATAGGTCTTACCTCTCCTCCTCATATCTAAAAAGTCTTTTCTTTATTTTTTGCCTACTTCTAATGCCTAGCACTCCTTTTAATGTAGTTTCATTATCCCCTTGCCCCTTGTTGCCCACACTTAGAGATGGGCCATTCTGAAAATTACCATGGTATTTTACGTAATTTACCGCAGCTCCTTAAAATTTCCGTAATTTTCAGTAATATTAATTTCTGTCTCATATATTTTTCATACCAATACATAACAAACATATTGTTTTAAGTCATGTCTATGTAATTTAATGCAATCTTAGTTATTAATAAAAGCATGTCCAACTCATTTGTGGAATATTTTTCTTATGGAATATTTGTGAGGCTATCGTTTTCTATGGTTTAACCAAAAATTTCTCATGTAGGCTGCTGCCGTTAATATTATGAAATGAGTAAAAAAATATGCTCATCATTTCATGACATTCCACGCCATTTTCTTTGCCGAAATAAAATTTTTAGTTTATTCATTGAATGATATGCGATATGATCTTTAATAAAATCAATGGTTGGCGAGTTCACTTTGTGGAAGTTGTTCATCTTTAAAATGAAACCACTTAGTTTTTTTTCCACCAATATATTAAAAATGCAATTTGACTGGTTTCGGCCTTTTCAGGCCATTATCAAGATTTCAAAGTAAAATACCATGGGACAGCACAGTTTATATAGAAACCTCAAAGAGAGGGAAGTGGTTAAAAGAAGGGGGGGATGAGAGGTGAGTCAGTTTTTAGGAGGTGATTGGGCAAAACTGCAGGGGAAGGAACAAACAGGTGGTGACGCCAGGCTCAAGGACTATGGGGATGTGACTAAGGATTGGAGAATGTGAAGTGGATGTGGCTATGACACATTTTCGTCTCAATCGATTAAAAAGGTCGTCTACCAAAGAGTCGTTATAACCATTATTTCGGGCTAATAATGGTTATGAGGACTCTTTGGTTCCTTGTATAATCCTGTGACACTCCAGAAATTATTATATAATTCTAAGGACCACATTGACATGAATGATCAAGTGGGGTATATTACTCAAGTGTGATACTCCTGATTGTAACTCTTTGTACGTTGGTCAAACTGGTCGAAAATTGAATATAAGAATAACGGAACATTTTAAATCCAGTGTCAACGGTGACAAAAAGTCAAATTTTGCTGAGCATTTAATTGATGAGGGTCACAGATCTAATTTTACCCCTAAGCTCTAACACGTCTGTGACAATGGGGGGAAGTTGGACTTCCTGGAAAAATTTGAAATTTTGTCATATTACATTGTGCATGGTGATAAACTACTCAATGGCATAATCCCTTCAACCGCCTCACCCTTGTTCTCTGTGCCAGTACCCCCACCTCCATCCCCGTAGTCCTTGAGCCTGGTGTCACCACCTGTTTATTCCATCCCCTGCAGTTTTGCCCAATCACCTCCTCAAAACTTACTCACCTCTCATCCTCCCCTTCTTTTAACCACCTCCCTCTACTTGAGATTTCTTTATAAACTGTGTTGTCTTATGGTATTTTACTTTGTAATCTTGATAATGACCTGAAAAGGCCGAAACTGGTCGACTTGTGTTTTTAATATATTAGTGGAAAAAACTAAGTGGTTTCATTTAAAAGATGATCTTTAATGCTTTTTTCTGATAATGATTTCATGGCAATTACAGTGTTAGGTTGGATTTTGGCTCAAGTAAAATTAGCTCATGTAGGCTATGGTGTTTGTTTTTAAATTTTCTTTATTTCTAATGCATTATTATAGCTAAAACAATAGTTTAAATGCCTTTAACCCCTTGCTATTTCTTTAGGCTTTCCTATTAAATCCTCTAATAGGTAGCTATTAATTGCAGACAATTCAAAATTACCGGAAAATTGTGGTAATTTTAAAATTGTACTATAATTTACTGTGGCAATTTACCTCAAATTAAAATTACAGTAATTCACTCATCTCTACCCACACTATCCATTTACTCAGACCTTTCCTAAATACCTCTATTAACTTTTTCTTTACACCTGCCTTCCAAATTTTTGGTCATTTTTTCTCGTTTCTGCTCATCACAGTGTTATATTCTCACACTCAAACGCATCTGATGTATGACCTCTCATTCTTCACCCTCTCTATCTAAGTTTCTGCTGCATGCAGTGTAAAGCTCAATATTTCTCTCTTACCAACCTTTTCTTAACATTGTCAAAATCCCTATTATCACTTCTTTCTTAATTGCTAAGTCTTCTTCTGTTTATGCCTAGCTATTCTTCTAATATTCCTTCTTCTTGAAAAGCACAATTAAGTCTCTGTATAGTGAAATTGATGAAATCCAAGATTAGTATATTTCACAATATGAAAGTGTGCTATAAAACAGATTATTAACTGGCATCTTCTTTTGCACCTTTTTTAACATAATGTAACTGTAATCAATAGCCATAATTGGTCAGACTCAAACATAAGTGGCATTTGTAAGGCCCGTATCGTCAGATCCTCCTTGAAGGCGACCTTCACCTCCTAACTCTCCTTAAGGAGAGATTTCAGTTTGAGAGACTCTCCTCTCCTCCTATTAGGAGAGAGGAGGAGTAGGATAATCGAAGGTTACCATGGCCAATGCTTCTATTAGAAGGTCTCCTAATTGTTTACAAATGGCCGCAGACTGGAAGTACCAGACGACCATCTTGATGATTTATTGGAATATATTTGCAACAATTTCCATGATTTTATACCTTTGCAACGCTTGATAGATGGTAGAATGTGGTGGAATCATCTTCAGATACATTTTTCGCTCCACAATGAAAATTGTTGACTGTTATGTTAGTACGCTGCGTCTTTGTTTGATGAACTGAGCGGATCTCGGAACGGATCATTCCATGAACGACAACAATCCCTCCTCCTATTGGGAGGTGAAGGAGACCTCCATGAAGGCCGATCTCTTGATCGTAATATCGTCCTCCCAATAGGAGGCCGCCTTCGTGAAGGAGAGATTAGGAGGAGAGACTGATGATACAGCCCTAAATGTTTAATATGAAATTAATAATGCTAATGATGCATTGTCCTACATAATGTTAAGAATGGACTTATTTTAAACTTTCCTTTCTTTATCAATACATATTTTATAATTTAATCCATCTAATCTATGTTTTCTGAATGTATGTAACCTAATTTATCAGTCTCCTGACCACAGTCTCAATAGGAATAATGAAACATTGAGTGCATATAAAACATTACTCTTCACCTCAGGAAACTCAGCAATAGTTCATAATGATGAACCCCATCTAGCTTATGAACTAGTCATGTCTGATCGAAACCATAATCTTAAAATGAATATTAATGAATGAAAGAGCTCCAAAAGCTCTTCTTCATCTCAAAATTGGATTGGATATTTTGGGAGGCGACCGACAGCAAAGGTCATTTGCACCATAGGGGATAGGTGAGGGAGGAAGGGTGGATAGAAACCCGGCGTCGGCGTTAGCCTGCTCTTAACGAAAGGCGCCAAGTGGACCACGGTGTAACGTCTCATCCAGCAGACGGAGTACTCTACTTGAAGTAGGGATCGAGTTTCCTCTGAAAAACATCCGCCTCTGCAGGGATTTGAACCCTGGCCGCCCGTGTGGTAGGCGAGTACTCTAGCCACCACATCAACCCGATCCCCTTCATCTCAAAATTGCACACTAGACTTTGCGCAGTAGCGAGTACATAGGCATTATTCCAAGGTGTCAAAAGGTAGATGCTGACCCCCCTCTTGTTTTGAATAAAAACAATTTTTGTAATATTACAGCTTGGAAATACAGATTTTACGAGTTTTTACTACTCTACTTAATTAAGCTTCATGAAGTTATAAAAGTTTAGAGAAATAAAGAAACATAGAACATTGGAGGGAAAATAGAGAATATTGTCATTAATTTTTTGGTCACAAATTGCTTTCACTGCATTCCTTATCAAAACACTAATTATACCCATGAGAAATTAATGCATTTTGTTTTCAAAGTGCTTATTTGCTTAGGCTACATATCTTTACAACTTCCTAAGTTTTTTTTTTGTGAAATCATTTATAAAAGCTTGTAACACCAATAGGGATCATAAAATGCCTTGAGAGCAAAATCTTGATTACTTAAGGACTAAGACCAAAATCTTGATTACTTAAGGACTAAGACCAAACTTTGTAATATTGAGTGGTGCTACATATTAAGGTCACTCTATTGGTCTGGTCCAGCAGTATTTCTCTGTTGGATGAAAATTTCATTATTTCAAATTTTATAATTCTGAGATTCAGCTGCATCCTCTTATCCTGGCTTCCCCCAGTAATATGAATCAATTTTTATAGTAACATTTTGTTGTAAATTGCCGTTTGGGATGTAAATTTATCATACTTAATTCTAAATTCTAGTTAATGTCAGCTAATAAAAAATTGAATACCCTGTCCAGGTGCAATTAAATGTTGATAAGTTATCAAAAGTTAAGAGAACATAGAAAAACATACTTTGAAAGAACCAATAATTTAAGCTAATTACTAGTGATGGGGCAAATCCAAAATTTGATCGAATCCGAATCCTGTTTTTTCATCAAATCCGAATCTCGAATCCTAATCCCAAATCATCCTCATTTTCATTAAATTCAAATCTTCCTTTTATCAATGAAATTTTAAATAATACTTCCTTCTCTTGAATTCTCTAATTAAATCCAATTGAAGCTGAATCCTATTTCTTAAAGTAAATAATAAATGAATAATGGTCATATAGTCACTGAAATTAAGGACATGTTCGAGGACAAATATAGAGAAGGAAAATTTCTAAAGTAAATCAGGTTAATTTTTCTTAAATAAAATTGAAAATTCAATGAAAGCAGATTACAAGTTTTTGTTTAGAAAATGCAGCATTATCACCCTCTCAGGATCTAATCGATTTCTTTTTTTATCAACCAAATTTCCAGCAGTACTGAAGGCTTTTTCTGAAAATGCTGTTGCTGGAAGAATGCAAAGGAACTTTTTTGCTAGAATTTTCAAATTGGGGTATTTGTTATAGCAACTCCAGTAATCTGTAGTTGATATGTCAGAAGGTAAGAGAGCTTCTTGTAAGTAAGCTTCAACTTCATTGTCAAGAGAAACAGAAGTTTCTTCAACTGAACTTCTCAAAAGTTTTGATTATAAGGCCCACATTCCTGTAAAAGTTTTGTAGGAAGTCTGTTCTGGTACTTTCTTAAATAAAAATTAACATTTCAGTTACTTATGGTGCAGAGCAAAAAATTGTTGAGAATTGAGTAATTTTAGGTTTTATACATTGACTAAATAATTTCTTTCAGCTACTACTCTTTGTATCTCTAATTGCATTGTAGAAATTTGATGTAGAGAAATGTTTGCAATATTATTCATTGGTTAATACTTTCATTCTTAACATTACCATGAAACATTATGGCTCTAATAAAATGGAATGAATTGAGCTACAATTGAACAAAATTATCAATATTTTGACCACTGTGCATCGTTACCTGTGGAGGAGCTTCATTATTGGTAGTTCTCCGCCATTGGTACATAGAATCCACACGACTGCTATTCAAATCTCTAATCCATTGATTTGATCGAATCTTTTACCTAATCTAATCCATGGATTCGATAGGATTCGACCGAATCTTCGAATCCCTGCCCCAACCCTACTAAATACTTAACTAGGTAGGAAATGTAATGCAAACTTAGCCATTTAATTATAAATGAATTAATTTTCCACAAAAAAATACGTTCTGCCTCAGAGAATCAGATAGTATTAAATTCAGCACTCAGCCAGTACATGCACAACAATCCCTTTGTTGGGCTGTGATAATTTCATTTGAAATACAGTTCAGTGAGTTCATGATTGTAGATATGCAATGCCCTTCATATTTCTTGGTGCAAGGTATCGAGTAAGGGAAGGATTTTTATAGGTATGAAAAAACTGTAGTTTTATGTAAAATTTGCAGTTTTTTTATTATATGATACCTCCAATTTGAAGGTTACCAGCCATTGTCAACACTTCATAAACCAAGAGGCCCAATCATTGGTATTATAAAAGCGAAGATTTGAGTTTCAGAAAAATGTACACCCAGTCCAGAATGCAGCATCAAACTGAGTCTTTGCTGCAGAGGTTGGAAAAATTCACATATGCAATTTTGTCACTCCATCGCCATGGCTTTGCACTTCTAATTTATGGTCTTACATTTTAAGTGGAGTCCAGCATCATGAATGTTCTGAAAATTTAACGAAGCAGATTTATGATAGAGGACTGGTAGTAGCAAGAGAGATGAAGAGAGAGGTAGCAAGAGTGGAGCAGATGTATGATAAAGAAGACACTCTTAAGAGGAGTATTGGTTGCTTTAATATTAGGAGGGCATGCATGAAGCAGTATATGAGGGTAACTGAAGCAAAAGAAGTATAAAAGGATTGGGAAGCATAGAGAAAATAACTAAAAAATAGTCAGCTTTACTGGAAAATTACTGGGAATAAACTTTTTGACTTTGTCTACCATGAAAGATAATTGCATGATTAGTATGTGTGTTCTATATTAATAGGTAATCAGGATCCATCAGTGAAATGGAACTGGTATACATCATTTGGTGATAACTAGTCTCAAAATTTGGCATCTGTGATTTGATTTTTAAAAAAAGACATTAAATTTAATTTTTATACAACCCATCTCTATACTATGCTATTTAGCTCTATTATTATGCTATACTATATGCAATCCATGCAATAAATAGTATAAATTAACCCTTATCTATCTCAAACCCACTGTTTTCGATCCAACTGTGCGTCCACCAACATTTTTATGTTTATTTTTCTCATCTCCTATTTCATGCCTTCCAATGTCTGAACTCTCATGTGTGATACATTTTCAACATTTCCTTGTAAACGTTTTTGTCTTCTTTGGACTCCCTAGTCAAGTAAAATGTTTATTACCACATTCAAACAACAAAATACACCAACTAATGGATACAGTACAAACTCTACTTTAGGCTTTTGCCTCATCAGGATACTGAATTTAGATTCACTGGCATTTATGTGCACTGGTATGGGAGCAGTCTCTGCCCGGCATTCACCCAAGGATGGTAGGAAGTCTGTAGAACAAACATTAGGCCACCAAACTTAACAAAAACTATAAAGGCCGCTTTACAAGGTGCATTTTATTGCACAAACGAATGTATGAATTCCTTCATGAAGAGAATTGTACAGTGTAAAAGCAGCAAATTGTCTGAATAGGAAATAGAATCTGCTCTAATTACTTTCATTTTCTTGGACAATCTCTGATACATTCGCTTAAGCAATAAAATGTACTGTGTGAAGTGACCTCTAGTATGAAGACACCTCAGACATTTTCTTCATAGTCCTTGTATCAGCTGTTGTTTGAGGATGTGATTGGTAAAAAACTTGGTTTTTTTGTGTATAATGCAACTTTAACCCTGTTGGTTTATTAGATACGGTTCAGTAAAAAAGTATGGTGGTTTCAATTTGGCTACCATAGTGGTGTTTTTAACCTAATTCACTTGCGTACATAGTTACCCTGGGAATCCAACACTTTTTATGGGCACATCATTGAGCAACAGATGTTGCATGGACCTTCTTTCAACTTGCTACTACCCTTCATCATATCTGGCTTAGATGAGTGAATCTCCTATGCATATGCTGATGTGCAATTGGATATGGATTAGCAGTTACAACTTAGCTACAATTCTATGAGTGAGACACGCATGAAAAATTTAAATGGAGTAATTGCCAGGAAAATCAGTCATTCACATATACCTGATACTGGAAGGCAATGTGATTGTATGCCCAGTTTCGTAGTAGAGACAACAGCTGGATATTGTTAGTCGAGGAGTCAGCTATAATTAATGCCAATGTTTGTAAATTAACCATGGAATATTGGTTTGATTCAACTAGAGCTCAGTAAACCAAGTGGCATGCATGAGGGAGATAAATCCCCTCCAAAAGGGCTTGTCCCTAAAGGGGGACCAAAACCATTTTTCAATTTTACTGATGCATGGTTGAAAAATAGCATTACAATGGAGTTTTTTGGGGTCAGATTTTGTGAATTCCCCTCCTCCCAGTGGTACCCAATCCTGATTCATCTTCCTTCCCTCCCAAAATGTAATGCTATTCATGCCACTGGTCTAAGTCTAATAGTAGATCTCACTATCACCCAGGTGAGTCTACCAGGTCCAACCTCCAAGCAGTAATTATTTGAAGCTAAATTCCAGGTGGTCTCTGCATACTAGATGTGATCATCTTCAGTGAATTTTGCAGCACAGAACAGTACATCTTGCATTCCTGCATAATATCTCCAATGCACCAGTCTTCTGTTCTATTTTCGTGTTGACCATTGCACTGGCAGTCATCCAAAGGGAGATTTATAATAAAATATCAATGTGTTACCTATTTTCTTTCCCTTACCTAGAAAATGTCTTCCCTCCATTGCATGTCCTGCAGTCTTGTCACTTGAGATTGACTTTACCAGGAGTGTATCGTGTCCTTATAACATTCAACCAAAATGTGGAATAATGCTATGTCAAAAATGCAAAATAACAGTGTGTCTGAATCCCATTTTTAGCATTTATCACAATTGAGGGTCTTTTTGATCATGAAAAGAGAAAACCACTCAATTCCATGGCTAGTGGTCCAAAACAATGGAGAGGAACATAGAACAATGCTCCCATGTAATATCAATAAATAACATCCAATATTTTTAGGGATCAAGTTTTTTTATGGTGTAGCTGATCCTTTAGCTTTATATCCGAATGTAGGGTTAAATGTTTTTAGAAAATATTGGTTGCCATTTCCCATTTGTGAATAGTATGGCACAGCTGTCGAATGAAGTGATCAAAAGCCACTAAAAGTTACCTTTACAACTTCGAGAAAAAAAGGATTTAGAAGTGTAATGAAAATGTTGCAGGAACTTTATGCCATTCAATTTGATGTAACTGAAGTTTACTTCTTTTCAGCAATGTGGTTCCAGAGGTATACAGTGCTCAAGAGCAGATTTCCAAGGAAATTCCTAGCTCTTATAAAGTGGGTGAATGCTTAAATATTTACACTAAAAATGCTGTCACCAATTTAAACATGACAAACAATCCAAACTATGAGTCTGACTCGACAGATAATTTAAGTAACTATTCTGAGGCTGTGCCCGATGGTAACAGTCTTCCGAAGCATACAGTGATAAATTTTTATTCTGTGGCTGGACAAAGTGATGGGACTGCAGTAACTGTGAATGAGACTTGTGAAATGCCTTGTAAAAAGGCTGTTCAAATCACTAGGGATTTACCTATGAATAAGACTATCCCTGCATATACTGAACATGTGCCGGCAGCAACTTCCAGTTTGGACCTTGATGAAGACTATGATGATTGAAATTGTTTCATGTTCTCTGATGACTTCAGTGATGTCCATGTACCTGTGGGGAGTTGGTGTGTTAAGTGTGGTTTATAGTAAATTATAATTTCAGAATTTTCACCTTGATTGATGGTAAGATGCAATTATTCTCTCAAAATAGTGAGTTTTTAAGAGAACTAGTTGCTATTATTAGTATGGTCGTATACCTTCCTGTTGCTATGAAGGCCATGGTTTTTCCATAACGTAAGGAGAAATGTCACTGAAAATCCAAAGGTTGCCACTGAATGAAATTAAGTCTTAATTTAAAATATGTATTTCATTTGAAAATTAATTTTCTATGTACATGTACAAATACACTCTGTAATAATGGAAATAAACACCCTTCTTGAGATTGGAGAGCAATGCATTGTTACTGTTCTTTATGTCATGGCTTTGGTTGGGTATTATATAAAATATGAATTTCAGCTTTACAGAGGGAAGAAGACTTCTGTACAGATGTGATGATGCTTCAAAATGAGCAAATGGTAATATTATTAATCTACAGTATGGTACATAAAATCACGAGGGATTTACACCTCAGGTAGGTCCTTGTACTTTAAATTCCCTGGTACACGGAGAGAGAACGATTGCTTCAAGGAGTGCCATTTGAAACCTCATTCAAAATATTGTTTATTAAGTAATTAAACGATTATTAAAATCACTCTTGAGCTACTGAAAATAATTCACCTCAACGACTACTTGCTTCATATAAATGTTCACACTTTTCAAGGAGCCGAAGTACAGGATTGATGTTGTATGGGAAGAGAGCCTTGGCCACTAATCGCTCCACAGCCAAGCGCAATCTTATTAACACACCAATAGCTTCTCCCAGCCGATTTCTCCCTATTGCAGCGGCTGTATGCACAACTTCTTCCCAATTTCGCCTGGCGAACTTTAAAAACCTCAACAAATACAAAAGGAAACATGTTTCATTCGATACCAACAAATCGAGAAGAACTCCCGCATCATGCGATACAGCGTGCAAAAACTGCAGAAATGTTGCAGAAGGTGATAAAGCCCGTCTAATAAACAAAGATGGTGGCACTGCTGACCCATGACCCCCAAGGGATGCTGTTGTAATTGGACCAGGCCCTCCCAAACCAACCGCCACATCTAGGCAACACACCATTCCCTCGACAAGGGCATCATCTTGGTCCGAGAAAAGCGACACAACCCAATGAGCAAGTGGTGCCTCAGGATGGAATGGCAGAAGAGATTTCACACAGGCATCTAAACGACGGAGCACTTCCCTAATACCCCTCTCTATAACTGCAAGATCTGCATCCCTAGCACGTCGCTCTTCTTCCTCCTCTATACCCATGCCACCAACGGAGCTATCGTCACTCGAACTTTCACATCTTGTTTCCTTCACTGTTACAGCAACCGATTTGAGCACCAGGAGAACTGCCTTTTGAAGGAGGGGTCGGTCTTCACACTCGCCAGCAGCATCGCTCGCATCGCCAGCTCCACGTCCACCAAAACGTCCGCCTCCGGCATGGCGATATGGAAGGCCATCCAAAAGCCGCCAATCCTTCACATTACGCACCACCAGATGGGCCAAGGCACAGGGTTCTTCAGCAAGTGTGTCTTGGAGAGCTAATGTGCTTCCGTAACACAGCACCTCATTGAGTAATGACAGAAGATGACGCCATAAAACAGGGGGAAGTGAAGGACGAAGGAGGGAAACTAATTCACCAAGGTGTGCTAGGAATGGCTCTGTATCTGCGACGGACAAATTTGCTTTTACTGCCACTATTGCCTCCCAAAGGGAGAGAAAAGCTACAGCTGCCGCTTCTTTTTCGTCACCCGACATGCCCACTCCCGAATGGGGGCTGCCGAAAGATCTCAACAAGCTGCCGAATTCATTGACCACCTCCGACCATCGCGAAACCAAGGCTTTAATGCAAACACACTTTACGTGGCTTTCATCGTCTTCTGGGTCCGATACTGGCGTTGATCTGCAAGTCCCCGGGAGGTGAGAGGGTGGCCCGTCTTCTCTACCATCGGCAGCATCCTCAAGGGGGTGGATGAGGTCAAGATCTCTCCACTCCACAACTCGTCGAAGAACATCTAGGGCAAAAGTTGCCCTTCGGGGTAAGTGCCGAAGGGGAGGGTGACGAAGATGGTTATTGCTGTTGAAGTGGATGGAATGTTGGATGGATAGCGCCGGTGTTTGGGGAGGGGAGGGAGGAGGATTCACACGGGCAGCTAGGAGTGCATCTGAAAGGAGAGCATCTAGCCACGCTTGCTCAAGACGTGAACGAGAAGCCAACAGAAGAGCAGACAGTGCTCTCCCAGCAGCAAACACAACAAAGGGATCACCGTGGGCAGACAATGCAATTAACTGGGGAGCCAATGATAGGGAAGACACTAAACGTTCTCTTGCTTCTGCTAAACGAGGACACACAACTCCATGACCGTGTTGTCGCACTTCAGTTTCACACAGCAGTTGTACTGTTGCTAAGAAGAGCAAGAGGTGGTCTCGAGTCCACTCGGGGTTATGACCATCTTCAGCAAGTCCAGATGAGTGAAGTATAAAATTATCGCGAGGTTCCTCACTTCCTGATCTATCTTTTCTAACATACACTGGTCCGGGATACGAGCAAAGGCAGTGAGTGAGCAGGTGTGTCTGAAATTCAGTTAATGTAAGCTTATCTTCACCCCATCCCTTTCCCTCTTCACCGTCTTCGTCACCTTCTGTTTCTATTCTTGCCTTCTTTCTCACGGGTTCTCCCATAATAGGCGGAAAAGATGGTTCTTTCACAGCAAAAACCATGTACACTTTGTTAAGGGGCACTTAATATGAGAAAAATTCCATCATAATGCGGAAATATATCCGTGAGACTCAAAGAAACCCCCGAGCTGCCAAAATCGTTGAATACACGTATGTTATCAATGACCACCGCATGATTCCTGCAATAAAAATAAAATTATTAGACCCAATTACGGAACCTAATAGTGGAGAGTGATCGAAATTCATGGAAACATCACTACAATATATGACTGATATCTCACTCGATACTGACAATTGTCACTGACATTCATACCTAGAACTTTTCATTTATTACCGAATAATAATGATTGTAAGATTCTAAAACATAACATTAAACAAAAATTAAAGCAAAACATCACGTTATTTCAGCCACAATTACAGTTATAGCCAAGAGAAATAATTTTTAAGAGAAGAACCTGTTAGATATTCGTCCAAATTGTTTCAGTCAAATTCTGTGTTGGCGGACAGAACATTCACCCTAAAATTGATTACTTGCCTTTATATTTCCAGTCCCCGCATCCACAAACAAAATTGAAGAATCTCGTAGAGGAATTAAATTAGAATACATGTATCAAAAAAACTAAAAATATTCATTCACCTACACAATTCCATCAACATGAACAATATGACGCTGTCATCAAAATAAAAGCGCAATTATACGCATTTGTAATATGGTTTTACAAACGTTCCCAGGTAAAATGCGTGATATACGTACGAGTAAATTTTATTATTAATAACTCTTCAACGTATTACTAATTTTGTGAACATTAAGTAACCCCTTCACCAGATTATAAATCCTTGTCTTGACTTGCAAGTATCTTTGGTATCCGGGTTGGAAGTCATTGTAAACGCGATGTTGCCGATGTTACTTCGGAATTCAGCTACCTGTCTTAATGCATGGTGAGTGAGGTATTTGACTGGATTTCTCGTTGTTTCACTCAGCTTTTGTTGACATAAAACTTTGCTTGTTATTCGTTCACCGATTACAATCTTAATTTTAGGGCTTTGTGCCCTCATTATCCCTAGGGAAGGGTCTACCGAACTGAACCTGTTTGCATGTAGCGCTGGGTATAATTCAGTTTATTATGATAAAATTTGTGTTAAATTACCTCGGTCTCATTGTTTTTAAATTAGTCATTTGGAATCCCTTTCTGTAGATTAGTAACGTTCGTTCATAATTTAATTGGCAATACTGCATATGTTCCCCCACCCCGAGATTCCTCTGTCGGCTAGGTGTGGCAGCCATATTTTTGTTAGTAAGTCTGCTTGTTTGTTGTGTCTATTGCGGAAATGTAGCCAAGCTTCGGAAACACCAGCGTTAGCCGAGATATTCGGTGAGGTATCAAGAATTCGGAATTTATTTTAGCTTTATTCTGCAGGCATGGGATATTTTTATATCATGTCTCTGTAGCATTATTTTCGTCCAATATTTGCAAGATAATAATTAGTTTTAGTGATGAATTGAAAGTGACCCAATCATATTATGTTTCATTGTAAACTTAGGCCATCAATTTTCTTGCATGGTGAATTACGAGTGACTTGCGCATCTGGGGTCTGATGCATCATTATGAGAAAGAATAGTACGCTTCTTAATCATCATTTGCCTTGACAAGCGACCTTTAATACTGCTTTCGCATTATGCGTATAATGTCCGTGTAACATTGTTGCATTTAACATTGTTGTTTTGGTTTCAGTTTTGATGGGACAATTAAATTATTGATAGTAATTGGGAATTGTAAGAATGAATCTTAAGGTATAGGAGATATTATTATTGAATTTATGTATTTGCATTCATTCACAGGTTGCATAGTGTTCACAATGAGCAGAGAAAACAGAAGATGTAATTTATTCCCGTCGCTTCTGGCCTTACCGTGAAATGCTCTTCTGTGGTGATGAGGCAGTTGTTGCTGCATCAGCAGCTGCTTCTGGTGCTGCCTTCTTATTCTCTCTGTGATCATGTCTGACAGTACTGTCTGCAAAGGGGGTGTGGTAGGGAGTGGTGGTACAGCAGCCAATGCCGAGGAGCGCCTCAGGAATTTAGAATCCCTATTTCTTGGAGGCCCAGTTCTGGGAAGAGGGCTGTGCTTGAGTTTGGAAACACTTCTAGATGTGCTTCTTGTTCTCTATGATGAGTGCTGCAATTCCTCGCTTCGACGTGAGAAAACAGTGTCGGATTTTATTGAATTTGGTGAGTGCTCAAAATTATTTTGGATGTGCAAGCGGCCGTGTGTTATGGTTTTTAGTGTTGCATACTTGCCTAAGAAGTGCTTTTATGAATTATCAGTCTCTTCCTTATTTTACTGAAGTTTCAAGCGCAGTAATCTGTGGTTACTGGTCAATTAAAAGAATAGTCGTATGTATATTTTCACCATACCTTGTGACATTGTTTAGTCATGAGGCCAGAAACATTCAAAGGTCGGTAGGTTGCAATGCTTAAGTGTGTAGATTTCTGGCTTGATATCCTTGACTCTCCCCGAGGAAGAAATGCGCCTTTAATTTTTATGAAGGTGTCTAGAGTGTGTTGTCTTCAGGGGATTTTTTGGAGAGCATTAATGGAATTATATTTAAACATTTCAGATTATTTCATGTGTAAACCATTAATCCTCTAAACTGAGAGAAGGTGAAGCAGACAGGCCGAGAAAGAACATTATTGGCATTGATCAATTAATTATCTGGGGAGCGTAGTTATTACTTGAGGTTTTTTCAAACTATTCATCATTTAAAAATGTACCCGAAGCTATTATGATTTATCAAGTGTTGGCTACTATGGGGATTTATTCCTCTCCGATTATTGATTATTGTCCGATATTATTTGTTACTTTTTATGGAGTGAGTGAAGTTTGTGATGTGGTGGAATTAATCTGCAGTGAAATATAGGCTTCGCCAATTCTATTGTTTTGTTGTTAATTAACCTCGATTGTTATTACTGATGTGAATGTACATTTTTTGACAACATAATGCTAATGGGCGTCAGTCATTAAATGGCTTCGTAACATTAGTGAATTATCAAGTTTTTCTGTTTATCAGAACTTTCTGGACTGCTAATTTTGCTGCTTGGTGTGTTCCACCGTTATGTAGGCATGTCCATAAGTGGTTGTTAAAGTTGTCTCGTCACATTTATTTATTGACTCTTGAAAACCAATTTCATGCCAGAGAACTCCTTGAAACTTATCTATCTCGTATCAAAACGACTCAAGAATCATCTCGAACAACATCATGAAACTAGCAGAAAAATTGTCATCCGCGGACACATCCGTATTTCCAACACCTCGCTTTGTTGGTAAATCAGCACTAACAACTTTATTTTGATCTACTTCTTTCTTCTCAAGGTGAACACATTGATCCTCATGCCAGATGGAGGTTTGGTTAGAATGCTTGCTACATTATCTGCTGACCTATTTTGTGTAAAGGTCACTGTACCTTCTGTTACCTCTCCTTTTAAAGAATATTACCTAATATCTATATGTTCTGTTCTCTCTATCTTCTGCTAAACGCATTGTTCCTTGAGTATCGCAAACCAATTTGTTGGTTTAGGAAAATATTTTTCTTGACCTGTCTCACTCAAAACAGTCCTGAACCAAATAAATTCCTTCACTACCTCATACATATCAATGTTTCCAGCCTCCACTGTCTAAGTGGACATGGTCCTTTGTTTCCATGATTATTGAAGTCCATGTACAATTTTTCTCATGTTTGTCACATCCTCTTCCTTAGCCTTTCTCTATTCCTTTTCGGTGCTCCTAAGTCAGCACCTCCCCAGGGTTCATGGTTTCAATTGGTCATGGTTGATTCTCTCGCAAGCAAATTTGTTGGTTTGGGAAATAGGAACCATATTGTTTAATTAAGTTACAGTTAGGGTATCTCCTATTCTCACTCTCCGATCTTCTGTGTTGATCTTCATGTTTTGAGAGTTCCTTTTCTTTGGAAATGTTTCCCCCAGAATCCCTTTTCCTTGGTTCTCCTTCTCGTACATCCTCCTCCTCAGATCTCGAAACTTTTACTCCTCCTGAGCATCGCTCTTGGTGTGGCTTAAGTGTTTTCTTCTACTCATGTGAAGTTGCTCTTCTCTTTCATCTTTTTCTTTTTTTTTTAATTTTTACAGTTTTCCCTCCACTTGTGGTTTTCTTTGGTGACTCCTGCTTCTCCTGTATTATTTTATCCACTCCTAAATTTTCTTACAGCTCGTTACTGAAAATGTCTATGCTCCTTCAATGCCTTCTGTTATTGAATATAACCTGAATACTGAATTATCAAATGTTAGCTCCTCTTCTTGGTTCTTAATTTCTTCATCTCTCCTAGCTTGTACTTTAGCTTTTATCTTCTGTTCTTCCATCTGTATCTTCAATTCTGTTTATCTTTTTGCCCTTTTTTGTTGAAGGGATGTTTATTTATCAGGGTTGTGGTGTGACTGTGTCCAAATCTCCTGCGCTATAAACTCATGGATACTTTGCTTGCCATTGCATTACAAATATGTTCTTGTTCTGCTTTTGATACCATTTATCTTTTTAGCTGTGGATAGCACCTTGTTGTTCTCTCTATCAATAGCAACTGTCTTTTTCTCATAAACCTTAGCTGTCACCTCTCGTGTATCAGCTGACCCAGTGAAAGTTACCTACATCTTAACTGTACTCAGAGGATGTCCCACCATTCAGAAGAATGTCCTGGCATCCACTCTCATCTGTTATTAAGAATATACTTCCCTTCTATGTCTCTGGTTTTTTTCTGTTCGCAACATCCACAGTACCAGTTGTATTTCTTATTCCTTAAGTATTCTATATGGGCCGACACATCCTTATTTCCAGCAGTAGTTTCTCTGAGAAAAAGCATGGTGTCTTATTATACCAGTGGTAAATTTTAATATGTACATTTTTAATTATTATAAATGTAAAATAACAAAAGATTAATCTAAAAATGCACCGCTACTATTAAATACTAATGTTATCTATCCACAATATTTTGTGGAAAAATATTATGTTTCCCCCAGATTTACATTGGTAGGTCAAAAGCGCAAGTAACGCAAACTACCATTTGTCCCATATCTTTGTATTCTGCAGTGATTTGTAAGTAGTCAATCGTTAATAGATCTAAATAAACTATTTTGAGTTTATCCTCCATGACCATGGCTTATCAAGCATGACAACACCTGCTGTGCTGTTACATGGACAGGAGATGGGAATAGCGAACTCCCCTGATATTTGCCATTCCTTTGATTGAGATGGCTTGGAGGTGTGAATATGTATCACATCAAACCAGAAATTGGTTGACCCTGGTTTAAATGCTGGTTAAGTTTAATTTTTTCTTGTCAAGCTTATCCTCTATAGTTGCACATCGTATTTGTCTTCAGAATCCTTGATGAAGAGAATTACCTCATACTTTTCTCAACCATTTTTATTTATATGATGTGTTTCAGGGTTTTACAGCATTGTCTGGTTCTAAAAGTGTGTTTAATATTTGTTTGCTGTTGTGATGTTAACATTGGGGTAGAAAATATCTACACTCCAGAATTGTTTAAATATGGATTCCACCTCTCCTTTTTCCTAACATCTTCTTGAACATAATCGTGCTTGCAATTTCAGCCCTGAAATTTTGTTTTCTTTGGAATGGTTTAACAATGGATGATTCAGAACAAATGGAGATAATTACGTACTCAACCAACCTTAGTAACCAGCTATTAGTACCAAACCCCTCCCCACTCTCTCTGATATAGTTTCTTTGCTAAAGGCTCACCATTCTCACCTCATCATCCCTTAATCTCTGTTCCCATGCTATCCCTCTTTAAAGTTGGTATTTTCTCCTCAGCCCCCACCCCCTCCTTACGTTATTGTCACAACAGTAAACAAACATTTAACAAGTTTTTTGCACCATGACAGTGATGTAAAATGGTAAAATACATCTTGAACATTAAAATTGTGCAGCAAAGTACAAATTATTTATTTTCATTATGAATTGATAGCATTGAATGATGTGGTAGCCTAGAGGGTTAATGCTCAAGTCCTCACTAAGTATCCCATGTCCAATTTGGGAGACTTGCTTTCGGTCAGATGTAGCTAATATCTCTTTGGGGATCGGGATGGTATGATGGTATGAATATTAGCGTCCCACCTTGAGGGTATTGATTTGAATCCATAATGTGATGGAGTTTTTATGTTGGAATTAAAATCCGTTCTTTGGTGCAATGCAGTGAGTACTTCAAGGTTAGTAGTACTCTGCCTGTTGGATGAGATGATAAGTTGTGGACTCCTCAATCCCTTTTCTTGGGGGTAGGCCAGTTCTGACACTTGGGATGGGATCAAGGCTCCTTCTTTCGCATTGTTGTTGTCGTTACCAAAAATGCAAATGGCTCTGGAAGGGCAATAGCAATTATGGTCTTAATAGTGGACTTAATCAGCCATAACGAGGAATTAAAAGGAGGTACCTGAAAAAACTTAAAGAATGATGATCATTTTTTGCTATCATTAGCATGATTGAAAATTAAGAATGCCTGCAGGCACATTACCAGAACCATGATGGTGCCCTACATACCTCTTCCTCCTTTCTTCATTTCCACTGTACATAATTTTTCCCTGACTAACTTACCCATCCCATATGACCTGAATGGCTTCGACCGTTGATCTCCTCCCTAAGTAAACACACTACCATATTTTATTGGTGTACAATCTTTGTATGAAACTACATGTCACATAACGTAGAAATAATATCCTTGAGTAATTACCTTCAATGTGAATTAATTTGCTGATAGGCATGTAAGAATAACACTGATCAAACTGACCTACGGATTAACAACTGGTTAAATGTATAAACGTACACATGTTAAATTTTGCAGATTGAATTTATTTGTATTTGCAGGAAGTCCCTATGTTTTCATCATGTTATGTGGAACTGATGCTAAAAGTCCAGCACCTTTTTTCATTTATGTAGTATATGCAGAATTTTATTTGTGATGTCCGAGAGATAACAAAGAATGAGACTTCTTTTGGTTGGGACTTCCTGTTTACATGGTGTCATGTATTCTCAAATGCCTACTTGTTTAATATTTGAATCTTTATCAACATGCAAGTTTTTTAGCGAAAGATGTTTGCTCCTAATGGTTCATGTTTCTGTTTTCTCCCCCCTTGTTAAACAGTCAAGCCAGTGGTTTCCTCCGTGAAGAGCCTTCGATTGATACGTGATGATTTTGAGATAGTGAAGGTGATTGGGAGGGGGGCATTTGGGGAAGTCTGTGTCGTTCGGATGAGAGGAGGAACTAAAGAAGATGAAAGGGTGTATGCCATGAAAATCCTCAACAAATGGGAAATGCTGAAACGGGCTGAAACAGCATGCTTCCAGGAAGAGAGAGATGTCCTGGTCTATGGAGACCGCCGTTGGATAACAAATCTCCACTATGCTTTCCAAGACGAATCAAATCTGGTAATTATGTCTGTGTATTTCTATTGAATTCCTTTCAAGTGCTTGATCTATTCTTCATTTAGAATATATTTGTGTCTTTTTCATTATGACTTGGGAGAAAACTCCTGATGAGTGACCTGGGAAAAGAGAATGGGAAAATAAGTATGAAATTTAGTCTCCAAAGATTTAACTCACCCTCAAGTGTCAAGGCTTTCACTTTAATTGGAAATTCAGAGAAAAAATTCAATTACTTGGACTGGGAACGATTTTTCTTTCTGAATGGGGCATATACGTCTCTCTCCTCTGTGGGTGACATTGCTTTAATCTTTGAATGCCTAACTGCTTGTAAGGTCAGGTTAACTTTGGATTGTTCCAACTGCAGTATTTTTCAATTCATGGATGCAAAATTTACTACTATTACTATAAGTAAGTGCCTTTCTGATAGATTGGCTCTGTTTTTGATTTTTTAAATTTTCCTTTTCTTAAAATTATTTTGAGTTGAAATAACTGTACAAAATACCAAAAATTCTCTCAGCCAACTTTGTGGCAAGTCAACCTCCGTTGCTACTTCTATTCATCGTTTCCCCCTTAGTATTTCAATCAATCATTCCATTTTGGTTTGCAATGTCCATAGGCAATGAACTAATGATTTTTACCTCTTACTTTTGGTGTAAGGTGGTCAAACTCTTGTACACAGTAGTCACTCAAGCTTTTTTGTCTCCCTTCAATCTTATTTTCGTTCCAAGAAAATGCCTCTTGAGTGGGGCAATTATGCTGTTGGTGCATCCAAATGCTTATTATAGGGCAGCTTTTCTCTGCGAGATTGCTTTCCCAGTGCTTAAGGTGTCATTTAATGTATTCAGAAAAGGATTTTGCACCTATTCCATTATTAATGCTGTGTGTGCAAAGTAGAGTCGTGTGAGTATGTACCAGGGTTGGGTCAGTAGAATATTCTATGTAGGAAATGTGTAATCTATGTGTATATTCTACCGTAGAATATGTAATGTAGAATATTGCTAATAGTTACATATTCTACGCGTAGAATATTAATTTTACATATACTGCTAAAGAAGTAATCACAGTTATTGGAAAATTTTCTTTTTACAATATACTCATACAGTTTAATAATTTAGCCTATATTTAGTGCATTTTCAACTTAAATAGTCTATTACAAGGCTACCATTGCTAGGCCTGCCAGGAAATCATTAACTATCCAAGACTGAACTGTCTAAATGCCAAATTATCCACAAGTCAAAGCAATATTTTCTAGATTGATTGGTGTCGGCCTGAATCATCTTTGGCCACTTCATATCATTTTTTAAATTTTCTATGGCAAGTACTTGCAATTTGTTATATTTGTAGTAGGCTAGATTAAGGATTATAGTAACTGGTATTGTAACTGAAGTGAAATTATGTCCATTGCCAAGTGAAACATAGAAAGTATATTACTGCACCTCTATCAAGGCCAAGAGAAAGTTACCATCAAAAAACAACTTAAGAGCTGTATGTTTACTTGTTCCAGGGCTAACTGCTCTCTTTATTGCTGGTCAGTTCTCTTTCAGACAGAGGAAGGAATCTCTATTGTTTAAAAGTACAATTATGATGTATTTTTGGGAGTTTTACAGAATGATTACATAATAACAACTTACAACATAATAACAATTAGAAAACATCAACAATAAGACTACAATAAAGCCACATGGAGAAAAGATCAGCCTCCAAGTTGTAAGATTAAAACAATAAAACTATAATTTTTGGTCGTGTTAAGTCTCATCTTTGACAAGCTGGCATTTAGTATTGTTTTATAGTATTAAATTTGGAGATGTTGTATAGGACAATGTAGGCCTACTTAGTTTTTAATGCCTATCTTGAGTTATGTGGGATAGGTAGATATTCAGCTGGAAACACTAGGGCAATACATAGGTAAAGTTCCTTGAGTAGGCTTAAATGTTTTTGTTTCTAATTCTATAAACATAAATGATTGGCACTCACCTCCTTTTAGGTGTAGGCCTACATATCTAAAATCTCATCTAAATTCACAAAATAAAAGATGTTTTTGAGCATATTGTTAAATATCAGCTACTGGTAGTAGAATAATAATGAAAAATACTGGTAAGTAGGGATAACATACACTCCCCTAATCCCTCCCCTAAGTGGGGAAAAGGATTTATATTGTTCACATTTTGCATCAGTGATAGTCAATTCATTGCTGCTGAGGTTAAATTATATCAGCCACATGTCAGGCTAATTGTATGAGGGAGTTTTCAGTTATATCATTTAACTTGTTGTAGGTCCACAACAGGACTAATTTATTAAAAATGTATATTCATTTAACTATTTTTTACACTTCTCAAGTAACATTAAATTAATTTTTTTCTCCAGAATGCTTTCCAAATAGTTATCTAGTCGATGTAATTAGTTAACTTTTTTGAAGTTCCTAAGTAGGGTCATCACTATTCATCTAATAAATATGAATGTTGTGAGCTACTCTGAAGTGTCTTTGTTCTATCTCTACCCTTTGAATACAGCATCTTGAAGGTCTAGTCAGGCTGACTGTTAACTATTGATAAATTGGACAACTTTTTCTTTCCTATACTAATGCTTATGCATATGTCCTAAAGGCAGGGGGCTGTGGGTAAGTGAACATGATCAAGGATTAGCCACATACAAATTTCTTTAAGTCAAAAGTAATCAAAATTTGTGCCTTGGAAGAAATTTTCATCAAGATTTGCCCCTGTATGTCTCAGAAATCAGGCACAGCTTACCCTCAAATTCCTGTTTCCACTCAGTCATATTCATTTTGCATGATAACACTTCTAACACCCTCCGAGCTTTTGACCTCAACACAACAAAACTCAGTGGCTTCATGAATGTACTTCTGTATTTCTTCTGCCTATCTACTCCCCTTTGCTACCCCTCCGCTCAAGAGAATGATCGAAGGTTTTCTCTGCTCACCAAAATGATCGCAATTCACATCATTGATGTTGTGAGTAGATCCACCACTCTGCACTCACTCTCATTAATGACATTATTGTGCTGAGTTGTTGAATGAGTGATCAGTGCCGC
The DNA here is from genome assembly GCA_963169105.1 of Ceriagrion tenellum. Taxonomy (NCBI): domain Eukaryota; kingdom Metazoa; phylum Arthropoda; class Insecta; order Odonata; family Coenagrionidae; genus Ceriagrion; species Ceriagrion tenellum. The sequence continues at coordinate 58,831,215 of OY720641.1, forward strand.
TGAATGCACCTGAGGTGTCTCTTTTGAGAAATCCTTCAGTATGTGTATTTTATGTGCGAATTTCCACAGAGGAAAAAATCATCTGCCTTGACCGGGATTCGAATCCGGATGCCTCAATTTCCGGCCGAGTGCTTTAGCCAGTTAAGCTACCGAGGCATCCTTTTCCCCTGTGGATCTTTTGAAGAGGATGCCTTGGTAGCTTAACTGGCTAAAGCACTCAGCCGGAAATCGAGGGATCCGGGTTCGAACCCCGGTCAAGGTGGATGATTTTTTCTCTATGGAAATTCGCACATAAAATACACATACTGAATGGCCGATTATGGTGGCTCCGTAAAAGTGGAACTCCGTGGCTAGTCCTGGATAGCTTAAAATATGTGTATTTTAGTTGCATGTTAAGTTTATGTGATTATTCATTCTTGATAAGTCTCTCAGATGAGAATACAGTACAGCTTTGACTTTACGCACCTTGATTTTTTTAGCTCTTGGTTTTGCAGATTGGCACATATGTCTGGCTGGAAACTATAATAAATTTCAATGATTGAGCCCCTTGAAGGTCTGCATGAGCTAATTGGGAGTGTGTATTGTTCGCCTGATTGCTGTTCAAGTCTATCACCTGGCTAATTGCCATCTAGAACTCTCTTTCACAAGTACATTGTGTTATCTCAGTCTACTTGAGTTTTTGCCTGATTATATTTTTTATATTTTAACGTCTATGCTTAAGTATTTTGGTTGCTTATATGGTTCTTACTCATAGAAAAAACTAGTCTTTATGTTTAGGTATTCAACAAGAACTTCCTCACTCTCTTCCAAAGTTACATGTGATTTGCCATAAGTATATATTGTTTGAACGAGCTACAACGACTATGTTCACTGCATGTGTCAAGTCATTTACTTTGGTCAAGTCATGCACCACTGTTAGTGTGGATTAGGACTAAAGTTGTGGGGGGGGGATAAGTTACCAAGTTTTGGGGCTCTATGTGTCAGTGCAAACTTAATCACGAACTGAACAATGTAGAGAGTTCAGGTTTGTTTTATCTGAGTGATAATCGATTACTTCAACAAATGATTACAGAAGAAATTTGTAATATAAATAATAAAAAAAATAAGAAAAGAGTTGCAAGATGCCTAAAAAAGGAGATGTTTAACCTATGAGCTTCACCATTCCTAAGAGGAATGCTGTTTAAATTATGAGATAGTATCGCAAACTATAGCTGATTCCCAAGCCCAAACTGAGTGCTAATGAGATAAATTTGGTGACTTGGAGATCAGTAAGATGCTGTCTTTATATTGTAAATTTTATCTTTTGATTTCTTCTTTCATGAGCATCCTATATGAACTGGTACCAAATCAGGATCTGTTGTGTTGTGGTCTTATCACAGTCTTTATCATCCATGTCTTGAGTCTGAAAAATTTTATGCACTTATTATCTTTTTATTTCTGTTGAAATTCATTCTGTTACAATTTATCTTTCAGTATCTTGTGATGGATTACTATTGTGGAGGGGATCTTCTCACCCTGTTATCCAAGTTTGAAGACCGTTTACCGGAGGACATGGCTCGTTTCTATATTGCCGAAATGGTTCTGGCAATTGGGTCTATTCATGACTTGCGCTATGTGCATCGAGATATCAAGCCCGACAATGTCCTTCTGGATGCAAATGGTCATATTCGCTTGGCAGACTTTGGGTCCTGTCTTCGTCTCCATGAGGATGGAACAGTACAAAGTAATGTGGCTGTTGGAACTCCAGATTACATTTCACCTGAAATATTAAGGGTAAGCATCCTTTACTGAATTTGTTTAAAATACTTCTGGTCAAATAAATTTCTTTTCTAATGTGGAATATTTGCAAATAGGTGAGATTCGTTGTTTCGTCAATCATTATTCGATAGTAGAATCAATTGGACGGTTGTTGCTTTGTAAAGACATACATGTTACCCTTTTGATGTCAGTGTGCTCATGCTGGTTGTTGGTGCAAAAACTTCCACGGGCTGAAAAATTAGCTATCAATTCATTGCAATTTACAAGAAATACACCATTTGATTCTGAACTGTATTCTTAATCATTTGAAAGTTGTTTTTAGTTGAATAATGAAATGTAATGATTATTAAAAACTTTTAAATTACCGGAAAATCTTCTTGGGTGCCTTAGCATACCCTGTTTGGAATTGGTTTACAGTGAAAGAATTTCAGCTTTTCTATTTTATTTTATGGTGAGAGTCCTTTGACTCAGTATGAGTGTCATGAGATGCTAATTTGATGCCACCATGCATTTGAAAAGCAGAAAATTCTTGGCATTTAAATGAGTAACAATGCTAATGTTGTGTTTTCACAAGTGCAATTGACTCATGCTGCGAGTCATGTGCACCTGTGAAGTATGTGTCAATCACAGGTGGGAGGTCCTATGTCATGCTTGTCTCTGCTGCATACCAATATGTGATGCTTGAGTAATGGAAGTTAACCCATTGACTTAGTTATTTTTTGAAAGATTGCCTTTCCTTGGGTAACTATTTATTTCTTCAAATTTTATTTTTTTTTCTAAAATAATTTATTTTATGAATTTGAAATTTTTACCCATAAAAAATATCATTATTATGCAGTAAGTTTCATTATTTAGATTTAATTTACTGGTAATTAATTAGAGGCACCCAAATATCGTAATGTTTGACAATGGCGATTCGCTGTCTCTTTAAACTAGGGACAGGTTATACCAACCAGGGAATCACCATCTCTTTAAGTCACTGGATTAAGTTATTGTGAGTTACGATCAATGAAGTCATTAATTATGTTTTTAATTAGTATCCAGTATCATATGGAAGCCAAAGAGCCTCTCTTAATGTTAAGTGATGGCTGCCTCCTTATTTGGCGTATGATGTACTGTTCAATGTTCTGGCGGAGGCTATGCCATCGGAGCTAGCGCTGGGAGGTGGGTTGCTGAGAGGGAGTGACGAGGGAAGGGAGGGAATCTTAGTGATAGGTAGTTCGAATGTCCGGCGTATAGCGGCTCCACTGTGTGTAAAGGCCCGCAAGGAGAGAGGAGATGCACGGGTCACCTCCTGGTGTATACCGGGAGGAATGGTGCCACAGGCGATGAAGGCGGCGGTCGGGGACAAGGGCTGCTCTAAGTTGGATGTGGTAGCCCATGTTGGGACCAATGACGCCGTGGATGTGGGATCAGAGGAGATTTTAGACTCTGTGGGAGATGTATGCTCCGAGTTCCGCCGTATTCACAGAGGGTCGAGTCGCAATATGAGGCTTACCATATGCAGCTTGGTACCTAGGACGGATGATCATGGTTCGATGGTTTGGAGCCGAGTGGAAGGCATAAACCAGAGACTCCGTGAAGTCTGTGGGAGCGAGGGAGCGGAGTTCTTAGATCTCAGGACGGTGCTGAATTCGTGTCAGGTGCCACTAAATCGTTCGGGTGTCCATTATACGTATGAGGCATCGCAGAAGGTAGCGTGCAGGATATTTGAGCATACCCAGCGAGTTAAGCATAGATGGTAGGCAACAGAGTAGGTGAGTTAGTGGGGGCGAAATCAGTGCTTTTCTGGAAAGTCAGATAATAACGAGTACATAAAGCTTAGTGGCTAGGAAAAGCTTAATAGATAACAATAAATAAGAAATATTTGGGGAAGAGAATAGGTCAACTAGTGGGCCATTAAATAACTTGCCACTCATCAGGATATCAAAGAATAACAAGTTGACCAGACAACACAGTATAGGTTTATCGGGATGGAAGAAAGCACAGAAAAAGGAAAAACATGTAAATCAAAACAACACCCATGAATTTCCAAACTGTAACTTTCACAATAATTTAGAAAACACAAACCCCACAAATACAATAGGCAGACATATTAAAATAGAGGAATTTTCAGTAGTGGTAGTTAATTGTCGTAGTTTAAGAAGCAAGATACCTGAATTCCATCACCTTATTGAGAGTACTAATTCTGACATAATTATAGGAACTGAAATTTGGTTAACAAGCGATATTGCTGATGGTGAAATTTTTCCAGTAAATTTTAGGGTATACAGGAGAGATCGAGAGAGTCGACCGGGAGGGGGAGTATTTATCGCAGTTAAGAACACAATAGTCAGCAAAGTAGAAGTGATTCCCGATAATATAATAGAAAGTGTATGGTGTTCCATTCAATGTGCTAATTCGAAAGTAATATATGTTTGTGCCTACTATAGACCACCCCATTCCGATATACATTCAGTATTAGAACTCAAGAAACAGATCAGGTCAATTAATTCCCATAGTAACGAACGACAGATAATTGTAGGTGGAGATTTCAATACACCATCGATAGATTGGAAAACCTGCAGTCATAAGTCAGGAGGTAGGGACAAAGAAATCTGTGAGTCATTGCTTAACCTGTTCGCATCACATGCACTACATCAAATAGTAAATTTGTCTAATAGGGGGGAGAATGTTCTCGATTTACTTGCCACAAACATCCCTGAAAAAGTCATTAAAGTTGAAAATGTCGATGTAATAAGCGACCACAAGGTAGTATACGTAAAATTTGTTGTTGATCGTCGTTGGTGAAACCGGGTAGAAGTTTTAGGCTGCAGAAAAATATGTACTTAACTTGGAACATATTGTAAAATATCACTTTCATTACACTTAGGGCTAATTTGAAAAAAATGACTTCAAATTCATAGGTGGAGACACACTCAGGGTGCAAGGTATAGGCTTCAAATGGGTGTGAGTGTATCATGGTTGAGGGTGGTGCCCATGAAAGTGCATTTAATCAGTGAATCAGTTTTTCGGAGAAGCATTGTTGTTCTCTTAAGCTGAAATGATTGACTAGGTTGTCCCATGTCACTATTAGAGATTTTTGGTGTTAACCCATTTGCTGGCAGTGAAAGGGTTAGTATTGGGATTAAAGAAAAGTTGCTCATTTTCCTATGCGAACTACATGATCCCTTGTCAGGTTTAAATTTTCTTTGCTTTTCTTGTGTATCAATCATCTTATGTTGAATTTTTGCATTGTAGGCAATGGAGGATGGCCAAGGAAGATATGGGCCAGAATGTGATTGGTGGTCTTTGGGAGTGTGTATGTATGAAATGCTGTATGGAGAGACCCCGTTTTATGCAGAGTCATTAGTAGAAACATATGGAAAAATCATGAACCACAAGGTTTGTATCCTCTCTTTTGTGTCATTTTAATAAAATAATATATTAAGATTCTTTTCTCTGGTATTAAAATAAACTGTGCGAATCTTTATTCCACGATAATTGATCATTTCCTGAGGGTTGACTATCTATCAGGCTCCAAAACATTTCATGTAAATATTTTTGGTGCTGTAAGTACCAGTACTTACCAGTTATTTACAGTACCAGTACTTACATTAGCCAGTACTGGAAGTTTCATGCCTGGGTATTAAGTTTTGAAGTTTAAAATTTAAGTTGCAATTGCTAAAAGCATCAACATTAGGTAGTTTTTGAGTCAGAGGCAATTTGTATAAATCAAATGAAAACTTAATCGATGCCTGTGCACTAATATTCTTGGCCAAAATTACGATCATCTCCCCTTAGAAGTGTTTTGCAAATCAGTTTTTTGCCTCTTAAATGCATTGTCTGCTCTTGGCTATAGTCAGTATGAACTTTTGAATAACTATGTGAACTGAGTTGATCTGATATGTTACAGGTGACAGATATCCTTTACTGTTTATAAGTGACCGAATTTTTATAACGAGACTTAATTGCGTCTTTTTTTTGTGATACAGTTGGTAACATTTGTCATTTTGATTCAGGATTTCTTTGAAACCACTTCTAATTTTTTTTGTTCTTTTTCAGAACTGCTTTGACTTCCCGTCAGATGTGGGTTATGATGTTTCTAATGAAGCCAAAGATTTGATGAAAAGGCTGATTTGTAGTTCTGAATTTAGGTTAGGACAGAATGGAATAGAAGACTTTAAGGTAATAACTACTTATTAAGTACTAGCTGAAGGAGCCTGTTGAAATTCAACGGGTGCCAAAAAAATTGAACTAATTTTATAAGAAAACCACAAACTCTGAAGAATACAGTCAGCGTGGTCATTTGAGGAGTTCGTAACATATCTTGTACGTTGTGTTCATTGTAGTAGACACACTGTTTCTCAGGTGCACGCAGAGATGAGTGACTGCTGGTCCTCTTTTATGCACGGAAAACCAAAAAACAGGCCAAACAGACTCATTACTATTTAAATAGCACCCAGGTTCATAGATTGTCTCCTCATTCCCCGATTCTCTTGAGCCGTCTTCTGAGTGAATGACGGCTTGATCACTTCCCTCATGTACATACATATATTGGCATTCAATGACCTAATTGAGTTGCATTATTCAATGTTGTTATGTGCGTTGAGTAATTTTATCAGTATCGGAGAGTAGGGTACAATCTAGCGGTTGACAACGTCGAAAGGAGCATTTGCTGTAGCAGCCATGTTTATTTGATCCATGAAACCTATGTCACTAGGACGGCGCCTGCGGCGTAAAGGGTGGCCATAATCATTGGTTTTGGTTACCGAATCAAAAATTTATGGTGATTCTTAGAGCAATTGCCAATTTTCATGCACGGATGTCCTTCATTACTATTCGCTGCATGTAAGTATTCTTGAACATTTTATCGTGTGTATAGTCTATTTAATCACTTTATTTGTATCATTTACTACGCAATGATCTTTCATATGCATTCAGTGCCCCTATGAGAGGTACTTTGAGAATAGATATTGAAGAGTGTACTTGTTGTAAATATACATAGAATTTATCGATTATCCCTCAAAGCAATCTATCATGGGGCCCTTGGGACTGCGGGCCCTTCTTTTACTGATTTTTTTTCTGCGTGCTATCATGGGCCTGCAGGAAAACATGAGATTTAAATGGTAAAGGCATCTAAATCTCTGGCTGCCAAGGAAATATGATATTGTCGATTTCAGAGAAAATGTGAGATTTTTCAGCTAAAAACATGACTTTCACACGAATATGAAACGTAATAGAAAATCGATTGAAAGAATTAGAATTTTAATTAATTCAGCCATCCGAGAAAAAAATTTCAGCCCTCTATCTTGAGTGAAAGTACTTTTAAAAAGCAAAAAATAAAACCACTGCACCGAACCAAATGATTAGCATGGACCACCAGAGGGGCCTTTGGGTGGCCTTAGGGGACCCTGAGGGCTTTTTTATATAGCCTATATTACCCACAGATATATTTTCTATCTACATGTCAAATTTCAGTTCAATCGGTTCTGTAGTTTTTGCGTGATTGAGTAACAAACATACAAACTTTCACATTTATAATATTAGTAGGATGAACCATCTTCATCGGGTATTATACTACGTTATTGGTTGGTTGCTGGAGATTCCCTACTTATACTTTGCTTTTTTGGTATCAACAATCAATGTCAATAATATGATAATCCATCCAGAGATAATGTATTGGTTGAGTACCTACAATAATTTTGAAGTCAATTAACTTACCCGAGGTCGTTCGCTAATTGTGCTTTTTTTGTGTTTCACCATTGAAGCTAGGTTTTATGAAATTTGAATGTTGTGCAAATGCCTTGGTGTTTTCAACATGTTTCGATTGTGGCATATTGTAAGATTTCCAGTAGTCATAGTTTTTAGTGAAAAATATATGCCTAGCTTATCATTTACAAATACCTATATTTTTTCAATATTCTGTGATTTTTTTAAAATCTGCAAGTAATTAATTCAGGAGATAATTATGGATTATAGATACAGCCAAAACTGATTTGGGTATCTCATCCTCTGCAAATTGTGCTTTCCCATCCAGAAAAAACTGACCACCTTGGAGCTAAAAATTTCTATGTCCTAAGTATATTTAATTTTAGACTGTTTAATGCCATTTTATTTTATTTATGTTAGCCAATATTATGAATGCAGTATGAATATGTTGATTTTGTGATGAGGCCTCAGTTATTCTGAAGACATTATATCATTTCTTTCAGAACCATCCTTGGTTTGATGGTTTAGACTGGGACACAGTGAGGGACAGTTCTGCTCCTTATGTCCCTGAAGTTAGTTCCCCAACAGACACTTCCAATTTTGATGTTGATGAAACTGACGTTCGGGCTGGGTCATCTGATGCTGTCCCTCCAGCTGCTGCCAATCCAGCTTTCACTGCTTTACATCTCCCTTTCATTGGCTTTACTTTCACCCAAGGAAGGTGAGGAACTAATGATACGTATATAATTTAGACTGCTTAAGGCGAGTGGATAAAACTATTTGCCCAGAGATCAAAATACACACCAGAGAGTAAGTGTACAAGATATAAGGCACATCAAAGAATTTGGACATCAAATAAAAAAGTCATACAATTTGATACACTTCAGATATAACTTATACAAAATAATTCAGTCAAATGATTGGTGTACAATAGAAGAAAAAATATATCAATGAGGTAAAGCTAATAATATGTGGTAAATGAGTCACTAAGGAGCTCATTCACTGAGTAGTACAACTTTTTAGCAAAAAATTCTTAAATTGTTTTCAAATTTTACATTTGACCAGTTTGTTTGATCACAATGAGAAGTTAAATCAAGGGAGATTGAGCTCTATGGCCTCTTTAAATAAAAAAATAAGAAGTCTCCAATTGCTGTTTGCCGTAAAAATTGGCACCACTCATCAAATAAACACTAGCAACTGCTGTGTTGGTTTGCGGGAATGGGAATTCCACAGCAGTGACCAACCACAACCTCTCAACCAGAATACCCTCATGCGGTGGTTTACAGGAACGTTACTTCCTCGCCAGTGACCACCACAGACACACACACACTACCCAATTGGAGTCCTTTGCAAGGGCTAATGGGACCTGGTTATGAACAAAATAACAATCACATGCACTCAAAATTACTCACTCAAACAAATGAACCCAACTTCTGGGAGAAACTCGCTCAAAAAGAGTGGTCAAAAAACAAACAGGAACAAATGAGGGTGAGCGTCAGATATGCCCATTTCAGCCACAGGGTGGCCCTCTTCAGCGAGCTGAAGGGAATGCACTTGCAACACAAGGTTGTGGGGGGGAAGGAGGGAGGGAGAGAAGTGAAGTGTTGGAGGGGGGGGGGGGTGAGCGAGAAAGTTGGGGTGGTGAGTGAAGGGAAGTGACCGTTGAAGTATGGGGGCGGGAAGCAAACTGACAGTTGAAGTAAGAGGGGCGGGGAGGGGGGAATAACAAACAGAAAACAAAATTTCATAACAAACTGTCTGTTGAAGTATGGCCTAGATAACCTTAATTCACTTACAACCTTGTGTGCTTTCCCTTCAGCTCACTGAAGAGGGCCACCTTGTGGCCGAAATACGCGTATCCGATGTTCACCCTCCTTTGTTCCCGTGTTTGTTTTTTGACACGCTCCTTTTGAGCGAGTTTCTCCCAGAAGTTTTGTTTGTGTGAGTGAGTTATTTGGAGTGCTTGTGAGTGTGATTGTGATCATACCTGGGCATCCTTAGTGGGGTCCCATTAGCCCTGTGAAGGATCCTAGGTTATAATCCATGAATCCTTAGCGGGGCCAGATAATTATGCTCGGGGAGTCTTATGTTTTTTCGGGAATTAACGACCATTCAGCTGTGTGCGTATATCTCAACTGGGAAGGTGCTCAGGGTGGTGGGACTGAGATGAAAAAGACAATATGGCAATATAACCTTGGGGACAGTAATGGGTTCTAGTCGTTCTTGAGGAATATGTACCCTGGGTGGGTAAGGGGAAGTCAAAATGTTGAAGAATTTCTGGGATGGATTTAAGATAATGGATGAAGGATTAAACCTCATTGTTCCAAAGAAAGTTATCAAAGCAAATACTGATCCCAAATTTAACAACCAAAAAATTAGTTCACTGAAGAGAAAAGTCAGGATTAGTCACAGAAAATGATATGAAAGATCGGATTCACTAAAAAATTATAAAATATGAATCCACACATTAACTTGGGAACAGAAAATAGCCAAGGAAAAATTTTTGCATAACACAATCTCAAAAGGTAACACTAACCTGTTTTTTAAATACATGAGGAAGAGGAAAGACAGTAGGGGCACTATAGAAGTTTAAAAAAATGAGGATGGAATCCTAATCACAGATGACAAAAGAAGGCCAATGCCCTCAACAGTTGGTATGCAAGAGTTTTTTCGGGGATAGAAAATAGAATGGACACGATGAATGATGTAATCCAAACTTTAGGACAAATGGTATTTCTATTGATTTACTGAAATTGGGTGGTTTGGCTGTTTCAAATTACATTAGCCATTTATTTAATGTTACCATGAATAACATTGTCTTACCTAGTGACTGGGAGAAAGCCCGAGTAATACCAATCTTCAAAGGTGGAGGTAAAGATCTTGTTGAAATTTATTGACCTGTAAGCATGACTGTCTGCAAGTTGTTAGAAAAGATAGTGGCAAATTACCTTTGAGGTTTATAGGAGTGCGAGAATTGGTTGTTTAATCATCAACTTGGATGTAGAAAAGGCCACTCACTTGAAACTCAGCTGTTAGGTTTTTGTCATAAAATTGCCGACTCTATAGATGCGGGAATGGGATTAGACACAGTAACAGTCAATCTGACAAAAGCCTTTGATAGAGTTGATCACAAATGGTGTATGTTTAAGATAAGGCAGTTACTAATGCAAATAGATGGAAAAGTGATCTTGTGGGTCAATGAAAAGGCAGGACACAGAAGGTTAGGTTAAAGTTGGAGATGAATGCTCAGAGACTAGAGTAACGTCGGGTGTTCCTCAAGGAAGCGTCCTTGGACCTTTATTGTTTTTAGTTAATCTAAATGATATCCTGGAAAAAATAAATTCCAGCATAAGGCTTTTTTCGGATGACTGCATTATTTATCGGAAGATTCGAAGAAGAAGATTGGAAAAAAAATCAGATTGATCATGAAGCCCTTCAGGACAAAGTGAACAAGTTAAAGAATTGGGTATCAAGAATTGGGATGGAGATAAATGTAAATAAATACAAATATGTGAACTTCAGCAGTAAACAAGACAGGAGATAGAAATTACGAACTCTGTGTTAATTTAATTCTAAAATCCGACAGCTGTAAATACTTTGAGTCTGTTTAACTAAGAGTTTAGGATGGAGTTTAAACGTGGAACACATTGTTATAAAGGCTTTCAAAATATTACATTGGGTTAATGAGAAACCTCAAAGGGTGCAGCACGACCACTAATGAGAAGGCCTATAAAACCTTAGTTCGACCAACACTAGAGTACACATACATTCTATGGGTCCCGCACATGGTAGGAGAGGTGATGAACTTTGAGAAGGTGTAAAGAAAAGTGGCTAGGTATGTGCTAGGGAGAAACAAAAAAAAAGTGTGACAGAAATGCTTGGAGTACTGGGATGGGAGAGTTTATAGGTTAGGAGAAAAAGGAGCTGGCTATGTGGGATGAATAAAATAGTGATTAAGGAAAAAGCATGGGATGAATATGGAAAGGACATAGTAAACACAAACTTTGTGGGGAAAAGAGATCACCAGTTCAAGATAAAGTGCTGATCACAAGGGACATGTATAAAACAGTTCTCCCTCTAGAATAGGGCCATACCATGGAATGACCTACCAGCAAAACTATTTGAGCCCTTCCCAAAAATATTAATTATTTTTTAAAATAGGTTAAAGATGTAGAAGTTACTAAGGTTTATTCTTTTGCTCAGTTGTTTTTATCATTACCGCCAGGCCAATGGCCTACTTGTAACTGTTTAATTATAAAATTAATAATAATTATAATCAAATTAGGACATGTTAGGGAAAAACCAGGATGAATTACCGTTGCATTTGACTGTGTGCACAACTTTCAAAATACAGCATTCAATTTGGCTTGTCAATGTATGTAATCTCCCCTTGTCAGTCTCTCAGCCACTGTTGTATATTTTGGCATATAGGATCTATTTATCTGGAAGTATTGCGTGGAGGAATAACCCCAAATCTTGTAGCTATTCTCTTTTAAATCAGATCTGTTTCAGAATATGTGGGGATACATATTGGTAAGGAATTCTAAAATAATGGGAAGAAACTATGAAGAAGTTAGTTTTGCAAATGCCATTTGGTATAACTTAATTGTGTATATACATATGTGAATTTCAATAGCAAATTCTGGCTAAGAATGTGTAGCTGTACTTTCAATTGTGTCTTTAATATATTCAATGCAATCGATGAACTCTGAAGATAATAAATTATCTTATGGTAATATATTTTTACATGTATGCATTTAAGCCTTGTGATTACTTGCATTAAGTCATGAGAGTGTGCAGGAAAGTATGTTGTATCCAGTGGTTCACATAGTACCACTATCTGCTAATGCTGCGTATGAATTTTCTGTGTTCATTCCTATTGGATTATTAATATTCTTTTTCATTAACTATCAACTATTATATTTTCAGCTCCATATCTGACCTTGGATCATTGCCAGGTAATCAGACAAATGCTAATAATTCAGCTGCGGAAAAGCGATTGAAACAATTGGAAGAAGAAAACCAACACTTAATTAAGAAGATATCTGGTACTGTAAACTTTTAAGTCATTGTTAAAGTGAATGAATGTCTTAGTTAAATGCTACATATGAATGACGCTTTAGTTCCGGTGGCTCTAGATGGTACATGTCTCTACTTCTAGAATTAAATGGGACAACTGCTGATGAAGGAAGGAAAATTTCACCAACATCTGAAGGCAATGGAATGAGGAGGTTGCAGGATGAAATAAATATGTTAACTAAGAGGAATAGTGGTTAGTAATTGGAACTGTGGACAGATACTTACTATTTATTGCTAACTACTGATTCAATGACTAACATTAAGTCACCTCAAGTATGACTGTTTGCACTCTTTATGATATGCACCACTCTGCACATTGTAATGTTGTGTAAACAGGTTACTTGCACACTCAACTGTTTTTGAATAAAATTGAAATGAAGGCTGGAAAACACTCCTGCAAGTTCATGTCTCAAAAAATATCTAATTCTAGCCTAACCTTTGTCCAGTAATTGCTGGTATTTTCAAGATTACTCTATTAGTTCTTTGGCTGTCAGTGACTGATGAATTGGCTTTTTGTGCCTTTGTGAAAACTGTCCTTGGCTGATGTATCAGCTGATATTTTAATGCATATAAACTTAGAAAATGTATCTTGGTGGTCTTTGCACACTACCTGTAATTTACCTACTGTGGAAGGCTTATTCATTAATTGTATTCTTATTATGTATTTTTAATGGCATGTAGGTAGTGAGCACAAATATGCTTGTGTGTTGGTATGTTGACTCTTAATTGGTCAAAAACCTATCTCAATTGCTGCTCTGCATGAAGTCTTTGCATGTAAGAAACCAATATTATTTATGTAAATTAAGAGCAAAAGATTAGTATGCTTGTGCAATACCATGCAAAATGTATTGTGTGAAATTACCTTTGCGCGTATCATCTTTTAATGGCTTTAATGGGACAGGTAGACCAGTGACAGACTATTTGCAATTCTTGTCGCCAATCGGGAGTAAACTCAATTGGGCATTGAAATCATGGTATGAAAGATATCACTAATTGTATTGCTTGATAGTTTCTCAGATTCCATCCCTTGAAAAATCCTCAGTTATGTTTCCAATCATTTCAAATATGTTTGTGCTGGGAAGTACATCTGGACATAGTCTTGATGGAGCTATATGTCAAAATACATACCCTCTTGAATGGTGCACCTATCTATTGATCACTTCAATGAAAAATTCTAAATGTGTAGTAATTTCATTGGGAATTGGAATTGAGTTTATGTTCTGTAATTAGTCATTAAATATTTTTTAAATCTTGTTTATAATAATGTTTGCATGAGTTTGTAAATTAAGATGACCACTTACCTATGTTCTTTGTATTTATTCTGATTCAGATTCATTCATCCAGGTTTGAAGCTTATGTTGGAGTTTGGTAATTAGGGATTTGAGGAATAGAATTTTAAATCTTTATGTTGAAATTTGGTGATAAGAGGATTAAATTTTGGATACATATTTTTTTAAACTATTGTTTTAGCATTGTAATTCTGGTATATTGTGGTCTTGGAAATTGTTTATTGTTATACTTTGGGCATCGTATTGTAGTGGTCCCAATTCACTCCCTTCCCTTTTTGGGTTCGGACCTTTTAGTCTTCCCCACGAGATTTGACCAGGGATGATGAGTCAGGGTTTAGCTAAATAAAGGTGGTGCTGTTCGGCTGTGACGGGCGATGAGACCGTACGGTCGAAGAGCGATTGATGCCCCTCCACAACCAGACTTTTGTCGCGTATTTGAAATAAGGGCACAGGTTTGGTTCCGCGTACACCGCGTTACTACTCTGAGAAGCGATCGAATGAAGGATGTTTCGACGATTTTGGCAAGATAAACAAAATATGTCCTATTCACAACACATTTAATGAAAAAAAGATAAAGAGAAAGAAAATAAATAACCCTTTTCAACATACACGGCGTCTCCTTCAATAAACAAAAAGAATAAGGAACCCTTCAAAACACACGGCGTCACCTTTCAATACAAAATAATTGAAATGGAATAACAGATTGGGGGCAAGGCGCAGGACATCGCTTCAAATGATGCTCGTGATTGACACTCTTGTGGAAATAGAGAATTTCTCTTAAAGTTCACTGTCTCTGGTCTTCTATTTCTGAGGATTTAATGACCAAGGGGGGACAAGACACTGAGATAAGTTTCGAGAGTTCGAAACACAAAAAAAAAAAAAAATATGTAGGGGGTCAATGATAATTGAAAATGTGGGAACCATCGGAACACGTGGCGACGGGAATTCTTAAGACGTTATGTTGAGCGAGGATGGATCCTCCAGGAACCTTGGGTGTTGAAAGGCGGGTCAATGAGGCGATGATATCTGCTCTCGAATATTGCCCGGTACACCACTGTTTGCTGGGTTCTGCTTGCTCTTCTCTTGGTCGCGTCCCCGTGCCTTGGCTAGATGTCCTTGGTTCCACTATGACGGCAGACTCCCTGCTATGAACCACTCGACCACAACTGTGGGCACTCAGGTCTCTCTCTCCCACTCTGATCTCCTCTATGTCTTTCTATCTCTCTCAATCCGCCTCAATCTGCCTCACTTAACCTCGGGAAGAACCTTATATAGGTATGAGGGCCTCCCAGAATACATCACTTTGCAAATGAGCAACCAAGAATCATATTTTTGAGGGTAATCCTTTGAAGGGCTAAACCACCTCTGGGCTAGGTAACAATGCTACTGTTCACTCGCATACAGTATATTTTTTCATTTTGAAAATTTCCCATTTGGCTTAGGTTTGGCAATCTACTTTCCACCTTATTTTCCATTTTTTCCCAATATCACCATGGTCTATTTTTATTTAATACTTTGTTGGTCTCCTCTATTCCTTGTTCTCTTTGTACTCTGTTCTACTCCTCGGACCTCTCGCTTCAGGAATAAAGTCGTTATGGTGCATCAGTAAACCTTATGATTTATTTTTTAACGTTGGTAGTTAGATTTTTATGACTTGTTATTCAATCTTGTTGAATGTGATTATTACAGCATACAAATTATTTCTAGTTTCTTATTTTATTTTTTATATGTGCTAATTATATATCGAAAATACAAATTAATGATCATTAATAAAAAAGGAACAGGTCCCACACAGGACCGGTCCACAGTGAATGAGTGTCAAAAAATGAATGAGTTTGCTCCTCTCCAGCAATAATGACCTAAAACACATAAGCCCATCATATTTTGCTGTTAAGTCATTTTTGTAACCATTTTCATGAACATGCAAAATATTTTCTTTTTATAACACAATAACAATATTTTAGGAAATTGCACTATTATGTAAAATCAAGAATAATTTTGATCAGCAGTTGTATGCTGGCTTCTACTATTAAATTTGTTTTTAATTTTAATAGTTTTGTTAATATTAATTTTTCTATAATGTTAATCTTGTAATTTTGGTAGTGCTGATTAGGTATGGTATTAATTCTGACCTATTTATTTCTCTTATCATTCTGTTGTTCTTAGTGAATTATATGTTTCTCATAATGGCCAAATTCTAATACCGTCTAACATCTGGGGGCATTTCAGAACTTGAAACTCAGTTGAAAGGTCTTGAAAGCCAGCAATCTGCAGAATTGAAGAGGGAAATTATGAGCAATGATACAGAAAGTGCGATGAAAGTGAAAGAACTGGAGAAGTTGGTTCGAATGCTGAAACAAGAAAAAGAGGAAGCTCAGAAGGTATTTAAATGTTGCCCTCCTTGACTCTTCACTTCTGAGTCATTGAGAAAAATTTTGTGAATATTTAACGGTGATGTTCTTTTATATCATTTAGGAAAAACTTGATGTTCAAGACAAGTTAAAACTTCAGGACAAAGAATTAAAGGATGCCCTGAGTCAAAGAAAACTGGCTATGACTGAATACACAGAAGTAACAGATAGGTAAGCAGGAATTATTCTTAATCAGAAGATAATGACTGCAATATAATATGGGAAAGGGAAGCTTTCACTCAGTGGAAGGGCATCATAATGATCATGATCAAGTTTGTGACTTCCACCATTTATTTTATAGTTACCGTCTGGTTTTCAGCTGTCAGGCCATCTTCTGGTCATCACCTGAAGATGGCTTGACAACTGAATCTGGTCTGAAACCATTTATTTTAAAGTTACCGTCTGGTTTTCAGCTGTCAAGCCATCTTCTGGTCATCAGCTGAAGATGGCTTGACAACTGAAACTGGTCTGTAACTTTTAAGTAAATTGTGGAAGTCACAAACATTATCTCGATCATTTTAATGACTGCACCCTAGTACCTGAATTCTTCTGTATTATTTCTCCCTTGACTGCGATGCAATAGTCATCTAATATTTCTAGCTTCTATTTGTATTTTGGGTGTTCAATCCCTCTGACTTCAAAATTTAACTATGATAAGAGTACCTCAGGCCATCATGAAAGCCATGCTTCCACCCCTCCATTCTTGGTCTGACATTAATGGGGGCCTGTTTTATTTTCCCTGCATCCATTACTCATTTCACTAATCAAGTGTGCAAAAAAATATCATCCATACTTATTGAGGGGATTTAGCTACCCTCCCTCTTAGTGATAGTGTGAATTGCATAAACACTAAAAATATATTGAATACTGCTGCATCAGTATCAATAAAATTTTATCCTGTTGATAATAATATGTACTTTTCTTAGTGTACATTATACAGTTAATATTATTTAAACAGAACACTTAACCTGCACTTACTGGGCCACATATTTATTTGATCAACCTGTTGAAAACATGATGAATGAGCAGCAATTTTCCTTCAGGTTATCGGAGCTGAGGCAACAAAAGCAGAAGCTTTCTAGGCAAGTAAGAGACAGGGAAGAAGAGCTGGAAGTTGCCATGAAGAAGGTTGACAGCCTGAGGCAAGATCTAAGGAGGGCAGAAAAGCTCAGGAGAGAACTCGAGGCCAGAGTAGATGAGGCACAAGTAAGTAGGAATGATACATTTCTTGTAATCCATGTCCCACTGTATAGAAAGATAACTACAATATGCTTTCTGAAATGAGAAGTTTATTCCTCTGATTTGCCTATTGGAATTACCCTGGAGGATTATGGTTATATTATTTTTTCATGAAGCAATATTATATGGAAAATTTCAAAGTTACTGGCAGGGAATCGTTACCCATAATTTCCCAAGTTTACATGCAAATAACTGAGAGACTTCGGAAAATCCATATCTAGAATTTTCTTTATAATAACTTACATTTTGAAAATTGTTTTGTTTGATAAATAATCTTTTTAGAAAGCTTAAGTCAGATTGTTTTTTCTTCTCCCTGGATAATGGATGCCTTCTGAAAAGTTAACCTGAAATATTTACTTTATATTTGCAAAAATTAGTGTGCAAAGGCTCGTGAACCAAAATACACTATATATCATTCTGCTATAACTTATTGAGGTACGACTAGTATTTCGTGTACATAATTGAAGTAAAAGGATGATTTTTATCATCATTAGAAAATTTGATTTGTTTCCCTTGAAAATAGAAATATCTTTTCAGTCTTTTGCATGCTAGATTGCAATAAATCACCATTTCATTATTAGGCTGAAGCTGGCAAAGAGAGGAAGTTGAGGGAGCGAAGTGAAGAATATTGTCGGCAAACAGAAGAAGAGGCTCAGAGACTGAGGCAAAGGACTGGTGCTGGCATAGATGGAGCATTGGGTATTGGTGGTCCTGGAGGCCAGGCTGCTCAAGAAATTTCAAGGTTAGTTACTGTTGTATTGGACTTTTTATAGGTAATAAAAGATAAGCATGATGACCTTGAAGTATGATGCATCACATTGGTTGAAAATTATTTAGTTGTGATGTAATTCTTAAGTTGCTGCTGGGAGAAATATTGAGAATATGTTCACTTAAGTAGCAAACTATGTGTAATGTATTTTATTAGCTATCTATCTTTTGGGAAAGGGTATGTATTTAATTTAATGCTGCCATTTAATGCCCCTCAATAGGGAGATATCTTCTATAAACAATTATTGTTCAAATTACTATAACGTCCTGAACAATCATTTGGTTGCTGTGTGAATTTGTGGTCAGGTGACTGGAAACATCATTTGCTTCTAAGAGTATGATATTCTGAACAAAGTTTTTTACTTCCTTTTAATAGGTTGAAAGCAGAAGTGGAAAAGGTTGAGGTGCAATATAACGAAAATCTTGCTCAGCAACAGTCAAGGTTTAATTTAGAGTTATCCGCTCTTCGAGACCAACTCCAAGAGGCTGAGAACAGGCGAGATGCATTGGAGAGGGAGGTGAGTTTTCATTTTACAGCCAAAGTGAAAATAAAAACCAGGAAAATTTGCCCTCTTATACAGTACTTTGTTTGTGCATGCATTTAGATATGTTATTTACTAGGCGAAAAAAGAAATAAATTCACATTGTCTGTTAGGGGTCGTCGATCTTTCATGGTATTTAATTGTCAATCAAAAACTAGCACCTATGATTATAGATATGCTTGTATACTGAAGTAGAAAAGTCATCACAGGCATTTTGTCATAATTTAGTCAAATCTAGGATTCAGATGTGCTCAAGATAAAAAAGAACTATTAAACTTCAAAAGTGTCTAGTAGACTATATAGTCTTTTAAGTACTGTTGTTGCAGGAAGAGAGTATCCAAAACCTATGTCAAGAGAGACAGACACAACCACTCCTAGGAACACCGCTGGGTACTAATATAAATGAAGAATGGAGAAAGATTGCAAATAAAAAAATAGGCATGAGAACAAAAATCAGTGAAAAAGAGGTTTGAGAATCTGGAATAAGGAAATAACAGATGCAATTGTGCAGAGAGACAGAGCATACAGGGAATACTTGCAAAAGAAATTTAGAAAGCAAAAGAAAATTACCATGCCATTAGAAACAACAAAATTGATTGTAAGACGAGCGCACATGGCAGCATGGGATACAATTGTATGTTATAGAGAAAATGATGAAGACGTCAGACAAGAATTTACTAATTAAATGTCAAAACACCTGAACAAAACAGAAAGGGATGTTGTAAGGATAAATATTGTATCTAAATGCAGAGAACACTTTGTATTTTTCCTCAATTTATTTCCAATGGTACTAGTTTCAACGCAGCGTCATCCTCAGGTATCTAGTTGTGCCATTGCGTCGAAACTGGTTATACCATTGAAAAACAATTGTGGAAAAATACTAAATGTTCTTTGCATCATGATTAATTTCTACAAAGTCACGCCTGAACTCACAGAGTTTATTATATCTAAAGAGGATTCAGCTCTCCCAAACAATGAAGCTGTATTTGAAAAAAACTGACTCAACTGGTTTAAATCCCATCAATGTGATATTACAAAACTTTTTAAAGGAAATAAAAAACAGGAAAGCACCTAGACAAGATGATATCAGTTCTGAATCAATATGGCAGCCCCCTTTCACATTCATGATTGCTAAATCTATAATATGTGCTGGACATGCCTTGAAAATCCAGACCTATATCAAGAAAAAGGTAGTTCCCATGTTCAAAAAGGTGAACATAATAAGGCAGAACATCACGGAGGTATTAGCCTACTAATTGCAGCTTTCAAAATACTTGGTGAGATGATCAATAAGTGACTTCAACTACTTCAGAAGCTCTGCTCCTCAAAGAACTAGCAGGATTTCACAAGGGACACAATTGCATTGACTATGCTTTTAGTTTGAAACTGATCTTGTAAAGAGTTTAGAAGTTGATATGGAGACACACATATTAGGCCCATAGGCGTAAATTCAGCTATTTCCTTGGGGTGGCTCTATCATGGGGATCACTGGTTACGGGGGGAGGACAACTCATCTGCATGTGGTTCCAGGGAATATTGGGGTGGCGACTGCCGCCCCATGCCCCCCCCAATTTATGCCTATGCACATAGCCATATAACCATCATAGATTACCAATAGGCATTCAACAGCATTCATTGAGAGAAACTATGGCCCACCATGGAAAAAAAAGATACTCGATTGATTTGACTACAATCATTCGATATCTCTATTAAAATATGAATATCGTAATTAATATTGGTATAAGCAAAAACCCAACACAGGATATTATAACCAACCATGGTGTTAGGCAAGGGTGTACTTTGCTGCCCACACTATTTAATATCTGCATTGCTGACTGTCCACAAGAATGGAAGAAAGTTACTCCTCCAGGAGTTTAAAAAAGGGAAAACGAAATTTGAAGCACAATGCTATTTGCCAATGACCAAGTCAAAATTCAAGAAAATGAGGACCATTTACAAGTGGCTGTCCACCAATTAAATCTCATGTATAACAATTATAACTTTAAATATCTCTACAAAAAAAACAAGACAATGGAATATATTGGAAAGTACCCTGTCTGTACCAATTTAATAATTGAAAATAATGTCTTAGGACAGATATAACACTGGAAATATTTGGAATGGGAGATTGCTTAGGAAGAGGACAAAAGCATAAATAAAGCTGCCAATTACTGAAGAATATGTGGGACTACAAGAAGAGCAATGTATGGAAAAACTGCTGAAGAAACTCAAAATTTTACCCAATGATGGCTATCTCCACATTACTATATGGATCAGAAGCTTGGGCAGCAGAAATGAAAATGTTTGGACCAAGTAAGAAATGAAGAAACAAGATCAGATTTTTCTGGAAAAAATTGGTGTAGCTGGAATGGGCAACATGCCTAAACCTGGCATGCAAGAAGAAGATGATGATTTACTTGGTGAATCAATTAAAAATTTGTTGTCTTACCTTTTGATTCACTGTTCTCTTATTCCATTGTTGATTAGTTTTGCTTTTTTAAATTTTGGTTGTTTTTTCCTCATGCCCCGAAGCTGCTCCATTTCTTATTTTGTGTGGAATGGTTCAGTACACTAAAGATTAATGTGACAGCCAAGGTTGCTGTGTTGCGTGGAGTCATTTAATGCATGAAACTAAAAGCATCTTATTTTTGTGGGAACTTTGTCCCCTGACCTCCAACCAGTCCTAATATCAATGATTTCCATCTGAAATTTGCATGGTCAAAGAATGTGGGTTACACTGCATAACCATCAGATATTTTGGTTAACTCCTATTAGAAATGTCCGGTGGAGTTTGGTTGTAAGTTGTGGGTAATTTTCTTTTTGTGTGATAGGTCGGTGTTCTCCGAGAAAAGCTGGAAGAGACGAGACTGGAGCAATTCACTGAAAATGAGGAGACCCTCTCAGAGGTGAAACGTATCCATGAACGGGAGAAATTAATGCTCATGGAGGAAAACAAGAAGCTAATGATAGACTTGGATTCGGTAACTGTCTCTGCTATACATGATCTATACCATATGTACTCATCTATAATTAGAATGTATATGACCAAAATTTGGGCAAAACTCTGGGGTGGAAGAAGAGACTTGATATTTTTGTCAGTCTTTTAATGTAATAGTGAAAGATGGATATTTTTAAAGATCTTTCTCCTAAGAAGAAAAGGAACATTTCACTAGTGATCTAGCATTATGATGAAAATCACTATTTTCTGAGCTGGGGAAACGAGTTGAGCTATATGTGAAACATGCAAAAAAATCTGTGTGCTTAGCTTCTAGTCATAATATTTTTTGCTGTGGGTTTGGCTTGGCGTATGTTTGTCAAGCACTGCTCATCTCATATTTTCCAAGAAACTGTTCTGTTTGATTGTCCTCTGTTTGTCATATTTAGTCTTTGTGAGGACTGTTTTTGTGTTAATGGAATACGTAAGTGGAAGCATGGAAGCTTTTTGTTCGATGAATTTGATGTGTGTGTGGACTGAAGACTTTTCGGTCCTTTTTTTTACTTAACCTATTTTTGAA
Source organism: Ceriagrion tenellum (assembly GCA_963169105.1). Classification (NCBI taxonomy): domain Eukaryota; kingdom Metazoa; phylum Arthropoda; class Insecta; order Odonata; family Coenagrionidae; genus Ceriagrion; species Ceriagrion tenellum. The sequence goes on from OY720641.1 coordinate 58,853,507, forward strand.
CTTGAGTCGATTCACTTAAATTTTGACTGGTTAATATATAAATTAGTGGCAGCTTATACTATCTGAGCCATTATTAGGCTTTGAGATTGAGTCTTTCATTTTGGTGAGTAATTCACTGGAAATTCTGCAATGTTGAATGAATTTCCCTATATTTAAGAGTGATAATATTAATAATTAACTGTTAGGTTAACAAGAAGTATCTAATCTAAACCTGAGAACCAGTTGCTGGATGCGAGTTTGAGTATTAGTTCGTGCTAGTCAGTTTTATGTACAACAATTACTCTAACCATTGATAATGGCATTATTTGACATTATTTATTTCTTAATAAGTGTATTAAGTTAATTTCTGCATGCCATGTTATGTTACCTGTTAAGTGGATTCTGTTAGCTGTTATCATCTTTTTGGCACAAACCAAAATACCTGTTACATTTCCATCTCTCGTAAGGTTAATTTCGTTTTGCCTGGCATTTCACCAAATGTTTTTCTTATTAAAATAGCATTTTATTTTTCCTGAAAACCAGTTAACAGAATCTGTGAACCGCATCCAAGGTGAGAGGAGACAAATTGAGGAGGAATATGAAGAGTTAAGAAACAAGAAAGAAGCCATTGCCCAGTGGGAGGCTCAAATTAGTGAAATAATACAATGGCAAGTTAATATACCTGTTTGTTAGGATTAATTAAGTTTTGTTTAAAGCATTTGTGACCCATTTGTGTAAAGAAATAGAAAACACAACCCGTCGCGCCACTTAAAGGAATACTATAGCCATGAGAAGTTCTTAGAAGTATGCAAAGTGACAGAATATGCTAGCCCTTAAAAAATTCTAAAGAACACAATAAACATGTACAGCTTCTGGTGATTAGCCCTGTCAAGCTGTTGATTAATGTCTGCCTGTTCTAAAATATATTACAGCATGGAATTTAGATGTGACTTTAAGTGTTTCTAGATTTTTGAGGCAAGTGTGCTAAATCACTAACACCATAGCTGGTCCAGCTTTTCTCACAGTCTTGTTTTGTGAATAGAAAACTTAGAATACAGTAAATCCATAAAGTCATGTCTGAGAATTGAAAATCTTACATTCACTTAGAAATCCTTTTTTTTTTAATTTTTCATCTGTGTAGTATGGAGCCTAGGTTTTGATAAACTGTTTTGTCTGATTTCTATCTTCCAATTAAGTGACTGACCGAGCAATTTTTCCTCTTTTAGTGGAAGGAACTCATTTTCCAGGCTGATTTGACATGACAATGCTACATGTTCTTTGTTCTGTGTTAATGTTCTGTTAAAAATGTTTAAGTGGAAATTCCTGCTTTCTCTCACTCTCGTGGGGTTCATATGCTGTAGGGAAATTGAGTAACTAACTCTGGTATGTAGTGAATATAGAGTTGAAATTTTGCATGCCTCAATTTATAATCAGATACTGTTATGTGTCACTTATTGTAAGGAATGCCTTCCTTTCTGCCATTGTGCTCTTCTGTGCCTTGTGTCTGTGCAGAATAATGCTAAATTATACCTAATCCTTCTACCTAATTTTTAATTGGTGTAAGTAAGAATTTGTTAGGGTAGAATACCAGTCTCTGGATAATAATGGAGAAGCATTGAAATCAGTCATGGTGTCATGCTATAAAATTGTGGAGTTTACCTGGTTCACTATAATAATGTAATAATATTAATTAATAATAAAAACAAAGTATTTAATTGTTTTCATTTGTGCTATTGTGCAAAACTGACTTGCCTAAAACAATGCATGACAGTGCTTCATTTAAATCTCCCACAAGGAAGGTATTGTATCATTGTGGAACAGTAGCATATATTTCTTTTGAACTGGAGGAATGAGAAGAGCTACTAACGTGACAGTTTCTTTATTTTTTTAGGGTTAGTGATGAAAAGGATGCTCGAGGGTACCTTCAAGCTTTGGCCACAAAAATGACTGAAGAATTAGAATTTTTGAAGCATTCTGGAGTTGCCTCTGCTCCCACCGCTGTAAGTTATGATGGGTGGTTCATTTACTGTTTCAAAACTACTGATTGGGAAAATTGAGCCCTTTTTGTTAATTATGAGGCTGCCTTATGTTAATTTTGATCTTGCTTCCAGTTTTTTCAAATTTCATAACCCTGCAGTATTAACTCAGGTTAATGCGTTTTGTTTAGTATTTTGTTATAGTGTCAGATTTTTCATTGGATTTTTGGTGTTATTCCTTTAAGTATTGTTTGTGACATAAATAGTATTTTAGGAGTGACTTTTGATGTATTTTTCTGCCTCATTCTTGCCTGTTGTGTATGTGTCAATGGTCCCAGCCCCTTGACTTGCACTCTTACCTCAATCTAAGTTAGTTATAAACTTCGTTTCTTATTTTCTTCCCTGTTAAATGGATGTATGCAAGCTCAATATTTGAAAGACTTATGAGACATGATTTCACTCATTTGCAAAATGAAGAAATTGGGAGTGTTTTGGGCTTGAGATTTAAGGAGTGAATTCTAATATGATGTAATTATTGTTTTAAATAGGGTTATTTTTAGTAATTAATTTGATTCCCATTTCATTGACAGGACAAAAACTGGAGGAATAGGAGATCTCAAAAACTTGATAAAATGGAGCTGCTGAATCTCCAGAGCAGTCTTCAGTCGGAGATTCAAGCCAAACAGGCAATAGGGGAAGAGCTTAGTAAAACTAGGTCTGAACTTGTTGCTGCACAAAAGTGAGTTTGAGTTATTTTGCCATAGATTCTTTAATCAAGTACCTAGTGTAATGGAATTTAGTCACATAAGGAAGGGAAACAGAAATTCTTGGAAGTACAGTAAAGTGAAAATGGTCCTGGCATGCCATGCCTTGTGCAGTTGATCCTCCTATGAATTGGACTCTCTACATATGCTCTGGTCTACGACTTATTCATTTAAGGTAGTTTGAGCAAAATATCATTTCACCTAGAAATTAATAAACTTGGACTTATTTTAAAGAAAAATATCTCACCCTTTCCAATGTACCCAAATATCAGTCCCTTACTGGAACTAACTTATGAGATTTTGGACAAAAAATATCTGGCATTTTACATGGGGAATGGTAAGTGTGTACACTCCAAAAAGACATTACTTAAAAAATGAGGAATTTCTAATAGATCTCATCAAAGAATTAACAGTGTGTAGTTTATATGTTTCCTCAATTATTTTTGACAATAAATCATATTGTCACCGCATTAATTTTCTCAGGATCACAAACTTTCCTCTGTGTAGGAGTTCTAAATGTCCTCCTCCTCTGGTAGTCAATCCGAAGATTGGTTGGCAGTAGCTTGACTGGTTGGCGCTCTCCATTCCTCACGTCTCTCCTCCTTCCTTTTCATTTTCTCGTAGCTCTTACATCTGACATCCTTCATTATCTGGTCTATAAACTGGAGCCGTGGTCTTCCTCTGGGCCTTTTTCTGTTAACATGTCCCTCTAGGATTGTCAATAGGATCCCCCATGTTTCATTATATGCCCTATAAGTTGGACTCTTCTGTCAACGATTAATTGCCATAAGCTTCTTTTCTCCTTCATTTCATTTAATATTTCTTTGTTTTATGTTCTATATGTCCACTTAATTTTAAGCATACGTCTATAACGTACTATGTGAAAAAATGTGTCAAGTTTACTTTAATGGATATTTCTGTTTAAATAATAAAAGTTCCTCTGTAACTTTGTGGTATTCCATGTTTCAAAAAAATTAATGATTACATTTACTGCACCACAGATTTAAAAAAACACACGGCCCAGATTTCAACGCTTAAAAGTAAGGATGAGTCGGATTCTAAATTTTTCCGGTTCTCGATACCGGTCCGGTTCTTACCTGTCGGTTCTCGATACTCGGTTCTAACAATGGACTCTTATTTTATGAATGAATGGAAAGTTTCAACAAATAACCAAGAACTGAAGGACAATAACTTCACTTAAGAGGCAAATAAACCAGAAAGCTCAGTAAATAAAGCAAGATTTTCTCCATAATTTTATTAGCCAAGTATAACAAAACTAGTCCAAGTTTAAAAAGTCAAACTAACATGATCGGCCAATACATCACATTACATCAGGCTTTACCTCAGGTGCTTTCTCCATGTTTTGCTTTAGGGGGTTTGGGGGTTTTTAGGGGTTTGGGCGTAAAATTCAAAGCATTCATTCACCGTTCCGTGCTGGTTCTTAAGTACCGACTTTATGCGATTGGTTCTCGATACCGGTTCTAAGGTCCAAGAACCGGCAGTACCGAGAACCGGATACCGGAACCGACCCATCTCTACTTAAATGTCATCTTCAGGTCTGAACCTGAACCTGAAGAAGCTGAGCTACCTTAAGTGAAACCAGAACCTGAAGCGTTGAAACCTGGGTCATGTGTTTTTTTAATGTGGTGTTGTAAATGGTAATGTAAGGGGTCTGAACCTGAACCTGAAGAAGCTGAGCTACCTTAAGTGAAACCAGAACCTGAAGTGTTGAAACCTGGGTCATGTGTTTTTTTAATGTGGTGTTGTAAATGTTATCATTAAATTTTTGAAATATTTTTGTTTAATTTTTTAGAATAACAGTTGCATGAAAGTACATTATTGCACCATTAATAATGCAGTATTTAATTCATGCTTCCTGCAGCTGCTGAAATGAAAATGTATAATTTGAATATGGTCTCTATTATGATGGGGGAACTATCTCGCTGAAGCCACCTTCTCAATTCTCAATGCTGATGTTTTTGAACCCTCTGATATTCTCATAGATTTCTGGGTTGTAAAATAAAGTGGATTATTCTTATTTTGGTTCTTGTTTTTATATGAGAAGCTGCTCCCATTTTTTTCTCTTATTTTGGAGTTAATATTTTGTCCTATTTACACATCTACAGAGAGCTAAGAGATTCCAGGCAGAGGTTTGATGGTTTAAGTCATGAAATCAAACGAAAGGAGTCACAAATCAAGGAGTTACAGCAACGGCTGGAAACTGGTGATGGATGTAAGTTAAAATTTCTCTTACCCATTTCCAGTTATACTTTTTGTAATGTTTTATGCTAATTTAAATGCAAAATTTGTTCTTGAAAAAGTAGGGATAGCAAGAGTAATAATCTTTCTTCCTCTTTGTGACACCATGTAGGACTTGATTTCATTAGTGTATCCCATTCCATTGTGTTCTATTTTTAAGGCATTTCTTCATTCAGAGAATTTAACTGTCACTTTGACAAGTTATGTTTCTGGTAACAATTCAGTGGCCATCTTGCAATAATGTATTTCTTTTGTTATGTGTTTTTTTATTGATTATAAGTCCTTCAGAGTTGTGGATAGTCTGTGCATTAAAGAACATGGTAGCCTTTGCTTTCATTCTGAGAATGCCAAAGTGAAGTGATTTTTTTCGGATATAATTTGTATTTGTAACACTGTTATGGAGATGGTCTTAATTACCATTCAGCACTCACATGAAAACATATTTAGGAAACCCATGAACAAAATCTTTTACACACCAATACTCTTTCTTATTTTCTCTGTCAGAGTGACTGCCTTTCACTTTCATTATGTAATTAATACTTAATTGGTAAACTTTTGCAAAATTTTGTGTAAATTTAGTTGGTTTTGTTATACAATTGTCAGTTTTTGTGGCTTCTTTTATGATACTGATGTAATTTTGCTCAGTTTTTGCCTTGTTTAGTGATACTTAAGTGTTTTTTTTTCCTTTCTACCCAATTTTTTAAAGAGTTGGTACATGAAACTGAATTTTGATTGTGCTGTGCATTTTATGCTTTCAGTGGTTAAATTTATAGCAAATTATGCTGTTTTCTTTGACATTTCACTTCCATTTTAGCACATTTATACTTGCGAATTCTCTCTCCATTTTCTATTTGAGAATATTATAAATGAAAATCTCTTTAGGTTGCACGTCATGTTCATTGATGTCTTAGGTGTAGCATAAGCATGGAAATTCTAAATCCTTCCAGAACTAGGCCACTGGAATCATGTGTCTTCTACTGCGGTTCCCAAACTTTGTAGTCATGCGACCCACCATCAAGAGTTGAACGTTTTTCATGACTAACTACTTAAATATATTTTATGCATATTCCTATTTATGTATGTGTATTTATTTGACTGACCATCCTCGTGATCTACCACTGGTTTGGGACCCACAGTTTGGGAACTGCTGCTTTAGTATAAATAATTGGTTTTGCTCCTTCACTACTGAAGTGGAGTCAAGAGTTTTTGTAAAGATTCACTCTTGATATGTCTTCAAGAATAAACATCGGTTTACTTTCTATTATATATTTATGATCTAAAAAACCGTATTTACTGGTTTATAAGAGGCATGGATATATTAGATGAACCATATTTTTGGTTACTTGGAACAAAAGAAGGGTTTTTTTTCAAGTAGTCTACCAGTACTATGTACGTTTTGTTGATATTCAAATCAACTCCTGATTTTGTATACTGTCAGGGTCCTACCTCCCACTAGTATTTCCTTTTTGCCTCTGCATATGATCTGCCCTTTTTCATTCTGTCCATAAAGCTTCATTCTTTTTCTTCCCCTTCCTTGCATGCCCAAAATCCTTCCCGTTATTACACTCTTTCTTGAGCGACTCTTTTCCCCTTACTACTTCTTCCGGCCACCAACCTTGCCTATCCCAGATTTCATTCAGAAGTTTCCTCTCGTCGCCAATCAACTTGAACTTCCTCATCTGTCTTCCTATACGTCCATGGCACTTTCTCCTTCTCCACACCCACATCTCAAATGCTTGCGACCTAAAGGTTATTTATCTAAGGGAAATAAATACGTTGTATTACCTTTTGATATTGTTGATGTTGAAAGGGAGGAGCAATCTTCGGCAGACTGATGAGAACAGGAGTACCACATGGTTTGATGTGGTGTATCATTATGCTGATTTTTTACTTGGATTTACCTGTCTTATTTATGCATTCAGATTTCTACAAATTTTCTTAAATTTAAGTTACACTATTCAGCAGTATGGTTTCAGAAATCAGTTTACTTACTGTCACCTTATGCTTATGGTAGGTAGTCCATAGACCCAATATTACCTTGAAATTGACTATATTTGATGCCAATGAATTTATTCTGGGGAAAAGCTTATAAGCTGGAAAATACGGTGTTATTAGTAGTTTTGTGGGAGGAATAATTGGTTATAAGATTAAATTTAATTTGGTTAATTATTGTGCTGTGTTTGCCAGTGTCGAGAATATACCCCAATTATGTGGCACAAAACTTTGAGAGAACATACGCTATGTGATCCTGGGCAGTTTTCTTCTACTGAACAGTGATAATATATGTTTGGATAAGCTAAGTTATTGATTGATATTTTTTTCGTTTTGAATTTTGGGTAACAAATCTTAATACATGCAGAAGAATAGCAATCATTTGTTAGTAGTTTATTGCAATGTATGTTATTGTTGAAATAATAAAAAGCTGTAAATTTGATGTTGCATATCTGTTTTCAGCTATGTGAGATCATATTTACGTATGTATTCCTCGTTTAAATGTCTAGGATTATTTCGGAACATTGGATACTGATTATAACTTAAATAAAAAATAAGTGGGTGAAATACATGAGAATTACTGATACTACATAATGCCCTGATCTTAGCAGCTGGCACTTCTGAGATAAATTATGGCAAAGTATAATGTTTTATCTCTACAATTTTCAACTGCGGTATCTAGTTAACCTGATACGCACAAGCAAATAGTCTTTATTCCATTTTAGGATGCCTTTTTTGTTCTATCTACCACTATCTGTGGGTGTTGGGTTGCAATTGACTTATTGCTGAGGGATGACTTTTTGTGTTTTATCTCCTCTTTTATGATGCATAATTGGTTTTGAAATGTTCAATGGGTACCATTAAATTCAATTTAAAAAAAATTCAAAACAAGAGTTAAGAATATTTTGTTGCAAAGATAGTCTTCTTGCAGAGTATGTATGAACAAAATATCTTGTTTTGGATTGGTGTTTAATTTTTGATATAAATACAGGCAGTTCTCAACATTTGTTCATTCAACTTTCGTACACTTTGCTCTTCCATATGTTTGAAAATGGCACTTCTTGCACAACTTTCGTGTGCTGGATATGGACTTTCGCATTTTTTTGGCAAACTATGTTTTTGAAATTTTTGAGATGGTGTCTTGGACTGAGAAGATTGGCAAACAAGATGCTCTATGCAATGACTGTGGCACACATAGTCTTCCAGTGACGGTAGAATCAACATGACATGACAATGCACTTGCCTTCTTTTCCTTGCAGACCCTGCACTCTAGGTAGTGCACTTCAATTCAGATGAGCTAAGTTGATATGCTCTTAACAACTGATGAATGTCAGTAATGAAATCCTAAAGTTTTGTCAAGTTCAATGATTCTTGGTTTAGGCATCAAAAGGGCATGTTACGAAGCTGTCATTTATGCCATGAACAAAAGCTAATGTTGTCAAACACTTATTGAATGGATCAAACTACTGCACACCAAAAAAGTTCATAGCTGTTTTTCACCTGCAGAACCGGCAGGTTACGAAAGTACTTGTCAGTGCACATCGTTACTTTATTATGTGTTGTTTGAAATATGTCATGTGATACTCGGCATTTTTTACTGAAAACATAATTTCTATGTAGGTTTTACTATATATTTTTGACTCTCTATGAACATAACTCCTAATTAGTATGGGGCTCCATTGTCGACTTTCATATACTTCACAGATAAGCATCGTGTACAAAATTTGAAGACTGCCTGTATGTGATGTTAAACTTTGAGTAAAGTTCAATACTGGAAGAAAATTGTATCCTCGATGCTGGCAAATGCAGTGAATAAATGTATCATTCTGATTCATCAGTACCCTGTTTAGCGATACAATTGAATAAGTCATAATGTATTAGTGATTACTTTTGACGTATGCAATTTTCAGCACAGATACTCTTTCCTCAATTGTACCTGTGACGCTTGGTTCTTGCACTACACACGAGTGAGGATATCTTGGACAGATGGGGAACATGTTTGAATAAATTGAAGGCAAGGGATATAAGGTAGTGATCGATTTCGTAAGCTGAGAAATATTAACAGCCTTTCATGTCTTTTCTCTAAGAAGTTTGTTTTCGCATCTTGCTCAAAGTACTCCTTCGTATTGAATGCGTACGAGTATTAATTTTTGATTAATCTTTTGGAGATTAACTAAACTATTAAACGTTATTCTTGGAGCTATAATAACTTATTTCCAGTGTTAGCTGAGCAAAATTTGGTGCGTTTACTATTCTTGCTGTATATGCTTTACATATTGATTCTTCCTTTTAACATTTTTATTACTAAAATTCTTCAGTAAAATAACTTTATTGGTGAAGTTTACCATCTCACCCCGAAGGGTATATGATGTAGTGTAGCTAGGTGTGCAAAAATGATGAGAGGAAGGTTCTGAGTTCATGACGATTGATCAAATAATTTACATATGTCCTCCATTGAGGTCTTTTTTCAAACATACATTCCATTTTCTAATCCCCAGGTTCTTTCTCTGTACTTCTCATTCTGAGATAATGTAATTCATTGAAAACCTAGGTCAAAATAAAAGTGTTTTACCAGGCCAAAGTATTTTACAGGAGAAAAGTGTTTTATTTGCATTTTTCTGACATACTGATATTGGTACAGTATGGTGTGATAGCAGTTAGTGCCACATTAGATGATGCTGCCTGACAGTAAAACCTAGGCTTAATTTTACCAAATTGAAGAATTTATGGAAATGACCCTACTTTTTCGGGTTATTTTCATGTAACTTTATTTTTTTATTATTGGAACCGCAGTGGGTGTCTGCTCCATTTTTATTTCTTGTTAGTTTCAAAAGTGATATTGCACTTATTTTTCCTTTCTCTAAAAATCATTGAAGTAGTTCGTAAGGAGTGCATTTGAGTGATCAATTTTTACACTGTATATCGCTTGCCTTTTCATCAATTGACATTTCTGCTTTGTACTTCTGTCTGTCTTGAATATTAAAGTGGACATGAACTTTTCTCCATGTCGTACATTGTAAATAGTTTTATGTATTGACAAGTTAAATAGTATTATGCCAACAAAAGAATTGTGTTATAAAAAACAATTAAAATAGTGTTAAGTCAACATGATGCCTTCCTTAGTCCAAGAATTAAATTTTAGAAAATTTGTTTGCATTGTAAAATGATTTGCCAAAATGTAAAGATTGCTGTTTTATTTCCAACTGAGGGTGATTTGTGCTTCAAATGTATTATGCCCCATGCGTATTCCATGAGTTGGTGACTTGATCTTTTATGATGGTTACTCAATTGATTAGGCAGTAACTTTTGAGTGCTTGAATTATTTCTATGCTTAGAGTGGAGGAATGAGTTAAGAGGAAAACAAGTTGGTCCATGTTTTCACTTCCTGTCAGCCACAAATCTCAAGTTTTATTTACATGATGGTCATATATCATTGAACTTTTCATTGTGCTATGTGTAGTTAAGCCCTCATGCATAGGAACAGACGAGGAAAGAATGAGATCATAGAATATTTTGTTGTAAATTCGATTGTAAGTGGTATGGTAAAAAAAATCCTGGAATCTATATGAAACTTATCTTCCAAATGTTACGGCAGTTGGCTTCTCTGATGTGAGAGAGAATAGCAAAAAGTATTTTTTGATTCATGCAGGTCTTATCATTGGCTTAGGTTTAACAGTTGCAGTGCCACCTGTGACTGCATGAGCTATTATTCCAAATCATTATTTGAGATTTGTTGAGATTGTTAGCCAAATATTGCAAGAATCTTGCTTATTTCCATTATAAAAGATGACAATAACGTTTGTGATTTCTAGTCTTATAGTTCCGTTCTTGACATATGGCATCATGAAGTCTATAGTAGTTGAATGGTGTAACATCATGGCTAGTCTTTAACTAATGTGCAGCAATATTCATTATTAAAAACAAATACCATATGGACATTTGGTTCTAATTGTTTGTGTTTGTTTTTACTATATTAATAGTATAAGTCCCTTAGAGACAGCACTGCAATCGTGATAGCATGTGCATGAGATAAGTGGAAGAAAAGAACTCTACTTAATTTACAAATTCATTTTAGAGATCAAAATAAAATATTCATCAGCAATATAAATGCATTTTTCAATCAGATGTTCTAAAACCTGTTATTAATCTAAATATGGGCAATCTTTCTATCATTGAAAATCTCAGGCAAATAATTACACTAAGTTAAATGACTCCACATGTATATAATTATGTCATCTGCATGTGAATGGATACTATTTTTTACCATATATTTAAAAATGTTCACTATTTTATATGTAACAATGAAAAATATTTAAGGAATAGTCAACAACTTCAAACTTATAAATCAAGGTCACAGTAAGCTTGGTTATATTATTTTCTCTTTATCCATTAGCCTTTTGTTGAATCATTCATTCACTATCGACCCGCTAGACCTGGAATTAAATCAGAAAGTCAAGTGCTGGATTTGTAGGCTACACTTTGAGGCACAATGAATTTGTGTAGAACGTAGGGGAAAATGTAAAGTCCCACAAGGAAGATTGAAGAACCAAATGCATAGGCCAGTTGAAACGGGATATAAAATAAAAGAGCTATTAAGGACAAGGACCTGATGGTAGTCATAATTAGTATCTCAGTTACTGGTATTCTTTAAAAAAATCTGTCCTAAGAGGAGAGGATCCCATAGGTATTATGTCAAAAGAAACTCTAGTATGGAATTAGCCACAATCCAAAGTTTTTAAAATCTCTTTCTGAATATAATGGGATGCACAGTAAGAAAAGTTCTCTATATCATTATATGGGTGTTTTCTATGTAAGGGTCTTCATAGATCCCAGAAGAGTGGAAATATTTACCAGTATTTTGGATATAACCTCTTGCATGAAAGAAAGTCATTGTCTTACATACAAATTGTGATAAATAATACCATTATATATTTTTTTTTCCAATTTTTGAATTAAGTATTTACTCTCTGTTGAAAATTATTAATTTCAGGCATATATGTGCATTTTTTATTTAACTAGCTGTTAAGCACTAGCATTGGATTAATTTTTTTTAAATTCACTCATGAAAAAGTCAGTTCCCATATCATTGAAATCCATGTTTCTTTTGCTAATTAGAGAAGCTTTCTCAATATGAAGCTCTTAGAGAGTGGAAAATTGTATAGAGGTGTGTAATCCTCGTTATCTTTAATAAAATTACTGGGGAACCAAATGACAGTTTATGTATCAACAGGATTATAAAATTAATGGGAAAATACAGGTGCATGTTCTTTTTCTACCGGCTTGCGTTACCATGAGTCCAAATCTTGTTTCACCAACTGTAAATCAAATCTGTGAAATATGATATTCTTGATTCGGAGAAGCAATGTGAAAATGATGTAGTACTTGTTTTGATGAAAGAAGTGAGGTTTAATATTTACTTTTGGTGCTTACTATGACTGAATTTTTTTATTGCGACTCACGAATGATACAAAAAAAATGAGGATTTACCTGTCCATGCTTTATTGATCATGTGCATTTCATCATTAAAATAGTGTTCTTTGGCTAGTGTCTGTTCATTTTGATATTTAGTTGCCAAACTGATAGAATAATGAACATGAGTAGCTAGTGATAAAGAAGCATTGAGTTTTCTCTCACCTCATGTTACAATGCCTGTGATGACTGAACATTGTCTTCTATAAAAAATTTAGTTTTTCCTCATTCAGGACCTGTTAATGCTTAACTATCCCAGAGGTATCTTTTTTTAATGGAGTTGAGGTAAAATAATCATTTTAGCGCAAGAATACAAGAAACTTAAGTTTATCAGGAGTCAAAAATTGAAAGTCATTGGCAAAATTGCTGCTCTCAGAAAAGTCTAAATTCCATCAGTATTGTTTAATAGAAATAACAGTTTCATTTATGATTTATTTTGGAATTTTTAGTTGGGGCAGTTTAAAACAGCATGAGTGCTGCATCGCTTGCAAACAGCATAAGGCTTGTTGTAACATTTTTATGTTGCCACTAACCTTCTCATTTTCTAGTATCAAACTGACTGGTATCCCATAACAGCTTTCATGCAGTAAAGCCTTGTATGCAGTTCCTTGTGAACACTCTATCAATTTATATCTTTGTAAATTAATTCAGCTAGCAAAATGAGAAATTTGGGTGTACTCACCAGAGTGTTTTGTGGAATTTGCTTTCATGAAGTTTGGGTGGTTGTGGTCTTCAAGTGAATTGATGTAAATATTTGGGAACTGTTGGGGATTGCTGTCATTTTGAAGTATTTTGTAGTGTTTGTCTCACCTTTGGAATTTGATGTTGGAAGAAGTATTGTGGTACCCCAGCTTAAAATAAGACATGGAGTATTATTTGAACTGCTATTGGCAATGTTAATGACAATCATCAATGGCAGTCTGAAAAATCCCTTGCTTATTGTTCAATATTAACTTTATTCCTATTAAACTATGTTTCATCTGTTGGAAGTATTGGTATTCTAATAAGAAGGGGTTGTGTGAGCTGACCAAGATAATGGTTTTATTAATGTTCTTTTTTCATGGATTACACGTTAAAACTGAGAAAAATGATTAGCTTATCAATAGTTCAATTTAATCTATTCAAGTGGATAAATGGCCAATGCTGGCATTTGATTTTAAGTTATCTTATTGAAACCCTGTGACTCTCAACTCATGAAAAAGCTCTGAACTTAATTGTCTAGACATCATTTTGCTTCAGCTAAGATATGGATTAGATTACTGTTTTTTATTTATATACACTGAGCTAATTTTTCATCCTAAGTAGTGTGTCTAGGTATTGTTGAACAATGCGATCAGACAGGTTTTACTTGTGTTTGAAACATAAATGCATTTTGATCACATATTTATTAAACTCAGCGGTGACATAATTGAAATTGAGGTTTTTAATTTTCCCTGTATTATTTATCATTTATGCGCGTGAGCTACTTTCAGTTAAATAACTTATATATGTGATGCTCAGTTAAGAAAGATTTTCTAGTCATTGATCACTGATAGTAGTGAATGCACCTTAGCTAAGTAACGTTCATTGAATAACATGAAATGAGTCATTTTCTCATCATATACTCAGGAGTTGTAATTTTTAATGGCCTCACATCATCTATTCTCTGTCAGGGTGTCATTTAAATGCAAACTGAACTGTGATGATTTACCTTAAGTTGAATTTTTATGATTTTTATCAGTGCTAACGTATCCTAGTATAATTAATCTGAAAGGAATTTGTTTGAGCTGCTTTATATTGATGTAAATAGCTTGCATCAGTCCATTTCTGAAATGTTTTCCCTGCATATGTCATTATATTTGTCATTGAGAATCAGCTCATCATCAGACTCATCATCCTACAAAAGATGTCTTCTGGTTTATCCATCTGATTGGATATTTCTCCAAAGGTTTATTCGGCCATGTTAACCATGCTATAGCAATGTAACAATCCATTTTGTGCTAAGTTAACGTACCAAAACATCTTTTTGTTTCCAAGCTGACTGTACTGAGAAACTTCCTCTTTATTCATCATATAAAGTATTCATCGGGATTATCTTAGCAGCATTTAATATTAGCATAATCTGGGGCTTAAAACCTGGGGTCAACTTGTATTCAACATTTGAAAAAGAAAATTGAAATTTTATTTTACAATTTCTGGGGTCATCTAAGCACTAGATCAACCCAGACATGAGATTGTCCTATACACGTAATCAACTTCAATGCATGAGTTGGTGCAGTAACTTTCTTTCCTAGGCTTTTCCAATTAGTATTATTTTTGGAGTTGGTATTTAAAGGTCATTATTGTGCAGTTAATTCAGGGTGTCCACGGACCCTTGAAAACTGGGAATTATTCGGGAATTTTCCGTGAATTATTCAGGAATTTTTAAAATTATCATTTCAAGGCGAAAAAATCCTTATTTTATATTTTAATTCAACCGCGAAAGCCATCAAATATATGTTTATTATGGCGTATTTTTTTGCGGCGAGTGGCGTTGCTCTGGCGAGCTAATTGCTAATTGGAGCAGTGCTAATTGGTCCATGATGACTGACTCTATGGAATACGAGGTTCTAAACAAAGACTGAGTATGCATCCTAATACTGAGTAAAATTTGTGAGCTTCACAATCTGAATTTGACTGCGACAGCGCGGTGGCAGTCACGCCGATGAGCAGACTCCGTGGTGCAGCGGCACACAGTGTAAAACTGGGCTAAGGCACGGACACAATTCATAAACAAGTACCTTAATTGATATTAAAACCTATACATGTACCCATTATTTTACGGCCTGTGTTGTTTTTTCTCCCATTCCATTAATTTCTCCAAAACATTTCGCCGTCCAACATTATTTTCTATTTCTTACGTGGAGTAAAAATGCTCTCAATTTATGGAACAATAGGAGGTGAACCTTATTTGCAGATGCGCAGTGCGTTCCGTTCCAATGTATTCACGCAAATATTATTATAGATACTTGTGGTATTTGAACGTCATTTCTGTTCAGTTGCCATCACTAAGCATTTAAATAAAGATCGCAACACATTGAGCGGTGTTAACTCAATGCATAGCTCCGAGTGTGCTGAAGTGTGACCGTATTCACCATTAACATTTTTGGGGGTCGTGAGGTTGAAATAATATGATGAATGAATAAATGAGATGACGAAGAGTGAAAAGAGCCGTCTTCATTCAACAAGAATAAAATCAAAATTTATCATCATTTAAACATGCAAAATTAGGTAAATCATGAAAGAGCCTGTGCTCTAATTTGTTGCATTTATTCACAAATCTGTACAGCCACGTAAGTGCGTGAGTACATGCATATTGTAAACACTCCTTCCACTCATTGTGAGGAATATGACCATGCAGATTGCCAACGTTTGCTTCAAATTTTATCAACTTCCAAAACTCTCTTCAAGATAGCTGGCGTGTATCAATTATTCAGCAATTAGAGATCGCACCTCAGGAGTCCCATTTCTTTATGCTAATCCAGCTCTCAAAGTATCAACCAAGTCACCGAACCAGACCAAGGTACGAAATAATTTTCAGTCGAGAATGTAATCGCGTGAAATTTGGTTCCCCATGCAAATCTGCAGGGTGAACGAGTAACGTGAGACGGGTCGGAAGCGGGAGTCGGTCGACTGTGCCACAGACGCTGCGACGCCAAAGAAATTGGGGTGGTCAGCGGTGGGATGGTCTGCAAGGACCAACCACCCGTCTGATGGTTCTGTTTTCGTCGAGAGATAGCCCCTCCAACCGTCGGCCCCAACAGTTGGGTGTTCTGGTCGGAACGTGTGTAGCGGCTTTAAACAAGATCACAGACCACCTCAAGTCAGTGGCGTGCTTACTAAGTGCTACTGGCTACTGGTGGTGGGTATTAAGCGGCAAGAAGTTCTTGACTCCATCTCGAGAAGTAACTGATTTGGCTAGCCGCGCCACACAGTCGCCTGTAGCTGCGTGAGGCCAGACGTGCCACTCAAGAACTCAAGACTAGGGTTGCATTGATAAGCAAAATGGCCGTTTACTGATTAATCGGCCAGGCATTATCAGCTGATACCGGTTAATCAGCCGATTATTAGCAACCTACAGTTAAATGCCTGGCAGCCATTTTTTTGGCCTCCCTCGCTCCCGCCACGCACCGTTTCATTTTCGGAGCATCTATTGCTTCCTTAGACGGTGTATTGAGGGAGCCTAACTTCATGAAACAATATTCAGACTGGTACTTAGTGAGAATTGAATGCAAGATGGGGCTTAGAAGACACCCTTGTGGCATCCACACGGGGTGGCCAAGAATGTTTGGGTGGCCAAGTTTGGAACATTGGGACTATGCGTCTTTGAATTTTTACATGATATTTTTCCCACAAATAGCTTTATAGCTCCCTCTTAAACACATTATTTACTTCAAAGTTGGACTAAAATAACTCTGTTCCCAATAATTCTACTGTTAGAATGCTTTTAAACCAACTTCCATCCACTCAACTAAAGAATTCTGCATTCGACAATTTTTAAGCTATCCGGGACTAGCCACGGAGTTTCACTTTTACGGAGTCACCCGCAATGCACAAATGTGCGAATTTCCACAGAGAAAAAATCATCCGCCTTGACCGGGATCCCGGTCAAGGCGGATGATTTTTTCTCTGTGGAAATTCGCACAATTCTGCATTCACTCAATTTTTGTTTCCCGTGAGAAATTACTTGGCATTAGATACGATGCTTGCCGGACAGAGACATCTTTTCGCTGCACAATGTTAACACTTGGTCCAACTTCGTTTCATAGGTGATGTTACTCTGCAATCTTCTACTTCATAATTAAAAAAAAAACTTTTGGCCGAGAGGTAGGGACTCAATCAAAATGATTTTCCAGGGCAGCTTTCAAATATCAACTCCTTAACTTATCAGTCATTGGGTTGGGTATGTTGTAAACATCGCATATGGAAAACGGAGCATTGGCCACTGGGGTTCACATCGCACGTTATCTGCCATGGCCATTCTAGGAAAGTGTCATTAAGGCAAGGTAAATACATTCGTAAATTTTCCCTGCTCCCAAATTCGCCGATTCTTTGCTTTTATTCACCTCACAGAACTCTACAACGACACCAGAAGAACTTCATTATTCTATAGATATCCTCCCTAAATTCAATGACATCTATCTAGATGATTATGAGTGAAAATGAAATAGCTCCTGATGTTGGAATATATGGCGGTCAGCTTTGAATATCGGTAACATTACTTTCGTAATCCTTATAAAAAGGGTATGGCAAAGAAAACAAACTACTTCGGCTTCTTATCAAAACAGAACATTCATATTCAAAGAAATTATTAACGGGATATATTTCTCAATGGAAATAGTTGGCTAGACAAACCACAATAATTACTGGTTTTATTTAAACAAGTCATATTGATTCAATCGTCATACCTTTCTGATAACATGTGATTTCTTGTTGCTTAACTTTGTTTGTGATGATGTTACGATTTTGTCTCCATTTTATTTCTCACGAAAGTTTTTTAAATCGACCAAACACGTAGCCTTTACACTAAATCTCTATGGTTGAAAATAACTTGATGTCAATTATTTGACTATGAAGTGCCGTAAATACTAACTTCAGTTCACTCAATTAGTGAGTTCAGCATCCTCTCCATTATCCAAAATCAATTGTGTCCAACATCCTGTCAACCCCATATATACATTTCTGGGAAACCAATAAACATTCCGCTCAAAAGAAAGCCCTTCCCACAACCCTGGATTGTGAAAAGGCTCCACTCTTCTGAAAGTTACCTAAACAGGGCTGCGGTTTCTTTCTCAGCTGGGAGTGGGCATGTCAGAGAAGTATCGTTTTTGAGCTGTTTCCAATCATTCTGGTTGTTTTTGACTTCTGTTTCCTTAATAGTGAAGGAGAATGGGGCAGATCTGCTAAGTTAGTCAATGTCAAGATGCCTCATTCACAACAGCTTGAAGGCGCTGAGAGGATATGCCCATTCAAGGTGATAAAATACTGCTTTCTCAAACACCATGTTGGCTATCTGGTCTCCACCATTGTATGTCTTTCTGTGATAATTTTCTCATCATATTCTTAAACGTTTAAAAGTATTTATGAGCTGATGTAATACGTATTGCATTTTATTTTGATATATGAAAGACCTCCATCACACCACGAAAAGCACCAACAAAAGCACTCTGAATATATATAACGTTGATGACGCTGACGTTTCTTTTTTTTTAGTTTATCTCCATAAAAATCATCTATTTAGGACTTTACCGTGGCTCATAGTATATCAACACTAAATGCAAAATGTTATGTTTCTCTCGGAAAACTATAAGGACGTGCCGCGATGCAGATGGTAATGATGAACGTTGAAGAATATTATTGGGATCTATAGCATATTTTCTCATCTCTGCTTATCTTAGAATTCCACTTTGATATACGCCAGAGGCAATACTGAGAACCCCTAACCTCGGTCCCCTGAGGGAACCCTCGCCATAACGAACCTTGGGTGAAAGAGCCTGACCGACCACTAGACCGCTCCTTTTCCCCCCCTCCAATCTGAAAACAATGTCATTGCTCTTCCCATTGCAATTCTTGTACAGGTCTTGTTGGTAAGACGAGCGAAGGTGGCAAAGAGGCTTCTTTCGTATTGGTGTGTTTACAGTTCACTCGGTTAAGTTGGTGAATGTGCGATTCCAACCAGCGCAGGCTTTCCACCACCGGTGGTCGTGCATATTCATTCTATGTTTAAATTAACAGTTAAATCAGCAGAGGGTACCCGTTGAAATTCAGTGAGGGGGGATAAAGTATTGAACATGACTTGGAGGATACAACCAATATCCTCTCAATTCCCTGCCCAAAGTGTATAAGTAGACAGGAAGCAATTCATGGGACTCAGCCAGACAAATTCATTTGCTGATTAGAACTTGAATTATAAATAAATTAATGTGAATTCCTAATTTTATCTATTTTAAGCTATTTAATTCTAATTTACAAAAACTTTGTCCAGTACAACAAAGAAATACTGTCAAATGATTTCCTTGAGGGCTAAACTGTGTGGTTAACATGTTTTTATCGTCTCAGACATCAACGATTTGTCGTATAGAATATTAAACTCAAATCAAAACTCAATAAGTGTTATAGAATGATTATGTATCCAATTCAACACAATTCAAACCCTCTGAGTGATAACAATCTGCTATTAATGCCTAGATAATGGAACCTCTATCTTATGTTAGACAACGACTTGTTGTTATCAGAAATGTAAGCGTAAAAATGATTTGTACATTCGATTTGATCCGATTCAATCTCTTATCGCGACGGTAATAGACTTTCTCCGGCCTTATAGGAGGAATACCCATCAATTTCAGAAAAGGTTTCCTGTGCGGCAATGAAGACATGAAATGGATGATTGAGTTCTGTCTTTCATTCCTGAAGCTTCTGAAAACAAGGACGATTTTGCGACTTCGTCTTCCGACCAACGTTTCTCTCAGTTCCTCCCCACCCCGACACCGATGGGATAGGACGTACACAATAGACCCAACTCACCCCACCCCACCCCAGAAATAATTCCTTGCAGGTCAAAAATTTTTGCCAAGGGGTGCGCCCTCTTGTCGAGTACATTCCGAAGAAGACTTCTTTTCAGTCCTGTGCGTTTATTGCTTTTAAGGGGGCGTGGTTTGGCGTTGTCACATCGGCGTTAACTCGGGACTTAGAAATTTTTCGGCTCTGAGGTGGTAAGGTTTTTTTTGGACAGGGGTATACAAATTTTACATTTTCTTACAATTCATAAAATAGTCAATTGAAAAAATCTGGTTGTAATCTATTATAAAACTTAAGTCCTCTTAATAGTGAGAATTTTAAATTCCTCAGGAATTTCAGAATGAGGTTTAGAGGGTGGGAATTGATGGCTAAAGATCAATAAATGCTGGATGGACCATGAAGATGAACAACATCAGACATTAAATTGTGAGGAAAAAAGAATATCAGGAGAATGAAAAGTCCCTCGTTAGGAAAAGTCTAAGAACTTTTTATCTGTATATGTATTTGTATACCATACAAATTCACCCACATGCTTTGCTAATGTATATTTTCATGGTTATCTAATTTGCAATGGCTTGCCCTAATGCTGGAGATGCAGCTAACAGTTAGTGTGTAAATACTTTTCCCATTTTGAGAATTATCCTTAAAAGAGAATCATGCGATGTCTCAAAATTTGCTGGGGAAGGAATAACTGTGGACCACTTAGTGTCGTATATGGTAAATTTGCAGCATTTTGTTTCCAAAGTGAGGGAACTTTAATGTTTAAGTTATCCCATCATGAGGGTTAAATTTTAAGGTTAACAATATTTAAAATACAGTGAAGACAGTCTATAGTACAATTGCTATAAAACTTTAGTATAAAAATGTGCTATAAAAGTTTTCTGTTCTGCGAAAGTTGCCATCACAGGCAGGGTTGAAGTTGACTGGGAATAGCATAATCCATTAGAGAACTCAACTGTTTCAGCATTTTACGGACACATTGAAATATACTCTTTGACTCCATTGTCCTTATGTTGTTCGCAATAAATAATCATGTGCAATAGATGGCTTAATTTTCTTATATACCTAATGTTTTTTTCTCTGCATAATGTTAACCAAAGTTATTGGACCAAAATTGTTGTTAGTGAGGCAAAAGTTTAAATTTCTTCATTGTTTGGGACTACCTCTATTAATTAATTCAATTTATTGTTTTTTCCCTGTTTTTTGTACTTTCCTGCTCATTCACTCAGGTAAAAGTGTTGGAATTTTAACATTCCCAAAAAGAAATAAGCAATTTACAAGCATTGTGTTGGATATGTTCCAAATACTTTGGAAAATTTATATAGCTAGAATGTCATCACAAATAATTGAAAACTAAAAAATTGAAAATAATTTTCAGTAAAAATAGACGTTGTGTGTATTATTTTAGGTCAGCTGTTGCTAGTTAAGAAGGAAAAAAAACTTGTTATATCCTGAAACTTTGAGCATTTTTTTTTTCATTTTTAATGTATAATGGTTGGAAGTCTTTCTAAGGAGGGATGCGTGGATACATTTAGAAACTTCTTTGACTCTTTTGACTCATTCTGACAAATTTTTACTGGTTTCATTTAGTTAATCAGGAAGTGGCCTGCTCCATCAAAATGACTTTCAAATTTGTCACTATTTCATCTGTCATTTGACCATTTTGTCATATAGTTCATTCTTGTGTATTTTCTCAGGTGGTTGTGTAAGCACATAATTTAATTTTCTGGAAAACGTTATCTTAAAACCAACAAATATGTGCACCTTTCTCATAAATAGAATTGTGTGTTAGGATAATATTCATTCGCGTATCCTTTGAGTTTAGTTAGAACTAGAACATAGGTTGGACATCTGGGGTATTATTTTTCCTGAAACTATGTTTAGAATGGACTGTTGTTAGAAAATTAGACATTAGAAATGGAAGTTGGGGCAATATGTGTCCTTTCATGGTGCTTATCAATAATTAGTGGAATCAAAGTTGTCTCATTTGAATTTTTTAGTTAACTCATGATGAGGTTTGTTAAGTGTAGTAGTATATTTATATGTCAGAATCACCTTATAGGTCAGATGTCATTCTTCATGGAATATTAAGGATACTGGATATTAATTGGTGTAATTTAAGCATTTCTGATCCCAAAGTTCTCATAATAACTTAGCTGTGAGAGTCAATTTGATGGTGGAGTCAGCTGTCAAATAGATGTTATTTAATAATGACATATCCTCTAGATTTTTACTATTCAAAATTATCAAACTGTAAATACTATTAGAAATAATTTTGTAAACATAATGCATGTAAACAATTATTTTTATGAAAGAAGAAAGAATCTATTTTAGAACTCTCTGCATAGAGGCATGCTCCTTGGAATATTATAGTGAGAGCATATGTTTTCTCCTCATGGATATCATTCATCAAACAATCCCGTGAGAATCAGGGTGGGGAGATGGGTATCCTTAGTGAAATACCGAAAATCAGGTGACATTTTCTCTCACAATCAGCCCCAATACTGTTAATTTAAAATTGTTGTCTACTTTCAATCCTAGACAAATTGCCCCTATTTATTGGCGTCACAAGCTGCCTCTGGGGCTTACTGCTGCTGCTCATGAAAATGTATATCTGACATTGCCATCACCTCTTGGGACAGAAAGAGGCGTTCCCACTCGATCTGGTAAAGTAAAAATCTGGTGCTCTAACCGCATTTGTTTTCCCTTTACTGCAGTGGTTCACTTTATCTCACCGCATCAATGTTCATTTGTCAACTTGGTCTGCTAAACTTATATGCTACGCATTAAATGGATTTACTACAGTGTGGAGTGTTTTCTCATAAATAACGAGCCCCTGTTGTCCATTGATAGGAAAACCATTGTTCCTGTGCGATAGGCACTTACCTGTGATCCAAAGAAATCCATGCTTGCATCACACTGATATGTTAGGAATAAGTTATTTTCAACCTAAATTCAACATCATATGTTCTAAAATGTGACATCCATGTTCATAACCCAACTGTGCATAGATAGTTCTGCAGATATATGTTACTCTGAGCCGTCTCAAAGAAATACCTTTGGATCCCATTCCCCTTCATGTAATACTGCTTATTTGTAGCATGATTATGTTGTCATATATGTTCTCTGGGAAATGTGTATTGCATGGTGGTAGGTGCATACACATTTCTAGAAAATGATGAGAACATGTTCACATTGTTGTGTAAAAACTGCATATTATCTTTGTTTATTGTTGAATGTTTGTTGTAAATAATTATTTTATTGCAGCTAAATGCTTTATTAAATTTGGACCATATTCATCCTATTGTTTTCGTTGAGCCATCAAAAAATTAATTTCAGGATTGTGAGGTGATGCCCACTTTAGCTATCCCATTGGAAGGAGCCTATTTAAGTGCTTTGGGGCATTGTGTGCGTGTTGGCTTTTGGTGTTACACAGCTATAATACCTTTTTGATTTCTCTGCTTGTTTCTATGATTAATATGCTTGATCACTCTGTCAACTTATTCCGTGAAAACATAGGAAATCAGGAACTGATGGGCTGGAAGTAATGGTAAAAGTCTTTCAGGCCATATAGGGATAAAGGTTTCCAAATTTTGTGCTGTATTTGCATACGTTTATCCGTATAGACCTGTTTCATTTAATGAGATCATTTTAAAGCAGTCAAAATATATGTTAGCAGGAGAACTCGGGAAGAAAGAAATACACATTTTGGAAATTATTCTTTATCTTGGTTTCACTTGGTTTTTATCAGTGCTTCTGTAGCTCAAGCTGAGTCAGAGAGGTTCTGTTACTAATGTGTTTCACTGTAGTTGGCCCTTATTCTTGTGCATTATAAACTGTTAATGATATTTTTGATTTATTTTCTCTGGTTTTGACGAACCACTCTTCATCACTTCCAATTCCGCTGTGGATCTGAAGGTCTTCAAATTTGGCGTGTTACACATCATATAAGAGAACCTCTCAGTAACTCTATTTTAAACTGAATGTAAATTTGATTAAATAGTATCAACATGCGAATATGTTGATTAATTGCCATTTGTATGTGTAATTTGGCAATGGCATGGTGATCATATTGGTGTATTTATGCTTTCTTCAAGCTTCTGTATTTTTTAAGATGCTAATTTTGCACATAGATGGGAAAAGAGGAATATATTTCACTCTTTAAGAATTTTGAACACTGCTTTTAATTCATTACCCTTTCCTGGTAGTTGCATTTTTTTAAGTTTTGTCTTAATTTTTTTTATTAATCCTCATAAACATTTTATTAACCATATTTTATTATTTATCTTGAGTACAATTTGTTAACAAGTGATTTATAAATTCTACTTCTGCATTCAGTACACATTTCACTTTCATAAATTTATCTTGAGCTGTGAAATCTAACCTTGATTTTGAGTAATCTTTTCTTTTCTAGTTTAATAATTAGGTATCTGGTAACTACCAGATATGGAAAGTAAATAAAAACTTTTCTCTACAATATTCAACTTCTATAAAATGAATGATGCTGTTTTAGTTGCTGACAGCAGTGAATGCTCTAAAATATTTTCTGCTGGTATGTTCTCACAGACTGATTTATCTGATCTGTCAGATATAAATTCATTCAGGGCATATATAATTTTTAGTAAAGCGTTTACTCAAGAAGTTTGTTAAATGAGTGACAAATAAAAATCAAGGTGTCATTTTTCATTAAAATAGGGTATGAATTAGAAAAATGGGAAATTTATTCTTAAATAATGTTCTAAAATTCTCTTCTTCATTGAATTTTATGTAAGGATTTTCATTGTTTTTTTTCTTGTGTTTTCCAGAATTATCTTTTCTTTTAAGTCTGTAAATATCTATTGATCAATAATTCTAATATGTTTGGAATGCTTAGATATTCATAATTGTACCTCTTTTCTTATAGAGTTATAGGATTCATCCCAGTCACGTGAGGGAAATCTTTGTTTCTCTTCATTTAACCATAATGCTTATATTTTTAACATTTTCAGTCCTGGATGTGCGGCCATCTTCTCAAATGTCATATCTGGACCACTTCCTCAAAGAGACTGGAAACAACGGTACTGCAAATTCTACTGCCACTGCCAATGCTTCTCCTGCCCTGTTGCCCATCAGTAGTCACGCTGGATCTTCCGTTTCTCCACTAACAACCAATGCACCTCATGCTTTACAACATGTCCATGCTTCCGGGTCTGTGGAGAGTGAAGAGGGGGATATAGAGGATAACCGTGCCCCATCTCTTGCCAGTAGTCGCTCCAATTTATCTGAAATTAGTGTGGTAAGAAGGTTTCTACTCTCACTTTTATGCTTTACCAACCTTAATCAGACAAGGTTATGCTGTAAGTGTTATGTGTTAATCAGCCCTGCTTGCTTTTTGTACTCAGACTAGCCTTTTTGTTTTGAATTATTGGCCTTCATTTAACCCTTTGTCTGCGGGAATATGTTTCTGTGTTCTGCAAGGTGACTATGGGGAAAATATTTTTCTATGTTTGGGCATAACTGTCTTTACCTGTGGCTGTCTTCCTGAAATTTTATTGCTACCCATTCCTGGGTGGCTTGCACTCTGCCAACCCTCATGGCAGGGGACACTTCCTGGGATTTTCCATTTTTTGCCAGCTGTCAGCATTCCATTGTGCTCACATAACTAAAATCATTCTTATCTATCCTCAAATTTCCATGGAATCAATTTTATCCTTCCAGTGAGTAATCAGCCATTGAAAACTTTGGTCTTCCTTTCTTATTCTTTTGACAGATGAGTCTTAAGGCCGTTTTACACGGGGCATGTAATTGCACGAGCTACTGTATGTGCAATCGTGAATTTCAAAATGCACCGTGTAAAGCGGCGAAATTCAAGAATGCATGCACGAATGCATGAATGCGAGACGTCAGAATAGCCCCTGCTCTAATTCTGTGGTCGCATTCTTGCAATTTGTACGAATAGCACTCCATCTAGCGGTCGCAGAATTAACGACATCAAGTTAGCGGGAATTTGACTGACGAAAAGGTTCGATAACCTGAGCGATGGGTGTTTACAGTAGGGAGTGTGAAGAAGTCATCTCTCATCTTTGTGTGGGAGGATATTTCCAGTTACTTATATTGTTATTTATTTAGATAGATATTTTATAGCTCGTTAAATTGTTCCTCTGTCATCCGCATAAAATTGCGGTAGCCATTCCTGTCTTCTACAGCCGGCTCCTGTTGGACCATATTAAGAATGCCCATTCCCTCCTCTCGCTTACGGATCCACTCCTGCATCCAAAGTGCTCTTCTGGCTATTCTCCTTCAGTTACGACTTTCTATGAGCTCTGCGGCCCTGATCATAATTCCCACTACTGCTAGCTCTGCAGCAATCAATGCAGCCTCCTCCTGATCCATTATTTTTCTCACAGATAGAGAGTGACTATATGTCAATATCACAGAATCCCACAATCACCACAACCTTATTTTTCACTGAATGTCAACAACGTCGCGTACAGAATATCGTATCTCTCCTGTTTGAACAAAACACTCGCTCTTAGCGTACTTATCAGACGACTGGAATTCACGAATGAATGCATGCTTACGACCACCGTGTAAAGCAGTCACGCATTCGTTTTCGCAATAATTATTGCACGGCAGATTGCGGAATTAATGCAGTGTTGAGTTGTGCAATTTCGTGCCCCGTGTAAAACGGCCTTTACACCCTTGCATGATTAGCAGTGATCATGGTTTTCTTTGAGTTTCATTATCTTGTTCCTTGGAGTGGGATTTCCACCATTATTTTCATATACTCTCTTTGATTTTAGCCTCAGTTTTCTCAGTTCCACCAATGTGTGTTCGCTTCATGACTAGCTTGCGTAGTGATTTGGATATATTTGTGAAGCTATTGATTTCTTTACTTGCTGGACAATGGGAATTTGTTACTATGGTCAAAGAGAAAAATGGTTGTTTTGGAGGAAGAAGTTATGGGTATATTTTTTCACTTAGATTTTGAGAGCAAGGACAGAAATTTTCTGTCTCCTAGTCAAGAGTGATACAGAGTTGGGAATGAATTTACACAAATTGAAAACCAAAAAGAAATGATCTCATTGGATACTTGTATGGGCTGTTGTGGATCAGCTTGTAAAAAAATGTAGTGCTGTGGGAATAGAAAGTCCTATGTTATAGAAAAGTTTACAGGTTTGAGTAAATACTCATGATAGCATAAATGGTAGATATTTTATTGAAAAAATCTCAGATTCTGAGGAAAGTAAAAAAAACCAGGAGTATGCTCCGTTCGTAATAATACTAAGAAAGGGAGGTAAAGAGCAAGATGCTTTTGGTGCTGAGAATGTGGAAAAGCACCATGTATTGATTGTTTTGGAGATTAAGATTCCATTATCGACTTCTAATGCCAAAAAAGAAAATATTCCCTATCAGACTCAACTTTATTTACCTTACCTTTACTTGCTGCACCTATTGGTATGAGTGAAATGTTTGGTTTGGAGACAGTTTTGACACTGCTAAAATAACTGAGAAATATGGTTAAAAGTAATCGATGGTTGTCATTATCAAGGGAACTCATTTAAATTTGAATTTAAAAAATATTTTCTGAGACTCTTAGTATGTGTTTTTTAAAAGTGCTCAAATGTAACCACACCCCATGGTGAGAGGGGAAGAAAGGTCATCCTGGATTAAGAGGCTCCACTACCAGCCAGACCCTAACCTGGGCCAAAGGGGAAAATACTTACATGGTACTGTAAATGGTAGCAGCAAAAACCATGGGCTTCCGCTGCCAATTATTTACACTAAGGGTTATTGTTCATCATAGATGCTCTGCCATTACACGTATACCTCTTTATATGTCATTAATTGGTTCTGTGAGGGCTGATATCAGTCAAATTTCGATGCAGGTTGAATCCCGGCGTATGATAATCCAGTAACAGCCTGATAGCAGGACTTGTGATTAACCTGAGTATAACTACTTTATAGATTATGATATTTGTTTTGGTCACAAATTCTTTTTTATCCAAGTAAATTTTCATATTTATTCACATCAAGCTCACACTAATCTTGCCTTTACTCATTTGCTGTCCTTACGTATATTTTTTCACTCTCCTAGGTGGCCTATCATTATGCTTGTTATTTTTTTTCTTATGAAATTTTTAGTTCAAGTAATTGAATAAATTAACTCTTTTCCCCATTCGTATGGCACTTTAGGGGTATGGGACAATGACACCCATAACCATGCGAGACTCGTTTTTTGCAGTGAACTTGATAAGGAAATCTTAACTTTAATGATTTGAAAATCTCATTCCCTACTCATATTTCCTTTCAAATTCTCTTACCTATCATTCATATTCAGTAATGTTAGTCATATTTTTTCAGTGTTTTAGGATTAACACATTTAAAATTATGATATTATTGTACTCTTGGGTTTTTTCAAGTACTTCCTGTTTTCATGGGGCTGTAGCAAAATAGTCTAGAAGGAATATTTGAGATAATAAAATAAAAGCTGGCTAATTCTTGGAACTCTTGCAGAAAAAGTTGCGAATCGGTTAGCCATCTTTCCGACTGATTGCTCAGTTTTTCTCTCAAGTTCCATAATATCTGAAAAATTGTATTGCAGGTTCTGTATGGTCTTTATGAAGGTGCCATTCTGCTGTGATAACATCAACACGAAGGAAGATTAATGACATAATGAAAGCATGTCTTATGTTTTTAAAATTGAGACTGATTTGAGAATATTAGATTATTGAGACGGGCAATTCTGATTATTACCATGGTAGTTTTCGTCAATTTCCTTGGTATTTTTCTTAATTTACTGCAACCATGGAAAATTACTTTAATTTTTGGTAGTGTTCACCTATTTCAGATAGTTTTAATGCTGATTAATTCCAAATCTATGGACATTTCATTCAGGCAAAATCTGTTGGTATTCATTAATTATAAATAAAGGATGTACAACTCATTTGTGGAATACTTAAATGATTTTCACCTCTCTTATATTTGTGGAGCAATTGTTTGGATGGTTTGAGCAAAAATTTCTCCCACCATAGCAAATGAAAGCCAAATTCCATGTGGCCTGCCATATTTCTTTTATATTTTCTTTAATTCCTATACGTTATTATAGCCGTGGTAATGGTGTAAATGTCGATAATCCCATA
Organism: Ceriagrion tenellum; assembly: GCA_963169105.1. NCBI lineage: Eukaryota > Metazoa > Arthropoda > Insecta > Odonata > Coenagrionidae > Ceriagrion > Ceriagrion tenellum. Next base: position 58,882,604 of record OY720641.1, read on the forward strand.
CTATTGCTAGTGGCTTCCCTAATAAATCCTCCATCAGCTATTATTTACGGAAAATAAAAAATGCTTCAAAATTTCGGTAATTTGCTAAAGTTACCATAAAATACCACAGTTATTGAATGAAATTAAAATTACAGTATTGTTCCTACCTCTAGGTATTATCTCCTATTTATCTCTGTTACTTTGCAATATTAAATAAGGTATTCCTGAAGTATGAACCTATAGTGAAGTATTTCTGTTTGGTTTATTAGGTTTATTCTAATTCTGGGTCTCTCATCTGGGTTTCTGTAAAAATCCTTTTCTTATTTAAATGAATTACCAGTTCTCAGTGGTACAAATGAACTCTGTTGTTCCCCGAACAGCTAACCATTAACTCAATGCTCATTGATGTCAACCTTTTCAGGAGCATGGTTCCCCTCCAGGCCATGAGCGAAAATCTCACCAGCCGGCGCATCAAGGCTACGCCCAACACTCCCACATGTCCCAGCTCCACCAGCACCATCATGCCCAGCCCCCTCCTCCTCACCCCCACCATCCCCATGCCCACCCGCAGGCTCCTCCTCCCCCAGCACCACCCTCTCAGCAGCAGCAGCAAGCCATGCACCACATCATGCAGCAACAGCAGCAGCAACACCACCAGCACCACCACCACGTCCATCCGCAGCATCCCGTGCTGTCTCCACCCCCTCCCCCGCCCCAGGCAAATGCCTCGCACTTCCACCACCACCAGATTGGCCTCCTCCACCACCAGCAGCAGCCCAAGCCCAAGGCCCACCAGTTCCTCGTGAGGACCTTCTCCTCGCCCACCAAGTGCTCTCACTGCACCTCCTTGATGGTCGGCCTCACCCGGCAGGGCGTTGTCTGTGAGGTGTGCGGTTTTGCTTGCCACATAGGTTGCTGTGAGAAGGTGCCTCCAATATGTCCCGTTCCTCCTGATCAAAGTGAGTCTCATTCATGTCCTTATTTTATGGAATATGCATGTATGATTTGATTAGATTAAGACGGCTGTAAACCTCTGCCAAAAATTCCCTTTTAGTTCTGGCTTCTGCCACAGCCTAGGAGAGATCTTCGGCTTCCCCTCCATTACCCACCTCAAGCAACTACACTGTTGATAGCATTGTGGAAAATGCATTGGATCGCTTCACGAGAATATTCATGGTGACTTCATAATACACAATGTTCTATATTTTGATGATCCTTCATAAAGAGGAAGGATTCCCATTTACAATAAGTGTGTGGTATTTTAAATCTATGAGAAATATACGTTGTGTGCCGTGGTGATAACCTGATCCTTGACAAATTGATGTTTCTTCTGCTGTCGGAATAGTCTTATTGTTAGCAAGAAGCAAAAAGAGACGACACTTGTTATAAATATTAATCCTTACTCTAGAGGCCTGTCCAATCAGATTTACTTTTAGTAGCCTAACAGTTGTTAAATAAAAGCGCATAATGTCTGCCGAAGCATTTTTGGCCATTGTATACTGCCCCTTTAAGTAATTATTATTTCAGAAAAGATTAAGAAGCGAATCCGACAGACTCAAGTTCTTCAAAATAATTTGGTATGGAATTACGCAATTTAGGGGCAAATTGAATCGAAGTACAACTCATTTTTTCATCTCTTTTCAAAGCTCTCACACAGCACGATTCTGGCAGTGGCAGTGACAAAGCTACTGCACACATTACATGTCTCAATGCATGAACATTAATAGTTCTCTGTACATTCCTGAATGAACTACAGCCACCATGTGTTAGTGAGGAAACTGTGTAAAGGAGACCACCGCCAATTTGTGATATCTTTTTTGAAGGAATTGTGGGCTCAGTGGTCAAATTTATAATTGGATGCTTTACATTGACTTCAGGAGTGTATTGTGCAGAAGTACATTAACTTGAAATGTATGCTTCAGATTATGAGTAGTTGTAATTGGTCATATAATTCAACTTTCTCATTGATATAGTTGTTTGTTTTAATTGAGAATAAACAACTTTTTCCTCTTTACTGCTATAACCTGAAATTTGAGGTTTTTAAACTGCTGTGAATAATATTTTCATACCAATATCCCTTGATTGTGTATATCCCTTTATGGGTTCTCACTAGTTGGCTATTGTGGGAGAATTTAGGAGCGTTTGCTCGTCTCTGTAGTTAGGCCAATTAAATATTGCAGATTATGGTTAGAAATACAGCCAATCAGTGAGCAAAATGACAGCTGGATTAGGAAATCATGAGATTTTTTGTGATGCTCAAACAGGAAAATCTTGTTTTTTCTAAAAAAATTAATGTTACCCTCAAGATAATATTTTCACTCACTTTTACGTGTACCTTAAAGAAAACATTTTCAGCGACTTGAGTTTTCATTTGGTTTTTGTACTGACTACATAAATTTACTCAGAAGATTGCAGGATTTAGTTCAATTTTAAATAGTTTACAACTGTGATGCTGGTCTTGTACTTCTTGCAAGTGGTCTCGTGTCATTCGTGGCCTTGGTAGTTATTTCGAAAAGTCAAAATGTAATCTGTTGTTGTCGTAGAAGCTGCTGATTTATGGCAGGCAGATGTCAAAACAATTTTTGGGAACCGCATGCTTAAGGATATTTTACGCATGGGTGAACATGTAGTCTTAAACATTTTGCCGAGTGTGAAATATGTAAATGATTACAGTTGGTTCTATAATCACCCACCTTGGATATAGGTAAAGAATATCACTAAGGCTGCCAATTCTCATGGGTGTGTGTATGAAGCTACATGTTAGCAGCTGGCAGAAAGTGACTTGTAACTACTGTAAGACGTGAGAAAATAGCCAGACCAATGTTCTGCTGTTTCAATTTACAGGCCTTACAATACGTCTAATGCTAAGGACTCATTGGGTGATGTATCACTATACTCAGACACACATTCAACTGCATTTTTATTTCCTGTATAATCATGTCTGAAAGTGCACATCTAGCTTAAATCAGATATATTTGAAGAATTACAATCATTAATTCCTAAAGTTGGTATTCATTCTTGGTATTTTGACCAAAAATATGACCATATGATGATTACTCCTGAAAGTACGGAGACATTCTTGTTTTATTCTTCTTAGTACAAATCTGGCTTTGTTGAAGTCCAAAATTTTCGTTCTCTAAAATTTTGAAGTAACAGGGTTTTCATGTATTTTGGTTTTTTGATTTTAATAATCTCATCCTCTATAGCTGCAAGTGCTATGTTAATATTATATCACCAGTTGAAGTATTCTTAATAAATACTTGCATTGACTAAATTACTTGAAATTGTTATTCTCTGTTAAACCAAAGCTCTAGGGTATTTTTAGCATGTTGTTTCTTTCTTACTCTATTTTGACGTGATTGTCCCTGGGACGTCTTTGTCTCCAGTTTTGAGTAATATTTCAATGCTTATTTCTGCAGCTAAACGTCCCCTGGGGATTGATCCAACCCGAGGCATAGGTACAGCTTATGAAGGCTATGTCAAGGTGCCCAAACCAGGTGGAGTGAAGAAAGGTTGGATCCGGCAGTTCGTAGTGGTTTGTGACTTCAAGTTATTTCTGTACGACATATCTCCCGACCGAAATGCCTTGCCTTCAGTGCACGTGTCTCAGGTGCTAGATATGAGGGATGAAGACTTCTCTGTCAGTTCTGTCCGAGATTCTGATGTCATCCATGCCACAAAGAAGGACATTCCTTGTATTTTCAGGGTGAGTGCTTATTGTTATATACTTAAGAAATGTTTCTATTCTTGATTGTATATTGTGGGAGAGGTTGCTTTGATGCCATTAGAAGTGTATGTGTAGTATCATTTCTTTGTTAGAACTAAGGGAGGAAATATATTACTAGCAAATTATATTTCGCATCTAATGCTTTGGATTTTCTCTCTGTAGCTTTAAGAAAACAATTTCTATGGTAGAACTGTTGTAACATGCTGGTCATGTGCATTGGCACAAAAAGATTATGACGCATCATGAGAGCAGTGTTCATACAGTAGAGCGTCATTAATTCGGACGTCAAAAATCCGGACCGTTGATAATCCGGATTCACATCAGGCGAAAAATAAGTTGAAGTGAATACAATGTACATATTGATTGATGCAAGACTCAGCGGGGTTGTCGACCGCTACAATGTTTTCATTTATCTTCTCTAATTATTTAACTACAGCACTAAATTAAATTACTGTTTTTAGCTAAGTTTCTTTATGTTTTAGGCATCAAACGGCCTTTTTATGGTTCTTTTTGAAAATCCGGACTTCTTAATAATCTGGACTGGGTCTGGTAACAATTGATCTGGATTATTGATGCTTTACTATAATGGTTTTGTTTATCTGCTCTTACTATTTAACTACAGTACTAAATTAAAATACTGTTCCTATGGGTTTTACCAGTTTCTTGATGTTTAAGGCATCAGAAGACATTTTTTTTTGTTCTGTTCAAAAATTCGGACTTTTTGATAATCCGGACTGGGTCCGGTAACAATTGATCCTGATTATCGATGCTCTACTGTATGTGCTGCCTGCCAAATTTATAAGGTAACGCTTAAATAAATTTAATTGTATCAGGCTGTACTTGGTGGAGGTTGCCTATATTCATGCTGAATAAAAGACACTTGGTAATCTCCCTCATATCCCAAATCTCTGGTAGATTGCCAAGTGTTTTTTATTTATCATGAATTGATGCTTAAATGTTTAATTATTACCTATGTTATCTCAGTTTATATACACATCATGAATTTTCGTACTAATTATTAATTCATGCACTTTTAAAATTGTATCATGGCCAGTGGTAAGTTTGTTCTGGCAAGATTCAGAAATAGAGTTCATTAAGATGTGGTGCATATGCCACCTACAGACCTGGGGTTTGAATTTTTTCTGTTAGGGTTTGATTAAGTCTCGAATTTATGGATTCGGTTTGTTTCTATTGTGTTCTGATCACTTCATTAGATTAAGCTCGTGATATCATCTGGAGAGCTATGTACTCAGAGGGCTGAAGTTTCACTGTGAACTTATTGTTGCTTTTCAGATAACAACTTCTTTGATGGATCCCCCTGGGATGAAAAATCATACGTTAATGTTAGCAGACACGGAAAGTGAAAAAACCAAATGGGTTGTTGCACTGAGTGAACTCCATCGAATCCTTAAGAGGAATAATTTACCTAATAGAACGGTGAGTTGTTGTATTTATGCTTCTGCTCCATTTTTATGATAACAAATGTTAAGTAGTAGATTATGCCTTTTTTGTTATCTCATAGAATTAAGGATATTTGTCTTCAAGTGGTAGAGTCATAATCAGAATTATCTCCTAGAATTTAGGATATTTGTCTGCAAGTGGTAAAGTCATAATCAGAAGTGAAGTCTTGCCTTATTGTTTTTGTCATTTAGAAAACCCAGTTCTCACTGATGGTGTGCCTTAATTTCTGCAAAGCTGAAGTGAGATGAATTTTTCTTATATTTATGTTAAGTTTCTTCATTAAAATTCCATTTAGATATCCCTGAAAAGTATAGTTTTTTACCTTTGTTTCACCCAATTTCACCTTAACGTTTAAACGCCTGGCGTGCCTGTACAGGTACAGAAAAAAGCTCCACTCGGTGGCTAGTGTTTCCATACGGCCATGGTAACTTTGATCGGCTCTAACTTAAATGATTTTCAATTTAGCTGAGCGAAATTTTCTAGGATTGTGTACAGATGTATTTTTAATACAATGGTGTTGCTTTATAGATTTTAAAAATAACATGTTTTTACGATTTTGGTATGTAATTGATCTCGTGCGGTGCTAATTTTTCTCATAACAAAACATTGCGGTAAGTCACCTTGGATGTGCACTCAATCTGTTTTATACCTTTCACATTTCAACTATTACCTTTAATTTTTGTTTATTACGTACAGGTGATAAATAGTATAGCAAGTCTTGTGTTCGGTTTTAAGTGGTCAAACCTTTATAAACATTGGCGGTGGCCCAAGTGTTGATGGCTCACTGCAACCTCATTTCCCTAGAAAACGCCTTCCCACAGGCGCAGTATCGAAATTATGAATTCAGATTATGAGAAAAGACTTTCCTTTTGGGAGAGGAGCAGGACCTTCAAAGGCCGAAGCCCCCATTCCAGGCCAGGGTGGATTTGGAAAAACCAAGAACCTCGCTCTCTTGGCTGCTGGGCGCCGCCCACACATGCGCAATAAAGGAAGTGGCAAGATGCACCCCTTCTATGTCCCGTTGTATTCTTCTACCATATTTCGAGTGAACTCAAACTAAACTTCATTCAGTCGCAGTTTTCTGGTCTGTGCGCTTTCTTGTCCGTTTGTTCGCTCTATTTCCTAGGAGATATAGAATTTTTGAGGGGAATTGTGATTTTTTTTTTAAAATCAGATCGTTTCAGATATCAAGTCCATATTTCCTTTATTGCGTAATGTTTGTAAGTATGTGCACATATATTTTTTTACATTTTAGTCAGTTTCTGCTCATAGCCATGGCTTCTAAGCGGAAATTATCCGAGATAGAGAGAGAGACCAGGAATTTTTTTTTTTGATTCTGTAACCGAAGCCATTGAGTCAGACACAGACGGACCTCGTCAGAAGACGAGGATTCAGATTCTCCTGCACTGGAGAATGAGACAGACTTTGCCACACACTGCTCAAGATGTGATTGAATGGACCAGACCAAGACAGCAAGTAAGGGACGACCTGAAGACTAAAGAAATTTTATGTTGTGGTGTGGTAAGACGAAACCTCTTAGGGCATGCCACCAAATTTTGACTCGGAGAGCTAAAATGAAGTGGGGATATTTACGGGTGCGTGTGAGAAATGACTTAACAGGCATTGTATGGAAAGATAAAAGGGAGGTATCTATGCTGATAAACATTCACTGTTCACCAAGAGAGGATAATTTCTGCAATGAACAAGGAAATGGTTTGAAGCCGGCCATCGTAGAAGATATAGTGCACACATGGGCTATGTAGGCAAAGAGGATAGGATGGGATCGAGCTATGATACTATTGGTAGTATTAGTATCTTTAGGATAGGCTTAGCTAATAGTCGTCGTAGCTAGAAGTTGATGAAAAAGCTCTTCACTCACGTATCGAATGTAACCGTCCTAAAAGGCCACATTTTATTTACGTCTTGCGGGGGCCAGATGATTCATCAGCAGCTTCGGGTTTCTCTGATAAGGAAAAGGTTTGGGGCCCGTGCCCTTCCCCCTCACAGCTCGTGAAGGGGTTGGCCCAGTGGCACGATTGGAAGATAACTGCGTCATATGGAGGCGAAGAAAAATGAATGGAAACTGCCAGTGAATGGAAACCGCCCAAGGTGTGGTGTGTGCTGAGATGGGATTGTACACGCGTACCATCACGAAAAGCGGAGTGTGCAAAGTAGTACCAGGCACCTATAACTGACTCCAGGAGCATCATACTAATGTATATATTTATAATTTTGTGAATTAGCATGATGCATATATTCATAGAAACCATTTCCAAAATATATTTCCTATCGTATCCTTCCACTAGATACCTCTGAAAAAAGTCTCTCTTACTTCACCTTTGTTCCAAGAAAAAAAATAATTAATTAAATCTTTTATATTTTGAATACGGTTAAGAAATTTAATTTATAGATGATTGAAACATTTAGCTAAATAATGCTTTTTATTTGGACAATTTATCATAAATAGTTGTCAAGATATTGACGTTTTTCGAGTCAAGAACAAGAAAAATTTGAAGAGCCAAAGTTAAATCCGACAGTGAAGATCAACCATTGGACATTTAAATCCGGCTCCTAAAGGTTAAATACAGTTCGAATTAAAATTGAAGAAGATTAGGGTTTGGCATTAAAAGGATGATGGCTAAATCAGATCATAATTTTACAAACATCAAAAACACAGAAAATCATTGTGTCACTGTAGAACTTAAGAATCTTACTGTAAGTGTCCATGAATAGAGTGGTGTTTTAAATTGATTTATTGATTTGATATATTTCTATATATTCAAAAATAGCTTGCATTAGCCTTTACACTGAACACATTAGACATATTCCACAGTATTAAGAAAAATAAAATGTGGATAGAAAAATTATATCATTAATAAAAAACAGCAGCAATATTAAACTAATGGGATCACTATTAAAAAATGGGGGGAATTGGTGGAAAACGCTTTAGTGTGGTGGCTGTTGAATATTTGGAAATGTGTGGATAAGTCAAAGAGAGGGTTAGCACATTATGTAGAGATTTGCGAGTAGTACTTTTTGATCTCGAGTCGAGTATCAAGTCGAGTTGTAACTACTTGCGAGTATCGAGTCAAGTCGAGTCGTATGAACTATGGTAATTTCTGGACCAGGCAATATAATAATGCATGCACCAACATATTCTCATTTTTCCAATCCCCTAGTGCATTTTCTCTTCTGAACACTTGGCCTGATGGAGAAGGGGAAAGATGATGAGGAACGTTGATGGTAATTGTGTCAGAATTAGGAGATGAATGAGAATTAATGTGTCTTGAACAGTTCCAATGGGAAAATTGAAATGAGTTAACCTCTTGTAATTTGCCGACAGGTTAATTTAACCATGTATCCAAAACTCCTAGGAAGAGCCCAGAATAAAGGCATTTGCACAATTATAATCAAGATGAATCATGTAAGATTTGATACTTTCAAATTCTCATGCAGAAACACCAATTGTTCAACATGTTCAGGCTGCAGGTTTTGATGTCTGCATGTTACAGTATTACTGCCTGTAGAAAATTGTCTTTCACTACACACTTGTGTGGCTGGAATGGGCTAGTACTTTCTTTCCAAAATTTCCAGATTTGGGAACCTATCCTTGTGACTAGCCCAACAGGCCAGTGGATCCTCAGTACGTGCGATGATTGCAAGTGACAAGTAGGTGTCAAGTTCTTGTTGCAATTGATGGTCATGGGAGAGTTCCTAGTCGAGGATGTTGTCAAACGAACTCCATAGAGAACTGCTGTTTTGGCTACTATTCTGGTCACCTAAAAAATAATAAAATTATAAATATATTGTAAATTTCAAATTTTTAAACTAGAAAATCGCAACTTAGACAGTAAATAGGCATAGAGGCTTTGGCATAGGCCTACAATTTAAAAGTAAATTTTCTATTTTAGTAGCTAATGAATTAGTGGATAGATATTTTATATGAGCCTATTATTATGAACATTGAATGTGCTGATCATGAGCTTACCATTTTCTCTCCTCATTTGTGGAACATTTCTTAAGTGCACCACGGTCAGCAACTGCCCGCAGCTTCTGTTTGGCCTCTGCCTTGGAGATGTAGTCACGTAGTGCCCTGTCCTTGTATCTTGGATCCAATGTCATACATAGAGAGTTGACCTCATAATTGTCAAAGAATGGGAATCTTGCATGCAGTGCACATTTTAAATTTTTGTCAAAGCCAAGCCTAGAACCATGATTTTCTTCTGCAATGAAACGTGGGAATAATTCATCTACAATGATTAATTTTGGTATTATCATGGATCGTGTAGGGTACTCTTCTCGTTAACAGTTACTTCCTTAAATGGTTTTAAAATAGTTACCAGTCTAGTAGCTATCTTCCAATCTCTTGGGTCTAACAGTTCCGCAGACCCTCTGTCATCTGTGCTGGCTAGCTCAGCACAAATTGCATTCCGTTGCTCGACAACCCTGCTGAGCATATCAAATTCAGAGTTCAAGCGAGAAGGGCAGTCCTGGCACAGCTTGTGGTAGGTCAACCCCATTTGTTCCTGGAACTGCTCTAATCTTTTAAAGGCCTCTGCTGAACGATTGTAATGCGTGACAATTGATCGAACTTAGTGTATGACATCTGGAATATCTTCCTTTTTGGCATCTGCAATTGCCAACTGCAGTGTGTGGGCAAAACATTGCAGCGGCGACCAAGAAGTACGTGCCAATGCTGCGGTATAGTTTTGTGCATTATCGGAAATTATGAAAACGGGTGCAGTTTCCGATAATGCTTGCAGATCCCATACAGTCATCATGGCAGTGAGTTTATTGTAGATAGCTAATGCATCATGTGCACCGGGAAAGTGTGAATTTCCGAGATACCGATTTACAAGTTTAAAGTCTTGGCTCAAGTAGTAGCACGTCAGAGATATGTATGCTTCATTAGATTTTGAAGTCCAAATATCTGTGGTTAATGATAGGGATTCTAGGCCTTCATTTTTCATTTCATTAAATTCAATTTTAATTTTTCTTACTATATCAGCATATATTTTCGGCACTTCACTCCGGGAAAATGTTGACCGCGACGGAATAACATACTGTGGATTTAGTTCCTCCACCACCCTTCGGAAACCTCTTTCAGTGACAACCGAATACGGTTCGAGGTCTATGGCGATCCACTCTGCTATCCTCCTGTTGACGAAAAGAAAAATGATTAATCTGAGAAAGAATATTAAATTGACCATGCAATTGCTAGGGCTTAAGTCCATTTAGATAGGCTAGGCCTAGGCCTAGAAACTTATACTAGGCCCTCCCCTAGGGCATGAATCAGGGTGGCTAATTTCCAAAGGTATGTCCTGATGTAAAAATGTAAACATTAATAATTAAAATCATCCACATTATACGAAACCTTAATAGATATTTTACCCTAAATTATTTAATATACTAAGTGGTAGGAAAATAAAAGGTTTAAAATCCCATGTTCTCCCTGACAGTTACGAGAATTCCTCAACTATTCCCTGACTTTTCCAGAAATTCAAAATTCCCTGACAATTCCAAGGGTTCCCCGACGATCGCCACCCTGTGAATCCATTTGCTGGGGGCTACCTTAAATAGGCCTAGGTACTAGAACTTGAGGAGAGATAGGTATATAGACTTACCTCGTTACTTTCTTGGCAGATGGATGGTCAGATGGCCATTTCCACTTGAGACCAGCCATATTTGTGAGTGTTTCTTGGCGAGTGGAGGAGTGGAGAAAAATTGCACTTGGCAGTTGTTTTGTCGGCGCATTTGGTTTAGAAAATCCCAAAATTGGTCAAGTCCCAAATCAAAGAGGCTGGCTCCTTTGGTGTGCCTACAGAAGGCCTAGGCACTAGGCCTACACTTCCCTCAGTGTTCCACATACTTTGCTTTACATTAAATCGAGGTTCAGAAGAACTAAGACTATTTAGGCTTGGCCTATTACTAGGTCCAGCAGCACATTGTTCATCCGTAGAAATACTAGGCATAGGCCTGCGATCACATTCGCCTTCCAAATCATTGTCCTTATTTTCCGCAATGTGTTGTTCACTTGGTTCCAACTCCCTCAAAAACCGACTAACACTTTCCAAAGCCTAAGCGCATGGAAGTTTAATTATGGTCACGACAAAAGAAATGCGATGATTTGTGAGCGAAAGGAAGCCAGTCACTCTCCAAACTCAGTCCAAACACTCGAAGCTAGGCTTGTGCGATGAGTCGATTCATCAAATTCATCGACGATGATTATAGTCATCGCATTGCGATGAACTGCGTCGATGACAATGAATGTCATCGATTGTCGATGTTGATGAGTCGATGAATTAACTGACGTCGATGAGTTGATAAATAAACTGATGTCAATGAGTCGATAAATTCACCGATGTAGATGAGTCAATGAATACATCCCCATTAGATGATAATTATTTGCGTTGCATCGCCTGCCTGCCTATCCCTGCCGTGCCTATCCCCACTTCTCTGTCAGCGATGAATGAATTCATCGACCTATCGAGGTCGTGGAGTTCATCTACTCATTGGCGGTGATGAATTAATCGACTCATCGACGGTGATAAATTCAAGGGCTCATCATCGTCGATGACAATCATTGAAACCGAATCATCTCGATGATTTTTTTCATTGACCCTCGATGGGCAAATTCGTTCATCACACAAGCCTACTCGAAGCAAAGCAAGCCCGGCTCTCCCTGCCTCCTACTGGAGCCTCCTCTATACAAACTAGACGTTGGCGCCAATGCACCGTGCCGACGGCCCTGTTTTGGACGCCACCGTCGCGAAATTGGCACAATTGCGATCAATGTAGTCAGATGGGTTCCAAATATCTTTGAGGGTGAGGAGGCGGAGCTTAGACACTTAGGCTGGACTTAGTCCCCAACGAAAAAGTATTCGGCGCCCACGTCAACTGTTATAGTAGTTGACTACGTGTAAAACCAGCTACGTGTAAAACCAGCTGAAACTCCCAGGCCAAGGCAATTAAATGATCTATCGACTATACAAACGATTCTTACATGAGTTTGATGATATCACTTCCTGTCGGCAGATTTCTGAACTTACTGGCCACGACGGCTCCGTAACTGAAACTACTCGACTCGACATTCGTAATAGTACTCGAAGCACACGAGTCGAGTACCAACTACTCAACTCGAATTTTTGAGTACTCGCACATCCCTGACATGATTAACTATTCAGGGAGTCCATAACAAAGGGATTGCTGGAAGAGAGAATAAAGGAATTTAGGTTGTTGTGGTAGAGTAATTGTCATTCTAGGCACTGGTGGGGAAATGAAAAGTATAAGAGTATTGATGGCTCACCTCTTGTATATGTTTGAGTGAGGTGTTTGAGACTTTTTTCTTTTTCAGTTGAATAAACTTCTCTTAATATCCTAGTTAAAATATATGCTCTTTACTCTCCTTTACAGATATTTAGAGCTAAGGAATTACTAGACAATACACTTGCGTTCATTAAGAATGCATTATCTGGAGCAATAATTGATTCTGATCGACTAGTCATTGGCACAGAAGAGGGATTATTTTGTTTGGATCTGGATAGGAGTGGTGAGTACTGGTTTAATGAAAGTTAATTAATCACATTTAAATCTGAATACATTTACCATTTAACTGATTACTGACTATGATAATTTTCAGAGATGGCAAGGGTTGGTGAGGGAAAAAAGGTCCACCAACTGGAGTATGTAATTGAAGAGCAGCTTCTAGTGGTGGTCTCTGGAAAACAAAGGCATGTCAGGTTAGTGCCTGTAAGAGCACTGGATGGTGACGATGTGGAGTGGATCAAGGTTGCAGAAACAAAGGGCACTGTAACCTTCACTATTGGGCACCTGTCTGAGCCACCACCATCTGCCAATTCTCTTACTACACCAGGACAGCCACCCTCAATATCTCCTGCATCAGCGAAAATTTCATCTCCATATTGCCTCTGTGTTGCCATCAAAAGACAGGTGGTGTACCAAATAAATTTGTAGATTCTGTTACTTGTCATTTTGCTACCAGAATGATCACAATAGTACTAGACGTTTAATATTTGATGAGAAAACTTATTTTCTTTATGGATTTTCTTATTTCTAGAATGCATCTCAGGTGATAATTTATGAGATAACAAGGACGAAAGCACGGCACAAGAGACTCAGGGAAATACTTCTTCCTGTTCAGGCGCAGACGTTATCCATTTTTAGTGAAGGGAGGTTGTGCATTGGTTATCAGTCAGGATTTACCATCTACAACATTATTGGTGATCATCAACCACTATGTAAGTCGTTTTTATGATTGTTACTGTGTTAATTTGCTTAGCCTTATTGTGCTTGCCTAAATGAATTGTAAACGTGTTTATGTACTGCTTCCATTTTATCAGTTCAGGAAGGTATTTAATGAAAATTAGTAGAGATGTTTCATGTAATAGGGTGGTTTTGTTCTCGTTTTCCCTATGCTGAAATAGTTATTTTAAATGTAATTAATTGTTATCAGGTAATAGCTAATTATGTATTATATGATGTCTTAGTTTGAGCATTCTCCTTTACTCATGTTTGCTTTGTACTTGCTCACGATATTGCGTCCTAATTGTGGTAATAAAAGCAATTTGGTATTTTACATGCTTGCACTTGTAGTTGCTCAAATTTTTCTTCTCCTTTTCAGTGTTAGTGCATCCAGACAACCAGTTGTTGGGATTCTTATCATATAGTGCAGTTGATGCCTTGCGTGCCATTGAACTTCCTCATGGAGAATACCTTCTAGTGTTCCAAACTCTTGGAGTTTATGTTGATTCTCAGGGACGTAAATCACGTGACAGAGAAATAATGTATCCTGCTGTGCCTCAAGCTGTCAGTAAGTTCCTGCCAATATATTGATTTCTTTAATTAATGAGTTCATTTAATGTTCCTCATTGAGGTGCCTCTTAGCCTTATCAATCTGTCAAGGAATTGTGTTACATGACAAGCAACAAGATACAAGCACTTAGTGTCCTTTCAGTGAAGAGCTATATGCAAGATACCTGTACAAAATTGCATAAAAAGATAATTAGACTTTTTATAGAAAACTGCACTATTTCAGGGTGATAGACTTTATATTTTCATTGAATCGGTGAATAAAAATCAAATAATTAGAGCAAATGTTGCTCTAGTAATTTGCTCTAATTAATTAATTTGATGCTGCAAAAAGCAGTAAACATGAATAGCTGTTTGCAGCCCTGACCTCGTGGACCTAACCCTAATCATGTCAGTTTTGATGCAGAAAGTGGTGTAAATGTATAATACAACCAATTCAATTCAATCAGTTACCTTCATTACTCCTATATGTAATTTTATATAAAAATCGTTATATTTTAAATTTAATGAACTAGAACTACTTTTGCAGTAGAATAATATTGTCAGAAACTTGTTTATTATCTTATTAGTGTATGTTATGGTACTTGTCAGTGTAAACTTTCTGGAGCGTATTGCTATTTTAACATTTCCTTCTTTGTTCTCAGTTTTTTCATGTTATTGGCCAAAGGTACCTTAAGTACAAGCGTGTTTCATTATGCTCATATTCTTTCAGCTCTAATTGAGTTGCTGGTTAAAACTGCCTTCCTTTTCCTCTACACTGTACCAATGCTCACCACCCTTCCCATCCCCCCTTCCAGAATACAGTAGAACCCTGCTTTCTGGTATTAATCCGTTTCATGGAACTGTTTGTTAAGTGAACCAGCATTTTACTGGCCTCAGGATCGGTTTTCACTTAAGGTAGTTTGCGAGATGCAAGATTGTCCCCTTGTCATTGCTAAGACAATGTACAAATTATGTGCTTTTATTTCAGCAGCTGTAGGAAACATGAATAAAATATTGCTCAATTAATGGTGCAATAGCTTACTTTTATATGGGTGAAATTCTGAGTAATTTAATCAAAATATGTGTATAAGTCCTTAACTTGACTCATTTTTGCCTTGCGGTACGTTTAACCCTTTGACAACCATGGTGTGATATCATGTCATGCCGCACTCAAAGGGTTAAAACTCCTTCACAATGGAAGGATTTTTTGTGATCCTTAAAATAATTACTGCGGTGGAATATGACTTATTTTCAAAAAGAGTTGGCAAAACACAAAAACTAAGCACTTAATTTTTTGACGAGATCTAGGTGTTGTAAATTCCTCATTTGTTAAACCAGGTCTCTGTGGAGTGCGTACACGTACCATTTCCCATGAAAAAGGGCTGATATTTTTCTCAAAAATCTCGGTTAGTAGTTCGGTTAGGGGCAGATATTTTGGTATCTTTAGAAGGGTGAGGTATTTTCTTTAAAACGAGACCAAATTCATGGATTTCTAGGTGACATGAGTTTTTGCTCGAACTGCCTTAACAGTAAATTCTAATACATTGCTATCATAGAAAAATGCAGTTCATTTAAAAACAAGGGTTAAAGGATTTAAGAAATGTGTTATAAATTATGGGTGTAAAATATTGTCAAAATTTGAAATTCATGCGCAATTGTATGCAGATCATGAAGAAAATCTATCTTGAAGTGAACCCATCGTAAAGCGGGGATCTACTGTATATATTTGGCCAATATATTGAGAGTACTTCAAGTGCTGTGTTGTTGATGCTACAGTGGATAGGAATTCAACTGTGGACTCCTTGCCTCCTTTTATAAAACTTAGGCTAATGAAATGCTGGATTTCTATCCACCCTTCCTCCTCTCCTTTTAATAATCTCTCCTACCAATCTACTCATGGTCTCTAATGGTGCAATTGACCGCAGTTGATGGTTACCTACCCAAGTAACTCTCCAATGGAAAACTGCATTAACATAGTAATATACTGAGTTGAGAATGCTCTTCTAGCAAGTGTTTCCTTCAATGATATTGGCTTTGACTGCTTGTTAAGGGCATGTTCATTAGAGATGGGCCATTCTGAAAATTACCTCTGTAATCCTCATAAATTACCATGATATTTTTCCTAATTTACCGCAACACCTGAAAATGTCTGCAATTTTCATTAATATTTACCTAAGTTTCAAATTTTTCACGCTGATATATCCCAAACACATTCTTTTTAGCCAAGTGCACATATAACATATTTTACAGTATATAAAACACACCTTTTTTCCAGAATAATGGATCAAAAAATCACCCTCGCGTCTTATATGCAAAGGTGAACCTTTCGCGAGGCTAATGTTAACCCTGATGCTGCCAACCCATCCCCAAAATACTATGACTGACATTAGAATGTCATACGAGCAATGTAAGAGTCACTTAGGCAATCAAGGTGCATTCAAATACATATTTACTTCATACTTTTTTTAATAGCTGAGTATTGGTAAATGATTCTCTCGTCAATACATGGGGATTATATACAGAGTAGCCTCCTATAATTAATAGGATTGCTAGATTGCCTAAAGCATATTTCACTGTATCCTCCCATGAATTCCTGCATACATCAATATTACAAAATGTTATCACTGGAATATTCATGGATCACGACATCACGTTAGTTAAACACCCATGAATTAGTGGTGCAAAATGTGCTTTACCTTATACTTTGATGTAATTTGCTTTGTCGTCCCTACAGTTTTCTGTTTCTCTTCCGGCAGTCTCCAACGATATAATATGCTCTCTATTACAAAGTAGGGGTAAGCCACCTCGTATAAACTCCTACAATATTTAATCGGTAAGGTAGCCGATGCGTGTATACATAATTACTACAATGATACATAATAAGGTTACATAAATGTATGATACATTTTAATTATGCTTTGGTTCCTTGCCTCGTACCTTCAGGATTAAAATGTGGCAACTCCTACAATTTCTCCGATTCAAATCTACTTTGAAAATAGTATTCCATGCATCCGTGTTCTTATTTGAGTGAAATCGATATTTTTGATATATGGAACTACGAAGCTGTCTAATTTTGAATTTTCATTACAAATTGATCTTGCTCGTTGTAATTTACCAAAATTCTAAAATACGAAATGATGGCCCATTATAAATTTTTTCCTTTTGATGGGCCTGTCAAATAGGGGTGCGTCTTACATGCCGCCAAATATGGGACTTATATTTCATTCTGGTATAATTATAAAGAAAGACATGTGCAACTTATTTGTAGAATAGTGTTACAATTATTAACTTTTTTAATATTTTTGGAACTATCGTTTGAACTGTTTGAATGAAAATATCTCATATCATGACAAAAAAAGCCAAATTGACTGTGGCTTGTCATATTTGTTTGTACATTGTCTTTAATTATAAAATGTTAATGTAGCAATAGTAATGGTGTAAGTGTCGTCAATCCCTTACTCTTGCAATTGGCTTCATTATTAAATCCTCCATTGGCGATTATTTGAGGAAAATTAAAAATTACTGGATAATTATGGTAGTTTTATGATTACCGTAATTTACCACGATAATTTACCTAAGATTAAAATTGCTGTAATTTACCTATCTCTAATCTTCATGTCCTACAAAAATCAACAATATTGCATTTATTTCATTTTCAGCTAAAATTCAATCATTAACTTAGGCAAAAGCTCATAAGAATAAATGGCTAATACCAATAAGAGAGCTGCATTTGGCCTCTTATTGCTTGTAGTACATAATTTCATTGGTGATGGATGGAAGTTTTCTCTGTAGTTTCATTCTTAATGATTTGTTTTATTGTTTTTTTTAAGGTTGCTCTGATGGTCATCTGCTCGTCTTTAGTGAAACACACGTGGACGTATTTGAGGTTGGATCTGGAGAATGGGTTCAAACGCTCAACATTAAGCGCACAAAACCGCTTAATGCAACAGGAACATTAGGCATCTGTCTTGTTGATGAACTTCCTCACGTCGTGTACTTATGCAACATTCACCAACGTGAGTTGACCTGAAGATGAATTTTCATGTTCTTGTTAATAGCAGCCCTCATACCATTCTCATACTTAACTTGTCTGATTACAACAGTCTGTGAGTTATTTACTTGTTTACCATCTATATCACTACCGGAAAATTTCTCTTAAGGTGTGCAAAGACTGCCAAGGTTATTCTTATGCAGTTTGTAGATTTTAAAGCCATGACCATATATCTCAGCCTGTTCAATGTGCCGCGAATTTTTGTATAAGATTTTTAGGAGCAAAAAAATTGCAATTGATATTCATTAATATTGGAAGGAAATTGGATTAACTCCTATAAATATCAACTTCACTGAAGTAATTAGTTAAATTATCCAATTAACAAATGGATTTTAGGCGGCCTTCCTAAACTTGCTGCCACAACACTGTCTTCGGTGAAAGTAGTGTGATGTGCTTCTCCTGTGTTGTTAAAAAAATAGACAATGAAAACATAGCTTTACCCTAGGCCCATGAAAGATAGGCTAATTTTATGCAGCAATTTTTAAGTGAAAAAATTGTCAAAGGGCAAAAATAATGGTGTATTTTGTTACCTTAAGCATTGCCGGTTGTTGGTATGTCCTTTTTATGCTGTGGTAGGTGTAATTCTTACTGTTATTCTTTAATAGGGGAGTTGATATCAGTTTACCAGACGGATGTGACCGGAAGAACAGTGCCACGGCCACGGAGGAGGTTCTCGCTGAGGGGCGAAGGGAGCAGGGCAGCAAGAGCGTAAGCATATTTTTATTTATTTTCTCCCTGTAGGTTTGAGAAAGGTTTGATGAAAAGTTTCATTTGTGAATATCAGCTTTTATGCTTTACATTTGGTCTGTAGATCGATTTTTTTATGGCAGCTTTGAATTATTTTGGTGGTGGAAGTTTTCTCTGGTAAAATTTCCCAAATGTCATTGTTTTGATGGAGGAATATATGCTGTGAGTAGATGAAAACAATACAATTGTATTGTACAATTGTGCAAAGCAATAAAAATGGCCATTTCTTCATCTCTGAAACAGGGCTGCAGTTTTTATGCAAGTTCAGGAATTACGTGAGTAAATTCGTACGTTTTTATTCCTTGGTAGTATGCCATTGGACCACAATAGGGATACTTGTAATGATAGCCCAAGCTTCTGTAATGCTTGATAACCCACTGCAGCCCCACTGCCCTCTGATACATAGTAGATTCTTGATTAAGTGGTATCACTTAGGCTGGAATGGCAGTTATTTGGGGATAACCCCTTTAAACAGGGTGTACTTTTTAAGCTCATGAATCAAGTTTTTACTCTGAGACATCTCTCTTTAAAATGTGGTGCTGAAGTTAGTCTTTCAGGTTTAATTTCTCCTTTCATGTGTGATACATTTCACATTGTGCAATTTTCATATCCTTGTGGATTGTAGAAATAATGTTTAATCAAGTGATAAAATAGCCCCTGAAGAGAGGATGCATTTAATAATCAATTAGTTTTGATTGTAACCAGCCTGTCCCTGCTCAGCTTCTTTTTTGCTTAAAATTTATCTTGGAATATGTAGTTATTGTTAGTGGAATACATGTTGCTCCTATTAAGTTCAACAGATATAGACATTATATAGTGGAAGTTGGTCATCGCAAGAAACAACAATCACACTTTTCCACAGATTTTAATTATGAGTATTTGGACTTGGAGTCGTCATCAGGTGTTGTACCCAATGATGACTCTGTGAGTCGAAGTGCATAGTTAGAGATGAGCCTGTCTAAAAACTACTGTAATTTTTGGTAATACTCACCTCCACTTCAGAAATTCTTTATGCCTATATCTTTATACCAAACATGTTATTTTAAGCCAAGTCTGCATATTTCTTACAATCATAGTTATAAAATAAGGCATGTACAACTCATTTTTGGAATATTTTTATGATTTTTACTTCTGGAATATTTGTAGGGTTATTGTTTTTATGGTTTGAATGAAAATTTCTCATACCATGACAAAAGAAAGCTACTATGCATGTGGGCTGTCACATGTGATTTTCATTTTCTTTATTTTTAATGCATTAATGTAGCAATGGTATATCAAATATTGTTAACCCCTTGCAATTGCCATTTGTTTTCCCATAAAATCCTCCTTAAGCTATTTGTTGCAGAATATTAAAAATTACTGGAAAATTATGGTAATTTTTGAAAATTTCCTTACTGGAACATGGTAATTTTCCTCAAATGAAAGCTCAGGCAATTTATCCATCTCTATGCATAGTACTTATAATTAAAATCTGTGGAAAAGTATGTTGTTGTTTCTTGTGATATGTCGCTCCTGTTAAAGAACCAAATGTTCGAAGAAATGGCATCTCAGATATTTCCTTTACTCTGTCTGACAGGGGTTCATACAATGATTGAAGTTGTAAGGTGTTTAAGAAGTTAGCATATTGTAAATAATACAATTTTTGAGAAGTCAAGTGCATTAAAACAGCTCTAGCCAGTCATATTTTCTTGGTATTGGGTAACTAGTTCAGAGCATGGTAGGTCTTCTGAGCTAATCTCGTTATGGGAAATGTGATTTATTTATAGGCTTATGGCCACTTATGATACTTTCGTCCTCCATACTTGTTCCTTTGCCCTGTAGGATACAGGTGTTTCTCAGTGGTTTAATTCTTATACCTGTCCTCCCATATAATCAAGAGCTTGATGTTGCATTTTTTTATTGGACATTCAAGTTCAGTCCATCTAGCTTTTATTCAGAAATACGTAGATGAAGAACTTGTATCAAGCATCAGCGGTCATGCATAACTAAATTTTGGTGTAAAAGTGTGATATGGATCTTTTCCATCTGTGACAAATATAAACACGGTTTCACCAGATGTATTTTCAGTACTTAATACTTGTGCATTTTATACAAGAATCAGAACATTTCAATATGCATGTCTTCAGTGACAACAACTGTTAAATTTTTATACCATCTCTGATCATGTCAGAAATTGTTCATCAATAATCCCCACATTTCTCCGAATCAACAGGAAAATCCAGAGCATGTAACTAGCTCTAGAGAAATTTTCAACTTGTGTAGATTTCTACTTACATGATAAATGCCAGAATGCATCTATTACGCAACTCA
This sequence comes from Ceriagrion tenellum, assembly GCA_963169105.1. Taxonomy (NCBI): domain Eukaryota; kingdom Metazoa; phylum Arthropoda; class Insecta; order Odonata; family Coenagrionidae; genus Ceriagrion; species Ceriagrion tenellum. The sequence goes on from OY720641.1 coordinate 58,903,690, forward strand.
GGGATTGTCTGTTCCAGCAAACAAAACTGTTTCAGGCATTACTTTGTGTAAGTTTTGGATATTCATGATGAAATGATACAACTTGGTTTATTCCACGCTAATTTGTTAAATTAAAACAGACCTGGGTTTCAGCTACTGAGTGCCATTTTCATTTTCAACCTTGAAAATGGCACTCAATTGCAGAAACCTGGGTCAGTTTTAATTATATAAATTAGTGTGGTATTAACTAAGTTGTATCTTTTCATCATGAATTGTCTGTACCAGTTTGATTAGAGTGTATTTCTGGAATTTCCCTTATTTTTGGGACATATGAGGGCTGTTAAGAAAATAATGGGAATTTTTGTAAAAAAATTTTTAGAATTTTAGTGTACTTATTATAACTTATTGGCCCTTATATCCCTATAAGTACTCTCCTTATCTTGAGAAACACTTATTCCAGAGGTGTTACCTCTTCGCCAAACAGCCCTGGATACCTTCTCTGGGTATCACTACTCCTTCCCGTGCTGAATTCTCTTCTATTTCGTCAATCATGTCGAAACGATGTCTTTGAAACTCTGTTTTAATTAAGGAAATTTTAAAAAGTCACAGGGACATAGGGCCGGTGAGTAGGGAGGCTGAGATTAGACAGTCATTTGATTTTTTGCACAAATGTCATGAATTTACAAGGTTTAGTGGCAGGTGCTTTTTTGTGGTTGAGGAAGGTCATTTTGCTTGGCTGCTATCAACAAGGAATGATCGTAGTTGCAACCAAAAGTATGTTCAATTGTTTGGTTAAAATGTCATGATATGACCCATTCAAGATGTAAACCTTTCAAGCGTGTTCTCTGACTGTCTGACGATGGTTGTTTCACCACAAATCATCAAATTTCTGAGTGATACTGCCATCAGTTGACCTGGAAGGCCTTGCTGGTTGAGGATTGTCTCCAAATGACTGGCGATCAATTTTGAATTGGGTAAACCATTCATAGCACTGTGTACAACTAAGAGCAATGTTTTTTTAAAAGCCTTCGTTAAAATTTCTAAAGTTTCTATGAAAGATTTCCAAGGTATGTGCAAAATTTCATGTTGCAACGTTGATCTCCAACACTCAGGCATTGAAAATATAAGCACAGCAACTAAAACCGCTTCCACTTATAGAGGTAAATGAAGGAACTTAACAAGATGTCAACAAATGAAAAACCATGGCTACTCAGGAGTAATTGAAGAATGCAGTGCTGTCAACCAGATGTCACTAGGACTATCTGTTTCCGTGTAATAAAAAAATTCCTGTTACTTTTTGAACAAACCTTATATTTAACAACCCACATGGCCTGTTTAGGGAATATGCTGGTTATGCTAAAATTTGTCATGGATGACAACCGCTATGAAGGTCAACTTCTCAGTCCTGAGGCATTTGGAAAATCAAAGGAAAAGTGAAAATGAATACCCTTAAGGAAGAGCACTACTATCTGTGTCAAATGTGACTTGAATTATAAATATTCATTTTATTAGAAGCTTAGAAGACATATGATTAATTATTCTAAAATAAGTAGAGATTGGTAGGAGGACATAAAGTCCAAACCAAGTCCAAACCGAAAAGTCCAAATCTATTAGATCCAAAAATATTTTTAGAAATTCTATTATTTTTAGAACTATTAAAACTATTTAAAAATATCCCTAGCAACGCTATAATATTTTCGCAACCTACTTCATTGTTTATAAAAATACGAGTTGGCAATAATTAATTCCGTGGCAACTCACTTTAGTGAAGACGTCGTAAGATTATGTTTATTTCACCTTTGCCAAAGCGTTTATCGCAAAATTCAAGCTGAAGGGTTGCAGCAGCAATACTACGATGATGCTAACATTCGTGATGCGATGCATACAATGTGCACCTTAGCCTTCGTTCCATATGATGATGTTGAACGCGTCTTCGATCTTTTCTATGATGAGATGCCTGACCAGTTTGCAGTTATTGCTGATTATTTCGAAAAAACCTACGTTCGTGGCGTTCCTGCTCGAGGAAGACGAAGAGCGGTGCAGCCCAGGTATAATCCAAAAAAGTGGAATCAATATGCAGCGGTTATTCAAGGCACAGCAAGAACCAACAACGCTTCAGAAGGCTGGCATAATCGTTTAAATAAATTAGTCGGTAAAAGCCACCCTAGTTTCTACACTTTTCTACAAGAATTACAGAAAGAACAGGCAGACGTCGAATACATTATTTGTGAGATAAGTCTTGGAAAAAAAGTGAACAAATTAAAACCGGGAAACCTTCAGCAGGTAGAAGAATGCATCGAAAACATTGTCAGCATCTACGGAGACTACTCTAACGATGGAAGAGAATATGAATATATTAAAGCGATAGGCCATAACTTGCATAGCGCTAATGCCATATAAAATTAACTTTTAATGTTCTGAAATTTTGAATAAAATTTTTAAAATAAAATTATTTTGTACTTTTTGGCTTGGACATTTACTGTTTGGACTTTTTAGTCTTTGGACTTTTTGGGTTGGACTTTTTAGTCTTTGGACTTTTTGGTTTGGACTTTTTGGTTTGGACATTTTGGGTTGGACTTTTTGGTTTGGACTTTATGTCGTACAATCGTAGAGATTAGAGTGGTAACACAGTGGTGAATAACTTATTGACCATTCTCTTTTAAGAGAAATGGCTAATGTGTAGATTTATGCTTCATTCTATACTTGCTGTTCATATCTTGCTTCTTGATGCTGAGCTACTATTAGTTGCTTATATCTGATAAATTATGTAGGATGTATTTTATATTTTTCTGAATTTTTCGAAAGACCCCTCTATCTCCTTCAAATAGGTAAGGCTCAAAAAATTTCACTAAGTCCACCTTATTTGAAGATTATTTAGTGAAAATGATTTGATGCAATTTATGCCCCATTTACTCATCTGGAGAATTTCCCTTTGTTTTTTCTACCATAATGGTTGTTAAAATGTCAAAAATTATCTCCTTGCCATTGTATTTGTGTAGGGCAAATTTTTGCTTGACAATGAACTTGATTTATTCTCTCTCTAATGGTTGATGTTCATTTGATATCTATGTGCTTAATGTTTTGCACTGAAATGATATGAGTCTGTAGTCAACTCTGATACTGTGTGATAGTCTTAACTGTAATCACGAACTTGACTAGTTTCTTGAGTTAATGATAAATATTAAAGCTGATATAAAGTTTTCTTGAAAATTAAGTCAATTAAATGAGTTAACAAGATTGTTGAAAGAACAATTTCATTTTTACAAATCATTTTGAATTTGATCTTATGTTATGAATCTCGATTCTATTAGCTTTGGAAGTGAAATAAAAACTGCCGCTAGAGCTTTACAACTGGTAATAACAAAAGGTTAGGGTGATTTAGTACTTTTAGTAATGAGAAGATCACCCAGTTGAATGTGTGATTAGTATTGAAGAATGAATAAATTTGACGGATTTGAAATTGGTCATTTTGATGCTGAAATATGGGATGTAATATTGATTTCATGGCCATGGCCCGCAACACAATATTTTTGTGTGTTGTTGAGTACAAAGAATCCTTATATGTATCTTTTGTTACTAATCCTGTCATTTGATAGTTGGGCGAATCCTTCTGAGAATGCTGATCCCGTCTTTGACCGAGTTGATGCATTTCTTCTTTTAACCAAAGAATTCCATTGCCTGTTGGGTTATCATCGTGATATGACATGTCACCTACATAGTTTAATTAATATTTGATGAATGGCGTATGGATACTGGCATTTTTCCCTCTATTCTGAGCTTTTTCCCACCCAAGTCAGCTGATATTTATACTATTCAAGAAAAAATTACACCAATTCGTTTTTATTATTTGTATATTTCTTACCCTAAAACTCTGTGTCTATTTCAAAAAGTTTTTATTGCTAACTTGAACACTACAAAGCAAATGTAAGTGAATGCTATTGGTTTAGTAACCATTGATCTTTTCCAAAGATTGAGCTATGGTCAACTTTTTTATTTATTCAAAAGCAATGATCAAAATAAAGAAAATAAGGGCAGCACTTTACAGAAGTGTAAGCTATGTATTTGTGGATATAGTTTGTTTTTTGTTACGCCATGGAAAAGGCTTAAAATGCCCAGCATTCTAAGGAAGAAATCGATTTAAATGGCATGCACCGAGAGTGATAACTTTTATTTTATATACATTTCATATCTTGATAATAGAAGTTATGCACTGAGAAATATTTTCATCAATTTGAGGAAACTTCATTGGCAATTCACCTCTATTTTTTTCAAAAAGTGACCAACTATGCTTTCTACATGTGCACATCTTCGTCATCCAAGCTTATGTAGTGGTATGCCTGAAGGAATATAAACAAATATTGTTGAATTGAATATTAATTTAGTATCTTTTGCATTTTTTCAATGTTGGCTGAGGCTCATAGAATTACTTCCAAAATTTTCTCTTCTTCTTCTTCATTTTCTGAAGTGATGTTTTGGTTTTCAAAATAGTCAGCTGTTCGAAATTGGTTATATCGTCATCGTGCCAGTGGACATATGGTAACCCATTAGATCATTGTGAAGCGGGGTATTTTTGTGCATGGTGTAGTGGCTTCATTCCAATTTACTTTAGAACTTTCAAATTATGCTAATATTTGAAAAGAAAAGGGCAGGAATACTCCCAAAGGATGTGTATACCAGTTTCCAAATGGCTCAGTTTCTGTGTAACCTGTTCCTTCTACTTTTTCTGCTGAGATCCTCGCCACATTCTCATTGGTTTATTCCATAGAGTCCCTCCATTCATAGACTTGTTATCAATTATTGGCACTACCTTCTCTCGAATAGGACTGATCGCAGGTCTAAGATGATCTCGGCCCCCACCAACTTCAACCACATCAGCCACATGGGGCCAGGAGATGGCATTAAAATGCAACAACTGTTGGACCTCCCAACGACCCTGGAAACGGCTGATCAGCAGCAAATGCAGCAGTCGTCACTGCATGTAGCCCACCATGCTCACCATCATCATCATACACCGTCAAACATAATCACACCAATGCAGCAACAACAGCCACAGCAGCACCTAATGCATCAATCTCAATCTCAGTCTAGTGCCACTCCAGCAACTTCACAGCAGAGGGTATGTTTTTGTTGATGAAGGGAATACCATATGTGCCAGTGTCGAGGAAATGGTTTTGATCTAGAATTAGTCTCTCTAATTTGAAGTGTGTCTTCTTGGCTGAAGATTATGTTATTCATAGGTCTATGCTAATTCTAGAGAAGGGTCATCAGCTCTACACAGCTCTCTGAGGTTTGGTTTGTACCCTATGAACTACGAAAATTAATTGTACATGGTTTTTTTTAAGTTTTCTACTGGTAAAAGGTAGGTTTTTTGGGAAGTTAGAGAAAATCCTCATGGTTTTCTGCACTTTTGATGTCATATATGTCTCTAGTATTTCTATTTTTGCCTCTGAATATGATTGCCCTACTTCATCTCATCAATATAACCTATTCTATCTCTTCCTCTTCTCTGCTTGCTGAACATCCCTCCACCACAGTCTTGAGAAACCCATCTTATCATTTCTATCTCCAGCCTCCTACCCTGCCTATACCAGATTTCATCCAGAAGTTTCCTTTCCTTGCCCACCATGCTTAGAACTTCCTTGTTCGTCTTCCTTTCTGTCCACTGCATCTTCTCCATCCTTCTCCACACCCACATCTCAAATGCCCACTGCCTATTCATGTCCTCTTTGCTGAGGGTCCACTTATCTGTCCCATACAATATATGTACTTAATTAAGGGAATTAATAAACCAAGTATCTTAAAATAACAAACATACATATTAGAGTCTATCAAATTACTTTTTGCCAAAATATTTCTTCTCAAAACTCAGGGTAATCCTTGACATCCTTGACACTGGCATATGTTGTAAGTAGGCTTGGGTCTATACTGATGAGGAATATAATGAATTAAGTTTTCACTCGCGTCTTGATAACTATTATTGGGGTGCCAACCTTCCTTTGAATTTACAGTAATTTCTGTGATTTTTCCAATTTTATCATATGACTTGAAATGTTTATCGTTTCAATTATCTGCTTAAAACATTAAAAACTGTACAGCCTCTTGAAAAAATAATTATAAAAATAGGCTGCATAAATTACAATATATGCAACACTTAACAAAGTTCTTCATTTATTGATGAAAAGAAGTCATCAGCCAAATGTGAACAATTTTTTGTCAATACATCTTTGAGAAAATATTTTTGTTTACAATTGAGCAAATCCCTTATGCATAGAGTTAAGAAATTGAAGCGTATAATGGAAAACCTGTCTAATCTGGTAATCATTTTCCTGTATTTGTAGTGCACAGTTTTGATTTTTTATGTCTGGTACAATGATTACATATCATTGAATGGTCTATTTTGTACCCCTTATTTATCCTTCTGTACAAGAGTCATTGGTGAACATAAATTGAAGGGAGAGAGAGATCTGTGTATTGAAAATGGGGTTTGCTGTGAAATTTACTAAAGGAAAATGTTGAGGAAAATGTAAAGTTTTTAGAGGATCTTTGCTTTACTTCAAATGATGTGATCCTTACTTAGATAATGGATTACATTTTTCAAATTAATTATTTGTTATCATATTCCTTAAAATGTTGCGTATTCCAGCATAAATGTCTCTTAGCTGCTTGTTGAGTAAAATGTCTTTGCTAAGATTTTTATACAAAGGAAAGCATGTGCATGGTTACCAAGTCAAGGATAGTATGCACACAAAGAAAAAGATATGTTCTCCATCGTGGTTATTCACCTTTGTTTCATTTCTATCTATATTATTGCCTATCCCTTTGTGTGGGATTTTTAAAAAGGATTTTCTCGATGAAAGTTATTTTGCACATCATTCCATGCATCAGATTGTGTTTATGCCTGCTTCTCCACTTGTAGACAGTAGACAGCATAGATTAATTATTTATGTCTCATATGAAGGTGCAGTAATGAGGAAGTTCACTTGTCTCAACAGCCACGTGCAAACTGACAGCTCAACTTGCTTCGCACCCTTGCATTTCTATCTCAGAAAAGAACTGAAGGATCATACATCAGTTAAACCCGATGTGGGAGGTGGCCTCATGAGGTAGCCTCACTGTGTGGATAGGTGGATAAACAGCTTTGTCTGTCATCATTGGTTTTTTTCTTCCTGGTACATCCAAATTTCCTTCACATTTCTCATTGTTCTGTTTCAGGTATTTCATCCATCAGCCCCGAAACTGGGTCCTGCTCCTCGCCATCCTCCACATTCCTCAACTTCTACAACACCACATTCAGAGACCAGAAGGTTATCTGGTCATGTGCCAAGAATTCCAGTTCAGACGTATTCTGTACAAAATGGTATGAACAGCACTGTGTATGGTTGCCACAGCAGAAGAAACCCAATGACAGCTCGAAAATTAAATGGGCATAGGAAGTGCGTTGCGGGACTCATGTGTCCAAGAGCCAATAGCTGAACTGTATCACCACCCCATCCCCCTACTGACCCTGATCTTGTTTTCACATGCCTTTCAATTCTTAGTCTTGCCCTGGACTGTAGCTGCTGCAATGGCTCTCTCCCTTAATGATGAGGCAACTATGCCCCTCCTCACTTGGTCCCTCTAGCTGTCATTGGACTTCTTTCGCCATAGTAATCTTTCCATGACACTTGCTTTAATGAAAGGAAACAGTGACATAGTGAACTATTTACAGTGCAACCTCAATAAAACGAGACCTCACAGTGCCCAAGAAAATCCTCGCTATGGCAAATTATCGTCTTACTGGGGGTGGAGCAAATAATTGCCATGAAAACTATAGTCAAAACTTTTCTTGGAATTGGGTTGGTGTGTTGCAGCAAGTATTTCCATCCTGAGAGTCTGAGCACAAATCCCGAAAGAATGGGAAAGTTTTTGCTGTACTTCATATCCTCACTCAATTTACTAACTAACCAATCATTCAAAAAGTGCCGTACCGACTCCTAAAGATGCAAAAAGTCTCGAATTTTCAGTCATTTTCGTACAACTGACCAAGCTACACTTTTTTCGTGCGTTTATATGTTCATTCAATTATTTTGATTAGTTTCACCATAAGTTTAAACCATGATTGATAAATCCAATTTGTATCGCATTTATTACTTGCCTTTACTCTTTTGCTTGGTTGAATTTAATGTTTATCATTAGTACATTCACATTCTTCGTGACATTTCACGAAGCCACTTGAAATAACGTTTCGCATTTGTTTTTGCAGACAAACAGAAACAGTGGAAGGGATTCTGCCTTAGAGAACGTTTTCTCCCATCCAATGTAATGTCCACATTGAAAAGCATTCCGCTTTAACTTGTAGAATAATTTCATTGTAATATCGGTGGTATCACAATACATTCTTTGTTAAGATTTAGTTAAGCCCTCGACGTACTTACAATTATACTATGTCAGGTGTATGCACGAAACTGCAATGAAAACAATTCCAATCAAACATTCATTATCTTAGAAAAGATGTCATTTTCTTGATATCACTTCTGAAAAATATCGCAAATATTATATATTTCATATATGTCGCTTAAATTAATCCAAAGAAGGTCACAAAAGGTAATACAGCGAAACACATAGGTAGTATGAAACAAAGGAATGAGAAAGAATGGATTTAATGAAGAGCCCTCCTTGGCCAGCAAATGTGTATTTGATGATAGTACTAAATCAAACATCATCATCAAAGTATTATTTGATATAATTGCTCAATAATGACAGCGAAACATAGGAAGGAATGAAGATGTATTGAAACTAAACAAAAATAAGAGCACAACTTCTTTGGCACCATGTTCATCACATTACATCAAGAATAGGAGACAAATAACATTTTGCAAACTTCAATAATCTCCTAAATTATATAATTAACCCACGCAAATGTCCAACATTGATAAATATAGAGTTAAAGAAAATATTAAAACAAACTTAGTAGAGACAATAGTAGCCTGCCATCATTCCCTTCCGACACACTATATAACTCACTTTGACTTAACTTTGACAATAAGACGCGAAAACACAGCGTAAATGCATAATTAGTTTCAATGAAAACCTTTAATTTATTTCAAAAGAGTCAAACATTGTTTGTTTTAGCTTTCCTCTGGTTGCACGCATGACGTATTTTTCAACCGTGGAAAATGAAGTTAGGTCATCGGCTGACGCACTGCTTGCCCTGTACATATTGCTTATTAATTCAAGGGCCTTTAATACATCTTGTTTCAGTGGGAGGTTAACCAAATGTTCGTCTAGATCCTCTGAATCGGAACTCTATTCCACACTGTCATTGCACACCGCAAGCAGAATTGCACCATCCGTCAGCTCCTCTCGAGAGGGGGCAGAGTCGTCAACTTCCACAAAACTTTTAAAAATACACAGACCAAAATGACCCTCTATCTCCTTCAAACCTTCAGGGTCCTCAGTATCTTTATCATCTCCAATTTCTTTGTCTTCAGGGACTCCTTGGACTGAGAAACCAGCATGTTTGAAGCAAGAGGATATTACCTCAGGTGATATTTTGTCCCTGCTAGAAACTACAGCACGCATGGCATCGAGTATGTTCCATTTCATCCTCATCAAGTTTTTAAGTTCCAATTGTCTCACTAGGAAATTTACCAGAATGGCTCTATAGTTTTGCTTAAGTAATTTTATTATTCCTTGATCAAGTGGTTGCAGTACGCTGGTGGCATTTGGTGGCAGGAAGACTAATTCTGTGTTCTTCAGGTTGATTTGTGGGTGGGTGGGACAGTTGTCAACAAATAAGGCGACTTTTCTATTTTTATCTCCAATTCTTGTGTCAAATGCCCTTAGCCACCAAGCAAAAAGTCCAGAAGTAATTCATGCTTTGGGATTATGCTCGTAGCTGCATAGGAGAGTCGTAATCCCTTTAAAACAGTGAGGCCGAGTGTACTTCCCAATCACCATTGGTTTTATTTTATCAGACCTGTCCATATTGGAACAAAGTAGCACCGTCAAATGCTCTTTGCTTCTTTTGCCTTCTTTGCAAGAATCACCCTGAATTGCGAGGGTTTTGTCGGGGAGAAGTTCGTAAAACAGTTCCGTTTCATCTGCGTTATAAAGGTCATGCGGAGAATACCTCTTAAGATACTCTGCCAGGATTGGAGTCCTATCTTCCACGGCTTTGGGTTTCACATCACAGGCTTCACCAGAAATTTCATGAAGCGAAATGCCCTTAAGCGCTTTAAATCAGCACAGCCAGCCTTTGGAGCACTTGAAGTTCTCGATTTTTAACCTATCACTAAAATATTCGGCCCACTCACTGGAGTTCCCGCAGATTGAAGTTGGCAAAACCACTCGAACAAAGCTGCTTCCAACTCTTCATGGTCTGCATTCCTCAGGTGCTTTTGCTGTAATGGTCTGCCCTCCTGCACCACGGCAGACTTATCTTCTCTTTGTTTTTTAAAATTGTAAAGAGTGAAGAGGAGGATAAATTATGTCTCCTGCCCACTTCAGTCTTCGACAATATGCCACTTTCGCATTGCTCTATTATTTTCATTTTCTCGCTGAGACTAAGTGGTTTGCGTTTTTGGGCCATGGTGTCTATCTTTGAAAAGCTCTCAACTCACTGACATGAGAGTGTGCTCTTGACCGCCCGGGGAACAAAAGAAAATCGAATGTTCACAACTGCCAATGCTGTGGTATTTCCACCAAAATTAACAATAAAATAAACGGAAGGCAATTTACAATGTGCTGTAGCAACTTAACACTCCATATTAATTGTATTTCTCACAGATCGCAAGCAATTATAGATGTTGGCCACTCTTGGTGTATGTTTACAGCTGATGGAAACTCTCGCAATGACGGGTGCCAACACCAAAAGGGCCTTGTAAAAACCGTATTTTTTAACATGGTAATCATAGGGTCAATTGACAGTGCCCCTGTAATCTCTCGTATTAGCAGGGGTCTCACAATAGGCCCTACTCGCACCAACGTGGTTCCACTGTATTTTAATTTGAATGTAATGATAGTATACTGCTTAAGCACCACTATTGAAGTCCCTGAAAATCTGGTGAAAGCCTTGGAAGGGGCCACCTTAAAGAATTCAGGAATTAATTGCCTTGGTATAGACTCAATTAGAAACTTTTTTCATAATTTTATGAGATTTTCTTATGGTCTGGAATTTAGCTGGATTGATTTTACATAATTCAGACATAATCTTGTGACATTTTTTAGTATGAAAGCCGTAGTATGAAATAAAAATATCTAATTAAGTGCATGAGTCTTGCAATCATTGATATTCATTATGAGTGGTACTAAAATTCACATGTAATCTAGATATTGGGATAGTTTATAAAGAAATAATTAATGTAAAGTTTGTGATGGTGACTTGTTTTTTTCCTGCTAAGATCTAAGAGACTGGTGAAGACTATCTTAAATGTCATTCTCTAATACTACTTAGTACAAAAAGTTGACCAATTAATTATGATATCATTAAATCTTTTCCCTTCTCTAGAAACTTTCAATTCCAATACATTCATCTTTGGGTGACATCCTATTGTTTTTATCCACATTTTATTTCAGTACTGTGTCTGTTAGTTGTGGTAAAGTTCTGTTGGAATTATAATTTAATCGTCATTAATATTTTTGGGTATATTCATTTTTTGAGTGCATTGTAATTGGACATGATGGAATAGCTCCATGGGATTGTTGAACGTGGTTAATGTTACAGTAATGCACAAACTGATTGCTTCTTCAGGCTCTACATCTTCATCGCTAAGGAGATCTGGTGGTCCGCCACGACCTGCAGTAACCCCTCCGTCCCTGCCCCGTTCCCCAGAGGGTGCCGGTGTTGGTGCTTCCAGTGGTTTTGAAAGTGCAGGTGAATCTCAGCGCCAGTCAGGAAGTGTTGCAGGAAGTATGGCTTCCCTCCATGAGACCACTAAGGTAGGCACTTCTGTGATGCATTGACAAAGATCCTTTGGTCCTCTAAAGTTTCTTTCAGTTTGAAAGAGAGATAGGAAGGAGCTATAGCTGTGAATTTAGGCCCTACTCTTGAAGCTTACTGGAGTTAGTGAATATCTTTGAAGTATGATCAGTTTTGGTCATGGTGAATGGGACTATTACAATTAAATAGGTAAAATCTATAGATGACAGATGTTTGGGGAAAGGTCAAGTTTCTATTTGCCAAGCCCAGAAATGGAAGGGGGCATTATATTCAATTAACGAGGTTAGATCTTATGCCATTTTCGTTGGTATTTTCTTTATCTTGGCCTGATAAATCTATTAAATCATATTTTTTACTTTTGACATTATGGAACCTTTCTTTCTTTTTCTGTGTATCTCCTTTACAGGAGGCTTGATAGAATTGTTCAGGGACCATTAACTAATACTATTAGCATATAACCCCTAATTCATATTTTTTGGATTTGCTCAGTCAACTAGGACAACATTTTGTTGTGCTCCCTCCAGCCATATAAATATTATAGGGAAGATTAAATAAAAGGCTTCTGTCAAGTCAACATGTCTTATCGACACTATTGAGTCTGAGATATGTGCAAGAGTCTTTGTCTCATACATATGGTAAGTACCAAAGTACCAGGTCATGTAACTCATCTATTATTGATTGATGTTTCAGAAAAGATCAATAATTGTTCTTTTCTAAACTTAGGGTTGCACGTAATCTCATTAATTCTTGCTGGATCTCCAAAATGCATCTATGAGCTCATTATTTTCATATTCATCTAATCTTTGTCTAGCTGGACAATGCACTGACCACCTTGCTACCAAACCTTCCTTATTCTCATGGCAATCTTTTTAGGATTGAAGGGAACTAGATGTCATGCCCTTATGGTCCATCATGGATGTCACTGATAGAAGTGAAAAATGGCTTCAAGGAATTCACTAGCCATGTGGTTAAATGTTTCTTATCCCTTTGTCTAAATGAGCTATGTGAATTTACTTGGCTGAAATTACATTGATGAAATACAGAGCCATTGCCTTAAGAAAAAATATACCTACATTTAGTTCAATTAAATCATGCTAAATTGTCTTCTGGCATTGGTTTCTCTTTGTTTTTGTGCATCAAGGGTCAGCTAAATCTCTGACCCAAAAAGCTACTCTCCAATTAGGTAAATATGTGGGGCAATACTAAAGATAGAATGAAAGCTGTTTGATGGATTTGTAGGATTCATTTACTGTTGATGGTGAGCTACCGAAAATATCTCCAGCAGCTTGTGATCCAGGGTTTGCCTACTTGTATTGTTGATTATTATGAGCAAATTTTAATTTCCTCTTTCACCTTTTGCAGGACCAAAGCCCTAGTGCTGGAGCCAGCCCTAGACACTCCATTGCCTCCAACAACAGCAGCAACCCAAGCACTCCTCCAAGTCCATCTGGGCACGATCATGGAGGGGGTTCATCCAGCTACGACAGTTAGGGCCCATTATACCCCATAGTAGCTTTAGGGCTTACAAGGCGAATAATTGCCATAGAAGTACAATTTAGGTGAACCAGAAAGGGCCATGGGGAAACCATGTTTGGGCTGTCATTGTTATGCACCATTGATCTTAAAAGTAACATAATTATTATGTTTTGTTACAGAGCTGTTGACAGAGGAAAGCATCTATGCTCATTGCTCTATGTAGTTTTAGGAAGTGTTTTTGTATTGAATTCCAATTATTCATTATTACCTTTCTTAATTTACATAAGAAAATTTAGTATTAAAAATTTGGAGTTCAAAAGTTGACCCTGCTATACCAACCATTACAGGAGATTGGGAAGAATTGTGCTTGGTCTAATTTAATCCTAATTCAAATATGACCTGAATTGGGAAGCAAATAGAATCCTTATGGTGAATAAGTAGGGCAAATTCGAGAAGAGATCATTAGATAGAGCTTTATGAAACACAAAGTATGCCTTCATATGAATAGCTTGTTATGTTACAAAATGACCCCCTAACGGATGGAACGAGTATGATGGTGTTGAAGGGAGAGGAAGGAAGTTATGGAGCTTAATGAACATGTGCTTCCAAAGACTGGCATTTTTTTATTTTTGCTATATTCCCTAGTGATATTAGGGAGCATTCTTTTTGGAGATGGCATCAATTCTTTGGTTTGTGTTTTATATAAACCTTTTTAACTCCTTTCCTTGATCAGTATGTGGCAGAATACAAAAACCAAATTTGCTGTGATTGAACCATATGATGTAGACATTTTCTTAGCTGCCAAAAGGTAATTTTTTAAACAACCATTCTATGGTCAATAGCAGCGTAGAGTGCATTTTATTTCTGTCAGTCCCTTCGTAATAAGGGGGAAATACTAATATATTATAAATATATATTGTGATGTTTAAGTATTAAGCAATCCATGACACCATGTTTTAGTTCTTTGTGACTCATGGTTCAATCAAAATGAATTATAAAGCTTGTATTCTGTTGCTAATTTTATATCCCACTAATATTTTAATGTTCTTGCTGCGTCTTCGATGATTACAAACTGTTGGCTGTTGGATCAGCTGTTTCCAGTGGTTTTTCAATGCAAGATATTATGCTTATCTTAAATAAATCATGCGTGCAAGTTTTGATTAGATTTTTAATAAAACCAACTTGTGCTCGGTTAGCACTTGGCAGTTAAGTAAATACGAGTTACATTACTTGTGAATCTCTTTGAGTGGATTGAGAGACATATTTGAAATATAGCCAGTGGTCACATCAAGGGAAGAATGAACGTCTTGGGAAGATGAGTATTTCATGTGATATGGGAAAAATAACTTACGGAGTGAGTGCTGCTTGGATGAATCTCACTAAATCATGATGCTCTTCCCCGTGTGACTTTTTATCTTTCGTTTCAAGAGCTGGACTCCTGTGAACCCATATTACCGTGCGATTGAGTTTGAATATCAGTGTATGTGTGTATGTGTGTGAAGTCACAAGAAAAAAGTGTAGTTTAATTACACTTAATATTATTATTGCTCCTGTTGTGTTGTTTTTGACTGTCTTTTCTTTTATTTTATTACAAGACAATAAGACTTAGTCTTGTTAACTAACCAGCAATATCCATGGACATACAACCTATCTAGAAATGGAGGAAGTATATCAATAGTCTCTAGATGAACTGTCAGGTTTCATTTTCCAGGTATTGAAGCAGTTGTGTTTATATTGTCATTAAAAAACTGAAGCATCTGAGCAATTATTTTTGCATAAAACATAATAGGTACTGCTCAGCAGTACTTATTAATACATACACCAGCTGACTTTGGCTGTGCAAATTTCAAAACAGATTTATTTTGACTGTACAAAATTCAACCATTGGGATAATAATTTTTCGTCAAAATGAATCAATTTGAAAATAAATTGTAATTATATATTATTTATAAAGTCAAATAATGGTATTCATCATTTTAATGTCTACTGGTTACCATAAGAATTGGGTGGTTTATGGCTACCTTCTCTTATGCATATTTGTTAACAAGGAATAATTTATTTATGTTTTTATTTGTATTTAAGTTTTTAATTTATACTGTTAAAATGTGGTTTTTGTGCAAGTATTAAAGTTGTGAAATACATTTGGAGACCTAATATCTGTACATAAATACTGTACAATAATTTTGAAGTTTTCTTGTGAACTTGTGTAGTGTGCATGAAAACAATTAACTGAAACCTCAAATTTAAATAAAATATTTAATTCATATGATGTTGTTCAACAAGTTTTACTGCTGTTGAAAAATACCCAGATTCAAACAAATATATTTTTTCTAGGAAGTACAGAATTACATATACTGTGATTGAGTGGGTGTTGTTATTACAGTAGGTATATTCTGTCTTCCCACCTCAAGGGCTCTGTGGAAATTATTTATTTAATTATTTCTGTAATTTACAGTGTGTAATTTCTCGATCAAGGAAGTAAATAATAGTAACTAAAATAGGACCTGGGTGCATATAATCTGTAGAGTTGGGCCATACTGAAAATTACCCTGGTATTTTTCATTCTAGTAATTTTCATAAATTACCGTGGCATTTTTCGTAATTTATGACAACCCCTGAAAATTACTGTAATTTTCATAAATGTTCGTCTAAGTTTCAGATATTTTTCATACTGATATATTCCAAATATATTCTTTCAAGACAAGTCCATATATATTTCATTCAGGTTTAATTATAAATAGAGGCATGTACAACCAGGGATGCTGTCCCTCTTAAAAGCTATAGTGCATAACATCACCCAAATTCCTATTTCCCCCCTAAAATTTGGTTATTCCATCCTGCTTCTGTGTTTTAAATTTGATTAATAAATAAATTTTAATAATAGTACCATTAAAAGGTCATATTTTAGTCAAAAAAAAGGAAAGGATTATAAGTTAGAACAAAAATCTTTATTATTATCCTAGAAATCCTATCCTATATCTTTTTATGGATAATATTTTATTTATTTCCTTCTTTCATGAAAAAGTTTTACAAATCTTACCTCTCCCTGCCCAAAAAAATTATATTTAGAAATGCCTCAGATTACATTTGTCACTTGTCATCCAGATTTTGAAATTTTCCACCATTGTCATTATAATAATTTTTCTAAATTTCCACCCCCAAAAAAATTGAAACGGTGCAACTTGTGCCATGTAACCCTTTTGTAGAAAGCCCTGTATACAACTCATTTCTGGAATACCTGTACAATTTTTACTTCTGGAATATTTGTGGGGCTATCATTTGAAAGGTTTGAATGGAAATTTCTCACACCATGACTCACGGAAGCCAACTTGTGTGTGGCCTGCTGCATTTGATGTTATATTTCCTATAATTCTGATGCGCTCGTTAGATTAGATTGTGTTTTTGGTGGAGTTCCTCCTAGGAGGACCTGGGGCACCTAGACCTATTAATCCTTTGTGCTAACCACCATATCTTGGTTACCCGTGGAGTCCAATGGCCTTAGTGAAGGCCAGCATAACCTCTATGGGAGTAACCCTGATTTCAGCTGGATCAGGAAACGGGGATCCTAGATGTCTTATTCTGGTCCTCATCAAGGCAGGACAGTTACAGAGAACGTGTGATGTTGTTTCGTCCTCTTCTTTGCACCATCTACATCTAGCAGAGTCGGCTAGCTTTAAGAGATGAAGGTGCCTCATGACTTGATAGTGTCCAGTTAGGAGACCTACTATCGTACATAGTTGACCTCTGTTTAGCAATAGAAGTCTTCCTGCTAGTCCCGGTTTGGGTCCTTCAATGAAAAGCTTGGCTTGTCTGAGCCCTTGTATGTTTTGCCAGATCTCAGAGTGGCGGGCAAGGCCCCACTTCTTGATCTCCATGATTCCTGCTGAGGGTGCAATTGGAATGAGAGGCTTTGGTCCCATCGGTGTGTGGTTTGAGCCTTCTTTTGCGAGTTGATCTGCAATTTCATTTCCGGTAATGCCCTCATGTCCGGGGACCCAGAAGAGTTCGACTTTGCCAAGACTGTGTAACGAGTTGAGCACTTCACGACATTCGTGAAGGAGTTTAAGAGTTACACATTTGTGATGCTAGGGCCTTTAGGGCCGCTTGGCTATCGGTACATATGTGAATTGGTCTGCCCTTGAGACCTGATTCCTTGGTAGCGTGTGGGCACATTAGTAAAGCAAACACCTCCGCTTGAAAGACTGTAGCATATTCTCCAAGTGAGATGGTGATCCTCTTGACTGGGCGCTGGCAGTAGATCCCAGCCCCTGCTCTGCCTTCCTTCTTGGAGCCATCGGTGAACCACACCTGGGCTCCATTGTGGGGATCTTTGTCTCCCCCTTTTGCCTACCACTCCCTTTCTGGAATGTGGATTTTAAAAAGTGGGGGTGATTTGTAAAATGAGGTTATCATTGTATCTGATCCCATTTCAACAATAGGGCTCGACTCTAAGCTCCTGCCATATTTTCCTGTGTCCGAACAGGTTTCCCCTGTCATTCCACTGACCCTGTCTTTTAAGACAATATGCTGCAGCCCTAGCCTGTTTCTCTGCTTCCACATTAAGTGGAGCGAGGCACAGTAGGGTCTCCATAGCCAGTGTGGGGGTGGTTTTCATTGCCCCCATGATTCCCATGCTGGCCATTCGTTGCAGGTGGTTGAGCTTCTTCCTTGTGGAGCTCTGTCTTGTTTTCCCCCACCAGACTAATGAGCAGTGTAGGAAGCTAGGTTTCACTACTGCCGTGTAGATCCAGCTGATCGCTTTTGGTTGGAGTCCCCATGTTTTGCCTAGTGCCCTTCTACAGGTCCATAGGGAGGCACACGCTTTCTTGGCTTTCGCCTCAAGGTGTACTCCCCAGTTGAGTTTGGAGTCCAGAAGGACTCCCAGATATTTTGCTGTAGTTGAAGGTTGCAATATCCTTTCTTGTAGTGAAGGAGGTATGAACCCTTCTCTCTTCTTCTTGTTGGTGAAGAGAACAAGTTTTGTTTTCCCTGGATTTACCGTCAGCCCTGTCTGATGGCACCAGCTCATCGTTCTATCCAGGGCTTTCTGCATAAGTCTGGAGACGGTGCTGAGGTACTTGCCTGGGATGAGAATCACTACATCATCCGCGTACCCTTGTGTATATGCACCAGTTTTGTTTAGCCTTGTGATGAGTCCATCGACCACCATGTTCCACAGCAGTGGGGATAGAACCCCCCCTTGTGGGCATCCTCGAGTCACGGCCACCTCCATCGTGCTCTCTCTCAGAACAGCCTTGACTGTTCTTTCTTCTAGCATTAATCTGATCCAGTTGACGATGTGTTCATTGACTCCATGTCTCCTGGCTGCAATGCAGATTTGTTCAAATGATGTGTTGTTAAAGGCTCCTTCCACATCAAGGAAGGTGCCCAGACCATACATCCCATGTTCTAGCACTCCTATCCTGGTGATAAGGTTATGGAGTGCTGTCTCTACTGATTTGCCTTTTTGATAGGCATGTTGGTACGGGTGTAGGGGATTGTCCTTCAAAGGTCCTTCCCTAATATACCTGTCTACTATTTTCTCCAGTGTTTTCAGCATAAAGGAGATGAGGCTGATGCCCCGAAAGGAGTCAGCTTTGGTGTAGTCAGTCTTTCCTGGTTTGGGAATAAAGACGACTTTAGTGGTCCTCCACTTCTTGGGTACATACCCATATGCGAGGCATGATCGGAAAATTCTGACTAGTGGTAACAGTACCTGGTCCTGTCCCTCTTGCAAAAGTGCTGGGAAGACTCCGTCTTCGCCAGCTGATTTGTATGGGCTGAAGCTTGTTATTGCCCATCGTGTTACGTTATATGTAATGATGCTGGAGGCCAATCTCCACTCCGTCCTAGCAGGACGACTGGGAGGCGGCCTTTGGTGCATCTCGACCTCCAAGGAGCCTGGAAAGTGTGTCTCCAGCATTAGCTTTAGTGCCTCCTTGTCTGATGACGTGAATTCACCAGAGGGAAGCAGAAGAGACCCCACCCCTGCTTCTGGGTCCTTTGAAATGATCTTGTTGAATCTTGCAAGTTGTGGAACATCTTCCACAGTCTCGCAAAAACTTTTCCAAGATTCTCTTTTCGAGCGCTTAATTGTTGCTCTGTATTTCCTCTGGGCCATTCTGTAGTTTTCCCAGTCCCTGGGCGTAGTTGTTCTCTTTGCTTTGTTGAAGAGCTTTCTTGTCTCTTTCCGGATGTTCTCTAGTTCCACGCCCTACCAGGGTAGCTTACAGCCTTCCTTCCTGGTTTTTATGGGGCAGCTGGATTCATAGGATGTGATGATGCTGTGCTGGAGAGACTCCACAGCAGTGTCTATGTCATCTGCATTCCTGAATTCCTGGGGCTACGGACAGTAACATCTGGAGTGTATGCCTATACTTGCCCCAGTCTGTTGATCTGGGGTTCCGGTATGTTGTCGGCCTGTTAATGGCTTCTAGAAGTGTGAAGTGTATGTGCCGATGGTCTGAGAGAGAGACTTCATTCGACACTTTCCACTCAGCCACGCAATTCACCATCTGATTGGTGCAAAGAGTAATATCTATCACTTCTTCCCTAACTCTGTTGGAGAAGGTAGGTCGTGATCCTTTGTTGAGTATGTGCAGGTCTGTGGACATGAGATACTCAGGTAGGGCCTCTCCCCTGTCATTGGTGTCCTTGCTTCCCCACACCGCGTGGTGCGAGTTAGCATCGCACCCGACAAGGAGGTCCCATTTTTTGGTTTGGCAGAATCTTACGAGACGCTCAAGTTCCTCTGAAGGTGGTGGTCCAGATGCATCAAAAGGTAAATATGAGGAGCAGATCACCAACCTCCTCTTTTCCTCGCCAACCCCAAGACTCAGCACAGCTGCCGCTTGGTCCCTGGTGGTAAATTCGGGCAGATGTATAGCATTCAACCCGTTTACAAAGATGCATGCTCTTGGTCTTTCGACCGAGGTACAAAAGAATACCCTTGGTCATGCTTAATCCCCTAATCCTACCCTGGAAAGCCCAGGGTTCTTGAATCAGAGCGATTTTAATCTTACCTTCTGAGAGGATCCTTTGCAGGACCCCCGAGGCAGCCTTACAATGTTGGAGGTTGACCTGAAGGCAGCGGATGCCCGCCATCCCGGTCTGATTCCTTCATTTCAACCTCTGTTGTTGAGGTCGTTGGAGTCTCCTCTTGAGCATCCACCTTTCCGAGGAACGTAAATTCGGCCCTCTGCATGCAGACATTTACTCGGAACTCCGGACTTGAGATGAAGGTGGCGGAAGGCTCGTCTACTCCAAGGACAAACCTTGTCCCACGCTCCACCTCCTTCCTCTCGTAGGTTCTCCAGAGAGAGGTTTGAAGTCCCGGGTTGGACCTCTTCATTCTCTCGATGAGGGTTTTGGTGTCTGGTTTGCTAAATCCCGGAACCCACACCATCATCCTTCGTCTCCTAATGAGGCTGTCGTCATCAACCACCTTCACGTTGGTTTTGCCGAACGGTCCCATTTTGCCTACAGCCTCGACCAGCCAGTTGGCTGAGTATTCATTGCCGCAGGCAAATTCAACCGCCCCGTTAGTGAGCCTATTGGCTTCAAAGAGTGTGATCTCTTCCTCTGCAGGAATCGTATCCCACATCTCCTCCAGTCTCACAATAGCGATCCTGTGCCATTCCTCAGTCATCATCACCTCCGGGTGAGAAACGGGCACGATTGCCATCTTTTTCAGGTTTTTGGTGACCTGTGCATAGGTGGAAGTCCTAGGTTTCTTGGCCTCCTGCGCCAAGTTCGTGGGGGTATCTCCAGCTGTCCTCCCCCTTTTTTGGGATCCGCCTCCAGATTTCTCAGCGGAGCCCCCTCTTCTCCTTGGAGATCCACCGATGGCTTTCACGCCTTCGGTGGACAAAGCTGCCCCCTGTGGCAAACCACCAGAGGCTAAGGCTTTCTTGGCGCGCCGTTTTTCGTTCCTCCTTCTTCTCTTGGCTGCGCCGCCCTCTCTTTGCCATGTGGAGAGCTGCTCCATCTTGTTGGAGATGCTCCCCAAAGTGGTGATGGAAGCTCCAGAGTCTGACTTGGGGCACCCTGGTGCTGCCTTCAGGGTTGACTCAGAAGAGTCGGAAAGGGGCTCGCCCTGCTCCACAGACGTGGAGGGGTAAGCTGAGGGAAGAAAAAGGGAGGAGCTGCCATTGGAATCCCCAATGGGGCTCGCCAACAGAGCATCCTCCATGGAGGAGGTGATTGGACTGACGTCCTTGGATTGAGGTTGCTTTTCAGCAACCTCCAAAGAGTTTGTTTTGTTTGATTTATCCATAAATAATCCCACGAGTGGCTAGGGAAATATACGGTCCACCCACACAGAGCCCCGCATGCATGGGTAAGGCTAAATAAAACCGGAGGTCGCCCTGTATACGGAGTTTCCCCGCTAACGACTTCTTACCCTCCGCCCCGCAGACTTGGCGCCGTTGGCGCGAGGAGAAACCTTAGTGAGGGGAGCAGTTTATCGACCAGCCAGGTCTAGATCCGTCATGTTCAGCAAAACCAGGGGCACCTCGTTGAGGATGTGGCTCTTCACCACGCGTGACGATCTTGGTGGGCAAAGAGCCTGTTCAGCCCTTAGTTCCACCCTGGGATCACACATCCCTCGCCCCCGATGCGCTCGTTAAGTAATAGTTATGGTTTAAAAGTTTCTAATCCCTTTTATCATTGCTACTTGCTTTCCTATTAAATCCTCTATTTGCTAAGTATTGCTGAAAAAAATTATGGGAAAATTGTTAATTTTTGAAAACTACTGTAATTTACATCAAAAATTTATTTTTGAGGTAAACTGCAGTTAATTTAAAAAACTTGCTTCGATATTTAGTATTGGAGACCTATAAATGAATTTAGAGTGATAATTACATTGTGACTGGTGACTCCTGTGTGGTGACTGGTGACTCATTGTGGCTCCTGTCCACAGCATTTGAAGCCATTACTTTCATAAAAGAGTCGTGGGTCATCCTTTATTTGCAATATTAGTAATCTTGGTACCCCCTATGTTATGGCGGGTAGGCCATTGGCATAAAAAGGACACTTAAGCCATATATTAATGTTTGGATAATGTGAATGTGGGGCATGAGTCTTCCCGGACAAAAACTTTGGAGAAAAAGCTTAATTATGCAACTCGAACCCTCTCCCGCTTGAATTTTTTCCATCGCATTTATTTGAAGTTGATTAAAAAAAATAAGTTGACATAAAGGTTTCTGCGGGCATTGACTCAGAGTGGAACAGCTTTTGAGCGTTCCTCTGCTTGATGTCCATAGTTGAAACTGGTTAATGGCTGGAGAAAGAGTTGTCAACCATGGACATCACACACAGGAATGCCCGAAGGATGCTCCACTTATAACATCGTAGAGTATCTCTTAAAATCTGCACAAATGGAGGGGAAGCCCAATCCTGATAACAGTAAATGATGGATAATCCAGTCAGAGGGATGTGGCCATGTTTTCAGCACCAGGCTTTCTTGAAGTCTGGTGTATACAGTGTTGAAATACTCCCTTTTTTCCTACCACTTCCTTTTTTGGGTATTCGTTTATTCTATTTTCTTTTCTGAGTATAAAATTAGTACCTTTTGAGTGGTGAATTTTTTCTCAGACATGCATCGTGTCCCGTTTTTATGTATCTATATATGGTATTTACATTCCATTATGTACTTGAATTCATGATATGTGATACATTCATCTTTAGGAATCTGAGGCTATGCTGCTAAGTAAAATTTTCCTCATGATTTTGCTGATAGCAGTGCGATTTGGAGAGAAACTCATTTTGGATCAATGTTTGTCTTCCTCATCTCTAATTCAATCATCCACAAGCACTGATCTAGTGTTGAGTGCTGACCCCTGAAGCAGTCCAACCTTTATATTTAAGCCTTCAGTCATACCAACGCTACTTCTAATCCATGTCACAGATCCTATGTTCTTCTCATTGACCAATCATATTTCTCTGCTATTCCTTTTTCTCTCATGCATCTCCATACTTCGATAGGAATGCCATCAACCCCCACTGCTTTGCCATTTTTCTTATTGCAGCCTCTACCTCTCTGCTGCTCATTCCCATTGCTACTCCCTCTTGTGGTATACCATCCTCCAATATTTCTCTTACATTCCCCTCTTTTAATGACCTTTGGTGAACAGACAGGTGGAAAGTACTCTTTCCACCTGTCTGATCTTGTCATATCCATGTAGTACCTTGCTATCATCCATTTTCACCTGTCTGATTGCTTTAAAATCTCTATTCCTTTTATCCCTTCTTTTGAACTTAGCCGTGTTAAATCCCAGGAAGTGTGTTCCTCCTTTTGTGCCTCTTACGAGGGTAAGTCAATAAATAACTCGCAAAACTGGATAGGGGCAATAATAATCAAAATAACTTCCTGAAATTTATTTCACTTTTCTAGATATTCACCCTGTACATTCAGATACTTATCCCATCTTATTACCAGTTCTTGATAGCCAGCAGCAAAGAAGTTTTTTGTTTGCTGTCGCAGCCAATGAGTAACCTCTTGGATTACGGTGTCTTCATTTTCAAAATGTCGCCCACTGAAATGATTTTTTAGGGGCCCAAAATGGTGAAAATCACTCTGAGCTAAGTTGGGACTGTATGGTGGATGTTCCAAGCATTCGCAATGAAATATTGAAATTACGACTGATGCAAATAAAGAAATGCTGAAGTTTGCAACTCATTTGTTGACTTACCCTCGTATTTCTGCATGGGGCCCTCTTTTTATCTCCTCAAAACTTCTCTCTTCTCACCTCACCCATCCTTAAATCTCTGATCTTGTTGTACTGTTAAATTTTCCTCCCCCACTGCTATCCTCTTCAAAAAAGAATACATCAAAACCAAGAACCACCTACTCCTCACCTGATCACCCAAGCCAAGCTGTGTTAAATCCCTTTCCTCTCCCTTGAACCTGCAAGAATTGAATTTCAATAAAGATGTCATTCTCCCTTACACCCATGGTAACTGTTTCTCTCCTATAGCTTGTCTTGCACTTTTTTCAGAACTTGGGATGAAGACTAATCTGGCATTCTCTAACTCAACTGCAGTCTCTTGCCAAACCCATTTACAACACATTGCCTAAGTTCTGACCCCCTCATTTTTTTCAGCTGACCAGCTCATTTTTTCATACTGCAGTTATGTTCCGTTTCCACTCTATCAGGCCTGAAACCACAGAATATGTTCTGACCCCTTTCTGTCCTTGAACCTAAACTCCTTATCTCATACCATCCAGTTTAAGTTTTATCTCTCTCCTTTTATCCAAAATCTCCAACTCCTCATTTTAAAATTATTTTAATCCCTAATTGCACTTATTGCCGGCTAAATCCATTGCCATAAAAATAAATTCATTACCTTGGCCTAATCATTACGTAAGCCAACAAAGGCTTTTGTTATTTTCAACATCTCTGCCTACATTATTAGAGCTCTCCTCTCTCCAATACCTCCTCCCGTGCGGTAATCGTCAGTGAACCTAATTCCACTTTCCCAAAGAAATCGTTTGCTTACTCTAAGAAAAAAGGCCCCTCTGAGAGTTTTCTAATCACAAATTAGAATATGTTGTATTTCACATTTTGTGCATGATTTTGTCATTTTTAACGCATCCAAAATCATTCCACAGCATGTCTGTAACACATGAAAGATTGAGCAAACCAGAAATATAGCAAAGAGAAATATAGCATTTTGCCATGTCCATGAAAAATAACGTACATTAATACGAAGCCTGATATAATGAACTGCTGATTTTTGGTCCTATGAATTTTGTAATAATGAGAGTCTACCATACCTTTTCCTCTATGTATTTGATGTCCATGATTCCCTACTCCCTAATCACCTTCCTTGACAGCTGCAATTCCTTATCACGGTTGAAAGTCCTCACATTCGTTCACTTCTAGCCTGCTAGTATGCTGTAATACTTTCATTACAGCAGCTGCCTTCCAACCCATACCAAACGTTCCCTTTTCTTCTCCCTGTCCGTGTCCACCATATTTGTTACAACACAGATTCCCTCAATGAATTCCACACCAGCCTTCACCTATCTTTTTTCAAGAGTGGTAACCCAAAATCCCTCATAGATAAAAAAAATTCAGAAAAATTCCCACCACCAAACTTCCTCCTCCAAAAGACCCTCATCCTTTTAATTTGCAATGATTTACATGCTTACTTTCCAGGTGCACATTCCCATAATTGCATTGCAAAAGACCAACATCCCATCCTTTAAATCCATTCCTCCACCGCTTACATTTTCTGTGAGCCTCCCTCAATCACCTGAAAGTGTCCTGCCAACTTGTCCATTATTATCAAATCCATCCACTCACTCTCACAAACGAATGCCTTTAGAAGGCAGAGCCTGAACCCTTCTAGGTTCATGCCCTGAAATCAAGCTAGATGTAACATCTGTCGTATCTTTAGCCCACCTCCTCCTCCCAATGCCTCAGTCACCTCCCTTCCTCACCCTCTTCTTGAATCACCAGTAGTGTTGTGTGCAATTTGGAATGTACACCTTGAACCCTCTTGCTTTGTTAAAAACTGCTACGAACGGACATATAGTGTTACACAACTGTTAGAGGGATATAGGCGGGAGCCCCTATAGACTCAGAGGCTGCACGCTAGGCTTAGGCTGCTTGATATATTCAGAACTGGTGTATTTCAGAGTGACAGAGAGTATTATCATGACGCCTCACTACATTTCTAGGTCTGACAGATGCGATAAAATGAGAGATACTCTGCTGAACAGATAGGTACAAAAACTCGTTCTTTCCATGCACAATAAGCGGCCACAATAAAAACTGAGCTCCTCAAAAGACACTCCCATAGTACATGTCACCATTTCACCTCCAAAAATTTTACATCTTTACATGGCTGGTGACCTACCATCCCCTGCCATATGCCCATGTGGCAGCTCGTGGGGTATTATGTAGATGCAGATGTACACTGTAGATAGCTGTCTATATTGGTTAATCCTCAACTCCCCTCATTTTATGAATCAATAATCACCTCTCTAAGCTTTTGAAAGTCTTTCCCAATCTGCTTCTATTCCCAGAGTAATACACAGTTTGCTTCAGAGACAATTTGTTTTCTTGTCTCATTCTAATCTCTCCATTATTACCTCTTATTCAGAAGAAGGTGGTTGTGCCAAAAAAATCAAAAATTTACGTGACTTTCTCTTAGTGTGTCTGTGTGTGCCTTATGAGGTAGATAGAACAGATTAGACCAACATTCACAAAAAAATTTTCATGGTATTGCAGACATTTTATAGAATGCTCTGGACAATTGCTCTAGAAAATTGATGCAGACCATGCAACTGAATATTATTGTGAAAATTTACGAAAAGTGCTGAATATGACCAGATATAATTGCTCGAATCTGTATGTGAAACAGATTCATTGTTTTTAGTTGATGAGTCAGCATGATGGACATTCTGGAAGTTAGAAAAAGAGACAGATGGAGGATGAATTATGTACTTTGCTTCTTCTCTGAGGTCACTGTATGTAAGTGGATACTCCTCTCATGTTAAATAAGTAACGCGCATTTGCATTGGTGATTTATTTCCAATGTTAGCATACCATTGAATGCCTTCATACCTATTTAGAATTCCAATCCTCTGACCAACTTAAAAGGGAAGATAGTACGTACCACAATTACTCAGGCAGATTTTTAATATACGTGTCACTTAGCTATTAAAAACTCCTCATTGAAACGGTGAAAATTTGATTAAATAATTTGAAGGAAAATTTTGTATCCTGAATGTTAGACTTCACGCATCGTTGTCGACTCGAGAATTTCGATCCGGCGAGCAGACGATAACAAAACAAAACACAAGCTCTCAGTGAAGCGCAATGACCCAAGTGCTCTTGGGCCTTTTCAAGGTCTCGTATGATTATTGGGCGCCTGATATCGGTTTAATCTTTGGTCATTTCTAATATTAGTCTATGTAAAGAGTCAACATATTGAAGTTCCTGTTTATTTTTATATCAGAATTCGAGAATGTCAACCAAGTAAATTGCTGCCTTGAGTTACCAGTCATCTGATCATACTATCATTTATGTAGTATTTGGAAATCTGAAGTTATTACTCCAGCGTGAGGGGTGAAGGCCTCGGTTCCGAAGTCCATACTTTTGGCAAGGACGAATTATCTTGTCGAAAGAATTGATCAGCATACTTGAAAACTGCTGCGTGGGGCTTACGTATTCCTTCGTTTCTACCAAAATGGGAACTTCTAATATTCCGTTTACGAAGCAGATGAGGAAAGCAACTCGTGAAATTCACGACGTCAGTGACGCATTGGTCAATGCCAAACTTGCTGTTGGTGAGTGAAATTTGATCTGTTTCACGTTGACAAATTAAAGTCTCTGTGGTAAATGTTTGCCAAGCAGGATCCACCGATTTTCTGTCACAACTCCCTAATTCCCTTATGTCCTACAGCCGTCACATATACCTCCTGTGTGGCGAACATATACCGTTTCTTTTTCTTTGATACTCTTGCGCTTTATTAAAGTGCACATTTGTCAATGATTATTTGACGGTATGCATAAGCCATGCCAATGGGCAGGAGGTATTGGTGGTATTGGTAATTGGAACGACAATGCTTCAATGTATTTTGTCACTGACAACAGCTTTTTATCAGTGGAACCTTCTTTGCACCGAGCTGAAGCCTATGCTTTCCCATTTTATAAATATTTTAATGCTGTCAGGCGAATATTTACCCTACTTTCGCGATGCTACTTCTATCAGATGAATTATCAACTACATTTTTTATTCCTGCCTTTTGGAAATTACTTATAGATTCAATGTTTTTGTTCGCCGAAGACAGGTCATTTTGTTCAGCAGCGAAGTATTCTAACAGGTCAATTTTAATAATTTGACATTAACAGGGAGACATTCCCTGCCCACACCGGTATTCGTATCATGTGAATGCATTCAGATTCTCCTGGTTCTTATTCAAAGACAAAATTGAAGATTCATATCTTCTTTCAGGGAAGGAATTCATATCTTGCATACCACCTGTTTTACTTCAGCTGTGTGCTCTTTAAATATGCAAGTCCTCATAGGTTTGAACAAGTTTTTAATAAGCACATGTGCAACAATACAGTAGATTACCATGCATAAAATCTGTCCTAGCCTATGTGCCCACCAAGGTTGCGAACTTAACATCTGGCTACAACACCTTCCCCCTTTTACTAAGGACACATTATGTAAATCAAATTATATTAAACTTTCATAGATTTATATGTATGAGTAGCATGATAGCAAGACCACTCCTTGTGGTAATTGGGCGAACATTGTTATTAGCAAAAGGCACTTCCTTACATGTTAGGTTGACAGGTGGGTGTTCATCTTGAACCTCCACAAAAGGTGCTGGTTGTGTAACATTCTGTTCAACACTGATCAGGGTACATATCAAGTAGTCCTTAGCTACTTAAGTTTAGTTTAAGCGAAGTCCTTAACATAAGACTTCCTCAAAGGAATGGTATGGCTTCTAACAAAATTGCCTTTTTCATTTTTTTCCAAGTAGCAGCTAGGATTGGTATCATGTTTTTGTATTTTGTCTCTCCTCTCCCACCTTTCATTCCATTTCTTCTTTTTAATTCTTCATTCAATCTCTTACTAATGTTTCTTTTTCTCCTTTGGTAAAATGCACCTCTTTCCTGCCTACATTGGTGCGAATGACCTTAGTCGTCGAAGCACCCTAATCACCCTAATACTACTACTACTACCTGCCTTCATGTTTATCATGGCTCTGTTTCATTTTCTCAACCTGGCGTTGATCTGGGCATCAGAACTCTTGCTACTTGTCCTAGGCTGATAAGCTTTACTTTCAACGTTTTATAAGACACTGGCAACTTCTTGAACTCAGTTCAGCAACAGTTTGAACTCAGTGATTGAACAATCACTGTGCAGAGGACCAGTCCACACTGGGAAGAAGAATGTTTCTGTATTCACATGACATATGCTTCTGTTGTCCATACCTGCTGCATGACTCATGAATAAGATGAGTTTAATAAACTCATAAGATGAGTTTACCTATTTTTACACCCATTTTAGACTGGCTATTTGATTTTAGATGGTTGGGGTTGCTGGTTTTAGGCATTATTCATTATTACAGAAATACTGATGGCATCCAAAAGAATGGAATGGCATAGGCCATTCAATTCTTTTGGATAAGCCTCAGAGTTGTTAGAGCTGACAAGATATCTTGTCAGCTCTAAAAACTCTGGGGTAACCATAGGTGTTAAACACTGTGTATAGAGCAT
This sequence comes from Ceriagrion tenellum, assembly GCA_963169105.1. Lineage (NCBI taxonomy): Eukaryota > Metazoa > Arthropoda > Insecta > Odonata > Coenagrionidae > Ceriagrion > Ceriagrion tenellum. The sequence goes on from OY720641.1 coordinate 58,933,309, forward strand.
TTGTAACAGAGGAGGTACTCCTATATCGTAGCTCATACATATCAATCCATTTAGGATTCTTATCAGTAATGGCATGGTGACTTTTACCACCATAGTTACATATTTCCATTCCTACTTTTCCATATGACAGCTGTTGTACTGAATTGGAATGTGAAGTCTGCTTAAAATTAGCCAGATGAAATTTTTGATTCGCAGGACAACTTTTTACTTATTTAACTATAGCAACAACCAATAGAAAAGCTGGTTGCCTTCCATTTTTGTTTTTGTTTCACCATTCTGACCTTCATGTAACAGTTTCAAAGCATAGGGCCTTTGGGACTTAAGCACCTCAAGTTTATTACAGAGAAATACTAGACCATTCTCTATACAAATATTGTGTGGTATTTTGTGTGAAGTCGCACTTTCAGGGGGCACGTCTTTCACGTTGGGATATTCAGATACTGTACGATACTGACGTATTTGGTGTAATGCTGGGTCATTTTTTGTTTCAATCTGGAAGTATTTAGGCATTTTGATGATGTAGTTAGATACTTGCTTACAGAGTTTACCTCTAACATTTGTTGGTCATCCACAACTTCATCTTGTAAATACGAGTGAGACAAGTGGTCGGCAAAATGCGTCAAATTACCTGGGGAATAGGTAAGATTTGGCTGATGCTCCAGTAATTTCAATCTAAGCCTTTGTTATCTAGTAATACCAATTTGGTGGACAGGTTTAGACATGATGTCTAGCTAGAGTTTATGGTCACTTTGGACCAATACCGACACACCATAAGTATAATAATTAAATTTGGTGACATCAAATTGCACGGCGAGAAGTTCCTTCTCAATTTATGCATAGTTTCTAGTGAGTGAGAATTCTAGATGTTATGTGAATAGTTTGAAGGCCATATTTGCTTCTTTGGAAAAGAGTACAACCTAGAGGTGGGTAAATTAATTTTCATTTGAGGTAAATTATGGTAATTTTTAAAAATTTCCATAATTTTCTGCAATTTATAGCTATTAGAGGAGTTAATCGGAAATCCAATGGCTATAGTAAGGGGTTAAAGGCTTTTAAAAACCATTGTTATTGCTACATCATTGCATTAGAAATAAAGGAAATTTAAAAACAAGCACAGCAGCCCTCACGCATATTCCCCACAAATTATCCATAAGTAAAAATATTCCTCAACTGAGTTAGAAGTTCCTTTATTAATTATTAAGATTGTATTTAATGTATATAGACTTGAATTAAAATAATATGTTTGTAATATATATCGGTATGGAAATATCTGAGACAAGTGAATATTACTGAAAATTAAGGTAATTTTTCAGGAGCTGTGGTAAATTACGCAAAATACCATGGTAATTTTCGAAAATTATTGTAGTATTTTTCAGAATGGCTCATCTCTATTACTACCTAGTCTTTCTTGAGGTGCATCACATTGGTTTGTTAGATTGGATAAGATTTATTAGCCTTTGGATTGTAATTGAAAAACTTTGGAGCATTTAACACTGAACATTTTAGCTGCTTAAAACCTTCTTCATGACTAGGGAGCCACTTCCTCCCAACCTCATGCTGTAGCAGCCCATAGAGAGGTGTGGCTACTGTAGATATATTTGTTATGTATTTACAGACCTTATTAAACACTCCCAGCATTCTCTGTCATTCTTTCACGTTCTTAGACGTTCCCCAAAACTTTACCAGTCCTCTTACTCTGTCTGGATCTGGACTCATACCACCTTTAGCGAAAATCAGCCCAACATTTTTTACCTCAGAGACTTTATAATGGAGTTTCTCTGGGTTGAATTTCACTCCAGTTGGCATTGACCTTTCAGGAAATAACTTCAAATGTGCATTAGAAATGATTTAAAGAAATATTCACTTAGATCTCATGCACATAACCACAATACTAGGGCAAAAAATAATCTAGGTATTTCTCAGTGTAGAATTACTAAAATCTTCCATCACTTGGACAACCTTTTCATAAAATTCTTTTACACACTTCTGCATTCAGCTGTATGTAGTAATTATCTGCAGCAGGTTGTGGCATACTTTTGGGGACTTGATAATTTCAAACCCCTTATCCACTCAGGGGGAATAGTTTGAAGTTGACTTTTCCAGGGTGAATTTTTTGTCAGTGTTTAATGTAATTCCTTGTGAGTGTAATATATTTTGATGTCTATAATAGTATGCGTTACTGTTTATGATGAATAAAGGATGTTATTACATGTTATACTCAGCGTGTATAGCCATCATGTAAGCACTTCAAAGCATCCTTTTGGGTTTCATGTATTATTTATCGAAAATAAAGATGATGTTGACATTTCTCTGTTTTTATGTATTTTCAGCTCTTTCAAATAATTCAGTGTGGGCTGAAGGACTTCTAATATTTTATGAAGTGTTCCGCTATCTGGAGGAAGCAATGGAACGCCTCAAGCACACTCCTGTTGGAGAACTTAAATTTGATGGGATGAGGAGGACAGAAGGTTTTAAGGAAGACCTTGATTATTATCTTGGTGAAAATTGGACCTCAACCTACACTCCAAGAGAAAGTGTGATGAAATATTTGAAACATTTGAGGGAGCTTGAAGCAAATGATCCAGATTTGTTGATGGCATATATTTTTCATTTATACATGGGCCTTTTGTCTGGTGGGCAGATACTCCGGAAGAAAAGACAAATTGTGAGCAGGTATTTTCCTTTTTTCGCATCCAGTAACAGGGGTGATAAAGTGACTGAGTTTGGTGAGGCTAGTATTCTCAAATTGAAGAAGCAGATGAACAATGCTATGAATGAAATAGCTGAATCATTGAGTCAAGAAAAAAAAGATAAGTTGATTGAGGAAAGCAAAAAAGTATTCGAGTTGAACAATGAGATTATTCGCACAGTTCGTGGGACAAACCAGGTGGTGATGAAGAAGTTTGTCATTGCTGCCGTATCAGTAGCAGTTATTTCTGTTGCAATTAATTACCTAGTTCTGAAAAAGTAAAGTGAGAGCGTTGAGAGAAAAATAAATGTGATTTCTACGCCTGAATTTTCTATGTATTTGTTGAAATACCTTGAATTATCAGGAAAACTTCATGGAATGGGCTTGTTGAATATGTGCTGATCTTATTTCTTTGTTGATTAACCACTGTTTTTGGTAATTCATTGGGTGCAATGTTCAAATCGGACTGTAGAATGTGAAGTTAAATGCTGGCTTCTTGGGAGCTCAATGAAAAATCATTGGTTTATCCCAAAATTTCATGTGGTGTGCTCATCATTAGAAGCTGAGTAGAAGTGAATAAAATGGCATTCCATTTTGGTTAATGGATCATTTAATTTTTTGTTATAGAAGTTGTCTACATCTTCTACCTACCCTGTGAGCCATAACATGTACGCGTGGCAGGGGTAGTTAGGACACCAGCCATGTAAAAAATGTAAGGGATAAGGTTTTTGGAGGTGAAATGGCGACGTGTATTATGGGAGTGTATTGAGTGGAGCTCAGTTTTTATTGTGGTCACTTGATTTGCACAGAAAGAAGTAGTTTTTGTACCTATCTGTTCGGCGGTGCATCTCTCTTATTTTATCACTTCTGTCAGACCTAGAGATGTCGTGAGGCATCATGATAATATTCTCCGTGTCGCTCTGAAACCTACTAGTTCTGAGCTTCTTATGCAAACTGAGCCTAGTGTGTAGTGTGTTATCATGTTAAATGGCTTCTATTATTGCACTCTGCTACATTTATTCCATTGGAATCATGCCTAAGTCATAAAATGCTTTTTCATTTATGTATTAAGCAATTGGTGATAGGTATTCAAACTAATTCTCTGTCTTGCTATAATCATCCTGGTAACTTCATCCATAGCTTTCTATGATGTTGGTACTTTAATTTATACATTTTTCTTGATTAATGACATGCAATATGATTAGATGGTGTTAAAATAATTGCTAAGTGGTGTGGGTGTTGCTCAAGATAGATGAGAGAAGCAAATGAGATTAAAAACATCCACAATAATTAACAGGGAGGACAGGTACCTTAAATGCAGTGCCTGTAAAACTCGGCTGCCTTAAGCAGCAGGAGTACTGGTACAATGACCAACAAAGGTGACAGAAAAAGTCAAGCATTGCTTTCTACCTAGAAATGCTGCTGGTATTATACCACCTGAACAATTTCTTATGGCAGCCAACGTTTATGAAGAAGACATAAAACTCCAGTGAGCAGCTTATTCGAGTGATGAAGACCATAGGTTTCAGTCTTTCCTGGTGAATGCTTATAATGAAAAGCTCTTGGATTTCCAAGCAGGTGATGGTAGTTTGTGGTACTGACATAAACTTCGGTACCACAAACTCCCATCTTCTGGTTGGAAACATGAGAGCTTTACATTCCAAGACAATAGGCTTTCCCAGAGAATGAGATGACTTAAGTCTCATGTCTTTTAGGTTTGGCACAAGGTTTGCCTTTCCGTAGCCTATGTCCTAGCATAGATTATGGAAAGCTGTACTCTGTGCCACACCTTAGAAGACTTCAATCATTGTTTGGGTGACTTTCTCAGCGTGATTCTTCATGCATGTTATTTTTCCATGCTCGGAAGCATCAATTAGAGCTATGAAGTAGAAATAAAATCCCACTGGCTCAACTGATTCTTGCATTTTTCGGGATTTCCTCCACATTGTTCCATCTTAAGGACTATATTTTGCTAGCTGTCCTGCGGGCTTCCTCAGGTCCAAGTGGCGTCAGGTCTGGAGGTGCTGCATTCAATTGGGTGATTTTCGTGCCTTTTTTGGCTCTACTTCTCTGATTTGTCCACTGAGGGTCTTCTTAGAAAAGTGTTTTACAAGCAGCAGATAGTGGATAGCCATTGCCTCCATTGTAGTTGAATGGGTTTTTGGTTATTTCCACCATTTCTCTAATGAGAAGGGGGAAGTATCTCTTTTCTTTGCTGAGAATAGTCTCCTCTGAAAGTAGAATTTTGTGCTGTGGACTCTCCCAGCCATGCTCTGCAATAGCAGAAAGCTAGAATTGCCTCTGTCTAGTAGCTCCTTGATGTTCCTGAATGTGACACTTGAGTCACTCAGACCTGAGGAAGCCTGCAGGATGATCAATGAAATATTGTCCTCAAGATGGAAAGATGTGTCAGAAATCCAAAAAAAATGAAAGAGCAACCTCCATACAAGCTCCTCGGAAGTGGTAATCTCAACTTAGTTCTGGGAACAACGCACACTACATTTGGAATGAGAAAGAGTTCAGTTATTCAGTAATGCACATCTACACCTGCAATACTGGACAGAGGAGCTAAGTTTGATGAGGGTGGCCCTTGTCTCTGGATGGCATTGGGCTGCCAACTTACTCTTTGGAAAGGCAGACATGTTTGGTCAAAAAATGAGGAGTTTGAGAGCATCCTCCTCTGAAATATGGTACATAGTCTTTACATGGACTTATTGCTTTAATTCAATTTTTTGGTGCAGAGCAGAGATTTTGTACTTATATGCACACATGGTAGAGCCTTGTAAAATCACCAAAAAGCTTGCTTGGTCCAATGATCTGGCCAGATTTAAATCAAGCGTGGGCCAAACTTACTTGATCCTCCTCTATGAAATACTCTAGAAACTTATCCCTCATCACTAAATATGTACTTGCGAACTTTAGCCTGGACAAGACTTGGTTGGTTGGGAACCCAGGCAATGAATTTCCATGCCAATTGAGCTGTCCATTGTTTATCCTAATGGACTTAATTTATAGATGACTTCAGAGTCATTTAGGTCCAGTAAATGGGATGCTGCTATTATTTAATACCAAATTTGTCAGTTAATACTTCTCAATGCTTGAAAAAAAATTAAAAATCTTTATTCTTATGTTGCTTAAAATTTCAAAGTTAAAAGAATCTAGATTAGTTAAAAAAGATAAGGTTTCATAGATTAATGCAACAGCTATCTATTTGATTGTTATTGTTCACTCACATGAAATTAGATATATTTTCAAGCTGAAGTTTTAAGAAAGCACCAAAGGATTAATTTTACTCCTTGTGAAGATAGTTACTTAGAATTTCTATGAAAAGGAAAAAAGTCCGGGCACTGAAAATGGGCCTGAAACTATGTAAATGTCTGGGAAAAGAAGAATTTAGCCTGGAAATTTACTTCCCAAAGTCACATTCTGTTTTCAGTATGTGAAAAGTGCCCCTTCAGACTGTCTTTGTTTATGTTTGGTCTAAAGGATTATAATACCTTACCTGAATAGGCTCAGTGGATTTTATTTGGTCTTCGGCTGTTAATTATGCCCTGAAACAAACCTCCTTCAATATAAACTATGGTGGAAGCTTTTTTAAATTAAACCACTTCTTATCAATAATATGAACTTTCTTATCTATTATTTTTTCAATAAACTCTTAATCATAACAGATACTTCTCTTCATTCTCAAAGTCCACAAAACAGTAAACAACTGTATCTTAGATATCATATTAATGACAGACATTTTAAGCAGATTAATGTACAGTTTCAAAAGGAGGAGTCACTTATTTATATACTCTCTCATGAAGTAACCACTTTTGTTAAAGTGGTTATTCGTAGTGTGCAAAGAGACAGCTCTTGGGGACCTAATTTCCGCTGAAAATCTCTTGCCGATTAATAGTTTGGCCATTTGCCAAGAATTTAAGGATGAATTGTGTTATCTATTACTGGTAGAGACAGTGCAGTTTATACACATTGTACTTAGCAGTGAGAAGACTCACATTATTTCTGACATTGTGGTAATGGAAAAGTCCTTAAAAAATCCCAACAGGTATTTTGCTGGATGAATGGTAACTGGTGCAAGTGCAAAGTGACCAAGAGAGGCCAGAATTGTATAGTATGGTTTAATTTGACGGATAGAATTGAATTGTTTTATTTTTAAAGAAGAATGCCCCATATTTCCGTCTGTTACCAAGGTTGTGAAAGCTGCGCTTGCTGTCTCCCATGGGAATGCAGATGCTTAGTGCCATTTTTCTACTTCACTAATACTTATTGTCCCTGACTGAGCCGTAATGACAGAGAGGTACTTGAATGCAGCAGTGATAGTGGAGCAGGTATGAGCAGCCCAATAGAAGAAACCTGAAAATGTTCATAGAATAAAGGAACTCTTAAACCTTACAAAGGTACTAATTAAAAGGTTGCCTCAAATGGAGTTGTTTACGAATTACTGAAATGGTTGCTAGCACTAGTAGTGCTGCTGTAATGTCACTGATGTCTTGATAGACTAGCCCATATGGAAATATATTGAAGTCTTCTTCTAAGGTAAATTTGTCCTTGGACAGGTTTCAATTGAACTGCTCCCTCCATGCTCATCTATCCTGTGCTGCCTCCCTCTGCTCTTCCTAACTCCTTCCATTCATAATATCTGTCAACATATTAATTCTTCATCTTTCTCTCCCTTTTCTTTCCTTCGATCTTTCCTTCATATATTCTTCTCAGCAGGCAATCTTTCCTCAGGACGTGTCCCATCTAGTTCACCTTCCTCTTTCTTACTGATATTGAAATATTCCTTTTCTCATTCATCCTTACCAGCACTTCCTCATTGCTTACTTTATTGCTCCATTTTAATCTTTCCATGCTTCTCCATAGCCACATTTCTAAACCCTGTAGATATTTCACCTCTTTCGTCCTGACTGTTCATATTTTGGTTCCGTAAAGCACAACACTCCAAATAAACCATTCAGCAAAGCTTTTCCTTAGGCCTATGTTGATTCCTTTGGCTGAAAGTGGTTGGTTGACTTTACTGGATGCTGCTTTTCCCTGTGATATACTACTTCTTATTTCTTCTTATTCAATTTCACTTCCATTCCATGCTGTAACACTTCCGAGGTATCTAAATTGCTTATTGTGCACGGAAAGAACAAGTTGTTGTACCTATCTATTCAGTGATTTATCTCTCTTAATTTATCGCTTCTGTCAGACCTAGAGATGTAGCGAGGCATCATGATAATAATATTCTCTGTGTCCCTCTGAAACACACCAGTTTAGAAAGACTTGTAGAATAAAAGTGTAATGCAAGAATCTAGAGGTTTCTTTGAAATGTGAGTGAAAAGATTTACATTGCCTAGTGTCTTAAGAGTTCGAATGAGATTTTCAATTGAAATTACCAGTTCAGATAGTGACTAAATTATCGCCTCCATGTGATCTTTTTCTTCTTTTGAAGTAGTACAGCCTTTGGATGGCTGTACCTATGATGTCATTGATGTCAAATGAAAGGCCAGCCAATTGTGGTGCAGATTGGTTATTATCATTTTTTACATGTTTTGAGGCATTGAGGTAAATTTTTTTCTCCAATGGCTGTAATTATTTTTTCACTTCTTTTTCTGAGTGCTTGTGAGTTCGATTGTTCTTTGATTGTCCCAAGCGTGGAAATTATATTCCCGTAGACATTCACAGATAGTATGCTTGTACTTCATCATTGGTCATTCAATCCTAAAATTGCTAGACTGCAGCCCTCCACCCTTTTCTATCTAATGCTAGGTCACTTACTTCCTGTTATCTCTTCCTATACACTTTCCTCTTTATTTGGTCCATTAACTTATTCCTGGGTCTTCCTCTGGGGACTTTTCCCTCTATTTTACCTTCGATTATGTTCCTCACAAACCTATTGTATATCAGGGCGTGTCCAGTCCATCTTGTTCTTCTTTTCTGTATGGTGTTCCATATGGTCCTTTACTTTTCTATTCTTCTGTACACTTCATCACGTCTTATTTTTTCCGTCCATTTTATCTTCAGTGTTTGTACTTATATCCTAGGAATCCTTAGGAACGGGGTCTCTTAAGCCCTGTGAAGGATCCCATTTTGGGTTGAGTGTGTGTGTCTGGGAGTGGTCACTGGCGAGGAATTATCATTCCTGTAAACCATCACAGAGGATGGGAGGCTGTGGTTGATCATTGACATTTCCATTAAATCAACACAGTTAATATTTTCTTTCTCTTGATGAGTGTTGCCAATAATTACGGCCATTGGAGAAAAAATATTTTTACCTAATTTTGTTACCAAATAACGTAATAATACACTTCCACCGCGAAGAGTAGAAAGAAATTCTTTAATTTGATAAATGAGGGTGTAATTTGAGGAACAGGGGACGGGAGCACGTTGAGAAGTGTTTAGCGTTATGAGCCAATCCTAATGAAGGACGTCGCGGGGGCATTTATCTGACGCGAACTAGAGTGCTGCCCTTTTCAAAATCCTCGGCACGCCCGATCGTAGACTTGGCTGTCTCCTGGTCGCCAGAGACCAGCACCGCGCACGACCGGATGGAGTTGCCTATATTCAGGCGTGGGAGCGAAATCCGCGCGTGTTGAATTCATTTCGCCGAGAATAAATAAAAATCCGCCCATGGATTACCATTGGAACAACTAATGCTTAATTAAGCATGGTGTTTTGAATGCATCCTCCCAAGTTTTTTTTACCGCATTTCTTGCCGCACTATTTACCCTGCGGACTTAACCCGAAGGACGGCGAGGATGTCGGACGCACCTCGGGTAACAACATCGCGCGCGCACACTATTTCCAGCAATTCCTTCGGCCCAAAATTGCATAGACTACTACTTGCCAGCAACTTCTTCCGCGGCATCGTCAGTATAGTAGGCCGTACCGTTTCCTCGCCTGTGTCGTGATCCGGGGAACACGACGAATAGTTGGAATCTCGACTCGAGCGGTTGTGTCCAAATTCCCGTGAGTTTTGAGAAGCTTGAAACTCAGATTAGACTTAAATCAGGAAGTTTATTTCTAGCGTATAGAAGACTAAAACATTGTGAAACTAATTTTTACCTATAGAATGGAGATCGCATCGCTGAGTATGTCATGACTACTCAAGACGACCGTGTCGCAGCGTTCACTTTCAATAATGCCCCCGATTACAGATCCTTGAGGGTTTTTAATACACATATGTTTTCAAGGGAAACCGACCCGTGACTTTTGGGGAGGGAGCCGGGTTTTGTGACTGCAGACGGAACTGCAAATATAGTACTGGTTAACCGTACGGACGGCCAAGGTTCCAATCCTTGCAGAGGAGGATGTTTTTCAGAGGAAACCCGATCCCTACGTGAGTGTCTTGTGGAGGGCGCTTAAGTGCTGTACTCCATCTGTCGGATGAGACGTTGAAATGTGGTCCCCTTGGCGCCTTTCGTTAAGAGCAGGCTAATGCCGACGCCGGGTTTCTATCCACCCTTCCTCTCATATCTATTCCCTATGGCGCATATGACCTTAGCTGTCGGTCGCCTCCCCAAATATCCAATTCAAACCGGAACTGCAAAGTTAGGCGGCGATTTCCCAAGTAAATATAACATTTGTTTCCGATGTTTGCTATTGATTGCTTCCTTCGCTCCATCCGAAAACGTTCGGAGGACATGAAAAGGTCGTTTGGATTCCATTTCACTTGAAGCGCTTTAGTTTGAACACAAATAACTTTCACATTTTAGAAATTGATACAAACACCTTTAAAAGTACCTTTGTCAACCCAATTTCTCCATAAATTCTAAGAATATTGTCCAATAACCATTACAACTGGTCTGCTACCGTATATCAGCGCAAGGAGAATCCCGACACCTACTCGGCTTCTCTGATTATGTCACGAAGGCCATAACCGTGAATTTAGCGGCCAGAGTCTAAGCCCAATTCTCCAATCGAAAGCTTCCCCCCCATGTATGCACTCAACCCACTATTTCCTTTCCTCCGAAGCTCTCAATCACTTCTATCCCATGCGCATCCATTCGACCTTGCCGAAAAACTCCCTCCATTCGGAAGAACCCTGCCATTAACGGTCCCTGTTCGGGACTAGACGTTGAGGAGTACTGGCATTTGGTCCTTATAACTCATAGAGATAGACCTCTTGTGTGTGTCCAATTTTTTTCATTGATTATGTAGAGGAAACAACCATGCCTTTGGGAGTGTAAAGGGCTTTATAATTATACACTGTAACTGCGATAAAAGTTGGGCTTTTACTATCGTTCTTCTACAATGTTGTGAACATGACCAAGTCGTGAAGTTTGGCGATTTCACTGTGTTGTTATTTGATTTATTATAACTCATATCAAGCTCGTGAATAACATAGATCCAATATGCAATCCTTTTTCAAGTTTTTTTTCTAACATTTCACTACAATTTGAAACATTTCACTTTTTCTCTCTTTCCAAAGATTATTAATATATCCTACCAATTATGCTGAGTGTTTATGTAACACGCGTCTAATTTCAGGTGTATTCTCTTTCAGCAGTGACAGTAGGTATGAGCTATCTCTTCAAAAGAATGAACAACATCTAGAGAACATTAAGCGTCCACCAAACGCGGTAAAATACACAATTTGTACATTACGTTCGAGGAGGGTCCCTCTCTCTTTGGCGAAAAGTTTTAATTTTTTCTCAATGTACAATATTTACGCGGAAGTCTCTCGTACAACTTGTGTGCCGCTGCGTTCCATTTGTTTAAAGTGGGCCCGATTGTCTAATACTCGTGGCGATATCTCGTGATATTTCTGTCTGACATCGGTATGTGCCAAGTATCCCGTCGCGCGATTTTTATGAAGGGTGCAAATGCCGTGCTTAATATTTCTGATGATAGCAAATTTTCTAAATCTACAATATTTTTTTTTTATTTTAAGGGAGAGATTGGCGCAATTTTCTCAAGTTGGGCCAAAGTCTGAGTTCATTAATTGTACACATTTATTTATCTACCCCTTTTTAGTAGATACCCAAAAAAGAAATTATTCCTTAGTGTTAGGCCTATAAAATTGGATCAAGTCAACTGATTGTGGCGTTACGTTGTGGAACGACGAGAAGGAATAACTCTTAACAAAAGCGATGTATAGTTCCACTATGTTTTTTATGCTGTGTACCGATTTCGACTCTATAGTGTCATTTTCAAGACAAGACTGTTCGTAAATGAGATATACTATGATGACTGTACATGATAAACAATGACTATACATAGTGGAACGGTATATTTTATACATCGTTTTTATTATGAATTATTCCTAGAAAATTGGATCTTTTTTTTAGCCTTTTCTTCCTTGCTAACGTATTGTTGCACACTTCTTTTCATTTTATTTAATTCATGCGTGGCTTTATACTTGCTCACTAATTGTTATCAAGACTATACATATATCAAGACTATACATATCAAGACTATACTGTATATTCTTCCTCTTCTAGGTATTTTCCACCACCTATTCTCATGACTCTCTGGGTTCACGTCTTCCTCTCACACAGCGGCGGAACAACCTTGCGGATTTAAGGGGAGGTCAAGAGTTTTGGAGCTCTCCCCTCCATCAACTGTTAAAAACAGTCCTCCTTTAATAGCCTCGTCTATTTGGCGTGCTGTCGTAAATGAAGTCGGCTAATGCGTCCTCCTTTGACACGTTCATGAGCCTTTTTGAGAGCGCCCTCGGTGTTCCCCGAAGCTGTTTTGCCCTCTCCTGTTTTTACGCGGCACTCCGCTCACACCATTCTCTCTTGCATCGCAAATCTGTCCGGTACTTCAACTCTTATCAAATAATTTTAAGATTTCAAAATCCATCTCCCATTCCCCAACCAATAATCCACTTATTATTTCTTTCTTTCATAATCCACTTATCTCTAGCGGTAGTCTTCCTACATTTATCCCAGACACTTCACAGACACCCCATGCTCTCTGAATTTCGCCAGCACGTCAACGCTAATCCAGGCCATTCAGCCATTTCGTGGCTGAAATTGGAGTCTTAGAAAACGATCCTATTGCTGCTCACTAGAAAAATCGCGACTAAAAGCTTCGCACATCTTTCAATGCAACGCGCGTCGGCAGTCTATAGGGCAAGGTCGAACGCTAAGTCGTCCCTTTTTCATGAGTTAGTAAGGCGTAAACGTCACACAATTTTTAGCTTGTGTTTCTATGTTGCAGCCAGCGCACATTTTTGCGGTGAGATGTCAAGTGTTTGTCCTTTAACCATCTATGGACGGAATTATGAAGCATCAGCATGGAAAAAATATTGCCACTATGTTAGTTTTTTAAAAGTGCTATTTAAGCATTAAAAATAATGCAATTTATTTTATAATAACATTTATTTTGAAATTTTACGTATTTGTATTGTATATACTTAATTTAAAATAAATTTAAATTTACATAGTAATATTTACACAAGGTATACTTCAATATTACCTTCTTAACGTACCTTTTTTTAAACTTTCCCAATTCTTTCTTCATGTGACAGATATTTATTTCAGAGCTCAACCAGGCACGCCATCGTCAGTGAATAGCGTCACACATTCATCTATTGAAATTGTTTGACAAACCGCCGAAAGAGACGCAACTTTCCACACACTTAATTCGAAGCGTTAAAACTCTGTTTAGCGCCGCAACTAAATAGAAAAGCCTCTTAGAAAGCAGTAATTTCAATGATTTTGGAACGTAACAAATTTGACTCGCACGTATAAAGAGGGTTAACTTTTATTGCGCGGAATCTAATAGAATCAAATATAATCCGCGAGAATTCATTTTTTATTCCGAATGCTGTGCTAGTATCGAGAAATGCTGGCGATTTCTTTTGTCGATTGTTAACCACTGCTGACGATTTGCGCGATTGCTGGAGTATTCCTTCAGACATCAATCTTCCCGTCAATGCGAGTGATTCACTGTTACAAGCTAAAATTATGGATGTCGGCCTTGGGTCGTCTCCAATTGCTTTCATAGCTATTTGCATCGCAATGAGTTACGTAGTTACCCAGTATTATCTGCCTCGTTGAGACGATGGATTATGATGAAATAGTGAAATTGTTATCCATATTGGTAAAAATGAAATTACTCTATAGTAATTTCCACACTCTGTTTTCATTGAAACAGAGTGGAAATTATTATCGAGTAATTTCATTTTTACCACTATAGATGTCCAATATTTCCACAAATTTACGCATGAAACTCTTTCATATGTTTGAAATTGTTATCATGCATGAATCTCGGTAAGAACTCTTGACGGCTTTGTTCTAGGTGGAGTTACTACTTTCACGTGTGATTGGTATTACATAAGATTGGTTTCAATTCTCCTACGTGAGGACGCCTCTCGCACCTAGTCATTGCAATATATTCTCCGCCTTCAGAACGAATTCACTTCGCGGGCGACGGCGCTGGGAAGCAATGCCTCTTGGGAGTTACGCAAGTGCGGCACACATCACTCTGTAAAAATGATTGCCTAAGGAGGCACGAAAAGTGCCTTGTTCTCAGTACTCAGAGTTGGTCCCTGATAATATACCAGCGATACTTGATAATAACAAATACCTGCAGTCACGCACTGAAAGAGAGCCTCTCGCGAATCAGCATCCTTGCGTAATGGACCAGATAGAGTGGGCCGAATGCGAATCCAGCGTCAAGAAAGTATTCGAGGGCACTGAGTGCAAACTTTTGCACTACGACGTCCGGCCCGCTAGCCTCACTCCAATAGGATTTGCCGGAATTCATCTGCGGATCGAGGCGAAGGTACTGCTGAACGGATCCGAGGAGAGGTCGGTCCAGCTATTCGCCAAGAGACCTCCTACGTCGAGCGCCCACTCCTCCTACGTCGCCGCTTGCAGTTTCTTCCGAAGAGAGTCCAAAGCGTACGTCTCCTACGCCCCGAGGCTCAAGGAAGTCTTGCCGCCGGGGCTCAAGCTCCCGATGGCGGAATGCTACTTCGCCCGCGGGGATGACAGCAGAGGCGACGTGATCGTGATGGAGGATCTTCATCTCGCGGGCTACAAGATGACCGACAAGAGGAAGCCGATGGACCTCCCCCGATGTTTGGCCGTCCTCGACGCGCTGGCGCGCCTCCACGGCGCTTCGGTCCTGCTTGAGCGGACGGCCGATGCCGGGCAGCTCTACCGCAAGGGAGAGTTTGAATCCATCGAGGAAGCACTCTTCGTGTACGACTTGTCTCACCCATCGTGCCTGTGGTGCAAGTCATCGGCCGAAACGTTCGCATCCACCGTTTCCCGCTTATGGCCCGGGCGATTTCCTGACGAGGCGGCGAGGAGCAAGGTTTTCGATCGAGCCTGGAACGCTTGGAAGGAGATCTTCAGAATCGTCCGATATTCCAGCGTGTATCTCAACGTCCTCTGTCACGGTGACACCTGGGCCAACAACATATTGCTCCGAGGAGGGAGGGAGGACGATTGGGAAGCGGTCCTGGTCGATTTCCAACAGCACCGCTACGCTCCCCCGGCGTTGGACGTAGTCATGTTCCTCCACACGACCACCAGACGCGAGTTCAGGGACCGGAACATGGAGAGCCTCCTGGCGTACTACAGGGAAGCCTTCTCCCGCGTCGTGTCTTCCGAGGTGGCCGACCGAATCCTGACGCTGGACGACTTGAGGAGGAGCGCCGAGGAATTCAGGGTGTACGGTCGTTGCTTCTCAACCTCCCTCCTGCCCGTGGTGTTACTTAGCGACGGCGAGGAAAGCGCGGCTCTCCAAGAAGAAAAGCCGGACTTCATCGAGGATATGGTTCGGGACCGAAGCGATGACGTACTACGCGGCATTGCGAAGGACGAGGAGTCGAGGGAGAGGATAATGGAATCGTACCAAGAATTCTTGGAGAGTGTAGGGCTTTGGGAGTGATATATTCCGGGGCGATGGCTGGAGATTATTGAGTGCTTGGCACTCGCCTGCGCTTTTCCCTCGTGAGACAAGACGTTTTCTGAGTGTGATTTATCTCGTAAGCTAGAGCTTTCATGTAGCGTGTGCATTGTGAAGTTAATGGAAAACTGAAACACCAATTGCTGTCTCTTGTGAGTTATCGTTGTGCATATTTTTTCCGATTGTATTTGCATGCAATAAAAATTTTCGGGGTATTCTGGGCGTATACCTTCCAGGAGAGTTTCCGCCTACTCTTTCGAACAAACTTTAATTTTAGCAGCCATTAACTGGTATTGCTATGCTATCTGCTTCCAGGCTCAGAAAGCCTTCATTTTGGTGACTAAGACAGAAGAAAGAACGAATTTGCTCGGTGAAAACCTCAACTATCATTGGCATTTATGATTTAAAGTCAGTCAAGGGCTTGTATTTCTGTAATCACGCTAGTCATTGCAGTAAAATTTATTATAACATTGAGTTCTTTGAAATCCTTGGATACAGAAGTCAAGTGATACATTCATGAAATTGAACGATACGCTTACCCTCATAAATCACGGATATCTGTTAAAATCTATACATTGCTATTACAATACCATAACTGTTCTTTAAATGCTTAAAATATTTGGAAAAAGGAACTATGGTATCTGTGGATAAATGGTAAATTGGAAGTTATAGGTACAGCGTTATCGAAAAGTTTACATTTGGACAATACGAAGGGAGCCTCTTATGATTGTCAAGGAAATCGAATTTCACCTCCTGAATTGTTGTTCTTGGCTACACGCCGCATCCGTTGAGGTGTATGGAGAGGGCACTTGCAATGCTGGCCAATGCTTGAAGCTGAAGCGCTATCTTCGTTGACCCTTATCCTCCTAGAGTGCTTGCGGGCTAACGCACTAAATTTGCAATTTTACTGTTTTCCATCAATAACTTATTAGAAATCAGCATTAATTTACTTCTTCCATATGCATTCTGCGTAAATCTATTGTTTACTTATTAAAATTAATAGTAATTCGTATTCCCGGTGAAAGTTATTGAAAAATTGAGTAGAATACAAAGTACTATAGAGCCAATATATATGTTTCAAAGGTTACTTGCCTTAAATTTCAAACAGATGGTGTATATTCTTGCTTTACATGCGCTAATTCGTCCATTCCGTCGTGCTATACGGAGGAAAGTAAGGAAAGAGCAGAGTTAAACAATATGGTATTTCAGATGTCAGGCTTCAGTTAGATGACGTAGCGCCCTCTCCTTATACCCCAATGACCACAACCTATTCAGTTTTTTTTAATGCGCAACTACTACAATTTAAATTAAGTGAAATTCAATTTCCGTTTATAAATTCAAATAGCGACGCTCAAGGCACAAATTGATTAATGTGAGATATTTTAGTGTAGATTTGAGGATATATTTTGTCGAATCATGCAACAGGGAGAGCAGGAAATCGGTGCTGAAACGCGTATCATAAATTTTGCGATCATAATCATATGATTGCATAAAATTGGCTCAAAAAGCTAATCAATGACACAAGGTACTGGGATACACGTTGTACAGTGTACAAGTATGTCCTTCGTTTACTTTTTAGATTTATTCTTTTACCTGTGGCGTGGGCTTTCTGCCGGAAGCGCGCAATTTTTTGTATAGGACAAAGGGGTGTGTCGCTGATCTCCGCTAGTTCTTTTCGTTTCACGCGGGTTCACACATGTACGTCACTTACATGACAGTGGCCTTGAACATTAGCGTTACAAGCGATGCTTTGACGTATAAGCGCGCAGTTCCATGAATGTAGTGGTCGATAGTGGTGGTAATCGACCGCGTTTGCTACTTACAAGGAAAATAGAGTGGTTTCTATTTCGCCTGCAAGTTGCATATCGAATCTGCGATCAAATCGCATCGCATCCGGTGGAAACTTGGTCACATGACAGAAAACGGAGATTTAAAATGTAAACAACGAATAACTTTGTCGGAGGAGGACTCATTGTTGCTAATTTAAATATTAATTTGTCCTTAAAAATATTTAAAAAGCTGAAGAACCCCTGAGATAAGCTTTATGACTTTTCCCTTATCAGATGTTAATTTTTATTGTCAATATTGACGCACTTGATTCGACATAATTGTAATTCATACAAATTTATTAAATCCACGAATGCCTATGGCACTCAAACAGCGATCCGTCCGTAGTTCCCTACCGTCCGTTGTTCCCTTCCGTCAGTCGTTCCCTACCGTCAGTCGTTCCCTACCGTCCGCCTTTCCCTACCGTCCGTCGCTCCCTACCGTCCGTCGCTCCTTTCGGTCCTCCGATGGAAAAAGAAGTCTTTTTCCTCTAAGTTTGAGAAAATTAATTTTTTAAATATCATCCAATGTCGTAGGTGTGCGCATAAATCCTGAATACAAAAAATCGGAAGACAACAAAATTTGAAAAATGTTATCAAAATGTTAAAAATAAAAATTTGGCGATCTATTTTCATGCTTACACTTACTTTAGTAATGTTCAGGTATTAATGTAAGCTTTGTAAGTTTTTCGTTGTATATTTATTGGAGTCCAACTAATAATCTACGTGAAACTGAATTCCTGTACATATTGGAAAAGTTTTACAAAGTTAAAGCTAAATCTATTGAATTGATTTTAGTTTCCAATACTAAAGAAAACCAGGCAACATTTCATATCGCTATTTTTTGTACACGCAAAAGGCCAAAAGTTCTCCAGATATCCTTAAGTTTGTTTTTGACTTTTGAAAACTATGTCATTATTTTTATAAAAAACTAAGGCGCTGGTAATTGCGTTAAAACTACAGGTGAACGATAACGTAACGACTAGTATATTCAGTGCCAATTTCTTCGTACCATCATGTGGTGACCCGCCGTGGTTCGCCGCCCTGCCCAGTAGTCCTTGCGGCAGTTCTGGCTTGACAAACGTTTTCAATTAAAATGTATTGGTTGAAAATTAACCAAATTTATACAGATTATAAAAACGTCTTTTTACAACATTGTTACACGTTCTTCGACAATGTTGCCACTTGCTAGATCAGGAGAAGAAGGGGTCAGGTGCAAGAGAGAACCCCAAAAAACTGTGCTTGCGGACTGATAAGTAGAAATTTGTTATCTTTATAGTGGCCAGTCTGCTCGCTTCATTAGGCCATAGGCCAATCTAATCAACTGAAAAATGTTATGCACGCCTTGCCAGAGTCAAACAATTCATGGATTTAATTGCAAGTATTATCTTAATTTTTTGGATTCCAAATAAAAACGCTGTTCCACGTCATTTGAGGAATATTTATAATACGTTTGTGAGCTAAATTAAAATGTGAGTTTGGACTTGGTATTATTTTCTTCTTTTTATTAATTGTTAGTCCGAGTCCTCGGCAAGCATCGGGTTTCATTGCCGTAATAATGGCCGAGGCCTGGGACGAGGAGAGGAGTTGGGCAGTACATGCAGCCGCTACGCTGCGGTCGGGTCGTGCGTACGGAGTACTCGGAGGGACCCAAGTAATACGGCCTTCTGCAGTCGAGCTGCAAGTGACCCCGCCTGTGCCACGCAGGACGGAATGCACTTGGAAATCTCCAGCAGTTCTTTCTTATTATTGTTAATAATTATTATTACATATTATAATTACTTCCCTGTCTTATAACTAAAATATAGTTTGCTATAGTTTGTTGGTAAATGAAGAAAAAATTGTATTATTATGTTTAATTTTTCATATGACCCGTCGACAGGCATGTGCCTGATGGAACATCGATGTTAAATTGTTGAAAAATAAATGAAATGAAACTAAGTTCAAGGAGTTTATATACCTAAACAGTTCCTAGTTTCATTCCCTGCATCCTGGATTTTCGCACATCCACTCTTTTTATAGGATGCTTCCTGTCCTAGGTCACGAGTGCAAACAATTATTTTTGTAACTGTTATAGAACAACCAGCTATCGAATTTTTGGGGGTAGTCCTTTGAAGGACTAAACTTCCTCTGGGATAGGAAAGAGCAACGAAAGCAGTCTGGTTATTGTTCATTCAAATCGCATACGGCATATTTTTTCAGTTTTCATATTTGGCAGTCTACATTCCATGTTATTTTTATTTTTCCAAATCTCTCCATGATCGATTTATGTAATACCTTTTCTTTCTCGGACTTATCGCTTCAGAAAGAAATTCCTTATGGTGCATTAATAAACCTTTCTATGATTTTTAAAAAATTTGCTTATTTGATTTTTATAATCATATATTCAATGTTGTAGAACGCGGTTTTTATAGTTTACAAATCATTTCTAGTTTCTGATTTTATTCTCATATTATATATTCACATATCATAATTATATATAGAAAATAAAAGTTAATGATCCATATTAAAGAAGGAATGGTGAACGAGTAAAATGGAACGAGTCCCGAAAAGGACCGGCCCAGAGTGAACGAGTTCCCAAAAATGAAAGACTTTGCCCATCTCTACTCAAGACACTTCGTAAAGGTGGCTGGAGCAATTTTTGCTTGCTCAGATTTGCGTGAAACTACACGTGCGTGTTCTCATTAGTGATATCCATAAATAAGAGAGACAAAAATTGAATCATATCGACTTGGTTTTTGGCAATTTGATGCTATTGAACTCGTCGTTTCATTGACTATTATATATATTTTGTAGTAATTCGATTAGATGTGCACAGATTTGCTTCTTACCGCGAAATAATGCTATTATAAATTTTTCCCAACAATATCAAGATGTCACGACGAGACTAATTTCTCGAAATAAAAATGTTTCAATATAATTTCGCCTAAATTTCGAATACCACGCCGAAAACAGTCCTAACATGCTCGAACTAAGAAGAAATTTAAAGTATGAATCTTACGTCATTTCCATTGCTGAATGCACGGTGAGTTCCAACCATTAATGGATGAACTCAAATGAAATGTGGGATATAATTTCTTTTCGATCTACTAGAAGAGTGACTGAGTGTATGTGGGATGTGTACTGGGTGAGATGTGGAATTAATGACCCACGATTGCCGTTGCAGCCACTTTAAGAACAAACTAATGCTGACGGCAGGTCTCACTCAACCATTTCTTCATTCCTTCAATAACCTATCCCCCCAATCATCTATGGCGCAAAGAACGTCAGTTGTCAGTGGCCTCCCTCAAATAACGGACCGACTGAACAGGTATAGACTTTTCCTGATTCACAAGAAGAACTCTTGAGAGAAGTCTATCTACTTAAGAGTCTTGAGAGAACTCTATCGGCTTGGATATTGGCCAGTGTGCCGTGGTTTCCCATTCCGATGGGGCCTGCTTCGGATCCTTGGGTCAGGGCAGCGATTTGAAAACGAGTCGAATAAAACTGGTTTAGAGCTCCTTGAAGTTGTAATGTTTGCAGATAGTTTAAGTGCGCGCAAGTTTCCGAGTGATTGAAGTAGGTTAGTTGTCAGGTAGTATGGCTGATTAATTCATATGCACCCTAATGCAAGTTTCGAAATCTGCCGAGTAGTGCTAGCACCTTCTTTTGGATATTCCTTGCATGACTCTTGTATCACGTTGATATAGTTATATTACAGATTATTTTAGTAGTTTTGTATAATTTGTTGATTACCGATAGTTTGGTACTTGCTGGTGAGAGTAAATTTCTTCATTGTAGTTCATGTTGGTGATAAGTCACCCCCTACCAAACACCCTTGTGGTGGCTTGCTGGGTAATGAGTGGATGTAGATACTGTTTTAACCTCGCCTTATATCTCTAAATGCAAGAGCTGACAGAAGAGACAAAGTAATTTGACTTAAGTTATTGGTACAAATATTAAACAACCTTATCTATGTAAGTAAATGAAAAAAAAACAAATCAGAACGCTGAGTCACTCCGTCAACACAAATTTACTTTCGTCCCTGCTCTCTTCCATTTCCTTTATCCTGCTCCCATCTGTTTCCATGATCGGTTATGGCCCCAACGCCACCTCCCCCGTTCTTAGGGAGCAATTGGTCGGGTGGACGGGAGTTTGAAATTTCGCGTTCATGTTGGTTTCATCCTCTGCATTTTTGAATGGGAAATTGGTATCGGGGTATGGGGTACTTTTCACTCTTCATTTTCAAATTTCGGCCGGACTCTTACCATAGCTCGCCCCATCGCTGTGTGGAAACTTCGTCAAACTTTCCAAAATTAAATGAACCGAGGCCAAAGCCATATGACTTGAACGTGCCAAGAGATGGCCCGGCGATCAGCTGAGGGGAGTGACGCAAGACAACCTGAGCATATACAAGGGCATTAGTTCATTCCGGATTTTCGCGAAGTTCGTCGCTCGATGAAGAGTCCAGCCGCGCGATGGCCTAGCGATGAGAAGTTTGACGTGTGCTAATGATGAGGTATTTGCGATGTGTAGTAAGAATGTTGCTTTCTGGTTTCCGAAGTTTCAAGTTTACTTGCTCAGATGTAGTTTGTGCATGGTGAAGGATTGCATTATGTATATCGATGTCGGCTAGATATCCGTGTGGAGCCTCGGTACACTTACATAAAACGGATCAGTCATTTCATTGAAAGAAGGTTTACGTATTTTCCCGCCCTCCACACCGCGTAGTTGGATGTGTGCAACGGTATGTGCGATGTGTTTGTGAGTGCATTGTGTCTATTTAGTTAAGTGTGTACTTGTAATATTCTGAGTGCGCCCAACAGTTACGAATGATGTGTGATATCCCAAGAGATCCGGCAACATGGGGTTTTTGCGCTTCGCGCTAGGCTACATAATTCCTTATTAGCCACCTCAAGGGTGTGTGGCAGTGTAGTCTGGAATGATTTAAAATCAACAAATAACGGATGGCACATCCTGTAAATTTCAGGTATGTATTTGTGCTTATCAGTGATACCTTTGTCTACAAGTTGTATCTTGTGTTTTCTAGCCCTATTGTTGTTGGTCGGGATGATGTTAGCCAGAGAAATGTCATAAAATGAAGCATATAAGTTCATCTCATTCTAGAACTAGATGGACGAAACGTTTTACGCGAAAATTCTTGCACTATTCGAGTGTTCACTGCGTTGCTTTCTTCCGCCAACAACACTTTCGCCCTCCCCATTGATCGGAAAAAATGTTTAACACCCTATACTAGATATCCCGTTACAACACCCTATACTAGATATCCCATTGGGAATCCGAGAGATTCTGTCTACAGAAACAACCAACGTGGTGAACACCCAAAAAAAATTCAGAAAACCTTTTATTTTGGGCGTGGAAGCATGCGATTGGAAAAGTGAGAAATGTTTTGGTGGATTACTGTCTTACTTGGTATTTGGAGTACATGTTAACAAACTTAGGGAAAAATGAATTTCTTCTACCTTTCATCATCCTGTAGTATTAGTTATGAAGTTCTTATTCAGTGGATTACTGTGTCCCTCAGTTTAAACTGTTACCACTGACTTCGTATGAGAAGCTAATTATGATACATCTATATACTATCCTGAAAGCCGCCGCATGGGCGTGTGGCAGGATATGTTAGGACACCAGCCGTGTAAAAATGTATTGGATAAGGTTTTGGGAAGAGAAATGGTGACGTGTATTATGGGAGTGTATTTAGTGAAGCTCACTTATTATTGTGGTCGCTTATTGCGCGCGGAAAGAACGAGTTTTTGTATCCATGTGTTCGGCAGTGTATCTATCTTATTTTATCGCTTCTGTCAGACCTAGAGATGTAGCGAGCCGTCGTGATAATATTCTCTGTGTCGCTCTGAAACATACCAGTTATGAATTTCTTTAGCAAGATTAGCCTAGCATGTAGCCTCCGAGTCTACAGGGTCTCCCACCTTGCCTTACGAGGATGATGTTATAATCGAAATAAGTCATAAAATTAAGCATATAATTACATTACATTCTTAAGCTCATCGGACAAAACGATTGATACGAAGGTACCTGCGCTACTCGAGTGTTCACCTCGTTGCTTTCTTCCGCTCACAACACTTTCGTCCTCCACATTGATCTGTAAAGGCCTGGTTACACGATACATTAACTTTTACGTGTTCATGTACAAGTTCATGTACGAATGTATGAGCCAAATAGAACAAGTTCTATGTTACTGTTCACACTTCATGCCATCATACAAGTTGGTGTGGTCACACGGTGAATTTTCGCGTTTATTCACGCGTAAATGCATTCGCACATTAACTCGTACGGGTTCATGTATCGTGTAGCCAGGGCTTAAAGTCCTGCAGGGAATGCGATAAAATCTGTTGTCAGCAGAAACAACCAACGTGTTGAACATCCCGAAAGATTCAGGAAACCTTGTATGAAAGCCGTGGAAACCTACGATTGAAAAAATTGAGGTATGTTTTGGTGGAATGTAATAATCAATTATGATGTTCTTCCTCAGTGGATTACTGTGTCCCTCTATTTAAAACTGTGACATGAACATCTACAAAGTAACATGAAAGCCGCCACTAGGGGTTATTCCACACCAGACACGCAGCACTCATCCCAGCAGAAATCATAACCCCGCTCGTTTGTCCGGGTGCCTGGCGCTGGACAAAAGCAGTCAGGATAACAATTCGCGGTCAGACCAGAAACTAGGAGAGTGCTACGTAGACGAACAGGCTATAATACAGTACACTATTTAATCTACGACTACTATTTTGTATCATTATTGCGACTAATAAATAGTACTACAAGGTACTGAATCATGCAAGAGCTATATCGTACCGTAAATTCATGCGAGGTGAGTTGGTGATAATGATGTTATGATTGTTAGCACTACTTGACCTAGTAAGGGTCAAAGTATCTTAGAAATTTCGTGGAAAATATGACATTCTAAATCAATCGGTTCTGCAGTCTATTTCCTTAATCTTATGTCTGGGATCGTTACTGCCGTAAGAGTATTGCTCTAGCAAAATTTGTTGAACGTTTATTTTATTTTCAGGTACGGTGCCATTTCTGACGCTAATTCTTCGTAAACTCGGGCGGGAATTTGGTCAGGACCAGATGATTTCTTTGAGTAAATGGATTTCAGGTGGGTCATTCCACGTCAGATCAGCAGTGAGTTGACCCTTGGGGTCTCAGATTCAAACCAAAATTTTTGTGTAGGTTCCTTCTAGCATTGTGTGAAAAGTGTCGAAGCGTTTCTGGAAAAAAATGTTTTGGCACTTCTTCAGACGATCCAAGTTTCGACCATTTTGCGCTTAGACCTTGTTTCTCTTTGCTATATATCCTAAACGGAAATAGCTTGTTTGCAGAAGATTGTACAGCAACAGTGTTATCAGTTTGGTAAATAAACCAAATTTTGTTGAATTGTTTTAAATTTAAAGTGTTTAAATTTTACCGACGAAAATACAGCCGTTTTTAAATTTGAATTTTTTTTGTTTGACGCATAAGTCTTGTCTTACCTCAGAAACAAGTTTGGTCGTGGGTAGTGCACAAACAACCGAGAAATTTAACTTCAAAGTTAACTTCAAACCTACGCCATCGTTCGCCACGCCACGACCGAGGAGGGACCCGCTGTCTGCGTCAAAATGATGTGCTGCTGTACTTTTAGAATTTATATGTTGGTCCGTGTAAATGCTAGTGCAATACTTTATTCACCACTTTAAAGATGATTTTATTTCAATTTCAGCAATATTTTTTATTATGTGATATAACAAAAAATGGAGACCCGTTAATGCAATAATCGACACCGCACACCCTAAATTTAACAGTTGAGTCAACTTCATGAAATTTGTAACTCAGCCTAGGAAAAACTACGCAATCAACAACATGGACTTTCCACCAAAAGTTACGAGAGTTCATAAAGAATAAAAACACAAAAAATGGCAAGCACAAATTTTTATTACGCATATTTTGTTGTTAGCGAAATGCCTTTAGGGTTATCGTCTACATCTACATCTTCGAAATACTGCGCAAGCCACCAGTACGGGGAAATAACACACCAGGCATACAGCTTTCATTCCAACTGAAATACCACCAAAAATCAGTCAGGGTTACAATAAATCTTCCGAAGACTTACCTAATATTTTAATTTTGAATCGTATTAATGCTCTCCTCAAGGCCGCTTTTGTAGTTATTTTTGCTCTATTATATTATTCACAAATTCTCTTTTATGTTCCACATCGGGGAGTTACTGATGGGCGTTCCTTATTTTTGCGTGTAAGATATGACAATAACAATGACAACGTGATCACTGACTGTGCATGATGAGAAGATAATTATAGTTGCAACTTGCTTCTGGGTATTTATCTCTGATTTTCAGACTTTAGCAAATGTAGCGAGGGAGTAAATTAAAAGTCTCCGAGGGAGCTCCTCTGAATTATTCAGCTAGTCATAGTCTTGCAGAAAAATTCATAATTTTTAGCCTGTTCAAGTTCAGTCCTGCTATTAGCTATTCAGCATTTTCCGTGCATTAGGATTAGTGTAAGCACTATACCAGCACATGTTCAGTGGTAGAACATTATATCCTATGATCTACAATATAGTTATGAACTATGTTCATAGTAATTTGTAATGTGCAGGTATTTTAATGATTCTTGTCTTGGACGCGAATAGGGATGTACAGGGGGACGATCACGCAACCTAGTTAGACACCTACAGCCATTCTAAACGAGGCGAAACTTTTTCCACCTTTTAATACTGTCTTTTATCATAATCAGCCTGAATTTCGTGGGTCTAATTTACCACGACCTCTCTTTCCATAGGACTTTTTTTTACACAATTCTACATCTACGAAATACTGTGCAAGCCACCACTAGGGTTTTTGCCACGGGGTGATTCCACACCAGGCATACAGCACTCATCCCATTTCAAATCAGAACCGCGGACGTTCGTCCGAATGCCGGGCGCAGGCCAAAAGCAGTTTCTCCAGAAACTGTTACGTAGACGAACATGCAGTTCATTGTTCAAATACAACTAATGGTTTGTATCAACACTGCAACTGAAGAATAGTACTACAAGGTACTAAATCATTCGAAGCAGCTGTATCTTGCCGGAAATCTCATGAGGGGTTAATTTCTAATACTGCTGTTAAGATATTCAGCACAAATGCTAAGCCTACTTTACCTAGTGATGGTCAAAGTGTCCTAGAACTAATCTATCGCAACTATTATTGTGCATGGAAAAAGTGACATTTTAAATCTATCGGTTTTGCAGTCTTTTTCCATAATCTAATTCCTCCGATTGTTACTACCATAGTAGTTTGGCCGGCAAAAAGTAGTCTACATTGAACTTTCGTTTTGCTGTTTGAAATTTCCGGCATGATATAGCTCCTACATGACCTATTAGTACTATTCATCAGTCGCATTAATGATACTAACTAGCAGTTTTATCTTACATATTATATTGCATGGTAGCACATTCGTCTACGTGCCTCTCCTAGTTTCTGGTCTGACCGCGCATTGTTAGAACAGTTTTCCGCGTTGAATAATTTCTTTAAATCCAAGGATAATGTGTACACTCGTATTTACCTTTGGTGGAACAGGATATCATTGAGTAGACACGATTGCACTCCAATTTTCTACATTAATAAAGTAAGAAATCGACTTTTTGCTATTTCATACGGTTTTTGTTCTTTACCTTCAATTATTGACTAATACATTAATTCTAGAAACAGTGGTACGCTAAGAATTGTCTTGTTGATGACTTGGAGCAGTTGTATCTTCCAGATCATGGGCGGAATTCAGTAGTTTCCTAACGAAACCTATCGGTATCGGTCGCCAGCGACAATCGAATGTTACCTTTTCTTTAATTTGATTGCCTCACCACCATACCGCTATCTATATTTTTTGTAATAATAGCGATTAATGTAGTATAGCCTCATTTTGGAAAATTATTTGATACGGAAAAGACCATAAGGACTAGTATTGACTTCATATCTGAAGCACAACTGATTTACAGAGCCTGCTCGACGGTTATTGTTTCTAATATTTCCCACTTGCTGTTAAAAATGGTATTTATAAGCATCTTTTGATATTCAAGTTCATCATACAATGATTGAGCCTTATTGGAAATGGATTTTTCCCAGTAATTCCTATAAAAAGTCCCTCTTAATGAGGGTCTTCCTCAAGAGCTTTTCAGCTGCACTATTTCAATAATCATTAGACTGTGGTATTCATATAATGACACGCTATCAAAAGATGTTATTCACACCGTGGCATGGAACATTTTCTCTCTGCTCTACATCTCTCGGTTAAGTTAGTAATTCTAGATGTAGCGATTCTACTTTCAAATAGCTATTCCGAAACATGACTTAGTTAATTCTCTGCATGGTTTGCATGGGTTATTTTTGCATGAATCTTAGATTAAAAGACGTATCATGTTAGTAACAGCGAGTAGTTTCAAATATACGCACATTCAAAGTTTTGCACATTACTTGAATAATCTAGATCGATAATGAGTATTGATAAAAATTAAGAAAGGCAATTGGTTGAAGTGCGGAAAGTAGTGGTACAATCCCACCTTTAATTATTAGAATAATAAGGTACTGATTCCCGCGTAACTTGGTGATTTACTTTATCTAAAGATTTTGTTTACTCCACCCACAGAGTAGGCACAGAATTTGTGTGATGACCTTCGTAGGAAGTGAACTGTAGTGCATTTAGTAAGATTTATTCTAGCCCCCGCTCCTGGCACCGCGAATGAACGTTGTTAAGGTCCGATGACAGAAGTCCGCGTCATCGCTTATTTCACGGTAGATAACTGTATCGCATGCAAAAAACCTTAACTTACTGCTAACTCGAGGAATTAGGTCATTAGTATATATTTTGATTAAAAGAGGGCAGATCACGCTTCCCTGAGGAACACCGGATGTGACTCCAACCTTATCAGAGCTAAAACCATCAATAACTATTTTTTGTTTTCGATCACTGATAAAGTCCCTTATCCAACTCACAATTTTTCTATTAACTCCGCATGATTGCAATTTATATAAGAGTTTTTGTGAGGAACTTCGTGGAATGCCTTCTTGAAATCAGGGGTTATCGCATCGATCTGCTGATTCGATTCTCCTGATTTTAGGATATCATGAAGGAAGAGCGCAAGCTGTGCTTCGCAGGACCTGCACTTACGGAAGTCATGCTGACTGCTATATAAGAAGTAACGATTATCCAGGAATGTCATAATATTGATAACGACAATGTGTTCGAGGATGTTGCATAAAAGTAATGTTAACGATATAAGCCGGTAATTTTCTGGTTCATCTCTATTTCCTATTTCAAATATCGATGTGACGTTGGCTATTTTCCAGTCTTGGGGCACCATGCCCTCGGATAATGATTTGCTAAATATAATTTCTAAGAATGGTGCAATCTGTGGCGCTAACTCTTCGAGCACGCGTGCAGGTATTCCTTCTGGACCAGGGGACTTAATACTTATAATCGAACGCAGTTGTTTAATCATTCCATCACGTTGAATTGTTACGTCATCCATAGGCTCATTAAAGTCTGGAATGTCTAAATTGTGTATTTTGTCATCCTTAGTGAATACACTTTTGAAGTAGTGGTTTAATAAATTGGCATTATCGGTGCTGAAGACTCTACTGTCTAATATTCGCCCTGGAACACACTCGCGTAAGACCAGAGTGACTTGGGGTTTTCACCGAGTAATTTTCTGGATTTTTTCTGGAAGTGTGAAGAGTAGTACGCATCAATTTCTTGGTTTTTGAGTGTTAATCAACGTAAACTTCTCTCACCACCAGTTCCGTTGTTTTGATACCTGACTTAATAGAATTTTTATATAGGTTGCGTAACTGCCTTTGTCTCCTGAGCCCCCGCCTTATTTCTTCGTTATACCAACGAGGTTCTTTACTCTTTTTTGAAAATAGGCCATAATTAAAAAAATGGCCATAGAAAACTTCCTTTATTTTAATAATAAACCTCCATAATGTCATTTTTCTTATCTACCACTTTCTTTTACACTCAGGGATTTTTTCATACATACTCTCATATTCATAAGATTCTTCATTTGAGTCTCATAAACCAAATTCACCCAAGACTTCACGGTCTACGACTTCCTCTCGCACCATTCACTCTACAATCATATATATGTTTCGTTGCACGACTCATATTCTTCCTGATAACTTGGCCTAGCTAAGCTAGCACATGCCTGTCGTAAATATCTATTACTGGAACATCTACCCGTAATTCTTTCGTAACTCCATCATCCCTAACCCTATCCATCCCACTCTTGCTGCTAAAACTTCTCAGGTTTTTCTGTCATGTCGTGTAATAACGTCGACGCTTGATACTTTTGCACATAGCGGCTTTCGCTTCCCTAGGCAAAGTCGTTCTTACGTGTTCTCCTTAAGCTTCCTACCACTTTTCTACCGACATTCACGCCCCAAATAATTTCCTTATCGGCCCCTCCATCTTCCTCAACCTATCGGCCAGTATACAAAAAACATCGCCTACTTGTTCGATTACTTGATAATTTACCCTCATTATGCAATCATTCTAATCACTCTCCTGATCAAAAGCAACTACTTCCATCTTTGACGCGTTCATCCTCAAATCCATTCTCCATGTATTTCCATAAAAGTTGCAAAAAGGGCCTGTAATTCCAGTAGGTTGTCAGATCTTAACACTGCACCATATTCACACGACAGAATTTGCACATTTATATATATATCTAACAATTTCACCGGTGATATCCCTATACGCATCTAACATTACATTAATGCAACATCATCTTAAACATTTAGCTGACATTATATTGAATAGCCATGAAGATATAATTCATCTGTTTTTTGCGCAGATTTTATTGTTTAACCAATCATCCGTACTCACCATCCATCACTAACCATCATCTCTCACACTAATCATACTATCATTTTACGTCACCTGCATAACATTCAATAACTGCTCGTTCTAATAGCTGAAGTGAGAACAACTGTTCACCACATCCACTACCGGGCACAAACCCGCACTATAAACTCCTAATTATGTAGTATTTATATTCTTAAATCCTAATATGTACGCGAACTGAAAATTTTTCAAGAGTACCCAATAAATAATTGCTCTTTTCGTTATACATACGGTCGTCCCAACGTTTCCTTCGCACAATAAAAGCATAACGGCCAATTTCCAAAGAGGCTTATTTAAATACACATTAAGTGACTCACCCTAGAGACTTATGAACATTTACGGAGTTCCAGAGTGTCATTACCAAACGTATATCTCCTTGAGTTGCGTTACGGACACACACAACCTGACCCTCAAGAATCCCTTCAAAAACGATCTATACTCAAATAGAAGAGTGATGGCATGTTTAGTTTCTCTCGAAGCACACTAGTGACGATAGGCGAAACTAGAGACAGGCAGCGCACCATACTTGTGTATATTCTAACCCAAATCACTGCAAACAGACCCAGAAAAAAATAATTGAGCCCATTCTGACCATGGATATCAATTCGGGAGTAAACGATAACAATTACGGCTTACAATTAATTATCTCATGTTCTGTAGCAGGAGTAATTCAAGTTTTGTACATTAAAAATTTCCAGAAAATCTTTGTCACATTGTCTCAATATTTCAACCAGCTATAAAATCATCGTTGTTTGCTACCGGATAACATTTCAGGGTGATTTCCTACACTCGATCGTTTCTAATTCGACGAAACAATCTCTCCTGATCGCCAGTGTTAGTGTACCTACCTACCGACCTATCCCCACTCCCCCAACCCCGTGTACCTATTGGACCGCTCTCCCGCAGGAGAGCAGAAAACAACCCTCTCTGCCCCAGCGTGTGAGAATCTGGGTCTCAGTTAGCCAGACCACGCCATTGTCTGTGTGGGACGGGGTTCTGATTTGGTCCCTGGCCTGCCTAAGAGTGCAAAGGCGGTGCAATGGCCAGGGGTGTAAAGTGGGGCCCTTAGCCAGGCCAACGAGTGCGTCGGGGGCAGCTAAGGGATCTTTCGTGTACCAGCCGAAGTCTTCTCGACTCCCGGTCTCCCGACCGGAAGCCATTCTCTCCTGGCCGGAACCGCGGACCTTGGTTCCCCGGGCGGGGAGGTCCCTTCGGGAAATTGGGTGCGCTAGATTGGCTACCGATGGCGGAATGCTACTTCGCCCGCGGGGATGACAGCAGAGGCGACGTGATCGTGATGGAGGATCTTCATCTCGCGGGCTACAAGATGACCGACAAGAGGAAGCCGATGGACCTCCCCCGATGTTTGGCCGTCCTCGACGCGCTGGCGCGCCTCCACGGCGCTTCGGTCCTGCTTGAGCGGACGGCCGATGCCGGGCAGCTCTACCGCAAGGGAGAGTTTGAATCCATCGAGGAAGCACTCTTCGTGTACGACTTGTCTCACCCATCGTGCCTGTGGTGCAAGTCATCGGCCGAAACGTTTGCATCCACCGTTTCCCGCTTATGGCCCGGGCGATTTCCTGACGAGGCGGCGAGGAGCAAGGTTTTCGATCGAGCCTGGAACGCTTGGAAGGAGATCTTCAGAATCGTCCGATATTCCAGCGTGTATCTCAACGTCCTCTGTCACGGTGACACCTGGGCCAACAACATATTGCTCCGAGGAGGGAGGGAGGACGATTGGGAAGCGGTCCTGGTCGATTTCCAACAGCACCGCTACGCTCCCCCGGCGTTGGACGTAGTCATGTTCCTCCACACGACCACCAGACGCGAGTTCAGGGACCGGAACATGGAGAGCCTCCTGGCGTACTACAGGGAAGCCTTCTCCCGCGTCGTGTCTTCCGAGGTGGCCGACCGAATCCTGACGCTGGACGACTTGAGGAGGAGCGCCGAGGAATTCAGGGTGTACGGTCGTTGCTTCTCAACCTCCCTCCTGCCCGTGGTGTTACTTAGCGACGGCGAGGAAAGCGCGGCTCTCCAAGAAGAAAAGCCGGACTTCATCGAGGATATGGTTCGGGACCGAAGCGATGACGTACTACGCGGCATTGCGAAGGACGAGGAGTCGAGGGAGAGGATAATGGAATCGTACCAAGAATTCTTGGAGAGTGTAGGGCTTTGGGAGTGATATATTCCGGGGCGATGGCTGGAGATCATTGAGTGCTTGGCACTCGCCTGCGCTTTTCCCTCGTGAGACAAGACGTTTTCTGAGTGTGATTTATCTCGTAAGCTAGAGCTTTCATGTAGCGTGTGCATTGTGAAGTTAATGGAAAACTGAAACACCAATTGCTGTCTCTTGTGAGTTATCGTTGTGCATATTTTTTCCGATTGTATTTGCATGCAATAAAAATTTTCGGGGTATTCTGGGCGTATACCTTCCAGGAGAGTTTCCGCCTACTCTTTCGAACAAACTTTAATTTTAGCAGCCATTAACTGGTATTGCTATGCTATCTGCTTCCAGGCTCAGAAAGCCTTCATTTTGGTGACTAAGACAGAAGAAAGAACGAATTTGCTCGGTGAAAACCTCAACTATCATTGGCATTTATGATTTAAAGTCAGTCAAGGGCTTGTATTTCTGTAATCACGCTAGTCATTGCAGTAAAATTTATTATAACATTGAGTTCTTTGAAATCCTTGGATACAGAAGTCAAGTGATACATTCATGAAATTGAACGATACGCTTACCCTCATAAATCACGGATATCTGTTAAAATCTATACATTGCTATTACAATACCATAACTGTTCTTTAAATGCTTAAAATATTTGGAAAAAGGAACTATGGTATCTGTGGATAAATGGTAAATTGGAAGTTATAGGTACAGCGTTATCGAAAAGTTTACATTTGGACAATACGAAGGGAGCCTCTTATGATTGTCAAGGAAATCGAATTTCACCTCCTGAATTGTTGTTCTTGGCTACACGCCGCATCCGTTGAGGTGTATGGAGAGGGCACTTGCAATGCTGGCCAATGCTTGAAGCTGAAGCGCTATCTTCGTTGACCCTTATCCTCCTAGAGTGCTTGCGGGCTAACGCACTAAATTTGCAATTTTACTGTTTTCCATCAATAACTTATTAGAAATCAGCATTAATTTACTTCTTCCATATGCATTCTGCGTAAATCTATTGTTTACTTATTAAAATTAATAGTAATTCGTATTCCCGGTGAAAGTTATTGAAAAATTGAGTAGAATACAAAGTACTATAGAGCCAATATATATGTTTCAAAGGTTACTTGCCTTAAATTTCAAACAGATGGTGTATATTCTTGCTTTACATGCGCTAATTCGTCCATTCCGTCGTGCTATACGGAGGAAAGTAAGGAAAGAGCAGAGTTAAACAATATGGTATTTCAGATGTCAGGCTTCAGTTAGATGACGTAGCGCCCTCTCCTTATACCCCAATGACCACAACCTATTCAGTTTTTTTTAATGCGCAACTACTACAATTTAAATTAAGTGAAATTCAATTTCCGTTTATAAATTCAAATAGCGACGCTCAAGGCACAAATTGATTAATGTGAGATATTTTAGTGTAGATTTGAGGATATATTTTGTCGAATCATGCAACAGGGAGAGCAGGAAATCGGTGCTGAAACGCGTATCATAAATTTTGCGATCATAATCATATGATTGCATAAAATTGGCTCAAAAAGCTAATCAATGACACAAGGTACTGGGATACACGTTGTACAGTGTACAAGTATGTCCTTCGTTTACTTTTTAGATTTATTCTTTTACCTGTGGCGTGGGCTTTCTGCCGGAAGCGCGCAATTTTTTGTATAGGACAAAGGGGTGTGTCGCTGATCTCCGCTAGTTCTTTTCGTTTCACGCGGGTTCACACATGTACGTCACTTACATGACAGTGGCCTTGAACATTAGCGTTACAAGCGATGCTTTGACGTATAAGCGCGCAGTTCCATGAATGTAGTGGTCGATAGTGGTGGTAATCGACCGCGTTTGCTACTTACAAGGAAAATAGAGTGGTTTCTATTTCGCCTGCAAGTTGCATATCGAATCTGCGATCAAATCGCATCGCATCCGGTGGAAACTTGGTCACATGACAGAAAACGGAGATTTAAAATGTAAACAACGAATAACTTTGTCGGAGGAGGACTCATTGTTGCTAATTTAAATATTAATTTGTCCTTAAAAATATTTAAAAAGCTGAAGAACCCCTGAGATAAGCTTTATGACTTTTCCCTTATCAGATGTTAATTTTTATTGTCAATATTGACGCACTTGATTCGACATAATTGTAATTCATACAAATTTATTAAATCCACGAATGCCTATGGCACTCAAACAGCGATCCGTCCGTAGTTCCCTACCGTCCGTTGTTCCCTTCCGTCAGTCGTTCCCTACCGTCAGTCGTTCCCTACCGTCCGCCTTTCCCTACCGTCCGTCGCTCCCTACCGTCCGTCGCTCCTTTCGGTCCTCCGATGGAAAAAGAAGTCTTTTTCCTCTAAGTTTGAGAAAATTAATTTTTTAAATATCATCCAATGTCGTAGGTGTGCGCATAAATCCTGAATACAAAAAATCGGAAGACAACAAAATTTGAAAAATGTTATCAAAATGTTAAAAATAAAAATTTGGCGATCTATTTTCATGCTTACACTTACTTTAGTAATGTTCAGGTATTAATGTAAGCTTTGTAAGTTTTTCGTTGTATATTTATTGGAGTCCAACTAATAATCTACGTGAAACTGAATTCCTGTACATATTGGAAAAGTTTTACAAAGTTAAAGCTAAATCTATTGAATTGATTTTAGTTTCCAATACTAAAGAAAACCAGGCAACATTTCATATCGCTATTTTTTGTACACGCAAAAGGCCAAAAGTTCTCCAGATATCCTTAAGTTTGTTTTTGACTTTTGAAAACTATGTCATTATTTTTATAAAAAACTAAGGCGCTGGTAATTGCGTTAAAACTACAGGTGAACGATAACGTAACGACTAGTATATTCAGTGCCAATTTCTTCGTACCATCATGTGGTGACCCGCCGTGGTTCGCCGCCCTGCCCAGTAGTCCTTGCGGCAGTTCTGGCTTGACAAACGTTTTCAATTAAAATGTATTGGTTGAAAATTAACCAAATTTATACAGATTATAAAAACGTCTTTTTACAACATTGTTACACGTTCTTCGACAATGTTGCCACTTGCTAGATCAGGAGAAGAAGGGGTCAGGTGCAAGAGAGAACCCCAAAAAACTGTGCTTGCGGACTGATAAGTAGAAATTTGTTATCTTTATAGTGGCCAGTCTGCTCGCTTCATTAGGCCATAGGCCAATCTAATCAACTGAAAAATGTTATGCACGCCTTGCCAGAGTCAAACAATTCATGGATTTAATTGCAAGTATTATCTTAATTTTTTGGATTCCAAATAAAAACGCTGTTCCACGTCATTTGAGGAATATTTATAATACGTTTGTGAGCTAAATTAAAATGTGAGTTTGGACTTGGTATTATTTTCTTCTTTTTATTAATTGTTAGTCCGAGTCCTCGGCAAGCATCGGGTTTCATTGCCGTAATAATGGCCGAGGCCTGGGACGAGGAGAGGAGTTGGGCAGTACATGCAGCCGCTACGCTGCGGTCGGGTCGTGCGTACGGAGTACTCGGAGGGACCCAAGTAATACGGCCTTCTGCAGTCGAGCTGCAAGTGACCCCGCCTGTGCCACGCAGGACGGAATGCACTTGGAAATCTCCAGCAGTTCTTTCTTATTATTGTTAATAATTATTATTACATATTATAATTACTTCCCTGTCTTATAACTAAAATATAGTTTGCTATAGTTTGTTGGTAAATGAAGAAAAAATTGTATTATTATGTTTAATTTTTCATATGACCCGTCGACAGGCATGTGCCTGATGGAACATCGATGTTAAATTGTTGAAAAATAAATGAAATGAAACTAAGTTCAAGGAGTTTATATACCTAAACAGTTCCTAGTTTCATTCCCTGCATCCTGGATTTTCGCACATCCACTCTTTTTATAGGATGCTTCCTGTCCTAGGTCACGAGTGCAAACAATTATTTTTGTAACTGTTATAGAACAACCAGCTATCGAATTTTTGGGGGTAGTCCTTTGAAGGACTAAACTTCCTCTGGGATAGGAAAGAGCAACGAAAGCAGTCTGGTTATTGTTCATTCAAATCGCATACGGCATATTTTTTCAGTTTTCATATTTGGCAGTCTACATTCCATGTTATTTTTATTTTTCCAAATCTCTCCATGATCGATTTATGTAATACCTTTTCTTTCTCGGACTTATCGCTTCAGAAAGAAATTCCTTATGGTGCATTAATAAACCTTTCTATGATTTTTAAAAAATTTGCTTATTTGATTTTTATAATCATATATTCAATGTTGTAGAACGCGGTTTTTATAGTTTACAAATCATTTCTAGTTTCTGATTTTATTCTCATATTATATATTCACATATCATAATTATATATAGAAAATAAAAGTTAATGATCCATATTAAAGAAGGAATGGTGAACGAGTAAAATGGAACGAGTCCCGAAAAGGACCGGCCCAGAGTGAACGAGTTCCCAAAAATGAAAGACTTTGCCCATCTCTACTCAAGACACTTCGTAAAGGTGGCTGGAGCAATTTTTGCTTGCTCAGATTTGCGTGAAACTACACGTGCGTGTTCTCATTAGTGATATCCATAAATAAGAGAGACAAAAATTGAATCATATCGACTTGGTTTTTGGCAATTTGATGCTATTGAACTCGTCGTTTCATTGACTATTATATATATTTTGTAGTAATTCGATTAGATGTGCACAGATTTGCTTCTTACCGCGAAATAATGCTATTATAAATTTTTCCCAACAATATCAAGATGTCACGACGAGACTAATTTCTCGAAATAAAAATGTTTCAATATAATTTCGCCTAAATTTCGAATACCACGCCGAAAACAGTCCTAACATGCTCGAACTAAGAAGAAATTTAAAGTATGAATCTTACGTCATTTCCATTGCTGAATGCACGGTGAGTTCCAACCATTAATGGATGAACTCAAATGAAATGTGGGATATAATTTCTTTTCGATCTACTAGAAGAGTGACTGAGTGTATGTGGGATGTGTACTGGGTGAGATGTGGAATTAATGACCCACGATTGCCGTTGCAGCCACTTTAAGAACAAACTAATGCTGACGGCAGGTCTCACTCAACCATTTCTTCATTCCTTCAATAACCTATCCCCCCAATCATCTATGGCGCAAAGAACGTCAGTTGTCAGTGGCCTCCCTCAAATAACGGACCGACTGAACAGGTATAGACTTTTCCTGATTCACAAGAAGAACTCTTGAGAGAAGTCTATCTACTTAAGAGTCTTGAGAGAACTCTATCGGCTTGGATATTGGCCAGTGTGCCGTGGTTTCCCATTCCGATGGGGCCTGCTTCGGATCCTTGGGTCAGGGCAGCGATTTGAAAACGAGTCGAATAAAACTGGTTTAGAGCTCCTTGAAGTTGTAATGTTTGCAGATAGTTTAAGTGCGCGCAAGTTTCCGAGTGATTGAAGTAGGTTAGTTGTCAGGTAGTATGGCTGATTAATTCATATGCACCCTAATGCAAGTTTCGAAATCTGCCGAGTAGTGCTAGCACCTTCTTTTGGATATTCCTTGCATGACTCTTGTATCACGTTGATATAGTTATATTACAGATTATTTTAGTAGTTTTGTATAATTTGTTGATTACCGATAGTTTGGTACTTGCTGGTGAGAGTAAATTTCTTCATTGTAGTTCATGTTGGTGATAAGTCACCCCCTACCAAACACCCTTGTGGTGGCTTGCTGGGTAATGAGTGGATGTAGATACTGTTTTAACCTCGCCTTATATCTCTAAATGCAAGAGCTGACAGAAGAGACAAAGTAATTTGACTTAAGTTATTGGTACAAATATTAAACAACCTTATCTATGTAAGTAAATGAAAAAAAAACAAATCAGAACGCTGAGTCACTCCGTCAACACAAATTTACTTTCGTCCCTGCTCTCTTCCATTTCCTTTATCCTGCTCCCATCTGTTTCCATGATCGGTTATGGCCCCAACGCCACCTCCCCCGTTCTTAGGGAGCAATTGGTCGGGTGGACGGGAGTTTGAAATTTCGCGTTCATGTTGGTTTCATCCTCTGCATTTTTGAATGGGAAATTGGTATCGGGGTATGGGGTACTTTTCACTCTTCATTTTCAAATTTCGGCCGGACTCTTACCATAGCTCGCCCCATCGCTGTGTGGAAACTTCGTCAAACTTTCCAAAATTAAATGAACCGAGGCCAAAGCCATATGACTTGAACGTGCCAAGAGATGGCCCGGCGATCAGCTGAGGGGAGTGACGCAAGACAACCTGAGCATATACAAGGGCATTAGTTCATTCCGGATTTTCGCGAAGTTCGTCGCTCGATGAAGAGTCCAGCCGCGCGATGGCCTAGCGATGAGAAGTTTGACGTGTGCTAATGATGAGGTATTTGCGATGTGTAGTAAGAATGTTGCTTTCTGGTTTCCGAAGTTTCAAGTTTACTTGCTCAGATGTAGTTTGTGCATGGTGAAGGATTGCATTATGTATATCGATGTCGGCTAGATATCCGTGTGGAGCCTCGGTACACTTACATAAAACGGATCAGTCATTTCATTGAAAGAAGGTTTACGTATTTTCCCGCCCTCCACACCGCGTAGTTGGATGTGTGCAACGGTATGTGCGATGTGTTTGTGAGTGCATTGTGTCTATTTAGTTAAGTGTGTACTTGTAATATTCTGAGTGCGCCCAACAGTTACGAATGATGTGTGATATCCCAAGAGATCCGGCAACATGGGGTTTTTGCGCTTCGCGCTAGGCTACATAATTCCTTATTAGCCACCTCAAGGGTGTGTGGCAGTGTAGTCTGGAATGATTTAAAATCAACAAATAACGGATGGCACATCCTGTAAATTTCAGGTATGTATTTGTGCTTATCAGTGATACCTTTGTCTACAAGTTGTATCTTGTGTTTTCTAGCCCTATTGTTGTTGGTCGGGATGATGTTAGCCAGAGAAATGTCATAAAATGAAGCATATAAGTTCATCTCATTCTAGAACTAGATGGACGAAACGTTTTACGCGAAAATTCTTGCACTATTCGAGTGTTCACTGCGTTGCTTTCTTCCGCCAACAACACTTTCGCCCTCCCCATTGATCGGAAAAAATGTTTAACACCCTATACTAGATATCCCGTTACAACACCCTATACTAGATATCCCATTGGGAATCCGAGAGATTCTGTCTACAGAAACAACCAACGTGGTGAACACCCAAAAAAAATTCAGAAAACCTTTTATTTTGGGCGTGGAAGCATGCGATTGGAAAAGTGAGAAATGTTTTGGTGGATTACTGTCTTACTTGGTATTTGGAGTACATGTTAACAAACTTAGGGAAAAATGAATTTCTTCTACCTTTCATCATCCTGTAGTATTAGTTATGAAGTTCTTATTCAGTGGATTACTGTGTCCCTCAGTTTAAACTGTTACCACTGACTTCGTATGAGAAGCTAATTATGATACATCTATATACTATCCTGAAAGCCGCCGCATGGGCGTGTGGCAGGATATGTTAGGACACCAGCCGTGTAAAAATGTATTGGATAAGGTTTTGGGAAGAGAAATGGTGACGTGTATTATGGGAGTGTATTTAGTGAAGCTCACTTATTATTGTGGTCGCTTATTGCGCGCGGAAAGAACGAGTTTTTGTATCCATGTGTTCGGCAGTGTATCTATCTTATTTTATCGCTTCTGTCAGACCTAGAGATGTAGCGAGCCGTCGTGATAATATTCTCTGTGTCGCTCTGAAACATACCAGTTATGAATTTCTTTAGCAAGATTAGCCTAGCATGTAGCCTCCGAGTCTACAGGGTCTCCCACCTTGCCTTACGAGGATGATGTTATAATCGAAATAAGTCATAAAATTAAGCATATAATTACATTACATTCTTAAGCTCATCGGACAAAACGATTGATACGAAGGTACCTGCGCTACTCGAGTGTTCACCTCGTTGCTTTCTTCCGCTCACAACACTTTCGTCCTCCACATTGATCTGTAAAGGCCTGGTTACACGATACATTAACTTTTACGTGTTCATGTACAAGTTCATGTACGAATGTATGAGCCAAATAGAACAAGTTCTATGTTACTGTTCACACTTCATGCCATCATACAAGTTGGTGTGGTCACACGGTGAATTTTCGCGTTTATTCACGCGTAAATGCATTCGCACATTAACTCGTACGGGTTCATGTATCGTGTAGCCAGGGCTTAAAGTCCTGCAGGGAATGCGATAAAATCTGTTGTCAGCAGAAACAACCAACGTGTTGAACATCCCGAAAGATTCAGGAAACCTTGTATGAAAGCCGTGGAAACCTACGATTGAAAAAATTGAGGTATGTTTTGGTGGAATGTAATAATCAATTATGATGTTCTTCCTCAGTGGATTACTGTGTCCCTCTATTTAAAACTGTGACATGAACATCTACAAAGTAACATGAAAGCCGCCACTAGGGGTTATTCCACACCAGACACGCAGCACTCATCCCAGCAGAAATCATAACCCCGCTCGTTTGTCCGGGTGCCTGGCGCTGGACAAAAGCAGTCAGGATAACAATTCGCGGTCAGACCAGAAACTAGGAGAGTGCTACGTAGACGAACAGGCTATAATACAGTACACTATTTAATCTACGACTACTATTTTGTATCATTATTGCGACTAATAAATAGTACTACAAGGTACTGAATCATGCAAGAGCTATATCGTACCGTAAATTCATGCGAGGTGAGTTGGTGATAATGATGTTATGATTGTTAGCACTACTTGACCTAGTAAGGGTCAAAGTATCTTAGAAATTTCGTGGAAAATATGACATTCTAAATCAATCGGTTCTGCAGTCTATTTCCTTAATCTTATGTCTGGGATCGTTACTGCCGTAAGAGTATTGCTCTAGCAAAATTTGTTGAACGTTTATTTTATTTTCAGGTACGGTGCCATTTCTGACGCTAATTCTTCGTAAACTCGGGCGGGAATTTGGTCAGGACCAGATGATTTCTTTGAGTAAATGGATTTCAGGTGGGTCATTCCACGTCAGATCAGCAGTGAGTTGACCCTTGGGGTCTCAGATTCAAACCAAAATTTTTGTGTAGGTTCCTTCTAGCATTGTGTGAAAAGTGTCGAAGCGTTTCTGGAAAAAAATGTTTTGGCACTTCTTCAGACGATCCAAGTTTCGACCATTTTGCGCTTAGACCTTGTTTCTCTTTGCTATATATCCTAAACGGAAATAGCTTGTTTGCAGAAGATTGTACAGCAACAGTGTTATCAGTTTGGTAAATAAACCAAATTTTGTTGAATTGTTTTAAATTTAAAGTGTTTAAATTTTACCGACGAAAATACAGCCGTTTTTAAATTTGAATTTTTTTTGTTTGACGCATAAGTCTTGTCTTACCTCAGAAACAAGTTTGGTCGTGGGTAGTGCACAAACAACCGAGAAATTTAACTTCAAAGTTAACTTCAAACCTACGCCATCGTTCGCCACGCCACGACCGAGGAGGGACCCGCTGTCTGCGTCAAAATGATGTGCTGCTGTACTTTTAGAATTTATATGTTGGTCCGTGTAAATGCTAGTGCAATACTTTATTCACCACTTTAAAGATGATTTTATTTCAATTTCAGCAATATTTTTTATTATGTGATATAACAAAAAATGGAGACCCGTTAATGCAATAATCGACACCGCACACCCTAAATTTAACAGTTGAGTCAACTTCATGAAATTTGTAACTCAGCCTAGGAAAAACTACGCAATCAACAACATGGACTTTCCACCAAAAGTTACGAGAGTTCATAAAGAATAAAAACACAAAAAATGGCAAGCACAAATTTTTATTACGCATATTTTGTTGTTAGCGAAATGCCTTTAGGGTTATCGTCTACATCTACATCTTCGAAATACTGCGCAAGCCACCAGTACGGGGAAATAACACACCAGGCATACAGCTTTCATTCCAACTGAAATACCACCAAAAATCAGTCAGGGTTACAATAAATCTTCCGAAGACTTACCTAATATTTTAATTTTGAATCGTATTAATGCTCTCCTCAAGGCCGCTTTTGTAGTTATTTTTGCTCTATTATATTATTCACAAATTCTCTTTTATGTTCCACATCGGGGAGTTACTGATGGGCGTTCCTTATTTTTGCGTGTAAGATATGACAATAACAATGACAACGTGATCACTGACTGTGCATGATGAGAAGATAATTATAGTTGCAACTTGCTTCTGGGTATTTATCTCTGATTTTCAGACTTTAGCAAATGTAGCGAGGGAGTAAATTAAAAGTCTCCGAGGGAGCTCCTCTGAATTATTCAGCTAGTCATAGTCTTGCAGAAAAATTCATAATTTTTAGCCTGTTCAAGTTCAGTCCTGCTATTAGCTATTCAGCATTTTCCGTGCATTAGGATTAGTGTAAGCACTATACCAGCACATGTTCAGTGGTAGAACATTATATCCTATGATCTACAATATAGTTATGAACTATGTTCATAGTAATTTCTAATGTGCAGGTATTTTAATGATTCTTGTCTTGGACGCGAATAGGGATGTACAGGGGGACGATCACGCAACCTAGTTAGACACCTACAGCCATTCTAAACGAGGCGAAACTTTTTCCACCTTTTAATACTGTCTTTTATCATAATCAGCCTGAATTTCGTGGGTCTAATTTACCACGACCTCTCTTTCCATAGGACTTTTTTTTACACAATTCTACATCTACGAAATACTGTGCAAGCCACCACTAGGGTTTTTGCCACGGGGTGATTCCACACCAGGCATACAGCACTCATCCCATTTCAAATCAGAACCGCGGACGTTCGTCCGAATGCCGGGCGCAGGCCAAAAGCAGTTTCTCCAGAAACTGTTACGTAGACGAACATGCAGTTCATTGTTCAAATACAACTAATGGTTTGTATCAACACTGCAACTGAAGAATAGTACTACAAGGTACTAAATCATTCGAAGCAGCTGTATCTTGCCGGAAATCTCATGAGGGGTTAATTTCTAATACTGCTGTTAAGATATTCAGCACAAATGCTAAGCCTACTTTACCTAGTGATGGTCAAAGTGTCCTAGAACTAATCTATCGCAACTATTATTGTGCATGGAAAAAGTGACATTTTAAATCTATCGGTTTTGCAGTCTTTTTCCATAATCTAATTCCTCCGATTGTTACTACCATAGTAGTTTGGCCGGCAAAAAGTAGTCTACATTGAACTTTCGTTTTGCTGTTTGAAATTTCCGGCATGATATAGCTCCTACATGACCTATTAGTACTATTCATCAGTCGCATTAATGATACTAACTAGCAGTTTTATCTTACATATTATATTGCATGGTAGCACATTCGTCTACGTGCCTCTCCTAGTTTCTGGTCTGACCGCGCATTGTTAGAACAGTTTTCCGCGTTGAATAATTTCTTTAAATCCAAGGATAA
Organism: Ceriagrion tenellum; assembly: GCA_963169105.1. Lineage (NCBI taxonomy): Eukaryota > Metazoa > Arthropoda > Insecta > Odonata > Coenagrionidae > Ceriagrion > Ceriagrion tenellum. Next base: position 58,977,151 of record OY720641.1, read on the forward strand.
TGTGTACACTCGTATTTACCTTTGGTGGAACAGGATATCATTGAGTAGACACGATTGCACTCCAATTTTCTACATTAATAAAGTAAGAAATCGACTTTTTGCTATTTCATACGGTTTTTGTTCTTTACCTTCAATTATTGACTAATACATTAATTCTAGAAACAGTGGTACGCTAAGAATTGTCTTGTTGATGACTTGGAGCAGTTGTATCTTCCAGATCATGGGCGGAATTCAGTAGTTTCCTAACGAAACCTATCGGTATCGGTCGCCAGCGACAATCGAATGTTACCTTTTCTTTAATTTGATTGCCTCACCACCATACCGCTATCTATATTTTTTGTAATAATAGCGATTAATGTAGTATAGCCTCATTTTGGAAAATTATTTGATACGGAAAAGACCATAAGGACTAGTATTGACTTCATATCTGAAGCACAACTGATTTACAGAGCCTGCTCGACGGTTATTGTTTCTAATATTTCCCACTTGCTGTTAAAAATGGTATTTATAAGCATCTTTTGATATTCAAGTTCATCATACAATGATTGAGCCTTATTGGAAATGGATTTTTCCCAGTAATTCCTATAAAAAGTCCCTCTTAATGAGGGTCTTCCTCAAGAGCTTTTCAGCTGCACTATTTCAATAATCATTAGACTGTGGTATTCATATAATGACACGCTATCAAAAGATGTTATTCACACCGTGGCATGGAACATTTTCTCTCTGCTCTACATCTCTCGGTTAAGTTAGTAATTCTAGATGTAGCGATTCTACTTTCAAATAGCTATTCCGAAACATGACTTAGTTAATTCTCTGCATGGTTTGCATGGGTTATTTTTGCATGAATCTTAGATTAAAAGACGTATCATGTTAGTAACAGCGAGTAGTTTCAAATATACGCACATTCAAAGTTTTGCACATTACTTGAATAATCTAGATCGATAATGAGTATTGATAAAAATTAAGAAAGGCAATTGGTTGAAGTGCGGAAAGTAGTGGTACAATCCCACCTTTAATTATTAGAATAATAAGGTACTGATTCCCGCGTAACTTGGTGATTTACTTTATCTAAAGATTTTGTTTACTCCACCCACAGAGTAGGCACAGAATTTGTGTGATGACCTTCGTAGGAAGTGAACTGTAGTGCATTTAGTAAGATTTATTCTAGCCCCCGCTCCTGGCACCGCGAATGAACGTTGTTAAGGTCCGATGACAGAAGTCCGCGTCATCGCTTATTTCACGGTAGATAACTGTATCGCATGCAAAAAACCTTAACTTACTGCTAACTCGAGGAATTAGGTCATTAGTATATATTTTGATTAAAAGAGGGCAGATCACGCTTCCCTGAGGAACACCGGATGTGACTCCAACCTTATCAGAGCTAAAACCATCAATAACTATTTTTTGTTTTCGATCACTGATAAAGTCCCTTATCCAACTCACAATTTTTCTATTAACTCCGCATGATTGCAATTTATATAAGAGTTTTTGTGAGGAACTTCGTGGAATGCCTTCTTGAAATCAGGGGTTATCGCATCGATCTGCTGATTCGATTCTCCTGATTTTAGGATATCATGAAGGAAGAGCGCAAGCTGTGCTTCGCAGGACCTGCACTTACGGAAGTCATGCTGACTGCTATATAAGAAGTAACGATTATCCAGGAATGTCATAATATTGATAACGACAATGTGTTCGAGGATGTTGCATAAAAGTAATGTTAACGATATAAGCCGGTAATTTTCTGGTTCATCTCTATTTCCTATTTCAAATATCGATGTGACGTTGGCTATTTTCCAGTCTTGGGGCACCATGCCCTCGGATAATGATTTGCTAAATATAATTTCTAAGAATGGTGCAATCTGTGGCGCTAACTCTTCGAGCACGCGTGCAGGTATTCCTTCTGGACCAGGGGACTTAATACTTATAATCGAACGCAGTTGTTTAATCATTCCATCACGTTGAATTGTTACGTCATCCATAGGCTCATTAAAGTCTGGAATGTCTAAATTGTGTATTTTGTCATCCTTAGTGAATACACTTTTGAAGTAGTGGTTTAATAAATTGGCATTATCGGTGCTGAAGACTCTACTGTCTAATATTCGCCCTGGAACACACTCGCGTAAGACCAGAGTGACTTGGGGTTTTCACCGAGTAATTTTCTGGATTTTTTCTGGAAGTGTGAAGAGTAGTACGCATCAATTTCTTGGTTTTTGAGTGTTAATCAACGTAAACTTCTCTCACCACCAGTTCCGTTGTTTTGATACCTGACTTAATAGAATTTTTATATAGGTTGCGTAACTGCCTTTGTCTCCTGAGCCCCCGCCTTATTTCTTCGTTATACCAACGAGGTTCTTTACTCTTTTTTGAAAATAGGCCATAATTAAAAAAATGGCCATAGAAAACTTCCTTTATTTTAATAATAAACCTCCATAATGTCATTTTTCTTATCTACCACTTTCTTTTACACTCAGGGATTTTTTCATACATACTCTCATATTCATAAGATTCTTCATTTGAGTCTCATAAACCAAATTCACCCAAGACTTCACGGTCTACGACTTCCTCTCGCACCATTCACTCTACAATCATATATATGTTTCGTTGCACGACTCATATTCTTCCTGATAACTTGGCCTAGCTAAGCTAGCACATGCCTGTCGTAAATATCTATTACTGGAACATCTACCCGTAATTCTTTCGTAACTCCATCATCCCTAACCCTATCCATCCCACTCTTGCTGCTAAAACTTCTCAGGTTTTTCTGTCATGTCGTGTAATAACGTCGACGCTTGATACTTTTGCACATAGCGGCTTTCGCTTCCCTAGGCAAAGTCGTTCTTACGTGTTCTCCTTAAGCTTCCTACCACTTTTCTACCGACATTCACGCCCCAAATAATTTCCTTATCGGCCCCTCCATCTTCCTCAACCTATCGGCCAGTATACAAAAAACATCGCCTACTTGTTCGATTACTTGATAATTTACCCTCATTATGCAATCATTCTAATCACTCTCCTGATCAAAAGCAACTACTTCCATCTTTGACGCGTTCATCCTCAAATCCATTCTCCATGTATTTCCATAAAAGTTGCAAAAAGGGCCTGTAATTCCAGTAGGTTGTCAGATCTTAACACTGCACCATATTCACACGACAGAATTTGCACATTTATATATATATCTAACAATTTCACCGGTGATATCCCTATACGCATCTAACATTACATTAATGCAACATCATCTTAAACATTTAGCTGACATTATATTGAATAGCCATGAAGATATAATTCATCTGTTTTTTGCGCAGATTTTATTGTTTAACCAATCATCCGTACTCACCATCCATCACTAACCATCATCTCTCACACTAATCATACTATCATTTTACGTCACCTGCATAACATTCAATAACTGCTCGTTCTAATAGCTGAAGTGAGAACAACTGTTCACCACATCCACTACCGGGCACAAACCCGCACTATAAACTCCTAATTATGTAGTATTTATATTCTTAAATCCTAATATGTACGCGAACTGAAAATTTTTCAAGAGTACCCAATAAATAATTGCTCTTTTCGTTATACATACGGTCGTCCCAACGTTTCCTTCGCACAATAAAAGCATAACGGCCAATTTCCAAAGAGGCTTATTTAAATACACATTAAGTGACTCACCCTAGAGACTTATGAACATTTACGGAGTTCCAGAGTGTCATTACCAAACGTATATCTCCTTGAGTTGCGTTACGGACACACACAACCTGACCCTCAAGAATCCCTTCAAAAACGATCTATACTCAAATAGAAGAGTGATGGCATGTTTAGTTTCTCTCGAAGCACACTAGTGACGATAGGCGAAACTAGAGACAGGCAGCGCACCATACTTGTGTATATTCTAACCCAAATCACTGCAAACAGACCCAGAAAAAAATAATTGAGCCCATTCTGACCATGGATATCAATTCGGGAGTAAACGATAACAATTACGGCTTACAATTAATTATCTCATGTTCTGTAGCAGGAGTAATTCAAGTTTTGTACATTAAAAATTTCCAGAAAATCTTTGTCACATTGTCTCAATATTTCAACCAGCTATAAAATCATCGTTGTTTGCTACCGGATAACATTTCAGGGTGATTTCCTACACTCGATCGTTTCTAATTCGACGAAACAATCTCTCCTGATCGCCAGTGTTAGTGTACCTACCTACCGACCTATCCCCACTCCCCCAACCCCGTGTACCTATTGGACCGCTCTCCCGCAGGAGAGCAGAAAACAACCCTCTCTGCCCCAGCGTGTGAGAATCTGGGTCTCAGTTAGCCAGACCACGCCATTGTCTGTGTGGGACGGGGTTCTGATTTGGTCCCTGGCCTGCCTAAGAGTGCAAAGGCGGTGCAATGGCCAGGGGTGTAAAGTGGGGCCCTTAGCCAGGCCAACGAGTGCGTCGGGGGCAGCTAAGGGATCTTTCGTGTACCAGCCGAAGTCTTCTCGACTCCCGGTCTCCCGACCGGAAGCCATTCTCTCCTGGCCGGAACCGCGGACCTTGGTTCCCCGGGCGGGGAGGTCCCTTCGGGAAATTGGGTGCGCTAGATTGGCTACCGTTGGTCGGGCCGCTCAAGCGTTCCAAATCCCTGTCCCTATCACGTCGTCGATGAACCTGAAGAGGAGCATACTCGTCGGCTTCCTATCTGCATCTGACGATCGTATCGAAAATGCCGCCCTTATATAGGTAGATAGGTGACGTCACTGAGCCGCGAGGGGGCGGCGATGAGTCGATCGCGTATCGTCCAATCACAGAGGGGCATTTCCAATACTTCCTAATATGGTGTTCTTCTCCATTGCTAGCTACCAAAGGTTTCTTTCCGAGAAGATAATATTTAATTTGTTACGTACAAATTATTTAAATGTTTCTTTCTTAATTAATGCAATTTGATCGCTACCAGACCACCAGTTTACTTTCTTAAACTTTCTTAAACTGCGTGCAGTTTGATCTAAATATCGATGTCAATTATTTACGGCGTTTTCATAAGTTAATGGTGAATTGATTACCCTGAATACTTTCATGGCTTTGTATGCTGCAATTAACCGGTTTTATCAGTGATATAACAACCCAGAAAATTCGTTTTCTCTTCAACAAAGTGCTACTTAAAATTACATTTACTTATAAGAAATGCTATCGTGTCCTCATAAGGCAACCATTGTGAATTTAAATTTCTCAAATAAAAGAATACCAGGCAAGCATTAGACTTACCTAAACTTTAACTGCTGGTAGTATGACCTAAATATCTGTCACTTGATTACTGAATTTTCAAAGGTGAATAACGAATTTATTTTGTAGAAAGCGGTCATGTATATGACTGTATTCTATCTTGTTTTCAACTTCATTGCCAGGCACCATGCTGTTTTTTCTCTTAACATTTATTTTCATTTGCTACGAGCATATAACTATTATTTTTCCCTCTAAATGAATACTCCTTGATTATGACGTGAAACTGTTGGCTCGTAAAGTTGCATTTCATGCGTTTACGTACTTTTTTATTTTGTTGCTTATATCAAAACTTCGGTAATTAAGTGTTCTGCGACATTTCTTTTACATTCAGACTGCATTCATTTTATCAATGAAATGCAGAATGTCAGTTTGTTTTTTTTGTTTACAGCTCCAACTGTGGACCTTTATGAGTTTTTCCCGCGAATACTTTATATTTGAAGCTCGGCGTTACAAACCTAGGCGTTTCATGAGTACAGTTTTTAATTTAAACTGTGGAATTTTAAAGTATTTTTCCCTCATTTCATGTTAAAATAATATTGATAAGTAGGTAATGAGACGGTGTCTACGGATGATTGCAAATCAGTGAGAATAATCCAGTAATGAGAATGGTTATTGAGAATTGTTAATTTGAAATATGGTCCACCACAGAAGGCTTATATGCCTCCATAGTATTTTTTTCGAGGTAACTACCTTTTCTGATTAATATCACCGTTAATTTGGAGACCATAGTGGTGATATAGACTAAAGTGTCATGAGTCCAAACTCTACCTCTTTTTTGCATACTTTTTACCTCTTGTTTGCGTCTTACAACGTAGGCATGGGCGTAACACATATTAATTCTCCACGGAGTTGTATGCCCTCGTTCTGCTAGCATTGATAAACGTTCGAAGTAAGTAAAATTCAAAATATCAATTTACTGGCTTTATTATGCCTATTTTTGCTCGACTTGATACCTAATAGACATTATTTATTACCCATTACGTTTCGAGGTATAGTTTTTAATTTAGTCGATTCTGGATTTGATGTTACTTACCTTTGACCGAGGAGAGAAGTTTCCTCTTTACATATGGTCAATCGTATTTTTGAGTTTTCATCTCCACGGGCGATAATGTGTTCACCCCTAATAGGTCGATGTAAATTTTTATCTAGATAAATATTGAGATCACAGTTACTACGACCTCATTGTATTAAAATTATCGTGCCTATAGCTTCATTTGCCTTCGAATTAGTCTCTCGGGAATGCAGCAGTAAGACTAAGAAATTGGACCTTTAATGCCCTTATATTAGGCATAAATTTTGCCGCCCAGTTACTCAATCTCGTGGATGAGTGTTTACTATCGTGACTGAATATTTCGAATATTCTCGTTGTAATGTGCGGTAGTTAGTACCTGAGGCTTCATATTAGATAAAAACGTGGGTGTTTCGTCATAAAGCAGCATTTGTAAACGTTGGATATTAGTTAAATTCAAATGATCTATTTTCTGGCTTTATAATGCCTTTTTTCTCGTCTTGATGAATGAACAATCTACTTTCCATTACTTTTCAGGGCATAGTTTTCCACTTAGTCTATTCTGAAATTCATTGTCCTTATCTTTGACTGGGGAAAAATTCCAACACAACCGCCCAGCTGATGGAATGTCTTCTTTTGGTATATTCCATCATATTTTTAAGTAATAATCTCCACGGGGGAAAAAATATGAGTCCTATGTCGATATGAACTTTTATCTAAATATAAGTTGAGTTTTCCGCTACTACCACCACGTTGTATTATAATTATTTTGCCTTTCACTTCTATATTTGCCTTCGTGTAAAAATCTCGGAAATTCTGTATTGAGACTAAGAAATTGGATCTTTAATATTTAGAGACGATGTATAAAGTTCAGGTCCCAGTATCTTTATTTTGTGAATTGGTCAGTTCACTTTTTTTATTGAATATTTTGCAAATTCTTGAAGTAACCTGGATTAGTTAATACTAGAGTGTTCACATTAGATGAGAACTCAAGTCATTTGCTAGAAAAACGCTCTCTGTATATTCCGCAAATTCACCATGTTTTAAATTAAATCAGAAGCTGTAAAGCTTCCCGCGTTATAACAAGCATACAACGTACAGATGTAACTACATTTGCTAAAAGCTAGTTTCAATCGTAATATTCGCAAGAAGAAAATGGCATAATTTTGATCTTGCTATAAGTACCTTGAAACTGTCCAGAATTAATATTTCCTTACAGCCGGTAAAAAATATAATGTTGACTCTCATCAGTAAGAGATCCGTCTTCATTTAAATGTGTATTGCAGTCTTTTTCGACGGAACAGGCATGTTTGTGTTTCCCAGGGAAATCTTAAGTCGGGCTACGGTCATATCAAGCGAGGTAGGTGAATTTGACCGGTATGAAAGCTTTTGGAGGCCGATGGCGAAAACGATGGCTACGAATGACGTAATGGTGATTGGGAGGAACTCCATGAACATAGTTCAGTTTACCCCAGGTCCTCCTACCTGCTAAGCTAGTTTTGAGCCATGACGCTGGTGCTTAATATAATATCGTCCTTTTGAGGGATGGCTTCACTTTTGGACGCGTAAACCCGGTGTCTCTGCATTAAATTTGATTTTATTCCTAATTATTGGACGCTAATTCAATAGGAGTGATAGAATGGTGGCCTAGAGTGACATATAAAGTGAATAGTTGATCTATAAAAGTTTAATTAATCTCTTCCACATCATAAGGAGCGTGCATTCTACCCGAATTTGTTTTATATTGCCGGCTTTGAGTGGTGAATAGATTTAAAAGTGTCATGCCCATATGATATCTCTGGAGTTTAGGACTACATCAGTTCAATATTGTGGAGTGTTTTAAAGTGATTAGTGTCCTGTTTGTGATGAAGAATAGAATTCAAGCTATGCATTCAAATAGCCATCATTGGAAACCAATGTGGTGGATGAATCCAATTCTCATTTGGTTAAGAATGCTTTAGTCGAATATATTAGTTCCTGGCATTTACGTGCTGCAAGCTCGTTAAATCCAGCGTTAGACTGTTGCTTATTGAAGCGATTATGTGATTCTTCGCAGAAATTTTAGAAGTTCCAATCTTATTGACGAGAATAGTAGGAGTCAAAACATATATCACATAGGGTAAGTACATTCTAACTTAGAGGTATAAATATTCAAAAAATTTGCTTTGAGTTGATTGTGGATCATAGCCGAGCTCGTGACAGGAGTTTCGCGTTCGTATTAATTACCTGTGTATTTCGCTTTCGAGTTAATTACCTGTGGTTCATTGTTCATAGTTAAAATCACCAAAAAGATCTTTGCTTTGGTATATACACTGCATAATGCATATAGCTTATGTATGATGGACCTGAATTACCGGAGATTGCCCAAAAATACTAAAAGGATGACTAAAATTGAGCTTATTTAATTATTGTTTTCGCAAAGAAGTAGGGTAAGCAATTGCGTATTGATATTCACTGCGAGACATGCTACTTTACTAGTATTTCCCCTGAACTTAAAATATACGTATTTCTGTTGAAGTGATGAATACGGAGAACTCCCCCAGTGAGTCCGCTTTCAGTTTTATACTTATTTGTATATTAAATATACGAATACTGGACGAGGTAAATTGAGTATTAAGTAAAAGCTTATTGGCATAATGTATCAATACGTTATGATTGTTGTGTCGGTGATTCATTTGACCTTGTATTCAGTATTAAACCTAGGGAAGTTGTGAGACGTTTCGCATGTTTTTAAAAAAGAATTTGAGTCTGTGATTAGGGAGCTTCTATGAATGGTATAATCACGTTTCTCGTTTAGCATCTACTACTTGAATTCAATTTTGCTCGAGTAGCTTGATTTCATTAGATCTTTTGATCACACAGTACACAGTTTTGAGTACACAGTTTTTGGTAGCACATACTTAGATCTTACACTCTATATTTCACCAATGCATTGCGACTACATAGCCAAATTTCACGAATGTCTACATACAGTTTTTTCTGCATTTCCTGACACCGATTTTGGGATTTATGCATAAATATTGCGACCCCAACAAAATGGTGTTCATACGGAAACGTATCTATTTCAAACACGTCCCCGTGTTTTACGTTATTCTCGGTCCGATGACATTTTTGAATACAATAGAATTCATTACGTAAGGCCTCCATAATTAGATATGAGCGCAATGTGAAAATAATTAAAAATAAATGTGATTCAATCGAAAAAAATGACGACTTTTGTCTCTGTGAAATTTAAATATTAATTTTTCGAAATACTGAATCAAAATATAGCAACGCTGGGTCAGATGAAAAAATATCATTTCTGAGGAGGGGAAGAGATGATAATTCTAAGTTGTATTACAATCAGTTAACACGTTTATAGCATATCCCTCCGCATTGTGTTTAGGCGTGATGACAGAATACATTATACTCCCAAACATTCGTAGAGTTATGTGCCTTTTAATTATTTGAGCGGTACAAGGATAGAAGCACATACTTAAAAAATAACTCGTAGTTTCGTTCTTAAAGTTGTTCCTGGTTTTATGTAAGCATCTATTTTAATTACATGTCGAGATCGATGTACAATGTTGGAAAGAAACTACGTGTCCCTGAGATAAACAAAATATTTGTGATATCGTCAATTTTAAACAGTAATTTTCTAGTCATAAGACAGGACACGTGAATAACTAAGGACCATGTATATTAGAAAGGGCTTTCCTTGCGTTAGTTGCCTCATAATATTATGATAGCCTTTCCTTTGAAGTATATGTGATTGAAATTAGAATATTATGTTAATTAGAAAACGCAATTCTGGGTGTTTATGTATTTGGTGGCTAGTGATACGGGATAAAACCAGTTTATTACCTCATATAAAGGCATACCCACCAACGTGTTATGCAAAATAAATTCGTCATTGATCCATGAAAACGCCGTAGTCAAGTGACATAGATATTTAGATCAAACTACCTGCAGTTATAGTTTAGAAACTAAAATGGTGGTCTGGTTTTTGCCTTCAAGGAATTTTTCTTCATAATTGTTGCCTTATAAGGATATGACAGTATTTCTTGCAAAGTAATTGAGATTTTAAGTAGCATTATGAACAGAGAATGCGAAAATCTGGGTGGTTATTTTGGAAGTATGAAATACGATACAAAACCAGTTAATTACGGCGTACACAGCTAATCCCATGAACGTATTATAAATAATAAATTTTCATTGACCTATGAAAACGCCATAATTAATACATAATTAACCTATAAATAATTAATCAGCCAATAATGATTCATATACACACGAATTTAGATTAAACTGCTCGCAGTTAAAGTTTAAGAAGCTAAACTGGTGGTCTGGTAGCGATCAAATTGCATTAATTAAGAAAGAAACATTTAAATAATTTGTACGTAACAAATTAAATATTATCTTCTCGGAAAGAAACCTTTGGTAGCTAGCAATGGAGAAGAACACCATATTAGGAAGTATTGGAAATGCCCCTCTGTGATTGGACGATACGCGATCGACTCATCGCCGCCCCCTCGCGGCTCAGTGACGTCACCTATCTACCTATATAAGGGCGGCATTTTCGATACGATCGTCAGATGCAGATAGGAAGCCGACGAGTATGCTCCTCTTCAGGTTCATCGACGACGTGATAGGGACAGGGATTTGGAACGCTTGAGCGTCCCGACCAACGGTAGCCAATCTAGCGCACCCAATTTCCCGAAGGGACCTCCCCGCCCGGGGAACCAAGGTCCGCGGTTCCGGCCAGGAGAGAATGGCTTCCGGTCGGGAGACCGGGAGTCGAGAAGACTTCGGCTGGTACACGAAAGATCCCTTAGCTGCCCCCGACGCACTCGTTGGCCTGGCTAAGGGCCCCACTTTACACCCCTGGCCATTGCACCGCCTTTGCACTCTTAGGCAGGCCAGGGACTAAATCAGAACCCCGTCCCACACAGACAATGGCGTGGTCTGGCTAACTGAGACCCAGATTCTCACACGCTGGGGCAGAGAGGGTTGTTTTCTGCTCTCCTGCGGGAGAGCGGTCCAATAGGTACACGGGGTTGGGGGAGTGGGGATAGGTAGGTTGGTAGGAACAGTCATATCCGGCCCACCTAAGTTCAACTGTGGCTAGCGATCCGCAGAAATACCGTTGTCCACATCTTATTCGTTGTTCATCTTGTTGCACAGTTGAGTTATTTCTGTACGGTATATTTACTTTTCGCGCAATGTGTGACATTAATAGTAATTGGTTTGCTATTAGTTTTGATCGATTATAAACCTCTCTATGGTATTATTTGTATTCTAGAATTTCTCGGTGTTTTAATCGAATTTCGATTTCAGAAGATAATTTACTATTTCTTCTTTAACTTCTTTAATGTTTACTGAAATTCAGCGAATTCGCCCGGTTGTACTTTTCTAATAAATTAAGTGCTAGTAATTATATCGCAATCATCTTTCTATGGTTTCCCACTCCGTGAGACAGCTAGCGGTCAATCTCTGTAGCTGTTTTTTTAAGAAATATAATAAAAAATACCACACTATGAAGGTTCTAGTGCTTTCCCTGCGTGTGAGCTTCTCAATTGCTCGATCTTATGAGTACAATACTTCTCTTAAAATATTTCAGTCTCATGTTCCCATTATGCCATTACAGACTTTTATATAAATGGAATGGTTTCTGTTTTACCAGAGTGTACAGGATAAAATGGAGATAGTACGTATTGGATTTTGATGTTATTTCAAGTCCATGGTTTTTGATCAAAGAGTTAACTCCACAGCTAAAATTGATCAATAAACTTGTTAATGCTACTACATTTTTATGCATCCTAAGGAGGCACTGATTGTATTTATTTGTATGATTTATAATTTGACCATGGTTTCTGCATTCTGTGTACTAATTTCAGTTAGCCATTCAAAAACCTTTTTCGAATGTGGGAGAAGGTAGTCCTCGAGATAAAAATAATTCATCATACCGTTGCATTATCAAGCTTATGAAGTCTTCTCCACTCGTGGCTATCTGTCATTCTATAATAAAAACTCCGAAAGAACATTTTTAATGATTTTTTTTTAATTTCGCGGGTATAGGCGGTGAATTTATGGACTGTTATTTTTGAGCAAAATTGTGGCACGCTACATGGCTAAAACCTAACAAAACTGTGGTTTTTTGTTGATAAAATTATTGTAAAAACAGGAATTTATTTTTGCTGAAAGCCCACCCCATATTTATTACTTCTACGTACTTTGCAGTCCAAGGTTCGATGTTCAAGCATCTTAACCAAAGGTTAAATAGCCCTATTATAATAGATAATTAAGTGAATCTTTTTTCAATTAAATGACTCATATCTATACTAAATCAGGTGTGTACCTATTCACGTCAAATACTGAGAGGCATTACATTGCTCAGTTACGGAGAAAATTAAAACTTTGGCATTTTTCCGCTCAATATAGATAAGTATTTCCGTTTCAACGAATTTCAATCAAAATAGTACAAATTTATGGCGAGTAATAACTTACGGCTCTTTGTATCCATAATTAAGACTATTTCTCATTACATTTCCGAAAAAAATTATTTGTACGACGCGTTTAACCCGTTGACGGAATCGTCAGGAGCATAATAAATGGTTAAACTCGTCGTAGGAATTAATCTCTGTAGATAAGTATGAAAGAATACTATTCATTATGGATACAAACATCAGTCATCTTCGAGCTGTGACGCCTACCATAGCTAAGTATATAGCTTATGACACGTTTTTTTACGTCGAGTATATCTGACCGCTCTATTTCGAACAAAAAATGCTTTCACACTAGTCAGTTCTCCACGCAGGAATTGTAAATTGCAATGAAATAATAAATGACCAAAATGCAGGGAATGTGAAATTCGTGCAATAAGAGGCCTTGTCTTTCACTTCCTTCTCTATTGAATACACGACCTGAGCGACATACTTGATGTAACATTGACTCCCATCACATCACATCGCGTCTATCGTTCTTGGTGTACGTTTTTCAATAATTAATGCATAATTTTCGTTTTATGTCTACTATTATCTCAAATATATATCAAAATATTTGAGGAGCCGTCAATTAAGACTTTCGATCAATGAACTAACGCCATTATCGTATAGCATGAAATTCAACATGACCGCCTAGCTCTTTTCCCTCATCATTAATGTTATATACGTAAACTTTGACGAAATGGATTTCTAAAATTTGCGATAAAGGGTCTATATTAAAATCGGAAGCTCGTATTTCATTATCGGTTTTCCGAAACTGAAATATAAGGAGTTTTAAATTTGATGCAAAACGCTTCTGCTTTAAGAAGATTTTCCGAATCTGTGGGATATGCGAATTCTAAGAGTTCATTATTATTTTTTGATAGGTACACTGAATATGTGCCGTGCGTTCACTTTCGTTCTTTTTTATGATTAATATGACATTCTAATGAAGTAAGGATCTATATTTTCACCCAAAAGTATCCAGTTTAAATTAAGATGCCGTTTAAAAGCCTTGATCGAGATACACGCGTCCCTCCCTGTCGTAAAAGAAACTGAAAAGGTGAGACACTGTAATACATAATATAATTTTCTTTAAGGTTAGACCATGCAAATTGAAGAGGAAGTTGAACTTGGAAGATTGGTTGAGAACATTGATTGAGAGGAAGTTGAACTTGGAAGGAAGGGATGGACAAAAGAAAAACATCCTCTTCCTGTAATTTATCTCCAATATGCAGAGACATGGTCGCCATAGCTCGCCCTCAAAATAGCTTACTGTCGCGTAACCAAAAGTAGTTGGATCTACAAATTTTAGTCCAAGGTTCGATGTTCTAGCATCTTAAGCAAAGGTTAAATATGCCTTATAGAAACAGATAATAATGTGAATCCTTGTTCGTTTAAATGACTTTTATATGCATACCAAAACAGGCGTGCACCTATTCACGTCAAATACTGACATATTTTCTTGCATAATTAGTAGTGGTATAACTGGTATACTTATATTTTATTTATACTAATACATAGTATTGCCATACTATACATTAGTATAATTTCTAAACGTACCTCTCAAAAGCCAGTGAGTATTATTTTAAGGTCGGTCTCGTTTTCCGAACTTCGGTCTCGTCTCGTTAACCTCAGTCTCGTCTCTAAAATATAATTCTGTAAAATGTCAACACGCCAACACATAATCACTATTTTAAGAACGTTGCCTATAAAGCATACTTTTTCCCTCAACAGGGAAACATTTTATGAAGCTTGAAATCAATTTACGTTCACGCTGTATAAATTAAAAGCAAGCAACTACTACCCACGAATGAGTAATTTTCTGTTGGTATGTTAACATGATTCCACTGCCAATTTGTCTTAGTGCGTTCGTAGTAACGAACTTTTCATTTTCGCGTTCACAATAGTCGTGTTAGTTCTTAAATTCGTCACTGACGGTCTAAATCTATCTATATACATAAAATAACGTGCAAGCCCCCACCAGGGTGTATGGCCATGGGAGATTCTACATCAGGCATGTAGCAATCATCCCAGTTCAAATCAGAACCCCGTACTTTTCCCCCGGAAGCCTGGCGCAAGCCTAAATTTTTTAGAATAACAATGCGCGATCAGACCAGAAACTAGGAGAATGTTACGTAGACGAACATTTTAACAAGCAGTACACTATTTTAGATACAATTACTGGTTATCATTATTAATGCGACTGATAAATGGAACTACAAGGTACTAAATCATGCAAGAGTTACATCATGCCGGATATTTCATGCGGTGTTAGTTCTAATAATAATGTAAAGATATCACATTATATATCTATCTATGCTATGAGATAAGTGCAGAAACTCCATTAACAAGCGAGTGTCAAACTAAAAGTAATCTATAGCAACTATCATAGTACCGTACAGTGCGTGGAAAAAGTGTCATTTTAAATCAGTTCTTCGGTCAGTTTCCTTAATCTTATGCCTGTGGTCGTTTCTTTCATAGTACTTCGGCTCTCGTAAAATATGTTGAATGTCTAGAAAAGTTATTCTGCGACAAATTAAAAAAAAAAAAAAATCTATATGCTTCCCTTCGATCAGATCGAGATTGCCCTCTAATTCCCTAAAACATTATGTGACACTGCTATGTTTTACCGTAACAGTCGTTAACATATCTTGCCTCCCTTCGATGTATTCGATCTATATCTGAAACTAATCCTACTTCGTAATGGTTCCATATACCAGCGGCGTACTCCACGAGAGTCTCGAGAGGGTCTCACGAGAGAAAAATAACATCGCTCCTTCATTTTCTCGTCACGTTTTCCCTGTATTCAATCGATAAATTCCAATATACGATTTCCTTGTCTTCAAATTTCCCGTGTATGCTTCACCCAGAAATAAGTAGTGAATGAAGGCCACAAATAAGTACTTAATTGACTCTATATTTGACAGTTCGGCTAGATTAATCGTGTACGTTTCTTTGGAAAAGGTTTTTTTATTTCCGAAAATTTATAACTAAGCACTTTTTAAAATTTAATTCTCTACCATGTATTGCACCATTCGTTTATAGCATCTAGGTCTTTCTTCAACGCAATTCTGTTCGACCTTCATATCCCTTAACAATACTGCGTCGTCCTCGAAAACGCAAATTTTGCTCGCAACGACGGTGGTGGTGTTGGAGAGTACTACTTTGTCAAGCGAAACAGGCTCAAGGTTTTGAGGATTGGTGAAGAGCCGGGGAACCAAACATTCATTAAGGATAGAGCAACCAGGGTCATGCATTCTTCTTAAAATTGTGAGTTGTTCTAATGAGTCCAACTCACGTCTGTGCTTACTGAAGGCGAAAATTTTGGCTTTAACATCACTCTGGTATCCTGATGTTAGCAGATGCTTTGAAAAGTTGCTTTTGCCTTCCAACTGATTTTTTAATACACTTAAGTGTTCTTTTGTTCGCAGTTCAAAATTCCTGGAAGTTTGACCTACCTAGGAACAGTCACCACACTGCAGTACATAAGTGATACTTCTCCTAAGAATACTCCACTTTGTCGTTGCACTTCACGAGGAGGGATTTTAAACTTACTGTGGATTTGAAAGAAACACAGAGATGTCCTTTTGTAAACTTATTATATAATATTATATTCGCTATTCTATTCGTTAACCTGCCCAAAAATATGATGGAGCACCACCCGCTCTTCTCATTACGTGAGCTTTGCCTAACAGTATATTTCCTAGCCTGTTGGATTTTTTAAATATCAACTTGTCGATGAGTTCCGACCGATAGCAGTTAGCAACTTGGCTTGCACAGGTAACTGCAATGCTGAAGCGACTCAAATCTCAGAGCTTATGCTCTTCTACGATGATCGAACAGATGTGATAATTAATCACGTCACTGGTTCTACTTGTATGGCATGCTGCCCGATGGCACCGTCGACCATAAGCGAAACAGCTGGGAGGCTAATGAGGGAAATTATAGCGTATATGTTTGAGCGAAATAAAGCTTATGAGCTCATGGAGCATCACGAATACATACACGCTCCCGCCGATGATTATCCTCCCCGGACGGCACTCGCACGCGCGACCACAGGATCAACGGGCAAGGGCCCAACCCCTCTGCTAGAGATACCGACAAGAAGGTTGCGGTGAGGCATACGCGTCCGTTGCTGGATAGTGGTTATAATGCCCGAAAATCCTCGCGCGTTCAATAAGACCACAGTTTTCACTCGGACGACGACGAGTTTTCACTCGGACTCGCAGTCACAAGGCGAAGGACATTCACGATGGTTGACTCCTTTCTTTCGGAGATCGTAAATAATCTCTCGAACAATCCGATGCTCTGTTAAGGTCGGGAGATGGTGATGACAAGTCAACGAATCATTATTCAAGCGTAAACAATGGCTTCCGAGGGTAAAAGCACGAGCATTGACGACGGTCACTCTCATGACTTGGCCCGTTTCGAGCAGAAAAGGAAGCAAATGCTCCCACCAAAATCCTTCAAAAGGAAACATACAGGCCTTCTAAAAACATAACCATTCTGTACGCTCTACAATTCGTGATGTTCTAGTGATTCACATGCGAATGAGTTGTGACACATAACATACTAATTCCAACGATGATAAAACTACGTGATTGACAAATGTTTAAGTGATTGTTACTTAAAATATATGAGAATATGTCATTTATCACCACCCAACACGTCAAATTCCCAAGCGAAGACCGTTATTTTCATCCTTGTTTAGTTTGATACACGACGAGCAGCAATTCTTTCCCTTAAGAGAATAGTTATCATACTATCCTATGATAGCAGACTTTCAGCACACAATTCTATCAATACATTAACTGGTTTTCCCATTTATTCCTTAGAATAAATTCGGGAAACTTATATATCCCGCTGAAATTCACATTTTTAAGGAAATAGAGTGGATTGTTTTCGTCCCTAGTGATTTCAAGTGACATATCCCAAGCGAATGCTGATATTATTAGTCCTTTTAAGCCCTCTCACATTGATAACTGATGGGGTGAAGGAAAATTGGCTTTATACATATGAATTCGTTTTTCTCTTTGGGAGAAACGGCATCACTACACCATATTTACAATCCTTTGACTTGCGAAACTCCATTTCACCGGGCTCACTCACGCCGAAATAAATCACTCACGCATAAAGGTCTAGTAAGTTTCCAGAAGGGATAAAAATTCCAATATCTGGATTTGAACGTCACAAACATCGGCTCTCAAAAGGATTATTGTAATCAACCATAAATTAGCAATACGAATTCAGAGTTAACATTCAATCAAATATGAATTTCATTGGAAATCGGCTATTACCCTCCAAATCTCTGAGAGTTTAGCAATCTTCCCACTCTTCATTTAAATTACAGCTGCGGCTAAATCAATTAACATTTGACATATAACTAGATCGTAGTCTCAGAGCTAAGGCTGGCATCAAATCTGTAACGATAATATTCCCATTCTTACAAAAGGATATAACAAAAGCATTCGAAAACCTGGAATTAGAGGCAGAACATATAGGGCTGGTAGTAAATGACAGTTAACCAAGTATATTATTATATCAGCATCAAAGTGCTTAGTAAAATTGGCTTTCACACTCCACTGGTGAGTTCAGTGATTAATTTACTGCACAATCCAGATTTCGATGCTTGGCGTCATCATTAGGCGCTCACTGTCAAGTCAAGAAGGTATTGCGAAGAAAAACATTCATTAAGGATAGAGCAGCCAAGGTCATACAATATTTTTAAAATTTCGCGTTGTTCTAACGAGTCCAGCTTACGTCTGTGGTCACTGAAGGCTAAAATTTTGGCTTTAAAATCACTCCCTCCACTTAAAATTTATCCCTCTGGGTTAGTGAGTAAACTAACCTGGAATTTGGCTAACAAAAATGGAAACGAGTAATGATGGGTGTTTTTTTACGTAACGTATAGAAGAAAAGTGTCGCTAGTGGTTGATCGTCTCCGGTTTTCAAATTTCTGGCTGAGAAGTGAGTTTTTGTCAGCCAAAGTTCAGGTAAGTTTCCTCGCTAACCCAGAGGGATGAAAATTTTTCTTTCGCAAAGTCTTTTGGAATGATATCTCCAAAACCAAATAATGAAAACCCGAAGTCGTTATCTTTAATACTAAACCCGTAGTTGAGTGATATGTAAACACGGGTAGAGTGAAAAGGAGGCCTGAAACGGTCGGACAGCACCCCTTCCGGCCGTCACCACTATAACAACTTAAGTGTAAGGTCACTTAAGCGGTCAGTGTAGACGCGGCATAACACTCTCCGTGTTGTGGCCACCAGTTTTCGCGATAGCTTTGAGCCTCCTCCGAGATGCATATAGTATGAGGTGAGCTCCGTCAAGAACACCTGGATCCGCTATACATCTCGGTAATCTTGGCTCTGTCCGGTCCTATTAAACTGCCTATTGAATTCACCTTGGCCGTCCTCGTAAAACTTCTTTTACGATCCTTATATATATGGGAATTAATTTCTCTGGGTGTTTAGCATGGTGAAAAGATATCATTTTCTACACCACGGGTTGAAATTCATCATGAAAAAATCATTTGACAAGACTGGGATTCAAACGCGTATCTCCCAATTGCTGGTCAGGTGTGTTATCCAGTCACTCCACCAAGCCACCTTTCTTCAAGGGGGCCGATTTTATAACTTGGCTTACGTTCGAACGTCAGGGATCCGCTCACCTTCGATCGAGCTCACTAAATTCGAGTGAAGTCTTTCGAGCGATTTTAGATGGGCGATTGTACAGCAGACCGCCGAAGGTTACGTTGTTGTCAGATGTACGGCATATTTCTCACTTGTTTCTCTTGAACGCATGCGCAATGAGCCTAGTTTTGAATGATCGCACTTGTTTTGAACCTTTTTGAATAGTCATTAAGAAGAATTTTAAAATTTTCAATGCATACGAAATGGATTTATCCTTTCTCACGAGTGTTATAAATTACCCTCAATGCATTCATTTCATAACTTCATTCCTAATGCCTTGTCAATCCAAGTCTTTAGCTTCTCGAGCTTTAGGATAAAAACTATTTCGCCGACTTCAATTGCCTGTTTGCTAACATTGTTTGATTTGAAACTATCATGTTTTTGCAAAAGTTAAAAGCAGAAAAATATGATCCACCAGAGTGTTGCTGTACCTTAACCTTCTTTAATGAATAATGATAGACTAAATTGATCAAACCGGCGAACATAACTTACGAAGTTCTCACCAGTAACAGTCAATGAAGATTATGTATCCGAGGAACATCATATTCTTTTTCCGTTCTTATCACATCAGATTCCACTCCAAAGCCAGCATTTTTCATAAACGAATATTTATGCACATAAAAATATCCATAACATTCTTCTAATTAAAGAAAATAGCTATTTCAGATGACTAACGGAAAACCAATTGAACTTTACTTATTGAAAAGAGAAAAATTTTATTCTCATAAATATGAGATATCCCTACATCCTTCCCGATATTTTTCATTGTCTATAACAGATAAAGCTCGACGGTTCTCTTAAAATGTCAATGTCCAAACCTCACGATCGATGGAGTCCATTTAAATTATATTGAACATAATATGAAATATAATTTCCGACATCAAATGATTAGGACATTCATCGATACTCAACGACTATCCTCCAAAAATTCCTTACTCCAAAGCTTTCGATTACTAATCCACCTACAAGGCTATATTCAAGAATGACCAGTGTATCAAGTGAAACTGCAAAGAGCTTGATAGATCGATTTCACAAGTATATTTCTTGCAGCATATATATCTTCCGCTAGATTTTTAGGGCATCTTTTTCATCATATATGCCACAATTACAACAAGCTCACATTCCAACATTAAATTGAGTTTATTCAAATAATGGAACAATCTTTGCTAATGATAATATTAAGGCAAATAAATTTTTAAAAACACTTGGTTGAGGAGGCACAATTTAATCACTGCTAACTAATGAAGCATCATACATCGCATACAGACATATTATCAAGCTTTCACTTTGGCGAAAATCACCTGACTTCCAAAGAAAACAAATTTAATAATGTCACTAACTTTCTGCCATGCATTTTCCATTACATCACCAAGCTCCGTTTTGTAGTCAGTAATCGCAGTCTTCCACGATATTTGCTGATTTCTAACAATACTTAAAACACACTGACTAATGTAACGCATCTTAAATCCAAATTGCCAATAACTACACACTTATTGCAGAAAAATCACCATAGACATCCGTGTAATCTGTCACAGAACATGTATAATAATTTCTATCACTGAAAGTCACTTGAACATCATTCAACATTCGTCTCAACTACTTAAGGGTATGATTGTATAAAACAATATTTCAAACCAGAATGAACAACACAGATAAGTTGACAAAATTATAATCACCCTTTCACTTGGACGAAGACGATCACACAACTTACC
Source organism: Ceriagrion tenellum (assembly GCA_963169105.1). Classification (NCBI taxonomy): domain Eukaryota; kingdom Metazoa; phylum Arthropoda; class Insecta; order Odonata; family Coenagrionidae; genus Ceriagrion; species Ceriagrion tenellum. Next base: position 58,998,291 of record OY720641.1, read on the forward strand.
CTCAGTCAAAAGAATAAGCCTTGTCATGGCCAAATATTAAAATACCTCTGCTAATTAATTAGTTATCACTTGCCTTAATCGTAGATGGGTTCATTATTGTGCAAACACCCATTTCGTACACAATATTGCTATGTAATACAAATGTGACTCCTGGTATGGGAAGTTATTATTGATTAAGATTAAGAATTAAGATTAAGATTAAGAATTAAGATTTCAAATTAATTAGTTTTAGACCTGATTCCGCTGGAGCCTAAAATGAGGCAGCCTTTTTACCCAAAATGAAACTGTTCGATTGTCTCTCTATTTCAGCCTCTTTCTCCGCCTTCCCTTACTGTTGACTCACGGAACGTTACCTAATACCTCTCCAGTCCCCTCGGGTCGATGGTCTTTACCGGTGAAGAACTCAAGTTTGTAGTAAACGCAGTTTTCGAAACGATTCGAGTGAAATGGGGACCTCGCAGCCACATTCTACCATTTCCAGAGAGGAGAATGGGTCGGCAGATCGACGTGTACGGCTTCAATTTGGCGAAAACAACGCGTCATTTTTCTCCCGATTCGTTGCTGTGAAAGCTGTGAATACATGCTTGTGAAGGAGCGCGCCAGGCATGGGCGTCGCTAGAGAAGTCCCGGGGGTGGCCGTGCCCACCCCAGAAGGCTCGTGGACCCCCCAGAAATATTTGACAAATCGAAATTGTGGCGGCCACGCGCCACACAGCGCTGGCAACCGCGCGCCTGCGGCCGAGGCACGGCACGGCGCACAGTGGACTGAAATCGAAAAAAGCTGGCCAAAATACAAAAAGTGGATTTTTTCAGTCTTGAAGTTGAAATTGGGCATACTCTCCTACTAATAGTTCATATGATGAGTGATTCATTTTGCATAACTCTTCCGCATTAACATTATACTGTTTACATAGTGTAAAATAAAACAAATTTTGTAAAATAATTCAGAAATGAGATTTCTCCGAAAAACTCCAAAATGAAGCCTACTACTAAGACTGCGGTAGAGACGAGTTTGAAACGCCAAGGTGTCCTAGACCCTAGTGGACCACCCTGATTCACCCTCAGCCACCCTCACCTGCGCCTTTTGCGTCATATATAGGTTTCGGATTAGTCTTCTGTCTCGCTAATCTATTCCCATTTTCCCGAGTCCCTCCGTTACTTTATTCCAATGTATTCTGTCAAAAGCTTTTTCAAAATCAATAAAGCATGCGAAAACGTCGATTATACTCTGTTTCTTTCTATAAGTGTTCTCATCACCCCAATTGCATCCCGAGTTGACCTGCCCTTCTGGAACCCAAATTGTCGTTGCCCAAGTAGCTATTGGCCTTGCTCTCCAACCGTCTATTGATTATTCAAAGTAAAACTTTACCTGTGCGTGAAATCAAACTGATTTTTATGTAGTCCTCACAATTTGATCTATTCCTCTTTTTCGGGAAAGGAATCAAGACTTTTCACGGAGTCCTCTGGCTATACTCCTTCCTCGTAGAGCCTACGAATATGCTCGAAAAAACCATGCCTGCCTTTCTTTCTTAATTCTTGAGCAGCTCCGAAAGTATGTTATCTACCCTCACAGCTTTTCTTGCCTTCGATGCTGTCTCTATTTCACTGTCGAGTATCCCTGGACCGAGGTTATCTTCACCTAGTTATCCCTCATCTTCTATATATAAATTAGCTGGTCTACTATCGCTGTCATATAATTCCTCCACGTATTCTTTCCTCCAATCTTGAATATCTTCCTGTTCGATTAATAACTTATATCTTCTATCCTTAATCTTTGGTACCGTTTGACCTCTCTTACCTCCCGATAGCAATTTTACTCTAGCGTATAATGCACCCACTTCGCCTTCTTTTTGCAGTTTCTCCATTTCCTCGCATTGCCTTTTCCACCAATTTTCCTTCGCCCGATTGGTTACTCGCCGCAGTTGATTATTAAACTCCTTCAGCTGTACTTATAGATTTCTTAGAGAGCTACTATCGGCTTAGTAGTGCACTATTTAGTCGCCAGCTAACAAAATCGTATTCATAGGCTGCTACTAAGCTCAGCAGCGCCAAGTGAGCCACTATTTTAGTAGCTGATTCTTAAACACTCTCTCGCCTTGTTTAGAGGCGCTACTAAATATGGCGGTCTGTCGCAAGTGGCTCACCTCGGGTGATAACCTGAAGCCATAGCGGAGATTTTTGGCGAAAATACCATATACACCGGTGGAATTGCTTTTCTCAAGTCTGGCGGATGCGACGTGTAGTACTTTTGCTGGATTAAACTGAGCACATTTATTCGTTTCGTTTTTAGCCTACGACACCGTGTTGTGGTTCTGTAAAAAGCTGTTTTGCCCTGACTGATGTGACTCACTATCTCTTTCTTGCACTGTCCATCTGCCTTTACCTTGCTCCATGGGCGTAGCTAGGGAATTTGGCTGGAGGGGCCATGGGACCACTCACCCTCCGGGGGGCCTGGGGGTACAGAGTACCCCCAGTTCAAGAAGGGGTCCGGAGGTTTCTCCCCCGGGAATTTTTTTAAATTTAACCTTCTCAGAACTAAAGTTAGACTAATTTCTGATGACATTTTTGTAGAATACTGAAAGGGATTGCTGTAGGGTAGAAAATGATCACACCGAGTTGGAAAATAAAATGGTTTTTATTTTCAACGAGGATTCACATATGTTCAGAGGGATTATAGTAAACTTTGGGATGGTTATCTGCTAATAAATTAAAGAATCACAACTTCAACATTAATTTTAAGTGAAAACAAAGAAAAGTAACAAAAAATTTGGCTTACGGGAATTTTGTTTTTTTGACAAAAATGTTCAGTGGTGGTAGTGCCGGGAACCCTTTCTTTAACAAGTGCTTTTTCGATGTGAAGAATGGATAGATTTGAAAAACTTGATTGGCCGGTTGTAGACCGAACCTACGACTTGATTCTTCGCTTGACTGAAAAACTTCTTTCACATCCGCCTGACCTGACGGGCTACTCTGTAAGTAAGGTAAGTCTGTAAACATTCGGCATGATGTCTTCATTTATTTCTATTCTGACATTTTTAAGGTTAGCCTCCATTTCCTTGTTTTTTAATATATTTCAATTTTAATTATATTTTCAATACTGTGGCCTCGGCATTTAAGGAATCAATATTCAAAATTATTTTGTAGTTATTTATGAAATCTTCAGCTTCAGCCAAGTTCAACTGTGTAAAGGCATCCGCTGCCTATGCCAGGGGAACGGACTCAAACCTGTGCTGAAAATGTGAAATAACGTTATCCAAAACCCTGTTGTACACATTGATTTCCCAGTAGTCTCGAGGGTTGGGGTTGGTGTCAGAAGGTAGGTCGGTCAGCTGGCTTTTTCCTACGGTAGTTTCAACATAGTAATCGCTCATTTTTGCGGGCGGCTGTTGCCTACTTTTCTTTGAGACAGACACAGGCTCTAGCAAAATGTCGTTGATGTTCGCTAATTCTACCTTCTCGGCCCATGAACCATCAAAATTATTTCTGCTATCTGCGGAAGTAGTTTGAATGCTGGCAATAACTGAACTTGCTCTCCCGAGCGTCGCATCTGGGCCTTGCAAATACTTACTCAGCTTGTTGGTCACCGTTAAAACTGAATGGATTACGATAAGATTAACAACGAATTCAGATTTGTGATAGATCTCAACAAACCGATGGCCTCCACCATAACAATCTCGTGCATCGTTAATTTCCTCCTCAAGGGCTTCTTTGATTGCGTAGAAGTTATTTATTACTACGTTGCAATTTGTGTAACGGCAGCTCCATCTTGTACTACTTAAGCTCCCCATTTCTTTTCCACCCTTAATGCCTAGCTTATTTTGAATCTCTGCTAAGATGGCATGATAACCAGGGTGTGAATAGTGCATATGAAGTGCTTCAAGAGTATTGAAGAAAATGTTAGCTGACTGGATATCGTTGCAGGAATAGACAACGTCCAAATTTACTGTGTGAGCTAAGCAGTGGATATAAATTGCCTGTGGGAGTAACTCTTTCATTTTCACCTGGAAACCTGACATTACGCTGGCACTATCACATGATTGTCCAATCATTGGTATATCGTCCAAGCTGGATTTAGCTAAAAAAATCTTGAATCAGTTGGCTTAGCGACTCGGCATCTCTTGCTGTGGAACAATTTAAGAAACCCAGAAACCTTGTGATGGGCTCCAATACTCTTGCGTGCCTCAAAACTACTGACAACTGTCCTTCTTTTTAACATTTGGCTTCATCAATCATCAATGAATAAAACACACACTCCCGCACTTCCTTTACAATTTCTTGAAGAGTTAGACCGGCTGCAACGTCTATTAATTCGTCCTGAATCGTTGGGCTGCAGTAGTTAAGGCATTTCTCAAAATTTTTGCAAAAAAGTCATCATACTTCGCACAAAGCTTACACAATTCGACAAAGTTTCCCCTATTCAGAGCTCTCATCATGCCCTCTCAGTGGCATGCCTTGACAACTGAGATAGGAAAAGAAGTCAGCTACTTCTGTCAAGTAATGTTTTTTCTCTTCAATCTCTTCTTTACTCTGATTTACGACTCTCTCGTGTACAGTACCAGATGCGTTAGCCATTTGGTACCCCAGACACATTTGAGGAAAATCCGAATGAGGTCCTGATTTTTCGTGTTTTTAGATCTTATCTTTTAATTTTTTCCATCTGGAAAACCCCGTTCTAATGAACTTTTCCTTTTGGTCTCGAACAACCTACACAAAGCTGTATGCTCAATCTTTTTCCACGCTGTACTCCAACCACTGGTGTTTTTCATAGTAAGCGTCGGAAAATGAACGGTTTCTACACAATTAGTGTTTTCGGAAAATTAATTTTCGGTTTTTTCAGTCGAGTCTCTTAAGTACCAGGATATGTCGGTTCAGATGCTCTTTCCTCGGTTACTTCCATTTTTTCATCTGAGGGTTTCGTTGAAGTTTCAAACGTAGACGGTGCAGAGGAGGGGGATGTGCGGTCCTCTCTGGGAGGATCATCATCTTCACGTTGATTATTTCTTGGAGAGGGAGAGAGAGTTTTCTTGAAAAATGATCGAATATCTGATACTTTCTTCATCATGCGCCAAAAAAATAGCATTCCTAGATAATCGTAACATCTTACACAGCAGTCAGCATGGCTTCCGAAAGGGCAGGTCCTGCCAAACACAGCTTGCGCTCTTCCTTCATGATATCCTGAAATCAGGTGAATCAAATAAGCAAATCGACGCGATATTCCTTGATTTCAAGAAGGCATTCGACAAGGTTCCTCACAAAAAACTCATTTATAAATTGTATTCATGCGGAGTTAATAAAATAATAGTGAACTGATTAAGGGACTTTCTTAGTAAGTCACCTTCGGTGTTCCTCAGGGAAGCGTGATTGGCCCTCTTTTATACATTATTTATATTAATAACCTAAGTTCTCGAATTAGCAGCGAATTAAAATTATTTTCGGACTAGTATTCTACCGAGAAATAAGCGAAGACGCGGACTTTGAAGTTCTGTCATCTGACCTTAACAACGTTCACTCGTGGTGCCAGGAGTAGAGTTTAGAACTATATACTAGGAAATGCACCACAGTTCCCTTCCTCCGAAAGTCATCACACAAAAGCCATACCTACACCGTGGGTGGAGTAAATATAAAATCTTCAAATACAGTAAAATATCTTGGAATTACATTAGCTTCAGATATATCGTGGGGAACACACATACAAAACATATGCGGCACAGCATTAAAGAAACTAGGTTTTGTTAAGCGTATAATAGGAAAGTCCTTGGATGAAAAAGTAAAAGAGAGATGCTACTTCTCTCTGGTTAGGCCACACCTCGAATACGCCGTGAGCATTTGGGTACCTGGTCATAAAGATTTAACCAAAAAAATAAACAAAATACAAAGAAAAGCAGCACGCTTCGTTAAAAATTGCTACGAACGAACATATAGTGTTACACAACTGTTAGAGGGATTAAGGTGCGAGCCCGTGGAGACTCGGAGGCTGCACGCTAGGCTTAGGCTAATTGAGATAGTCAGAACTGGTGTTTCAGAGCGACACAGAGAATGACATGACGCCTCACTACATTTCTAGGTCTGAAAGATGCGATAAAATAAGAGAGATACTCTGCCGAACAGATAGGTACAAAAACTCTTCCTTTCCGCTTACAATAAGCGACCACAATAAAAACTGAGCTCCTCCAAATACACTCCCGTAGGACATGTCACCATTTCACCTCCAAAAATTTTACATCTTTACACGGCTGGTGACCTACCACCACACGCCCATGCGGCGGCTCGCGGGGGAGTATGTAGATGTAGAAAACAAAAACGGAATAGAAGGGAAAAATCACAAGAATGTGCAAAACTTAATTAACTGCACACTACACAGTCATGCGCGAAAAAAACTGGTGAAACACTGACTGTGGTGTGGAAAATCGTTACACTGGAAAATAAACTGGCTCTGAAATAAACACAACACTTGTCGCATTGAAAAACACGTGGATACTATGCGTAGTGAAGGGAGATGCGCTGGGATGAGCGCGGTGCGTGAATGAGATCTGGCTTCGTGAGAGCGAGAGATAAAACGCGACAGTAAACAGAACTGAAATGCTGTGCCTGGCGCGCCGGCGCATTATATACTCGGCCGCGTGAGGGCCTGGAAGCATCCAGAAACATCTCGTGGGAGCGAGAGAGAAGAGAGAACTCGCGCGCCTGGAAGTGGGGGGAGTAGGCATGGGCATGTGAGTTGGCTGGTGAGGCGAAGGGGCAACCCGTGGGCTGAGCAGCCCCGCGCCCTAAGCCACCATCGACTGGGTCGAGTAACAGAGATTCAGGCTTACGCTTATAGTGTTTTAAACTACAATAGAGAATACAAGGAAACTTGGAGGATTTTTTCCTATGTACCTTGAGCATATACCCTATAAATCTAGGCGATGTAGCTCTAACCGTTCAAGAGTTACAGTAAAAATTGTAGCTCAGACTGCTGTTTTTAGACACTGGTACAGTATATTCCGGTTAATTGGGCCACCGGTTATTTGGGGCAGCCGCTTAATTGGGGCAAGTCTTGAAGAACAGAACCCAATTGAAGAATATTCCTGTGTTTTCTCCGCTTAATAGGGTGCCGCTTGCCGCTTATTGGGCCATGCATGGGCGACATTGACTCTACACTTTCATGGAAATACCAATTTTTTCATACCAGGAAACGGTTTTTTAACATTCTAATTCTTTCATTTAATCTTATTTTCCATATGGGTACCTATTCTTGCCTTCAAAGCTCTTAGACAAGCCTGCAGGGGATCCGGATTCCGTTTCCGGACCACGAGACTTAATCCAGTGTCGTTTCATTTTTAAGGGGAGTGGACTCTGGAGGCGGTGGTTGGGATGTAGGCAATGGGTCAAGAGAAAAAAGTGTTTTGAGGATAGAAGGGTGGAGGCAACGGCCTCCATTTTTGGCTTATTGCCAGTTTAAGGGATAAGGAGAGAGGAATGGGACACCCGCGGTGAGGGTTAAAGAGTAGGTAGGGGCAGATCACGTATTCTCATTAACCGTCATTGTTCTGTAATAGGACTTCGTAAAAGGCATTCATCCAGCGTCATATGAGGCTGAGAGAAATGTTCATGAAATCAGCATGATAATAATTTCCTTATTTGCCCTACAGCAAGGATGAAATACATTGAATTTGCATAAGGCACGTCAGTACAAACATTATATTTAAAATAAAAGAAAATAATGTTGCTAAAATGGACAGCAAAGCACCTACAAAGTAGTGCGTCAAATGCTTGTGTGGAAAGTGGACCACATGGAGATCCAGAAAAGTATAGACCCATTGCGATTCTGTCTGTTTTCTCTAAAATTTTTGAAAAATTATGGACTATTTAAACTATTTTGACCTTCTACACCCCTCTCAGCATGGCTTCATTTCAGGAAAGTCAACCACAACTGATGCCTTTCAGCTGATTGATAGAATCACTTGAGGGCTTTCCACTCAGAAAGAGATAACTGGACTTTTTTTTTTACTTGTCCAAAGCTATTGATAGAGTCGACCATGGCATACTCTATTCTAAACTATATAATATTGGAATAAATGGTATTGCCTTGTCCTGGGTTGTCATACCTGTCTAGCCGTAAGCAAATGGTCCAAATTAAAGCAGGCACTGGCACATACAAGTCCAAGCTTGTTGAAATCAATTGTGGAGTACCTCAGGGTTCTATATTGGGCCCACTCCTATTTATCATTTTCATTAATGACCTTTCCACTCACTTACCTAACTGTGATGTGACTTTATATGCTGATGATACATCTACATTAAGTATGGGAGATAATTTTGCCGATGCTACTAATTCTGCTCTTGAACCTTAATTAAAATGTCAAACTGGTGAAGGATGAACAACTTAATAATGAATGAGGGTAAAACTAGTTTTCTGCAATTCAACAATAAAATTAATCCACCAGTATAATCGCCTCTTCTTAGGGTGAATTCAAATAAATGTATCCGCAAGTCTAGTTCCATAAAATTAAGTTAAAGTAGATGATACATTAGGAAGCATATCTTCTTGAATCTTTGACAAAGAGTAGTGATTTGCTGTTTACATGTAAATTCGTAAAGAGATGTATACCCAGAAATATACAGCATGGGACCTGTGTGATAGAATTTTATTAAATTCAACTAGAAGACTTTGTACTCTACTATGTATAAAGTGAACCATGTGTGATTTCTGTACATTACGGGTAAGAAGGTTTTCTTTACACCAGTTATTGATATTATTAGTAACCTCCCTGCAGTTGTAAATCAGAGATTTATGTGAAGAAGATGTGACAATTAAATGTGTACCATCTGCATATGGCAGTAATATCAGAGGAAGTTTTTTGAGAATATGTTGCCAAATTGAAGTATAAATTACAAATACGAGCTCAATAACAGTTCCATGGATTTTTCTAGGATTATTTTTATAAAAATAAAGACTTAGAGGAAGTATTTGACTAATGGCTTAACAAGGAAAATACATATTTTAAGCAGAAAATACCTGTGTTATGTAAGAAATGACAATGTTTCATTTTGATAACAATTGAGTGAATGATAACCACTCTAGGAAAGGTAAAAGAATTATAACCCCCATTAATTTTTGCTACTGCTGACAAATTTGTCACATTTAAAACAGATATTAACGGTAAAATTTGTGACTTTCACAATTTATTTAAAAACTAACGACCGGTGTTGGCTGTCATGCCATCTTCAGGAACAAAACTCCTAATCAACCTTGAAGACACCCAATACCTACTCAACGATGTCGTATTCCCCAACTCATCCCCTGATACTCACCTTTTGGAAATGGGCCATCGAAGTGACTTCATACCAGACTCAATTTCTCCCGGAAGGACTCATATACTCCATTTCTCTGGGAAGGAATGGAAGATGGATTCCTTAGAGCAGCAAGTAATCAATCTTGAAGACACCCAATACCTACTCCACGACATCATATTCCCCAACCCATCCCCACTGTTACGCATTACCCTGCCTTTCCTCTAGACTCATGAACACCCTCTCAGTACATTCAAACTTCCCTTAATACGATATGATTAATCTCACAGCTTATCTTCACCTTGTCCCACAAACAAGTGTGCACCCCTCCCCACAAATTCCTCCTCACCTTATACTGAGCATTTACCATGATCTTCTGTAATATGTAAAGGACTGACAACAGAGTTTTGTATCAGAAGATGGCATGACAGCCGAAAGCAGTTGTTAGTTTTTAATTAAATTGTGGTAGTCACAAATTTTATCTTGTTTATTATGACGCCCTTCCACCAAGTGAAGCTTCTATTTTCCATATTACAGATTAACAGTTCGAAAAATGAGGTAAAAATGATTTTATGATTCAAAATCACATTTAAAAAATTGGCATTGCCAATTCTGATTAAATTAAAGTTAAATTTCCTCAATAGGAAGTGACATCAAGTGGAGTTGGCAGGATACATCAATATTTTCCCCATAGTGAAGGACTGGCAACAGTTGTTCAATGCAGTAAGTTCTCGATTCACATCGGAGATGCATGTTGAAGAAGAGCAAAGTAAGTCGAAAAAAGGTAAAACGAATCCAGATATTCATGACCGCTTTAATCCCAAGATAAATCAAGGCATTAATTTCCAAATTCGTTTTTTGCCTACGTCTAGGAAAAAATAGCTATTTCAGATAGGGTGGTTATGCCTCAGTTATTTAAAAATGCATTTGCATGATTAATTATGCATTTGACCATTCAGTCTGTTTTATTAGAATTAAGCAGGGAAAAATTTTGTGACGACCCTTGTCAGCATGGACGTAACATTGAGTCAGATGTAAATCAAAACGACGCACACCGAGGTCTTACTGTATATGTATGTATAACGCTTAGTATCACATGCTGCTACAAGCACATACAAAATAAGGCAAGGCAAAATTTTTGTTGCCTTCATCATTAAGGTGGTTTGAACGAGATAGTTCTCTAGTCATAAGAGAGACCATACTCGAATTACATGTTTTAATTTCAGCAGCTCTAAGAAGCATGAAGAAATATTCGTTATTAATGATGCAATAACATACTTATTTATGACCAAAATTCTAAGCAGTAATTAAATAAAAATATGTACATAAGTCTTAAACTAGACTCCTTTTTTCTCTTGGCATGTTTCAAATTCCTTCACAACACTTTTTTTTTTCGCAATTCTGAATAAAATACAGATGATTTACTTTCGAAAATAGACAAGAAAACATACTATGTGACTACACACTGTTAACGTTTTCGACGAGATCTAGGTCTAGGTTATAATTTAGGCTAAATTATGTAGATTCAAGATATTTGACTCAATTGATACTAAATCCTAAGTACGTTGACATGAATTGTGTCTGGTAATATCATAGAGTACTATGTAGAGATACTATGAGTAGAGATACTAAATCCAAAGTAAGTTGACATGAATTGTGCCTGGTATTATTATCGAGTACCGTTGAAGCACATCATCACCTGAAAAGTTCTTGCACATATTAATCCCTCTGATATAGTATGGACATAGAAGCTAGAGGGGATAAAATGTATGGCAGTTGGACAGCTATTTTTGTATCTTGTATATACTAATAGTCATTCATTTAGTCTGATCACCAAATGCTAAAAAATATTTTCATTTCCATTTGTTAGCTGTTTTAATAATTATGGTAATTACTAATAATCACTGCAATATCCTTGGGAATGATATAAAAACTAAACTTTTAATGAATAATGCCTTATTGCAGATATATGGAAGCTATTCAAATACAGGTATATCAAAAATTTAGAAATAAAATTGACCCTTTTATGGAGTTTTGGTGTTTGACTTGGAAAATTTTCAGATAATAATGTCATCTCACTCTTAATTGTAGACGACTAGAACTTTGAGGGGTACCACTTGAGAAATACTTAAAGTAGACAACACCCAGTTGACCAAAAGTGTTAATGACTAGTTGTTTTATAACTGCTCCAAATAAGTATGCACTCAATGCCTACTGTTGATTTAAGGCTTAAAAATGTAGTGTGAAGGAAAGTCCATTTGCTCGAAAAATTATTCAATGAAACTCATCAAGTTATGTTGTTTTAACTACTAAGTATCAATTTTAAATAAAGTTGAAAGACTTTTACTACTCTTTTAGTCTCAACATATGACCTCACTATGAATATGAGCCTCATCTGAGTGCCTTGTATAGATAGAAAAGCTCATGATAGAGATTAGAAAGCCACTCCAAAAATGGAGATGAAAAGGAAAGGGCTTGTATGTGGACAAACACAGTACATAAATTCTCCCTTCCCTTAATGAAGTTTTAATTCTCATAGAACACATGATAACTTCATCACATGCATTAGCAACCTCGCCTTCAGCTAAAGGATATGCACCAAAGGATTTATAAATGAAAACAACAGTAAATTTATAATACTTTATTGTTTTTACATTATAATCACTTTTTGAACATCACAATAAAAGGAATCAATGACAATGAGCATATATTTACAGCACTGTCTTGGTGGGTCTATATTTGACGTATTCACTTTGAGCTGATAAACAGAAGTAAGCGGTATTTCAACATCTACACAGAAAATTGAAAAAAGTAACTTCCACATTTGAACTTAAAATAAATGCAATACTCAATAATAGAATACTTTGTAAAATTATCAAATCTTTATCAAAATATGGCATCTATAATGATGTCTCTCATTAACAGGTTTGGTGCTGTTAAGGTCAAAATTGTATTCCCAAATGCACGTGAATTTGGGCATGCCTAGACATTACAAATACCACCACATTAAGAAAAAGTAAAAACATAAAAACACTTGTTATTCAAAGAAAATTTGATCCATCAAACAAAATATGACTTCATCACATCTGGATATATGTACTTGATAAGAATCTTGAGACCAGCAATGCTTGATGAATGCTATATGGCAGTGCAATATATTTTCATTTTTAGTACATGCATATATGAGGTATCAGACCTATTTCTTAAACTTTGATGAAAAAGGACATGGGTCATTCTTTGAAATATTAATGACTAGTTTACTACAATCACTCATGAGTTGATTGTTTGCAATTTTTTTCCTCTCGAAACATGTCTCATTTATTCCGAAAAAAAAATTAACACAAGGATAGATTTACTACAATTACTAATTCTAAAGTTTATGTAGCAAGGAAATGCTTGGTTAATTTTGACTAGCGAGAAATGACATTGTACAAAATATATGCTTTTGACAAAGATATCCAAGAAAATAGCCGAAAGTTTGCATGAAAGGTGGAATAAAATGGACATATAGAAAAATCTCAGTCATACTTTTTCAAAAAGGAAACCAAATTAGTAAGAGAATTTGAAACTATCATTAAGAAAGATATGCAGTGCCTTTGAAAAATTCCAACACTATAAAAAACTAAGGAAAACAGCAACCGATGAAAAAAGAATGGATAACACAGCGTAGTGAGTCATATCACATGAATAAAAAATAGGAAGTCATAAAAAATCAATATGATTAACACAATTCAAGGTCACTCAGTACCTCCCCTAGGGAGGAGATACCTACACCCTACATGGACAAAAGCACACAAATCAACAAAGCACATTGTAAAGAAGTGTATAGAGAGAGCCAAGTCCACATCATAGAGTAAACAGCAGTGAATAGCCAATAGTAAGAAGTAGAGTGTACTCAATAGCATGTGAACAAGAGTACGAAAGCTGATTTTTCTCTGCTTGACATAGCCTAATCACCTATTCCACCTCAGCCCATGCCTCTTCCGCCAACTGGTAATATTTGGTAGCCATGCGACCCTTTGCTGCTTCTAGGGCTAGGTCAGCAGCAGAAGTATAGGATTCACCTGAAAAAATCAAGTACCATCTTGTTTATTTTCACAATTTATGAGGCAATTTTTTATTCTTGTTTGCTCAATTTCAATGAGGTCAATTTCAAACTCAATTTTTGAGGATTTCAAATCTCGACTCAGAGAGATGCTCTTTGTTATGTGATGAGAAATAGTAATTTAGTTCCTTCGTAAACATAATGCCCAAATTACTCTCGCCAATTGTTTTCCTGATGACTGGCACATTAGTACAACACGACAGTTTAAAGGAAGATGCTCATTAATGCTTTAGCTGCCAACTGGCTGATTTACTATTTTTATTTTATTTATTTCTTTCGAGATAATTACATACTACAGACAGTACCAACCAGGCATGATTCATCAAGCAATCATTAGCTGTCATTAAAAATTTTACTTCTATTGCCAAATTCAGTCTGTCTAATTATTTCTAAAATTTCTGATCTGATTAAGTGACATACAGAAAATATCTGTCTTTGTGTTGATGGGAATTTCCCGAAATTCGTTCAATGGGCAACTAAAATCTGAAAGTGATATCATAAATCAAAGAGGGTAACATTCTCGGCTGAATGAGATGGAACTCTGAAAGGAATTGTATTTGAGTGGTGGAATTTGCTCAACACGTCACAAAAAATAGGAATCCAGGATACAAAATAATAAAGGTTTTCCCTTGCACAAGAATACGTAGTTACAATTGGGCCATGCATAACAAACATTTCAGAGGCTGAGCTCTAAGAGATATTAAAAGAAAAATAATTCGGAAAAGGCAACCAAAACCTGTAAAAGAACCACACCAATTTTTACTGTTAGAAATTTTCAATTTTACCAGTTAAATGCAATGCAATGATAAATAGTGGCTTGAGAGTTGTATAAATTAAAACAGGAATTTTTCACTGTCACATCTACTATTCCAGGAAAATGAAATATGGAAATTGGGAGCTTCACTAGTTCCATAAGTTAAGGGAACATAAAAGGGAAATATTATAAATAAAGACATCAACGTGCAAAAGTTTAGCATTGCCATTGTACCTGCCCTAAACTAAAGGGATAATTTAATAGTTCCAAATGATAGCTTCTTTAAATATTTCCTGTCATAATTATAAATTAACATTGCCCATAAATATTCAAATATATCTCTAACTCACCAGCCTTATTTGGATCACGCTGCAGGTCGTAACCTCCTGCCAGGTACATTTCACCAAGTCTTGCATACAGCTGATAGCTTGGTTTATCCTCAGTGCCCCCTTCAGCTGCAGCCTTCTCATACCACATGGCAGCATCCTTCCAGTTCTGTGTCCTAGAAGGCAATTTTATAGATATGACATCAATAAAGAGAGAAAGTCACTTGCTATTCATAGACCAATTTTATGCTAATACTTCATAAGTTACCACAGAAACAGTAATTCATTACATTTTTCCTTAACTAATGGTTTCCTGTTGCTTTTGATATTAATTATTTAATTTCATCAATGACTTAATTAGCATGTATTCTAAGTAGCTAAAAAAAATTTATAGGAGAATTTTATCACTTTGGCTGACAGATTTACAAATATTTTCCTCAGTAAAATAATTATTTTGGAAAATTCATAATTCCTTAACATATTTGGATCCAATTTGTCTCCTGGCTCGGCTAATTACCACTCGACTCGACTACATTTACCAATCAATCGCAGATCTATCTGACCAGATCACCTCAGTATGGTGCACTCAACAGGCTAGTGGGATCTGAGAAGAGGGCCAACTCGGCCCGCTTGATCACCCTGTTGAGATTTCAGATTGATCTGAAACAGTGGGTCTGCGGTACTCTTTTCTATTCTTTTGGTTGTCATTGGGAAATAGAATATAATCATTATTCAAGGCATGAGTTGTAACAAGAGAGCAGTAATGGTGAATGACATGATGTTGATATTGTAGCACATGGGAATTCTACCTCCATTAGGGAATTTTGATCACTCAGAATGAAACTGAAAATTTCTGACTATGAACTCGCTTACACATATTTTCAATCCATGTTGGTAAATCAGGAGATCCGATTCGGCTTGCTTTTTTTTCAGATAGGTTAAAGCTTAGATCAATCTGAGATTGATTGGTAAACGTGGTAAATGTTAAGTATTTGGTATGGTTAATGTCGTAAGATGTAGTTATCTCCATCAATAATGGGAGATATCCAACGCTAAGGGCAAGTAGGTTGCAAAGCTCTAAAATGACTGGTGAACTGCCAAAAGTTAGCAGCACAAATATAATGTGCTAAACACAAGCTTAACACACAATATTAATATATGGCTACTAACCTGCTGCCCAAGTTGAGTCCAGAATCAAGAGCTGTTGCAACCAAAATAATTGCTGGTATATCACCTCTATGAGCCAGATCAAGCATTATATCAAAGCCTTTGTCAATATTCTCCTTTGTTGGTTCCACCTGAAAAGATTAAGGGTTCTCGTGTTACGATAAATGTGGAGGAATTGAAAATAAATCAAGGAAGGAGATACTGATCACTATCATATAAATCTGCCAATGCACAAGTAGACTTTGATACAACAAATTCCAGCTAAGTAAGTGTGCAGGTTAACTTTCTTCCATTTACTATTTTGCTACATCAATGATTTCAAAATTCCATAATTTTAAGTGTATCATTTTCAAAGGGAAACATATATGTCCCAGTTTTAGCTAGCAGGCCAATTTGCACTACAGCACAAATGCAAAAGAAGAATATACACTATAAGAGGCATGACAGCAGCAGTACTTCTCTACCTCACAGTGATTGCACAAGCGAAAACCTCAACTCATACACTATTAAATTATCTCACCTCAAGCTCTGGTAAGATATCGTGAGGAAGCCCAAGATATAGGCTCGCCAAAGCAACTTTGGCTTCAGCCAAACCACACTGAGCAGCTTTCTCCAGGTGGAATAAGGCAGCATCTCTGTCATACCAAGCACTGTCTGGCGAGGTGAAGCGATGGAGCTCGTGGTAACGAGTGAGATCAAGATGGATCTGTAAAGAGAAGAAGAGAGGCTTGAGTCAAGACCCACAGAGAAGTGCATACATAGGCCTCCGATAACACACCTGATATAAATATGATGAAAATAACGGTAGCCAACAAGACATTGTGACTACTTCAATATTACAGTATTTCATTTTGTATAATTTGGCTTACTTTGATAAATATGGAAAAGACAATCATTCAAAAACCTGATGCTGGAAAAGGATGCTGCAGATGAAATAGATGGACAAAATAAGAAATGAAGTATATTGCAGAGTAGAAGAGGAAAGGACCATATGGAACACCATAGAGAAAAGAAGAACCAGATGGATTAGGCACACCCTGAGACACAATGGGTTTGTGAAGAACATTATTTAAGGTAAAATAGAGTGGAAAAGTCCCCAGACAAAGACTGGAATAAGTTGGTAGACCGAATGAAGAGGAAAGGGAAGAGGAAGGGTGGAGGGCTGAAGTCAACCTATCTTAGGATTGAACAACCAATGAAGAACAACTTTTTGTACCTAAATATTGTTTTTTTCCTCTTTCATTCGCATATCTGTCAACAGTGAAAGTAGTTGATGATATCAAACAAATGATGATGATTGAAAAGAGAACTTCAGATTAATTCCACAATCACAAGGACTCATGACATTCCAATTCAAGTGCCAACTATTAGCCATTAATGTCACCGTAAACTTAATAGATAACACGAAATGTTATCATATTTCCTAGATGAAGACATAGATATAATAAAAAATGTGTTATTAGGCAATGAAGGTCATCACGTTTTCTACCATCTATTTTAATTATGATTTCTCCTTCGAAAATCTAACCAAAGAATAGTAGAGCATCTCATGGGCTGGAGAAAATTGTTATTCACTTAAAGAATACTATCAATAAAAAGTAACAAGTATAATAACTATTCTCTTCCAACCTTCATGATCCTTGTCCATTTTAATCCTTTTCAGTTCAAATTACAACCTGTATCCTAAATTATCGACATTTTGAATTCTTTCTGCCTATTAGCCTTTGACACAGCATTCAAAATCTCTATACCATCCTCTACATCCTCCTTTCCAACCCAAGATTCTCCCCATCATCTTCAGCAGATATTTCCTTAGTCTTCTTCAAATTTCCCCACTCTTCTCCTTCCCTTCACCATATTAAACACATCCTTGTTTATATCCCTTCATTTTATTTAGTTTATCCTCTGTCTTTTTCCAAACCCAAATCCCAGAAGCCTCAGATCCACACTCATTTTCCTCCCATATGAAGCCATCAAATGCTACACCTCATTTAAGGAACTGCACTATTTTTTTGCAGTTTTGGTGAAAAACCTCACCAATTCCCTTTTCCTGGTGAAAGTTCCTAAGGCTGGAGGTCTTTTCCTCCTCATGTCTTTGATTCTAAAACCCGGTACATTCAAAATGCTACCTCAGATACAAAAACTGCTCCCTCTATTTTAGTTTCAATCCAATTACACAACTTTCTATCCTTGCTTTCCTAACTCTCACAGAGAATGTCAATAATAATCAATTCCAAGCCGTTAATCTCGTACAGCAATCAGCCACTGAGGAGACAAACATATGAGGAAAATTCTCAGTGAAAAATTCATTCCCAACCAACCATCCCAGACCAGGCACTTGACTAATGGAAATCAATTTCTCCTCAGGGATTCATCTTTAAGTTTAAGGTTGACACCCACATGTTTAAAGGTGATCAACTTAAACCCATGGACTGGGGCTCCATGTGTGGTTAATATGATATATCGCATATAATCACACATATTTAATATGCATAGTATCTTGTAACAACATCTGGTTCCTTTCATGCCTCTTTAACAGTTCACACAGGAGGAAGATGCCATAGTAGCTGATAATTCAAGATACTCAGCGTCGATTCTATCTGGATTCATATTACATTCTAAGACAGTAAATTTTCCAACAGTAATTTTGGGTACTCATTAGCTTCAGTTAATCCAGCTCAATATTTAGCTGAATGCCAATTACAAGAGAATTTTCAAAGCTATTTTTTTTTTCAAATTAAAACACCTTTTATACACAATAATCAATTTCTATACTTGCCAACAAGTCTCTCTTAAGAGCCTCAGCCACTACTAATGTATCCAAAATTCCTGCCTTCTCCCCCCTATCATCCTATTTACCAAATTGACACCTCTCAAAATATTTACCCCTCTATTCACTTAACACACCATTAATTAATCTTCGTCTAGCACTCATACAAGTTGCTTGGAATCTACCAGGGCATTCAGGCATTTTCCAGATGCACCTATCTACACACTTCTCTGATGGTGTTCAGACCGTGTGTCTGGGATCTTTAATTTACTTCTCCCATAAAAATGAAAAGCTTTCAAGACAATCATTACTCCTTCCCAACCTATGACCCTGTTCCTCTTCCTTCACCCATCACCATGTTTAGAGATAAGCCAATGAAAATTACCACAGTAATGTGCGTACATTACAGTGGTATTTTTCGTACTTTACAGCACCTTGAAAAAATTACCCTAATTTTCACCAATATTCACCTGCATTTCAGATATATTTCATACTGATATATTCAACATATATTCATTCGAGCATAGTCAACTCCCAACAACAACTCATTTTGAAATACTTATATGATTTTTACTTCTGGAACAGTTGTACGGCTATGATTAGTTTGAATGAAAATTTCTCATATCATGACAAAAGAAAGCAGAATTGCACGTGGCCTGCCATTTTAGTTTTTACATTTTCTTTAATTCAAATACATTAATGTAATAATACTAATGGCTTACATGCCGTTTATCCCTTACTATTGTTATTGGCTTCCGGGTTAAATCCTACATTAACTGTTTCACTGTGACATTCTCTTTCTGAAGGGCAACTCCGAAGTCAACGGCAAGGCTCTTTATGTGTTAAACAGAAACAAGGACTTTGGAATGTATTTCAAACCTTTCTCCAAAAGACATAATTCATTTGGTCTAAAGTTATGGCTGGAGAAATTGACAATTCTAGGTCCAAACTGGCAAATGCCATAGTCTAAGGACCTTGGTTAACTTGGATTGGTATTCTTTCACTCAAGCAACTTCACTAACTACCGGTTGATAGTTCTTCTACATTTACTATCAATAGCTGAAAATTAAAAATACTGGATAAACACAACAATTTTCTAAAATTACCATAATTTATCTCCAATAAAAAATACAGTAATTGACCCATCTCTGACCATGTTACTACCCCTAAATGCCCTACTTACAGGTGTATTATTACCATTAACTGATCCTATATCTACCTCTTTCTCCCTGCTGATATGCAATCTATGTACACGCACACAGGTTAAACCTATTGGATTTGTCATAGCCTTGACAAAAAGTAATCACTAATCTACTATGACTGGACTACCTTACCACATAGATTTTTGATCATTGATATAGCTACCCCAAGCTACATTTTATTGCCTCTCCTGAAAAATCACCATAAACATTGCTCTAGTAGTTACCATTAATTTCTCAGCTCAGACCAATAGAATCTTCATCAAATTTCTCCATAGTAAAGTTCAAGTGAAACATTTTGATATTGATGAAACAATTGTGAGCATCAATCAAATTTCTTGACAAAAGAGCTAAGAAATATAAGACTGATTATATTACTATACCCTCATTAATACCGAAGTAACTACTAATTATATACTTTGGGGTAAGATGAGAGATAATGACTAGCATGGCCTAAGAACTGAACCAGAGCCACTAAAGTGACATTCTACCACTAATATGCATGTATATAAAAATAATGAATTTTGAAAACATTTGTTTCCTGATTTATATTCTTGAACTTTTGCAATAGGAAAGCATTCATAGTATCATCTCTTGGCGAGGAGATTGAGGAGGAGGTGAGGACAAATGGGTTCAAACCCAGATCGAGGAATGCTAACCAAGTGCCCCATGAATTCACTTTGGCTATTGATTTCAAGCTGTCTCCACAGGAGCAGGAAATTGCCGCCAAGATTATAACCCAAACACCACAAAGTAATTGCATTCAAGAGCAAGGCAACAATGCCCGTAAGTTTAAAAGTTCTCAATGTCACTTTAAATAATGTCGTGCCTTGAAAATGTGTCGCTCCTGGCTAGAGTACCTAACCCCACTCAACAGTATTCTATGTTTTGGCCTTGCTCTCTCTTCCTGATCTTTTTCCTCAATTTAGGAGAAACAGAGCATTTTAATTTTATTTTTCAACTAAATTAATATAGTATTGACTCATCATTATTAAATTTGAATGCCCTTTATCTTGTTTAATGTTAGGTAATTTGTTATTGAATATTGAAAGGTTACGGGTCCAAGTCCAGAATACATACAACCTGTCAAAATGCAAGCCAAGATGTCCCAAGAACCTTTGATTACAACTGATTGTTTTCTTACTCATTTGTCAACTATCAACTTACTGAGGCATATACGGAATTCAAAATATTTTCTCACCCAATGACAAATGTTGACAGTTACCAGAAATAGCAGACACCTTTGAAAGACCAAAAATTAATTTAAATTCACTCTCACAAATTATATACCTTCTAGGTCACTGCAGTTTAAATAACAAAATAACATGAAAACTGTTAAGTTGGCATCACAGATAAGATGACCATGACAACATATGACTCCAGCCAGATATTTCTTTAGACTCACCTGTAATGCCCCTTGGGTGTTGTAAATGAAAATCCTTATCAGGCATGGACAACAAGATCAACACTCACTTCACATATGCTTGCACATACATTGAGCTAAGGGGCATAAATCCAATGATCACATCACATAGAGAACTAATTAGAGTCCAGTTAATGTGCAAATATTCCATCGATGATTTCTCAAAAGGTTAGTCTTTATGGTAGTATTTGAAGACCCTTAATCAAGTTGCAGCTTCAAACACTTCACTCGGCACAAACACACAGACTATTACAGTCGAAGCAATGAACGACTTTGTAAACTTCTGCAAGAGGTGATTCAACCTTTGCATGGAAGCTGGAAAAAAAACCATATGACAGCCTTAGATCAATGAGTTCACATATTCCAATGTTTTACTGAGGTTTTGCAGAAATCTAAGGTACTAAATGTTTTCATGCCACTTTTGGAAGCTGAATTACAGCAGAACTCATACTAGAGCTAAAACTTCCACTGTATCGCTGGAAATTCCTTCAGGGTCACAGACACCAATGGTATAGAACAAGACACTACCACAATCGGAGAAATAATATAATCCACACTGTAAAATTCACTGATCACTTATTTACAGCAGCACAGGGTACTAAAATTGATCTTAGCCACTCAATAAATTATCAGAATCCACAGCTGAACACTAATTGCTCATCATCACATCTCTTAAACCACTACCACACTGTCACCATTAAAAATGTGATTTTGACAACCTAACTACACTACTGACAGATCATCTACCGCAGCTGTCAATACTGACAATGGGAAGCACGACTCATTCAGACTTTGCACAACAAATCACAATCGCAGTCAAAACTACGTTACTTAATAGTGGAGCAGCAAGTGCCTTCTGTACAGGAAAAAAGGTACAAAGAGGAGATACTAGGAAAGAATACTTACACGACCGAGAATTGAATCCTCGTCATTTTCTTCAACGATGTCCCCTTCCATTGGGGGCTGTACACATGATGGCCGAGATCTGCGTGCAACTTGATTCTGGAAGGTTAAGCGATCCATTTCATTGCTCATTGAAGCACTGCTCTCGGAATCCCGATGGAAACGCCTCTGCTTCCTATCTGACTCAGAGTTGGACTCCATGTCACTGTTGTCCGTCTCTCCACCAGTGCTGTTACCCGAATCCGAGTGAAACAGGATGAATGATGGGTTAGGCGAGTGACATCCAGTAAGGTCTTCATTACCGGATTCAGATGGCAGAGACTGAAAGTAGAGAGTAAAAAAAAAATAACAGTTAGAAATGATTATCAGTTATTTTAAGTATAGTGAAATTTAGATTTTGTGAGGTAACGCAGACTGAGGCCACTGTGGGTACTACCAAATGAGCATACAGGCGAACGACCTGTGACAGGAATATGCTATTTCCATGCTTTTGTTTCTTCATTTTACTGATATGATTGGGATAAAACATTTCTGAGAATCACACTTTATTTTGGGATTCACAAATGGCTGAATTCTGATGCTCGTCGAAATGAGTTCACCCTCTGAGTGTAGCCACATCATAAACGCATCATTAGTAAGAAGAGTTTATGAAAAACTAGTGCATCAATTCTGCTCTTGTAGAGGTTAGATTCTTTTTACATCTCATCCAGGGATGGATGACTTTTCAAGAACATTTTCAAAGATTATAAGTTATTTGTGAGATCATCTTTGTATTACTTCACGGATATCCACAGAAAAATGGTGTTATTTCCTTCAATGACCCTTGTCCCCATAACTTGTGCCACTGTTAAAGATCTGTACTCTTGCCTCAAATCCAAAACAAAAGCCTCCAATACATTGTTCTCTTGGTACTGAGGGGTAGCTGATATTCAGCAAACATTATTAATGAAAATTTCATCCACAATCAAGCCAACAAAATTATATGAAAACATATATAACATTAATAGGGGGTAGAGTGGGCATAACAAAAACTTAACACTATCCAACATACAATGACCTTGAATCCCTCAAAATGATGAATGGGAAGAAAACTTTTTTGAACCATCAGTCTCATACTTCATATGTTGTATTCTGACACTTAAGTAATACCATATGATGTAGTGTTCAGACATAAGAATATTCAGAGTAAACCTGAGACATGATAAATGACTTTAGAGATACCAATAAAGTGAAGTCCAGGAAACACTCACCCACACTAATATAAAATCTTGACCAGTACCCAATTAGCATTAGCAGACATAGGAACATGGTTTTCTCAAAAGCTAAAATATCTGCAACTGCAGCAAGTGGGGGGATGGGACACATCTCAATTTAGAATCCCATACGATGCTGTCTTTTACAGGACCTTTAGTTATTGTAGACTAAGTTATTGTAGAAGTGCAGCTTGTCTCACAACTTGGGGCCCCTCAACATAAACAACGTTTGCACCTAGGAAAGTTTGTTAAGGCAAGTGGCCATCCCTTTGAGGCAAATGTGAATATATCATTTCTTACAGACAGGAAAGGTGGCAATTTCCTAACGATTATAGTAAAACCAAGTTGTATACAATGAGGAAAGTACTTACATCATCATCGCAAGTCAGCGTTTCACATGAATCAATTGGTGAAGATGAAAGACAGCCACTGGAATCTGAGCGTGTCCTCAAGAACTTGCACAGTTGACCTCTCTCAAACTTTGATGGCATCATACAAACTTCTTCTTGCCCCCGCACCCTTGTGAGGGAGTCAGACTGAAAGGAACAGTGGCCATTATTACATTTGAATGTTGATTTGCCTCCAAGTAAAACTAGAACTGATAAACTACTGGTGCACTATTGGTATGGGGCAGCCACCGAGTTTCTAGTTTTAAAATAGCAGTTCAGGTTTTATAAGAGGAAAGTCTCTTATATCTTACACAGAGATGAGATAAAGTCTGCTGGAGGGATATCTAAATGATTTCCTCATTTAACTGCCAGCATAAAACACCTCAGGCACTATCACTTCTTTTCCCCATTCCCTTCCAGTGATACCCTAAAACACTCTCTCATGAAGCCTTGAAGTAGCTAGTACATGGATGTTCTCTGTAGATACTCTGCATGGTGTTCCAATCATATGCAATCAAATATGGTGCTGAGATATTTATGCAGGAGAGAAGAATCACAAAAGAAACCTCAGCTTCAGAATGCTGAAGGCATCTTTTACATTGCTCTATACTTGGCAATCATATGAGATGATTTGGAATTGAGCTGACTATGTGGAAGATTCTGAGAACATAATATTTCTGAAAATAACTAATAAATGATCTAGTAAGAAACTGCATAACACACAAATTATAGAATTGGCTTTCCAATTTTACAAAATAACTCCAGCTTTACCCTAGTGACAACTGAAAATCATGGATATAAAGTATTAATAGCAAAAGTAGATCACAAGCAAAAATTTTTTAAAACATTTTTAAGGAGGTAATACAGGGTGGCTACTGATATTCAATTTTGAAATTCCCTGATTTTTCCCTGATGGATTGACCAATTTCCCAGACCAAACTCTAAAAGGTCACCTATTATTGGAATATTTTTTTTTCAAAATCTTCTACAGCAGCTTTAAATTTTCTAATCATCGTCTCGTAATTTTAGAACTGCAAGCATGTATTTACTATAAGCTAGTGTGCTCCAGCTACCTCTCGACCTGAGTTTCGGAAGTTAAAATAACAAGAGGTAAAATTTTCTGAATAACTTAACCCCGGACTCTTCTGTGTTGAGCATTGTGATCATGAAATTTAACACTACTAGGCAAATATCGCAATAAGGATATACAAAAGGGATACATTGTACATCCGATTCACAACTGAATATTTCGTTTCGGACTTTAGTTTCAGTTGGTGATATACAGGATGGGAAAGACTGGCCGATAAATGTAATGGTAGAAAAATAATTGAGGATTCACATCCCAGTTTTTCCCTGACTATTACAACAATTCCCTGACATTTCCAGAAAATCAAAATTCCCTGACAATTCCAGGTTTTCTGAGTTTTCCCTGACGTTCTCCACCCTGTAATATATTCAATGGGTTTTCTTAGTTACTATAACTACATACTACTTCCATAATGGCTAAGACTTTTCAACATCTACAGGCTATACTACATGCCACCACTAGACTGCATGGTAAGGTGCATCAGGTCACCAGCCACAAAAATGGGAGGGAACAAGTGAAAGGACTTTGTGATGGAAAAGGATTTGGAGATGGAAAGAGCAAATAGTGTGTGCTTTGATGGATTGGTGAGTCCCCCCCCTTATTTGTTGTAGCCATTCATGGAGTAATTTTTCTGCCAATCTAACCAAGTGTTATACACCAAAGACCTTGCAGAATCTGCTTCCTCAAAGAAAACATTTCATCTTTAATAATAACAACACCTATTTACACCTATAAATAATTTTTAAAATATTATAAAGAGTAGAACCAGTTTTAATAGATGGGCAACACCATCAGGTAAGGGTGACACCTGTGGGTTGGAACCAGTATAATCTCTAAGAAAATTATACATTTATGTAAATAGCTATTCTCAACTGAATCTTATTTAGTTGCTTTCTAGCATATGTGGCTGATATAAAATGCCAAAATATTTTCTGCCAAACCAAGGGTAATTTACAATGCTAAGAGCAGGGCAGTTCAACCTCTTAGCTGTGCCAGACTTTAATTCCAGAGCATAGAGAGATCGATGTTAGTAAAAATGATGACGAGACATACTCGTCATATGCATAGAGATGAGCAACCAATATAAGATGCTAACTCTGGCATTACTCTGCAAAAATCGGTCATATTCTTCATGACAAAAGAGGTAAATTGATCTAATGCCACACACTATTTCTCCAATCAACCCCAGTTTGGGCATTTAAGACCATTTTCACGGTTTCCAGGCCGTTGAAAATGGCATAATATGCCAAGACTTGAATTGGTTGGAGAAATTATGTGTGAAATAAGATCAAGTTACCACTTCAATAACAACGAATAGGCAACCAATGACTACACATACTTGCCATGCACAGCGATAGTATTAAAACTATAAAGGCTGATTTCCAACCACAGATATCAAGTTGGCACACACGGGATTTACCTCATCTCTATCAAGGCTTGCAGTGTGTGAATTTCAAGGATGAAATGGGATAACCTTCCAGTAACTGCACTATAGCCAAAGCATATTTGTTAAGTTCCTCACCTGTGCCTTCTTTAGATGCTTCATTTCCTTCATCTCAGATGGTGCAAGGTCAAAGGCTGTTAGGCCAAGGCTCTTGCAAATACTATTGCACACGTGGGAGTGAAAAAAGAGGGACATTCCTCTGGTTCCAAGATTTCCCTCACCATACTCCTCTCCTAAAGCATTATACGAGGATAGAGAGTAGAGAGTTTAGGAGGTGACCTCAAGAAGGAATAAAAATAACAGCTTATATATCATGCACATGTAACCATTTATACACCTTTGCCCCTCTGTTGAACATGAAAGCTATCAAGGTTGACAAAAATTGATCAAGCTTAAGTTTTTGGCCAAATCTCATGATAATAAAACCAGTAACTTAGAACTCATCCTCACAGTTGAGTTACATCAAAGCCAGGTTATGGCAATGGATTGCCATCATGAAGTCTCTAAGTGCTGACTACTGCCAGGGGTACTAGTGAGAAATGTGGAGGGTATTTTAATGAAATGTATCATACCAGGAAAAAAATATTAAGAAGTTATTTGAAAATATTCAAATCTGGCGGGTGAATTGTTTTGAATAAATTGCCATGAGAAAAATTCGGCCTGGACCGGGAATCGAACCTTTGGTTTGCTGGACCAATGCGCAGACCACTACGCTATCCAGGCTTCCTAATTCCCGTGGCAATTTTTGGTGGATACTAGGAAACTAGATGTTAGGCCCTAGCGGTTATGAAGTTATTGTTTATAATATCCATACGTAGTTTTTTTGGGTATAAATTACAATAGGCAATAATTATAAAAGACTTATACATCATCCAAGAAATAACTGTAATTATATTAGTGTACTAAAGATGAAAAATATTTGTGAATGAGCCGATATATTAGCCTGCCGCACATTTTGTCCGAGATGCAAAAGCTGATATATTGGGCCACCATACTGAGAGAGTAAAGGAATTTTAAAAAAAGGTGATGAATGTGGTAGAAACCACGGTCGGAAATACATAGTGTGAAAGGGTACAAAGTTATAGTATCTATAATTACCCTATGATTCATATTAAATAGATTAAATTAGGTGATCAGTGGAAGAAACCATGGTCTGAAATTTATAGTGCGGATGGGTAACAAGCTTTAATATCTATTATCATTACAATACGATTCTTTTTTATGAAGGAAAAGGTTCAGGTTGAAATTTTCTGAAAGGTTAGCAGGAATACTATAGGAAAACGTATGATTAAATTTGAGTGATTTTTGGGCGAGTTAACAACTGGATTAGACCTCTTCCACACACTCATAAAGGACTCATTTTTTTACCATTAAAAAACATAAATGTGAGGATGAGTTTTAAGTTAACAGTTTTATTATCATGAATTTTGGCTTTAGCTCGCTTTCTTTTGGCTTTAGCTCACTTTCTTTTGGCTTAAAAAAAAAAACTTTAGGTTGAATCTGTATCATACATTGTTGTCACCCTATATAACTTTTATGTTTAGCATATGGAAAAAGGTACATGTTTTATCTATGGTTAAAAGAACTTACCATTGGCAGTGTGAATCTGAGGATCTGTGTATAAATCCCCAACACCTTGGATGTCAACAACAATGACCTCATGCCCAGACCTACAAACAATTGTACATAAAAACTTAATTATTGCAGGAATTCATAGTAATTCAACAAGTGCTGTAAGTTTACCAAAAGCTCCTCAAGATCGTCATTGATGAAAAGCCCACATCTCAGTTCAAAAACTCACAAGCAATATACAGCAATTACCCTATGAGCCATTAGAAGGGGAAAAGGCAAAGGAAATCACCAGCCACATATCTAACAAGTGACTTTCTATGATTATCAAACACTAGTTTCCTATCAGTTAAGATATACCTTGCGCTCACCACATTGATAAACAGGATTTATTTTTATGGCATGCATTATGAAGAGAATTCACTTTCAATAGTCTATGAAGGCATTGCAAACCACTGATCAGCCAAAACTGTCCACAATTTATCTTAACAGAGAATTGAAATACAATGACATGGTACCACTCTCCCGGCAAAAAAAAAAAATTCTGAAGAACTGACCTTTCAAAGGTGAAGTGGCTAAATGCATGAGGAGTTTGGCGGTGTTGGTCATCTTGGACAAACCCGGAGTTGGAATTGTACTTTATGTAATGACCTTCAATGAAATGTTCAACATGGAACAGGGGTGAACCCTCTCGGTTAACGAACTCAAGCACAGCCATTTGAAATATATCCACCTGAGCAAAAAAGTATAATCAGAGTATGTGGTGTGATGAAAAACACCATGTATTTCCATCACAGGCCGAGTAGCCTTAACCTATCTATTTACCTTCTTGGGTGGGTTATGTCGGTTATACTCTTCGCCCCAGAGCTTGGCATCCATTTGCAGTTGGACATCTTGAAAATAAACACTTCTATCCACATTCTCCATGTAAGATTTTGCAACATAGTTGTTGGCGTCTCCCTTCCAATCTGATGAACGAGTAAAATTACTCAGCTTTTTCCTGCGAACGATAACAAATTTTCAGGCCAAATTAGTAGTGGATACAGAGGAAACAAACAGATGATGATACAATTTTCACAAACTATGAACTCAA
Organism: Ceriagrion tenellum; assembly: GCA_963169105.1. Classification (NCBI taxonomy): domain Eukaryota; kingdom Metazoa; phylum Arthropoda; class Insecta; order Odonata; family Coenagrionidae; genus Ceriagrion; species Ceriagrion tenellum. The sequence continues at coordinate 59,027,046 of OY720641.1, forward strand.
GTGGGACTCACAAGCGATAGCACTCCCTCATGGCACCGTGACTGAATGGCTGATATTCCATTTTGACCACCACATCATCTGTGATCCATCTCCTTCGTAGGGCACTGTACCTGTACCGGCGAGCCTTTTCAGTTGGATACTCATCGAGGTGAAACTTTTCCCATGGGTCTCCCATGGCTCGGGCCTGGGCAGAAAAAAAGAGCATTGCGCTTAAGTCCTGTAGCCGCATTATCTTGGTGGAAGTAATTGCACATTCAAGTACACTCCTTTTTTCACAAGACAGGGGAGATGTTTTACCTTCATGATGGCATGCTTCCATGCCAGCAGCCGACGCATACGAAGCTGTTGTTGTTGCTGTTGTTCAATTTTGGCCCTCGATTTACGGCGCTCCATTGCAGCCGAAAAGCAAATATGTGGGTTGACTTGAATCTGCTCATCATTTTCATCCTCGGAGCTAAGAAGTATCAAAGATATAGTTCAAGTGTCTAGCAACACTACCACAGACAAGAAAAAATTGCGCAGCTTCCGACGGTTAAAATGACTCAAATGTTTAAAAATCACTTACCAACTTCGTCTTAGGTTCCTATTTCTTACAATGTCAGCAAGTGTAATGGGTTCCATTTCGACTAAGTCGGAATCCTCCATGCTTCCCCTCCGTTCGGAGTCTGCCTTCGCAGCGGCTTGAGCCACAGGCATTTTAAGTTTCAGTTAAGCCAGATGACGTTTAGCATTAACCTAAGTGGACTTGCTGTTCATGAAAGCAGAAATAAACAAAGTTAGCTTCAGGAAAATACACGATCCATTCTCTGAGCACGCGACGTCTGAAAGCGAGTCAAGCGTACAGCAATAACATTGGCGGCATGGCTGCTACACCAATGTCCACAATTCTTAAGCGAAAGAGCAACTAATTGTAAGATATATCATACCTGAGCTTCAAAGAGAGGAGGCTGCACCCTGTGATCTGTGTCAGGGATATATACAGCATGAGAGGCATGTGTATTTGGTGCCGTATTATTGCTTTCTCTTTCATTTGAGGTCGACCACTTCTCGAGGTGATCCACCGAATTCGACAGATTGGCCCTGCTCAGGCTCTTCTCAATGATATCCGACGTGTTGATGCGAACCCGTCTGCGACACACACTTGACCAGCACCCAGACACGACTGAAATTCTCACAACACAACCACCGCAGCTTAGCCTGCTACGTAACCTTGTAATTGTTTGTCGTTTCTTGACCCCCGCGATAGCGATTCGCCAATATTCAAAGTGGTACCGCGTTTCACCCAACAGATGGCGCAGACAACTGCCTTATTTTTCAAAAATTTCCTACGCAGTTGTGCGCCATGGTAAGAAAAGGCTGTCTGCGCATTTCCCTTGCTATACCGGTTTTCTTGAAATATCTTATCAGCCATCTCAAGAGATAAAGAATAAATTATTTCATATCCCAGTAAGGGCAGTTCACCGAGTGTTATAAAGCTAGTAAGTTAAGCTAACCTTTCATATAACTAAAGTCAATATGTTAATTGGTCTGTCTTTAATTGGTCACATCCATGGTCACATCGGTGAGATTTTGCTCCTGTGGCATGGTTATATTATATGAATTTTGCGAATTACTTCGCTCCATTATTTCAAATTTATATTGGTGACAATGAACCATTTTTCTAGAGACTTTATACCATGTAAGATATATACATAGTCATTTATTCTTTCCACATGATATTGGAATCTTTGATTGTCTTGTAACTTAATATTTAAACTTGTTTGCATTTATTGTTCATAATTATGCCATATTTTATTCTTTCTGGGTTTGTTTTACCATCTCTAGCTGTTATTGGCGAATTGTTATTGGTTGATTAATGAAACTACTTGACGTACCCTATGCCGTTGGCAAGAGGCAACTCTTCCAAAATCAGCTATTGAAGATAATTTAAAACAGTGGTCATAACTTGCCTCTCATCATGGTTTGTATTACCTACTGCTGATATGCACACAATATTAAGCAAGTGGTTACCGTAACCCATGTTATTATGCAACGATATGAATAGTTTGACGTAGATGTTCGCTAAGGTTAAGTCATAAGCGCTGAATTGTCTTGTTACAGTTGTTGGCACTTTTGGCTGTTAATTTCTAAGTGTGGTCAGGTTCTAATAAACGATATGTTCGCTAGAAGGTGTTGCTCTATAAAAATAAGCGTTCGGGGAGAAGGAACCGTGCGCTAGGTTGTTCCGCCTTTGCTGCCGGGCTCGAGATCACGTACACACCCTTTCCGAGGTTGGTGGAGTTGCCAACTGATCTCGCCTCGTTGTGAGAAGCGGAGTCGTTGGTCTGGGCTCGGGGGTTATGGAACAAAGCCAAAGACTCACGGGCACTTGCTCTGATTTGCCTTATTAGGCATTCATTATGCGGCAATCAAAGGAGTTTGTCGTGATGAATTCAATGACCCATTCACGATTACCTGAGCTTAAGCTGTTGAGATTTATTACTTGACTAGTATGTTGACAAAAATCCGGGAAGCAAATATAGGGACTTCAGAAAATTATTTTTCGATAATATTCATTTTTATCTCTCGCTTGATTTGTTCGACGTTTTCCATGTTCTAGGTTGCCTATGAAAAGCATGTTGTCACGAGGCTCTCGAAGAGCGGTATTGAATGGCCAGGCTCTGAAAAACCAGATTCCGCCCGTTGAACGCGGGCGAGAACCGCTTGTTATGACGAAATCTAACCTTTCCCAGTATTTTTAACCCACCATTCCAAGTCTTTTATCACGTGCTTTTGTATTTTTCTATCGTTGCGAGCATTAATTGGTATGTATGTTCTAATTTCGTAACGTACTGATTTCTGGCATATTCTTGTTTTCACTCCTTAGAATGAACCGCTATTAGATCCTCTAAAATTCCTATTATCGTCATTCTCCTCTTACTTCGTTCAGAATTCCTATCCTCTTCCGCGCTTCACCAGTGTTCTCCCCTCGATTGCCCTCTTCAGCATTCCCTCCCCTTTCAATACGTCCTCCAACCATATCCAACACCCCCTCGTTCGTCCCTCTCGCCACCCTCCTCACTCTCTCCATCCTTCTCCACACCCACATCTCAAACACCGCAAGTCTACGTTCATCCTCCCTTCACAATGACCAAGTCTCAAACCAGAGCCCCCAGCATCAATTCCTTCCTCTTTTAAATTGCTTCCTTAGCCTTGGCATTTTTACATCGTTCATTTCCATATGGCATTTCTACATGTCCTTACCACTAAACCCATTCTCCAATATACTGTCCACATACGTAAACTGTTTGCCTTAATTTACGCCATGCCACCTTATATTCAGACCCGCCTTCTTTCTTCTAGAGAATCCCCTCATTTGCGTCATCTTATGGTTTATCTTCATCCCATACCTCTCGCACTGCCCCTATAACGCATTCATAATTGACTGTAACCCCTTGGTACCCTGACAAACCAATGCTTGATCATTTAGCAAATCTCACCGACTTTATCGGATCCCCTCCTACATTTGTTCCTACCTACATATCTCCCCATGCCTCCCTTACCATTCTTCTGATCACACGTCAGAAAGCAACGGCGAAAGTCTGTATGTTATGCATGTGTGTAATTTTAGGCGAGTAATGAATAAAACAAGATGAATGCAAGAATGCCGTGGAATTGGTTTTAACATGAAATGGAGAACCATCAAGGTTTATTTTTCTCACCAACGAGGGTAACAGCTTAATGAGAGCGTGAAACATTATTATCAAAAATTTTCCATTAGATGGCTCACAGAACAAGTAAAGTAAGTATCATTAAGGTATTTAATGCATGTATGTTGGCGTTGTGAAATCTGAGCTGGAAAATCACTGGATTTTGTCAGAAGCCGACAAAGTAGTTTCATCGCTCTAGAATTCACTTCATCTACATCTACGAAATGCCGTGCAAGCCACCACCACTACTACTACTTTTTTGTTGTAGTAGATATTAGAATGTGTGACACGGGATGTTTCCACACCAGGCATGAACCCCTCATCCTAGCTTAACCAAAGCGCGTTCAGACCAGTAACTAGGAGAGTGCTACGTAGACGAAAATGCTACCATGCAGTACACTATTTCAGATACACATACTTATTAGTGTTATTAATGCGACTGAAAAATTGTTCTACAAGTTACTAAGCCATGCAGAAAGCTACATCATGCCTAAAATTTCATGCGGGATGAGTTATTAGTAATGATGGTAAGATATTAAGCACTCGTAAAAAATCTCTCAATACCTAGTGAGGGTCGAAGCTTCATAGAACTGACCTCTATTGCAACGATTATGGTATCGTAGGGGAAAAATGACATTCAAAATCTATCGGTTCTGCTATCTTTTCCCTTTATTTTATGCCTGTGATCGTTTCTACCATAATAGTTTGGCTCTAGCAAAATATGTTGGACGTCCGGCAAAAATCTACATCAAACTTTCGTGCAAGATTTAATCAATATTTTCACGTCGTTTGCATGGTATTTATTTTCCGCTTCTCTTTTACGTAGTCAATCACCCTCCTTACCGTGAAAATCTACCTTTCATTTTTCTCTCTCCCATAATCAGTGATTCACATATGTAGTCGATTGGAAAATGCCCGCTTGACCGGAGGGGTCGGAATGCGGAGTCAAAAATATATGTCGTGTCCACTCGACGCGATTTGCTCCCATCGGCGATGCATTTGATTCACTTTTAATGGCAACGAATCGCTCGATTTTTTAAATTGCCAATCGTGTGGTCATCGTTGGATTTGACTGGGCGAAGCTGAGGGAAGGGGGATATGCGCCGTTCACTCTACTATCGTACGTACGATGGTCCGGGCTATGGTAGGCTGAATTCGCACTGTGAATGCCCGTCCGTACCGTGGTAATTCATAGTTCCTAACACTGCCACTTAAAGTTGTAGCGCTGGTATCGCGAGGGGAAACTGGAAATGAGGAATGACAATAATAAAAAAAAGACAACCATTAAGGTGAAGAAGATTATGTTACTTTGATGTATAAGCACAGAAATATGTCGTTTGTTCAAAACAATAATTCCCAAAGCCTCTTAAGCCCACTGAGATATGTAATTTCTTACATCGTACTTTCCTTTTTATTCTTTATATCCAAGCTATTTTGGTAGAAACGACCAAAAGCATAAGATTAAGGAAAGATACTGCAGAACCGATAGATTTAAAATGTCGATTTTTCCACGTACCTACAATGAGGGACCATAATAGTTGCAATTGATCAGTTCTAGGATACTTTGACCCTGTCTAGGTAAAATAGGTTTTTCACTAGTGCTTAATATCATAATTAGTGACTAACCTCGCATGCAATTTCCTGCATGACGTAGCCCTTGCATGCTTTAGTACCTTGTAGAATTATTAACCTGTCGCAGTAATTATAACCAGTAGTCGTATCTTAAGTAGTGTACTGCATGGTAGCATGCTTGTCCATGTAGCACTCTCTTAGTTTCTGGTCTGACCGCGTATTGTCATCCTGACTGCTTTTGGCCTGCGCCAGCCATTCCGGGGGAACGTGCGCGGTTCGGATTTCAGCTGGGAGGAGAGCTTTATGCCTGTTGTGGAATCACCCCGTCCCACACACCCTAGTGGTGGCTGGTGAGGTATTTCATGGATGCAGATTTAGATATCGTTCGCTTGTTATTCACTTGTTCGTCGCGATGCCATGGTGATGGGATGAGGGTAACGCTGTGCCCATTTCCCACTACAATCGGTCGCACGTTGCTCCGTACAATCGTAGTCTGAACGAGGCAGTATCTCGGTGTCATGGGGTTCCGTTTTTCTCAGGGAATCTGACGGTTTCGTCTGTTCGAATGGCTTAGTTTTACCTCATTGTTAGTGAGTCGACCGCCCTATAACGCAATTGGCTAGCACTTCTTCACTGTTTCACGTTGCTGACGTCTCTGCCAAAGACAGCTCGAAACGATATTTCGCGGCCGGTTGGTATGGTAGAATTGGTAAAGCTTCTTTCCAACCTCGTCATCCTGCCGACCGCGGTCGTCTCCTATACACATCCAAACACCAATTATTCTGGAAGGTTTCTGAAGATGACGGCGTATTGTTTAAATACGATAGCTTCTCAGTCATTTTCAAGATGATTGCATATATGCACATGGTAAAAAACCACTGAGAAAACAAAGCGCTCGATGTCAGGGAAGGACGCTGTCACTTTACTGCTGTGATCTTAGCGTGAGAATTGTGTTTCTCGTAAATCTATACATGTTTCGCGAGAAGGTCACTGAGAATTAGACCGCAAAGGAAGAGTTAAGGTAAGTTTTTGGTCATTTTGGGTCTGAATAAGAGGTTAGTTTAGTGTTTTCTGTCGCGTATGTAGCATACCCATTCTGTGGTGCATGTTGGTGAAAGTGAATTTCTTCGCTTATGTTCTTGTTGGTGATAAGTCACCCCCTGCCAAACACGCTTGTGGTGGCTTTCAGGGCAATAAGTAGGTGTAGATAGATGCTTTTAATGTATCTCTAAACTTCGCATTCGTTTCATTGATTCATGGTTATAAGGGAAGTCTCATGATAAGCTATTTTCGGCATTTTACCATTAGAAAAATTTTGTTTCTCTGGAGTTACATCCAATTGGATTTTTTTACATCATTAGAGTCAAATTTTCTGGCCGTAGCTTCTAAATTATTGATAATTACTAGCATTAAACCATTCATTGGTTTCCCAGTGCTTGATGGAAGAGAAACCACCGGAAAGTTTATGGGCCCTCCAACAAATTATCACCGAATTTCACTCCCTGTTGGGCCAGGTGCACTCTTGTAAAAGCTGGTGGCAGATGAATGCAGCAGAACGCTGGTGATGGAGGTTAGCCAGGTAGAACAGACGGCGAGAAGGGACGAAGAAGAAGGTGAGTGGTTTAATTGGAAGTCTTCAACCTCTTTTAATTTTAGCATCCTTGTAGTTGAATAGTCGGACATATTTGACGCAGTGCAGTCAAAAAAAACCAAAGGCACACGGCTTCAATTAATTCACTCGCGGTGACCGGTTTGTATATAATGGACCCTTCCTGTCGCGAAATCGCCCGATTCGCATCTGCCGATAGATTTCATGTTGCTTTTCTTTGGTGGTCCATGAAAGAAGCCTTTGGTTTGAAGAATTATGTGTATACACATAGGATAAAAATGAAAACTATTTCAGCGTCGTTACGTGGTGGTATCGCGAGATATTAATTAAAATTTCCTCCTGACGTCGTCCACAGCGTTCCTTATTTTTTTCTATAATTCGTGTTGCATATGTACAAGTTTCGCGCGTTGAGCATAAAGGTGGGTTTACACATGGAAGATGACTTCTATAGCGAGATATATATATATATATATATATATATATATATATATAGAAGTAGCGATATCTCGAATCGTATCGCCAATTGCAGGGAATCGTTCTGCTAACACATATAACTTCCAGCTTTTTCCAAACAAATGGATGACGGTAGTAAACAATGAATATGGTAAAAACGAAAATCCTCCAAGTTCGGCATTAATGGCGTTCTCATATCGCAGTTTGAGTCCCATAGGCATCCGTGGGTTTAATAAATTTGCATGAGTTTCAATAAGTATGCATTATTTTGTCCAATCAAGTGAGTCAATTGTGACAGTAATGATTATTAATAATAAGAGATAAGTCATAAAGCCTACAATAGGGGTTCTTTTGCATTTAAAATATTTTCAATTACAAATAAATATTTACATAAGCAACAATGAGTACTCCTCCTATTATATAAGTTATTCGTTGATTACATTTTAAATCTCCGTTTGCTGTCATGTGACCAAGATTCTACCGGATACGATGCGATTATATCGCAGAATCGGTATGCTACTGCAGGAAAAATAGAAACTAATCTATTTTCCTTGCAAGTATCAACCGCGGTCGATTACCACCACTATCGACCCCTACTACCATGGAAGTGCGTGCTTACACATCGAAGTGACGCTTACAAGCGACTTCCAAGGCTACTGTCATGGAAGTAACTTCCATGAATAAACCCCTCTTAACTATTACAGGCGCAACAAGTTGTCTCACAACAATACTCCTCGTCAGTTCTGCTCTAACGGGATTGGATCCGGTTTCCTTCCTACTATTGCGTGAGCCGCATGTGTTTCATTGGTAATACGCCGTGTTTATGTTGACAAAACGATAGATTATACTGAAGAAACGTGACTACGTAGTCATTTCGGTTGGGAGGAAGGCAGCGTGGCTATATATAGCCTCTTAATTTACTGCCCGATTTCATGAGTCAGGAAACTATTAAGCTGAGTCGCGCAGTGTTACGTTATCACTTGTTTTTTTCGGAAGAATGGCGTGGGCTGATAAGTTTCCCATTCTTTTCCGTCCATCTCAAGTGTTTTGTTTATTCAATTTTGGTGGGCGTGGTTTACTCTTACGTTGGCAATATGCGTCAATGTTGTATGCATTCCCATCTCGAAACTGCATCGTAATCCAATAATACCCGAGTCTATTTCTGGACGTGCGGAGTAACAGCGTCATTTTCGGTATTTTTCCAAACGTTTACGGCTTCTGGTTCATCTCGACTTCTGAAATGTTCGCCTTTAACTGTGGATTTCGGTGAAAGATAATCTCATTGGGTGTTAAATTTGTTTTCCCCCCTGTGGTTTCAAGAATTTTCCCCCATTTCCGTTTGATTGCTGTAGGTTTATCCTTGAAGGGACATTATTGGGCTTCGATCGAGTCGAATACTATTTTGGCGGCCGCTAATGATTTGTTTCTTTCTGGTATATGAATGTTCTTTCTTGATGATTTTGAATGAATTATTGAAAACAGATGATGGACGAAAAGTTCCACGCATGTATATAAACAAAAATCGCTCCAACTGCATACCTTAATACCTTAGGGATGGGATCACGGTTCCTTCTTCCCCGTTGTCGGTATCGTTACCCAAAACGCGGAACACTTTAGAGGAACAATACCAAGAAGACTGCGTCCTAAAAACTCACTCCATCACTAAAATTAGTGAATGAAAGAACCGGACAAAATTTGAAGGATGAGGATCACCTTTGCGCCATTGAAAAATAACGACGCCAGTGAACGGGCTATGTAGAACTGTGATCACTCCCTATAGCTTCAAAAGACTACTTAAATACTTAACATAGTTTAGTATAACGGTACATATATTGATAAAAGAAAAATTATGTAATAAAAATCGTTTGATGGAATCAGCAATTTAATTTTTGTGATTTTTGTCACCGGCCGCGGACGGAGCCGTAAAGTGAATAACACAGGATAATACAGGATAGTAATATAGGATGGGTAAACTGAGTAATATTCCTCGTTAAACATGAATAGAACTAAGCCCTAAATATTGTTAGGGACTCCACGAGAAAATTTTTCTCTGAGAAGGACTTAATGGTTGAAAAAGTTTGGGAACCGCTGCCATGTGGAAGTTGACCACGTTGAGGAGTACTATTGAACTTGATACTCTGTCAGATGATTTATTGGTTCTTGAGCAGTTATTTTCCTTACGTGAACCACACTTAAACCTGCTGAGAATTAAGTGGAGGGGGCCTCGAAACTGATCCATGTATCCAACATATACGAGAAATAATGCTATCACGAGAACTTTTCATAAGCCACGCTGAAAGTTTGTCGAGCCTATCCGCCAAGTAGCAACGTTACTAGTATACATTATCTCACGGTCCTTTCAAGGGACCCAAATGCGATATTATCAGACCAAATCAGAATGCATACGTGATGGCTTTGAAAAGGCTATGGCGGTGATAACAAGGGACTTCACTGATGAATCGCTGATTGATTGTGCTCTCTCGTGAACTTGTTTGTCTTCTGTCTCAAATTGCCTCGCTGACATAGGAACCTCTAGCTTTGTTCTGAGGACCTAAATGTGCATTGAGTTTCGTTCCAGCTTGGAGTGCAACTGTTCCATTCGCTGACTGTGCTTCGCCCTTCAGCGAAACGATTTGTCGACACAAAAATTACTTTTAAGCCAATTAATTAACTACCCAAAAGCTTCATGATTGAGAAGCGCACACGGAAAAAATCTCTAAGTTGCCATCGTTTTTTGTTGGTTGATGCACGAAGGACGAATATTGGGCGCATTGGGCGTCGACCGTTTTGCTGAGAACATCCTTTAAAGCCCATTCTACAATAGAAGTAAGGAGTAAGACATAACACCTAAGACTTACAGCAGTCATTCTCCAATGCTGAAGTAAGCCGTAACAGATCGACATGGATATCGAAGACCTATTAGAGTCGAAATAGTTTCTGCGTGTCATCGAATTTCTTATTAATTTTATTCGAGTGTTTATAAAATAGTTTATAAAAGTTTCACCATGATCCAGCATTAATCCCTAACATCAAAAGTACTTCCGCTAAAGCATTGGGTTCGTGGCTGACCCCGGCAGTGGTAATGGCGCGCTATAATTGGCTGACATATCACCTGCCGTAAGACGCAAGCCGTAAATATGGGACTTGACAATCTTCCTTGCGGCAGCGCCTTCGGCGTACGTCCATTGTAGAATACGCTTTAGACTGTCAAAGACATACTTTCCTATCTTTACGTTTTTCTTCCAGGGGACGCACGAATATCAAATCCATGAATATATATAATGGATATAGATGTTTGGAATTGTTGCCTAGGCTACGTGTTGCCTAAATTTCCACTTTTAGTTCACCCAGTCCTTGGCGCCACTTCGATTAGTCTTTTCAGTTGTTATATTAAATAGACGTAGTTAATTGTTACTAACGTGAGACTGATGAATATTCAATAACGATCGAGGATATATGAATTACTTGATGCTTTGAATAATATCTTCCTATTTTTGTGACCTAAAAGTTAATTTGTAAATGCTAGAGAGGAAATATCTATTACAGGAAATATGTAAGAGGTTTATGAAACGTACATCGTGTGCCGACGACGATGTTTGCCAGATTCTGATTTTAATTGGAATGCATTACGCCCGTTTGGCCTAAATAAAGAATTCAGAATGCCTTGTTTAAACAGAACTTGCTTCGTACCAGGCTGCAAAACAGGGTATGCGTTTACGAGGACCCAAAATTGGAGATGTGGATTGAAAAATAAGAATCTGTTCAAGGCGGCGGTAAGTGCATTCCTTTTTACCTACACTGCAATGATGGCCATTGGGAGTACTCATGAAGTCACCTCGCATTATTATAAAATTTCCGTATAGTGATATTCACGAAGTGCTAAGAAGTTAATTGTGCATTTGTGAAATTAAATTTGGAGAGGAATTAAATATATCTGTAGACCGGACGATTAAAAAAAGTGTATAATTACGTCCCCCGTGTAGTACTACATTTTTTATCCACTGCATTATGATTAATTGTATGTAAAAACCATGTATATTCATGGTAAAACCAGTACGACGTGTGTATTTGCAAACTATCGACTGTATTTACATTTGAATTTCCGTCTTTCATCACTAGGCGGCACCACTTTCCAAAGAGTTGTTTTTTTTACGGAACTCTAGACAACAGTTTTTGGCGACGAGATAACAATCCATAACATATATTCATGATTAAAACAATAGCTGACGACTAGCGGTCGCCAGAATGACTTACAAATTCGGCATTATTGAAAACTAATGGTAATTTGAATTCGAACGAATGTTAAGCCAAGTTTTTCCTTAGCATAACAACGGTCTCTTTCTGGATGCTGGCGCTCGCCGAGGCACTTTACATCTAATTCTGCCACTCTGCAAGCCTCCTCAAGCGTGTGTGGCAGCGGGTGAGGGTATGCGAACAAGCACTACGTTGTATTATACTGAAGTCGGTGAAACCACGACCATCAATCCATTTTTTATAAATTGAAGAAATGAAATAGTGCAAAAGCAGCAGTATTGTCAATTTAATGTGTACTTGTTACAAATACCATCAATTCATTGTTTTCCCGCGATCGATTAGAGACCATAAAGGCTGCGTTGAGACTTTGAAGTAGGTTAGTTGACAGGTAGTGTAGCTGATGCCAACAATGCATGCTTATAAATCTGCCAAGTAGAGCTAACACCATGTTATGCGTATTCCTTGCATGACTCTTGTGTCACGTTTTTATAGTTACAATATATATTAGCTTAGTAGATGCTGTAGCGAATTTCTTCAGAGAAAGAAATCATGCGCCTTGACCGGGATTCGAACCCGGATCCCTCGATTTCCGGCCGAGTGCTTTAGCCAGTTAAGCTACCGAGGCGTCATATTCCCCTGTGGATTTTTGTGACCTTTTTTCTCTGTAGAAATTCGCACATGTGTATATTGCGGGTGATTCCGTAAAAGTGGAACTCCGTGGCTAGTCCCGGATAGCTTGAAATTTGTCAGATACTGTAGCGTATGTAGCTTACCCATAGTGTGGTGCATGTTGGTGGTAGTTAATTTCTTCGCTCTAGTTCATGTTAGTGATAAGTCACTCCCTGCCAAACACTCTTGTGGTGGCTTGCAGGGTAATAAGTAGATATAGATGTAGAAATACAAAAATACCAACAGTACATGACTAAAATGAAATTAAGATGACGTTTAGGTTTATTATTACTGTCTAGGTATTCGCTTGCTGGCAATAGCTGAATAAGGAAAATAGCTGTATAGAGGTGAAGCTTCACCAACATTCACCACACTGTAGTTATGATACTAATGTTGTCAGAACTGAAAATCAATGTATTTTTCAACTTTATAAATGCAGAGAGATGCTATAGTTGGACAGGAAGTATTCGAATATACGATCATTATATATTATCATATAAGAATTATATTCGCTATACATTAAGATAATGCAAAAACAAAAGTTCTGAAGAGTCTTATTAGTAGTAACAGATATGCTTTTTAGGGAAATAACGGTCTAGTCGAAATCAGCTGATTTCAGTCCCTGCTTCAAAGGCACTTTAGCAGTTAGTTTCTCCATTATTGTTATCCTACAGTGCAGATTAGGCCACATTTCCCTTCCTCCCAATGCAGGATTACTTTAAAGGACGTAACAATTCGCATTATGTAAGCCAGAATTTGGTACGAACTTCTGATTTAGATGAGGGTGTTTAATGACAGATTTATAACTTGCCCACTTTCAATGAATAAGTAAGTTTCGTGACATAGAAAACCAACATCGTTATCGAAGAGATATTAAAATTTCAGAAAAAATACTTGAAAAACTACTCCAAGGCTAACGTCAAAATATTTACCACCAACATCGTCTCTTTCACGGCTGATATTCCTTTTAAACACCTTTTAACGCAAGACCTTGCATGCGAATCCATTCTTAGCGAAAGGTACAGTATTTATTTTGGAATTCCGAAGTGTAATGAAAACATCGTCTGCTGGCAGTCCCAATTTCCATATCTCGTGGACTGTGGGCTAAGGTAGCGCGACTGTCGCGAGTGGCGCGTGGACTGTGGGCTAAGCTAGCGCGACTCTCACAGCGTAGATTAAATTATAGGCTTAACCTCCTAAATAAATTTCAGGAAAATCATTTTACTGATGACGTAAAAAACATACTATTAACCCCTTCGTACTACGGCAGATTAGATCGCGCCAATAAAATTAGAGAGCTAGATTGTAGAACCGATAGGTATAAAATGTCATTTTTTCCGCGTACCATTCGGGACCATAACAGCTGTGATCGTCGTCATGAATAGTTCGAGTATTGACAATAGGCAGGCAGTTAATCTTTCTCATTATATTCTCCTCTTTCTTATTTATGCATGATGTAAATAATGATGTTCTTATTTATGCATGATATTTTGAATCTGTAGTAGTAGTCTTTGTATCCCTTGCATGTTAGAACGATTGGAGATAGAATGTTTCTTGGGTATTAGATTTGTAATTGGCGCTTTGCATGTGTGGTACGCGGGTTTTAATGTAATGTCGGTGTTCTACCATATCATTAATGCATGCCTGGTGCGAAAGCACCCCCTGCCACACACCCTTTGGGTGGCTTGCAGGGTATGACGTAGATGTAGATGTAGATGTAGACTGTGGCCTAAGTTATAGGCGGTGTTTGCCAGAGCTCATGGCATGTTTTCCTCCATGACGGCGATCTCGACTAAAATACCATCACCTTTTTTAATACTATAAAGCTAACTATTCGGTGACGTACTGTTTTTATTTCACATTTACGTTAAATGTATCATGGGCTTTCTCTGACTAGTTTTTGAACAAAACCTTAACATCATAAAATGTTTAATCTTTAAATAAGATGCCATGGAAAGCCGTAGCCGCATAAAACCCATGTAAATTGGCCTCTTTGTTTCTGTTAATATCTCTAAAACGAGTTCGGTAAGGTACTAATTTTAAGGTTCCTTTGGAAATATGAACCTTTTTTCTTTCTAATAAGATTAAAATGATCGATTTCTTAACGTAAGGGGATCTCGCTCAAATTACCTTAAGGAACAAGCATTAAGCCCGTTTCCACGGGGCATGAAATTGCACAATTTTAAACTGCGTGCTTGTCTCAATCTAGTGTGCAATAATTATCGAATAAGAGTATGGGCCGTTTTGACATCTCGCGGTCATGCATTCGCGCATGTGTTCTCGCAATTAACCGCTTTACACGATTCAATTTGAAATTCACATTCGTACTTACATCTGATTGTGTAATTACGTTCCCCGTGAAAAACGGGCTTTTGAGAGCAAATCCACAAAGTAACGACTACAAATTTACTGTCTATGAAATGAGTTCGCAATTTTATCCTCACGCTACATATTGCCCTGCAAGCCACCACACGGGTGCTTGACAAGGGGTGACTTAAGAACTTAAGTGAAGAAATTTACTTTCACCCTCAAGCACCTCACTACCGGTACACTACAAACGCTACAGAAACTACAAAAATAATCTATAATGTGACTATGAAAACGCGACTCAAGATTCGTGCACTCGGCAGACCTATAAACATGTATTAGTGGGCGTTGGAATTAATCAGCTGCACCACCTGTCAACTGACCTACTTCAAAGTCTAAATGCAGCCATTATGGTCTTTTATCGATCGCCGGAAAAACGACATTTTAAACCTTTCTGTTCTACAATCTGTTTCCCTTAGTTTATTCTCATGATTAATTGCTAATTGCTTATGTTAATGTGCCTTGATTGTTTTGTTTGGTATCACAAAAGCAGTACATATGTCGAAATGGGCCGCTTGCCTAACCAGACCCCTCAACGCTCTCGTGGTTGTCCCTCTATGGTGGCCCATGCGGTCGCAGAGTTCTTTCCGTCCCCCGCCCCCCAGCAAGGCGCGTATTTATAAACCGAATGTCTTCCTCCCTATCCCCCTTCCTTCCTTCCTTTCCTATCGAGAATTCCACTACGTCCTAACCCCCACCGCCCGCAACATTTCCACCCCTTGTGAGCTTCTCTCCCTCACGAACCAAAACAAACCCGTTTTACTTTTAGTTTTTTTTGCGCGTTCCTCGGCTCGGCTACGATTTAAAACTGAGCGGAGTCCCCGACCACGCTTTTTAAAGTCGTCGTCACACGGTCGGTCGTATCATGTGCGGTCGGGGAAGAGAGACGTCTCATCTTGTTTTTTTTTCCACATTTTTATCTTCTTCCTTTTATCTTCCACTCACTCCCCGACAACAAGAGCCGGCGAGTGGCGGCTAGACTCTCTTTCGTCTCAGTGTGGTGGTGTGTGCACGCCCCCCTACCTCCTCCCCTTTCCTTCACTCCCCTTTCCCGCCTTTTTCCCCGCTCCACTCTCTTCTCCTCCCTTCCCATCGTTTCCTCCCGATAGCGGCCGCTGCGCCGTTCCAGTCCCTCTGGCGGGTCCTTCAAGGTCACCTTCCTTCCAATTCGTCGTGGTCAGGGCGTCCTCTTCGCCACAACAACATTGGGAGAGTGTGCGGAAGAGACGATTCGGGCGCATGAATTAAAATGTTTTTTCCTCGCTCGAAATTTTCGTTTCGCTGCTGGATGGTTCGCTTTGCCTGGGGGAGGGAGGTGGGGGGAGGGGGGGAATCCTTCGTACGACCCCCGTCAAGGGCACTCGCTCGGGGGGGAGGAAAGGGGGTAGGTTTGAGTAGGGGAAGTAGCACGGAATCGCTCTTCGTCAAGACGGTCTCGTGAATCTTACTCCTTGGAGCATGACGTGGGTTGCATGAGGTTTTGGTAACTTCAGCGAGATATAACTGCACTTTAAATTGAATGAATTTTTCCTCAGTACTATGATGTCCGTTTAACACGGGGCACGTAATTGCACAAGCTGATGAATATATATATTATACGTATGGACGTGAATTTCAAATTGCATCGTGTATCGCGGTGAATTGCAAGAATGGCAAAATAGTCCCTGCTCTATCCTTAATTGTCATTGCACGCCAGATAGGGAAGATAATACAGTTTAAAATGCAAGTTCGTGCCCCGTGTAAAACGGGCTTAGGGAAATATTTCACCCTGAAAAGGATACCCAAGTACCTGTTCAGTTTGTTTTTGCTGTTGAAAACGATAAGTTGTTTCTTGATCTGCGACGTAGTATTAACATCATGTATTGCATGTTCCCTGCATGACTCTTGTATCTCGATTTCGTAGTTGCAAATTACATTAATTCAATAGTTTCTTTAGCATTGGAAGCATACCTGTAGTGTAGTGTATGTAGATGAAAGTTAATTTTTACACTATATGTTGTGATAAATTACCCGCTGCCAAAAATCCTGGAGTTGGCTTGCAGGGTAATGTATAGATGTAGATGATAAGTTTCTAACGTAAGCAAAGATTTGTCATTGTTCTATAAAGTGGCCAAATATATTTTTGTGTTCCTTAAAATGGGCAAAAATAATATAAAAAATATTCGTATTATTCTTTTACCATTATCTCTCTCCTGTTGTGGACCCTTTCCCAGATATTTTTTTCTAAATTCACTGTGAATAATAAGTTTTATCTTTCACCCAAACAACACTTTGCACTGCTTTCACCGTAATGATACGCAGTGTCATCCATTTTTGAAATTGACATGTCGTTGTGAGCTTTGCCACCTGTACGACTGTCCTTACTGCGCTTTCGGCAGTTGACATTCGAGAGTCGAGACAGTCGAGGCCTCGTCTTTGATAGAGGAGCTTCGATCGTCATGCCCGTCATGCATGAGTTTACATTATTTAATGAGTATTCGAGTATTTGTGTCCGTGTTATTCTTCTTGAACATTCGCTGGTGCAATCATTCGTATTTAGAAATCATCAAAATAAACTCGCGCGAAGCGAACTTCTTTCCAAGAACACTAACTGGGTAGGGTAAGGTAGATTTAACATAAGTGCGTTGACGCAAGCCTGCATTTATGTGCTAACTTTAAGCGAACCATTCTTAAGTGCACCTGTAGCGTAGACGAGGCAAAGGGACGACCGTTTGGAGGGTTTGGAGCAAACGATGAGGGAGCTGAGGAAGAAGTATGGTGGACGAAAAAAGGGAGCTCGAGAAAGGGAAGACTGGAGGACGGCTGTAAATCAGTCACGATTGAAAAGCGGACAAAGGAAGGGATAATGGTGGCCTCTTCTCTGAGGATAGGGCAGCGGTCAGAATTCGACCTTGAATTGGGAGGATGATTATGTCTGGTGTGGAATCACCCCGTACCACGTACCCTGGGGTTGGTTTGTGAGGTATCTCATGGATAGAAGTTATCATCCTTTAGTTTCAGATCATTCTTCCTGATCTACGTTTGCATCCTCCATCCATTGAGATCCTCTTAAGGTAGACTTGAAAACAGAGTAAGAACGCGAGCAGAGAAGGTCAGCAAGATACGTGATAGGTCGTTATGATAGTCTCCTTAGTGTTACTGACCTCTTGCAAAAACTCGGATTAGAATCACTTTCAGACCGTCGATTGAAAATTAGACTCAATCTTTTATGTAAAGTCGAAACCAATTTATTTTAAGACGACATTATCAATATTTTACGAATTCTAACATACTACGGTAGACCAGGGTTGAAATTCGCTATGAAAAAATCAGGTCAGATCATGAGAATAAAATATGGGAAATAGATTTTAGAGCAGATAGGTTTAAAATTTCGTTTTTCCCGCGATCGATAAGAGACCATAATGACTGCGTAAAGACTTTGAAGTAGGTTAGTTAACAGATGGTGTAGCCGATTAATTCATGTGCCCCCTAATACATGTTTCTAAATCTGCCGATTAGTGCTTACACCATGTTTTGTACATCTACATCTACGTCATACCCTGCAAGCCACCCAAAGGGTGTGTGGCAGGGTTTGTATGTTCCCTGCATGACTATTGTGTCACGTTTGTATAGTTACAATATAGATTATTTTAGTAGTTTCTGAAGCATTGGTAGCCTACCCTTAGTGTGGTGCATGTTGGTGAAAGTTAGTTTGTTGATAAGTCGCCCCCCGCCATAAAACCTTGTGGTGGCTTGCAGGGTAAAAAGTAGATGTAGATGTATGTATTACTCTGCAAACAACCTCTGGTATGTAAGACGGGGGGTGACTTATCACCAACATGCTCTATAATATATATACAAGTAACTGTCCCCAACACGCAGTATACAACAGAGTTATATTACCATTTCTACAGAAACTACTTGAATTATTGTGTATTGCAACTACGCAAACGAGATACAAGGGTCATGCAGGGGTCGTGCAAAACGTGAATTCAGTACTACGTGACATTAAGAAATAAGCATTAGGGAGTAAATCAACTAGTCAGCTGTGCGACCTGTCGACCAACCTACTTCAATGTCTCATTGACAACAATTATGGTATTTTATCGATCGCGGAGTAAACTGCACGTGAGACAAGAGGCACCTCCTGTTTCTTCAAACCTGTCATGGCTGGGTAATATTTTAATGTGCATGATATCATCTCGTAATATCCTGAATACATTTGATAGTATTTTAAGTTTTGAATTGTCTGTGCGAATTAACTTAAACTGTGAATTCTTCGTCGGTGTCTTTTCTTGATTTGTGATCATTGACATAGAAATGATTAGTTCAAAAGGCTCGCCGTTCTTGGCTAGGAAAGTGGCTTCAATTGCTCGGAATCTGTTCGAGGGGGACTTAGGTCAGATACTAGAGCGGTGAACAATCTTAGAGGAGGATAGCCCGTATTTACGTTTTTAGGGGCTTCCTTGTTGTCGTCGGAGTTGAGATTTTTTGGCAGCGTGCGTCCAGTCACGTAAGCATGGAGAAGCCGAAGACTGGCTGCGATCGGGGAGCTCAGAAGCCGTGTTTACCTGTCTCCCTTGCCAACCGCCTTTCCCTTCATTTTTTTTACACACCCCGGTCATAATGACGGTTGGAAAGGAAGGCATTTGTGGGGGCTGGGGGTAGAGGGGAGGACACGCCCCCTTTAGTTGTGCGCAGTAACCCCTAGCGCCCTAGCCGTACGAATATACCCTCGTCTTCCCCTCGCTCCCTTTCATGGACTCACAGCCAAGGGGCCGTGGTTTCTTCTCGTCGTTCGGGCTACTTGCAACTTGAGTAAAGAACAAATATCACCTGCTGAAAGTGTCAACACACACAAATACCTGCAATCAAATGTTGGTCAAGGTTAAACAGTGGCATATGACCACCATGTGTTTCCTGATTGTGTTGAATGCATTGTTTTGATATGGTAAAACACGAAAGTGGATTGGCTTTTTTTTTAATTCGCATCCTTCGTTGATACATGCGTAAAGGCGACTCTCATTCGCTTCGAAGTGACGCATCTGGGGGTCATGGAAGAGTGACTTACTTGATGAATGAATGACTTACGGGAGGCCTCTTGTTCTTATAACATAATTGTTTAATGTAATGTCGGTGTCCTACCATATCATTTATGCATGCCTGGTGCGAAAGCACCCCTGCCACACTCCCTTTGGGTGGCTTGCAGGGTATGACGTAGATGTAGATGTATAAACATCTACGGCTTATTAATTCTTATGCCCCCAATGCATGTTTTTTTATCTGCCGAGTAGTGCTAATACCAAGTTTTGCATGTCCCCTGCATGACTCTTGTGTCATGTTTACTTAGTTACATTATAGATTAGTTTAGTAAGTTTCTGTAGCATTTGTAGCATATCCATAGGGCAGTTAATGTTGGTGAAGGTTAGTAATTAACTTTTCACTCTAGCACACGTTGACGATAAGTCATTCCCTGCGAAACGCCCTTTTGGTGGCTTGCAGGGTAATAAGTAGGTGTAGCTGTACATATTTATTTATTTTTTATTTTTATTTATACTCACAACCTCGAAAACAGCACAACAAAGGCCTTTTACAATGGGTGTTTTAACATTAACAATAGACGAACACACACACCCATGTCCTGGGCAGAAATATTCTATCCAGGCGGGACTCGAACCCGTGACCCTCGGGTTAGCAGGCGAGGACTTTACCCCACCGCCACCGGGGCAGACATTACCCTGTAAGCCACCTCAAGGGTACTTGGCAGGTGGCGAGTTATCACCAACATACACTAAATTGTGCAGTTAACTTTCACCAACATGTCCTACAGCATGCTGCAGAAACTATTGAATTAATGTAAATAGAAACTACAAAGGCGAGATAAAAGATTCATGCAGGGGTCAAGCGAAACGTAATGTTAGTAATAAATGACCCATTAGAGAACAAGCATTAGGGAACAAATCAACTAATCAGCTACACCACCTGCCGACTAACCTACTTCACTCTCATTGGTCGCCGTTATGGTCCCTTATGGATCGCGGGAAAAACGACATTTTAAACCTGCCTGTTCTGAAGTACATTAACCAAATTTAATTCTCATTATCTGAAATATGGTAGTATGTTGGAGTTAGTAAGATATTAATAACTTCGTCGAATAATGAATTGGTTTTGAATTTACATAAAAGATTAAGTCTAATTTTTAATGCGCGATATGAAAGCGTCTCCCATCCCAGTTGTTGCAAGCAGGGTCGTTCGATTCGATTTATCAGTAGATCTATAGATATGGGTTTTCGCAACCATTTCCACTTAGTGGCCGCCATTAATACGCTATTTGAGCATTTACTGCCATATCACACCCAATGAAATCTGTGAATTTGCGGCACAAGTTGTCATTAAATAATGTCGAATAAAAATGCAGTGCAAAATCAACAGAAACGTTGAACAACCTATACAATGCTTATGGAGAATACAGAATATAAGCACATTAATGGCAGATTTACGTACGTTGCGTAGACCGTATACCATATTCCCACTGAATTTATCCTATTTTTTTAAAGAACCCAGTAATTTTGTGAGCATAGTCGAGTAAATGGTAGATAGACGTGTTTGCTATACGTGTTCAACATCTACATCTACGAAATACCGTGCAAGCCACCACTAGGGTGTGTGGCACGGGGTGATTCCACACCAGACATGCAGCACTCATTCCAGTTCAAATCAGAACCGCGCACGTGCCTCCGAATGCCAGGCGCAGGACAGAAGCAGTCAGGGCAACGGTACGCAGTTAGACCAGAAACCAGGAGAGTGATATACAGAAGAACATGCTAAGATGCAGTACACTACTCAAGATATAAATACTGGTTAGTATTATTAATGGGACAAATAAATAGCACTACAAGGTACTAAGACGTGCAGGAGTATATCATGCCGGAGATTGCATGCGAGGTTAGTATCTATAATTCATGTTAAGATATTTTGCACTACTGAAAAAACCTATTTAACCTAGTTAGTGTAGTAGTAGAACTGATCTATCACAACTAATATGGTCCCTTTTTGTACGTGGAAAAAATGACATCTTAAATCAATCGGTTCTGCAGTCTATTTCCTGAATCTTATTCGTGTGATCGTTCCTACCATAAAGGTTTGCCTCTAGCAAAATATTTTGAACGTCCGGCAAAAAATAGTCTAAATAAAACGTTCATAAAAGATTTAACCTATATTTCTCCCTTCGATCGGATAGTGGTTCTCACCTTAATTCTCAACGATTTAGTAACAATAGTATGTTTATCGTAACAATTTTGAACAAATCTAGCTGCCCTCTGCATTCGATTGATACATGTTGTAAGCTTCAGCTGTTTATCTTTATCAGGAAAATGGTAGTTATTAATTAACGGACGATGCAAAGAGGACCACAGGTTAGCGTCTCATTCGACATATGGAGCACTGCACTTGAAGTGCCCTCCACAAGACACTCAAGTAGAGATCGGGCTTCCTCTGGAAAATATCCTCTGGCCGTCCATATGGTTAGCCAGTACTCTAGCCACCTCACCAACCCGATCCTCTTATTAATTCGATATTCCCCGAGTTGTTCATTACGATTTGATGAGAATAATCTGATATCGTAGGTACCTAGTGCCAATTGGAAAGGAGCAGTTACGTTTCTCTCTCTGATTTGTACTGCTTGGATTGATTGATTTTTTTATTTCATTCCTGTTGAACTTAATGACTGCTAAGTTTGTTAAAACGTTATTAGATCCATTCAGATTTTTGCCAAACCAAGTGACTTTTGCGTCCACGTTCTGTAAATCTTTTCAAAGACTGGCGGTAATAGTCAACAATGACTTTTCTATTTCTGAGAGGATTCACTGTAATCACACAGTGCGAATTTCTCTCTTTCAGTACGACTGTTTAGAACGTCCTGTCATATTCAAGGATTCACAACCTTACGATGCCATGCGATGTTAATTCATCATCATAAACGTGTTTAAATGGTCATAAGTAACCCCTAGTTCTTGTATTATTTTATTCATTACCTCCTAAAAACGTCTACGCACATTCTTTATAGGTGATCATTTGTATCTCTAATTTTATTTTTATGTAAAACGCGATGGATAGACAGATCCTCCCTCTTTTTCCTTTAGAAAAGGGGCGTACTTGAACTCAGTTGTTTGTTTCCCGTGAAAAAAGCGTGACGAAGGCTCACCAAAATAAATATTACGGCTTCATGAATGAGGGTAACTAACTCCCTCGCAAATACTTTTTTTCATGTTGTCCTTTCCTTGCATAATTCTTCCGTCTCTCTCTTGCTTCTGTGCGTTGTTTCGTACTCATTGTTTTTTGCCTCAGAGGCCCACGTTACTCATCTCTTTGTTTTGAGAATCTCTCCTCGACCTCTAGTATTTCCTCGTCGTGTTTGTCTTCCCTTTTCGTTCGTTTGCGCTGTGGGACATAAAATAAAAACTTGCTGAATCATTCGGGCGAGTCCACCTCTAACCGAGGAGTAATGGATCTCACACACGACGACTTTTAGACATATTTAAATCACAGTCATTTAGATAAACCACGGAATATAGAGTTCTCTATTGAGTTCGGAGTATAGAGATCTCTATAGTGCATGAGATAATCTAAGAAATGTGCACATGTAATGGCTTATCATTGAAGTTTCTTGATGATAATGATGAGGCATAAATATTGAAACCCAGGTAGAAGTAAAATTTATCTTTTCAGAATATTTGACGTTTTTATTTTTACAATATGCATTTTTAGTTTCTCCATATGATTTAGGATTGTGAAAATAACAAATAGAAGAGTTTTAAGTTCATTCTCCTGTAGTTGGAAATGAAATTACCTGTGTGAATGCGTCAGCCGCGAGAATAATCATTCGACTTTTGCGTCTCATGTTTAATTCACACCTTTTTTTTCATTCATGTGTCCTGACACTTTCCTCGCACGTGACGGGCGGAAAATAAAAAAGTTATTCTGGGTCAAGGTGAGAGGTCTAAAAAATCACCTCACTGCTGCTTGCTGTATTTCATCCAATGGATGTACTTGCATTGCACGGCATTCAATGGAGAGGCTATGCATTTCATCGCACGAGGGTTTTTCATATCATTGATCCACGCAATCGTCGTTGCATTTGGATTTCGGGCCCTTTGAAATTTTTAGATGCTCCTTTTCAAGCATAACAATTCAATTTATTTATTTGCATACGCATTATAATTAGTTGTTCATTGGCTGTTATAATAATATTGGCTGTTGTGGTGTTTTCGCAATTTCACAAAATTTTAACCGAGAGGACGGCTACTCCCTCGCCACCGCCTGGAAACTGCTCTTCAACATTACGGGCCAATCACGACACACCTCTATCCGAAAGCGCGAAAACGGAATAACGTAAAAGGACCAAACCCTGCATCCACACTTCAGCCGACCTGAAGAAGCCAGCTGGTATGCTGGCGAAATATTGTCCATAAAAAATGGATAAACACGGAAGGAGACCCGAAAAACCATTCTCTTCATAAAAAAACTCTGCGGAAGCCTTCACGGAAAGATGGTAGATAAATTTAACTGTATCAGGCTGGATTTGGTGGAAGCTGTCTATATTCATGCTGAATAAAAACGCTTGGTATCTCCCACGGATATTTACTGGCACGACGTGATTCACCACACTGTGCCATAATACGGTGCACTGTGGCACATGATTATGCCACAGTGTGGTAAAACACGTCATGCTAGTAAATGAATCTGTGGGAGATTACCAAATTTTTTATTCAGCATTAATATGGTGGATATTCTTGCTATACATTCGCTTATTCTTCCATATCCTCTTAATATTCAAAGGAAAGCACGGAAAGAGAAGGGATACCTAGTATGATTGTTATTTCGGTTGTCAGGATACAGTTTAATGACGCAATGCCATCTCAATCTACCTCAATGTTTTAGTCACTAAAGGCCCATTTCAATTTCATTCTCTACCTGCATCTTTGATATATGCGGGTGGCTGTAGGAAAACTCGTATCTTCATCCACGCACCACCCCTAATGCCGCCGCAAGAGGTTGCGGCCGGGGATGTTAGGACGGTAGCCAAAAGGAAGGAATGTCATGGGGAAAGTGGCCATTTAGGTTTTTTCGAGAGACGATTTTGTACACTTTTAGACTACCCCGTACCCAGTGTGTGAGACTGCGTAAGATGTCATGAACTTCCAATCTTACGTAAGTTACCATTGATTTTTCGTATCTTACGTAGGTTTCCCTCTCAACCTTACGTAAGTTATTGATTTTTGGAATGTGCTTATATATTAGCTGTTCCAATGACAGAGAAATGGCAATTTAGGCTACTTACGGAGATGTTGAGCTCAAGATAATGCAGCCTCAGCGATGTTACTCACGTTTCCCACACAAAAATATTCAGTGTCCTGGAATGCGCAGATCAATTCTTGTCGCTGTTGATAGTAAACTTTTGTTTCTTGAAAATAGTATGCAAATGGAGACCATCGCAAGATATTCATTGCCATTTTTATCTAACGCTTAAATGATGCACAAACAGGGCATGCCACAAGTTGGACTGGTAATATTGTCAGGTATTTTAGCGCTCACCATGTGAGAAAGAATAAGTACCCACTGGATATTTTGACCTTTTGCAGCAGGGATTCAGTACCTGAATTCCCCAGTAATTACTCCATGGGTGAACTATCTCAAAATCAATCGCTCTGTATTTTACTTTGCAGCGCTAGAAAAGAATGCATACATACCTATGCTTTTTTAAACTTTTCCTCAAGGGAAACCGCATGGTGTTTGGATCACTATATACAATTTTTTCGTCCGATAATCATAAGACGGGTTAGAAATACGATTTCACGCATGAATAAAATATGACGTCGCCAGAAAAATAATTCCGAGTATCTATCTTTGGCAGCAATTATTTTGCTATGATGACTACTCTTCATTTCTATATTCTTCTCTCCAAGCTAGGACTACTGGCTCACCACCATCCTTCTCCAACATGTCTTCACGAGATATACTGATGTTTTTCTTTATAAACTCATCACTAGGGAACCCTGAACTCTACGACACTTGAACGAATATTTATGTTTACAAATAAATGATCATGATAAAAATTGTTGATAATAAATAAAAGCGGATTGAGGTATCAACTCTTGAAATGCCTGTAAACCATCTATTGATGCGACTAATTTTACGTAAGACCTCTTGACGCCCCAACGCAGGACAACGTAAGAAGAGCCGAACTCTCCTTTTTCCTAAACTCAAATGGGCCCAAAGGAAGAGCGCAGAAAGAGAATCAGAGAGGTTTACGTAGGTTTTGTTGGCAATGTATGCCTTGATATTGGAGTAGATTCTCTGAATTCCGTGATAATTATCGCACGCGGAAATATCTAACTATCGAAAGATGATTTCAAAGAATTAGCTCATGCTTATCGACAACTTGATTCTTCCCAATCGATAGTAATCGCATATGGGCAAGACAAAAGGGATGTAATCACTCAAGAACTCATAACCGTTAAAACCGTGCGATAAAATCAGTATTTTCGCATGGGATAACTTTTATAGACCCCCTCGGAGTCTATTCTTGAAAAATTTCGCTTGCAAAAATAACTTCATCGGACAGTTTCATTTAAATATTGCATGCCACACAACTACTCGACGATTTCCAACCAAGAAGTAGTTCACATGGGTAAGCTGTGCGAACTTAAAGATACCTAAGCGACGGAATGAAGTGATAACTTTGTTAATCCCGCATACGATAATCATCACAGCTGGCGAGAATTTGCCCGCCAACTCTGTCCCTCTCTTAGATTTGTCATAAGTACTTGGTGTGTTCGCACTTATCAGATTTTAGCAATGCACGAAGAGTTTATTATCCGATCACGTCTACTGCCGAAAACAGTCAGGTACATCTCCATAATACAAGAAATGAGGACAATTTATTCCTCGAGCATTAAAGAATCTCATTAAGGTGAGAGTGTTCTGATGTATATGGAAAAAAGCTGGTTTGTTATTTGCCCAAAGAGATAAAGGACTTGAACGGCTAGCAAAGAATTTTCAAGAGATTGACACGTTGTTAAGTAAAAATAAGTAAAGTTAAGTAAATATGCTATTTATTCGATTGAAGAATTCCTTAACTGTACTTAATGTTATAAATTCCTGTATTTTCCAGTCATAAACACTTATTGTAGGAATTTGTGTTTCAATGCAAGGTGTATACGATTTCTTATTTGTCATTTTATCGCTGTTGTTCACTTAGGGGCCATATTATATATATACTCCATTTTTATATCCAATTTTGACGATGTCGATGCAAATGTGAAACTTGTCTATGGCTAATATATTGAAATTGAAAAAGTTTTTTGACGAAAAATCAACATAGTGCGTATCATGGAAGGCTGCGATAGTAGAGAAATTCAATACACGTACGGCGCAGTTGAAACGGGAAAAGGGCATTTGTACAGCTTGAAGAAAGTTTGAAAGCCTGCGTAACTGAAGGCTTGAGGTGTTATTGGGGAGAAACATTCACGTATTTCAGTGATTTTTGAGCAGTTTTGAAGGTATTGATAGTATTTATATATTATTATTCCTATATAAGTATCATTTCCTTATTATTCATTTCTTTTATATTGATTTTCACCTTCAGTAGGCAGACCACCAAATTCATTGTACCGTACTGCGATGTTGAAGGAAATTGGGTATGATTTGCCAGTTTTTTCGGCTTGAAATAGTTTGAGCCTAATATCATTTCTCCTAGAAATCAATGAATTTGGTCTCATTTTATAGAAAAAAACATCTCGTGCCTCAAAAAATATCATAATAACAGCCTCTTATCGAACTACTTTCCTAGATTTTTGACGTAAATTACCTATTCTTTTACATGGGAAATGGTACATATATGCATGCCGGAGACATATTTTTTTAAAATGAGTAGTTTATAACCCCTAGATCTCGTGAAAAAATGAACAGGGTGTAAGTTGTATGTTTTATCAACTATTTTTTAAATAAATCATTTAGTTATCGCAATATTTTTTCAGGATCGTAAGATAATCCTCCATTTTGAAGGAGTTTTAAATGTACCGCGTGCAGAAAATGACTCCAGTTATATACTTACTTAGATATTTTCATTTAAATAATTAGAATTTCAGTCGTATGTTATTATATTATTGAACTATTAATAATGCAATATTCAAGTCACGCTTGTTACAGCTGCTTAAATAAAAACTTATTATTCGAATATAATCTCCATTATGACTAGAGACCTAGCTCGCTCAAATAATCTTAAATTCTTCTTAACGTCTTTCTCGTATTTTATCAAAAAGCATTTTTCTTGGAGGTATTTACGACACCGTCAGTGTCTCGGTTATAGTTGATAATTCAATCGCGTGATGACTAAACTTACGAGATTTATCAATCGAGGGCGATTATATATTTCAATGAAGGTCTTAGTGCATGCATTATCTTTCATCTACAGTTCATCGGAACAACGTTCTGGTGATTCTCCAGTGCTCTCTTGCCCTCTTGACAGCTCATCCCTGTGTCGCGTTATCGCATGTTATCGCTCGACTTGGCTGCCATGGCGATTGGTTGACGTGTGGCCACTAGAACGTGCTCGTTTTAACGTAAGCTACCGCAGGAATATAAAGTGGCAGGAGCATGTGGTTTTGAGTGGGACTTTTTTTTCATTCTTCCCGCGAGTTTGGCTGGTTTGATTATTTGGGGAGGCAGCCAAATACTTTTATTGGGAAGTCAGGTTACCTCCCCAACCCCTCCTTGCTTGCCTATTTTTTCAGGCTTGACGAGTGTGGTGAAAGATTTTTTCGACAGTAATTACTTTTGCTTTGACACGATGCCAGGTATTCAGGCCTTCCGCAAAATTACGACGGTGAAAACCATTGAAACTGCCATGGGAAAAATTGGCCAGGACCGGGAATCGAACCGCGGACATTTGGACCAGGCCAAAGGT
Source organism: Ceriagrion tenellum (assembly GCA_963169105.1). Taxonomy (NCBI): domain Eukaryota; kingdom Metazoa; phylum Arthropoda; class Insecta; order Odonata; family Coenagrionidae; genus Ceriagrion; species Ceriagrion tenellum. Next base: position 59,055,604 of record OY720641.1, read on the forward strand.
CCGTGGTTTGATTCCCGGTCCAGGCCGATAATTTCTCTTGGCAATTTTAACGGCTTTGACGCGATGTTAAATACAGTCAAACCTCCCTTAACGGACCACTCCAGAGAGCGGACACCACCTAAAAACAGACAAATTTTCAACCCCCGGTAGTAGAACATTGAAACTTATGGAAATAATACCTCCAAATAGCGAACACTCTCAATAACGGACCAGGACAACCGAAAAGAAACATTTTCCCTTTAATTGCCTCCATTAACGGACTCTCGCGGTGACCTCTTCTGTAGAAGTGTCTCCTCACATGAACGATAATCCTCATTTCAATAAGGAACTCAGGATCTATTTCAGACCAAAGTTATTATTAGCAATTCAGGTTCATCTATCGTCCGTCAACGAGTTAGTAATCCTGCCTGTTCTCTTTCCCCTCGTGGATAACCATGATAGACCTTTTTGCTGCGGGATTATTTCGGTTACTGTAATTAATCTGTAATTAATATATTTTAAACTGAAAAAGGGTTGTATTGTCTCTTTTCCAGGATCCACTTCATCGAATATTGTTTTTATGGTGATATGCTACTAGCTCTATGGATAAAAAATGTATAATTATTTCATTCAATATTGTTTGTTAGAATGTGTGATTTTTCAGTACTAAGACATAAAAGATAAATAAATGGTACGTTAAAGCCTTTACATTTCAATTTACTGGTGTAGTTACTGCATAGAGAAGCGTGTCTTAATTTCGGTCCCATCTGAATAGCGGGCACCTATCAATAGCGGCAATTTTTCTGGGCCCATACTTGTCCGCTATTGGGAGGTTTGACTATACCACGTGCTGATGTAAAGGATACATTTGTCAAACTGGAGGAAGCTCTCCACAAGTTTCGCCAGCCATATTGTTTCATTACGCTTCGAAAATACTTCCTTGAAGTTTCTGCCGTTTCTTTATTAACCAGTCGCGTTTTGAAGAATTATTTAAAAATTGGATGACGAATTCCTGCCCAGTTGAACGTCCTTGAATAGTGCGACTAGCTACTATACGATGTATTACTCAGGTGAAGCTAGCCCAGGTGGCGACGCGAGGACACACATACTGTGTTTTTAAACTCACATTGTTAAATTTTTTAAGCCTGAAGTTAATGACACTCTTCCCTCAGCTCATTAAAAATCATGATATCAAATTCTGCCGGAATAGCAATGGAGGCTGAAGTCAGTTTAATTCCTGACTGTTCCTTTTTTCGGGATTCATTCCACGTTGTATGTTTTAAGAAAACAATATTTCGCTGGTCCTCCTGCCAGCTTCATCAGGTGAACTGTTCAGTTAACCTGATGAAGCTGGCAGACCAGCGAAATATTGTTTTCTTGAAACATACGCCGCGGAATGAATCCCGAAAAAAGGAACAGTCAACACTGCAACCGCGGAAGCCTACGAGCTAAGTTTAAATACTGGTTTTCGTGACGCGTTAAGGTAGTTAGTGCGAGATAGTTCCCTAGTCAAAATGGAGACCATATTCATAACATAATTTTTCATTTCAGCTGCTGTAGGGAGCATTAATTAAATATTGCACAAATAATGGTGTATTAATATGCTTTTACAAGACTGAAATTCTAAGTAATTAAATAAAAATTTCTATTTATGTCGTTAACTTGACTAATTTTTTTCGGAACGTTTAAAACCCCTTTACAACGAATAGTTTTTTTGTGATCCTAAAAAAATTACTGCAGTGAAAATATGATTTATTTTCAAAAATAGTTGAGAAAATACACAAACTACTCACTGATAATTTTTTGACCAGACCTAGGTGTTAGAAATTCTTCATTTTTAAAATGAAGTACCTCTGGAGCGCATACACGTACCAGTTCCCATGTTAATGGTCTGGTATTTTCGTCAAATATCTCGGAAAGTATTGCCTGGTGATGTTAGGGTCGCGGGTTCGAGTCGCGACTCAGTGGATCTTTCATGTGGATGGCGTGGATGTTTGTGCTCATCCGTTGTTACTTTTTGATATACCCGATGTAGAAGACCAGTGGTGCTGTTTTCAGGATTGTGGAAGTGAATAAAAATTTAAAAAACATAGTCTGAAATGTACGAAAGCTTCTGGTCGACTGAATAACAGGATGGTAATGCGGCTCAGAATGTCACACCTTATACCACTTCCTGTGGAAATGTATACATTTGATCGGAAGTATTGGTTTTCTCCAGACCAGTAGTAAGGAAATAGATAAATAGTAAAATAACAATCTTAACTTTATCATTTTCCTTGATTTTGAATTGCACGCCTCAAACTCAAATAATGTGAAAAGACACTTTTGGTTTCTCGTGAATGAAAACTGTACTATGATGGGCGAAGTGAACTTGCGATCCTAGTATAATGCCAAATTTTTTTGTAGACACAAAATTTATTTTATTATTTATTTTTTATCATTACCAGTTATGTCATTGCGAAAATTTTCTCCAAAATTTTTTCAAACAACATAAATATTCAAAAGGTGCTGATTATTTCACTATCAGTTGTGCCTTTGAAATATTTTGCAAGAATTTGAATTCAAAGATGACTATCATTTCGTTCGTGTGGGTCATATTTTGGGAGATGTGTATTCCACAATTTTTGTATTACAGTCAGGGCCGGATTTAGACTTGATAAGGCCCTAAGCTATTTGAGATATGCGGCCCTTTATAAGTCCAGATATTATATGTCAGTGCCAAATATGATTTTCGGATACCTAATGGGTTAAACTGAAATGTAATTAAGAAGTATATAAATAGTAAAGTAATAAATCTTGAACTTAAAATCATTTTTATTCATAACAAACTGAAAAATACAAACTCTGGTAAAAAGAAACATAAGTTCCTTTAAAAGGCACAATTTACAAAGTCTTATTATCTAACCTCTTGAAACATGTTATAAGGATTAAGGAATTATTTAAACTAAAATATTGTCTTTCTTGCCTTTGCCAGAGCAAAACCACTGATGACATCATCAAATGATAAACTGCGTAGTTTGTCACTTTCTATGCACATGAGACTGAGGTATATTTAAGTATATATGACAATTGCTCACTCGGACAATTTTTTTGGGGGCCCCCAAGAAAGTGGGGGCCCTAAGCTATAGCTTGTGTAGCTTATAGGTAAATCCTGTACTGATTACAGTATTTATCGCAGAGAGCCAGTCGTTTGAACTTTGCTGTCCAAGCCAAAATCTTGTTGTCTCGAGCTCAAACCTTGATAACTCCGAGACGGCTCATCAGGTTTTCTCCTTATGTGTATCGCCATGTAGATAATTTTGTTCAATAATTGAGAATTGTTTAGAATGAATTTTTGTCCCAATTTTGGCGTTCCAATCCAAGTTTCAATCCAAATTCCAAAGAAGATCCTTTTATTTAAAAGTGCCGCAGCATCATGCGTAACTTTGACGTATAAGGACAGAAATCAGAGAGCTAGGCAAAGATGAAATTTTGATCCAATGTCGCAAAACTTTACCTTACCTACGCCAAGTTTTTAAGTTTTTAATTTATATACTTATTGATTTGTTGTCTTAATTATAAAAGCATTTTTTATCGGCAACTATGAGTCATCGAGTCTCGATGTTGAAACATTGCTTTCCTTTTCAAATTTTCATGGCGAATCAGGTATTACCCGCTGAAGGAAAGACCTTATCTTATTGTGAGTTTAATAAAAAATCGAACGAGCCGAAATATGGACTTCTCGCCTTCATGCTGCTTGGTATTTCATCAGACAGTTAAGCCGTAAAAATTAAAGGTCACGAAGATTGATAACCGGAATACCAATACAAATCATTGAAAAACATCCTTGCGACCAAATTTAGGTATCTGCTGCTCGTTGAAACGTGACTGAGTTAAGCATGAACGTAATTCAATTTTTCTGTAACGTTAGAAGGTAAATAAACATTTTTAATAATTATAAGGCCGCATAAATCTTACTCCGCAAGGTGCATTCATTCATTCATTGGTTGTTCAATCCTAAGATCGGTTGACTGCAGCCCTTTATCCTTCTCTACCTAATGCTAGTTCCCATTCCTCCTGGTATCTCTTCCTATGTATTTTCCTCTTTATTTGGTCCGTGAACTTATTCCTGTCCAATCCATCTTTCTTCTTTTCTGTGTGGTGTTCCATATGGTCTTTCCTTACTTAGGAAAGTCTTATCGGTTTTGTCCAGTGTACACACAATTACAATCTTCACACATTAATTTATACACCTTACTTGTCTGTAACTTGCAATACTTGTCTTTTGAATTAAAAAGTAGTTTACCGATACTTTATGTGTTGTAAAAGGAAACTCTAGCTATCAGGAGGAATAATATTACACCATTTGTGTGACATTTTTTTCCCTTAAGTATTTTACTTCGTAACCATGTTTGAAGTAAGTAATTTCCACCAAGTAACGCCTGAGACATTCTTAAATGTTCACTCTGTATTTTTCCTCTCATACTCATGCCTGTGTTCATTTCCTCTGTCCATTGATTTTCAATCATTCCTGTATAGCGCCACCTTTCACTGACTCCTAGCCCTCTCCGGTCTGGTGCTAGAAGGGACAAAAACGGAAGAGGTTTTAAAGGTGATAAGGAATGTGACCGACCTTTTCTTAGGTCGAGGACTTAGTACGCTTAAAGGGGTTAAAAAGCCGATCAAGCTCAGGAGACAGGTTATTATAAACCACGGTTCAGCAGGCAAAAGCCGGTGATTATGAATGTTGCTGCTAGGATTCCACGGAGTTTTAAGCTGTCGACCGGATTATGTCGCTAACGATAGTTTGGAGGAAAAGGATGGTAAGAATATCCGAACCCCAGCTTGGCACTCCTTTGAGAAGCTGACCTAAGATGCTCTAGATTTCTTTTGGAAAGATGTGGAAATAGGAATCCCTAAGCGTCTTCCTTGGCTGCTCCTAGAGGTCACTAGTAGAGTGGTGAAGGCTATGCAGATTACAGCGATTTCTTGAGGTGCGAAATTCCAAAGAGGAAAACTCTTTCGCCTTGACCGGGACTCGAACTCTTACTCGTCGATTCGGCAGACAGAAGCGATAAAATGAGAGAGACACGTTGCCGAACAGATTGGTACAAAAACTCGTTCTTTCCTCGCGCAGTTAGCGATCACAATAAAAACCGAGATCCACTAAATACACTCCCATGATACACGTCACCATTTCTCCTCCCAAAAGCTTATCCCTTGCATATTTACACGGCTTGTGTCCTAACACCCCTTGCCACACGCCCATGCGGCGGCACGCAAGGTAGTATGTAGATGTATATAGCATGTACCTTAAAATATTAGAATACAACAACAAATTGATTGAAAGTTCTCAGCAATTAAACATCTAGATGGGCCGAGCCGGGAAGTATGCGGGCGGTTCTAGTGTAGCTTTCCTGTTGTGGAATCACCCAGTGCCACACTCTCTAGTAGTGGCTTGCACGGTATTTCCTACGTGACGATATGTATGTATATATGTGTATTGCGGGTGACTTCGTCATACCGTGCCTCGTCCCGGTGTACTCAAAATTTTCCTGAGGCATTTAATCATTGTAAATTTAATATCTAGGCATAATAAGTTGCGAAAAATGGTTTAAATTATTTTGAGTATTATTTGGTCATTAGAGATAACTTATAATCGTCGAATAGGGGATGATAGTTAATATTTTCGGTGGGGGAAATTTTTACTAGTTACTTTAAAAAATTTAGGCTTGAAAGCAAAATGAGAGTTGCCAAGCTTTCTCTCTTTTACAAATTATCATCTCTTTGGCGATGCACATTTTTTACGTATAGAAAAAGCTTCCGATAAGCATACATGTTTGCAAATTCAGTTTTTTAAACCAAAATTACATCTGATCACCAATTACAACAAGTACCCCAGACGCTTTTTTAATAAGTTACTAACTAAAATTAACTTTTAGTTAGTAACTAAAAGACACTAATTAAAAAATGTTTTTGGTGTTTATTCTCTTATATTTTCATTTAAACATTGAATTATTCATAGCTCGCAATAATGGTATGGACCTAAAATAATTATATACCATTTTTAAAATAAGTCATCACAGGTAGTTGACTGAAATAGAGCATATATTATGGCTCCCTAAACCCGTGTGAAGTCTTGATTACTAATTATTTTTTATATAAAATTGGGGCGGAATATGAACTGTCCATGGTGATCTATCAATAATTAATATACGCCAAATAAATTGGATGTGGGAACACTATGTAGATTGGACACTCCCTGAGACACAATGGGTTTGTGAAGAACATAATTGAAGGCAAAATAGAGGGAAAAGCCCTCAGAGGAAGACCCAGGAATATGTTCATGGACCAAATGAAGAGGAAAGCACATAGGAAGATATACGAAGAGGTAAGGGAACCGGCATGATATAGGGAAGGGTGTAGAGCTACAGTCAATCAATCTTAGGATTGTACGACTAACAAATTGAACATTTGAAAATTGCCGCTATTATAATTTCGGGATTACAATGAATCTGTTTTCCATTTGGTTACATATCGCCGCACGTTTCACGTTAATATGAAGGCTGCTTGTTCTGTGAAATATCGCAAACCTTTTTGATATGTTATTGACCCAATAAGCATATGACGATTTACGGCACGATTAAATGTGATCTGGTATCATCCGTCGCTTGGGAAAACTATTTATTCGTACTACAAATGAATCCATACTCTATATAGAATTTTGGAGACTGCGATGCCAAATATTTAATGGAAAAAGTCAACTGACTTCATTCGTCCAAAGCTACCTGTTTGTAGTCATTAACCAGTCGCAAATTATGCTTATATCTCGATTTCTAAGGTGGTTGGTTTCTCAACGTGGTTACAAGCCGGAGAAAGCTGGCACCACGACTCTTTGACCTGGGAAAGTCCTATCTGTGTTAGAAATATCTATTGATGCCCAGTTTTTAGAAATATTTCAAAAGAGTAGATTTTGAAATGATTCCCATGTTGGAAAATCGAAAACTTTAAATAAATGGTTTGCTCTCTACAATGTACTTTGTGATATACTGCCATTCATTGGCCCTTCAATTCTCATAATTATTAATGTCATGATCTCACAACAAAAGATGTTGTTCACTTCCTACGGAGTTTTATTTACACCGACCAAGTTTTCGACAATAGCTATGTCATTTTCAAGGTTATAGAGTGAATAAAACTCTTTGGAGGCTAGGCAATTAAAGGCAAGAGTGAATAAAACTGTGGAAAATAAACAATATCTTTTATTGTGAGATCATGACATCTATACACGATTGCCGCAAAATATCGCCTGATACGCTAAACTTAACTCATTAATATTTTCCCATATGTGATTCGGCTGGGTATGTATGTGCTAATGTCTCACTTGTGAATGTTTTCTTTTTAACTAGACTGACTAATGGATGTCGTATGAAAAAGACAGAGACAAGAGGATTGTATTAATTTTTTTACTCTTTGACAGTTGGATGGTGATTTCATTTTGGCTAAGAGCGGTTCGGTTTTCTGCTTTCCTCACTCGGAAAAATTAGACGCTGGAGATAATTTATCAGGCGATTGGGGCGCCCAGATTGGATCCAGAATGGAAAACCAGAGATCGCGGGCTCCAATTTTGTCGGGGACAAGGATGTTCTTTATCTCATAGAAATAAGGCCAGTCGTTGGACTAGGTGTTCCAAAATTATTTTCCATCTTTCACCTAGGTATATCCACATACTATAAGGTACATGCTATATACATCTACATACTACCCTGCGAGCCGCCGCATTGACATGTGGCCGGGGGTGTTAGGACACAAGCCGTGTAGCGATGTAAGAGAGAGGGAGGTGAAATAGTGCGGTGTATTATGGGAGTGTATTTAGTAGAGCTCAGTTTTAATTGTGGTCGCTCAGTGTGCGCGGAAAGATCTGATTTTTGTACCTATCTGTTCGGCGTCATAATATTCACTATGTTCCTCTGAAACACGCCTACTCTACATCTACGTAATACCCTGCGAGCCACTACGAGGGTGTGTGGCAGGGGGTGAAGATCACTAAACATGCACTATTGACATGCAACTAGGATATTTAATGGAGACATGCTAGATAATAGGGTCACATGCAGCTAGATGGTTAGTAGCTAATAATAAGAAAGGGATTATTAGTTGTTATTACATGCATCATTCACTACACACTAACTATATTTCACCTACCTATCCCTTTGTTACGCTGCCTATTGTTCTCTCTTATGGTACGCGGGAAAAATGACATTTTCAATCTATCGGTATGACAATCTATCTCTCTAATCTTGTTAATATGATCAAACCTAGCATAATACGCAGGGGTTCTCAATATATATTTAACGTCATCTGTGAACAACTCTGTTTCGAATTTACTTAAAAGGTTTAACCTATATTTTAACCTGCGTTTTGATAGTAATTCCCATCCTAGTTCTTCTATTAAACTCGTAACACTTACACAATTATCATAACGGCCTTTAACACACCTAGCAGATCTCCTTTGCACGCGCTCTAATTCTTTAATCATACCTTCCTCATACGGATCCCATATACTATCGGCATATTCTAAATGAGGCCTGACAAGTGTAAAATAGCTTCTTTCTCGTACTCTCTCATCGCATTTTCCTAGAACCCTTTTTACGAATCCTAATCTACGGTTTGCTACACTAGTTATTTCCCTGATGTGTTACCCCCATGACATGTCTTCAGTGATGGTGACGCCTATGTATTTAATAGATTCTACGTTAGATATTTTCTTCTCTTTGATTCTATAATTATTCCGGGGAAAGCCATTCTTTTTCCAAAAGTCCATTATTGCGCATTTCTTCAAATTTACTTCTAACTGCCTACTATCACACCAATCATCAATCACATCTAAATCCGTAGCTTAAGACTGGATGTCCTCTTCATTTCTACTTTCCTTATACACTACGGCATCATCGGCAAAAAGACGAAGCTTGCTATTTTTTACTACTGTATTCAAGTCATTTACGCAGAGAAGAAATAAAATTGGGCCTATCACGCTTCCCTGGGGAACACCCGATGTAACTTTTACTTCGCATGAGCTGACACCATCTAATACCACCCTTTGAACGCGTTCATGTAATAAGTCTCCTATCCAGCCTACTATATTACTGTCTATCTCCTATGATGCTAACTTCTCGAGTAACTTACAGTGGGGAACCTTGTCAAACGCTTTTCTAAAGTCAAGAAACGCTGCGTCTACCTGTACGTTACCTTCTCCGGAAACTAAAATATCGTGAACAAAAAGACCTAATCGAGTCCTGCAAGACCGTCCCTTTCTGAACCCATGCTGGTTTGTTATCAATAAATCCAGGCTGTCGAGGTGTCCCATTATTGATGTAACTATTATATGCTCTATAATTTGACATGATAGTGACGTTAATGATATTGGTCTATAATTACATGGCTGTTCCCTATCGCCGCTTTTAAAAATTGGGTTCACGTTTGCTATCTTCCAGTCTTTGGGAACCGCGTGTTCTTCGAGGGATTTGTTAAATATTACTTTAAGATATGGAGCCATATCGAGAGCTAATTCTTTATACACACGAGCTGGAATTTCATCAGGACCTGAGGACTTGTTCGGGCTAATGTTATTTAGTAAGGATACGATTCCGCTACAAGATATATCGATCGGGGACATTGGTTGCTGATATCGGTCTGGTATGGTTTCGTGCAAACTACGCTTATATTGATTAAAAACGCTCTGAAAAAAATAATTTAAAAAATTTGCCTTATCTAAACTGGAAGTTACTATTTCGTCTCTATCGTTTTTCAAGGAATTAACCGTTGACTTTTTATTTCCCTGTACTTCCCTAACATATGACCAAAATGCTTTCGGTTTTTTCTCTAGTTGTTCTCCGAGTACTTTTCTCTTGAATTCACTAAACGCTTTTCTAAGGGCTGTTTTTGCGGTTGCTTTACAAATTTTATAATGTTCGATAGTATTTTTTAGGTCGCTATTAGCTACATTTTTCTTCATTTTTCTTAGTTTCGCGTGACTAACTCGTTGGCGTTTAAACATTTTTTAACCTCTGCGTTGTACCACCTTGGTTTCCTATTCTCACTCTTATTCTTATGAGGTATATATCTGTTGACCAGTGACCGCGTAATTTGGAGGAACTCTTTCCATGTATTGTCTGAATCACTACTTTTGCTGATGTTCACGAAATTTTCAAAAGAAGTCTTTAAGTCATGCCTAAATCTGTTTTTTTTTTAGAGTTTATTGCCTTTATTGCATTTTTTTAATCAGGACCTTCTAAGCCACATGGCTTGTCAGAAGGTTCCGTAGTATTCATACCAGTGGCATGTTACATAGTGGAAAATAATATTAACATACATAAAACAGAACTCAAAACACATTTCATTGGAGAAAAAAAAAGAATAACTTAAAAAACCTGTAACATGAATACATTTGCCATAGTATAACATAATATTGCAATGATATAAGTAAAAAAAAATCACATATGATCACAAAAATGTAACATATTCATAAATATAGTGCTTAGTTTTAAGGGATTACAAATTCGTTAAAATCTGCTTTACTAAAAAGGTAACTCTTTCTTTTTAATTTAAATTTTTTTTTCAGCGTTGAGGAAAAATTTTACGTGTACTAACTTGTGGTCGTTTATTCCACCGACATTTTCAACTTTAATAACTTTTTCAGGGATGCTTGTTGCAAGTAAATCGAGAACATTCTCCCCTCTATTAGGCAAATTTCTAGATCTCCCCTCTATATTTCTCAAGCAAGATAACCGAGCGTGTAGGCTCCGAGTCTTTAGGGGCTCCCACCTTAATCCTTCTAAAAGTTGTGAAACACTATATGTTCGCTCGTAGCAGTTTTTACCGAAGCGTGCAACTTTTCTTTGTATTTAGTTAATATTTTTGGTTTAATCTTTATGATCAGGGTCCCAAGTGCTCGCGACGTATTCGAGGTTTGGCCTAAGGACAGAGCGAAGTAGTATCTATTTTTTTTGTTTAATTTTAAAGGTACAAAGTTTAGCAGACTTTATTCGAAATCTCATTAATTTGAATTTGCCTAGAGAATTTGGACGACATTGTGACCCCAAGGTTTTTGACTGTCCGAAGTCCTGCGGAATAGAACGGAGCATGCAGGGAAAGTGCTATTTGTGCTACAGTTGACCACGCTTAGGATAAAATGACGTATTGAAGATAAAAATCCAAGCGCACTGCTTAGTAGTTGAAATCGTACTTTCACGTGAATAAGCCCTCGTTTTCTTGATGGAAAGTCTTGGTGAATCCCGCAGCTCTTCCAGGCATCTTGTTGCTTGCAAAAATTGAGCCTGCAAGAAAGAGGGAGACCGACTCTCATAAATATTCCTCGCCACGACGGCTGAGTACGGTGCCCTTACTCGGCGAGAAGCTGCGTGCGGGCAAGAACGATGAGGAATTTAAGGGCGTCAAATCGGCAACCTACCTCTCCTCCTCGAAGGCTCTGGCAACAATGCGTGAGCAGAAAAGAAATTACGAGAAGGCAAGTGGGGTGGGGGGCAAGAAAGGCTGGTGGGGTAGGGGCAGGAAGGAATAAGGCGAGGGGCGGCATGGAGTGGGTGGGGCGGGCGAGGTTTCCTGACGAAGAAATGGCCCCCAGCGACGATGAAGGAGAAAGTTTCGCGTATGCCCATCAAAAGCTGCGCCCCAACGGAACGAGAGTTTACCGGCGATGGCCATAGACATGAGAGAGAATTATACTGTGAAACGGAGAGATTTTAAAATTCGTCTGCTGACACAAACGAACTGAACACTTGAGAAATTCAGAACTGGTGTGTTTCAGAGCGGCAAACAGAATATTATCATGACGCTTCACTACTTCTCTAGGCCTGACAGAAGCGATAAAATTAGTGAGATGCATTGCCGAACAGATAGGTACAAAACTCGTTCTTTCCGCGCACAATAAACTACCACAATGAAAACTGAGCTCCACTAAATACATTCCCATAATACACCTCACCATTTCACCTCCCAAGACCATATCTGGGACACCTCGACAGCCAGGATTTATTGATAACAGGAAGTTTAATAGAAGAACTAGGATGGGAATTACTATCAGAACGCAGGTTAAAATATAGGTTAAACCTTTTAAGTAAATTCGAAATCGATTTGTTCACAGATGACGTTTGATATATATTAAGAACCCCTGCGTATTATGCTAGGTTTGATCAGATGCACAAGATTAGAGAGATAGATTGTCGCACCGATAGATTGAAAATGTCATTTTTCCCGCGTACCATAAGAGAGAACAATAGGCAGCGTAACAAAGGGATAGGTAGGTGGAATATAGTTAGTGTGTAGTGAATGATGCATGTAATAACAACTAATAATCCCTTTCTTATTATTAGCTACTAACCATCTAGCTGCATGTGACCCTATTATCTAGCATGTCTCCATTAAATATCCTAGTTGCATGTCAATAGTGCATGTTTAGTGATCTTCACCCCCTGCCACACACCCTCGTAGTGGCTCGCAGGGTATTACGTAGATGTAGATGCATCTCTTACATCCTTACGCACCCCCTGCCACACGCCCATGCGGCGGCTCGCAGGGTAGTATGTAGATTTAGATTTTGTACTGTGTCAGTCTAAATAGATATTGTCTCTTAATCCAGCGGTGGGGAACCTATATGAGACAGCCCACTTAAATCGCCTGAATCTCTGACACAACATTAGTCCACGTACCAGCAAAATCCTTTCGTGAAAAAACTTCTTTGATATCGTATTTTATTTTTAACTGATCACCTTAATCATGTACAACTCACGGAGTTAGAAACGTTTTGACAAATGTTGACGAAAATTGTTTTTGTGGACTCTTATTTTTTTAGCCAGTTAAGTGTAGGACAGCGGAGGGCAGCTGGATTTGTTAAAAATTGTTATGTTAAACATGGTGGTATTACTAAATTGTTGAGGGAATTAAGGTGGGAGCCTCTATACGATCGTATGGAAAAATATAGATGAAAACTTTTACGAAAATTTGATGTGGACTGTTTTTTGCCGGACGTTCAACATATTTTGCTAGAGCCAAACTATTATGGTAGAAACGATCACGGGTGTAAGGTTAAGAAAATAGACTGCAGAACCAATAGATTTTAAATGTCATTTTTTCCACGTACATTAAGGGACAATTATAGTTGCAATAGATCAGTTCTAGGACACTTTGACCCTGGCTAAGTAAAATAGGTTTTTCACTAGTGCTTAATATCCTAACATCATGAGTTACTAACCTCAAATGCAATTTCCGGCATGATTTATCTCTTGCATGATTCAGTACCTTGTAGGACTTTTTCTGTCGCAGTAATTTTAACCAGTAGTCGTATCTAAATTAGTGTACTGGATGGTAGCATGTTCTCTGATCTGACAGCGCAGTGTTATCCTGACTGCTTTTGGCCTGCGCCAGGCATTCCGGGGGAACGTGCGCGGTTCGGATTTCAGCGGGGCTGAGGGCTTCGTGCCTGGTGTGGAATCACCCGTGTCACACACCCTAGTGGTGGCTTGCGCGGTATTTCCTCAATGTAGATGTAGAAAAATTTGTCTGCTGACACAAACGAACCGTAACTGTCTTGATAGATCATGTCGGTGTAATCCAGCGGTGGGGAACTGTAATGATAGTGCCCACTAAAATCGCCCGAATCTCTGACACATTTTTCCAACCAAATCTTTACGAGAAAAAACTTCTTTGATGTCGTATTTGATTTTTAACTGATCGCCTTAATCATGTAAAACTGACTGAATGAAAAACATTTTGTCAAATTTTTCCGAAAAAGTTTTTGTGGACATTTATTTTTTTTAGTCTGTTAAGAATAGCTACCACTGCCAAACGTATTCTTTAAAGATATTAATGTAATATGCACGCGTCCGGGACGCGCAGCCTCTATAATAGTCTAACGAGAAGTTGACTTAGTTTTTTGAAAAGTAGGTCGGCTTGCACGCGCCGGAATTGTCCCCGCCGATGGAAGGTGTCCCGTGAAAATAGAAAATAAACTTGGCAAGGACCTGTTTCTCTTGCCAGAAACAAGTCATCGGCGTGCCACGTTAGGCACGCGTGCCTAGGGTTGCCGATACCTGATCTAATCATTACACTCAATAAGTTGACTTAGTAAAGTAGGGTTACATAATAGGCATTCTAAAGAATAAATGATGGGCAAAGGGGAAACCCTAAATTCACCGGACAAGAGTGCTTTTTGGCGTTTCCTTCGCGAATCTACGCAGTTTTCACTTCTAAATCATTTTTTAACTATTCATTTGTCACATTTTATGTCCTGGAAATATCATATCATGCATAACGGGTTAAATATTTGTTTAGTTTACTTAATTGTCCGAGGTAAATTATACATTTTGAAATTGTGTGAATTCGTAATACTCCAAGGTTATATTAAGGTTCTCTGTCTATAGGTTTCGTACGTTTTTCACACTCCCTTCTTGTGTGGGCGATCTTCTGATTAGGGTCAATAGAAAAGATGTGTGCTTAATAATTCTGAATATTTTCCTCGAGCTCGGACATCTTCGTTTTAATATTCAACATAGCTTATTTTAATACTTTTCTGATTTTGACAATGACCCAGCGCTACCCGCCGCATGGGCGTGTAGCAGGGGGTGTGAGGACACGAGCCGTGTAAAGATGTAAGGAATAAGGTTTTGGGAGGTGAAATGGTGACGTGTATTATGGGAGTGAATTTAGTGGAGCTCAGTTCTTATTGTGGTCGCTTATTGTGTGCGGAAAGAACGATTTTTTGTACCTTTATGTTCAGCAGAGTACCTGTCTTATTTTATCTCATCTGTCAGACCTAGAAATGTAGTGAGGAGTCATGATTATATTCTGTGTGTCGCTTTGAAACACACCAGCTCTGAATTTCTCAAGCAAGTTAAGCCTAGCTTGTAGCCTCCGAGTCTCTAGGGGCTCCCACCTTAAAATCTCTAAAAGTTGTGAAACACTTTAGGTTCGCTCTTAGTAGTTTTTAACGAAGCGTGCAGCTTTTTTTGGTTTTATTTTATTAATTTTTTTGGTTAAATCTTTATGACCAGGGTCCCAAATGCTCGCGGCAGTATAAAGCATGTTGGTGATGAATATTCTCCGAAACACTCTTGAAGGGGTTTGCCGGGTAGTATGTAGATTTATATTATTCTATTCATTTGTGCAATTGGATATTCTTTTAACATTCGCAGTTCCTAATACATAAATTACATACATCTACATCTACGTCATACCCTGCAAGCCAACCAAAGGGTGTGTGGCAGGGGGTGCTTTCGCACCAGGCATGCATGAATGATAGGGTAGAACACCGACATTACACTAAAACCCGCGCACCACACATGCAAAGCGCCAATTAAAAATCTAATACCCAAGAAACATTCAATCTTCAATCGTTCCAACATGCAAGGGATACAAAGACTACTATTACAGATTCAAAATATCATGCATAAATATGAACACCAATATTTACATCATGCCTAAATAAGAGAGCAGAATATATAATGAGAAAGATTTACTGCCTGCCTATGTCAATACTCGAACTATTCATGACGACGATCACAGCTGTTATGGTCCCGAATGGTACGCGGAAAAAATGACATTTTATACATAAAGTTTAGTGAGCACTTGAAGGACAATTCAACCTTTGCCACACAGTCATAGGGTGCTTCCAGGGTGCAAAACAGTCGAAGGCAATACCATATCCTTTCGTGCCGCTCGAATCTCTACGTTCGCAACTTTCGCGGCCGGTCGAGTTTGGATTTTCGCATAGCAACGGCGAGAGCCAATCAGGGAGAGACGCGACCACGTGGAGAAGATGGAAAGAGGAAGGAGTAGGACAAAGGTTTTAAAGATCCACCTCCCGATCCCAGTTGCGAAATTTTTTTTTCTATTCAGCCGCTAGCCGTGATCCAAGAGGGGGGCCACAAATTGTATGGTACGGCCTCTTAGGAAACAGAACACGTTTGCTGATGGACGGAAAAGCTCCCAGTCATCCAGACAAGAAAAACAAGTTTTTCAAATATGAACTGGCGGAGCGAGGCGTTTTCGTTCAATCACTCTCCTGGGCAGCATGTTTGAAAGTGTAATGTCGGGCTCCTTCGCTAATGCAGAATTCTAACGTCAACTTTGACCTTTTATATTCACATGAGTGAGTTAATAAGTTGTATTTATAAAGATTTGGTTGGGAATAAACACATATGAAATGTACTTCCGTTCTCTTGTGAAGTTCACTCATTATATCGAGGTTGAGGGTACGCAAAAGGAGGATAAACGCGAACAAATGTACTCGAAAGTGAAATAAAGAAAGCATTAAAAGAAATGAAGCCAAGAAAAGCTGTGGGATTAGATAACATATCTTTGGAGCCACTAAAGAACTTTGGCATGAAAAGTAGACAACCCTTTTTCGAACTTCATCGTGGTTTTAAGAGGAAGGAATATGGCCTGAGGACTTTGTGAAAACCGCCCTAATTCCTAATCCGAAGATGGAGAAAGCGTGATTGCGAGGAATAGCGAGCAATAAGCTTCATATCACTCGCAGCCAAAGTGTAGCTTAGAACAATTAATAAAAGGTTGGAGAGTAAGGCAAATCACTACTCGAAGGTGATGACCAGTTATGGTTCCGGAAGGGAAGGTCAATTCGGGATGCATTTTCGGTGATGAAAACATTTGCGGACAGCGGACGAAAACATGCGGACCAACAGGATCAATCCAAACAATCACACAAACAATCGTGATTTGCGCCCTACTATCTAAAACTAACAGTAATGATATGACGCCAGAACAAACGAGGAAATTTGGAGGGAGTTTGTCAATGGAGTGGAAATGAATCATGGACGTGATAACGGATTTTCTCCCACGTTTGTCGACAGTGCGCCGTTCTTAACCTTATCAACGCTCCAGCAAACCAAACACAATTGTCAAAGGCCAAAATACAACAGGTGTTCCAATCCATGAAGGGCCGTACAAGACACTTAATTTTTCCCAAATCAAGAATGCGACGTCTCAATTTCGACCTTAGGACCAGCTGCATGACCTTAAAAGTCCAGGTACGTGCTAGTACGAGAAACATGATAGCCAATTTCCGTGAGTAGATTTGAACTCAGCGCACAAACTTACGTCGGAAAAGGCCCTCAGCATCCAAAAATCATACCCTTGCTGGTCTGTGTAATTATTGAGGAGCTTGAAGTACTTATTTTCCCCCCGCGCGATTGGAGCAGAAGCCTGGAAAATGAGGCATGGATTTAAGAACAGCGTACTTACTTATGTGTGAAAAAATTATTATTTTGCCCCAAATATAATATTGCTGGCCTCCTGATACCGACGAACTTTTGTGATTGCTCGCGGGGTACGACGCGATGTAGATGTGATCCCCAAGGAAGCATAGATAATATAAGTGAAGGTTTTAAGACGTAATGAAGTCTTTCGATTAAGTCGTCTGATTTGAGAACATCAGTGCGTTAATGATAAGAAGTTTTTTTTCAGTTCACTTAGGGAGAGTGATTGGGTGTATGAACTGGAGCTGTGGGCATCCGAGGAACGAAGTATTGATGGTTATGTAAGAAGGAAGAACAATGGTTTGCGGAGAGGAGAGTAAGGTTTTAGATTCGAAGAAAGGTATGACTTTTGCTATTCATAAGAATGAGACATTTTCTTTTAGTCAGTCGTGAGACCAGCCCTGGTCTACGGTTCCGAGAGATGACCCATGAAGAAGAGGCAAGAAAAGAAGGATGTAGTGAACATGAGGATGTTGCGATGGACTTTGGGAAAGACAAGGTGGGACAGGGTAAGGAACGAGTGGTTTAGAGAGCAGGGAGGAGTAGTTGAGGCTTCGAAGAAAGTGCAAGAGGAAAGATTACAGTGGTATGGGCACGTGATAGAAGGGAAGAGTGGTATGTCTTGAGGGGAATGACGGACCTGCAGGTGAACGGCAAGTAAACCATAGGAAGACCTAGGAGGACATGGATAGATAGCACTGTGGATGACCTGAGTGAGAAGGTGCTAGGATTAAGCTGAAGAGAAAGAAAAATGTATGAGATATTTTCAAGCAAAGGGCAATTTTTATTGCAAATTGTGCAAAGCTTAAGAGTCTCCACTTTCAAAATCTCTGAATTGAGCATGCTTCGTTGGTTTGGTCATTTTCAGGGAACGAAAGGTAGTTGAGTAGTGAATTAGATCACTAATTGAGGATTGAATGGTGTGGGAGAGAGGGATGTACCGAGAAAGTAATGGGAGAGTGTGGTGAGAGATACGCTTTTGAGAAGGAATATTAGGAGTCTTAGGAATTTATTTTATAATAATGATGTAAGATAGATAAGAAGATGCGACGGGGTAAAGTACTGCCTGCTTGCCCGAGCGTCGCGGGTTCGAACTCCGCCTGTGTGGAATTATCACCACTGAGGGTATTGGGGTTTGTGTTCTTCTATTGTTGTTGTTAATCACCCGACATTAGTTGGCCAAATGCGCTGTAATCAGGGTAGTTAAGGCATAAATAAATAAGATAAATAAATACAGGAGGAAATTAGTGAAAAAGAGTCATAGTCCTAACTGCAGTAACTAATTGTAAGCTGTTTGACTGTGCCTATCCTGTAACGGAATGACCAAATAGGAAGACGTAAGGATGTCCTTGTTTCCAGACTTTTTGAGATCCTTTGAACTTTAATTATCTTTTAAACGAAATTCTTAATGTAACTTCATGAAAAATGGGCGTAATTGACATCTCCTAAGTATCAAAATTCAAGCAGAATTTTATAATATTTTGTGCGCCATGGAAAATTCCACGCACAGTGGAACCTGTATTAAGCGACCACCAATGGTTCCCCTGAAAAATGGTCGTTAAGAGGGGTGGTAGTTCGACAATGGTCGTTCAGTTTCTAGGAGTATTATGCCAAGAACGGGCGGGAACGGTTTGTTAAAACCTACACAAATGGTGTTTTTTCCTCATAACTTAGTAGCTCCAGGGAAATTTTAGTGCATATTAATTTGATGTTCAAATTTTAAATATTTTTACGCCACGTATTATATCGCTTAGTATATTATAAATGAATTACAACATATAGATAGGTAAGAGATCGATATTTGTGATGATGTTGTATATAGGAAATTATGACTTTTACTCTTTTGGCCATACTTCCTTGGCCATCCATACCCAAACTGGGATTTGGCATCGCCCACAAGTGACCTCCATCTCTCTCTGTCTGCTGCTTCATTTCTTTCTTCTTTCCAAACGTCAGACGTAAAGGTATTACCAGGTTGGGGTTAGGCGCAGGGCAGACAACTTGCCTTGTAAAAAGAAAACGTAACGAATCATCTGAGTTGTGCCTCGGAAATTATTATACATAGGTATATACTTGCATCGGAAAATTGAATTGGACAGTTAGGTTAGGTCACAGTTAGGGGCCTTAAAGTAAAAGAAAAAGTGGATTGAAATACTAAGGAACTATTTATATAAACAAATTTTTATGTATGGTCGCTCTTAAAGCGGACACTGGCAGTGCATTATATTTTAATATCAATATTGATCCAAAATCAATATTAATAAAAAAAAAGAATTTTTCCTTGTCTACTAGTTTTTATTCATGCCCACTTCCCGCGAAAAAACTGCGTGCATAGAGGTCAGCTTCAGGGCTTTGCACTTTTGTTTAGCTATTTACTTTTCGAAAAATATTTTAGTTCAGTAAAAAGTTCATTTTCACCCCGTGGAAGTTGGCACTTTTCTCGTAAGTATGGCGCCTCTATATCATGGAAAATGCCCTCCCAGAAATTATAGTCGATACTCGGTTGATTCCTCAACGTCCGAATTAGCATCGTCGTCTGAAGTGATTCCTTATGAAACAACACCGTACAAAAATAAATATGGATAAATGAGAATAAAATCTGATGTTGCATTAATATCTTGCAAGAAAGATGCAATATTGTTCATAAAAATCTTATCTCTTGCATCTTTAAGTATGGAGTCCTCCCAACCCCTCCTCACCGCCGAAGTCATCATAACAATCGACATGTTTTCCTCCTCTGACACTGTTTGGCTGTAACCAAACCCAAAAGATCAAGCCGAAGCTTTTTCTAGTCTAGTATTTTTTGATCATTAGTTTATCGAATAATTCTATTAGATATATCGCTTTTTATGTAAACCATAGAGGGTCAAGTATCATTTAATAAAGTTTCGCTCGACGTAAAATGTTTGCTTGTAGAACTACTGTCCATTAAAAAAGTTGAGTCCGTTGAGTTTAAGACGCTGTATCTTCAACTAGGGTCAACCGATTAAAAAAAATAAAATTAATTCGATAGAAGGATCATTTTTACCTTTACTGATGCATGTAAACAATTTTTTATATCCTTATCTACGCTTTTACGATATTTGTTTTTAAAAAGGCCTTTTTTCGGCGCTCAATAGCCGATGGCCCGAATTTATGTTATCGCCATTCTCTTAATATTTACTGTAGAGATGAGAGATTTTGATAGAAGTTAGCCAAACATGTTTATAACATACCAAAGGAAAAAAATTGTTTCTTTGATGAGTTTTACATGAGCTGTTGTAAGCGTTGTAAACCTCGGCTAATTTCGAAACTAACGATGCGATAGAGGTTTGAGTTATACCGTTGTAACCGCAATGATGCCAACCTTATAAACATGTACATAACTGTTCTTCAAATATCCTGCGATTTCCAATAACGATTTTTATTTATATGTATTTTATGCGCAGAGAAAGCAAGGCTCTCCGCGGAAGGAACGTCGTGCAAACTCAACGGACTCGATTTTTTTAATGGACAATAGAACTCCTCTTATTGAAATTTGTGTTCCTTTTCTGCTTGGTTCATTTTTTCTACTCTAGTGTTTCATCTCGTCGTTAATCAGTCGAATAATTGTAGTAGATATGTTTCTTTACAAGTAAAAGATGGAGGTTCAAATGTGATTTCATAATTTTCGCTCAGTATAAATTTTTTGAAATTATAAAACTAGTAATCTATCTGGAACTGTTGCTTTAATTAGATTTAGAATTTTGTAAACAGCAAAGGTTCTCATGTGATTGCATACAGTTTTGTGGAACGTAAAATGTCTTACTCATAAAACTAGTTCTCTTTATTGCAATGTTGCTCTCATGCTTGTTCAGTGGTATCGTGGATTCGGGGAAAAATCTAAAAAAGGAATGATGTGTGAATTAAAAAAAAAAGAACGAGTTGTCTATGCCAGGTGGGGATCGTGTTCCTTGCGAGCCCGAGGCTTTAATTAAGGCTGATCGATTCGGAATAGGAAGATAATTAATGCCTCGAGCTGATTCTAATGACGCACTCCTCTCAAGTGTAGGTAGATGCACGTTTGCTGAACGCCTCCTCTCCGCGTTTACTCATGGAGGTTGACGTCCTCAGTAGCAGAGGCGGGTGAAGGGTTGTCCCGTGTTTGTGCATTCCCCGAAGAGCGTCAATTGAACCACCTCCAGCGATCGGTCAACGTGCTCGGATAATTTATTTACTTCGCTGACACTTTAAAGTCCTCCCAAGCGACATGTATTAGCGACGGAAGTGCTGCTTACATTTTGATTATGATGGATGAGGTAAAGACGTAACGATGACGAAATGAGTGAAGCAATTACGTTTCTGTCGCGAGAGCCTGTCGAATACAATGGCGGCGGGAGGTGGAAAACCTCTAAAATAACGGCGAAGGCGATTTAGTCTTTTTTGTTCTACTCAGATGAAGTAAAATGATTTTGTTTAAACAATATTTTTCCTTTTCGAACGATTTTTTTTTCAGATTTCCAAAATTAGTGAATGATGACCATTTATGCGGTTTTATTTAGGTCACAAAATTATAAAAATTGTTGGTCACCAAAATTGTAATTTTTTCCCCCTAAAATGGAGACCTCAGTCTATGATTTCATTCTGTTAATTTTTTTGAAACTTTTGTTCCCTATCAAATTTAACCCCTGCTAAAGTTTTGAATTCCGCTACTCAAGATAATTAATGGGCAAATATCTTTGTTAATTAAGATCCTGTATTTTATTGATGTAATTTTGAAGACCAACTTTAAATTATTACAAGTTTAATTACCTAATTGCTTTGATGTTTGGCCGGGGACTCCCAATGAAGGTATTCATCTAAATACTGATGTGTTTGCAGCTCGTGAACTTGATTGTAATTATTTCAGGACTTTCTCGATGCTGACAGCCATCTACACGAAGGCCAGCTTTATGTGTCACGATATTTACTTAGATCATTACGCAACAATGCCAGCGGACTCCACAGGGTCAATTAGCTCGTGCGCTATGTTGAAAAGCTGACAATAAAGATGGGGAGAGGGTGGGAACCATTGAGGTAGTTGGAGAGGGTATTACGTCATCAAACTTTAGCCTGGCAACCAAAATAACAACAATGTTGGTATTATCTGCTCTTCCTTTACTTATCTTTGGATTATACGAGGAACTGGATGAATTAGCGGGTGTAAAGCAAGAATACCCACCATCTGTTTGAAATTTTAGGCAATTAACTCGCGGAATACGTATTGGCTGCTTAGTGCTATGAATTATACTCTATTTTACCAAAGTTTTCAAAGGGAATGCGGATAATTATTGATTTAAATAAGTATAAAACTTTATGCTGAGAGATTACACGTTAAAGAAGTAAATGCTTTCTGATATGTGGTAAGTTATCGGAGGAAAACATGGTAAAATTGCTCCAACCACCTTAATGATAACAGAAAAATTACTTGCATGAGAAATAATTATGGATGTATCTCAGTAAGTGAACCACATATTTTCCACGTCTCTGAACAGTAGTATCAGTAGTATGCCTTTTGGGAGACCGATATAAAGACTAATATTTGATGAATCGTAGTTAACCGTCTCTTATCATAGATTTTTCTGTGCCGTTAATTTGGTCCCATCATGCCTGAAAATACATACTTAAGAGCGGAATTGATACCGTGACCTTCTGGATAGCCAGTTTATATATTGAGTGCCCGCTCTCTTATCGGGAATACCTTGGAATTGGCGAGTTTTGAGCCATGCCCATGATCAGCCACTAGTTTCACCAGATCAATGCCGAATGTTTTTTCTTCAGCAAGTCCTCTGGACCTTGTGATAGTTTCTTTAACTTAGTGCTTAAGGAGGCGAGCGAAACGGGTTTCCTAGTCTGAATATGGACTACTAGATCAGTCTTGATTTCTTGCGACTTGTTCTACTCTGCGCCCATGGAATTGAGAACTTTCGAGTTTAAGCGAACTAAATGCATTTCGAGTGCGGCGAGTTGAGTCTGAATACTGACGATCTTGATCCACGGATATTTATTCTGACTCCTGCCTTCTTCAACCTTCGTTGTAAATGAAGTAACTTTGCTATTCCACATAAATTATATGTAAGACGACTCGGGTTTCGACGTCGCACGTCATAATATATGTATCTTTACCAACAATATCGTGTAATTTATGTGGAATAACAAAGTTATTTCATTTACAATGTATGGTAAATTCCATGAAGTCATGCCTGAGACAAAGGAGGATTCTTCAACCTTCTCCTTAAGGTAGTTTCAGCGAACATCATTTCGCCTAGAAACCAATGAAGTTGGTCTCTATAATAAATTCTCAGGCTTCACTTGGTGGAACAACATTGCGATGATTAAATCAAAGGAAATTGAGCTCTACGGCCTCTCAGGATAGATAAAAATAAAATTCTCCAATAGCCGTAAAAATGGCACCACTCGTCATGGTACATGTTTGACGAGTGGTGCCATTTTTACGGCTATTGGAGAATTTTATTTTTATCTAACATTGCGATGGTTTGTAAATAAATTTACTTTGTAATATTCCACAATGGTTTTTATTATTCCGACCTAGGTTTCGACTCAAACCTTGATAATGACTTAACTTGAGTCGAAACCTAGGTTAGAATAATAAAAACCATTGGAATATTACAAAGTAAATTTATTTACAAACCATCGCAATGTTGGTCTCGTTTTAAAGGAAATTGCCTCACCCTTCCGAATATATCAAAATATTAACCCCTTACCGCACTACCTTCCTAGATATTTGACGAAAAATACCACACCATTAAGATGGGAAATGATAGTGTATGCACTACAGAGAAACATTATTTAAATAATAAGGAATTTCTAACACCTAGATTTCGTCAAAAAACTAACAATGTGTAGGTTTTTGACGAAATTTTCTCAACTATTTTTGAAAATAAATCATATTGTCCCCGCCGTAATTTTTTCAGGATCACCAGAAACCTTCGTTGTGAAGGAGTTCCAAACGTATTGCGCGAAAAAAATGAGTCAAATTAAAGACTTATGTGGTTATTTTATTTTATTTACTTCGACTTTCTGTCACATTAAAGTATGCGCCATTGATAATTCAATATTGTATTCATGCTTCCTTCAGCTTCGGAAATTAAAACGCATAATTTGAATATGGTCTCCATTATGATTGCGGTTCTATCTCGCTCAAACTATCTTAAAACCAAATTAGACGACAATAAATCACAAAATTTCTCCAGGGTATATATATATATATATATATATATAATTTCATGCATAGTGTTTTTGTAGTCTATGTTGCTGTATAGTGGAAATGTGCGTGGCCTCGTACGTATATCCTCTCTTGGGAATGACCACGTCGCCGCCCAATACAGCGCCACGCTCCATGACAGAGTCCTCACCAGCCTCTTCTCAGTCCCCCTCATCAATACCCCATTTTTGATAATGATTCTTTAGCCAGAGCTCTTCTACATCTAATATCCTAACTATTAAACACATTCTCCTCCAAAATACTACCCAGATACGTAAACTGCTCGACTTGTTATATTTTGTGCCCTCCCACCCTTATGCCTTCTTGCATCAAGAGAACCTCATCACTTTTGTCTTTTTATGGCTCATCTTCATCCCATGCCTATCATACTGCACCTGTAACGCATTCGTCATTGACTTTAACCCCTTGGCTGACTGACACACCAATACTTGAATAGGGAATAGGAATAAGGAAGAAGGAGAGGGCGGCAGTGAATCTTATGTAAACAATGTGTTTTATGTTTGTGTCATACTGTTTTTATGGTCCCAAATGCTATAGGCGTATTTTAGGTGTGACCTAACCAGAGAAAAGTAGCGCGTCTCTTTTACTTTTTCATCCGAAAAACCTCCTACTATATGCTTGATAAATCCTAGTTGTTAATATCGATTTTCCGCATATGTTTTGTATTTGTTCCACTCGATATGTTTTAAGTTAACGTAATTCCAAGGGACATGACTTTATCTACATCTACGAAATACCGCGCAAGCCACCACTAGGGTGTGTGGCACGGGGTGATTCCACACCAGGCATGCAGCACTCATCCCAGTTCAAATGAGAACCGAGCACATTCCCCCGGATGCCAGGCTCAGGCCAAAATCAGTCAGGACAACGGTACGCAGTCAGACCAGAAACCAGGAAAGCAATACGTAGAAGAGCATGAAAAAATGCGGTGCACTACTCAAGATACAACTACTGGTTAGTATTATGAATGCGACAAATAAATAGCGCTTCGAAGTACAAAAAATTCAAGAGTACATCATGCTTGAAATTGCAGGCGAGGTTAATATCTAATTATCATGTTAAGATCTGCTAGAACTACTGAAAAAACCTATTTAACCTAATCAGTATCCTAGAACTGATCTATCGCAACTATTATGATCCCTTATTGTACGTGGAAAAATGAAATTCAAAATCTATCTGTACTGTAGTATATTTCCATAATCTTATTCCTGTGATCGCTTCTACCGTATTAGTTTGACTCTATCAAAATATGTGGAACGCCCGGCAAAATATAGTCTACATCAAACTTTCGCGAAAGATTTTACCTATATTTTTCCCTTCGATCAGATAGAGGTTCTCACCCTGATTCCCTCAACAATTTAGTAACACTGCTGTGTTTAACAGAATAATTTTAAAGAAATCTAGCTGCCCTCCGATGTACCTGAAACCTGTATTCGATCTGTACCTGAAACTAGTCCTACATCGTAAGGGTCCCATATACTAGCGGCGCACTCCAAGTGAGGTCTCACGAGAGAAAAATAACATCGCTCCTTTACTTTCTCGTCACACTTTCCGAGTAGTAGTATATAATGACTTTAGATACCATGATCTCACAATAAAAGTTTTTGTTCACTTTCCACAATTTATTTAACCGACCAAGGTTTCGACATGAACGATGTCATTTTCAAGGTGTATATATTCGCAAGGTACCTACTAGTTCATGGAGAAAC
Organism: Ceriagrion tenellum; assembly: GCA_963169105.1. Classification (NCBI taxonomy): domain Eukaryota; kingdom Metazoa; phylum Arthropoda; class Insecta; order Odonata; family Coenagrionidae; genus Ceriagrion; species Ceriagrion tenellum. The sequence goes on from OY720641.1 coordinate 59,081,805, forward strand.
CTTGGTCGGTTAAATAAAATTCTGTGGAAAGTGAACAAAAACTTTTATTATAAATCATGACATCTGTACCCCATTTCCACAAAATATCGCCTGATACGCTAAACTAAATACTAGATTGGATATTTGGGGAGGCTACCGACGGCTAAGGTCATTTGCGACATAGGGGATAGGTTATGGAGGAAGCAAGGAGAGATAAGAAAGAATAATACTAATGGATAAGGGAGGAAGGGTGGATAGAAACTCGGCGTCGACATTAGCCTGCTCTTAGCGAAAGGCGCCTAGGGGACCACGGCTTAACGTCTCATCCGATAGACGGAGTACTCTACTTGAAGTAGCCCTCCACAAGACACTCAAATAGGGATCGGGTTTCCACTGGAAAACATCCGCCTCTGCATGGATTTGAACCCTGGCCGCCCTTGTGGTAGGCGAATACTCCAGCCACCACACCAACCCGATCCCCCAACTAAATAATGACTTTATGTTGACTCCATCCAAAGTGTAGATATGGAGTTGGTGTGATGACTTCCACAAGAAGTGTACTGTAGTGCATTTACTAAGATTTGAATAACACTGCTTCTGAGAATAGAGAGTCCATATCATAAGTACCGGCTGTCACTGGGAGATCGGCGATCGCCTCAACCCTTCTCGTTCCTCGCGCGTCGACCTCACACGACTCCAACTTAAGTGAAAGCGTCCGGTTTTTGACGATCGGCGCGACGCGGCGCCGGCGGACATATCCAACCAACTACCACCTCCTGTCGTGCCACCAATCCATTCAGGGCAAGAAGCGTTGACCCATGCCGTGACGCAATGTTTACTTTTTCCATGGATCCGTTCCTCTCTCGGAGCTATCGAGTTTATTTCTGTCTTGGAACCTTTCCTGGGCTCTCAAGCAGCTCGTTTTCTTTGACTCCCGCTGTCCCACTTTTCCAACTCGTCTTTCTCGAAGTCCCCTTGCATCCTTGCTCTCCTTGACGTAGCAGAGCCAGGCAGAGAATCAAGCCAGCTAGCAATGCCAGCAATTGCTATTTTTTCACTCGCTTGTACTCTTCGGTTAATTCACTTGTTAACCTCTTCCTTCCATTCACTTTCTCTATGCTTGCGTTAGCGCATTCACGTCGCGGTTTTAACGTAGCTATTGGGAAATTGATTGGACGATAGTAACTGACGTCCTGCTTGGAATTGTGAGCATTAACTCCTATATCACATTCATAAACACATCTGCCTTTAATTCAGCAAGAGTAGCATACTTTATCTTATCCAAGGAGATTGTTATTTGGCATCACTCATAAAATACTGAAGACTCAGGCAATCAGAGTAGTCCCCTAGAGCGAGTTACAGGTATCCCATGATGGCTAGTCTATTCTTCTCATCTCAGTATTTATTAAAACTGTGCAATGATATGAAATGGCGACCAATTATCTGTCAGATGGATTATTTGGCTGGTGAGACTGCGGGGAGTAAACATAAAATCTTCAGACACAGTAGAATATCTTGGAATTACCATAATTTTCTATGTATCGAGGGAAACGCACATACAAAACATATGCGGCACAGAATTGAAGAAACTAGGTTTTGTTGAGCGTATAAGAGGAAGGTCCTCGGATGAAATAGTCAAAGAGAGACGTCAGCGCATTCGTGCCGGAGTTTCAATGTAGTTATTGAGATATAGGTTGGACGATAGTAATTGTTGTCCTGCTTGGAATGGTGAGCTTTTTCTCCCATACCATATTTGTTACTATGTCTTCATTTTACATTTTATTCACCAAGAGTAAATTACTTTGAGTCATCCAAGGAGAGTGTCATTTTTCATCACTCTCAATATAGGAAAACAAACTTCACAATAGGGTTAAAGTTACGGTGGTAACATTTTTGGCTAGGTAAGAAAATACAATGCCAGCAATTACCAACTAAGAAAAAGAAAAGGATATAATGCCTGTAATCAGACAATCGGCGTTATAGAAAAAAAACACTTAGTCACTTAGATAAGTAATTAAATAAATCAGTATAAAATAATCTTATCAACTCAATGAAAATGATTTGTTCGAGGCTAACAGGCGTTGGTAATATTTTTGTAATGATTGTATTACTTGGGCAAAATTTTTAATTTGGCCACTTTAAAATTTTCCAATGCTTAATTTTAATGTACAAAAAAGGTGTAAATGGCCGTAAATTAGTTTATGTATGCTCGTCTGAGTCTTAGTTGAGTCTTAGGCGATATCTACGTTTTTAATAGGCTCTTGACAAGAAAATATGCATTGAAAAAGGAAATTTAACTGCGAAAGAAAACAAAGATAAAAATATTCGCCCTATGTTATAAAAGGTACACGAAAAAATCTAAAGATAATTTAATCTAATGGAAATCTGTGGATTTCCACTCCATCAGCTTAAAAAGATGAGGAAAAATCTGTTTCCTTCGAAAGGGTTAATGACTAGTCAACGTCTTAAGTCCCAGGGTTTCATATATGATGCCTGCTGATGGTTACTGTGATTTGTTGTTTCATGAGTATACTATAATGCGCAACTGCCCCTACTACTAGCTTATTATGCAATTGGCCCATTGGTTTGATTATAACTAAAGCATAAAGTTGAGCTTCCAAAATAAAATAATTATCCAAGTGGTATCGTATTCCGTAATGATGTCTGACGTAGTAGAATACGCTAAAGTTGATATTTGTTCACCAAAGGATGGGGCGGTAGCTTAAAAAGTTATGTTCATTAAGTATGGCGTACTTATACTGAAGACTTTGGTAAATAGAGTAGTCCCCTAGAACGAGTTCAAGGTCTCCCATGATGACCAGTATAAACCTCACATCTCTATATTTATTCAAACTGTGTAAGGATATGTAACGGCGACCAATTTTCTGCTGCACCGTCAGACGGATTATTTGGCAAGTGAGACTTAGAGTAGTTTTTTGCGAGATAGTTCCCTAATGACAATGGAGGCCATATTCGAATTATACGTTTTTATTTCAGCAGCTGTAGGAAACATGAGTTTAATATTGCATAATTAATGGTGCAAGAATATAATTTTATGTGACTGAAATTATGAGCAATCAAATAAAAATATCTAAATAATCATTTTACATGACTAATTTTCTTCGCGCGGTACGTTTAATTCTCCTTCACAACGGAAGGTTTTTTACGATTCTGGAAGAATTACTCCGGTGTCAAAATTATTAATTAAAAAAAAATAATCGAGGAAACATATGATTGCGCGCTGTGAAGTTTTTGAAGAGATTTAGGCGTTATAAATACCTCACTTATTCAAAAAAGGTATTTTGGAGTGCATAAACGTACCGTTTCTCATTCATATGGGTGGGTATTTTTCGTCAAAAATCTCTGAAAGTTTTCGATAAGGGGTTGACATTTTGGTATCATTGGAAGGGTGAAATATTTTTCTTTAACATGAGACCCAATTCATCGATTTATAGGTGAAATAATATTTCGCTCAGACTACCTTTCCGTGAACTACACGGCTATCAGTACACTGTATGGAGTGTGGCCGTTTTAAGGCGGTTTCAACGAGAAAGGACAAACATGCCATTTGGTACATATTTTTGATTGTTGAAGATAAATTTCCTCTTTATGACACGAAGAACAAAATGATATCTTTCCGCGCTATTTGACTCGCAAAATTTACTTGAAATTTAATAGAGTTAAATGGGAAACTGGGAGTAACACGAGGAAAACTCGCATTTTTATATCTTATTTAAGTGTCATTTTCATGGAAAACTGTTATTTTAATGTGAAAACTTAAATTTGAACTCCACTTAAAGTGGATTGGTAGATTGGTACTCTACTTAAAGTTGGAGTTAAGAAGAATTGTAGCAAGCTCCATTAGTTAACTCAGAATCACTTGCTATAGAATTAGATACCCATCTGGCCTCGTAAAATGGTAACTTTTTTTAGTGGGCAAAATCAGTTTATATAATGAATTATAAAAAAAGTGAAGAAGAATACACAACACAGACATATGAGAAACACAGATACGTGTGATTAAGACTCATGAAAGGTCACTGCAATCGCATACCTAAGTGAAGGAGTAATTTTCTCATTATTTTGAGTTTCCTTTTTTGTTTTTTGTATGATTTGCGGGTCACAGGAGATGGATATATCCTCGAAAACCCTCAGTGCGAGTGTGATTGAGACTTGCATGTCATAAAATAAGAAGATTTCCTCCTATTTCATTATTTTAATTATTACAAGCACTAACATTATTTATTACTAGCTGCGCCTTGCATGCGTTGCAGTGCCTCTTTTTCTTTCTAATCAGGCACACATATACCAAGCAGACACATTTACAAGTACAAAAGTCCTCCAATCGCCCATTTTTATAGCCCATAATTTACTTCCAAGCCTCATTGTTTTCAGTGCATTTTATCATATTCTAAATTTGCAAAATGAAATACTCTATCCTGAAGTCCCCATTGATTTATATACTTTTCATGGTTTGGCCCACAAATCATTTCTGGGTTGAAATCGATCCCTAAACAAATTTATTAGTAGTTAGAGACCTAGTATAATGTATTCCTCATACCTTCACGGCACATATGATGGCATGAGTTTACATTCCATCCCAATGCCGCAGTTTCCAAGTAAATAAAATATTCTATTGTGGAAGTAGAGCAAACATTAAAGATTTTCGAGCTTAAAAATCCAATTTTAGGAAAAAGCGAAGCATACACGAAAATCGAATGCAAGAATTAAAAAAAAGCAAACAAAGCGACCACTGCACCAAAACTTATTCTATGTTTAAATAAATTACGTACCTTTTAACACAAAATTATGTCTCCCTGATATGATTCTGATGCACATGATTGAGCAACTCGTATACGTTCTGCTTCGCTGCTTTCTTCTCCTTCCTCGCGTGTTTGAGAAGCTCGCGTGTCAACACTCATTTGTTGAAACGACTCGCGATCCACCTATTGTACAATGGATTGACTAATTCAAAAACCTTTGTGGGCGCGCGCACAACAACTCACCAAAGTTTCATCGTAATCTGATGAATGGTATTGGAACGCATGAAAGACGAACAAACAAACATTCATTTTTATGTATTTGATTTCCGAAACATCTCACCTGGTGCCCATTTTTTGTGCCAGCCATGATTACGACCTAGGGGACCTTTTACTTATTATCATTCGTGCGGCCGTAGTTGGTTCGTTCATCTCATTACATAATTCGTCATTTTCCAGCCCGACGTTTGAAGAATTCATTTGACTCGATGCGTGTTTTCAATTAATGGTCCGTGGATTTAAAATGGTTGGGAAACAAAGTGGACGGAATACACCCGAATCTCTTTCTTCAAAAATATCTTTCAATTCATTGATTTGATTGAGGCGTTACGTTTTCTGTGAGAAATCTTGAAGATGCATGTTCACGTATCTTTAAATTTTGGAGTGCTCGTCGGCTGTTTTGAATGCCACTTTTATCACTAGTATCCGCATTAGGTTTTTTAGTCTCTTATCCTTATCCCATGAAAGTGCGCGCCAATTACTTTGTTATGCACGCTTGGAAATATTTTTATCGGAAGATATCGTTAAGGTTCTTATCTAAGCGACTGTTTAATTTCAAAGAATCCGTAAGTGGTGCAAAAAATCCTCACAGCGTTACTGAGGGGAATCTTTGTTTAGCTGATGCTGGCCTGGGATATTGGATCGATGCCAGGTATTTTTGTTTTGGATAGCGCTCGTAAAGTGTCACGTGAGTTTGTTTTCTATCGTGTGTTCAAATAAGTGAAACTTCAAGGACTCTAAAAGTTACCCGATCTTTGAGGTCGATTAGTTTCCATGCGACTGCCAGCGATTTATCTTAATTAGTTGTTGAAATCAAGACGGGAACTGTGTAAGTCTTAAATATTACATTTTGGAGAACGGGACTTAAAGTAAAATAAATTATAAATTTAGCTTGGGCTGGTTTCCAGTGGATGAATATTAAAGCTAGACACTTTACTCGAACACAAAAAAGAATGCAGGCTGAAGAATGCTTCTGCGCACTTCAATATACAATAAAAAAGAACGTATCAACCTTTGTCATGATTACAATTGCTCAATTAAGCCATGAGAAATTCACCAAAAATATTGATATAGAATTGAATAAGGAGCATAGTGTGGCATATGCAAACCATATCGTGCGCTTTTATTAATTATTTGCCTTTTTATCCTCAGTGTAAGCTCGCAAGCAATAAAAATGTGATGTTATCGAAGAATGGTAAATATAAAACAGACGGAGAACTTTGTAGTGAAAATTTCGTACCAATCATTTGATAGAAACGATAAATTTACTGAAAAATATAAATAATATTAATTGTATTATAAACATTTTTATTCCTTTTAACACATAGAAAAACAGAATATGCATAGTTAATTTCATCATAATGTACAAGGAACATTGGCACCTCTGAGGAAAAGTACTTCTGTTTTGGGGTTGCCCAGTCATTGAATACATTTACGTGCAGCAGAAAAAATCAAGATGCAACACAAAATAAATTTTCACTTGGTCGATGTATAGCTCAATATTAAACGTCTATACAATTTTCGAACATAGAAATGAAACAATTGAAGCAAATCGTGAATAATAGAATGTTTACATTTGTTAAGCCAAAAAATTTCACTTTCGAGTACATATGATTTTTTATTAATGTGTATTTAGTAAAAATTATCCATTTTTATTATTCACTTACCAAATCCATAGCAATCTTCGTATTTATTTGCCTTCGGAATATCAGTTGGTAGAGGATAAATAATTTTAGGTCCCAAGTATTTATAGCAGTGTCTAAACAATTCTATTTAGGCTTAGGTATAAAAATTTATAATCATTAATTACTAATATGATCTAATTAATAAAAATATGATTTAGTTAATTCGCCGCCACCGATGTAGAAAAGTTCGAAGCATTGTTGGTAAGGTCGTTTCAAGTTACCATGGTGAAAATGTGGAAAAGCGCACCGGGCGATCATCCGATACAGATACTAAATCCACGCGTCTGCTGGGACGGCATTTCATCCAGGAGAATACAAAAACAGAAACTTAAAAGATTGGAAAAAATGCAAGCGTGTTGAGTGTACCAAAAATGGAAAGAGAATAGAAACAAAATATAGGTGTAACAGCTGCCCAGGAGCACCGTGTCCATGCCTAGACCTCTGTTTTGAAAAAAATACCATACTCAGTTCACATACTATGTGCGGGAGATGACGGTAAAAAAGTAATTCTTCCAAAAATCGTGAGAATGCAATTTTTACAATTTTGCATAAAAATTCTACGTAGAATATAATTTATGGAAATTTTTATAATAGCTAATTCCACGATAAAAATATCTAAGTAAATGTATGCAAACATTCTTGGACTCTGGCGAATTAAATGCACCGTGAGCGATTTAAATGCTTCGGATTAAAGTCACGCTTGAAGGATTAAAAACAAATAAATGTCTTAACGGTAAAATGTTAAGTGTTTTGAAAATGGGAAACCAGTGTGTAGTCCTTGGCATCCGCATAATTACCCTATCTTTTTTTGAGCTGTGAACAAAGATTGGACATTTATGAAATTGGCTCCATCCCAACAAGCGATATCATATTGCAATATTGAGTTTGCCAAGATACAATCGACAATTTTCAAAACATATGATGGACTAAGCACTTCATTAAGTAAAATTTTCGTAACACAGAAACCTCCTCTGGCTTCAAATAAAATGTACAGTAAGTCCTCGATATGCGTCGTTTCGATTTAAGCCTGACTCGATGTTACGTCCATGCTGACAAGGGTCGTCGGAAAAATTTTCCCTGTTTAATGCTAATAAAATAGACCTTATGTGCATATCCTTGCGTTTTTTGATAACTGAGACATAATCATCCCATCTGAAGTACCTAGCTATTTTTTCCTTGATGAAGGCAAAAAACGAATTTTGAAATTAATGCCTTGATTTATCTTGGGATTATAGTGGTCACGAATATCTGGATCTGTGACTTACGTCGCTCTTCTTCAACATGCATATCCGACGTAAATCGATGACTTACTGTATATTGTGTCCCGCTTCCCGTAAATAAGAAGACACATTTGATTAGATTCACTGCGATACAGTATCCTCTTGCAAACAGTACCTACCGAAAGGAGAATAGATCCCGGGATAGAATATAAATAGCTGATTATGAGTAACGTCCGTATGACGAATTACGATGCAGGTAAGGTAGTTTGAGCGAGATTGTTCTCCAGTCACAATGGAGACCATGTACGAGTTGTACATATAAATTTCTGCAGCTGTGGGACACATTAATTAAATATTGCATTATGATATCATTATATATTTGTGTCAGACTGAAATTCTAAGTAATCAAATAAAAATATCCACGAAAGTCTTCAACTTGACTAATGTTTTCACGCGGCACGTTTAAAACTACTTCACAACGGAAGGTTTTTTTGCGATTCTGAAAAAAATACTGAGGTGACAATACGATTTATTTTCAAAAATAGTCGAGAAAATATGCAAACTACACACTGTTAATATCTTAACGAGATCTAGGAGTTAAAAATTCCTCATTTCTTAAACAAGGTCTCTCTGGAGTGCATACACGTACCATTTACCTCGTAAAAAAAGGCTGATATATTACGTCAAAAACGTCGGGAAGTAGTTCGGTAAGGGGTTGATAATTTTTTATTTTTGGAAGGGTGAGATATTTTTATTTAAAATGAAACCAAATTCATTGATTTCTAGGTGAAATTATTTTTCGCTCATACTACCTTAAACGGTTGGCCGAGAGTAGATTGGAGTGGAAAGCTGCAGCTCAACAATCTTCGGATTGTTGACTGCTGATGGATGACTTGGAAATCTGGAATCGACTGTGCGAGAAAAGAGATGATGAAGGATTGTATTCTTTAAGTGCACTTATCAAAGAGGATGTCGAAAGAAACTGAACGCCAATAAATTAATACCAAGTCATTGGCTGGGTAGAGATGAATGGAAAAAGATAGAGAAATTCGGATGAGCGGGGAAAAGATGATGTAGATGGCGGCGATTGGTCCCTTTGAGAAACGAAGAGTTTGTTGGAAAAAAGGCGAAATCAGAAGATGCGGTGTACTAGATACACTGCGATACAATATTCTCTCGAAAACATTACGCTAAGGAGAAAAGATAGAATTATGTAGAAAGACCAGGGATAGAGCATAAGTTGTAGATTTTAACGAATCTCTGATTAGGAACCTGTTTTGGATGGCAGTTTGTTTAAGTCAGTGAAAGAGGGACAATGCTCATACGTATGACTTTATGCATTCATGAATGAAAAAAACATTAATTGAGGAGGAGAATAGACTTCAGGCATTTGAGATGTGGGTATGGTGAAGTATGGAGAAGGTGAGGTTGACGGAAAAGAAGACTAACGAGGAGGTGTTTAATAAGGTGGGGGAAGAAAGGAAACTTCCAAACGAAATCCGGGATAGGCAGCGTAGGTGGCTGGAGGAAGTAATGAGTAGCTCAAGACTATGACGGAGAGAAGGATGTTGGGAAAATGGGACAGAGAAAGAGAGAGAATTTAAATTACGGACGGGATTAAGAAGAGTAGATAGTTTGCTGAGGCATATAAGAAAATACTAAAGAAAAATAGGGTTCTTAAAGTGTAGAAAATCGGGAGGAATTTCTCTGACTTTCAACAAAACCTTCCTTTTACTGGTAGAAATTTAAAAAAGCCTTCTTTTAAATTCTGTTCTAATTTACTTTATGAGTGGTTTATAATGGCTCATAAAACCTCGAATAAAGTAAAATATTTTTGATTTCAACGGTGGGTCGTGACATTCAACCCCTTTGGTTGCAACCTTAAATATCCTTACCTCAAAGGGAAGCCTGAACAGGTCAGGAACAGGTTAAAAGTCTGAACCTTGAAAGAAGAAGAATAATAACTATTATGAAGATTAAATAATTCTGCTAAAATTGAAGGTAATAACTGTTGCAATGGGTAAAAAAAGTGTTAGTAAAGATCTAAAGATCCCTAAATTATCGATAATCGGTTGATTAACTATTATTAAGCTTTCAACAATTCTGCAAAAATGGAAGTTAATAACTGTTGTTATGGTTAAGAAAATAATGATAATTTGTATCAGCGGAGTGGAGGGCTGTGATTTTCTGCGAAAGGTTTTGAAAGAGGAAAATCGCTCGACGATTTGATAAACAACCGCTTGAGGGAAAATAGCTTCCATCTTTTCTCTTCTCTTGGATAAGAACACTCCAATTTCCTCTTTGTAATCACTCGAGGAAAGTTCCCATGCTTAATCACGTTGTAAAATTGGAATACTCTGCTGGATCGCTCTTAATTCTACCGTTACCTTTCATTGCCCTCTTTAAGGAGACTCCGCAAGAAATTGCTTTAACTTCTCGAATACTGGCGACAGTTATTTTACCTCGTCTAATCCCCATCGAGTTTTTGTTTGCTTCATCGTGATCTTAATACGATGTTGGAAATTGATTGAGGGAGTTAGTGTGCTATTTCTTCCCGCTTTTATCCGGTGAGATGGATGTCTTTTTGATAAGGACATTGCTCATTTCTCAGTGAGCTTGCTTTATCGGAAATCGATTCCCTTACTATTTTCAGGAACATTTAATCAGATGACTCTCTTCTCCCTGGGCATCGATCATCCCATGTCTTCTTCAATATAGTTTCTACATTCCTCTCTCTGGCTCAATCATTCTAATTCAGTGAATGAGTTGCAGCATAGCCGATGCCCAGGAAGAAATATTTGGTCGTTAACTACTGTAAAACTGTTCTGTAATCGCTCTGAAAGGCTGATATATGAGCTGAAAATGGCCTGTTACTGATCTGAATTTGAAATATCTTTAACCATTTATGGACAGAATTTTGAAACATCAGCATGAAAAAAATACTGCTACTATATTAGTTTCTAATAAGTGCTAATTAAGCATTTAACAAATTGCAATTGATTTGTTTATAACATTTATTTTGAAATGTCGCGTATTTGTGTTGTATGTATTTAATTTAAATAATAATTTGCTTAATAATATTTACGCAAGGTATACTTCAACATTACCTTCATAACGAACCTTTTCTTTAACTTTCCCAATTTTTCTTCATATGACAACTGAAACTATTTAATTCAGAGCTCAACCAGGCACGCCATCGTCAGTGAATAGCGTCACACATTCATCTATTGAAATTGTTTGACAAATCGCCGAAAGAGACTTAACTTTCCTCGCACTTAATCCGAAGCGATACAATTCTGTCTAGCGCAGAAACTAAATAGAAAAGCCTCTTAGAAGGCAGATATTTCAATGATTTTGAAACGTAACAAATTGGACTCGCTCGTCTATAGAGGGTTAAAATACAGACCAGTCCAGTCCATTCGAATCCATATTGAGAATAAGTATTATAATTTTATAATCAATACTTGCTGCTTCATCTTCTGATATATACAATTGTTTACTTAAATAAATTTACTTAAATAAAATTTACTTAAATAAACAATTGTACCTGAAGATGCAGCAAGCTGCGAAACGCGAAATAACTGTGGAAAATAAATGACACATTTTCAATATGGATTCGAATATGAAATACTTCCACAAAGTGACGCCTTGAGGTGTAAAGTTCAGTCCAGTCCATTTACAGGCCACTTTCAGGTCAGATTTTTGCCTTTCAAAGCAGTTACAGACCAAATATTTTTCATTGGGTTGTCATGAACAACCACTTCTTGTTATTTTTGTATCCCTTGAGTAGTGCTGTTGTACTCTATATGATCTTTTTACAGTTCATAAAATCGTTAGGTATAACCTCTTGGTAGCCATCTGTTGTTTATTGATTTCCATAATAGTTTTCGTCAGTCTTTGACTACGGAACACACATAAACGACGGCCATATAAATTGTTAGCATCCAACCTATATGCGATAACAAATCCTTGAATACGATACGAATCTACAATAATCGAAAGGATAGCATATTTTAAGGATTCAAATTTTACTTTTTATTTATTCTATTATTTAAATGTGAAATCTTCGTCGAATATCTCCATATTTGTGTGCTCCAATCAGATTTTATAGTTTGCGCGAGTGATTATTACACAGTGAAAAGATGAAATTTAAATAATTACTATTAAAATGGTTGCTTTAACTCTTCCAAATCATATGATTTTGGTAGTTTATTAAGTTATTAATTAATCTAGATTATAAATTAGTTATTTATTTTCTCAAATTAAGGTTGCATATGATTATTAAAAATATTAGTAAATATAGATTGAAATTCAAAGGACCTCATTTACATTTGCTCTAAATATATGCCTAAGGATTAGTACATCAATACGCGATTGGTGTTATATTATATTTTTCGAAGAATCGAACCCAATGTATTCAATTTTTGTGCAACATTTGCTTTCAAGTTTTATTGTGGGACATCGTTTTGTTTCACAATTGACGGTGAGGTTCTTATTAATTTTTTCGATTGTATTGCTATGGAATTAATTAAAATCAAGTTTCAAATAATATGTGAGTTATTTTGGTTAAAAATTATTATTTATAATCTAAAACATGAAAAAAACAAGATCACTTACTACTAGCTGGACTCGGTTGTAAAATGTGCAAACACTCATATGCATGCATAATCATTAAGTTACTCCATTTTAGACTACTGTTGCAACTCTGAATAATTCAGTAAACTGGCGAAATGGTAAAATGGCGAGACTATTCCAAGGATTAGTGCACCACAACAAAATTGGTTTCATTTTATACTTCTCAAAAACTTTAACCCAGTGCATACAATTAATGTGCAACATTTGCATTTAAGTTGCATCGTAGGACATCGGCTTTAGTTTCGAGATTAACCGTTAGGCTCTTGTTAATTTTGTCGATCGTATTGCAGTGGCATTAACGGAAATCAACTTAGAAGTTACTTATAACATTAAATTCGCATAGGGCCAGTTCAATGCGAATATAAATAGATATTAAACTTAATTTGAAATAGAATATGATTCGCTATTTTGATTTACTTTTGCGACATTGTCTGGTAGGCGTATTCGGCGGGTTGTTCGTGGATGCGCCATAAAACTTAATTTTGCATAGAACTTCTGTGAAAATGAAAACAAGACTACTTAGTACAAGTTGCTTCACGGCTGCCAAATAATTTGGTAAGCTATTGGTAAAACAAATCCATAGCGTTGTATTCAGTCGCGGAGCGATCAGTTTCTTGATTTTTTGTGCGGGTTGCGTTACCGTCCACATACCGACCAAAGTACATAGGAAGAGATACCAGGAGGTAAAGGAACCGGCATTAGATCGGGAAGGGTGGAGGGCTGCAGCCAACGAATCTTAGGATTGAACGATCAATGATGAAGTACAAACACACTACCTGTGAATGTCTACGGGAATCTAATTATCACGTCAGGGACAATCACAGAGCAATCATACTCACAAGCACTCAGAAAAAGAAGTGAAAAAATAATTACAGCCATTGGAGAAAAAAGATTACCCAACTTCATTTAATTTAACTAAGGACCAATGAATGAATAATACGGTGTAATCAGAACGTGATATCTGGCAAATCGCTACTGATGGGGATTTTTTGTTAAGTTTTTTGAAATTCTCAAGGTTGAAAATAACAAAATCAACTCTAATCTTAAAATATGTAATTTTGTCAGTTACTGTCTTCTGGCTTAGCAGGGAAGAATTAGCCAATGCATTTTTCATGAGTTACTTGCCTCTGATTTCAAACAGATGCTGGATATTCTTGTTTAACATCCGCTAATTCGTCCATTCCGTCGTGCAATCCTAAGGAAAGTAAGGGAAGAGCAGGGTATACCAATATGATTGTTATTTCAGTTACTGGGCTACATTATGGTGACGTAATGCTTACTCCATGTACATCACTGGTTAAAATCATGAGCGAGAACATAAATCAACAATAGCGCTATTTATCTAGAGTTACCCCTCAGTCATTAAAAACTAAGTGATTTTTAGACTGCTGGTTGATGGCTGAGCATACTGGTCTTTTTGTGACGAACAGTAACTGTCGAATATACTTGTCCTAATCTTTTGTATGTTTCTGAACGATTGATACTGAAGGTAGGATATTTCAGGAATTATTTCGATTCTTTGTCTTGCGTAATATGACTCGCATTGATTTGCTCGACAAGAACGCAAAATACATCGGGAAGGTTCTGTTTTAGGTTTCCGCGGCGAGCACGTAATCTTTCCATTTCTTCTTCCGAGATTCGGCGCGCGTCGTCTTAATGTCGTTGTTTAAATCGATGCTTCCCACGATTAATTAAGGAAGATATCGATATAACAAAATGCTCTAACAACATAAACAGAGAAGATGTCTTCCACCTAGCGACGCCGTGGAAATAGTGCTGTCACAAATCAGAGGGAGAAAAATGAAAAATGGGGCCAAATTGGCAGCCAATCAGAAGCAACATACCCCACCGACTCTACTTTGTAAACCCGGCAAAAAAGAAGTAGGAGTAGGAGTAGGAGTATCCTACTCCGTGCCTGGCATATTCGACCTGTAGATGCCTCCAGAAGAGGAGGAGAAACGTTGTCAGAAAAACAACGACGCAGCCGAATCCCGGAAGAAAAAAATGGAAAGAATACATTGGGGAGGTCTTCCTCATCTTCTCATGGCGCACTTAGGATAAATTCTAATAGGGCCTACCTTTTTTTATAATTGTCAATGGCAGATGCTGCCCATTACCATACCGAATATCCAATAGAGGATTTAAGACTTAATTGAGAAAAAGGATTTCCGTTCCTACTTTGGTCACAGCAATCAGGTTAACATTATTTTGTAGTGTGTCAAGGTTTGAAATTCACGTCCTTACGAGACTGGTTTAGTTTACATCTTCCAAGTTCCGCCAATGCCCGAGTCAGGAGTAGGTGAAAACTTTGAAATTACATAACCTGCTCAATAACTCGTATGATAAATAAAATAGGTTTCCGCGGTGAGAAAGAATAGAATGAAGAAAGGCTTCTCGGGATTCCGTCCGGGTTGGAAGGTCCATTTTAACACGTAGTCTTTATGGTGCATATTTCCAAATAATCTGATGACATATGTGCAGGTTTTCTCATAAACGCGAAAATATGCGCCTCATATGATTATAATGGTTCGTAATACACATCAAGGTAACATATCGAATAAATAACACATATTTACATTCGATGTATGCTTAAAGTTCGAATTCCGCGCTATGAACTCGTCTGATATTGCTTTAACTGAGATAAAATTTTGAAAATTTAATTAATTCTTGCAATATGAATATTACAACAAGTAAGATAATTTCCAACAAATAAACAATGGTTGAAGGCGTAACTTTGTGGAGTGTTACCGCAGACATGACGAAAAAGAAAAATCTCTTAGTAAATTCTCCACTTAAAACTTTTATTACTGACCTAGGTTTCAACCCTAGTCTTAATGGAGACCATATTCGAATCATACGTTTAAATTTAGCAGCTGAAGAGACCATAAACTAAATATTTCATTATTAATGGTGCAATTGTATTCTTTTATATGACTAAAATTCTAAGTAATTAAATAAAAATATCTGTGTAGGTCTTTTACTTGACTCATTTTTTTCGCGCGGTAAGTTTAAAACTACTTACAACCGGAAGGTATTTTTTCGATTCTGAAAAAAATTACTGGGGTGACAATCTTAAAAAAAATAGTTTATATAACATACATACTACACACTTAATTTTTTGACGAGATCTAGGTGTTATAAATTCCTCATTTTGTAAATAAGGTCTCTCAGGAGGACTTACACGTACTTCTCATGTGAAAGGGCTGGTATTTTTCGTCAAAAATCTCAGAAAGTAGTTCAGTAAGGAGCTGATATTTTCTTATTTTCGGAAGGATGAGATATCTTTCTTAAAATCAGTTAAAATTTATTGATTGGAAATTGAAATGATATTTCGCTCAAACTACCTTAGGCGAAGTGTGGCGTATGAATTTAGTTTTCGACTTACTTGAAAAATTATTAAAATTTCCACTCCACGAGTCACAATTCGGGCTCCAACCACCTTAATGGAGGAATAAATCGTGCGTGGACATATACAAAAAATGCTCTGTTCACAATCCTCTCAATTTGGATAACCACCATACACCGTAGTCATAGACAGACGGAAATTATTATAGAAATCAATACACACCAAATTGCAACAATGAGGTTTCTCACACCACGATTTTCAGTAAAATGTAAGGGGAATATGATGAGTACAATAGTACCACTCAATGAAGAAAAAATTACAATAAGTGGTCATTCATAAAAATCCAGTGAAAAATATTTGGTCTATAACCGCTCTGAAATCGGTCTGTGACTGATTTGAAAGACTAAAATCCGATCTGAAAGTGGTATGTAACTGGACTGAACTGGACTGGATTTTAAGGAGCACTGTTATAGGTTGTAGGCGTCAGTAATGGTGTCACAGCTCGACGACATGTCTGATTCTGAGTGAAATTATCGTTTTCCTGTAGAATCATGGGAACGAGCGAGCATACATTAGCCATCGTTATAAGATATCAAGGGAGTGATTTAGATTTTACAGACATGGGAAAGGTTGAATTTAAAATCGACATCCATATTTCTCTGGGCAGGAAATGGCTCGCCTCAGTTTTAAAGAGGCACTTGAAAGAAAGCATTCTCCTTAATAACGACCAAGAAAGAGCCGTGCTCGTGTTTTTAAGCCTCTCTAAAAGAAACCCCATTCTTGAATTGATGCATGACTTCAACTTCGAGTGGGTTTTATATCATTCATGCTTCTTAATGTTGCTCTGTCTCGACTATGTGAGTCAAGAAAAATACTAAAGGACACATATTTATTCACTTGACCTTTAAATTGCTGCTTTCTTGGATATAATGAGTTGCATATTGAAAACCAAAAATAAGGCACAAAATATACAGGTATTCCATAAATATAATTAATTATTCAGCACCATTTGCATATTTAAATCTCCACTTTCAACCCTGAATTACGGTAAAGCTTGCTCGTAATTCTCCTTTCCTCGCTTGGACACTTGGACCCAATTGCTGCAGTAATTTGATGCTAACTTAGAAAAAATAGGCAGTTAAATGCCCATATTTTATTTTTAATTTATTTTCCAGCGCTTAACCCTTCTTATAATAAGTTTTAATTAAATGCTGAAATATTCCTTCCCGTTTAAATCGACGTTTTTTTTGCTGAAATCTTACCAATCTCTATAAGAGTCCATATTTCAATCACCTCTTTCAACCCTGAATTACGGTAAAGCTTGCTCGTAATTTTCCTTTCTTCTTGCTCCTATTTTTATTCATCTCAATTCATTAAACGCACTTCCCAGTTGCTGTATTCAAGTTAATAGAAAAACTAGAATTAGTGACCATGAGGTCCGATCCACCTTAATAGGATGTTTTTAGCGAAATATTACCCCTTATTTCCCACCAAGGGCTGGTTCATATTTTATTATACAATGGTGGTATAGTGAGCCATATTTTCGACCATTGATTGATTGGGGCGATAGAATTTCCTTACCTGCATGAGAGCTAAGTGGTGGAAATGTATGTATTTGAATTTGGATCTATATTTATCCTTCATGATTAATCCATTATATGGATTAAAATAAATACCACACGTTTTAATAGAAATAAACATACATACATACATACATACATACATACATACCCATCACGCTGTTCCCTTTCGGGGTAGGCACAGTCAAATTGTTTCACTCATTAATACATAATTGTACACCTAACTCTGCTTCAATAATTTCCTCCATTCTGACCAATCCTTGCAAACCTCTTTTGCCTCATTTACCCCCATACACTGCTTCATACACGCCCTCCTGTCTTTAATTCTCCTAATATTTCTCCTCCTAAGAATTTCCTCAACCACATTCAACGTCTCGGCCTACCTCTATCTCTTACACCATTCATTCTACTCTCATATATCTGTTTCGTTATTCTACTCTCATCCATTCTCTAAACATGGCCAAACCGACGAATCACACTCCTTTCATACGCGTCCATTACTGGATCATTTAACCCACATCTATTCATGACCCACTCATTCCTGACCCTATCCATCCTACTTTTGCCGCAAATACTCCTCAGATAACTCATGCCCTCGGCGTTTAGTCTACTCTTATGTCTATCCTGACATACCCATGTTTCACTACCATATAGCAAAGTGGGAAGAAGTACACTTTTGTACACGGCAATTTTCGCTTCCTTAGACAAGCACTCATTCCTTGTTATGCTCCACATGCTACCTACCACTTTCCTTCCAGCATTCGCACGTCTGTTTATCTCCTCATCTATTTTTCCATCTTTCGCATACATCTTACCTAAGTACACAAAACAATCCACCTGTTCAATTACTTCACCATTTGCCCTCATCATTCAGTTATTCTTCCCATTCTCCTTATCAAAAACTACTACTTTAGTCTTGCACGCATTTACCTTCAATTCCATTCTCAAGAGTAAAAATTAGCATAGAAAAATAGTAATTTACAATGACCAAATTTTAGGGCATTAATTAGGTTGTATAATTTTTTAATTACATCCTTGTTAGTTTTTTTGTTTTAGGGATGAGAATGATTCGTTGTAAATATCAATATCGGAGGTCACAGCAATAAAGTCTCTCATTACCCTGTTTATAGGTAAATATTAGGTGTAATTTTTAGAAGACTAAGGTATGTTAAAGCAGAGGTTGTTTTTATTTCCTTTGCCATGGATAAGATAATGCTTCCTTTATCCATCAATAACTTCCTTTAGAGCATGAGCATACAATAGAAATAGCTAGTCAGACACTTTATCAGATCAGGAAAAAAGCAAACACATTGAAAGCACACAATCTGCCGATCAATCATATTTGAGATGTTCTCACTCAAAACATTTGCTCTCAACTTAAATGAATAAGTACAATCACAAAATGAATTTATGGGACTGTTTACGTTGAGATAATATGTTCATTCAGTCTTTACATTCATAATATTCACATAAATATCAAATTTCATCGAAATAAAACGAAAAATAACTCTTATTAAAGCTTTCCACTTTCTTGATCTTCCTCAAATCATGAAGAATCGAATTCCATGTATGACAAGAGGTTACATAAAAGGAATTATGGCACATGGTTATTCTGCGAGAGGATATAATTAATTTATATTTAATTGTGGTATTCCTTGTTTTTTGAAATTAAATCACCTATATAGGGCTGGAATATATGGGAGAGAGTTCCAGTTTTTTAAAGTTTATACATAAATACATTTTTTTATAATTTTCTTCTTATTTAAAGTTAGTTTAGATGTATGTCATAATTGGAACTACCCTCCTATTAGTACGTTTAATACGACATTGTATAAACACTTTTCGTCATCATTTCGGAATTGAAGCAGCAGCTTTAGTTATTTAGTCCTTCATTAGAGTAGTAAATGAAGCATTAAACCTTGCATTAAGCCCACTTTTTAGTTCAAAAACATCAATTACAGCCATTTCACTTTCAAATTATATAATTTTATTTCTGTTGTAGGTAAAATAAGTTTGCTGTAGCTGGTAAAAAAGGCTTTAAAATTACGTTTTTTCGTGTCCTCATGTATTATATTTGCCTATATCTCAGGGGACATTATTTTTCCTGATATTGGTCGACGTATTCGGGGTCACAGAGGTTGGAACTACCTTCACACCAAATTTTATTGTAATATGAGAGGGTGTGGCAACGAGTTTTCGGAACATTTGTTGATTTAAAATGGTATGACCCTATTCTATTTTGGCCAATATTTGGGTAAACGCTCATAGATGGAAGTAAGTGGAGCATTCGAATAACTTCGATCAATGCATATCCTTTAGAGATGCCAATGAAATAATTAGCGTATCGATATAGACAGTTATTTCAACTAAAGCAGTAGTACAAATATTCCTGATTGAAACTGTTTATTAAGCATAATAAAAAATCTAAATTTCCCGTAATACTTTGTGGCAGACTTGTAGAAAAGAACTAACTTATTCACATAATTCGCGATTGAATTTAAAAATGATAGATTTAATTATTGCAATTATATAGGTGTAGGAATGCGGTCAAGGTAATTTTATTTTCTCTTTATGTTAGGTTGAGTTTTGCCCATTAATTAGATAACAAACAAAACAAACTTGATTGTTTTGAATCATTTAGGAGCAGCTGAGCGTTGAGAATGAGCCTTTGGAAAATTTGTATCCATCTGGGGAAATGATTAATGCTATACTTTAGCGCCTAATTCGTTTATTTATTTATGCATGGCGGAATGGGTATCTAGGTTATTCAGCGAGGGAGACCGCGATTAATTGCTCTGTTTTTCTCGGAACTTGAAACATGTTAATTATTTTCGGTCTTTCCCAAAAGTTTATTCGAGCTTCAGAATTGTACAAAACTGGTGCCTCATCATAATAATTTAAGACTCTTAATTGATAGGTATCCATATCATGCATTTTTGATTAGTGCGTGACGATTCATATTAATTTCGAGCTGTAGCTGCCTTGTGTATCTTGATATTTGGTCATTGAATATCCTTAGGAAGTCATTTAGTATGGGGTGACGTTTATTTGGTACATGCCTCAAATTTTAATCTAACTAAAACCGTCCCCGCGGGCAGTAGCCGAGGCAAATTATGCATGTGAAAAAAGTAGCGTTCCATATGGCGACGGAATTCTACTGGGATGCTTTAATTATTATTATAATAAAAAGAAGCCGTGCGATACTCGATTATTATTAAATAAGGAAATAGATTTGAGAATTCTTTAAATTTAACATCGAATGAGCTTGGAATCCTATGAGACTCATTTTATTGTTTGCGTTGAGACTTGAACCTAGTATTAATTTATCAACGTACAAAAGTAGTTATTACAATCGGTAAAGCTCTCCTTTTTTACGCAATAGCGTAAAATACTATATTTACCTAATCAGTGCAATTGAAATTTTAATTTTGAATTGCTGTATCGTAAACGGCTTAATATTTTTATTCGTAAAGGAGACCGAGGACTGAGCTCATTGGTGGAAAACTCAGTTGTTGGAAAGGATTTAGTACTGAAGCAACATTTTCCACTAACGGTACAAAATTTATTTATTGCGTGGAGTAAAATAGAGTCCTTGATTATTTATATTCATACATTAAGAGAATATTTTTCGTGGCAGAAACTATGTAGCCATCTGTTTACTTAGTTTTTCTGGAACGTAATATTATTTATCAAAAGTTATCCTTTATTATTAATCTATCCTGTATATTTTTGGCTGGATAAAATTAATATGTCTCAAATGGTTTTGTTTTCGATAGCGATGAAAAGAACGTAACTGTTTGGGTGTATGTGGTCCGTAATCCTGCAGTGAGCTTACTTCATGAAGCTACGTCGATGCCCTATTTCCCCTGGTAAGTCTTACCTACTTCCGGTAAAAACCCTAGCTGATTATGATTTTAAGATGCAGACTTCTGAATTGGTAAATTCTCTTTTTTATTTTTATGACTTGTTTATGAGCCTGTTAAAAATTGAAGATTCTTATGTTATACTTTATTTAGATTACATATTTTATGCTATGTTGGTCAATTTTGCATTTTGGTTTTGTTCGTGTATGCGTATTGTATATAAAAATGCATTGCATATGAAGGCAATGTATACAATGGTCTCTATTTAGAACAAGTCGAATACGATCGATGTAGAGTTCTTTATTCGGGGCGTGTAAACCCCGTTCACTACAACTTTACTCGGCGTAATGTGACTTGACTTGGCGCAACGCCGGAGATGAGCTCTTGAGAATTGCACTCGGGACTTCTCAACGACTTAAAGCAGCATAACTCGACTTTACGTAGCCTGGAATTGAGCTCAGCTCAACTTTCTCTTAATTTCAACCAAAAGCGTGGTCTGCCTTTATATCGATAGTCGGGCAGAAATCGATTGGTACTTTCGATATCTCGATCAAGCAGCCGAATTGGAAACATTGTTGAGCTGTGAAATCGCCTGCAGGTACTTGAATGAGAAAATGTAGACGGAGTACTTGATCAAGTTAGTTATCAAATAGCCCTTACATATACAATAAATCTTCCATTTAAATCTTCTTTATTTCAACGCGCTATTTTCTATTGAGTTACACCACAACTGAGCTTACAAAAATAGATAAAAAGTCTCAAGTGAGCTGTTTCGTGGGAGCTGGCGACAACACTCGTAATTCACACTATCAAAAGATCTCATCGATCGACTGTAAGATCGACTTTGGCAGTGATGCGCTGTGATCGTTTACAGATTTCGCTCACTGGCTCACTTTCGGAGTGAGAATACGCCAAGTTTTGCCGAGTGACGGTGACTCTGGCCTCAGGGTCACTTATTACAAAGTTTCTCAAAACTGGAATATTGCATCTATGAAGTTCGTTTAATGCACTGATATTAAAATACAATAGGTTTTATAGGCTAGTTTTTCTGTCGTTCAATCTTAAAAGTGGGAATTTTTACATGGGCTTCTATGAAGATTGCTCAGATTTCAGCAGAAAAATGTCAATTTCAACGTGAAAGTATATTCCAGCTTTTGATAAAAACTGTTCATGAGGAGTAAAAAGTCTTGTGATATTTGAATAACAATAAAAGTTAGACATCTTACCCCGCATTTTGAATAGTTATTGCCGAATTACTACCATATTTGAAGTCAAAATATGGTAGTACCAAGCGAATGGCGCTGCTGTCGGCTCCTATGGCTGGATATGTGTGGCCAAGTACAATATATTCGTGGAATGATCTGCATATGTGCCTCAATATTAGTTTTCAATCGGCAACCCATTTCATTAGTGAAAGCAGGATTCTTTAACTCTGAATTTATAAAAAAGTGCAACTTAGTATTTTTCTTGACTCACATAGTCAAGCCAGAGCCACATGTGAAGATTGGATTACCGCCTAAATTGGACTTGGGGAGATTACCGACAAATTTTATTTTTTTTAAAATAATTTATGAGGGACAAGTAAGGGGGGAAGGGTAGAGAGATACCCGGCGTTGGCATTAGCTTTTAGGAAAGACACGCAGGCAGGGACAACACTGTTTAACGTCACATCCAAAAGACGGAGTACTGCACTGGAAGTGCCCTCCACCTTCAAGACACTGAAGTAGGGATCGGGTTTTCTCTAAAAAAACATCCTCCTCTGCAGGGAGTTGAACCCTGACCGTCCGTACCGTAGGTTATGGTACCGGTACTCTAGCCACCACACCAACCCGATCCCCCCGTTGTTATATACGACTCTCTGGGGCACCACCCATGAAAGGGGATGAAATTAGGAAGGGTAGGGGGAGAGGACAGGGGCGAATTATGTCTAAAATATATGTCTTATGTTAGGGGCACGAAGGTTATATTATAATAACTAAAGGTACGAGCAAAGAAGGATTTTTTGTGTACACCTATCAATTTTGGCAGTATATAGCAGTCGCAAAAGAACCTGGTGCTGCGCCGTGGACGATTTTGGGACATGGACCTCAGAGCTTTTAAAACCCTGCCTGGAGGGGGAGGAAGGTTGTAAATTTTGGAGCGTCAGTGAGAGAACCTTTTCAAGTTGCTGCCAACCTTAGCGCCTCGGTAAATTCCATGTGTCACAGCTACTTGGCGCCCGGTTTGCTGTACTTTATTCGTACTACCACTCCTTGCACGTGACAAGTATGTGCGCGGGTAAAGCATGACTTTGATGAAGCAAAACCACTTGCCTATTGGCCTATTAGCTTTCTGGCAAAGTAGTTTGGCTCCCCTGCCTCGTTCTTAGCCAGATCTTCCTCTACCTTTCCCTCCGTCCGTTCACTTCACTCCCTCCACTTTATCTTTCCCCTCTGCCGCGCAGAAGTGCGCCAGGTTCTTTTGCTTTTGCTATACCTCTCTTATTTTGTAGCTTCTATCAGTTTTAAAGATGTGGCGCCTGGTTAAAATAATTGACTTACTGACGTACCTCACCGAAACACTTATAACACAGATAGCCTCCGGGTCTCCGATTGCTCCCAACATAGCCCAGTTTGGCTCTATTGTGTCGCACTTTACCTTGAGCTTGCACTTAATTTTGCTCGGAGCAATGTTAAATAATGTGTGCTGCTTTCCTTTGCATTTCATTTTATTTGCGAATTTAATCTTTCAGTTTTAATTCTGGAGTTTTTCTCACGCTTACACTAAAAGAAAGAGAAAAAATATTTTTCTTATATGTACCGTCTCTCCCAGCTTCCTGTGCGTCGCTCATGGTAATTACCGAGTTCATCTGTCTGTTTTGGGGTTTAATTCAACAGTTAGACTCATTGGCAAATGAAATTCTGCTCCGCTAATTACCTGCATAAATTTTACTAATAGACGAAGGCAAAGAAACTTCTCAAATTAGTATTTCGCATGCTAAACAAATGAGACAGCTGTCATATTTATTCTCACTAGTCCATTGGGAGATATCATTTGTTGGCACTAGCGAAGTCTGAGTATAGCAAAGTGGCTCTGAACATTGTATCGTTGAATGGGAATGCATGTTAAAGCTGCTCAGGGAATCGATGGGGACTTACATGCGATCCCTCCTGGCGCAGAACGTAATTAGTGAAAATTTCCAAACATTGCATGTAAAAAATGATGTGGTACAAAGTCACTCATACGGATGCATTTACACCAGAGTTGAAATTCGCTTTGAAAAAATAATTTGACTTTACCGGGATTCGAACCGGCAATTGGGAGATCCGGGTTCGAATCCCGGTCAAGTCAAATGATTTTTTCATAGCGAATTCAACCCTGGTGCGTAATTAGTGAATTTTTAGCTGTCTGGCGATCGCCAATGTATCACTGTTAGTCGTACAGGTTGAAGCGTCACTACATTGAAATGTTGATAAACCCAGTAATCACATTTTTTTATTGTAACATGATCTTACCTTGGCAATAAACTCACTTTTTTATAATGGCAATTGGTTGGTACTAGTACATTGGTTGGAAGAGAATGCGCCATATGAAAATTTAAAGGTGATAAAAGCTTAGTATTATGATGTAACTTTTATTCTCTTTATCATTTTAGCATCCCCAATGATTGTAAAACTTGCAATTTTGAAACGATCATACTCGAATTATTTATTTCTATTTAATAACCTAAACGGTTCTTGTCCATGAAAAAAGTTTGCTTTAAAAATTCTCTTCGGTCCTACATCCCTGTTTTTGCATGGTTATCAAAGTGATTGGACGTCTGTGACTGGTGAATCGAATGTTTACCATCGCCATCATCATTGGGTGTTCAATCCTAAGATTGGATGACTGCAGCCCTCCATCCTTCCCTATCAAATGCTAGTTCCCATACCTCCTGGTATCTCTTCCTATGTACTTTCTTCTTTATTTGGTCCATGAACTAATCCTGGGTCTTTCTCTGGGGACTTTTCCCTCTATTTTGCTTTCAATTATGTTCCTCACAAACCTATTGGGTCTCAGGGTGTGCCCAATCCATCTGGTTCTTCTTTTCCTCTCTAGTGTTCCATATGGTCTCTACTCTTCTGTAGACTTCATCATATCTTACTTTGTCCGTCCATTTTATCTTCAGCATCCTCCTTCAGCAACAGGTTTCCAAGTCTCCTAGTCTATTCTGGCCAGCTTTTCCAATGGTCCATGCTTCCGAGCCATAGATTACTACGCACCCACATACTGTTTCCTGGTTTGTAGTCCTGTCTTCTTTGAGCACAACAGTTGTCATTGTCAGCAGCGAATATTTATGTATGTGTTTATTTAATCTTCCTCTTTGCTAAGAAATATTAACCGCGGGATAAAAGCAAGTGGATGTGAAATATGCAAATTCATCTCGTGAAAAAAATATATTTGCCGGTGCGTTAGAAGTGCCTATTTGATGCAGGTAACTGAGGGTATGCAAAATCGGGTAGTTGGGAAATCGCATGGTGCACCTAACGAATGTTTGGTTTCGAAACACGGAGAAATTTTTTATGAATTTTGTTAACGGCATTATCTTTGGTCGATAGAAGGTAAACAAGTAATTTTCCATTGCATATTCTCTTTTTTCAGTGATACCCAGTGGTGATTCATTCTCATATCTGAAAGAGCACACTGCCTAATTGAGGTTATGAGTAGATAACGCCCCACTCTATGTCTGATTTAAATGCGAGATGAATTTTCCTTTCTTCTGGAGATCTGATTTTGCCATTTTATCGTTGTGTATTAATTTTTATTGCAATGAGATTTTTGATTCTTCACTGCCTCTGAAAATAGATCCATTAAAGACTTCTACGTATGCGAAAAAAAGAAGCGATCACAACGCGCATTAGCCTATATTCGTATTCGTATTTTTAGGTTAATTTGTAATATATGTTACAGTATCAGATTTTATAGCATATGATACATAATGAAAATCAGGATTGATAAAACAAGTATAATCAAAAGACATCATAAGCAAGAGAAAGAAATGCATGCGTACCCTACTTGCATGAGGAAAACGTGAGAAAAGTTGGCTGACATCTTGAAGAGAAAACAAATACTGAAAAATACGAGCCAAGAAAGGATTTCGCAGAAAATGTTTGAATTCAACGAAGAGATGCCCGTTTCACGCGCTACGTGTCTAAACACGAGGTCGAGGGTACTCGACATTACGATAGCTTTCCTATACCGTGTGGTACGCAACCATAAGCCTTGATCGCTGTCATACTCCATCAGCTTCTTGATTTCATATATGGTGCAAGTTGTCTACTCGCTTCTAGTGAGTAGGACCTAGAGGCTGTCGACCAATCACGTTAGCTTTTACAATCGCCGTACGGTCTTCCCTTGCTGAAATCAACGTATCAGTACCTCCTCTGGATATTATTCATTTTATGGTAATGAATCCAACCATAAATAAAAATGTCCCAACAGTTATGTTTGCCGCCTGATACCATTTATAGCATGTAATTTGAGTATCCTACCAGAGTATTGGTAGGTTTTTGTGCAGTTTTTATCCTGCCGGCACATCGTTCCGTTTTGTCTCCTGAGGATGACCCACCATTAGATCTCTCTTGAATTACTCGTATCGCCCCCCTCTTCTTATTTCGTCCAGAATTCCTATTCCACTTTCCTCTTCCCCATTATTCTCTTATTTCCTCTACCCAATTATTATCTCAAAATACTCTCTCCCTTCAAAACGTCCTCCATCCGTCTCTTCTACCCCCTCCGAACCTCCGCCACTAGTTCCCTTTCCTCTACAACCATATCTAATGCTTCCTTGTTCGTCTCTCTCGTCACCAAGGATACTCTCCATCCTTCTCCTCACCCAAATCTTGAACGCCTCAAGTCTACGTGCATCCTCCCTTCGCCATGACCAAGTTTCCGACCCACACTATCCCACACTCCATATTTGAGATTTCAGCGCTTTTTCATTGCGCCTATTCTGAGACCTCTCCTCATCAATTCCCTCCTATTTGATAATGTTTCTTTAGCCGGGGCACTTCTCCATCTTATGACCCTATGACTTAAACAATTCTCCTCCAAGATACTACTCAAGTACCTAAACTGCTCGACTTGTTCTATTGTCTGCCCTCCAACCCTTATAATCAGCCCCACTTTCATAATTCTAGAAAACCTCATGACTTTAGCCTTCTTATGGTTTATCTTCATGCCTCATCTCATGCAATAAGATAGGTATGTTAATTTAAAATAACAATAGATATGTGCAACGATTTGAATGAATATACCGCTTTCTTGCCAGTACAAGTTCAACAGACCTGCGCAACCTCCTGGGACGGCTACATTCATTAAGGATTCCGTCTTAATTATAACATAAGATATTGCTTATATTAGGCATATTGTTTTAATCAGGAAATTAACTAATCTGTGAGTTAAACTATTTTATGTAACTAGAAGTCTCCAAGTTAAGTTTGGGATCGATTTAGCCTACGGTTGGCGAGGTATCGCCCATTAAATACAACCGTTTTTATACTAAGTTGTATGACAAACAAGTACCAAAACTTTTGTAACTAAATATTTACGTTCAAGATACCTTCTGAAACTACATAAAAATCAAATCAATTCATTGTGGTGTTACGTTGTGGAACGACGAGAAGGAATACCTCATAATATACACGATGTGCAGTTTCGATATCTTGTCTACCGGTTTCGACGTCCTGTAGCTTCATTTTCAAGACAAACAGAAGGAAAAATTACAAATGCAAACCTTTTATACTAACTCAAGTAAGACGGGGTGAGGGAGGGGGAAACGTGGGAGAGGAGGGAATGAGTAATAGAAGTAAAATCATTAATTAAATGGTAAAGTATGGCGGACTTTAAATGTTCTCAAATTTTGACCTTTGTTAACCCATTTCAGCCCACCGTAGCTATACGATTACACCCTGGCGCGCTGAGTGTATGACGCTCTGTAGAGGAACCGCGAACTTTGTCGCAATCAACTTTTCAACACTGTGTCGTTCACGCAAGGTCACTATCACCAAAATATTTTGCATGAGTACTTTAGGTAGTCATATGAGTGAAATACCAAAAATTCATCAATATCACAAACAAAAATTCTGGGCGGAAACGGGTTAAAATATAACTTCTTTCTTGCTAACCTTCCATCCCCCCTCTTGATGTCATCATCATCATCTGACCTTCCTTCCGCTTCCCTCATTGTCCTTCTCTTAACCCCTGAACTTCCATTACTCATCCCATTCTCTCCCACGTTTCCCCTTCCCGCCTCTTACTTGGCTTAATATAAAAGGTTGACATTTGCAATTTTCCTTGTCTTGAAAATGACGCCATAGACGTCGAAACCAGTCGACAGCATTAAACACAGTGGAACTTTACATCGTTTTTATTATGAGTTAATACATAAAATGAGGTTAGACACATTTACAGTGAACCTCTCCATGTCTGGGCAATTGAATGCATGTTTATTTTGAGCGAGCATATATAGAATTAAGTTACTTATAGGGAAAAATACATAGACAAATGCAAAATACGGCTCTACTGCATGAATCAATAATAATATTATTTTTCTAAATCCAGAATGTTCTAAAATTTGAAAATGAATGAATTTATTTATAATTGATAATTTAGTTTGATTTTTGTCTTTTGATATTTGGAGTTTATTATGGTTCTCGTCATTAACTAAAAATGCCTTAAGTATCGGCTCTAGTACACTAGCTAATGATGGCAAACACTGGACATGGTGCATGAAATTAATTTATAAATCCTTCAGCATGAAAATTTTCTGATAATGACATCAGTTTGCACCATATTTTCTGATGCATATAGTACTGGTGTATTTAAGGTACATTGAATGTTCCTTCCTTAATGTATATTTCATTCGAGTATGAAATTACATCCGCAGAATTCTTACGGTAGAATTTTATTTCAATCCTTCATCTTACACCTTCCTGTGTCAATGGATCACGTATCAGTATTTTATCGATTCTGAAATATTTATGAAAGCATTCAATAAATATTTGTACTTCCCTTACATTCCATATCACAGCTTCACTCTTTTCATTTAAAATAACGCCTTGTTCATCCAAAATGAATCCTATGAATAGCATTTGCTACTCAATGCTAAAATTCGATCACCTCTTCACGTCCATTTCGTGCGTTTGCTCCTTTCCAAGCACATAAACAACTTGGAAATGCCTTTGTTCCGATATCTTTACATTGTTGGTCATTTTTCTCTCCATTCTTCGCGGTATGAGAAATATTGTTAGAACACTCTCCGGTCGTTAGAGCTTGCATCAACTAACCGGAGGTTGGATTTGCTCCATAAAGTCCAACCTTTCCTTAACGTTAAGATTAACTAAACTTCCACGTTACGTAACGACCAGTTTAACCAGACATTGTAAAACCGACCCTAGGTCTTGTATGGTCTTAGACGCTCTTTACAGTTTCTATGTGAATGGCAGAATAGATTTTGGTATGCCGTATGTTGAGCAGAAAATGGCATTTAATTATATCTTCAATGTAATGTTGAGATTTTTATGAAGATGAAATTCAGACAGTATCTGTAGAAATTTCGCTGCTAATTCGAAAATTGGTTTGCATGCATTCCAGAGCCTTTGTTTCAAAATGGCCGCAACGACATGGCGACCTGATTTCTTTTGGTATTTTCGCGGAGGCAATGGAAATGGTTCCCTTTTACCATTTTCTCATTGGCCCTGCTTTGTGTTCTTTTGGGTGTTTGTACTGAGCCTAATTTGACTGGGCTAATTCGCTTCGGGAATTCCCTTCCGAGGGCGTAAAATTTCCATTTAGCCGGAACAGATGCTCGCGGTCTTTTTTCTCCATGTGGTTTGGACAGGGGGAGCCAAAAAACAAAAAAGAATCCACGTCATTCCGCGCACGCCAGCGTAGTCGCCTCCTCGCGTATTTCGTTCTTCGTTTGTTCCGTTCTTTCGACCAAACTCCCCATTCCGGAGAACCGCGTTGGTTTTTTTTCGTTCGTGAAAGAAAAAAAAATGAAAAACCGGCCACTTCTCCAATCTGCGAAATTCCGCGTGCTCACTGTCCCATCCACATCCCTCAAACCAGCTTAGCAGAGCTGCGGATTGTCGTCTGACTGTTCGACTGTCGATTTTTTGGCGCCAGGCTTAAATTGAATTTAATGCAGATCAAATTCGGAAAAAAAAGTTTCGTTGCACGCTGATTTCGAGGCAGGTTGACTGGATTTGATATTCCCCCTTTGCCATATTCTAATAGAGTTTACTTCAGAGAGACACCTCACACCTTTACTCACAAAAGAAAGCATCTCAAAAGAGTGGGAAAGAATTACAGAAGAAGCAATACCGATACAGGTGAAACAAAATAACATCAATAGAAACAACGGCTTCAACTTAAGTAAGGCCTGGAGACCGGTAATTGACGAAATTCAAAGAATTCGTAACGGCTCCCACAACGATGAGGCATCTGCGGCTATATATAACCGCCAGAATACTCGCTCGGCTCATTAGCCTGATGACGATGGCGAGTCAACCATCGGAACGTGGATGCATATCAATAATCTTACCCAAGGTCCTTATATATACGTATAAGGACCTTGATCTTACCTGGTGTCAAACTCGAGAAACATTCACGAATATAATTCGCCGGGAAAACCTCAAATGCTTTATATTACCTCACACCTGTATCGCAACAACTTCTAAGAGAAGACTGGCTTCCCATACCAAGGGCTCAGGTTCGAATCCTGGCAGTGGTGGAATTTTTTCAGTGTAAGGCTGAGCCCATTGGAGTAGATGGAGAGGGCGTTGCGTCACAAGCCAGCCTCTGAACCGAAGAAACAGCCATATTGGTTATTCCCGCGCTTTCCTTACTTTCCTATGGATAGCACGAGGGAATGGACGAATTAGTGGATGTAAGGTAGGAATAACAACAATCTATTTGAAGTTTTAGGCAAGTGACATTTGAAACATATATTGGTTACTTAAATCTATTCAAGCTTACTTATATATATGACAAAGGCACTTATATTTTTATAGAATAATTTATTTATTTTATGAAAAGCTGAGAAAAGCTATTCATCTCAGTTGGAACCGATGGAAAATTCAATGAAACAGTCAGAGTTGATCAGAAAAAAGGCAAATCACTGTTATATAAAGTATAATATCTAATATGTTTCACTGATTCAGGCGTTATGCAATGGAAGTTCGTTACAATGAGAACAGCAATCGCACTTTTCCACAAGTTTTCAAACTTTCAAAATCTCAAACAAGAAATCTTTTTCTGCCCTCATTCTCTTGCCTCCTTACTTAAAGGTCGTCCCTTATTTATAGTTTCATAATTTTATAAAATAATTAAGTTAGTTTATGTAAAGCATGGAAAAGCTACAACAGTAACGGATAAGACGGATCCCTACAGTCAACGAAAAAATGTTTATTCTAATACTAGGCCAACTTTAACGGTATTCAAACGCAGTTGTGTTTATATGAGCCCAAAAATGTTGAATGAGTTATCATGAAGTATCCAGAACACTTATAATATAAGGTTATTCCAAAAGAATCCAAATACTTGGTTGTCACAGTACGAAAGTGTGGAAAACCATTTCTAGGTTCCTGGCGTTGAATTGTTACACCATTTACGAACCTGATATTTGAAGAGTATACAGCAAGTTGATTTGCTCATATTATATACACATATAATCTTGTTTGTAATTGTAATTAAGGCCAATTGATATTCTGTTAATTCTGCTGTTTATTATCTGAATTCTTTATTTCTGATATTTTATTGCGATTATTATTCATGTAATGAACGTGTATTCATGTAATGAATGGCATGACGTGATATCACGTCATGGTTGTCGTTGCGCTGGTGCTGGTGACGTGATATCACGTCATTTGAGTGTTCCAGCTTTCACTAAGGGGCCTAGTGAAAGTTCCCCTGTGAAAGCTGGAAAACTCACGCTACCATTGACGTGATATCACGTCATGCCGCATTCTAAGGGTTAAGGGATAAAAGGATATATATTAAGAGAAAGAATATCGAAGTAGTAAATTCATGCTAATTTATAGTAATTTGCAGATGGAAATCATCATGAAATTGCTAAATTGCAGGTGGACCACGCCCACTTTACAGCCTCTAACATTGACCCAGGTCCTTATACAATCGTAAATTATCAATAAACAAGAAATCGTAAATTATCTTAAATACTAAAGGACGATGGCCCCTTCTAGCCTGTTAATTTTGTGAGTGAAACTTGTCCGTTAAGTTCTTCATTTGCCAACAACTGTCGCTTAATTATGATTATGCATCATGTAAGTGACTTATTGACACACAGAGATAATTATTGTGTGCCAAAGTACATCAAGGAGGGTTATCACAATATACGAGGTGAGAGGTCATTCTTATTTTGTCGTTAGAAATATTTTATAATTAATTTAGATTCAAACATTCCTCGTATAGCTTACCCACTCCTTTCACATTTTAAAGTTCAAAATCAGCTTTATGTTAAATGATAATTTGTGACATTGAACAAGGCTGAGCACTGGTTAATCAATGAAGAAAACAGTGCTATGGAACGTCAACCCAGACCCAAAATGAAAAAAAATTCACAGTGCATCATGGGATCGTGTCATGACCTGGGTAGAAGGACCTTGGCATTGACTGCCATAGCAAGCGTCCTCTCCATATACCTCAATGGTCGTTCAGACGACTACCGTGCGTCCGTGTGTGTGTTTTTTTTGTTGGTACTCCAGGTTTTGGGGCCATGCAACCCAACTCTCCATATCTTTTCATCTACATTACATGTGGCGTGGACATGTGGCAGTGGGTGTTAGGTCACCAGCCGTGTAAAGATGTAAGGTTTTGGGAGGTGAAATAGTAACGTGTATTATGGAAGTGTATTTAGTAGAAATCGGTTTTTATTGTGGTCGCTTATTGTGTGCGGGAAGAACGAGTTTTTGTACCTATCTGTTTGGCAGTGTATCTCTCTCATTTTATCGCGTCTGTGGGACCTAGAGATGTAGTGAGGAGTCATGATAATATTCTCTATGTCGCTCTGAAAAATATTAGTTCTGACTTTATCGAGCAACCTAAGCCTAGCGTGTAGCCTACGAGTCTCTAGGGGCTCCCACCTTAATCCCTCTTAAAGTTGTGAGACACTATATGTACGCTCGTAGCAGTTTATAACGAAGCATGCTGCTTTTCTTTGCATTTTGTCAATTTTTTTGGTTAAACCTTATCACCAGGGTCACAAATGCTCGTGGCCTATTCGAGGTGTGGGTTCGATACTAAATCAGGATCTTGCGAGTAATTTAGTAACCATATAGATCAATTATCATTTCTTGTGCGATTTTATGACGAAGATATGCTGTAAAACACGAAGGAACAGTGATAGTTTCTTCGGATATCTCGTCAGCTGGCTAGCGCTATCGATCATAAGCCCGAAAAGGTCGAATATCCCATAAGTTTGATCTCCTTTTGTTCGAGTAGCACAGGGCAAGTAAGTCTTCTGAGGAGGTCATACTATGGACATAAGGCAGCATCAAAACGTTGGAACGTTCCATTTGAATTTGCTACAATTTTCCTGAAAGTAACTTTTTAAAAAAATTTTCATAATTTTTCCGAAAAATAAGTTTCCCCCCAAAGTTTGATTTTAAAAAAATTGATGTATGATACTTTATTATAAAGCTACTCCGTGATCTGCCAATTCCAATCCTTTTGGTGAAGACTGAAAAATTTGACGTTATCATCATCAAATCAGACCTATCTGTAACCGAATCTAACTGGCAAGGAAGGAAGGTTGCAGCCAACCAATTTGAAGGATTGAACGTCCAAAGAATGAATGGCATCTAACCATTTCATTTAGGGTTGCAATTATTTAAATTGAAACTATCATCGGAAATATTTAAAACTAATGAATAAGAATGAATACAACAAAAACAACCTTTTTCATCATGTTCTCAATAAGTGACTGTGTCTCGATGCGAAATCCCATAATCAGTGGGAACCGTGGGAACCTACAAGCGTCTGCTGAATTCTGAATTTCCTTTTGACTCCGTTTTGATTTTTTGCTCTCCCGAAAAAATTCCACTGTGGCGTCCGGAGTTCCATCGCATTCGGGACCCTGACAATCGCCACGCGTTACGCGTCGAGCTTCCGGCGGGCATGGCGCGGGTTTTTGCGCGCGTGATTCGGCTTCTCCCACCAGAGGTACTGATGGGTCGGAGGGAGTGGGCGCGAATTGATCGCGGCGACTGACGCTTTTACTCTGATCGCCCGCATATCGTTAGTTTGTTTCTCTCTCTCTCTTTTTTCGGCATTTCCCGCAAAAAATTCTCACATCGCCACGCGCTAGGTACTTTCATCCTCCCCGCCCCCGAGCCATTATTTTTCTTATGTTTTTATTTTTCTAATTGATTAATGCTTCGACAGTGATTACTCCGGCACGGTCACAGAGACCGGCACAATGAAGGACAAAAAAGCATGGCGTTGACAGGTCGGCCATTCCCAGGGAGACGGGGGAGCCAATTTTCGGCGATGGCTCCCGATTATTCAGAAAGTGTGTCGTTGGTTGTCATTGGGAGACATTTACCACGTCCGGATCACTTTATTTATTAGGAACTAGCTGTGCCCGGCATGCGTTGCAATGCCTCTTTTTCTTTCTAAGCAGACACACGCATACAAAGCAGGCACAAAAGAATTTGAGACCTAGTCCAATGAATTCCTCGTACCTACATAGGAATTCTTAACGTACAAATGATGGCATGGGTTTCCATTCTATGCCTGTGCTGCGATTTCCAAATAAAAAAATTTTCTATTGTTGAATTACTGCAAAGGTTTATGATTTTCAAGCTTAACATTCCAATTTTAAGAAGAAGGAAGGCGTATACGAAAATCGAATGAAAGAATACAAAAAGAAACAAAGAGACCACTGCGACAAATCTTACTCCAAGTTCAAATAAATTACGTACCTGTTAACTCAAATTATGTCTCACTGATATGATTCTGATGCACGTGATATTATTTCTCACTGATACGATTATGATGCACGAGATTGAGCAGCTCATAAACGATCTGCTTCGTCAATTGCTTGTCGTTCCCCGCTTCTCTTAGAAGCTCGCGCGCCAAATCTCATTTGTTGAAACGATCGCGCTCCACCTATTGTAAAATGGATTTATTAATTCAGAAACTTTGGCGGGCGGGCGCACAACAACCCACCAAAGTTTCATCGTAATCTGATAAGAGAATAGACCGATTGTATTCTGAAAACCAATCTGAATTAGATGACTGAATGACGATAGTTAGAAATTAGATCTACGAAATGCCGCACAAGGCACGTGTGGGGCACGGGATGGTTCCACACCAAGCATGCAGCACTCATTCCATCTCAAATCAGAACCGCGCATATTCGCTCGGATGCCCGGCGCAGGCCAAAGGCAGTCCGGATAACAATGCGCGGTCAGACCAGAAACTAGGAGAGTGCTACGTAGACGAACATGCTACAAGTGTAAGTCCTCGATTTACGTCGGAGATGCGTGTTGAAGAAGAGCGATGTAAGTCGAAACAACGTAAAACGGATCCAGATATTCGTGATCACTTTAATCCCGCGATAAATAAAGCCGTTAATTTCAAAATTTTCGTTTTTTGCCTTTATCCCAGAAAAATGCTTTTTCAGATAGTATGATTATGTCTCAGTTGTCAAAATCGCAAGCATATGCACATATCGTCCATTTTGTTAGCAGTAAACTGGGAAAAATTTTCCGACGACCCTTGTCAGCACGGACGTAACCTCGAATCAGACGTAATTCGTAACGACGCATGCCGGGGACTTACTGTATTCAGAATACTATTTATGATAATATTACTGGTTAGAATTATTAAATGCAACTGATGAATTGACCTAGAAGGTACTTTATGTATGCAATTTCATGCGGGGTGAGTTGATAAAAATAATGATACAATATTTAGCACAGGCATAAAGTTAACTTTACCTTGTGTCGGACAATGACTCATAGAACTGATCTATTGTAACTTTTATGGCCCCTTATCGTACGTGGAAAAATAACATTAAAATCTATCGGTTCTGCAGTCAGTTTCCTTAGTCTTATGCCTCTGATTGTTTCTACCATAATAGTTTGGCTCTACCAAAATTTGTTGAGCGTCCGGCAAAATAGTCACATCAAACTTTCATTAATGATTTAATTCATATTTTTCCGTTCGGGCGGATAGAGGTTCCCACCCTAATTCCTTCATCAATGCAGTAACACTGCTATGTTTATCGTAACAATTTTTAACAAATCTAGCTGCCCTTCGCTGTATTATTTCTATATCTGAACTAGTCCTACTTCGTAAGGGTCACATATACTACCAGCGTACTCCAAGTGAGGTCTCACGAGAGAAAAGTTACGTCGCTCCTTTACTTTCTTGTCAAATTTTCCCAGTTTCTTTTAATTAATCCCTATTTACGATTTGCCTGGCCTGTATATTTCCCGAATGTGCTTTGCTAGAGGGTGACTCTATTTAAGATATTGCGCGGCTAGTTCCGTAGTTCTTGGAAAAAATCTCATTATCAGTTGCCATTAATCCGAAAAGATTTGTTTGGTGAAGCTCTACCCTGCCTATCCGGGATTTCATTCAGAAGTTTCCCTTCCTTGCCCACCATCTCAAGCACTTTCTCGTTAGTCATCCTCTTAGTCCACCTAACCTTCTCCATTCTTCTCCATACCCATATCTCAAATGCCTACAGCCAATTCTCGTCCTTCTATCTCAGGGTCCACGTTTTTGCACCATACAACGCTACGCTCCATATCAAGCTCTTTACCTGCCTCATCTTCACATCCATACCCAAGATCCCTGTCATCAGCTCCCTTCTATTACTAAACGCCTCCTTATCTGGCGCTATTATCTTCCGTATGTCTTTGCTTCTATTTCCGTTTTCCTATAGTGTACTACCTAAGTAATATAATTGCTCTACTTGCTCGATTTTGTGTTCTCCAACAATCCTTTAATCTCAAGCCTAGCTTTCTTTGTCCTACAGAATCGCATTGCTTTTGTTTTCTCATGGTTTATCTTCATTCCGAATATCCCGCACTGCGTTTCTAAAGCATCCACCAAAGCTTGCAGTCCCTTCGTAGATCCATTAACTAACGCTCGATCGCCCGCGAATCTAACCGACTCTATTAGATGTCCTCCTACTTTGTCCTCCAACTACTCAAGTTCTTCCCATGCCTGTCATTGTTTGACAAAATGTGTTCAATAAGTTTGTCTCTTCGCGGTTTTTATTGAGACCATAGGTGACATTCATGTGGCTCATAATTGCGCAGTTTAATGCACATAAACTTCGAGATCACTGGCACTAAATTATAACAGGGGATGTATTTCTAATTTCCTGTCCATTCATTCGTGTAGTCACTCTGTCAAGTCCTTGCTTTACAAAGATGCAGTTTTCAAGACGTATCCATCAAGACTGTACAATAAAATGCCTCAAAATCACACAAAACGGCGCTTGGCTTTATTTTCGCTCAAAGTCATCCTATTTAATAACTTCCTAATTAGTGGTTCTCCAAGTTCAATAGAGTTACATCGGCCGGCAATTGAATCAAGACCGACCGCGTGACAGGCGAGCACTCTACTACTGAGCCTTCTCAAGTTGCTGGAATTTACAAAGAACTTTTAGGAACTTAGGCATGCTCGATAACCTGCCTTGATTTAATATATGTTATAAAGTAAAATTTCTTCTACAGAATAGTGCAAACATATAACAGTGAAACATATCTTTAGCGGAATCTCTTGGGGCCATTATTTTTTTTCGGATAAGACAGGTCGTCCCTTAACCCAGGGTCGGATCTTTCAAAAAAGATCTTGAATGCCATATCATGCCCATAACATGCATCGCCCTAAAGGTTGGTTTGACTCAAACTCTACATGTAGACGAAATTATAATGAAATAATGAAACAGTATCACATTGTAGTAGCATTAAGAACTTAGGCAAGCCCGATAACCTGCCTTGATTAGATATATACTAGAAAGAACGATTTCTTCTATCTAATGGTGCAAAAATATTACTATGTTATCGGTCATTAAATTGGTCTTTGAGTGATTAAGGTGGGAGCCCCTAGGGACTCAGCGGCTACACGCTAGGCTTAGGTTGCTTGAAAAATTCAGAACTGATGTTTTTCAGAGCGACACAGAAAATATTATCATGACGCCTCACTACATCTCTAGGCCTGACAGAAGCGATAAAATAAGAGAGATACATTGCCGAACAGATAGGCACAAAAACTCGTTCTTCCCGCGCACAATACGCGACCACAGTACAAACTGAGCTCCTCCAAATACACTCCCATAATGCATGTCACCATTTCACCTCCCAAAAACTTACATATTTACACGGCAGGTAACTTAACATCCTCTGCCACACGTCCATGCGGCGGCTCGCAAGGTATTATGTAGATGTAGATGTAGAATCGAAAATATTTGGTTTAAAAATATTGAATTTTTACGCTGAAGTGTTATGCCTTAATGGTAGTGCAATGGCATCTTTTCACGTAGCTTTTTTATCTCAATTTCCGCGTGAACAACAATTCATATTGTTCAAAAACTTATGCAACGTGAATTAGATATAGAGGCACCAAATATAGTTTTTTCAGCTTAGGCCAACGCTAATATAGCTCGAGTATTCAGGTTTAATTAACAGACTACCGATTTTCGTCGGAGCACTACTGCTATGAATATTGCAACGTTACCTAAGGAAACTTCTGCTGTTTACCTTGTTTACTTAATTTCTTAGTGAACAACTTCAAAAATATTGTAAAAGCTTCCGCGAAGTGGTCTTGATACATGATGGCTTTCGGGATAGCTTCCGCGTTATTTCATTTTGTGACCACAGTTTCGCGAGCGTTCCAGCTCGCTGCTTCAAGTGATCACTTCGACCTGAGGAAGCGAGCAGGAACGCTCGCGAAACTGTCGTCAAAAAATGACACAACGCGGTAGCTATCCCGAAAGGCATCATATTTCAAAATTATGCATTTAGTATACGTTACTAAATGATTTAAGCCAGAAGGCAACTATATCCTTCTTTCAGTTTGTTAAATAATCAATATATCAAGTCCCGACGAAAAGCTGTGGAGGCTGGAGCCAGTATAATTACTGGCTTTAGTTACGAGGTAGTGATAAGCTGTGATTTAACGCTGTGTCGCATAAGGTTTTACGCTAAAGAGTATTTAAATGACATTTAAGAAACATGCAGGGCATTAATAACTAGGTTAACACAATAAGTCACAATATTAAATTATAATCGCAAATTTACTCATTACAGCAAATTTTATGTGTCTTAAGATTAAGGTAGTTTGAACGAAATGTCATTTCACCTAGAAATCAATGGATTTGGTCTCATTTCAAAGGAAATTACCCTACCGGACTACTTTCCGAGAATTTTGACTAAAACTTCCAGCCTTATTACGTGGGAACTGGTATGTGTATGCACTTCATAAAAACCTTATTTAAAAAAAAGAGCAATTTCTAACGCCTAGATCTCGTCGAAAAATTAAGTGGGTAGTTTTGTGTTATCTCAGCTTTTTTAAAATAAATGTCACCGCAGTAATTTTTTTCAGAGTCACAAACAAAGCTTTTTTTGTACGTACAGCGCGAAAGAAATAAGTCAAGTTAAAGACTTATGTAGATATTATTATTTAATTACTTAGAATTCCAGTCATATAAAAGTATATTATTTCACAGTTGATATTACAATGATTGATTTACGATTTATACTGCTGCTGAAATTAAAACGTAAAATACAAGTATGGTCTCCGTTATGACTAGGGAACTATCTCGCTCAAAACGGTACACGAAGCGAAGGTTCCTTCTTAAAAATAATAATCTCCACGCTAAAAATTAGGGTACGATGAAATGATGGGGTAAATATACGCGACCTAACACCTACATAAAGGGTAAAATCGTGCTGGCCGGTAGCCACGGCACGTCGGCAAATTCTTCGTCCGTTCGCGGCCCGCGTGCGGAGAGGACGCGACGGCTGGAAATAAGTGAACCGAGGGCAGGAGATGGGGTGGCCTGGAGGGAGGGAGGGAAGAGAATTGGGGGAGGGGACTGGAGGATTTTGGAAGCGGATCGGGGAGTCCAGCCGAGCGATCTGGACGTCGCCGGCCCGTCGCAGATGCTAATGCGACCGCCGCGTTCCGATGGCCCGGGGTTTTCGGCCAAGGGAACGAGTATGGAACTCGGCGCATCATCCCTGTAAAACCACAAGCACCACGGTGGGGGCGGCCGTCCGAATACGCTCAACGTCCCGACCGCCCTCGCCAACAATCTCCAGGTGGGTTTCGGGGAGCGTGGAGTGAAGGGGAAAAACATTCCTAGCACAGCTCTGGTGCCCATGAATAAATAAATCCCACACACGTGGTTATCAACAACCTTTCAGTCCACTTCACATCACAATCTTGTTTACTTCAACGACCTATTTGCCTTCCAATTTGACACTGGATGATTTGACAGAGGGTCGGGAAATAGCATTTTTATAATAAAAAGTATTTTATACAGCAAATATCTAAAAAAAAATAAAGCCAGAGCGATAAACATGTAACTCTCAACCGAGCTAGGGAGGCCCACTATTAGAGAAATCCCGCCCATTAAATCAAAATCAAAAACTACAATACAGTAATCAAGCTAGGAAAGTCTGTAGGCCACTAAGTGTATGCTCTCGATGAAATTTATTCATATATTTATTAAGTTTACTACAAAAACAGCTGTAGTGTCTTATACATTTGGCTTATTTGAACAAATATATTAATTCAATCAAATAAGATGACAAGAAGAGGAGATGCTACATAAAGAACAACAAACTAAGCAACAGACAGATATCATGGGATGAATTTGGTTGTATACGGTAGCGTTTTTAAGAAAAGATGAAGAAAAAGAAGGTCAAGAGAAGGATCCATGCTGGAGAGGGAGTTATGTATGGATTAGGATTTGGTGGAAAATGCAATTTTTGGAAATATATTGGCGAAACTGGAGTGGGTGACAAAGACACTTGTTTCGAGTGGGACACGTAGTTATAAGGATTTGAGGATGTAAGGAGATCGAAATGAACCATAAAAGGTACATTTAGCGAGATAGTCCCCTTGTCATAATGGAGACCATATTCGAATTGTACGTTTTAATTTGAGCAGCAGGAAGAATGAATTATATAATTCATTAATAATGGCGTGATAATATATTTTTATGTGACTGAAATTCTAAGTAATAAAATACAATATATACATCTATACTTTGACTAATTTTTTTAGTGAGTTACGTTTAAAAACTCCTTTACAACGAAAGCATTTATGCGATTCTGAAAAAAAGAACTGCTGTGACAATGTAATTTATTTTGACAAACAGTTGAGAAAACATACAAATTACACACTGTTAAATTTTTTACTAGATCTAGGTATTATAAATTCCTATTTTTTAAATTAAGTCTTTCTGTAGTGCTGACACGTACCATTCCCCATGTAAAAGGGCTGATAATTTCCGTTAAAAATATCGGCAAGTGTTTTGGGAAGGGTAAGTCATTGACTTGACTCATTTTTTCGCGCGGTACGTTCATAATTCCTTCAAAACAGAGGGTTTTTTTTGCGATTCTGAAGAAATTACTGTGGTGACAATATGCTTTATTTACAAAAATAGTTGAGAAAACGTAAAAACTACATGCTGAGAAGGTTTTGACGAGAGTGGGGGAGAGTGAGAACGCGGTCGGAGAGTTAAGTTCATCAGTCACACAACGAGAATGGGCAACAGCAGATGAACTGAACAAGTCTTCAATCATGCTTAAGGTAGTTTGACTGATATATCATTTCACCTCCTCCAGAAATTTGGTCTCGTTTAAAAAAAAATGTACTACTCTTCCAAAGACACCAAAAAGTAATTTATGAACCTCACAGAACTACTTTCCATTGCGGACTGTCAGTGGTCGCCTAGGTTTCACTGTATGTTCACATCAAATTACTATGCATTGAAATTTCCCAGGAAAACTAAATTATGAGGAAATAAGCTCCATCCTTATAGGTTTTAACAAAACCGTCACTTTGCGTGTTTTTTCATTGTTTTTCATAATCAGCCGTCCGTTCATTTCTAGAATATGTATTCCAAGAAACTGAACCCCTGTCGAACGACCACCCCTCTTAACGACCCTTTTTCAGCGGAACTCTTGGTGGTCTCTCAATACAGGTTTTTACTGCACCTCTCTAATTTTTACTACCGTCTCAGTTCACAGTTCGCAGAGTACCATTTTCATTTTTCATTGACGATGGCACTTTAAGCTGATACATGTCAGGTCATTGGAAGTAAGTGTAAAAATTCAGCAATCGATTTGTTTCCGGAATGAATATCAAAAGATTTCTTGACAGTGACGTATAATATCGATTTAGGAAATTTTTAGTCGTGTAAAGTGCTAACCCTGCAATTCGATATGGCACATAGACGTTTAAGATGGCGATACATTGGCTTCCTCAGGCCGCCTTATAGCTCTCAATGTGCCCACATATTCGTTTATTCAAAGAGTTTTGCTCAAATTTAGTTTCATAAAAACATTAATACAATCTTCATCTACATCTACATGCTACCC
The DNA here is from genome assembly GCA_963169105.1 of Ceriagrion tenellum. Lineage (NCBI taxonomy): Eukaryota > Metazoa > Arthropoda > Insecta > Odonata > Coenagrionidae > Ceriagrion > Ceriagrion tenellum. The sequence goes on from OY720641.1 coordinate 59,124,766, forward strand.
TGCGAGCCGCCGCATGGACGTGTGGTAAGGGGTGTGAGGACTCCAGCCTCTGTAAAGATGTAAGGGATATGGTTTTGTGAGGTGAAATTGAGACGTGTATTATGGAAGTGTTTTTAGTGGAGCTCAGTTATTATCGCAGTCGCTCATTGTGCGCGGGAAGAACGAGTTTTTGTACCTATCTGCTCGGCAATATATCTCTCTTATTTTATAACTTCTGTCAGACCTAGAGATGTGATAAGGCGTCGTGGTAAGGCGTGGTGATATTATCTGTGCCGCTCTGGAACACATCAGTTCTGCATTTCTCATGCAAACTAAGCCTAGAGTCTAGCCTCCGAATCTATAGTGGCTCTCACCTTAATCCTGCACTCATAGCAGTTTTCAACAAAGCATGCAGCTTTTTTTTTTAAATTTTTTATCTGAAACTTTATGACCTTTTTGTTATTTTCAAATCTTATATCATGTTTTATTTCTATTAACGCAAAATTTCTTTAAATATGATTATTTTCCTGACCATCATAACAATGTCGAATAAAAAGCTAGATTAGCACAAAAATATCAGAATTAAGATTTAAAATTTGCAAGAATGCATGCGCTTTTACTGGAAGTGAAAACGAATAATTCCTTAGTAGCGAAACGGCTGAATAAACTCGATTTGCCTCGTTGACAACGTCGAGTCCTCGATTTTAAGCCAATGATTCACCCAGGATGACCACCATGATCATGCAAATCAGTGAAAGATTGGTGAAGTTACACCACCTGCCACACACCCTTGGACCCGCTCCCAGAGTTCCCCGTTGATGTAGTTGTAACTTTCCAACTCCCTGCGCAGAATCGGTGAATGGAGTGCGGTTTCTGGCGGCCGCGCCGCATGCTGGGCTACGCCTCACCTATGATGCAGCTTGAGGCTTCTCCGCCTCCTCTAATTGTTCCGGGCGCCCCCGTTCCATGGGCTTCATTAGTGGCGCCAGTAATTCATGCAGGGCACGTGTGCTGGTGCCTTCCGCCTTGAAATGAAACTATCGGTGCGTTTATAAGCCCCTTGGAGGTAGTGTTCAGGAGTTTTAAGAGATCCTGGCTGCTGCATGTGTATGGCCAGGTTGGAGAGAAACCACTGCCAGGTTGTTTCATGCGGGAGGGATTTTTAACACGCTAATGCCCTGTTTACATTACTAGCTTCCTAACCAGGTTAACTCCTGTTAAAACTGCTGCGAGCGTACATATAGCGTCTCACAACTTTAAGAGAGATTAAGGTGGGAGCCCCTAGAGACTCGGAGGCTACACGCTAGGTTTAGGTGGCTTGAGAAATTTAGAACGGATGTTGTGCAGAGTGACACAAAGAATATTATCATGAAGCCTCACCACATCTCTAGGTCTGACAGAAGCGATAAAATATGAGAGATAGATTCCCAAACAGATAGGTACAAAAACTCGTTCTTTCGATGCCCAATAAGCGACCACAATTAAAACCGAGCTCCTCTAAATACACTCCCATAATACACGTCACCATAATACACGTCACCCATAAATTTACATCTTTACACGGCTGTTGATCTAACACTCCCTCGCGGCGGCTCGTAGGGTATTATGTAGATGTAGATGTAGAGACAGCTATCCCTAGTAAAAGTTCGCCTTGTGATCGCAGCGCTAGTCACCTTTTTAACCACGCTGGAGTTACTAGGGTTGGCGCTGGATACCATCATTTTTCGCTCGTGTGAACGCAGGTTAGTTGGAATAGTAGTTAAGTGATCCAGCCCACATGTAGCTTTTACTTGAAGCGTACAATATATTCCGAGAGTTTATCTTGTTATATCCATGAGTCAGTGCCAAGTTGCTCGATGTATTTAAATTCATGTGTGAATAATACACAGTATTCTTAGTTCAAAATTTACCTTAAAGGCGCAATCGAGGACGGGTCACGGGCAAAACTTGGAAGTAAATGTCGTTTATTTCACTGTATATGTTGAGGCAAGGACTCGAAGTGGACGTTTTCTATATACCTTGTATGTCAGCATAACATGTTGAATTGTTTTTATCTATCATAAAAAAGTGCATACGACATAATAACGTAATATTCTTGAGGTATCTTCATGAGAAAGTAAAGCATAGTGACAGTGATTTGAGAGATTTTCAATTAAGTACCGCCGTCACCGCAATGAGGAGAACTACTCTAAGTAAAGTGAGCGCATGAATATTCAATTAGGCAGGGGGGCGCGAGATGATTGGTGGAGTGGGGGGAGAATTGGGTGACGGAAAGGGGGAGGGAGAGAGAGAAAAGGAGAAATGTGGGAAGGGAGATCAAAGATACACACACACACGTAATACCCTAGGAGGTAGAAGTGACTTGAAGTAGAGTGAAGCGATACGACACGAAACGATCACGTGACCCAAAGAGGGCGGCGAAAGAGATCTGTCACTCGTCCATAGTTCCCAGTTTGAGTCTTTAAGTCCCAGTCTTTAAGGGAAATTTACTCTCTCAATTTTCATCTTTTGATGCACAAGGTAATGTCTAGACATGAAATGATAAGTATATCGTTAAACACCAATAACTGAGAAGTCGAACCGCACGAAACATTTGCATATTCAATCCTTTTTCTCGCCCATACAAGTCTCGTGAATATAGCCTACACCCCTTGAACTAATGGAAAGCGACTTGCGATGTTTGTTTGGCTGTGGGCTACATCACCTCATTCTCTCCACCAGAGGCCACCAGCATGATAACTCGGTTTAAAGAATGCCGTGTTAGTTAGTTAAGCCTCCATATTAACTATTTTTCTAACCCTAGTAATGTAAACGGGGCATGAGCGAGATTTCCGGGAGTTAGTGAATTTTCCTCTTTAGTGAACAGTTGGCAGTTCAAGCGCTTTATCTCACTCTTTGTAAAAAGGCTATGATGATGGCATGTTCACCGTGATTTTCAGAGAAATCTTACCCTCTAACGCAGCTTTGCCGTTTTATTCCGACCAGCTGATTAGGCACCGCGCCGAGTCAATACCTTCGGAGAGGCCGAATTTCATGCTCCGTGTGATTCTTGATGCGATGACCATCTGAGGTGCTCAGCTTTCTACGGCTACAAACTAATTATGTAATATTATAAGTGCAATCTCAAAAAAATCATTAATGACGAAGTATGTAACCGGAATGAGGAGGAAATTCGAGAAAACATTTTTCTTAACTGCACTTTGAATAAATGAGCCACTTCCGCTGTGATAGGATTTATTACGACCAGTTTCGCTCTTTACAGCATCTTCAGTCCTGAAGATGCTGTAAATCCTATCACAGTGGAAGTTTATCATTTTTTAAAGTGTAGTTCTTTTTTTTTGCTTGCCGGACGATTCTGTTGGCCCGTATGTCTCTGGAATCCCGATAGGCTGCTAAGCCTGTCATCAGGTTTTCCAGGGACCGGACCAACAGAACTTGACACACATCCATGCCCTGGGTGGTGAAAAACCCGCGACCCCCAGTTTAGCTGGCGAGGACTTTACCCCGCCGCCACCGGGGCCGGCGTGTTATGTTCCGTTATCACTCATTATGGCCTGAAATAACAGATTATTGAAATTTTTTTGGCAAATAATAACAATAACTTGGTTGTAAATTGTGAGTTGACGCCATGAATGGTGCGTGGGAAGAGGTAATCCTAATTCATAAATTTGAGGTATTGTATATCTCATATTTTGCCGATCTTGTAATTTTTCTCTCTTTCGTAGAAACAGTATGTAGGTAAAATAGAAGTGATGGCCTTAGGAATAATTTACAACGAACTTCTTCATGATAATAATCTCCGTGACTTTCGAGGTTTTACGTCACCAGAAAATCGAGAGTAAATTGAACTTCACATTTACTGTGATCCGTTCAGGAAAAGATCTTTCACAATAGCCATGTTTAAGTAGATTTTATCATAGACTGATTAGAAGAGCAGGTTATATAGTTTGATAAATTGTAATCAGACAATGGCTGCTCGTTCAGTTCCGTCGAATTAAGATTCCATGACATTTTTGTGCTGAAACACTTGAGTACTTAGCTTTCTAAGAAGCTGGCGGAGTCGGGTGGGATTTAAGTGCTATCAGGGTCATGTGCTAATGGGTAATTGTAATGCTACGTTCATTTAATTTCGAGAAAAAGAGCATTTCATAAAATCAATGGAGTTCCTCCGGTATAAAAACGATAGTTGCAATATCTTGGAATTTCCTTAACATCTGACATATCGTGGGTATTACACATGCAAAACATATGTGGCACAGCATTAAAGAAACTAGGTTTTGTTAAACGTGTAATAGGAAGGTCCTCGGATGAAAAAGTCAAAGAGAGATGCTACTTCGCTCTGATTAGGCCGAATCTCGAGTACGCCGCGAGCATTTGGGACCCTGGTCAAATAGACTTAAGCAAAAAAATTAATAAAATACAAAGGGAAGCATCGCGCTTCGTTAAAAACTGCTACGAGCGTACAAATAGCGTCTCACAACTTTTAGAGGAATTAAGGTGGTAGTCCCTAGAGACTCGTTGGCTACACGCTAGGCTTAGGTTGCTCGATAAATTCAGAACTGATATTGTCTTTCATTAAGTTTTCTCTTAGCGGCGTCTGCCCTGGGTAGAGTTCTTCGATGCATTACTTACATCTTTCTCAGTGCCTTTACCTTTTATTTATGTATTCCCATTCTCATCCCTGATGTTTTTGCTTATTGTTTGTCTCTCTCCTAAGCGTATCTTCACTAGCCTGTATGCTGTATCGGTGTTCCCTTTCTTCATGTTTTCGTTGACTTATTTGCGGCAGCTTTCGATCCAACCTCCCTAGCCTTCTCGCATTCTCGATTGACTTGGTTCCTAATCTTCTTGTTTAGGGTTGCCTCGCCTTCGTTTCTGGGGCTCTTGTACTTTCATCTCTCTTCTATTTGTTTCCTAATCTCCTTCGTAATCCATGGCTTCATCGCGTCGGCTCTATTTCTCTCAATTTGTTCTTTGCTGTTTCCGCGATTGTCCTCTTCAGCTCCTCCAATTTTTCTTTGGTGCCCATTTCTGCCTCATTTCCTATTTTCCTGTCTTCGGCTGCGGCGAATCTTTCTCTATTTCCTTCTTTCGACCTTTCCGTATTTTCGTGTCCCACCTCAGTTCGCGTTTTATCTTCTTGATTTCCTTGTATCAAAGGTGGTTCTCCATGAGCGCTAGGTTATGATCGCTATTTATATCTGCTCCATGATAGCTCCAGCACTACTTAAGTTGTATATTACCCTGACTAGTGTGTTGTATATTTTAAACCTGGCTTTTTCTCCTGGCTTTTTCCATGTGCAACTCATGTGCCGACGTTGCTCGAAGAGAGTGTTGGCTACTACCATATACCTATCATTGCAGAACTCTGCCAGTATTTTGGCTTTTAGTCGGCCAGTGCAACATCTCCCACACTGTGTCCCTTCCCCCTCGCCTGCCACTTCGTTCTAGTAACCCATTATGATGAGTTTCTCTTTCGCCTTCACTAGTCAAAGGATTCCTTCCATTTCATTAATACTTTAATAATCGCAATTATTTTTCAAATTACTTGACTCGACCTGTCTTACTGATTTGTATTTGGGTATCATTAAAATATTATAAAATACTAATCACCAGAGGAAATATGAATAAAAATAATTTCTGGCCCATAATCGTGGAAGGAATTTCCGAGGTTGAGGTTTTTACATTTGTATGTGGTACGGATGGAATTTGCTACTCTCCGTTTTTATATTCAGTCTAAAATATATGTTAAAATTTCATTCCATACGCGGAAATATGGATTAAATAAGGAAAACTCTCCTCATATTCACTGACAGCTAAATATATTTTTTTGCGGAAAGAATGCGTCAAATAACTGATGTTTAAAACTCTCTATTCATGAATATAATTTGTATATTATTAGGGTGTAGCGGAACTACGACTTATTTCTGGTTGCAGAAATTAGATCGCCACGGATACTGAAAACACGTTTATTCACCAAGGTATTCACTATGGGAACTTACTTTTGCATGCAAGAGAAAAAAACAAAAGAAACATCACAAGCGACAAAAGGTTGTGACAGGTGAAAAACGATAAATAATGCAATAAAGGCAAAAGAATTATAATTATCAATTCCAAGATATGTTGATCACGTATTACTTGATTTTAGATTTCGATAATGTTAAACAATTACCCAGCGCTCGTATTGTTAGAGATATATGCTTTTTGTACTTGATTTCTGGCTCAATTGTCTCTGTCGATGGTTCTTGCATCCCTTTCGTCATAGCAGTTGCTCCTTGGCTAGCTGGTTATAGATGAATGACGATGTTGAAATATGGACCTGGTCCTTTTTATCTCCTTAGAATCAAACGATATTTCCTTGGGGCATATCTACTTGTGTGAGCTTGAATTTCATTGGAAAGGTCTTTTGTACTGCCTCAACGCCCTTCGATTCCGTAGACGTGAATACGAGTTAAAACTTATTACGTGTTCGAACAAAAAATTCAGTTTAATCTCGCACTCGATTATAGATCTATATATGGCGGAATAGATTCGCTAGCCTAGTTTTCGGCGGCATTCCCTGGCCTTGAGATTTTTTGTTTCACCTTTGACTAGCCGATTGAGACGATCTTCGAAATTCCACAGCCTTGGAGTTCACCCTTGAATAAGTGGGTCAAGAGGAAAGAAAGGCTTTCCTTTGGCTCCAGCAGAAGATATTTTTATCAGTTCATTGCTCGACTTCATCGGAAGGCAGCTCATCTAACAGCCAACTGTGATGTCTTGATTTGCGCTGGAAGTCAGAGCTCGTGTTGGTTGATGGCCTGCAAAAGCTCCAAAACCTAGTGAACTGGTAAGAAATTGCGATATCAAGTGACTGCACTTCCTGATTATTGAGGCTTCAATGGTTTTGATAAATAATGAACGAAAGATATCACAATTTTACTATTAGGTTATAATTATATGTAATACTTTTTATTTAATACTTCATTAGGCCAAGGCTGAGATACGAACCCGATCTCTATTTTATTATAATTATTATTTTACGAGTTAATTGATCTAGAGCTTGCCCTACAAGACCAAGTGCATTTAATGAAAAAACTATTCTCGGTTTTTGCGAAAGTTGTTACATAAATTTACTACAAAATTACTAGTCGGTATTCGTCAACGCCATTTTACGTACATATTTTTGATTTATTGATTTCATACATAATTTTGATTGATTTTAGTGCTCATTTTTTTCTTGTTTTACATTAATAATTAATATTTCAGAGTTTCAGAATCAGAATCATTTCAAAACCAAATGCCCAACTGCAAGTGTTCTGTTGTTGCTTAAGATATTCGTACAATTTGTTTTTAAAGGATTTAACTGATGAACTTTGTTTCAAGTTTCGATTTATAGGCATCAAGTTAACAGAAAACTGTGTGATTTGTAAAGATTGCTACAATTAGGACCGCGCTGTAAAAATCGTGTGAGGAACTTGGAAATACCTCAAAGAATTTCTTCCAATCGGCCTGATCGTCTTCAAGTTTTTTGCTTCGCTTCCTTCGCGTTGCTCCCGCTAACTTATATTTACTTGGTGACTTATTTTTTTCAATCGTATCTCGCTTTTAATGTTACCAATACCTTGAAAAATTATCATATAAAATGATCTGTTGCTTTTGTTAGTTCAGCCTAGTATCTGCAAGGCTGTAATTCCATTTGCGTCTATGATGTAGCCCTCCGAATTCCTTGACGGATTCAAAGTAAATGTGTTTCTTATGTTCCTTAGTTTCCTAGGAGTAAGTAAAGTAAAGTAGTATTTATTGTTTTTGGAGATTCGTCGTCCACTAAGAACATTAAAAAAATTCAATATAGTAATGGAGCTCATACATTACATATGAAGTTATTTTGAAAAAGTTGGAACATTTTAAATAGAGAAACTATAACTTATCACACAGTAATTCATGGGGTGTATATTTCTTAATGTTCCTTTTCTAGGAGATAAAGATGGCGAAAGAATTTTTTCTTAAAAATACACAGTGAGGTGGAATATTTTATGTCTTTAGGAATCCTGTTCCATAACATTGCCCCAGCAACACGAAAAGATCGTTGTTAAGTGGTCGTTCTGTGATGAGGGGTGATTAAATAATCGGGAGCTATTCTGGTTGTTACATTTGACTTTTCCTCCCTGACGGAAAAAAATGCCATAAATACCCAGATTCTTCATGCTTGACAAGACAATACAAAAACTTTCCAAGCATATATATTCTAATCTAAAAGTGGAAGTACTAATACGCTACAATGGAAAGGACCAAGGACCCTAAAGAGTCACATGTAGACCACTTTTTAACATACTTTTTCCTCCATTAGGAAAGGGTTTGATTCGCCGTAGAGGTTTCTTCTTTGCCTCTTTAAATTACTGAAAATTTAGATAAAGACTTGGAGATTTAAGTATCGAATGACTGTCAGAATTGAGTTTTTTGAGTCTTGCGTCCGGTTCTCTCATTCGCTTCGTTTTTGCCGTAAAGAATTGAGTCGTTTTCATCAAACCTAAAGTTTTTCTTCTCTTTCAACAATAGAAGTTTTTATTTGCTACCCATCCACGGCTTTGACTCTGAATGGGAACTTATACAGAATGTACTACTGTCTCAGAATAAAGGGCCAAGAGCACAGAGTGGCAGCGGGGTTTAAATTATGTATTTTTCATCCCATACTATCCTTGTTTAGTTAATTGTAGCGCTACTACAAGGAATGTGCATTTTAATTGTCTTAATAATTTTTATAGAAAGATATATTTAATTCTAAGCATCAGTATTACTTTATCCTTCTTCCCGTTGAGGTTCAACGGATACCATCGTAATTGCGAATTTAAGGTTTTATTACCTTAAGCAAACAATTTTCAGTGTGAATAAGTGTTCAAAAATACGATGAAATGGTGTTCCTGGATATATTACGAATATATTTTATACTTTTGAGTGACATCGTTGCAATATTCCTTTGCAGTCACTCGATAAAGTAATCCTTGGTGCTTGTAAATTAATTTTTTCACAAAAATACGTATCAATAAAACACGTTCTGTTGAAACCTTGTAGTATTCTGTCACTATCGTAATTTTCTAAGGAAAACGTCAACAAATCACAGCATATCACGAAATACATGACCAGAGTGTCAATGCTTAAGGGGACTGTATACCACGGCTGAAAACGTTTCCTCAGACGTCAACACACTTTTATTTTACTACTTACATTGCTGCTTAAAGCAAATATATCTGTACAAGCCTGTAGAATAAGGGTAAAGACTTAAAATAAGTGTCGTAAATTTTCGCTTTTTTGTTTTCTCCATTACTATTTCTACCGAGTAAGAAACGCGAATTTGTCGAAAATCAGTCGATCGCCATGTCGCGTACGACGTATATTTCTTCAAATCCTTGCACTTATTTTAGATTGGAATCCTTTATCCCTAAGGGGAATCATCAAAATGTGGAAAATTGAGTATTGTAACGTTACTGTGAACCTTCTCCTCAACCGTTGCAACGCGTTCTCCACTGTGCCATCAGTGGCGCTGTTGTCCGGGAGGGGAATGGAGGGGAAGACGAAGATCTCTCGTAGGCTGCGACAGGGCAAATGTAAGGAACAATATCAAGGGGTGGGGTAAAGAGTAAGAATGCTTGGTGGGGAACAGACACTCAATTATGACATTAACTCCTGGGTCAATGTGGGATTTACTTTTCTCCCGGTGAATGACTGAAGTAAATTCTTCTCTGGTTTTCGTCCGGGTAAGGTGCTCCATCTCCTTTGTCGACGTTTCGATGAAAGAAATTTTAATCGTCATCAGGGCCTTTGATACCGGTTGTCGAGGGTCCGTGTTTATGATATGTCTCTCAGGTCAGGCCGGTTTTTATTGGTGGACGCATTGGTTTACTTTTCCCGCCATTTTCAGAATATGGTTTCAGGTCCTACTTAAGTGGAACCCTTCGTCTCTCTTGGAGTTCTTATTCTCAAGGCGGATTTCTATTGACTCTCTGGTGATTCGGTCTCTGTATCCTTTGGATTGGCGGAGCAGTTTCGCCTCTTCCCACTGAATGGCACGGTCGAAGTTCGTAGAACGTTCTGCGACTGCCGTCTCAGCCTGCGATTTAGCCGGATGAGACAGCCGGAGGTGCCGTACGTGATGTCGTAACCCTTTTTTAAAACTTAATTCTTTATTTTTTCCTCAATATATTCAGATTAAGATACATTCTGATACACTCTACGCAGCTTTTCTCAACAATCTCCTTCTTTTTATCAACAATACCTTAACAACCCTTTTAAGAAAAATATTTAACAATCAACAAAAAATTAAGAAAGTATAATTTACGATTAAAAGTAATGAAACAACCATCAAAATAAGAACATAGTACAGGACCATGATAAAAAATAGGAACCATAAAGAACACAACCAAGTATAAAAAACACAAAACGACGTTACACGCCGGTGTTCCTTTCTTCTCGTTTTCATGGTTCGGCCAGTCTCACTAATATACACCTCACTGCACTTACAGGCCACTACATCCTTCTAAATTCTTGAGCTGTTTTAAAGCATCGAGTTCACATCGGCTATAGTAAAATACAAACCTTTGGTGTAATAAACTATAGTGGTCACAGTACAAAAGGTGTTACGCGAAGTTGATCATCTTGACATGATCGTTTTAAAAAGCACATGAGCGTTCCTTTGTCCGTATTATCAGAAGTGAGTGGAGTCTGTCCTTGATGCGCTCCATTTATAAATCGCAAATCATCTTACGGTGAAGCCTATTCATTGGCATCCGGGTCGTATAATTTGGCGTATTCTGCGGTTAGTAAAAGTTTACCCCTGAAAGTAACTTTAAGTTAAGGTGAAGGGAGAATCTTTGGAACCTAGTCATAAAGATTTAATATAAAATGATAAAATACTAAGAAAAACTGCACGCTTCGTTAATAACTGCTACCAGCGAACATTATGTTTCATACCTTTTAGAGAAATTGGATTGGGAGCCCCTTGAGACTCGAAGGCCACACGCTAGGCTTAGCTTTCTTGAGAAATTCAGAACTGGTGTGTTTCAGAGCGACACAGAGAATTTTATTATGACGCCTCACTACATCTCTGGGTCTGACAGAAGTGATAAAATAAGATAGATACATTGCCGAACAGATAGGTTCTTTCCGCGCAATAAGCGACCACAATGAAAATTGAGCTCCACAAACAACACTCCCATAATATACGTCACCATTTCACCTCCCAAAACCTTATCCCTTACATAGTTGGTGTCCTAACACCCCCTGCCAAACGCCCGTGTGGTGGTTCGCAGGGTGGTATGTAGATGTAGATGTGAAGTGCGTATCTACTTATTCGAACATTTAAGTGCTTTAATTGTTTGCCGATGATCCCGGAGTTTGTGCTTTTTCCAATCAATGCAAACGCAATTCGCTCTCCGCCGCAAGCTAAGCGGCTGATTAAATAAAATAATATTTGACTTTATTTTAATCATTCTATTTTATTTATAAGTCTTTACCGATGCTATTGTTCTGTATATTCAAACGGATTATAGGTAACGTCCGTGAATATAATCCCGAAAAAATTGCAAATACCTAATCGGGTTATAATTTAACTTCGCGGTTGATTAGAATTTAATGAACATTAAGCCCATTAAGTGGAAGGTTTTTTTTTAAATTTTAGAATTTTAATTCATTTCCGTTAATCTCATTGTCAAGTGTTCTACACCAGGCTTTAATCGTATCAATCGTGATATATTTAAGGATTATTTTCATCGTACAAACTTAAGTGATGAAAGGAGATAAACTGCTATTAATGAGAATCAAAGAAAATCAAGTCACAAATAATTACTCTCAGCTGCCTTCATTTTCTTCTCCTATTTCTGTACTATAATAATATAATTTAAATATGCTACTAGGTGTGAGAATTAAGTGACTCCTTAAACGACGGAGTGTTCATTAGACTTGCATATCCTCATTGGTAGTTTGTCAATTTGATGCTGGTTTTGAGATGGAAATTCATTCATTGATCGTTCAGTCCTAAGATTGTATGACTGCAGCCCTCCACCCTTCCCCTATCTAATGCTAGTTGCCTTTCCTCCTGATATCTCTTCCTTTGTCTTTCCTCTTTATTTGGTCCATGAATTATTTCCAGGTCTTTCTCTGGGGACTTTTCCCTCTATTTATTCGAGTTACATATGTGAACTGTTCAAATCCTTGCTTCATCTATGAAAGCCTATCGCCTTGTCAGTCTTTTATATAAATTTGACGAGAATAACCTTCAACGCCATACAATCCATATTAGGGAAATATAATTTTTCTCACTTCCTCGCAATATTTGCAGGCACACTTATCCCTTTACTGACTTCATCACTCATCCCTCTCCTTTTAAAAATGACCTGAGTTTCATATTTTTTACCTTTTAGAATTTATCCTGGATAGATTATTTGACGAGAGTTCACATTTTTTGAATTGATACCCTTTGTATTTCCTATTTGTTATGTACCGTGTTGAATTTTCTGCCTCCAACCTCTTAGCAACGTCACCTTCTCAGCTGTTTATGGCTCTTTGTTTGCATTATTGATCATTGGCTGTTCAATCCTAAGATTAGTTGACTGTAGCCCTCCACCCTTCGCTATCTAATGCTATTTCCTTTAGAGAATTTAACGGTAATATTAACAATTCCACAATCCACATACTTAAAAAACACACGATCCGGGTTTCAACGCTTAGCGTCATCTTCAGGTGTTTTAACGGGGTTTACAATGTCTTAAACACAATGCTGGGTGGGGTGAGCAATTAGGGTAATGCGGATGCGGGTTGAAGTTCAGGAGCAGTGATTGGCGGAAAGTTCAGTGGGGGGGGATTCGGGAGGCGGCTGTGAGGATGGGAGATGAGGACGGGTACAAATACTCATTAAAAATCTTCAAGTCAGGGTCTTGCGATGTCTTTAAAATTTCCAGCTGCCCAAGTGAGTCAAGCTCACGTCTATGGGTTAAAAAGCATAAAATATTAAGGCTAAAATCACTGTGGTGGTCATGGTTCAAAAGATGTTTCGCAAAATTACTCTTAAGTTCACAATTGTTAAAGTATACTGGCTGCTGTTCTTTGAGTCCAACACTGACATTGCAGGCCGTTTGACCCACATACACATCCTTGGCAGTCACCACACTTTAACGCATTAATTCCCCTTCTCTTCTTCGGATTCAACGGGTCTTTGCTCTTGTCGAATAGGGTTCTTAAGTTACTTGGGGGTCTAAATGACACACGATATTTCTCTCGTGGGAAGACCTTGGCAATTTTCTCGCTGATTGGACCTAAGTATCTCAGAGAACACCATTTTTGACTTGTCTTGGAGGAAAGTTCACCGGAATTAATTGCCCGAATTACCGAATTGCCCTTCCCCCCCCCCACTGAACTTTCCGCCAATCACTGCCCCTGACCTTCAACCCGCACCCACACCACCCTAATCGCTCACCCCCATCCCCCACAAAGCTTGTATATAAGTCATTGTTAACCCGGTAAAAACACCTGAAAATGACGCTGAATCGTTAAAACCCGGGTAGTGTGTTTTTTTAAGTATGTGGTATTGTAAATATATTGTAAAAATATGAAAATACTTTCCACATCTCATCCTGTAAATAATGGAACTCGTTGCCTGATAGTATTAAATTTTCTAGGAATGTCTCACAATTTAAATGGAGTATGGCTGACTTTTTGTGTCCCAAATGTTCTCTCGCCTCTATATGAGAAGACACAATGATATGAGATGATATTGTTACATGTTACTTGTTTACTATAATCATTTGCTGTTTTTCTGTCTTATAAAATATTCGTTTGTTTGCTTTTCATTTTTTCTTATTAATAGGTATTACAGATTGTACATTTTAGTTTTAACATACTATTTCGATTATTGATATTGAGACTTTTTTCATTTTCATTTACCTCGCTCATTGTATATCTCTCTGCTGACTTGAAAGTTGTTTGTTTGTTTTCATTTTTTTTGCAAGGCTTTGTATTTTGTCTTTGTATTCCACTCCTCATGAAGGCATGTAAACTAATTCAATGTCCTAAGGGACTTTGTCCCAGGACAATAAAATTGTTTTCTATTCTAAATGTTATCATAAAATTCTCTGAAATATGGAATACCACAAAATTACAAAGGAACTTGTTTTACTAGTTATCTTACCTCCTGGTATATCTTCCTATGTACTTTCTTCTTTATTTGGTCCATTACCTTATTCCTGGGTCTTCCTCTGGGGACTTTTCCCTCTATTTTGCCTTCAATTGTGTTCTTCGCAAACCCATTGTGTCTCAGGGTGTGTCCAATCCATCTTATTCTCCTTATCTTTATGGTGTTCCATATGGTCCTTTCCTCTTCTTATCTTCTGTACACTTCACAATTTCATATTTTCTCCATCCATTTTATCTTCAGCATCCTACTCCAGTACCAGGTTTCGAAGACTTCTAGTCTTTTCTGGTCAGCTTTTTCAATTGTCCATACTTCTGATCCATAGAGTGCCACGCTCCACTCGAATGTTTTTCTATAATGTTTTCTGGTGTGTAGTTCTATCTTCTTTGAGCACAGCAGTTGTCTTTTTCCCATGAATGCCTTCTTAGCTTGGGCTATGCTCCGCTTGGGAACTTCTTCCGTCCCACGTGATGGTTCTTGCGCGGTAGGAGAAGGAAGCCACTCGTTCTGATTTCTTACCTCTTAGGGTGACTTCTACATTCAGCATCCCTCGTATTAGGATTTCTTCTTTTGCCTTCCACTGTTTCTAATATAATGTTCCATGTTTGTCTCTTAACCCATAACACTGAAGAATTTGGCTTTGGCGACTTTCGTCTTTCCTCTGGGGCAATGCTTATGCCGTCAGGTGAACGCTAAAAATTCTACTTGTGGTTCAGAATGGAATCTCAATTACGTGCGGTAATATTGACGAGGGCCACCTAGGGAAGTCAAAAATAGCCTTTTATATGTATATAGAACTGATTTCAGGGTTTTACGTTCGTTTGGATTAGCTATGATGCTTTGGTAAAGACAGCCGTACTTTTGAATATTTAAATCAGTTATTAAAAGAATATACAATTAACGATCTGAGTATTTATTAATTATTCAAATACTTTTTGGAAAGTTAGAGATAAATGTATATACACATATAAGGTTAATCGAAAAATTTCGTAAATCATTCAATTAGTATTGTTTAATACTTTTTGTCGTTCATGACCTCATTATTGGGGCTCGGAAGGACCGCGTTCGCGAAGTCCAGCGAGGAATTGGATTTTTGCTCACAATTCACTAATACCTATCTAAAATAATAAAAGGCTTAATTTTATAATCTGAATTGTGAGATCTGTACTTTTGCACTTTCGTTATAATATTGTGGAAAAATAAAGAGAATTTCTTATGAGGCACTAAGTTTGGTAGTTTAACATTATATCTGTGATGCATTGCTGCTGAAAGAAGTATTTATTCCTGAATAATTGGTCATTTAATACAAAGAATGATTAACTGAAGCGTACAGTCCTTTCCTATCGAATGCTTGTTCCCATTTCTCCCTGGTAGCTCTTCTTATGTACTTTACCCTTTGTTTGGCTACATAATTCATACATTGGATATCTTTTATGAACTTTTCCTTTATTTTTATTTCTCTGTATCCTCTTGCATTTCAGGATGTGTCCAATCCATGTGGTTCTTTTTTTGTGTAATGTTTCATGAGATCCTATCTTGTGCTGCTCCTCTGTATATGCTTTCATTTCCTATTTTATCTGTTCATTTGTTCGTCAGCATCTTTCTCCATCTTCTCTTTCGAGAATTGTTGTTGTAGGTGGATGCTGAGGATCAAATGGACGGATAAAATAAGAAATGAAGCATACAGAAGAGTAGAAGAGCTAAGGACCACGTGTAATACTATACAGAAAAGATGATCCTGAAGGATAGGGCGTCACAATAAGTTTGTGAAGTATATAACTGAAGGAAAAAAAGAGGAAAATTATGAAGTCAAACTATTGGAAGAGTTGTTGGGGAGTATTTGTGAATTAAAAAAAATACTTTTCTTAAAAGTATCAATCAATAATTGTAATGCTAGTTTTTAAAATTTTTTATTAAGTAAATAAATGACTACAAATATTTTGCGACAATTGTTGAAACAAAAAAAGAATCTTTCCTCCCTGAATAGGGAACTAGGGTTAAACGGAACTCGAATAATGAAGATTACAGAGAACTTGAATTTCATACGCTGCTGTTGCCAGTGTTATTTGGTTCTTCTTACCTCAATCAGTTTAATCAAAAATGTCCAAATTTAAATTTGCGCGAAAAATGCAGTTGCCAAAAATGCCTTCATATTTTTATTTGCTCTGGCTTCATTCAATGGTCCGTTACAGTGTGGTACAGGTTGGTTATATGTCACTTTGTGCCACACACCATCTAGGTAGCTTGCAGGGTATTGCGTAGATGTACAGTCCACTTCGTCTGTCGTATTCCAGTCCCAGACTCCTTCTGCTCCAATTATTAGGTATTATTATCACTTTGTTGCATCCAGTGTATTTTCATCCATTATGCCCATTGAGATTGATTGGGAGGGAGTTACGTCATCAAACTGTGTCCTGGCAACCGAAATAACCACCATATTAGTTATCTCTGCTCTTTCCTGAATTTCCTTTCGATACCTCGACGGAATGAAGGAATTAGCAAATGTATATCGAGAATATCCACCATATGTTTGACGGTAAATACATCTTAAAACATAAACAGTGAAAATTCTCTTAACGACCACTCCTATCAAGCGACCATTTTTCCACCAACTCAACCACCATTTTTCAGCGGAACCGTCGGTGGTCGCTTAATACAGGTTTATCTGTACTAGTTAATTAATGTTATGGATTCTTCTCGATTTTTACCATAGTTTTCACCGGTAATGCGGATTATTTTTACTTTTACCAGTCTATCTCAGATCGATCTGACCGGATCAGCTCGGTCGCTCCTCGTTATTCTTTTGGTTGAGATTGGGAAACAAAATAAAACCTTTATTATTCAAAGCGTGTTGTCACCAGTTATGACGAGAGTGAAGTAATGGCGAGTTACGTCCCAATGATGATATCGTAGCATGGAGCAATTTTTTCCTACTATTGGGAAATATTTTACGCACCGAGTTGATCGTGCTTCAACTGATAGATTCGATTGACCAATATCGATATTTTCATTCAGTGTCGGTAAACCAGGCGATCTCAGTCGGCTCGTTTCGAATTTTCAGATCGGTCTGAGTTCAGGTAAATCTGAGATTGATTGGTAAACGTAGTGAAAGATTTTCACTGATTTGAGTTTTCTGCCTTCTCCGAATTCCTACCCGCAACGATGCCTGTTTTTGCTTTACTTTTCCAACTTTTTTGTTCTTTTTTGTTCGAAATTACTTGTTCGAACTTACCCTCACTGCCTCATTCGAATTTACCCCTCCATCTCATCTAACTGCTGTCCCAGTTCTTCCAATGCCACCATTCTTTTTGCATGTAGTTTTTCTGCGCTCTTCTCCAGACCCTAATTCTCAAAACCTTCTATTTATCTTCTTGCTAGGTAGGGGGCGTTGCTTGGTAGGAATGCGGATTATTTTTACTTTAAATAAAAAATGTATGAGTGGTGTGCATATTTAAAAGGTAAATGCAGCTTGGCGGGAATGCGGATTATTTGTACTTAAACTAAAAAAATCTATGAGTGGTGTGCATATTTAAAAGGTAAATGCATAATGATTTCTGGTGAGTTATCGATGGAAAACATCGTTAAATTGCAAATTATAGCGTCTTGCCATAAGCGCAATCGAAATCGCAATCGAAAATGGGGGTTAACAAAGAGGCGCTTTTGGGACGAATCTATAACTTTGCAATTTTACGATATTTTCAATCGACAACTTACAAGAAATCATCCTTCATTTACTTCTTTAATATGCATACTCCTCATATATTTTTTTATTTAAAGTAAAAATAATGCACATTCCCGGGGAACAATATGGTAAAATCGAGTGGAATAGCACTGGGTAACTTTTATATGTTTTAAGAGTTACTTTCCTTACACTTCAAACATATGGTGGATATTCATGTTATACATTCGATTATTCGTATACTCCGTCATGTTATCTTTACCTTTTTACCTATCGCCTGAATGCAAAGCTCTCGTTCACCGGTGTAGCTCTCTAGGAATCCTAATGGCTGTGTTTGATTTTCATTCGTTTGCGGTTGCCTAAGTTATTTAGGACCCGAGCCCGAACAGAGCTTAGGTGTTTGATCAGACAACAGCGTCCATTTGCAGGCACCCTCGCGTTTTGTTTTGTCATGAATGTCCCGACGGACTGGCAATACGTGGAAGCTCCTTGCCCGTTAATGTATACAGGGTTATTATGAACATTGGCGTTTTCCGTGCTCGAGTTTCCACATTTGGTAAGGGAGGCAGGGGACAACAGATACAGGATTGCCTAGTGCTAATGGCTCACGCAAAACGATCGCACAAAACAACATATTCACCTGTCCGTCTGGTCTAGATCATTCAATGTCACTTGAGGTAAACTACTTCGTTATTATTCATCAATACTTCTTCATTATACATTATAATACTCTTGTATTAAAATTATTTTTTCATCTCCATAGCGGCTTTCTGATTTTCCCGTTGCTTTATAATGCCTTAACTTGGCATATTTAGGGCCAGTTGCACGAAGGATACATGTGTTCTATAAAGTTATGGGACCCATAAGTCATGGCTGCCATTCAATAAGTGTTGCAGAAATATTCGATAAATTTATTGGTTTCCTAACGTATGACATATTGTTATGAATTCCATCGGTAGCCAAGATAGCGGATGCCGAATTAACCGCTTGAAGACTCAATTACCAGATAAAAGACTTGTTTAGAGACAAATGACCAGGTAATTTTTTCTTACTGACTAATTATTATGTGCATTAGAAATTATTCATAGGCTAGTCTTTCCTAAATTTTATCCGGCGATACAAGATTAGATCGAATGTTCGAAGCTCTTGTCTATTGGTAAATAAATTATGCGACTAGTGGATGTGATCCTGAAACCCGAATATTATTATGAGATCTATGATTTAATGGGTCTCTTAACTACAGGTTACATAACTAAATGTTCTTGCAACCGGCGATTAGAAGTGCTTTTTTTTGTTAAAAATGCTTTGTGTGAAAGATATAGAGGAAATTCAATAGAAAGAAAAATTATTTAAAATTTTTTAAGGTCCAAACCCAAAAACCAACGAACATACTGATTAAGAGAAGATATAAAAATGAGAATATATAGGCATACATTCCGAATTGAGAAAAAGCAGGCAGAAAATTTACTGACATACTAAAGGAATGAAACCGACGGTATTAACAAGATGAATGGTGAAATTTTAATAAAACCGCGGTAAGATAAATGTCTGACAATGAAGTACATTGCTTCAATTGAAGAAGACATGAGAAAAGTAGGGATAGCTCAAGAGGATGTTCAGAACAGAAAAATTTTCGCAAAAAATTGCGATTGGGTGGTTGTTGAACCAAAAAAACGCCAGAGGACCGGAACCACTTGGTTGGACGGAAGAAAGAAAACCCATTTAGAGAGAATGAAAGAGATTTGGGAGTAAAGAAATGCAAAAAAAACAAAACGCTTCCTCTATGTTTGTACGTCGCGTGTTCCAACTGGGCCCAGGCGTGGATTTGATCATCATCATTGGTTTTGTAATCCTACGGTTGGTTGCCCTCCACCCTTCCCTCTCTGGTGCTAGTTCCATTACCTCCTGGTATCTCTTCCTGTGTAATTTCCTAGTTATTTGGTCCATAAACTTATTCCTCGGTCTTCCTCTGCAGACTATTCCGTCAATTTCACCTTCAAAAATGTTCTTCAGAACCATTGCGTCTCAGGGTGTGTCCGATCCATCTTGTTCTTCGGTTCTGTATGGTGCTCCATATGGTACTTTCCTGTACTACTCTTCCGTACACTTCATCATTTCTTATTTTATCCGTCCATTTTATCTTCACCGTCCTCCTCCAGTACCAGGTTTCGGAGGCTGCTAGTCTTTTTTGGTCATCTTTTCCAATGGTCCATGCTTCCAATCTATAGAGTGCTACGCTCCACAAGAAGGTTTTCACATACTGGTTCCTGGTTTGTTGTCCTATCTTCTTTGAGCACAGCAGTTGCCTCTTTCCCAAAAGCGCCTTCTTACCTTAGGCCATCCTCCCAAAAATAATAATAATAATACTAATTTTAGTTGGAAGCTATATATATATTGAATACATGGGAGTAAATTATTTGAGTGCCATCGCTCTTATTCAAAATAATTCAATCAAAATATCTGTAATATATTTGAGGAAAATCATTTTTTACTTGCGTCATATGTTGCATCCTTATTGCGAAGAAACTTTGACATGTTTTTAAAAAAAGCATAGCAAAGCAAGTTCATCTTTTGCTTACTGTTTATAAAGTTGCCTCCTGCACAATAGATAAAAATATGGAGCTATTTGCAGTGCGATGTTGAAGCTATTTAAATATTTCCAAACAACGAGACGAAACTCCAAACGTTACTCATTTAATGAAAGAAGATGACGCTCTCCTTTGGCATAATCTGAATATCGTGACTTGAGAGTGTTTTCAATCACAACCACGTGTGTAGGTGTGCTTCGTTGGGAGCAATCTTGTTTTTCCTTTGGAAAAGGCCTTCCGACGCCCTCTGAAAATTTTGAAACATATATAGGCTCCACTGTATCATAACAAATGCTTAATTCCTGAACAATGTGAGTGTGTGTATTTTAACTACGACTGCTCTTTCAGTATTTTTTTGATATGCCATAGCTCCTAGAAAACGAATTAAGATAAGAAATATGAATATTACTCGACGAATATATTGTTTAATTAACATATTTCCAGCAAAAGAAGCTGATTCTGAGTTCATTTTGAAATAAGCAAAGCGCATTGGCTTCCAATTTCCCTCTAATAATTTAGCAATGACTCCTAAAATAAGAAGAAAAGTGTCCAGGTCTTATTACCTTCAATTTTCCGGCGTAATTTCCTTTTTTTTTAAATTATCAATAATACAGTAATTTTATTCAATAGAAAGAAATATGCTTTTCCTACATTCTTCACTCACTCTCGTATGTAACACTTTTTATATTCAAATGCGATATATAAAGAAAGATATGGAAAGGTATGTTGTTTGTTTCTGTCATACAAAGACCACGTTTTTCTTCAGGAATCCTGAATATGAATTTAATCTCACGTACGCAATTTCACTGAAGAACCACAGCTTTCTTATGAGAGTATATTTTTTGTTTTAATTAATTTTTTAAATTTAGATGTATCATTTATATAACATTGAGGATTGGTCCACGCCCATTTTTATTTTTGAAATAGTCGTTACGCCCTTTTTAATTTTTCTACTTTTTATGGTGCATTCTGAACGTAAATAATTGACATTCAAGTCGACATTTCTTTGCAATGATAGAACCTTAGAACCATCTTGACAACTGTGCGTGGACCTACTTCACCTTACTGTGATGTTACCAGATTTATTGCTTTAGCAGAATTACTTTGAGTTTGCTTTCCTTAGTAAAATGATGATTTTTTCTAATGCCTCTTGTGATAAAAAATCTGACGTCGGACGCCGAACTGAGTATCAAATCTCTATTCACAGGAGACCGCGTTAGACAATGATGGTGAAGAAATAGTCCGGGTGATTGAGTTTTTAAAAGCAAATAATATTTGACATGTTATATGCGTACGATACAATTAAAACAGCGTAAGCCGTTTAAAGGTTCATTGACAAATAATGTTGTATAGAAACTCCAATTTAATTTATCGTATATCCTTTACCTCAAGAAAATAGTGTTGAGTGGCTGGAGCCTAGCGCTCAATGGCTCATGATTAACGCCGAAAAACATTCTGTGATCACATTTCGTTTGAGTTTATCTGCTCATGCTGCTGTATGCGATGTTTGTTAGCACTCAGCATCGTGGTGATGGTAGGGTAGTTTGAGCGGAATATCATTTCACCTGTAAATCAATTAATGAATATGATCTCATTTTAAAGAAAAATATTTCGCTCTTTCAAATATACCAAAATATCAGCACCTTCTCGATCTACCTTCCAAGATATTTACCAAAAAAATGCATGCCATTGCACATGGGAAATGGTACGTGTATGCACTCCATTGATCCATTCTCTAAAATACGTGGAATTTGTAACGCCTCGATTTCGTCAAAAAATTAGGAATGTGTAGTTTGTATGTTTTCTTAATTATTTTTAAACATAAATCATATTGTTACCGCAGTAATATTTTCGGAATCACAGAAAACTTGCATTGTGAAATAGTTTAAAATGTACCGTGTAAAAAAACTGAATCATATTAAAGAATTTTTTTTCATTGGCCGCTCAATCCTAAGATTGGTTGACTGCAGCCCTCTATCCTTCCCTATCTAATGCTCTTACTTAATTCCCTATCTAACTCCCTTACCTCCTGGTATCTCTCCTTATATACTTTCCTCTATATTTGGTCCGTGAACTTATTCCTGGGTCTTCCTCTGGGGACTTATCCCTTTATATTGCCTTCACTTTGCGAACTCACTGTGTCTCAGAGTGTGCCCAATCCATCTTGCTCTTCTTTTCTCTATGGTGTTCCGCGTGGCCCTTTCCTCCTCTATTCTTCTATACACTTCATCATTTCCGTAGGTATTAAAGACTTATATAGATATATGAATTTAATTAAATAGTATTTCAGCCATACAAATGTATATTATTGCACTTAATCTTACAGTATTTACTTCATGTTCCCTACAGCTGCTGAAATTAAAACGTATATGTCGAATATGGTCTCCATTATGACTAGGGAACTATCTCCCTCAAACTAAACTTAAAAGGTCTTTTTTCGTACCTTTAACTCGACTGACTCCTTGATGTATATTATCACCGTTATAATAATGTGGAAATTTCTAATGTAGTGTTCATTAGAATGTAATATAATAAAATAAAGTTTATTTTACAACATTATATACATTTAGCTGTGGCATGTATCCTAAATTTGGGTAAATTAGTTGCTTTTGGAGGAAAACCGTTTTTGGTTTACTGACTCGTTCTTAATTAACCAATATAATTTGAATGCGTTGCAGCATAAGTAACATTACCATTGCATTTGTTCTGGTGTAGTTACAAAACTGCTGGTAAACGAAGAACCATAGAGAATTAAACTTTGTCAAAATTTTTATATCAATAATAAAAAAACATACCAAACAAAGATGATTTACACTGCTGTGAGCTGTACTATTTCATATATATTTATGCATATACAAGAAATTCATCACGAAACGTTTCACATGTATGAGATATGAATTATAATAGAATTGAATCCGACGAAAACACCAAATCGGTGAGACGATCTTTTTAGTTTTAGATGCCACCAATAAGAACACATGCGCAGAGTTTCACGTAAACCTGCGAATATACAAATATCCAACTGCCTTTAGCTTGGGACGGGCCTGAATAACTATTGTGTTGATGCGCCTTGTATGCACAACACCTGCATACTCCGAACGACGCATGTGAAAGTGATACGGGGGCAAAGAAATGCGACAAAAATAAAACGCTTCCTCTAAGTTTGCACGCCATGTGTTCCAACTGGGCCCGGGCGTGAAGAATAATAAAAGTACTATTTTTAGTTAGAAGCTATCTATATTCAAGACATGGAAGTGAATTATTTGAGTATCATCATTTGCATTCAATATAATTTAACCGAAATATTTATAATATATCTGAGGAATATAATTTTTACCTGCATCACATTTTAAATCCTTATTGTGGTGAAAATTTGACACATTTTTCTGGAAAAGCATGAAGTTTATCTATTTCGCTAGTTGTTTATAATGCTGCCATATTTATGTATTATCAACCGTTATAATAATTTTGAACTTATTATGTAGCGTTCATTAGAATATTTGTGCATATACGAGAAAATTATCACGGAACGAATCTCATTCACCAGAGGGGATATGAATTAAATAGCATTGATTACGCCCAAAAGAGTATATCGGTAAAACGATTTTTAAATATTTAGATGCCATAAAACTCTGTCATTTGTCACTTGGTGGTATTCCATGGCTGACACATTTAATTTACCAGCTGTGAGAAGAGTGTACATTGAGGGATGTTTTTACAAGGTATCACCTGATGATGACGATCATTCGTCGAAACGCGGGTCGCGTCTGTTTTATTTATTTACGTGGTATTGCAAAAGCTTTGTAAATAAAATGTTCTAGATGTCACAAATAAGAACACATGTGCAGAGTTTCTTGTAAACATGTCAATATACAAATATCGCTTCAACTGCCTTTAACTATTGTATTGATGCGCCTCGTATGCACAACACCTGCATACTCAGAACGACGCGTGTGAATCAAACCGAATAACACGCGAAGAACGGCTCAACGCATGCATTGCGCGGCATCGGTCACACCCTAATGGTTTTGCCCTCCTCTCCAAAATCCCTCCCACACTCTCCCGCCCACACTCTCCTAGGCACACGGCATGAGTGTGCGGGGGAAGGGATGAAATTGGTGCCCAATGGGCTTGAAACATTTAGTCGGCCATCCATCCCATCAAGGGCGGACGTGTAGTGGCTGTGTGTCGTCTGTGTGTGTGTTGGCGGGTTATCAGGAGCGGAGTTGCCGAGGGACATCAGCCGTGACCGCAGTCCGTTCGTTCATATACGGCGGCGCTGCGGTGCTGAAAGTGATGATGATAATGATGATGTCCGAAAAAAAGACGGCTGCAGCGCGCAACGCTCCTCCACCGTGTGCGCGGGGTGCCGAAAGGGATGTATTTTAGCCAGAATGGGTGTCCTCGCCTCCTCCTCTCCATCGCTAATATTTGGCCTGGCTTAAGTTATGTGTGCTCCGAAAAGCGTGCGTTTGACCCATTTCTGGAAATGGCCAGGCAGTGTAGGTGGCTGGGCTTTAGGGATTCGGTCGATTATTTGGGTGAAGCGAACGAACGAACGAAAGAAACCTCATATCTGTTTGAGGGGGAGGAATGAGAAAACAACGGGAAATGTAACGAGGCCAAAGTGCCCTCATCTCTGGGATACATGTAAGCTAAATGATAGAAATAGTTTCGAGAGTAGATATGAATCCTCCGATGAAACATAACTTGTTAAATTTAATTCTAAAGCCTATTTACGTCATTAAGAACTTTCCACTAATCTGTGAGAGACGAATATTTTCAAGAGCTGAAGGATCATCTTTTTAACATTCGTTTGAATTTAAATGTAATGCCTACTCGGAATTATCACACACTGATTTTTAATTAATAGACATTTTCCACTTGCGGACATAGTTATCATCGCCAGCTTTCATAATTCCAAAAATTGGATTAAAATTTAATTATTATTATTAAATTATTGAAATTAAAACTTACCTTTGAGAAAAAGATCCGAGGAGAATTTGCAACCTAGGTCATGGAGTGGTTGCTGAAAGTAACAAAGTTAACAGTCACAACGACAACAAAGGCTTTGAGCCGGGGTTAACTATATGAAAGAAAAGTTTCTCCCAATTCCAGAATCATTGTTAGGCGCGATGCTAATCGCTAATTTTTCCGCCCCGCCATTATTGTTAACCGCTCCTCAAAGTCTTTGTTATCGTAGTGACTTTTAACTAACCAGACCATGACCTTGGCTGCAAATTTTCCTCGGGTCTTTTTCTTAAAGGCAAGTCTTAATTAGTATCTCTAATCGCCGAGGTTTTTAAAGCAAATTGAAGCTGTCACGAGGACATTTGTTGCCTCGTTGTAATAACATCAATTAAGGCACCATATCATCTTAATTACAATAGATAGAGATGCGATTTTTGCTGCAATGAAGTGAAAAATAAATTTACTAAAAGTGTAGTTCTGACTAATTTCATGATATCTCTGAAATTAATAATACTATCGTATGTTATTTGTTTTTGAGGAATGAAATTTCGACGAATTTCCGAGAGCCATCTTGTAAATAAGATATCGTTAGCATTGATGATAGCAGAACAAGAACAATACACCACTATTGCACCACTGTAAGCACCACCTTATGCACCACTGTGAAAAGTTTCAAATCTCCTCAATCGATACTATTGATCAATATTCGGTGTTTTCGTTGAGACTGCATAATGCTTCTGAAAATATGTTTGCGTTGCCATAGCTCGATAACTAAGGAGTTACAACCCCCTGTTGATCGGACGAAGAATGCTTGAAATCACCTCCCCTACCTCCTCTTGAAATTTCAAACTTTCCTCCTGAGAAGAATAATTTGTTACCTATGATTTTTAGCTAAAGCTCGGTGAGTGTATGGAATCACACAACATAAAAACTATCCGTTTTGTAATTAATTAATTGATTGATTTATGTGACTTAGTCAACTCCAAAACTTCACCTGGAGAAAATCGACGATCGCACTATTTATAGCTGTCTGTACTTTAATATCGTAAATTCCAACAAAAATGCGTCAACACTCTTGGCTGGACACCCGCCTTATGTAGATATATTGGAAAATATACCTCATCCCTATAATTAATGAACAATTCTACTAGAGGACAAAGGAAACACATACACCCGTTCGTGTAGTGAAAACAGGCATATTACGTCTGGCGAAACATGTTGATTAGATAATGCTGGTATATTTAACCGATTTCACCTTCCTCTAGCTGTACAACATGAACTCAACTTCTGGCCATCTCAGTAAATAAGATTATTACTTAATTCCATTACTATTCCGCGTGTTATTCCACCAACCTGCTGGCATTATGCAATGCTAAGACCCTTCCATTCTCTTTTATTTTGTTCCCTCAATCTAGACATTCTCTTCCGAAATCCTTTTCTTTCCAGAGCAGATGTAATTGACGGAATCATATTCCTGTCATGACAATGGCAAGCCATGCGAGAGTTGAAAGTATTCTATTATAGAAAAGTCGATGATGATGTACATTGGTGAGTCAATAAATAAAAGTCGCGCGTTCCAGCATTACATCATCAGCATTAGTAGTAAACGTTTCATTTGGAAAGCTTGAAACATCCACCGTACAGTCCTGATTTAGCCCCCTGTGATTTTCATCTGTTTGGGGCCCTAAAAATCATCTGGGTGGCGGACGTTTTGAGTGATGATGCCGTAGTAAAAGAGATTACTCTTTGGCTGCGACAGCAAACAGAGGACATCTTAGCTGACGGCTATCACGGACTTGTAATGAGATGATATAGGTGTTTGAATGTATTGGGTGAACATGTAGAAAAGTGAAATTAATTTCAGGAAATTACTTTGATTATCACTGCCTCTATCCAATGTTGAAATTTATTTATTGACTTTCCCTCGTATTATGATAGGTCTATTACACCATATTTTCCTGAGAGGAGTCTATTATTGTATTCTGCAGTTAATGGAATGTATTGTAAAATTGTGCGATGGGTTATTTTTTATGTATTAAATCAAGGCAATTAAAGTGGTATAAAGTTTTGCTCTTTCTGACATCTTATTCGGCTTCATTAAAACTCACATCGAAGAAGTTTGGTCTTTTATGAGTTGCAAATAATTTGCCATGGAAGAATATGATGCCGTTTTAGTTTTTAGCACGAATACAAGATATTTTAAATGAAGCACATCTGAATATCTTAACATATTTTCTTCTTTTCTTAATTTTATTCCTTCGCCTAAAGATCTTATTTTCAATCACGAATCTAGAATCATTGCTAAGTGAAGAAATGAGTAAAATATCTTTAATTCTCCGGTTCGGTTTGTCTTAGCCCGCCATTCGGGTCGTTATAATTGCTCAGTCATTGAATATATCTCGTTACTGACTCATATGTCAAGGAAGGAAACTACGTTCCTCAATCAAAGTTATTTGTTCTCTCACTGAGGTATCGCATTGGTAGGTGATCCTCCGCTCGTAAAATTGATGAAAATATTTCCTTGAAAATTATTTTTTTTCTGTTTGCCGGACTATTCTGTTGGCCCGTATGTCCATGGAATCCCGATAGGCTGCTAAGCCTGTCATCAGGTTTTCCAGGGACCAGAACAACAGAACTTGACATACATCCATGCCCTGGGTGGTGAAAAACCCACCCAGGTTTTTCGTATACATTTGTGACATGCATCTATATATTTGTGAAATGAATGTTTATGCTAGTAAGTTGCTATTAAATTTTGGTTTCGTAACGCCACGATATATTTAAAGAACATAGTGTATAAACATCAAACTAAAAATGTGAAATAGTTTAATCACGATAACTATTGGAGTGAAATGGTTTACATTAGTGTCATAATTATATTGAAATAAAATAAGATAATGATTCCTTGCTCTATGAGCTCTATGGAGCATGAGTATACAATAGCAATAGCAGCATGTCCCGGGCGCGATTTTGTTTCTTTATAACGCCATAACGCCGTACGCTACTGTTAAATAACGCATAACATAGCGACTATGTGATTCTTTCCGTTGATTTTCGTGGTATCGTAACATGAGCTGCGATAATTTAACGTACGGCCGTCAAGATATGTCAGAGATGGCGTTAAAATAGTGAATTTGACTGTAATCATCCGTTTACGGACAGAAATTATATGTTATATTAATATGTAAACGTTGTGGGTAAAGTGTATCTCTTACGTTAATCTGTGTCAAAATGTTTAGGTAAAAGTTAGCAGAATTGATATCAGTGTCGAAAATACTAGTCAACTTTGATTTTATTTTTATCTTAAAGACCATTTTGTCAACAAGATATATCTTTTTACTCTCATGATTTCAATAAATATCTAAGTTACATCCAGTTTCAGTGCACTATAATGTAATAATAGAAGTATAGCATTACGTTTTCCTATTTGTTATTAGAATTATATTTATACTTACAGGATATGTTAAGAAGGTGTATCCTCCTGTCACTTGAACTAATGTGCGCCATCCTCTCTTTTCAAATGATAAGTTTTCTTTTCTCTATGTGATGTGTTTTGGTGATTGAGGTAGTTTGAGCGAGATAGTTCCCTAGTCATAATAGAGACCATATTCGAGTAATACGTTTTGATTCAAGCAGCTGCAGGATGTATGAATTAAATACTACATTATTAATAGTGCTATAATATACTTTTATTTGACTGATATTCTAAGTAATCAAATAAAAATCTCCCCATAAGTCTTTGATTTGACTCATTTATTTCACGCGGTACTCTCAAAACTCCTTCATAATGGCAAATATTTTTGCAATTCTGAAAAAATTACTGCAGTGACAGTATGATTTATTTTAAATAGTAGTCAAGAAAACATACAGATTACACCCTGTTCATTTTTTGACGAGATCTAGGTGTTAGAAATTCCTCATTTTTTAAAAGAAGCTCTCTCTGGAGTGTGTACACATACCATTTCCCATGTAAAAAGGCTGGTATTATTTGGTAAATATCTCGGAGAGTAACGTCGTAAGGGGTTGAATTTCTGGTGACTTTGGAAGGGTGAGATATTTTTCTTTAAAATGAATCAAATTCATTGATTTCTGGATGAAATGATATTTCGCTCAAACTACCTTTATTGTGTGGTTTGTGAATACACGACAATTATTGATATTACCAACTAAATAATATATTGGTTAGTTTTAGCTGACCCTGATTCCCTTTGGCTTTAATCAGTTTACGTTGCTTAGGAATTTCTCTTATTCCTAACAAGAATGTTTACCGTATGCAGCACAAATTTTACATATTGTTAAACTAAAAAATAATGTAAAGTAATTGTGCTAATTAATACCTAATTATTTGTTTATAATAATCCTTACCCTATATATTTGTGAAAGGAATGTTTATGCCAGTAAGTTGCTATTAAATTTTGGTTTCATAACGCCACGGTATATTTAATGAGTACCCTTTAAAGTATATAATCCGGAAAGTATTTTATCTCTGCCCAAACGGTTGTATGGCTGATTATATCAGGAAAAAAAACAAACGAATTGAAAGTAAACAATCTGTCAGTCGACACAATATGAGATATTCACATACAAAATATTGGCTCACAACTTGCAACAAATTCGTACAAATATAAGTTTTGTACATGGGAGTGATTACATCAAGAGAATGGTTCACTCACTTGTTTAATTCAGGACTTTCACATAAATATCAAGTTCCATTGAAATAAAAGAAAACAAACATTTTTAAAAATATTTCTACTGTCTTGATGTTCTTCAAATATTGAGGAGTCGAATACTATACACGACACGATTTTACCTGGAAGGAATTATGGTCTATGACAGTCCAGTGACAGGGTATAATTAATTTTTTGTTTCGGTAATTCCATATTTTAAAAAAATAAAGCTATCTAAATAGGGCTGTAAAATTTAGGAGGTAGTTTAGTTTTTAAAATTGTTTACATAAACACTCCCATTTGTAGTCTCTTTTTAAAATTAAACTGTCATCGTAAAATTAAGTGTACAAAAATATGATAGAAATTTGAGCAATTTCAATTCCTGCTTAATCATAAGAAAAGACATTGATAGAAAGGTGTAAAATTGATCATATATCATTTTCATACTTTTCAAATCTTTTTCATGTTAATTAAAGTACATTCTTTGGAAATTAAATACCTTCTAAACAAGTAAAATTTCTCCAGGTATAAACAATAGCAATATGTTTCTGTGTAACTTTGGCTATATGGCTGCACTGATGTATTAAATGTCCTTATGATCACTAATTTTCAATCAATACAGTGTGTACTTTCCCATTTGCCAATATTTTGTTTTGATTACTAAATATGATCGTTTATACAATTCTAAATCTTTGCTTCGATTCTTTGCAATCATATGATACGATCGCCAGCTGTTTTTGTATTCAATGTCGCCTGTTAGCAATGCTGGTAATTTCTCAACGGTGCGTTTCCTTAACGGCGCTCACCAATTATCCCGAATCTATTTTCAAAGTTTAGCCAATTCCATAAGAAAACCCAATAAATGGAACTGCCTATCGCTCCCTCGTGTACTTTCTCTTTTCTATGCGAGTGGGTGGAATGGCAGAAATATCTCTAGCGAACCACTTTTTCGCCAACTTCGAAGCAAACTTTCTCAAAAAGGGCCGTGTAGCCCTATAGTTGTGTAGTTTGGGATTTTGGGGCGCACCAGTTAGTCTTTACGAGATTCTAAATTATAGTTTTGTTCCCTTATAGCCCTCCATTTCCCCTCCAAAGCAACAACTTTCTTGCTCCTCGTGTATTCCTCTTCTCGTTTCACCCTTGCTACCCTGCCTCCCTAAGGTCTTCTTTTCCTCATTCTGTGATCATTTTTTTCTGTGTTCTTCTTTTGCCTTCTCTATTCAAGTTCTCCTTAAATGTTGCTTTCTACATTACCCCTAGAAAACTTTTACCCTCTATGGACGGAATTTTAAGCAGTAGATTTAAAAAAATATTTTCTAAAGTAGTATTGTTTTAAAGGGGTTATTTCATCAATAAAAAAATTAAAGGAAAAATGGGAAACTTTCACTTTTCTAATGTAAAGCGTTAAATTCTGTCTAGCGCGGCAACTAAATGGAAAAACTTCTCGTGGAGCAGATTTTGCATAAATATTGAAACGTACCAAATTTGACGTACTCGTCGATAGAGGGTTAAATTTTAGGCAAAGTATTTTTCAACAACTTTCAATAACTTTCAAATGTTACCGAAAAATTTCAGGAGGTATCATATTCTATAAATACTTGTTCATTCTATCTGATTATCAATATATATGTCTTTTAAAAATACATTCCAAACATAATATAACATTTATACGTAAGATTTGACGCGTTGGTCAATGCATCTCTCTCGGTTCATTTTATTCTCATGTGGCTTATGTTGAAAATGTAAAGTTTATTTCTTGAAATGCTTTTATAAAACTTTAAAGAACAGAAACAACTTTGCAGTCTCATTATCCATTTTGGAGTTATGGACTTCATCCAATTGGTCACACCTAAATTTGTGCCAATATTCGGTGATTCTAGACGTTGAGAAGAGCTTACATTATATCTCGGGTGAAGAAGTAAGCGAATATTTTGATTTCCACGTAATACTGTTGCCTTTTAATTATGAACTCAGTGTTAGTGTTGCACCAATTTTTGCTTTCTGAGCACCATTGGAATATTAAGATACGAAAATTGAATTAAAATATGCGGCAATTTCAGTTACAGGTTATGCATCGTTCTCGTGCTGCATGGTTCCTGGGACATGAATTTTCATTTAAAAACAAAAGCATTGATTGCGTTCGGAGTCGTCGCCCTTTGAGTTTTTTCTTTCCGCCAGAATTTTTTACTATGAATTCTCAAGTTTATACTTAAATTACAAATGAGGTAATGGAATTGTTACGAAGGATTCCGCAGTTTTCTTATAATTAAGAATTTTTCTTGGTTTTTTCCGCGTTGCTGCCAATTATTAATTGAAGTTGATAGAATTATTGCCGAATGAGTCGCAGTAATTTTTCCTTTTTCTTTCTGCTTAAGAGTATTTATGATTTTTCATTTCAAGTTCTAAGTATCATTATTTTTTTGTGTAGTTATATTGAAAAATGTACCCATTTTAGGCTACTTCTCTAAGAACTGCTCTCTTTAAAAATTTGTAACTGGACAGTATTTGTTTGATGGTGATGAAAATTTCATTAATTACAGGGACGTATATTTATAGTGCAACACTCGATTGTAATCTCCAGTTCAGTTACCCAAGGAAAATTTCCTGGGTATTTTTATAATGAAACTTTTTCTTACCCCAGGACTTTATAAAACGTGGGTTTCTTTCAAAGCTCTCAATCATGGCAGTCGGGGACCGCAATTACAGCGAACAGTGTGCTACCGATTTTATCAAAAATATATTTGATACGGGGGCGTGTGTGTGCTGGCGAACGTGTGATTAGCGAACCTTCACAAAGGGTACGGCAAGGATAGCGCGTTCGTCTTCGCCACCAACTCGTACTAGCAGTCACGGTTCACGATAAAATCGTGTCATTAAGCAGAATATTTTTTTAATAGTAGCTAATCTGGAGAAGAATGAGTATAGTGGTAGGAAAATAAGATTTATAGTTGCCATGGCTCATGAAGCATTTTAAAAGAAATGGGAATTAATGAGGGGGGTCTGAGTAGAGACGTAAAGAAAAGGCTGGTATGGGGCGGAGACTTGGTCATTGCGAAGTGAGGATGTACGTAGACTTGAGGCGTTTGAGATGTGGGTGCGGAGAAGGACGGAGAGGGTGAGGTGGGTTGCGATGTGAACGAACGAGGAGGTATTGGATATGGTAGGAGAGGAGAGGAAGCTCGTGGTAGAGGTTCGGAGGAGGCAGAAGAGATGGGTGGAAGACGTTTTGAATGGAGAGAAATGCTGGAGAGGGTAATACAGCTGAAAAACCTGGAGAAGCATGAAAGAGGAAGGAAGAGGATAGGAATTCTAGACGAAATACGAAGAGGGAGACGATATGAGGAATTGAAAAGGAGTCCAATGGCGGTTCATCCTTAGGAGCCAATACGGAGTGATGTGGGAGGAGAATAAAAACTGTCCAAAAACCTATCAGTCAGCTGGTAGAACTCTTAAATAAATAATTGGACGTAGGAGATAAACCAGGACACTTTCGAAATAATGATTTAAGGATATGGTCCTTGAAGCGACGGTACGGACTCCTTAGGATTATTTTTAAATGCTTCTCTAATTTTACTTGCGTGGATGCGACGTGGAAAGGAAAGCTTATTTCTGAACACCGTAGCTTTATTGTCGGTGAACAGCAATAAGCTTTATCCTCTGAAAATCAACACCGCTACGCGTTACTATTGCGTGAAAAGGAGCAAAATGGAAGCGAAAATAACACTCTTATTTTAGCATTGCTTCAAATTTTATTTCGAAAAAAACTGACTGTAGTTAAATCGGCGGTGTTGACATTTGGATGCTCGCACGGTGTCGTGTATTACGCCGGATCCGAGATTATTTGTACGGAAAAATTAAAATAGTTCCTTTCGCAGCGGTAAGTGGATTAGAAGGGAGTCTCTCTCTGTCTCCCTCTCACACACTCTCTCGTCCTCTCTCCCTCCCTCTCTCTTGTAGGCAAATATTAAAAATGCAAAACTTTCTGCTTTTAATTCCTCATATCGGTTAAATGACCCCCTGATACGGAAGCCAACGCTCGGACGGGTTGGAATATTAAACCAATTTCATTCCAGGGGTGTACAGGTAGTCACGCAAAAACTAGTCATAATCCCACGTGATTCGCAGTTGTTTTATACGGATGAAAGATATAGCTGTACATTGCGTTTTTTTCCCTCTTGTTTGCTTCGTCCGTTGGTCGTAAATTGTCTCGAGGAATATGATGCAGCACTTTTACCTCGGAAATTATTCAACAGACATGAGATGAGTTGGGATTTTAATTTCGGCCATTCTGGCCATCGCATTTCCGCCGCTTGACGACTTTATTATTGCGCAAGTGATGTGATTGAGACGGATGGTAACACTGACGCGCAAACCTGCCATTTTGTTTGTAATAAGTCAGTCGCAAGGATCAGAGTAGGAATCGTAAAAAATGAAATATTTTAACGCTTTCTCAACTAGATTCCTTCGAATTAAAATTGAGTTGTAGGTACTTAGAAAAAAATCTAATGACATGTTTTCATATTGAAATTTTTTGGACACTTTTAAAAGCCAATATAAATAACCAGCATATAAACTTGAGGTCACACCGCTTGTCTTCAGTACGATAATAAAGAAACGTTTCTGTATGATAATGAGACCACACTCTCCCGATCTGCGAAATTTAAGGAGTAATGATGTGTCATATCAATGGGGTCTTAGAACTTGAACTTGAACCTAACATCTTAGAACATATGAATATCTTCATTATACTTACGTATAATAAACGTGAAGGAGTTATTTTCAGCATTTTATTAGGATCTTGAGCCTAGGATCTATGTAAATGTATCTTTCCTCTCCCTTAAATCCGCTTTACACGGTACGTTTATTCACTAACCTGGGTATTCCTTATGTTGTTGATTTTAGTATATTTTTGATGAGAGCTAAAGTACATATATTACGTAGGTAATTTACTCTAAGTTTATTATTTTTGGTATTTCCTACTAACTGTTTGTTATCGGGCAAGGTGGCCGACAAGTGAGGCTATTGGCGCTA
Source organism: Ceriagrion tenellum (assembly GCA_963169105.1). Taxonomy (NCBI): domain Eukaryota; kingdom Metazoa; phylum Arthropoda; class Insecta; order Odonata; family Coenagrionidae; genus Ceriagrion; species Ceriagrion tenellum. The sequence continues at coordinate 59,159,842 of OY720641.1, forward strand.
TTTAAGGGTAGTTGAATGGACAGGATAAGGGTTGGAATAAATGGATATTACTGTAAATGCCGCCTTACACAATAAATTTAATTGTACAGACGAATGTATCATGGATTGTACAGGAAAATGAATGGAATTAGATCAGGCTCTATTTCTCATTCAGTCATTCTGACAATCATACAATTCGCCGATTTACACTGTACAATTTTCCTCATGAAAGAGTTAATGGACTCGTTTGTACAATAATATGTATCGCGTAAATTGGCATTTAGACTTACTCAATCATCTCGTAATTTGTTTGTGATGCTAGTAAAAAAGAGGAGTAGACGTGCTTGTTACAGTTAAATCATCATTTATCATAAACATTTGTGTAAAGTACCCTAAAGGCCGCTTTACAAGGTACATTTTATTGTACAAACGAATGTATCATAGAATGTACAAGAAACTGAATAGAAATAGAGATTTTTCTATTTCCCGTTAAGTCATTCAGACAATCATACAATTTGCCGCATTACACGGTACAATTTTCCTCATGCAAGAGTTCATACATTCGTTTGTACAATTAATAATACCGTGTAAAGCGGCTTTAATGAATTACATTTTTTATGCCAACGTTAAAAAATATTTCTCGGAAATATTTTTCTCCCACCCGTTGTAATTTCGAGCGGGACATGTGGCATCACTGTCGCGCACCCTCGCCATTTTCGTTCCGATGCTTCAGTCAAATAGACGCGAATGATGGAAGTGGACCATCAGGTATTGTTTGGCGTAGAGGAATTGGGCGACCCTCCGCAAATAGTGAATGTGTGTGCGCAGTGGGAACGCGGTCGATTTTTCAGGCGTTCAGGCCGCTCGGTATGAATGGAATTTTCATTAGCCGAGTGACTCGCGATGGATGACGATGGCTCGTGAAAAAGCGCGCAATGAAGAGGAAATTTGTCCAATTTTTCCTCTTCCTCTCTCTCTCTCTAGCGAAATCCCCACGTGCCTGGCATAACGACCTCTGCGGAAAGGCTTATATAATGCTCCCTCAAAAGCACTCGTCCCTGGTTTTATAGGGAAGTGTTCTACCCATCGAAATATAAGCCTACAAAATGTATTTCTTCTTTAAGATCGTTGATTTTCCGGTTGGGAGTTCTAGAAGAGAGGGCCAAGGGGTATTTTTATTGTTAAGGGTTAGCTGGGTCGCCTGATGATGATTCGGTAGGATTTGATATCATGTAGGAACTGAGGGAAGATGATAATTATCAGCAGGTATAAGACATTTAATAATAAACTTTAAATGCCTAATTTTGATATATATTGCATTATAAATTTATTATAAAACCGCTCTTTTTCCTAAAAATATTAATAAACAAGGTAAAGAGTAGAATTTCCCCTTGGCGACGTTTCCACATTCATCAAAGTATGTCGGCTATGTGCCCCGATGAAAACAGGAAGTTTGTTTGTTTATCTTTATTGTCTTCGATGTGGTCCATACAGAATGAAGCTCGTAAAAAAACTAAGACACTATACACACATGCAAAAAAAGTAATAATTATTTCTTACACTCTAAGAGATCATTAACACTATAAGATGCTTTTTTAGAAGCAGCTTTGTGACTCCATTTTTGAAGGCTGTAAGAGAGCAAATACATTTAATGGAACTAGGGATTTTAGTTTATTATACAAAATGGAAGCTAAGTGGTGGGGCCCTTGGAATCCCAGCTTGAGTCTATAGTCGTTTATATGGACATCTTGCTTTATTCGCGTGTTATGCATATGAGATGCAGAATTGATAGGGAAGAGGTGGGAGTGCATTTTTACAAACATTGTACACTGTAAAATATACAATAAAGGGAGAGTTAGAATGGACAGCTTGATAAATAGAGGCTTTGTATGCGTCCAGCTGGGGACTTGGCACATAGCCTTAATTGCCTGTTTTTGGGAAGAAAGGCTATATATGATTTGCTGTTATTCCCGCAAAAAATTACACAATATGATAAAAGTGAGTGAATTATTGCATAATATAACATTTTAAAAACATAAATGGAAAGTATTGGTGCCAGTCTCCGCAGCGTAAATATTCCAGTTGCCATCTTTGGTAGAATTTTATGGATATTCATGCTCCAGTCAAGGTCTGCACTTAAATGAAGTCCCAGAAATTTGACAGAGTCACTTCGAGCAATAGAGGCTCCATCCATTTTTATGACGGGGCTTGAGGAAGGTGTAGACTTTTTAGTATGAAAATGGAGATTAATAGTTTTATTTACATTAATCAACAGGTTTTTTGGTGACAATAAAGGTCCATTTGCCTACAGAGTTATTTGCTGTATTTACTAGGCTGAAGTAAAATCAGCATAAAGAAGAGTCTTACCAAGTATTATTGAATTTGGTAAATCGTTTACAAATATAAGGAAGAGTATTGGGTTAAGTATTGATCCTTGAGGTACACCACAATTTATATTTAATGGGGAGGACAGAGCATGGGTAGCTCCTTCAGAAGTGGAAGTTCTGTATTTAACAACTTGCTGACAATAAAAAACTGTTATTATATTATTGCTGCTATTAAAACCTAAATGCTCATGTTATATTAACGATGACCTAATCTGAAAAAAACTTTATTATGTGCATCAATATCTAGTGCACTGTTGTATAAGTTTTTGAACAATATTATTGGGGTGGAAATTGAGATTAAAAAGTTATTTGAGGAGAATCTATTGCACTGCCGTTAAGACACAGCATTTCAGAGTTAAAAATCATCATTTTAAAACCAATGTATCTCCATAAAATGACCAATGACCTAGTCTTAAATGCACACCATTTGATAGCAGAAATATTTATTCATAATATTTTTAAATTAATGTTAAGTTGTCGGGCATACCTAAAATAAATTTTCCTCCTTATTCCTAAATTAATTTTATGATTAAATGATACCTAAATATTTTGAACTTAAAAAATACCTCTTCATTTAAATTCGCTGTTGATATGTTATGTTTATCAATTATCATATGCCATTAATGCTGCAGGCTTAAGTTTTAATTTATTCAGAGGCTTTCCTCTGATTTCCTGGTAAATAAAACATTTTATATTTTTTTAAGATTCCGTGATTTTTAATAATTTTTTTATTATTTTCTGTACCCATCGTGTTTGGAAGCATGTGCAAAATGTTTCGCCTCTTTTCCAGGAGGAGTCTTAGGGGAAAAGTATTTTCGTTGAAATCCAGCCGCAACTAACCTAAGTAGATGCTGGTTGCTGAGGGGCATTGTCAACGGCTTAGGCATTTTGAATTTTAGACGGAGTACCCTGATTGGCCGGAGCAATTAGCCTCATCCGCGTTGACTCTAAAAAAAACGATTTTTTCCATCATTTCGATGTACTCTAAGTCTACTCTTTGTTATAGTTCTGAACCGGAAAATTCTGTTGTGGAGGGAAGATGGAAATGTGTTTTCATTGGCCTACTGGTTCTCCCTGGCTCTGAATGTTATTGGCCCTTCTGTTTAGCCTTTATCTAACATTGCCCGCATGTACACATAACTTTATGAATTCCGTCGTGCATCAGTTGCTATTGTAGGTTGGCCGAAATTCAATGAAAACACTTTTACCTGAAGACACCTCCAAGGAAAGGGGTAATGCGTTGTGACTGGGCAACCAAACGCGATGAATACAGAAAATAATTTTTAGGAATTTCTACCGTTACAGTAATGCAATTTTAACGGCAACGTCGTTTATTTTGGAAAAAATACGCAAAATTTTAGGGAGCAAATTTGGAGAAAAATACTCAAAAATTGAATACGAGAATCTACAACATAATTCTTTCAGTCATCCGATGCTCCATATTCCAAGTAGGTGCCATTAAAAAAAGTTAGAATCCAATGCTTTTCTTCCAGCCCGCATCGGGAGTCCCTCTTTTTTAACACGTAGTTTTCATCCTTCTTTTTAGAGCTGCGAGCGGATGTAAACTGTGGCAAAATAGGACTGGATCGGGTTTAGCCAGAGACTCGATGGCTAAACAGTAAGCAAAAGTTACTAGGATTTGATATTACACGAGTTTCAGGTTGATATGACACTTCAACAGGACTAGAATAAGAATGATCCTAAAATATATTATATAATTTAATTGTGTACATAGTCGAGCACAGGATTTATTAGCGCAAATTGCTCTCAAAAAAGGGAAAAGCTAGATATGTCCTCTAAAAGTGTTTTTCCATGATAAATTACTACAAGGATATTCAGATTGCTAGGGTTCCAGATTGATATGGCTCATTTATTTTTATTTTCTTATTACATATTTATTTTTAATTTTGCAGGTATGTATAAATCACCTTTTATTATTTTTTCATGGGTATTTCATGGATTGTTTTTGTGTGAGTGTTACATGTTACATTAGCTTTATCTATCTGTAGGTTTTCGCAGGTTTTTCACTCTCCCCTTCATGTGTGAGCGTTTTCCCGCAGTGGGTGTTTTCGTTAAAGATATCACCTTCTTATTTCTTTACGTTTATCCCTCAAATGTATAAATCCTTCTTTACACTTATTTCATGTATTTTTCTTACAAGGGGTTAGATGGAAGAAGGGACTGCCTCAGTCTCAATATCGCCCCAATAAAGACTCATTATTATTATAACGAGTATTCGGATGTATGACCCCGATATTACTTCTGTAGTACTTACAATATAACTAGAATGATCCCCAAGTAAAAAAATATTTTATAATTGTATATATGGCCGGAGACAGGATTTTCAATCGAAATTCTTCCCAAAAAAGGGAACAGCTGATAGCGTTAGTTATAGCCTCAAAAAGTGTTTTCTGTGTCGTAAATGTTCTCTGAAAAACTAATAAAGATTCTGTAGGGTTTATTTCTCCCGGCGAATGGCTGCTGTGAATTGTTATAAGGTTTCCGTCCGGGTAAGATGCTCCATCTTCACCAACGCGGACGTTTCGATGAATGACTTATTCGTCGTCATCAGGGCCGTTGATACGGCCCTGATGACGATAAGTCATTCATCGAAAACGGACATCATCGTTGTAGACGGAAACCCGAGAACAATTCACAGTAATAAAGACTATTTTGTCATGAACACGAATAAAACTAACCTGGCATGCTTCGACATGTAATATTTCCCCCGGGAAATGGAACCATATATTTTGTAGATCTTAAAACCATTCCATCATCGTGCTAAGGGTTGTGTTGTCGGTGAAATATCTCTTTAGCCCTCTCCAGAGAGATTGAAGTACTACTGGTTATCATTTATGTAGAAAGTACATGGCGTTAATTATATAAACGTGAACTATTTAGATACTGAATGCTTATCCCTTAAATTGACTCTAAGATCCTCAATATGGATTTTGAAACGATTAAATTATTGTCTCATATCAGGGGTAGATTTAGTCTGGGGTAAATTCATTGTAAGTCGTGGTGGAGAATACTTACCCGAGTCCTTATTCGGATTTGTGACAGTGAAAATGAGCGGATTGGTTTTTTTAAATCATTGCATTTACAAAATATATAGTACGAAGTCACTCGTAACGGTGCAATAACACCAAGGTTGAAATTTGCAATGAAAAACTCATTTGGCTTGACCGAGATTCGAACCTGGATTTTCCAATTGCCGGTCAGGTGTGTTATCCAGTTACGCCACCTAGCCATCTTCGTTCAAGGTGGATTTCGAGGCTTATGCAAATCAGATGTTCAAGTCTACATCGATGCCTATAAGTCTTCTTTATGGCACATGAGACGATAGTTGTGCCTACAAAGCCACTGCCGTGCTGGATAGATTCAATATATATTTATATAACGATGAAAATTTGAAGAAATTTTTATCATTGAATTTACAAATGATATGTTTCGAAGTCACTCGCAAGGGTGCAATAACACCAGGGTTGAAATTCGCCATGAATTACCGGATTAGGTTTTTATTCCACAACGTGAAGAACAGTGAATAAAATCTGACATCTTTTGTAGCTTCAGTTATCCTGGAATCCCGGAATACGACGCATGGCTTACCGTTTGGTATTTTTCTGGAGTAGAATTACCGGGCTTTTGTCGACATAAATGAGACGGGACACGGGTCTGAGAACTTGCAGACAGGCACTTAAAACCGACTGCCTAGACCAGCCGGCGCGGCGTTAGTCATTAGTATTCAGCGCCAGCAGTCATCAATCCGAGCATTGGTTTGCTGCAGCTCTCCCTCCATTCTAATCTCCACTTGCCGATTTCGTCCATTCTCAAGCTGTCTGCTCAAGCAGGCCTCTTAATTCACCGCAGGAATATCAGACTTCTTCCCCAGTTATAATCTTGTAAAAATATTTTGTATAAGTACTAGCTGTGCCCGGCATTCATTTCAATGCCTTTTTTTGCGTTCAAAATCGGTCCCTAAACGAATTTGAGACCTAGTCCAATAAATTCTTCGTACGTACACCAAAATTTGAAACTCACAAATGATGGCATGGGTTTCCAATCCATGCCTATGCTGCGGTTCCCAAGTAAATAAAATATTCTATTGTTGAAGTAGTGCAAGAATTTAAGATTTTAGAGCTGAAAAATCCAATTTTAGAAAAAACGCGAAGCGCATACGAATATCGAATGCAAGCATTCAAAAACAAGCAAACAAAGAGACCACCGCGCGAAATTTTTTTCTTCGCACAAATTAATTGCGTGCCTTTTAACTCAAATTAGTGTCTTTTCTAGTGTAATTCTGCTGCACACCATATTATGTCTCACTGATACGATTCTAGTGCACGTCATTGAGCAACTCGTAAACTGTCTGCTTCGTTGCTTGCTTGTCGTTCCTCGCTTGTTTGAGAAGCTCGCGCTGCGCGCTTAACACTCATTTGTTGAAACGACTCGCACTACGTCTATTGTACTATAGATTTAATAATTCAGAAACCTTCGGCGCGTACAACAACTCACCAAGTTTCATCGTAATCTTATGAATGGCATTGGAACGAATATAAGACGAAAAAATAAATATCAATGTTTATATAGTATTAGATAAGTCTCATGAGGGATTCACACGTGGAAGTTCACTTCAATGGAAGTAGCGAGTGTAGCGATATCTCGACTCGTATCGCCACTTACAGGGAATCGTTCTGCTTGCACATAACTTCCGGTTTTTTCCGAGTACACGGATGACGGAAGTAAACAATTAATGTGGTAATTACGAAAATCGCCCAAAATTGGCAATAATGGCGTTCGTATATCGTTGTGTGAGTCCCATAAACATTCGTTGGTTTAATAAATTTTAATGAATTACAATAATAATGCATTACTAGCGGAAGGCATTACCCGTTGAAATTCAACGGGTGTGGAAAACATTGATCTTATTTTATAAGAAAACCACAAAGCCTGAATAATATTGTCAGCATGGTCATTGGAGGAGTTCGTAACCTATTTTGTGCGTTGTGATCGTTTGACCACTTTGGCCCATGAACATGAAAGTTTCTTCTATGGATTACTTGGCCTACATATTAATGGTGCGACAAGACAATTTTAACACCAGAGCGAGCTTACGGGTAGTGTGTAATGGTAGTATCATTGTAGTAATTTGAGGTTGTGTGGCTTACTAACGAAGAGTCCTCGACGATTGAGTGAATGTAAGTTAACTGCACTTTAACACTTTTAAATTTATATAAATAACTCTTAACGTTTATGAAAGGGGCAATTGGTCTAAATAACAGTTCACAATCGTAATGAGAGGCAGAAGGTTCCTATACGTGTAATATATGTGTATTAAACGATAATAAACGACGCTGTGTTTGTTGTAGCAACAGAGGCATTATTACCATTACTTCACGTAAGTATTCTTGCACATTTCATTGCGTGTGTAGTCTATTAATTCTTTCGTGTGTACCGTTTGCTACGCAAGTGTTCTCTCATATTCACGCAGTGCCCCTATGAGAGCTACTTTGAGAATTTATATTGAAGAGTATACTTTTCGTAAATAAGCATTGAATTTATCGATTACCCCCCGAAGCAATCTATCATGGTGCCCTTGGGACTATTGGCCCTTCTTATACAGATATTCATTCTACGTGCTATCATGAGCCAGCAAAAGAACGTGATATTTAAATGGTAGAGGCGTTAATATCCTTTGACAATCAAATCTCTGGTTGTCAAGGATATATGCTATTGTTTATTTTAGAGTAAAATGTGAGATGATTTTCAAAAAAGTACGTAGCTTAAAAGAAAATTAATCGAAAGAATTAGAAACTTCATTTATTCAGCCATCCGATAAAAAAAAAATCCCAGCCTTCTATCTTGTGTGAAAGCACTTTTAAATGGCAAAAAATGAAACTACTGCACCGTACTCAATGCTTAGCATGGACCACTGCGGGGCCTGCGGGGGCCCGGAGGGGTTTTTAATATAGCCTACGTTATGTGCAGATATATTTTCTACCTACATGCCAAATTTAAGCTCAATTGGTCTAGTAGTTGTTGCGTGATGGAGTAACAGATAGACAGACAGATACCATTACATTTTTATATATTAGTAAGTATTTAATTATGAATATTTAGTTATTGATATTTTAAATTGATATTTTTGTTTCTGATATTTGCAGTTTGTACTGATTTGCATAGTAAGCTAAGAACTTCCTGAATATTGATCTCATTTTCGACTACTTTTTTGCATATCTAAACTATCTAGTAATTATCAACCAGCATGACTGTCATTCCTATCTGGGAAATCCAGTTTTGTACTCACTCGCCGAACAGGGATTTATTCGGGAAGAAACCGAGCCTTGATTCCTATCCAATTACGAATTCAAGCTCGCGGGGAGGAAGAGGGGGTCTGCTCCTTAATTAATGACTCCACGACGGAATTCCTCCGTTAATCAAGGGCGTCTTTCTCGTTTCTCCGCCCCCGCTCTAATCCTTCGAATCATTCGTCGTGGGGATCCCCAGGATTTAAAAGCATTTACCTCAAGATGATTTTTTTAAATTTTTCTCTTTTTTTAGTCACCAGGGGAGGAAGAAGTTAACCTTCCGATCCCATCCATTCTTGGGTGTGGCCGAACTATGGCAGCGTGCTGGTTGGAATGACGGATAGGCCATTGAAAAATCGGTTAAAATGAGACACGACTGAGGTTATTTGTGACGTCTATAATACGTGATTAGGTAGATGAATGAAGGGTTATTTGGGGAGAGTTGAACCCGAAGTTGAGCTAAAGTATTCTCAATACTTTCCTTAGTTTGAGGCTCAACTATGTGGAAGTTGATTTTCACCAATTAAAAAAAAACTTTCCTTTTATTCCCCTGGTACATTTTTTTGGTACTACATGTTTCGACACAACGGTGTCCTAATAATGATAAAAAAATAGAAACAATGTTGTTTACGATACTTGCTTTGTTGCTAGGCAAATTATCATGGGTCTGAATCATTGAGATGTATGGAGAGGACACTGTCTATGCTGGCCAATGCTTGAAGCTGAAGCCAGTCCGCCATCTTCGTTGACCCTCATTTTCCTATAGTGCTTGTGGGCTAACACACTAATTTTGCAGTTTTACTATGTTTTCCAGAAATGAATTACTAGAAATCAGAATGCACTTACTTTTATAATGTAAATTCTCCTTGCGTTTTTTGGTTATTTATTTTAATTTATAATAATCCGCATTCCCGATGAAAACTAGGGTAAATTTGAGTAGAATCACAGCGCTAATCAGCCAAGGTATTTTTCAAGAGTTAATTGTCTTAAATTTCAAACAGATGTTTGATATTCTGGCATTACATTCGTTGATTCGTCATTCCTTCGTGCTATCCATAGGAAATTAAGGAGAGCGTAGGGATTAGAAATGTGGTTATTATTTTTGTTGTCAGGTTACAATTTGATGACGCAGTGCCCTATCCATATATGTATATATATGTGATTATAAGATTCCTGAATATTTGGTCATTAATATATTTAACTCACAACCAACGTTTCGCCAAATATAATGGAACTCTTAGGGCGTTGCAAGTTGCAAAGAGACATATAGCGAGATAATCATAAAAATTATTAGTATAACAGTAGAGGAATATAAAATATACGCGTACCGTTGAGCTTAATGTTAAACACTAACAAAGTAACAAAATAACAACTCCAAACATTAATGCAATATGTAAACTACCAACAATCAAATTGGCATACTCCATATTGTTCAATGGAGGGTAAATTTTCGATTCTTCAACTTTTGTACTAATATTTGTTTAATTATCTGGCTTGTTGGATCTTTGTTTTGTATTGCAAAGCCCTGAGGATGCCAATGTATTAGGCGAAACGTTGACTGATTTAAATATATTAATGACTTAATATTCAAGAATCTTATAGTTATTTATATTATATTGGTCGAAGATGTTATCATTGGTTGACTATCCATGCATCTCAGTGATCTGAATAAAGGTAAAAATGTGTTTACCTTTGCAGTTTGTAATTTATCCGGGTTGAAGATGAAAATTTTTGGGGATTTCCTAGACTTGTATGATGCCTTGAGAAAAAATGACTTGAAAGCCAAATTAAGCGGTTCAGTCCTTTTTTCCCCGGGACATTAGCTTTTATTAGTGGCCATAGGCTCTCCTCCCAGCTTGTTCCCTTCTTCACCTTCTGTTAGCTTTCTTGCATTGCTCTGTTTACCCTTGGTCATATTTTTCACTGTCATGTGCCCTTGATCCAGTTTGGTTCGGAGCCAAAACTTCTTTCGTCATTTTTTTCCCTTTGCCACTTCACGACTTTCGGTTCCCTTTAAATACGTTCGAAATAACTTTAGCCTGCTTTCTGCCGGCCAGAGATTCGGAATTAAAGTAGCCTCTACGCTGAGTATTAAATATCATTTGAGTAATCATTACGTTAAAAAAACCAAAGAGAACAGTGAAAATGTATCCAAACCTTCAATCAAAAAATTATTAGAATTATAGCGTTTATTGATATTTTTCGGGTTCTCCCCGCGTTGCACCATTTTTGTAGACGACCGTTGAACCGTTTGGAAAATTCGAAAAATACTAATAAGGCGGGTTTTTACGTGGGAGTGTCTTCCATGACAATAGCCTTGGAAGTCGCTTGTAGCGACACTTCGATATGTAAGCACTCTCTACCATGGCAGTAGTGCTCAATAGTGGTGTTGATCGACCACGGTTGCTACTTGCCAGGAAATAGGACTGGTTTCTATTTTACCTGCTCGTAGCAGGACTGGACTGTTAGAAGAATTAGGATGGGAATCGCTATCACAGCGTAGATTAAATTATAGGCTTAACCTCCTAAATAAATTTCAGGAAAATCATTTCACTGACGACGTAAAAAACATACTATTAACCCCCTCGTACTACGGCAGATTAGATCGCGCCAATAAAATTAGAGAGCTAGATTGTAGAACCGACAGATATAAAATGTCATTTTTTCCGCGTACCATTCGGGACCATAACAGCTGTTAACGTCGTCATGAATAGTTCGAGTAGAGACAATAGGCAACATTTAATCTTTCTCATTATATTCTCTACTCTCTTATTTATGCATGATGTAAATATTGATGTTCTCATTTTTGCATGATATTTCGAATCTGTAGTAGTAGTCTTTGTATCCCTTGCATGTTGGAACGATTGAAGATAGAATGTTTCTTGGTTAGTAGATTTTTAATTGGCGCTTTGCATGTGTGGTACGCGGGTTTCAATGTAATTTCGGTGTTCTATCATATCATTCATGCATGCCTGGTGTGGAAGCACCCCCTGCCACACACCCTTTGGGTGGCTTGCAGGGTATGACGTAGATGTAGATGTAGATGTAGCATATCGATTCAGCGGTATAATTGAATCGCATTCGGTGGAATATTGGTCATATGACAGCAAACGGAGATGAAATATGTAACCAAGGAATAACTTAGTAGGAGGACTATTGAAGGCTCATGTAAATTTTTTGTTTGTACTTGAAAATATGTAAAATGCTAAAGAACCCCTAAGGTAAGCTTGATGACCTGTCTCTTATTAGATAATACTAATATTATCGTCTCAATGGACACACTTGCTTCGTCGCAATAATGCGTAATTATTGTAATTCATACAAGTTTATTAACCCTTTGAGTGCGGCATGACGTGATATCACGTCATGGGGGGTCATTCTGTAACTCAGAACCGATCGGTACGGGAGCCTTTTCGTTGGGTGGGACGTCATACCGACTACCGTGGTATTCTGTATGAAACCGATCGGTGCGCCGAGGAGCTTCCGTCGGTAGATCCTACCGACAGGGAAGAGCTGTCGGTACCGTGGGGAATCAGTCGGTTTGCTTGAGAGACACCGTAAGAAATTGACAACTCATTTAGATTTTTGTCTGAAGTAGATTTATTTGAGGCTAGTAATAGCGATACAATTTATTCACAGGATTAATAGAGATATTGTATGTAATGCACAAGTTGAAGTTATGATAATAAATGTGACGGCCTAAAAGAAAAATCTCAAAACAACTAGGATTCCGATGTGTAGCATTCTATTGATCGCTTGGCTCCTCAAAATGTTTTACTATTTGGTGCTATCAAGTACATATATACGCCAATATTTTGCCTACGAAGCATGTTGGATTACCTTATTATAGTATGTCCAATTAATTCCCAGAAAATCCTCCGCGACAAATGTCATTGCGGCATAAAATATATTCTCAAATTTGAAATTTTCATATGGTCTAATTTTTTATTTTCAGCCACGCATGAAACCCACTTACACACTTTAGTGTATACAGTAGTTTATTATCTGAGAAAATAAGCTATGTCGCCCCGCTGCGAGATCTGTGATTTTATTGACGTTTTTTTGCGCTTCAGTCCCTGTTTTTACAACTAAGAAAAACAGTTTGAAGCACCTTTTAAATTGAACTGTCAATTATCACTATGCCTCAATTAAAATCGGATTAATACGTAAATACTGCCAATAGTGTAACACACTCAAACGACAAATTTTGCAATTGAACCACGAGAAACGATCCTGCTCGGCGTAACATGATTAGAATTAGGAATTAGGTTGTTAAGGAGTGAATCAAGCTTCAGCGAAACTCCTGCGAAACAGCGGGCTCCTGACATTAATTAATATATATTTGTTCTTACAATGACATACATGCTACAACAGCAAAGCAAAGAAGTGTTCAACGATGTACTTAGCGGCTTATCCACTTCATTTTCTCTCTTCATAGTTTTTAATACTACTCATTTAAATCATTTTACACTCAACTTCTTCCACGAAGACACTGAATGAATGTTCCATGGCACGAGCGCGCAGCATTACCATTGCTAAACACACGAATAAAGCATATAAATGCGAACATTTCATATTCCCCCCCCCACAAATATGGACTACATGGCAATTCTATATTCCTGATAATACTGTTCAATAAGTTTCAACTATTAATTCGAACCATCTTCCGAAGGTTTTCACTCCACACGGAGGCCACTTCTGTGGCTAGAAAGACGAAATATATGCAACGCGGTAAACTGTCTGCTTTCCATCACACGCGTTAATTTGCACATACATACAATGAATACTTGACAAATCATATTTCTACATACATATAATCATAACACACTAGTTCTCCTTGTACCCAACATCTCCTTTGAAAACTTCACGTTCATAAATTAGCTACTTGCAATGTAATTGAAATATGGAGCACTTTTTTTAATGCACAAATATACATTGTCTCGCACTCACTTCACAGAACTTTATTATCCTGCTCCTTTCAACATTACTGTGTATGAATGACTTTACTTTCGACCTATCGGTGGCTGTGTATTATAATCTTTGATACTGGATGTTGTTTTGGTTGATAACCGCGAGAGCACTAGGCGGCTTCATTTAGTCATTTGTTCATTCTAACGTCTCCATTGGATGAAATGGACCATGTGACCCTCAGCGTCGGCAACACTCGGAAAATTGGGAGGGAGGGTTATCTTGAGAGGGAGGAGTTATCAAACCGACTGGAACAGCGCCCGACTTGCTTATAGAATCACCCGAGAAAGCTCCATCGTTGAGGTAACCCCAACGGGGACCCCGTCGGTACTGAATCCATGCCGTCGTACGCTACCGATCGGTGCGGAACCGACGAAATACAGAATGACCCCCATGGTTGTCTTTACGCTGGGCCGATTACGTGATATCACGTCATGGATACTGTGAGTGTTCCAGCTTTCCCTAGGAGGTCTGGCAAAAGTTCCCTAGTGGAAGCTGGAACACTCACAGAACCCTTGACGTGATATTACGTCATAAGCACCAGCATAGAGACAACCATGACGTGATATCACGTCATGACGCTCTCAAAGGTTTAAACCCACGAATGCCAATTGGACTCAAACAGTGGTATAAGAACTTTACTATCGCCAAACTTGTGCGATTTTTTAAAATTACCGTATTCATTGTTTACTTCGGTCATCCATTTGTTTGGAAAAAACCGGAAGTTATGTTTAAGCAGAACGAAGCCTTGCAAGTGGCGATACGATTCGAGATATCGCTACACTCGACATTTCCATAGAAGTCAACTTCCATATGTGAACCCGCCTTTAAACAAGAATACCGCGGAAGCCTTCATAACAATAGAATTATAGTGTTTCTTTTCGGCGCTAACAAGGAAACATTGGCCTAAGGAACTGGTCTAGTGCTTTGCCGATAAGTGTTCAAACCATTGATGCAAACCTCATTTTCTAACATGATTTGATGTCTTTACTGATGCAATGTGAACTCGGGAAATTCGTGCCCGGTGCTGAACATTATCGCGTTTACGATAATGAGCTCCGCATATTCAGCCCTTCAAATATTGAAAGTTATACTGGATATAACTGGAGTTCTTTTCTGAGCGTGATCTTCATTTGAAGTTTAAAGAATTAAACCATTTTGATGTGTGGGAATATGTTTCAGCTTGATTCGGAGATATAAAGAGCTAAAATGGTATTCTAAATTGTTTTCAGGCAATATGAATGAATGGAAATGAATTTATTGATCTGGGACGTGATGTCCTCTAATATCAGGAAACAAGTTACATTTTAAATCATGAAAACAACACTATCCGCACTTAATTGTTGTGAGGGATCACTAAGTGAGCACAAAGTTGTTGAGTCTCTACATTACATGAACAACTACATAATTAAATTGATAATGCTACAGACATATTATAGAACTAGGAAACAATTGTAAAGATATCAATAAACAAATACAATAGAGACCAAAAAAAAGATATAGAGACCATAACAAACGATCAGTACAAAGGCAAAAATGAAAAATCAATAGCAAAAATCCAGGAGATATAGAATAAATAAAGAAAGATACATTTGATTAAGTGGCACATGAATTAAAGTAAAGTAATTTATTGCTTTCAACAACAAAATTGATCAAAAATTTGGTTACATTGTCTAGTAAAATAAAGCTGGTTTACCCCAAGAGGAAGACCAGTGCTGAGACTACCTTCTTAAGTTTATTAGCATTGCTAACAAATTACAATTTTATTAATTTTAAGACAGTAAGTGAGATAAGGATACATTAAACAATAGTGCCATTGCAATCAGAATTATTGACATTATTTACAAAACATTTAATACGAATATAGTGCAACGCAAGCCACTGAAACTTGACGTCGCGAGTGAATTGACTGCGATTGGTGGGCGGAAACGAGAGAAAAATGACAACAACCTTAGCCAGTTTGATTAACTTCAAGTAACAGCATTTATATAACCACAAATATTACAATGGAAAACAAGCCCGTAGGCTAAATACCGTTAATTTGGTCTATACAAGACGAACACAAGTCACAACTGGAACCAAGCAGATAGTCCTTCCCCGGTGATAGTCAGATGCCAAGAGTGCGAGCGCCGCGCTGTGTCGATGCGGCCGGCAATTGAGAGGAGTCAGCTGACCGATGCAGGAGTTGGGGGTAGTAGGGGAACTGTTCGTCCAGCCATAGACGGCGGCGTAGAGGAGCACTATTGCCACAAAGTTCCGAAAAGAGGACGCCAGATGCGAATTCACTATAAAAGTAGAGAACCTTGTTCTTGTCGCGCAATATCGCCGACAGTGCGCACTTTGAAATCTCCCTACCGCACTTAGAACATCTCGAGTTATGTCCGGCTCGCGACGATGTCCGCTAGCGAAAATGTCCGTGGCGAAATTATGGCCAAATTTGTGCCGAAAATTCGGCACAATAGTATGAGTGAGTAGGATTTCTACAATGAAAGTGAAAAAAAAAGAAAATCTGATAACATTTCAAAAAATCTAGCAACATTTTCCTCATTCAATATCCATGCCTTGGCTAAGTTGAGAAATTTTTTAATTTTATCTCGTAACATATTATAAACCTTGGACCCTTGTACGCAAAGGAACCTTTTACAACAGTTTAATTTGGCTTCATTAGTGGTACATTTCCCTTTCTCATATTAAACTTAGACATATTGCCAGATATGATTGGAATATTACCACTCATAACATAGAATAATTTTATTAGTTTGTAAACATAAAAATGCTGTAATGGGAGCAACCTTAGGCCTCAAAATAAGGGGTACGAATGTTCAAACCTGTTTTTAATGTCATACTTCTGATGATTATCTTTTTCATAATTACAGCTGGCCTAAATTTGTTATAATATGCGCCTCCTCAAAATTCTAAGCCATAATTTAATTTTGACTGTACAAGAGAATGGTATATTACTTTTTTTGAAAGCCAGTGTACTTTTGTTACGGATGAAGTAAAATTTAGATAATTGAAGTAAAATTTAGCAATTTCTTAAGGCTGTAGAAACACAAGTAATTTGTTGGTCCCATTTCAGCGACTGGTCGAGAATGATTCTCAAATATTTTAAATTATTAACTCTACTAATCTTCACACAGCAACATGGATATTTTGCACAACTTTGGTAATGGTAAACCAGTTTTAAATCACCTGGGCCTGGGCCATTACCAAGATTGTAAGCAATATACTTAGTTTTCTCGCTTAACTCCAGTCCATTGTATGTAAACCATTTACTTAAGAAATCTAAATCTTCTTGTATATTTTCCTCAATACTTGTCCCGCCCATGTCCATTGTAACATAATGCAATATCATCAGCAAAAGCTGTTACATGTCCTTTAAATTGATGGTTGCACAAGTCATTTACATAAAAGAGAAATAATATTGAACCCAGAACAGACCCCTGCGGTACACCAGTTTTAATCAGTATATATCCACTATAGCTATTTTCAATCTTGACTCACTGTCGCCTTAAATATAGATAGCTCATCAGCCATCTTAATTTTAGTTCTCGAGTTCGTATCTGTTAGATTTTTTCCAGTAGTATACTGTGATAGGGCTGTAATTTTGAACTTGGGCTTCATCATCTTTTTTAAATAAGGGGATTACCACAGCTTTTTTGTAACAGTTGGGATATTCGCCATTTGAGAAGTTTATATTATATATACACGTGAGTGAGCACGGGAGCTATATTTCCTACAATTGTTTTAGCATGGTGCTATTGATACCATCAATTCCTAGCGTTTTACCAGAAGGTAGTTAGTTAACTAAATTAATAATTTCTTTTGGTGTAACCGGTTCTAAGTACATAGATTCGAGCAAAAATTTTTACACTGGGATTACCTGTTTTATTACGCAAAACGTGATTACTTTTAGCATTTTCAAAAACGCTGATGAAGTACATATTCAAGTTATCAAACAGAGACTCAGGATCTTTGATTACCTGTCCTTCAATATTTATCTCGGTAACATGCCTGTCCTTGCCGATATTTCTTTCCCAAGTAGCTTCTGAAAATATTTCCCATTGCCTTTTCGTTTCCATTATATTTTTCAATGAGGTATTTAGGCATTTTTTATGAGGCATTTAGTAATAAGGTACAGATGTGTGCGGTTATACTTAAAAAAACCAATGCATTATTATGATTGAGATACATGAGCTGCGATATAAATACAGTCAGATGTAGGCGTTTACTTTATTTCAAATGCAGATCATTTATGCATGTTTTTGAAATACTTTATATTTTGGAATATCGAGATCATCCTAAAAAAATGTACCCTTCGTTCCATTGAAATCGCGAAATATTTATGTTAAAAAAGTGACAACGTTTTATATTGATAATAAGTGCTTAACGCCTAGGCTTTTAGAAGTATTTGCTTATAGATGAAAATTTTTCACCAAGCACCGGGGTTACAAATCCGTCAAAATTGCATCTGATACAGAAAAAAATTAATTACTTTATCTGGAAACAGGAAATAGGGAACATAAATGGGCGTGCATAAAATTATATAAATTTAAATAGAGACTGAAGGGTAATGATACGAGTTGGTGGATTTTCGGTGACTTTAATTCCCAACTCTACCCTTAATGAAACGTTTAGTTCAAATGAATCGGCTTCGCAAATATATTCGTGCGGCGCTGGAGAGCATACCGTACCCAATGATTTATGTTGAAAGCTTCGACTCATAATGCTCCAAGCTGTTATGAGTTTAGCAATATTATTATATTGATGAGTATCCCATTAGCGTTAATGTTTTGGAGGATAGTAATTGACATATTTGGAACTGATGTAAAAGCAACGGAACTACGGTAAACTTATTTATAAAGAAATATAAGGGATAACGGTAAAGAAAGATGATTGATGATAATTTATGAGTTTTGTATTGTGCTATGGAATAAATTCAGTATTGGTGTAATTACCATAATTAATTTGGTAGGTCGATATTATAATTTTTTTTGTCATTCATTGGTTGTGGAATCATAAGATTGGTCATTTCAATAGAAAGAAAAATGATTTTAAAAACATTTAGGTCCAAACCCAAAGACCAGCGAACATACTGATTGATAGATGATGAGGAATTAAAAACTTATTGGCATACATACCGAAAATGAGAAAAAGAGGCAGAAAATTAACAGACATACTAAAGGAATCAAACCAACGACATGAGCTAGATGAATGGTGAAATCTTAATATTGTTGAAATGTGCTTGCACGTATGGTTCTTTCTTGATTAAATACACTCGATGCCAAAGATTTGATTAAATAGAACTAGCACGTTGATACAGATGACACACCTAAACCCTCTAAATAAACAGATGCAACTATGTCAACAGATGATAAATAAATAATATTAATAAATATTAATAACAGCAAATAAAAAATGACAATTAGTAAAATCTATTAATAACATCTAATAATTTATGTAATTGCTTTTTCCAACAAATATAACCGCGGTAAGATGAAAAGTTTGACTATAAAGTACATTTCTTCAATTGAAGAAGACCTGAGAGAAGCTGGGATAGCTTAAGAGGGAGTTCAGAACAGAAAAGTTTCATTGCTATTAGGTGGTTGTTGAACCAAACAAACGCCAGAGGACCGGAAACACTTGGTTGGACGGAAGAAAGAAAACCCACTTAGAGAGAATGAAAGAGATTTGGAAGCAAAGAAATGAAAAAAGAAGAAAACACTTCCTCTATATTTTACGTCGCGTGTTCCAACTGGGCCCGGATATGAATTGAATAATGATCATTGGTTTTGCAATCCTAAGGTTGGTTGACTGCAGCCCCCCACTCTTCCCTATCCAATCCTAGTTCCCTTAACTCCTGCAACTCTTCATATGTACCTTTCTCTTTATTTGGTCCATGAACTTACTCCTGGGTCTTCCTCCTGGGACTTTTCCCTCTATTTTACCTTCCGTTATGTTTTTCACCGAACAATTAGGTTCAGGATTGTTCGATTCGATATATATTTGTAGCTCTATCGATATGTGTCTTCGCAACCATTTCTACCTCACAGCCGCCATTTATGTGCTTACTGCGTAATTATCACCATCGCACACCCATGAAAATCTGCGGAAATCTGCGCCAGCCATCATTTCGAACACAAATGCTCTGACATATCATCAAAAACGTCGAAAATCCTATGCTAATAGAGAATACAGTAAAATTAGCGCTTGTTTGATAGTAAAATTAGACTTGTTTGCGTTGCAAAGATCTGTATTGAAGGAAGCAAACAATAGATATTGAACAACCATGGTTATAATTAACTGGTAAAGTATGACCACGCGAACAATTGGTAACCTAGGCATTCTTTTCCCAAACAAATGTGAAGGCAGTGATATATGTGCAAAAAAATATTGCTTGGAAAATAATTTGATGACTTATTCAGTACAATTGATGGATGGGTCTTATTGTTTAACTGAAAAACTGGTTCATTATTTGTCGTGGAACGTATTTTGTAATAATGTATGTCCAGTGGTAGTATTTATATTTTACCAACTGTTAATCTTTTCTTGTTGGGATAAGGTGCGATAAGTGTATTATTGTTGTATTTTTGCGCCTAGGAGGGAATTGTATCCTTGGAATCTTTGTTCCATTTAAAATTCATGTAGCAGAAAATGTGTATTTTTTATTTAAGTGGAATCTTATGTATCGCAATATTAGTTCTAAATCACGCGTTTTTTCTTCTTACGCACGTTTGTCAATAAAACTCCAGACAGAGTGGGCAGATTTGATAACCACGGACAACGGTCAAGGTCAGTTGTCAAGTTCAGCTTTTAGCGGTCCGAAAAGTGGGGATTACACATACAAAACATATGTGGCACAACATTAAAGAAACTATGTTTTGTTAAACGTATAATAGGAAGGTCCTCTGATGAAAAAGTAAAAGAGAGACGCTAATTCGCTGTGGTTAGGCCACACCTCGAGTATTTGGGACACTGACCAAATAGATTTAACCGAAAAATGTGATAAAATACAAAGGAAAGCAGCGCGCTTCGTTAAAAACTGCTAAGGGGGTACATATAGTGTCTCACAACTCTTAGAGGGATTAAGGTGGGAGCCCCTTGAAACACGGAGGCTACACGCTAGGCTTATGTTGCTTGAGAAATTCAGAACTGATATTTTTCAGAGCGACACAGTGGATATTATCATGACTCTTCACTACATCTCTAGGTCTGACAGACGCGATAAAATAAGAGAGATACACTGCCGAACATGTAGGTAGAAAAACTCGTTCTTTCCGCGGACAATAAGCGACCATAATATAAATTGAGCTCCACTGATATTAGTAATAATAATATGTGTCACCATTTCATCTCCAAAAATCTTACATCTTTACACGGCTGGTGTCCTAATACCTTAAGTCACACGCCCATGCGGCGGTTCGCAGGGTATTATGTAGATTTAGATGTAGAAAAGAGATTGTGTAAACCCGATTTAAGGAACAAAGGCCATAGCGGATTCTCTGGGAATTATGAGTAGCTTTGGCTATTATGACAGCATATCCTGAGCATTGTAAACTTAATTTAGGACGCCGTTAGGGAAGGTAGGGATTTGGAATGTGGTTAATAAATGATAATTGTCCCTACAAGCCATTGGTAATTAATGTAATGTTGGTCCACATTATTCTATTTTCAATTAATGACCACTCGGAAGTTTGAAATGTACGCCTGGAATTACGAACAAATCGATTTATTGCAAATCGAAGCAGAAAATTAGGGAGCCTTCAAACCAATTTAATGTTCCATTAAAATTTCCAAGGGCAAATAGGCTCATCATGAACGTACGGTGACGGCCTACCATTGAAAATATCAATAACTTCGGGACCTGTGTTTTGGCTAATAATTCACTAACATTCAACCACAATTTTAAATTTGAAGATGAGAAAATGATAAATTTTGAACCAAACATTCATAAAAGATTAGTCCAAGAAATGGTGATTATCATAAAAACTCCAACAATCCACCAAAATAGGTCAGATATGAAAAAATTAAGCTAAATATATCAATTCTTAATAGCATAAATTAGGACAGTATATTCCGTTGCTTGTTATCAGCTGACTTTGCATATAATGATGGACGAATATGTAGTGTATGTCGCCTTTCAATTTGTGCGGAACACATATTCATGTCATCGTCGCTATATTGTTGGGATTTTCGTAATTAAATGTTTTTAGTCTAAGAATGTCATTCCAAAATATTTGTTATTTATTTATATTTCACAATGTTTGAATTTTGTTGATTTATCTGTGTATAAAAAATTAAAACTGTTATCATTTATTAACTACACTGTATTGAGACTAACATACAATTTAAGGTAAAAATGATTTTTTTATATTTCTTTTAAGCTTAGAAAAACGTTGAATCTCTTATAAGTTTAATAAAAACGTTATTATATTCGTTGTGCAGTTGTCCTGAGGATGTACGAATACTTCTGCGGAATGTTGGCAAACAGAGGTGCGTTAAATTATTTTTTTAAACCGATACCAATTTTCAACGGGAGATTTTACAAGTTTAAGATAATAATGAGGACAACAGTCGCACTTTTCTACCAATTTTTTTATTTTAAAGACTACGCGTTTTGACGAAGTCATCCTCAGGTGTATGAGAAACAGTAGACATCGCATTTATATAGGTTAAAAGGTGGGTGGGTATTGGAAAGAAGGCAGGGGAAGTTTGGACGGATAAACCAATAACCTCAGAAACAAAGAGAGGATAAAGGGAACATGGGAGAACGAAGAGACGGGGAATAAGGGACGAACAATAACTAAGGAAGGAAGAAGGTGGGGCAGAAAAACATTTCTTGTTTGAAAATTTCAAAGCTTGAAAAATTGTGGACAAGTGCGATCGTTGTCCTCATTATATCGAACTTCAATTACATTACGCCTGAATCAGTGAAACTTACTAGATAATAACCTTCATAAAAAAGTGATTCACCTTTTTTTGGTCATCTCTGATAGATTCTATATTAATTATAGGTAATTTTGTTTCCCCGATGGTCGTAGTTATTGGCAACACTCGTCAAAAGAAAGAAAGTATTTACTGTGTTGGGTTTAACGGAAACGTTAGTGACCAACCTTAGCCTCTATACCAGAAATATTAATTTCTCTCTACAGACGCACACACTCAACTCAAAATGGGATCCTTCGCTGAGCTTAAAAGACCCCGTTAAGGATGCCTGGATTTTAACCATAAATACACTATCTGTGAATGTTTACGGGAATATAAATTACACGCCAGGGATGAACACAGAGCAATCACACTCACAAGCACTCGGAAAAATCACTCACTCGCACAAATCAAATGGTCCCAACTTCTGAGAAAATCAGACTCGAGATGAGCTTGGTCCAAGAAAGACAAAACAGGAAAAGACGAGGGAGTGCGTCGGATACGCGTATTTTGGCCACAAAATGGCCCACTTCAGCGAACTGGACGGGAAATACACTTACAACTCAAGGTTTTAAGTGTGGGAAATTTAGGTAAAAGAATGTTTACTTCCAAAATTATAAAATTCTTATATGGTAAAAAGTTTTTTACCTAATTTTGTCGTATTAAGAGACCGTAGAGCTCAACTTTTCTTTATTCTGACTGGTTCATTGAATTTTCCATCGATTCCAATGAATATCAACATCCAACATCTACACTCTTTCTTAAAATTTTAGCTGGTCGAATTTTCATTAAGCTAATTATATCTGGGCTTAATATTTTATTAGTTGGAGGACGCAAACTCGAGCAAGTGGAGCATTTTAATTACTTAGAACGCTGGAAGAAAACGGACGTAGCAGCAAAGACATGCGGAAGAGAATAGCGCTGGCTAAGGAGGTGTTTAGTAATAGAAGGGAGCTGATTTCGGGGACGTTGGGTGAGGATGTGAAGAGGAGGCTGATGAAGAGCTTGATATGGAGCGTAGCGTTATACAGGGCAGAAACGTGGACCCTCAGAAAACAGGACGTGAATATGCTGCAGGCATTTGAGATGCGGGCTTGGAGAAGGATAGTGAAGGTGAGGTGGACGGACAGGAGGACTAACGAAGAAGTGTTTGAGATGGTGGGCGAGGAAAGAAAACTTTTGAATGGAATTCGAGATCGGCAGAGTTGGTGACTGGAGAATGTAATAATGGGTTGCTGAAGATTGCGATAGAGGGAAGGATATTGGGCAAGCGAGGAAGCGGAAGAAAGAGAATAGGTTTCATGGACAGAACATTTGCTATGGCGAAAAAGGCTATACTAGAGGTAGATAGACCCTGGAAAGTGTAGAAAACTGGAAGGTGATTCTCTGATTCAGCAAAACCTACCTTAACTGCTAGAACACTTTTTTAAAAAATTATGCGTGTGAGCAGTGAAAACCATTTAGAAATTGGGAATTTCCCCCTTGCAATTTTTGCAACTTCCCTGACGTTCTGGAATAATTAAACCAAACATCCCGGAGGCAACTGTTTTTCATCCTCTGCATCAGTCAGCTGCCTTAAAACTTGGCCGTGCACAGCCCACGGAAGTTTCGATTCACATAGTCGCTTAGCGTAAACTCAATGCGAGTGCATTCGGAAGAGGCATCATGAGTGTTTACCTTCCGCCGCCTCTCAAAATCACGGCTGGCATTCTGCTAATTTTGAGCGCCGTCGCGCGATTTACATTTCGGGTCACATCGAAATGTCACCTCGCGAATATTCCATTGTTTGCCTACCTGTGCCGAGGTTGCCACGCATCGCGATGTTTACGTTGAATCCCTCCGTCTCCACGCATGAAGATTACCTTAGAATGTCTCTGATAGATGATTTCGAGGTAATTAAGTTCAGATGCGCTTCGTTCGTCGCCACGAAAGTCGGGCCGAAGCATTATCCTGGAGACGTGAATGCACAGATGTCGCGCGTTGTTTCATACGAGGTTAGTTCCTATATTCAAAATAAGAGCGGAGTGACACAGCCTTCCAATTGAGTTGAGTTATTTAATTTTATGCAAGAATAAGGATTTTCCCCTCGGATTCCCTGCAGACTTGAAATATTCTCTGTCGCAGTCTATAGGCGGCGTGTTTGTGATCCAACTCATCCAATCATTCACATCACCCCTGCCACTCACCCTTGAGGAGGCTTGCAGGTACTATATGGACATGTAGATCACGTAGTTCCCTTTCTGGGTGGGCGCTGTCAAAAAAGTTGAACCCTTGGCGATTGACCAAAAGATCTGCCTCTTATAGTTTTCCGTACTGCCCTATCCTTTTGTGTCTCCATCGCAATGTCGTACATAACATCGCACCTACCCTCCTATGCTTGGAATTCCCGATAATTTTACCTTTATGTGTGAATAAATTACCTTAACTTCTGATTACTCGTGGAGAACACACGCGCAAAACATATGTGCCTCAGTATTAAAAAACTATGTTTTGATAAGCGTATAATAGGATGGTCCTCGGATGAAATAGTCAAAGAGATATGCTACTTTGCCCTGATTAGACATTACCTCGAATACACCGTGAGCTTTTGGGGCCCTGGTCATAAAGTTTTGACCAAAAACAAATGAAATACAAAAAAGCTGAACCCTTCGTTAAAAACTGCTACGAGTGAACAATTTGTGTGTGACAACTTTTGGAGGTATTAATGTGGGAGCCCATAGACACTTGGAGGCCATACGCTTGGCTTAGAGCTTGCTTGAGAAATTCAGAACTGGTGTGATTCAAAGCGACACAGAGAATATTTTCATGACATCTCACTGTATCTCTAGGTCTGAAAGAAGCGATATAATGAGAGAGATACATTGCCGAACAGATTGGAACAAAAACTCGTTCTTTCCGCGCACAATAAGCGACCAAAAGGAAAATTGAGCTCCAATATTGTGTGATCACTAGCGGGTGACTCCGTTGAAGTAACTGCTCGGCAAGTTCCGTGGTTCTTTGAAAATTAGCTCCACTAATAACACTCCCATTATACACGACAACATCTCACCTCCCAAAATCTTGCATCTTTACACGGCTGGGGTCCTAACACCTTCTGCCACACGCCCATTCGGCGGCTCGCAGGGTAGTATGTAGAGGTAGATAATATTTCTTCTCTTTCGACTATTTGCCACCATATTAACTTTCTCAGTCTTTTCTTTCACCTCAAACCATTCACTTCTCTATGATAAATCTTCGTCTTTTTGCATTTCCTGTCCCTTCTCTCGACATGGCCAAATAAATGTAACAAACTCTTTCCATACATGTCCTGTTTCGGAACATCTGTGCCACATAATTTCATCACCCACTCATTCCTCACCCTATCTCTAATGGTTTAACTTCCAAAAACTTCTCAGATTCCCCGTTCCCACTTCATTTAGCCAATCCATGTTGGTAAGAATAAAAAAAAACAATAGTTATTTCAACACTGTTTTAATGAAAATCGACCGTAGTTTCGACACTTCATGTTATAATTCATTGTTGCCTTGATCCATACCTTGATAATGACATAAGGTGTAAAAACCATTGTCAGTTTTCATTGAAAACAGCGTAGAAATTGTTATTTTATTGGTACCAATATGGATGAAAATATTACCAAAGTTACGCCTGAATCTCTTTTATTTCATTCGTTTATCCTACTTTTGTGCCTCTACTGGCCTACCCAAGAAAGGTCTACGAGGCTCAGGGCAATGATGTCTTTGTGAATCCCGAGCAACCATGCATCACAGGCCCCAGGCAACTAGTATTTTTGCGGCCATAGGCAACTATAGTTTACGGACCCTAAAATTGTAGCCATTCGAGACCTAAAGAATGAAACCAATTGGTAGTATGGTTTATTAATATTTCCAATTTATTGTTGTAGTTTTATTGTTGTAGGGTGCGCCGACGACTATGTCATTTTGCCTCTATGTCCAATGTATTCATTTATTTGATGCGTACTTTTCTTTTTAATATAAACTAATATATTATGTAGTCCAAAAATGATTACGATTCCAAAATACCTCTCAAATTTACTTAACGAGAAAAAAGAGCGAGGAATAAGGTACAGAGTGACGTGTGTCAGTTAGGGAAATGTGGCGGTCTCACCAGCTTATCATTGTTATATTTCTCCCTCTTGTGATCACCGATTGCCTCCAAAATGCGGGATTCTCCCAGGCGCGGGGGCCAGGGCAGTTGCCCGGCCCGAAGGGCGGTACTGTAACCAAGTTTCGCCACCATGTGATAAAGTGTTGAAGAGTAAACTTTTGTCACCAAACTCTTCATTAGTATGTAGAGATTATGGATGTGCATTACATTTGAGCAGGGACACGAGCAAAAGGTGTATACACAGCAATTTTCTATTTTTATTTACGACATGATGAGAAATTACAATCCAATCGCTGAAGAAATGATTTAAAATATAACCTCCAAACTCTAACAATAAGTTATCGAATTTTGCTGAAGAAAAAATTCAGAATCTGAAAGAAATAGGAATGTCAATTTCCTACATAGCTTTTCGTTTTTTCGATTCTTCGTTACGGATGACATATGTTCTGGTAACATGTATCTAATATAATTATTGGTGGATATTATCTCTACACATGGGTAAATATATTTGATGGTAACATCACTGCAGGTCTTTCCGACGAGATAACCTGATGAATTTATTCGGCTGCATTTATTTCGTGTACCTATTATTTGAGAGTGGTATAGTATAGTATCGTATGGTATGGTATGGTTTACCATGCTATACCATATGGTATAGTATAGTATGGTATGGTATAGCATAGTATAGCATAGTGTAACATAGAAAAGCATGGCATAGCAAAGCATAGCATAGCATAACATACTATAACCTAGCATAACATAGCATAGCATGGCATAGTATAGTATAGATTAAGCATTATTCCATCTATTAAATTTACAGAGGTTAATTGCTCAGGACGGAGGAACCTTTCAAATTTAGAAGAGGTTTTGGTGGAACCACCGGTGTACATTTTTTTAAACATCTGCCCCATGAGTTTCATGCGGATTGATGGAAAATGATTCAGTCGTCACGATTGATTGATGGCGAACGGATGACGTGAAACATTTTGGAATATTGAATTTAAAATATGTAAGTTGGGCAGAAACTGAAAAAAAATGTTATTTTCTGGCGAGTCCTGTTCCTTTCCAACGCTCAAAACTTTCCAATTTGACGGCGGAGTAAACCGTGAATAATTTCAATTCGGATTCGAGAAAAATGAAACACTGTAGCCAGGGACGTGAGCTGTTCGAAAGTTTTTTTTTACCTTTCAATCTTGGTCGGGAAAAATTTAGCCTTAGCGATCGGCATTTATCGAACCGCTTTATTATTTTAAAATGTTCTATTTCTGATTTTCTTCCATGGGTTATCTGCCGTGGAGTTGAAAATTCTATCGCTGCGACTCTAAAGAGAATTGTTCCATCTATTTATGGCTGGTGGTGGTGACATGTGAAAATCTGGGAAATATTTATTAGCGCTACAAATTCACCTGGGCATCTTAAAATACACCGAAATCTTAATTTGGTGGAGGTCCTGCCACAACGAGATCCATTAGGTTCTTGGAATTCAAACTAAGACGTCTATTTGGCCCAGCGGGTTAGGTAAAATCCATAGGCCATTGGAAAAAGGAAATTATATTGGCGATTAAGCTTTGGGATTTTGCGGCTCGTCGATAATTTTTGTGACTCAACGTTTATGTCTGCGTGTAACGGTATCATCTTCCGGAACAAAGTCCTGCTCAACTGGTAGATGTTCTCGGAGGATCCTCTGAATTCACAAGGTTAATGCAAAAAACTAAGCCAGAGAGCTAAGTATAGCTATACTAAGATGCTAGCTTTCGATATTATTTTTATTTCGATTTCTTTGATATTCGACAAATTAACATCGAGAGGATTTTTCAATGGTGAACCATTAGTTTAGTTGACTTGTTCCAATTTGCTCTGATTTTCCGGAAATTTAAAACACTTCGATATGTGTATATGAGAAAAGAGATAGCTTTATTAGAGAGGTTTCTCGTTGGTGAGAACGTGATTTTAACGTGATTACGAACGCTTACCCAATGACCGCTGGATCATATTTTATTTCGAAACTTGAGATTGTTTTGTCCGCGATTATTGAAGATGAAATAATATAGATTAAATACCAAGGTAAGTTGGTGGAAATGTGAAAATGATCACTTTTTATTCCATTTTCTGGACAACAATGAGCAGGGGACTGAAGGTATTAGCAGGTAACCTCAAGGAAAGAAACCATTCCGAATAGACAGCACTATACTTATTTGGTTGTAAAAGTAGCTGGTATTTTAAAATTTAGGTGCTCTATTAGCATATAGAACTAAGAATTTTATCTAATATATAATAATGAATGTTTATTTGTTCGTCTTCTATGTATTCCAATACCATTTATCAGATTACGATGAAGCTATGGTGAGTTGTTGTGCGCGCGTCCACGAACATTTCTGAATTATTAAATCCATTGTACAATAGGTGGAGCGCTAGTCGTTTCAACAAATGAGTGCTGGCACGCCAGCTACTCAAACAAGCGAGGACTGACAAGCAAGCAACGAAGCAGATCGTTTACGAGTTACTCAATCGCGTGCATCATAATCATATCAGTGAGACATAATTTGTGTTAAAAGGTACATCTTACTAATATATAACAATGTCTGTCTATTACTCAATCACTCATAAACCGCTGAATCGATTGAAACAACATTCGGCAGGAAGATACTTGATATATTTGGTTCACGCATATGCTATGGAACAAGGGCCTTGGGGCCCTAGAAGGCCCTCAAGTGGGCCCTTTCATCACAAAAAATTGGCCCTGGAAGATTATTCTTGCCTGTATTAGAAACACGTAAAATAGACCTTTACTGAATGTACAACAATCATTGGATCGTAAGTTACGCTGGGACCCAGAGGGCCTAAGGTTCCAAAAGAATGCTTTCTTAAAAGCCTCATAAGTATTGAACGAGTGAACCGATTTTAGTGAAATTTTCACTCATGGGATCAGTAAGGCTTTTTTAAAAGGAAATTGGCACTATAAGGAAGGTCTCTGGGCCCCAAGGGCAGCGTATTGGGCCGTCTGGTGTCTTATGTGTTTGAAAAACTCAAGTTTAAGCATTTTGGTCCTGGTGCAGAGGTTTCTCTTTTTGCATATTTTAATTAGTTCTACTAAAGATAGAAGGCTATAGTTTTCGCCATTAGATGGATAAAAGATTGCAATTTCTTATTTTTTCATTCAATTTTCTTATGCGAATAAAATTTCCCTAGAAATCGCGTTTAAATGTCAAAATCATGAATTTTACTTCAGTCAACAATAGGATATTTCCTTGGTAACCGTGGTATTAATTACAGTGGAAATCTAGGCCGTATACTGGAATGTTGCTAATTACGATATCTTCAGGGATATTTTTGCCTAAAATTGACAAAATTCATTTCAAGTGGACTAATTTAAGTTGGACCCATGTAAAACCGGAGAATGCCACGATGCTATATTAATGTGGAAATCCTCTGGAATGCAAATGGCCTGTAGTTTGGTTTCCATATGTTACTGCAAAAGAATATTGAAACTCGGTAAGCATTATATAATGCGGTTTTCATCTGTTGAATTAAAAAATAAAACTAAAATTACAGCTGAGTAAATCAGGAGAATGCCACGGTGTTAAATTAATGCGACTAGCCTATGGAATGCAAATGGCTTGAAGTTTAATTTCTATATGTTACTGTAAAATAATATCGAAACTCGGTAAGCATTATATAATGTGGTTTTCATCTGCTGAATTAAAAAATAAAAATAAAATTATAGCTGATTTGCATAGAAAAAAATACACCTCATGAGTGACTCGAACCTACAACCTATATGCCCTGTATTTCTTTCATTCCCGTTGAATTTCAACGGGCACCTTTGCTAGTAAGTAATATATTTGTACGTAGAATAAGATTTGGTGCAGAGGTTAATTTTTTTGCTTTCTTTTAATTCTTACATTCAAATTTCGTATACGCCTCGCTCTATCCTAAAATCGTATTTTTAAGCTCGAAAATCTTAAAATTTTGCACTACTTCAACTATTGAGTATTTATTTACTTGGAAACCGCGGTATAGGCATGGAATGGAAACCTATGGCATCATTTGTGCGTTACAAATTCCTGTGAAGATACGAGGAATTAAAAGGAATAGGGATAAATTTCGTTTGTGTCTGCTATGCATAAGTGTGCCTACTTCAAAGAAAAAGAGGCATTGCAACGCATACCGGGTATGACTAGTTAATACTAAAACGCGAATTTGGTTGAAAGGTCAGTATGTATAGGTGAGTCCGGTCCAGGCATGAGTTTCGTCGTAACGTGCTATTAGAGATTTATGTCATGGATAAAGGCAATCAAATCAAGAAAAGCCATGACAAAAGAAGGGTTTAAATAGAATAAGAAACTTCTATATGGATCTCTATAAAAGAAACTGAGAAAGAGATTAGCTAAAATTACATCAGAAATGTGATATTACACGAAGCATAGACATTGGCTTCTTAGAAAGATGAAGTAAAAGTAATGGAGGATTTTGCTATTGTGCCAAAATTTCAGCCTAGCCTTCTTGTGACTCTTGGACTTCGAAGTAACTCACGAACTGCCGTAAGTCACAAATTGCCGGGATCTGACTCCCTCATCGCTTGGACGCGGTTGTTCCAGTGGATCAATTTTATACCCTGACTGCTAGTAAGGCCCTCTATAATTTCTGTGTGAATCATGAACTAGCAATACTGAGATATTTTAGCCAATCGCCGCGGGCAACAGTACTTCCCCATCCACCTCTCTCCGAGACTTCCCTTGCTTTTCGTGTTCAGACCAGCATGGCGAGGAAGGGGTATCTCTCTCGCTCCGTGACCGGCGTCGACTTCATTAAAAGGCACCCTGCATTTCCCTGGCCACCAAAAGGAATCTCCCAGCTACTCTCATCAAATGGACTTAGTTCAAGAATGCTCCACACTTGCACCACGGTACTTCGCCCAAGAGCATGTTGTAATTTCTTATTTAATGCAATATATGCTCCATTGTGGGAGAGGTTATTCATTTCAAAGGCTGTTTGTTTTTATTTAATTTTTCTCGACCCTGTCTCGCCTCAGTCTAGTTAGACCAATGAAGGTATTAGATAGGAGGGGAGAGTCAAGAATGAGGAGGCGTTACGAAAACTTGGAGAAGAGAGACGATTGATAAGAAATCATGAACAGTTGGATGGATTGGTTACGGGTAATGTATGAGGAATGAGTGATTGCTGAAGACTGTGTTAGAGGGAATTTTTGAAGGGAAGAGAATACGAGGAAGAAAGAAATAAGCGATGTTGGACATGGTTAAGTTTGGAGAAAAGTTCGACAAAACCAAGAGACTGGGACTGGATCATTGAGGCAGATGGAGACGGTGCTTGCTAGTGTGTCCAATGCTAAGCGTTGTAATGTGGGTGTGGCCTATCAGCCATGTTAGTCAACCACAATTTTCCTGTAGTAATTTCGTGATGACACACTATCTTTGCTATTTTTCGAAGTTGTCCATCAATAACTTACTAGAAATCATCATGAATTTATTTCTTTAATGTGGATTCTCCTCACATGTATTATTTTTGTTAGTTGATAATAATCCGCATTCCTGTTGAAAATTATGGTTACCCCGAGTATATTCCATAGCATTGAGTAACCAATGTATGTTTGAAGAGTCTTTTTCCTTAAATTTCGAAAAAAAATGGATATTCTTCATATGCATCTGATAATTTGTTCGATCCCTCGTGATATCCAAATAAAAGTAAGGAAAGAGAAGGGATTACCAATAAGGTTGTTAATTAGATTGTCTGGCTACAGTTTAATGACGCAATGCCCTTTCCATCAACCACAATGCCAAGGACAGGGGTTATCCATGAGTGAAACTGCCACGTGGTAGAACAACCCTAGATTATGATATGTTTTGGATATCCAAGAACACAACATGAAAATAAATAAGACGAAGACTAAAACCTAGCATGCGGAAGAGAGAAGCTGAATTTAGAAGTCGCCCTGAGAGGAGAGAAATTAGAGCGAGTGGATACTTTCACCTATCTTAGAAGTACCACTACGTGGGACGGAAGAAGCACAACGGGCATCAGGCGGAGAATATCACAAGCTAAGAAGGCGTTCATGGGGAAACGACAACTGCTGCGCTCGAAGAAGATAGAATTGTGTGTGAAAACATTCGTGTGGAGAGGACCACTCTATGGAACGGAAGCACGGACCGTTGCAAAAGCTGACCAGAGAAGAATAGAAGTCTTCGAAACCTGGTGCTGGAGGTGGATGATGAAGAAAAAATGGACGGACAAAATAAGAAACTATGAAGTTTAGAGAAGAGTGAAAGGGAAAAGGACCATGTGGAACACTAAAGAGAAAATAAGAACAAGATGGATTGGACACACCCTGAAACACAATGGGTTTGTGAAGAACATAATTGAAGGCAAAATAGAGGGAAAAGTCCCCAGAGGGTCCTCAGTCCCCAGACCCTGGAATGGGTTTATGGACCAAATAAAGAGGAAAGTACATATGAAGAGACACCAGGAGGTGAGGGAACTAGCATTATATAGGGAAGGGTCAACTAATCATAGGATTGAACGACTTATGAAGCTGTTTTGGATAATGATATATGTCAAACGTGAAATGGCAAAGTTTTATCAGAGCTTCGTTCGGAGCAGAGCTTTGGAAAAACCTGAAATGACATTATTATCATTGCTCCCAAGCCTCAAAACGCACACGCAAACGATCAAAACGGATAATTCAGCCACGATTACCGTCAGCTTTAGATCTCAGCCAGGAAATTCGATACTGCGGCTTTCTATTTTTCATTTTCAATGCTAAATCCATGATCCCGGGCGGAATGCTGGTATTCATCGGAAATACGAATGTCAACTCCATTATAATCCAGTTCATTTTCAATTTGTTTTGGAGAATTAATAGTGAAGCTTAGGCAAATCAGGATTGAGCTGAATAGACATCAGATTCAATAACGAATAGAGATGTAAACTTCGGAATGATGACATTTAAAGTGTACTGTAAAATAAATTTCGTGTTCATCGAACAACGTTGCAATTAAAAGTGACCCTCTGAATGAAATTAGCTCATAATATTCTCTAACTAGGTGATGTAGTTTTATTGCATTGCCCTTCGTTGTCGGTAAAGTCATTAAAACCGAAGGAATGGAAGATGATTTGTTCTCCAAAGCAGCTTTCATTTCTATGTTGAAAATTGTGATAGAGGTCCATTGATCAGTCGAATATGTCGGGTCGAGAATTTTGGAAGCTCTGCCTAAAAATTTATTTATTTTATTCGCAATTGGATCTGCTTGACCAATTTTTAGCCTGCTTTGTACCCTTGGTGTCTAAAATCCTAGTATGCGGAAGGGAAAGGCCTAATGCACAAGTCATACTGAGGGGAGAGAAATTTGAGCATGTGGATTCCTTCACCTATCTTGGAAGTACCATCACATGGGACGAAAGAAGTGCAACGGATATCAAGTGGAGAAAGGCCCAAGCTTTGATGGCATTCATGGGAAAAGACGACTGATATGCACAAAAATGTTAGGACTACAAACCAGGAAACAGTATGTAAAGAATTCGCGTGGAGCGTAGGAGTCTATGGATCGGAAGCATGGACCATTGGAAAAGCTGACCAAAAAAGACTAGAAGCCTTCGAAACCAGGTACTGGAGGAGGACGCTGAAGATTAAATGGACAGAGAAAATAAAAAAATGATGAAGGGTACAGAAGAGTAAAAGAGGAGAGGACCGTATGGAACACCATACAGAAAATAAGAATTTGATGGATTCGACACACCTTGAGGCACAATGGGTTTGTGAAGAACATAATAGAAGAATAGAGGGCAAAGTAGAGGGAAAAATCTCCTGAGGAAAACCCAGGAATAAGTTCATGGACCAAATAAAGAGGAAAATACACGGGAAGAGATCCCAGGGGTTAAGGGAACTAGCACTAGATGAGGAAGAGTTGAGAGCTGCAGTCAACCAATCTTAGGATTGAACTACCAAGTTATCTATTGACAGACAAAATGAAGATCCACCTCCAAGGTTTGTGGTTGGAAAAGGAATTTTACTAAAAGTTTTGAACGCACTCACAATTCATCATTTTTCCCCGTAGAGTTTGAATTTTCATGTTTTGATTTATGTGCTAAACATTATACTACATATTTTAGTATTCTTTGTGAAGTGGATAAAATACTTCCGTGAGGAATAATGTTGCGGATGCACTCATAGTGGAGCATTAGAACCAGAAATATAAAAAAGAATGCCAACAAAAATGCTAGCTGAGGAAAAATGCAATGTGAGATTCCCACTTCCGGCGTCAAAAATTCAAGCGAGGGTGAATATTTCATGCTTGTTATTTACCTCAAGGCAGGTGATGGCACGTGAAAAGGAATTTTTCATAATATTCCCGCCGTTTTTGTCATAAATGATGATACTGACTTACGTAGGGGAACGGGCTGTGCCTCATGTTATTAATATGGAGCCCGTGGCCTCGCAGGTGGAGATGGTGCAACCAAAACAATTTTATTTACCTAGTTGTTAAAATATGCGGAATATTTGCTAGTAATAATAAAGGAGGGTTATGATATGCGAATTTTACGTTGAGGAAGGAGTGTGAGCGTGGAATGGAGATTCTTCTGTGGTTGTGGTGAAAAAAATTGAACTGGGCGGAGAATAAAAAACACAAGAGGAAGTTTAAGATATGGTGGGAGAGGAAAAGAAGCTGTTTGGGGAAATTAAGGTAGTTTGAGCGAGATAGTTCCCTAGTCATAATAGAGACCATATTCGAATTATACGTTTTAAACTCTGCAGCTGTAGGAAACATTAATTAAATATTGCACTAATAATGGTGTAATAATATAGTTTTTTATGACAGTATATAACACGAAAAGCCTCAAACATCTCAAGCCAGCTTAGTGCTTCGATGATAGAGAATGAGGGGAGGGTATATTGGCTTTTTTTATCATTCAGGGCTCCCGGTAATTTTGGAAAAAATACCACCAAAGTTAACAGAACACTAAAGATGATAAAAAGACAATTAAACTCTACGTAGAGATCACCCAATAACCTTGTAATTCTCCAAGATTCTCTCAGAATCAAAATTAGTCTCATCAGAATAAAGACAACAATTACTCCCTCAAAACTTATTTATCAACAACCGTTCCTAAGTGATCAAACCCAGCGATGGCCATCACAAATTTAATTTGTGAAATTAAATGGAAAATAAAATGTAACGTTAATCGTTACAAGTAATTCTGAGTAATTAATTGAAAATATGCAAATAAGTCTTCAACTTGACTTCAACTAATTTTTTTCCGCGCGGTACGTTTAAAACTCCGTCAAAACGAAATATTTCTATTGATCCCGCAGAAATAAATGCGGTGACAAGATGATAAATTTTCAACATTGAGAAAACATGCAAACTACGCACTGTAAATTTTTTTACGAGATCTAAGTGTTAGAAATTCCTCATTTTTCCTAAGGTCTTTACGCAGTGCATACACATACCATTTCCCATGTAAATGAACTGTTATTTTTGGTCGTTAAAATCTCGGAAAGTAGTTACGTAAGGGGCTGATATTTCGGTATCTTAGGAAGAGTGAGATATTTCTCTTTTAAATGAGACCAAATTGATTGATTTCTAGGTGAAATGATATTTCGTTCTAACTACCTAAAGAGGAGGCGGGAAAAGTGGTGTAAGGATGTGTTGACCTATTCTCTCTGATGGAATTTTGTTTTTTTACTCTCAAATAGTTCGTGGCTATTTTTCGAAAATTTCTGATATTTGCGCCTACTCTTTTTTTGTTTCTAGCCTTTCACATTTTAACGATGTCAATAATATTTTATTTGCTCATTTTAAATTACCGTGTGAGTAAATACATACGCGAGATTAAGCAGTATCATTTTTTTAATTAAACGAAGTCTAAAAAAAATATTTTGGTCATCATCTACGTTTATATTAGCTCGATATGAAGAAGCCTATATCCTGCTCCATGAGCTACTATGCGTATGAAAATGTAGGGTAATTGGAAGAGAAAGGAGAAGAATATTTCGGAGTTTGGACGGTAGTGTGGATTTAGGCAAAGGAGGAAAATGGGAGAAATAACAATGGAGTAGTTGAAAGAGGGAAGGCAGCCGACGTATGGTTGAGAATCATTAAAAGCTTGATGTGGAGAAAAGTCATTCCTTGAAAATGGGAGCAATGGATTTATCTATATGACTCATTGTGCTCCTATCGTAAACCTTCAATTATGTTCCTCACACACCCAATGTACTTCAGAGTGTGTACTATCCATCTTGTTCTGTTCTGTGTGGTGGAACACCGAACAGAAAAGAACAAGATGTATCCTCTGTGGATTGTTCCACAAAAAAAGTTTGTGGAACAATTTGCCTTGTGAAGTATTCATTGCATTTTCTATAAAACTTAATGCGTTTCAAGAGGGGATTTGTGCTATATGAAGACATAAAACTAGTTATATGTCATGATTTATTTCAATTACTAATTATTTGATCTATTTTTCCTGTTGTCTTGTTTGTTTGCTAAAAATTTTTATGAACCTTGATCAACTCTTTTTGCCACCCGAAATGTAAAATTCCTATTGCTATTGTACGATAAAATTCTATTCATTGCATGGCATTCTTTGTGTCTTAATTTTGGTTATAATAGGTGATAATAGGTAATAATAATAAAAGTTGGGACTCAATATTTGTTTTGAATCTTACAGTCGCGGTTGAACCACCATAAATTATCGATCGAGAGACATTGGCTTCAATACTTACGGATGTTCATGCATCAGTGACTTCTCCGGCAAAAATTAATTTGAAATTCAGAGAAAGCAGGTGTTGAAAACCATCCTAAAATGTTGGATATTTGTATTTGTTTTGATTTTAACAGTGTAACTTGAATTTCCTTAAATTATCGATCGGGAAACGTTGGCTTCACTGCTTACGGATGCTTACGTATCTACGATTTCTCTGACGGAAATTCATCAGAAAAAGCAGGATTAAAAAAAAATCCATAAAAAGTTTGAATTTAGTATTTGTTTTGACTTTAGCAGTCGTGGCAGAACCTCCTTAAATTATCAATCAGAATCATACGCTTTAATGCTTACGGATGCTTATGTATCTATGACTTCTTCGGCGAAAATTCATTTGAAATTCAGAGAAATCAAGATTTTTAATACCATGAAGTTTGAATGTAAAGTTTGTTTTGACTTTCACAGTCGCATTTGAACCTTCTTATTGTTTACGGATGCTCATGTGCCCTTTGTCTGGCGAAAAGCCATTCTAACTTCAGCGAAATCAGGATTTTCAATACCATTCTAATGAAGTTTGAATTTAAAGTTTGTTTTGGCTTTCACAGTCGCGTTCGAACCTTCTTAAATTATCGATCGGTAAATACTGGATTCAATGTTTACGGATGTTCATGTACATTTTCTCTGGCGGAAATTCATTCGAATTTCAGAAAAAATTCATAAGCGAAATTCAACAGAATTATTTAAACCATCCTAATAGAGTTGGAACTTAGCGTTTGCATTGACTCTTATCGTCGCGGATGAACCTCCTTAAATTATCGATCGGGAAACGTTGGCTGCAATGTTTACGGATGCTCATGTGCCATTACTCCGGGGAAAATTAATTCAAAATTCGGCGAAAAGTAATCAGCAAAATAATGCTTTTTAAAACTATACTAAAAAAGTTAGAATTTAGTTAAAACATGTCCAAATCGTTTATTATGCCTCAAAAATATTTACCATTTTAGGGACAAAATGGGTCTCAGTTATCGATTTATAGAGAATTAATTTTATAAAGTACTATTCCAGTGAAAACGATATAGCAACTCCGCGTGCAGGAGTAAATTGAAGGCAAGACTGTGCATAAGCGTACAATTTCTTAGTGAAATAGGTGAGATAATGGTTTTTTAATGGTATTTTGAATGAATGCAATCCTTTCAGGTGTAACCTAGTGGAAGTCCATTATTGAATAAATAATAACAATACCATCTATGTTTAAATCCACAGAGTTCTTTATTGGTACAACTAGTTTCAACGCTACTGCATCATCTTCAGGTACCTATTAGGTAGGTACCTGAAGATGACGGAGTAGCGTTGGAACTCGTTTTGCCAATATAGAACTCTGTGGATTTAAATATTGTTGGTATTATCATTATTTATTCGGTATTTTGTAGTACTGAAAGGAGTTGAGCCCTAAAGTTTAATGCTTGTGGTGAAAAACACTTTCAAATTTTTAAGCAATGCTGTCACATATATTTCCACATTTAAATATTGGTCTAATTTCGACCTTCTTTATTTGGCTCTCCGGTGCATCAGTTTTATTTTGTGAATGGATTTGTTTGTTTCATTGTCCTCGCTATTCATCAAGCTTGATTACTGAATTGATATTTTAACAGTGGGGACTGTTTTTCGCGAAAGAAAGCTGGTAATGATTTTGCGGACCCTGAATTGAAAATAAAAATTACTTTTATTTGGCAGCCGTATGAGGAGAGGGGAGGGGGAATCTGCAGAAAAAAGGGTGTAGCGTGTGCTCGAACAGGGTCTCGGGGTGAAGGCCAGGGTACGGACGAGCTTACCTCATAAAACCGCCAGAGGGGCGGAGAGATTGGGACGGTGGCGCCGGCTTATCCTGCGGTGGCCACCGGACGAACTGCCATGGACGTTTTTGCATGAATTATCCCGTTTCTGAATTCAGCCTCCAGCCAGCTTCTCATTCTCCCCGCCGGACCAAGATCCGTGAAAACCGCAGGCCAATCTGCTTGTGCTGAGGAGCTTCTTCGGATACCCTATTTCATTTAATCCTATCCCATTGCTCCGAGCTACTATCCTTGTACCCTTGCAGAAGAGAAAGCATCGAGCTGATCCAACGACTACGTTCCATATTTTATACTCCTCCCTGTCCGCTGACCCTAAGATTCTTCATATATATCGTCTGAGTTTTAAAATATTTATTGTGCTACTCATTTTTAATAGATTTTCAACTCGTATTCTGATCTAATATTCGACTGATTTGCGATTTATGTGCAAAATTAGAAAAATAATAACAGTTTGAATACAGGTGTACCATAGGAAAAGAAATCTTTAAAACAAGTTCGCATAATAATTAAGTCATTGGCAAAAGAAATATCTAACCCGAAAATCAGTTCCATATCAGTCATATAACTGAAGAGAGCGTATTGGAGCAAACTTTGTGGAACCTATGGATTTCCATGTTTGAAAATAAACATTTTTACAATTTCCGCACTTTTATTTTCGTTACCGACCATGGTTTCCCCTGATGATGGCATATGACGATGGTTTCCCCTGATGATGGCATAATGTGCTGAATCAATGGTCGGTGACGAAAATTAAAATACGGATATTGTACAAGTGTTTATTTTCAAGTATGAAAATCAGTAATATTACGTTGCAAAACGGAAAATGAGCAGCAGAAATGGGATAAATCAGTTGCAGACGAGCGTATCAAGAGAAATTAGAATGGAAACCACTGCAAAATCATTTTAAGGTAGTTTGAGGGAGATAGTTTCCTAGTCCTACTAGAGACTATATTCAAAGTAAACGTCTTAATTTGAGCAGCTGTAGGATGCATGAATTATATATTCCATTATCAATGGTGCAATTGAATACTTTTATAACACTGATATACTAAATGATAAAATAAAAATATCTATACAAGTCTTTAAGTTGACTCAATTTTTTTGCGCGGTACGTTTAAAACTCATTTCACAGCAAATGGCTTTTTTTGTGATCCCACAAAATGAAAACCACCGCCAAATCATTTTAAGGTAGTTTGAGCGACATAATTCCCTAGTGATAATGGACACCATATTGGACTTATATGTTTTTTTTATTTCAGCAGCAGTAAGAAGCATGAAGTAAATACTAAATTATTAATAGTGCAGTAATATACTTTTATATGACTGAAATTCTAGGTAACCACTATGATTGGACTCATTTTTTTCACGTGGTACGATTAAGGTGGTTTGAGCCAAATATCAGTTTACCTAGAAATCAATGAATTTGGTATCATTTAAAGAAAAAATATATCACCCTTCCATTGACACCAAAAATTCAATCCCTTACCACACTACTTTCCTATATATTTGCCAGAAAATACCAGCCCTTTTACTTGGGATATGGTACGTGTATGCACCCCAGAGAGACATAATTTAACAAATGAGGAATTTCTAACACCTAGATCTCGTCCAAAAATCTATAATGTGTAGTTTTTGCGTTTTCTCAAGTATTTTTGAAATTTAATCTTATTGTCACCGCAGTAAATTCTTCGGAATCTCAATACACTTTCCGCTTTGATGGAGTTTCAAACGTACCGCGTGAAAAAATGAGTGAAGTAAAGACTTATTCAGATATTTCCATTTGTTTACTTACAATTTCTGTCATTTAAAACTATATTATTGCACCATTAACCATACAATATTTTATTCGTGTGTCTCACAGTAGGTGAAATTAAAACGTATAATTCGAATATGGTCATTATTATGGTTAGGGAACTATCTCTCTCGCACTACCTTTAAACCCCTTCACAGCGGAAGGTATTTTGTGATCCCGAAAAAAATTCCGCGGTGACTATGTTATTTATTTGCACAAATAGTAGAGGAAACATACTCATACACACAGTTAAAGTTTGGATGAGATCTAGGTATTAGATATTCCTCATTTTTTTGATGGGTTCTCTCTGGAGTGCATGCACGTACTATTTCCCGTGTAAAAGGACGAGTGTTCCTCGTCAAAAACCTCGGAAAGTAGTTCGGTAGGCGTAATATTTTGTTAGTTTCGAAAGGGTGATACATCATTAGTTAAAGTGAGACCAAATTCATTGATTTCTGGTGATGGTGGAATTGATTGATGATGAAATGATATTTCGCTCAAACCACGTTAAAGACTTATTAAAACATTTTTTAAGTATGAAAAATGATTTTTCCCCATTATGAAACTATTCTCAATTTTATTCTCTCGTCCGAATTTGATGTATCCCAACATTTATTCAAAGTCGTTTTGGCAGTCT
Source organism: Ceriagrion tenellum (assembly GCA_963169105.1). NCBI lineage: Eukaryota > Metazoa > Arthropoda > Insecta > Odonata > Coenagrionidae > Ceriagrion > Ceriagrion tenellum. Next base: position 59,201,529 of record OY720641.1, read on the forward strand.
TCTAGAAAAAAACCCGAACATACGTGCAGGAAAAGCTCGTTTAATAGTATAAGATTAATATAAACATCATGTAAGAATTTGTCATCGCCATCTACAGTCCGAATCAATCCAAAAATCACCTTGCAGCGCGTATCAACTCATCTTTCTAGCTAGATAACCACTTATACCATATGAATTGGTGAAACGATATTTCCCTCAAACTACGTTAAATCAAGTGCGAAGGAGAGAAGCACCTTTTAAAAGAGTTTGAAAAAAAATCAGTCGCAAGAGAGAAATCATTCACTGAGCATAATGTTTTCTCTCTCAACGTTTGCATCCTAATTTACACGTCAATCATCCATTTTCCCGCCCTGTACTTCTTTCCAAGCAATGTAGTTGCTGTAGCATGCGTCTGTCTCGCTCATCGAGGCATATAGAGAGGGCACTTGCTATGCTGGTCATTCCTAGAAGCTGAAGCCAGTCCGCTGTCTTCGTTGACTCTCATTTTCATATTGCACTTGCGGGATAACGCACTAATTTTGCAATTTTACTGTATTTTCAATCGATAACTTACTATAAATCATCATGCACTTACCGACTTCTTTAATGTGCGTTCTCCTTACCTATTTTTTTAACTTTACATCTTCAGGCGTCACTTCGTTGAAGTATAATGTATTCGATTCCACATTGAAAATATGCCTTGTACTTTCCCACTGTTATTTATTGTTATGGTACAATAAATAAGTGTGGAAATCATCATCATCGTCATCATTGGTAGTCTGCTGTTTAGCAGGTCCTCAGTAGCCTCTCCTCCAGATAACTCTGCCTTGTGCCTTCCTCTTCGTCCCCGCGTAGCCTTTCTCCTCTTCTAACTCATCCGTCATTTTCTTTCTTTTTCTTCCTCGTTTACCCTTTCCTTCCACCATCTATTCTAATACTTCCTTCATCAAACAATCTCTTCCTAATATATGTCCCAGACAGTTTTGCTTCCTTGTATTTATTGTCTTCATCAGTCCTCTATTTTCCCCTCTCTGGTCAATACCTCTTATTTCTCACTCTGTCTGCCCAGCTAATATTCAACATTCTTCTCCTATCCACATCTCCAATGCCTCAATCCGTTTTATATCCTTTTTCAAAGCCGTCCATGTATCACAACCATACAGTAAGATGCTCCAAACTGATGCTGTGGAAATGAGGACCCTCAAAGACCAAGTGGTGCTCTAATTCTTTTCTAGGAAACATTTTTTATAGGATTTTAAACCACCTTACGATATACCTTAAGGCAGCATTCTACACTCCCCTACCCCTTTCGAAATTTTTAGTAAACGGTAAATACAGAGTGGATGAATTATTCAGAACGGGTATTAAAAAATTTTACTCAAGGGTTGTGATATAGCTTACATAGGCCAAATTGGACGAAATTTAAAGACGCATCAAAGAACTTTCACGAAGTTATTTTAATATGGATACCAACTCACAATTCACCAAGCATCTGCTGGATAGTTATCAAATAAGTGAATTTTGTATGTCCCCCCAAAAAGTTTAAGAATTGATGCTTTGGAGCAGATGGAAATTATCAGACTGTCAAGAAACCTTTGCTATGAGCTACTTTTACCGCACCCCTCCCCACTCCTTTCCGGAAAAGTTTCCCACCTCTCAAGCCCCTGACATATGTTCTCTTGCATTCCCTCCCAAAAATTAATTTGTTCTCCAAACCCACCCCCCCTATTCTTAGTGAATGGTTACTGACGTGACAATCAGTAAATAAAAGATAAGCAATTGTACCTAAAGATTCTGCAAGCTGCGTAACGCCTCGTAGGATCACAATAAATAACTGTGGAAAAGTACAATATTTACTTTCAATATTGATTCGAACTTACGTATTTAGTTTTTGTATTCAAATTAAAAATCATCCGAATTTCCGATGAAAACTATTGTAAAATTGAGTGGAATCTGCAGCAATAATCAGTGTTTCTAGAGTTGCTTGCCCTAAAATTTCAAAGAGATGATTGATATTCTTGCTTTACTTGCGCTAATTCGTTAATTACGTCGTGCTATCCATAGGAAAGTAAGGAAAGAGCAGCGATTTGCAATATGCATACGAGACACGGTCTCCGGCGTTACTCGGTGGAATTCCTTCGTAAAGGAGGAAAAAACAAGTACTTGGTTATGATTCCACACTTTAATTAAAGCAACACGACCTGGGTTTCGCCATATTATGCCATCATCAGATGATTATGGCATGGCCTGATGATGACATGATGTGCCAAAACATAGATTATGTTGCTTTGAATAAGGCGTGGAATCATAACCAAGTACTTCTTTTTCATTCACTGAACAATATGGTTCTAATTTCGGTTGCCAGGCTACAGTTTGTTGACGTAGAGCCCTCTCCATATACATCAATGGTCTCGCTGATCCCCTTCAAGATTGTCCTTGGCAAAAGAGGTTAACGATTTGTACTAGATCTAGGAAACTGGCGCAGTTTAAATAATGTCGTCCCCTCTGCCACATTCATACATTTATTGGCTATTAATTTATTTGGGAAAGTAACGGAAAAATAAATTTATTCGCGCCATTAAGACTCAGGTATTTTTAGTAATGCCCAGTTGAGCCAAAAGTCGTTAACTATACGTATTTTATGCTTGTATTGCTCTCTATCGTTTCTCTGCTGCTTCATGGGATCCTAACTTTCCTGTGGAAACTATTTCAAATTTCAAAAAATGCGCTGAATTACTTAATAAATAGAATTCAATCAATATCAAAATCTTTTGTGTCCAAGATACTTTTTTGTATCCAAGCCTTTCGTATCAAGTCTTTTTGTATCCAAGACCGCTTTACATGGTACACTTTACTGTTCAGACGAATATATCATGGAATGTTCAAGAAAGACAATGGGAATAGAACAGTTTCTATTCCCTGTTCAGTCATTTAGTCAATCATACAATTTTCCGCTTTTCACGGTGGAATTGTCCTCGTGAAAGAGTCCATGAATTCGCTTGTACAAAAAAATGCACCGTTTAACAATTTACGGAGCCTTTACGGAACAATTCATAACATTTTAGTCAAATTTAATAATTCGTCCAATAAATTGTTTATATGAATGTAAGTGCGCTGTTTGATTACATCTTAGTTCAACTGTGAGTTTGATGGAGTTTGAACATGCGCTTGTTTAATTACGTCACCCGGAAATTTCTCGTTCGCTGACATCAGTAATTAGTAATTCTCCTCCTTGGAAAGAAGGGGTAAGTGGTTAAAGGTCTTGAATAGGAATTCTCCCTAGTTACTATAGTACTTGTCCTCTTTTTGAGACTAATGTGTGCGTTTGTATGTGCATTGGAAGTACCAAACTTAACCTTCAGAAGTTCGTCGCGTCGTGATGGAGGCCTTCCGTTTTGAAAGCACTTCCCGTAATTGAATCAAACGAGAATAAACTCCATTAAAGCCAATTATAAAAATCCGCCCGCTCAATTCTTTCCTCCTTAGTTGCCACATTTCCTATCTCTTCCGTCTCATCTTCCTTTAGAGACTACACGAATTTAGATAGACGCTTCGAGAAACCTAAGCTCATTTCGGATATTAATGGGTTGAACGTAATAGTAAAACAGCCATTAGTCGGTGATTGCTAATTGCGTCTCTGAAAATGCATTCTCAGTGTACTTATCTAGAGTATTTTTTACAATGACTAGTTTTTTGAGAAAAAATGGTTTTCAGTCAGCTTGGTCTTGATATGTTGCTTGAAACTTGATGTAAGACTTGTTAACTTGATGTTTTGAGACTTAGTCTCCAATTTAGATTAGTAAAAAAGGAATTATTATGAACGGTAATTTAAAATGCAGGGGAACCCTTAAAACCCCATTTACTAAACTTTTAATCTCATAATGGCCGGTTGCAAGAACTTTTAGTTTTAGAATTAATAGTTATGAGATCCATGAGGTTATAGATCTCATGAAAATATTCGGGTTTGAGGAATACATCTACTAGAATTAATGATATTGCTAGTAACTTGATAGAATTCCTTCATTCCTTCAGAGTAGTCTTTTGTGGAAAACAAAGTTATTCATCTTTTCAGGTATTTCCGTCGCGTGTTTGGTTTTTTCGACAACAGTTTCTCCCCTCTTCCTGGGGGCGTCTTCAGGTCCGTTGGACATTTTTGTAATTGTCTAATTACAAAACAACAATTACAATTACAAAAATGTCCAACGGACCTGAAGACGCCCCCAGGAAGAGGGGAGAAACTGTTGTCGAAAAAACCAAACACGCGACGGAAATACCTGAAAAGAGCAACATTAATAATTATAAGAGTCGCGGAAGCCTTCAAAGAAAGTTATTCATCATTTATTTATACATTGACTAGTTATATCACTTATTTACTAATAGATAGAAGCTACGAATATTTGATATAATCATCAACCGTATCTATTCGGATCTATCTATCGGATAAAATTCATGGAAGTTTAGCCTATGAATAATTGCTAATGCACATTATAATTGGTCAGTAAGAGTGAAAATCCGGTCATTTGTTTCAGAGCAAATCTTTTCTCTAGTAATTTAATCTCCAAGTGGTTCATTGCGTTTCCACCATCTTGGCTACTTATAAAACTCACAACTTCATGCCATGAGTTATTAAACCGATAGATTTATCGAATGTTTCTATAACACTTATTGAATGGTTACCATGGCTTATAGGTCTCATAAGTTTATCGAATACATATGTGTTGTTCCTGCAGCTGGCCATAAGATAAGCATTTGATTAGATGCAAGGCTTCTAGTATGTTATTTTAAATTATTTACCCTCAAGGTATAGGATTGAAATCCTCCTTTCGGTATGATGGAGGAATCAAGGTTGTAATTTCTGTATTTGAGATTCATCAACGATTATTTTTCCCCTCAAAATTTCGTTTTTTACTGAAATTCCGTTCAGTTTTCCACCAGTTACAATTTTGATTCATTTGGTAGTAGAAGCATGAACTGAAAAAAAATTATACTTAAATAATTGTTTTCTGCGTTTTGATCTTGTGTAATCATATCTGAAATACTTATCTATTATATCTGTTATACCTATCTACCAATAGAATTGTTCAGTTCAGCGGATAATACGATTGAATTCGTCAATAGAATCGCATTCGATGAAACAGGTTTTTCCATTTTGTGGTCCGCTTTTGCCTCGGGTGCCAACTTTTATTATTATTTTATTATTTAGTATTATATATATATATATTATCAATGCATATTATTGCATTGTCGTCCATTTCTGAGCCATGTTTAAAGTTTCAAGTCTCTAGCTCATCGAGAAGTTGGTTTAAAATCGACTGCAAAATTTGTACCTAACAGACATACAGATACGAAAGCAACTTAATATAAACGTGGTAAAAAAGGACACTTATATCCGGCACCTTTAAGGTTTCGGGTCAGTGATTACATCTGCATCTACTTATTACTCTACATGCCACCACATGGGTGTTTGGAAGGGGGTGACTTATCGTCAATATGAACTACAGTGAAGAATTTACTTTCACCAACAAGCACCATACTATCGGTATGCTACAAATGCTACAGAAGCTACTAAAATAATCTATATTGTACCTATGTAAACGTGACTCAAGATTCATACAGGGAACATGCAAAAGATGATATTAGCAATACTCGGCAGATTTAGAAAAATACATCAGGGGGGCATATGAATTAATCAGCTACACTACCTGTCAACTAATCTACTTCAAAGTCTCAATGCTGCCATTATAGTCTCATATCGATCACGGGAAGAACGGCATTTTTAACCTTTCTGTTCAAAAATCTATTTCCTTCATTTTATTTTTATGATATGATCTACCGCGGTATGTTGGAATTTGTAAGATATTGATAACTTTGTCCGAAAATAATTTTGTTTTGAATTTACATAAAAGATTGAGTCTCATTTTCAATCGACGGTTTGAAAGCAATAAATATGAAGTTTACCTTCAGAGAGATAAAAATCGAGGTATTTCTCACCATTTCCTCTCAATGGATGACTTTTCATGACTTCATGACTTTTCCTCGGTATATGTACCTATAAAAGTTTATTTTTTAAATTTCTTCTCCACAGTGTACTTGAACGGGCATCCGCTCCTAGTCATTACAGGAATTGAATGGTTGGGCCATCTCGAACCTTAAATACGCCGCGACCATTTGGGGCCGTGGGCCTAAAGATTTAATTAAAAAATTAATAAAATAGAAAGAAAAGCAGAACGCTTCGTTAAAATATGTTACGAGCGAACATTAGTGTTTTAAACTTTCAGAGGGATTAATTTGGGAGCCCCTAGAGACTCGGAGGCTACACGCTAGGCTTAGCTTGCGTGAGAAATACAGAACTGGTGTTTCAGAGCGACAAATAGAATATTATCATGACGCCTCACTACACCGTTAGGTCTGACAGATGCGATAAAATAAGAGAAGTAAATTGCTGAACAGATAGGTACAAGAACTCGTTCTCTCCGCGTACAATAAGTATCAAAATTAAAAACTGAGCTAAATACACTCCCATAATACACATCACCATTTCTCCTCCCAAAACCGTATCCCTTAAATCTTTATACGGCTGGTGTCCTAAAATCCCCTGCCACACGCCCATGCAAAGGCTCGAAGGGTAGTATGTAGATGTATATACTCACTTCAGTGTTTGAAAGTGAGCTAACTGTGCGTGAAATCGTATCGTATAACGGGATTTATCGAATCTGATGAAGAATGAAGATTTATTTGCAACATATTGGTAATGCTGCATATCTAATTCTTATTTCTTTTGGAGCAAATGTGCAATATATTGTCCAACTGAGCTCCACTAAATACTCTCCCATAATACGCGTTACTATTTCACCTCCCAGACCTTATCCCTTATATCTTTACACGGCTGGTCTAGAGACACCAGCCGTGTAAAAATGTAAGGGATAAGGTTTGTAAGACAAGGGATAAGGTTCAACATACACGGTTGGTGTGTTTACACCAGCCGTGTATGTTGATGTAGATGTAGAATTGGCTTACTTTACCACCAATTAGTCCTGTATATACCTACTCTTTGACCGGGTGATCGCCAAGTTATTTTATGGGTACACTCTCGGCAATGCGTGAAAAAAATAGAGAAAGCGAATCAAAGAATGTGTATTTCTACCCTCGGATCGTGCTCATCAGACACAGTGTCCGTAGAGCTTGTGGGAGGGATTCAACGTCCGTTCTGTCGCTTCTACCGCGTTATCGAGTCCAGATAGCCCGCTGGGAATACTGCGGTCGACTCGGTCGGAAACGGAGATCAGAGGGAGTCCAACCTCAGCTGTTCCCGTGCAATTCTATTCAATTGAATTGATGTCACGAGAAAATAATTCACTTGCTGTCACAAAAATATCATCGCCCTTTTCCCTTTGTATGTTCTCAAACAGCTGCACCATGCTCACGCGGGACCTCGGGAGCGGCTAATCAGACTTCCGTGTGTCGAAGTTTCAAATCAGTTTTCCGAATCCAGTAGAAAGCCACGAACGTGACGCCGAAAACTTTTTCAATCTTCACAGATGGGAAACGTTGGTAGAAGTGCTGATTACATGGTAAGGTCGGAGAGGAAGTTGCTGGAGGAAAGTTTGAGGAAGGCAGAAAAGGTGAATGGGAGAGATTGAGTGATAATGAGATTCTGACTCTTTAATAATTGGGAGAATCGTAGCCGATGTGGAATTGGAAGGGAGACGCATCTTTTGAGCCATCGAAGGGACAAAGGACATATTTTTTAGACTGAAGAATGTGATGATATGGCAATTATATATAGCACGTAGCATCCGGAAGCTTTTGGTCCCACATAATGGACCTCTGAGCGTTATTTTTGACTAAATATATTTCAGTTACTTAGACCACTAGTCCAATGCACTGGACTTTATTTTTCCGCTAACATATATTAAAGGATTTCCATATTTGAAAAGAAACACTGGCCCAATTTTCACACTTTCATTTTCCGTCACCGACCGCGGTTTCAGCACAATATGCCATAATCAGGTTCGGTGACGGAAAGTAGTGTGGAAATTGCACCAAGTGTTTCTTTTCAATCATGGAAATCCATTCATTCCACAAAGTTAGTAAAGTAAGACTAAAATCCTCGTATGAGGGAGAGAGAAAAAAAATGTAGAAGTCACCCTAAGAGTAGAGAAATTAGAGCAAGTGGATTTCTAAACCTATCTCGGAAGGACCATCACGTGGGACGGAAGAAGTACAACATCAAGGGGAGAATTGCCCGAGCTAAGAAGGCGTTCATGGGAAAAAGACAACTACTGTGCTCAAAGAAGATAGGACTACTAACCAGGAAACAGTATATGAAAACATTCGTGTGGAGCGTGGCACTCTATGGATTGAAAGCGTGGACCACTGGATAAGCTGACCAGAGTAGACTAGAAGCCTTTGAAACCTGATGCTGGAGTAGGATGCTGAAGATAAAATGGACGGACGAATAAGAAATGATGAAGTACAGAAGAGTTGAAGAGGAAAGGACCATATGGAGCACCATAGAAAAATGGATTGGACATACCCTGAGATACAATGAGTTTGTTGAGAACATAATTGAGGGTAAAATAGAGGAGAAATCCCCAGAGGAAGACCCAGGAATAAGTTCATGGATCAAATAAAGAGGACATTAAATAGGAAGAGATACCAGGAGGTAAGGGAACTGGAATTAAATAGGGAGGGGTGGAGGGCTGCAGTCAACCAATCCAAGAATTGAACAGTCAATCATGACCCAAAGTTAGTGCCAATTTGCTCACTTATATAAAAGGAATTGACATTAATGTTTTTCATCATTATCTATACCATGTTACCTAATAAACACCACCTAATCACATTTTTCAAAAATGTCTCGATGAAAGGATAAAACTTGGTTAATTCCACACTAATTTATTAAATTAAAACCGACCCGGGTTTCAGCTACTGAGTTCCATTTTCAAGATACAGCTGACTTGAGTGGCTGAGTATATATACAGTAATGGTGGAGGGAGAGGGAGGAAAAGGGGGGAGAAGTGAAGGGGGGGCGTGAAGGTATACTGGTAGAGGTGGCATGAAGGCGGCGGAAAGGATGAGTACACTTGGGTGAAAACTGAGTAATTTGTAAGTAAATAAGAACAGATTGGAAGACTAGGACGGTTGTCTGTTGTGGAAAGAGGGAAGTTTTATGTTTAGGAGGGGGAGTGGGCGGGGAACATATGGTCATTACATTAAATATGCAGGCTATTTCCAATTTAAAATTGCTCTAAAAATCCAACTTAGAACCTCTGTCAGTAACATTAAAAGCACAGGGTCAAAATCGCTAATATGGTTATCTGTGCATAAATGTTCACTAAACTTTGAATTTACACCACCATTAACAAAGTTGTTCCTATGTCTTTAACTTTCCGTCCTGCTAAAAATGTCTTGAACGAGAGCGGAGACAAGATCTTTCAATGGCCGGTCTGGTGTCATTCCCTTACTTATCAAACCATCTATATTCATTTGTAAACTATGTGTATGTGTATTTTTATGTGTATTTTTTCCGATGAATATTGTAGTAACCATTGAGGGAAATGGAGAGTACATTTTGCCATCAAACTATTGCCTGGCAACCAAAATAACAACCATTTTGGTTAGCTTTGCGCTTTCATTATTTTTCTTTGGATAGAATGACTGAATAGACGAATTAGCGGATGTATAGCTGGATTTTCCACCTTCTGTTTGAAATTTTTTGCAACTTTAGGAAGCTTGAAACGTGTTGGGGACTTAGGGTAGTTTGAGCGAAATACTATTTCACGGATAAATCATTGAATTTGGTCCCATTTTAATGAAATATATCTCACCATTCCAAAGATACCAAAATACCAGTCCCTTACCTCATTACTTTCTCAGTTATTTTCCAAAAAATTCCGGCCCTTTTATGTGGGAAATGATACGTGTATGCACTCCAGAGAGATATTATTAACGCAATGAGAATTTTCTAACACTTAGAGCAGTTGCAGCCCAAATATTATCCTCTGGACTTTTATGAGCAACCACTTATTGTTATTTTTTATTAAGTGAGTGGTTATATTGTACTCATCATGTTCCCTTTACATTTTATTGAAAATCGTGGAGTGATAAACGTCACTGTTGCTATCTGCTGTGTATTGATTTATATAATGATTTCCGTCCGTCTTGGACTACAATGATGGTCATCTAAATTGTGAGGATAGTGAACCGAGCATTTTTTTATGCTTTTATAAATGTCCACGCACAATTTATTTCTCCTATAAGGTGGCTGGAGCGCAAATCGTGACTCGTGGAGTGCACATGTTAATAATTTTTCAAGTAAGTCGAAAAATAAATTATAGACCACACTTCACTAACGGTATTTTGAGAAAAATATCATTTCAATGTCAAATCAATGAATTTGATTTTGTTTTAAGAAAAATATCTCATCCTTCCGGAAATAGGAAAATTTCAGCTCCTTACTGAACTAATTTTCGAGATTTTTGCCATCAAGTACCAGCCATTTTATATGGGAAATGGTGCGTGTATGCACTCCAGAGGGACATTATAAAAAATTAAGAAATTTATTACACCTAGATGCCGTCATAAAATTAACAGTTTATTATTAACAGTATTCAATGTGTGGCCTAACCAAGGGAAGTAGAATCTCTCTTTGACTTTTTCATCCGAGGACCTTCCTATTATACGTTTAACAAAAACTAAAATCTTTAATGCTGCATATGTTTTGTATGTGTATTCCCCGCGATATTTCAGAAGTCTATGTGATTAAACAACAAACTGTTAAGTTTATTGATAAGGGGAGACTATATACGTTGACTCGCCAATTTGAATGCCGTATTTTTTTATGTCGTGCACGAGATAAAATACAACGCTAATTCGCCTTGGTCTTTGTTTGACATGCTCTAGTTTCCTTATTAGTAATTAGTTTGCCATCGGGTATATTTGTGATGTATGCCACTACGCTAGATAATTGCTCACGTGTATAGTTCCATGTTTGATCTAATGATTATCGTTGACGTACGTAGTCTCCCCTTGTGAGCCTTTTATAAATTTTCCGTTTCCATTGCCAAAGGTCATTTTAATACGAGGAGAAAGATATTTCAGAGCCTATATGTTTTATCTTTTATAAGGTGGCTCATTGCTTGAGGGAATTGAAAGGTCGACTCTGTTTTTGACTGGCCCTCCCCATATACCCAAGAAATTGAATTTGCGTCACGTCAAGATACATTCGGGTCCCTTGTTATAGTTGGCTTAACCATCATCATCTCTCCCATTGCAACGAACGGAATTGGAAGCGGCTTTCACAAATCGTTTGTTTTGGCCCCAGAGAACACAAAATTGAATCAAGTTTCGTATCCTTTAACCACTTTGTTATGTGTCTAAAAGCTCTTTCAATGGCGGCCTGCGGTTTTCATTCAATTTCGTTCCGTAACCATCTGCGAGCGGGATTCTATTACCGAGTGAAGAATACATCGGCCTTCCGAAAATTCCTGCTAGCTATTCATCCAAGAGTGGTAATGTTGGGAAATTCAATTCCGAAATGCATTACGCCATGTACCGAGCCGGAATTTCTGCCCCCCCTTTATGGACCGGCCGGTTCAATCAATTTTTTACTTTTGGGACCAATTTTTATGATGCCTGGGAACTATTGATGGTGGATTCAGTGTTCATTTTATCATCCGGGAAATCTTAATCCGTGGGATATGGAAAAAAGGAAATTCTTCAGTTTCAATTTTGTTTGAGTGTAAATTTTAGGCACAAGCTACTAACTATACCTATGTACAGCTGAAAGAGTTAAATATGTTAGACTTTCGTAGTAACTTGAGAAGATTAAATAGTCCTATTCCCCAAGAGTGGAAATTCACTATGACAAAATCATTTGACCTCTCTGGGATTCGTACCCGGATTTTCCAATTGCCGGTTCGGTGTGTAAATGACGGACACACCTGAACGGAAAGTGGAATATTCGGGTTAAAATCCCGGTCAAGACGAATAATTTTTTCGTGGTGAATTCCAGCCCACGGTGTCATGCTCCCTTTGGAGTCATTTCACACCATATCATTAGTAAATTCAATACTTGGAAATCCCGCCATATTCCCGCCAACATGTTTGGAGAGAACATGAAATTTGATATATTTTATAGAGTATATAGGAGCGTCTTCATATCTTATGATATTTTTTTCTGTTGGCTGGCAAATTGATAATGTTATGGCAATTTCTTTTTTTGTGCGCATAACTCATGTTTGTTATGTTATGATTCAATTCGTTCATTCTACAGCAAAATGTTAGGTACAAGGTTACGTCCTTCCGAATGTTCCAGCTAGCTATTCATCCAAATGTGGTAATGTTGGGAAATTCAATTCCGAAATGTATTACGGCATGTACCGAGTCAGAATTTCTACCCGCCCTCCCTTAATGGCTAGGCCGGTTCAATCAGTTTTTTACTTTTGGGACCAATTTTTATGATGCCTGGTGAAACTATAGACTATGAATACAGTGTTCTTTTCATCATCAGGGCAATGTTAATCCGTGGGGTGTGGAATGAAAGGAAATTTTTCAGTTTGGTAATTTGGTTTCAGTAATTCAGTTTGGAGTGCAAATTCGAGACACAATTTACTAAGGTATAACTACATATTTATAGAGTTACACGAGCTCGACTTGCGTAGTGACTTGAGAAGATTCCACTGTCCTATTCCTAGTGTTGCCGCGAGACGAGACGAGACGAGACGAGACTTGAGCCAGTATCGTCTTGGTCTTATTTTATGAACTTTGGTCTCGTCTAGGGGAGATTCCATGTCAGATCAATCAAAATTAACAAGTTTGAGACCTAACCAGTTCGGATATTGATAAAATTTGGGATGATGTGCACATATGACAAGATATGTAATCCTGCCGATTTTCAGATTTATATTATGAAAATTGTCTTAAAAACATCTTAGAAGATGTGCTGTCACTCTTTCTTCAAGAGATATTTACTGCTCCTTGGGCTTCTCCTTCTTTCCAATGGGAATTGCTGCCTTCACCTTGGCGAAAATTTCAGACAGCTTCTTATTGATCAATTCCAAGTTTTGATCAACTTGAGCCTTGTTATTTTCATAGCCCTTTGGAAGTGTGAACAGTCCAACAAATGCAATAATGATGAGGGTCATGCCATTAAACCAAGCTCCGACATATGTGAGACACCACTCACCAACTCCAAACTTCAGAGAGTCCACCAAATCCTCAACCAGAAACAGACGCCGTAGTTCTGTTACAGCAGCATTCAAGTGTGCTACCACAGTGCAAGCCTTCTCTTGTACCCTATCCTCAGGCATGGTGAGGTCCATTTCAAGGAGGTCCTTGTATGGGTGACCATCCTGATTCTTCTGTATGGCCTGCAACACACTCTTGTACACACGGAAAGACAGGGTTACACAGAGGATGCTAAGAGAAAGGTATGCTACTACGCTGAAGAGGGAGAAGTATGACAGGGAAAGCAGAATGGCCAGGACTGAACCAAACACGGCCCCCGATTCTTTGGGATTGAGCACAACCTGCAATGAGTTAACATAGATAACGCCTCCGCAAGTACTAAATTCATGGAGGAACTCGGCAAGATGCTACCAAGTTTTGATAGCACTAATCAGCATATAATATACATAGCCCACATACTAAACCTTGCAGTACAAGATCTGTTAAGAATTTTTTCTAAAGTTTAAAGTTCTGATGAATAAATGAGGACATTTATTTTTATTATGCCTGTATCTTGGACAATTTTTAAAATATAAATCTGAAAATCGGCAGAATTACATATCTTGTCATATGTGTACATCATACCAAATTTAATCAATATCCGATGAGAACAATCTTTCCACTGGAGCAGATGTAGTGGGAAATCTAAGAAAGTCTCTCACCATATTTGCCAGCGCTGAAAAAGTTGGCTCATTTGCCCTCCACTATGACAATATGTTTACATTACTTGGGGATCTCGGCTGTTGAAGACAGTCTTCAAGTTCTCTCCTCCATTCTTCATATTGGGAGAAAGTTTTTACATTTATGACGAGGAACTAATATTGATTCTGAGCGTTGAATCCAGTTCGTCAGGTGGTAGTGCTTTAACATCTTGTTCCGAGCAGCTTGATAGGCAAGCAACAGTTTTTCATCACCTTCATTTCTTCCATGCTTGTTAACCCGTATTTCCACCATTTTTTCTAGCTTATCCAACAAAGAGTTAAATTGAACGATAACGAGTAGAAGGGTAACGTAACTTTCTGCTCATTTATTCGTCATAACTTTAAACTTTAGAAAAACTTCTTAACGGATCTTGTACTGCAAGGTTTAGTATATGGGCTATGTATATTATATGCTGATTAGTGCTATCAAAACTTGGTAGCATCTTGCCGAGTTCCTCCATGAATTTAGTACTTGCGGAGGCGTTATCTATGTTAACTCCTTGCAGGTTGTGCTCAAGTTCCAAGGATTTTAGGGTATGTATAAATACTTTAGCAATATCCCATCCTATGTGGTTGCCATTGCACAGAACGAAGTCGATGGCAAGAGAATGATACTCCCCCCTCTCGTCTATGAAATGAGTTGTGATTCCGTAGTACGATTTTCCAGCTATTTATGTCAAGCCAGCGATGGTGAAGGACTAGTTGGATTTATTTTGTTTCAGCAACTGCAACACAGCCTTCTGTACCCTATTATAACGGAAAGTACCATCTGCCGCAACTTTGTCCTTTGAGGAAATGAAACGGTGGGATTCAACATCTTGAAAAAGTATTCTGTATCATCACATCAATAATTCGGAAAGTGAGGTATTTCTGAGCCATCCAGTCAACCATTGCATTTCCGGAGTAATTATTTCCATCATCGTTCTGAATTTAAAATATAAATTCTCTCTAATTTCACTTTTTTCGATGACTATATAATTTTTCACTCTAATTGTACTTTTTAGTGAGAGACATTTCGTAAAGAGAGACTTGAAAGACATGGAACTGATTGAAATCTACAGAATGGTTGAAAATGGTTAATTTAGACTTACTAAACACGTTTATTGCTTTAATAAGGTAGGATTCTCATGCAAAAGAGATACCTTGCGACATAGCTTCTCTTTGTATTGAATCGTGAAAACCGTAGTATTTTATCTGCAACCAATCCAACGTAGCAGCGTAAAAGTCGACAGTCTGCAAACAGATTTTTTGCAAGGAATTTAAGAATGGACTGCATTCAGCTAAAATGGAGTACCTCCTAGGTGTTCGTGGAAAAAGTAGTTGATGAAAAGTAGAAAAAGATGAATGGAGTTAGAATGAGTGGCTAATGAATAAATGCCAGTGAGATGCTCCAGTAGTGGACTTCTTGATTTAATGGAATTTAGGTTAGCAAAATAAAAGCAAACGAAAACAATTAAAGGCAAAAGAAAGCCAATTATAGTCATTCTTTTTCTCTAATCATCCTTGACACAATTTAACGACATCATACTAAACATCATCACTAATCTAGTGAGGTATATCATTCAGGAAGAGGTGCGTCGTAATTTCAATTTTTATCGATCGTTTCGCCGAGGTGATGTGCGACGCGGAATTCGAAATTGCGGCATCCTTTTTTTATTGGCAGGCAAGCTACAACCAGGACTACTAGTGTCGCTGGGCGATACTTTACACCATATACGAGTATATTCCATGGTATGTTTATCGTAGTGAGCACTGAAAATAACTGCTTTAGAAAATAGTACATTTTTTGCTGGATAAGTTTTCCAAGTTATTTATAGAAGGTAATAAGGAAAATTAGCAAGCCAATAACTCTCCCTTATTTGGCTCCAGAAGTCACGCTCATGCCATCAGAAATAGTAGTATCGGCAAATAATAATTTTTAATAGTTATCTAGTTTATCGCAAAGATATCATTGAATTATATAGCAAGTTTAATACTTTTGGAAAACGTGAAAATTACTTCGTATTAGCAGAAGGACGTAGTTTTAGGGATATGTTACAATGTATACCAATTAATCACATGTATCTGTGTTTCGAGACTTTCGAGAGTCTCGTGGAAGTGGTATCGTCTCGTCTCGTCAAAAAGTGGTCTCGTCTCGAGTCTCGTCTCGAGCCACGTCTCGAATTCTCCGCTACGGTCTCGTTTCGTTTTCGAGACGAGACGAGAAAGTCTCGAGTCTCGCGGCAACACTACCTATTCCCGCCAAAAATGTTTGGTGAGAATATAATGTTTGATCTCAGCGGAGGGTATTGTGTCGGTGTATGGACCCACATTGCTGAATATATTTATAGACTTATCCGTCGATGTATATTGTGTACTAACAACATTGAAATGTTTCTTTTAAGCGTATGTAGGTACGTATGTATATCTCATACTATTTTTTTAATTGCTCGGCAAGTTATGAATTTAATAGCACTTTATTTTTTGTTTGCCCAATACATGTTAATTTTAATATGATTCGGTTATTCTACTGCAAAATGTTTATTTCAAGTTTTAATCCTTCCAAAAATTCCTGATAGCTATTAATCCAGGAGTGGTAATGTTGAAAAAGTCAAGTACGAAATGATTTACACCATGTACTGAGTCGGAATTTCTACCCCCGTTTATTTCCAGGCCGGTTTAATGAAGTTTTTACTCTTGGGACCAATTTTTATGATGCCCGCCGAAACTGTACTCTGTGGATTCAGTGTTCATTTTTTTCATCCTGGCAATGTTAATCCGTGGGATATGGAATAAAAGGAAACCAATAACTTTCAGGTCAGTTTGGAGTGTAGGTTTGAGGCACAATTTACTATGATTCTACAGCAAAATGTTTAGTTTAAGTTTCATAACATTGAAATATTGTTTTAAAGTGTATGTAGGTGCGTCTACATATGTAAATTTATAAGTAATTTTTTTCTATTTGCCGCCGACTTAATAATTTTTTCACACTTTATTTATTTGTTTACCTAATAAATGTTAATTTTTTACAGCTTGATTAGTTCATTCTAAAGAAAAATATTTAATTGAAGATATCCTAAACACAGACCACTGGTTCTGTAGGCTATCCAAGCTTCCTTGTAATGTGAATATAAAATGTAAAACCTTGTTGCGTGGACGAAGAAATATCTGATATTTGCTGACGACGATTTGTCGAGAAACCTGGAATGAAACATATTTTTCGGGTTCCTATCCCTAAGCCTTGGTTTAGAAACCCGGTAGTGGTCAATATTTATGTATGACTGAAGACTTTCTCGGGGATGTAATGAATGAATTCTTCCTGGGTGTGTGAATCCGAGTTAGACTTGCCTAGGTCGACGTTTCGGCGAGTCACTCGTCCATCTTTCGCAGGGTGAGAGTGAGTGATTCACATAATGTCACACTAGAGTAGACCTCTTCTAATAGTATAGATCTTTTCCATAGGAATCCTAATCCTTATTTTGGTTCTTTATGAAATGAGCTGTATGTGAATCTACTCCTTCTCTCTTCTTTCCTGTTCTTCTGATTGATTGCAAAAATGTGCACCGCTCGACACCTATTTTTTTAAAAGTTATTAGTATATCACTGCCATTTTGGACGTCAAAATACGGTAGTTATAGGCTAATGGCACTGCATTCGGCTCCGATGGCTGGACGAATGTGGTAATTAAAAATATATTCGTGGAATTATCTGTATATTTTGTACTTAAATTTTGTTTTCTATAGGTAACACATGTTATCAGCAAAAACAGTATACTTTAAATCGAGGAAATTTGAGCTCTACGGCCTCTTACAAAATACAAATAAAGAGTAAATCTCCAATGGCCGTAATAAAATCACTTTCAACTTTGTGTTGCTAGTGTTTTTTCCCTTCAGTTCGCTGAAGAGGGCCTCACCCTCACTCACCCTCGTCCGTGTTTGTGTGTGTATTTTGGCCACGCTCTTTTTAAGCAGATCCTCCCAGATCCTCTCACTTGTGTGTGTGAGTGAGTGATTTTGAGTGTTTGTGAGAGTGAATGTGTGAATAACCTGGCATTTTTAGTGGGGTCTCATTAGCCCTTCGAAGGATCTTTTTTTGGGGTGTGTGTGTGTGTGTGTCTGTGTTGGTCATTGTGTTGGTCGATGAAGTCACTTTCCCGTAAACCATCACAGGAGGGTATTCTGGTTGAGAGGCTGGGGTTGATCACTGACATTTAAGTTAAACCAACACAGTAAACGTTTATTTCTTTCTTTTGACGAGTGGTGCCAATTATTACGGCCATTGGAGATTTATTCTTTGTTTGGAATTTGTATTTAGTATACTTTAAACTGAATAATTAAAAACCTGCAAACTAAAATTTAACAATTATAACAAAATATAACGCAAAATATAATATATAACAATTATAAAACTAATATAAAAAATTAATATAAAGTTAAACTAAAAAATTAAACAAATAATTTAATGTGTTACCCAATATTTTTCATGACTCACATAGTCAGCCCGACAGCCACCTTAACGACTTTTCCTCGGATGTTTTGGGTCAAAATTGTGTCGACTGCATTCTCGAGAAAGCCGAGTTGGAAACCTTGACTTGACACGGTCGATCGTGTGTGTGTCTGTTGCAGCGGATCTCGCGGCTTGCCATATAGTGTGCTTGAGTTTGGCGACGTTCACGGGGAAAATCGCATTTATGCGTACGGGGAGGCGGTGAGCCCGGTCTGTAAATCTCAAGGTTGGAAATCAAAGTCATCGGTGCATTGAGTGCGGAGTTAGTATTATGTTATGAAGGCAGTCGAGCCCGTGCCTCCCGAGGACGGGAGTGACGTGGAGCTGCCTCGAGCGACGTGTTATGAGTGGAGACCCTGGTGTCAATGTAGGCCAAACGTATTCGCGCAGCATCCTGTAAAGCTTTGTGACTCATGTTTTGGCGTAATTGGTTGTTGAGGTTAGATCTAACTTTGGGCGCCTTATTTTCCAATCTATTAACGTATGTTCGCGTCTCTAAGCTCAATATTCTGGGACTAAACGCATACCACGACTGTAACAGAATTTTATGGTAATATAAGCCTTTAAATGAAGGTTAAAATTAGGAAAGCTAAAGTAATTAAAGAAAGAAAAGTCGAAGGATTACTAAATGTGACCATGAATGGGAAAAGGCTGGAAGAAATACCATCCTTTATATACCTCGGAAATGTTATCACATGGAATGGAAGCTGTACGGAGAAAATAATAAGTAGAATATCTCAGGGAAAGGCAGCCTTCGGTAAAGTCAACCAACTACTTTCAGCCAAAGCAATAAACATAGGCTGAAGAAAAAGATTGGCCAAATGTTTTATTTGGAGTGTTGTGCTTTATAGAAACATAGACAGTCAAGAGGAAAGAGGAGAACTATCTAAAGGGTTTAAAATGTTGCCATGGAGAAGAATGGGAAGATAAAAATGGAATGATAAAATGAGAAACGAGGAATTGCAAGAAAGGATGAATCAGAAAAGAAATATTTTAAGATCAATACGAAAGAGGAAGGCAAACTAGATGGGACACGTCGAGAGGCCTGATTGCCCGCTGAAAAGAATATTAGAAGGAGAGATCGAGGGAAAGAGAGGGAGAGGAAGACGAAGAAAGAATATGTTGACGGATATTATAATTGGAAGGAGTGGACGAAGAGCTGAGGGAGGCAGCACAGGATAGACGAGCATAGAGGGAGCAGTTCTATTCATACTTCTCTGAAGACGGATTCACCTTAGAGGAAGATAAGTTATTAAAATAAAATGTTGAATTTATGTGAGGATTTATGAATTATTTTCAGACGTTCTTTGGGGGAAACATTTAGCTTTCAATATTTGCGAATTAAAAATACTTATTTTTTTCACACTTTCTTTTTTTTCAGAGCATAGTTTCCATGCTAAGTACATTATTAAGGTACTAGGGTAGTCTCAGAGGTACCCGACATGACGTATAGATGACGGTTGTTTGAAAAGAAAGAATATGGGAGAAAGTTCGCGATGGCCAAAATCAATGAATTAACGTTAGATTTGCTTCATCACGCACGCTATTTGCCAGATTTAGCCCCCTCGGATTATTTTCTGTTTCCAAACTGGAAAAAATGACTCGATGGTAAAATATTTGCCAACAGTGAAGGGGTGGATCTGTGGTTGATGGATATTTAGAAGAGCTCGACGATTCTATGTATGAACAGGGTATCGAAGCTGTTGAACATCGCTAGGAAAAGTGTATCGACCTAAAAGGAGACTAGGTAGAGAAATACATATATTTTTTCCCAAATTTTTAATGTTTTCTTCGTTAGGTCGGGTATTTCTGTGGCTACTGTCGTACCTGGATAATGAAAGCAGTTAACTTATATCTCATAAACGTATGAACACGCTTTTTGAAGTTGTGTAGAGCTATATAACTTTACATAATTATTAATTTACGAGAAAACTATGATGAGTGATATATTATGTTTAAAAGAATGGATAGAAAAATAGCTGTCCCTGGAGAGTAAGGAAATCATAAAAAATAGGAATTAGATGGGATTTTCTGGCTCTCTTATGCTTTTAGCTAAAGCCACTAAGAGATTACGTGCGTTTGGTAAGGTATCAGAAGAAATAAATGGGATGAAATTTAATTTTAAGAAAATGTGGGATTTATTGGAAATCCTAAGGTGTTTCCTAAGTGTAAATCCTCGTCTGTTTTGGACCTCATCGGCGCTGCTGTTTGATTTACATCTTCATATTCACTATGATGTTGAAAACTATGGAATTGAATGAGAGGAAAAATGACGGCGTTCATTATAACATGTAACTATTTGAGGACAGTGATGGTATCTCTGTCGATGGAGAGAACATGAGCTGAGCTTTGCACCTTCACAGGTTCATTTGAACCGAGTGATTATTTTTCAGCGGTAATTTGCTAAAATTAGCTCGCTCACAGGGCTGTTCGCAAAATACTTAGGGCCGCTCTAGAGCTGAGTACGGCCGGATAAGATAGTTTGCTATCGTTTTCATTTTACTCGGCATGTTGCAGACATTGTTTGCTTTTAAATAGATAGTAATATTTTTATTGGCTATAATGGGAAATTTTTGACTTAAAGCTGGTCGATTTAAGGCAGTTTGGGTGAAATTTCATTTTCTAGAAATCAATGACTTTGGTCTCATTTCAAAGAAAATATGTCACCCTTACAAAGATGCTAAAATATAGGAAACGAGGATTTTTGTTTTGGGAGAAACGGGAAGGAATATAATAAGATTTATGGACGGTATGAAGGCGCGTAGGTTAACAAGAAGGAAAACATGTGGATAGATGAGAGTATGCGCTATTATAAAATAGAATATTTATACTTCCTTCCATTTAGAGCTGCCTTAAACGTTAGAATTCCCTAATAACGGCTTCATTTAATCTTATCTCTTAAACCTCGCATGTAAAAATTATCTCGAAAATATCTCAAAGGATTTAGAGGAGAAACTATACCGTGAGAGTTTTAGACGCGATAAATCCTTTGGAATCGGTCTCATCTTCGGGAACATTTGCCAATGGACGAAATATTTTCAGGCCAATCATCGGAAACCTTTGAAATCAATGCGGATTTAGGTGCAAGTGGAGGCTGAGTATTTCATTTCACGACTTTAACATGCGAAAAACAAAATTTGACAGTGGGAATTGGACGACATTGCAAGAGGAAGTTGAAAGTTTATATGTCTAACGTTTGATTTGCACTCATTGGCCTATAAATTTAGTTTAATTAGGTGCAAATTGCTATTTTGAGGTTGTTGTAGCCCTTTTCAAGTTTAGCTTCATTTTTACACTGTTTGTAGTTTTTTTATTTACGTGAAAGAATGACGCGTGTCGTAACCGGAGAAGTGTGCGATTTGTGGACTTTTGACATGTTTTACTCGATATTACCGAGATAAATCTACTTATACCGTGTGGTATTTTCAAATAACCCGACTAAAGAAAAATTAAAATTCCAGCTGAGATCGGCCTACAGGTTTTATAATTCAATTTCTTCATTAAATCCGTAGTATCCTAGTGAGAGCCTGTTCTACTCAAAATCCGAGGGAATACCAAGTGACGGTAAATATTTTCCAACTGTGGAAACAAAACTTTTGTACATGCTATCCGTACGCACCATTTGACTGAATGGATGGTCTTGAACAAGATCGATCAAAATTATGAACAAGTTTATTGGGGGTGGCGCTTACAAGTGAACCATTAAACCTATTGCAGGGTTACAAGAAAGAATTATAAGAACGGTTACCCTCAAAATGGATTTCATCACACACTTCCACTTTTCCGCGATTTACAATTTCTACTCTTAAGGTATTTTGATGTATATAAAGTGTTAAATATTCTTTTTTGCGTAGTGGGTACGTAAATGACACACTGCTCTGGCATCATAAGCGGAACAACCGCTTTCAATTCGATTTTCTACCCCCTAGACTGCATTTGAATATATTTCAGAAAGATTTTATTTATTTTTCCCCGTAGTTAATTATTCTACTTCCTACGGTAGGCACAATGGAAAACAAAGTTAATTATAATTCAAAACAATTTTTAAGTGGCTATTTGAACATAATTATATTGAAATACTATTTTCAAATGTCCATGAGAGTTGTTTGTTTGTAAGAAAATTATTAAAATTTATGAATATTTTGTATAGTACCACGTAAAACTGAAATACTTTGTTATGTTCCTTTGCACGAAATATTTGGTTACCCCACTCACGTTTATATTCTCTGGGGTAACTTAAGAATTATCAAATGTTTGTTAAATTGGAATGTACTTTGTTTTTAAATAGGAAGGAATAAAAAACTATTATTATAGTTATCGACAGCCACAGCTTCGGGCGGGAGTGAAGTTCGTGGAATCGGACGCAATACAGCGATTTGGAAGGAAACGGGAAACCGCCACATTAGCCTCCCTAGAAAATGCAGCCTTGGATTCAGACAATACACTGGAGACGCGTATTCATATGAAATATTCCGGTTGTAAAAGGGTCCCCCTGTCAGATAAGCGGGTGGTGAAAACTAAGTGGGGCGCATCAGACAGAGAGGACGAATTCAGGACCACTCCAACTCGATCCCCATGAGAAAATGATATGAAAACTCGGTCGCCTAGTAGTTTTTTGGCAAAACATTCTTTGGTCATGAGAGTTTTTATTTTGACTCCTCGCTGGGAGCTCAAGACTATTTCAAACCCCGGGGGCGGCGAGGGGCAGGAGGGACAATAGTTGGGGTTGAGCATTTTCCAAGAGTTGCGGCGCCCAATGGCTCTCGTGTGTATTTCCCCTCGTCTCACGTGATTTTTCGATCTCTCGCTGTGCTCGGTAAAAAGCATTCGTTGGAAGTTATAATCTCAGGGTGGTTTTAACGATTTTTGTGCGTGTGCAGATTTGGGTGAGACTTTGCATACTTGTCTTAATTAGTAATTCAGTGAAACATGTATTTAGCGACCGCCGACGGTTTCGCTGAAAAACAGTCGTAATTTCTTTTACCAATATTCATTATATGCTCTCCACCCCTGATGGACCTTCCGAATTCCGGAACTTTCTCCCGTTTATGCATTCACGTCTCGAGATGAATTTTTCCATATTGATTTCTTCCACAGTCTGTTTTTTCAGTTTTCTTCGCAATAGTCTTCTGACAAGTATTTATATATTTTTTTTCTCTCATGAGATCCCATTTATACTCTCAGAGAAGCACTTCACATACATAATATAAATGGCTCAGCTTTTAAGAAACTAGGTTCTTTCAAGCGTAAGGTCCTGAGATGAAAAAGTATAAGAGAAATGCTACTTCGGTCTGGTTAGGCCACACCACGAATATACCACGAGGTATTGGGACCCTGATCATAAATATGAAACCAAAAAAATTAATAAAATACAAAGAAAAGCTGCACGCTTCGTTAATAACTTCTACGAGCAAACATATAGTTTTTCGCAACTTTTAGAGGGATTAAGGTGGGAGCCCCTAGAGACTCGGAGGCTACACGCTAGGCTTAGCTTGCTAAAAAAAATCGGAACTTGTATGTTTCAGAGCGATAGAGTGAATATTATCATGACACCTCACTACATCTATGGAAGCGATAAAATAAGAGAGATACATTGTCAAACAGATAGGTACAAAAACTCGCTATTTCCGCGCACAATAAGGGACCCAAATAAAAACTGAGCTCCACTGAATACACTATCATAATACGCTTCACCATTTCACCTCTAAAAACCTTATCCTTTATATCTTTACACGACCGGTGTCCTAATACCCCCTGCCACACGCCCCTGCGTAGGCTTTCAGGGTAGTATGTAGATGTAGATGAAGATGAATTTTTTGTGTTGATTTCTTCCAGTCTGTTATTTCAGTTTTTTCGCTTTATTCTTCAAACAAGCATTCTATACTTATTCTTTCTAATAAGATCCCATTTCTGTTCTCAGGAAAACATTACACGTGCTTCAAAGCATACCCAGCGATCATATTTCCATTTATCTCGATTCTCATTTCTTTTTATTCCTTTTTTAATTCCTATTTTTTGCGAGACAAATATTAGATATCGTGGACAAAATAGCTCGTCCTCTGCGGACTTTTTTTTCCATACTTTTGCTTTCTTTGCTCAAAAGCCCCATTCAAGGCGGTTGGAGCGATTTTTATTCACGTCCAGATATGCATGAAACTTTTTTTAATCAGTTGGTTATATCGGTAATAAGTTTAAATAGCGTTCATGCTGATTTGTCTTTTTGGAAATTAAAATTAAACACATAGACTTAGGCCATTAAAATACGAGGGTCGTCCAGAAAGTAACCTCCGTTTTTGAGTAACAACTCAGCAAGTGTAAATACAACTATTTTACTATGTACAACTTAATACTACCCATTTTCCTTACTTTTTCACGTAGTTGCCAAACCAATTCAAGCACTTGTCATAACGTTTCACCATATTTTAAGTACCCTCTCCATAAAAATCTGCCGCCTGAGAATGTAGACAACCTGTCCCGGCGTTTTGAAGCTCTTCATTGTCGGCAAAGCGCTGGAAAGCGAGCCACTTTTTTAAGTAAGCGAAAAGATGAAAGTCACCAGGAGCCAAGTCCGGCCTGTTAGGGGGATGGCCAAAAACATCCCATTTGAACTTGGCCAAAAGTTCATTTTTTTCCGAGCTGTGAGAGGGCGAGCGTTGCCATGCACAAGCAGAACACCTGATGTCAGAGGACTACGATGCTTGTTTTGAATTTCTCTTCTTAGTCATTTTTAAGTTTCACGGTAGACTGTATAAGTGATAGTCGTACCACGTTCCATAAAATCAACGAGCAAGATGCGCTAAGCATCACAAAAAACAGTAGTCATTACCTCCCTCGGTGACAAAGTTTGACGGGCTTTCGTTAGTTTGTATGGGGAATCGGTATGTTCCCATGCCATTGACTGATGTTTTGTCTCTGAATTCACGTAGGTTACCCAAGTCTCATCATCAGTAACAATTCTGTTCAAAAACTCTTCTCCATCATAGTGATACCGCATAAGAAAGTCCATGGCAGAACTCATTCGTTACGTTTTTTGGATGTCGGTTGGCTGTTTTGATACCCAACAGGCAAAAACCTCCAATAGCCTAGTTTTTCGGTGACTATCTTGTGTAAAAGACTCCGAGAGACTTCATGAAAGTGAAAGAATGATCCGAGATTGTGAACCGACGATTTTCATGAACTTTTTGATCCACTATCTCAACGAGGTCATCACTGATCAGAGAAGGCGTACCACTCCTGTCCACATCGTGATTGTTTGCTCTTCCATGTTTAAAAAACGTGCCCACTGACGCACAACACCTTCACTCATAATGTTTGGGCCATGTACTGCTCACAATTTACAATGAATTTCGGCTGCGGAGACACTTTTTGCCCAAAGAAATCTTATAATGCCACGCACTTCACACTTGGTGGGATTTTCTATTGTGGCGGTCATGTTTTGAGGATCTAATTCGCAGACGCACGGCAGTATAATGCTCGTACTGGCACAATTAAAAGCGTACATGCTATCTCTTAAAGATAGAAGCGGAGGAGCAAAAGTAATGACGGACCGAAAAGAACGACGGAATGAAAGGAACGATGAACTGAAAAGAACTAAGGGCCGAAAAGACCGACTGACCGAGAGGAACAAAGGACCGAGAAGAACGGCCGTTCCATAGAAGTCGGTCCTTGGTCTTCCCGTTCAATCCACAGATCCATTCCTTCGAGCCCGTTCGTTAGCGAACGACCCATTTCTATTCCACCCAAGTCATTTAAAAAAATTATCATTCTTTCACCAATTATATTACTACATGGTTATTTACACCGATTATACTGATGCACTCAAGTGGAGTACATCACTATAATTCCTAGAATTTTTTATGCAATTGAAAAGATATTAGAGTGTTCAATGTGTTTAATGACTCAAAATTACCGCTGCTGCCACTTTCAGTGTTATGGACGTAATTGTACGTCCTCTTATATTTTCTGAGAAGGACGATGGACGCACTTGGACGTCCATGGAATATCATTATTGAGTGGCAGTAGGACGTAATGTTATGGGTGCGGTCTTTCTGGTAGACGGGTGGTACATATGATCACAAAATAAATTTTAATGGTAAATAAATATTCATTAATCTATATTTAGGAAAGTCTTCTTTCACAATCCAGGTAAGTGTGTAAAATACTGTTTTTCTGTGAGGACATTTAGTTTAAAGCCCAGCATGCAAAGTGTTACGCCTCAGGACTTTGCTAGAGTTTTTCTCGCTCTGGAACATTTTCACTCGCGGAAGATACCCGGGGAAATTGGCCCAATCGATAATGGTCGGCCGACTAAATGGACAGATGGTAATTCTTTTCTAAGAGAATTAGTTCGGTGATACATATTTATTTTGCTCAAATAGGTAAACGCAAAGTTGAGATGAGATAGCATTCTCATTTTAGAGTTAAGTAAAAATACATTTTTACAATTTGAAAATTTTCACGTATTTTATTTTTGATCCGAAAAAAATTCTGCAATATTTGTGAAAACGCCCCTCAAAGCAAACTTTTAATTTTAACTGCGAGTTATTCATCCCACTAAAATTTGGTATTCAGCTATTTTTAACGCATTTAGTGCGTGCGTAAGTGATCGAAGCTATACTTTATGAGTTTGGTTTACCGACATCTCGCTTTATCAGTTTCTTTAAATTATTGTCTATTTAATTAAAAACTTTAGCCTAGGATACAATTTACTTCACGGGATACATTTGGTAGGATATTATGAAAAGAGTTTTTGAAGACTTAGGTGGCTGAGTTTTCGTGAAGGATAAAAAGGAATATTTATAGTCCTAATTTATTGCTGTTTTTTGTGGAGAAAGATGTAAAATATATGCGTGAAATGTGTGTGAGAAATCAATTTATATAAGACCCGGTAGAATTCATTTATTTTTTTTAAGCAAGTGGTTTTTGAACTAGTTTCTTCTACTATTGAACCATAACTTCGAGGCACGAGCCTCATTTTGTTCATATTTCTCCAAATACATATTCTTTTAAGGACATTCGCAGCCTTTAAACCGTAATTTCTTTTCTTTTTTGGTCTTTCTCGGTTTCAGACGAGTCATTTATTTTTTCGTGATAACGGGAAGCGTTAATGGAAAAAGTTTTGGAACTGCTAGTGTAGGCAAAAGACATTTATGCTGTGTGGACGTGTTTTAAAAGTTGCCAAGGATTTCCATAGTACCGTCCAATTCCCGGCAACGTTTTAATGGTAGACTTACAGTAATAACAAAGATTGTCTTCATCCAAGTGGGGAACATTGTTTTGGAACTGGTTGAAGTAAAAAAGGTAACAACTCATGAACTATGCTTTATTGACTTGATCTAATCTGGGAAGACCCCCGCAGGGTTTATGACCAGATGAATCGTGAATTCGAATTGAGTAGGAGAGAGGGAAATCTTGACCTCTTCGTACGTTGGAATTTTGATTTTATTTTATTTAAAAACTTAGGTCAAAGTTAATTAATTACATAGATCTCAAAAGGACAAAGATAGAATCACAATAGTTGAAATAGACATAAGAGGCCATAAGAAAAATAAAATAGATTCATAGTCTTCATCATGCTGTAAACAGGAAAGCTGATAAAAATCATAAAGTATATACTAGATAGATTTAAAAAATATGATAGTGACATGGATTGGAAAGATAGAATCAAAATTGAGATAACGATTCGGCTTAGGATCGACTAAGGATTTATCAGGATCATTTGTTGTTATTTTGCTTTTTGTTTGTTTTTTTGTTAAAGCAAAACAAAATTATTATTTAAACTGAATTAATAAAAATGAGCAACTTTGTACTTTTCTTAAATAACATTGTGAAGCCGGAGATCCATTAACGTGCATGCTTACACAGCCGTAAACATCTGCTTAAGTATGGACTTAAAGTACACTTTCTGTACGCTGACTTCATTGAGATTAGCGTAAGTGAGGCCATTAAGATGGAAATTGTGAAATCTCATATTTTTACTCTAATGAAACAAAACCTGGCTTTTACTTGAATGCTACTGCCGCGCTCTTTCGAACTTCCTAATAAATATTTGCAGCGGCTAGGTCATTAATTTCTCTAGTTCATTCATCATACTCATTTTACAGTTCTCCATTGTGGTCGTTCTTACTGTCTTAACTACCTTAATATTTTTTTTCGAAATGAAACACATCTGCCGTTAACGAGATGTGGGGAATATTGCGAGTGGTTGGAATATAGCGAATGTATCGAATTTCTTCCTGTTAGCCTAATAAAGAGAAGAATGGTCATTTTTCCACTTAGATTAAATTTGATGCGACTATGGTTTCTATGTACTATAACAACATCAGGTCAGGTTATACCTGATGATGATGTAGCACATCATCATCCGATATGACCTGACCTGATGACCATGGTCGCATTAAATTTTATCTGAGTGGAAAATTACCATTTCTGTTCTTCATCATGCTGAAATTCCAACAGATATCATGCGTGATACTTGTCTTTTGGTGTTATTTAGTTATTCATCTTTATTCTTCCTGAGGTATACGTTGATAGAGAGGGACAGATAATGAAGAAACGTCGGAAGGAGTTGTATTGAAGTTTCGTCCGTGGTGGACCAAATACCGAATTCTGAAAATGTACAGGTGGATATCCAACATTTCCAAAATATTAAGAGGTCATTTCGTTAATTTAATTAATATCAACAGTCTACTATAACAACTGTCAAATTAATGGACGTAATTTATCAGATCATAAGTTAAAATTCATATTTAATATCTTAATAAATGTAGTGTAAGATTTCAGGCTTTCTCCATGTATATTATTAAGAGAGTTCACAACCATTATTTTTTTCGACGGCATCTTAAACAACTTGCTTTTTTGCTAAGCAAATTTTTATGTGGAATCCACATGGTAGAATAAAAGAGGAAGGTCCAGAATTATTTGCAGAGAAGGCATAGAAAAGGCAGTAAGAGAAAAGCTGTTGCCAGAAGGACTGAGGATGAATAGAGAGAAATGGTGGTTGAGCATCGCATAGCGGAGACGTTAAACGAACCAAATTATCAATCATATACAATTTCGTTAGATCAGGGAATATTTAATGCCAATTATAGGCGAAAAATTAAAGTCGTAATAGCTGCGACGAGTAAACCCTTCACCCTGAGGAGACAACAGCCGAAACGTCGGTCATCATGGACCACACTACCCCGTGGTATCCTGATAAATCTTCCTAATATGTTAACAACAGAAGTGCCAGACTTTGCGGCATATCAATTAAAACCGACAGGGGTCAGAAAGATTTTGTTTTCTGAAGTAAATACGACGTTTATATTTGAAATAAAATGCAAATTATTTCGAAGTTATCTTTTATTTATCACATGCACATTATTTTGCAAGAATAAAGGTCTATCAGAGTACTATAATTTGCCATTTTAACATATAGGATGTGGAGCATGAGGATTTGGACAGGGAACTTCTGTCCAGTCCAGATTGGACCCTGGTCCAAGACCTCATGCGAAATCTGGATCTGTCGGGTCTTCGTCTGGCGATTCACCCTTGGGTATTTCTTACAGCTGCCGAATTGTCTATAATATTTCAATGAAGCAGAGTAAAACTCCATTCTACAATGTCCAAACTGGAATAAAACAGGGGAAAGATAGCCTGATGTAAAAATTACCCATATTGTGCTAATAGGTAGTAGGTAATATACATTAAAATCTATTGCTCCTATGAAGTTTTTATCATCTTCATTGGTCGTTCAATCCTAAGATTGGTTGACTGCAGCCCTCCACCCTTCCCTATCTAATGCTAGTTCCCTCCTGGTATCTATTCCTATGTCATTTCCTCTTTATTCGGCTCATGAACTTATTCCTGAATCTTCCTTTGGGGACTTTTTCATCTATATTACCTTCAATTATATTCTTCACAAACCCATTGGGTCTCAGAGTGTGTCCAATCCATCTGGTTCTTCTTTTCTATTTTCTGCTCCGTATGGTCCTTTCCTCTTCTACTCTTCTGTACACTTTATGATTTCTTATTTTGTACTTCCAGAGGTTTTTAAATTAGTACTAACTGAAGACAACCCGCTCTGATGGTTTTCTTTTTGGTACACCACTGCGGTTTTCTCTAGATGATATAGTAGACCTGCATTAAATGACCGCTATCTTTGTGTTTATATTTTCACTTTTCACACTTCACTGTTCACTTTTCACTGTCTACTTTTCACTTTCTACTTTTCAATTTTTCACGCTTTTATTTTATCCGTACACTTTCATTTATTAAAAGTCTACTGATGCATCCGCTTCACGCTTTGCCTTAAATAGTTTCAGAAACCATTCCCACCAATCACTTATACTGGTACTTGAAAAATCCCGAAAACTATCTGTCCTACCGGTCCAGGTAATTTTAGTACATTCGAGAACATTCTAGTACATTCTCACTCACTTCCTTCGAATCCATTACATTATAGTACATTCCAGAACATTCTAGCACATTCTCACTCATTTTAATACATCCAATGACGAAGTCGGCGAATTTTTAACCCCCACATATCCCACACCACCACAGATACCGACGTGCAACCACTACTGTGCACGATGGGAGACTCGAGGCTATTACCACACACAATCACCAGTGGTCTACAGTGGGTAGTTGTGGCTGCAAGATGAATATACGGACACACGTCTATTTTTATACATTTATATAGATTGTATACTCCAACTAAAAAATTTAAAGTCAAGAATTATTGAAGATCTGGGAAGATTCATTCAAAACTAATGGATTGGAGAAGAGATCAGAATGACCCCTATGGTCTTTCTGTTGATTAACTTCGCAACCTCTTTTTTTCCGTCTTGTGCGTAATAGCAGGTGGATTTCTAGCAGGGGCTCTACTGAGTAGTTCCGTCATCAGGAGTAGAAATAAATACATTTCAGTTGGGTGAAGAAATATTCTGGGAGCATTTTCCCTGGCTTACAGCTGGCTGAATCAGGTTCCCCTTTTTTTTTTTAATTTTTTCCACTCCTCCCGGCTTACTCGGCTCAAATTCAAAGTCGCTATCCCGCATCCAACGAGGAGCGAGCCCAAGATTCGAGAAGGATTTAGCATGCCGAAAGCGATCCTTATCTTTCGAAGGCGACGTCTCTCTCGGGAGGATTTTATTTCTTATATTTTATTTCGTCGACTCCCTTTGCATCAGATCTTTCTCCTTCCCTCCTTAATAAAAGGAAGGGGTACGAACGAGGGTGAAGAAGGAGATGCCTTGACGAATTCAAGAGTGTCTTGGAAGGTACCCATGGAGGAAGGAAAACATTGGAGAGCGGGGGTAAAGGAATTTGGAAAACTGGGGTAAATGGATGGACTGGGAATTCTGATGAGATAGAGAGGAGAACGAGAGATATCGAGAGAATTTCCCCCATAAACTCGTGTTTCCGTGAGACTTGATTCCGCCAGTTAGTGAGTCTCGTGTACCAAAGCATTATCTTTTGAAAGTAGTTTCAAATACAGTGTGTTTTGCTCATTACTTTGCAAAACAATTTTTATGTATTATTTTGTTCAAATTTTACTCTGAACACTCATACGACTTTACAGATTCTAACAAACTTTAGACTCATATGTTCCTGAGGACCAAGGTAATAGCATAGGCTAATAATAGCAAGGTAATAGCTAGCATAATAATGGACTGTATTAGAAGGACCCGAGGGTCACGAAGGAGTTTGTGTTCGCCCTTTCTTATCCAACTTTTACTTCTGTAAGAAACACTTTGGGTTCGGTACCAATTCTTCAATGAGTACGAACGAGGGTGAAACAGGAGATAGCTTGATGAATTCAAGAGTGTCTTGGAAGGTACCGTGAAGGAAGGAAAACATTGGAGTGCGGGGGAAGGAATTAGGAAAACCTGGGGTAAATGGATGAACTGGGAATTCTGGTGAGATGGAGAGGAGAACGAGAGATAGCGAGAGAGGTTAGCGGATAAATCCGTGTGTTTCCGTGGAACCCGATTCCGCCAGTTAGTGAGTCTCGTGTACCAAAGCATTATCTTCTAAAAAATTAGTAATTTCAAATACATGCTGTATTTTGCCCATTTTTCCTATGGCTTGTTGCAAGAAAATGTAGAAATGGAATCAATAATTATGGGATCCATAAAGTGATGGACCTCATAAATATATTCGGGTTGCAGGAACACATTTACTAGTTACGAAACTTATTTAGCAATAGTTAATAGATTCAAATATTTTATTTGATCTTCTTCCACAGGATAAATTTATGTTAGTTTATGGATAATTGCTAATGCACATATTAATAGGTTTCTGGACACATTTTTAATTAGCCTTAAAACTTAAACTAAAATATCTAAAAGTGTTACTTAACACACATCCCACATATAATATGTATTTATTTAGCATATTGTTTTTTTAAATATAAAAAGAAGAGAGCTTTGCTGCTCAGCAGACACGCCCACTTCAAAACGTATTACCATTGGCTGACGAAAATGTGACGTCAGTTCATACATCCATGCGGGCGATTTAGTGAGTCACAGCAAGCAGAGCACATTGTAAATAAAAAGGAGTTACTACAGCATCGTTGGGAATTTTTCGTCGAACCATTTAAGCCTTTAAAGAGATTAGTTCATATTTCTCGGGCTCGCCACCGGTTAAGATATTCATAGGCAGCCGACGTTTCGGATTCCGACTCGTTACCCATTATCAAGGCTCAAGGTTAAGGAGTAGCCTTGAGAATGGGTAACGAGTCGGAACCCGAAACGTCGGCTGCCTATGAATATCTTACCCGTTGGCGAGCCCGAGAAATGTACACTAATGTTATTCGCCGGGAAAGTGTTAAATCATACTTTAAAGAGATGTTTTCCTCATTTCTGTTAACATCATGGATCCTGGGTTCGATAAGGCAGACGCAAGAAACTTGCCTACAATGTCTACTGCTCCCATGTTTACTTACATTAGCAATAACTGTTGGCCCCGGTGGCGGCGGGGTTAAGTCCTCGCCTAATAAACCGAGGGTTGAGGGGTTCGAGTCCTGGGTAGATTGTCAGCTGCTCAGGACATGGATGCTCGTTTTCGTCAAATGAGTTAATTGCAGGAGAGGACTATTCAGTCCAAAATTCGCTCAATAAAGATCTTGTCTTTATTGAGCGAATTTTGGACTGTATGGTCAAGGCCAAGATATTTTTATGAACTACATTGCTGAAACTCGGGGAGTGAAGATGGCCAGGTAAGAATATGGTAGTAATTGCAATATTATTCTGTTTTATCGTCAGTCTGTTGAATTTTACGACTTAATCATTAATAATTTCATTTCCCATTAGGACTGGACGAGAAGAATACGGCGATGACGCTATTGGTTTAGTGATAGTCAAGCGCGATAAAAATGAATGCATCGTTCGTGCTCGTGTGTGCCCAGAACATAGGATTCGATCGAAGGCGTAGGTTGTGGAAACATGGCTTTTGGAAGAGAGCGCTTCCAAAAGCGTAGTCTCTTTCTTCCTCTTTCCCGCTTGCCCAACATCCTTCCCTCTATCACAGTCTTGAACAACCCATCGCCCTTTTACACATCCTTCAGCTATCTACCCTGCCTATCCCAGATTTGATTCCGAAGTTTACCTTCTCCATCCTTCTCCACACTCACATCTCCAATGTCTGTAGCCTATTCACGTCCTCCTTTTTAAGGGTCTACGTTTCTGCCCCATACAACGCTACGCTCCATATCAAGCTCTTCACCAGCCTCTTCTTCACATCCTTACCCAATGTCCCCGTCATCAGCTTCCTTCTATTACTAAACGCCTCCTTAGCTAGCGTTATTCTCTTCCGTATATCATTGCTACTATGTCAATTTTCCTCTAGCGTACTACCTAAGTAATTAAACTGCTCTACTTGCTCGAGTTTATGTCCTCCAACTTTAATCACAAGCCTCGCTTTCTTTGTCCTAGAGAATCTCATTACTTTCATTTTCTTATGATTTATCTTCAATCCGAATATCCCGCACTGCATTTCTAAAGCATCTAACAAAGCTTGCAGTCCCTTTTAAGATCCACTAACCAATGCCTGAATGTCCGCGAATGTAACTGACTTTATCAGATGCCCTACTTTGATTCCAACCTCAAGATATCCCCGTGCCCGTCTGACCATTTCCTCAGTATAAATGTCAAAAAGCAGTGGCAATAACAGGCATCCTTGCATTTCGCCTCGACGTAGAGTTGCCTACCCTGATTCACCAACAGCCACCCACACCTACGCCCTTAGCGTCATGTATAAGTTTTGGATTAGTCTCCAGTCTCGCCAATCTATTCCCATTTTCCCCAGTATTTTCGTTAGTTTATTCCAATTTACCCTGTCAAAAGTATTTTCAAAAGCAATAAAGCAATATCCATGATAACAACAACTTTGTTTCAATCATGGATATTACTCACCTCCACGAAGTCATGCCTCCCACTTGACTCCCACAATATCATGGATATTACCCACTTCCACAAAGTGAAGCCGGAGACGATTACTTATGTCCAATAAAACAAACAAAAAAGTCCTGATTATACTTCCATGTTTCTTTCTATATGTGTCCTCATTATTCAATACAAAGTATAAGCACGTAATTGGTAGTAAACCATTCACAAACACTGCTTACTTTCGCATCAAAACATACGGAAAACTCACAAATGTATTAGCTGACGTCATTCAAGGTGGTGGCGGTGCAAATTACGTTTTCACACGAAGTGAAGTTGTGCTATTTCACATGGTCATATTTTAATAACGAAAAACATTTCGTCTGAATTTATTTGATCACAAGCAAAGCTTTTCTCTTTTCTACTCGAAAATGTGATTACTTGAATAAGTGTGCTGAGACCTATTAGTCAGTAAGAGTAAAGTATCTGCCCATTTTTTGTATACAACTCTTTTATCTAGTAATTAAGTCTCCAAGCAGTTCATTACGCATCCGCCGTCTTGGATACTTATGGGACTCATTACTTCATGACATAAATTATGAATCCAATAAACATATCGAAGTTTCTATCATATGCATTAAATGGTTTCCATGGCTAATGGGTTCCATAACTCTATGGAATACATGTACGTCGTTACTATAACTGGCCATAAGCAAAACAAATGTAATGTACTATTTTATCCATTATTGACCATGAAAATGCATACCGACGTACAAATTCTAACAAACTTTTGACTCCTGCATTTCTGAGGACCCGAAGAAATCAATAGACTGTATTAGAAAGACCCAAGAGCCACAAGGGCGCTTATGACGGCCCTTTATCATCCAACTTTTACTTCGGTAAGGAAAAATTCGAGTTCGGTACACGTGTTTAGTTTTTTGCCTCGTCAAATTACTTACACATTACTCATAATATAAGCTTGGAAATTTTATTATCGGATGACTGGAAGAATAAAGTTTTTGACTCTTGTATTCAATTTCCTACAATTGGAATTTATAGCCCAGAACTTCACAGTATTGCATTATTTCGAAAGTGGAAATTTTTATTTAATAATAGATCGGCTTCAGATGGAAAATAATGCCCGTGGCACTAATGATTTGGTTAAATAATCAATACTAAAACAGAGTAAGGTTAGAAATTGAACGTAAGTTTAATCCAGGAACTACTTAATCGAACATCAGATAATGCTATACTACTATGAGAATGTCAATCTTAATTAAAGTGCTCTTAACTGAAAAAATATTTCAAGAGTCAATGATACCGCTTAGATACATTCAAAATAAAAAAAAATATGTGTTAAACTTATACTATTCATTCGACAAAATTCATAATTTACCATTTCTTTGACATATATTTCGAAGAACCTCAATAAATATATTTTATACAAGGCCAGCGCAGGACTACGGCACAGAATTACCCTAGGGTCTCGAGATTTTTATTTGTATTTAGAATAGTATTTTATGCCACAGATATGAGCAAGGTGAAGTGAAAATTTGATAACAGAGCACAAGGTAGCTGCTATGAGTACGCTTTGATTTCCACTTGAAGGTATCTGAAGAACCCACGTTATTTAAAATCAATATGAGCAAAACTTCTATCATCCGTTCAATAATATGCTTAAGGCATGCGGAGAGATGCAGCGTATTATAATGCCCTCCCACTAGAAAACTATATTTGCAAAATCTACAAAACCTTTTTTTTTATTCGTTTAAGTCATTTTATTTTTTTTTTGTTTTCGCGCGGCTGGTCCCTTTAGAAAACTACACAAAATTGGGATGGCTTAAACGATTAAATAAATGATTTTGTAGATTTTGCAACATATTCATTAAAATACCGGTTTCATCAAGTTTTCGGGATAACTTCACCATCCTGTCTCATTTATAAATAATCAAAAAAACCTATAGAAATTTAGTTAAAATAATTTTGAAATTTTCAAAGAAATCTATAGCAATTTAGTAAAATAATTTTGAAGTTTTCAAAGAAATTGATAGCAATTTAGTTAAAATAATTTTGAAATTTTCACCAATTTTTATTTGATTTATCAAGCACTTTTCATCCGACTGACAAAGCAATAGGTCTCTGGAGAAATTCCTCATTTTTTAAATTGGGTCTCTCAGGAGTGAATGCACGTACCATTTCCCATGCAAATAAGCTGGTATATTCCGTCAAAATTCTCGGAGAGTAGTTCGGTAAGGGGCTGATAATTTAGTATTTTAAAAAGAGTGAGATGTTTTTATTTAAAACTAGCTGGGGTACCCGGCTTCGCTCAGGGAGTTGATATGGGATTGAGTGGTAGTTGGAATAAAAGCATAAACTTTAAAATATAAGAGGTAAAAAATTTTTATTGAAAACATATTCTAACTATTTACAATACTTGTTTATAAACAAGATTCTTTCATTTTGTTATCCGCGGTATATACATGTGCATATTTTTCGAATTGCCTACTCGAGAGCAAGCTACGTATAGTTGACCGTGAGAGAAGCAGGAGTCTTAGAGGTTGATGCCGCAATGTTTTAAAGTTTGTCCTTGCGCTTTGTTAATTGTAAAACTATAGGAATTTGATTGGAAATTGCAATATTTTAAATTGGAATGGCAGTTCAATAGACATCAGTGGTATTCTCGGGATAAATACTGTGTGTCCTTTGTCCTTTCCAGTCATAAGTTCGGCTTCGATGATGTTATTCGATAGCTGTTTGACGATCATCCTTGTTCCATTAGATAGTTTTGGTGAGTAGAGATTTCTGAGTAGTATGATCGGAGATCCAATTTTCAGTCGAAGGCAGTGTAATGGCATACTTGCAAAGAGTTTAGAAATTCTGTAGGGAAGTTGACATTTTCTTCAAAGTTTACCATCGTGTCGATCGATTGGTATATTCTCTCTTTTTCGGGAATTTTCTTTTGAATATAAAGGTTGATAACGTCGACAATATTATTTTTAGTTGTCAAAATTACCGTTTAAAATAGCCATTCCGGATTGGTATAGTTGCGAACAATGTTTGGATAAATTTGGTCTTGCTGTTCTTTTTGTTTTCGGCGTTTTGATTCAGAACTGGAAAGACCTTCTCCTCCTTTGGGCATTGTATAAAATATAAATCAAATCAATTTTTTATTAACAAATACATTAAGTACACTTTATACACTTTTCTCACTTTATTTTCGATTTATATTCAGTCATAGTATCACTTTGACTACTCACACTTCACTGTTTGTTTTTATTCACTCACTGTACTACTTTGAAATTTTCACTTCTTTTTCGATTCTTCCCTTCGTCACTGATTAGAAACTGACGTTCGAACCCACCACGGATCTTGCTTTATATACCCATACCAATAGGTAGCCCCACCCATACCAAAAAGGCTTCGAATGGTCAACAATTTTCCAGAAAATTCCATAATATTCGAGAGGGTTCTGGAATGTTCCACAATGATCTGGGATGTTCCGGGATGTTCCCGAATGTTCCAGACTATTCCCAAACATTTTAGAACATCCCGGAACATTCTGGAATGTTGTGGAATGTTCTAGAATACTCTCAAATGTTCTGGACTGTTCTAGAAATTTCTAGAGGGCGAAACTTCCAGCCCTTATATTTTCAAAAGCACGCCCTTCAGGTAATAACGCGAACCTTCTTCATGGATGAGGGCTAGAGGGCTACCACAACATATTCCAACTCCCTTGATCATACCGGGACTCGTTTCTGCGTTTTATGGGCACGCACATTGTACACTTACTTTTATAATATATATTGATGATATCAAATACTTTGATTTCTAGGTTAAATGATATTTCGCTCAAACTACCTTAAGAATAGGTGAGCAGTGAAACTTGAGTGATTTACAAGGATAGGACACTTGGGAAGTTCATTAAAAGGGAGCATGTGTCCTTGGGCTAGCGACAATAGCTAAATTTTTATACTTTACCTACTGAGAAAGAGAATAGCGTGAGGCATTTACTATGTAAAAAATGTATTCACACTTACGACCGATTTTGTAGCATGGTTACATATGCAGGTTGAAGAAACCTGAAGCTGAAGAAAAGCCTGAAAATGTTACTCTGTTAAGAAGCCGGTCGCAAGAGTGAATACATTTTATTTGGAATTATGTTCAATCGCAGGAACGACACATGTATTCCATAGAGTTATAGGATCCGTAAGCGTTTGAAACCATTCTGCAAGCGTTACAGAAACATTCGATAAATTTATTGGATTAGTAAAGGCCTTCATAACTTATGGAATGGATTTATGTGCTACATAAGTAGCCTAGATTACGGATGCGCAATGAACCGCTTGGAGATTTAATTACGTGATTAAAGAGTTGTTTTTAGACAATGACCAGTACATTTACTCTTACTGACTAATTATTATCACGTGCATGAGCAATTATTCATAGGCTAAACTTTCACAAATTTTATCCGGCGGTAGAAGATTAGATCAAACATTCAAAGCTATTAACTATTGGTAAATATGTTATGAAGTTAGTAGAAGTGTTCCTACAACTCGAATATTTTTATGAGATCTATAACTTCATGGATCTCGTAACTGTTGATTCCATAACTGAATGTTCCTGCAAACGGCCATAATTGCACTAATCAAACCCATCGGTGCTCTTGAATCTCGTATGATTATTGTATCAGTGCAGTTTAATGTGGGATACCCACTATTTGTGTACGCAGTAGTATTGTAATAAATATTACTCTGATTCCGAGTATTCGCATGAATAATTTTCACGACTACGGCAGAGCAATTAGATACTTCACAATGATGAGCTGGTTTCGTTGGTGCAGTAAGCGCTTAGGGGTGGTTAGGAAGCTCTGACCACGTTTTAACGAATTTTATGAATAAATAAGTTATGTTACTAGTAGATGTGTTCCTGCAAGCCGAATATTTACATGAGAATTATTACGACATGGATCTCATCACTATTGATTCCATAACTAAATGTTCTTGCAATCGGCCATGGGTGTGTTGCTTGAACCAAAAGCCTACTCACTATTAGATGGCTTTTCGCCTTTTCCTTTTGATCCGGCTGTTCTTGGCGGTTGCGTGAAAGTTGTAAGGGTTGTTGGGTGTAAGGCAGGGTATGGTTGTCGAGAAGGAAAAGAGCGATATAGAGAAGAGAGAGGATTTCCCGCAGCCTCCCTCTCCGGAAGATAAGGAGGTCCTTTCCCTCTTGCCCGCTCCCGAAAGTGTTCCCAACGAATGGGTCCCCGCTGCTCCAAGAGGGGGTTTCTTCTCTCTCCCACTCCCCCCTGAAATGAAAGGAGGGGGACAAATAGCGTGCGGGTGTGTACCTCCTGTTTTACGGCACCCGATCCCCCTCAGATTAGACGACGGGCAAAAATAATGGAATAATTTTCTTCCCTGCGTCGCTCGCCGCGATTCCCGGGAATTGGGTCTCCCGCGGTATTTCGGCGCATCGACCGAGACGTGCGAGATTTCGCGAGATCACAATTGATGCTGTGCTGCCGGACTACCAGATATTTTCTCGATGTAATTTTATCTACATCTACTTATTACTCTGCAAGCCACCACAAGGGTGTTTGTCATGGGGTGACTTATCACCAACATGAACTGCAGTGAAGAAATTTACTTTCACCAACAGGCATCACACTATCGGTGTACTATAAATGCTACAGATACTTAAATAAGCCATCATGTAACTATAAAAACGTGACACAAGAGTCATGCAGGAAAGATGCAAAACATGGTGTTAGCACTACTCAGCAGGTTTAGACACAAGCATTAGGGTGCATATGAATTACTAAGCTACTCTACCTGTCAACTAACGCACTTCAAAGTCATAACGCAGCTATTATGGCCTCTTATGGATGGCGGGAAATACCACGCTTTAAACTTTTCTGTACTACAGTCTACTTCCCATATTTAATTCTCATGATCTAATCTACCGTAGTATGCTGGAATTCGTAGGATATTTAAAACTTTATCTGAAAATAAATCGGTTTTAAATTTACATAAAAGATTCAGTCTAATTTTCAATCGACAGGCTTAAATCTGAAGGTCTGAAATTTGATTGGAGATATCACCTCGCTTCCCATGGATTTAAAATTCCCAATTAGTTCATCCATCACCGTGTGAAAAAGTAATGAAGTGAGACTCTCGCTATGGTGCGTGCTAACGTCAAAGTTAATTTGTGCTTTACTGTGATCTGAGTGGTTTTATTCACTTTAAATTCTGAAGTCATAAAGCTTTACATGAGATATCACCCCGTTGGCCGTAGATTTATCATGTTCTATTTTTATCCGTCAATATATTGAATGTTAATGGACCAGGGTCATTCGATTCAATATATCTGTAGCTCTATCGACATGGGTCTTCGCAACTATTTCCACCCCAAGGCCGCCATTGATGTGCTTACTGAGCATTTACTGCCACAGCACACCTATAATAATCTGCGAAAATGGATTACAAGTCGTGATTTTGAATGCGAATGCATTGCCAAATCAACAAATATCTTGGAAAACCTGTGCTCTGCTAACGGAGAGTACGACAAAATAAGCACACTAATAACTGACTTGTTTACGTTCCGAAGACCTGTATCGAAGGAAGAGTACTATCTACATTGGACGGCCTTGATAATGGACTGAATCTACCGCCTTTGTGTATCTTACCTACCTCAGTGTTAAGTTTTTCAATTAATTTTATATGTATTTTTATCTGGGTGGTTTTATTCCTGTTATGGTCTCCTATTATGCTTACGTATTCCGATGGTACATTCTTCTCTCAAAGTATGACCATTATTTCTTGCTGCTTACATTTTTTCGGATGCCGTAGTCAGGTCAATAGAGCAGCGAAATGTGAGTCATTGGTTCTAAAGAATCTTCACTCTCTTAAGTCTCAGGACTCTTAAACTGTATCTGTAGTAAACGATATTATGTAGAAGACCCTGGGAAAGAAAAATCGTACATCATCAATCATGTTCGTTTCGCAGAAGTGATCCGTGGTAAATTGTTGGGAATTAAGTAAGACGGCGAGCGTTATACAAGGATTTTTTCAAAATTTTCGAAGTTATTTGATGCGCGGTATACATAAGGTGAACGAGTGCGCGTTATGCATAAGAATTACCAGGTAGGTACTTTATAAAAAAATCTCTTTAAGCATTCAAACATTAAATCAGTGAAATGATAATATTGCTGAAACCTATCAAAATTTCCTCCTTTTCGTTCCAAGCCTAACTTTGTTCATATTTCCTGGTAGTGACTAGGTACAATGCAATTAAAAAAATTAAATTTAAATCTAATTTTCGGTCACCATTATTCAAGTTAAAACTAATTCATGTACAAGGCCATATTCGAAGTTAATACAATACAAATGTATACTCAATTACCAACCTACTGTATTTTTAAATGCGATAACGAATTTCAAAACATTCACATAACAAATAAAATATCACGTCATATCGTGTAAGAATTCCTTCTTTTTGGCATTTTTAAACAGGCTTATTATCCAAGAGTGGGACTAAAATATGAAAAAAGAGCATTATTTATATCGTATTTATTAGGTTAATTAACTACGAACTACGAAATAAAAAAATTACGGAAATACAGTTACGCCCCCGTACGTCTTAAGATAGGCAAAAGTTACAAAGGTAACACTGCATTAAATACGACGTAAATGGTTTATTGAAAATAATTATATTCAGGTCAACATATCTTTAAAAATACCTCACCTGCTTTATGTCACAGAGGAACAACGCTGTACTTTCAGCACCTTTCCCAGTTGTCTACAACGTTACAGCCAGCCTGCAACTCCTCACAAAATGAACGACAGATGCAGATTATGAGTCGTCCCTCTTGTTTGTGAGTCATCTGTAAGCATGTGTCCTTTCCTCATTCATTCCCTAAATTACGATTCTCGGACTGTTTGCGCTCGCTTTCTCTTGCCCCCTGCTATAGGTTAGAGGGGTGTGAATCGGACCAGTGGGTGAATAGGAACGATTTTCAAAAAGTGCGCCTAAATCCGAAACGGTGCTTCTGAGACTCACAGCGTTACATGCAATGTATCCAAGTAACTTTATCCTGCTGGGACACTCGAAACGAGAATATTTTGACCGCGATTCTTTTTTTGAGACACTGTTTTTGTAGGCTTTCTACGCGAGGCAGGTAGGAAATTGGATCTGTTTAAAACTTTGTATAAGTTTAATACATGGCGATAATGTAATTATTTCTCGGATTTGATTTTTTCTTTACTGGAAGTGAAATAAATGCAATAGCTACTACAATATGTTACTTTTTCATCCCCTGCGTAATTGCCTTGGATTTTCCTCTGCCTTATTGAAAAAATGTGAATTTCAATGGTTCCGAGAATATGAATTTCAGTAGTCAAGGTCTGCAGGTGCCCTGCGCGTTATGCATGAGTGCGCGTTATACTTAAGAATTTAGGGGAAATGGATATTATCCGAATGTTTGGCCCGAATGACACCTTGATGTTTGTCATGCAATAGTTCAAATGATAAATGCATTACTTAGCGGCTCGAAAACAATAAGTGTGTATGTGATCGAATTATTACCGTATCTATAACATCTACCACTAGGCTACTTGTTACAATAGAATTGACCTGCCAAGAAAACAAATAAAGCTGTTGGAATTAATTCTTTTTTGTCGATGTGACTGAGGAGGGCACGTGTGGAATATTTCAAGAAAATTTGTAGATAAAATTAAGTCACTACAACCACTATAACGAAATATACTTCCAATGTGAGCTACCTATACAGAGTTAAGCCTCACAATATGCGTGATGATACGCGGTAATGAATTTTGAATGCGACACACGACGCCTTCTCCGATGCAAAATTAATATCGTAATGCGATACTTTATTTCGACTATCGCTCAGCCTTTGATAAACGAATCTGAATTGTAGTCACTGAATTGAACTGACTAGACTTAGGTGAGACAGGGTCGACAAAAATTAAATAAAGGCAAATACAGAAATGGACAACTTCTCCCACAATGGAGCATACATTCCATTGAATAGGAAATTACAACATGCCCTTGGGCGAAGTACCGTGATACAAGTGTGGAGCGTTCTTGAAAGAATCGATGATAGCAGCAGTGAGGTCCCTTTCGGTGGCCCGGGAAATACAGAGAGCCTTGTAGTGAAGTCGACACCGGTCACGGAGCAAGAGAGGCCCGTTTATCGCCATGCAAGTCTGAACACGGAAAGCAGGTGAAGTCTCGAAGAGAGGAGGATGAGGAAGTACTACTGTTGCCCGTGGCGATTGGCTAAGATTTTTTTTTCAATTTTCGATTTCAATCAAAATTTCAAGTTATTGTATGTGTTATGCTGTTATGCTAGTTCACACTGATGTTATTGAGGGCCATACTAGCATTCAGGGTAAAAAATGATCCACTGGAACAAACGCGGGCAAGCGGTGAGGGAGTCAGATCATGGCAGTTTGTGACTTATGGCAGCTCGTGACTTTATAGGCTATGAGTTACATCGAAGGCTATGCTGAAATTTTGGCACAAGCCTTGCCAGGAAACTGCGAAGATAACGAGAAAGAGTTAGGTCTGGGTGGAATTTTTCACCGAATCAAAACTTTTTTCCGCAGTTATTTCTTCCTATTCGGGGAAATACTGAGGTGCGAAATTACCTTTAATTCGTATAATACCTTTCTTACTTTTTGAGATCCATTGTCCGAAGTTCTCTAAATGATTAATTTTACAATAGCGCAAACTGTTCAAGATACGTCTGCCGTTTCATCTGTTGATGTGATTGAGAAGAGCATTTATATTACGTTTCACGCAAATTCGTTGATATACTAAAATCACTCCGAACACTAACGAA
This sequence comes from Ceriagrion tenellum, assembly GCA_963169105.1. Lineage (NCBI taxonomy): Eukaryota > Metazoa > Arthropoda > Insecta > Odonata > Coenagrionidae > Ceriagrion > Ceriagrion tenellum. The sequence continues at coordinate 59,246,153 of OY720641.1, forward strand.
ATACATACTTCCGATGTGAGTTACCGTTACCGAGTAAAATCGCGGAATTTTTGTGGTCAAAGGCGGTGATTATTTTTGAATGCGACTCATAGCGCCTTTTCCGATGCAAATTTGATATCTTAATGTGATACTTAAATTCGCGCCATGCCAGGAAACCGCGAAGATAGCGACAAATAGTTAAGACTGAGAAGAATTTTTCTCAGAATGAACTTTTTATTTCCTCTGTTGTTTCTTCCTATTTGGGAGATAATCAAAATAATCGTTGCAAAAGTGTGGTGCGAAATAATCTTCTATTCATAAAATACCTTTTTTACTTTTTGAAATCTGCGTTCCATTTCCCAAAGTATTCCAAATGGCTAATTTTACTATGGAATTAACTGTTCATGATACGTTCAAACATATCAGGAATTAAGAACAGTAACCATTTACCTCCATTAGGTTTCTACATTCTTATCCTTCTTAACCATCCACTCAGAACTTTTCTTGTTAACCACTTAGACTGCAAGAGACGATTACCTATGTTACTACTTCATAGTCTTATTTCACTGCCTCATTACGGCCGTTTTAACTTTCTAAATCTCTAGAAACCTCTTTCATTTTAATTATATCGTCCAATTTTGTAAATCTGCTTGGGTTATATGAGCGGAATGAGGTGGATGTATGTCGATAGAGGCCTATTAGGAAGTAATTCGAACTAAAGGTGGTTTGAGCGATGCATTTCTCTAGCCTTGGTAGAGAGTAAATTTAAGTTTTATCCTTAAGGTGAAGATGTTGTAATAGGCATTAAGTATATATTGTTATATTGTATCTTGCAGCTCACTTCAGTTTAATTAGAGAAGGGGATATGTTCAATTAATCAATCCAAATTTAACCATTTTCAAGCGATCCTTTATTTATATGGGTCCAAAAGTTTATAATATATAAACTGAATACTTATATATATATGTGTTCGTTATGTGATGATTAACCTGCATTTCCTACTCTTGCTTCACTTTATAGAATTTATTAATTTTGGCAAAAGAATCATTCATTAATTACCTGATTAGGCCGTCGACCGTAATTTTAAAAATGTCTCCTCCTCATGCTATAAAAAATACGAAAAGTTGTAGGTATTTCTACAGTTGGCCACGTTTTCACTATTGGCTGAGGAAGATATTTTTAGATTTTCTGAAACATTATATGCTTCTCTTTTCTGAAACTTAATGCTACTTCGTAAAGTAGTGGCAATATCGTATTTATATTATTAATTCATTGAATTTTAATGACTTGTAAGATGATTATGTTAAATATTATGTACCATGTCATATTTTATGTTGGAAATGTATATTTCCTTGATGAGGGTGGCCTCAGTACAGGTATTCCTTAGAGGCAACCTAGCTTTCATGTGGATGAAATGAAAATTCAACGTTCAGGTTATTGTTCTTGAAAGCAATAAATTGACTTTAATTTTACTTAACTTAATATTTAGGACGCCAAAGCTTAGTTTTACCGAAATTTTCTGTCATAAACTAAATATAACAAATATATCTCCTTGTGAGCAACCAAAGTTTATTGTAGTTTCATAAAAAGTATTAGAGTGAGTAATTGATTTTTATTTCTTAAATTTATAAGAAAGCATTCTAGTAATATGGTGTACCTGACTTCAGCCATTATATGATGAATCACCTACATTTGCTTCACTTTAAAGAATTCCTTAATTTTGGTAAAGTGATAATCCAGTAATTACCTGTTTAGGCTGTCGACCGTAGTTTCAAAAATGTCTAATCACCAGTGTCACTTGAGTTTTTATTCCGATAGTTTAATTAGGTTTATGTATCTTGGCAAAGAAGGTTTACCTGTGGTACCATTTGTTCCATTATTTTGTTGAGCGTTGTGCGTTTACAGCTTCTCCTTCATTTAGAAGTGGGGACTGGGAGAATGGAGAAACTTTGGAACAGAATATCCGTATTTCTAATAAACTCAAGGTACGAAAAAGTCGAGATACTCTCCTTCTTGTATTTGTACTTGCTTATTGCGGGAGCTTAGAGACGTTCTACATGGTGCTGTGGAATTTCTTGATGCAATTACAACTCAAAACGATAGGTGATATGCCTCTGCAAGACTCCCGTAGCCTTGCAGGAATATGATTACTTAAAGGAGCCAACGTAAACTGTTCATTAGAATTCCTCTAGAGTGTGCGTTCTTAAATATCATTATTCGCGACCCAGTTTTGACGGAGAATTTGCATTTACTTTCCTGACTGGATCGATTTATTCTATTGATGACATTCATTGGAGTAACTGTAAATGAGAAATAACATTAATGTGGTTTATAAGCCGCGAAATTACGTTTCATTGCACATTCTTGAAAACAGATTCATGAACAGTGAGTTTGCGGATGAAAAAGATGTGCGTTGAAGACAGCGTTCTTTATTTTAAACCTTTGTTTTAAATTCCAATTTTCAATAGAGTCTTAAAATTTCAGAGCACTTGGTACTAGAGTTGGAGGAAGTTTCTTCTCGACTTCTGAATTAATAATGGCTGCAATTGAATACGTGCCTTGTACGCCTATTCCATTTAAACGGCTTCCCGAGCTATTCAGAAAGAAAGAGAGTGTAAAATGCCGCTTGGATGCAGTGAAAATGGAATTTGAGACTCTTAAAACTTACCATGGGAGCCACGCTTGGTAAAAAATGTTTCCTTTCCTTTTCTTTTTTAAAATACTTATCCTCTGGCGTATTTTCTCGTGACGATCCCTATAAGTGGTGACCTATCATCTAAGACATTAATCCATCCGTGGGATAAGCTGCCTGAGCACGTATTTCTCGCAGGTGGGAGGCATTTTTCGCAGTCGCTCAGAAGTTATTAAAACGAAAGCGAAGTGACTGTGGAGCGAAGAAGTGATAAGGAATGCATCCATAAATCTATTTGGGTCCTTGCAGTTGGAAAGGAATGCGTTGAGGCTTCTTTTTTTTTTTAAACGTTCCGCTCGCTCACATAACCCGGAACACTTCTCTGAATATTTTTACGATCTGGATTTGAAATTTATTTTTTTGGGCCAGAACTTGTGGAGACATTTTACCTCAGTTCATGAGCGTTCTTTAAACTTGTGCCTACACTCAATATTAACGATGGGATTTCTTTTGTGTTTTATTTGTTTGTTAGAGAAGGTAAAACACCAGAAAATTTTCATATTTATTTTCAATTTGAACGCGTGGAGAATATTGGCCGTAGCTCATGGATAACTCTCCATGGTCGCGTGTTTGCTGATAATAATAATGATATTTTGAATGTAACTTATGACATTGGAAGGTATAAGTGGAAACTTGAATTGCTGTGAGAGCGTTGAGTTACTGAGGTATCGGAATCGCGCGTTTTGCGTACAATTTTTCTCAACAATATTGTTATCTTTTTGGAGAAAATATTGGAAGTCTGGCTTTCATCCGGATGTTGATATGATGACGAGTTTAAAGTGGTTTCCTCTTCATTGCAACGCGTCCTTCAAGCGAAGACTCAGCAATATCTCATCCAATCAGCGCTTGGATTCCCATAATGTAGAAATTTTTAAAATGATATTTATGACTCATCTTTCCATCTTAATCATACATAGCCTCCAATTCCTTTATGCTGCATCGTAGCGCACCGATTCTCAAAATGCAAGTTTTACCGTAAATTTTTCTTTAAAAGATTCTATTTGTTATCAATTCAAGAAAGAGAGGGCAGCTTGTTGATAGAAGTGATAACTGGGAAATTATATTGCCTCGTTTACTGATAATTATATGATTTTTATCTTTGTTTGTGATATGATGAATGGCAGGTAAGGCTATATTGCAGTAATGACGTATCAGAACTGAATATAAATATTGCATTACAGATTAGTGTATTTCGTTGGACTCCTCATTGTGAAAATTTGCTTTCAAGGGTTGTAATAAGTGCGAATTTTGAACTCTTGCGTTCGCTCATTAGGTGTCTGATGCATAGCTTACCCTCGTTAGTTTAATTCTGCGTATTTCATTCATTTCAAATATCGTTTACTGCTTTCTTCGCCATCGACCTACCGAGTTATATGGAAATGCTCCATCATTCTGCCAATGGAATATCAAATCAAGTGGTTCAAATTTAATGCTCCAATATGAGTGATAGTTCTATTTATTCCCAAAGTGTTCATGTTTACAAACGGAACGGAAAAGACGGAAATGCTTCCAAACGTACGCGACTTCGATTTCTAATAAATAATAATTGCAATAACCAAATTTAGGATACTATAGGTGGCCAGCATAGGAATAAATTGACATTTCAGTCATCCACCTCTAATAATCACTGGCATAAGATATTCCGCTTTTATGGTGTTCGAAGTGATAATATTTCGTAATTTCAATGCAAAATATTTGATTGCTCTGATTTTCGATAGCATTCGGATCGGAAGAGGTAATACTAATTTGTAATTAACCGGAGTACTTTGAGGCTATCCCCGAGCAACCGTTCCAAATTGGGAAAACGTTGTAGGTTTGCTAGCTTCGTCCATTCTTTATAGCTATGCTCGTAGTTTGGCCAGCGGTAATTGAGTTGGCGAGCCGTGAGCCCACATGTCATTGATAGCGGGAATCTGTCCTCAATGTGGTCAGAGAGGTTGCTCATTAATTTTTCACTCCAGTAATTGAATGCGAGTGGTATCGCGCGCGCGAAAACTCATCTCTCATTTGGACGGTATACAATGGAGTTGGGAGCATGGGCCAAGTCGAGGGCAATGGATCACAGTATCCCGAACACCATGCGTTTTAAAAAAGGACAATCTCACGATCTCAAAACCTAGAATTCAATCATTGTGGCATCATCCGCGTGTATATTTATTTAGTTCTCCTGGCCTTTCCGATGAAATATTCTATCAATATCTTTTTTTATGTCTTTAAATCATTACGTGTACATTACTCAAGTACATTACGTGTTCAGCATCCGAGTATGTGAACAGTAAATCAACCCATTTATACAATTCATCGCACGTAGAAACTGAAAACAAACACATCCTTGGCACAAGATTTAAACCAGCAAGAATTATCTCACCATGCCAACAACACCCATCTCCAGCAGTATTCTACGAAATAGACGATATGTCCTCGAGCAGTCCTGCAAACGTATGATTTCCCCGACTGCGAAAAGTCTTTTGCCAATACAAAGCCTCCTTTCAGAACTCATTCCAAGTTACCTCAGCAAATTTTGGAACTCCCTTCCTATATCCTTGAAACAAGGTTCATCAGTTAAATCCTTTTAAACCAAATTATACGAATATCTTTTGCAACAACAAAACACTTGCAGTTGGGTATTTGGTTATCAAATGTAAATATTAGTAGTTTTTAATGTAAAACAATTATGAAAGAAAATTATGAAAATTATGCACTAAAGCCAAACAATATTATGCATGTATTAACAAAATCAAAAATCTCCATATGAAATTGCATTCAAAAATACTGACGTGTAATTTTTTACTTTATTAATGTAACAAATTTAGTAAAAACCGAGCATATTTCTTTTTCACTGAATGTGCTTGGTCTTACAGGGCATACCCTAGATCGATAAACTTGGGTCTATCTATCTACTTATAGCAAAAGTTTAATTGAAAACCGAAAGAGGATTCTATTTTTGATGTCTCTAATGCACATGATTTACGGAATCTTTGTGTTATGTGCAAATTATAACCGGTAGACAAACTCTGAAAATTAGAATTAATAACTCATAACAATTTTTACCAGTAATTACCAATTTTCATGAATTTGCACTAATTGCGATAAAACTTGATGCACATGTAAATTAATGTTCTTAAATAATAAAACTCCAGAAGTGAGAGAAAATAGGATAAACTCGTTCCTAGTCTATTTTATGTAATTTCCCGACAGTTTGAGAGAATCTTACCATACTTACTTAAGCCCATGGTGTATGAAAAAATGAAGGCGAAATCCTGGTTAATCATCAGAAAAATTATTGATCAAATTATAAATTCATAGATTTTTGATTAAACATATTATATACTTGAAACGACCCGACAAATGCATAAATTTGAAGTATATAAATGTGAACATGAATGCAAAAATGTATTACATATCTGTAATACTTCTTTTCTTACAGGGGAACTATTGGATGCTGATTTAGTTGCGATTGTGCTTGGCCAGCGCATGTGTGCAGTGCTGGATATTATGCATCATTGTCTGTATAAAGGTAAGTGTATCTTTATCCCGAATGATTTCCCCACGTCAAAGAATACTTCGTATTTCTGCCTTTCCAGTTCACTCCCGGGTTTAGACAAAGATGTTTGGAGACAAAACTATCTCATTGGGAGGTGCATTATTGATGTTATCTCTGTAGTCCCAGACTCTCAAGGCCACTTTAGGATTCCAAAACGCATGATGAACCCATTTTAACCCGCAGTATGTATCTGTAGTCAAGATAAACATGAAATACTGCATTTTTTAATTTATGGAATTTTTAACAACGCGTTGCAAAAACAGATGCCCGAAGTTAAAATTGATCGCGTTGGAGAGACAAAAATTACGACCCTTGATGCTCGAGCTGACATTTTAGTTATTGCCGCTGAAATACTTCCAGCAAGAAAGTTCATCGTATTTTATGATGAACAACCTGAAGGTTAGGATGGACATGACCATCATGCTAATTCATTCACGAACCAAAATTAGCGGTAAAAAGCTTTCCAATTGTTCATGAAAATTCGATTAACTAATTACTCGTTGATTCATGAAATAAATTATTACAAGGCTTCTAATAGCTTCCTGATTTGTAATCAAGTTTTAAAGGTGAGGAAGTTATTGAATAATTAGTGGCAAGATCGCTTCTTTCAGGCGTGATTGAATCCGGGAGTAGCTACAAAATAGCATTTTCATTGCTAATGCGTATGAAAAATCATAATTTCGTTCTCGAGACGAAGATACATATTATATAGAAGCTATTTATTAAAAATTATGAAATAATCTTAACTGGTGAATTTATCTTTAAGGCGAGGAGGGATTTCAAAACACAGCGGCGAGTGTATAAAATTATTTCGATCTCAGTGCTACAATACAACATTCTATGATTCTATATTATTTTATCTTAAGGTGGGTTTAAACATTGGAAGTCGCTTCCATGTCAGTAGCCTTTTAAGTCAATTACTTAACTCAAAAACTTACATTCGACACTTCGATGTGTAGCCACTGACTTCTGGACGGTCGGGGTCTATAGCGGGAGTAATTGACCAAGGATCGCACTTGTAAGGAATGTAGACTGGTTTCTATATGCCTGCAAGTAGCATATCGATTCTTCGAGAAAATCGCATCGCATCCGGAGAAATGTTAGTCACACAACAGCAAACGGAAATGAAAAATGAAAGCTACGAATAAATTATTAGGATGACGCCTCATTGCTGCTAATGTAAATATTTATTTGTATTTGAAAATATTTTAAATACTCAAATATCCATAAGGCATCCTTTATGACTTATCTCCTATTAGTTATTAATAATTATTGTCAATATTCTCATACTTGATATGATGTATTAATGCTCAATCAATATGATTCAGACCCACAAATGCCTATGGAACTCAAACAGTGATATACCGAACGCTATTATAGTGAAACCTGTAATAAGCGACCACCGACGGTTCCGCTGAAAATGGTCGTTAAGAGGGGTAGTCTCTCGACAGGGGTTCAGTCTCTAGGAGTGCACATTGTGCAAATAAACGGGCGGTTGATTTGAACAAGATGGAACAACTTTTAAAGCAACAGCATTTTTAAAACCGATACAGAAGGCGTTTATTTCCTCACAATGTTGTTGCTCCTGGGAAATTTTAATGCATATTAATTTGATGTGCACATAAAGTGAAACCTAAATTAAGCGACCAACGACAGTCCGCTGAAAAATGGGGGATCGGGTTGGTGTGGTGGCTAGAGTACTGGCTAACCATACGGACGGTCAGAGTTCAAATCTCTGTAGGGGAGGAAAATTTTTCAGATGACACCCATTCCCTGCCTGGGTGTCTTGTGGAGGGCAGTTCAAGTGCAGTACTACGTCCGACGGATGAGACGTTAAACCGTGGTCCCCTTGGCGCCTTTCGTTAAGAGCAGGCTAATGCCGACGCCGGGTTTCTATCCCCCCTTCCTCCCTTACCTGTCCCCTATGGCGCAAAGGACCTTAACTGTGGTCGCCTCCCCAAAATCCAATCCAATCCCGCTGAAAAATAGACGTTGAGAGGGGTGGTCGCTTGCCAGGAGTGGTCTTTAAGAGAGGTTTCTCTGTATCGCCAAATTTTGGCTATTTTTGTATTCACCTTATTCATCGTTTACTTTCGTCATCCATTTGTTTGGGAAAATCAAGAATTTTTTGTAAGCCGATGACCTGCGAGTGGCTATATGATTCGAAAAAATTAATGATTACATTAACAACACCACAGGTTTAAAAAAGCTCAAGACCAGGGTTTCAACGCTTAAGCTTCATCTTCAGGTTCCCGATCTAAATTTTAGATGCTAGAAAGAAAGAATTTAACTTCCATGCCTTAAGTCGCCTTAAAAGACTATTTTATCCCGTGGACAACGTAAGCAGGATGGATCTCCGGTCAAAATGAGCAACAAACTCATAAAAACCTGAAGATGACGATTAAGCGTTGAAACCTGGGACGTGTGTTTTTTTTAAATTTGAAGTGTTGTAATGTTATCATTAATTTTTTTGAAATACGGAATTCTACAAAGTTACAAAGGAAATTGTATTACTTATACACGATTCGAGATATCGCTACACTCGCTACTTCCATCGAAGTGAACTTCCATGTTTGAAGGCGCATTTAAAGACTATTTTATTACATCTATGTCTACATCTACTTATTACCCTGCAAGCCACCACAGCGGTGTTTGGCATGGGGTGACTTATCACTAACATGAACTACAGTGTAGAAATTTACTTTCACCAACAAGCATTACACTATCGGTATAATACGAATGCTACAAAAAATCTAAAATAATCCAAAATGTAACTACGTAAACCTGACACAAGAGTAATGCAGGGAACATTTTAAACCTTGCTGTTCTACAATCTAGTTCCCTAATTTTATTCTCATCATCTGTTATACCCTAGTATGCTGGAGTTCGTAAGATATTGAAAATTCTTCTGAAATTAATACGGTTTTGAATGTAATTAAAAGATTGATTCTATTACGTGAACAAAGGAAACTGGAGTGATCTCCGATCCAAAATAGCAACAAAAACCTATCTGATTATCATACATATGTGATAAATTAATGATTCGTTCACTGCGAGACTAATAAAATTCCCCCGTGTAGAATTCCTGTGAGCAAGTGCAGGGAAACCCAATTCCGATCGGATAATTGGCAATGGCGCATGGCGGCGGGACGCGACTGTTGAAAGCAACATGCCAATGGAGCTCCGTCATTTGTGCTGTGATCTTGTTACCCAAAACTCTTTCGTTTTCTGCGCGACGAGGCAATTCTGGTTATTCTCTCGGCGTACAAGTGATGCTAACGAGAGAAAATACGTCACGAATATTGCGCAGGCGAGCAGAAATCAAAGAGAAAAAACCTCGCGTCAAATGAAGGGGGAAAGTCGTTGTTAATTCGTTGGTGCATACATCTATCAAATTTATCCATTAAAAGGTATACAAAGGAAACACAGCTTCGTCAACCCCGAAATTCCCCCTATATCAGTGGTCTCATTCATCGACCGCAGAGTGAATTGCAGGCTATATGAAATGCAGTTGGTCGCGTTTCACGGTGGTTGGGGCGGAATTAATAGGTCAGCGAGTACGTTTTTGATGGATAATTTTTTATGCAAGTAGAAAAAAACTTCTCAGGCAAAATTTCATTTAAGTGCATCCGTTTATGCGTTGGAGCGCACCATTAAGGAAGTAATGGAAACTATCTAGTATTTAACTTTGTAACATTTCCCTCATACAAATCACTATGAATGTTTCCATCTGGCATTCGAAATTTAAACGTTGCATCGTTTGCCGGTCAGAGACTGATTTCAGATGAAAACATTTGGTGTTTTAAACTACCAGGAAATTCGTTTTAACCCTTTTTGCTGCGGTCAAACTGCAGAGACTCTCCAGTCCCTGTACGGAGAAAAAGTGAACGATCATTTACGTCGGCACACTAAGTATAGTTCTTGTTGCACTTGCAACTCAGTAGTCACTAACGCTCCCGGAAAGAGATTAGTACAATGTATAACAATGAACTACACAAATGGAATTCGTGGAAAAGTTCAGAGACATGGGTAGGAACGGTAAGAACGACCACTTGCCAATGGAACGTAGGAGCTACGTTCACAGCAGGCAACCGGGTGAACGTGATATAACTGGATGAGATAACTCTCCGAACCCGACTGACGTGTATTTGTTTGGACTGGTCATCAAGTCTTAAGATATTTCTTTACAGTATTCATCATTGGTCGTTTAATCCTGAGATTGGTTGACTGCAGCACTCCAACCCTTCCCTGTTTAATGCTAGTTCCCTTACCTCCTGGTATCTCATCCTATGTACTTTCTCTTTATTTAATTCTTGAACTCATTCCTGGGTCTTTCTCTGGGGACTTTTCCCTCTATTAAAATATCCCTAAAAACGAAAAAAATGAAACAGGAATCGAGATAATAGAAATTTGATCGCTGGGTACACTTTGAAGTATGTGTAACTCTACATCTACATAATAACCTGCGAGCCGGCGCATTGGCGTGTGGCAGGGGGTGTTAGGACACCAACCGTGTAAAGATGTAAGGGATGAGATTTTGGGAGGTGAAATGTTGACGTGTATTATGGGAGTGTATTGAGTGGAGCTCAGTTTTTATTGTGGTCGCTTATTATGCGCGGAAGGAACCAATTTTTTTGCCTATCTGTTCGGCAATGTATCTATCTCTATCTAATATCTCTCTATAAGTATCTATGTAATTTTATCACTTCTGTCAGATCTAGGGATGTAGTGAGGCGTCATGATTATATTCTCTGTGTCGCTCTGAAACACACCAGTTCTGAATTTCTCAAGAAAGCTAAGCTTAGCGTGCATCCTCAGAGTCACTAGGGGTTCCCACCTTAATCTCTCTATAAGTTGTGAGACACCATATGCTCTCTCGTAACAGTGTTTAACCAAGCGTGCTGCTTTTCTTTGTATTTTATGATTTTTTCGGTTAAATTTTTATGACCAGTGTCCCAAATGCTCGGGGCGTATTCGTGGTGTGGCCTTACCAGAGGGAGGTAGCATCTCTCTCTTGCTTTTTCATCCGAGGACCTTCCTATTATGCGCTTAACAAAACCTAGTGTCTTTAATTCTGTTCCGCATATGCTTTGTATGTGTGTGCCCCACGATGTAATAGAAATTTTGACGCGAATGCATAAATGGGTGCAAATTTCTGAATTTGGAAAGTCATTCAGGTTTGGAAAGTATATCATGAAGATTGGTGTAACATAGCATGAGAATTAATGAAACTCTTCGTTCGGTTTTGCAACCTATTGTTAAAATTTTTCTGGCATGAAAAGGTAGTTATTATGTTCTCCCCTGAAAAAACTGCGATGTTCATATTTAATATCTCGATACTATCTGAATTTTCTAAACTGACATTAGGTTAATGAGAAGCCTGCGTCATATTTGGTTTACCATAAATGGACATAAAAAATCGGGCCTTACTTAGAACACTCTCTAAGTATCCTCCACTGATTTTTTTAGTTATTTCAAGGCTTGAGTTGTCTTGGATTAAGATTTGCCTATGAATTACGACACGAATGTCATTTAAGGAGAGAAACTGAATTATTTCGAGAAGCACCATGGATGGGAAAATTTACGGAATCAGACAATAGTTTGTCCCGGTTCTATAATATCTAGTTAAATACTTTTCTGGTGCAATAATCGTTTTTGTTGGCCTCTGCCGTCAACTCGCTAACAGTCTAATGTGATCTGTCAGTCAATATCAAGGTAAAAAATGAGTGAAGTCATTTTGCTGTTAGCGTTAACCAGACATTGTTTTACTGCGGATAAGAGGCGTTGAGATGAGTATGACACAGGATTTTCCCTATGCAAGACGTGGCTACCAATTCTGAAAGAGATGGAGCGTACCGTGAAAAAATGGCGCTAAAATTCTGACCAGTGAGAGAACACCAGAGTGGTACTTGGAATGGCACCAGAATGGCACAATTGAATTGTTTCTTCAGGTCTGATGCAGGTGCTTGTGTCCACCATCTATAGAGGCTCTTATTCCCACCATTTCACGCGGGAAGAGCGTGCTTGGATGAATTGGAGGGAAAAACTGCCCCTTAATAAGGCGGAAACGAATACCTGTATCTTCGTTTCAAATCTGACGAAAGTAGCCGTAATTCTATCAAAACTTTCGTCCATGACAATGAACGTTTTCCAGTCGATCCGAGATCGATCTGACCGAATCAGATCGTCATGTCCAGTGGGATCGAACTGTGAAGCAGTCCGACTCTGCCCGGTTTCTCAGCCAGTCGGAGACTTCAGATCGATTTGATACAGCGGGTCTGTAGCGCTCCTTGTTATTCTTTTAGTGGTCATTGGGAAGCAAAATATAACCATTATTATTCAAGACGTGTGTTGTAACCAGTTGAAAACAAGAGTGAAATTATGGTGAGTGAACTGTCGTTGATGGTATCGTAGCACATCGCAATTCTACCTCCAATTGAGAAATTTGACTGAAAATTTCCGATTCGATTGTTCACAATCGATTTTTCAGTCCGTGTTGGTAAATCAGGGGATCTGAGTCAGCTCGCTTGGAATTTCTAGATCGGTCCGAGTTCAGATCGATCTGAGATCGATTAGTAAACGTAGTGATTGGTACTACGCGGAAGTGTGTCCGAAAAACCTTCATTGCCGTGGGTGCCTTTGAAATCATTATGCCTAGTAGTTTCCCAGAGAGAAACGTTTGCTTTGATGAACGCGAATTGTGGGGAGTGCATTTCTGTAATGAACGGCGCACAAGTTTTTTTCTTGTCGTGGATCTGCCTATCCACCGGGGTTTTAGTCCTTCTTACTCGTCTATCTGTCCGTCTTTCCTCAAATTTCCATCCCATCCCAACCCTCCCCTAAGTCCGGGTGAGCTCCCGATTTTTGTTCCCTCTGTACCCTTTCAGACCCTGTCAGTCCCAACTTCCTCTTTCCTCCTCCTCCGAGTGGGTTCCCGGCGGGGGCTTCGTGCGTCACCTTTGACCCCTTCGTCCATTTGTTGGGGATTCAATCCGAATTTCCTGACCCGTGCCGCCTTTCTCTCTCTCTCATGCTACCCCATGCACCTCCCCCATCTCACTTTCTTCATCCTAGTGTCTTCTTCTCTAGGAACGAGCGTTCTATGCCCCTTTTCAATCCGCCACGGTGATATAAAACCTGCCCAAAATATTCCATTTTTCTTGCAAATAGATTAACCATTTAGCTGCACCGTGTGCATATGCCCGAATGAATATTCCTCACTATAAGAATGAGGAGATTTACTGAATTCTAACAGCTAAGAAACAATTTTTCTTCTATTGCGGAGATGGATTATATCATGTAAGGTATTGTATCCATTTTTTAAACTTAAAAACTACCACGTAGATTATAATTTTGAAATTTGTGCGTTTAAAAATGCAACAGTTTATCATTTTCTGCCAATTTTTTTCTAAATGGTATATTTGAGTACATATAATACAATAAAATATAATTTTTGAAGAAAACGGTTTTATTGTTTTATAAAATATTCTTAAAAGTAACATACATATTATGTTTTACAGTAGGTACGCTGTTCTTCGTGTCGTTGTCTTCAAAAGTCGTTGGTCTATTAAATGTTAAGGAACGTGATACCAAACGCTCAAGCATGTGTGCATTTGAGTTCAACGCTTAGTTTGAATTAATTATTGTATATTATAGTATTTTGAAAAGAAATATGGCGGAACATGCTTAAAATTTTTACGTAGCAGTTTCATTCTGCTTGCAATGTCCACCAATATTTATTTATTGCTCGTTATAGGAGGTAGAAATAGAAGATAGAAATTTTCTATTGTCTAAAGGGATCCTTCGTGAGTTATCCATGTAATCCAATGGTTGTGCCGCTAAAATTTGCATGTAAGAGCTTCTCCAATTCATACCTCTTCCATTCAGCATATTAAACCTTCTCTATTGTTGCGTATCAAAAGCTTCAAAATACCTTTCCAAACATTCGCAAAAGAAATACGACGTTGCGGGAAAGAAAGCTTTGAGTTGGTCTCTGATCACACCCTAAGATTTGAATTACCCCAGTTGCCGTGATGGCCATTTGAGATCTTAGTACGTTACGATAATAGGTTGCAAACGTCAGCATTTCATCATCAGAATCAGTCGTAATCATTTCATTTGGAACGATTGGAACATTCACCGTACAGTCCCGACTTAGCCCTCGGTGATTTTCATCTGTTCGGGACCCTAAAAAATCATATGGATGGCCTACGTTTTGAAAATGATTCCGTAGTCCAAGAGGTTACTTATTGGCTGCGAAAGCATATAAAAGACTTCTTTGCTGCCGGCTGTCAAGATCATATAAAGAGATGGGATAAGTGTCTGAATGTATAGGGTGAATATGTCGAGAAGTGAAATAAATTTGAGGAAGTTACTTTGATTATTATTGACTGTATCCAGTTTTGCGAGTTATGTATAGACTTATCTTCTTAATTACATAGTTATTTTATAAACTTCAAATTATTATTTCCCTCTTGGATTAATATGAATTAGATCCGAGATGAAAGGAAACTGGATTTCAAATTAGTGATTAATTAATTTTTTCTTTTTGAAAATATATGACCCGTTATAAGGACTTTTGGTGTTGAAGTTGACCTGGTTTCACTGGCTGATCTCCGTTTCAGTGATTTACTTTATCCTCAATCAAGGATCATCAATAATTACTCATGCAGGCAATCATCTTCATTAATTTGTTTGAATACTGATGAGTATTTAACGGCAAATGACTCCAAAACACTGTAGTATTTTCATCTTTGAATTAGTTCTGCTCTCAGATTTGTTTTTGTGGTATATAAAAACGGTCCTATCACAAAACTCCATTATCTTTGAATGAGTGTTATCAATGTAACCAGGTATGACTCATCTGTATGTCGCAACAATCTCGCCGTTTCAGGGCGGTTTGGAGAAAATTGAACATTAAATTAAGAGATAGTTGTAAAAAATTGTGAAATGCGTAGAATTAAATGCACTGATAGCATCGTTATCATATTATCAGGTTATGCAAAGCAATTATATGATTGAGGTTAGATTGGAATATAAGTTCAGTCGGCATCTTAAACGGCAGAGATCAACAAGCGTTATCGGCAATCTGTGCATAGCGATAATTGCAGCTTCAAAACTTTGTTTCCGATTGATTGCTTACTTTCGTTAAATCACAACAATTCCTTCGAACTGGTTTAAATGACTCATTACACCCTTCGATACGTTTAAAGGGAAACGGAGGCTTTAATCGCTGGATTTTATCGATTTTACCGGTAAATGCGTAAATGGCAGAGTTATTCTTGAGGAGAGCTTTCAATCAATGAGCTTATAGAACGTTACCATTTAAGATGCATTCATTCATTTGAGTTTTTTACCAAATGATTGGTAGGTTTTGGAGAGTTTTCATTAAACTGGCGCATCATTCTGTATTGGCTCCTATGTTTGATCCGCTATTATATCTCCCTTAAATTCCTCACATCGTCTCCCTCTTTTTATTTCGTCCAGAATTCCTATCCTATTGCTCGCTTTCCCAGTGCTCTTCCCTCCATTAATCTCTTCATCCACCAGTGTCTAAAACCACCAATCTACGAATACGAGCCTCTACGAGTTCTGATGTAAATTTTCTTTACCATTCATCTCATCGGAAAAATTGTTTTCATAGATCATTCCAGGTAATAGGATCCAACTTCTGGAATTTCATCACAGATGAGGGAAAAATAGCCCCCACGATATAACCGTTCAGTCAAAGATCTGTAGCTTATTACTAAATGCCTCGTAAGTCATGTGTCACTTTATTAAATGTATCTCTCTTCATTTATTTTTTCTATATCCTGGGGTTTTACCATTGTTTGTTCATCATTGCCTTATTACGGATCGTTTATCATGGTCTCTAAATCTTTTTATTGTTTTTTATTTTATTTGTTCGTTGATATCTTTTGCTTGTTTCCTTGCTCTGTTATTTGTTTATAGCATTATCAATTTAGTTATGTAATTTTTCAAGCAATGAAGGGACTCAACTCCTTTGTGTTCATTTGGTGGACCCTCATTGCAAAAAAGTGTGTATAGTGTTGTTTTCATGATTCACTTATTGTGTAATTTGTTTCCTCATCTTAGACGAAATCACGTCATAGATCAATAAAGTAATTTTCAATCATTCATTCATTCGACTTTCCCTCTCCTTTCAAAATGTCCTCTGCCCATCTCTTCTGCCTCCGATGAAACTCCACCAACAGCTTCCTCTCCTCTCCAACCACATCCAATACCTCCTCGTTGGTCTTTTCGGCCCCTATCTCAAGCACTCTATCCTTCTTTACTCCCATATCTTCAAGGCCATAGGTCTATGTAGCTCCTTCCTTTGCAATGACTAAGTTTCCGACCCACAGCGCCACGCACCAGATGAAAATTTTCACAAGCCTTTTCCTTACGTCTCTAATCAGACCTCTCCTCTTCACTTTCTTGGTTTTTGAAAATGCTTTTTTACCCATAGCAATTCTACATTTTATTTCCTTACCACTAATCCTATCCCCTTTTCAATATTACCCATATTTTCTCAGCCAAAAAACATCCAAAATTGTTGAAAAACAGATTTGTAAAGAGTGGAACTTAATAAAATTTTCTAAATTTTACGACTCAAAAAAAACCTTTTAGGGCCTAAAAATATGAAATTAATGGTTAAAGAGGAAATATTTTGCCAATTTATGTTACCACCTTGAAAATTGGTAGCAATAAGCATAAATGACGAGATAAAAAAAGGTGTAAACGTGATGAACCACTAAAAAAAGTTTACCCACATTACTCTTTGTGCGAACCACTCCTTTTTAGGCGTTCCCAAAGTTAACTGTCAATTATCAACTGTCTTTTTAATGCCAAAAGAGAGTAACTGACAAGTGTATAAATTTTTAAGTTAGCGTTGATTTTGCGATTTTTACCTTGATGATTACAAAAAACTAAACAAAACCGTATGTGTAGCTGATTGCCAGATTTTGTGTTCTGCTTTCACTGTATCTACACTACAAATGTCAATTTTCTAGGCATTATAACAGTACGTACATGTCTCACTCCCAGAGAATCTCATTCCTTTATGATTTATCTTCATTCCGTAATTCCTGACTGAATCTAAGCATCAACTAAAGCTTTTAATATCTTCAAAGATGGACTAGATGAAGTCTCAAAGATGAAACCTTTAAAATCAATAATTCAGAACCAATAATGATGCGGTTACAGTCTTTTTGCGTTGCAGAGCGCCAATCACAATATCGTCCCATTTAAAAATATCCACTTACAGGGCTGAGTCAAAGTAAAACCAGCTTGGAATTCCGATTTTTTCATCTCAGTTTTAAAGGTAGTTTCAGCGAAATATCATTTTACCTAGAAATCAATGAATTTGGTCTCATTTTAAAGAAAAATATCTTATCCTTCTAATGACGCCGAAAATTCAATTCCTTACCTCATTACTTTCGGAGTTATTTGCCAAAAATACCAGCCCTTTTACATTGGAAATGGTACGTGTATGCACTCCAGAGAGACATTATTTACAAAATGAGAAAGTTCTAGCACTTAGATGTCGTAAAAAAACTAACAGCATGTAGTTTGTATGTTTTCTCAACTATTTTTGACAATTAATCATATTGTCACCGCAATGAGTTCTTGGGTATCACAAAAAAACCTTCCGTTTTGAAGGAGTTTCAAACATACCGCGCGAATATAATGAATCAAATTGAAGACTTATGCTGATATTTTTATTTAATTACCTACCATTTCTGTCACATAAAACTATATCATTGCACCATTAATAATGCAATATTTAATTCATATGTCCTACAGCTGGTAAAATTAAAACGTATAATTCGACTATTGTCTCTATTATGACTAGGGAACTATCTGGCTCGGGCTACCTTAAAGCGCACAAGAAAAATCAAAATTTAAGTGGCATTTAGGCAAAAGACTCCAGGAGTATAGTATATTCATCGTGAATCACTCTGTAAATCTCCCTTTGGTGCAAATTTATCGTGTCCTAGAAAATGAAAATTGTTGGAGGGGTAAACTGTGTTATGACAGCCGCAGTACGCGCAGAAGAGAATTCCGAAGGGCGACGTACCGCCTTCCTATGCGGAGAATCCCAGCGCTCTGTAGATGCGATTCAACGGTGTATGAGAGAGACTTGCCATGTGATGACGACATTATGATGCAGAGGCTTTCATACAACTGCCTTCTGCGGTGTTATGCAGTGGAAAATATTGTTTTCAAGGAGTGCTGGTTGGTTATACCCACGTCTTGGGGTTATACCTAAATATATTTCGTGAGGCTTAGCTAAAATTGATGTACTGCGAACGGTTATTTAAACTTAAGTGCGATTACCTCTTGGATTATTATTACGTAAAAGTATTTTTATAAAATCCTATAAGCCGTCGACTCAGAGGAAGAATAGTAACATTGAGTACGTTTAAAATGTATAATATGACTCTTCACATTCAAATTTAAGAAAATCAAAATAACAATAACACTCGGGAAATTCAGGAGACTAAATAAATCAGGTACTAATTATGTAAAAATATGGAGTATAATAGCGCTATCAGACGCAAAATCCAAATTAAAGTTTAGGGAGAAAACCTAAAGAGAAATTCAAACACTACCTCAACATATTTAGTAAATATTTAATGAATCAAGGAAATAGCGCGTCACTAGGCGCTTATGGTGTTTTTAATCTTACCTCATAAGTTGTGATACAAGTAACAATGCTGGAAGAGACTCCAACATTTAGAAACTATATTTCTTTCCTCGGAAAAATTATATTTTTTTCCCTTTATATTCACTTCATGCTGAAATTCCAATTTTCTCGTCAAAACAGCTCGTAATTTTGTCTAACGAATGAGGTATATGTTCTTCAATGCCATTAAATTCTCTTTATCGTGACTGTTTGATTAAACAATACACTTCTAATTTTACTACAATTTGTTGCTTGAAAATATAGAAAGAGAGAAATTTCTCAAAAAATTTCTTCATTAGTGAAATAATGGCTGTTTATTCAGTGCAATATTGAAAATGATTGACTCTAAACTATAAATTATGCATTTTATGATGTATTTTATTGTAGATACACATTTTTTTCCGTTAATAAGAATAGTAAGACTTTTTTTGGGATGGTTGGTCAAATGTATATAATTTTTGTATGACCAATTGTTGATTATCTGTCTATTGGCTACGCAAGTTTATTTTAATTTTAGTTAGCCTTTACACAGATATTAACTTTAAGGCTGCCTGAAGCTTCAATTTTGTATGTTTAAAAGAAGTTGTATAATTTTTTCTTTTCTTTTGTTGGATGTAATATACATCATTTTCAACTTAGATAATGTGTCAAGGCTAATAACGACAGCGCTAGAGCCGTCGACAGAAGGAGAAGGGGGAGAGAGAGGTAGAGCGACGAGGAGCTGGCAACACTGTAGTCCATAAGACCCTTGGTAAAGTGGAAAAGTGGAAAATACTATAGCATCATAAAACGGCAGGTTTTCGATGTGATGTGCGTTTTCTCCTAAAGGGTAAAACTGTACTAGTATATTTTACGAATGCTGCCGGTATAGCCTCCGCATTTTCCTAAAAATTTACGGTCCTGTCCCTAGTTTTTGCCTTGTTTTGTATTCAGCTTTCTCTATCATCATTGGTTTTTCAATCCAAAGATTGGTTGACTGCAGCCCTCGACCCTTCCGTCTCTACTGCTAGTTCCCTCACCTCCTCGTATCTCTTCTTATGTACTTACTTTTTTATATTTCTGATGCATTTATCCCTTGCTCTTCTTCTGGGGCCTTTTCCCTCTATTTTGCCTTCAGTTATGTTCTTTACAAACCAATTGTGTCTTAGGGTGTGTCCTGTCCATCTGGTTCTTTTATTCTGTATGGTGTTCCATATGGTTCTTTTCTCTTCTACTCTTCTGTTCACTTCATCATTTCTTATTTTTTCCTTCCATTTAATCTTCAGCATCCTCCTCCAGCACCAGGTTTCGATGGTTTCTAGTTTATTCTGGTCAGCTTTTCCAATGGTCCATGCTTTCGATCCTTAGAGCGCTAAGCTCCACATTCTGTATAAAATATAAAGCTAAGTATGTCAAGCTATACCCCTCGTAATTGAACTAAAAACCCTCTCTAGGGGTTAAGTGGTGCTAATCCTCACATATCCGAATGGTCACGCCAGGCACCAATCGGAGTTGTTTTGCGTGTCCGTGCGGAAATGATAGGAGCTTAAAGGCTGTCTAACCTTTTTTTTGAAACTCTGCTTGATTCATTTTTACAACAACAATGCAGTTGCTAAATGATTCGTGTAGGGTGTAGCACTCTACGGTTTGGAAATATGGACCATTGGAAAAATTGACCAAAAGGGACTAGAAGCCCATGGAACCTGGTGCTGGAGGGGGATGCTGAAGATAAAATGGACGAACTAAATAAGAAAGATAAGATAAGAAAGAAAAGTGCACAGATTAGTAGAAATGGAAAGGACCATGTGGAAAACCATACAGAAATGAAGGACTAGATGGATTGATACACCCTGAGACAATGGGTTTGTGAAGAACATAATTGAATGTAAAATAGAGGGAAAAGCCCCCGGAGGAAGACCCTGGTATGGGTTTATGGACCAAATAATGAGGAAAGTGCATAGGAAGAGATACACGGAGGTAAGGGAACTAGCATTTTAGAGGGAAGGGTGTACGGCTGCTGTCAACCTATCGTAGTATTGAACAATCAACGAATGAAATGGACTTTCACATAGATAATAAGTGAAGACTGCTAACGGCAAGGCAAGAGCTGTCGACTTAAGGAGTAGGGGGAGAGAGGAGGAGGGACGAGGAGTTGCTAACACTATATCACGCAAACCCCATGGTAAAGCGAAAACATGGAGCACACTGTTGCAATTATTGTGCGCTAATTGAACATTGTAATCAGTTCGGCGGTTTAACGAAATAGATTGGTATGAAATAATAGTTAATGAATGCCATAAATTGAAACTAATGCATTCAATACACGGTGCATCGCGGTGGGGGTGACTGCCTTTTTTTCCAAGGTTTAATGGCCGGTACAACCATATTCTTCTACTTTTTAAATATTTTATCTGATCTCGTTAATCTAGGTTTCCAAAAAATGGAAAATTGATACATATAAAAATGACTGTCTAACTGCCGTCTTATTAAATATCCAAGCTATTTTTCAAAATGGAAAACAACGTCAGGAAATGTTCTCTGAATTTTTAAAGTTTAACTATTTATGGAGCATTTAGGAGTTATGCCAGCTATTATTCCACGGGAGTGGAATATTATGATCATTGATCCGTAAGTGAAACGAAGTTTAATTAGTATTAAAATATCAAACGGAAACATTCTACCTAATAAACTCCGGAATGGATTTATCGGTGATTTCATAGTTTTTGTCAGATCTAACTCGTGATATGTATTTATTTATTTAAACCGCATGGAAATTTTCAAATGCTAATCAATTTACTTGTTCTAGAATTGTGCTAGTATCAACGCAACTAAATCCACTCTTGAAAGTAGGAATGATTTTATATTAAACTTTAATAAATATCCTGAATTAGTAAAATTAATCAAGCGGCCCATGAATTGATCACCCATGCATGGATCTTCATGCTACATTTCTGGTTAATAGTCTCATTCTCACTAATTATATCTGTCCTCTACTTGTTTTATATCCATGGTACTCAATTTCCATGTTTAATATATTTTGAACTCGCCTTATAGGTATTGAGTATATTAGGATTAAATTACAGGAAATAACTCAATGCAATATAAGTCAAATGTTCTTGAATCATTTGCATGTATTTTATGTTTATTGCTTCAATCACAATGCAAATTACTCATTCTATAGTACTTTCATTTTTTAAGTAATTTTCTCATATTTTTTATGTCCCCTCGTACAAAAAAACTCCTGAATAGGTTATTTAAACACCACTCCAGTTGATTAGTTTACGTCGATTTAATGGTTATATTTTACAATAGAATGCTCCTATATTATCTTCATATATAAAATGCGAACAGCAAAGGATACTTGCTTTTGTAAAAACTGCTACGCGCAAACAGATAATACTCAGTGATAAAATTTAATGTAGAGCATGTGGATTCCATCTCCTACCTTGGAAGTTGCATCACGTGGCACCGAAGAAGTACATACGACATCAGGCGGAGAATAGCCCAAGCTAAGGAGAGGTTTACAGGACAAAGAAAACGCCTTTGCTCAAAGAAGATAGGACTACAGAACGGGAAACATTGCGTAAAAATATTCTGGTGGAGCGTAGAACTCTATGGATCGGAAGCATCGTCCGTTGGAAAAGCTGATCAGAAAAGACTAGAAGGCTTCGAAAACAGGTGCTGGAGGAGGATGCTGAAGATAAAATGGACGGACAAAATAAGGTATGATGAAGTGCACAGAAGAGTAGAAGAGGAAAGGACCGTGTGGAACAACATATAGAAAAAGAAGAACCTAATGAATTGGACACACCCTGTGGCACAATGGGTTTGTGAAGAGCGTAATCGGAGGTAAAATAGAGGGAAAATTCCCAAAGGAAGACGCAGGAATAAGTTCATGGATCAAATAAAGAGGAAAGTACATAGGGAGAGATAGCAGGAGGTGAGAGAACTAGCATTAGATAGGGAAGGGTGGATGGCTGCTGTCAACCAATCTTAGGAATGAAAAAATGATGATAGTAGAGAGCTGAAGACGCCTCTAGGGGAGGAGGAGAAACGTCGGAAAAACAGCGACGCGGTCGGATCCCGGAAGAAGAAATGGAAATAAAAGAAAGGAAAGTAAAGGAAGAGGTGCAAGATGTCGGGATGTCCGCGCAAGAGTAGGCTAGACCAAGACTGAAAAGGGTCGTAACAGGCTTAATCCCAAATACTTACCGAAAGAAAGAGGATATTTTTTAACACCCACGTAAAAAAATATGTTCCTATCCCCGTCGACACAGCTCTTTGGACAGCGCATTTTACATTCCATGCCTGCGTCTATGGCATTGGTCTTGCTTTCTTTAGTTTTTCCTCAGAAGTCTTCCGGGGGACAAAACCCCAACGGTCTCTATTTAATGAAACGAGAATTCCTCGAGGAGATTACTTATCTTTGGGGGCAGATATGCTTAATTTCGGGATCGGCAGCGGCTCTCCGCGTCCATTTCCGGACCATCCTGAGCTGCTTCTCTTCGACGGAACCTGAAAGGAAGGTCGGCGAAATGTGAAATGAAACCGATATGACCCCTTTTCCTACGTTATATTCCGGTTTTGAGATGACCAAATAAGTAGCCGAGATCAAGGATGGTTATTTTTCAATCCTCAACAATGAAGAATGGTGCTGGAGAGTCATTGAAGTGAGATATTGTGGAAGCTACTCCTTGGGGAAATCATTTCGGGAATAATAAAAAGGACTCGCTCCGCCGAGGCCAAATGTATAGATAACGCTTTGGGGTTGACATTTGAGGGTCAACTGAAGACACCGCGGAATGGAAAATCCTTCGTTATTTATTGGTGGATATCATTCCTGCATTTATTATGACCAAAGGTTTGAGTAGTTGTTGACCGTGGCATCTTGACCATTTGTGACTACGTCAGCTCAATTTAAATGTCAGTCCAACCAGAATTAATTATCCTCCTCAAGTGGAACTTGAGGCAAAATTAATTACGATCCTCTCAGTTAAAGATATTCGAGGAGCATGCCATAAAGTCGTAATCTTAAATGTATATCTATTGAACAGTTTCTTATCTATATTGTGTAACCACAATCCTTTCTAATTTTACTGCGAAGCAGTGAAAAGGAAGCGCACAATGATTAATGGGACTCTTGAATGTTGAAAAATCATGTAATAGTAATCAATACTTTGCAGCGCACAAATAGAATGCATTATTAGGACATGAAGAGTCGCTTCTAATTGATATGCGATCCTTTGGTGCGCATTAATATCATGATATGATGTATACGTCAACATTTTTCGTAAAGTAAATTAGTCTCATTAGCGGCTCGCTCCGCACAGGTTTACATAAATTGTTACAAAGGTTGAGTGTATGGTGAAATTTTCCCAAATTCATTTTTGAGAAATTGCTACAGTAATCTTTTTATGTAATGAAACCATCATCATGTACATTATCTCACCATCATTATGTGTATGGGTTGAATCTAATCATGGCATAAGTAGTTGATTAATGTAATCCAAAATGAAACGAAGGAAATTGTGATTATATTTAAAGAATATGATTATTTTCCGTCATGTATCGTTAGGTATAACTACCTTCTCAAAAGCGTTGGTTGAACTGTCGAATTGTAGGCGGAATAATAACTCTGATTTTGTAATTAATGGTGACATCACCAACCATGTTTCAATCCACAGAGATTTTTATTGGTACATCTTGTTTCAGCGTTTCTGTGTCAGGATCTAGTACCAATCATCAGGCTATGCAGTAGCGTTGAAACTAGTTGTACCAATGAAAATGTGGATTGAAACATAGTCTTGTCATTACTATTCAATGATAGACTTCCTCATGGTTACGTCCGGAAGGATTGAATTCACGTGATTACTCTCAAGGAATGAACGGTACATTGATTAAGTCGTACATATTTAGATTTATGCCGAGGCTGGGTGTCTTCATACATTTTTATTAGGCTTATTTATCGGGTAAGATAGATTTTAATGAAAGAGATTTTAAAAACCTCTGCGTTTGAAATTGCGAATCTCTATCTTCGCATATGATTTTTCCTCATCTCATTACCAGTGTCTGGTCATAAAGATTTAGCGAAAACAATTAATAACACACAAATAAAAGCAGCTAGCTTCGTTAAAATCTGGCTTGAGAGAACATAAAGTATCTCACCACTTTAGGAGGGATTTAGATGAGAGCCCCGAAGGACTCGGAGGCCGCACGCTAGGCTTAGGTTGCTTGAGGAATTCAGACAAATTAGGTTGCTTGAGAAATTCAGAGAATCTCAGAAAAATTATTTTGCATGAGATGTTCAGAACTGGTGTGTTTCAGAGCGACAAAGATAATGTTATCTTGACTACTCACTTCATTTCTAGGTCTGACAGAAGCAATAAAATAAGGGAGATACATTGCCGAACAGATAGGTACAATAACTCGTTCTTCTCGCGCACAATAAGCGACCACGATAAAAACTGAGCTCCACTAAATACACTCCTATAATACATGTCACCATTTCATCTCCCAATAACTTACATCTTTACATGGCTGGTGTCCTAACTCCGCCTATCACACGCCCATGCGGCGGCTCGCAGGGCAGAGATTAGATGTAGATTTCTTCCTCTCTTCCCTCTGTCCATAGATCTATTCTCTTCCTTTCCCTTTCCCTGCTTACCCAACATCCATCTCTCGATCAGGGCCTACAGCATCTCTTCGCTTCTCATCTTCATTTCTAACCACCTGCTCTGGCTCCTCCTAATCTCCTTTGGGAGTTTCCTCTCCCTGCCTACGATAGAAATCACTTCCTTGTTCGTCTTCCTTTCCGTCCACCGCACTTTCCTAATTCTACTTCACACCTACATCTCAGACGCCTTCAGCCTATGCTTGTCTTCTTTTTTCAGAGTGCTTGTTTATGCACCATACTGAACTACGACACGTATTAAATCCTTCATCAGCCTTTTCTTCATGTCCTCATAAAATTTTCCTGCTATCAGCTTCTATTTCTACCTAACAAATTTAGGTCACAAATTTCCTTGAATTATTTTTTAATCACGTAATCATTCACAATGTGTTTGTGGTTATAGCCCTTAAAGGGGTTCCTTTAGCTCTGGGAAGGATCCCATTTTGTGTTGAGTATGTGTGTCTGTGAGTGGCCACTGGCGAGGAAGTAACATTCCTGTAAACCAGAACAGATTTTATGGTTTTTTTTTTTAGGTTTTATGGTTGAGAGGTTGTGGTTGGTCACTGACGTTACCGTTACACCATCACAGAAAATGTTATTTTCTTTCTCTTTTGACGAGTGGGGCCAATGCTTATTGCCATCGGGGAAATATTTTTACCTACATTTTTACATTACGAGGCCATAGAACCCAAATTTCCTTCATTTTATTTCTACCTAATTCTGAGCGCTTCTTTCGCTAGCGCAATACTCACAGTATCTTTGCTACTATGGCCATGCGCCTTCATATCTATTTTTAAATGTCCCCTTTAAAACCACCTGAAAGTTTTGTTTCAAAGCTTGACTCTCTCCTAACATTCTATTAAAATTTTAGGCACAATGCTGTGGCTAACATGTGTTGATCCGGTACTTATCTAATATATAAAAATGAATGTTTGTTAATGCGTCTTCTATGCGTTCAGCATCAGAATCGTATCAGTGATACATAATATCGCGTGCATCAGAATCATATCAGTGAGACATACTTTGTGTGAAGTGGTACGTAATTCATTTGTATGTAGAATAATATTTGGTGCAGTGGTCTCTTTGTGTGCTTTTTTAATTCTTGCATTTGATTTTTGTATAAGCTTCGTTTTTTCCTAAAATTGGACTTTTAAGATCGAAAAGCTTAAATTTTTACACTACCTCAACAATCGAGTATTTTATTTACTTGGAAACCGCAGCATAGGCATGGAATGGAAACTCATACCATCATTTGTGCGTTACGAATTCCTGTGTAGCTACATGGAATGGATTGGAATAGATCTCAAATTCGTTTAGGGACCGATTTTGAACCCAGAAAAAGGTTTTGCAACGCATGCCGGGCACTGCTAGCGTTAAAATAAACAACAGTTTTTGAAAAGAGTAGCTTGCTAGACATGCTTCATGTTGGTGGGGGTGGGGTGGGGGTTGGAGAAGTAAATTCTTCTCGGGTTACCGTCCGGGTAAGGTACTCCATCTTCTTCTTTTACCTTAAAACGACAAAGCCACCAAAACCTAACCTCACCAGGGTTGAACAAGCTGTCCTCCAGAGACTCAAGAGGAACACAAACATTTGGCCAGCAGATAACAGGCAATGCGACAGTGATCATAAAAACCGAAGAATACCGCCGGAAGAAGAAGATGGGGAGCGCCTTACCTGGACAGAAACCCGAGAAGAATTTACTTTAGATACTGGCAATCATTCTCCGGGAGAAAATCAAATCCTGCATGTGTCAGAAAACAAAAGTAATGAGATTCTCTAGGACAAAGAAAGCGAGGCTGACCATTAATGTTGGAGGACACAAGCTCGACCAATAAGAGATTGCGTATTACCTAAGTAATTTTAATTACTTAGGTAGTACGAAAGAAGAAAACGGGCATTGTAGCAAAGACGTACGGAAGAGAATAGCGCTAGCTAAGGACGCGTTAAGTAATAGAAGGTAGCTGATGACGGGGACCTTGGGTAAGGATGTGAAGAAGAGGCTGGTGAAGAGCTTAACACGGAGCGTGGCGTTGTAAGGAACAGAAACGTGGACCCTAAGAAAGGAGGACGAGAATTTGCTGCAGGCATTTGAGATGGTGGGAGAGGAAAGTAGACTTCTTAATAAAATTCTAGACCGGCAGAGTATGTGGCTGAAGGATGCAATAAGGGGCGATATGTTGCTGAAGAATGTGATAGAGGGAAGGATGTTGGGTAAGAGGGGAAGAGAAAGAAAGAAAGAGACAGGATGAAGAAGGATAGATCATGCACTTATGCTAAAATGGATATGCTAGAGCGAGATAGGCCCTTGAAAAAGTAGAAAATGGCAGGAGATTCTCTGACATTCAATTAAGCCTACCTTAACTGTTAGAACACTTAATAATATGTAAGTATCTATCATTCATTATACCAATGCTGTCTATCTCATCAAATATTTCAATTTTCCTGCCAAATCTTTTGAGTAAACACCGTTTCAGATTGGCGTATTTTTTCCGTGTTATTTGGTGGGGAAGGTTTTCCGGTGTTCTGTTTTTAATTTTCATTGAATTTTAAATCGAAACTCACAAATCTGGCGCCGATGGGTTGGATTAATCACATAAAATAATAATTTTTTTTCATTCTCTCCCTACAAATGTTTGTTTTAGAGAGTGCCCTCCCGGAAAGTTTTGATCCTTCCCTCAGATGAACAGTAAAAAGATACGTTCAAATTGGGATTCATCCCGGTAGCAATGGGTCCTGAAAGTGTGGCAGGTGATGTCATCGCTTCCAGCATCAAAACTACGTGTTTTTGCCATCATTGGTTGTTCAATCCTGAGATTGGTTGACTGCAGCCCTCCACCCTATCTATCGATTGCTAGTTCCTCCATCTCCTGGTGTCTCTTTCCATGTACCTTCCTCTTTATTCTGTCCATGAACTTAATCCTGGGTCTTCCTCTGGGGATTTTCCCCTGTATTTTGCCTTTAATTATGATCTTCACAAACCTCTTGTGCCTCAGGGTGTGTCCAATCCATCAGGTTCTTCTTTTCTGTATGGCATTCGTTATGGTCCTTTCCTCTTCTACTCTTCTGTACGCTATTTGATTTATTATTTTTTTCCTTCCTTTTTATCTTCAGCATCCTCCTCCACCACGAGGTTTCGAAGGCTCAAAGCCTTTTCTGGTTAGCTTTTCCAATGGTCCATGCTTCCGATCCATAGAGTGCCACGCTCCACATGAATGTTTTCACATACTGTTTCCTGGTTTGTAGTCCAATCTTCTTAGAGCACAGAAGTTGTTTTTTCCCATTAACGTCTTCTTATCTTCTTATTCTCCGCTTGATGTCCGTCGTTCTTTTTTCGTCCCACGTAATGGTAATGCCGAGATAGATGAAGGAATTCACTTGCTCTAATTTCATTCCCCTCAGGGTGATATCTACATTTAGCATTTCTCTTCTGCATAATAGGATTTTAGTCTACGTCTTATTTATTTTCATGTTGTATTCTTATCTATTTTTGTCCTGTGTGCTAAAAAGGCGTGAACTACTTCGACCATTTGAGACTTGGGATAGGATGATTAAATTCGCGAAAGAAATGAAACGCGAAGGAAAACCCCAGAATTCGTTAAAAAATTCTGCAAACGTATTGTAAGTTTCAAATAGGTAATGGAATGTAGGAATGCCACATCGACTAAAAACATCAGGTAGTCCAATACATCGATGTCGAAATAGCATCCCTACAATGAAGGAAGGATGCCATATCGACTACAAGTTATCGAGTACTCGATTTTTCGATGTTATAAAAGTACTCAGCACTCACTCAGTGTCTTCGGATTATTTTAATACTCGACATTTTCGATGTCTCGGCCAAAAAAATTGAGTAATTCGATATATCGATGTCGATGTGTTGCGTCATCAACGGAAGGATTAGGTTGGAAACAGTTAAAAACTCGGAGTAAACCTGCGTTGTATTTCTGGAACTGATTAGGAGAAAAGAGATACTTTATCCAACGTGCAAAAATTGCCTCCTCTAAATGCCATCCGTGATTATAACAAAAAGAGAGTGATTCTGTCTTTAGACACATCGTTAGCACACAATTCTCCTCTGTTCTCTCTCGCCTCCTTTCCCCTTCTTCCCCTTTCTCGAACCTCCTTCCTCCCGCCTCTGCGGCGGCTTACAGGATAGTAAGTAGATGTAAAAAAACCCCTGAAAAAGGGACGTTTTATCTTGTTTTCCCATGCCTCTCAGTATGACATTCCGTGGTAGAGAGCACTTGGCCATAAATTACTTCGCTCACCATCTTGTCGGTAAAGAGGAGATGAAACGTTAATTTATGGTAGCAGACCTATTTGTCGCAACTTTTTAGGTTTTGCCTATTCCATCGATATTGGTATAAAACTACGAGTGTCCTCCTTTGTTTTATTGGTTAAAAATATTTTTAACATTTAACACAATTGGTTAATTTAATATATGTTTCCTTGTTAATCCTTTATTGGTAAAAATAACTGTCCATTTTTTCATTCAAAATCAGTCTTTCTATATGACTTTCAAACGTAAGTTCATTATTGTAGCAAATCAAACTCGGTGTCTTCCACAGTTTTATTATTAAGAGTATCAGTAATCATCAGATACACATGTACCTGATGTACAGTGTACTTGATGATGCCGTACCTGCCGAAACCTGTTGTACTCTCAATAATAAAACTGTGGAAGACACAAAATTCGATTTAGTACAATTTCGACCCTCCATCAAGTAAAATCATCAACTTTTTAATCTATAAGCTCATAAGATGAGCGGAAAATTCAAAAACTTAACATAAATTATGCAGAACAATTAGTGTATAAATGCCCTATTCCTCCTAAGTTAAGGCTTTTCTGAAGATTCCAGGTTAATAGAAGGTTTAAGTTGAAATATTCCTTATGCATGAGATATATTACACCGTAGGATTACGGATGTTGTACACAGGAAAAATATGTATATGTATAGACATATACACCATACATCATTGATATCCTATTTCTATGAAATATATATACTATTCCTTTACAAGTTCCTCTTTGTTTGAACAGTGACGAATGATAATGGACATAAAGGTGTATTATATATTAAGGGGCTTCATATATTTTTAATTTATAAAAAATTGCTAGTACTTAAAATTTATTTTCATATTTGTTGAATCCGTTTCCTCAATAGCTATTATCAACAAAACTACACAGCTATTATCAACAAAAATAAACAAACATTTTCTGAATATTTTATTCCTAATAATGCTATAAGTCGACAAAACACGGCGTAGAAATAAAAAAATTCCGAAAACTACGTATTATTAGATTTTCAATTGGGTATTACAATAACTTATTCGTAGAGAAGATCCAAACGATAAATTAATTTATTTTATGCTCACAGTTACCAGCTCAGTGACAAAAGTTTTTAATGAAGTCGAATTTTGAACTACTCATAAAATCACATACATCCATGTCTCGGGTAGTGTAATTCCAGTGTCGCTCGATTCGATATATTTACTTATTGTTCTATTGATAACATCGAAGGAGGATGACACTCGATATATTGAACTAGCTTGGTGTAAAATCATAAATATATGTCAGTAAAGCTACTTAGGCGGTACTCGAACCTTCCATCAGATTAGCAAGCGGATTATTCTTACCTCCGCTTAGGGCTACATTTTATGTTCCTCAAATTTTTTTGGCAACTGCATTTACGTCTACATATTGCCCTGCAAGCCACCACAAGAATATTGGCAGGCGGTGTCTTGTCACCATCATGAATTGCAGTGAAGAAATTTACTTTTACCAACAAGCACCACACTATCGGTATACTACAAATGCTACAGAAACTACTAAAAATATATAAGGTGAAAACGTGACATAAGAGTCATGCAGGGAACATTCAGAATATGGTGTTAGCACTACTCGGCGGATTTAGAAACAACCATTAGGGAACATATGAATTAATCAGCTACTTTACCTGTAAACTAACTTAATTCCAATTCTTAACGCAACCATTATGGTCTCTAATTGATTGCAGAAAAAGCGATATTTTAAACCTTTTTGTTCAACTATGTATTTAAGTATTTTATTCTCATAATCTGTTCTACTGTAATATGTTGGAGTTCGTTAGGTATTGATAACTTCGTCTAAAAATAAATCGGTTTTTAATTTACATAAAAGATTGAGTTTAAATTTCAATCGACCGCCTGAAACACATTCCCATCCAAGTTATTGCGAGATGTCAGTAACATTGACGAGACTATCAAAATGGCCATTCACGTATGTTGTTGATTATTTGTAAGATTATTTCGAAAACAAATCCCCCTGTAATAGGCGTGGCTCCACGTTTCTTTTTCAACTGGATGTAATAATCAAATAATTCCATTCCCTCACGTGTGAATGTATCGTTGTGGACCGCAGCCCTTTGCTGTGAATTTCCAGCGGGTAGGCTTCACCGCACGACGCGGTCCGTGTGAGTGACTGTCTGTGGGCTGATGCATCTCAGTCGCCGTCTGTTCATCGCTAGCTCACTGCAAACGCCGCCGCTCCGGCTGGGTCGTCCCGTCCGCCGCAAAACACAAACACGTAATATAAACAAGCGCTCGTGGAAATGGCGGAAGAGTTGGGCGGAGGACGGCTTAAGGTAGCGAGACGAGTTGTTCGCCTGGGGTATCTCCACCTCCACTCTCCGCGTAATCTCCCCGCTGTGGAGTGGTGCGGGGAACTGAGTGGGGAACGCGGTAAAACAAGCTTAGTATTGTGATCTCTCCCTTTAGCGAGTGAACAACGCGCTCACCCCGCTAGTCTTGTGATAAGTAATTAATTTAAATCTCTCGTGAGGAGGCGCAATCAAACGTAACCAAATAATGATAAATGTCTCCCACGTTGGAAAAAATGTTTAAAATAAGAAAAAAGTAGGCCGGGTTAAGAGTATCCACCTTAACTGAACAGGGGCTCTGTGATGTTTTTGGGTGGGTGTTAAGTTGCCCCAGGACATGACGGGAATACGAAGACAAATTACGGGATGTAATCCCGTGAAGGGAATGTAATGCCATATATGCATGCTCTTATCTTGGGCTCATTTTACTCACCTAAATCACCTTAAGTATGAAGCGAGATCATAAATAACTTGCTAGTCTGCTTTCTGCTACATTCCAAGTCGGCCCCAGTGGCGGCGGGTTAAAGTCCTCGCCTGCTAACTCGAGGGTCGCGGGTTCGAGTCCCGCCTGGGTAGAATATTATCTACCCAGGACATGGATGTCTGTGTTTCGTCCGTTGTTACTGTTGTTCACCCGACGTAAAATGGCCTAAAGTGCTGTATTCGGGACAGTGAAAATAAATAAAATAAAAATAAAATAAAAATATGCAACATTTATATTACTTTCTACACACTCCTGTTGAGCGAAAAATTGTACACCAATAGAGCAGGAAATGTTAGAGGCGATTTCCTAAGAATGGTTACCGTTAGTGGACTCCTAAAAACAGTGATTGATGTGCGGCCATGATGTGATAGGTTGCTGTAAGATTGCATGCATAATGGAGCGTGTTTCTTATCGTAATCAGCAGTAGCCATCAATGTGGTTATTTATTTGATGCAGCTCCAGGTGTCATTGCAATAATCTTGTTGACTTTCAGCCTGTTATTCACCGATTCATTCTCATTACATACATGCATTCTTCTTATCTCTTTCTGGGTCGTCCAGCGCTTCAAATTCCTCCTGGAAACTGATAAATCGAAATCCTAAGTTGCCTGTTGTTCTCTATTTTATTAATGCGATCGTGTCACATCTTTCTCCGTGCTTCAGCTAATGTTATTATTATTATTATGTACCAAAAGAGTTACAAGTTGGCTGTTTGCCAGGTGGTAACAGAAAAATTTTGTAAAGCAGACGAAAACCAGTCACCAATAATAAAACATATACTCAGGCATCAAAAGATAAGAATTAAAATTAACAATGAATCAATCGTCAAAATTAATTTTATGCACCTAACTAAAAAAAATATATTGCCAGGAAAGGGCTCAAACAGTTCTGTAGGAAGATTATTGCAATATACAATCGTCCAGTTGAGGAATGAAAACTTTTTTACATTGGTCCTTTGTGACCGACGTTTCACCTTGGATTGGGGATTATTCCTACCAAAGTGTTTATTGGTGCCATTTTGCATTCTTCTTATATATTTCTATCACTATATCCTATCTTTTTCCTCATTATAATTTCATAAAAAATCTCTACTCTCTCATAATTTCTTATTTTATTGTACCTTATATAATACGTTCGAGCATTATATATTCGCAATATGCTATGGAAATTATGTCTTTATTTTTATTTCCTCAGTTGCTTTCAGGAGACCTTTGTATTAGAATAGGCCCGTATTATGCATACATACATTATTTAAATGAAAAACTCCCAAGTGATCACATAAAAAGTACCTATATTGTCAAAAAAATGTTGAAAATGACATTTAGTGGTGCATACGTACGTTTTAAGAGAGTCATATTGTCGAATTGAAAGTTCTACGCTAGTTACTGCTCATCCCATCCTGACACTTTGAGTGCTATGGACGTAATGGTAGTTCCTCAGTTAGTTTCTGAGACGTAAGATGCACGTGCTAGGACGCCCATGGAATATCATTATTGAACGGCAGCTGGACGCAATGGTATGGGTGCAGTCTTTCTGGTAGACATATATAGGCCCAAAAAGTGCTAAAATAAAATTTAATAGAAAATAATAGTTCAATAACCTAGATTTAAGAGAGTATTATTTCACAATCCAGGTGAGTGTTTAAATTCCTCAGTTTTCCTGTGAGGACCTTCAATATAAAACCCAGCACGCAATGTGTTAAAATGCATGGAGAAATATTAAAAAAATGCAACGCTTCCACGAAAACTTTTGAGTGCAGCGTTTTTTTTCAAGGAGCAGAAGTTGGAACAATTAAAAATGTTATTCATTTCTTTAAGTCGGCCCTCCGTAGATAGTAATTTTCAAACCTTAAATCTCAGGTTTGACTCCAAAGTATCAAAAAACTCTCTCCTTGAAATTACGTAAACTTGATCAAAGTATTCCAATACTTCATTATACTCGATGTGTTGTATCAGTCTCTCTAGACAACCATGCAATTACTGAAGACTGTAGAGACGAAAACGTCGTCAAGGAATCAATGGAGAGATGAATTTTATTGCCCCCTGACTTTATTAATTTTACAAAAATAAATTTAAAATAATATCTAAAGACACGAGTAGTTGATTTTGATCGGGGGAAGGGTATGAATGATTTTTAGTGATGGTGAATGATGAAGTTATTGAGCAAATGGAATATCTTGTGTCCCTTATGTTTGCGATAAATGGGAGGATAGATTAGGAGATTAACGATAGAAGTATTGGAATTTACGGCATGCGTATTAGTACCAACAGGTGTCAATGTGACCCTTAGAAATATTTTGTTTTCTAAAGAAAATTTGACGTATTTATTGGAAATAATATATAAATTGTGCCGAAAATATCTTTAATTTAGTATTGTACATTATTTTGATAGAATAAAGGTCCACAAAAGTACTGTAATTCGCTATTTCAACATATCGCGGAGCATAAGGATTTGGACTCGGTGCATCCATTTCAGTTTGGACCCTGGTCCAATAACTGATGTTAGTATGGGGAGCATTGAAATGAAAAACTTATAATTAAATAGTTAATATCCACATGATTCTTCAATGACATCTTATATAAATATACTAATTTTTTCTCATCTGGATTTATGGCCAATTTGTATTTATTTTATTATTTCTCATTGCCAACGTTTTTTCTTTTAATGATGCATCATCAGAGCCACATTGAAAATAGTTGTCATTGTAGCTCAGATTGTGGAGACAACATAGCTAAAGTACATTAAGAAATATGTACAGATGTTTTTTACATTACCAATCTTTGAGAGATCTTTGTGAAAGTTTGTAATTAAAGTCCTTAAGATCTCTCGAAGGTAGGTATTGTAAACACACCTGTAGTACTCTGTAATCTATTTTTGGGTCCAAAAAACGTTGGCAGTGAGAAATAGGGAAATAATTATTTACATGTTGACCTAAACTCCAGAAGGTATAAAAATGAAGGAAATTATGAACAAGAAGCGAAGCATCTTGGGCTAATTGCAAAAAATATATTTTTTATAACCGCCTCGGTCATGGCGTATTGTATAGGTACAATACACAGACCTTTGAATTTTTCCCTCTCAGCAACCCAAAATATTGGCAATGGCACTTGCTGATAAGTGGCAGCATCATTAAGAAGCTTGAGTGGATAAGATATTAATTCTGCAAACATGGATAACAACGCAAAACGTAAGTATGAAGAATTTTCCAATAATAATGCTGGGTATGTCTCGGGACTGAGGAGGTTATGTTCTCGACCGTTTTGCCGGAGACGCGGCAAGGTAACCAGGAAAGGATTAACGGAACAAGTACGATTTCACTGTCTCAACTGTCAGGACGTCTGTATTCTTCCACTTTACTAGACCAACTCCCTTACATTATTGCCTCTAGTCCCCTCCCTCAGCTCGCATTTCGCTCTCCCGACGGGTGAACACCCCCGCTCACCCGAGAAAGGCGACTATGTACATACATCAGCACCTGCGAGCGGAAGGAGCAGGGGGTAGAGGGACTTGCATTTTTTAATTTCTTTTTTGCACTGCTTAACTCGAAGTGAATGGCTTTGTGTTTGTAAAGAATGGTACTCCAAAAATGTATTTTTCAAATAAAGATCTGCATAGTGCCATGAAAGCGTTCGATTCTGCGATTCTCGATGGCTGCGTTCGATTAAAAGTAACAAGTCCCCTGGTCCAGAAGGAATACCTGCACGCGTGCTCAAGGAGTTATCGCCACATATTGCACCATTCTTAGAAATTATATTTAGCAAATCATTATCCGAAGGCAAGATGCCTCAAGGCGGAAAAATAGCCAACGTCTCATCGATATTTAAAAAAGGAAATAGAAATAGGAAATTATAGGCCTATATCGTTAACATCACTTTTATGCAAGATCCTTGAACACATTGTCGTTAGCAATATTATGGCATTCCTGAATAATCGTAACCTCTCACACAACAGTCAGCATGGCTTCCGAAAGGGCAGGTCCTGCGAAACAGCTTGCGCTCTTCCTTCACGATATCCCAAAAATCAGGTGAATCGGATGAGCAAATCGATGTGATATTCCTTGATTTTAAGAAGGCATTCAACAAGGTTTTTCTCCAAAACTCATTTATAAATTGTATTCATGCGGAGTTAATAAAAAAATGTTGTATTGGATTAGGGACTTTCTCAGTGATCGAAAACAAAAATTAGTTATTGACTTTTTTTGTAGTTTTGTATTTTTTTATAGTATATTATATATATATATATATATATATATATATATATATATATTTATAGTATATTATATATATATTATATAGTTTTATTTTAGTTTTTATAGTATATAGTTTTAGCACTGATATGGTCGAAGACACATCCAGTGTTCCTCAAGGAGCGTGAATGGCCCTCTTTTATTCATCATTTATATTAATGACCTATATTTTCGAGTTAGCAGTAAATTAAGATTATTTGCAGACAATACAGTTATCTACCGTGAAATAAGCAAAGACGCGGACTTAGAAGCTCTGTCATCGGACCCTAACAACGTTCAGTCGTGATGCCAGGAGGGGAACCATAAGCTATATCGTGGGTAACACACACACAAAACATATGCGGCGCAGTATTAAAGAAACTAGGTTTTTTTAAGCGTATTATAGGTAGGTTCTTGGATGAAAAAGTAAAAGAGAGATGCTACTTCGCTCTGGTTAGGCCAAACTTCGAATACGCCGCGAGCATTTGGGTCAGTCATAAAGATTTAACCAAAAAAAACTAATAAAATACAAAGAAATGCAGCGCGCTTCACTAAAAGCTGCTACGAAGGAACATGTAGTGTTTCACAATTGTTAGATGGATTGAAGTGGGTGCCCCAAGAGACTTGAAGGCTGCACGCTAGGCTTAGGCTGCTTAAGAAATTCAGAACTGGTGTGTTTCAGAACGACACAGAGAATATTATCATAACACCTCACTACATTTCTAGGTCTGACAAATGCGATAAAATAAGAGAGTTACATTGCCAAACAGATAGGTACAAAAACTCGTTCTTTCCGCGCATAATAAGCGGCCACAATAAACCCTGAGCACCTGTAAATGCACCCCGATAATTCATGTCACCATTTCACCCCCAAAAACTTTCATCTTTACACGGCTGGTGACCTACCACCCCCTGCCACACGCCCATGCTGCGGCTCACAGAATAGCATGAAAAAAGTGTAAATCTTTTCTTGTGATTGATAAATGAGTTGTGACGGAGCGAGCGAAGCGATGGTATCAGGGAACATAGTCCTCTATCGAGTGAAGAGTAAGCGGCTGTTAAACTGGCATCATTACCAGGATTTTATCCTCGGATCTATGCTGGTTGAACTATTGTACATTCTGGCGTAGCAACTAACCCATCCCCTGTGGGAATCGAGACATGGAACATTACTTTTGCATGCCGACCATGTATGCTATCAGCGCCACCTACGACAAGAAGGAGAATTAAATTATTGCCACTTGCGCAGGAATTGCCGTTTCACTGTCGTAACTTGAAATTCCTGGTCATGATTTGGCGGTAAATCACTCTTCTTAATGAGTGGCATTAATTTCTTATAAAAAAAGTCATTGATGTATTGCTACTTTGTTGATTTGTTAGTCAGAAGGAAGCTAAATACGCGGCTCATGAAACCTAATCTTACATTGTATTAGAGATCCTTTGTGTATTTGGGCCCTAAAGTTTTTAACGTCCTACTTGAATACATTACAAGTTTGAAAAGCAGGAAGAAATTTGTGAAATGTACGAAGGAATGGATATTGGCAAAAAGCAATATTGATGTTTTGTACCAGGACTTTAATATACGTACAATGTACATGTACCCAGTGTGGTAACGTGAAGTAATTAGAGTTTTATTGCTGTTGCAAGTTGAATTATCATTATTGTCTCTGCTTCCCTTGTTCAAAATTGGGCTTTAATGAAATCGTCTAGTTATTTTTCTATATACATTTGTTTAATGTATATGCTACTATAAATTTTTATTGATTGCCAGCAATGAATGTCATTTATGGAGGGCCGTCTCCTTACTGGTCTGTGACCTTTGAGGCTGCCTAAACTCATTGATATTTGCACACAATATTGCACTAAAACGGTGAGCAATAAATTATTCTTATTTGAGGAAAGAACCGACAGCGGAGGCCATTAAAACCTTAGAGGAAAGGTGACTTGGTCGTAGGGTGGTCCAAAAAAATCAAAAGACAAACATTTTAAGGAGGGACTTGTATTTTAGGCATGCCAGATTACTTCCCTTTATTTTAGAATATATTATAACGTAAGAATTCGAATGTTAAAAAAATATTACTAGACCATCGGTCATTTAAGGTGATTTGAGCGAGGTAGTTCCCTCAAAATGATCGATACCGTATTCAAGTCATTCTGCAGCTGATGGAAACATGAATTAAATATTGCATTAATAATGGCAAACTGACAAACTTATACATGACTTAAAGTCTATGTAATTAAATTGAAATATCTATATTAGTCTTTAACTTGTACCATTTTTTTCGCGTTTCTCTCCGGAATTCCTTCACAGCGGAAGGTTTTTTACGATTATGAAAAAACTACCCCAGTGACAACATGATTCATTTTCAAAAATAGTTGAGGATCATACGCACTATAACCTGTTAAATTTTGAAGAGATATAGTTGTTAGAAATTCCTCATTTTTTAAATTAGATCCTTCCAGAGAGCAAACACGTAAAAAAGCTGGCATTTTACGCCAAACTTCTCGGAAAGTAGTTCGGCAAGGGAATGATATTTTAGTATCTTTGTCAGGATGAGATATTTTTCTTAAAAATATGAGCAAATTAATTGTTTTCGTGGTGAAATGATATTTCACTCAAACTGCTGGTTATAAGATAAATTGGTGTTTCATAAGATGAATTTTTAACTCTAAAATATCTTGTCTTAATGGAATTACGATGGCATCCCTTCACATAACTCTTTTATCTCATTATTCCGCCCGAAGGATATTGTTTAAAAACATTTATCTCATGCCCTGGATGTTGACGCTCCAAGTGTATTTTTTCAGCTTAGATCATGGACAATTTAACACGAGTATTCAGGTAAATATGACGAAGACTAAAATCCTAGTATACGAAAGAGAAATCTAACTCTAGAAGTCACCCTGAGAAGAGAGAAATTAGAGAAAGTGGATTCTTTCACCTATCTCGGAAGTACCCTCACGTGGGACGGAAGAAGTACAACGGGCATCAAGCGAAGAATTGTCTAAGCAAAGAAGGCGTGCAATGGCGAAAGACCACTACCATAGACTGATGCCCAAACGGAACTACCGTGACGGGAATAAGATTTGGGATCAGTAGTTAATAAATAAACATGTTCTACAGTTCTGGAACAAGGTTGTCTCTGGGGGTCGAGTCAAAGAAAATGACTTTTTCATGTTGCTCGCCTTTGCCTACAGCGTCGCCTACATGCAGGTAGTTCCTATAAAAATACCTATTTCGCAGTAATTCCGGATTTGCCAGTGTTAATCGAAGCAACTGGTAATATTTCGACGAAAAATTACTCTCCTCGGTGAGTGGCTTGAATTTTCCGAGCAAAAATTTGTGATAAATTGCCGCTATGGTCTTTATCCCCGAGAGGTTTAGACGCCTGCCGAATATTCGGGTATGCCGGGAAATTAGCTCCGTAGCAGTCCCTTTTCAATTTCGGAGATCACGTGGCCTGTTCAAAAAGGCACGAAATTGCGCTCAGAAAGCTTTTTAATTCTTCCGCCTTCATCTTATTTATCAACTCTTTATTTGAAAAGCTTCAGGGTGTCCTCTGATGACTTATACTTCCACGAATAGCATTAGAGTGATTGTGTAGGAAGTAATTAAAAATCGCTGTAGCGTATAATAATGTTTATTTATTCAACTTTTTCTGAATCGTAAGACTTTAATTTAAAGATTTTTCGTTCCAAATATGTTAACAGTGGAACGATACCATAATTATCCTGGAATAGCTGATATTAGTTTTGTTATAACAATTTATGGGTAATATAAAAAAAAAACAAATTTCTAAAAGAGTTTTTTTCAGAGGAAACCCGATCTCTACTTGAGTGCCTTGTGCAGGGAACTTCAAGTACAGTACTCCGTCTGTCGGTTGAGACGTTAAACCGTGGTCCTCTTGGCGCCTTTCGTGAAGAGCAGGCTAATGCCAACGCCGGGTTTCTATCCACCCTTCCTGGTCTTGGAAAAATTCTAATACAAGGTTAAAGATAGTAAAACCATCGAATTATGTTAAGCAATAGTCATTTCAAGATTTAGGTGAGGAATGATTGCTATCATAAATTTGAAATAAATTAAAGACTAAAGTAGAGCGGTATTTCTTCTGCATTAAAAAAACTATTTTTCGATAAAGTTCCTAAAAGCTAGAATGAGAAATGAAACACCATAGGCATACCGTTAGGAGGAAAGTGCAATATACACGTTAAGCTCTGCAGATAGTCAAGTTCTTCTAGTACAATATTACGAAGACTTCTAGTACAATATTACGAATATATGCCCAGAAGAGCTACAGAAGAAAAACGAAATTGGGGCCTTGAGAGTTAAATAAACAAAGCAGGATGGATGTGTGGGAGGAAGACCACATTGTAGTATTTTACTAAGTAGGAAACATAAAAGGCACTGCGAAGAGTAAAGAACACCGTGGGATGCGAATTACAGAGAGTAAAACAATGGATATAGCTTCTGGGGAACGGTATTTTCAAGGTTAAAAGGCCATAATTATTTTTAAGAGTTGGTTGTGGGACCAGTCTACTTTTAAAGAAAATATACAGAGAATCTACTATACCATCATATATAGCATAGTAACCCATGACTGTGGAGTATACCCATGTAAAGAAAAATCCGAAAAACCATTATTGATCACTGACATGGAATTTTGGCGAGGAGCAGGAGGAGAATCAAAACGATAAATAATATGGAATTATATGATAAGAGAAAGTATGGATGTAAAATACTCGATAGTCGGTGAAAGAAAAGCAGAGCAATTATGATGATATGGACACGGGTAACGGATGGGAAATGAAAGACTCCCAAAACAAATTTGTATGTGGTACCCAAAAGGGAAGACGACGGAAAGGCGAGCCGAGGATAAGTTGGGCAGAAGGAATATATATCTACTACCCAGTGAGCCGCCACATGGGCTTGTGGCAGTGGGTGTTAAGATACCAGCCGTGAGAAAGGTGTAAGGTTTTGTGAGGTGAAATGGTGACGTGAATTATGGGAGTGTGTTAAGTGGAGCTCAGTTTTTATTGTGTTCGCTTATTGTGCGCGGAAAGAACGAGTATTAGTACTTATCTGTTCGGCAATCTATTTCTATTATTTTATCGCCTCTTTCAGGCCTTGAGATGTAGTGAGGCGTCACAA
The DNA here is from genome assembly GCA_963169105.1 of Ceriagrion tenellum. Lineage (NCBI taxonomy): Eukaryota > Metazoa > Arthropoda > Insecta > Odonata > Coenagrionidae > Ceriagrion > Ceriagrion tenellum. The sequence continues at coordinate 59,288,201 of OY720641.1, forward strand.
TAATATTCTCTGTGTCGCTCTGAAACACGTAAGCTCTTAATTTTTCGAGCAATCTATGCCTAGCGTGTAGCCTCCGAGTGTCTAGGGGGTCCCACTTTAATCCCTCTAAAAGTTGTGAAACACTATACGTTCGCTCGTAGCAGTTTTTAACGAATTGTGCAGCTTTTATTTGTATTTAATTAATTTTTTTGGTTAAATATTTATGACCAGGGTCCAAAATTCTCGCGGTGTATTCGAGTTGTGGCATAAACAGAGCAAAGTAGATCTCTCTTCGACTTTTTCAGCCGAGGACCTTCCTATTATACGCTTTACAAAACCTAGTTTCTTTAATGCTGTGCCGCATATGTTTTGCATGTGTGTTCCCCACGATACATCATAGTTAAGATAATTCCAAGATATTTAACTGTATCCGAAGATTTTCTGTATACTCCACCCACAGTATAGGAATACAGAAGGAAATGAGAGAAAGGGGGTTAGAGGAAGGACTGTGGAAAGGACGGGAAGCGTGAAGAATGGGAATCGGAAGACGTGTAACGTCGTATATCGACCACTCTCAGTACGACGGGACTTACGCGTGTTGAGCTCTATAATATAAATAAGAGAACGTCACAGGCGTGACCAGCACAATACACAGAGCACCCACAAAAAGAGAAACTCAACAAGTCTTAATATGTTGGCGGCTCGCAACCGCCTTATATTACTTTGAAGAAGGCGGTTGGGTGCCGCCAAAAGATTAAAACTGGTGAGTTTCCTTTTTTTATTATTGTATTTTATTATTAATTTTATATTGTCCTTGTATTTGGGAAATTCAAAGTCTCCTTCCATTAGCGCATTTATATCTGCGGCACTGCACGGTAGGAATTAAAATCGGTGAAGCGTATTGATAAACTCATTTTGCTTTTGCTGTGACACGAGACGTGGCTGAAAAGGTTAAATGAACACTGGGATGCCGCGTGTGATGCATATGTCTCAATGGATGAATCCTGCAGTATCTGCTCGCGAGATCTCAGTAGAGACTTTTTCACTGGTATAAATAGCGTTCTTCAATGCACGTGTGTAGTTGTAGCACCAGTGATGACACCGTTCATCAGTATGTTTGATTCAGTTGAGAGATCATACCGTGCGCAAGTAGATTATGTCCTTTCCAGGGGAATTTTATGCGCATCATGTCTGCTTACGACCTTTTTATAAATTTTTGGAAGAGCCGGTACGCATTATCTCCGGTTTTGTGTCGTATATCATCAATATATTCCCGGTGATTACCTATTATATGTATGATCATTGACCGCAAGCTACTTTTAAATCAATGACGTCATTTAAATTAAGAATTTCCAGCTTTCACTTATACCTGAGTATATCGTTTATGTTTGAGTGAATAATTCAATTGCTTTTAAGATATCAAAATTTCCAGCTGAGTGAAATAGGTTCAATAATTTCCGCCTCAACTTTGTAAAACTTTACCAAAATGTTCAGGAATTATCAAAAACTTTGTAAGTTTTACGTAGAATATTTATGTGATTACCGGTTTCGTCGAAAGGTCTCAGGTCATCAACATCGTTAACTCCATCACCAGTCAACATCACCTCATGATGTCGACTATTCGAAGAAATCGGTCGTCCAATAAATATTCTACGTAAAACTAACTAAGTTTTTGTTAATTCCTGAACATGAGTGAAATAGAATTCAACGGTTCAATTAACTTTTAGAATATTTGTTTGCAGATGATCTCTTAGAAATGGAATGATTTATTGCTTTATTGAACATAATTTATGTAACCTATCACATTTTAAATCCTGTAGAACGAAAGTGGTGCATAGAGGAGCAGTTTTAATTTACTGAGATACAATGTCAAAAGTTAAAAATCCCTTATATTACCGCTTGGATTCAGTCCATTAAAAGTTGATTGTATGCATATTGTGAAATAAGTGTAATTTAAAAGGACACTGGTGTATGCTCTTTGAAAACGGTATAGGAAGTACTGCTTTGGGAGGCAGATTAAAAAAAAATATCAGTGGTTATTAAATACAGAAACATCATCAGACTTAGAATATATGGTATTTCATTACCATGCGGGGTTTTAAAAAACTGGAATTTTGTAGGATGTTCAAACCAGGTAGAATAATTAACTTTTTTTTGGTCCCGTAGGAATGAGAACTCCGGAACTCTTGGATTTTCACGTCGAGACCACCTTGCATTTTTTTCGATGTTTTACGCGACCAGTTTCGACTTAAAGGCGAGGTGCTTGGCTTTTATCTCGCGCGGAGAACATGGCCAGAGAGACGTATCGCCTTATCTCAGCTTTGCTGTTTGCCCAATTTGGCCTCTGCGCCTGGCGCGAAATCCATGGGCCTAATGTTAATCAACACGATGAGGTAGTACGTGGTGCCGGCTCGGGAGATAAGCTTGCTGGGTAAAAAATATTCGTTTCCTCCGCAAGACGGCTGTATTGTTCCTTTTACATTAAAAAATGTTAGACCTTGCAGCGAGAGAAGACCAGAGCGGCAAAAGAACGCGCGATAACATGTGTTACGGGCGGAGATGAGAAATATTTTGTTCTATTTCCGTTCTGGAGCTTGCTAATTTAAGAAAGGGTCGGAATTTTTTTGTTCTTCTTGCGGTTGAATTTTTGCCGAAAGCGGTGTTGAGCATTAAGGAAGGTTTAATGTAACGGCTAGATGGAGAAGCTAGCTCTCTAGCGCTCTGGTTGGTATACATTAAGAACACTAAACGGGCCCCTTTTTTCTGTTGCTCCAATTAACTCATGCCTTTGCTCGGGTGTCTACAAGAAACTCATTTTCTTTGCGATAACTGAAACAAGTATTTAATAAAGGTCTTCATGACATGTAGGAAATCATCTAATTAGACAAATAAAAAAAATTCTGTTCTGTTATTGATGTGACCTCTACAAGGTTCTAGTAGATCAATGAAATTACATTAGAAGCTGAATCGAGATTTTACTTCTCATACAAGTCAGTGACATTGACATCATCACAAAGAGAAAAATCTTTATTTTCTAATGATGCCAAGATATAAATCTCTTATTTCCCTAAATTTTGTCAAAATGTGGAAGCCATTTTCCCTGGAGTATGGTACTGCGGTGATTCCAGAAAGATACTGTGTTATTAAATGAAGAAGCTCTGACCCACTAGTCCCAAGCTCGTTACTGTTTGGGTTGGTTGTTTATTTAAGGAAAGATATATTGAGGACAAGTTGGTGAAATTTTTTGGCGATAGGGAAATCGATATCAGTAGGAAGTCCCGTGCCAAACACCCTTGTGGTGGCATGCAGGGTAATAAGTAGAAGTGAATATATATTAGGGAGGAGAGACGGAAGACGAGCTAACATTTAATTAGTGATAATCTTGGAGCTGGGATGTGAGCTAGCTCTGGTTTGACGCGGAGGCACTCTGATATTGATAAATGAGGTAAGTTCGGGACTGTCAATGTAAGAATTAAGGGTATTGTATATGTGTTTTAAGTCGGATTTATGTCTGTAACGGGAGAGACTACAAATGGAGAGGGAAGATATTTTGTCGGCCTTGGACGCATCGCGGAAATTTGGAATTCTGTATTTCACTATTTCAGCAAAGAAATTTGTGACACTGTAAATGGTGGCAAGATTTGTAGCTGGAGAGACAGACCATATTTGAGAGCAATAAGTAAGCATTGGAAGAAATATGGATGAAAAGTTGGACTTATGTCAGAAGGGAGAGTTATTTTAATAGTTAATGAGAGGCGTTTTTGTTTTTAATCTTTTACCCACACGTAAATGAGTAAAATACTCCGTAAAGTTCTACTATATTTTTATAGCACCTGATCTACCATTCTATTTGCACTTGCCTTTCTCAACCTTCTCCCAGCCTTTGTATTTTCTTCTCCCCAAGGAACAACAACGAGAATTAACAGAAAATAAGTAAATATATTCTGTACTGACGATTCCGTTAATTGGCGAAACGCGTTCTGTTAATTACACATAGAGGAATAGAACTTAAAATTTCACTAAATAATGAATGCGAATGTTCGGAACGTCTACGAAGTGAAGCCTGTGACTGTAAAGTTTCACTTTTTTCCCCAAATAACGTTCTCTCACCCCAAGCGCTCGTTTATCTTAGATCATTAAATATTCCGTAAAAATGACATTTCATCGCCATTGTTGCTATGGTGTTTCCTCAAATGCACATTTTATTCACGGGGGTCTTGTAATTTTTTTATTTGTATTAATTCGAGTTCATTTAAATCAATAGGTTTTGTATATGTCTTATTATTTTATTGCTGTAAAAGCCTTATCGGGATCAATATCAAAACAGTTATTCTTATTGTGGCAATTGAAGAGTGCAAGATACAAGGTATTTGGAGGAATTGAAGAAATAGTAGGGTGGTAGACTTTTGTTTTAGGGCTACCAACAACCAAGGCCAACTACCAGTGCCTAACTAAAACTGTAACCATAGAAACCTTTTCCATCGTTAATAGCGCACATGAGGTGTCACAGACCGCTTCTATTTAATTCCAAATATTCATTTTAGTGCATGTTTTTGTTATTTACTTGATGTATCAGTTTAAATTAAGCTCAATTATGCCATAATTTCAAATTTATATGACATAGTATTATATGAAATAGAGATATAATGTTTTGTATTTCAAAATATTTTGTGCATCATACAGTGCTTGGCCTTATATATTCATGTATTTGAAAGAAATATTATGATTACAGAAAATATTCATTCAATATCTCACTGTATACTGACTGTACACTGTATACTCTGGCATACCACGGAGAAACTTTTAAACTATTATAATCGAAAATCAGTCGCAGTAAACATAATTTGTAGTGATAGATTCCGTATATACAATCTAATGTGAAGGTACAAAATTTTGATAAAATATCAAGGGAGACAAAGACGGAATAAAGCTATGTAAAAAATCAAACCGATCTGTGAGAGCGCGTGTCTATGTTTACGGGTTGAGGCTATGAACCTAAAGCAAGCTCAATATTCATTCGTGCCTCGTGCCGTGACGCATTTTTTACTAATTCAAATTTTATATTAATTTAGCATCTAAATAGCTTCACGACATATATACATGAGCCTAAACTTTTGCCTAAAAGTTACAATATTAATATTCTTTAGATTGAATTTTATTATTGCGAAGTAAATTTTAAATCTTCAGATAAAAAATAGCTTTTCAAATCGCCTCGGCGCCGCAGGTAGTTGCGCGGGTCGCACGGGCCTTAAATGGGGGTCTGCATTGACGTTTGGGTTCTCATACTGACCTGGAATTTTTGAGGAAGTCCAATGAAGGTGGTTGGACCGATTTTTCTTTATGTAGAAACTTGCCTGAAACTAAGCATATGTGTCCTCATTAGAAATATCGAGAGTCAAAACCATGCTTGGGCACTTTTCAACTATTCCGTAATACTTTTGCTATATTTTTAGCACATTATCTTGTAAATACGATACAATATTTTTATTTTATTATAACTGTGGCTGAAATTATCTAGATGCCCCACACAGTTCAATATTAAAGAGATGTATATTTCAACAGAATGTAATTTGAATTTCAAATAAAGCACCATAGTCTCCAGTGATAGCAAGTTTTAATAAAGCAAAAAATATAGTGTTATCATTTCCATTGCTGCCTGTATGGTGAGTTTCTACGCATGAACAAATTCACGTAATAAAAAAATTAAACACTAACTCTGGGGTGCCTGAAAAAATTTCACCAATTTACCTAAAACACAATGTTTATTTTGTTAAGACCATGTATAAATTTACTTACAAAAATACATATTTAGAAAATTCTATACATTTTATTAATTTTTCCTTTTTTGTCGCTTACTTTCCTCCTGCCTTGCATTCTGGGTATCTACGGTTTTTGATTTACGAAAATATTTATTTCAACGCTTTCCTTGATGTTTTTGTATGTGTTTTCGAATCGTCTTTGCCTACAATTCCTCTTCCTTCCTCTCCTTTACTTCTTTTTCTCCTCTCGCCCAGTCCGAAGCTTATTCTTCTTCCCCTTTCTTCCGATTCCATCGTTAACATTCTGCGACTTGGTCTTGGTCAATGTGAATTTTGCAAAGCACTCCGCCTCTTTCGTGTTTCCTATATTAATTCCTAATTTCTCTAAATTATTTGTTTGCCATTTTTTCAACTCGGTCCTTCCTTTTTCGTATTTTTGACATTATGTTATTTTATGTTGTTGATTTGTTGAGTTGATGTTGTTGAGTTGTTGATTGTTGTGACTAATTTTTAGGGGTAGAAATCATTTATTAACGCGTATAAGATTCCCAGTCCTCTGAACGGAGGGAGGGGGGCGTCGCACCATGCGCCTGGGCAGGGAGGGAAAATATGGGTAGGGTCTCGTCGTGGCAGGGAATAGTGCAGGATATTCCACAGTGGTGTATTGGTGCTGGGTAGCACCCTTAGAGGGTGGCTCGAGCTGCGCAGAACTATATCTTAGAAACGTGTAGTGATTCATAAAGACCGACGACATTTTGGTTCTAAGGAGCTTTACTATAGTATTATCTATAATTAGACACATTTTTTCACCAGAAAAATGAAAAAATAATTTCACTTCAGAGTATTTACATCTACATAATACCCTGCGAGACGCCGGGTCGGGTTGTGGCAGGAGGTATTAAGACATTAGCCGCACAAAGATGTAAGGTTTTTGGAGGTGAAATGGTGACGTGTATTATGGGAGTGTATTTGGTGGAGCTCAGTATTTGTTGTGGTCGCTTATTGTACGCGGAAAGAATGAGCTTTTGTACCTATCTGTTCGGCAGTGTATCTCTCATATTTTATCGCTTCTGTCACACCTAGATGTTATGATAATATTCCATGTCGCTCTGAAACACACTAATTCCTTACGCATAAATTCTGAATTCCTTACGCATGCGAAGCCTACTGTGTAGTCTCCGAATCTCTAGGAGCTTCCACATTAATCCACGTCAAAGTTGTTGTACACTATACGTTGGCTCGTTGCAGTTTTTAATGAAGCGCACTGTTTTTCTTTGTATTTTATGACTTTTTTGGTTAAATCTTTATGACAAGATCCCAAGTGCTCGTTGCGTATTCGAAGAGTGGCCTAACCAGAGAAAAGTAGCGTTTCTCTATGACTTTTTCACCCGAGGACCTTCCTATTATACACTTAAAAAAAACTTAGTTTCTTTAATGCTGTGCCGCATATGTTTTGTATGTGTGTTCCCCACGATATATCACTAGTTGAGGTAATTCCAATATATTTTACTGTATCTGAAGATTTTATGTCTACTCCACCGACAGTATTGGTATGACATTTGTATGATGAGGTACCTGGGGACAAGGGTTTCCTATAACTAAGAGTGATGAAACTCTAACTTGTTAAACACTCCACAATGATCATTTTTAGAGGTGGAATACATAAATTCTCTCATTTCTGAAAAATATGTGCCACCCTGATGTACTTCCAATGACCCAGTTTTATCGCTCCAGCCACCAAAAAGTTGTACGCAGTTTAACTATTAAAGATTAATCTTCAACTTGGTCTGGCTCCGTTGAATTCAGGTTAAGATTCAGATGACTTGCTTTAAAGAGATCATGAATAAAAAAACGGTTTCCTTGACGCCCTTACACTCATCACACGGCCCTCGCTGCATAGCCACGTGCAAAACTTGAACGCCACCCTGATCGCGACTTTAAAAAGCGTCAGTACAATGACGATTGTCAAAGCGTGGTCAGCTGTGGGTTATACACTTCAACTTCCCCGAGCACTCCTGCATTCAATTCGTCGCCATACCGTGTTCCCCTTTATCCCTTATCCCTCCTGCCTCGACCAAGAATACGCAAACTTTTTGCTGAGCCTTCGGTGAAAATCCCCCTGGGAGATCTGGAAGGGGATTCGAAATGCAGTCTCCCGGTTTCTTTGGAGGGAACGGCTAGGTATTCAGGCGCTCCGTTTATGCAGGTCGGGGCCAGTCTTGGGAGGCCTTAAAAACATTTTTTTCGAATCGAACTTGGGGGAAAGAAGTATTTTTTGGAAAAATTATGAAATTTTTTTAAAAAGTTACTTTCAGGAAAATTGTAGCCAATTCAAATGGAACGTTTTACCGTTTTGATGTTCCTTATGCTCTCAGCATGCTCTCCTCTGAAGACTTGCTTCCCCTATGCTACTCATACAAAAGGGGATGAAAGCTATAGGATATTTGACCTTTTCGGGCTTATGATCGATAGTGTAAGCTAGCTGACAAGATGTTCGACGACACCATTACTATTCGTGTTTTGCCGCATATCATCGTCCTATAATCACACAAGAGAAGAGAATTGACCTACATTGGTGCTAAATTAGTCACAAGGTATATCCTGATTTTATATATCATTAAATTGTTTTAATGAAAATTTTTATGAATTTCACTAAACAACATATGTATTTTAAACCACTTTAACGGGAACATAAGAATTTGAATGTAACAATCGAAAAAATCTTTTGAAAATTTGGACTTAAATTTACTGCTTATTTCAAATGTTGTTATGAAAGTACTTTTTAAAGAAACGATTTCGTTGCATTTTTTAAATTAAACCTCCTAATATTGTGCGTAACCTGTTAAAAGTACTCACGGCATGATAACAAAATTTAGCGTCAGTAACTAAAATTCGATTTAATCAATTTCGACAGTATTTTCTTATACTCCATTGCAAAAAGAGTATTTTAAATTCAAGTTAAATATCGTTAAATAAAAATATTTCAATTATTATTGTAAAGGAGTAATGTTTTAGACCACATTCACTAAATAACAAAGTGAATAGGCGAAATGAAAAATAATAACTTTCATGGGGTCCGCTGGACCCCAGCGTGCCTTTTATGTTACTCCAAGGAAGTGTGTATTTCTAGAGTTAATAGGCGTTTATCGAACAAGAAATGCGGAGTCAGTGGTGGATTTGAACGAAGAACTGTCCTACTTCCTGGAAAAAAATGTGGACAAAAAACGTTCCTTTTGTTAAAAAAAGCAGCATCGTCCGTTCTTTCTTTCTTGCCTCCTTATTTTCGCCCGGTCCAAGAATACACAAGCTTCTTAGTGATTCTTCGGTGAATCCTTCAGGGAGAAACCAGAGGATTTTGAATAGAATCTCCGATGTCAATGGAAGGACGTCCCGAAACTGCATAGCAAGAAGCGAGCTAGGATTTAAGTGAAATGTTATGCCCCCCTTTAACGGCAAATCCCCTCGCCTAACTTAAACCGTACATTGATATCACTATGTTATAATTATTCATTATTACCTAAATTGTTACTTGCTTTGTATTGTTTGTTATATAACTACACTATATAAACATAACCATCTTTAGAGCGCCTGCTTGCGCTTTACGTCCTCCAATTTCCAAGCCTCTCTGTTTTCCCAATCTCCTTCTTTCAGGTTTCTTTCCGCTATGGCTATCTCGCTTCTCCATGAGTTAGGTGGTCATCCTCTCTTTCTCCTTTCATACGGTTTCCTCCAGAGTTGGGGAAGCTCAGTTTTAAAATGAGCTCAGTTCAACTCAAACTCATTCATCAAAATATGAGCTCAGCTCAACTCAAACTCTCTTTTCAAAAAGTGAGCTGCGCTCAACTCAAATCTCAAAACTAGCTCAATTCCCAAAAAAGTTGAATAATTAGAGAGAAGAAATAATATTTTGTTTTGTAATTAAAGTTTTCCTTATGTTCAATAACACAATAAGATCTTCGGTTAACTTTAAATGTCACTGCCTCTAAAATTAAAGAAATTATGCTAGCAACAAATTCATATTTCAAATAATTTTGTTAACTTTCAAAGGTAATTGCTTTTAAAAATTAGCATCTGTCATTTTAGTTCTTTTTATGCTTAATAAATTCTTCGCTACACGAAAACAACTGCTCTGCAGCACCACTTGAAGGTAGCGAGGTGTTAAATGTTATAAATGCTTTCTTGATTTCATCTAATGGAAATACTAAGGTGCCGTTTGTTGGTTCCAACAACCAGCGTTCCACAATTTTATCCTTGTTTTCAAGGGATTCAAAACTAAAAAAATTTCCTAAGTCATCATCAAAATTATTCATGTTACTTTCTGTTGACTGACGGTTCATTTTTCCGACTTCCAACATCGTCCATTCTTTTGCCTGCTCCTGCTTTTTCGAATCACGCATCCACGTAAGACGAAAGCGCGGATGTAGGCACGCTGCAATTACATTGCTCTTTTTCCAAAGCTGGCATTCAAACCTAAAAACGCAAGAATAAAAGGCAAGATTAATAAGATGTTAATGGAATATGAGAACACTATTTTCATTATTTTCTACGGCTGCATTATGAAAAAAAATTTTTTAACTGCGTGAACCGAACAAAATTTGTAATCTAAATATGCACCAGAATTCTGAACATTTTTGGGATTTTCGAAATGAGTGAAAAAATGAGCGCCATTTTAAACTCAAACTAAAAAAAAATCGGAGCGCGCTCACGCTAAAACTCAATTTCTTAAAAGTGAGCGTGCTCATGAGCGTACGCTCAAATGAGCGCGATCGGCCCCAACTCTGGTTTCCACTCCATGATGGTGCGAGGCAGTCTTTCTTTGAGCATCCTCTGAACATGTCCGTACCACAGCAGTTGTTTTGACTTGCTTTCGTTAGAATGGTTGTTGTTATTTTCATTATTTCTCGAATTCTCTCATTTCTTACTCTTTCAAGCCTAGATTTTCAGGATGACCTTCTGAGGAAGTCCATTTCTGTAGCTACAAGTTTCTATTCGCCACTCACATTTATTTCCCATATTCCACTTCCATATGTAGATAAGTATACTTTTAAATATGGTTTTGTATATGTAACTTTTATTTCTATTTGATGTTTTTGCTCCATAGTATTGAATTTAACATATTAATGGTTGCTCTACCTTTATTAATCCTATCTTTAATCGTTTCTGCGCTCATTCCACTGCTGTGTATTTTTATACCTAAATAGTCATATGAATCACAGGTATCTACTATTTCATTGCTATCCTCTAGCACAATGTCTTCATTTATTCATCCAATACATATATACTTAGTTTTTGCATGTTGATATCCAATCCCCTAGCACTATACGCTTCTTTTAAATATCTAAACATAAAGTTAATATCGTCTCTGTCTTGGGCTAGAATTACCTGGTCATCTGCATAATGTAGAGTGTATATGGTCCTGTCTCCTACAGGCAAGCCCATGTTTGCGTATTGTCTTTTCCATTGTTTAAGGGCACCGTCGAGATATATTATGAATAGGCTAGGCGATAGACAGCATCCTTTTCTTAGCCCTTTATTTGTCTTAAATTGTTTCCCACTTTAACTGGAGCTGTAGATTCTGCATAAGTTTCTGTATTGCCCTTATTATTTATGATAGATTTATTTATGTTTGTTGTCTTGAGTACCTCTCATAGGTTTTTCAAAGGTACGCCGTCATTAGCTTTTGTAATATCAATGAATATGAAATGCATTCTCAGTCAGTAGCTCTCCTTTTTTCAATTATTTGCATCAAGCAAAAAGCGTTATCTATTGTTGAGCGTCCTGCCCTAAATTCTGATTGTTCTTCACTTTCAAATTGCTCATGCTCTTCATCTATGAGCTAAGCTTTGTATTGTTCTGTTATTAAATTCATTGAGCCTATGTATTTTAGTTTATAATACATTGAGCACACTTTGTGTAAACCACAATGCCTATAAATATATTTATGTGTTTTTATTGAACAGCTGCCGAACACAGCATAACCAATTGATGGTACCATTACAGGTCTCTAGGGGAGGAGGGGCTAATTTCACTAATAACATTATAGAATGGATTGTATTGTTAACTGGACGTGTTAAATAAAATTTTATTGTAACTATTATTATATTTGTGTGGGTTGTTACAATGAACCTTAATTCTTTCTTATTTGGTTTTTGATAAATCCTGGAGGAATTTCATTTCTAAATTTAGTCCCCTAGATATGCGTTGTACCCTTTCTCATCCCTACTAGTATCACCTTTTCCAGACTATCAATCATATTGGCACCGCATTTACAATGTTTTTTCGCAATTATGCAACAATGCGTAATGTCACCATGGCTGTTTAATGTGTTTATGGATAAATGTGTTAGAGATACATGCTGTGACGACGACGGTATCTTGATTGGAAATGCAAGCGTGCGAGTTCTACTATATGCGGATGATGCTGTTTAGATCTCAGACAGTCGACAGGGATAAATGAAGCTCCTAGATAAGTTTTGTGAATCAACGGAGAGAATGGAATTGAAGGTTAATGCGTGCAAGACTAAATAGTAGTTTTTGATCAGGAGAATGGGGAGAATAACTGTATGATGAGGACAAATGGTGTAGTAATTGAACAAGTGGATGATTTTGTGTACTTAGGTAAGATGTTACCGAAAAATGGACGGATAGATGAGGAGATAAAGAGACGTGCGAAAGCTGGAAGGAAAGTGGTAGATAGCATGTGGAGCATATTAAGGAATGAGTATCTGTCTAAGGAAGCGAAAGTCGCCGTGTACAAAGTGTACTTACTTCTCCCCACTTTGTTGTATGGTACCTAGTGAAACATGGGTATGCCAGGATAAACATAAGAGTAGACGAAACGCCGTGGGTATGAGTTATCTGAGGAGTATTTACGGAAAAAGTTGGATGGATAGGGTCAGGAATAAGTAGGTAATTAATGAATGTGGGTTAGACTCTCCAGTAATGGGCATATATGAAAGGAGTGTGCTTCGTTGATTTGGCAATGTTGAGAGAATGGATGAGAGTCGAATAACGAAACAGATATATGAGAGTGCAATGAATGGTGCGAGAGGGAGAGGGAGGCCGAGATAGTTGTGGTTGAATGTGGTTGAGGAAATTCTTAGGAGGAGGAATATTAGGAGTCTTAAAAACAGGAGGGCGTGTATGAAACAGTGTATGGGGGTAAATGAGGCAAAAGAGGTTTTCAAGGATAGGTCAGTGTGGAGTAAATTATTTAAGCAGGGTTAGGTGTACAAATATGTATCAATGAGTGACACTTTGTGAGTGTGCCTACCTGGGAAATGGAACTGCGTGCTTGGAATGTATGTATTTCATACTTTAATTTAATGATTCTTCTTGTCATAATGTAAAAAAATGAACAAAATTTAAGTGTGTTTAATGTACCACGAAATCGTTTTAAGATGTACAATCTGATCAAGAAATGCGGGACCTTCGGTGGATTTGAACGAAGAACTGTCCTACTTACTGGAAAAAAATGTGGACAAAAATCATTACATGGGTTAAAAAAAATGTCCTCCGTTCCTTCTTCCTTTACCCCTTCTTATTTCCGCACAGTCCAAGAATACATAGGGTTCTTTGTGATCCTTGGCTCTATAGAAAACACTCGCTTAAATATTATCATTTTTGCGTTCTGCCAATTTGTTGTCATATCAGCCGGCAAGCCCTAACTTAATTTACTCTATAGCTGAGTCTTTATCTAACTTATTTGACAGCAATGACTATTTTCCTCGTTTTAAGCCCCTGTACTCTCATTCTTTCGTCCAATATTCCTGTTCTGCCTGCCTTTCAATTCTGGGCGATATATCATCCTCTTCTTTTTGTTTACATCTCATAATACCTCTTCTATTCTTTTTTTAACTGTCCTATTCGTATCCTCCCTTCCAAATTTCTTTCTCGACCCGCCCTCTGAAAGACTTCTTCGGTTCTTGGTTGGTTGTATTTTTGCGGAGGCGACCCACAACTCATATAATTTGAACTATTGATGTCCGGTCGCAGGAACGACACACATGTATTCTATAAAGTTATCGGACCCATAAGCCATGGCAACCATTCAATAACTATTGCAGGAACATTGCATAAATTTATTGGTTTCATAAATTATTGGTATAGAGTTACGAGTTCCATAAGTAGACAAGATGGCGGACGCACGATGAACTGCTTGGAGACTAAGGCTGCTTCTCTGAATCGGGCGGCACTATTTCTGGATAACGCTATTCCTCGCTCCAGAATAGCGTTGTTTTTAGGCAATAGACCAGTGAATTTACTCTTACTGATTAATATTTATGTGCATTATCAATTATTTATAGGCTAACGTTTCATAAATTTCATCCGGCGGTGGAAAATCATATAAAATATTCGAAGTTATAAACTATTGGTAAATAAGTTATGTAACTAGTAGATGTGTTCCTGCAAACCGAATGTGCTTATGAGAACTAGACATTCATGGATCTCATATTTGTGAATCAACAGAGAGAATGGAGTTGAGGGTAAATGCGTGCAAGACTAAAGTAGTAGTTTTTGATAAGGAGAATGGGGAGAATATCTGGTTCTATTGATTCCATGACTAAATGTTCTTGCAACCGGCCAAAAGTAAAAGAAAAAGAGGAAGTCAGTACCACCCACATCTAGTCATGATTGATGTGCAGTGTCATTTACGTGTTGATGTCCTGTTAAAGATAGCTATCGGAACATTTGGGCTGCTGTTCTGAATCGGGCGACGCTATTTATGGCTAACGCTATTCTTCGCTCCAAAATAGCGTCGGAAGCGATTCTGAATTCGGTGCAGAAATTCCAGGCTATTCTGTAACAATTCTGTAACAACAAGGCTGTTCAATTCTGTAACGCTATTATAAACCCCTCCCCTTACGGTATGAAAACCTTAACCCTGTACAGTAATTGGAAATTCAGGCAGCCAATGACTAGCAACGTTTACGTTTTTCACAAACAGCTGAGACATTCGCCATGGATGCCGTGAGTCTGGTGCGTGAAAGTGTGTTTTCAATAGATAGTCCTGCTAAATTTTATTCAATGCTGTCTTCGAATACTATTATTATACTTTACTTTGAATGAAAACGAGGCTCACGTATTTGTATTTTGTTTAGGTCCTATTGTCGTGCAGATCGTAAACAAATTGCCAACTTTTTCGAAAAACACCAATCTGACAATGACTGGTGTGAGTATTTATACTAATTATCCGAACTACGAAAAGGGTGTTAAAATATCATCAAACGTAATAGTTTATTTTAGAAATTGAAATAATTTTTGTGGCCTTGATAATGTGTAGGTACATAGGGAACGTTGGCCATTGAAGAAAGTTTAGTTGGGAGAAGTATTCTTTCGTGTGCAACTAACATTGGTGTTATTAGCTATAATAACCGATTATTTTATTTTTTATTCATCAACTGATATCTGATTATCTTCAAGCTTAAAACATTTAACAATGTATATAAAATGCCTCATTTTGAATTAGTTTGCTAAGAAATCGGGAAAAATAAGGTAAACAGCATAAATTTCCCCTGAACAAGTCACAGAATTTATCACAGTAATTTGGTTCCGACGATACACAAAAGTCTTTTATTTAATCCTTCATATATGAGTAAAATAATTGATGAACTATGCTGAAAAAATATATTCGGTTCCTCAAAACCTAGTGTATATTATACAGGTTTGTAAAACAATATTATTCAGTTGGAAATTGAGATTAAAAAGTTTTGTGAAGATATGCCATCAAACTGCCATTATGAAAGCACATTTCAGCGTAAATATTGATTATTTTGAAATGAATACATCTTCATTAAATGATCAATGACCTTGAAATATTTGTACACTATTCGATATTGGAATTCTTACTTTATAATTCATGTAAAAATCAAGTTAGGTTTTTAGGCATGCGGAAAATAAAAGTTTCTCTTTGAAGGCTGGAAAGGCTCGCGTGGAAGGGGTCCTCTAAGGAGCGATTGGTAGGATTTCTGACAAAATGGCAACAAGTAACCTGTTAGGGTGATAAAGAGTCAGCTGTATCATAAAAACGATTGGACTTTAAAAAAAAATCAAAATTCGATTATTTTAGTTGTACATACCTACATTCAATTACATACATATACATATAACATCGTCTTGGTAAATTATATTGTATCATTATCATTACAATGTACCAAAATTACAATCACAAATACCTATCAACAAGTAATAACACGGCATATCAGTCCAGTATAGGTCCTGATAAGCTCTTTATATAGCATGTCAGCAGATTAGTATTTTTATCTTATAAATAATTATTGTTTTCAGAGTCATGTCTATATAATTTTATACGGTTGAAAAAATTTGGAACAACCTCTGAATCCATATTTAACATTCTAAGGCATTTTTAATTTCTTTTTTCATTTCACTTATTTAACTTAGATTTTTTAAGTTATGAGCATATTATTGAATATGGTAGGTACTTTCATCTTTCCATGCAATGTGAGACACTTTATTACCGTATATCTTTTATTGTCCCTCAGTGCTGATTTTTTAACCTTACATTTGTCACTAAAATAATTCTCAATTATAATTACATAATTGAATAGCTTATCAACTTGTAGTAATACCAATATTTGATATTTACCCTCTTCTCTCCAATTATTTGAATTACATTTCATTTTTTCAAATTCTTTGCTTGCATTTTAGACTGTTAATGGCGTTTGTCCTATTTGAACCCCAAACTGTATTTCCGCATCTTAAAATACTTTCTACTAATACAAAATATAAGATCGTCATATTATGTGAATTTTGCAAAAACGATTAATAATGAAATTGACGTACTTTACGGTTGAATGTGTTATTTATTTAGTGATATGTGCCTTGAAATTGATTTTATGGTCTATATTTATTCCTAGATATTTATATTTTTCGACCTATTCAATTCTGGAACATTGGCTGTGGTTGCCCAGTATGTGTAAGCAAGTGTGCAGATGTATCTTCAAACTGATACAACTTATATTGTTTATCGTTTGTTTGTTGTTAAGGTAATAAAGAGCAAAAATGCCGAAGTAAACAACGAACTGACCATTTTAAATTTGGCAATAGAGGTTTGCGACTATGGAAACCCTGAGTAGTCATATGCGGAGGTAATCTTACTCCCCCATGTGGGGCCAGTTCGTTAATAATAGATTCTTTCACCAGAAAAGACTCCCCGCTTCTCTGCCATCATATTTAGCTACCACTATACCCTACTCTGAGCGGCTTCTCCTCAAAGCGTATCAGATTTTACATCGCGGAACCAAAGAACGCAAAGTTATTTTGTAGGTATGGAAAAAGTGGACTATCTATACTCAATACATCGGCCTGTAAAGGGGTTATGTGTATCCTCTGGATACCTTAAGAGTAATAGTATCACTCTGAAAGGCAGAACATGGGAAAAATTTCACTATCCGGCATTCAGCAGGCTGCGGACGTACCCTTGTTCGTTGACGGAAATCACCCGGAACGGCAAGGTTTTGCAGGACTACAGCATCGCCTTTGGGAGTACGATAAAATATTTGCACCGTCCGGTAAAAACGGTGAGGCTTGAGTGGCTTGCCGTTCCTCCCGAATAGACCGGGGACTGCATTTAAAATCCCCGGACAACCTCTCCCGAATGGAGATTTTCAACGCGGAATCAAAAAAAGAGTTTGTGCATTCTTGGACTGGGCAGTATCAGGACATGGGAAGATAAATTTGGAAATAAATGGCAGGGGGTGTTAGTAATAATAATGATTTTGGGTGATAATAATGATATTTATTGCCTCTAGGAATAATTTCCTTTGAACAGGAACATGTAATTACTACTCAGACAAATAATTTATAACAATCACATTCAAAACATGAAAGTCCATTGCAAAAATGTTATCACATTCACAGTACTTGTTCATAACAAATATTTACAATTTCAAGCTGAATACATAATAGTGACCAAATAAACAGTATATTCATAAATTTAATACATGTTGTTTACCTAAATATAAAGTTTCATAGGGATAAAAAGAAAACAAACATTTTTAAAATCTTTCTGTTGACTTGATATTTTTAAACTCTTGCGGAATCGAATTCCATACATTACATGATTTTACATGGAACGTACGTAGTACATAGTGATTCTGTGACACGGTTCAATCAATTTGTTTTTATTTATGGCATTTCTTTTTTTTTAACCATTTTATTTTAATAGTGTCATAGGGTGTTAGAGTTATGTTGTTATTTAGTGAATAGGGTTTCAGAGATATGTTATTCAATATTATTTCAGCTACTTTTCATTTCTTGTGCACATTATTCCAGCTTCATAGTATGATACATAGTTCTTAGTTGTACATATAAAATCCGAAGATTCCTGCGATATTGAGTGGAATTCATGCATAATACAGAAATAAAAACTTCGAAAAAAAAGTATTCTACCGGTAAAGATAGGTTTTGTTGACTGTCAGAGAATCTCCTCCCGTTTTTTTATACTTTCAGGGGCCTATTTCCCTCTAGTAAATCCTTTTTGCCTCAGTATGCCATCTGCCCTTCTCCATCCCGTCCTAAAAACCTTTTCTCTTTCTTCCCCTTCCCTGTTTGCCCAACTTCCTTTCCTCTGTCACATATTTCTCCTACAAAAGTCAACTGCCCTCCCGTCGCGGTCATTTCTCGTCCCTATTCCATACCCTCCCACTTCATACTCATATCTCCCTTCCGCGACGTTCCACTCGCCCATTCCTGTTTGATTTTTCTTGCCCGGGACTTCTCTGATTATCTCCTCTATCTGTTCATACAAATTTGGAATTATTCACAGAAATTAATTTTACTGCAATCTAGGTTTAGATGTTTTCATCATCAGGTGATGATTTTTCGATGATGTTTGATGATTCGATTAGTATCGAATGTGATTCGATGTTTTTACATCGTCGTCACCCGAGGCCGCAGTCAAATTCATTTCTGTAGATATTGAAACTTTTTAATTTCTGCATCACTTCTGAGTTATGCATTATGCTCACCCAAGACTAATTATTCAAGAGAAGATAGCGCCCAACGATTTTCAAAGTGAAGGAGAAAATACTATAATGTTGCTAAAGTGTGTCTACACTGTAAAGTTCTCCGCAAAACTAAACATGAAGCAAGCCACTCCCGACACAAATTGTTGGTGGTTGTAGGTCATCATGCAGAATCTTACAGAGAAAGAGAAAACATTTTGACAATTCGCTTGCTGAAGTATATTGTTGCCGGAATATAAAGCAACCTATCCGTCCCTGTAATAACTTGTGATAAGAGCCTTGTAAAAGAAACTTACGGAAGTAACTTGCCAGTGTAAAACCTCCCTTATATAAGCGAAAATTCGTGAAATAAGGTGTACGTAAGGTTCCTTTGGTTCTCGGGGTTTTTTATGTAGCCTATTATTCCTATTTTGTCCTTCTAGGAACATTTGCGCCAAATTTTGCTCGAATCCAAGTTGCTTGGAAGTCTATGGCGTTCAAGAAACGGAATTTTAGTATGTAAGACATAGGTTATCCAATATAACATCAAAATTAATGTAAATCTAAAAGGAGTTCTAAAAATAATCCATATCCAAAAGATTCTTTTTAAAAAAGATAGAGTTATTTTCTACAACTATAGAAGAAAACCAGCAAGTTTCTTTCGCATAAAGTGATCTTAGGGAGATATACTTGGACAATTTTGAAAAAATAAATTATCTTGGGTTTATGGTTTCCATCGCGGATATTATCATTGCAGTAGTGCAAACCGTGTAAACCAACCGTTTTCTCGAAAATTACGTGTTATCGTTTACATTTATATTGTTATAAATGTTATCTTCGAATATTTCAAGTGCCGTTAGTTTACTTGGGGTCTATTTTTGATATGCCATGATGATTATAGTATAGCATACAAAGTATTCAGGCCTGCTGCGGATACGGTGGTGAAATACAAGGAACTTTCCATGAGAAAAAAAATCGACCTGGAACGGGAATTGAACCACAGACCTTTGTCTGTCTGGGTCAATGTGCAGACCATTACGCTGCCCAGGTTTCCGATGCAGGTTCAATTCCCGGTCCAGGCTGATTTTTTTCTCATGGCAATTTCATTGTATTTCACCGCCGTATTGGCGGCAGGCCTGAATACTTAGTATACAGAGCCAAGCGCGGCTTTTGTGCTGGTGCAGGGTTCAGTCCTTATACTCTGGCTTCCTTGCAGCCCATTCTCCCTTGTGTTGCCTTCTGTGATGGACCGCAATGGTTTAACATTTAGTTGATACTTATCCCTCTAAATTGCCTTGAGGATTAGGAAGTCTGGTTTGCGTAGTGGTCTGCACATTGGCCCGGAAAGTCAAGGGTCCGTGGTTCGATTCCCTGTCCAGGCCGCATATATCTCATAGCAGTTTGACTGCATATCATGGCATCTTCGATTTAGCATCCTCTTTTCGTCAATTCTTGTATCGAGTGGTTGTTTAGCGTTTGATATTTCTACGAAATCATGCGTGAGTTGTATTATTTGCGAGTAATAAGGGTATCAGAATTTAGAGAATTCTGCATTAATCCAAAAATGCTCGGAAATTACCATGCTCGGAAATTTCAAGTCTCGACTAAAACATAATTTTAACATAGCAATCTAGATTAAGTCAAATAATTGTATTTTGAAGTAAGGATGTATTGAAGATGTGACATAACGTCCAGGTGTATTTTGGAGGTCGAGTCTTACCTGAATATGGCCCCTGATGTGCAATTCTAATTTAATAGTTGACGTGAGATAACTGTGAAGCTTCCCCACGATTCAATTTAAATTCATTGTTTTTCAAAATTGGTTTCTTATATTCAGGGAAGGTGTTCTTGTAAGATTCTATCAAGGAAAACATCCTTCACATCTTTTTTCCTATACATTCCCCGTTCCTATGCGCGAGATAAAAACTTGGAAACTAGAAGGGTCTTGGAATACTTTGCCATGCTCTCAAAAGGGAGGAGAGACTGCAATTGAAATCCCCCCTGTTATATCATAGGGGGTTTTAGTGGAAGAAGCATAAAGGTGTTTGTGTATCCTTGGACCAGCCTGGAGTAGGGATGAGGAGGAATCGGTGAAGAGGAAAGGGGATGATATCGGGAAAAAACTTTATTCTTGGAATTTCCGTTTCTTTATAAAATATTTTACAGAGTAGAGATTTCAATTCATATTTTCCGAACGAATATGATGTACCAACTTCAATCAAAATCACCTCAAGACTGCAGGCTCCACCAAAGATAATTTTTTAAAAACAGAAGTTAACTGGCGTTTTACATTGGAGTTATTCGGCACTTTAAGTTATGAACCTATTTTATAAGATGAACTGTGGAAGAAACATCTGGGTCATTCACTCGTGCGATCGGTTGAATGCATCCCTTTATCCTTCCCTATCAAATGTTAGTTCCTTTAACTCGTAGTAGTTCTTCCTGTGTTCTTCCTTCTTTATATTTCTTATTTGTATCCCTTGGCTTACTTGTTGGGACTTTTTCTTCAGATTCCCTTCAATTGTATTCTTCACAAACCTGTATACATCAGAGTGAGCCAAATCCATCTAGTTCATCTTTTCTGGATAGAGTTCCATTGGCTACTTCCGTCTACTCTTTTGCATACTTCTTCATTTATTATTTTATTCGTCCGTTTGACTTCAGCGTCCTCCTCCAACTCCCAGTTTCCAGAGCTTCCAATATTTTCTGATCTCCTTTTCCAATGGTCAATTATTCTCATCCATCGAGTGCCACGCTCCAAACGAATGGTTTTACATTATGATTCCTTTGATGAAAATATAATACCGAAAAATATTGCGAAAATATTCTGATGGTATAATTTCTGCGCCATAATGGCATGAATTATCTTTTTTAAAGGAAGTTGTACGTGCTCACGTAATGTAAAATAGTTGCTCACACCAAGTTCTGCGAAGAGTTGTAAGATAAAGAAGAAACTAAAAAGAACGAGCGCCATTCTGATAGGATAGGTCCCAAGGAACTTAGGATTTCTATTGTTTCCTCTCGAAAGAAAAAAGAAAAGCATTTGATGGAGATTTCAATTTAGGCATTCCGTCCCAAGTCAGCCAATAAAACTCTTGATGACTGCGATTTTAATAAAACTCGGCCACATAACTTACTATGGGTAGCAGATAAATCATGCGTAATTGCAACCCAGGAAGTCGCGTGGTTCCCGCGCGGCCGGGTGCGGAAGTTTAAATCACGCGTCGTGAATTATCACCAAAACAATTATATTTCACACAATAAATTTTATAAATACAAGCATAGTGTATGATTTCGATAGGGCTTTGTAATCCCCAACTCAGTATGGGCCTCAAAATCCGATTAAGTATTTATTTAGGGTAGCTGTATTCAGTAGAATATTTCAAAGCCGATTCATTCAAAATGTGCCATATTTAATAAATGGTCGAAACTAGGTTTAAATGACGCGCCAAATTGTCTTCTTTCTTAATCTTAGGGATCAAGTTGGGTCGGCAAGCCGGCAAGGTTTTATTTTTGTGGTTAACTTGGAACGGAATACCTTAATTGAGATACTTGATAAGAAAAGGTGAATAACTTAGCGGGTTGGATTATTGGAAAATCAAAGGTCTGGAGAAGTAATTCAGAGGCTCGCTCCAATTTTGTCATTTGTTGGTGACTTCATTGTATTCGAAAAAAATTGGAAAATTTATCAAGGTGGCGTGAAGATTGGTGAGTTAATAATACTAGGTTTAGGTGTCCATCATATCAACGGATATATTTCTTTACCAACTGGTCTTAAACTTACATTATCATACGAATGTAGGACAAATTCAAAGAAATTGAGCTGATGGTTTTCTGTGTTAACAATCAGCTTTCTTTCTCCATATTAATATTTTTTGTCCAGGTTGACCCATTTTATCTCACCTTTTGAAATTGTTGTGGCGGCATATATTGTCCTAAGTTCATAACTTATAAGTAACATGAATTATTAATTATCTAATCATTAAATCTAAGTAACATGAATAATACATAAAAATAAGTATTAATACCATTAATAGGTAATAGTTAAAAAAGAAAAGGGTTATAAGCTGGAACAAAAACCTTCCCATCTTTATCTTTTTATGTAAAATATATTTTTTATTTCCTCCTTCTTTCATGAAAAACATTTTCCACATCTTATCCCCCAAAAATAATATTTTGAATGCCTCATATTACATTTGTCACTCTGGCTGTCCAGATTTTTAAATTTTATTTTATTTATTTTTCCACCTTTGTTATTGAAACAATTTTTCAAAAACCCCTCCCCCCCGGATTTTCAATTGCGCAACTTGTGCCATGTAACCCTCGCGTAGACACCCATGCACTTTAGACATGTTAGGACGGGCTCCTGGTGGAACATTGAACTTTTCTTCTATCGTGTAAATAAAATAATTTTGCAGTTTGAAAGTATTTTAATCTCCTGAGAAATTCACTAAATTGATTCTTCTTTATCATCACCGTTGAATAAATATTTTGGCTTCGATTATACCTCGGCTTCTATCCGCTAGCTTTTCTTGCATACACATACATAGTAAATTTTATCCTTCCCGTCACTTTGAAAATCTAAAGTTTGGAGTGTTTGTAGTTGATATACCTTTATAAAACTCTCAGGGGGTTTATTAATGGATTTTCCGATGGTTTCCATGTCTCTCAGAGTCAGATGATTGTCTTAAATGTATCTTGTTTGAGAATACGTAAATAATTTGTTACAATGATTTAATGAGGCATCATGTTTGCCTATAGAGTGGAGAAAAATTGGAGAAAATGGAATCAACTACGCCAGGTGAGGGGTGGAGGAACATAATGTTTAAGTTAAAGGAAGAGTAATATTTTGCATTCATAATTTTTATATTTTTTGACTTCCCTTTGTTCCATCGCCTTTTATGCCCATGCAGGGATCTGGCCTCCCCTCTTCTAATTTGGTTTTTTATTGGACATAAAATTTACTATTGATTTTTATATTTGTATTTTATGCCGACTTTAATCTAATATATAGAGATGAATGTTTGCTTGTTCGTCTTCTATGCGTTCCAATTACATTCATCAGATTATGATGAAACTTTGGTGAGTTGTTGTACGTGCGCCCGTGAAGGTTTCCGAATTATTAAATTCTTTGTACAATTGATGGATAGTGAGTCGTTTCAACAAATGAATGTTGGCACGCGAGCTTCTCAAACAAGCGAGGAAAGACAAGCAAGCAACGAAGCAGATCGTTTACGAGTTACTCAATCACGTGCATCAGAATCGTATCAGTGAGACATAATTTGCATTAAAAGGTACGTTATTTATTTGTACGTAGAATAACGTTTGGTGTAGTGGTCTCTTTGTTTTCTTTTTTTAATTCTTGCATTCGATTATTGCACACGCCTCGCTTTTTCCTAAAATTTGAATTTAATGCTCGAAAACCTTAAATTTGTGCACTACTTCAGCAATACAATATTGCATTTACTTGGAAACCGCAGCATTGGCATGCAATGGAGACTCGTGTCATCATTTGTGCGTTACAAATTTCTGTATAGGTACGAGGAATTAATTGGACTAGATCTCAAAGTTGTCTGCGTTTGATTTTTATATTTGTGCCTACTTAGAAAGATAAAGAGGCATAGCAACGCATGTCGGGCACTGCTTTTTTCATATATAATTTTTACAATGTTGCCTTTTTATCTAACTCATTGTTCGTTTAATCCTAAGATTGGCTGACTGCAGCCCTCCACCCTTCCCTATCTAATGCTAGTTCCCTTACTTCCTAGCTCCTTCTGTGCCCTTTCCTCTTTGTTTAGTCCATGAACTGATTTATGGGTCTTCCTCTGGGGACTTTTCCCTATATATTGCCGTCAACTTCTTGTTCTTTTAGTTTATCTTAAAGATAATAAAAATTCAGTTTTTAGTTATCTATAGACTAAGTAAGCCACAATTCTCTTCCTTCTTTCGTAATATCATTAGCATAATTTCTAGTAATCATTTATCACGCCAGGAAAGTGTTATAAACGTGTTGGCAACAACAGTTTCAGGCGTGGAGTGATGTCTCATCAAGCACATTACGTCAGCAGTGAATTCTTATCATCAGTGGGTCATTATCGTATATACCTCACTTCAGAAATTTCTTGACATCTTCAATTCCCGGCCGGTTGTACGCGTGCCGATCTTTGTAGAGAACTCACGCGAAGGCGGTTAATGTGAAAACAAAACGTGCCCCTCGCGAAACTAACTGAATTTCTCGTGCCCAAAAGGTTTTTGTTATCTCGGCGAAAGCTATATTAGTCGGGGCGGGATGAGGTGGGTTGGGGCGCTCATATCTTTTCCCTGCTGTTTCTTGTGCGCGAATATTGTCTCTTTTTCTCTCCCCTCCTTTTGGAGAAACGAACTTTTTTCTCAAACCATTCAAACCAAGCCGCTCGCGCGCGCGGCTTCGCCATTTCACGGGGAGCAGACTCACTCGCCTTACCTCATTAAGTCACCCGGACTCTACAATCCTCTCTCTTCGTTTCCTCTCCGCTTAACTTAACGTCCACGGCATTTCTTAGCCCATTTCCTTTTCTTGCGAGTTTACACTCTAATCCCACGTCACGCGCTATTTCTTATCTCGAAACATTCATTCCTCCTTTGTGCTGCTTTGCCGCCGTTTCCCTCGCGCTTCCCGTCTTAATTTTTTCTCCCAGAGACACTATCTTCCTTACGCTTAGTATCCCCGGCAAAGCGACCGTCCTCTCCTGTAAAGTTTTGCCTCCTCTTTGTGTTTCCCATTAGCGAGTGTACTTTTAGTGCTCTTTCTTGTGTCTTAGTTGTATCGCAGCGGTTTGTAGAGGGGGACAAAATAGATTTGAAAAATGTCCATACTATACATTTAGAAGATCTAATTATAAGGTTTTCTATGAATGAATGAGTGAATAACTTATTTATCCTCTGAGCTAACCCATTAGAGCGAAAAAATAGGTTCCAATGTCACATTCTGATCAAATAATAGTGCAGTAGTAAAGAAATACCAGAATTGAACAATTTAATAAAAAGGTTTGAACAACTTCTCATTTGCCAAATCAACAAGCTTTTGTCTTAAGATTGTAAATATAAGTAAAGTTTATTTTCAAAATATTCCAGTGAAAGGGAATATTTTATATGAGAAGGTAATGAGTTCCAAAACTTAGTAGTGGTGATAAGGAAGGAGTATAGATAGAGGTTGGTACGGGCTTGGGGGATGTGAAGAAGCAGAGGGCCAGATCGGGTTAATCTAAGGGAAACACTTTTCCTGAAGGTAAATTAATTGTATAGATAATTAGACGTTTGGTTATGGAAGAGGGAAAAATGGAAAGTCCCAATGAGTATTTCCATCGGGAGTCGAGAGGTAGCCACTTCAGGTGAACATAGTATTTGGTCACATGATCGTCTCTACGAACGTCAAATATATATCTGGCCCTGCAGTCAATTAGTTGCTGAAGGCGCATGTCATGGACATTAGTTTATATACCATAAAATAATATACAGAAATCCATTGTTGGAAATATCAGAGAAGTTACAAGCAAAACTCTGAGAGAAATAGGTAATTTTTTTGGAGTATAAGTAAATAACGGATTTTATTTCCCTTATTGCAAATTTCCCATGGTAAGTTAGGAAAGAGAGTTAGACCAAGGTAATGATCAGTTTTTTTTATTTTAACAGTGCTCTCGTTTGCAAGTATGGATGGAAGACGATCATAATTAATGTTGTTTAAAAGTCAAGTATTACCGTAAATGATTGCTTGAGTTTTAATGGGGTGTAACAGAAGGCAGTTGATTTAAGCCCATTGATAGAGCAAATATTGCCGTTAATTGCATCAATACGATATGGGAGTTCATCAAGGGAGGAGTGAATATAGATTTGTAGATCTTCTAAAGAGAGATTTAGATTGTCTAATGCTCTTAGTCAGATAAAGAGTGACGAGGTAAACGGGAAAGTCCGAGAACGGAGACTTTTGGAATACCGCATGAAACCGGGCAGTTTGTTTCTGTCGTAGTTAGGTTAATGTTTTCATCACTTTTGTCTAAACCATGGAATCGCCTATGGGTTATTTTTTAAAACCTATCTATTTTAATGTTGAATGCGTATATTTCATCGTACCCTTGCGATAGCTTATGAATTTTCGTGGATTTGGAGGAGAAATCACCTTTAAAAATTTCTCAACCTTGTGAATCATGCTCTTATTTCCTCCATTAATTTTCCGTATAACCTACGTTGAGACAAATTTCGACTCATTGCATAATCTCTCTCACAATATGTCCGAATAAAATCGACGCTTGCATGTTGAAAATAATGGAAGTAACTCACTCGGCTCACCCCTTCTTTGCGTCAACAGTGTCTCACACGTAGGCAAACATTCCTACGATAAAGGCATCAGTTATCGATCTACTTAGCTTGAGCAAAAAACGGGTTATTGTTGAACAAATCTGAGCAGATGTTCAAATTTATTTATTACAATACTTATAGCAAAAAATTAATAAAATAGCGTCTTGAATGTTCAAACTAAATCATGAAATCAGTATATTTTTATCTTAAAAAAGAATTAATAGCATGTAAGCAACTATAATTATTGGCCGTTATTTATTACTTTTAAAAAATTCGGGATCGGCTGAGTAGGTGACTGGAGGATGTAATGAGGGGCTCAAGAAGGTGAGAGAGGCAAGGATGTTGGGTAAGCGGGGAAGAGGAAGAAAGAGAATAGGTTTCATGGACAGGATGAAGGAGGGTAGATCGTATGCTGAGGCGAATGAGGATATACTAGAGCAAGATGGGCCCCTGAAAATGTAGAAAACCGGAAAGAGATTCTCTGAAATTTAACAAAACCTACCTTTACCGGTAGAAAACGTTAAAAAAAGTTATTACTTACTCGTAGAACGTGAATTTTATCCTTGATTAAAGGAACATCATGAACCCGTCATTTCACGTCGATAATCGACAGAAGTTGACGTACAATTATAGGGGAGTCACCTTGAGGATTGACTTTTGTCCACGACCGAATAAGATTTTCACTTTTCATCTTAAAAATAAAATCTTTAAGAAAGCTAGTAGGAAACCAGATACACTGCGAAAGGGTTGGAAGAGAGTGCTTCATTGTTTTGGCCGCGTTGAGAAAATGTATTATCATTGTCGTGCAAATGGTGTAAGACCGCGAAGGTCCTGTGTGAATGTTATGGAAGTAACTCTTAGAAGGATTGTTATGAGTCTTAACAATAGGAGATCGTATAATAAGCTATGCATTAGTATACGGGAGGCGAAAGTAATTTGTGAGGATACAGCATCGAGGAGAATATGATTAAAAGGTAGCCAGTTTTCTAGGGCTTACAGTTATAACTAAGTACTCTGACTTTGCTTACTCTAATAGGGAATGATATGTTGGCAATGTGCGTATGGATGAATGTTAACGCCCCCTTCGGCGTGGATGTATTGATGCTTCCTCTTTAAAAAGTGTGAAAAAATATATTGGCCCAGTTTGTTGAGCAAGAGAGCTGAAGATGATAACTTACCCTTGAAACAACGGTAAGTTATCATCAACATGCACCTCAACATACAATAAATAAGTTAGCGAGTCTACTTATATTAAATCTTTGGCCAAAACTTGTAAATACTAGTCAGGATGTGATATTTCACTGTCATGCATTATTTTATAGGTATTATACCAATTTTAAGGCCCTAATTATACGTGTCGATGTACCTTGAAGCTACAAATTACTCACAGATGCAAGAGTCGTTTGCCTTTTCCACCACGGGGCGTTTGGAAATTCGGAAATAAGTAAAAATTCATTCACTCTGGCGTTCTTTCTTCACAAATTACCTCCCCTATTCTTAGCTCCTATGCGAGAAATCCTTTTTTCATTTCGGAGAACTATAAATGTATTCTCGAAAAGCATCCACTCCCCGGAGGTGCTAATTTTTTATTTTATATTGACGGACGGATTTAAATGGAATGGGAGGAAGGAAAACGAAGGTTTAAGTTGAAGTGGCGAGGAATGGGGTGGATTTCTATTGTAAGGAAAAGGACAGATAGTATATGCATTTTCCCGTTGGAATAGATGGAAAAGGATTATTGAGATATCATGAACTACGTCAACCAATCGAAGTCAGATCAATATGAACTCGGATCAATGAATTCTAAGCCAGCCGACTCAGATTGCCTGGTTTACCAATGCAAAATCGATTGAAATATCGATTTGAATCGGTTCATATTGATTTGATCTCGGCCGAGTTAGCCCGCTTGTCATATCAATCCCACTAGCCCGTTGCGTTTACCATACCGAGCTGAACCGGCCAAATCGATCTGAGTTCGATTGGTAAACGTAGTGATAGAGCAATTGGGCTGTGGGAGAATATAGTAGAATATGAGTAAAACTTTGTAACTTGATGATATTATTCCATGGTTAACAAATTTATATTCACCAACATTTTACAATACCACGTAGTTTAATGAAACAGACCCGATCCGGGTTTTGACGAATGACGGTCGTCATAAGGTGAATATAAGTAAAAACATCTCTCTACATGATCACTTCTTAACAGCTGGTGAGGCATAGAGGGGGAGCGAGGTTATTGAGAAGGTTAGTGATTTGTTGAAGGAAGGATGGGGGGAGGTTGTCATTCAAGAGCCACAAGGTTGAGTACTGAGGTGGAAACGTGGAGGTGAGGGGGAGGGAATTTTGTGAAGGAGAACGGGAAAGGTGAGCAACTGGGTTTAAAACTGGAGAAAAAGCAGGGAATTGATTGATAAGACTGACCTCAGGGTCAAACATTTTCTTTAAAATCTCCAGTTGTTCATGAGAGTTGAGCTCTCGTCATTCGTCACACACATGTAGAATATCAATATCAAAATCACTCTTATGGTCATGGTCTATCAAATGCTTAGCCAAATTACTTTTATGGCCATATTAATATAACAAGGCGTTAAAATGTTCCTCGGTCCTCGTATTTAAAAAATATAGAAAAATATATATTATTGTCCTACTAACCAGAAGCCATATGTTGGATCTAACATGAAAGTATTTAAATGAAAACCCATACTCTTAGATCGCAAAAAACAATTTGATGAATGATGTAATAGCTTAGCGAAAAGTTATCCATATGCTAATAGTCCCCTATCGTCCTCTCCTAGGTGGCTCTATCGTGAAATATTTTAAATGTCATTTTATCCAAAGTTGGACTACTCACACAAAATTAAAATCCTCCATCTGTTCTAAAAAAGAACAATCATACTTTTCCACGTTATTTATTTGAGCTAAACTCGAGTGAAAAAGAACACTTTAGCACATAAATTGAACTTATATTATGGTGGTTGGAGCTAGAATCGTGAATCGTTGAGTGCACATTTTAAGTCAAGTAAGCGGAAAAAAATTCTTGAACCACACTTCAATTGTATTTTATATACATCAATTTAGATGAAGGAAAGTGCATATATTTAAATGTAGGAAATAAGCATACATGTTGTAATATAAATGATACAAGAAGTGTATTTTTAAAATTTCATCTTGCATACAGCACTTATATGACTTGGGTGTACGGTGAGGGATTCGAAATTTCAGCAAAACCATTACAAGTAGGCCATTGGCCTAGTGGTTACATTAAAAACAGCCGAGTAAAAGAATAAACCTCGAAACCTTCTACTCCTTTAACCTATTTTTTAAAATACATAATTCTTTTGGGAAGGGCTTAAATATTTTTCTGGTAGGTTGTTCCATTCCCGTATGGTCCTGTTCAAGAAGTAGAATTGTTTTACATTTGTCCTTTGTGGTCGGCACCTTATCTTGAATTGGTGATCATTTTTTCCCGCTAAGTATGGCTTTATTATGTCCCTCCCAAATTCATCCCATGCTTTTTCCTCACTCACTATTTTATACATCCCACATAGCCTGCTCCTTTTCCTCCTCACATGTAAACTCTCCAATCGCAGCACTCTAAGCATTTCTATTATGCTTTCTGTTTTATTGTGTTTCCCTAGCACATACCTAGCTACTTTTCTTTGCACCTTCTCCAAGTTCATCACCTCTCCTTTCTTGTGTGGGTCCCATACTAGAGATGCGTACTCAAACCAGGGTTTTATAGGCCTCTTTCGTGGTTGTGCTACATACAAAATAGTACAAATTTTTTATGAGGTATAGTACCTTAATATTTAATTGGAGCTATTATAATGAAATGAGATTTATGTTTTCGCGTTAAAGAGAATATCTGTGCATATATCACGGAATTATTTCGAAATAAATGTAAAGCGTCATAGAGATATGTAACAACATAGCATCGAATTGCCAAGAAACCAAATCGGAAACATTCAATTCTTTTCGCTTTTATCTATACATGTTACAAATGAGAACGCATATGAAAAGTTTCACGCAAATCTTGAACGAAAATCGCTCCAATCACCTTAAATCATATTTCAAGTAATTGGTGAAATAAAAACGTTGACATTTCCACTCTGTATTTTATCATTCATGAACACGGTTTCCTGGAAAACAACATCATCAGGCGCTATGTTGCTTTGCAGCAGCACCATGATTGTGACCAATGAAATGCAATATGGAAATTGCAGTGCTTCTAATTCTCCTATCACTCTGTCGTTGAAACATTTCCATTTCGTTTATCCCGAGGATGTTTGCGCGTTCGAGTACTCACTTCCTTGCGGCATATTTTATCAGTCTTTTAATTGCCATTCAATCGTAGTGGATTTGATATTCTTTATCTTGAGTATTCTGAAAATTGGACTTTCTGTATTTATCACTTTTTCCAAAACAACGCGGGGAGGAAGTAAAACAGAAAAGAATTTTAATGAATGTTTTGGGGGGTATAAATCGCTAATAGAAGGGAAGGCAAAGGTGTAACACGCATGATATGCATAGAGTGAGCTTCATTAACCAAGAATACTGTGAAATATTTGACTGGTACGATGACTTCTGTGTGTTATATATCCTGTACGCTCATTGGATCAATTTAGAATGACGTTCGTGCATGTATTTTTCCCTATTCGTGGCGTCTGGATTATAAATTCTACATAACGCAACTAGTGGTAATATCTTGCCAGTAAACCTATTAATGAAATTATGTCTCATTCATTTTCATTTCATTGGCCGTTCAATCCAATGATTGGTTGACTGTAGCCCTCCACCCTTCCCTATCTAATGCAAGTTCCTTTACCTAATAGTATCTCTTCCTATGTAGCTTTCTCTTTATTTGGTTACTGATTTCTTATTCCAGGGTCTTCCTCTGGGGACTTTTCCCTCAATTTTGCCCTCAACTATGTTCTTTACAAACTGATTGTATCTCAGGGTGTGTCCAATCCATCTAGTTCTTCTTTCTTCATCTCTTTAAGGGCCTTTTATTCGATTAATCGGCCTCTTTTCCTTGCTTTTTAGCAATATTTTTATCCAGAACAGTGATAGTGTTGTCAAAGGCGTGAAATTTAGTCATCCATCCAGTCGATAATATCACCTTCTCCCTTGACTTATTTCCTTCTACTGTGATAAAGTTATTAGAGCGGTGATTTTCCTCCTGTTTCCTCTTGACCTTACTGTATTCCATGTATTATTCCCAGTATTACGGTCGACTCTCACTTTACGATATTAATCCGTTCCGGAGGACCGATCGTAAAGCTAATTCCATCGTATGTTGAATCGGCATTATTTCCGGACGAGGAATCGGTTTAATGAGCATCAGAGCCAATCCATTCAGTGTAAGCGACAGAGCCAATGCGTACGAAATATCCTGGTTTAAAATTATTTAAAATGTTATTCAACCAATATTTAAAATTAACATTAAATACGCATTAATTACGCAGTAAATTATCGCATTGAATTTCCCTTCATGAACACTATTGCAAGATGTACATCCTCACCCCGTCATCGCCGCGGCCCCCCACCTACGAGTCAATTTCAGCGAATCCATATTTTATCGCATTTTGAAGCAATGGGAAGATAAGGTGGATTAGAAAGTATCTAACTTTGGCAATGAGGCAACTTTCTTTCGATCCCACGCAATCATCCGTGCATCGCAATTACTTCAGCGGAAACCTTTCCATAAATACTTTACGTGCGCATTGCTTTCGTCAATAAAAAATTTCGTTCAAAAATTCAGCATTTCCGAGGCGTCCCGACCGGCATGACCGTATGAGTGTACGTCAGGCATCTTCAAACAAATTAAACAATGAAATTCCCGCCGCTTCCGCCTTCCTAAGGCGAGTGAGCCGCCCCTGGCCGGCGCCGAGCGTCCTGTAAGGGACTGTTGTCGACATAATCCGGGCACAGGGGAGCATGGGTGTCTGACGAGAGTCCGCCGTATTTTGCGGCCGTTTGCAGGTCTCTTCAGGTGACTTGGCTCTTCGGGGTTGGGAAACTCAGGCATCCATGCAGCGAGAAACACGAAACACATAAGAAGGGGTCAGATTTATTTTAATGCAGGCTTTACTAAAGTCAAACGAACTTTAAATGCAAAAAAATGGTAACTTCTCTTGCAATGTTTGTATAAGCACATTGATAGGTTTAAGGTTATTTATGTGCAGGTTCAATCTGAGAGGAAAATTATAGATTTTACTTGAAAAGTTGATGTAAGGTGCATATCAAAAAAAAGGTGGATAGCAAACACCTTTTTTAAATATTTTTTTAAATATTTTTTTAAATTACTTTTTGATCCATCAGTTGTAGCAAAGAAGAGGTGTTGGGAGGAAGGAATAGCACTTTCACATAGTGGAATTTAGCTTCGGTGTTGCGGCAAGATTCGGATCGTGACCTGGGGCACTATCCAGCACCAACAATGCATTGAGAGGCAGGTCTATACTCTTAAGGTACCTAGCTTTTTACGGAAGGTCAGAACTCCGATAACACCCACCTATAAAAAATTTGGCGTGTCACCCAAGCTTTTTTGTTGCAACGCCAAAAGACACCCAAATTGCGCTTGTCCACTTTGTTTTTCTTGAAGACCCTGGGATTTTCTGTGTGGCATACGAACATCGCTCGCAGTTTAAAGTCGTCTGAAGCATTAGCTCCCAGCAAATGTGTGAGTCTGTCTTTCATGGGCTAATGTCCAGACATGTCAGCCCCTTCCTTCGTAATGTATGTTCTCTTGGGCATTTTTTTCCAAAAGAGGCCCGTCTCATCGACGTTGAACACCTGCTGTGGGCAATTACCTTCGCTTTTAATAATTTCATGGAAGTACACTACATATTTTTCCGCTGCTTCTGTATCTGCACTCGCGGCTTCGCCATGCCTTACGACACTTTTAATGCCCGTTCTTCCTTTAAATCGTTCGAACAAGCCTTTGCTTACTCTAAATTCTTCGTACCGTGTAGCACTCGTTGAAGGTGTTTTGCATCGAGGGTCTTCAAAAATTTGTTTGGCCTTCTCACATATAAATTGCCCAGGCACATTGTCACCTTTCAGCTCCTTCTCTCCGATCCACCGTAACAGGAGTTTCTCTATTTCAGAAAATAACCCTCTTCTTTTTTGCAAAGAAGTGGATTCATCGGTCACTTGAATTTCTCTCAGGCGCTGTTTCTGTTTAATTATCGATCATATCGTTGACTGCGAAAACCGTACTCACGTGATTAAGTGCTAACCCGAGCACACTCATCGTATTTTTTCACAATATTTTGCTTTGTTTCAATTGTCATTTTCTGCTTGGGATGCACTTTGGGGGGCATAGTCACAAAAACTCCTCGTAATAAACTAAAAACTTCTCACAATAAACCACAAACTTTTCACTATCTGGAAGAGTAAATGCGGTCCGATAAGAGAGTTTCACAGAACGAACTACGCGCTTCATCACCTTTCACTTCGCACGAAAGACACTCGAAGACTGACCCTGACAATACGGTAGAGCGCAATCGGAGACCCAGATGGCAGTGCGACACTGCATCTCTTGGTAGTGGATGGAAGGGAGTCATAAAGGACTTACATTTCGAAGCATATTCACACATACGTATTAGTCATTACATTACAACCCTGTCATTCATTGTAGTGTTAAGTTATTATTTAACTCGTTTCATTCGCCTGATTTATTACCTAGCTACAGCTTTATCCAATAAGGTATCGTATCACTTCTTTGGTAGGTAGTACGCTCGAACATGAAGTTACTCTTTGGGTGAAGTGTTCGTATTATCGAATTTTACAACGATAAGATTTTGTATGTATAATGAAATAATGATAGCCATATTTATCTTCCTAATGTATTTGATGTTGACTACGTAATGAATGTTGCAGTATCTCGTCGGAGATGATTTGCGGTAGCGCATCGCAACATTTGTCCTATCCTGGCCGGCAGCTTTTAATTACTAGTAACATTGAATATGTAAATGTTGCTTTGTTAAAAAATGTGTTTTGCTAACAAATAATACTTAGAATTATGAATGGATGACACATTGTGTGAGTGGAAACAAAATCGGCGAAATTTGAAATTTTAAAAAGCGTGCGCAATATCAGCTCAGATCGTAAGTCGAATCCATCGTAAAGCGAGGGTCTACTGTATATTGCTTTAATGTGATAGCATGCTTGATTTATGGTGCGTACGAATAATTGTGATGCATAGTCAGGTGATTTGTGATTGATCTTCCTCGGCACTGCGTGAGTAGCTGATCTCAACTCATTATTCTGAAAACTTAGTGATATCATTTTCTTTCGCCATAACGTGTCTGACTAGTATGTTGTGGTTTGTATGAATTGGTTGTAGCATTTGCTCCCACGTAACCAGAAGTTTCGTGGAAGAGAGTCCCATACATAGTCGCAATCCCGCCCGCACTTAATAAAGTCGTTTGTCATTTATCTATATCTTTATCAGTCACTCAGTATTTTCTTCCCAGAAAAGTCCGTAATAATTTACACTGGACACTCACTTTTAACTACATTACTCAATATCTTCTTGGCATTAACTGTTTATATATTCGGTTTTTGAACGTTACACGACGCTATCTGGTGCCCTTTCAAAATTGAGGTCTATTCATCCACAGGCCTTCAGGCAACTGCTTTTCTCTTGTTGATTTTTCCCTGTCATCTCTCCAACTAATTCTGGGCCTTCCTCTTTGTTTTCTTACTAGTTGATTCTACATTCAAATTTGCTGAGGTAATCTCTCGTTAGTCATTAGCTGTATGTGACCTTATCATTCCTGCTGTTCTCTTTAAATGTCATCGACTATTGTGTGGGTTACTCCAATTATATTTCTTATTCTCTCATTCGTGATTTTTTACTGTCTGGATATACCCGCAGATCGTCTCTAGTAATCCATCTCCATAACATTTATTAGTTATTTGTTTTCTCCTTCATCTGCCATACTTCACTCCCATATGTGATAACGCTTCTTGCTATCAAATTACACATTCTTTTTTATTAGTTTTTGATATTCTTTGGTCCCATATAATGCTATTCAACCTGGATATTGCACTTTTTACTTGCAAATTTCTTCCTTTAATTGCGTTATTCAGGCTTCCATTTAGAGTTATTTTAACACCCAAGTAATTGTTTACTTGGCTGTGCTGTATTTCCTATCCATCTTCGAGCACTGTGTTCTCTTGTGCTCCTCCAATGCGCATATTTCGAGTCTTTCTGATATTTCTGATAAAGCAATTATATTCTTCAAAAGTCGGTCATTTTTTTCCTGTACTCAGCTTGGCATAGGACTGGGTGGTTTTCCAATATATTGGTTCCAATGTCAATATTTTTTAATATTGGGATTCCAAAATCACTATTTTCGAACAATCAATAGCAGTATTCTGTATCGAATACTGGTGGTCGCAAAATAATTGGAATACTGAATATTTAATTACCAATGATATCAATATTTTTTAATATTGGGATTCCAAAATCACTAATTTGGAACACCCAATACTTTATCCTGTATCGAATACTGGTGGTCGGAAAATAATTGGAATATTGAATTTTGGATTACCAATGTTAAAAATTCAAGTATTGAATATTGGAACCCGGCGAGTTGGGTGGTCGGAGAGCGCCCCAATCTTTGAAAACAGATGGCGCGCGTGGAATTCAGTGCAGCGCTACCTTTTTCACCATTATTCATAGCAATAACTGGGGAAAATATGATTACTTGGTTTCATCGTTTTATTAACAGACTTTTACATAGTTTATAAGTCCCTTTGTCTACGTTAACCCCCCCTCCACGGTTCTAATACACTTCTGCCACCGTACCTTGCCCCTCATCTGCCGTGCGCGACACCCGGCTCAGCATCCGGACCCTTCCCACTCGCTGTTTCATGGACAAAATAATCGACACGATTTCCATTTGCCCCCCTCAATTGTCTTTTATGGCTCCCACCGTGACTAAAATAGCCAGTCCGCCGAGGTCGGAGGCCTCTGCACTCGCCCGAATTAACTGTAGAGCACACGTTCCCAGGACCATCCTCCATGAGACTCATGATCATGAATTTGAACATGACAAGGCCAGTTATGCTATATGGAGTGGAATGCTGGACCACTAAGAAGCGCCACACACAGCCAAGGCACGAGCATGAAAATAAAAGGCTGAGGTGGATGTGCAACGGAGCTACGCAAAATTCGGTATTAAGCGTATGAGGAGGCGCTTAAAATTTGCAACGATACGAGAAACAATTTGACAGCAATAAACTTCCTTGGTTTGGAAATGCCGTATTGCTTTTAGAGGAGTACATTGGAAAGAAGATATAAAAAACTGAGGCTCTGAGGAAAAATAGAAAGAGGGAAGCCCACAGAAAAGACGGAGGGATTGTGTGAAAAGTGACTTGGAGGAGTGTGGTTTTACTCCAAGGAATGCTCAAGACAGAAGCAAATGGAGGAGACTGACAACCAAAAACGACCATTAAGGCCACTTTACACGGCATATTTACTGTGCGAAATAATGTATCATAGAATGTACAAGGAAATGAATGTGCTCTAATTGTGCTCTGAACAATTTAGTCATTTCATGAACATTTAAATCCTATTTCCCATTTAGTCATTCAAAACAATCATACAATAAGCCGATTTACGCGATACAATTTTCCTCAGAAAAGAGTTCGTGCATTTGTTTTTACAAATAAATTTACCGTGTATTGCAGCCTTAAGACTCTTAGGATAGTTAGATATTGACTATGTTGCTCTAGGGATAGTGACATTAAGAAAAAATATATTGGAGTAAAAATATTTGCAAAGTTTTTAAAATTATTTTGTGCTAATTTTCTTAATATATCAAAATAACAAAACAAAAAGGCTTATTAAGGCAAAAGGCATATTATCTATGTTTACAAATCAAGATTTTTACTATAATATCACCGGAAAGTTGCAGTACAGTTCCAACAAAGTGAAATTAAATTGTAGTAGTGTAAATTACATGTTACGTCACGATTTTATTTGCTAATTAAATGCAAATCAAATGCACTTTTGCATTTTTTAATATTACACATAATTTATTGTTCATAGTAATCCAATGGATACAAATACAGGTATTGATACAATAATGCAAGTAAATAGAAGTACAGAAATTTGATAAATACGTTCAGTATAAGTCCTCCTGAGCCACTGGCTCGTCAGTAAGTGCTTGTGTAGGCAAAACGTAATACAGAGCATTGGAGTTAATATACATCATTCCCATTACATCTGTATAATTATTGGTGAAATTACATATGTTAATCAAGTACAGTTAATTATCCCACTTCATTATATATAAAATAGATGATGCACTTTTTATCACTTGTACATTTATTCAGGAGAATGACAATCCATTTAATTACGTTATCATTGATTTTCTAAGGAGAACTTACAATTTATTTTTAATTCTTACATGGTTGTTTACTTGATTTTTACAAAAATATATGTACTGTGTTAGCTAAGAATATATTTTTGATGTTAAAAAACTATAAAAATACATGTCAGTCTCAAAGTTAGGATTAGGAATTCAGACACATGGATTTCTTCTCAGCTTTGTAGTAAGCATTGGTTTATTTCTGTGTCCTCCGCGATTATAGAAAAGTCTTAAAAGTTTAAACACATATAGATGCCTGAATGGATAAATGTTTAACTTGATAAACAATGAAAATGAACATTCAGTCCGAGGAGTTCTTAGATTAACTCGTAGGATTTTGAATACAGAGGCCGTAACACTACCGTCCCCAACTTTGTTTATTATTCTTTATGTGTATGTATGTAGGATCGGTTCATAACGCCCTCTGACGTCTTCAGATTTCTAGCCTCCAAGTCTCTTTGTCCTTCCATAAATTCTCTTCCAATCCTCTCGCTCTAATTTCTTTGTCCATTCCCTCTTTCCAGCTCATCCTAGGTATTCCTCTTCCTTTTTCTCTTGGATTGTTAGATCCAAGATCTTTCTTGGTAGTCTATCCTCGTTCATTCTCTTTACATGCCGTACCAGATTGGCTGCTTGGTCATGATGTCCTCCGTTATATAGTGCTCGACTTTCTTTATCTGTCGTATTCTGTCATTTGTAACTCTTTCTATCCTTGATCGTCCCGCAGCCCGTCTCCAAAAATCCATTTCAGTAGCTTTTACGTAAACAATTCGTCGTTATGCAGATATGAAAATTTTTAAATTATCCGCATGAATAACTTTTACTTTGGCCTATAGGTTTCGATGTTTTTGCATCATTTTACGTCACCTGATGATGATGTAAAAACATTGAAACCTAGGTTGCAGTAAAATTTATTTCTGTGGATAATTGCAAATTTTCCAATTCTGATTCAGGCATATTTTC
Source organism: Ceriagrion tenellum (assembly GCA_963169105.1). Classification (NCBI taxonomy): domain Eukaryota; kingdom Metazoa; phylum Arthropoda; class Insecta; order Odonata; family Coenagrionidae; genus Ceriagrion; species Ceriagrion tenellum. The sequence goes on from OY720641.1 coordinate 59,327,586, forward strand.
CACTCAATATCACAGAAATATTCGGATTTTACACTGAAAACGTTTTTTACCACTGAAACCGTTTTTAGATCGGGAGTTGGATGGACGAAATTGATATAGTAGCTCGGGATAAGTTTCCATTCGGAACTGAAGTAGTAGAACCACAACATATGTGTAGCGCAAAAAGTCTTATGATGCCAATCAACACAAAATCTCATTTTCCTAGCTTTCGGAAAGGATAGGGGATGATGTCACTCATTAAAAACAGGTATTCTACCTGTTTAAGTAGGTTTTGTTGAATGTTAGATCCTCCCGGTTATCTACACTTCCAGGGGCATATCTCCCTCAAGTATATCCTTTTTCGTCTGAGCGTACGATCTACCCTTCTTCATCCCGTCTAGGAAACCTATTCTCTTGCCAAACACCCTTCTCTCTATCACTTTATTCAGCAACCCGTCGCCCTTTATTACATTGTTCAGCCATCTACTCTGCCTATATCGGATTTCATTCAGAAGCTTCCTTTCCTCGCACGACATCTCAAGCACTTCCTTGTAAGTCATTATCTCCGTCCTCCTCACCTTCTCCATCCTTCTCCAAACCCACGCCTCAAATGTCTGCAGCATATTCTCGTCCTCTTTTCTTAGGGTCCAAGTTTAAGCCCCATACAGCGCTACGCTCCATATCAAGCTCTTCACCAGCCTCTTCTTCACATCCTTACCTAAGGTCCCCAAGATCAGCTCTTATCTATTACTAAACGTCTTCTTAGCTTGTGCTATTATTTTCCGTTTGTCTTTGCTACTATGTTCGTTTTCTTGTTTTACTACCTAAGTAATTAAAATGCTCAACTTGATCGAGTTTGTATCCTCCAACTTTAATGACCAGCATAGCTTTCTTTGTCCTAGATCGATGAATAAATTTTCAAGTTATTTCTGATATTTCTGCACATTCGCCAAAAAAACCTTTACTTCAATGAAGGATTAGGAAGTTTTCAAAAGATAAAGGAGAGATAAATTAATAGAGACCGTTACATGCCCGTCACGCCTTAGTGTGTACTATCTAATCTCTCTTACTCAGCCTGCTGGAGCCCACGTATGATACTCCGCACGAGGGTGTGTCAATGACGTGGCGTCTTTCGAGAAGCTTCTAGTTTCAGCCTGAAGGATTTGCCTCACTTTATTTAGAGTTTAGAGCATCTGACTATGATTGGTGAAGTAATAAATTATTCATGCAATTAGTTCCTTATATTGCCCCTCTGAACGTCTTCTGAAATTCTTTTGTTACGCGTTTGTCAGGATCTTTGAGAAGCAGACAATAGTCAGCCATATACCCCTAAAATTCTGTCGCAACCTGGGGTGAACTCGTCTTGTAAGGTGGGAATACAGTAAGTTCTCGATTTACGTCGGAGATACATGTTGAATAAAAGTGACGTAAGTCGAAACAACTTAAAATGGATCCAGATATTCGCGACCACTTTAACCCCGCGATAAATCAAGGCGTTAATTTCAATATTCGGGTTTTTGCCTTTATTCAGGAAAGAATAGCTATTTCAGATAGGATTATTATGTCTCAGTTATCAAAAAACGCAAGCATCTTTTATCTTCAGAATCCTCCTCCAGCTCCAGGTTTCTAAGGCTTCTAGTCTGTTTTGGTCTGCTTTTCCAGTGGTCCATGGTTCCATTCCAAAGAGTGCCACGCTCCGCACGAATGTTTTCACATACTGTTTAGAATATGAACAGCAAATTATAACTATAGCAACGTTTTTAACCTAAAGCTCCGATAAAATAGTTACCTAAATGGATAGGAGAAATCTTATTCTTCCCTATCCATTGACATACAATTTATTTGGAAGTAGAACTATGTTAATGGTGTGCATGATATTAATTTTATATTCGGTCTTGTTTCCGCTATCGTTATTCGCCATCTTATCACTAATCAGCTGTCATTGATCCATGTATATTTTTCTACACATCTTCACTGCAATATATTTTCAGCCATCCGTTTGTAATTCTACGTAAATGACTTGAATGCAGTAGTAAAAAATAGCAAGCTCCGTCTTTTTGCCGATGATGCAGTAGTGTATTAGGAAATTAGAAATGAAGAGGACAGTGTCTTTAGCTAAGGATTTAGATGCGATTGATGATTGGTGTGATAATTGGCAGCTAGAATTAAATTTGAAGAAATGCGCGATAATGAACTTTTGGAAAAAGAATGGCTTTCCCCGGAATAGTTATTGCATCAAAGAAAAGAAAGTGAGTTATTTTTACTCTACGTCAAAATCAAAAATAAATACATTGACAGTAGGGTGGCAAACATATTGCCATAAAACAGCTTATCAATGAATATTACAATGATTCCGACTATTTATTTGGCCTAATTATGGCTTATACTAATGCAATCGCCAAAAAATTGAGCAACAAATTTATTTTCCCGCCGTTTTCAGTCCAAAGTAACCCCTAATCATCTCCTACCCAGGGGTTCCCTTGATTTTGACTATAGGACGAACTATGCAAAGGAACCCTCAGTAGTCCCCTGGTTAGAGGTTGGTAACGGGCTTGCTGGATAACAGCTATAAATACGGCCCTTAGATTGCCGAACTTCGTGTTAACATCCACCGTAATGAATGTAAACACTAAGATGTTACACTGATTTTAACATGTCACGATTTGTATTCACTCGCGGTGGTGAATGGTTTTGCTTTACTCATTAAACCGTGATTTAGAAATGCTGTTTTGAAGTGCAGGCATTCCTATTTGCTATCAAAATGACTACGGTGTGAGACACGGTTTTCGTAATCTACATCAACATCTACATACCACCATGCAAGCCGCCGCATCGGCGTGAGACAGCTGGTGTTAGGACACCAGCCGTGTAAAGATGCAAGGAATCATGTTTTAGGAGGTGAAATGGTGACGTTTATTATGAGAGTGTATTAAGTGGAGCTCAGTTTTTATTGTGGTCCCTTATTGTGCACGGAAAGAACGAGTTTTTGTATGTATCTATCTGATCGGATATATATCTCATCATTTGCTCTTTAAACCGTGATTAATGATAGTATTAATTTAAAATAAATTAAAATAAAGTTATAAACTGTGTCTTTTAATTTATTGGAATCCAGGAGTATTGGGCAGCTGAAGAATAAGAATTTTGTTTGGATCGGTAGGGATTAACTATTCCTTGACTAGAGTTTTACATAAGCCGTTTCGTTTAAAAGTTTTTCCTCCCACTTTGAATCCGACATGACTCCAGTTTGAATGTTAATATTTTTGGGGCAACTTGTCTTGCGCTTGGGAGACCAAGAATAACGCGTAGTCAAAGTGTACGGGCCCTTTATTTGAATTAAAAAGGGTGGAATATTCTTTAAACAGCGTTTTAAAGGATGCAGTTTTTAACCAAAATGTCGCAGGAAAGCCTGTGGGAATCTCTCTTGCGTAGTATCTCTTTGCTTATCCATGTATTCCCAGGCGGATTTAACGTTCTTATATCGAGCGCGGCCCGAAATTCCTAGCCTGCATCATCGGATGTCTCAGGGTATTATAATTTTTCTTGCCGTCCAAACTTTATTCCGTGTGATTTATGCTGTGCTCCGTACGTAGAGTTGTTATCCGTTTCTAGGGGGGAGGGGGGGAGAGATAGGTACTCTTTTGGCGTTTTTGTTGGACTCCGTAACAACTTCACTATGTTGGATGTGCAGAATGGTTCAGTAATAAGTGTGGAACTCGCTCGCGCACTTCACGGGGTTTCATTTTGTAATTCTGGCGGACGTTTCGCGCTGAATTTCTTGCTTAAATGATGCGACGATATCTCACGGAACCGTTGAAAATGCGAAGCTGGAGAAGGGGACGGGATGTGTGCATATATATTTTTTTTCATTCTGATGCCAGTCGGAATGATATGTGCACGCGGATTTTCGGAGAATGAAGCACGAAAATTATGATTCTCCGCTGTATGGTTTTTTTTATTTCCCCTATTTTTTCACATCCCGCACCACGCATTGTGGTACTGAGTGGTTCTGTGCTTAAATTATATCCGCGCTCGCGATGGAATTGGAATGAAGACGGTTTTAGCACTCTGCCCAATAATTACGTCATATCTTCCCGTCATTTTTCTGTCCTGCCGTTTTCAAGATGCGGAGGACTGTATCGCAGATGTGCGTGGTTTAATCTTGCTCATCCACATTCACGAAATTTCGTACGAGCCACCCCTAGGGTATGTGGCACGGAGATATTCTACACCAGTCGTTCAAATCAAAGCCACGCACTTTCCCCCGGCTGTTAAGCGCCATGGCCTAACGGCAATATTAATAATGAAGTGATGGAATTCAACAATATTTCACCCACATCCACCCATTTGGTTACTGTATTCGTGGAATTGTATCTTTAAAAAATGTGGAAGATTACAGCGGCTAAAAGAAAATCTGACATATCGCCTGGACCCATTCATCTATCTTAGTGGCAAAAAAATATGCTATTCCACTCAAATTTTAAAAGATCACAATGACTTGAAAAGGAAAAGCACTCTATGGTATATGAGTTCTGTCAATTATTTTGATCGAATACCAAATCAAGCATAGATCACCATGCTGTGAATTCATTTTTAGACTTGAAGATGCAATCTGATAACTTTGAAACTATGGCGGTTTGGTGATAACGGTCTGTTATTTCACCCCAATTACATCCTCCCGAAGAAAAAAATGTAAATATTTATTTTCCAAACTATTTCATTTATTTTATTCCCCGCGAGAAAGATCAAAAATGTCCCCAATTGTAATGTTCCTTTCATTTCTTCCCTTGCTTGTAATTGCAATCAGTTAATCCCTTTGTCCGTTATTTGTCCAGTCTCAACCTGTTGGTTGGATTATTACTATGCATAAATTTAACATTTAAAAAATCGATTTTTGTTCTCAGACAACTGTGCGCCGGCCAAAAGCAGTCAGAATAACAACGCGCGGGCAGACCAGAAACTAGGAGAGTGCTACGTAGACGAACATACTATCATGCAACACTAGTTATGATACAACATATGTTTAGCATAATCAATGTGATTTATATATAGTTCATCAAGGTAAACAAACTAATAACCATACAAACTAATTCAAGGCGGAAATGTCATGCGAGGTGGGCTTTTAGTAATGATGGTAAGTTATGAACCACAATTAACAAAATCTTCTCTAACTTGTGAGGGAGTCATAGTTTCATAGAACTGATCTATCTCAACTATTATGGTCTCTCACAGTATATGGAAAAAAGGACGTTTTAAATCTATTGGTTCTGCAGTCTGTTTCCTTAATTTGGTGCCTATGATCGTTTTTACCATAACGGTTTGACTCTAGATAAATGTGTTGAACGTCCAGAATAAAAGTCTACACCAAACTTTCGTAAACGATATTGGTTGATGAGAAATGTGAAAGAGTTTCGTGGAGTCGAACGAAATATTTTTATTCTGGCGTGCCGAATATTAGGCCTATTTATCTGAATTTTATCATTGTGCATTGGGTGTAATAACATGAACCATTAATGTTCCTAGTATAATTTCATCTGTTTTTCAACTCGAGATCAGAGGATCTATTCTAAAATTTATACACTTTTTACGGCAAAGTTTTGTAATTTTGCTGACAGCATATTATCCTTGATCAATGTGTATTACAGTGGTTCTCTGCTCCTAGCTCCAATTCTAAAAGTGCTTTGCGAATTCAGTCTTGGAGTTTTAAGAGTCCACTAAGAACGATGTGCGAGATTTACGAGTGGAAAACTTCTGTCATTTATTTTCAAAAATTTCTAGGGATTTTTCGGAATAAGAAGATCCCAATCATCCTTGGTGAAATATTACTTTAGGGCCAGGCGGAATTATTGTGTCCAAGAAAGATATCCTGATGAAAGTTTTGGTAAGGTAAATCGGCAATTTTCCAGTTTGATCTCAAGACAACGTGAAGTTCAAATAATTCGGCTTTGGAATTAAACTTGATTGGTTGGGTGTGATTGATACTTCAAAAGGCTGTACATACTATATGATAAGTCCCATCCATCCTGTCTCATGCATCACGCTTTTCATTCAGTTTCATTTCATTTGCAGTACAATAAAATTGTTAGTGACTTAGGTTACTTATTTATGCATCAATCATCTAATGCATGCGCCGCGCGGTTTTTGTTTTAAAACTTACAAGTATTTTCAAAGCTATTAACATTCACAATCACAAATTTTCAGGACAATCAGTATGGGCTTAGGAATCTGTATGGGGTTATAAATCTGTATGGGGTTAGGAGAAATATGCTTCTTAGTCCGTTTTAAAACGTGGTTTGTTGAAAAAAGCTTTTATATAAATAATAATTTTTTATCATTTTGTTGCCGTTGCAAATACATTTCCTCGGCGCTGCTGTTATCCCATCTCCAGGGTATCTTCACACAACATCCTGCCATTTTTAATTCAGTTCACTTCATCATCTCATAAGAAAATGGATTCAAATTTCAAATTATTTCGACTTTTTCATTTTTCAACATACTCTCAGACCAGCTAACCAATAGATACTTACCAGATTAAAGCGCGTTAATCATTCACATTTGAATCATACGTGAGAAATGACATTTGCTAACTATATGAACAAATATTGGAAAGCAGAACTAAATGAGAGATAGACGCTTTAGCTCAATTCTGTTTACGTATTGATCGCTAATCTGATCGTAATTAAACTGAAAATGGCGTTGAACTCGAGATAAATTTGTTTGGAGTCAAGAATATCAATTTTGGAAATACATATTTCATTGCTCTATGATATTCACTGCTGATAACAGGTGCAACGTTATCTATTATTGCTGTCAATGTTCCTTGCATGGTTATTTCATTACGTTTGAAGTAGATAGTAAAATGGGAGTGGATACATTGTAACGACTAATGTTACATTTTCATTATTATTTCATTTAATAAATAACATTTCTGAAGGCCTTGGCTGGGTTTTATCACCTAGGAATGGTTGTTTATAAAGAAGGGTTTTTATGGTGAGTAATTTTCGCCTCTCTTCTGATGAGACTTACTTTAACTCTGAGAGAATTTTGGAGAATTACAAGGTTATCGTGTGATCCTTACGTTGAGTTTAGTTGTCTTTTTATCATCCTTAGTGCCCTGTGGACTTTCGTGGTATTTTTCCAAAATTACCTGGTGCTCTGAATTATAAAAAAAGCCCAATTATCTCCCCCTTGCTCTATCATCGAGGCACTGAGCTGGCTTAGGACGTTTTAAGCGTTTGGGGTCATAACATGTCGAAGGAAACTAAAACAACTTGAACAAATGAGCATTGAGAAGATATTGATGTAAACTAAAAGGTACTGGGAACATGTTGACATACATTAAAAAGCACTTAGAGAAAATATTCTTGCAAATTATTAATGAAAATATTTTAAAACACTCAAGTAGTAAACTGTAACAAGACTTTATTTTTACTGTGATCTGCTGGTCAAATCATAGTCCCAGTGGGTATTTAAAATTTTAATTTTCTCGAAGTCAACACAGTCGTTCTCCTGCAAATTGCATCATTTCTGAGAAAAATGAAGTAGTTCGCGAATCATATGTTGCATTCATAAAGATATGGTGTATATTACTTGATTCGGTTTTGTTCGTAGTGAAATAGTATCTGTCAATTTAAGAGAACTCAGATATTCACTTTTAGGTAGCTGATATATTTCCCTTGCGGCTGATATATGCCGTTAACAGGGGTATCGTTATATTGTTGATGCCAATGTCAATTGTACAACTACAGCTGAATTATGTTTGAAGAAGATGGAAAAAATGGAAGTGGATACATGTTGAAGGAAGTTGAAACAGATTGAAAAAATTATCATTGAGAGAATACTGACGCAAAATGAAAAGTACTGGGAACATGTTAACACGCATTAAAAAGCACTGAAAAACTATATTTTTGAACATAATTTTTCATATTCTTTTAAAACAGTCAAGTAATATACTATTATTTGACTGATTCTACTATGATCTGTTAGATAACCGTGATATCGTTGATATCGTGATAACGTTGTCTGTTTACTGTTTGATAACGATCTGTTAGATGACCGTGATATCGTCGATAATCGTGATAACGTTGATTTCTATTGAGGGCATGGATATTGTGCTGCCGCTAATTTTCTGTTTACTTTACTTTTACTTTAAAGAATTTTCCATAGAGAATCACTACCGCGTTTACCTAGAAATACCTTGAGTGATACTGCTATTGTGCAGTGACTCTTAAGAGCTGTGAATCTATACTACCTGTCCATGTGGCACACATGTCATCTGATCACCTCGTCAAGGTAAGTACTCTCTGGGATGATCACTCCTAGGACGGTGTTCACGTCGAGAATTCTATGCAGTGTGAGTCAATAAAGTAGTCATCTTCTGCCCGGAGAATAGAAGAATTTTTTTACCCCATATCAGACCGTGTAAATAGGCGACGGATCATTGCCTTGCAGAGTTCCACGTTCTCGCTGAACGGTGGCTGTGTTTACTCGGTGACTCGTAAGCATCCAGCGTGAGCAATGCAGCATCTGGCTTCGTTTTTTGCTGTTGTCTTTCCGAATGAAGATTGTGCAACCAGTCGCCATGAAACATGAGACTTAGATACGTTAGTTACTCTCTTGGCTGTTTTTAGTTCTGAGGCGGGAGATAACGCAGGTGTATAACTGAGGAGAATAGTAAATACGCGTCTGGGAGAAAAAAATCGCCAGTGATAACGACTGTGTTTAAGTCTCTGCTATTTTTGGAACCGTGAGTAATGTAACTCTATTACGGCTGCGTTGACACAAATTTGGTGGTGGTGAGCGACTTCTCAACTTTCTAAAAATATTTTTTTTTCATTCATGTTAATATGATTAGGCTCGGCAGCGGGAAGTGGTTTTGTGTGTGGCGCAAAGTTCTTATTTAGCATATAATTATCGCGGGGTTTCAAATTCTATGCTCGGTTCGTTGAGTATGAGCACATCAGATGTCCCAGTAGAGAGAGCTTAGCTTTTTTGTAGGAATGCTAAGGTTTCTAATATAAAATTCAAGGCTTGGCATAATAAAATTCGAGTTGGCCATGTGAAGAATGGCAAAGAAAATGCGTTAGATGCTGCAGTATAAAACTTTGCTCGGTCAACCGTAAATGCATGCTCCTACAATTGTTTTAGAGTTGGAGACCACATACCTTTAGCGGGGCTGGGAATTTTGGTCGAGGCTAGTTATACTTTTCCGCGTGATTGTTTTGAATGCATGGAGGAAATACATTACTCTCTCAAACCATTGAGGGCTTTTTTGCTGTCTAGCTCTAGATTGATAGAAGTTAGCGGAGAGTGACCAAAAAAAGCATTTTCGCCATTCAGCTGATCACGCCTGGTCAGCACCCGAACACGTAATAATTGTTGAAGGAAGAAAGCACATCGCCGAGGAAAATATTTCCCTCGACTCCTACGCGAGGCGAACGAAATCGCTAAGAATCCGACTAAATACAACGGGGAAGATAGCTATCCGCTCTCCTCTACTTTCAAACGGTTTTTCAATAATTCAAAAACTTCCTACTATTCAGCCAATGAGAGCGCTCAGGATTTGACCTCCACGGATATTTAATGGACCAGAGCCATTTATATATCGGCAGACTATTCTCCCAAACATCAGGGTCTGATGTGACTGATGATGATGTCATGTCGTGATGATGACTGAACATGATGATGTCGACTGGAATTCCGGCGAAACGGTCGTCCACAAAAATGGTGCAACTCCATGAAGAACCCGAAAAATTCTAATTTTCTAGATTGAAGTAATTCATTTTGATCTGGTTCCCGATTTGAAACAGACTTTCGTAAATCCCTTGATATACATTGCACAAAAGGGATGTTTATTTCCTCACCATACTTTTGTTACTCGAATTATTTCCATCCATTTCTATTTATACTCTCTGCCCATAATCATTCCTTTCGTAAGTGCCCAGTGCTTAAATATTTCTTTCCATTCCACCGATGATCAGACAAGAAAATTCATGATTGATTTCAAAATTCATAAAAAATTTTTAGTGAGGACTTTTTAGTTCGCAGCGTTGTCACTGATGATTCAGTTGACTTGTTCTATATGCCTTGGTACTTTTAGCAACCTTTCCATATCGATGCATTAAAATAGTAATTAATGATTTAATGTTACCCCTGAATTTTAATAAATGTGGAGTGGTTATGCAATATAGTTGTTGCAATGTTTTTATTAATGGAACGATATGTTATGGTTGTTAAAGGTATCGGGAAGGTTGTGAACGGTTAGCATTTCGGTTATCTCCAATCATGAGAGAGAAGGATGACTGCAGCTTTGAATATTTTTAATATACGAAAACTACTTAAAATACTTCAAGCGGAGTTTAGTTTTTGGTAGTGTAACTTTATGTAGGTAATAAAAGACTTCTTTTTTTAATTGAAAATATTCATTTGCAAGCTTGGATCATTGGAAGAAGAGGTTTAGAAATGTAATTCAGAGGCTCGGTCTAATTTCGTATGTATCTTTGCTATTGGCTACTTTCTTCGGAGTCCTCTCAGTCCTCTCCTGGCTTTCGAGTGCGTAGCTATATTGATGCTGCAATATTTCTCTTTACATAAAAAGTGCTTAATATCTCCTCCATTTAATGTATCAGCCAGATGGGTGTGATTATGATTGCGTTCTTAAATGGGGTGGATCAAAAACAATTTATCGTTTTTGGTGGAGGAAAAGTTTGGTGTGTTCATAGAAAGCTCTCTTTGCTCATGGCAGTGCTGATTATCCAGCACCCTCCTCTTGTATCGTGGGATTCAATGTCCTCTCACCGCTTAATATCCGCTCCGTTCACTTCATCTATCTTTCACATAATCACGGAAAGCGATATTCTTCTGTTGACCTTTGATAACTTTCTACTTCGACTTGTTCATTAGTGGTTGCGGAGTTGATTGCTGAAGATTCAATATCTCAACTGATGAGGCTCCCAGGAAAAGTGATGGGGAAAGAGTACAAGTACCCGACATGGTGATGTATTAGAGAACACTTTGTCCATTCTCGAAGCAGAGTTCAATCACTCATTCTCCTGGCTTTGGAGTCCTTCACAAATCGTTTACAGTCATGCTTGATGCTGCACTTCGTTGTCCGCTGTTTTCAATGTACCGAAAGAACACATGGACTGAAGTGTTTTCAAAACTAGGGCAAGGAGTGTAGGGAACTTCTGCAGAACACGCCACTAGTGACATCCTTTTTAGTCGTGGGGTGCTTGGAGAAGGATGGGATTGATGTTGGCGGAGTCATTACGCAACTGCACACTCTGAGTTTTGATGACTTACATCCAAAGGCAAGAGACAATCAATTGAAAAATTAGTACTTATGCTTAATTTGCTTATCAAACACCCATTATAGATGTATTTTGATTTTTTTAAATCTTGTAGAAGCTTACTTGAATCAGACAGCTTAGGTTATTGTGATCATTTTTCGTTTAATCCTAAGATTGGTTTAATCCTAAGTTGAAATCCTCCATCCTTCCCTATATAATGCTGATTCCCTTACTTCGTAGTAGTCCTTGTGTACTTTCTTCTTTATTTGTCATGTGTGTGTATCCCGTGGCTTTCTTCTTCGGACTTTTTCCTCCATTTTCCCTTCAATAATATTCTTCACAAACCCATTGTATATCAGAGTGTGCCCAATCCATCTGGTTCTTCTTTTCTGTAAAGTGTTCCTCAGAGTGCTTTCCTCTTCTACTCTTCTATACACTTCTTCATTTCTTATTTGTCCGTCCGTTTTATATTCAGCATCCTCCTCCAGCACCAGGTTTCGAAGGCTTCCAATCTTTCCAGTATTCACTGTTTCCTTAGAAGAAGAATATTACCAAAAAAACTCTGCGAAAATATTCTGATGGTTAAAAATCTACACTAATTTCCTGAAAAACATTAATTATGTTTTTGCAAAGGAAGTGATTTTGCACATATTTTATACCGATCAAGTTCTGTGAAGAGTTTTAAGATATAGAAAGAACTTAAAAGAAGAGGAGGCAACCTAATCGGATAGATTCCAAGAAACGATGGCTTTTAATTGTTTTCTCTCGAAAGAAATAAAGGATAGTCGTTGGAGTAGATTCCAAATGAGATACTTGATGAGAAAATGATGTTTACTAAGCGGGTTGGGTTATTGGAAGATCATATATCGGGAAAAGTAATTCAGAGGCTCGCTCTCATTACGCCATTTGCTGGTGACTTCATTGAAGTAAAAAAAAAATTTGAAAGTTTAGTTAAGGAATGCTCGCTCCACTCTAATGCTTTCTCATACTGTTTCCTTGTTCGTATTCCAATTTCCTTTGAACTCGGTTGTCCTGCCTTTCCATCATGGACGCTTTCTAAATTTAGGCTAATATATGCTTGATATTCGCTGTAAGGACAACATATACATGCAAAATATTATTTTTTTGAAGACTAAATAGGAAGACATTCCTAACTTTGCCGTTCCTGATTTTTAGTAAATTGTTACAGATACATAGGTCCTATAGCCTTCTCCGATGCTTATTGTGAAGTTTCTAGGAATCTCCGTAATTTATTTTATTTCACATTACATATAAAAACATGATTCTTGAATTATGGTCACTCATGTATTTCTCTCGTAGTCGACGTTTCACAAAATATTTTGGCATCATCAGGGCATTAAGATTAGTTACGTTGAAATGTGTGCTCAAAGATGATAGGAAGATAGGGCTACAAGCCAGTAAACTATACGTGAAAACATTCGTGTGATCCACTCTGTGGATCGGAGGCATGGACCATTGGAAAAGCTGACCAGAATAGACTAGAAGCCTTAGAAACCTGGTGCTGGAGGAGGACTGTAAAGTTAAAATGGACGGAAAAAATAAGAAATGATTTAGTGTACAGATGAGTAGAAGAGGAAAGAACTACATGGTAAACCATACAGAAAAGAAGAACCAGATGGATTGGACATACCCTGAGACACAATGGGTTTGTGATGAACATAAATAAGGGTAAAGTAGAGGGAAAATTTCCCAGAAAGATCCAGAAATTAGTTCGTGGACAGAATAAAGAGGAGAGTACATAGGAAGTGATACCAGGAGGTAAGGGGACTAGCATTTGATAGGGAAGGGTGGAGTGCTGCAGTCAACCAATCTTTGGATTGAACAACCAATGAATATTGAAACATCAGCAAAATTGTCATTTTCTGGTGAGTTGGCTATGAGAGAAATGCGTAATTGACCACAAATCAAGTCTTGTTGTTAGTGCAATGTTATTATGTATATTATATATGGTCGGGAAAGTTATTGGTTACGCATTACGTTACTAAGTTACGGAATATATCATGTTTAAAGAGTAACCTGAGGTGGCATTGCATTGCTTGCGAAATAAGCCTGAAAAACGTTCCAAAGGTCCACTTTTGTGAGCCATTGCAGGTGTCGACGGGGTGAGAAACTACGCTACCTGAACTTCTCTTGGCAGGAACGAACGCATGCACACATTCTGAGGACGTGGGTTTATTTTTTTTCTTATCCTCCACCCGGCCTGGCAATGGATCTTTCGCTGCCAACGCTTCCTTGCATTCTCCTGACGTTGCGCGCTGCATAAGAATTTCGGTCCCGTTCCATCGCACCTCTGGTGGCCCTGCACCCCCCCCCCCCCCCGAAGGTGAACGCGGCAAGTCGGTATCGTTCGCTTTCGAGGGCGTCGTCTCTCACGGTCGAGCGCGAAAATGGCGGCTTAGTGGCCCATTCCATGTGGCGTGACGCAATTACTTAGCCGGGGAAACCTTGCAGCGGAAAGGGAATTATAGTCACCCTCTTATTCAAATCACGACGTTGAGTGATTCATTTGGAACTCTGGACAGAAAGGTTCAACTGAAGAAATAAATAAAATACAAAGGAACGCAGCCCGTTTTGTTAAAAACTCTTACGAGGGAATATGTAGTGTTTTTCAGCTTAGAGAGGAATCCAGTTGGGAGCCGCTTGTGACTCGGAGGCTAAGCTTAGTTTGCTTGAGAAATTCAGAACAGGAGTATTTCAGGGCGACACAGAGAATATCATTTTGACGCTACACTACATCTCTAGGTTCGACAGATGCAATAAAATAAGAGATACATTTCTGAACAGATAGGTAATAATATTCTTTCTTTCCGCGCTCAATAAGTTACTATGTAGATATGATAAAAACGGAGCTCCACTTAAAACTCTCGCATAATACAATTCACTCCCGAAAAACTATTTTTATTAATTTATTCGGCTGGTGTCCAAGAGGCCGCTTTATACGGTACACCTAATTGTACACTTGAGTTATTTCATGAGGAAAATTGTACTGTGTAAAGCGGCAGATTTATGATTGTCAGAATGACTGAACGGGGAATGGAACCTGCTCCGATTTCATTGATTTTCTTGTACAATCAAGAATACATTCGTTTGTGCAATAAAATGTGCCGTGTAAAGCGGCTTTAACACACCCTGCCACACGCCCATGCGGCGGCTCGCAGGGTAGTGCGTAGACGTAGATATGAATCTGTTGTTTTTCGCATACTCACATGCCTAGTATCGATCTATTGTAAATGATCAATTTCGGTGGTTCTATTGTGGAAGGACATAAATGTCATTTTATTCATTTTTGCACACCATTAGAAAACCAAGTCATCTATCTAATACAAACTTCAAAATATTACCTTTCCGTGCTGTTTTTCTCGAAAATTGAAATCGAGTTTACGTGATGTTCGATGGAAGAATAGACTGAGAGAGAAATAGAGATCATCTATCTATGCAGATGCCATGTTCAAGGAAAACTGTTTTTAAGGTAGTTTGAGCGAGATAGTTCCCTAGTCACAATGGAGACCATATTCGAATTATACGTTTTAATTTCAGCAGCTGTAGCAAGTATAAATTAAATATAGCATTATTAATGGCAACATTACATACTTTTATTACTAATCTATTAAAATAAAAATTATTACTATTAAAATCGAAGTCGTCGTCTCTCTAAAGGCCAGGCCTTCTCACTGTCTTTGTAGCCAATTGTTTCTTTCTAAGGCTGGTTTTTTATTTCCCCGTATGATTTGAAGTTCATGATTGACTCACACTGTGAAGTAAGGATATTCTAGGTCGTCCTCTCCTTTTCTTCCCCAACACTTTTCCTTCAATTATGTTCTCGATGAACTCGTTACGTCGTACTAAGTGACCAACTAGTTTAATTTTCCTGGAGTGAATTGCTTGGACAAGCGTTCTTTTTCACCTACTTCTTTCAAGATTTGCTCATTTGTTTTCCTCATGACCCAACTAGTTTTTGTCGTTCTCCTCCAGAACCACATTTCGGCTGCCTGGAGTCTGTCTTTTTCTTGCCTATTTAATGTCTATGTTTCACAACCATAGGTGAGTATACTCCACACGAACGTCTTTACAAATCTCTTCTTCGTATCAATTGAGAGGTTGTTTACCAAGAGGTTACGCTTCCTTTGGAAACCTTGTTTGGCCAGGGTGATCCTTCTCTTAACATCTGTTAAGCTTGTATATAAGTAATTATGTAAAAGTTATATCTTACTTAGTAATTATATAAAAATGCTTTAAATCAGGCTTTAATTTGACTCATTCTATCACGCGGTATGTTCAAAATTCCTTCTCATCCGAGGGTTTTTTTCGTGATTCCGAAAAAATTACCGCGATGACAATATGATTTCTTTTCAAAAATAGTTTAGAAAACACACAAACTGCTCACTTTTAATTTTTTTACGAGATCTAGGTTTTGGATATTCCTAATTTTTGTAAAGTAGGTATAATACTATCCATCTTGTTAGACTAATCCATCCTTACGTCTTACGTAAACTTGCGGCCAGACTACACCAAATCGTCTTCTTTGGTCGCATGTTTCATCATTTACCGTCATTCCCCCAGCTCTCCAAATCAATGCCTTTACCTATGCCATGATTGGGTTTTAAAATTTGCATTTCTTTGCCGGTGAAATGAAGTGAATGATATCAACGTCATGTGGCAGTTGTACCTACTTCTTTTATCAGCTAAGTGTGTGCGAAATTTCTTTAATGTGATACCGTAGGCAGTTAAAGGTTCACTATCCAACGAACTTATTAATGGTGCTGAACCACTCTACCCTTAGTATATAGTTTTGATGCAGTCTATTCCTCCCAGAATTCCTTGTGTCACCATGCATTTTTACCTCTCCCTCACCAATCGCCAATCCCCTAATTTGTTTTACACACCCCTGCGATAATGACGGTTGGGAAGGAAGGCATTTCTAGAGAGGGATAGAGGGGAGGACACGCCCCCTTTAAATATGCGAAGTTATCCCTAGATGTTCGAATATACCCTCATCTCCACCTTGCTCCCTTTCGTGGCCACACACTCGGAGTCGTGGTTTGTGCTCGATGTTCGGGCGACTTGCAACTTGAATTCGAAACAAATATCACCGGCTGAAAGTGCCAACATAAGCAAATATCTCCCACCGAATGTTGATCAAGGTTAAGCTGTGCTATAGGGCCGGTGGTATCCCATGTTTTTTTTTCTGTTTTTAAGGAATGCATGTTGTACATGGTAAAACACGAAAGTAAAATAGTTTTTTTTTTTAATTCGCATCATTTGTTAATTTCATGCGTAACTTCGACTCTCACTCTGTTTAAAGTAACATCAACTCGGGGACATGGACTTAAGGTTTGACGAATGGTTAACACATTGGAGTCCTCTGATTCTTAACCCTTGACTACAATCGTGGTTTTTGGCCACGTACACACTATCCTCGGGTCTTTTTTGACCAAATTTTTCGAATTGTTTATTAACAACAACCGTCACTCGCCCTCATCTCATGTATGTCTCAAGTTTAACTGACTCGCTCCTCTCCTCCCCCTATGGTTTTATTGTAGCCAAGGTTGCTGCGAGTGGCGGCTTTAGCACTACAAAAAATAACCAATTACGACGGCTCAAAGAAGACCCGACGATAGCAGTTAAGGGTTAAGGTGGCTTTACACGGAGGTTGATATCAGAGTTAGATCGCGTACAGCGAAGAGGAGCTAGGTTGGTGAAACGATGCTACGATAAGTTGGCTAGTGTGTCTGGATTGTTGGAAGAATTAGGATGGGAATCACTATCACAGCGTAGACTAAATTATAGGCTTAACCTTCTAACTAAATTTCAGAAAAATCATTTCTCTGACGACGTAAAAAACATACTATTAACCCCCTCGTACTACGGCAGATTAGATCGCGCCAATAAAATTAGAGAGCTAGATTGTAGAAGCGATAGGTATAAAATGTCATTTTTTCCGCTTACCATTCGGGACCATAACCGCTGTGATCGTCGTCATGAATAGTTCGAATTGTGACAATAGGCAGACAGTAAATCTTTCTCTTTATATTCTCTACTTTCTTATTTATGCATGATGTAAATATTGATATTATTATTTATGCATGATATTTTGAATATGTAGTAGTAGTCTTTGTATCCCTTGCATGTTGGAACGATTGACGATAGAATTTTTCTTGGTTAGTAGATTTGTAATTGGCGCTTTGCATGTGTGGTACGCGGGTTTCAATGTAATTTCGGTGTTCTAACGTATCATTCATGCATGCCTGGTGCGAAAGCACCCCCTGCCACCCACCCTTTGGGTGGCTTGCAGGGTATGATGTAGATGTAGATGTACACGGTACATGTTATTGCACACCGAATGTATGGACTCTATCATGAGGAGAATTGTACCGTGTTAATTGTATAATACCGTGTAATGTACCGTGTAAATAAATATAATAAATATAAAACGCGGCAAATTGTATAATTGTCTGAATGACTGAACGGGAAATAGAACCTGCTATAATTCCATTCATTTTCTTGCACATTCTATGATACATTCGTTTTTGCAATAAAATTTACCGTGTACAGCGTACCGTGTACAGCGTACCGTACCGTGTATTGTAAAATTTGATGTCACTACAACGGGTCTTCATCATCCAAGTCATCCTGCCTTGAGCTTCGTGCAAAGGAGCCGAGTCAAGCAGGCTGACCTTGCCTGAATGTCGGAGGCTTGAGTGCATGGATGCGTGGGAGTCAAGGTCCTCAGTCCTCTCCTCAAAACTGATTGCCCGTGAGCAACGTGCCACTCCCGGCGGTTTCATTGCTCCTAATGTCCTCCACCTAACGCTCAGGTACCTACTCCCTCGCAGTGAGGTTAGCGCATTTGGTCGGGAAGCGGCTTCTGAATCTACTTCGTTATGTTATGCCATTTCCTATCCTATCCTGTGCCATATCCTATACCATATGGTATATATGTATGTGCCATCATAATCATTGGTCGTCCAATTCTAAGACTGATTGACTGCAGCCTTTCACTCTTCCCTATCTAATGCTAGCTCCCTTACCTCCTGGTATCTCTTCCCATGTACTTTCCTCTTTATGTAGTCCATGAAGTTATTCCTGGGTCTTCTTCTGGGGACTTTTCCCTCTATTTTACCTTCAATTATGTTCTTCATAAACCCATTGGATGTGTCCAATCCATCTTGTTCTTCTTTTCTCTATGGTATTCCATATGGTACATCTACTCTTCTTTCAACATTTCATCGTTTCTTATTTTGTTATTTCATTTTATCTTCAGCTTCCTCCTCACGCACCAGGTTTTGAAGGGGTCTAATCTGTTGTGGTTAAATATTCAAATGTTCCATGCTTCTGATCCATAGAGTGCCACACTCCAAACGAATGTTTTCAGAGTCGATGATTTCTATATACATTTAAAACCGCGTATAATATATTGCCGTTTGGAAATATTGGAATGGATATTTGGGAAGGCGACCGAGAGCTGAGGTCAATTGCGCTATTGGGGAGAGGTAAGGGATGAAGGGTGGATGGAAACCAAAGCCACCGAATGCGCCATTTTTCAATCTAACTCTCCATACAAAAGGTCAAGATACTGTGTTTGAGATGCTTTATTTCAAAGGTCACCAAAATCAAAAGCTTTTAAATTAGCTGTACTAAAAAGGTGAAAAATGGTGTACCCAGTTTTTTATGGATGCATGAAAAAAGTTGTGCAAGTTGCGTTAGTTTTTATGGGGTACCAATGGGATTTTTAAATTCGACATCAATGAGGACAGTTCACGAAATTGGATTTTAATTTTTCCTTGACGGCATTCAAATAAATCATGACTAAGCATTACAAATATATTCGAAATTCATTTCCAAGAGTCTCACGAGTACTTAGCCTAGTCCGTCCCCCTGCTAGGTCTTACAGCTGAGATACCATTGTCGTCGCAGGAAAAACCATGTCTCTTAATAATAGTCGTAAAATATTATACAATTTATGAACTAGTATGTTTACGCGTAGTGGATCAAAATTTAATTTGCCTACAATTTGTGATCTGCACTTGAATGAGGTCTAAGTGAGGAAGCTTACCACAATGAACCATAACGCTTGACCGGAATTTGGAACTTAATTTCCCTGTTGCCGGTGAGGTTACTCTTGGAGAAACTAATTGCAATGAGAACATTTGGTGCTGCAAACTACCAGGAATTCCGTGGTAAACAGAGATGGTGCATTGGGATAACGGTCTCTACCCGACTGACGTTTATTGGTTTGGTCTGGTCATCAAGTCTTAAGATATTTCTTTACAGTATTCATCGTTGATCGTTCAATCCTATGATTGGTTGATTGCAGCCCTCCACCCTTCCCTATCTAATGCGAGGTCCCTTACTTCCTGGTATCTCGTCCTATGTACTTTCCTCTTTATTTGGTTCATGAACTTATTCCTGTGCCTTCCTCTGGGGACTTTTCTCTCTAATTTACCTTCAATTGTGTTTGTCACTAACCCATTGTGCCTCAGTGTATGTCCATTCTATCTGGTTCTTTTTTCTTTGTGGTGTATTATATGAGTCTTTCCTCTTCTACTATTCTGTATATTTCATCAATTCTTATTTCGCACGTCCATTTAAACTCTCATCCAGCACCAGGTTACGAATGCTTCTAGTCTGTCCTGGTCAGCTTTTCCCATGGTCCATGCTTACGATCTACAGAGTGTTACCATCCACACGAATGTTTTCATATACTGTCCTGTTTTTTAGCCTTTACAGCATATCGCTCAATTTTTGTGTGCTTTTCCTCACTTTGGGTGTTGTATCCATTCAAGAGTGAGAGACTGCGTACCAAATCTATTTATTCCCCTCAGTGCATACGAAAGGTATTTTTTTGGAGTACAACGAGTTAAACTTACACCTATATCGGTACCTCGATTTTCTTCATGGACAACAGAATATAAACCGGGCACAGGCGAGCCGGCTTGACGATCTCCTGCGATCTGGCTGCGTTTTCGCTTCGCCTCACCGTCTCTTATCTTTCTGCTCCGCTAACTTGGTTGCTCAGGTCACGCGCGTCCTTTATAGTCCCGGAATCCCGTCGCTAGAGGCAGCACCGTACGGATGGCCGGGAGTAGGCACAGAGGGCTGTGAGGAGATTCCTTCTCTAGCGAGGAGTCGTTTGGCTGTTTGTCCTTCTCTTCGGGGTCGTGGCTGGTTTGGTGAAGTCGGCGAACGATGAGAGGCGGGCGGAGTTAATGCGGGGAAAGGCAGGAAAGTCTGTTGCCGTGGGACGAAAGACGAGTGTTAATGGGGTTATAAGGAGACGATATCTGTCTGCTCTTCCTCTTGCAGATTTTCTTTTCAGCTTTCTCCTTCATTTGCTCGCCATTCTGCACATCATCGTCAGATTTTGGCTTGCGAAGGGAGTGGTAGTATCTATACCTACACCGTAGAGAACCTCCTATATTCTTCCGAGTGATGTCTCCCCTGTCTGCACGTTACGGTCTGTCTGCTAAGTGACCTTAGCCATCTAATAACGTTATATCAAAACGCTAATACTGCTTCTACTCTGAAAAAAACTTAGACAATGTTCATATTATACTCTTATTATTTAAATAACTTCATTACAGCTAAGCTTCATATTTATCCGGTATAATTAATCTTAATGAGTTAAATGATGAGAAACTAGGTAAAAATCATTAGAAAGTCACATTATCGTACATGGATAAATAAACAAATGGTTACTGCCGAGCCAAACGAAAGTAACCGAAGTAGCTGTACGCCCATTCTTTGGGCCTTTTATTCCTGGGAATTTTAGTTTTCATGCTTCTGCACTAAGCAGATTTTTGTTGATATGGAGATTTTACCTATTGATTCTATTAAGTCCTTGAAGATAGATTGGATAAACAGTTTTCGATAAAATTGTTGCAAGTCAAATATGCATCTTGCTTTATGGCACAGGATTAGGTAAAATTGCGTTTGGTACAAATTCAGTAAAAAATAACTAATGTTTAGATTGAAAATCTCTCGGGTTTTCCAGCGGAGGGAATGGATCATTTTGACATTTGATTTATATTGCTAAGGCTATGGATTTAAGAGGCACTAATGTACTTAATTTGCGATAGAATAGCATTTTGAAAGCCATAATGGAAGTAGAGATAAATAGCATTAATTACAAAGATAGATCAAGAATTGAAACATCAGTCAGTTTGTAGCGGACGTCTAAGTGCACAATTATGTCTGGAAAGAAGCAGTTAGCTTATAGCAAATTGGAGTGGATAGCCAAGCGAACTTATCTTCTGATTGTAGCCTGCCGATATTTGTGAAGTTTTATCGCTTGAATAGCCTACAGGGCAGCGAAATCAATTGGATTAAAAACATACATCGCATTGTGTAAAGGCCAGGTTACACGGTAAATATTATTGTACAAACTAATATATATCACTGAGTGTGGAAGAAAATGAATGGAATTAGAGCAGGTTCTATTTCCCGTTCAGTCATTTAGACGACCATAGCAGTAACCTCAAAGATAATAGACTTGTAAGGAATTCGCCTTCCGTTAATTGCATACATTTCAGTTTGTTAAATAAGAAAAAACCTCGTAAAGAAGACATATCTTACAGCAGGATAGCATTTCTTCTGCGTCGAAAATAAACAAAAACAAACCAAGTTACATAATTGCCTCATCGAGCGTACATTGCAATTGCGTACAGCGATATCATACAATAATACACCATACACAATTAATAATATACCATACAATAATATATAACAATACAATAATATATATCAATACAATAGTACACCATAAGATAGCATAGCTGCAGATATGTTATGAGACAACAATATTTTATTTTATTTTATATTATATTTCAATATTTTTCGCGGGAAAAATCCATATATTTGAGATAAATATTTTTAGTAAACATTTGTACATATTATTGAGGTAAATGATACACAAAGGATTTCGCATTGTCTACTTTAATTCCAACTCGTACAACATGTGTTTCAACTGACTTGCAGTCATCATCATGTAGGTACCTTTTATATAATAAGGTACCTACCTTTTTTATGATCATCACCGATACCTGATAATGACTGCTGGGAAACAGTTGAAACACGTGTTGTACGAGTTGGAATTAAAGTAGCGACAGAAAAAGAGAGATACAGTAAGTTCTCGGTGTGCGTCGTTTCGATTTACGTCTGATTTGATGTTACGTCCATGCTGACAAGGGTCGTCGGGAAATATTTCCCTCTTTAATGCTAATAAAATAGACCGTATGTGCATATACTAGCTTTTTGTCGATAATAGACATAATCATCCCATCTGAAATAGCTATTTTTTCCTGGATAAAGGCAAAAAATGAATTTTGAAATTTGCGCCTTGATTTATTGCTTGATTAAAATGGTCAAGAATATCTGGATCCGTTTTACGTTGTTTCGACTTACGTCGCTCTTCTGCAACACGCATCTCTGACGTAAATCGAGGGCTTACTGTACGTTGCCGAATAGATAGATACAAAAACTTATTGTTTTCGCGTACAAATAGCAATCTCAATAAAAACTGAGCTCAACTTATTACACTTCCATAATACACTTCACAATTTCACCTCCCAAAACCTTACATCTTTACACGGCTCGTGTCATAACCCCCTATGCCACACGCCCATGCGGCGGCTCGCAGGTTAGTAAGTAGATGTAGATATCTTCCACCCCCATGTTAACACAGTCATACTGTATAGTGAACGGCGCCCACCGAACCTCTCAGCCGAATCTCGCGTCTACTTCGCCTTCTCTCCGGGTGGAGAATTTGAGAGCCGTGGGTGCGAGGTCGGGAAATTGCAGATTAGGAGGATGCGGTGGTGCCGTGGGGGTGAAAGTTTGCCATGCCCTCGCCCACTTCCCTTTCACCCACTTAAATGCCTCTCTCCCGTGCCTCACTTCTGATGTTCAAGAACACCGTAGGTGGGCGCATGGGCCTCAAGGATCCTCATTGCAAAAGTTATCCTGCCAGTAAGCAGTTGGATTATTATGCTTGCCATCTGAAGTATTTTCCCCTATTCATATTCGTATTTTATTCACATATTTGGCAAGACTTTGAAGTAGGTTTTTTGACAGGTAGTGTAGCTGATTCATTCTTATGCCCCCCAAATGCATGATTATAAATCTGCCGAGTAGTGCTAACACCATATTTTGCTTGTTCTCTGCATGACCTTGTATCACGTTTACACAGTTACATTATAGATTAGTTCAGTAGTTTCTGTAGCATTTGTAGCATGCCCATAGTGTGGTGCTTGTCGATGAAAGTAAATTTCTTCACTGTAGTTCCTGTTGGTGATAAGTCACCCCCTGCCAAGCACCCTTGAGGTGGCTTGCAGGGTAACAAGTAGATGTAGATGAAATAAACGAATATGGCCCTTCGGAATGATTTTGAAGTAGTATCGCTAAATAGTTCCTCCATTTAAATGAAAACAGGTTGGTTATGTGGTGCATGTAGTGTACAGACCTTTACAAAAATATCTGACCACGTTGTCGTTCAGGAAATTGATAGATTGCTCTAATGTGGAAATTAAGGGTTGCTCAGTTTAACATAACAGTCACGGATGGTATAGGCGTAAGAATCAATGCGTAGGCGGTTCATAGGACGATCTAATCAGTTGGTTCTATGGTGTATGTAGTGTACAGACCTTTAATATCCAACCACGTTGTCGGACAGAAAGGTGATAGATTTGCTCTAGTATGGAAATCATGGGTTATTTGATTTCATGTGACAAGTGTGAATGGCGTAGACATTAAAATCAATTCGATGGCGGTTCATAGGACAGTCTTATCAGTTTCCAATATTACTTGTCTTCTAATCTCCAGTCTGATGTTTATATTCGCCATTAGGAGTAAATATCTTCGATCTTGTTGAGTGACTATTCGCATCGCAAAAAATATCTCTTGAAATAAAAACAGCTTGGAATCGTATTTTAGTGACCATTTAGTGACCGTACAGACCATTATAAAAACTCTTACCGCAGTGGTGGAGAAAAAAATCGATAGCCATGATTTTAAATGTCAATGACGATATTAGAATCAATATTACGGGAGCTCATTGGACAATCTAAGTTTTTTCCATGTAGCCATTACCAGATAAGTCCCAGCTATTTGGATGGAAAATGAAATGGAACCCAATAATGATTTTCTTTGCTCGTGCAATGTTTCGCATTTGTTAGCTGCGTCCTTTCAGCCCCGCTCTGAAGGAACAGTTTTTATGATGAAACCCAAGAAATAGATTCGGTATCCTAATTAAATAATTACCCGGTGAGCCATACAATTGATTTGGCGAGTGAGCTGTATTACCAGTATTTGTGAAACAGAGTGAACTCGTGCAACTTAAGTGAAAGAATTTGGGGAAAATAGACGCGAAAATGTCGCAAAAAAGGTCCACTGCTTTTGAGTCGATATTCCACAAACTACATCACGGTAGCACCGTTTTTTATGTGTAAAGGGCTCCATCTACTCCTTTTAAAGCAATTCGAAATTTTCGTCTTATAGTAGTAGATTTAATTACATTTGCTATTTGTATGTGTAGATATTTCTTTTCGAGGCGCTTTGCGAATGATGTTAAGACCGATTCTGTGAAGTGGAAGACAAGTTAACTTATATCTTTTTAATATGGACGGTGTGCTCCAGCAACTAAGATGTGGTATCTAATTTATTGAGCGAAGTGGTCATATATGAGTCGGTAGTTGTGGAAATTCATAGCCCGTGCTTTAGCCAAATTTTTGTCATGTAACAATAACGGTATGGATTTCCCAACTTTTCTTTCATTTTAGATATTCGAATTTATTCAATAATTTTAACTTGGGAAAAGAGCCCTATATACTTCAGCTTAAAGTGATATTTTGAACCCAAATAAACGAGTTTTTCTTTTATTATTTTTAAACTAAATAATCTCCCGTCTTAAAGTACCCACCTTCAAGACCAGTGACAAACGGAGTACAAAACCTACCTACCTATATAATTGAAATAGTGTAGCATTGAATTCACTCCCGGATGTAATATGGGTTTTATCCTGATAAAATCCAACCGTATGCTAGCAAGAAAATATTGGTGAAACTGCCAAAGGTGAAATAATTCACGCAATTGAATCATATCTCGAACGAAAGATATATATATAATTTTTACATAGCCACAGGGTTCTTGAATTGTGGTCACATATATTTCTCAGAGCGAACGTTTCACCAAATTTTTTGGCATAATCAGAGTATGGCAATCAGTAACATTGAAACCTCAGCAAAATAAGCGACAATGTAGAGAGTTGAAAGAAATTATGAGGAGTAGTAGTTAGTTTTATTGATGTTTCAATGTCACTAATCTCAATGCCCTGATGATGCCAAAAAATTTGGTTAAACGGTGGCCATAAGTAATTTTAGACAGCTGAAGAACTTTGTTGTTATAATCTGATAATGTACAGTTAGAATGTAGGTCTGCATCTTCTTGGGAGACTTAACCGAGGCTGTGGCGGTTGATTCCGGTCCTGTCTCCTTGATCTGCGCGATCAACTCCTTCTGCTGAGACTGCTGCCTCTCAGTAGTGGGGTCAAATTCAGGTAGCGTGCAAAAGTTGGTTGGCCAGCCAGCCATTTTTCTTCCGTTGGTTGGTCTCGACGTGCGACCCTCGGTACGGGGGTCGAACCATTGGTAGAAGTCGAAAACTTATTGTGGCCTTTGGACTGAGAGGAATAAAGATAAACGGAGAATAAATAAAGATGCCCAGCTTTGCAGATGATATCGCAGTAATGACTGGAAATCGCGATAATTTTCATCGGTCACTAGAGGTAATGGACCAAGTTATCCATAAATACGACATGAAAATATAAAAGACGGAGACTAAAATCCTTGTATGCGAAAGAGAGATGCTGAATGTAGAAGTCGCAGTGAGTGGAGAGAAATTAGAGCAAGTGGACTCCTTCACGTATCTCGAAGTACCATCACGTGGGATGGAAGGAGTAGACGCAATGGAAATCAAGCAGAGAAAAGCCCAAGCTAAGAAGGAGTTCATAGGGAAGAGACAACTGTAGTGCTCAAAGAAGATAGGAGAACAAACCAGGAAACAGTATGTGAAAACTGACGTGTGGAGCGTAGCACTGTATGTGTCGGAAGCATGGGCCATTGGAAAAGCTGACCAGAAAAGAGTAGAAGCCTTCGAAACCTGGTGCTGGAGGAGGATGCTGAAGATAAAATGGACCGATAAAATAAGAAATGATGAAGTGTTCAGAAGAGTAGCAGAGGAAAGGATAATATGTACCTTCATACAGAAAAGAACAACAAGATGGATTGAACACAACCTGAGACACAATGGATTTGTGGAGAATATAATTGAAGTTAAAATAGAGGGAAAAGCCCTCAGAGGTAGACCCAGGAAATGGTCCATGGATCAGAGAAAAGTACATTGGAAAAGATACCAGAAGGTAATGGGACTAGCATTAGATAGGGAAGAGTGGAGGGCTGCAGTTACCCAATCTTTGGATTGAGCGACCAATGATGATATACTATAAATTGTCGAGAAAGTTATAATTTATTTCAATGTTATGATTATTAAACGAAGAAATTACTTGTTCGCGCCCGTGGCTTGATGTCTCCAAACAAGAAAAGAATCCACAAAGGATAATGTGAAAGAGTGGAGGCTGGCCTTTAACGGTACACAAAATAAATAAATTAACACTGTTGAAAAAGGTGAAACGGAAATTGTTATGGATTAATGGAAGGGATAGCCGGGCGTGCGCCATGCGTACCTGAATCTGGTTCCAAGTCGTCTTCCTCGGGTCTCGAGATATTATGTCACTCACTCGCACATCATGCCTGCAGGCTCACTTCTGCTTTTCTTCTGCTAAAACTCGTCTGCTTGTCTGGCTTACTAGCCCAATCTGACTCCCTCCTAAGAGCGCCCCCAACGGGCAAAATCACAGACACAAAACAAAACAGGCACGCGTACGCTCGCCGCGGAATTAAGGGAGGGAATTCAAACAAACTAAAAAGGTGGCCAGTCCTCGTACGAACATTACTAATAATAAAATTGAAGAGTACGGTACATTAAGTACGCCTCTGGCGAAGGGAACGTACCTCATTTTTTCCCACTCTTCCGCCGTCGGGAATAACGACACAAATAATAATAGACTTTTGAGAACCGTGTATGGTGCAGAACGATGAAAGTTCGCCTGGTGGAGAGCAAGGCAAATGGAGACTCCAGCTTCTGAAGGAAGAAGACGTTGGGCAAATTTCAATGGTCTTGAAAGTTTGTTCGGAGAGGAGTGTTAGGAGGATGCTTGAAGATTAGTTAAGTGGGACTGTTAAGTTGAAGGGCTAGTCGGCCTGTCCGTGGGGAAGAGAGCAAAGGTTGAGATCAAAATGTGCTATTTTTAACTACATTAAACAAACCTTGTTGACACGGGACTGAATTTGATGGCAAGGATTGCCTTAACTTTCTCTTTAGAAATAGGAAGTAGAAGCATTTCAGAAATGCTTCACCAGGTCCACCTTATTCATAATCATTTAAATCTCAGAACTGTTTGGCGAAGAGGCTTGGACCATGATAGAGACCACAAAGAAGACGATTCAAGCCATTTAAATGTGGCTCCACAGACAATTATTTAACCTTTCAACATATCGGAATGATATATTGTCATATCGCATCTTTGCTCGCAGTGTCGATGATTCGCACGGGCTGTTTTCATCCAGGGTTAAACATTTTTTATAAAAATATATCGACCAGAATGTTTAAGTACAACGATTTATCATTTTATAAAATATGTTGATCTATCAGAGTTTTTTTCGCATTTAATAGTATTTTCCCTCTCATAAAAAATTAGTATTATAAAGAAATTTGATTTTGAAAAGGGTTACATAATAATTATAATAATAAAATAAAATAAATGTTTGTGTATTACTCCGATAAAGAATGCATACAACAGAATGGATCAATGGAATAACATGAATCAAGGATTGACTAGTTCACGCCAGTTGGCAATAAATATGTATTCGGATGAATATGAATTGCAGTGCATACAGGAAGACAGCGCAAGATGATGTGAGCTTGATGCCTCGTACCGTACAATACATCAGCACAGAAAGCCAGCACGCAGCGCCACGCAGAGGCGACTATCGTAAATAGGTGCAGGGAATGAGCACATATTATGAATTTTAGAGAGCGTGAATGTAGAAGCCATCCTGAGAGGAGAGAAATCAGAGCAAGTGGATTCTTTCAATTGTCTCGGAAGTACCATCACGTGGGACGGAATAAGTAGAACGGGCATCAAGCGGAGAATTACTCAAGCTAAGAAGACGGTCAAGGGGAAGAGACAACTGCTGTGCTCGAAGAAGATAGGACTACAATCCAGGAATAAGTAGAAAGGGAGAGGACTATATGGAATACCATAGAAAAAGAAGAGCCAGATGGATTGGATACACCCTAAGACTCAATGGGTTTGTGAAGAACATGATAGAGGCAAAATAGAGGGAAAAGCCCTCAGAGGAAGGCCCAGTTATAGGTTCATAGACCAGAGGAAAGTACATCGTAAAAGATACCAGGTGATATGGGAACTAGCATTATATAGGGAAGGGAGAGGGCTCTAGGATTGAACAACCAATAATGGCCCTGTCGTATTTTTTTTGATACGATATAGAAAAAAATGGTATAGCCCATTAAATGTTCTAGGTCCCATAAAACGGGTATGCCAAATCTTGTAGGAATCCGTTTCGGGGTTTGGAAGGTTGCAATTAGTAATCAAATAGAATTTCTGCTCTATGGATAAGGATTAACAATGATTAGTTTATAAACTTAACCAATATCGGTGGATCGAGATCATCACCAGCGGACATCTATCCGAAGATTTGTTTGCAGATCTTCACTCACCTTCATGCAACCGTATCAATCCAACTTACACACGCCTTCCACGCTAGTGATTGGTAGTACCCTTCAAATTGTTTTTATGTGGCTGTCTCGCACCATAAAATCGGATGAGTTTGTCTCTTCTTCTTCGCAGAACTTTCATTCTGTCCTACCCCCCAAAGAGCTTATTCATGCATGATGATAACTTATAACTTTATTTTTCCACATATTTTTACATGAAATGACCCGGTTTTCGACTTTCAACGTTATCATCTGATCAATGAACGTTAAAACTAGGGTCTTTTCAGATAAACTCATGTGAAAAAACAAAGTTATAAGCTTTCATCATTATGTTAACAAATTCCATAAGTCTACGCCTGAAACCACCCATTTTTCACGTATGATTCTATCGGTTCATTTGATCTTTACTTATCTTATACACATATTATGAAATCTGGATCAATAATAAAAAAGTTGTGATAACTTTTCCATCAAGGTGTTCTTTCATTGTATGCCGCTCGACTTTCCATTGCTCTAGTTTATAACACCCTCTCATTTACTTAGAAATCAAACCGAAGGTTTTATAAATATTGTACGCGACCTTGGATTATGAAAATAATTATTTTAGCTCTTGGAAATTACGAAAATGTAACATCATCTAATGTTCATTGATTTTATTTTAACTCATTAGTTGGAATTTCAAGCTTTTGGATACACCGATAGCGTTAATCCAAAAGCTATGGTGCTGGTGGGTTTACCAACGCATTTCCCTTCAGTTGTCTAATCTTTTCTTTTTCAATTTTGAGGACATCCGGGAGTTCCTTCCTTCCTTACCGATATACTATCAATACATTTTATCAGTTTTGGGCAGAAATTGCAACTTTTGAGATTAAAATGAACGGTTGTCTAGACTACTTGCGGCTTAGCAATTTCCTCGCTGATGAATTTCCTGAACCATGCAGAAGACATGTTACTTACTACTTCGAATGAAGAGGAATAATGCTATAATTGATTAAAGTATCCTTACAAGTACCAAATTTGAAGACTCGTACTTGAGAGAGACGATATCGTATTTATTCTTAATATTTCTGAGTGTAGGATGTCTCAGAAATATGTGGGTTTTAAGGATTATTTGAAGGTGATTGGACGTAATGCGGATATCAGGCGGAGAATAGACCAAACTAAGATGGAGTTCATGGGAAAAAGACATCTGTTCTGCTCCAAGAAAATAGGACTACAAACCAAAATCCAATATGTGAAAACATTCGTGTGGAGCGTGGCACTCTGTGGATCGGAAACATGGACCATTGGAAAAGCTGTCCAGAGCAGACTAGAAGCCTTCGAAACCTGGTGCTAGAGGAGGATACTGAAGATAAAATGGACGGACGAATAAGAAATGATGAAGTATATGTTAGAGTAAAAGAAGAAAGAACCAGAAACACGATAGAGAGAAGAAAACCCATATGGCACACTCGGAGACACAATGGGTTTGTAATGAACGTAATTGAAGGTAAAATAGGGGAAATAGAAAGGCCTAGGAATAGGTTCATAGACGAGAGGAGAGTACATAGGAAAGGACACCAGATGGTAAGAGAACCACCTCATATAGGGAATGGTGGAGGACTGCAGTCAACCAATCATAGGATTGAACGACCAATGATGATGGGGCGAAATGAGTGTGAGTCATGAGTTTACCCGGAGTGAATATTCCGATGATTGATGTGTACGGACCGAATCGAAGACTGCGGGGAGGAAAACCAATTGACAGAGACCTTCGCCTTTACGAGGGAAAACTTCTCCTTGTACTCGTAAAGGGCAGAGTGAATTTATGTAACGACTATTCACAAGACGATTGTAGTGGGGCACCATCTAACCAAAGTCTCTTGTCAATTTTACTCATGCCAAAGCACGAAAAAAGATTTGTTGGCATAGCCATGTGGATAGAGAGTGAGAAGTATAACTTGAAGAGAAATTGCTCTATGTGAAAAGAAACAGTCGATGGTTACTGATTTGTTAACTTGTTTTGATGGGTATGATGTTTAAGTTTTTTTCTTCATAAATGTGATACAAAAAATCAGAACTTAAAATTAATTACATAGCGCATTCAAGCAAGATTGGTTCATATTTACTAACATTGAGCTGGTGAATTATAAGTTTCTTTAAGTCTTATGGATAAGGTTTTTTTTGGTAAAATCAGCATTTGAAACTGTCATCTTGGGAGTAGTGAACGATCGAACTTGAAACTACATTGCTACTTACGTAAGAATTGATTCTTTCCTGGCGAACGTGAATTTAAAGTCTTCTCGGATTGTGCATTGGATTAGGTCTTACATTTTGTCGAATGTTTCGTTAAGCGACTCCTTCATTCTTTTCAAGAACTTTGATAAAAATCCAACCACGCTTGGCTAAAGTTCCGTTGTTCAATCGCTACGATTTCAGGGAAGGTGGAGCATTTTATCAGATCTCCGGGAATCAAGGATGATCATAATTATGAAGATAAGTTTTTAACTTCCGACCAAACCTCGATGCAACCAAATCCTTGATCGAATAGTGCTTATATGAAAAACATTGACTTGAGTAGTAGCCACTGTCAACTAACTATCATTAGCCACGATGGCATTCTTTTATCGGCAAATTTACGCCATGAGTATTGCCTAGACGTAGGAATGCTTGCTCTTTCCTGGGTATATAGTGACATAAGGATGTGAGGTGTGGAAAAGGACGGGTGACTTAATAAATCTCCCTCAACTCTAAATCGGCGGGCGATCGCCTACTTTCCACTGCTGTATCACTCAGCCGCATGCACGCAACCTCCTCCGATACCTTGGAACTGCTAACTTAATGGTTTTGTATCCTAGTTTCCTGTTCTATGGTCTACTTGATTTTTTTCTACACTAAAATTTTCTCCTTCTATGGGAAGCAATCGGTGCTATAGCAGTTTTCTCTCAGATTCCCAGCCTGGGTGTGGCCAGAGCAGAGGAGAGAGAGGTAGACGTTCTAGGTGGAGAAAGTCGAGGAAGTTGGTTGAAGGGAGACTGCCACGCATTGGAAGCGTGGTCCTTTGATCCCGCTTAAAAAGGTAGAATTTTTTTTAAAGTTTCCCATTATGTCTTTCGCGGGTGAAAATTGATTTCCATACATACGTTTTGGTTTATACTCTCAGATTCGTCATTCCGTTCCCTCCCGGGATGGGCAGTCATAAAATTTAAAGCCTTTGCGATCGGCCGACAAAGCTAACCCAAATAATTTCCAGAGTTTTGGTCACTCGTTTGAAATTAACTCAATTAGTTTTTGCCAACGTTTCGTCACTCATATTTCACATCATCAGGGTTAATTGCATTACAAAACCCGGAATGAGAGTTGACTATAACTGTTCAATTACATGTAATCTTCAAAAGGTAAATATATACCTTATACTATTTAGTTAAATTTGATCTGGAGACTACAGAGCATGTAGCATCAAAAATTAAAATTGATGCATTCAAGGTTTTTCAGTCAATGATTATTCAG
Source organism: Ceriagrion tenellum (assembly GCA_963169105.1). NCBI lineage: Eukaryota > Metazoa > Arthropoda > Insecta > Odonata > Coenagrionidae > Ceriagrion > Ceriagrion tenellum. The sequence goes on from OY720641.1 coordinate 59,360,210, forward strand.
CATTAGATGTGCTGTGTGAGATGTATGGGCTGAAGATAAACCATAAGACGATAAAAATGAGATTATCTAGAAGCAATAAGACGGGGCTTAATATAAGGGTGGAAGGGCACAAAATAGAGCAAGTCGACTAGTTTACGTTTCTGGGTAGAATTATGGAAGAGAATGGCTTTAGTGGTAAGATGTGGAATTGCCTTGTGGTAAGTGGTAAGATGTGGAATTGCCTTAGCTAAATAAGCATTTTCAAATAGGAGGAAATTGTTGAGGAGGGTCTGAGTGGAGACGTGAAGAATAGGCTGGTAACTACCCTGATATGAAGCGTGGCGCTGTATGGGTCGGAGAGTTGATAGTTGTGAGAGGAGGATCTACGTAGACTTGGGGTGTTTGAGATGTGGGTGTGGAGAAGGATGGAGAAGGTGAGCTGAATGGCGAGGAGGACAAACGAGGAGATATTGGATATGGTTGGAGAGAAGAGGAAGCAGATAGCGGAGGTTCGGAGGAGGCAGAAGTGATGGATAGACTTGCTGAAAGGAGAAGGAATTCTGAAGAGGGTAAGTGACGGTAGAAGACTAGGGAAGTGTGGAAGGGGAAGGAAGAGGTTTGGAATTCTGGACGAAATAGGAAGAGGGAGACGATATGAGGAATTCAAGAGGGATCTAATGGCGGGCCTTTCTCGAGAGTGAAAATGTATTGGGATAAGTAGTGTCCAAAAACCTACCAATCAGAAACTACGTTTGACGAAACGTAGGTAAAAATGATTGAGTTTAATTCAACTGACTGACCTGAGAGAAAACATTCTCATTTCATAAAATGGTCAAGAAGAGAAGGGACTTTATTCATTAGTTTTCTCCTTACTGGTCTGTCCTAGTAGGCCTCATTCACTTCTGCCGCATTCATACTCTGGTTATACATGCTCTCCAAATCTAAACACTCCTAACATTCTTTCTTTTTAGTGAGTTTTCCATTACTTCCATCCAAAATTTTTCGGTCCTCCCCCTTCTACTGACAGCATTCACGCCCGCACCATAGACTGCTTTTTTATTGAATTTTAATCCATTCTTTCGGCTTGGCCGAACCAACGAGTTGTGCTCCTATAATGCATGTCATTCAACGTAGTATTCACTCCACATTCTTCAATGACCCACACAATCCTAACCCTATCCCACCAGCTTTTATACTTTAATTTTTATATTTCGATTAGGTTATAATGTCACGCGGCAATGTCAAAACTGAGAAACCTTTTTAAGTTTTTTACATGAAGTAAATATCAAATTAGAGAAACGGCATAAGAAACGAATACGCTACTTAAATACATCATTATTAAGACAAAAATGCTGTCAGAAAATACTGGTACATTGACGAGCTGTCAAAAGAAATGAAAGATAGAACGAGACAGACTTTATAGAACAAAAATATTAAATATGCGACTGAAATACTGTAGATGTTTCTTTTGTAGAGTGTCATTTTAGCTCCCTTAGACAAGCCATGCTATTTGTTACATCTTTTGTGGATAGAAATCGCATTACATATTTATAAATTCTTTCTTCTTTTTTTATATTAGAGCAAAGCTTCCTGATTTGTTCTACTCTCACTTATTAATCCAAGATCTGATTCCTAGCTTATCAAATACGAGACAATCGGTTTCCTTTCATCGAGGTAATTGAATAAGTAAGGAATGTTGGTGTTGGCTAGTTTGGGGACTACTCGGTTAGTGGAGAGTGATTACATTTACTGTGTAAAAATCTCGAATTTTTTTAATCTGGCGGCCAAGAGTGGATTGGATGCGTTAAGTCTTGTCGGGCGGACCGAGGTTGACTTGAGGTATATATTATCGTGAATTTAAGGATCTCGGATGTACTTTGCCCCAAATTTTACACATTTTTGGAGTCCTATACTCACGCTAGTAGATTTATGCAAATTTTGGGCGACGCTCGTCTTTAAATAACCTTTATAATGGTTGGTTAAATTATAATCGTGTGTTGAACATATGTATTTCAGCATCGCACCATGTAAATTCGAAGTATGGCCTGAGCTAGCGAAAATATCACCGAAACATATCCCCCGGTCGTATTCCACCAGAGTTATATACCTCAATTGGGACGCGTACACTAGCATTGACCTTGGTCTGGCTGAAGCAGAGATGTTTTTCCGTGTTGGGACCACCCACGACCTACAGGTCGAAGGGCAGACGACATACCAAAAGTGGACTACGAGGCGGGTGCTCCACAGTGAGTCGGCTGAAAAAAAGCCTATGACCCTTGTGAGGAGGCCTCCTTTACCCTTCAGTAGTGACGTGAATTACTGGGGCATGAGTGGTGATGTCGGTCTCCTGGACTGTTTACGACTTTGGAGTTTTTATTCAGATGATATCAGTTTATTTATTATATATATGTGTGTATTGCAGGTTGATTACAACCCTCGTCGTTTTCCTGCACTCAGTTTCCATTTCTCTCTGTCACAGCAATCATCGTCTCTAATTTCTCTTGTTCCCATTGCCCTCTGTATTCCCTGTCTCTAATTCACTCTTGGCCTTCCTCTTTTCAGTTTTTCTGGAGGTCTCCATTCCAATATCTTCTTGGGCCATCTGGTGTCATCCATCCTATTAACATAGCCAAACCAGATTAGTTGTTTCCTTCCTACCTCGTCGACTATATCATTTTCCAATTCCATCAACTTCATTATTGATTCATTCCTAACTTTATCCAGTCTACTCTTTCTGCAAATCCTTCTCATGAAATCTCACTCAGTCGTCAATAACCTATTTCTGTTCCTATCCTTGATGTCCCATACCTCTGCTCCGTATGTATTCACACTTTCTACTATTGTTTTGTATATTCTTTCTTTTGTTTTTATGCTAATATGTTTATCCCATAGAATAGAATTTAGAGCTTTTATGATAGTTCTTCCCATCGTATTTCTGTTGTCAATCTCTTGGTTACTACTTCCGCTTTTGTTCAATATCACTCCTAAGTACTTTGCTGTTCCTACTTCCTTTACGTATTTGTTTTTTAGAGGTAGATCTGGCATTTTATCACTTCCAATCACCAATTATTCTGTCTTGTTTTTGTTTATAGTGAGTCCATACTACTCATACACATCCTGAAGTTTCCTAACCATGTAGCTCAGGTCATCCGTGTCTTCTGAAGTCAAAATTTGGTCATCTGCAAAGTAAAATGTATATAAAATATTTTCTCCCACTCGTAGTCTTAAACGGCTACATTTTCTTTGCCACCCTTGCAGGGCTCTGTCTAGATATATTTCAAAAAGTGTAGGAGATAGACCGCATCCCTGTCTCAGACCTTTCGTCGTTTTAATTTCTTCCGTCAGTCGGCCACCTATTTTTATTCTTGTGGTATTATTATCATATAGGATCATCACTGCTTTAATTAAGGTTGGATCAATTTCAAAGTTTTCTATCTCCTCCCATAATTTTTGTATTGGGACACTATCAGATGCTTTTTCGAGGTCTATCAGCGCTACATGAGTCTAAAGTTGTCTCTGACTTCTCTTCTGTGCTGCAATTTTAATTGTAAAAATATTTTCTGTTGTAGACCTTTCTGCTCTGAATCCAGATTACTCCTCCGGTTGTTTTTCTTCTATTTCTTTTTCAATCAGATCTTTTAGTATCCTGGAGTAGATTCTGCCAATCGTGGATATTACTGCTATTCCCCGATAATTCTTTGGATCTTTCCTGGAACCTTTTTTAAATATTGGTGTATTTTAAGAGCTCCTCCATTCCATTGGGGTGGGTTCTCCATTTAAGCACCTTTCAAATAACTGTCTTAGCATTTTTTTAAACTTTTGTGAGCAACATTTGACGAGTTCCGGATTTATATGTCACGACCCAGGTGATTTTCTGTTTTTTGTTGTTCGGATGGCATTTTCTACTTGTTTTATTTCCAACTCTATAGTTCTCCCCTTTGTATTTTTTAAGCTTGCTTTTTCCAAAAATTGTGGTTCCAATTCCAAAAGCTCTTTAAAATGTTTAACCCATTCTTTAGATGTTATATATACTTATAATATTTACCCTATTATTGGTATTTTTTCTCAACCCCTTTATTGTTTTCCAGGCTTCTTAGCTTCTACTTCCTCCTATGTATTGTTTCACATATTGGCATCGTCTGTTCCACGATTCATTTTTATAACGTGTGACCTCACCCTTTGGTTTGTCTATTTATAGCTCTCTACTCTCTCTTACTCTGATTATCTTTATTTTGCAGATATTTCAAATACAGTTCTTTCTTTTGTTGTTTCGTTTTTTGTCCAATGTCCTCGTCCCACCAGTATGGTTTATTTTCTCTTTTATACAGACCTAATGCCTCCTCTGTAGCTTCTTTAATACTGTTCTTGATGTGCTGATATTCCTCTTCCGTACTCCTATCCCCAATTTTAAATTTTTCATCTCATCTTTTTTGATAGAGAAAAGTTGTACTATAATTTTCCAGACTACTAATATTGAATTTTTTCTCGTTACACCTAGTCGCATTGTGGTCTTCTTTTGTGTGTTGTGATCTATTTGATGTATGTATGGGACATATATCTTAGCTTGTACAAGGTGATGGTCGCTACCAAATGTCGCTCCCCTTTTAACTCTTACGTCAAGGACTTTTAATTGAGAATTTCGTCTCTAAACATAATAATCGACGATGGACTTCCTGTTTCTTGCTTATTCGAGCCATGTATATTTATGGATGTTCTTGTGAGCGAAATATATATTCATTATTTGTAACTTATAATCCGTACATATATCCATTAGCTTTTCACCGTTTCTGTTGACTGTTTCTTCTCCATGTGGACCCACAATTGGCTTATTCTTCTGTTTGCCCACCCTACTCTTCAGGTCTCCTACTAATATTATCTCCTGTCTATCTGGAGTTTTTTTGTAAAATTTCTCTTAGGCTGTTTTCGTACTTCTGCTTTTTTTGTAAGTTAGTTCCCTCATTTGGTGCATATACTCCTATTATGGTTATTAGGTGGCCTCTGTTTTTATGGTCATTGTTAATATATGTTCGTTAATTTCTTCCTATGATGTTATTTTATTTTTATTTTATTTCGTATGAGTAAGGATACACCATCTCTAGCCCTTTCACTCTTATCAGCTCCGCTGTAGCAGCGTATGAATTCTTTTAAGTTTTCGGTTCCATTCCCTTTCTTTTTTGTTTCTGATAAGATTGCAATGTCTATGTTTCTACTTATCATTTCGTTGATAACCTCCTGCTGATTATTTCTAATTCCTTTTACATTTAAAATTCCGACATTCATAGTCCATTTCTGTTGCTTTTTTCGATATCCAATTTTCCATCCGGCTTTGTTCGGAGGCTGTGTGCTTAGTTTTTTAGCCTGTGATTATTTTACGCAAGTGGAGTGCTGGTCCACCGTATAACCCCCTTTTCGGAGGACCATTTCTCCCTTCCTCGTTTGCCCTGATCCTGCTTCCTACTGGGGTTGGTTACCCAATCTTCCACAGGATTGCTCAGGTTACCAGGGTTCACCACGTGGAGGTGAGGATAGGTATTATACCTCAGAGGCTAAGTGATGTTAGCGGGTTACAACATCGTGTATTACGCATAAGGCCTCTTGAACTTATTTATTTATTATATAATCTATAATATAACAGTATTCATTAGAGGTTGGTACGGGCTTGGGGGATGTGAAGAAGGGTAGGGTCAGATCGGGTTAATCTATGGGAAACACTAGTCCTGTGGGTAAATAAATGTAAAGGTAATCCAAAGTTTGGTTGTGGAAGAGGGAAAAAAGGATTGACCCCATGAAGTTATCGATGGAAAACAGCAAAATTGCAAAATTTGTGCACCAGACCGCTGGTGCTGTAAGAAAATGAGGGTGGACGAAGATGGCGGACTGACTTATCTCATGACAAGGCTTGCTATTCTATTTTAAATCGTGATTCATTCGTCTTTTTCCAACAGTACCTCAACAATCTTATTCTCATATGACATTGCTTTCGCGGAACGTGTGTTGTACGCCCTTCCACTGGCCTCGTTGCGAATGAATGTTCTCGGAAATTAATTTTCTCTTCTTTGTTTGAGTTTTATTTCACCAGCTTATAAATATATGTTGCGTGGGCGTCCATGGGCACTATCACTTTATTCCGAAATGTTTTCCTCTGCCCTTCTTCGAGGCTGGCGAAGGATTCTCCACTTTCGATGCTCGAGCTGCGGCAATGGAAATGGTACCGTCACCTTGGAGACCGAAGGGAGTTATTTTATTTGGAGCTGCTCAATTACTATACGCTCCCAGTTGTGTTTAGTGCTAGTAAACGCGGAGGGTAATTCGGTGACAATTTTCTGCATATACTGTGATGCCTGTAGGAGTGGATCATCAACATCTACATGCTGCCGTGCGAGCCGCCGCATGGTCGTGTGGCAGGGGGTGTTAGGTCACCAGCCGTGTAAAGATGTACCTAAGGGATAAGATTTTGGGAGGAGAGGTGACGCGCATTATTGGGGTATATTTAGAGGAGTTAAATTTTTATTGTGGTCGATAATGTATCTCTCTTATTTTATCGCTTCTGCCAGACCTAGAGATGTAGCTAGGCGTGGTGATGATATTCTCTGTGTCCCTCTGAAACACACCAGTTTTTAAAGAAGCGTGCAACTTTCCTTTTTATTATGTTTATATTATTGGTTAAATCTTTATGACCAGGGTCCCAAATGATCACGGCGTATTCGAGGTGAGGCCTAATTAGAGCGAAGTAGCATCTCTCTTTTACTTTTTCATTCGAGGAGCTTCCTATTATACGCTCAACAAAACCCATTTTCTTTATTGCTGTGCCGCATATGTTTTGTATGTGTGTTCCCCAAGATATATCAGAAGATACGGTAATTCCAAGATATTTTACCGTACCTGAAGATTTTATGTTTATCATGCGCTGCCGTGGGAGCAAAAAACGACAGGTTCCACCCATTGGCATGTTTGTATAGAGTGACCTCCGCTTTCCTATAGGCAAACATAACGGAGATATGACAGCGCCACACTTTGACCTTACTACGTTTTTTTCATTGTTAATCAAATGTTATTAAAAAAATAATAAAACTCTTACCGTTAAAAGTAAAACTTTGACTAAGTTGGAACGCCATATCCGTAATTGCCGTGCTTAGAACAGCGGAAGGGATATCGATAAACTGGTGATTTCTTAAATCGTTTCAGCCTTAACTTAGTAAAACTTCCATAGTAGTCAACGTCATCAGGTGATGTCGACTATTTGATGAATCCGGTCGTACAATAAATATTCGATGTAAAACTTAAAAATTGTTGTTAATTCCTGAGCATGGTGATTTTTTTGGTGTTGAATTTGATCGTCTCACTTAAAGTACGCAATTCTTGTGCGGCCGCAGTGAAGAATATCCATCGGATGAAATATTTGTTTTAAATTCCTCTTGTGACTTGAAGTGACGTTTTTCCCATCTTGTTTGTTTAAGGATGTCTTACTGTATTTTGACTTTTACGTAGTTTCTAATAGACTGGGTGCTATTGTAGACTATTCCATTCAGTATAGTCAATGTTGACATTGGCATTCTTGAACTGTGATGGAGGATTTAATCTAATTATTTATCCATGGCCCAATGTTAAATCTTTTGATGATTCCCCTGACTGATGGCCAGTTGCAAGAACGACACATATGTTTTCCATAGAGTTATGGGACACATAAGCCATGCCAACCATTCAGTAAGCGTTGCAGGAACATTCGATAAATGTTTCATAACTTATGGAATGGAGTTATAAACTCGATAAGTAACTAAGATGACTGACGCACGATGAACCGCTTGGAGTTTTAATTACTTGATAAAATTCTTGTTTTGAGACGAATGGCCAGTTTGTTTAGATGGAATAAATACTATAAAATTAGCTAGCGAGGGAAGATTAGATGAAACATTCCAAGCCATTAGCAGTTGTTAGATAAGTTATGAAACTGATATATGTGTTCCTGCAACCCGAATATTTTTATGAGCTCCATAATTGAATGTCTCTCATTACTATTGATGCCATAACTAAACGTTCTTGCAACGCCATGAGTAGTTCAGCGAGTGTGTAGAGGACGGAACTAAAGTAAGTTGCCATCATGACATCACGAATGTAACGACCGTGAACAGTTTACTGGAGCATGCTGTGTGTTTTTTTATTGAATCGTTTGGAAAATTGAAGTCTCGAATTCACATCATTGGCTTGGCCAATGTGTTGGACGCGAATATGTTAGGGATTCACGTCCAATGCCCCGCTTCACTATGTACGTGGTCTCTTACTGGATAATGCTGAGCTCTAAAAATAAACTCATCCGTCGCTCCTAATGCTGAAACAGCTCCTCAAGGTTCTGCTCGTGTTGAGTCATTTTTTTCTTCCTGAATCCGCGTCTACAGAGGAAGGAACTGAGGCCTGTTGCCATCGGAACGACTCGAATGTAAAGGCCGTGAAGTCGCAACTATCAGATTAAGCGTCGATAATGGCTACCCATAAAAAAAATCGTCGGCGAATACTTTTAAAACTGTGCCGTGGAGACTGCAGTTGAACGAAAAATGCGTTGTATACACTAATTATTTATTGATTATTATCCTAGTTTTCCTATCTGAAGCAAGGCTCACTAGAAAAATCGGCCAGAAAGGACTGGGAGATTTCGAAACCAGCTGTTGGAGAAGGATGCTGAAGTTAAAATAGATGGACAATTTAAGAAATGATGAGTTCAAGGATCAGAAATATCTCATAAAAATTTCAGAAATAATCTTTGTGAAGGCTCCTTATAAACTATTGGCCGATTACAAAAACATTTAGTTATGGAACCAATAGTTATGAGATCCATGAAGTTATAGATCACATGAAAATATTCGGTTTGCAGGAACTCACCTACTACACACATCTACTAGTTACATAGAATATTTACAAATAGTTAATAGCTTCAAATATTTAATCTAATCTTCTGGCGCCGGATAAAGTTTATGAAAGATTATCCTATGAATAATTGCTAATGCAGATAATAAGTAGTCAGCAAGAGTAAATTAACTGGTCATTTGTCTCAAAACAACTCTTTTTATCAAGTAATTAAGTCTCCTAGGGGTTCATTGCGTATCCACCATCTACGCTACTTATGGAACTCATAACTCGATGCCATAAGGTATTAAACCAATAAATTTGTCGAATGTTTCTGCATCACTTATTTTCATCACTTATTGAATGGTTGCCATGGCTTATAGGTCCCATAATTTTATAGAATACATACGTGTCATTCCTGCAACTGGCCATCAATTTACTAATAAAACCCATCGTTGCTCTTGAATCCCTAATGCTCATAGTATCAGTGGAGTTTAATGTAGGATACGCACTATCTCTCTTAAACCTTATCATATCGTATACGTAGAACCGCGGTAACAAATATTTCTCTGATTCCGATTATTCGCATGAATAATTTACGCGACTACGGCATAGCATTTAAATACTTCACAATGATGACCTGGTTTTGTTGGTGCCTTAAGTGCTCAGGGGTGGTTACGAAGCTATGGCCGTATTTTAACGAATTGATGGAAAAACAGGCATATTGGATTCCAGTGACAAATTTTTGTCTTGAAATTTTATCAGTTCAAACTTTGGGATATTATAATATGTATTACAAATTTGTTTTTGAATATAAACGGAAATAGAATAGGAAATTAAATTTATTATTCCGGAACAAGTGTGTCCCTTTGGAACGTATATAGTTATACATATCTTTAGAGCCAAGCAAATATTGCAGTAGCGAGATATACAAGATGCATTAATATCACAGAATCCGACAACATTTGACAAAACGGCTAAATTACAAAAATACACCAGCTTTTGTACAGTGTAGCACAATATTTAGTTCACTTGTAGTATATTTCATGATATTTCTTTTGACATTTATTTGCAGTTTCACAATTTTATACGTCTTCTGACAATTGGTTCCTTACTTCGCAAGAGGTAACATGGAAAGACTTAGCGTATGCAGATGTTCGATAATGTGGTACATAAAGTTCTTCCATGCGGCGTGTTGGACGTTTATTTGTTCTAGCAATGTATTGCACATTCAGGTGTAATTATGTGGGGGGTTATTAGCTTGTTGTCGTCATTAACTTGTACATGAATGTTGCAGTATTAAGTAAGCGCCTATTTTGTATTTTTATCCCCATGAATTTTTCAAAATTGGAAACACAAGGTTGTTGGATCCTTTCTACCTCTCAACTTCGGCTTATTTACTTCGTTTTTGTGGTGATGGTGGAATGCGCAAAGGGTAAATCAGTATTTAATAACCATCCGCCATTAAAAATTTCCAGTTCATCAGGGTTATCTTTTTTTTTTCAATTTTCATTACGTGGGGTAACAATAAATTCCACTTTTTTGTTTAGGGTAATGCCGAGTGCCCTTCATCTACGCATCTCGATTGTTCTCCACTATGAGGGATTGGTGGTATTCAAATACGACGACAGATAATAGCCGATAAAAATTTTGATTAATATGCATGCGGTACAATTAAATATTCTATGCGTTTTTTTACGGAGATAATGCAAACCAGAGAATGCATGCTAATGGACCAGTGGCCTAATATCGGGCGGGCTGAATTATCTAGCCTCAGCAATTTTGAATTTCTAACGTCACGACCTTGACAAATTCAAATTTTTGTTTGCCCGAACGGGAGAACAGTCGCAGCTGTGACGTCACTGCCTTGTTACGTCCGGGGTGGGGGGCGATTTTGCATCACCCACAGAATGAGAGCTCGGCGTTAATATGCAGGATGTTTCAGGCGAGACTTGCATTCTGTGGTCTTAATTAAGCAAAAAAAAGAGAATTTTATAAATGTGCGACCCAAATTTGTACGGGTGTTGCATAAAACCCGATATTCAATAAGGGAAGGCAATGGGGTAAATTAAAGGCTGCATATTTATGCCAAATTATTGTGATGTATTATTTTGCCAAATCCCACCAAAACTAATAAGGCTGGTGGGGCTTGCCTTAGATGATACAAAGGCAAGAGTAAAGGTCCAGAATAAGCTTATTGAAGAATTCACTACCAATGCTGGAGTTGAGGCGGGCGATGGGCTTTCGGTAGGACTCTTCATCCTGGCTCTGCATAAAGCAGTCCAAACCATAGACTTAGAGGGGACTCCATTTGAAAAGTCTACTCAGATATGCGCATACGCCGACGACATTGCAATTGCTGCAAGGAGGCTGGCAGACCTTGATAAAAGTTATATACTTTTGAAAAGGGAGTCTGCCAAAATAGGCCTGAAAATTAATGTGAGAAAATTCTAATACATGGTTATGTCGGCGGCGAAAGACCGAAGAGAACCCCGCGGCATAAATATGGATGGAGACTCCTTTCAAGGTGTAAATAACTTCAGTTACCTTGAAACATTACTCACTAGCGACAACAATGTCAAGAAATTCATCCAGGAAAGATTCGAGGCTGTAAACAGGGCCTACAATGCCAATCTGAAACTACTTAAGAGTAGAGATATTTGTAGAGCCCTGAAATCAAGGCTATTCCTGACATTAGTATGGCCAGTGGTGTCGTATAATGTTGAAACCTTCGACGATGACATTAGCAGGCGAGAGAGTACTCAGCACCTTTGAGAGGCGGATCCTCCGCAGTGTATGATCTATATACGGTCCAGTGTATGATCAAGGAGAATGGAGGATAAGATATAATGAGAAAATAGAGAGACTGATCGAAGGATAAAACAAAGTAAGGTTTATAAAGTCCCTGAGATTCCGCTGGTTGGGACACGTGGAAAGAATGGTTGAAGAAGAAATCCCAAAGCGGACGATGAGGGGAAGGCTTTCAACCAAATACGGCAGGGGCGCCCAAAGATGAGATGGTTGAACCAGGTGCAAAGCGACCTGGAGAGGATGGGAGGATGGCGATTTAATTTCACTCAAGATCATCATCATCCGGTGTCGCTACTGCCCGGGGTGAGCCTTGGCCTGCTGCACCGTCGCTCTCCAAGGCCCGCCCCGGTCTATAGAGCCACCGGATGATGATGATATTTTAGCATTGTTCTGCTCCGATGGGATTTTAAATTACGGGAAGAAAGTATCTCCAAACACCTCACGCAGAGTAACCATAAGAGACATTTTCCTGTGTTACAGATGGCGATCCGATTTGGGGAAATTCCAGAATGAACTTTTCTTCTTCATCATGACTTAAGGGCTAGGGTATGGAAACATTTACAAACCATTTTCGATTCTGCTTTAAATGTACTAGGGTTTATCATGCAAATGATTGGAAGGCTTTTTGACGTAAAAGTACATCTACATCTACGTACTACCCTACGAGCAGCCGCATTGGCGGGTGGCAGATGTTGTTAGGACATCAGCCGTGTAAAGATGTAAGAGAAATGGTCCTGGGAGGTGAAATGGTGACATGTATTATGGGAGTGTATTTAGCGGAGCTCAGTTTTTATTGTGGTCGCTTATGGTACGGGTTTTTGTACGTAATTGTTCGGCATTGTATCTCTCTTATTTTATCGCTTCTAATGGACCTAGAGATGTCATGTGGAATCAAAATTATATTCTCTATATCGCTTTGAAGCCAACATGTTCTGAATTTCTCAAACTAAGCCTAGCGTGTAGCCGCTGAGTCTTTAGCGGCTCCCAACATAACCTCTCGTAGCAAGTAAAGTTGTTAAGTAGTAAAAGAGAGACGCCACTTATCCCTGGTTGGGCCACATCTCGAATATCCCGCATGCAAGCAAGTGAAAGATATAATTCGTGAAGGGAATAAAATACGAAGAAAAGCCACTCGCTGCGTCAGAAACTGCTTCAAGTGACCAGAATGTGTCATATAGCTGCTGAAAGAACTAAGTTGGGAGTTGATGAAGCCTTGAAGGTTATTTGCAAGACTGGTGTAGTTGAAAATTTAAGATCTGGCGAGTTTCAGTACGACAAGGAGGGTATAATTTTTTTCTCCCGCAACAGCTCTAGAACTAGTAGAAGCGAATTATTAAGAGGAGAGAATGCCGTACTGGTAAATCATGATCAGGCATTTCAAATATTTCATTTCCAAGATTCTCTCTTGAGTACTAAGCCTAGATCTGCCCGGTGCAAGGGTTTATAGTGGGGATATCATAGTTTTTGTGGCAAAATACGTGCTTCTGAATAATCTTCGTAAAAAATATTCAATTTATGAAATGGTTTAATTGCTCATAGTGGAACAAAACTTTAATTTGCTTATAATTTGTGATATGAATTTGAAGGAGGTCACAGCCTGTAAGTTTGCCACAGTAAATCAGTTCGCTCGACGGGGATTCGTAACAAAATGTTTCTGTTACCGGTCAGGCTATCATGGATAATATTGACTGAAAATGAAAACATCTTGTTCTTGCAAACTGCAAGGAAATTTGTTTTCAATTGAGGGGAAAAATGTCGACCCCGACTGACGATTGTTGGTTCTGACTGGCTATCGTGACTAATAATATTTCTTTGCTGTATTTTTTGTCCGGTTCCTGAATTTCCGGTACTGTACATTTCCAGGAATTTTTTCGTGATATTTACATTACCCGAAAGGTATTTTTCCATTGAAAAATGTTCAATGCTAACAGTTCCGATGTTTTACACCCGGAGTAACTACGTACTTTCCAATCTCTGAGGTAAAGTTACCTTCATAATAAAAGGGTAACTCAGTTGGATTTAAGAAAAAGTATTCTACCGGTTAAGGTAGGTTTTGCCGAATGTTAGAGAATCTCGTTCCGGTTTTCTACGCTTTCAGGGGCCTATCTCGCTCTAGTGTACCCTTTTTCGGCTCAGCATACGATCTACCGTTCTTTATTATGTCCATGAAACCAATTCTCTTTCTTCCCCTTCCCCACTTGCCTAACATCCTTCCCTCTATCACATTCTTGAGCAACCCATTACTACATCATCCAGCCACCTACTCTGCCGATTTCGTATTTAATTTAGAAGTTTCCTTTTCTCACCCACCATCTCAAACATTTCCTCATTAGTCTTCCTCTCTGTCCACCTAACCTTCCTTCTCCACACGCACATCTCAAATGCCTGCTGCCTATTCTCGTCCTTCTTTCTGAGGGTCCATGTTTCTGCATCATAAAACGCTACTCTTCATTTTGATCTCTTCACTCGCCTCTTCTTCACATCCTTACCTAAGATCTCCGTCATCAGCTCCCTTCTATTACTAAACGCCTCTTTTGCTATTCTCTTCCGTATGTCTTTGCTAATACCCTGTTTTCTTCAAGCTTTCTACCTAAGTAATTAATTAGCTCGACTTACTTATCAAATGAGTAGCGGATTTTTATTATTGGAAAATTGAATCAATTATCAACGAGGTAACCTTTTTGAATATACTCATCGTGAGTATAAAAATTCATTGAAATTTTAATCCTACTTTTGGTAAATATCGCGATAAGTGGTTTTAACGGGTATGATTTTATGATTTCATCAGACCTGATCTCAAAATTGTCATAAATACAACCGACGCGTCATTTTATCCTTTTAAAAGAGCAAATTACTCTCTGTGTCATTTAAAATTTCAATATGTCAAAGACTTAGGATTATTCTTTGAAATTTTATCCTTTTTTATTCCATTACGCTTCTACAAAAGGTTCTGCAGACTCATCATTTGTTAGAAGTTTAGTAAAAATTCTATTCCGGCTTTTTTTTGATAATTTTGTCCAACTTCAAGCCATTGTATAACGTTAACGAGGATTAGTTATGAAATATAAATCACACATCATGTGCACCTTTAATAGGATTTCTGTATGCCAAATTTAGACTTTTCGACTGAAAAAAATGCAGTTTTTGTATTTTGGGCAGCTTTTTTTTCTATTGCAGCCCACTGTGCGACGGTTTGAAATTGTCAATCTCAGAACCATATCCTTTTATTCAGAAGTTAAGGGACAGAAAAATAATGCTTGCCGATGAGGAAAGATCATTGTATAGGCAACATAAAATTTTTGCTTGTTAGCACACATATGAAAAGATAAGAATCGGCGTAATTTCAACCACTATGTCGTCGGCTATCTTGGAATTTATTTTCTCTTTCCGGAATGAGACCTCATGAGACGTGATTCCATAAATGATGGCGGATATGACATTTAGTATTTTGCTCTGACTGCTTGTTTGGCGAGACATCAAATTTGACGCGGCACGTGGGCAAAGACCTATGCACGATACGGGTGATTTGCTTGATGAGATATCTTGATTGAATCATGGCTGATTACAGGAACAAGAATTGCCCCTCTCTCTTCTCTCTATCTTCTACTGTCTCTATCTTCTACTTTCGCTTTTTGTGCGCGAAAATAACGAGTTTTTGTACCTATCCATTCGGCAGTGTATCTTACTTATTTTATCGCATAAAACACTCTATCTTAAATTCTTATAGAATCCCAGATTGATTGGAAAAAATCTGTTTAAAATTATAAAAATTCATACCCCGTGTAAAACAGACATAAGAATGATGTACAGGCCGCATTTGGCACGATGGGACTCATTCCATGGTGAAAACAAACCCTTTGTGGTAATTACTCGGTTTAATCATGTGATGGATCGTTGTGAAATTGCGCATTTGAGTTGTTATTCCACCATAAGCCGCTAATCAGTTCGGGTTGTCTCTCTATTTGCCTGGAGTACCAATCTGATACATTTGAAGCATGAACCGCAGGAATCATTTCACGCTACGGTCGCCACTTCACGCGGTAAATTCGTCAAGGCTAAGACCGCAAAATCCGCATCCCTGAGGCTGGAGCTCAAACCACAAAACCTTTGGAAGTAGTGAATCATGAACATCACTCATGTATACTCACCCCGCCGCTTAGAAATCATGAAAATGAAATGCGTGGTTATCGTGCAGTGCCTCCGAGATATTCGGGAAACGACGCTCACTCAAAGTGACATAGCGGCATGCGATTAAATACACAGGCACTATACCAAAGTGAATGAATATAAAAATGAAAAGAAATGAAAAGAAAAATGAAAAGAATATAAAAATGAATTTACATTATTATTGAGATTTTAGAGGAAATACGTTAAACTTCTTACTATATTATTTGAGTTTTAGTAGATTGAGACCACGTGGTAAAAGAGAAAACTCCGATAACTGTGGAGGAACTTTTGGCGAACATATACTTAAATTACTCAGCTCTATTTATGTGTTCCCTCCATCTAATCGAATCTCGATGATTTAATATACATTTTAAATCACGTAAATTATATTTTCCTTTGGATACATATTAGAGTTCTACTTTTGATTGTGACAAATAGGCCTTTCTATTGGTTAATGAGCAACTTTAACTCACTTAAACTTTATTGTGGATAATTCGTAATCTATTATTGACATGACATGAAATGAAAAAAAACTCGGGACCCTGGTTATAAAGATTTAAAAAAATTAACAAAATACAAAGGAAAGCTGCACGATTTGTTAAAAACTGTTATGAGCAAACATATAATGTTTCACAAATTGTCGAGGATTTAAGGTGGGAGCCAGTAGAGACTCGGAGGCTATTCGATAGGCTTAGCTTGTTTGAGAAATTCAGAATTGGTGTGTTTTAGAGCGACGCAGTGAATATTATCATGTCGCCTCACTACATCTCTAGGTCTGAAAGAAGCGGTAAAATAAGAGAGATGCATTGCCAAACAGAGAGGTGCAAAAACTCCTTTCCGTGCACAATAAGCGATCACAAGAAAAAGTGATCTCCACTAAATACACTCCCATAATACACGTCACCATTTCACCTCCCAAAACCTTATCCCTTACAGCTTTACTCGGCTGGTGTCCTAACACCCCTGGTATTATTTATTCTTCTTTCTCATCCACTAACTCTTTCATAATCTCATTCTATATTCCTCCTCCTTTCTTTCAGTCTAAAATAACCAAATATTCTTTTCATTTTCTTTCATGCTCTCCCAAAATTATCTTCGGTTTCTACTCTTTAACTTCCCATTGCCTTAAAATACGTCCTTTATCCTCTGAAGCTTCCTACGTATGGCCGCCACTAATTTCCAATCGTACCACTACCATATTTGACGCCTACTCCATTTCCTTTCTCGTAAACTAGCTCAATTTTTGTCGTAACCTTTCACAAGACTTCAATTTTAACACCATCATCAACTGGTAATTAATTGCCTACCAATGAATGATTTGTGGGATTTGGGCTGGCCTTACCATACTCTTTTGGATTAATCTTTTAACCTTATTTCACGTAGCGATCATATCGTCCGTCATTATTTAGCACTTATTTGTTATGTATATCTTACTTTTTTGTCACATGTACTTCATTTTTTTTTACGATTTCATCTTTGTTTACCCAGGACCAATCGGGTGTAAGGCCACAGTACTCAATTTGGCGTCAGTCGATTCGTAATTGAAAGAGCACTTCGCGTCGCGTTCTGGCTTCTTTTAGACATATAAAATTGTACTACCTTGTTTAATGTGGCGATAGATAATCTGATAATTATATTACCAGATTGTCTACCACCATATTTAAATAATTTTAATTATGTTACGAAACTTAACCTAATCACCCTTTTGAATCGATTTTGAAAATTTTATTCCTGGGGATTTGTTTTTTAAATAGAGATAACAGTGATGTGATTCAACAATAAACAAGAAAATCTGGAATAATGATATAAGAAAACAAAAAAATTTCCTTGCCCTTGAAAAAAACTGTGGTTGAAAGAAAGTCAATTTTTATACTTTTTTGCTACCTGTAATTTCTCGGACTCTGCACTTAAATTTCCCTGCTATAATATTTCAGTAATTCACCAGAGAAATTCCTCATTGTCTCTCAGGTGTACTCCATCAATTACTGAGGCAGTCTTAGAATTGACTTATTCTATTGCTTCTTTTCAATTATGTTACCATTCCATTGTATTCATTAGCTTGTGTGCGCCGCATAGACATCGTATATACCTTGTGAGAGTAACTGAATTTCTGTATTCAGTTGTTTGACTAGGTTGAGCCAATCTGGGCTAGACAGATATAATTTGCCTGCCATCAATCCTAATAGATACCACGGTCTGCGACGTTAACATTTAGATAACACTGCCTGTGGTCGGAAGAATATAGCTGATGAAAAGACTGGGTTAGAGGGAAATATCAGAAACTCGGAGGCTGTACGCTTGGTTGGCTTGACCTGAGAAAACATACCACGTGATTTTAAGTGCGACACGGGGGACATTATTTTGTCCCCACTCTGTATTCTAGAACCCATCGACGTGGCAATGAAGACAGAAGAGATACCATCTTACCTATTTCCTTACATGCACAGAAATGCACTTCACAAATGTGTTCACAATAATTTCTTCTTCACTCGACATGTTTAAATAACTGAAAAAAGACAAGCGAGGCACGTAATAAACTTTTTGCCCTTCCATTTTTCTATTTCCCTTCCTTACCGCATGGCTAATAATTCTCCTTATTTTTGGTTGCGTCTCAACATTTCCTGTTGCACAACGTTGAGGTTTCTCGAGTTTTAGCACTCTCGTAAAGATCCATCTGCTGTGATCAAAGATGACAGAACAACAAACCAGGAAATAGTATATGAAAAAATTTGTGTGGAGCGTGGCCCTCTATGGATCGGAAGCATGGATCATTGGCAATGCAGACCAGAAAAGACTTGAAGCCTTCGAAACCTGTTGCTGGAAATAGATGCTGAAGATAAAATAGTCAGACAAAATAAAAAATGAGGGAGTGTAAAGAAGAATAGAAGCGGAAAGGACCATATGGAATATAATACAGAAAAAAAGAACTAGATGGATTGGTCACACCCTGAGACACAATGGGTTTGTGAAGAACGTTATTGAAGGTAAAGTAGAGGTAAAGGCCCCAGAGGAAGACCCAGGAATATGTTCATGCACCAAATAAGGAGGAAGTACACAGGAAGAGCTAGGAAGTAAGGATACTATCATTAGATATAGAAGGGTGGAGGGCTGCAGCCAACCAGTTCTAGGATTCTACGAAAAACGAGTTAAATAAAAGTACAAAGTTGTAAAAATTATGTTAAAAATTTAAATCTGCATGAAATATAAAATTCATCATAATTTATAAGTTTTGTGTTCAATTTAAAACCAAATCTGAGAGGGGAGGCCAGATCCAAGCTTGAGCAGACAGGTCCTTGGAGTAACAGTCAGTAAGGAAGTAAATATAACATTCCGCAAACACAAAATAATGCCCTCCCTTTACCTATTACAAACTAACAGAGAAAAATACATAGGAAGAGACACCAGGAGGTAAGGAAACTAGCATTAAATCAGAAAGGGTGGAGGGCTGCTGTCAATCAATCTTAGGATTGAACAATGAATGATGAAGATCCGTTGGGAAGTTGCAAAGCTAAGGTTGAAAGCGAAAGTGAAATCGAGGATTTGACATTATTTTCGAATTAATAAGTGATGAGGGACCGGAGTGAAATTCGATCATCCAAACCTCAAAAGGGAATGTAATTATATTAGCGAAGGGTGTCGGCAAATAAAGCGATAAACCCGGGAGGGTGTGAGCTCGTTAAGGTACCAGCCTTGGACCGGGTCGATGACTGCCAGAATGACGAATGGCCATCGGAGAAACTCGTGTACCTGACCTCCATTCTTGCCATTTTTCTCTTTCGTCTCGAGCTCTGGGGAGACAGGAAGAAATGAAAACCACTTGGCTCGAAATATATATTTGGTGGCCGTTCCGCGAAATCATGACGCCCATCCAATGAGATTTGTCGGATGAGACTAGCGCTAACGTGACTTGATCCATTTATTCGCCACTTTATATAGCTCCCCTAATGGCTTTAAGCAATGACTCAGAATCGATTGTGCTAGGTGCTTTGAATGTGTGTGGTGTCATTCATCAATGATTTATCAATGAGCTGAAATTTATTGGCTTTATTCCGTTTGGCCCATTGTATGAATAGAAGGGAAAGATTGATCGGTCATATGTAAGTTTTCCTTTGTTGATTTGTAAATTTTAATGGTTTTTGGAACTAATTAGACGCACATGATCTTTAATCTTAGCCTCATTCATTGGTTGCTCATTCACAAGATTGGTTGACTGAAACCCTCCACCCTTCCCTATCGAATTTTAATTCCCTTACGTCCTGGTACCTCTTCCTATGTATTTAAAATATGTTTCATGGACTTAATTTTGTTTTCATCCTTTATGCGTATCACGGATTTTCATCGGTCAGGTCCGCTTCTCTATCTTGAAGCTCCCTACTACTCAATTGTTGTATGTTTCCTTCCAAAGCCATTGGCTAATTAATATTATTTGTCTCCTTTTTTCTTCTTTTGGTTGTTTTTCATTCCAAATTTCGCTTTGGCCATCAAGTGTCCATCTTTTGGCCATATCATACTTTTGCACGTTCCCCAAACCATTAGAGTAATTTTGTCAAGATCTTTTTTCTGTCAGTGGTTATTATTCATATTTCTCCAGTCTATTTGTCTGATTATTTCTAGATTTTAGTTTAGATTTTCAGTAACTTTGTTTCAAGTCTTTAAATTCAGTTGACTTAAGTTTGATTTCATTAAGCTCTGTAATTTCTCTTGTTTAGGCTCGCGTGCTGTTATATTTTCCATGAAATTTTCATACATTCAAGTCCTTGTCTCCCTTGCTGATTTTTTGATACAGATGGCGCATAGTAGGTATGGCGTCAAATGCTAGAAGCTGTAACGTGAGCATGGTGTGTCCACCATCTTTGTTAACCCCGATTTTCCTTTAGCAATTACGGGCTGACGCATTAATTTTGCATTTTTGCGATGTTGTCCATCGTTTACTAACTAGAAACCAGCGTGAATTTTCTTCTGTAATATGCATTTACCGTAAATACATTATTATTTATTTAAATTTATAATTATTCGTATTCCGGGTGAATATATGGCAAAGTTGGATAGAGCCCTTAGCACTGAGAGGCAAATGAGTGTTTCAAGAATAACTCGCTTTGAATTTCAAACGGATGGTTAATATTCTTGCCATACATCCGCTAATTCACCCATATCGTCATACTTTCCAACGGAAAAATGAGGAAAGAGCGGGGATAACGAATATGATAGTTATTGCGGTTGCTTGGCTACAGTTTAATAACGTAATATCCTCGACGCCGTGCCGCAGCCGTGCCGCAGCCGTGCATTCCAAAGAAAAAGTAAGGAAAGGGCAGGGATAAACAATATAACTGTTATTGCGGTTTCTAGGCTACAGTTCAATGACGTAATGCCCACTCCATTTTCCTCAGTTTCTCATTTTCCTTTGAAATAGTCCGTTTATAGTTTCTCCTGTTTCATCGGTGCTAATTTCTTATTTTTATTCCGCCTTAAAGTGCCGGATGAATTGTGGAATACTTGGAAGTTAATTTATTTTGAAACTCTAGTGTTAGACCAAGGCTGCTATTCTGAATGTGATAGCGTTAACGCTAAGAGCCAGAAATAGCTTTCGTGAATTTCGCTTTCGTTCCAAAGAATAGCGTCAAAGACTCTTTTTACGATTCTAAATGCCAGACTGACGTCTGGGAGCGACGCTGTTTAAGGCGACGATCTGATCACCAGATCAGATATATTCATACAATAAAGCGTCATACAATAAAGGGCCTTCTAAAGCGTCAAGCTATTCTTGAGTGAAACGGCCACCTGATTATTTATTGCACGTTATCTAACGAGGATTCTGCAAAATATGCTCTGTGAAGTATTCCTGAAAACAAAAAAAAAATAATAGCAGGATTGACTTGTCAGTCCGTATATTCAAGTTAACATAGAAAATTCTTCTCATAAAAAAATAGGCAAATGGCAATGTCTCGCCTACGGACCCTGACTAGCCGATTTGAAAGCCGTATTTTCTGTCATGCATGAGGTCAAAGGCAATGCTAATTCACCTTGGACTTAGTCAAACTTGCCGTAGTTTTAATTAATCAACTTGTAATCGGCAATATGCGCCCTAAGTATAAAAATACTGGGAAAACATTTATTCTTAATAACACAGATGGTGTAGTGGTTAGCGTCGTGTATTCTTACTAGCAAAGGTGGTAGTTGGCGGTTGCTGGCGGCCTACTTTTTTCCTTCTTCATTTGCACGACCAGATAGAAATTTTTCCTCCAAGTTAGATATCCTATCATTGGACTTCACCTCGCTTTTTTTCTCCTGACACTTACCACAGAATTTGTACTCCGGTTTGAATCTTTAATGGTAAATGGTCTCTCTGGGGCCGCTTAAGTGATTGACCGCTTAGGATATGCGTCAACCTCTGTTTAAAGTCCGTAAATTATAGGATATTTATGCTTTAACTCAACAATTGCATTCAAGTATATTGAATGCTATAAGCATGAATGCCTTCCTTGGCATTTCCTTTTCCCATACCTCTCATTGTAGACTGATTTTTTTTCGACAGATTCATTACTTTATTATTGCATTGCATTACTTTTCCCATCTCTTAGCCGAGAAAAACAAGTTTAGGTAAAATAGAAGAAATCTACACGCAAAGATTGAGTATTCACTCTCTCCGTTAGGAATTTTATCTAACTATCCCGTGGTGTTATTTAAACAAGTGGGCTCGAAATATTGCTCACCTCGCCAATTCACATTCACTTCCATCCACACATTCCCAGCGGTACCACACGATTTTCAAGAGGCTAATTGCGATGTCTAACCATCTTATTAAATTCACGGACTATTAAAAATAATAAATTTCAAATATCCGCGATGAAGTAATTCAAATTTACCATCACATTACTTTCCTTGATACACTTACACAACATTATTCTCAATTTGTATGCATCCAAACGAGGTCTACTCAGTCGTATAAGTGGTGAAAATAAAATAAAAAACTCAACAGATACATGAAAACAGTATGATTTTTTTACGATGTTGAGGTGAACAATCATTATAGGAATTAAATTTTTTTTTCCCAGCTCAGGTAGCTGTTATATGTTTACGTAGGTGTACATAACAAACAACGCCAGACTTTCCTAAACTGAAATCCCCTTCACAAAATCTAAAAGAATCAGAGCGTTAATATCTATCACCTGATGAATGCAAAACAAAATTAAGTATAATGATAGTATCAGAAGATAATGAATGAAATTGAATAAAATTTAGTTGGATTATTTATTGAAAATATTCTTTCATGCATCAGACTCACGACATCCATGGAGAAGGTCTCAGCTGTTTGTGAAAAACGTAAACATTGCTCGTCATTGGCTGCCTGAATTTCCATTTACTGCTCCGAAAGGCTTAAATAGGATACAGTAAGGGGCGTGGTTAATAATAGCGTTACAGATCCGATGCCTTGAATTTCTGCACCGTATTCAGAATCGCATCCGTCGCTATTCTGGAGCGAGGAATAGCGTTAGCCAGAAATAGCGTAGCCCGATTCAGAATAGCAGCCCAAATGTTCCGATAGCTATCGTTAACAGGACTTCAACCCGTAAATGACACTGCACATCACTCATTACTATATGTGGGTAGTATTGATTTCCTCTATTTCTTTTACTTTTGGCCGGTTGCGAGAACATCTATTGTTAGTCATGGAATCAATAATTATGAGATCCATGAATGTCTAGTTCTCATATAAATATTTGGTTTGCAGGAACACATCTACTAGTTATATAACTTATTTACCAATATATATATTAAATTTTTAGCTTCGAATATTTGATATGATTTTCCACCGCCAGATGAAATTTATGAAAGTTAAGCCTATGAATAATTGTTAATGCACATAAATATTAGTCAGTAAGAGTAAATTCACTGGTCTATTGCCTAAAAACAACTGTTATCTAGAATTTAAGTCTCCAAGTTGGTCATTGCGCATCCGCCACATTGACTACTTATGTAACTCATAACATATGCTATAAGTTACGAAACCCGTAAATATTTTGAATGTTTCTTCGACACTTATTGAATGGTTGACATGGAACATAGGTGTCGTTCATGCATTTGCCCATTAGTGCCTCCTTTGCGTACATTGACCTGTTTATTGTGCAATGGATAGAGCTTCATGAGGAATTTAGCAGAGTCATGCTCTGAGAAATTTGCGTGTCACTCTGCATCGAATACCTTATTAGGGAGGTGCCAAGACCGGGCGACTGAAGAAAATCTTATACACCACGCGGCGCTATTGCAAATGGATCAAGCCGAGAACGTTGCAGACAGATAATTATGGGTCTGTATCGCGCGGTTCCATAGTAATTTGATGTCAATTATCTCGGCGGGTTTCAAAAGACATAGCTGTACCTCATCTGGTCCATTTCGACCCTGAGGGCACCCATCGTGTGATCTTGCTCTTTTTTTCGCATAATTTCTTCCTTTGCTCGAATCGAAGTCAGTTTGTGGTGAATGTGGAGTGGACTCAAGTTTTTTCCTTTCTTCATTGCGTAACTTTTCTCTTCCCGATTTATCTTTGTGACCTTTTCTATCTCTTCATCTAATTTGCAGTTCTATCTATTATAGAAGCTTACGTAATTAGTCACGATCTATCTATGAGAGAATATAATAGCTTTTGAAAATTACGTAACATTTTCATCACTAACGCACGACCGTCATTAGCTGGCGTTACAAAAGAGGCCATTTACATAAAAGGGCTATAGAGCATCTCAAGCGTAAGACTGCTTAAAAAACGTGAACGGGATATAATTGATCGACATTTCAAAATCTCATCTCATGTTTGCAGTTTGTGAAAGCCCTGTAATTATCGAAATTAATGAGAGGAGTCATTTGAAAAAACTGAGCAGAAGAGGATTTGGGTCCTACCGATTATGTTTAAAGAAAATAAGTACCAAGTTGTCTCTTGTGTGTGGGTATGAACTCCGTTATGAGCTCAGCAGAAAAATTCTTCGCACTTAATTTGGAATTAATAAGAGCTTATGTTTGTCGTATCTTATATATTTGTCAGTATTATCGATCTAGTTGCACTATGTCTATTTTTTTAGCTATGATTGAATTAAAAGTTTCTCATCGATGGTTGGACGTCACGCTGGCTATTGAGATCCTTAAAGCCAGCAGCTTCTAACTCGTTTTGACTTTCTTGAACCATGGTCGCTCAGTTCTCACGGAAGTTCCTCAGTTAGTTGGACCTCACGTATGAATAAATATCAAGGAGGTTAGAGAAGAAATGGAGGCGACATTCTGTTTCATCCTTGAAGCCAATTACGCCAGTCGGCGTCTTCACCAATTTAGTGGTAGATCACTGCAAGTAATCTTAGTTGACTGCTTACTCGAAAGCTTACATTAATCATCTATTAAAGCCGACCACGATTCCTTGTGGAACACCGGATATGACCCTTAAATTATCGAATCTAATACTATCAATAACTACTTTTTGTTTGCAATCACTGAGAAAGTCCCATATCCTATTCACTATATTGTATTTACCTGGACCTCAGGGAAAGTAGATGGGTGTATAATCTAGCTTTGTTATAGCACTCGCAACATTTCCTGGCGCTGCACGGTGGGCAATTTTTGGACGTGGGCTACTGAACTTTCTAAATCCTGCGAGACTTGGGGAAGGCTTTTTGGTCGGGAGTGTCAGCCAGAAAACGTTTCCATTCGCTGCCAACACAAGCGCTTCTAGATTTGGGATGATTCCATACTACCTGCCGTCCCATTTAGAGTCTTATCTCAAGGAGACTTCAAAATATGGTCTCTATTAATGTCAATGTGATGGGTCATTTGATGTGTGGTGCTATTTTTTTTTACTTTATTCTCCATTACCTTTTATTGATATGGCCGATCATTGCCACTTTTATTCATTTCTTGTTGCCAAATTTCGTATTTTAAATCATCTATTTGCATTTCAGGCGCATGAGGTTTACTAATATAAAAACAAGTAATTGCTCCAGAACATTGATAAATTGTGTAGAGCATAGTAAATACATTCCTATAAATAGTTTTTTCCTCATGGAACTGTTTTTAGGTGTAATCGAAGGTTATTTGTAATATTGGCACTTTTTTCATAAAAAACTATGAACCAGAATGAATCGTCATGTCGCTACATTGACTTTAATGACTAAAAAACAAGCATAAACACCGTTTCGAGGTAAACGTTCACAGATTCCTGATTCATCTGCATCTTTTGCAACAACCATTTCACATTCTTTTTCAGAAATAAATAGACAGCGGCGATTTGTATATATATAATTTGATACAAAAAAGCGTGAATTTTTGGCACAAGACACTCATGTAATCTTTTATTCAATGCGGTAATTAATAAGGGCATTTGAGAAAAATGCTTTCCGACGTGACTACATCTTAAAAACGGCACGGAAAGAAGAACTAAATTCTCTCGGGGTCCGAAATAAAAATCCCACGGACCCGACAGAAAATAGAGAGAAACCTAAGGCATATGCCACTCTCCCTTATGTGTCTGGAACGACGGAGAAAATCTCTAGAGTTCTGTCGAGGTATAACGTGGCTAGCAGATTCACGTGCACAACGAAGACAGGGGACGTACTTCGGAAAGCCAAAGACCCGCTTCCACGGAACCTCTACGGAGGAATATATGAAGTTTTGTGTAGCTGTGGGCAATCATATGTAGGCCAGACATGCAGAGCCCTAAAAATACGCCTCCAAGAACATCAACGGGCAATTAAAAATAATAATTACCGCATTTCTGCAATAGCCGAACACCATCTCAGCGGCCCCACTCATAATTTCAACTTTGAGGAGACAAGATTAATATCTAGGGAAATACGCTATTACCCAAGATTAATAAGGGAGGCTGTAGAAATTGCGAAGAGACCGGAGAACGTCAACCGAGAAGACGGTTACAAGTTGAGTAACAGTCTAAAACGATTTTTTTCAAATTCATATTCCGGCAACAATGGGAGTCCGGACTTATATATAAAGACGAGCGAGACAAATAAAGCAGTTCAGTTAACCTTATGAAGCTGGCAGGAGGACCAGCGAAATATTGTTGTTTAAAAAACATACATCGCGGAATGAATCCCGTAAAAAGTAACAGTCAACACTGCATCCGCGGAACCCTACGAGCTAATGCGGTAGTTAGTTGATTGTATCTTTTGAATGAAAGTCTCAGTTTTAACTCTTGTTGAAACATATGTTTGAACTCATGTTCATCCACTGTTTCTCGAAGCATGCTACCAAGGTATACCATTACTATTTTCATATGTAATTGTTCCTAACTTCTGTTTGTATCCAAAATTTATTGGACCACTTTCATTTATTTCGCCGTGTTGAGGGGGACGGGAGCACTTGCATTGAACCTTGAGTTGTCATTTTTAACTTTTATTTCACCTCTTCATGGTTTTTAGATCAAGAGGTTGGCCGTGTAGTGAAGCATGTGGGGGTAAGAAAATGCGTGGTCATTTGAGCACGAGGAAGTACCAATGGAATAAGACGCCTAGTTGCTCGAAGGACGACGTTATCAGTTTTTCCCAAAGTGTTCCGAAACACGTGGGTCTCCTTGGATTCATCAAGGTCCGTCCGTTCCACACGTTAACAGGCTAACAGGCCTATGTTAAGGTCGGTAGGATAGGAGAGTGAAGGAAAGAGAGACGGGTTCATGGAACTTTCCAATCGTTGTTCTCTGGGTTAAATCAACTTTAGGACGAGGGTCGAATATGAACGGACTCCAACAATGCATCATCCTTCCAGCTGTCCAAATTGGAGAGAGCAAGGGGTCTCTGAAACGGAGGCGGTCTTGCATTAAAATGGTTCATGGGTGGAGGTGCAAAAATGCACAAAAGAGAGGATTTATGTGTGGTATCGACTTAAGTGTACTTGAAAAAAAATTGTAAACTCTAATAAACAGTGATAATAATCCTCTATGTACGAGCGATTCAAATTTTTTACGTTTCAAATCATTGAAATATCTCCTTTTTGAGAGGCTTTTCCACTTAGTTGCTGTGCAAGACAGAATTGTAACACTTCGGCTTAAGTGTCTGGAAAGTTGCGTCTCTGTGGGCGGTTTGTCAAATTATTTAAGCAGATGAAGGTGTGACGCTATTCAATGACGATGGTCTGCCTGGTGAAGCTCTGAAATAAATAGCTTCAGCTGTCATATGACGAAACAATGAGGTAAAAAAAAGTTTCAAATGTTCGTTATGAAGGTAATGCTGAAGTGTACCTTGTGTAAATATTATATGTAAAGCATTATTTCAAATCAAATACATACTATAAAAATACGTCATATTTCAAAATAAATATCATTTCAGATTAATTACAATTTAAAAAATGCTTAAATAGCACTTTAAAAAACTAATATAGTAGCTGTATTTTTTTAAATGCTGATGTTTCATATTTCTGTCGATAGAGGGTTAATATTCCATGACCATTACTAACTGCTGGATAACTTAATCAGGTGAAATATTCTTACTATCTCAATAATATCCTTAATATCTCACAGGAAATACGTTGAGAAAAAGTTAAAACGCGCCACACGTAAGCTTAATATCCTCAGCTCTTCTCATAATTTAATAATGTCATTGAAGAAAACAAAAGTAATGTCATTTTAGGGCTATATGAGATCAAAATCTGTAATTGACAGACGAGAAATGCTGTAAGTATCATATTTAAGTTATTTAGGGCATAATGCGAATTATGAAGATGGTACGGGCATGATCGTCTAAGTAAACAAAATATATGTGGAACCATTTCAATTGTTCTAGGAAAGATGCCCCGGACAGATATTCAAATTATACCATGCATACGATGTCTGTGACCTCATTAATGTGTGGCTCCGAATTTTGTTCACCTAAGGAAGCCAACCTAAAGGTCTTAGAGACCCCATCTATAAGATTGCTGATTTCCAATTATTTCCTTGAACAGAACTGAGAGAAGTGTAATGGAATATTCTCCTTGAGGGGAAAGAAGCGTCAGCCGAAGCTGAAGTGGGTGTAGCGGAACAGGTAAAAATGCTATAACCTGGAAAGGCAGACTATGACGATGTTTCGAGAGCTACTTACCTTAAATCTCAAAAAGATGGCGGATATTCTTGATATACGTCTGCTAATTCGTCCATTCTGTCGTGCTATTCAAAGGTTCGTAAGTAAAGAGCAGGCATAACCAACATGGCTGTTATATCAGTTTACAGGCTACAGTTTGATGTCGTTATGCCACCTCCATTTAACTCAATGGAACCGCTCGAAATAATCTCGATTACGTAGATAAGGAGTCACGTGGTTCGGTAATGAAAGATAGGGGATTTTGGAGAGTTTTACCCTCATGAATGACTTTCTTAAGCATCTTATAGGTTGTTTATTGTGTCAGGAATCGCGATATAAATATCCATTTACAATTTCATTGCGAGAAGTACTCGATTGATAAATCTGCGTGAGATTTTTACAAATGGTTCGAATATCATTCCTGATTGTGGTACCACTTGACTCATCCATTTACTATTTTACCGCGAGAAAAACTCAGTTGGGAATACTGCGTTTTACAAATGGCTCAAATGAAGTCCCAAGCCAAAGTTCGAGACCTCCTCCTGGCTGTGGTGCCACTTGACTAATCCATTTACGATTTAACCGCGAGAAAAACTCGATTGGGGATGCTGCGTTTTAAAAATAATTTAAATAAAGTCCCGAACCAAAGTTCGAGAACTCGTGATTGTGGAACCAATTGACTCCTCCATTTACAATTTTATCCTAAGGAAAACTCGATTGGAAATGATTTGCTTTACGAATGGTTCAAAGAAAGTCCCAAACCAAAGTTCGAGACCAATGTTTTGAACCCCTCGTGGTTTTAGGTACCACGTGACTCCTTTAGTACTTGATCGGTATCATCTGGAGAGGTTCAAACACAACCCAGGAGAAATGGCTGAACCCATTTCCCTAGCACATGGGAACATGTCACGTGCAACCCTGGCCAATGGTGACAGACCTTGGTGCAGTGCACTCTACGGTTTCATGACGTCTGGAACGATAATTTTGTCTCTTGCCTTTCCCCATCCCCCCTCCAGTCCTTATGCTCCACGCTCCATTCTCGCGAAATTAATTCAGTGCCTTCTCACTCGCATCATGGAGTGTTCAACCTCCGTCGACCTCCTCCACTCCGAACGCTACGGTATCTCTCGCCGGAGATTAAATTGCGGTTACCGAGTCGCTGGAGGGTCGCCTTCAGGCATGGAGGAGTGGTAGGATTTACGAAGTTCCCAAATTTTGGAACCTTCGGAAACAGTTACAGGGATCGTATTCCTTGAGAATTCTTGAGAATTCCCGGAATCAAAAGACGGCATCGAAGTTTAGTTAGTCCATAGTTCTCTCCTTCCGTGTTTCATTTTATAATATATTATATTTAATTAGTTGAAAATAGGAACGGAATCTAGATTGCCTAATGCTATTTGTTCCCGGTGGTGACTTGATAAATTCATCTCCTGCTTAACCAAGGGTTGTAGGTTAGAATCCCAGCTGGGTGGAGTTTTCACCACTCAGGGCATGGGTGTTGATGTTTATCTGTTGTTGTTATTCACCTGATATAAATTGGCCAATTGCACTGTATTCGGGGTAGTAAATATAAATTAAAATGAAATAAAAAACTCTACTCCCGGTTCTAGGCTCCAAATATCTGAGTTTGTGTTAACCGTAATGGATGAATATGAAGCAAATATAAGTGATAAGGATTTTTGTTGCCATGGTTTTCGAATACAGGGCATTTTGGGACCAATGCCGAGAAGATAAAATTGATGGACGAAATAAGAAATGATAAAGTGTACAGAAGAGTAAAGGAAGAAAGGACCATATGGAGCACGATAGAGAAAGGAAGAACCGGATGGATTGGGCACATATTGAGAAAAAATAGGTTTCTGTAGAACGTAATTGAAGGTAGAATAGAGGGAAAAGTCTCCAGAGGAAGACCCAGGAATAAGTTTATGGATCAAATAAGGAGGAAAGTACATTGGAAGGGATACTGGCAGGTAAAGAAACTAACATTAGATAGGGAAGGGTGGAGGGCTGCAGTCAACCAATCTTAGGATTGATCAATCAATGAATGACCGAGATTTTCTGGAAACCTCACCAGCTACACCAGGAAATTATATTTCCGGAGACATCTTCGAGGTGTACCGAAATGTTACTTTTGTTGAACTTTTTATGTCACTTTTGTTTAACTTTCTGCTATAACAGGTGTAAACAATGCACCGTTGATTAACTGCTAATATGAGTTGTAGTGAGGGAATAGGTACAGATTCACTTGGACGTGATGCCCTCAGCCTTACAGAGGGGTTAAGACACTTCCGTGAACGGTTGCCGCAAAACTAAGTCCTGCGTTTCAAATGTTCCTGTATGAAGGTCGACCGGAATTCCATGGCCAGTGTATCTCTTGAACAGGACCGGGCGGCGTCGGCACTGATACACATTATCGCTTCGGCTTCGTTTTAGCCAGATTCAAAGCCTCCTTTAAATAAAATGAATTTTCTCAGGTTGAAGGTAGTTTGAGTGAGGTAGTTCATAGTCATAACGGAGACCAAATTCTAGTTTTAAAGTTTAATTTCAGCAGCTGTAGAAAGCATGAAGTAAATATGGTAATATTAATAGTGAAAAAATATACTTTTATATGAATGATATTCTAAGTAATTAAAAAATATATACAATATGCACAAATACAAATATGTAACAAAGTCTTTAACTTGACTAATTTTTTTCGCGCGATACGTTCAAAACTCCCTCGCACTGGAAGCTTGGTTCATTATTCTGAGATAATTACTGCGGTGACATTATGATTTATTAAAAAAAACTTAGGAAACATAAAAAATACACTCTTACTTTTTTTTGGCGAGATTTAGGTTTAGTAGTATCTCTTTTAAACTTTTTTAAATAAGGTCTCAATTTTTCGTCAAAAATGTCGGAAAGTAGTTCGGTAAGGGGCTAATATTTTGGTATTTTTGGAAGGGTGAGAATTTTTTGTTTGAAATACCATATTCATTGATTTCCGGGCGAAATGATATGTTGCACAAATGGCCTTAATTTTGTGGAAGGTATTAATTTTCAGTTGGAAATAAAAATAATTAAAACGATATCTATCCTCATTTTTTTACTTCGCTGGCCTAGGTTTCAGCGAGTACCCGGAATTTTAGACAACGTGTAACGAGTTAAACAACGTTGACTATGTCGGCGTGATTACAATGTTTGTATGTAAATTATATTAATTTTTCCTTCTTTTTAATGAAAAAATATATTGATACCTACTTGAGCAGGTACCATGCGAACGTTTTCCACGAAAATAAGCATTAAACAAGAATGCACTCAGGCAATATTATCTAATTGTGTGGGAAAATTTTTATTTGACCTCCATTGGCAGAGAATGCATTTACCGTTTGTAAATAATAACATAAATTATGAATATGACGAGTACTCTATGGTTTTAGGACGATCCTTCAGCATGACTGTTTTCGTTCTCAAAAGGAACTGGAGTTTCCATCGAACATTCCTAAATAAAAAACAGAACAAAAAATTACGCTATATTCTACACTTTGAATTCTTCTTCTTCTTCCTGCTTTGTATATAGTCTGCTGCCTATTTGTTCCAATATGCTAGAATTCTCTCCATATTTTTGGGGCTCTGCATCGTCGTCTCTTTTCTTCTGGTTACATGTCTCTGGTGATTGTTAAAATTCTACTTCCATCATTTGAATCCATATTAAAACAATCCTTGTTCTTTTCCACAACCATTTATTAACGTACTACGCGTTTTTCAGCTTGCTGCATCTTCAGGTACAATTGTTTATATGTTATTTATTGATAGTTACGATAGTAACCAACGCTTAAAGCTGGGGGTGGGGGGGAGATTGGAGAAGAAACTAAACAGGGTGGGAAGGCAGGGTAACATCGGTGAGGGGCTTGTGAGAAGGGAAATTATTTCGGAAAGGAGTGGGGAGGGGCGCGGAAAAAGTATCTTGTTACAAAGGTTGCTTGACTCTCTGATAATTTTCACAGCCTACAATGCTTCCATCTTTAAACCTTTTGGTAGGACATGTAGAACTTTGGGGATAAAATCACTTACGTAATTTTCATCCAGTAGATGATTTTCAAATTGTGAGTCGGTATTCATATTTAAATAACTTCGCGAGTGTTCTTTGATCCGTTTCTTAAAATTTCGCCCTCTTTGACTAATGTTAGCTTTATTACGACTGTTACATTTAATTTTGTAAATACATTACCTGAATAATTTATCAACTTTGTCTTTACCGATTACTAAAAATTTCGAATTCGTTAAGAATTTCGTTTCTACTTTCATCAATTCTTGTAATGTGATTATTCCAATCCGTTCGCCCTGTCTGCGTCCACTCGTTAATCGCTTGTATCTGCAGTTGTTCCCTAATATATTCGAAGCGTACTCTATCCCTTAACACTTTTCGACATATCTTCCTTAATGTTCTCATCTCCTCTGTTTTACAGCATTTACGATGTTTTGCTTGTTTCTGTCCGTGTACAGCTGCATATGCGGGAATTCCTCTCACCACAAATTTATATTTTCTGGATCAAAAGATTGTTAATTCTAATTTATTTAATTCTTAATAATTGTATGTATGTGCTGAAATCATAGTCGATGGTCAGTAGAATTGAAAGAGTGGAATAGAACGTTTTTTTGTTTAGGAATGATTGACGTTTAATATTTCGAAAATTGTTGGAACTCCTACGTTGTACAATTTTTTTTCTGTAAAATATATTCCTAAGCTGCCAGTTTTACAATAAAATGTCTTCATGGGGATCATTTATCTTACCTCTACTTTAGAAGGTCGAGTATTTAAGTTATCTCTAATAATGAAGGTAATTACGATCGTCAAATGTTATCAAGGCCAAAATTTAATGCAGTTCCCTTCTAATGATGGATGATAAATATGCCTTTGAAGGTAATTGTTAATCCGTAGGTTTAATTATGCTCTTTGTAAAAGTTAGTTATACGTGTCTGTCGCTTTCATGAAGCACAAAAAACAAATTTTGGGCATAAATAACAGAAAGTAAGTGGCAATTTCCGATTTTCACACATTTCATATCCCATCTCATCTCTCATAATAGATCGCGAACGGGCGACCACGACTTTCGGCCGCCGCCTGTGGCTTTCACGCCGCTTAAGAATTGGGTCGGCCTTGTGTGCACACCATTCACGAGGATAGGTGTGAAAGGCCTTCCCAGTTTATTTGGGTAAACGTCTCCCTGTCGTTGCCAGACGCCTCTCAAAGGGGGGTTGGGAAAATAACAATAAATGTACCTACTCCATTGTGTGCTGGAAGAAACATGCATGTTCCATTATAGTTATTCATGTCTATGACTTGTTACAAACTATCCAGCTTCTTATTTTCACCGTACTTATGAGGGGGGACGAACGCGACTTAGTTAAGGGTATCGAGAATAATCAATAATTATTTAGCAAATTAAGGTAGTTTGAGAGAAATGTCATTTCTCATTGAAATCAATGAATTTGGGCTGATTTTAAAGAAAACTATCTCATACTTCTATATATATATATATATGTGATTTTCTCCCGCTGAGGAAGGGTTCTCACCCGAAAGCTTCCGAGAGCAGTGGACACCGGTGTCGCCATGGATCGCCTTTCTGTGAATGTCCACTGATATACCTATCTATCCATCCCCAACCTCAACGCCTTGTTGCTAGCTTATATATATATATATATATATATAATGTTCTTGCGAAGATTCCACGAACGTGGCAAACAATATAAAACTTCGTCACAGGGTGACACTAAACATAAAACATAAAAAAGCAAACTCACGAGTTTAAATTTTCGGTGGGTCGCCCGCACCTTCGTCAGTGATAGAATCACTGACGAAGGTGCGGGCGACCCACCGAAAATTTAAACTCGTGAGTTTCCATTTTATATGTTTTATGTTTAGTGTCACCCTGTGACGAAGCTTTATATATATATATATATATATATATATATATATATATATATATATATATATATATATATATATATACATAAATATCGGCCCCTTAACAAACTACTTTCCGAGATTTTTTACGAGGAAAAAGATACGTACATGCATTATAGAGAGACCTTATTTGAAAAATGAGGAATTCCTAATACCGAGATATCTTTAAATAATTAACAGTGAGTAGTTTGCATGTTTCCCCGACTATATTTGAAAATAAATCATATTGTCACATTAGTAAATTTTTCAGAATCGCCATAACCTTCCGTTGTGATGGAATTTTAAACGTACCGCTTGATAATAAAAAAGTGAAATTATCACGAAAAAAATTTCTCAGGATTTGCGGGAACCACCAGAAGTGTAAATTCCCTCGAATGTGCGGGAAGTTTTTTATATCCGTCCCGGAAGCACTGGCTGCCGGGAATGGGAAGGAGGTAGTGAGACTTTTACGAAAGATACGGGAGCCAATTTCATTCCTCAAGTGCTCGAATTCTCCGCTCGGAATGTTTGTGTTCTCATGGCAACTGCGGTCGTCCAAAGAGAGGGAGAGAGAGATAGTGAGGAGAAGCGAGACGCGGGCCAAACGAGAGATCCCAGTCGCCATGTGGTGTGTGTATAATTCAGATTGATCGGTGGGACTTGGCTCGAGTTGGGACCTCCCCTTGTTTTTCGTCGTCTTAAAGGCGGCGCCCAGAGCCGGAGACGCTCGCCAACATTTCGCTTGCACTCTCACTCTAGTTGTGCACGGACTAGACTAGGGTCATCGTCTCCTTCTTCCCCTTGGCTCGTCTGTTTAAAGACGGACGCTCACGACTAAATCAAGCGTCGATATTCGCAACTAGGTAGGAGATTAATAATGTGCATTCAACGTCTACATCTTCATAATACTTTTTATTTTTCAGACGATGCAGTTGTTTACCGTGAAATAAGCGAATACGCGGGCTTAGAAGTCCTGTCATCGGAACTTAGCAACGTCTATTTGTGGTTCTAGGAGTGGGGGTTAGAATTAAATCTTAGTAAATGCAGCACAGTTTACTTCCTGTGTAAGTCATCACACAAATGCCGTACCTATTCTGTGGTTGGAGTAAACATAAAATCTTCGATACACTAAAATATCTTGGAATTGTTTTAACTTTTGGTATATCGTGAGGAATACACATAAAAAACATATGCGGCACAGCATTAAAGAAACTATGCTTTAGTAAGCGTATGACAGGAAGGTCCTCGGATGAAAAAGTGAAAGAGAGATGCTATTTCGCTCTGGTTACATCTCGAATACGCCGCGAGCAATTGGGGCCCTGGTCATAAAGATTTAACCAAAAAATTAATAAAATACAAAGGAAAGCAGAGCGCTTCGTTAAAAACTTCTACGAGCGTACATGTAATGTTACACAACTGTTAGGTGGATTTAGGTGGGAGCCCCTAGCCACTCGGAGGCTACACGCTAGGCTTAGGTTACTTGAGAAATTCAGAACTATTGTGTTTCAGAGCGACACAGAGATTATTATCATGATGCCTCACTACATCTCTAGGTCTGACAGGAGCGATAACATAAGAAAGATACATTTCCAAACAGATAGGTACAAAACTCGTTCTTTCCCAGCACATTAAGTGACCGAAATAGAATCTGAGCTCCACTAAATACACTCCCATAATACGCGTCACCATTTCACCTCCCAAAACCTTATCCCTAACATATTTACACGGCTGGCGTCCAAACACTCCCTGCCACACGCCCATGAGGCGGCTCACATGGTAGTATGTAGATGTAGTGAGCAATTTCAAGGTTGTCTTACACGGGGTGACTTAAAATCACCGTGCACTACACTGCACCCTAATAAAGTTTAAGAAGCTACCACTATTCAGGCAATAGAAAAATATGCTAGTACTTACCTGGAGGTTACATCTCACCAATATGCTTTGTATCACAGGCATCTCACTAATGGTTTATACACTATTGTTCTGGGGGATTGGTCTCAATATAATAAATTAATTCAAACACCTATTTCTGTCCACGTTTGCAACAGTTTAACGCGAAGCATCACACCCGCTCAATCGGTCGATTTTTTAAAGGATTTTCAACCCCGAATACCATGTTGAAGACTTTCATCATCAACTTGAAATTTACAGAATATAAATAATAGGTCTTTGCCTAAGGAGACCTATTTCTCAAGTATGACAATTTTATCAAGGTGCATAAATAAACAACCGCGATAACGGCAAGATATAGAGTGTATGTTTGCCATAACTATTATCTGTATAGAGAAATTTTAAACAAAGAGAGATGTATTAATCCTTCTTCTATCACTTTGCTAAATATCAGCCGTCATGCTTGAAATAGAAAACCTGTGAGTGATTTATTTCGACATGCAACTTAATGGTTTTCCACCGGAATTTTGGATGGTGACGCTAATAGTTCAGACTTTCCTCACAGATCTTCGGTCAGCGCTCTCTGTACCTGCGCGCTGGGTACCTGGTAACAACTTACAGACGACTGTTTTCTAGAGCGAGAGTTATTGTGAATTCAGACACTAATGAAGTCAAAATGCCTCGATCGGGTGCGACTGCCTCCATCTGGAGGATTTTCTACGGAACTCATCCTTACCGAAGGGTAAGAGGCGTTCTCCTTAGAGCCTGCTATCCATCTCAGATCCGGAGGACGCAGAAATAAAAAAAAATAATAATAATCTGCGAAACTTTGGCGGACATAGGTATTTATAATCATTGATGCAACTGAGACTAATCCTCCAGAACAATTGCGTATACGCATACAATGGTCAAAATCATCTTACACTGAACTAATGATAGAGGAACTATTTGTACTAACGTATTTTGGAGGTACATTACTGTTCAGAGATTCAAGAGTTATATCGGCAACATGCACGAGGTACTAGGTAGCTAATAAGGGTACAAGCATTAGGGAGAAAATCGACTAATAAATAAATAAATAAATAATAATAATGCAGTTCTAACGCCACAATTTTAAGTGAAAATGAGTTTTTTTACAATTATTCAGGAGCTTTAGCAACCCTAAAGGCCACAGGCCTGTGGGGAGGCTGCCTTCCGTTAATTGCATGCATTTTCGTTTGCTAAATTAAAAAGAAAACCTTGTAAAGCATATATATCTTACAGCATAATAGCATTTCAATTGCGCCGCAAAATATAAAAAAAAGAACAAACCCTTTACAATTTTTTCTCATCGAGCTCACATTGCAATTACGCGGATAATACAGTTGATAGAATAGCTGCGGATTTATAAATAGACGAGAATATTTCAATGCCAGATATCAACGTTTTCTTTGGACAAATCCATATTTTTGAAGTAAATATTTTAAGTAAACATTCGTACATATTATTGAGGCTAGGAGATAACGGTCAAGACAGCGAAAAGATGATCGCCATTCCTAAATATAAGTCGAATTAAATTTAATACTAGCTTTTTACGATGGAGTATGTTCTTCGGATTGTAGCAAACATGTTTCAAATATTTGTTTTGGTACATAAAGTAGGAAAGTTTTAGCTAGCCTCTAAGAAAATACTGAGTTGAGATTACTTTCACGGTAATAATAAGCCGTTACTGAAATGACTTTAAATGAGTTAAACACTTAACGTAATCTGAATTAGCCAAAAATATTGACAACAAATAATAACAATGACTTTACACAAAGATATAAAATAAATATTCTGCAATTGGCTAAGTAAATAACCATTGCATAGCCATTGGAATTATATTAATGCTTTTGGCTTTTATTTTTACTGGTCGTAGACTATTCACTTTTGGACCCATGAATAAGAAACATCTTTTTCATTGGCTACAGTACCTATTGACATTATTGCTCTTTGAATTCTAATCGGCATGTATTATGGTCTCCCAGCGTTTTTTGGAAAAAATATATTTTCTACCTTCCGTTCTGCGTTTTATTTCCATTATTTTAGTAAGATGATACAATTCAGCGTATTGTGCTGGGTTTCATAAAATATAAGAAAATAAAACTCGACCTTCGTTAACTTTGTGGTATTCCATCACAAATTTATTAATGTTTTTCAGACCATAGGATAGTTCAACCTTAAACACGACCCGGGTTTCGATTGCTAAGCATCATTTTCTGGGGATTATACAAGTATCTTATTCCCTTGTGAACTAACAGTTGATGAAAAAGGGAGGGAGGAGGGGAGCATTAGAGGGAGAGGACAAATTTGGGAGAAGGGGATGATTATACCATAGACGCTTCAGGACGAACACAAGAGTACACTTCAATGCTTTAAAGAACTATCATGTCGAAAAGAGCAACTTTGCCAAACATCTTTTAACCTGTGACCACAGTAGTTATTTTAAAGTGAATATTCTGCATTTAAATGAGAGTCGACGTCAGCTAAATGCTTTGGAGCAGCTCGAAATTTGGAAAATATGTGGTGACTCAGATGCTAATCTTGTCAATTAGTGTTGCCTCCTGCCAATTCCCTTATCCTATCAGCCGTGATATAACCCTCTCCTTTTTCCAAATTTGTCCTCTCACATAAATGTTCCCTCCTCCCTTTTCCCTCTACTGCTAGTGTAAAAGAGACTGAATAAACTATTCTGTGGTCTGTAAAAGTTTCAAGTTAATAAATATGTTTGAAAATGTCTGATAGTAAATAGGCTCAGAACTAACATAAAAGATTCAGACGTGTTTGTCATATCTGATGAAAAGAGAGCGTCATTATATGTACAAACTTATTTTTGAATATAAGCTATATGCTCGCATACAGTGAATATTTAATTTGTTATTTTCATTGTGATTTTATTCAAGGATTGTCTTTATTTTATTCCATTTTAATTTATCTATTCATTTATTTCTTTCTTCAAGTTGTAAAATCAACCTGCATCCCAGTAGTTTGATCCGCTCAATGCCGCGTTAAATATCAATTGGTTAAACAGTCAGGTGACTTCGTGAAAATATTGCGTTCTAAGCTAGCTTTTGATTCCTTCCATTGTAATAATGATAATATTTATTTGCTTCTAGGATCCTTAACAATAAAATTGCATGATATAAGGCACGTCAAATTTTACTAATAATATTGTACAACAGAGTTACAGAGCAATAATTTAATGAATGACACAAGTCAAGTAGTATTAAAAAATTCATTCACTGAGTAAAAAAGCTTTTCACACAAAAAAGCCTTTATTTACAAATACAGATTTTGTATAAATTACTTTAAGGTCATCAGGCAGCGTGTTGAAAATTCTCAACCTTTATGGTTTTGGGTGCCATTGATGCTCCTTTAGCTCTAACGTATGGGATGTGGAAATCCTTTTCCTTTGGTATCATAATTATGCATATCTGAGTTCTTTACAGCATCAAAATAACCACACTTTACCCAGATGGCTACTAATAAGATATAAAAGCATGGAGGGGGAAGTATTCCCAATTTCTTAAATATTTGGCGACAAAGAGCCCGATATTTGCTCTTTGGCGATTAGCCGGACAATCCTTTTCTGGATTGTGAATGTCCTAGTAGTATGACTGGAGGAACCCCAGAATATAATATCAGGCCTTATCCTAGAGTAAAACTCGCCGTAATACATGGTCAATTAGACACTGCTGGATATAGTAGACCTTATAACTCTAACAAGAAAACAGAGAGAACTTAATTTATTAGCCAACTTGCCTATGTGCGTTTCCCAATCAGTAAATACCTTATGAGGACAAGGTTTGCTACCTCAAGAATAATGAATCAATGAAACAACGCGATAAAATTACCATTATCGCACGCGGTAATTATCACGGCATTTTGAAAATACACCATCTGATCGCCGATTGATTCTTGGTTAAATTGACCATACGTACCCAATACGCAATTCTTTCCCAGAGTTGATCAACTCTAAGAACTTTGCTGATATTATGACAAAGAAACTGGCTCTTCTTCAACAGTTTACCTCATCCTGTTGTGAAACTCTGGGTTGCATTAGTAGACTATTGTAGGAGAGGAAGCGGCGGATTTTGTGACCTATTTGGCCTTTTTTTCCGAAATGAATTTTAAACTGAGGAGGCATAGCATTCTGTCTTCGTATTTTAATATTAAAAATGAGTAAGCTGATCTAATCTATATAAGATGATCTTAGTAAATAACACGATGCCTGAAATACTAGTATGCGGCAGAGTAAAGTTGATTGTACTGAGAGGAGAGAAATTTGAGCAAGTGGATTCCTTCACCTATGTGGGAAGTACCATCACGTGGGACGGAAGACGTGCAACAGACATTAAGCGAAGAATAGCCCAAGATAAGAAAGCGTTCATGGGAAAAAGACAACTGCTCTGCTCTTAGCCGATATACTACAAACTAGGAAACAGTATGTGAAAGCAGTCTTGTGGAGCGTGGCACTCAGATCGAAAGATCGAAACAGAACAGATCGAAAGCATGGACCTTTGGAAAATTTTAGCAGAACAAACTGAAAACCTTCGAAACTTAGTGCTGGAAGAGAATGCTGTAGATAAAAAGGACGAAAAAATTAAGAAACTATGAACTTTTGAGAAGATTTGAAGAAGAAAGGACCGCATGGAATACCATAAATAAAAGAACCATCAGGTGG
Source organism: Ceriagrion tenellum (assembly GCA_963169105.1). NCBI lineage: Eukaryota > Metazoa > Arthropoda > Insecta > Odonata > Coenagrionidae > Ceriagrion > Ceriagrion tenellum. Next base: position 59,401,566 of record OY720641.1, read on the forward strand.
TTTGGACACATTCTGAGGCAAAATAGGTTTGCGAAGAACATAATTGAAGGTGAAATGGAGGAAATAGGAAAATTCTACAGAGGAATTAGTTCATGGACCAAATAAAGAGGAAAGTACATAGGAAAAGCTACCAAGAATTGAGGGACGTATCGTTAGATAGGGAGGAGGGGAGGGCTGCAGTCATCCAATCTTAGGCTTGAACGACCAATGATGAGTGTTAATCTTAAGGAAAATTTTTTTTCTTTTAAAGTTGCGAAAATATTTTTCTACGATGAGCTACATATTCAATAAACTGCAAATTTAACAGGTTGCTACGAATGCAAATAACCGAAATAACCATTTGATAATGGTGAGAACAATATGCTTCGATGCTTGTTATTTTAGGCTCTCCTCTGCCAAAACACAGTTGCCTCTTCTCGGAATTCTCGCGTTGTGATCGGGAGAGGCCATATATGCGTGGGGAAAACGGACCGCGAATTTGGCGCCGGGAGTGTTTTAAAATTATCGCCGAAGAGCCTCGTTGTTGCCTTTGAAGCGAGCCAGAGCGGATAATTATTCAGACAAATATGGAACATTTACAATTTGCTCGTCTTGTTAGCGGAGAGGGTAGCGCGAGGTTATCCAATTCCTCGTATCATTGGAAAGCTGGGTTAACAGAGACGGCTCATGGCGCGCGTCGCTCTCGGCGTTTCCCGGCATCCACACCCCGCCTACTTTTATCAAAGGAATCGACTTCGGGCCCCCAGTCGCTCAAAATGCCTCGTTATTTATGCGCGTTGATATAGACACAGCTGTCAGGCCGCGTGCGTGAGCGGCATATCTTCGGGAATATATGCTGTTTTCGCCATGTCGCTCCGGAAAACTTAACTTTCAGTGCAGAAATTCGCGCGACAGCTGCATGTCTTATATTCGTAATTTCGGCAAGATTTAAGTTGATTTGACCGGGTTTGATTATCTCTCACGCATTAATTATTGTTTTCTGCGTAAATTTGACTATGAGTTTCCCCGAAATACCAGTTTTTTTGTCATAACATCCGTGTTCCGTGAAAAGTACCAGGGGTAATTTTGGCTCAACAGAGAAGGGCATATGTCACACGTCCGGGTATACCGGGTTCTAATTTATTCGAAGGAATCAAAAGGATGGGTGAAAGGAAAATAAAAGTTGCGTCAAATTCCGCATGATATAGTCTTCTTTAAGGTGCTCTGAGCGATTTTCCTTTATGTTGAGATTCGCGATAAACTTTAATTATTTTGACTTCAAAATTTTTTTTGTTTTGAGTAAAATATTTTTACTTCAAAATTTACTTTTAAATTTTTTATTTAAAAATTTACTTTTAATTTTTTTTCAAAATTTATTTTAAATATTTTACTTTAAAATTAAAGTTTGTTGGGTAAATATTACTTCAAATGTGACTGATGAATTTCCCCGAAATCCCAGTTTTTTATATGAAAACATCCGTGTTCCGTGATAAATACTAGGGATGTTTTTGGCTCTACGGAGTAAGGAATACGTCTCGCACCCTTAATTTCCAGGTACTAATTCATTCGTAGGAATCAAAAAAGGGCTTTAAGGAAAACGAAAATTGATTCAAATGGCGCATGGTACAGCCTTCTTTAAGGTGTTTGGAGTGATTTTTGTCTATGAAGAGATTATCGGGAAACTTGAAATATTTTTGCTTTTTAGTATTATGCATGGATAAAAGAGAAAGAAAGTTTCTTAGCAAATAAATGCTATTTTAACATGTATCCTCATGGCACCACCAGCCGTGTAAAAATGTAAGGGATTTTTTTTCTTGGAGGTGAAATGGTGATGTGTATTATGGGAGTGTGTTGAATGGAGCTCAGTTTTTGTGGTCGCTTATTGTGCGCGGAAAGAACGAGTATTGGCACCCGGCAATGTATCTATCATATGTTATCGCTTCTGTCAGACCTAGATATGTAGTGTGGCGTCGCGATAATATTCTGTGTGTCGCCCTGATACCTACCTACTAAACTGGACGATCATTTCGAAATTATTCGATGGAACATAACAGATTTTCTCCTAAGCTCGTAAGAAACGTTTTATTCAATGTGAATGGTCCGGAATGCGGATGACCAAGTTTGGGCTAGCGGTGCCATTCATGCGCGTTGACTAGTCTTGTAAGGAGTTGATTGCTCTCTTACTTAAGGTGATTTCCGAAAGTCACTGCCAGTATTTCCAAGGCTACCAAAACGAATTTAAGGGAGTTTTAGCCATTTTCGTTCAGAAATAGATTTCCGTGAAACTTAGCATGTGTTTTGTTATTAGTGATATGTACAGATAAAGCGAAAAAATTGCTCGTTTTCGATTTGGTTTCTTGGCAATATAATGCTATTTCAACACGTATCCGAATGGCACTTGATATATATTTCGAAACAATTAAATGGAATGTATACAGTCTTTCTCCTAAATGCTATAATGTATGTTTCATATACATTATAATGGTTCCTAATAAGTATCAAAGTATCATGTCAATTAAAAAACGCGAATTTAAATTCGATTTTTTTCTTGAATTTCGAATTCTGCCCATTGACCCAATTCATAACAATGATTTAATTGGGAAAAACATTTGAAAGTCCAATTCTAGCATTATTTATATCGCGACATGTATAGATAGGTATTTCAAATTCATAAACAAATATAATAGTGAGAATTGGGACCTAAGAATATTTTTCGACTTAGTTGAACGGTTATTATAAACTTCACTCTATGGCGCACGATTAGCTCTCCTACCACTATTAGTTGTAGGTGGTTGAAGTGAATCCTATTCATGCGCAGATTTGCGTAAAATTTTTCTTGCGTGTTCTCAAAAATAATATCTATAAATTAAAGTGAAAACATTGCATTGACTTTTATGATGGTAGTACAGGGCGTGGCAGCATCATATGCTGATTTGAAGGGTCAAGAAAACAAAAGATATTACAGGTATCGTTGTGATCATTTTTATCCATGTTATACAACATGTATTTAAAGCAGTTAACTGTTGTGCATATCAAGATGAATATGTTTCACAAACTTGTTTCATCACAGGATCATATTTGAACCTCGATTCCTGGAGCCAAATTCAAATCAGCAAATTATGCTGCCGCACCCTGTAGTTGGCAGTATTTACGCACGATTGTTGCTTGAATTACGGATTCCGTGCCGTAAACGCAAGTCATAACAATGATTTCACTGAAAATATAGGTTGAAGGCATGATTCTCAAAATATTCATATTTTAACATTCATTGTTTTGTCCTACATATATATGGAGTTTTTTTTCAATTAATTTGAAAATTTACTAGAATGTGCACTCAATGAATAGCGATTGGCGCTCCTGTCACCTATAAAACTTCAAAGTCAAGCTTTGGAGCTGATTTTAAAGGAATTGGTTTGGAGAAGGAGGAGAATTTTGAAGGAATTGGAAAGGAGAAAAAGAAAAGGCATTCAGTTTAAAAGGATTTTATCTTGGACTAACTGAAGTGACCGACCCGACGGTGATTTTCTTTGTCTTATGTTCTGTTGCAGGAACGACACACATGTATTCTATAAATTTGTGGAACCCATAAGCTATGGCAACTATTTAATTAGTGTTGCAGAAACATTCAAAACTTTTATTGCTTTCATTACTTATGGCATGGAGTTATGAGTTCCATAAATAGCCAAGGTGGCGAATGCGCAATAAACCGCTTGGAGACTTAATTACTTGATAACAGAATGGTTTTGAGACTAATGACCAGTTTTTTACTCTTATTGACTAATTTTGACGTGAATTAGCTATTATTAATAGGCTTTACTTTCGTAAATATTAACCGGTGGTAGAAGATTAGATCGAATCTTCGAAGCCATTAACTATTAACAAAGACTTTATGAACTTTATGGATCTGAAAACTATTGATTCTATGACTAAATGTTCTTGAAACTGGCCATAATTCAGCAAAAATATCATGCGGAGAACGTTTTTACGTATAGCATGAATTTGCAAAAGGAATGGGAAAAATAATATGAAGAAAATATCGAATACAACGAGAAAACTTGCTTTCAACACGAATATGTGGATATCTACTGATCATCCCTATTTGATTCTCACTTTCACTCATAAAACACAATATCACCCTAGTGCTGAAACTTGCATTAGGGAAGAAGAAACTGAGCTCTATTAAATGGTAAAAAAGCTGGTTGACTACCGAAAAATATGCCAGAGTGTCCACCAGGCCAAACTTTTACTGTGACGCCTTCAACAATGTAGACAAACATTCCAGTATGGATAGAAATGCATTTCAGATTTCAAGTAAAAGGGAAAAATCTTTTATTGACAAGTATTTTCCGTGTTTCAGATTACATGAATGTAACGATTTTGATTTTTCATCGACAACTACTCATTCTCTTCTTCAATTATCCCATTGTTAACCTTTTAAGGAAAATTGGACTAAATAATGGACAGTATCCCATATAATAAAGTCAACGCGGAGTGGAATCCTCAAACTCAAAAAAGCTCCTGGTGAATTGAAACTTCATTTAATATTTTGATAATATTATCCTCCTTTCTTAAAATTCTACGTCCTTCAGTCACGGCGGCGTTTGCACTGTTTATTCTGAAATCTTAATTTCCTCACTGTTGAACCGAAATATTCTACACGACGTCGGAAATGACCATTATTGGCATTTGTACCATTATGTATACTCCTGATAAAGTTGGTACACACCACGTTTGGATACAATTTTTTAACAGAAAGTTGTTAAAAACGTCCTAGCAATGGCTTGAATACGATAAAATGAGATGTAGGTGTTTTCATAGGGTGGATGGTCTCTTAGACATAAATTTAGTGAAGAAATATCATTTTATGTACATTATCTTTAAAATATAGCCCAACTAATGAATAAGTGATTAATGAGAACATTCAAATTTTGACGTGGATGTATGGTTTTCATTCTTACGAATCCCACGCTTCCATTCTCTTTCCAGAACCTGTTAAAATAATTATTTTGTTACAAATGAAAATAAGGCCTTATTCCATCATTCATTTTATTCACTCCAAACCGAAGGGTTTGGGGTGTGGTCCATTGTATTCATAACGAAACGCACGTGACACCCGCATTAACAAATTCCTGGACTTTTCCTCAACGAGTCTGTCATATTCTTACGTTTCTCTCTATCAAAATGCTGGCGACTTCCAACTTCATCAAGCAAAATCCTATCTATAAATGTCTACCACACTTCTTTGTCTCTAAAAATCAAATGCCATTTGGAGAATGCATAAAATTATAAATATCCATTAATATCAAATGTGTCGTCCAACTTGAAAAAAAAAATTTTGCCGGGGATTGAAGCCTTAGATTTCTCATCAAATTATCATTAGATATCTCATCAAACATTTTCATTTTCTTACGCAAAACTTAAACGCTCCCACAATTTTGCAGGCCTCTGGATGTACTGATTTGCACGACCTTTTAATTAAACCTTACCTTTAGATACATTCGTGTTTTGTTTAAATAAATATATTTATTATGTATCTAAGTAGTAAATGTTATTTTTGCTAATTAGCTCGGGACTCTCCAAAGTTGAACCGAGTTTTAAACCATTTATGGTAATGTATTTATCCTCAAAACATTTTATTATTTCTCTATTTTCTTATGCCAAATTTGGGAACATCTCTGTGTTACTCAAGCATAGGAGACTTTTATTACATGCTATCATAAAAAATGAAGTGGTGGCTATATCCTTGTAAATTTTCTTTTCCATAATTACTGAGCCAATACACTTAAAGTTTTACGTGAGTCTAGCGTATGTACTACTGTGATATATGGGCTACATGAAAAGGTCCACTTCAGTGTTTATCATATCGACCTCATTATTCAACAAACATGGTAGGTTGGAAATTTAATACTACTTATTCTTGGGCAAATTTTCGGAATTTTGTGCGTAACGTATGCATCCTTGTTCATGAATTCTCCAAAATATGCAATCTTTGATGCTAAATTTCTTAAGTATTTAATCCTTTGGTATAAATGTGTCGGGATATATCGTATATTTTTTGTACATAATTATGTATTTTGTGTAGATATTGTGGTTGACTTTCATATATATTGTAGTAGTCCTGAAGATGGAATACATTATGTCCCGAAATGTGGACAAAGAATATCTTATGTTGTATTTACGTCCTACCTCGGTGTTAATTTTTCTTGTTGATTTTTGCGACCCTTAAATGAGTATGAAGTTGAGTATTGCCGGAAATACAATGTAAAGAAACGGTATAAGAAATACGCTTCGCACCAAAGTCCACGAGCTCAAATCTAAACTTTAAACACAGTGAGGTTCTCGCTCTTTTAGACAAATTTTGAGGGTACCGGGAATAGTATCGGAATTATAGAACTTCGTCAAAGTATCACCAGCGCTACTCCCGGCATCCTTAAAAGTTGACCGTAAATTGCTTGGTTTAAAAATCCAAAAGCTAAAAAACTGATATCTTTTGGTAATGCGACGCATCCTTCGACAATTTTAAAATGTGAAACGTGTCCCCAGCCATGAATGACTTTTTTCTTGGTGTCTGCGAAAAAAAATCGCAAGTCATTTACCGAAAAGTTTTTTCTCAAAATTACTTCACAATTCCGAACAGATCGACCCTTTAGTGAGAGAGAATCCATATCTGAAAGTTTCCAAATTGCGGCAAGGAGAACACTTTGAGGGGTGGTGACTTTTCACTGTACGGCTGACCAGAAAAGACTAGAATCTTTCAAAACCTGGTGCTGGAGGAGGATACTGAAGATAAAAAAGACAAAGAGAATGGGAAGAGTTGTACGGAATGTTAGAAGATGAAAGGACCATTTGGAACACTACAGAAAAGAAGAACAAGATGGATTGTACCCAATCTGAGACACAATGGGTTTGTGAAGAACATAATTGAAGGTAAAATAGAGGGAAAAGACCCCAGAGGAATATCCAGGAAGAAGTACATGGTCAAAAATTAGAGGAAAGTACATAGAAAGAGATACCAGGGGTCTGCTTCACAGTGCTGCAAGTCTACAAATTACAAATGACGTGACTATCTCTCAAGGCGGATATGTTACTCAGATATTCCAAACCAAAGACTTGACCCTAATCCAAAAAAAGTGGAGGACCTAATTAAGACCATATATAATTCGTATTTTGATCATTTAGATATATTTTGGATGTGTACCATACAATATTTTCAAATCATAACTTGGTGCCACTTTTTTGGGTAAATAATAATGATTGAATATGTGCTGAAAATTATTTTTACGTCGTAACTTGCCTTAAAAGTAGCTGCGCGAATGCAAGTTTTCGGGAAAACCCATTTCGACAAATGACTTTTTTCTTGGCATTATAGCGAGAAATAATCACAAGTCGTATACCGAAAAATGTTTTCCAAAATTACTTCACGATCCCGTACAGATCGACCCTTAAGCGAGAGTGAATCCACATCTGAAAGTTTCCGAATTTCGGCGGAGAGAACGGCTTGGGGGGCGGTGGGCGAATGGGAGGTTTTGGGGCCACCTTTCATAAACACACACGCACCCACGGACGCACAATAGATTTTTGCCATTCATAATTTAAATAATGCTGATGAGAAATCCTCTTGTACATAAGTGATGAGCTCGATCATTTGAGAGGAGATCAGAAGGATGAAAGGAGAGACAGATGATGGCGGCGGGAGCGTTGCGCACGTCCGAAATAAAACAAATGGCACGCGATGCGGCGTGATGGATGGAGGAAAATTGGAAAAGTTTCCTTCTCCTCCTCTCAGACGGGCTCGGACGACGAGGGAAGTTTACTTACACTCTCCGATGCGACGAAAATTATTAATGAAAACAAGTGGGGGTGGGAGGGGCCTAAGGAGGAGGTGAGGGGGTCGAGGAGGATAGAGGATTTTTCCTGGAGTTATAAAAAAAATAAAATAAAAACTTGAGGAGTTTTTGAGAAGTGGGTGTATCCCCGGGACGAAAATAATGGAACGACGAAGAGAAAATTAAAAGTGGAGTGGATAATTTTGTTTCTCTCTTGTTTTTTTTCTTTTAATTTTCTCGAGATTCGATATTCTCTACAGGAATCAGATGCTCTATCCATAATGTGTGTCCTAAAGATATACTCCCTTTAAACGTAGTGTGTTTAAGTGAAATGTCGATTGCAGCAAGCTAAGGGGTTCAAACGATTATTTATTTAAATGATGAAATTTGTTTCTTCTGGATTTAGTTTGTAAAAGCTCATTCATTTATTGGTCAGTCAATCCTAAGATTGGTTGACTGTCCTCCACCCTTCTCTATCTAAGGCTAGTTCTCTTATCTCCTGGTATCTTTTCTATATACTTTCCTCATTATTTTGTCCATGAACTTATTCCTGGGTCTTCCTCTGGGGACTTTTCCCTCTATTTGGCCTTCAGTTACGTTCTTCACAAACCCGTTGTGTCTCAGGTTGTGTCCAATCCATCTGGTTCTTCTTTTCCCTATGATGGTCCATATGGTCCTTTCCTGTTCTACTTTCTATACACTTTATTATTTCTTATTTTGTCCGTCCATTTTATTTTCTGCATCCTCCTCCAGCACCAGGTTCGAAGGCTTTTAGTCTCTTTTGGTCAGCTTTTCCAATGGTTCATTCCTCCTGATACGTAGAGTGCATACGAACGCTCCACACAACGCTCACACACTGTTTCCTGGTTTGCAGTCCTATCTTCTTTGAGCACAACAATTGTCTTTTTCCCATGTATGCCTTCTTAGCTTGTGCTAATTTGATGTATGATTTGTTTAAAAAATACTTGAGGTAACACAAAAACCACTAGCTATTTATTTTTTGACGAGATCTAAGTGGTAGAAATTATTCATTTTTTTAGAAAATTCTCTCTGAAGTGCATACCATTGCCACAATTACAGTGGAGTGCCATTACCATTTTTCATGCATAATGGCATGTAATTTTTTCATGTAAATTGGTATGTTTGGAAAGGTTAGAAATTTAAAATGTGACGATATTCGTTGATTTCTTAGTGAATGATAATTCGCAACCTTATGTTGATCGCAGGAGTGGAGTGGAGCAGTAGTACATCATTATAAATGGCAGGATAGCGTGGATAAAGGATCGGTTAAACTGATAAATGTTTTTGCTCTAACTCTTTCGGACGTCAGTATTCGTCCAGCACTTGAAGTACAATGAAATTCCTCTTAACGACCACTCCTATCAAGTGACCACCTCTCTCAACGACTATTTTCCAGCTGTAATGTCGGTGGTCGCTTAATTCATGTTTCACTGTATGTGTACATCAAATTAATATGCATTGAAATTTCCCAGGGGCAAAAAAGTTATGAGGAAATAAACGTCATCAGTATAGGTTTTAACAAAAGCGCCACTTTAATGGTTTTTCTTTTTTTTCAAATCAGCCGCCCTTTATTTGCATAATATGTACTCTCAGATACAACCACAGTCGAACGACCACCCCTATTAACGACCATTTTTCAGAGGAACCGTTGGTGATCGCTTAATACAGGTTTCAATGTATCTCACGCAAGAAAATCGGGAAAGGAATGATCCTCACAAAGTAGGTCATTAAAAATGAAATTGTTGACAATTTGCCTCTAATGAGTATATGGATGAAGAGTATATTTAAAACGTCACAGTTTGAGATAGGCAATTCTGAAAATTATCACGGCAGTTACCTGAAATTGACCTTCATTTTTGGTAGTAATCCCCGAATTTTCAGATATCTTTCACACTGACACAGTCCAAGCATTTTTTTTAAAGCGAAGGGTTGTAAGCTTAAAAATAAATATGACTTTCCGCCCCAGTATGACTGGGCGCCAAAATGTAACGCTAAAAATATGACTTTTCGCCGTTGACGTTGGGCGTCTAAATGAAACGATGAAAAGCTCCTTTAATTCCTCTTTTAGGTCTAATCAGTCAAAACAGTTGACCTAGTCGTGCCCTGTCGATGTACGTAAAATAAGGAAATCTTATTCTATTTATCTGCGGATCTCTCACTGGGGTATTACTCACCTCCGCCGCACAGATCACAAATAAATTTAAAATTTCGATTGAAGACAATAAAGTAGAACATATTCCTTTAATGAAGACATATATTAAAGAATTCACTGCAAATTAGGCATAAATCCATTTACAAATACCCTCCCTTGAAATTCAATATTTTTTTTGATTCACTCACTGTTTCTCACTGAATGAATCACTGATTTTGACTGAATTAAAAAAAATGTACACGTCTCAACTGCCCTTATAAACTTTCCCCCTCTTAATTCCTTACTGTTAATTTCCCCTTGAGCGGACGATCGGGTTATCGATGTATTGTTAATATTTCTATTCCCTTCTACAATTTTCCTCTTCACGATTCGTTATTATTATCTCCGCTGCGAATGGAAGGCCTAGTTACCAATTAATTGTTTATATGTTCATATGCGTCCTAGACTCCTCCACAGTCCGAACGACAACAACTCCTTATCTAATTAAAGACTCTCTCGTCGTACGCGCCGGACTACCAAGCTGTAAAATTATGCTATTCGTTGCCAACCCGAAACCTTCTGGCTTGAAATGTTGCAGGGAATATATGTTTCAGTCTGGCTTAATAATAAATAAAGGCACATTTTTGGAATACTTAATGGTTTTTACTTCCGGGATATTTATGACGGCTATCGTTTGAACGAAAATTTCTCATACCATGACAAAAGAAAGCCAAATTGCGTGTGGGTCTTAGTTTTTACATTTTGTAAATTCTAATACATTGATGTCGAAATATTAATAGTTTAAATATAATTTATCCCTAAATATAGCGAATGGATTTCCTATAAAATGCTACTTTACCTATTACTTGCTGACAATTATACATTACTGGAAAATTAAGGTCGTTTTAAAAAAATAACCGCAGAATACCGCGATTATTGTAATAATTTTCCTCTGGGGAATTTTTAGGTAATTTACTCATCTCTAGTGGTGGAAAATGTAACTCATCTTACTGTGATTGTCTAACATGCTTCGCGTGCATTTATGCTCGAAACCTAAACTCGCTTTGAATGATGGAGTTATCACCGAGAATTTTGTGGTATGGTATCTCTGCGGGCGGGAGAGGTGGAGTGGATGCAAGTGTCAAGGAGATGGGCTATACGAAGAAATTTTGTGAGTGAATGATGAGAGGGTGCCTATACTGTTAAGAATGAAAACTCGATAGTAAATTTCCGCACTGTTTTAATAAACACCGACCGTGGTTTCTACCCTTCATTTTATTATCAAATAATAAAAAACGTATGAAAGAGTTTTAGGCGTAACTTGTGGAAATATTCAATATCCATACTAGTAAGAATGAAAACTCGATAGTAAATTTCAACACAGTTTTAATAAACATGGTTTCGACACTATGTCATTGTCAAGGTCAAAATTCATTCTTTCGATGTGACGGATTAGACCGATGACTGAATCGTAGTTGTGAAATATATAATTAGCGACAGTCATTGTTATTTTTTCATTTTTGTAATTTAAACTGGTCATTCTTCTCGAAACTACTCTTTTACCTAGTAATTAAGTCTCCAAGCGGTTCATCGTGCATCGGCCATCTTGGAAACTTACGGAATTCATCACCCCATGCCAGTAGTTATGAAACCAATAAATTTATCGAATGTTTCAGGAACAGTTTTTAATTGTTTGCCATGACTTACTGGTCCCATAATTTTGTTGAATACGCATGTGTCGTTCGTGTCACTTTAATATTTGTTTTAATGAAATTTAAAACAAATATTAAAGGCGATTATCAGATTACATGTACTCATAATAATAAATTAAATCAACTCATTAATACTTGTTTTAAATTTCATTAAAACAAATATTAAAGGTGACAATAAGCCTAAATTTACTGATAAGAGCAAATTCATCCTCTAATTTTTATTTAAGCATCATTTAATTCATCTAATGAAAACAATACAACGCAACATAGGTTCCTCCTTAAGTAATGATTTTATTTTTTGGTTCTGGGATAATTTGAGGGATTGTAGGTGTTATGTTTTTCATTAAATCGCACTAGAGAAAATGCTCATGATTTTATGCTCATACGTCGTTCTAAATGGTGACATCTTCATTAGAGCCAGATGCTACCCTGTAACCCGATGAAAAGATGTATCTCAAGGGGTGGTGGATTAATAACGAATGAGATGGGAGGGAAAGCGCGACATAAAATATGTGAGATGAAATTTTTCCCAGAAATACACAGTTTCCCACTTCATTTTGGGAGTTGTCACTCGTTAGTCCGTTTAGTTGGGCAGGGTGAATAGCGTGGATTCCACTGGCTGTAAACGCAGAACTTGACTCAATTTACTGTCTCCGAGGTCCAGTTGAAATGACTTTAATTAACTCTTTATTTTAATGACTTGGGCAACAACTTACCTGTCGAATAGAATCGAATTGTTGTGTTCTCAAGTTCTACCAGCAGACTTGCAGAGCCGATCCCACCCGTGAATTTCTTTCCAAGTAGCATTTATGTGCAGAAAGTAATTTTTACATAAAACTTGCCCATCAGGTTGCGGGTACCTACCTTTAAATGAAGTGGTTTTAATTAATGCCGTGTTCCGTTTCTTAATCTTAGCCTTTCAAGAAGCACTCGACTCTCTTGCTGCTTTCATGTCAGGCCTTCTTATCCAGTGTCACACTTTATGTTTTCCGAATGCAAAGGTTAAATTTCTTTGCGGCTCTCTTTTGAAATTTATTTATGTCGAAAATTATATGATTTATTATTGTATACTTTTATTAAGATGACAACAGCGTATTCAATAAGAGGCATAAGTAGACCATTGTGACATCTGTTTTCATATTTTTATGTGAAAACCTTCGCACTATACGTGTGATGCAACCTAACGCCCTCAATGATGTTAATATCGTTTCGGGTTAACATCTCCATGTATGATACTATTTTTGCTGGAGAGTGCGGTCGAAAATTTTGCGGGAATAATAGAAGTGTGTCAAAATGTGTTTGCGTTCAAAGCTGGAACACTGCTTGTAATATTTGATGTCCTGTTTTGCATTGGAGATTTGCAATTTTTATTTCAGGTACCTACCACTTAAAATGTGACACTTCTTTCTTTTTTAATGGCTCGTTATTGTATGTAAAAATAACTGGTTGTGTAGGAAACATCTTTTATTCTGTAATTATTTGGCTTTTAACCGCGGCAGTCACCTTGTCTCGATGTCGCTGAGGTGCGCGCTTTGTCGCCTTTATCAGAAGCAATTTGAAAAAAGTGCTTTACAACGACCGTGGCTTAACTATTACAGGATAATTTTTGGATGCTAGCAACGGCGATCGTAACACACGTCGGGGAATAAATACATAATGGGGTAATTTAATAGCGGGAATATAGGTGCTCTAAATGAGCCTAATCATGGCTTCACTAAGAGCTATCATTAATTGATAATTAGGCTTGCGTACACGTGACAATAGACGCTTTAGTGGAGTAATTATTTGCCAGAATAATTACTCATTTGTATTTCCAGGCGATTGTGCTGTCGGAGTATAATGAGCCATTATGTTAACGCCTGGCGAACAACATTTGGCGGTTGGTCTAATTTCCAAAATGGGATGTGGAGTGGATTAAATTGAAAGAAATGATTAATTTAAACTTTTCTCCACCGTTGTTAATGTCTTTCTAGTCTGAAGTTAATACGAGCTGGGGAGGGACTTCAAAAGTTTATTTGTAATGCCTAATTGCCTCTTAGGTACAGCAAAAGTATTCGTATAGTTTTCTTGTCGCTTTATAAAAATACAAAACAGTTCTTCTGTGATCGTAGAAATGTGTTTCTATAATAAAAAAACTCAATTTATACATTAAAACTAAACTGCCGTTTCAAAATCTGTTCCATCAGGACAAAAATAACAAATGTGAGATTTAAATACTATGGGTTGCTACTCAAGTTGAGTACATATATAAAACTAGTGTCATGAGCTTATCGGATAGGCTTCAGTAAATTAAGTGTTGCTTTCTATTTTCAATCTCGAGAGTGACTAGGTCTTTTTCTCCTTGCTTTTTCCCCAATCGAAGACAGCATCAATAGGGATAAGAGAAGAAAGAAGACCAGTTACATTCTTGTTATTGTTGCTATCTGCTGCTGATATCAAACTAATGGCCTAAAATAGCGATGGATTAGACCAGTGACTGAGTCGTGGTCAAGTATTATATATAATTAGCGACGGACATTGTTATTTTTTCCTATTTTTTGTTATTTAAATGTATAGTTATACAGAATTTATGATCATGATATTATCGTTCAGCTGTTGGTACGGCTAATATGGGAGTTGTTATTGTTCTTCGATGAAATGAAACTAATTTTTCCCACTCTTCCTTGAAATCCTCATTTGTACTTTGCGCTGTAGCTGAGGAGCTGGAGAGCTGTAAATAGGGCATATTCCACTCGCTAATCTACATCTACATACTACCCTGCGAGCCGCCGCGTGGGCGTGTGGTAGGGGGTGTTTGGACACCAGTCGTGTAAAGATGTAAGGTTCTGTTAGGTGAAATAATGACGCGTATTATGGGAGTATATTTAGTGGAGCTCAGTTTTTATTATGGTCGCGTATTGTGCCCTGAAAGAATGAATCTTTGCACCTATCTGTTTGGCAAAATATCTCTCTTATTTTGTCGTCTCTGTCAGGCGTAGTGATGTAGTGGGGTGTCATGATAATATCCGTTATGTCGCTCTGAAACACAACAGTTTTGTATTTGTCAAGCGAGATAAGGTTAGCGTGTAGCCTCGGAGTCTCTCGGGGCTCCCACCTTAATACCTCCAAAACTTGTGAAACACTATATGTTCCTTCGTAGCAGTTTTTAGCGCAACGTGCAACTTTTCTTTGTATTTTATAATTTATTTTGATTTAGGCATCAACGTATCGAACAACCTACCGCGAATTATGGCATTCTAAAGTTGTGCAAGACTCTTTGCAGGGCTGTTGACAATTGTCGTTGCAAGCAGCAGTTACTTGCAGTAAGTAATTTTCTCTGACAGAGTTATATCTTCTTGGTTTACTTAGACTATCACAATGAACAACAATGGAAGTTTACGTAATACACCAATATTGGCTTACATAACGTGAAAGTGTCACAAAACTGATGGTTCTTTTGTCGTTATTAAAACGATGGCATTACTTGTTACTCTAAATTAATGCCTTGTGAAAGGTTTTAATGAAGTTGAGTTTACTTTTATCAAGATATACGAGGTCTGTTCAAAAAGTTTCCGAACTTTATTTATTACAAAAAAATACTTCACGTACACATTATTGGTCACGGTCCCCTTCAAAGTAGTCTTCTCCTGAACATATACACTTATCCCAACGGTGTTTCCACTTTTTGAAATAACCCTGGAACGCTTCTTCCGAAATGCTCATTAGCTCCTCCGCCGAATTTTTCTCTATCTCTGGAATGGTGGCAAATCTTTTTCCTTTGAGCGAGGTTTTTAGTTTGGGGAAGAGGAAAAAGTCACATGGGGTCAGGTCTGGTGAGTAGTGTGGGTAGGGAAGCACAGCGGTCTGGTTTTGGCTAAAAACTCACGAGTTCTGAGAGACGAATGAGCCAGCGCGTTGTCGCAGTGAAAAAACCACTCTCCGCTTCTCCAAAGTCCGGGCCGTTTCGCCTGATTCTTAGGTGTTTTATAACGCCCAGGTAGTACTCCGAGTTGACTGTTTGGCCTTTAGGTTGGTATTTGTAATGCACAACCCCCTTTGCATCGACAAAAATTCAACATCTACTTGACATTCTAGCGAACTTGTCGAGCTTTTTTGGGGCGGGGGGATGTTTCACCAGTCCATTGTGAAGATTGCACTTATGTTTCGATGTCATATCCATAAACCCATGGCTCATCATCTGTTATGATGCTGGACAAGAAGTTTTTATCCTCTTCAGCTCGATCAAACAGATCCTGACAGACTTGGACACGATTTTGTTTCTGGTCTGCTGTCATCAGGCGAGTCACGAGCTTGGCAGCGACTCGATGCATCCTCAGTTAGGATTTCATGGCACGAACCAATTGAGATGCCACACTCTTTTGCAAGTTTCCTGACAGTCAAACGTTGATCCCACGAACGAGATCGTTCACTTTCTTGATGTGGGGGTCATCAGTCGATGCTGGTGTTCTTCCGGAATGCTCGTCGTCTTCCTCTTATTGCCGCCCCTTTTTAAACCGAGTAAACTACTCATAACATGCGGTAAGTTTCATAGCATCCTCACCATAAACCTTGGTAATCAACTCAAAAGTTTCCTTGAAGAATTTGCAGAGTTTCACGCTGACTTTCACTGATCAACGCTGCTCCTTCAAAGAGCTCATTGCCGCGGTTCCTACTATTCGTAGCACTCCACGAATAACCCTTCACAAAAACGGCCATTACTAAGCAACAAAACAAGATATGAACAAAATGGTTTAAGACGGTTATTTGGGAAGTTTTTACTTACACAATGCCTTCAAATGGATTAAAAAATAACCAGCTGGAGGCGCGCAATTCAAAAAGTTCGGGAAGTTTTTGAACAGACCTCGTACATTTCTACTCTATGACTCCAATATAATATTAGTTGTGAAAAACAATTTAAAGGGGTTGTTTCCACTACTTATAATATGATGATGAGGATTCATCGTCATTATCCTGATGTCAATTGCTGAGTCTGCATTTGAATCATTGATAGTGTTCAACAATATCACCCGGTGTGAAACACGAGAAATCTTCATTCTAATTACCAATCATTGCATTGATAAATGATGTGGTACGAAGTCACTCGTACGGGTGCATATACACCAAGCATTGAAAATCGCCATGAAAAAAATCATTTGACTTGACCGGGATTCGAACCCGGATCTACCAATTGCCGGTCAGGTATGTTAGCCAGTCACTTAACACACCTAACCGGCAATTGGGAGATCCGGATTCGAATCCCGGTCAAGCCAAATAATTTTTTCATGGTGAATATCAACCCTTGGCTCATTCTCATTGAATCTTATTAAAAAATATGTTATGCGCAGGAATTTACATGAAATATACAGCTCTACCCTTGAGTTATGGGCGTAATCGCTTGCCGGAGAAAAGACAAGGATGCTTTTAGGTTATAAGACAGTGACGTAAAGTCCACGTCGTTGGTTTAGATTGATTTGCTTCGTTTACTGATGCTGAGCTAACCTTCTACCCTAGCCATTTTGTTTTTTTTTACCCAGCAGTGAAAAAAAAGTACCCTTATTCTCAAATTCAATCTGCTAGATGCCTGTTTTTGCTTCTCCAAGAGGCGGATCTCCTTGGAAGCCGTGGCTCTGTGCACTTAATGTCTCAGAAACACGCTTTGCTTTTTAGCTAAGGGAGAAATCGCCGTAAGAACGTTACCGTGAAGAACTCCGATATCGGAATTGGATTTAGGTTAGCTATCGTTTCCCTGCGGATCAATCTTTAACGGAAATTTTCTTCAGACTTCCCGTTGAACGCAGTCTCCGGCTATTCAGTATGTTTTGTGAGTGATTTAAAGTATGAGCCGCATTTGCTGAGGTTGAAGTAAATGATATATGTGGGAAGCAGATATATGATAATGCTTTACCAATTTTACGGTGGACTCTGAGGTGAATTTTTAATTATATCAAATTTTGGGTCGAAAAAGGCATTTCCGATTATTATTTTTATTTGACCTTTAGAACTTCCTCACCCGTGGAAATAAATAACAACGTTGTTGCGGAAAAGAGAAAACGATCCAGCATAAGTTTGCGCCGCTAATGCAGTGAGGATTAATCGTATTTGTTTCATCGGAAAATCTCCTCAATGGGTTGCATCAAGATTATAGCGGCAGGAATAACACCTGTGACCATTATTTCTCGCGTGTGGGACAACACAAAGACGACCAACCAGAACCGCCAAACTTTTGCCAACAATTGGACTCGACCATTATGTAGTCATTGAAAATATCCGTACTCAATATTCTGCCTCAATAATGTATTTGATGCCACTTAAAATGCTCTGCTCTTGGATTCTGTTTTTAAACAAGTCGTTTTTTTTGGATCTTGTAAGTTTGATCGTCTTCTATTAAATGCTGTATTTTCTCTTCAGGATTTCCCATTGTGTCATTATGTTATTCAGCAATGTTATTTTGAGGCCACGCTCACTAATTTATCTCGCACAATTTGCAAAAGCGTAATTCAATTTTGAAACTTTCGTTTGTTTAATGAACCTTTAAATTCATTCATTCATATTTAAATCGTTAAATGTGGTAGTGGCGTGAATATCCTTTGAAAATCAAAAATGGAACCGAACCGGTGAAAAAACAAACCGCTGTAGAGGTTTTTTCTGAACCGATTCGAATGGCGAACCTCCGCGGCGGTACGGAGTGGAGCGGAAAAAACTGTGGAGCGCTCCGGTTCGGAGTGGACCGAAGGTCGGAGCGGAGCGATTGTCGGAGCGCCGTCGGAACGGAGCGTTAGAACTCATCTCTCCGCTCCGAACACCTCATGGAGCCCCGTACAGCTATCGCTCCGGAGCGCATCATAGCGCTCCAGGCGGCACGGGCGAGGATACTATGAGGCATCAGTCAATTACAAAATTATTCTTGATGAGCTGAAAGATGAAGTCTATGGATAGGATGGATGTAGTTAAATGGACCGCCCTTTCGGCTGGTGCGGGATGGAATGGTCGGCTAAGCTAGTCCATTTTTTCATGCTTTAAGACTGCCTATTAAACTAGTCGTTTTTGACGGATCCTGTCAGTTTGATCATCTTCTATGAAATGCTGTTTTTCTCCGTCAGTATTTCCCATTGTGTCATTATGTTAATCAGCAATTTTATTTTGAGACCACCTAGACTAATTTATCTCCCCATATTTGCAAAAACATAATTCAATTTCGAAACTTTAGTTTGCTTAATAAAACTTTGTTCATTAAATATGGATCAAAATGTCGTTATCGTATATATTTTCTCAATACCTGTACAATTTTAAAAACTTTCGTGAAAATAAGCCAACATTTTTCTCCGTGACAGCATAAATATTTAAACTCTTTCCCCCCGTACACCCGTGAGGAACATATCTCTCGGCTTTATGTAAAAAATATAAATATAGATTGCTCTATGCTTAGGCAATACTAATATCTTTCATTTGAATATTTTTATTCGGCTAATCGTGCCAATCTGATTCACTATGAAGACTGCTCATCTAAAATATTTTTTTATGCAAATGTCCACCAACTTTGCTCATTTTAGTCGCAACTTTTCTTAACTATACATGTAGTTACTCTATATCACGATGGCAGTTTTGTGCATTAAACGATTCCATTTTCTTGTTCTTCAACTAGTGGACAGTACCGGTTTTTTATGTTTTTATTCTGTTTCGAGAGTTGTAAGAGCGTCAAGAAACGCAATTTCGTTAATACCAGGAATCATAGTTTCTTTTGCACATTGAAGACCGGGATAACATCCTAGTCTTTCTCTTTCGGAGATTTTATTTGGCTACTTTTTGGACTCACTTATTAAATAAAATATATTCCATTTATTTTTATGATACTTATCTGAAACATTTAGTGTTAGTAGTAAAAATGAGAACGTGTATACTGAGGTAATGCCTTCGAATCTATCTTTGAAATACGAGCCACAATTATCAATAAAAAATTCAACTACATGTAAAAGGAGTTATTTTTCAAAGAACGCTTGAAATATTGAGACGTCTGCAATATTCTCTTATATTTAGCAGAATTATTAGTTGTAGAGTTTCGAAATGATACCTGGTCAAAAATGATTTAACGTGATGAACAGACTCTCACAATGATTCAGGATAATTTTAAATTGTTACCGTTGTCTTTGCGCAACGATTATGCTGGCTCTCCTGCAACCACAAAGTTGCTGACAGTCGGGTCAATCAAACGGCTTTCCATTAGCGATACAAATTATTTCAGTATAAACTTGGGCTATACTCAGAAACTCGGCGTGTTGAGTTTTGTTGTCCTACTAATTCGCGCGAGGTGGAAAACCATTGTGATAAACGTCGAACAAATGACTATAAAAACTCGCTCCTCTGGACTTTTTGCTGTACCCATCACGACATTCTACTTATGGTGATTGCAAAAAAATTAAGGACCTATCGAGTCCCTTTCCCAAAAAAATCTCTCCAGTGAAAACGCCCTGGAGGACTGTTAACAAAGTGAAATTTTTTGTTGATGGATGAGGTTATATTATACTGTCCGCAGTGTATGAGTTTAGTAATTAGTTAAAAAAATCTAATTGTGAGTTCTTGGGTTGGATTGATAATATGAAATGCTTTTATCATTGGGACCGCTTCCATCACGTAAAATGAAAGTAAATGTGTCGTCGAAATTTAAAAAAAATCGGTATGAAAGCACTGCGCTCATATGTCTAGGTATTTGGTTATGGTTTCCAGGTTTGTAGCTTGAACCCTTTGAGAAAGTATATGCCCGAACTTCTCATTTTAGTCATGCCCATTTATGAAAACTTTTGTTTTGATTTATTGAGTTGATGAAACCTCATTATTTTAACCAGGTTTCTTGAAAATAGAATGAAAGCTGTTATTGTGATTTAGACAATTTCCAAATAGCAAACGTAGAATATAGTATTCCGTTATTTATTTGAAATGCGTGTTTATGATTCAATTTCCCAATTTATTGGAATATAAGATTATATTCATTACCGTTGATTTAAATTTTTGAGGGGTAATGTAATACATGTAGTGATAATTTCCCTGAGAACAGTTCCTAATATTCTGTTTTGTGTAAAATCTTATTGGACTTTTTATTTGTAGTTTAATCATTTTTTACTCACTTTCCGGCTGTAAAAATCATGATCATTTCTACCTTTTCAGCAGTGTATCCTGCCTTTGGATTCCATCATATTTAAGTACTGAAGATGAAGCGAGGGGTATTAAAGAAGAGTCCCTGGTCTACTTCATAATTTCCTTCGTTTCTTCAGAAAAGGTGAGATAACCTCCTTTAGTTCTAATGAATGAGTTGCATTGTGTTTTACTTGTATCATGCTCAGCATTCCAATATTCGTGTACAGCGTTGAAAGATAAGCGAGTTAAAGACTTATCTGACATAGTTAATTGTAGCATTTAAAAAGTTAATTTAATGAATAATAATAAGTGTGAAACATATCCTGACCGAATGCAGAAAGTATAGCGGTACACGTCAGAACTTACAAATACGTGGAGAGATAGGAAAAGTTCTTGGAGATGACATCGATTCCATTAATAAAGTCTTAAAATTTTTAAACGTGACCGGATTTAATAATAAGTTATAGAATTCAACATCCTAAAATTCCGTATTAAAATTAATAGAACATCCACTGATTGTTAATACTGATACACCGTGGTGCTAAATGACCATAGCTGACGTCGCACCCTATAAATCCAAACCTACCTACCTAATGAATAATATATAAATATAACACGCGATAACATTCACCCTGGAATGATTTGACTAAAACTAAAATAAATAGCAAGCCGGTGAGATTCAACAGTTGAAGGTTTCACTCCGAGGAAGGTCCAAATTGTAGTTCATCAAACTTTGCGTCTTCCACAATTTTATTTTCGTGTTCCTGATGATGACGGTACTGCCGAAACCGGTTGAATCTTTAAAAATAAAGACACAAAGAGAAAGAAAGACACGAAGTTTTATTTACTACAAGCCAATTCTGTTTTTGAACCATACACTATTTAGGCTTCAGTTATTTTCGGTAGAGAAAACTATATTTGTGACCATTCATTTTAAAATTAATGAACTATTGTGGCCGAGAGGGAGTGCAATGAAAAATTACAAAAATACTGTTGGAAAATCTTGGACATTTGTCATTTTTTATACTGAATTCTCAGAAAGAAATTGCTTCCTTGGTATAAACTGCGTAAGAGAGATCTTAGATAGTCTAAATGAACATTTAAATAAGAAAGATTTTCGGCTCTCATTATAGCGGGCTAGGAAAAGCCAAATTTAACATTTGTAAAAAGCACTTGATTATTCCGCTCAATGAATGTACACCATTGCGCTTCTCTTCATCTCTTCTTGCAAGTAGTATTTCCATTCTGCTATAAAACTGCATCGGTTCCGGTGATATTCTGATTACATGACTGCGAGTGGAAATTCAAAATGTAAGCAACAACATAATATCTACATCTACATACTACTCTTCGAGCCGCCGCATAGGCATATGGCTGGGGTTGTTAGAACACTAGCCGTGTAAATATGTGAGGGGTAAGGTTTTGGGAGGAGAAATGGTGACGTCTAATATGGGAGTGTATTTTGTGGAGCTCAGTTTTTATTGTAGTTGCTTATTGTGCGAGAACGAGTTTTTGTACCTATCTGTTCTGCAATATCTCTCTCTCATTATATCGCTTCAGTCAGACCAAGGGATGTAGTTAGGCGTCATGATAATGTCTGTGACGTATTCTCTGTGTCGCTCTAAAATACGCCAGTTCTGAATTTCTCAAGCAAGCTAAGCCTAGCGTGTAGCTCCCACCTTAATCTAGTAGGGGCTCCCACCTTTATCCCTCTAAAAGTTGTGAAACACTCGCTCACTCGCTCGTTCGTAGCTTTCCTTAATAAAGGGTGCAGCTTTTCTTTGTATTTCATTCATTTTTTTTGGGTTAAATCTTTATGACCAGATTCCCAAATCCTCGCCGCGTATTCGAGGTGTGGCCTAACCAGAGAAAAGTAGTACAATCCATCTGGTACTTATTTTTTGTATGGTTTTTCATATGATCCTTTCCTCTTCTACTCTTTGTATTCTTCTTTTCTTATTTTGTCCATCAATTTTTCTTCAGCATCCTAGCACTACGTAGAGCAGCGTATATATCGACAATAGTGGGAGATCGATACGACAATTCGATATCTCCTGTCGCAGTCGATTGTTCGCAGTATCGTCCAGGTCGACTTATGGTCGTAAGGAAGATGGAGTAAGGAGGTGAACGGAATGGAAACTGGAGACATAAGAAGGTTGGCACTGCATGTGCGGAGCCAGGTATCATAAATCATTGTTGAGATGGAGGGTGCAGTGGGGCGGGGAAGGTGAACTAAGGGTGGCGGCAAGGAGGCGGGGTGAGTGTTTCGCAGCAGTGAGGCGTGGGTTGAGGAGGGTGTCAACAGAGAGGGGCATGGTGGGAAGGAACAAAGAGGGGACGGGTGAGTAAGAAAGAAATGATGGAGGAAGTCCTCCCCCCTCCACCACGCCAAATGAAAAGATCCGAAGGAGTTCGTCCATTTGCGCTTTTATTATATTTTTTCCCGTTTAGCGACGAAGATGGTGGAATTGGGCGGTGGCTGCCGGAGATTGGATTGAAAATCTCCGCCATGATTTCCTTCTTCACTTTTTTATTCTCTGTGGATCTTAAGGTTTTGTAAACAAAAAAGGTGACGGATACACTGCAATATATTTTTCCCCAATTTTGCTGAAATTCAGCAAAATTTCCTTGACTTAAGTTGTGCCAACTTTGGACCTTATTTTTACTGGATTTTTTCCGTAGCTTTAAGCCTCGCTGGCCGGGTTATGTCCTCAGCTATTTAAATGTCCATTCAATGTGCCAAACGACCTCACTCGGTACTATAGGACCACAATTTTTGTGCCGGAGGACAAAGGTTAAGCAACTCTGGAAAGCATAAAATTTTCAGCTAGGATAACTTGCTGAAGTTTGACAAATTTTCCTGAATATTTTGAGACTGAAAATATTGACTGAAAATTATTAATCTGAATTTTGGATAGGATTTTGCTCACAGGAAAAAGGTTACAATATAACCTCCAACAATATTTATTGAAAAGTTAATCGAGTCAAAAAATGACCCGAAGAGACTGTGTACGTGAAAAACCCCACAATTGTAGTTAAGGGTTAATGTTAGTACTTGTATTGACACACGTAGTCAACCCCGAGCCACTTTAAGGAATTGTTAAATAGTAATATTAAAAAAGGCATTAATAGCACTGCAATCTCCACAGTGTATTTTATCGATCACGACCATCGTTACGCTGCAAAGTAACGTCAGGTAAACGCGGGTAAACCAGGGTAACGAAGAAGATAATACGTCCTGGAAATTGTTGTGTTATTAATTCACCTTTCATCCATACGGGAAATAAATCGATCACTTTATTCCCAACGCCGACCCAATTCCAGCAATGTCACAATGCATTCAAAATTTCGAAATCAGTGATGTATCTAACTCAATATGGAATACTCCGCGTCCTGTGCGATCCGGAATTTTATACTATTTAATGAGCAATTCTTATATATTTATATGTTTACATATATTTAGGCATGTAAATATTTTCTCGAAAACAACCGAACCCATTCGCCCGAAAGTCGGTATACATGGGTTTTCGGGTCCGAGGAATCCATTGGACTGTATGCCTCAGGGTTGCTAAGGCCCAAAGGCCCCCAAAATGGGTCCCTATTTTATTCGAAATCAACGCAGAGGGTTTTTTTTTCAAATTACTTTATATCAAGATATTTTGTTTTCAAAAACCAAATTGCAAATTTTTCTCCGATATCAACAATTGAATATTTTTCCTTGGCAACCTGAGCGATGGCTATAAACGGGAAATTCGGCCCGGGCGTTTCACGCTTTATCTTATAAATGAGCGTATGGGTATGCAGACATTTTCTCGGAAACTACGGAACCTATTCTTCTGAGAGTGGGTATTTAGGGGTTTCAGGGCTGTAACTCTCGCATCTTATTATTTTCGAGAAAACCCATTTCAGAAATTATTAATCACATTTTTATTTCTTGAGAAATAAAAAAAGGTTATGCTATTGAACTAAATAACATGATTTTTATATTTTGATAATTATTATTACTGCCAGTGTGCCGAGCAAAGTTCGGTCCCCTGGTACTGAATATTTTAATGCAATAGTGATAGTTCTATAACGCATGTTTCTACCCATAAGGAAGAGCGTGGGAGTCGCGAGAACGGTTTAAGTTGGTGGGGAGGGGAATGGGGCATTTTAGGGTTGACCTGGGAGATGTTTCTGGGGACGGGGGTTGAAGAGAAATGGGGATTCTTCCATTAATCAGAGAACGCAGTGGGTTGGGCGAGTAAAAAAATGGTATAATCTCCTTTAACAGCCTTTTTCATCAGTTACAAGAGGATTCCCATGCCAGGAAACAATTCCCTTTTTATATGAATCCCTTTTGGCTTCTACCCTGTGTGACAGACGGACACTCTCACAAGTAATCAATCCTTGTTTTACTAATGTTAGCTCCGAAAATGTAATGAACCGCCAAAGAACGGGTCTGCAGACAAACTGAGTGTTAAATGGCCTGAAAACGGTCGGAAATCGGAGAAAAATCTTGCGTTTAAAGGAGTAAATGAGTAAATAAGTAATGTAATATTTTTATTTTACCGTGTGGAAGAGTCCGGTTCGGGTCGCCAGCAGCGCGGTGTTCCGCTACGGCCTAAGCTGGAAGCCTATTTACATTTGTCCATAATTATACATAACGTATAATTTCTGATAGTATGTTCCAAATACTCCCAAAACACCCAGCTATTTCTTCATCCGCCATTTCTACTCCCGTTACTGAGAACGCGTTAATCAGTATTTGTATTCCGCTATATTTACAAAATAGACGCTCATCAAAGTGCTAGACAATATATCTTTCATTTCATTTCATATATATATATATATATAGTTCATACAGAAGGTAGAAAGAAAGTGGATAGGAACACATAAAATTTACAAACACAGCGGCAAATACACACATATAAATGTTTATACATTTACCATATACGTTTACACATTATATGTTTTTCTATCACTGATGAAGGTGCGGGCGACCCACCGAAAATTTTAAACTCGTGAGTTTCCTTTTTATATGTTTTATGTTTAGTGTCACCCTGTGACGAAGTTTTATATTTATAATATATATTATACATACATATATATATATATATATATATATATATATATATCCATCATTTTATTCTTTTTCTCACTATCCCCTATACCAGACTAGCTGTCTTAGTTGTCAGTCGTTTTGTGTATCCGTCTGCTACAAGCTATTTCGTCCACTTCTTCATTACAAACCTATATCCGTTCAAATGTTTATCAGTTTTTGTCTTCCATTCAGTTGTATCACCATTGTTGGATATTTATATAAATTTTGTCATCATGGATGTTCGATGCTAAAAATATTTCACGTTTCTTCAATTACTTTGCATTATGTCCACTAATAGTTATAAAGATGTCCCCTAGTAGCAAAAACCTATTTAAACAATAATTATTAGTTCAAACTTATTGTTTGTTAAAATTTGTACACAATAATTGAAAATTTTAGGCAATAAAGAAGTTGAATTGGGCCACTGATGTGGCCCGCACGCCCAACCGTGTAGCAAAATTTCACGCGCCCACTCAAGAGTTAAACCCTACGTGCTGTCCTTAGGCATGACGACACCTGGAGGCTTGAAGACAATGTCTAACATATTGGACAAAGTAAGGCAAGATCTATCATTTATTACTCTAAGGTCGACTTTGCTACTATCTCATCCGGTTTGTGAGGTAAGCGCACTCGAAAGTGGTCCAAATCAGGGACTTGGTAAGGCGAAGGTCACAGGCCCTTGACTCCTCGGATCGAATGCAATCAAGGCCGACCTCATTCCCTTTTCTTACCGCATGCTCGCTGTCATTTCAGACCCCTCCATCCATCCCTTCCTCACGTTTAATGCGTGATTTCGTTGTTACAGTTACCGCCGTCAGGGAGTAGACCCGTGGAGGTTTATACGACCCCATAAAACATGCACCTCAATTATTACGGCCGGGAGGATAGCGCGTCTAATCACTCCATACTGCGGGAATGTTCCCGGTGGTGGCAGTCTAGGAAAGCGTTTCCTTCGCGCTAATGTGAAATTTCCGAAAAAAATTGCAAACTCATTTTGTCTGCGAAAATAAGGCTTATTTATCTCTTTATGTTACTGTGTGAGGTATAGTAGATCTAAGGAATGTGCTCAGGTGGAAAATGTGCTAAAATATGAGTTGATTTAGTGAATAACCCATAAAGAAATTCGAGTGTTCATTGGGGAAAAGAATGACGCATTATTCGTGGTCATCAAGGTATAAATCGAGACTATAAATAATGCGTTGGATACGTTAAGACTATATTTTAGTCATTTTATGAATTATTTTATTTCTTTTATCCCATTATGTTACAATTCTCACACACTAGTGGAAGGTACCCGTTGAAATTCAACGGGTGTGAAAAACATTGACCTTATTTTATAAAAAAAACCACAAAGCCTGAAGAATACTGTCAGTGTGGTCATTTGATGATTTGGTAACCTACCTTGTAGTTTCTTCTATGAATTATTATGCCTACCTGTTTATAATGTGACAAGACAATTTTAACACCAAATCGAGCTTACGGATAGTGTGTAATGAAGGTAACATTGTAGTCATTTGAGATCGTGTGGCTTACGTAAGAAAATTCCTCGATGATGGAGTGACTGTAAGTTAACTGCACTTTAACACTTTTAAGCATATATAAGGAACTTGTAACGTTTATGATGTGGAAATTAGTCTAAAAAACAGTTCGCAATTGTAGTGAGAGGCAGACGGTTCCACTACGTGTAATACATCTGAGTATTAAACGATAATAAACAAAGCCGCGTTTGTTGTAGCAACAGAGGCATTATTACCATTACTATTTGCTGCACGTAAGTATTCCTGCACATTTAATTGCGTTTGTAGTCTATTAATTCCTTTATGTGTATCGTTCTTAAACCTAAGCTTTCTTTTATATGCATGCAGTGCTCCTATGAGAACAACATTGAAAATAGACATTGAAGAGTAAACCTGTTGAAAATATGGATTGAATTTATTGATTACCCCCTGAAGCAATCTATCATGGAGCCCTTGGGACTCTGGGCCCTTCTCATATAGATTTTCTTTCTACGTGCTATCATGGGCCTGCAGGAAAACGTGATATTTAAGTGATAGAGGCGTGAATATACTTTAAATCAAATGCATGAACATATATTATGGATTGTGATCTTGTTGCCAAGAACTGTTTTCTAGAATTCCGTAAAAAAACAACTTTTTGGAAAGTGGTGCCGCCTAGTGATGAAAGACGGAAGTTCAAATTTAAATACAGTCGACAGATTGTAAATAAACACGTCTTACCGGTTTAACCATGAATATACATGGGTTTTACTTACAAGTAATCATAATGCAGTGTATTAAAATGTAGTAATACACGCAGGATGTAATTATACTTTTTTTAATATCGTCCGGTTTACAGATATATTTAATTCCTCTCCAACTTTAATTACACAAATGCACAATTAACTTCTTCGCACTTCATGAAGATCGCTCTACGGAAATTAAGTGATAATGCGAGGATACTTCATGAGTATTCCCAATGGCCATTATTGCAGTGCAAGTAAAAAGGACTGCACTTACCGCCACCTTAAACAGATTCTTATTTTTCAATCCAAGTCTCCTATTTTGGATCCTCGTCGACGCATACCCTGTTTTGCAGCCTGGTACGAAGCAAGTTCTGTTCAAACAAGGCACTCTGAATTCTTCATTTAGGCCAAACGGGCTTAATGCATTCCAATTATAATCAGAATCTGGCAAACGTAGTCGGCACACGATGGACGTTTCATAAACCTCTTACACAATTCCTGTTATAGATATTTCCTCTCTAGCATTTACAAATTAACTTTTAGGTCACAAAAATAGGAAGATATTATTCAAAGCATCAAGAAATTCATATCTCCTCGATGGTTATTGAATATTCACCGCAGTCTCATGTTAGCAACAATTAACCACTTTTATGTATAATAACAACCGGAAAGACTCTAATCGAAGTGGCGCCAAGGACTGGGTGAACTAAAAGTGGAAATTTAGGCAACACGTAGCCTAGGCAACAATGCCAAACATCCGAATCCATAATATATATTCATGATCAAATGTCTGGTTGTTAAGGTAATATGCTATTGTTAAATCATTTACTTTAAGAACCCAATGTATAATTCATGAGAGTAAGTTCAAAATACTCCCCAAAACTCCCAGCTGTATCTGTAGCTGCTGTGTCTATTTCCGTCTGTGTGAATAAACGATGATAAGTATTTGTATTCTGCTATATTTCCAAAATAGACGCTCATCATAGTGCCAGACAATATATCGTTAATTTCATGAATTAATAGAAAAATCTTTATGATGTCCTCTCAGTTTGTAATGTCCATAACCGAGTGGACATACCTAAGTTTTTTCTTTTAAAATTCACAGTTATGTTTCACAATATCTCGCCGGATACTGTTGTTAATATTTGATTTAATAGTTAGCTCTAGATAATTAGAACCCGATTGAGCATAAAAGTTCGTAAGCTAAATATAGAAAAAACTTATTAAATTGATGAATGAATATTTTTAAATAATTAATATATTGTTTTATTTAATATTTCTGTGTTTATTATTACTTACATTTCTACCAAAATATTCCACAGAACAAAAGCCCTCGAATCGATCACCTCACGATCCGTTATTGATCACCAATGAGCGTATCCCATCTTTACAGTACATTTGAATCGGTCTGGAGAAAAAAAACATTGTTTCTGCGCATATACTCATTTGCTTGAAATAGACGCCGTGAACCGTTTCAGGGGATTGCGGTGTACCATTCATGTGGTGATGTAAACATCTCTCGCGGCTTTCAATCACTCTGAGGCCACGCCCCATCAACGGAGTGAAGGTCAAGGTTTCTTCTATTTCTGAAATAGTGAACAGAGGAAACGGTGAGCTGGGTATCGAGGTAGACAAACGAGCAAGTGCTGCGAGTGAGGACAGGTTGGATTGGTGTTGAAGATACTGAGAAATTAACTAACATACGCGGTTGACGTTTCAGAGGGGATGGAATGTTGGAGGTGGTGATTTAAAAAATCATCTCAGCAAGCAGGCTAAAATATTAATGTTGAGACATATTCATGCTATAATTAAAAGATATCATAACCAATCGATAGAATAAAAGAATCGAAAGAAAATTCTTGGAACTAATTATAATGATAGAACAATATTGAAGACTAATATAATTATTCTTAGTTTACTTGCCGGGACCCGTTGGAGGAGGGGTAAAGTCTATGACTACTAATCCTGGGGTCGCGGGTTCGAGTCCCGATTGGGTGGGTTTTTCACCACCCAGGGCATGGATGTATGCGAAATTCTGTTGGCTCGGTCCTCGGTAAACCTGATGACAGGCTATTGGGATTTCAGTGACATGCGGACCAACAGAATCGTGCGAACGCAAAAAATAATCTTAATTTTCTTACTTTATCATTTACGGGTAAGAATAACATTCTGAAATAAATCAAGTTTTTTATCATTTACGTTTAAGAATGCAAGATTAGGTCTTTGTACACAGTAATGCCAGCTTTTTGTTCTATCTTTCGATTGGTTTTGATATCTTTCAATTCTAGCAAAAAAATTTCTCTACATCAATACTTTAGCCTGCTTACTTAGATGATGCCTTCAATCACCAACTCCAACATTCCGTCCCCTCACAAAAGTCCTCCGCGCATTGTAGTAGCATTCTCCGCATGTTAAGAATATAACGTTTAAGAATGGCATTCTTAAACGTACATGATAAAAAAAACGTGAAACCACGCACACTGCAAAAAACAGTATTGAAGACTAATTAAACACTAAACTACGAAGCAAGACAATAAACATAATATATAGTATAAGGAAGCCAAAATATAATCGGTAAAACCCAAATAGCGCCGGCAATTTCCAACGTAACCGCACGCACTCGCCTTCAACACAGTATCCTCGGGAGAGAGATTAAGAAAATCCCCGCTGGATGGCGTCGCTCTTGTCTGGAGTCTCCCATATGCATAGTTAGCGTGGAAGAGAAGTAAATAGAATTGACACAGAGAGTGGCAGAAAGTATCGTGTTTATTAAGGTAGTTTGAGCGAAATATCATTTTACCTATAAATCTATAAATTTAGTCTAATTTTAAAGGAAAATATCTCACCCTTCTTATGACACCAAAAATTCATCCTCTTACCACATTACTTTCGGAGATATTTTCCCAAAAATACATCCCTTTTACATGAGAAATGGTGTGGTTATGCTCTCCAGAGAGATTATTTACAAAATCAGGAATTTCTAACACTTAGATGTAAAAAAAGCTAACAGCGTGTAGGTTGTATGTTGTCTCAATTATTTATTAAAAATTATCATATTGGTACCGCAATAAGTTCTTGGGTATCGCAAAAAACCTTCCATTTTGAAGGAGTCTCAAATGCACCGCGCGAAAAAAATGAATCAAATTGAAGACTTTTGCTGATATTTTTATTAAATTACTTACCATTTCTGTCATAAAAAACTATATTATTGCACCATTAACAATGCAATATTTTATTCATGTTTCCTACAGCTGGTGAAATTAAAACTTATAATTCGAATATGGTCTCTAGTATGACTAGGGAACCATCTTGCTCGGACTACCTTAATAGACTGAACTGATATAAGTACGTTTAAATGGAGGTGAGTAAAATTCCACTTGAATTTGATTTCAAAACGTTTCCGCAGGATTAAGTGCTCTGGTTAAATTGGCTGAAGTAACAAATTACCTTTTTTCAACCAACTGTTGTATAAACAAATATGTGGACTAGATATAGGCGCCCCCTCACCCCCTCTTTTTAGAAGAATTTTTTCTCTACTCCTTGGAGGAAAAGTTATTCAATTTCAGTGACCAGAACATTAGCTTTGTAAAATAATGGTTTATATACGTGGACGATATCCTCTGCCCATGGTTTGGAACTAACCACCAATATCAGTCCTTTCTCAACCATCAGAACTTCCTTCATCCTATTCCTAAAGATGTGTCTACATCTACATACTACCGTAAGAACCGCCCCATGGGCGTGTGGCAGGAGGTGTTACGACACCAGTCGTGTAAAGATGTAAGGCATAAGGTTTTGAGCGGTGAAAGTGTGACGTGTTTTATGGGATGTTATTTAGTGGAGCTCAGTTTCTATTATGTTCGCTCATTTTCTGTGGAAAGAACGAGTTCTTAAACCGTTCCTTCCTGTTTGGCAATGTATCTCTATTATTTTATCGCTTCTGTCAGACCTAGAGATGTAGTGAGACGTCATGATAGTATTCTCTGTACCTCTCTGAAACATACCAGTTCTGAATTTCTCAGGCAAGCTAAGCCTAGCATGTAGCTTCCGAGTATCTAGGGGCTCCCACCTTCATCCCTCCAAAAGTTGTGAAACACTGTATGTTCACTCGTATCATTTCTTTCACGTTGGAAAAATATGTGAACGGCTGACTGATTTTTCAAGATCTGTCATTCTCAATTACAGGGAAAAAACATAAATTTACAATTTATAGGAAACCTTTGTACACGGATCATAAACCCAACGATTCGATTTACCTCTTTTCCTACAAATATTTTGATTTAAATACTCGCACCTACTTTTCGTTCCATTTAAACTCTGTAACTTTAAAATGGAACTTCAAAATGGAAGAATCAAGTCCATAACTTCTAACGATTTTAAAATCAAAAGTAAATCGATAAAACGTAAAATACAAAATTCCTAAGCTATAAAACAGTTTTCCCCCTCTCACGGAAAGGTCGAATAATTTCACCCACTTCAGTGTGCTTTATGCCATTTCTCGGCAAAGTTTTTTACAGGATTTCTTACTGCCTTTCAAATTCCTTTGAAGCAGAATTGCACACTCATGTAAACCTTTCAAATTTTATAGTAAACGGAAATGACAAGCAGGATGGATTTTTTTAAGTCTGAAAATTACAATATTAGATTGAATAACGGAAATATATCGTAATGAGGTCAAACTGGTTGACATTTAATGACACACATCAAAGGACACACCGGGAGTTTTAAGAATTATATGCATAAAATATAGATTTTGTATCTTATTTTGCAAAACGTCCAGTTGGAACCAGTCATGTTAGCTATTTTTAACCTAAAAATGTTGTATATCCTCCCGAAAAGTTTAAAAATGGTTGCTCTAGGACAAATTGAAATTATTATATAGTCAACCAACCATGTAATACACTACTTTTTGCACCCGCTCCCCACTCCATTCTGACGATTTTTCTTCCGTAAATAACAACCTTTCCTCACCCTAAAAGAGCTTGATCTTTGTTTTGCCTTCCCTCCCTAAAGTCAACATACAAATTCGAGAAATAATTGGTCAAGCTAATTGTAAACTGGGTTTTGTTAAAAGAATACTTGGAATGTGCGACGATAAACTTAGAAAAATCTTCCACTTCTCTCTTGCTTGACCCCACTTAATATAAATACGACCCCAACGAATACGTTGCCAGTGTTTGGGATCCTTATGAGGCAGGCTTAAAAACAGAGAACGCGTGCAGAAAAGATCAGAACGATACGTGCTAGGCCGTTATGATAGTCTCGTTAGTGTTACTGCCCTCTTACAACTACTCGGATATGAATCGCTATCAGACCGGCGATTGAAAATTAGACTCAATGTTTCATGTAAATTCAAAACAGATTTATTTGCACGCGAAGTTTTCAATATCTTACGAACTCCAGCATACTA
Organism: Ceriagrion tenellum; assembly: GCA_963169105.1. Classification (NCBI taxonomy): domain Eukaryota; kingdom Metazoa; phylum Arthropoda; class Insecta; order Odonata; family Coenagrionidae; genus Ceriagrion; species Ceriagrion tenellum. The sequence continues at coordinate 59,435,078 of OY720641.1, forward strand.
AGGTAGATCAGATCATGAGAATAAAATGAGAGAAATAGATTGTAGAACAGAAAGGTTTGAAATGTCGTTCTTCCCACGGTTAATTATAAAAAACCATAATGGCTGGTTTGAAAATGGATTGGACTGGATTTTTGGGGAGACGACCGACGGCTAAGGTCATTTGCGCCATAGGGGATAGGTAAGGGAGGAAGGGTGGATAGAAACTCGGCGTCGGCATTAGCCTGCTCTTAACGAAAGGCGCTAAGGGGACCACGGTTTAACGTCTCATCCGACAGACGGAGTATTGTACTTGAAGTGTCCTCCACAAGACACTCAAGTAGGGATCGGGTTCCTTTGAAAAACATCCGCTTCTGCAGGGATTTGAACCCTGGCCGCCATTGTGGTAGGCGAGTACTCTAGCCACCATACCAACCCGATCCCCATAAGTAAGGGAGGAAGGGTGGATAGAAACCCGGCGTCGGCCGGGTCGCCAAGGGAACCACAGTTTTACTGTACGGAGTACTGTACTTGAAGTATCCTCCACAAGGCACTCAAGTGGGGATCTGGTTTCCTCTGAAACTTTAAATTAGGTTAGTTGACTGATAGTTTAGCTGATTTATTAATATGCACCCTAATGCATGCTTCTAAATATGCCGAGTAATACTAATACCATATTTTTCACGTTCCCTGCATGACTCTTGAGTTACGTTTACATAGTTGCGATAAAGATTGGTTTAGTAGTTCCTGTAGCATTTGACGCTTACCGATAGTGCGGTGCTTGTTGGTGAAAGTAAATTTCTTCACTGTAGGTCATATTGGTGATAAGTCGTACCCTGCCAAACACCCTTGTAATTTCGGGGTAATAATTATATTTAGAAGTTATTCCGCACCGCCCACTTTATTATGACAACTATTAATAAATAACTATTAAACACACCTTTATATCTTCGATGCAGTAAAACCATGAAACAGGTCGTACAAATTGGAAAAATATAGAAACGCACCAAGTATTCTCTTATTTATGTATATTTTCCTTTTTTTCCTTCTGTTTGCCTATTTAAAGCCATAATGTTCTCCATATCTGTATTTATTTTCACCTCAAACACCTTTAAAGCATTGGTTCATTTGACGTTCAGAGCCTGCGATAATTTCGACTCAGTTTAGGTACAAAGCGTTTGCGGTGGATCTGAATTCTATTAATGTGAATGACTCAAGTTTTATTATTCATTGTTTTTGTTGAACTCTCAATAAGTAATTCGGGCAAAACGACGAAAAATTGCAGGTTATACTTGTTTTCGGAGAGATGACAGGTGAAAGATTGAGCGAGGGAAAAACAAACTCCGCAGAGCAGTTTTCGTGAGACTATGCCCGAAAGTTTCTGGACTGTGATGGCGTTATTGACAATACAAAGGAGTCTCTCGCTTTAAAAAAAAAGAACCGCTGCCAAGGAAATGGTTCGGGTTTGGCCGGCGTCGAGGGTGGTGAGGTATGGAGGGCGCCTGGTAAGTGGATAAAAACTCTTGGGCGAAGGGTTGGTTGAAAATGAATGGATGTGAGGAGTAAAAGGCTTGGCTGACGCCAGACCCGATCGCCGAGGGAGAAGAAGCCCCTCCGTGAGGGGCCGATATCCTTGCATGACCTGTCCGACAAACCTCCTTAACTCAAATGGTGTCGGCGGTCCGAGCAAGGCCTTCCTTTCCCTTGTATTCCCCAGATCCCTGTCCTTTCACGACTCTCACGGTTTCCCTACGGTTTTTCCCTCACCGTCCATTATTCCTTTTACAACGCAGGTACTCGCTTCTTTCCTTCAACGAACTGGGAAAAGATATCACATCGATAAAAGGTGAAGAAATACGAGAAATGATTTTTTGTTGAATTTTCAGCTAAAATGGATGCTGGTGACGTGAAATATTTTTCACATTGTAAATTCCACATTAAAAAAAAACTATTTTACCATTATTCCTTTTACCACGTGCTCGGATTTTTCCTTCAACGAACTGGGAAGAGATATCACAGCGAAAGACGACGAAATTTGAGAAATTAATGTATTTCCAACTGAGATGGAAGCGAGTGACAAAATATTATTTTTCAATTCGTAAATTCGACACTTTAAAAATTATTTTACCATTATTCTTCTAACAACGTATTTGAATCTTTCCCTCTACGAACTGGGAAATGATATAAAATCGATAAAATTTGACAAAATACGAGAAATGAATATATTTTCAGCTGAAATAGGTGCTGGGGATTTTCACCTTGTAAATTGCACATTTTTTAATTTTCTTTCATTATTCCTTTTACAATGGACTCCCTTCTTTCCGTTAAAGAACTGAAAAATGATGTCTTATCGGAGAAAGGTGACGAAATACGAGAACTGAATGTATTTTCGGGTGTGATGGGTGTTGGTGACATGAAATAATTTTTCAATTTTTGATTTCCATATTAAATATTTTTTTTACCATTATTTCTTTTACAAAGTACTCTCTTCTTTCCTTCAACGAAATATAAAATTACATAATTTAGATAAAATGTGACGAAATACGAGAGATAAATGCTGGTTGCTGGTGACTTGAAATGATTTTTTTTACTTCGTAAAATCCACATTTTAAATTTTTTTCACCGACTAAGTCAGTAATGCTATTATTAAACATGTTTCATTTTCAGTTTTTATATTGGCATTCATGTGGACTCTGTACCTTGATAATGACGTTATAGATATCGAAACCACGGTTGGAAATGAATATGTCAAATGGAGTTCATGAAGAGAACGGAACCATATTATGTTAATTAGTTTTCCGACGAAAAACATGAACGTGAACTAATAAGAGGCCATTTGAAATTGATTTTTGTGCTCAAAATGAAAACAATATGCTTTAGTAATTGTACCGTGAAGTATACAGTGAAGTATATAGATTTCAAGTGGTCTGTAATTGGTATAATATGAGAAATATAAGTTATAATTATGGTCTTTATAGATAATAACTGTCAAAATCTGTCGGCTTTTCGGTAAATAACAGTGTAGTATTACCTAAATTATAGTTTGGGCATTGGTTGGTGGATCTTCGAAGGGACTGCAAGCTTTGGTAGATGCTTTAGAAATGGAGTGCGGGGTATTCGGAATGAAGATAAATCATAAAAAAACAAAAGTAATGAGATTCTTTATTAGTAGAGAAATTTTATTATTAGGTAGTACGCTAGAGGAAAACGGACATAGTAGAAAAGATGTACGAAAGAGAATAGCGCTAACTAAGGATGCGTTTAGTTATAGAAGGGAGCTGATGACGGGGACCTTGAGTAAGGATGTGAAGAAAAGGCTGGTGAAGAGATTGATATCTACATTTACATCTACGTGATACCCTGCGAGCCACCACGAGGGTGTGTGGCAGGGGGTGAAAATCACTATTGACATGCAAGTAGGATATTTAAGGGAGATATGCTAGATAATAGGGTTACATGGAGCTAGATGGTTAGTATCTACATAATAAGGAATGGATTTTTGGTTGTTATTACATGCATCATGCACTACAGACTACTCTAACTATATTTCACCTACCTATCCCTTTGCTACGCTGCCTATTGGTGCGTAGCGCTGTATGGGGAAGAAACGTGGATCATCACAATACGAGAATAGGCTGCAGGCATTTGAGATGTGGATGTGCAGAAGGATGGAGAAGGTGAGGTCGACGGAAAGGAAGACTAAGTGCTTCATATGGTGGGCGAGGAAAGCAAACATCTGAATGAAATCCGGGATAGGCAAGGTAGATGGCTGAAGGGTGTAATAAAGGGTAATCGGTCGCTCAAGATTGTGATAGAGGGAAGGATGTTGGGCAAGCGGAGAAGGGGGAGAAGGAGAATATGTTTCATGGATAAGATAAAGAAGGGGTGATCGTATTCAGAGGTGAAAAAGGATATACTGGAGGGGGATAGGCCGCTGAATGGGTAGAGGACTGGGAGGAGATTCTCTGACATCCGTCAAAACCTACCTTGTCCTGCAGAATACTTAAAAGAATAATTCCTCAAGGATACATGACGAAATGTAAGATTTTACTGTCAATTAATTTGTGCATTATTTTTAATCAGCAGCTTAGTTAGGTCTTTTTAATTTCGTAATAGAGTTAGTTGATTTCAATGGTAGTACTGCTTAGTTCTTTACTGCAATTCTACTGTTAACCAAAGGTACACATTTGTTATTAGAATATATGTGACAAAGAAACGTTTGGCGAATTACCTGTTAAACCTTTCAATAAAGACCGAGCATTGTTTGTACTCAAGGTATCAATATTAATATCCTATGGTCTCTGGAAACTATGTGTTGAAAATCTAGCTGGGTTTTATGAGATTGGAAATGAACTTTTTGTGTTCCCCCTAGGACTATGGAGATTAAGCATTTCTACGATATTATGCCTGAAGCTATACTGCATATGTCCTTTTATTTATCATACAAATAGTATCACATAATTGAATGGTAAACAACACAAACGCCACATTGAAACTGAATTGTGATAGCTATGGGAGCGTTTCACAGGCATAAAATATATTTCCCAGCTCCCTGCCCCTCTCAATGCCTCCTCAACTGTGATCCTTTCCATTTTCCCCTGAGCGTCCATCATTTCTTTCACTGCGCTCGCGCGTGAATCCCGTTTTTTTAAGGAATAGAAAAATGATTACCCATAGATATTGGATTAAGTTATAGTGACAGGTAGGCGTCGATAATGATGAAACTTTGGTATCTATTTTGGTGGTCGCGAATCTGATTTATCAGGCGTTTATAATCTGCGTAGTTATGCTCTGTAGTTTATTGTTTTTGGAGTAGTTTTATTACCTTTTATCGATACAATCTGGAGAGCCATACAATTCCATCAATGGCTCATGTAGTACATCTAAAAGCTCCAATCTCCGAATTAGAGGAAGATTACTAGTTAATGACTACATTGTTAAACTGTTTTTGAAGAATATTTTTGAATTCCAGAAACTAATGACGAATAGTTCAACCAGATTTGTCATGACTAAATATCCACTCTGTGGACACCATATCTTTGGACTCGAGTGGATTGGTCATTTAAATTTTCTAGTAGATCTGAATATGGTTTAAGAGTTTTCTACAATCAGTCAGAGCAGTATTATACCGTATAGGGATCGCTCAAAATCTAAACTTCTGCTAGTAATCCGAAAAGTTTTTGGGTACGAAAAAATTAAAGGTCCTGATTTAACCTTTATACGATATAGTATGCCAAAATTGGCAGCATGTGCCAAAATAACATGAGTAAGAAAGCGTTCATGGTTAAATGTCAACTACTGTTTTATGTATTTTGGACTACAAACTTGAAAACAGTATTTGGAAAGATCCATGTGCTGCTTAGCACTCTTATAGATCAGAAGCATGTACCATTGGAAAAGTTTGCCAAATAGACTAGAACCTTTTGTGCTGGAGGAGAATTCTGAAGATTAAATGGACGGACAAAAAAAGAAATGATGAAGTGTACTGTACAGTAGAAGAGGAAAAAATCATATGGACCATTATCCAGAAAAGAAGATTGATGGGACACACCCTGAGGCACAATAGGTTTGTGAAGAACATAACTGCAGGAAAAATAGATGGAAAAGTCCCCAGAGGAATACTCAAGATTAAATTCATGGAACAAATAAGGAGGAAAGTACAAAGGAGGAGATACCAGGAAAAATGGGAACTATCATCAAATAGAGAAGGATGGAGGGCTGCGCTCAACCAATCTTAGAATTGAACGTCCGATGTTGATATTGGCTACGTACTACAGATACCTATGAGTATATATGGACGGATAAATAGATATTGATAATTAACTTCATAATGTGGAGTAATAGTCCCTGCTCCCGAGAGCCTCATCTTCCAGCAAGCATTTTATCACACTCGGCATTCAGATAAATACATCAAGTTAATTGTACATTGTAAATAAAGTAACTTTGTTATTCCACGTGCATTTTTTTGCAGACGACCCGGGTTTCGACAGATGATGTCCACCTGATGATGACGTGTCACGTCGAAACCCGTCTTAAATAAAGTTTATGTGGAATAACAATGCTTCTTCATTTACATTGTATCGTAAATTCCACGAAATCACGCCTGAAACTACTGGGTACATCAAGTTTAACCATATAATATCTGCATTAATTATTTGTGTAGAGTTATAAATGATTTAAAGTTCACAGAAATAGAATTTTGCCCACTTAAACTTTGTCATTGGCAATATTTACAATCAAGATAGACATGAATTTGCACAGCCCACGGTCTTAATCGTCTTGAAGCTCAAATCACTAGAAATCAACTCCGTAGAATATGAAATTTTGAGGAAAATATAAAAAAACCACAAATGAGAGAAAAAGTTGGGATTTGGATCCAGTCTTTACCGAAATGACCGGACACAGTAAACCACCCGCCCTAGATAGAAATGGAGAGGGTGGGGTGCGAAAAATGGAGTTATCATTAACTATGACGATGGAAACATACCACCAAGTTTACAAAGATAATGTTTTATTCGAAAAAATCGAACCAACTACTGATTGAAAATCTAACATGCACTTGTTCACAGATTGGAGAACCATTTAATCAAATTTGGGGTGTCCTCATGTGCATCACAATCACTAATTGGAGCAAATTCCGGGTGGCCAAATCCCTCTGGGAAATCCCAGTGAATGGCAACCTCCTCACGAAGCTCATGCCCATGTATTCTTTATGTGATGCAAAGTTTGTACTTGTTAAACTAAACATAGAGTCTGGTTGTAAGGCGCTGATTGAAACAGTTGAATGTTTATTATTCTTGACTGAATTTATTCAAAATGGTGTGAAAATGGACGCATTGAAGAGAACAGGACGGTTTAGCATTATTAGGATGAGTTGCCAACTGTTAAGCCAGTTGGAAAGTCATTGGGAAATGTGCGCTCATGGAGGACGAGGAAATGCCAAGCAATGAAATATATACATGAAAGACTCGTCTACGTGTATATACTACCCTACTTGCCGCCACAGACGCCTGTGGCTCGGGGTCTAAGGACGCCTGAGGCGCAAAGCGGAGGGAAAATAAAGAGGGAAAGGACAGAGGGGAATTGGCCATTAAGAGGTGAATTGGTGTTTAAGTTTAGCTCAATTGCTTTTGTAAAAATTGATGGTGCAGGGGAAGAAGAAATTTTTGTGCCTGTTTGAATGGCTGTGCATATCTCCGATTTTGTCAGTTGCGTAAGTTCTAAGGCTATAGAGCTAAAATTCTGGACTGTGTGAGCCGTTAGCGAGATTCCATTCCTGTGTAAATCTACTCAAGGCCAAGGATGCGATGCACACACAGTATTAGGAAAATATACATCGTGGTATGAAGAATATAAACTGCTCATCTAGCATGCCTTCCAATATGGTTATATCATCCTCTGAAGTGATATTTCGAAGGAAGTTCCACCACGACCGTGTGAGTCAAAACAAAGACGAACTTCAAACTTTTTTAATAACGTTTTTATAAATCCTGCTTTCACTGAAGTAATGCGTTAGTAAATGAAAACCAAAATTTTGACACAGAAAATACCAATTATTCCTCGAGTACTGTTTAAGAACACTTTTTTATAGCCATTGACTCCGACTGCTGAGCCTTTTTTTTGTAGTTCAATCGTTTTTGTAGATACCGATGGCTCAGGCAAAGAGGAAACTTTTGTGCCTATTAGTTTGGTTGTGCGTAGCTCTGATTTTATTCACTTACATAAGTTCTATGTATATGCTATGCTAAACTAATACTGTTCTGTCTTTACGTTTTTCTGAAAAATCGTCTGATCTGCATTGTTCAAATAATATTACGCCTTTCTTGTAAAGCGTAGAAATGGGTTAAATTTTTGAGCAGTTCTGACATTTCAACCTACGCTTCTTCCATCGTCATTAGGGTATGTAAAACCCGTAAAATGTAGGGAAATTTACTTAACCTGATGATGATAGACGTCTGCTGAAACGCAAATGAAACTATGTGGAATACCCGAGAAAAATTCACTTAAAGCAGTCGCCGCAAAAGGATGGAATCCTTTTTGTAGCAACTGCGTATTGAAAATCCCCCGCGATTAACTTCGGCATTGGTGCATACAATGTTGATAAAAACATTTTGCTTGGGGAAATATTTTTCCATGGAGAAGGGTACAAACGGAAACGATGCGATATGTTCAAAACAAATCGTAACAATCATTAATCTTTCCGATTGATTTACAATAGCAATAAAAATTTATTTTAGATATCATTTCTTCTTCTCAGTTTGATTACAAAGAGTACTAGTTGTGCATCGTAACGCTACGAAAATATTATAATAAACGAATATCAATAATGGTAATAATAGAAATTTATTACTCAAGAACTGGTGTCCTATGTCATTCAACGTCGCTTGTTTGATTTTGGTGGTGTTACAAATAAATAAGGCGAGATGAGACAGCACACTAAAAACTATAACATTTTCAGAAATAGAGTGATCCTCAGATGGCAGGATTATGTATAAAAATATTGATTTACAAAACTAAATTTACATAGATTGGAATATGATGCCCTTATATACCTATATAAACACATGCATATTCATATAAAAGCATACATACATATGCACACACATATTTATACATTGGACAATGGATTAGACAAATCCTTTTCCATTCAGGTTCGTGAATATTTTTGTAATTATTAGGGGAAACTTCTGAGAAGTGGCTGGAAAGCAGAGCATTTAGAGGATTTCAAAGTATAAACAGAATATCATATCACCTGAAATGAAGAAATAGAACGGGAATAATAAATCTCTTTAAAGTACAGCGCATGAATAGCCACTTCTGTGGCTAAGTACATATTTCAGTGAAAGATCGATAGTCCGGAAAATTTAATTATGGAATCACTAAATAAATGTTCTCAAGATAGTTTACAAATCTCTCTTTTATGCAGCGCAATGGCTATGGCTGCCATTTAGCGGTTAAAGTAGTCACCTTAAAACGCTGTTTGGCTTTCTGTCAACCCCACAGATACCATCCAAGAAAAGAGCTCTTTCAATGGAAGAAGAGCATCTTGCATGTTTATGTTAATACATACGTTTGTGATGACTTCAATGGTGATAATTTTAATATGCATTATTATGAAAAAAATTATGGCAATGTACATGTTTATTTTTCGCATAATTTACCATCTCGTTGATCATAGCATCTTATTCGAGGACTAAATACTTCGAAAATCTGCGTGAAAGAGGGAGTCAATAATTTAAGATTCAGTTTAAAAATAGTGAAATAATAAAACTCTAGTTACTTAAATAAAAAAATATTGTGCATGACTTCATTATGATTTTATTAAATACCCCTCAGTTGAATTTCACGTTTAAGATGGCTCAGTCGACAAAATAAGTGGTGAAAAAACAGAAAAAGTTATCTATTTCAAACTTTATTTCAATTCCGTACCGCTTTATTTTCTGACAACGTTATTAATATCTCTCATAAGCCAACTTAATACGGTAGATCAGACAATGGGAATAATATAAAGGGAATAGACTGCCGAATGAACGGATTTAAAATGTTGTTTTGCCCACGATCGATAGGAGACCGTAATGGCTGCCAATAAGGCAATATAGATTATTTGACTGGTAGTGAGGATGATTAGTTAATTTGCTCCTTTACGCTTGTTCTTTCATATGCCACGAAGTGCTAACATCATGTTTTGCATGTTCATTGCATGTCTCTTGTATATCGTTTACGTAGTAGCATTGCAGATTAATTCAATAGTTTCTGTAGCATTGGTAGTAAATCTACCTATTTTATAGTACATGTTGGTGATAAATCAACCCTTGCCGACCGCCCTAGAGGTGGCTTGCATGGTGATATGTAGATATCAATATTAAACTAGTGAGTAGTATCAGTAGTGGTCATGGTTGGCGATACGTATAGGATTGTTGCATTAACACTTTGCGCGCTGGGTATTAAGTTGAAGGTCTTTTAAGAAAAACTGAAGCTACCAGAAAGACCTCAGCCGTACTATCACGTTCAGCTGCCGTTCAATATTGATATTCAATGGACGTCCTAGTACGTCCATCGTCCTCAGAAAATATAGGAGGACGTACCATTAATTCCACAGCATTTAAAGTTTTAAGTCTACCCATAATCATCAGAGCTTTGCTCCGCTTTGACTAGAACCTCTTTTATTTCATTGCTTTTCGACGTTTCAATCTCTGCTGCACCTGCACCGTGCTTGATATCATGTTGATAGGTGGGATCGACTTGAAAAGCAATCTTTTATTTTTCTCCCTCTCTTCTCGCTCATCTTTAGAATGGCATCGCGACCTTAAAACTTTTCACGCCGACAGAACGTCATATACTACGCGTCCTTCACTCGTTAGTTTTTTTGAAAAATAGTTTTTGTTTTATATTTTTTCTTTTGTCTCCTTGATGGCGTGCTTTCTTTCGATCGTTCCTTTTTTTCTAGCCTCGCCCGTGTGATCGAGGTGGGTTTATTCTGCGTGGGGAGGGAGGTTGAAAAACGATCCAGCTCCAGAGGCGTTCGATTCCATCCCGTAATGCGTCACTTCGTCTCCATCCGCCCCATCTGCCGTCCTTGGCCTCTTTTAGCCACTTTTTTCACCCACCCTCCTTCTCCCTGCCGTCCTTCCTGATTTCTTCGTTCCTGTGCGTCGCTCTATATGCTCTACCCTCTTGTCTTCCCTCTATCGCTACTTTAAGTTGGCTGGAATGGTAATCTTAGGTCATCAAGAGCGCATTATACATTAATTTTTTTAGTAAGCCGAAAAGAATTCTTGGTCCAAACTTCATTTAACTGCTGTGGTTAATGCGTTGAAACTCACCATTTTGACACTGATAAAAATTGTGTCTCAACAATTTTTCCAGTTTCAATGGTAATAAATATATTTTAACTTATTTATTACCTTCAAGCGCGTAGTGACTTAATTTTTAGGATCAGCATTAATAATTTAGACGGAATTATATTGAAGTAATTTTTTTCAGGTGTTGAACTTGGCACGCACCTTAACGTTTGATGACAACATTTATCCACGTGTCTCAGGTGTGGATTCATGGAATTCACTATTCATTGTAAATTAAGTAACTTTGTTATTCCACATAAGTTTTATTTAAGACGACCCGGGTTTCGAGGTGGCTCGTTATCTTCAGGTGGCGTGTCACGTCGAAGTCCGGGTCGTCTTAAATAAAATTTATGTGGAATAACAAAGTTACTTCATTTACAAGACAACATTTATAATAATGAGATATGTAACCCTTCGTGTTCATACAGATACCCCTAGTACATACAGGGTGCAGCTGCATCATTTGCTGATTTGGATTTGGCAACAGGAAGCGAGGTTTAATTACGATCCTGTGATGAAACAAGTTTGTCCAACATGTTCACCTTGACATGCACAACACTTAAATGCTTGAAATGCTTATTGTAGGATATGGAGTAACTATTTTGCATCGATACCTATAACATCTTTTGTTTTATTTATTTGTGAAATCATCAATTTATGCTGCCGCACCCTGTATTTCAACGAATTATTACCTAATATGTGTCTGTAAGGCTACGAGTTAAAATAGCATAAATTAACAAATAACAAACCTTTGTGATGCAATTTTTTCATTATTATCAGTAGATATTATAGCTTAAAACACGTAGAAACTTTTCTCTCATATATATTCATAAACTAACCTAACTAAAAGGCCACTAACCGGAATTCTATGCGATGCCAAGATGCCATTAAAAGTCAAGAGAAATATACATAAAAGAGCAATAAGACCAGATCTACTATATGGGTATGAATTCTTGGTTGTGCGGTGGTCAGATGAACAACAACTCCATGGTACAGAAATGAAGATGCTACTCTGGTCCAGGGGTTTGACCCTTATGGACAAAATTAGAGACGAGCACATACAAGGGACATTCAAGGTGACTAACACAACCGACAAACTTAGAGATAATCGTCTGCTCTGGTACGGGCATGCTATGAGGCTTAACGAGGAACATATAACAAGGAAGGTTATGAACATAGAACAACCCGAAAGAGGTCCAGGCCGCCCGTCGACGACCTGGATCGTGACCATTACTAATGATATGAAGACAATGGAAATACAACCGGAAATGACGCAGCGCATAGAGTGGCGAAGAAGGACCAGGAGGCCAACCCTAAGAGACATGGGAAATAGGCACGGAGGAAGAAGATATATTCATAAATATACGTCCTTCCTCCATCCACCGTAACCTGCATCGTCTTTATCGCACTTAGTGCCGTCTATTTGCTGTAGACGCATTCGGTAATGTGGTAAGAAACTTGTGCCGACACGTAATCCCTCAGAAACGAACGGTAAGAGGTGGTTATCTTTATTAACCGCAGTGGTCTTTCGGGCTCTTAAAGACCCCACTCCAAGTTCACGGCATCATAGTTTGGAAGCTTCGCCTCAAAATTGAACTAGTGCTCCCATCTGTAGTCAATAGTGAACATTACTAATTTTCCTCTGAAAAAATCCCAATAGTGTTTTCAAATTTTGATTAAAATTCAGCACCTCAATCTTCAAAAGAAATATGTATTTTTTCTGCATCGGCATTTAAACTAAAATGCTTATAAAGGGTAGTATCTTGGGAGTGTAACCCTAATATTTCATAGATAAATATGGAAATTTGAAGATTTTATGATGATTTGATAAAAAAGTGGATTTTTGCGTTATCATTTTATATTGTAAATTTATAATATTTATTATAAAATTTATTATAAAAAACAAAATTTTCATGACTGCACAGCGATATCGTGGGCAATAAACAGTTGTGTATATTCAGTTAAAGTTGTAAGGATGGATCTCAAGTCAAAGAAATAACAGCTCTTATTCAGCATGGGGTTCAAAAGACCACGAGTGACCATTTTGTTTTGGCTGGGAGGTGTGACCACAACAGGTTAAAATAATTACATGTAGTTAAGTTTTCCGAACTCAGAATTTTGTTAAAACATTTTATAAATAAGTTTTTTTATCATAATAAGAATAAGCGGCTATACTGATATATCGTGGGGAACACTCATACAACACATTAATGGCACAGCATTAACGAAACTAGGTTTTGATAAGGGTATAATCGAAAGGTCCTTGGATGAAAAAGTCAAAGGGAGATACTACTTCGCTCTGGTTAGGCCAACCTCGAATACGCCGCGAGCATTTGGAACCCTTTTCATTAAGATTTAACCATAAAATTAATTAAACACAAGGAAACGCGGAAAGTTTCGTTAAAAACTCCCACATATAGAGTTTCACAACTTTTAGAGGGGTTAAGGTGGGAGCGCCTAGAGACTAGGAGGCTACACGCTAGTCTTAGCTTGCTTGAGAGATTCAGAACTGGTGTGTTGCAGAGCGGCACAGAGAATATTATCATGACGCGTAACTACATATCTAGGTCTGACAGAAGCGATAAAATAAGATAGATACATTATCGAACAGATATGTACAAAGATTTTTTCTTTCTGCGCACAATATGCGACCACAATAAATAAATACACTCATTTATTACGCGTTACCATTTCACCTCCCGAAACCTTACCACTTACATCTTTACACGGCTTGTGTCCTAACCAGGGATGTGATCCAGTAATATATAACACTTAAAAGTACGATATTATTTAGTTTCGTACCTCATTTACTTCATCGTACATGGCACGAAACAGGTATTAAAAGGCACTTTATAATTTAAGGTACGAAACTGTGTATTCCCATTCAATTTCGTGCCGGTTCACTTCATTCCAGAGTTTAGTTTCGGACGGATAGGAATTATTTGATGTAAAGTGTCAGCGTTTGTTTGGTAATTGAAGTGAATCCTTTATTACAAAGTTTGAGTGGAGAAATTAACTCTGAGTAACTCAACGTTTGCAATCTCAGATGACTTTATCCTAGGTATATTCTTCTTTTTTCTCTTGTACTCAACGCTTTGAGATTCCGTCTTAACAAGCGCGCGCGAATATTAGCATAGCGACCGGCTAAACAATTTAAGTCTTACTAGTAATCATTAATAGAGAAAGCTTTCAAGCAGCTCAAAATGGGTCATTTGAATGTCTGAATAGCAAAATCATTCTACCTATCAACAATAGATACTTGAATAACCCTAGAGACGTTACCGTGAACGTTATTCAACAATGATCAGGACTCTTAACACCCCGTGCCACACGCCCTTGTGGTGGCTCGCAGGATAATGTGTAGATGTAGAAATCGATCTGTGAAATTGTGTGGGAAAAGGTACATATTTTATTAATCGTCATTTCGTGGTTAACGGTATTTTCGCTGCGTCACCATATTGATAAATCCACTGTGTCGGTGGTGCCCATTGTGAATGTTTTCTCATTGTATTGTATATGTATTTTATTTTATTATGTGATATAAAAAGTTAATATACCTTCAAGAAACTGTTCAGGGTGCCACATGTTCCATTGGAATACCCGCTGAACCACGTGGGGGTAACTATTTAACCCTTTTAACGATCTTGCCATAATTTTGCCCAATCTCATTGTAATTGGAGGACGAAAGTATATCTTCTCCGCGGGGAAGCCTAACACGATCGTCGTATTTCCTAATGGGATTTTCGGAAAGCTTACGACTCCTACCCGCCGTCTACGCAGCTATGGGACACAAATTTATTGGGATATCTTTTCCGCGGCGCCGGTTCCTCCGCTATTCTCTCGCTCCGTGGGTCTATCTGCAGTTAAGGAAGGAAGCTCTGGGTTTCTTCGTACAAACGCTGTAGCAGTTGCACTCGCAATGAGACGGTGGACAGAGGATTTACTCAATCCACCTGCAGTTCAGTGAGCGCGTAACTCGGTTTCCTTCTCTCCATTATCCCGTAAGATGAACGAGGCTATTCATCGAGGGAAACCCATCCGACGGGAGGACATCAATGATGCAGTCTCAGGCGAACGCCGGGGTGAAAATTGGTGCCCATTCGCATAAACGTCCTGACCGAATCGGTTTAGCACGTTGTTATCCTGCGACGATTCGAAGACTTTTTTTCTCACCGTTTCCATACTTATCTGTAAGCGCAGCTTGGCAAAGTTAAGTGAGGCTTGAAATTCGGTCATCTCAAATAATCTTTTTCAGAGACGAATCTTTGTATCATTGATATACAATTAAAAAGTGCAAATTTAAATTTACAACAGTGACCTAAATGGGGCATATTAATTACTTAGGTGGTACGCTGCAAGAAAACGGATATGGTAGGGAAGACATATGGAAGAGAATAGCGATAGCTAAGGAGGCGTTTTGTAACAGAAGGGAGTTGATGACGGGGACATTGTGTAAGGATATGAAGAAGAGGTTGGTGAGGAGATTGATATGGGACATAGCGTTGTAAGTTGCAGAACGTGGACCCTCAGAAAGGAGGACGAGAATAGATAACAGGCATTCGAGATGTGGGGGTGGAAAAGTATGGAGAAGGTTGGGTGGACGGAAAGAGAGACTAATGAGGAAGTGCTTGAGGTGGTGGCTGAAGAAAGGAAACTTTTGAATGAAATTTAGGATCGGCCGAGTAGATGACTGGAGGATGTAGTAAAGGGCAATGGGTTGCTCAAGACTGTGATAGAGGGGAGGATGTTGGGTAGGCTGGGAAGATGAGGAAAAAGAATAGGTTTCATGGACGGGATGAAGAAGGCTGATCGTATATTGAGGCGAAAAAGGAAATAATAGAGGTTGTTAGGCCCCGAAAAGTGTAGAAAACCGGGAAAAGTGTAGAAAACCTACAGGAAAAGTGTAGAAAAGATTCTCTGACATTCAAGAAAACCTTCCGTCGAGATTTTCAATGAAAAGTAATGAACACAAATGGAAAAAGTACCTTGGTTTACTACCGCCGATTTATTTTATTGGTAGGTACAATATGTTTCGACTCATATCGTCATCATCAAGTCATCATCATTATCAAAGTGCCAAGAAAATAAATCAGTGGAAGAAACGAAGCTACTTTTTTCTCTTGTGTAAATTAATTTCAAATCAATAGGAAAAGAAAAAACGCCGTGGATATGAGTTATCTAAGCAGTGTTTGCGGCAAAATTAGGATGGATAGGTTCAGGGCGTTTACTTGCGCAAAAGGGAAAAACCAGTTGAGTCGGATTAGTGATTCCGTCCGTTTACCTCACTGGGGGGGAGGTGAGGAAAGAGAGTAAGGCCACGGTAAACCGCCGGTACCCGACTGCAAATTACAGCAGCCGGACACGCCTGCAAAACCTGGGATTTAATTACTCTAGGAGTGGTCAGCCAAACATACAAATTGAGTGACTCTTTACGCTCCTTTGAGCTGGAAGCCAGAACCCCGTTACTCACCGGAAAAGCGGCACTACGATCCAGGCGTGTTACCCTGGGAACGCGACAAAGTACCGGCAGTCTTTTCCGGAATCAAGAAAAAGTACCACCTAAAAGAAGGTGTTGGCTGGTGAGACGCGCTTACGAAATCAGGCTCCAGCCGTGCCGGGTGTATAGGGTCAGGAATGAGTGGGTAATAAATGAATGTTGGTTAGATGCTCCAGTGATGGACATACATGAAAGGAGTGTGCTTCATTGGTTTGGCCATGTTGAGAAAATGGATGAGAGTCGAATGACGAAACAGATATACAAGAGTGAAATGAATGGTGCGAGAGGTAGAGGTAGGCCGAGAAAGTAGTGGTTAAATGTGTTTGAGGAATCTCATAGGAGGAGGAATATTAGGATTTTGATAACAGGAGGGCGTAAATGAAGCAGTATATGGGAGTAAGTGAGACAAATGAGGTTTGCAAGGATAGGTCAGTATGGAGGAAATTATGGAAGCAGAGTTAGGTGTACAAATATGTATTTAACAGTGAAACTTGGTGATTGTGCGTACCCCGGAAGGGAACGCCGTGATTTGTATGTATGTAAATCAATTCCCACATAATCGAGCCTGAAGCCAAGGAACGGAATTGTAATGAAAGTGCCGGGATAACCAATATGGTTTCCAATTTGTTTTTTCAGGTTACAGTTTAATGACGTAATGCCTCCTCCATCGACCTCAATGATTAAAATAATATTAATGTGATGATATATTGATGTGTTCCATAACAATGGGACTGAAAATAACGTCATGAAGATAACAACAACGGTAAGCCCACGTAACAATCACTCGGCCTTTGAATCTTGGGCAACACGCCCATCGTAGCGAGGTTATCATTCTTCCCGTCGGTTATACCCTAGATCATTAAAGTGAACGAATAAGATTTCAAAATTCTTACTGCTTCCATTGGAAGTTTGGATTTATCTTTAATTTAGACTTTGGGATATAATTTTGTTCACATGACCGTGACTGTATTCCAATTAATTTGTGTTATTTGCAGTTAATACTGGTTTTATAGGCTTCCTATTCCTATGCCACAATGTTTGGTAAATCATTTATCCTCTGTGGTGGTGGGTTTGAAAGCACGACCACGCCTCTTCTGCTACGGTGCAGACTGAAGATGAAAACATCTGCTTTTCATTTACCACCCCCGAAATTTACGCATAACTTAGATGGCTCGATGTTGTAACTGGGTGATACACCTGATCAACAAATGGAAAATCAGCCTTCAAGTCTTTTTAAAAGTACAAATTAAAAGAGTATGTGTTTCTCATTAATGAAGTGTTAACCTCATAAGACGGGAAGTCCGAGAATTGTGTAAGGGAGTAGAGCCATTTAAGTAAGCTGAATTTTTGAATTGCATTTTGCTATAATTGGGTAGTAAGTATAAAATTATCAATATAAAAATACAAAATATATTTATCATAAATAGTTAGACGAAATAATAGTAGAACGAAAAAAGATAAGAATGAAAAAAAACTCCCCACTTTATAGGTGATATTAAGAAGAAAAAGGGAAGCGTAATTCAATTCAACATCAATTCAGAAGACATCAAACAGTGAATAGCCCAAGCTAAGAAGGCGTTCATGGGAAAAAGAAAAGTTCTGTGCTCAAAGAAGATAGGACTGCAAACCAGGAAACAGTATGAGAAAACCTTCGTGTGGAGTATGGCACTCTATCGATCGGAACCATGGACCATTGGAAAAGCTGACCACAAAAGAATAGAAGCCTTCAAAACCTTGTGTTGGAGGAGGATGCTGAAGATAAAATGTACAGACAAAATAAGAAATGATGAAGTTTTTTTGATTAAGTGACTTTTTGCCGGAAGTGCTACATGTTGAGAAGAAAGGAGCCGAATTGGACTACTTAGAACATTTCGAAATTTTGAGTGCTGCCAAGAACATAAGTGAGAATCTGCTAAATGAATGTGTTTTTCCCTCCCACTCTCCCCTATTATCCATACCTTTCCCCCCACCACCTCCCACTGACCGTGACGCACGTCTCTGACGTCAACCAACCACTTCTTCCCCCAACCCCCTACCCCAGATCTATATATTAACTCGCATACCATGTATAATGTACCTTGAAAATGATTGCAAGGCAGTCGAAACCTGGGTCGGGAATTAAAGTTTTTAGTGTGGAAAATACTAAGAGTTCTCTCTTTTTAGTCATGCCTGAGGAAGTGCACGGTAGAGAAGAAGAGGAAAGGACCATATGGAACATCATATAGAAAAGACCCCTTGAGAAACAGTGCGTTTGTGGAGAACATAATTAAAGATAAAATAGAGGGAAAATTCCCCTGGGGATGACCCAGAAATAAGTTCATGGATCAATTTACAGAAAAGTACATAGGAAGAGATACCAGGAGATAAGGGAACTAGCATAAGATAGGGAAGGGCGGAGGGCTGCAGTCAACCAATCTTAGGATTGAAAAACCAATGATAGGATATTTATCTCAATGTACGTTTAGTTTTGCTACTCTATCATGTATGGTAGTAATTTTTGTATATTATCATGTCTTCGTTTTGGTCCAGGAAACCGATGGTTTTTTCCCATTAAACACCCTACATCTACTGAAAGGCGTCACACGCTCATTTCATCTCATCCCTTTAATTTTATTCCTCCATATCTCTCTCTCTCTCTCTCTCTCTCCAATTTTCTGCTTTGACCATCATTTCTTTGGACGATATGTCTGTCTCTTTTTCTCCTCCACCCCTTGTCTCTCGCGTCGGAACTCTCCTAGTGAGGGCAGCACCGGTTCTTCCGGTCCTTTCGTGAGTACTCGCCATCAACTTCCGCAGCGCCCACCCGTGCCTTTTTCGTTCCCTCGACATCAACCCCTCCCACCTCAGAGTCATCGCCGACCCGTGCCCCATCCCACTGCCCCATTTAACCTTCTCTTTCCCTCCTGCTCTCCTCAACCGGCCCCATTTAACACCACGTCAGCGCCGGAAGTCCCCGCTGAAAGCGCCTCTCTCGGCGGCTACGTGGTGGAGGATGTGAACGCAGTAGGGGTTTTCGTTGTTCATTTGTCGGTCCATCAAGAGTTTTTCCTTTTTTCGTTCTCTCTCTATCTCTCTTCCACTCTCGTTCTCTCTTCATGCTTCCCTTCCCTCCTTTCGTTTTCTCTTTGTTCCCCTTTCTCACTCCAGCGTTTTCAAGAGTGCTCCGCGGGCTGAGTTATGCGGTTTCGCGCGTTTAATTGCCTCAAAAACAACGTTTCATAAAAAGCGGGTAAAACCCCAAAGCGGGCGGACGACAATTCGTCCGACTTGGATTATGTAGCTATCGTGGGAAGTCAGCTGCAAAATTGCCTCACGCTGGGATCTTTTCTGGGTATGTTTTTATTTTTTTCCCCCAACGCCCCAAAAAATGAACGTGTCGTGTCGTATTCTTTCCTGCGAACCTTACACTGCGTTTTAGTTGTTGTAGTAGGGAAAAAAATCACAAATAAACATTACCAAAGCTGGGACTATTTTTATATCTGGGGGACCGAAAGCGCCAAAAAGTCGGCCGGTGGTGCGTTTTTTCGTTGGATTTCCGAGTACGAATACTTCAATTTTTTTTACTTTTTAACCGGAGCTAACTTAGCCCGACGCTTTAACACAAAAGAACGCTAGATGGCGCTTTGTAGGACCAAGTGGTTATTCTATTCCTTTCTCTTTATACTCACTACCCTCTCCCTTTCTTTATCTCTCTCTGTCGCGAACCATAATCTCATTAATACTGCCGGGTTTGACGATACCGCGAGAGATCCACGTGCGCAAATCTCCATGGATTCAAAAAAATACCCTTTTAAAAAACTTTTTTGCGCGCTGTTGCGCTTGCAATCTCATTTGTGTGATTGGGAAAATTCCTTGGTGTTCTCGAGTGCCTTTTTCAAAAAAAAATTTTCCCTTCGAGTGCCTCTGCCTTGCATGTTTTAAAAAAAAGTTTTGTTGAAAAAGCGCTTTAACGAGTGAAGAAAGAGTCGTTACAAAGTGGACAATGGTGAATAATAGTCGGGAGTTCTCTCTCTTTCTCCAAGGGGTGTGTTAGTCGAAAAGGGAAAATTGTAAAGGTTTCCAGATAAGGCTGATTAGTATGCATTAGCTGCTCTTTGCAAGCTGATATCTTGGCGTTTGGGCTTGGGCTTATGCGACACATAATTCATCAACGTTTCTGGGAATGGTCGGAAGAAGAACTCGGCAGGAATACGAAATATTATCAAAAATTTTAATATTCATGTGGAGAGTTATATAAGTATTTAATTGAAGTATCCATCTCGTCATCATATGATAATTACAGAATTATCACCGATTTTCAAAAACGGGAATAATTTTTGACTTATTTGAACGCATTTTCATGTATACGGTAATTACTTCCCAATATCGTATTATGTGAGAAATGCAAACTATGGGATAGCAGTAATGCTAAAATAGTGATAAAATCTTCCTAAATGAAATATCGAATTGCAAATGAGTGGCTTTCATACCAAAGGTATCATATAGGTTTTGTGATAAGTTTTAAATTCATAACACTTCATGCCACTTCTATTCAAATTATGATCTGATAATAACAGAATTATAGCTACTGGTTATCGCCTGTGAAAAATATAACTGCTAATAATAGCTGGTCATAAAACCTTTATTACATTTAATTATGAACTCAGTTCTAGTTAAACGGTTAGTAAGTTCGTAACCCATGTTACAGTTAAGTACTTGAAAACTCATAGAAAGCAGAAAAAACTTCAGATTGAGTACTTTAATTCTTGAGAAGTAATTAAATAATGTTAATATTATCTTAGATTTTACAAATCGAATATTTTCGTTGTAGAACCCATTGCTATCAATATTATACGATGTTTTTGCCTCTCAAAAACGAAAGACTTGCTGTCGATCTTTCAATTTTTCGATTAATGAACTATTCGGATGGCGAAATTGGATTGAAAACCCGAAATATTTTTCCACTGAAGGTATCACAATGGCGTACGATAGAATTTCAGGAATAAAGTTATAGTAATTTTCGATAGACCACTCTAGAAAATTTTCACACATATTTTATTTTCTCCGATCACGGTTTCAAAAAAATGACAGAAAGTCGTGAAACCACGGTCGGTGCATATTAAGTGTGTGTTGAATTTTACCAAAGAGTTTTATTCTCGCCATTATGTAGTGTTACATTGGGTTTATATTCAGTTTTATGTATGAAATACATGAAACAAGTACTCTTTCCGAAAGGCATGATGAAAGGTTGTCATTCATTAGTGTACTGCCGTCACATTTCGCCCGACTGCCGATATAAACCTCGCATCAGGCTCTTGAT
The DNA here is from genome assembly GCA_963169105.1 of Ceriagrion tenellum. Lineage (NCBI taxonomy): Eukaryota > Metazoa > Arthropoda > Insecta > Odonata > Coenagrionidae > Ceriagrion > Ceriagrion tenellum. The sequence goes on from OY720641.1 coordinate 59,456,691, forward strand.
GTCTTCATGTATATCAAAATTAAATCAGAGAGATGTAGTTTTGCCAAATTATTATTTTGCCCAGTAGGACATCATAAACCATGTATTGTCGGTAAACCATACCACGAATTTTAATTATATCTGTCTACACAAGTTTGTGTTTCAGGTTTAACTTTGTGGAAAAAATGATACATTAACTAAAATGTTGATTTTTTCTTTCCGTACTTTTTTATTACCTTTTACCACGGGTACGACTAAAATTATTTCATTATCAAGGTAGTGACATAATTTTTTGTATTATGTAATGACTTAATAACCTGATAACACACTTTGAAAATGACATAATTTTGTCGAAGCTGTAGGCGATATTAATAAAACAGTGCGGAAAGTACAAAAATACATTGTTATTCATGTATCTGTCTTACTGTCTCTAACACTATATATAGCATCTGGCATACTTTGTGGCATTTTAACTGATACATTGCGCGTCCACTCTCAGAATGACATTCAGCATAAGTTGATATTCTTTTTGGTAAAATTTAAAATCTCGCTTCAAGTGTTTAAGAGGCAATATTCTTTATAAAATATGTGGTTTTCTTCCAAATATTTAAAGCTGGCGGTCAAACTGTCACAGATTTTGACCAATCAATGAGATTGAAAATTTTGAAGTGCGTTCAGAATGAATTTAAAACGAGGCAACTACTCTTGCGTTTGTATGTGCGCATGCTTTTATTGGGATGTGACAGGATGAATGCAGAATATGTTCTCATGCGTGTGATGTTATTCCTTTGCATGAAAGTGACTTAAATACATGTAAAATAATGAAATAACTCATGCACGAAGTAGGTGCTCAAAATCTGTCGATTCTGAAAGTCTCAACTATCTCACGAGAAGAAATTGGAACATGTATTTGCCCAAACCGATGCTGGATCCGTGTAGTTCTGGACATGTTTAAGTTTTTTGCGTACATGGGGGCGAAATGAGTTTCCAAATTGCCTGAAAGACATTACCATAATACACTACACCATTTCACCTCCAGAAACCTTATCCGTTACACAATTGGTGTCCCAACACTTTCACCCGTATGTGTCCGTTTGCAGGGTAGTTAGACGACTTAGACGAAAGAGGAACACATCGCCTGCTGTATCCTCTACAAGATATCAAAAGCTCATTGACTACAAATTTTTGGTCAAATCAGTGCATTTTTTAAAAAGTCTGCATTCTGTTTCTTTTTTGTGTCATTCATACAGTTAATATATGTTACTTTTGGTGTATGCAAATTTGTAATAATTTGTGATGGCTTCGTGAAATATTCAAACATAGGAGGTAAAGTAGGTAGAAAATGCCTCAAGAAAACTTAGGCCTGGACGTCGGCACGGCCTGTACATCATATTCATTGTTAAGAAGTCAGAATAGGGAGCAACCATGTTAAATGGGCGTAAACTTGCGCGATCATGAAAATATCGCAAACGCGCCCCCCTACGCTAGCGTGAAATGCTCAAGGTAAGCATGTCTTTACTTCACTGAGAGTGAACATTTTTTTTTCTGAGGAAATCATTTCATTTATCTCGTTAGGAAGTTGCTGTGATTCATTTAAGATGAATAGATAACTGCGATAGCCATTTCCGATGTTGCTGCTTGGCAATTGTTGCGAAATTTTGGCTCCCTCCGTCGACTAATGTGGCATGACATCCGTTTTATCTTATCCTATGAGGTGGTGATGCTGTGTATGCGCAGTTCCAGGAATCGAATGTCATGCAGCAGTGGAGGGCGGTGGAAAAGAACTCAATCGGTTTCTTTAGAGGCGTATGTGGTTTCAACGTGGTGGAACTAATGTTTCGTCACAAATGTATTGGGCGGGTTCATTGGCGGAGACCACTGTCACTGTAATAATTATGCTTTAGGATCGTTGATCGTATCCTTTGAATATTGGTGGTATTATTTTGAAAGAATAGGATGATATAAAATGTCATTATGGAATTTATAGCGCGTGAGTTAGACCTGTAAGTAGTAGGTGAAATGTATCAACTCTTAAAAGTAATATCTATAAAATAGAGCTAGCGTGAGGTTGTATACTCAGGGTGTCCAGCACTCTGAAAAACCGGGAAGACTGGGAAATCTCAGGGAATTTTATTTTCACTGGAAATAACAGGGAAATCTCAGGGAAATATCAAATTGACTCTGGAATTTTCGGTGGTGTCAATATATAAAACAGCAACGGAAGCAATGTGCCTTTTTCGGCAAGTTGCTAAGTCAAATTTCCCTTGCGTTGCCGCATTTTGCATTCCTGTAATCACCGAAAGTAGGTACAATGTTTTCTATATTCCTAGGTAAATTGTGTTCTTATTGGTCTTAGTCTGTAAATCAGTGGCGTAAAGAACGTGCCTTTATCGGAAAGTTGCGAAGTCAAATTTCCCGGGCGTTGTCACATATGGCAAAATTAGGAAAAAAAGTCAAATCCTTCATTTTTTCAGTTGTTGATCATTTTACATCAATGCTATTCATAGCAAAGTGTGGCTGTAATATAACTTTGTTCCTTAGCACCACATTTTCAATGTTTAAATCTAAGAAAGGGCGTTGATGTGATTTTCTCTCAAACTATTTTAAAGTTTTGTGTTTATTTTCCTGCGAATATGCAAGTTTAAAAATAATCCTTTCGTTTAATCACCCAAAATAGATACCGAACATTCTCTTATAATTAACGAGAAAAAATCAATATTTCCTCTGAAAAAATAAAAATGATGTCTGGAAAACCTGGAAATCTCAGGGAATTTTCAAATGCCCAGCTGCTGGACACCCTGATACTAAGGGAAATTAAATCAGTCTGTTCAGTTTCACTGCTTTATCTAACTTATTTCCTGCCAATATACATCGATCTCCATCGAGAATTAATGATTTTGTTACAATTTAATCAATGAAATACCAGACTAGGAGGGATACGAATATGTATCTCGCTATTTACGCTCATTATTTTTCTGCTGAACCATTCACTTGGGAACGTTGAACAGCTCCGACTTGCGGCATAGCAAACGGAATCGAGGGCCCCCTACGCATAGGTCAAGTCGGATTACGGGTATAGTAAAATGGGAGGCGCTGAAGTGTCAGATAAACGGGGGCCCCGATATTTAAAGCCGGGCCTGCCTGGTACGTCGCTGGTATATTTTGCTCGGCGGTGGCGACAGCAATTACCAAGCAGTACACTAGGTAATGTACAAATAATGGTTAGTAGAAATCAATCGATTAATTTTGCTACAAAATAATAAATCACGCAGGAAACACAATCATGCTGGACATTTCGAGCTGGGTGAATTTTGAGTAATGAAGGTAAAATATTAAGTACTAGTACAAAACCTACTCTACCTACAGAGAGTCAAAATATCATAGAACTGATCTATCGAAACTTTTGCTGTCCCTTATTGTACGTGGACAAAATGACATTCTAACTCTATTGGTTCTGCAGTCTATTTCCTTAATCTAATGCCTGTGACCGCTTCTATCATGGCTCTTGGAAAATATGTTGAACGGCCGGCAAAAAATAGTCGACATCAAACTTTCCTAAAAGATATAGTCTACATGTTTTCCTTCGATCAGGTAGAGGATCCCACTCTAGTCCCTACAATAATTTAGGCCATTAGGCCTACTACCCTTTTCTCCTTCCCCGCCGACCAAATATCCTCTCCTCTAACACGGCATTCAACATCTCTTGGCCTCTCATTTTCCGTTCCAACCCCATAATCCGCCTTCTCCTTGTTTCCTGAAATGCCCTCTACTCACCCACCGAAACAAGAACCTCTTGGTTTATATTTCTTTCCATTTGCTGTACTCTCTCCATTATTGTCCACGCCGATTTCTTAAATTCGCGCAGCCTGTGCTCACCTACGCTACATTATGGCCTTAACTTCGCATTGAAACGTATTGTTTCCCTCACCAGCTCTAAGCTATTTTGTGACTGCCTCTTTTGTTAATGCTATCTTCTTTCAATATCTTTGCTAATATCTAAATTTAAAAAAGATTATCAAATTCGATGGAATTCAAGCTTAATTTTATATATCTCAATTTATGGTAGAAGATGAAAATTTGTAACCTTTGAAGACTTTAATTAAAACTGCGCCCGGTTACATCCGGTAGATGATGCAAGACAGCATTCAACAGTGAACATTAGGTAATATCCACTATTGAATGGATGCGATTGTAATTAAAATAAGTCTGTGGAGTTTTGCAAATTTTTTGTCCAATGAGATTGATATTTGTGCAGTTCCTTCATTGACGGATCCATTTCCGTTCCTATAAATCGTTTATTATCTGTTAGCTTTCATTGATTCCTGATTTTCTCTCCTCCCATACCACATCTGAGTCTTACTAATGAGTATTTCTTGCTATACTGCCTACCCTGTATATTAGGGGGATCGAAAAATCCCAACTTTATCCGATCAAAAACGGGTATGTCTCAAAAGTTGCCTTCCTGGTGTGGGAAGAGTGACGTGAAATATTAAGCGTGGTAAATAACACCTTTATTCTGCGTACTTAGTTTAAAGTTTTGATTAAGAAAACCAAAGTGTCCATTATTTAAAAACATTGTCATGATTTTAGAAATACCTGATACCATCGGAAACTCTATTAATACGTATTGGACGAATTTTAAACTAAAAATATGCAAAGATCACGCATTTTTAGTCTTCGCTTTTAGTAAAAAAAGTGAATTTTCACTTTAAAAAATTTCACAATTTTAAAAACAAGTTTATGTAAGTTGTTTAAATACCGGGTACCTTAAAAAAACTTTAAACGCGTTGTTGAGGAAAACAAACCTAAAATCAGCCAATAAAATTGCATCATCAGTCTGTGTAGATGACCGAAGAGTTTAGATGTTTTATGAAAGAAGCACTCGGGTAAGTCCCGTCTCTTCCATGAGAAACGTATGCTTTCAAGGTTTAACCCTTTTACTTGGCTAAGTATCAACTCTGTTCTGATATCTTCTAATACGAGATATCAGCTGCTTTGCTATGATTTCATTAGTAATGATGCAACTGGTCGTTAGTTGATGAGAACTGCCTAGGACTCACAATAAGGAGGTGTTTGAATGTCGAGTCTCACACATTCCCTCTCAATCATGAGAGCACTATTACATCATTCCTTATTCTAATTATTCGTATTATATTTTGGTCGGTTCTTTCTGTTCAGCAATGTAGGTTGGATTATTTGAATTCGTTTTATTCTACCACATACTCCATCGTAAGTTTCCGCGGCTTTTCTGATGAATACTTCTCCATTTCTCTGGTTTCCACTCCGTATATTGATTTGGAGAAAACAGTTTCAGCCTAGGAGGAGAGACGACGCCTTGACACCACCCATAGTCATGAAAAACGGAGAGACACCGAAGATCCCAGGGTCTATGCTACGATACCTTATATTGCTGGGACGAGCGAAAAGATATCTCGAGTACTGGGGAAACATAATATCGTCACAAGATACAACTGAGTGACCAAAGTATTTAATTTACAACCGTGGCTAAAGGACAAATTTCCTCAGCAAATTTGCGAGGGAGTCTACCAAATGCCATGGTCGTGCGGGAGGTACTACATAAGCGAGACTTGCAGATCCATGAAGACACGCCTGAAGGAGCATAAAAGGACTACAATAAATAAGTGGTGTAGATTTTCGGCGATTGCTGTGCATGCCCGGAGTGAGCGTGGCCACAAAATTAGTTTTGATGAGGCCAAATTGATATCCAAAGAGAAAATATATTATCCTTGGCAGATTAGGAAATCCATTGAAATAACTAAAGTATAACTTTATCGGTTAAGATGGCTACTGGCCATCCAGTGCATGGAAGAGAATTTTGCGCGAAGATTAGAGCCAATCACTGAGTGTGGAGGGAAACAGATTGCCTATATTAATGCGGCCAAAATGATGCCCCGGCACTTCGACTTAAAGATGCCCTATGGAACACGGGGGAAACTGTTGTCTAAAAATCAACCTACGCGGTGGAAACCCGAGAAATGGAGGAGTGTTACACCACATGCTTATTTGGGTGAAATTTTCACTTACTTCACTTTAAAAAATTACTTTTAAAGTCAAAACTTTAATAAAATTGGGCAGACTAGGGACATTATTCTACAAGCTTGATAGTTCATGTCATTCTCCCCACAACCAAAAGGCAACTTTTGAGACATATCCATTTTTGATCGTATGAAGTTTAGTTTTTTCTTTCTACCCTAATGTATATTCATAGTCTTTCTCATGTGAGTCAAAATCTCTAGTGTAAAATCTGTAGTGTCAAATGTAATTTTCAAACATACATTGGAGATCTTGGGGAAAGCGTAAAGAAGCACACTTCCTGCTTCATTTACCCTTTTTGCTCCTATTTGATCGAACCCTTCCCCTCATATTACCGTGATAGACCTGGCGTGAGACATGGGAGAGGATTATGCTTTCAGAATTGGGAACAAAAGCTGTCAGTACCACTCCATTTTCCCAAAAACGCCAACTTTCTGGCAGGAATTCGAAGGGAAGTCAAGGCGCCCATTGTTGTAATCGCGGGGTAGATCTCTTTAGCCGATGAATCGACGGAATGCGTCGATTTTGAAAGTCGTAAGGATGCAAGGATAATGAGAGCGGGAGACCCCTAGGGTAAAATGGCTTTGGGGATATGAGAGAGTGTGAGGAAGGGATATGGTACAGAATGGAAATGGAGCAGGAGCGGCAAGCTGGAAGGGTCGGTAGACTTTGAAAGGGTTGGTAAAATTTGAAAGAAAATTTTAGTGTCATTATTGCTGTCTTGTGTTCCTTCATACTTATTAAAAATCCTTTCAGCAGCTATTAGCTCAATCATCATAAACTGCAATTATTAGAAGCCAAAACATATTCTTTATCAATTACAAATAAATTTATTCGTTTTCGGAGTGCAAAATATTCTCGATACTGATGAATTATATCGTTTTACTAGAACTTAGAAAAATTAGATGTCGACTGACTGATGTGGTAAAGTCGTACTTTGAACTCGGCTGCATGATTTTACGCAAAGAACTGTACCGTTGAACGATAAGGACTGTAGCTATGTAATTATGTCTGCTAAGTTTCTACACTTTTTGGCATGCTGTTCAATTTATGAAAATACTTTTTCTCGGCAGCTACGTTTCACAAAGCAACAAGAACTAGACTGTTTCCTCTGAGAAATTTGGTTCGCTTTTTAAGAAAACAGGGAATTCGCTGTAAAATAAGATTCTGAGTTAAGCGGAAAAATAATATCATGTTTGCTTAAAAAGTTAACAATAATATGAACCAAAAAATGAGCTGATTTCCGGAAGGATTCAGAGAAAACTCAAGGGGGGCTTGCTCATTATATTTAGTTTACATCATGAATTTTATAATTTTTGGTGAACTTGAATGCAATATGGTTAAGCGTTAAGTAAAGCATCCATCGGCCTGCTTTCGTTGACTTGCTTGTTACACGTGTTGTTAAGCTGAGTCACTTTTAAGGCGACCCATGTTTTTCCGTCTACAGCTTTCCTTTCGTAAACTACCATACAACGGAGTTTCTCTCATGAAGGACGAGACTCCTCTCGCCTTTTTGAGCCTACCCCACATCTTTATTGCAATGGACTCTCGCATCTCCACTCCTGACCGCTGAAATCGGTCTTCTTCGATGGCACTACTGCCCACATCGGGGCTTGACCTCCTCAATTTTGTTCCTCCATTCCTCTCTGTCTTCTGCCACTCTTCTTCAATTCCTCACCCCAAGCAGTTCATGTTCATCCTTGCTGACGTCAACTTCTCACCGAGCTCTGTGTTTTCCCACCGGTCTCTTCCCTCCCATCTGTCCAGTGAACACACTCTTAGCTGCCCTCTACGCCGGCATCCGCAGGACATGCCCTGCCCATTCGAGTCTCATTAGTTTGCAGTAGGTGGAAATTCTGGCTTTTTTGTATAGGCTGTATACTTCGTTGTTATGGCGGATTCTCCATGCTCCTTATGCGTTCACAGGCTCATATATTATCCGGATTACTTATCTCTCAAATCTGTCCAACAGCTCCGCAGATTTGGCAGTCACTATCCAAGATTCATAACCGCAAGACAGTACTGCTCGGATGAGTGTTTTGAATTACCGAATCTTGTTTTTCCTGGGCACATTTCTAGATTTCATGATTAGGAGTAGGGAGAAGAAATTGCGATTAGCTGCGTCGATTAGTTTTTTAAAATTTATAATGTCTCATCATTTTCCTAGGAAACATTGGAGCCCAAATACGTGAAATTTGCAATTACGAGCTGACATCAGTCCATCCGACTCCAAATCCGACTCGAATGACACGCCCCTCCTGTTACCTCCACCCTAATTCGGCACGGAAGTTAAATTTATGCAACTCCTCCCCCGTCCATATCCTTCTAAAGTCTCATTAGGGTTGTGCGTGCGATGCATGGCTTAAAATATGTCATTACGGAGCAAATTTTGTGGTACGAGGACTTAATTTGGAGTAGATATCTTTAGGGTGTTCTACATTTGAGGTGAGCTGAGCAGAAGTGGCGTGTATTCAAAATTGAAATATTTGAGATGATGGCATATCTGTGAACAACTCGGTGTCCTATTTTCCGAGGAAAATTTAGGGAAGTCTATTGTTCTCTCTTTTTTCACGAGGTGCAGCCTTTTTCTCACTTTCTCTCATTTTTTCCTGTTTTTTTCAAAGGTTTTTGGACAATCTATTTCACGCCTCATTTTGTGGACCCTGAGTGTCCTTAGCAAAATTCCTTTCCTGTTTGAATGTTCTCAAGGCCGAAGATGTGACGTTGCATACAGCATCAGGAATATTGACATTGTGCTATGATGAATATTAACTGCATGCCTTCCTCTATGGTTATATTATTTTCTAACGTGGCATTTGTTATGAGATTTCACCGCGACTTCGTGAGTCAAATCAAAGAAATATACTAACATTTTTAACCCTAAGTGGTGACGCCCGATCTCTCAGACCGACAATATAATCTTTCTGGTGAAACAGGCGAAGTATAAAATTTTGTTGTTTATGCTATTCAGTAGCTTCCTATTTTATACTGCTCCTCCGATACACAAGCCAAAAAATCACTTTGTGTATGCATATCGCTACTAATAGCCACTATCGGTCCCACAGACTGTGTCTCCACTCGTGTCTCCAACGACAACCAATTTTTTGCTCTACATAAAATAAAAAAATATAAAATGCATTAAAAATATGTAAAAAATTCTGACAAATTATGGAAATGGGTCCTTTTTTATGTACCCATGTCCTTGTAACGGTTATTTTTCTCTTATGAAGAAAAACGGTGCTCTAGTCTACCTATTCTAACGTATAGCAAAGATTGAATACAAACTGAAGTATCCTCTCTCTTTGTTGTGAGAATTGTGAATAAATATTTTTAAATTCACGTTTGAATGCTGATTTTTTTAGATCATCCAGAAAAAACTGATATCATCTTTTTTAAAACTCCAAAGCCCTAATCGGTCCAGGACACCAACGTCACTACTCTTGTCCCGATAATTCACGTCACTATCGTAGGGTTAAAAACGTTTTTATAAATCTTGCTTTCGCTGAATTAATGCATTAAATATTGAAAACCAAAATTAAGGCAGAGGAAATCGCAATATTTCCACGAATACATATTTAAGAAAGCATTTTATGGCCATTAACGCCGACCGCAGGGCCAGTTTTTGCCGAAATTCATGGTTATGGGGAAGAGAAAATTTTGCGCCCATTAGTTTGTGCACAGTTCAGATTTTGTCACTGACGTAAGTTCTAGGGATATAGTGGGGGCTAAATTAATAAAGATGTCATCCTGAAAAATCATCTGATCTACATTATTCAGGTAATTTAAGCCTTTTAAGTAAAGCGTAGCAAGTGGGTTAAATTTTTTATCAGTATCGACGTACCAACATAAGCCTCTTCCATCGTCATTAGGGAATGAAAAACTCATAAAAGTAAGAATTTTTACTCACCCTGATGATGATGGACGAGTCGCCCGTTGAATCATCGGTACTGTTCAAAAAATCATTCCAGTGGAATACCTGAGAAGAATTTCCTCAAAGCTTTCGCCGTGGATGCATTAAATCTTTTTTGTAGCAAATAGGTATTCAAAATCACCCCTGATAAACTTTAGCATTTGTACATATAGCAATGATAATGAATATTTTTGGGAAATTCATTTCCATGGAACTTGGTAAAATGAAAACGAAATAATTGTGTCCAAAAAGAACATAGCATTTATTAAGCTTCCAAAATCATATACTACAGTAATAAAAATGATATTTTAGAAAAAGTATCTTCTTATTCATTCCATTCCAAAGAATACTAGTCGTCAATCGTAACAGTATGCAAATACCAAAAAATAGAATACCGTACACACTTGTGAATCTTTTTTCCTGAAATCGTACCTGAAAAAGAGGGCGAGTGTCTTACACGAGTTCCTCACCTCTCTGAATTTTCCGGCAACCCCTTAGGCTAGGGGGCACTTAAAGCTGTAAAATCTTCATCATAAGAGAATTATGGCTAAAATTATGAGAGACATTGCAGCCGGAAGGCTTTGGTGCTGCCCGAATGTGTTCATTTCATTCATTAGTTGTTCAAATCTAAGACTGGCTATGGATAAGGTTAACTGCAACCCTCCAACCTTCCCTATCTAATGCTACTTCACTTACCTCCTTGTATTTATTCCTAGGTACTTTCCTCTTTATTTGATCCATGAATTTATTCCTCGGTCTTCCTTTGGGGACTTGTCCCTCTAATTTACCTTCAGTTATGTTCTTCACCAACCCATTATGTTTCAGGGTGTCCAATCCATCTTGTTCTTCTTTCCTCTGTGGTGTTCCGTATGGTCCTTTCTTCTTCTACTCTTCTATACCCTTCATCATTTCCAATTTTATCTTCAGCATCCTCGTCCAGCACCAGGTATCGGAGGCTTCTATTATTCTCTGGTCAGCTTTTCCAATGGTCCATACTTCCGATCCATTATGTGCCACGATCCACCAAAAGTTTTTTACATATTGTTTCCTGGTTTGTTGTCCTATCTTCTTTAAACACTACACCCGAAAGTATAATGATCCCACAAATCTCCTGCGATGACAATGAGGAAAGGCGCCGATTTTTTTAATCCGACGTTTTTAAAAGCGGAATACGCGTCTTACACCGGGTGAGTGTTGTGCACGCGTCTGTTCGGTATAAACGGAATTCTCAGAAATTGCACATCAAATGAGAGCGTTTAAAGAATATAAAGGTATAAACAGGGTACCATGTCATTAGGATTAGAGAAAATAAGGAGAAGCAAAATATTTTAAAAAATACATGGATAGCGGCTTCTGTGGATTAGTTCATATTGCAATGGCAGATCAGTAATCCGATATCCTTAATTACGGAAGCATGTAAATGAATGAATGTTTTCAAGAATTTTGGAAACCTCCTGATTTGTGAACATTCATTGTGAGCATGTATAATTCTACAGGTTCATAGATAAGAGCTTTTTAGTCTAGTGGTAATTCTACTAAGATGTACTGGAAAACTTAGTCTGGCTGTTCTAGCTATAATAGACTTGTAGAGACTGATTTTAGCCTACAGAGAGATATTTCTATTCGACAAAGAGGTGGCAACGAACGTAAAGCTTGAAGAGCTAACATATCCTCCATTGCCAACGAAATTCGTGAGCTCTTTCTTTGTTTTTCCATTTCTGGCATTGAGAAACTCAATGTCTTAACCAGCAGTCTCCGTCGCACACCCCTCTCGCCTGAATCTTCTTTTGCTATTCCCTAAAAAAGGATATTCAAAACACCCAGCTTTCTTTCTGTCTCCTCTCAAATCCTTCTCTTTCCGTTTTCTCCAACCTATTCCGCTCTTTCTTCGCTCTTGCCCTTATTCCCTCGACCCTCGGCGACCCCACACCCCCTGCCCTTTCCCTTACACGCGCCCCGCCTCCCTGACACTACGTGTGTAACTGGGCCACGCGCCTTGAATACCAATGTCTCACTTTCTGCCGCGGCCGAGAGGGTGCAAGGCGGAGGAAGAGGTTGGGATAGGAGCTCCAGTTCAGGGAGGATACATTTTGAGGACACCCCGCCCCCCGCAGCCTAACCTACTCGGTCCCTCAAAGAGAGGAGAAAGAAAGGATAAACTGGGAAAAGGGAGAGGAGGAAGAAAGTCTTCCATTTTTTTCAGCCCTCTCCTCTCCCTATCTGGCTCGCACTCTCGCAACCTTTTTACCCCTCTCAACCCCTCCGTCTGCCTTTCACCCTTAAACCGCCCTCCCGTAAGTCCTTACCCTTTCTCAATCTCACTCTGCCCTTGGCGTTCGAAGATGTCGATGAACCGGTTGGGATCAAGGAGGTTAGAAAAAATTATGGCGGCGACATTCCGCTTGAAGACAATTCATCTACATACTGCCCTGCAAGCCACCGCATGGGCGTGTGACAGGGGGTGTTAGGACACCAGACGTGTAAATATAAAAGGTTTTGGGAGGTGAAATGTTGACGTGTATAATGGGAGTGTATTTAGTGGAGCCCAATATTTTTTCCAGTAAGCTAGGCCTTACGTGTAGCCTCTGAGTCTCTAGGGGCTACCACCTTAATCCTTGTAAAAGTTGTGAAATACAATATGCTCGCTCCTAGCACGAAATATGCTGCTATTCTTTTTATTTTTCTAATAAAAATTTCGTAAAAAATAACTAAAGAATCTTTGTATTTCATTAATATAGAATGTAATGGACGGGTTGAATAGAGGTAAAACGTATGCTGATATGGGGAAAGATTGTCTACGCAGGGAATTATGTAATCATTTCCAATTTACCCAACCCAAATTGTTACATTATCCCCAGTAATGAATGCATTAAGGCCTTGGTCCCTGAATAATTTCATTCGACGGCTATCTTGATAGCTCTTCCTTCTTTTCACTGGCTATTGAAGAATGTTTTTTCCTTCCAGGGAGAAATTGTCTCTGAGACGCTAGGGATTGGGGGATAGATGTCGTCATCGATTTCCATTCCACCCATAATCTTTAAATCGTCTTCCATTTTTTTTTCTTTCAGTAATCAATTAAGTTAACTCCACGTGTTAGGTAATAATTTACGAACGCCTAAATATATATTTTCTTCTATCACGATAGTTCTTATGTCTAACACAGCTATTTCTGCCACTTTAGGATCAATTGAACCATATTGCGTCAAAATTTTAGAAAGAACCTTGATAAATAAGTATTAACTTGGGTAAAAATATGCATGCTCAAACATAAACCATGAAATATTTCATAATTTCTAACAAAATTAGTTATGCTTGTGAGAGCATCCATTATGCGATTAATCCTGATCAGTACAGCAGTAATTTGATCGCTGTAATTATTACGATTTTTCAGTTCTTACGTTGAAGTGTATTTTGATGCTTTTCAACCATATGTTGTAGTTATTTTCCTCCCAATTAAGATGCAACTTGTATTTTTCGTTTGTTTGCAATAGTAAATTTGAATTAGTGAAGAAAAATGTTATGATCATAAGTATGGTATAACAACCACAGATGAAGTTACGGTGTCAATCAAGGTCTATGAATAACTGTTTTACTGTATTTCGTTTCATTGCCCAATATTTTGCTTGATGAGCAACGAGTGCTCTTATAATCTACATCTACATACTACCCTGTGAGCCACCGTTCGAGCGTGTGGCAGTGGGTCTTAGGACGCTAGTCTTGTTAAGATGTAAGAGATAAGGTTTTGAAAGGAGGTGAAATGGTGACGTGTACTATGGGAGTGTATGTAGTGGAGCTCAGATGTTATTGCGGTCGCTTATTGTGCACGGAAAGAGCGAGTTTTTGCACATATCTGCTCGGAAATGTATATCTCGTATCTCATCGCGTTTGTTAGACGCAGAGATGTAATGAGACGTCATGATAATACTCTCTGTGTCACTCTGAAACGCCAGTTCTGAATTTCAGAAGTGAGCTAAACCTATCGTGTAGCCTCCAAGTCTCTAGGGGCTCCCACCTTAGTCCCTCTAAAATTTGTGAAACGCTATATGTTCACTAGTCGCAGGTTTTAACAGATTATGCAGGTTTTCTTTGTATCTTACTAATTTTTTGGTTAAATCTTTATGACCAGGGACCCAATTGCTCGCGGCGTAGTCGATCTATTATGGCTAATTATACAGTTATTTGTGAAGTACTGACGTGAAAAAAAATCAGTATTGTACGGAATAGAAGTATAAAAATGGATTTGAGATGAAGTAACGCAGGCATAAATAGTATTTTCACGGTTTGGTTGTAAAGTTAAATTTTACTGCATTTGGGGACGGATGCTTGTGGACTGTGCTCAGATGATGTCGAGATGAATGTTGTGTGAGTGGATTTGCATGCTTCATGTTACTTTTTACGCAAAAGGACATGTGTAACAGTTTCTCTTCTTCACAAAACGTCTTTGGATTTATTCGTGCGTCTTTTTTTTACCATTTTATCTGCCGGGACTCAGGAAGCGTTTGACTTCTCCTCCACGGATCGAGGAAAACCGACACGAGATTGCAAAAAAGAGGAATCCCGGACGTTACTAGCCTTTACCATTGAATTTCCTCGCGCGTTCCTATGCGTGGGTGGACATACGCACGAGTGGGTGGCCATAGGCCTTTATTATTCGTGTATGGGCGACGCATCATGATGCTTTGGGGTCCGGTTGTGATTTCCTTATCCGCTCTTTGGCGAATTGCGAATTCTCAGCCGCGCTCTTTAAACCTCTCTTTCCTTTTGTGTCGCTACTTAAAGACTGCGGCGCCGTCCTGTAGATATTTCGAGCACCTAAAATTGTACATAGGTGATATTTTAGTGATCGAGGCTGGGCAGTATTTGAAATGCAAGTATTCGAGATTCTTATTTTGTATTTCAAGTAGGTATACCATTCAGGGAATTTTTAGTGAAAAATATCCAACCACTGCCAGATATACTCGAGGTTTTTGCAACCCCAGTAATCCAGTGAACGTGATTGTAGACTATTCTACTTTGTTCAATTTTGGCATAGTAAAAGAAAAATAACTTCGTAATTTTCCAATTTATTTATTAAAATACCAAATCGGTTTCGATGTTACAACACGACCACAGAAGGACCTTTTTTATAAGCAATTTAGACAGTAAAAGCAACATGAATTTGTCATTTCCCACACTTTTAATTGAAATACCTAACCGGTTTCGATGTTAGAACATGACCTCTGAAGGACCACTGACACGACCTCACGACACCACACGACTTCTGGTGATGTTGTAATAACGAAACCGGTTTGGTATTTTAATAAAAAGTGTGGAAAATTACTAAGTGATTTGTCGTTTTCTACTTTTACCCTGTAATTCAGTTTGCGAAGTGGATTACACAGGGGAAATGGCTGAATCAACAGCGTGGAAAGAAAGGAATGGACTTTCAAGCTGTATGAAGGGCAAGATTGCTAATTTTATGAAGGAAATGGCGAAAAACATTGGTTAATTTTACCAAAACGAGAACTCGTTGAGGTTTATCCATATACTTTCTCTAGTTGCTCGAATAATTATGAAGATGTATTAATAAAATCTGCGAAAATGGAAGAATATCTGTTGTTATAGTTGAGACAAAAATGCTAATTTATGAAATTGCTGTATTACCCATTGCTAATGACAGTGCTGATGATAAGTATAGAGGCTTTGTTCCCCTACATATTCAAGATATTGAAGAAAGGGAAGTGCAGTTTTTTTACAAAAAATAAAACTTTAACCAATCTAGAACCGATTCCTTCATTATGTGGAAATTCCCCTCGATTTCGTCAACATAATCGGATTTTATGGTCGAGGTTCTTTCAGTATTTTAAAATACTTATGAATAAGTTGATACTTAAGCCACCTTAACGTTACACCACACACCTAGTAAGTTTGTTCCTTCAATCTTTTGATTAAGTACCTCACAATGTCTAAGATACTAATGAAATGTCACAGTTGTAACCAAAATGCTATATGATTTAACTCACCCTGCTTTGTAACTGCAGTACGAACTTTCAATATCGAAACCTTGATCCCTGAGGCAGCCTGTAAAAAGGCTATGCGGGCTGGTTCATTTTTTTGCTGATGGGAATAGCAATATGCTTTTACGTATATGTTCCCATATTCATTCGCAGAAGTCCACTCGTCCTTATAATTAGCAGAAACGTATAAGTTATATCCTTCCTTGTATGCCCTGGAACTTCCGCAATTTTCAACGAACTTGAAAGCCGACATCCGAAAAATATGTCGATATTTATGCCGTAATCCAACAAATACTCGAGCGATTAGTCCTAGATCAATTTCCTTTTTTTCAAAGAACGGAACTAGCCGCGCAGTGACTTTAATGGAGTCACCCGCTAGTGATCACTCAACTGTGTGAAATTCACAGTGGAAAATAACATTCGTTTGGGCCGGGAATTGAACCAGGATCCCTAGATTTCGCACTGAGTGTTCTAGCCAATGTAATGGAGATTATGGTTATTGGTTATGGACCAACCAATGGAGATTCGCGGTGGAATAGGGCGCCTGGATAGCTTAATTGGTTAGAGCACTCGGCGTGAAGTCGTGGGACCTGGGTTTGATTCCCAGTCCGGGTGAATGATTCTTCCTCTGTGAATTTTTTTACAATTGATTAATTTTCTCCATTTTGTCTCTCTACTAACTCCAGCAATTGCTATCAAAAGTACTTGCAACGAAACAAACGAACCTGAGTGATAGCCCAACACCTATTTAGATGTTATTTCAGCCAATGTACCCACAGGTTGTCCCACAATAGGACAATTCCCTCTGACGGTCAAAATTTGAACTATGCTAGCTCCGCCCATTCACGACTAGTCTATTACAGTTCGTGAATTTGGCACTCATTGGTTCTAAGTTGTCCCAGAGTGAATTTATTTAGATTTGAATCGTAAAATTACCCCCTAATGGTCTTACCTCAATTGAAATTTTTGACAGAAATTTGCAAACTGCGGCAGAATTCCTCCATATCGACAGCGGCTGCTATGGGGCAGAACTCTGGAAGAGTGGCATACCCCTCCAGAATCGACGCAAACATCTCTGAGAGCATATTTTATAAAGACATTCACGGATCAACTCCAGCAGAAGGATTCTAGTCCCATATTGAATCATGTGAATTAGATTCTCTCCATGCTCATTTAACATGATAAAAACGCAGTAAAATTGAAAAGCTAACGCATCAACCATCAAGCGCTAGTGGGAATGTAGGGGTTACAAAGATGGTGGACAGACCACACCTGAGTTGAAGCTTCATCATTGGCAATCACATAAAGCGTCCTCTCCATCTACCTCAATGCAACAAACCCCTTTAGCATGACGTCACGCTTCATGCATGTGACCGCCACCATGTTGGTCTACACTATATTATTTTAAAGAAGTAAATGCATGTGATTTCTAGGACCTTGTCGATGGGAAACACTATTTCCGCCCAGAAAAGTTTTTTTTGCCGATTTTGACGAATTCCGCCCAGAACAGTTTTTTTGCCGATTTTGACGAATTTTTGGTATTATTCATATGGTCACCTATAGTACTTCATGCAAATTATTTTTGGGAATCGGGTTGGTGTGGTGGTTAGAGTACTGGCTAACCATATGGACCTTCAGGCCTCAAACCCCTGCGGAGGAGGATGTTTTTCAGAGGAAACTCGATCCCTGCTTGAGTGTCTTGGGGAGATCACTACAAGTGCAATAATCCGTCTGTCGGATGAGACGTTAAACCGTGGTTCCCTTGGCGCCTTTTGTAAAGAGCAGGCTAATGTCGATGCCGGGTTTCCATCCACCCTTCCTCCCTTACCTATCCCCTTTGACGCAAATGACCTTAGCCGTCTGTTTCCTACCCAAAATCCAATCCAAATTATTTTGGTAATCGTGATCTTGAACGACGCAGTGTAAAAAATTTGATTGCCATAAAGTTCGCGGTTCCTCCTGCAAGCGTCATACACTCGGCATGTCAGTGTGTGGCCATATGGCTTTGGTGGGCGGAAATGGGTTAAAATTGCAAAAATAGCGCTTCAACCATCAAGCGCTTGGGAATTTAGGGATAACAATGATGGCGGACAGACCGCGCCTGCATTAAAGCTTTAACCATTGGCAACCATATCAAGCGCCCTCTCCATATTTAGCAAAAGCAAAAGAGCCTGGCGCACTTCTGTACGGCGGAGGGGAAGGGTAAAGTGGATGGAGTGAAGTGAACGGACGGAGGGGAAGGTAGAGAAGGTGAAGGCTAAGAACGAGGCAGGGGAGCCAAACTACTTTGCACGAGGTACACACACACAAGGCTAATAGGTAAGTGGTTTTGCATCATCAATGCCATGCTTTACCCGTGAACTTCCTTGTCATGTGCAAGGAGTGGTAGTACGAATAAAATGCAACAAACTGGGCACCAGGTAGCTGGTAGTTACTCATGGAATTCACCGATGCGCTAAAGTTGGCAGCAACTAGAAAAGGTTCGCTCACTGACACTCCACAATTTACAACGTTCCTCCCCACCAAGCAGGGTTTTAAAAGTTCTGAGGTCCATGTCCCAAAATCGTCCATGGCGCAGCGCCAGTTTCTTTGGCGACTGCTATACCTCAGTGCAACAAACCCCATTAGCATTATGTCACGCTTCGTACAGTAGACTTCCACCATATTTCTCAACCACTATATCCCCTTTCCTTCACCATCACGTCCCTTGTCCTCCCTTCAACAATTCTCCCCGCACACGCGTCACGAGACCCTTCCGACAAAGAAAAGGACTCCCTTTCCCTTCTCAGTCCGTCTTCCTTTCTTCCGCCGTCAAGTGGTCTCCTCCACTTTTTTCCCCCTTTCACTCGCCCTTCCCACCCACGATTCTTTTCTTCCGTCCCTCTTCCCTCCGTTATTTTAATTTTCTCTCTCTCTCTCGCTTCGCTCCATCGTGGGATCCGTGCCTCTCTCATGGCATTCGTTCTCTCATGCCTCGAGGAATCCGGAATCCTGGCGTTCTTTAGGAACCGCTGTCGCCGCCTGCATTCTGAAAAGAATCCCTCCTCGAAATGGACGACTTCTTTCTTCGGCTTCATCGTGGGATTCTATCACGCTCCCTGGGATGCGAATAAAATATAGACTCATCATCATCATTGGGCGTTCAATACTAAGATCGGTTGGCCTCAGCTCTCCACCCTCCCATACATAATACCAGTTCCCTTACTTCCTTGTAGCTTTTTCTATGTATTTTTCTCTTTATTTGGCCCATGAACTCATTCCTAGGTCTTCCTCTGGGGACTTTTCCCTCTATTTTACCTTTTATTATATTCTTCACAAACCCATAGTGCCTCAGATATATGACCAGTCCTTCTGGTTCTACTTTTCTATGTCATATGCCATATGATCTTAGCACGTGAGGTTAGTACTTCGTGGCAGATTAAGTAACCAGTATTAGGAAGCAAATCTACCCATCAGCTACAATTCCTGTTGACTTATCGTTGGTTGTTCGATCCTAAGATTGATTAACTGCAGCCGTCCACTCTTCCGTATCTAATGCTTGTTCCCTTACCTTCTGGTATCTCAACTTGTACTTTCATTTTTATTTTTTCCATGAACATATTTCTGGGTCTTTCTCTGGGGGATTTTCCCTCTATTTTACCTTCATTTATGTTCGTCACAAACGCATTGTACCTCAGGGTGTGTCCAGTCCATCAGGTTCATTCTTTTCTGTATATTGTACTATATGGTCCTTTCTTCTTCTGTTATTGTGATCTTCATCGTTTCCTATGTTGTACCTCCATTTTATCTTCAGCATCCTCCTCCAGCACCAGGTTTTGAAGGCTTCTAGTCTATTATAATCAGCATTTTCAGAGGTCCATGTTAACAAGACCAGAAAATTGTAAGTGCTTCAACTTTGTCTGAATAATTATCCGCTCTGGCACTCTTCAAAGACAACCACGAGGCTTTTCGACGAAAATTTAAAAACACGCCCGGCGAAAAATACGCGGTTCGCCTTTCCTCACGCATACATGGCCTCTTCCGATCACCACACGAGAATTCTCAGTAGAGGCTACTGATATTTGGCACTGAAGAGCCTAAAATAACAAGTATTGAAGCATATTATTCTCTCCATCATCAAATGGTTTATTTGGTAACATTCTTTCGTTGCAATCTATTTAATTTGCAGCTTATTAAAGTATACCTGATCATAGAGATATATTTTTACTACTTTAAGGGAACCTAACATTTTTTCTATAAGATTAAAAGTCATCATTGGTTCTTCAATCGTTAGATTGATTGAATAAAGCCTTCCACTCTTTCCTATCTAATGCTACGTCCCTTACTTCCTGGTCGCTTTTCCTATGTACTTTCCTCTTTATTTAGTAGCTTATTTCCCTCGACATTTCCCTCTATTTAACCCATTATGTTCTTCAAAAACTTATTTTTCCTCAGAATGTGTCCAAACCTTCTGGTTCTTCTTTTTTTATGGTATTCCATGTAATCCTTTATTCTTCGAATCTTCTACAAATTTTATACTTTCTTAATTTTTCCGTCCATTTGATCTTCCGCATCCTCTTCCAACACCAGGTTTTTGAGGATTCTACTCTGTTCTGGTCTGTTTTTCCGTTGGTCCTTGCTTCCGATACAAGGAGTTCCACGCCCCTCATAAAAGTTTTCACATACTGTTTCCTGGATTGTCTTCCTACCTTCTCTGTGCGCAGAAGTTGTCTTTTTCCCTTGAACTTCTTCTTAGCTTGGGATATTCTCCGCTTGATGTCCGTTGTACTTCTTCCGCCCGACGTAATGGTACTTTCGAGATAGGTGAAGCTCTAATTTCTCTCCTGTCATTGTGGCTTATACATTCAGCTCCTCTTACTCGCAGACTTCCTCATACTATCTTTATTTCATACACAATGATGAAAGAAAAATATGTCCTCTGAAATATATAACAGAACTTTACCTTTCTAAGCCACTTCTCTCGCAAGTACAGCTTTAAATCATAATATGTTCCATGAGACAAGTGGAGAAACACGATGAAAAAGGCTACTTAGTGTCTAATTTGAATGGTATTTTAATGAAAAACTGTATGAAAGGAGCCAAAACTTCAGGTAAATTGATAAAAAAATAATATAGATGTATCTCACCGCCTTATTGTTTTAGTCATTAGCTAATTACTGCGAAAATTGATGTCAAAATGTGTTAGTTCGGTCGAATTGGCACTGATGATGGCGTCTATGGATATGAAAAGGTGTCTGAATGCTTAAGAATAGCTATGACATATAATTCGATACTTCTAGTGTTATCCGATCTCCTAGTTTTACGTGTTACGATTTACTTTATTCAAGTATTCCTCATTTACTATTGAACTCAGTATTTGGCTGTTTTGGAGAAATTTACCGTTGAAATTCCTCATCTCTGAATTTTGATGGAACCGGATGGAGCATGTCATGTTTATCTTCTTCAATCGTGTTGCCCAAAATATGTATTCTCCCCTCTCTCTTTTCGTGTATATTGAGCGTCCTTCTTTGTATTGCTCTCTCCAACATGCCCTCGCCTTTCATGACTTGTGTCCTCTTCAAATGATATCATTTCCTGTTCTTCAAATCTCAGTTGCGTGCAATCCTTCATTTTCATACCCATTTGTATAGCTAGTTTTATTTTTATTTACTTATTGAACAAGTTTTGACATTCACACATACATACATACACAAGTTCCGTCAGGCAATGCCTGTTGACGGGGCATATTTTATATTCCAACCATTATTTTTTTCTAGTATTCAATTCATGCATCTCAGGCACACTATTACAATAACCATACATCAGTAGTTAAAGGAATATACAATTACATTTGCAATGACATTTCTCTATGGAGATCTCTTAAAACAGTATTTTTATGGAAAAAAGTTTTACTTTTACTCATTATCTCAATGTCTTTTCTATATTCATCTAATCGTTTTGGGACAATATACTTTCTTTCCCTATCTCCATACTTGTTATTTACTTGCGGTATTACAAATCTCCTTTCTCTAGTATTATAACAATTTTCTACAATTTTTTGGTAATTTTTGTCTACATGATTTATAAATAACAGGATTACATTAAGTAAGTATTTTGGTAACAGTATGTAATTATTTTTATACAATTAATATGAGTCCAATATATCATTCCCATGATTAAGATTTCAGTACACTCTTCTGTAAGGCATTAATTTTCATCATATAACGTTGAGATGTCAAGCCCCAAGTTTCAATTCCATGTCTTCTATGTGACTCGAACGTGGAAAAATATAAACTTCTTCTGTAACACATTGGGATTTTGTGGATGCTATTTTTAAGTCTCGTTGCCTTGTATCATAGATTTTTACAAAGATAATTTATATGAACATCCCAACAAAAAAGATGGTCGACTGTCAAGACTAGGTATATAGCCGTGTTACAAGGGAAATCCCAAGGGAAATACCTTAGTTATAATAACCTATTCGAAGCATCCTGCTACACTGGACAAATTCTTTTGTCCACCGCTATTATGATTGCAATCTTTCATTGAAGATACCATTCTTACGCCATAGTTGAAAATCCAAGATTGCTGAGGAAATCTTGCTTTATGAGAAAAGAAATAGGACCGTGCTGAAACTTATAACGACAATATTCATAAAGCAAAGCAGCGTAAATGAGAAAAAATTCTATCGAAATCAGACAATCTGGATTTATCACTACAGTTGCTACCACGGATAAGCATTACTAGGATACGATCTGACCAACAAAACATAGTTAGGCACCTTTTTTGCTCATTGAACATCTGTGGCGTATCTCAGGAATGCAAATAGGCTATTACTGACCCCGTAATAGGTTTATAGGGGTCGAGTCCCAGTGTTGACGGAAAACCGATGGTCTGGGTGAATGAATACGTTTGGGTCAGTATGCGGGCACATGTCACGCTTGAATTACCAAACTAGTATAGTTTTTGTGCGTAGGAATAAGTCATAGCCCATTAATTCAGGTAGAATGATTTCATTATTCGCTTGGAAATTATTAAAATATCGACTTTGTGTCATAGCATTAGGCATCAGACTGGAACTAATTTAGTCTCGTTTACTTACAAAATGATTTTTGAAATACTTTTAACGGTGACTGAACGTTATTTCATACAAATGGAAATGGAATGGAAATTTTTGACGACAATATGTCTGCAGTCGCTATAATAACCGTTCAAAAGTTCGAAAAAAAATCACGTCGATGGAATTTTATCAAGTTAAGAGTTGGTTGTTCTTGAATTGGTAATAATGCAGAAAAAGCAAAATAGAAGAAATTAATGCGCTAAGAGTGTGCTTTCCCAGCCACCATCTTCAATATTTTCACTTAACAGGGTAAAATGAAATGAGGAAATATTAGTGGCGGGAATACGCGAATCCGATTCCCAACAGCCATTGCTCCTTGTTCATTCAAAAATATTCTGGTACCTGCTTTACTGTGATTGTCTTTTCGATTCCTTCTCTCCAACTTATTCTGGTCCTTCTTTTTATTCTAATTTGTAGATTACAAGTTAAAACTTGCTTAGGTAACCTCTCATTCGTCATAAGTTGTAGGTGACCATTCCATACAAGCTATTTTTTTATACTATCATATACTAATGTGTTGGTGACCCTCATTATATTTCTTATTCCGACATTTATAAATCATTCCCGTCTTGGTATCCCCGTCCCAATCGTCTCCAGTAATCCATCTCTGGCACATTAAGCATTTGTTTTGTTTTCTCCTTCATATGCCATATCTCACTCCCATAAGCGATGAGGCTTTTTACAATTGAAATATATGTTCTTTTTTGTTTTATTGGGATATACTTTGATCCCATAAAATGCTATTCAACATGGGTATTCCCCTTGCAAATTTCTTCTTTTATTGCATCATCCAGGTTTCCGATCTGAGTTCTTTTAACTCCCAGGTAGTTGTATTCTATTTGTTGTCCATATTCCAGCAATAATTTCTCTTGTGCTCCTTTGCTGCACATATTTAGAGACTTGCTTAAAGTCCCCAGTTCTTGTATTCTTCAATTAGCTTACATGCCATGTTGAATGAGTCGTCGCAATACAGAAGATCTTCAGGTATCTTCATTAAATTCCAGTTACCTAAATAATCATGTACCTTAATAAGGGTACCTGAAGACGACACTACTGCGTCGAAACTAGTCGTACCGTAAAAGGAATTGCTGAAATCAGACAAAGTTGCAGAGGAGGGTATTTTTCTGAGGGTACCCGATTCCTACTTGAGTGTCTTGTAGAGGGCACTTCAAGAACACTACTTCGTTAGTCGGATGAGACGTTAAACCATGGTCCCCTTGGCGTCTTTCGTTGAGGCCAGGCTAATGCCGATGCCGGGTTTCTATCCATCTTTCCTCCCTTACCTGTCCCCTATGGTGCAAACGACATTAGCTTTCGGTCGCCTCCCCAAAAATCCTATCAAACAAAGTATTCTTTTTCATGATTCATAATGAACTCCTACAAAGTTTAACCTGAAACTATTGAGACCATGTATTTATATACAGTAATTTTAATATAATTTCCTTG
The DNA here is from genome assembly GCA_963169105.1 of Ceriagrion tenellum. Lineage (NCBI taxonomy): Eukaryota > Metazoa > Arthropoda > Insecta > Odonata > Coenagrionidae > Ceriagrion > Ceriagrion tenellum. The sequence goes on from OY720641.1 coordinate 59,481,175, forward strand.
TTTATGATTGCAAATCCTTCAATTAAAAAAGTTATTAAACCCACAATTTCATTTCACTCTTCTCCGATCGTTGTCATCGCGCGTCTTGAGGAAATGCGAAGCGAACCCGATTGTTGCCCGGTAGAGAATCCATTTCCAGCGTCTTGTGTGCTAGAATTCCGGATGAGCGCAAAGGTATGTTCCTCCGGCGGATTTTATTGGGGGAATCGGATGGTGACAATTCCACGTGGTGGCGTTGATGTGCGTTGAGAGTTGGGTATAGCGCACCTGGCAGTACACAATACGGCTGAATTCATTTGCTAATTACCTCTACGGGGTCCCGCCTACGCCAACTCCCTACCATCGGTCGTTAACATCGTTCGCCCCCTCAGAAGTAACGGTTTCGTCTGTTTCGACGCCAAGGCATAGGGAGGAAGTGACTCAATCAGCAGCTTTGACATGCGTGGATGCCTCCCTCGAAGGCACGCCATCGAGCGGCGTGGGTGGTAATTAATGTGGTTTCCCAGCAACTACATGAACCAATACAAATTAAATATACCAATTAGTTCACCCGCTTTCTATCTCTTATACTCTTAAAACTCTTTTCTATTAACGCTTTGGCTTAGCTACTTGAAAGCAGTATGGAAACACCAATAATTTCAATTAGATAGATAGATATATTTTATCGCTCAATTTTAGGTGTACAAACATGAATTAAAAAATAATGAGCTTTTGGTAGCTTCAAGAACTTCCTGTGGGAAGCTACCATCATGACGTGAGTGCCAGAATACAAGACAATACGCATTACAGGGTTGACTGATATAAAGTACAGCTAATCATCAAATTTAGATGGATACGCGAGATTCACTAGTTAAACAATGAATAACCAAAATAAATAAAAATAGGTTATAATCTTTATTACAAAATTGAAGACAAGTAAATGTTTTATTAATTTATTTGTTTGTCTTTTACCCAAAAACAAAATCTTATCTTTCAAGAGCAAACAGCCATTTCTTGACTTCTTTTAAGAAAGTAAACTCATTTTTATGACCTTTTAGAGTAGGTGGAAACAATTTGTATAGTTTAGGTCCAATGAGAACATAGCATCTTTTAAATATAGATAGGCAAACTTTTTGAAGAGAAAACAGCATATTTCTAACAATATCTGCAATATGTGATTTATCAGACCAGGTAGAAGTGTTGCCACTTCTCATGAACAACCTTTATAGCACCTTATAAATGTGTAAATGTCTTAGTGAGAGCACCTTTAGGCTGCAAAATAAGGGAAAACTGGGGTGACATTTTATGTATGCCGTGACAATTAGCTTATGAATGAATTATTCGGGCTATTATTTTGTTCATATTTATACATTTTACCTTCTACGTTCTTTGAAATATCCTTTGTGATTTGTATATATGTTTGCAAGTTGAAAATGTTACCTCATGCTTTCATGAACATTGGCTATATATTTTTCACCGTCATACTTTTTCATTCACATTGAAGACATGAACGCTAAAGAAATAAATCATTCAATCCAATTAAAATGAATTGTACTATGCTTTTCACCCGCGTTAATTAATACAAATAATTTCTATTAACGCCTTTGCTTAGCTAACGGAAAGCAGTAGTGAAACGCCAATCATTTCAATCAGTATATGATAAATTCTCTATGATATTAATTTACACAAATATATACATTTTTCTTCTACATTCTTTTAATATATTCTCTGTGATCTATATACATATATTTAAATGTCTTTTTCGGGCTTCGCACCGGGTAATGTTTTCATAATCCGCCGACGTTTCGGAAAATGACTTGTTTTCCATTTTCAAGGCACGTGTTATTCTCACCAACTTGTGCCCTCGTAATTCAATTCCAGAATATGTCCCCACTTCAAAATGTTCTCTGGGGATGTGCATTCTACCATTGTTTTTCAATTACAGCCCAGCTAGAATTTTGAACTTTCATGAATGGAATTAAAGATATAACTCTTAATGAATACTTTCTCCTGTAAATTAACTCTTATACATTTTTTTTATAAGAGAAAGGAAAATATTTATTATTTTATTAGTTTTTGCATTAATGTTATCATAAATTTTTTAAAAAAGAGTTAATATTATTCCACAAATATTAACTAAAATATGCGATTTGGGTGGATATCTAGAAGCAGTTGCGATAAATGTAGATATATTTCCAGTGATCTTTGTTGGAAATGTATCACCTTTTGCCGTTGATGCATCACGGTATCGCACAGAACTATCAGTGATCACCAAGCGATTTGAGAATGAGAATTGTGTCCACAAGTCTATCGTCATAATATTATTTTATTCGACGTGATTTTTGATATCCTTTGGACGATAACTGCACTTTGAAAAAATGTGAAACTTCCACTGTGATCGGATTTATTACGACCGGTTTCGCTTTTTACAGCATCTTCAGGTAACAAATATATATAGATTCGCTTTATCACCTATGTTTCCCCTGGCTATATCTTGAAAAGGAACATAATCTGTGATTCTGACCTGATTGGGTGGAAGCGGAACATAACTGCCTATCCATCCTATCCAGCCTCTAGCTATAACATCCTCTTATAGCGGAAGTTGCTCATTTTTTCAAAGTGAAGCTATGTTCCGTTTCCACTCAATCAGGCCTGAAATCACAGATTGTGTTCCTTTGCAAGATATAGCCTGGGGCAGCATAGGTGATAAAAATATGCTATTTACGCTAGAACCCAGTTTTCGACCTAACACTGATCATAATCATTAGACGTTTAATCCTAATATTGGTTGACTGCAGCCCAACACCCTTTCATATCTAACGCTTGTTCCCTAAATTCCACTTAGCTCTTCCTATGTACCTCTCTCTTTATTTAGCCCATTAACTTATTACTGGATCTACCTATGGGGACTTTTCCCTCTATTTACCTTCAAATATATTCTTCAAATCCCATTTTTTTTCCAATTCATCTGGGGGTTTCCAATTTATCTGGTTTTTCTTTTCTGCATAGTGCTCCATATAAAGAATATTTCCTCTTCTACTCTTGTGTTTACCTCATTGTTTAATATCTGACCGTACATTATATCTTCTACCTTACACTATGAACCCTTAAAGCTGTAATTTTGACTCGCATTTTTTTAACTTGAATACAGAACGCTTTATCGTATGAATGCTTAAAATGCTACATAATTTAGCATTTTGATGGCGTTTAACGACTGCGCATTCATTCACACTATCTTTACGTGGAAATATACCATTGCGTTTTGCATGAACCTTGAAGGAAAGCCGGAATTTTTTAGTGAAAGACTAATAAATCGTCTCATTATAATCGAAGGCTGTATGGTAAACTCAGATCTGCTTGTTTAATTCAAATTTTTAATTGGAGAGATACACAGAAAATTTTATAAATTGCTATAAAATTCATTACATATGTGATATTTCATGGCACTAATCTGCGCGATCTTCTGTCGGGGAACATGAGTATTAGCCACAACATGATTTTAAATCCATCTCAAATCTGTACATGTTTTTACATCTTTCCATTGCATTTATTCTTACAAGTAGTTCACAAAGGACTGTGCAGCTATTCTATTAAACCTTAGGCAAAGTTAGGAAAATTCCGGAAATTCCAAATATAAAGATAGTCATAACACTGAGTTATGCTCCTGGAAAATGAAAAATCACTGAAAATGACGGCCTCCGGGGAATATAGTTTTAGACACAAGTTCAAAGTCAAGTCTTGTCCGTAAAGATTCAATATTTTTAGTGCTCGCGATCGAGAGCAAGGATGACATGGAGGGAAACGAAGAGGAGGCTTGGGAGAATCGTACGGGAGATACTGTTGTTGTTTTTATACGATAACGGTAGGGTGCCATCTTCTCCTCCTGTTGAATCCGTGCCATTTGAAAGTGGCACCAAGAGCGGATGGCTGGGCGGTAATGCGTTTGGAGGAGTTCCAACAAAGGGGTTCGAAATAAATCGGAGACAAGTGCCGCGTCGGGAAAAGTACGTGCCGGTTTAGCGAGCCGCGACGCTGAGGTCATTGCCTCTATGTATACATCGCACACATAAACCAGCAGTCTTACATAAATTTGCGCACCCACCCTACAGGTAAGAGATAGCGGTTAGTGAATCCCACTTTGCTCTGCCCAAACCTCTATATTTATCATCATCATGGTCAGTAGTAGTGGTTAACCAGTTTAAGCTGCCACCATCGGTGGTAGTTAAGCTCACTTTAGTATTTTTCTCTCAAATAAAGAGTGTCTTATTATAGTAATGTAGTATATTAGTACTGTTATAGTATTGTAGTATAATGGTATAATAATCTTTAGCTTTGAAATACAAAATAACAGACTGAACCCATTTTCTAAACCTCGAGAGTCAAAAGTAATCGAGCGGGGATCAAAGTCTCGATGCACATGCTCCAGCGCAATCACACTAACCTCTCCGCCACCCATGCTCTGGCCATCTCACTCTTGGTTAACTTACAATTCTCCATGCGTAAATCAGGTGTTGCTAGATCTCGGTCACCTGCAAATTTGTGTGTTATATTCCAATAATCGTCCACCCTACGGCTCATAACTAACACATATTTAAAAAAATTACTATAAACATTGACTCATTCGCTATATCTCAAGTCCACGCCCAAACACAGTTATGTGGGTACAGCCATTTCATAAATTAGCCTTTTTGTCTCAACCATATCGACAGATATTCTTCCATTTTCGCAGATATTTTGTATGCTTCATAACAATTATTCAACCGATTAGGGATACGACACTTTGAAAAAATTAGAAATTTTGCGATAATATTTATTACGACAGGTTTCAGCATCTTTTTACAGCATCTTCATGACTTGAAGATGCTTTAAAAATCGCAACCGGCCGTAACAAATATTATCACAGTGGAAGTTGCTCATTTTTTTCATGGTGGAGTTATGTTCCGTTTTTTTCCATCTGGAAAAGTACGTCCCGGTTAAGCGAGCTGCCACGCTGAGGTCCTTGAGTCTTTGTATACATCTCCTGAACACAAACCAGCAGTCTTAGACAAATTTGCGCCCCCAACAGTAGGTAAGAGGAATAGGTTAGTGAGTCTCGATTTGTTTCTGCCCAAAACCTCTGTATTTATCGTGATTATCGTCTGTAGCAATGTTTTTTTAGAGCAATTTCATTAATTAGCATTTTAGTCTCAACCATATCAACACATATTCTTCCATTTTCGACGAGATTTTGAATGCTTCATCACAATTATTCAACAGATTAGCGATACTACACTATGAAATAATGAGTAACTTCCATTGTGATAATATTTATTGCGATCAGTTTCGCTTTTTTCAGCATCTTTTTACATAACTTGCAGGACCTGAAGATGTTGTAAAAAGCGAAATCGGTCGTAATAAATGTTATCATAGTGGAAGTTGCCTATTTTTCATGGTTTAGTTATGTTCCGTTTCCACTCTATCAGGCCTGAAACCACAGATAATTTGCAATTAGCGATGGTTTATGGATAAAACTCAACAAGTTCTCGTTTTGGCAAAATTTCACAATGTTTTTCGCCATTTCCTTCATAAGAGTAGCAACCTTTCCGCTCATACAGCTCGAAAATCCATTCCTTTTTTCCTGTCCTGTCATTCAGCCATTTCTCCTTTGCCATCCACTTCGCAATCTGGATTACAGGGATTGCGAACAACCTCGAGGGTGTGTGGCAGCAGTTGGCTATTTTTTAATTAAAAATCCTCTCTATGGTATACTATTCAATTTCCAGAAACTAAATGGTTATAGCCATTACTTATATTACTTACTTGGAGCAGTGCATTATATTTTTGCTGGAATATAGTGAGAAATCTCTGAAAAACTGTGGATTTTCTATGGCTAGTGGGATTTTCACAAACGTGAATGCATGAAATCAAGCGTTGAATCGCGTCATTGGTTGAGGTGAACTACAAAATGACCAAGTTATCGTTTATCATGGCTTTTATCATCCATCGCTATCTTAATCGACTTTTTAAAGTAGCATTTTCATTAATATTATCTTATCCACATATTTTACCAATATCTTCCTCTATCCACACAGCAATTTAATATTTAAAGGAGTATAATATTTGATTTCTTATTATCTCTATCATCGTCCAGTCAAGTACAGCTTTCGAAGTCATCCGTCGCCATTTGATAATCCGCTGAGCCTTCCATCTCACCCTCCTCTTCGCCAATGACTTCATTCTTATGTAAATCTTCATTATGTCATTGTCATAATATGCATGGTTAATACAATTCTTGTATTTGTCCCAGAATTTATTTTTCCCAAACACTTCTCCTTTTTTATTATTGTTTTCATTTAAGTTTTGTAAAGTGCCCGCTTCCTATTATCTTCATATTATCTTTCCTAAGCTTATTCTCCTCGCAGAGTTTTCATCACTCTTCGTATCTCTCCAGCTCTTCGTAGGAATCATTCGTCGGCGATTCTCTTCATTCATATCATCTTTATTATCCCTCAATTCTCTCCTACTCTTATAGATCGTTTATTTTGCTTTTGCTTGCATCAAAATTGTCTCTTGTTGCGTGCCACAGAGTGCGTATACATGGGCTATGAGCAAACATGTCTGTTAACCCCTGCAAACTTTTTCATAAATTTATTTATAAAAATCCTCATTCAGGAAACCAGTTTCATGGAAGTGGTAAAAATAACGAATTTGGCGTTGACTCATCGCAAACTGAGCGAGGATTATTTGTCAGAAATAATCTATGGTGCATAATCAGAATGAAAAGAACAAATAGTGAGGAGTTTTCTACGACGTCTGCGGGATTAAGTATTGTAATTGGTGGGGAATAATTTTAATCTGACATACCAACTGAATGAATTGTGTCAACAAATATGCTGTCCAACGGTAGTGCACATAGAAATACTGATATAGCGGTTCCCCAAAATGTTGCGTAGATTATTGTCCACATTACCACAGGTGATTTAACTGCAGTTGTTTGCGCAAAGTTATGCTGTTTCTGTTATGCATAAAATAAATGACATCGTCAATTTGCTCAAATATACTATGGTAACAATACTAACCTATATTCATCATTCTGCGACTCGCATATTCGCAGAAGGACCGATCATTGCTCGTGTTTCGTCAAGGATTTGTAGAGTTACCCAATTCACAGAAATTATCAGAGAATTGCCAAACGCACTCGCAGACGGAATCTTTGACTCTTCATGAATTATTCATGAATTAAGGTACGAAACAATTACCGAGAGATACGGGCCTTGCTCTCAGCGAGTTCCGTCCCTCGGTAGTCGATTGATTGCGTAGGGAGAGAAAATAGCTTTTCATCAGGAAAATTATTTAGAAAGGAATTCCAGCCTATGAGAAGTACTCTCGTTCGTGCATTTGATCATAGTTCATACATTTTGGCCTCAAATCTATGTTAAAAATTTGTAAAATCCTTGGGTTTTGAACGACTTCTATACTAATGATAATAACCAAATCACCATTAATGATAATAATGTTTTTTTGCTCCAGCAGAGAATACTTACAACATAATATTATATTTGGTTAAATCGGGGAGTAATTTTAGGTATCCATGAAGGTAAACCTGAATTATGGCTATAACCGTTTACAAAATGGATTTTGTATACATATTTAAAGGAAATACAGTATTTTGAAATTACAGAACATGTATCAAATGATATTACAGTTATAAGAAAACATCCTCTAGACTGTCTTTAGTATACAACTAAGATCGTATATTTTTCATTGGTTTATTTAGGTTTTTTGAATTAAAACTTGAGATAGGTGATAAACTACACACTTTAGGTCCTGTGTACAAAATAAACATCGTTTGAATAACGTCGGGTTCGGCTTGGGCAAGGAAATACGTGCTCTTCGTAGGGTGTAGGCAGACGAATTGTACAATTATAACACAGTATTACCACTTCTTATACAAAAACGACGTAAAACTGTTTAAATAAATAGTTAGCTTAAGGGAAGCAAACAAAGATAAGAAAATTGAGGAAAGGAACTTTTTTGAAGAGAGCGACTCTTTTTTAAGATCACTCTAAGAATTCTTTTTTGTAGCAAAGCGGTGGATATTATTGAGTTTTGGAAAGCTCCACTTCAACAAAATACACCGTAGCTGTATCTAGAGTTAACAAGGGCGTATTATATTCATTTCAGAAAATATATTAGACATGAAATTCCGAATGAAATAATAATTAGGTGTGGTTCACCGCATACTATTTGCAATATTTCCAATATGGTGCAAATTGATCATACTTCTTCAGGTCTTCGTACATCTTCGGATACGATATATCCCGTTATACGATACGATTTCAAGCATACTTAACTTACTTCCAAACACTGAAATGATGAGGTATCTACATCTACATACTAGCCTGCGAGCCGGCGCATGGGCATGTGGCAGGGGTATGTGGTATTAGGTCAACCACGTGCAGAGACTTATGGTTTTGGAAGATGTAATGGTGGCGTGTATTATGGGAGCGTATTTAGTGGAGATCATTTTTTATTGTGGTTGCTTCTTGTGCGCCAAAAGAATGAGTTTTTGTACCTATCTGTTTGGCAATGTATCTCTCTAATTGAATCGCTTATTTCAGACCAAGTGATGCAGTGCAGCGTTATTTTTATATTCTTTGTGTCGCTCTGAAACACACCAGTTCTGAATTCCTCAAGCAACCTAAGCCTTGCGTGTGTAGTCTCTGAATCTCTAAGGGCTCCCGCCTTAATACCTCTAAAAGTTGTGAGACTCTATATGTTTGCTCGTTGAAGTTTTTAACGAAGCGTGCTGCTTTTCTTTATATTTCATTAATTTTTTATGTTAAATGTTTATGACCAGGATACCAAATGCTCGTAGCGTATTCGAGATGTGGCGTAACCAGAGCAAATTAGCATCTCTTTTTTGATTTTTCATCCGAGGACTTTCCTATTATAAGCTTAACAAGACCTAGTTTCTTTAATGCTGTGCCGCATATGTTTTTTATGCATGTTCCCCTCGATATATCAGAAGTTAGGTTAGTCCAAGTTATTTAGCTGTATCTGAAGATTTTATGTTTAATCCACCCACAGTATAGGTATGGCGTTTGTGTGATGCCTTTCGCAGGAAATGACCTGTGGTACATTTACTAATACATATTTGATTCTAACCCCGACTCCTGGCACCACGAAAGGACGTTGTTAAGGTTCGATGACTGAACTTAAAATTCGCGTCTTCGCTTATTTCACGGTAGATAAGTGGATCGTCTTCAAATAATATTAATTTACTGCCAACTTTAGAAATTTGGTGCTTAATATACATTATGAATAAAAGAGGAGCAATCAGGTTTCCTTTAGAAACACCGTATGGGACTTCTACCATATCAGAGCTATAAATATTCCCTTTTATTTTAAAAATTTACAATTACTTCATCAGATACGATAAATTCCGTTATACTATACGATTTCAAGCATACTTGACTCAGTTCCAAACACCGAAGTGAGTATCGTGTAAATTAGCCTTAAGATCCGAAATGCCATCGTTGCCTCCCTCCTCCTTCTTAACGTAAGGATCGCCGTGTCTGGGACACGTGCGCGGGGTCGTAAACCGTTGATTAACGCGAAAGTTCAAGCTCCCCAGCGAAGTGATCCCGATCCTCTCACCGCTTTCAATCGCGGTGGTATAGATTGGAAGAGGGTGGGAATGTCGCAAACAGGTGCTTCGAATACGTTCGCGAATAGGTCGACGAACTCTCTCCCCGACCGAGAAATCTGAAAATAATTGATGAAGAGGGATCCGGGGAGTAGATCCTAATTAATGCTGCAGTTCAAGATCGGAGTCGTAATTAATAGGCATTCCTTCGCGTGGAGGGGAACGGATGCTATGAATTACTCGATGAACTTAGAAAATTTATTAAAAACCTTTATATTATTATGTTGACTTTTTTGATGAGAGGTGTTCAAGTAAGTCTGATATGCAGGAGATGAAATAGAAGTTAGTCACTCACCACAAGGTCGGATTATAATACTGAGCGCATTAGAGATACAGCGTGTAAGTATCTTTATATATATAATTCCTCTGTACGTGTGTATGTCACTGAACTCCTCCTAAACGACTGGACCGATTATGATGACATTTTTTGTGTGTATTTGAGTGGGTCCCGGGATGGTTTAGATTAACAAATGGACCCAGTAGGTGGCGCTGCGATCGGGTTCTAGAAAATCTTTTTGACGACATTTTTGTGGCGACCGTAAATGGTGCCATCATCTTCTATATTGTTGCCAAGGAGGCCTTGCTGATTTGTTATTGTTTATGTAACTAAATCAGAGGAATGAGATTGTAGTGGACCTTGATAATGGCTCTAATAAATTGATTTGATAAACGTGGAGATCTCCTCACTTTCCCATCTCCACATTGGTGACCCCGACAAGGAGAATTAAAGGTCAACATTTGGTGAAAATGGTTTTGCCGCGCGACGACGAGCTTCAACGCTTTCGTGAAGAAAACGCCCAGCTCCATCAGCAACTAAATGATTCTGATTCAAGACGCAGCCACACAGACACCGAGCAGAACCCGCCTGCGGTTCGTCGCGTCGCCGTGAAACTACCACCATTTTGGCCCGAGAAACCGAGTCTTTGGTTTTCACAGGCGGAATCTCAGTTCGTTCTGTCGGAGATCACAAGCGAGGAAACGAAGTTCCATTACGTTGCCTCACATTTAGATTCTCGCGTGGCCAGTGAGGTTGAGGACATAATCACGAATCCTCTATATCATAATCCTTATTCGACTCTTATTAGAAGCTTATAGAACGTCTGTCAGCCTCTGAGGAGCAGCGCGTTCGCCAGTTACTGTCGGACGAGGACCTCGGCGATCGCAAGCCTTCCCAATTCTTTCGGCGTCTTCGCTCCCTCGCCGGAACGACCGCTCTTCCGGATAACCTCTTCCGGCAACTGTGGCTGAGCCGATAGCCCCAGCACGTCCAAGGAATCCTGACTGCCCTGGCGGAGTTACCCCTAGACAAGCTGTCGGAGCTCTCTGACAAGATCATCGAGGTGTCAACTCCTCATATGGCCGTCCATGCCGTTTCTCCCAACAGCATATCGACGAATGATAAGCTTTACCTAGCCATCGAGGGTTTGTCAAGACAAGTCACGGAGCTGTCGGTTTCACAAGGTCATCGTTCCCAGTCGCGCGATCGTCGGTGGTCAAAATGGCCCGTCGCCCTCTCAAGGTGGTAGATGGTGTTGGTACCTTAACCCAAACATTTCACCCCCCACCCTCTCCCCCAATATTTTTAAAAGGAAAAAAGTCATAAGTTTATGAATAATTGACCATCTGAGAATAACTTATAGTTATGTTTGTGTACCATAGGTGGCGCTAATGTCGAATTCTGTGTTATTTGACGTACACATCAACACATGCTCAAGTCGTCGCACTCGCGTCGTAGCTTGGCGTTGTTTTGACGAAACGAAAAGATTGAAATGTCAAACTCAATGTCAAATATCACTTAGTACATAGTTTATCGAAAATTCGAGTATCGAAAATACGTTTGCTGAACCCGCTAATAGCAGGCAAGCCAACGTTTGGGTAGGACAACGTCTGTCGGGTTCGCTAGTTTATTTATATAACTATAAATTTTGATCGCCTTGCAGCTAAGGAGGGACAGTTATAACAATGAAATGATCTCATTGTTTGTTAAATCTTAAGATTGGTTGACTACAGCCCTCCACCCTTCCCTATCTAATGCTAGTTCTTGAAGGTTACTTGGGTTCTTCTTCTCGGGTTCTCCTCGGGTTCTCGGGTTCACGAAGGTTACATCACACCCTGATGATGATGGATGACTTATTCATCGAAACATCGGCCAAGATGGAGAGTTTGATCCGGTGGAAAGTTCGAGTAACATTTTATTACATCATACGCCGGGAAAACTTTATAATGCTAGTTTTCTTATCTCCTGGTATCTCTTCCTATGTACTCTTTGTTTGGTCCATGAACTTATTCCTGGGTCTTCCTCTAGGGATATTTACCTCTACGTTGCCTTCAATTATGTTCCTCGCAAACCCATTGAATCTCAGGGTGTGTCCAATTCATCTGTTACTCCTCTTCTGTATAGTGTCTATATGGTTCTTTCCTCTTCTACTCCTCTGTAAACTTAATTCTTATTTTGCCCGTCCATTTTATCTTCAGCATCCTCCTCAAGCTCCAGGTTTCGAAGACTTTCTTACTCTTTTCTGGTCAGCTTTTCCAATGGTTCATACTTCCGATCTATAGAGTGCTACCCTCCACCTGAATACTTTCACATACTGTTTCCTGGTTTGTGGTCCTATCTTCTATGAGCACAGTAAGTAGTTGTCTTCTTAGCTTGGACCATTCTCCACTTGATGTCCGTTGTCCTTCTTCCTTACTGCGTGATGGTAATTGAAATGAGATATATCATAAAGAACGCTGCCTCTTGTGTCGAGGAATGAAAGAATGGAATGAATACCCTGGAGATATTTTTAAGGCCCATAGCAAGAATGTAACAAGTATCAGAAATTAGTGAGGGTACATAATATTTAAGACATGTTTTTTTTCTCCTCTACTTTTTAAACTCAGTGTTTCTAACCAATTAGCAACATCAGGTGGACTGTGACAGCAAAGGAAGCATGGGCTACTTTTGATGGAAGTCATTAGTTAGAGAATGAAAGAAAATATGTTTATATCCCTCTTGACGAATGGAAGTGATTAAGCCAACGTCATTTGGAGACCACGAAAAATAATTGAAACAGCTAAGGTATTTAGTCAGTAATAAGCATGTTAGAGACAGACTGTGGGTCTAATTTGCAGATTAATCATAAAAACAAACGTATAGAGAGTATTTCATCATATTAAAAGTAAAATAAAAGCTATAATTAACAGGTATTAGTGATGCATTTGATAATTTTAAAAATAATTTACCTAGTCTCTATTTTCTACAACTATTACTAACTATTAATACTAACTATTTTGACTTCTTTCTTACTCTTATGACTTTTCAGCATTTTCATCATTTTTCAATCGGAATAGTCCTGTTAATTTCGATAAGTATCATGCGTTTTTAATATTTGTTTGCCGTCTCATTGCCATTCTCTATTTTCATTCCATCCTTACTCTTTTGACTTTTCAGCAGTTCCATCATTTGCCAATGCGAATAGTCCTATTAATTACGATAAGTTTCACCAGTTGGTTAGAATAATTATCCGTAAAAATTATGATTTCGTGTCCCAAAAGTATCACGCCTCGCCGATCCCTACGACGTAGTAAAAGGATGGACGGTTGAACGGGCAGCGTAATTTGTACAGATTGAGGCGCAATTTCGGAACGGACCCGCGAGGCATGACGGCTCTGCGTCAAGGGCGGAGTATGTTTTGAGTCGTGCTCAACCACGCGAGAGTGCAGGAAGGGAACTCGAGAGACAAACAAGAGTATTGGTGTGGAGAGTTGAATAGTAACAACAGCGGAAGAGTTGAGTTGTCATTCGGCGTCCGGTCTCTAAGAGCTCACCTACAACAATTATAATAGATACCCCTGAAAGATATCCAATCATCCTCTCCTTTCATCATCATCAGTCAGAAATCCTGAGATATTTGTTGCAGAAACAGCAATTAAACTTTTCCGCAGGATATATCAGGTACCTGGTGATGGCTCCGAGAGCTGAAACGCGTCGTACTCTTTAAAATATGCTGTTGAAATGCTGAATTGTTGTTCCTGTTATAATATGACGAACTTCCTCGATATCTCGCCTGAATCTGTTAAAATAATCCTGAGGTTGGTTAGACGCAGCCCTTCACTCTATTCCTATATCAGTTAATCTCTTCATATTTATGTATTTCTTCTCTTTCATCACTTGTTCTACATATCTCAAACGTAGTCTGAGCCGCATTAAGTTTCACAGTTCTCCGATCTCTTCTTTATGGAAATAAGAATAATAATATTCTTCTCGATACCCCTGGGTATCTCTCCTTTTAAGTACATGACACAAATGTCTTTGAAAAGACAGTTAATGTCTTCTCTCCGGCATTTTTAATTAGATTTTCGGGAATATCGGCAATTTCATCGCCTTATTGATCCGCAGGTCCCATACTGCTGCGTCAAATTCCGATCGTAAGATTGAGGCTCCCTCGTTTATGATAAAATAAAGCAGAGAAAAATATGAACCAAATCTGAATCCAAAACCTTCCCGATATCAGAGTACTATTGAAAGAAGTGCTGTAAGGATGCACATTTTTGCCATTGATCACAAAATTTGACATGGAACCATGGGTCGCTAGTAGATAATTGTGATAATTTTGATGATATAATTATATTCTTTTTATTATCAATTCTTATCGCCATTCGAATCGTTATTTTTCTTCTTTCCAAATTTCAGTTCACTCCCACGCATTTATCATGATCAGCTACCAATCTAAGAATTGGCTTGGTACCGCGTTTCAACATTCTTTTTTCATCTTATCATTTCTGACTCCTAATTTGAAAACCGTCTTTTATATATAGTATATCCCTTGCTTAGTCCCCAATTGAAATTATGCCCATTCTGTTGACATACCTAAATTGTCTTCGTAGATCGCTATATCAAATTATATGTGCCAAAAGTTGGTTAGCTGTATATCGTTGAAGTTTTTGTGAAGTAGATTATCTGCCTAACCCTTTAGGGGGCATCTCAACATATAAGTTACAGTTTCAGGCTTAACTTTGTGGAAACGCGACACATAAAATAATTTATTGCTTTGTACTGTCCACACTTTTTTATTTTTACCGACCAAGGTTTCGACATACAATGTCATTTTCAAGGTACGAATGTGATAAGTTAAAAAGTTGATATTAGATAGCTGTCCTGGGATATCATTTTGATCGAGTCCCTACCGCTCGAATAAAAGTTTTTTTATTATGAAGTAGAAGGCTCCAGTGTAACATACGCCGATGAGACGAAGTTGGAACAAGTGTTAACATTATGTGGCGAAACAATGCCTCTGTCCAGCAAGCAGCGTATTTAATCCCAAGTAATTTCTAACGGGAAACAAAAATTGAGTTAATCCTGAATTCTATGGTTGAGTGGATGGAAGTTGGTTAAAAAGCATTCTAACAGTAGAATTATTGGGTACAGAGTTATTTTAATCCAACTTTGAATTAAATAATGTCTCTAAGAGGGAGCTGTAAAGCTATTTGTGTGGAAAATATCACATTAAAGTTCAAAGACGCGTAGTCCAAACGCGGCGGAGGAAACATTTATGATAGCTGCTACGATCAAAAATTTATTCTTTAACACAAAAATCAAATGTTAGTCCAGGCAATCGATTTTTCTCTTTGAGAATATAGTTAATTCGAGTAGTTTATATCATCTTCAGATTCCATTTACGCGTGTAACTGTGTAGCATACTAATTTAAATAAACACGTAAGTGAACGTCGTGAACTTCCATTACACATGACGAAGACTGGGCTTTCCACATATTCTAGCAGTCGTCGTCAACGAGAGGCCTTCGTCTCTAGGAGCGGCCCAAACGGGCTATCCCCCTTTCATTCTCGCTCACACATTAAGCGAACAGAAGCCTGGGTCAACCTCCCACCATTAAGAATTTCCTTTAGCAGGCCAACATTTTCCCGTCGAGCATATTCTCCCTTTCCAACTGCGGCGAGGAAGGTCTTGGTTCCTTTCCGTCTGTTTATTGCCTTCCCGCGCAGGGGGCGTGGTTCGACCGTGCTGTCACATCGACGTCAACTCGGGACTTAGACAATTTTCGGCTCCGAGGTGGTAAGTTGTTTTTGGGCAGGAGTATACATACCTCTTATTCCAGGGTCCATATATACTCAAACAGCGGGTGAATGAGGGGGAAGTGAAATAGAGGAGAAGGGTTGCTATAGGAGGGCGGGTTCGTTAGGATGGAAGGGAGGGTCAGTCTATGCTTTGGGAGTTGGTGTTTCAAGGTGAATGACTGTTGGGGAAGAAACACAGACCATTACAAGGGATAGAATAAGTTTAATTATACTCTGGATTTCCCCAGGAGAGCAAAAAAAAACGGACGTAGGTGTTATGACATAAACAGATCGGACCACATACTAAAAGGTTATTTATATTAATGGTGAATGCAAGACAAATGTAAGATCGTGAACAAGATGAACATTTTTCTGTCCAGCATTTATAATCTAATTATGCACTAAAAAATTCAACTTTTTCACTTCCTGCCCTCAATGTGTGTGTATATATGGACACTGATATAAGAGATTTGTACCTTGGAAATGACATTGTATGTCGAAACCATGGTCGGTAAATATAAATAAGTGTGGAACGCAAAAAGCGAGAAATTATTTCAGGTATCTTGACATCTCAGTTTAAGTATGTGATACACTTCATCGTCACCGGTCGTTCGATCCTAAGATTGGTTGACTGCTGTCCTCTACTATTCCCTACCCTACACTAGTGTCCTTACTTCCTAGCTCTCCCTATGTACTTTTCTCTTTAATTTGTTCATGACTTTATCCTTTGGCTCTGGAGACCTTTCCCTATATTTACCTTCATCCCTGTCCTTCCCAAATCCATTCTGCCTCAGGGTGTGTCCAGAAGGATTCTTCTCTGTTGTAAAGTGATTCATGTAGTCCTTCCCTCCTTTACTCTTCTGAAAACTTCTTCTTATCTTAAACCATTACATGAATAAAAACAATATACGCCATTGCTTATAATTGATGTACTGAATGACATAAAAAATTTTATTGTTATAAAATAATATTTAAAGATAATAGCGGATGAATAAAATATGTGCACTGAAAAATAAACTTCTTAAACTCATTACGTCAGTTACGATTATACGATATGGAAGTTAAGTAAAGGAGATCGGGTTGGTGTGGTGGCTAGAGTACTGGCTAACCATACGGACGGCCAGGGTGAAAATCCCTGCAGAGGAAGATGTTTTTCAGAGGAAACTAGATCCCTACTTGAGTGTCTTGTGGCGGTCACTTCAAGTACAGTACTCCGTCTTTCGGATGAGACGTAAAACTGTGGTCCTCTTGGCGCCTTTCGTTAAGAGCAGGCTAATGCCGACGCCGGGTTTCTATCCATCCTTAATCCCTTACCTATCTCCTATGGCGCAAATGACCTTAGCTGTCGGTCGCCTCCCCAAATATCCAATCCAAGTTAAGGAAAATGATAACTGTATTCAAAGTTAATTAGTTTTATCATTGTATTTGACGAATTTAATTCTAAAAAGTTAAGTATTTGGCTATTTTCGGCAAAACCACCCCAGAAATGGAATTATTTGACTTATAATTCCTAAAATAGCTTAGAGAAACAACAAGGTTTTTTTGGTTTCTTATCGAAGCTATTTTACAGCAATTGCTATTGTCACTTTGGCTGAAGAAATTATTGCAGGCAATAGTTAAATAAAACTAAATAAATAAATTCTTTTATAAATTTTGAATAGCTTTAATGGTTTACCTATATGTAATCGCATAGTAAATATCGTTTAAAATCAAATTGCATTTCTAATGTTAATGATGATAGTTCAATGCCTCTCTCAGGCCCTCACGAAAATATTGTTTATTTTTATTAATTATCTACGATGTTCTTTGCCTTAATGATTATCATCAAGTTTTTTTTATCTCTGAAAATCATGACTTACAAAGTTTGGGGTTGAAAAATCAATGTAGCCATGAAATTCCCACTCCAAATTCTAACTTGTTACGTGATTTTGATTTGTATTGCTCTTCAAATGGTGTACGAACTATGTTCGTGAAGAGATTTGAATAAGTGTGTAACGTCTGAAAACTTGATTACCTGATGAAGCTAGGTTTAGTTCGAGCAATTGCTATTACTTCCTCTATCTCTAACTTCTGCATCAGTTTAAATTTTCAGATCATGAGGAACGCCACTACAATTTTTCCTTTACTATGAGTGAACTCTAATGAGTATTTAGGTGACTAGGAGTACAATACAGCTTCAGCTAGGCAAGTATTCCGCACTTCAGAGGTCGGAACATAAAGGAAATGGTAAACTTCTGTAACTCTAATTGCCGGTTCGCTATGTGATAACCCAGCTCTCCCATGGGATACCCCACAAAATGTCACATTTAATTATTTCAGGAGATTAAGGTTAGAATTGGGGATACAAATTTACACGTTAATCTTTCGTTAGAAAATGCATGCATAATTAAGATTGATCATTGAAAATAAAAACGAGGTCTGACACTGAATTGTCTTATTATTGATATACTCTCTTAGTGAAGTGGTGAAGAAATTCCAGTGTTCTATTTTTGCTTATGTTCATTCTTACCATGTGAATTATTCGTAGCCGGTGAAATTGTAGCGTATAAATTTATTTCAGCGTTTATTACATATTTTCCATTTCCGCGCAATAAAAAATAGATTACTAAATGTTCAGGAAATTATTGGCTGGGTTTGGTTGCCTCTTTGTAATTTTGTGGGCTATCTGGCTTTCAGATAGTGTTTCATTTTGGAGAGAAAATTCATCAATCGGTTGAACAATCAATAGAAAAATCATAATTAATGTTAAGTCATTCGAAGAGGGACAAAATTTTTCTAGTACATGTAAACACTTCCTCATGAGACACCGCAGGGATGTGTGGTCATTAATACTAAGACATAACTAATGAGGAAGGAATGCAATTATGAGAAGAAATTGTGATTGGTAAGTGACGGAAATTAGATGACAGGCAGAGAGACAGAATAGTGCCTCGCTTTGTTTTAGTTGTAGTAGGAAATTTCGCGAGGGGGAATTGATTTTTATGCTTGGTTCTTCAATACTGTGCCTCCCTGTAAGGACCCCTTCCGTTTAAGAAATAATGAGCTAAGGCATCATAATAGCTTCCACGTTAGAATAAAGCACAATTTTTCCTAAACTTTCCCTAAGTTTGCTGATGTCATCGGCATGAATGGTTGAGCCCTATTTGATTTTGTATTGAGTAAAGCTTGTAAATTATTTATGATTTCTGGCTACTTATGCTACAAAGAAGATAATTATCTTTTAGATTACATTTACTGGGCCAACTTGCTTAACTGGTATATCTTACCATAAAAAGATAAAATAATTACTATGGTAATGGCAATTACTTTGAATAATAAAAGAAATGTTTTATTTCTTGGCCATTTACCTCACATTATTTTATCAGTCCTTCACGTTGTAATTTATGGTGAAATAAAGGAGTTTTAGTGCGTCAAAGCTGCTATATTTGTCTGCCGTATGAGTCAATTATATTGACTCTAAAGGAAATGCTTTACTACGACATGACAATGAAGCGTTAAAAATGAACTAAAATGGTTTAATTTAGAGCTTTAATATTCATGTATTAATTGATTTATTATGGTAGTGGGGATATTCATTTAAAATATTAAAATATCTGCAGTATAGCTTTCAATATAGATTAGACACCATATAGGCCAAATTCGGAGAAAGAGGTTCATTCTTATTTTTGTGAAATAACTTTTTCTACGTAATCACTTGCATGTGGTCTGAAACGTTTTGATAATCTTAGCTTATTTAAAAAAAATTGCAGTGGCACAAATAAGACTGTATGTTGTAACGGGTATAATTGCATAGATACACACCGGAATGGGCGAAAAATTTCATGAAAAAATTGTTACTTAAATTGAGTTCAAGTCCGGATTTCCCAAATGCCATCCAGGTGTATTAGACAGCTACACCACCAATCAATCATAATTATAGGCAAATTTTATCGAGGCATTATTTAAATTCATGGTGATTTTCACACACTGCAGAGCATAGTAATTTTAACCTTGCGTGTTACCTCCAAGATTTTAGTGTTTCCCACCCCGGTCTCTACAAAGGCTTTGGTTTTGAAATCATTCCTTTGTAGGTTTATAACGCGAAAGATCCCGAGTTCGAGATGTCTGTTTAGGGCGTAGTAGTTTTATTTTCTAAATGTCTTTTAATTAAGGACATTCCTACTGCAAATTTGGTGAAGTTTTGCATTTTGAACACATCTCATATATTTGGTCACAATGTTTGTCGGGGAAAAGTTTTGGAAACCGTTACTTAGATTCACTAGAGCAGAAGGCCTAAATGAAATGGATCAATAGAATAGCGTAAATTGCATGTCTAAATATAATAGAATTGCATGCCTTCCAATTACTCATGATAAATGATGGCCGCCTTTGATAGTTCCTTCCTTTACTTCAGCTCGTCTTTATGAAAAGGAGGATGCGAGCAAAGATGTGTGAAAGAGACTCAGGGACAGAGTTACTTAATTTCCATTTGCGTCAACTAATTTGATACGACACACACGAGTCACCTTTACCGTTCTACGTTCCAAAATTCATTCCACTACACCTTTAAAGCGAGCCTTCCTGTTCCACTCCACCCGTTCCCTTTTCCAACCGTTTCCCATCCTCGGGGTCGCCTTTCGTAGCTCGAGTACGAAGCCAGTGACTGCATTTACATTATCACGCCGAGCGACGCCGCTTGCAATCCAACCCCCATGTGCCTTGAAGCTTAGCTCACGCCTCGCGACAATTAGAGGCAATCCCGCACCCGAAACTGCAGCTGACGGCTGTGCACGTGACCTGGTTGCGTTGTGTCGCTTCCTTTCAAAACTTGGGCCCATCCAGCCTCCCTCGTTCCCTCTCTGTAAACTCCTCCCATTCTTCCTCCCGTATCTAGACCGACCAACACCTCCAAACGCTCCACGTGTGTCTGCAACATTCCCGAAAATTCCTCCGCGCCTTCCATTGAAAAAGCTCTTAGGCTGGTAATTATGGGCACTTCTCTCTTCTTGAATTGAAGTTCTCTTTTTTTCTATTCCTTGCCTGTCACGAGAAATACCTTTTTTCTATCCAAATTTGAGATTTTTGCCCGTAATTTAAGTCTATTGAAATGGGGCAATGCTTTGTTCGCGTGTGTCCCAAATCGGTGCAACGATGGAATGACTGATTCGTGTGAAGAAATGCATTCGCGAGATTTATTCTCGAATCGTAAGAAGGGAATTCTTGAGGAATATTCATCTTGATTAACCTTTTCCGTGACCATCTAGAGCCCTTGTGGGAATTGGACTTTGGTGTCAAACGGAGCACTACCCGGATTTAAAGGAACTTTGCTTCGCATGACGTCCGGTGGATGGATATTAGGGTAGGCCGAAAAACACGAAAGTGTCCAAATCGAATCGTAATTGCGCGGAAAAGTTGCTACTCGTCACCTTGATCACAAAGAAATAAATTTTTAAAATCGGACCATATCTTCCGGTCGCACATCTCGTTCGAAGTTTCGAAAAATCGTAAAAATATGACTTTTTTCGGGATTTTTTAGAATGAGTTAAAGTGATTGGGTTGCGTTTAAAATCAGTATGTGGCCTCTTCTAAAGATCCTTTGTTTAAAAAATATATAATTACACTTTCCCCCTTCTTTTACGAGAAGGGGAAGCTGCTCATCGCGTTCAAATTATCGAAAAGTCGTAAAAAAACATGATTTTTTTCGGAATTTCCTCGGAAATTTTTCGGAATTTTTCGGAATGAGTTACAGTGATCTGGTTACGTTCAAAATCGAAATGTGGCCTCTTTTTAAGGTCTTTTGTCTATTAAAAAATATTTAATTCCCATTCCCCCCTTCTTTTATGGGGGAGGGGAGAGGTATATATTAAAAAAATGAGTGACTTTACGGTCGTTGTTTTCCTCGTGTGAAGTGTGCAGATCTTAGCCCTAGAAACTTTAGATGCATGGGTACTTTCGGCTGCACCGCGAATTCCACCTTTATTTCTCTTAATTTTCAATTTCCAACAGAAAGGATCAATTTTTTTCCACACACATTCACATTATTTCGTCAAAAGGATTCGTATTCCGGTCGTTGCTTTACTCGTGTAAAGAGTGCTGTTGGGTAGGCTGGCGTCCAAAGCGTTACAATATATCTTACTTAGATCATTCTTACCTAAATGTAATTTACGTATAAAATGAGAGGGAAGCCTCGGCGAGGGCTTGCTGCAGCCCCAGCCAGGCTGGCGGCAGCCGGTGCAAGGAATTCGTTGTGCTACTGCGCGCAACGCACTAGAGAAGTCAAGTTGCTTCGAGAGAGAGCGTCTAGGGGAGACGGGTCGCATTCTACTGCTGCTTAGAGTTGGAGCATGGTCGTACCTTCGAGTTGAAGAGAGCTGGACAGTGGACAATGACGTTGAGGACGTTTGGTGAGAAATTTCATTGCCCATTATTTGGACCATCTCAAAGTCTGAACTATCAGATTCGTCCATCGCATACTGATATTTTACTGCATTGTCCGCATGTTAGATATTCGTTAGCCCTGGCTTCGGCCAGTCCAAAACAGGATGTCAGCTTCTCTGCAGTAGCTAATGTCGTTGCGGATGATATGGGGACCATATTCATGAAGGCATCTTTACCAACGGTCTCTCGCAATAGAATCATTTACCTTATCAAAACTCTTCACTATAAGTATTACTATATACGTAAAAAGTTTAACAGGGACAAAAAATATGAGGAAAAACAAAAGGAGTAAGCACGATACATTTCTGACAGTAAAAAAAACTTTATTTGACGTATGTTCCTGCTAGTGCAAAATGCACCTGCTGTGTGATTGCAACAAAACAATAGGTCGAATCGACTGTGCGGACACAAGGACCCAATCCGAGAGAGCTCTCAAGGAGGAGTGTACGAAGTTAAATGTGCATGCGGAAAGTCGTATATTGGCCAAACCTCCCGAGCGCTGAAGTGCCGCATCTCCTAGCACCAGAGAGCCATCAAGAATGGACAACTGAACCGGTCTGCCATCGCGGAGCACACTTGGAGCGGACCAACACACAACATGAATTTGGAGGAAGCGAAGATTATTGCAAAAGAGACCCGGTACTTTCCTCGACTGATTAGGGAGGCTATCGAAATTTCAAAAACTCCCAATAATGTCAATAGGGAAGATGGTTATACGCTTTCCACCATTTGGAAGCGTGTCTTCCACAAAACGCGGGAAAAAACAACAAAAAAGGCGGGAAAAATCGCGCTTGACCCTCCGCCGTGCTATATAAAGCGGCCGAAATTGCATTGTCAGCACTTCGACCTAAAAAAGCGAGCTGGATCGCTCGCGAAACTGTAGTCAACAAAAATGACACAACGCGGAAGCAATCCCGAAAGCCTTCATGATACAAGACCACTTCGTGGAAGCTTTTTTTAACAGCGTGTATTTTGTATGTTTCGTCAACCATTTTTGAAGATAAATCACATTGTTACTGCGGTCATTTTTTCAGAATCACAAAAAAAACTTACGTTGCGTAGGAGTTTTAAACGTACCGTGCGAATAAAATGAGTCAAGTCAAAGGCTTATGGAGGTATTTTTGTTTAATTTTTATAACTTAAGTCTAGTAGAAGTATATCATTGCACCATAAATTATGCAATATTTATTTCATTCTTCCCATTGCTGAAATTTTAACGTATAATTCGAATACGGCCTCCCTTATGAATAGGGAATCATCTTGCTTAAACAACATTAATATACTCCTTTCCTACTGGAAACTGTTCTTTGCTTTGGCAATTCTGTTCGCTATATGTGTTTCGTTTCTCGGGTACACTTTTTAATACTTGTTCCAACCGAGTATTTTCAGTGTCTACGCCGACATTTTCCGAGAGAACTTGTTGTGGGATAGACAATGGAATCACCTTGGAAAGAATAGCGTGAACAACAAAATTCTAATGCTGCTTTACGGATGTCGTCATTCATTTCTAGGAAAGGTGACGTTCCTCACTCTAGACCTAATCTCTTGTCACTATTTTGTCTTATTTTACTTTCTTTCACTAGCGACGATTAGACAATAATAGCTGCAGGGCAGCTATTTTTGTCCAGATATTTATTACTTACTGTTAACTCATTCCTTTTCTGGTGGAAACTTTTAATTGCTTGGGCTATTCTGATCGCAATATGTGTTTGGTTTCTCATATTCACTTTTCAGTACTTGCTCCGACCGAGTATTTTCAGTGCCAATGCCGACATGTTCCGAGAGAACTTGTTGTGGGCCCAACAATGGAGTAGTGTTCGAGAAAATAGCATGAATAGTAACATTCTTATACCACTTAACGAATGTCATGATTTATTTCTAGGAGAGGTGACGCTCCTCACCCTGGCTGTCAACTCATGTCATTATTTAGTCGTCCCGCGTTTATTTACGGAGATTGTATGGATAATGGGACGCGGCTGCTTCCCAAATCTTAAATAACTAGGGCGCTGAAGTTTGGACAAAAATTAAAGTATCCTTGAGCCCTTCCCATTGTTTTAAATAACTGAAAAGTTAAGCGTTCCCTTAATTTTGGAAAATCTCATTTCGTCACTTCGACGAACGACTTAAAATAACGCCTTACAATGCAAGTTTTCGCTGAGTCGGCTACATTGCCGTGGGATGAGGAAGTTAGTAGCCGTTTGCATGAGAACGTGGAAGAAGAAGCCCAAAGACTGGTGGTATTAGGGCCTGCGGGAGGGAGAAGAGACTGAAATCTTTAACGTAGATCATCTTCATTTGAATAATACTCCGAAACAGTGATACTGAAGTATGAGACGCAATGAGATACTGCGAGAGGTCTTACCCCAAGTCGGATTAGCAATTCTGAACTTCCTGGCGGGAGTTGGCTCGTTATGCGGGTCGTTCTTTCACGGGGTATTATTCGGGAAATTAGGTCACGGTTTAAAACTCTTCCCGTTCGAATGTTTTTTGGCTCGGAGGGATTTTTACCTAATTTGCTAGATGATTCAGTTATCGCCGTATTTCAGACTGCCTATTATAAATAGGAATCTGCAATAAGCGGTCCAAATTCCGGTAAGCAGTGGCGTGATCTTGGCTTATTTCACAGCTCATGCTATTTTTTTTAGCTGCTGTAGACCTACGAGCGCAAGATATGCGAATTCAATGCGGGCGAGGCGTATAATTTTTTTCCAAAAGAAGCTTATAGTGCAATTTTTGAGTTTAATTTTTTTCTCTTCTTCCTGGATGAGATGAAAATTACCCCAATTTCGGGCAGTCAG
This sequence comes from Ceriagrion tenellum, assembly GCA_963169105.1. NCBI lineage: Eukaryota > Metazoa > Arthropoda > Insecta > Odonata > Coenagrionidae > Ceriagrion > Ceriagrion tenellum. The sequence continues at coordinate 59,506,115 of OY720641.1, forward strand.
GTCAAGAGGTGAAGGAAAATCGCTGGAGGAATACGAAGGCCAGCTTGTAGGAATTTACCAAGCCCTGTACACTCAAATTTCCTTTAATCGCATTTGAAGGGAACTTATTTTAAATTGTATTTTACCCAAGTTGAATAAAAGCTTTGATGATTCAACGGATGGCTCTATTTGCAGTAACGTGGATATGAATTCCGTCTTTCATTTTTCTCAGTCCAACCGTTCTCCAGACAGCCGTGTCCTCTTTTCTCTCCTGCGCCTCCATTGAATGATTACTCTGCGGAGGTTTGAAAAGCTATTTTATTTTCTGTAGTCGATTCGGAAAAAAATGAGAACTGCTCTCTTTTGTATGCATATAATACTTATAAAAGTGGAATATATAGAGCTGATGACTTAATAGTGCCTGTTAATCTCAACAAAATTTGCCCTATTCACGAGACCCATTTTTTGAGAATGTTTTGCTCGAAACGTATACTCAAGACGTAAATTGCCATTTTCACCATGTGGTGATGCTTTGATCACCTTAAATTTTCCACATTACACCATTGAAACAGTACGGATTCATATTGAAAAATTCTTCGAGGCTTCTTGACTTCGGATGGTGTAAACCTGTGAGTCCTTAAGTGGGCGCCACCGCTCCCACTCCAAAAGCTCTACTTGAAAAACGTTAGAAGAAAAATATTCTTTATGAAAGTGTACAAACTTATCCATGAGGAAAGATTTTGGATTGATAAATCTGAGAAAAACTGAATGATACTTGATTGTTCATCAAACCATCAATCACTGAAAATAAAGCGTGTAAATGTGTCCTTAAAATAAAATACCATCTAAATCTTTGGCAGAAACGAAGGAAAAATATTTGCACAACTGTATGTCATTTAATGCGAATTCTGAGAACCAAGTGCATAATTGTATATTTCATCTATATTTTTATTTATATTCTCATCAATACTTCATCGATTTCTACTAATATAATGCAAATAGCCATGATTACATGTGTTTAAACTAATATAAACCAGCATTGATATTATGTGCACTTTTTTTAGTGTGAAAAAGACCTCGAAGCATAGCAGGATTAAGTTTCCTTATACGTTAAACGATACTGAGGGATTTTTGAGCAATGTTGAAAAGTTTTGAAGAGAACTTTTGGACGCAAACAAAAGACTCATACTGCTTCAAGATTTTTGTTGACACTTAATTGTTAGTACAATACTGCTTCAAGATTTTTGTTGGCACATAAGTGTGAGTTTCAGATGTGGAAAAAAAATTATTTAATTAGCTACAGGTAAATTTTCCAATTATCCTGAATTAGCAACTAGTTTTTTTTTAGACTTTAAGTAATCAATTGAAATAAATGTAGAAAATTTCATTATTAAATTGGGGGGGGGGATGCAATAATTAAGCTGGGCGTAAAGAAACGAGGGAGTTTCTGGGGTCATCTGAGGCAACACCTTCTTGACTACAGGCCTGTGCGCAGGATTGTGACTTCACGCCCTTTAGGCCGTCCAGCACTGAGGCCATTATCCTCACGTATTCCCATTTTTTGAATTTTAATTATAGTTTTCCTTTTCCTTTGTTTTATCAATCCATTTATTTTCTGGCTTTATAATCGAATAAACTTTACCGTGACGGCTCTATGAAAGTAACTATTATAAAAATAAGATAGAAACTACTTAAACGATTCATCTAGTTCTAAATTACTTATCAATCCGCTTACAATGGCAGATAACTCTTTTAAAATACAAAAATCTCATGATTAAATAAGAGTAGTGAAAAAATCATACATAAAATAAGAGTCATTATAACATGATCATAGAAAACACAAAAAATAGCGAAGTTTAGAAAACTTCCGCCACTCTACCGTAATCATTCCCGTAAAACTAATTTGATGAACAAATTATACCCACGGTGATGCATTCTCTAAGCGACTATGTTACGAAAAAAAAATAATACTGCTACTCAAAATATGTAAATTACAACTTCTCATGAGTTTGGTAAGTGATTTAATGGAACTGTCCTTTGAAACAATTAATCATACATCAAACACAAACCAAGACAAGCTTGGCAGCATCATTGGTACATATAATTTTGATGTAAAATAAAACGAAAAAATTGGATTTCAATATAAGTTGCATTTGCTAAAAAACCTTCAAGGGTAAAATGAAATAATATGCAAAGTCTAAAGGACAATCGATTTCAACAGAAATAAAATAAAATTCTAACAGAAAAAATGCACAATAATAACATCTAAAAATTGGATGGTAAACCACGTAAATGCAACATTAGGGTCTAAACATTTGCAGTATTAAATTAAAAAAATAGGTATAAATTCAAGAAATGAGCTTCGAAAACGGATATTAAAAAATCATGTAAAAGTGGAGATTTTGCGATGTTTTACTGATTTCAGCTACTTACCAGGAGCGTTGACTCTTTTTTTACAATTATTTTTTAATAGTGTATTGATGGATGCCCATTTTCATGACATGCTCTCATGAGTGATTGTTTTGACAGAAATCCCAAAGTAATAAATCACATTCAATGAAGTTGTCCATAGTAATGGTAGTAGCCACATATCTTTGATCTTCTACCTTCCAAAATTCGCCTTCAAACACCGGTCCAACTAGATGCTTTACCACAACGTAACTGTGAGTGACAGCACTGACCACGATTGGCTGTGGATGTAATAGTCCACCACGATATAATTTTCTAATTAATTATGAGCAACACCGTCGTCTAAAAACTTATCTGCCACCAATAGTTCTTTGCAGAAATCACACTTAAGTCTTTTAAGGACACTTAATGCACAATTTCCCCCTAAATAATAAATAATAGGCAATTCATCCTCCACAGCCATAATATCATCTTATGATAAGGACAGAATTTTGCTAAATTTCTCAATTGGAAAATCATTACATTTGAAATCATTCCATATTGAATCTAGATCAAAACAGTGGACTGGGATAACGCCAGATTTTTGAGATTTAATCGAAATTCTCATAATGCTACCGAGTCTTAATTTTTTTCCACGTCGAATATTTGACGGACAGAAATGTGGTACTGCGATCCTGACAGCTGCCAATATTTATCAAATCTATTTTCTACGATATCTGTTTGGAATTTAACTGGTAGTATATATGTTAGTCCTAGTTCCTCCGTACAATAATTTACCAATTCTATCATCGCATGCGTAGATAATTTCAATGCAGATAGTGTATCTCGAGTTAGATTCCCCTCTTTTAATTTCATCGTTTCCCATCGCTCGAACCACGAAAGAAAATTCTTAAGGAATTGAAATTTTTCATCTTCTACAGAGTTGGTGAGTAGTTCTTGCATGTCATCATTCAGTCTTCGACCCTTTTGAGGCATTTTTACATTTACAATTTTCCACCAAGTAGTAATAATTTCTATAAATTCAGCCGTCTCCTCATAATTACTTATATTATTTTCAAATCCTAGAATTCTTACTGCCTCAACTATGTGTTTGTTAAATACTTGAATAACTGGCTTTACATTTTGTCCTTCCAAATTTGAAGGCCAAAGCGCTTTCAAAGACATTCCATAGCCATACTTCAAGAGTTTATGAGATTCTAGATCATTAATTTTTCGTAGCACTTGGAAAGAAGCCTACCATACTTCGTTTGATGATTCAGAGAATTTTGAGCAGATGAAAATCTTGTTCGAATTTTTCTGGCTAAACCAGTTGTTTCGTATGCACTTCAGTAAATGCACAGTATCACCACGTGAAAAAGAGGACGACTACGATTTGAAGGATGTGGGTACAAGATGTTATTGGTTGGATTTTTAGCAAAAATAGACATGGCTCACCTATTAATTGAATTATTATCGGTAATTACGGCAATGACTTTAAATCCAATTTTTTCCAGGTCAGTGATAACATTTTCAAGCACATCATTTAGAACTTGTGCATTTATTGAGAAGACAGGTAAGATGTGCACCACGTCTTTGTATGGGGAAACAATGCTACTAATCATAAACACGTGCGCACTAGATGCTAATTTTTCTGAATAAAATGAAGCGCCTACCTCATTTCCTCCCTTGTAGTCCATGTATTGCTTAATGTGCATTTCATCTACCATGGGAGTTACTGTCAAGTCACAAGGTTTTAAAAGACCTTTCTTTTAAAACCTAAAAAATATCTCGTTTTATGTAGCCTAAAAATCGTTTTTCGTGAGTTTCTGACTCTGGACCAACATTCAACATGGAGCAAATCCTCTGAATAGTACATGGATGAAGAGAAATTATTTTCCCTGACTCTCTCAAGAATCTATACGCAGATGGTGAAACAAAATGAAGGAGCGAAAAAAATGCCATATCTTCCGGCAGGTTTCGCCTTTGTAATTTTGGCGTAAAGAATTCAATGTGTAACTTAAAATGTCAAAGACATGTTTAGTTTTACAACCTGTCGTTGGAAAGTAAATTATTTCTATTGCATGTAGTAATTCATTTACGACAGTAATTGCATGTACCAGCTTAGGAAATTTGAAATTATCGCCAAAGTGATCTAGAGAACAACCCTTATAAAACACGCGTAACTTTAATTCGTTGTCGATGACAACTGAGTAAACCAACTCCGGCACTCCTCCTGCTATATTAATATTTGCATACACAATCGAGTCTTCATTACTGACTACACTCCAAAATGAAGGAAGCTCCCTTAACTTTTGGCAGTCTAATGACTCCTTTAAATTGGAAAAGGTTGAATTTTTCCCTGGACTGCTTAGCAGACACCAAACTTTCTTTCACAGCCCTTTCCACGAACTCTTTTTTCCAGTCTCATCCTTTTCTCATCAGGAGATTCTCGACTAGGTGCAGCTTTCGATTAAAACGAAGAAAATCCAGGCAAAATGCATGGAATAGAATCCTCTTTCAGCCTGGGTTTTTCCAAAGGTGCCGTCAGGTTTTTTCCACTTCTCTCGTCAAAGTAAGAGGTTTCCCAAATGACATCATACGTTTTTAAATGAGCATGGCACACCTGAAATAATTAATTTTACAATGGATGCCAGTGAAAGTTCTTAATGGCTAATTGGAATCACCTTCAGATAATCAGGAATAAAAAGTATTTTCCTATGCAATAAATGGAGTTTCATTAACTCATGATAATTGCATATATCTCTGCGTACTTTAGGTACTGACCGAAAAATATGGATGATAAGAGGAATAATTACTTTTGAAGCATACGTGGAATAGTTTTCCTTACCTTTGAATTAACTGTTGGCTGAAAATCTTGCCGGCGATTAGCTGAAATCCACTTTTTCTTCTACTCCGGATCCCTAGGAAAGCCAAACACATTCACTTTCGGTCCATTTTTGTAGTTTCCTCTGCAGTTCGGCACGCAGCACTTATACACCATCACTGATGGAGTGAATACTATTTCTTTACTTTAAGAAAACAATAGAAGATGATTATAAAAGTGAAACACTTTAATTATCTCCGAAATTCTCTACGTTGCAACCAACACCACGTAAATTTATTCGAACTAACCGCCTTAGAGGATCAATTCATCACCCCAAATCACAGCGTTGCTAGGGGTCGCAACAAAATCAACAACGCCTAGGGAGTTCGGAGGTATTGCTAATCGGCCTAATCGTCGTGACGTCACCATGCTTACGAGCTTCAGCGCTGAGGCCTTGAGTCGAGAAGGTGTTGTCTGAGACAGGGTCCTGACTGAATGGTAACATATACACCTGTTCTGGTATAAATAAACTATCTATCTATTGTATTTGAGGTAAATATGACTTTATTTATGTTTAATTGTTCTTAAATTGCACAACATTCCTAATTTAGTACTGTTGTCTATGATTTTAAACCATGCAGCTGGGGGGTGGTAGACATACAGGGAACGAATGGGTGTCTCGGAAAAATTTGGTGAAAATCAATTGGTGATCACGCTCGAAATTATAGACAACTACCCACAGTTTTTTCGGTGTAGCGAAGGATATATTTAATTGTAACTTTATTCGTACTTGAAGCTATATTAATATATCCAATCAACGCGCAATAAATAAACTCCGGCTAATGCAAAAAATAGCAAAAAATCCTAATACTATTCACAAGAGGTGACTTTTACACAATATGCGCTGCTTAATATGCTACCAATATCACAGCAACTATGAGTATTACTGTATTTTGCGATGAGAATATTTTTTCTGGTGTTTTGGTCACTTGTTTTTAAATTGAACTCAATCTACCTTTGGCGACGTTCCGTCAAATATATTTGACACCATAAGAGCTCAATTTGTTCCAAAACCAGGTTTTCATAATCCTGACGAAACGTCGGCTGAGACTGGTTTTGTCTCTTGGTTGAATAAAACTCAGTCTTTGCCAAAGTTTCATCAAATATGTTCGACATCATTGGGACGTATATAAATTACCGAACCAGAATTATGAAATTATGGAATACTGGTTTTGTAATGTATTTTTCCCTACCGATGTCGAATATATTTCACGAAACGTCGGCAAAGAAATTTTTTTTTCGTTTTATTTGGTTGAATCAAACTCAGTAAGACTTTGCCGAAATTTCGTCAAATATATTCGACATCATCAGGACCAAATACAAAAAGGAACCAGGATTATAAAATCCTAGATTTCTAATGCATTTAGCTCAAATGATGCCAAATGCTTTTGACGAATCGTCGGCAAAGACAGTTTTTTTGTATTTGGTGGAATCAAACTCAGTTTCTTGGCCAACGTTTCGTGGAATATGTTTGAGATCATCAAGGTTACATACATCACAAAATCAGGATTCTGAAATTAGGGATTTGTAATGTATGTAGCCCTGATGATGTCAAAAATAGATAACGAAACGTCGTCAAAGACTTATTGAGTTAAATTTAACCAAGTGACTAAAACTTCAGGAATAAATATCCTCATTTAAAATGCCGTCAAGAAAAAGTGGAGATGTATTTTACAACTATTTTAATGCATTGATGTATTGGACAACTATTTACATGCACTGAGTACAATTAAATTCCATCGCGTCAATGGCTATCCATTGGAAATACCTCATTTTATGGCCAATTTAAATGTTTTAAGAGAAAAACAAACCGAAGCAATTGGAGCAAAAAAATTCGTTTTCACCAATTTTTTCGGCATTAGGATAATTTATGCGGAATGGAGTGTAAAACGGTCCACCGGTTCCTGGTATCAAGTGGTGCAGTTATATGGCTTTCGTCCTAAATGCCGGAGCCCTGAAGTTCCTGCAAGGGTGAGATATGACAGAGTGCGTACGAATGGTGAGGGAGGGGGGTCCATAAACGGAGTCTTGCATGAATGCTAAATTATACGAGGAGCCAAAATAGCTGGATTTACTGCGTTCTGTCGAAGGCTGCCTGAATAATGCCGGGATTCCGGCGTCTTTATGGCCGTATAAACTCTGTCAAAGACCCCACTTTTGTTTCTTTTGTGTGTTTTTATGGAGCCACGCTCATATAACTCTAGGGATAACCAGCGAAAGAAGTACTCTTATTGGATAAGACTTAAGGTGGGCGAGCGTGGAAATTTCACGGCGAGCAAGGAAGATGTAGACTCAGATTTTCTTGGTTTTGCGAGAAAAAGCGCATGACGGATTTATGGGCCGTAATGAAAGGCGTACTAAAAGCGCCGCACATGTTGTTCGCCTTGCATTCTCATATTTACGAACGCGTTTCGGAAGTTGTACCTACTTCCCTAGTAACATGAAGGAGTCATAGTTTGGGGAAATCAAATGGCCGTTTAAATATACATGAGTCGTGAACAAGATTGAAAAGTGTGAACTCCATCATTCATTGTGAACCGTAAAATATTTATTTGTCTCCTAGTTTCTTCAGACTTTTGCCTTATTTCGCTGGTTTGGCAAGCCAAAGCAAAGGAACCAAGAAGAATTCATTTGATCATTATTTTGTGTATTCAACTTGTAAAAGGTAGGTTTGGTGAGAATTAGGGAAATTACTCCCAGTTTTGTACACTTTTGAACTCCCATGTATCTCTACTGTTCATTTTTCGCTACTGCATACAATTCCCTTCGCTACTGTAACCAGTCGCCTTCTTCATCCCATCACTTAAACCTATTCAAATAATTTAAAATGATCAAATTGACGAAAAGGATAAGAAAAAAAAGTGAAAGAGCAGCATGGAAGAGGAGAAAACGATGCGTGGCACTATTAGTGAAGCATGGTCCATGAGAAAAGATACAAATTTAAGGAAGACATCGTAAGGACCACTAATTTTTTAAGGTATTATACTGGTAGAGGGTAGGTTTTGTGAGAAGTTAGAGAATCTCCTCCCAGTTTTCTACACTCAGGGTTCTATCTATTTCAAGAATTTTATTTTTGACTCAGCAGACGATCTACACTTCTTCATTCCTTTCCAATCATTGCATTGACAAATGATGTGGTACGAAGTCGATCGCGCGGGTGCATATACACCAAGGGTTGAAATTCGCACTGAAAAAATCATTTGGCTCGACCGAGATTCGAACCCGGATCTCCCAATTGCTGGTCAGACTATTGGCTAACTTGGAGAATTAGCTAACACACCTGACCGGCAATTGGGAGATCCGGGTTCGAATCCCGGTCAAGTCAAATGATTTTTTCATGGAGAATTTCAACGCTTCTTCATTCCGTCCAAGAAACCTATTCCCCGCTTGCCCAATATCCTTCCCTCTATCACATATCATATCATTTAGAAGTTTCCTTTCCTCGCTCCCGTTCTTAGAACCTCCTTATTTTTCCTTCCTCAGTTGTTCCTTATCGTCCACATCATTCTCCATCCTTCTCCACACCCACATCTCAAACGACTGTAGCCTATTCTCGTCCTCTCTTCTGAGGGTCCACGTTACTGCACCATACAACGCTACCTCTTCGCCAATCCCTTCTTTACATCCTTATTGTAGGTCCCTGTCATCGGCTCCCTTCTATAACTGAACGCCTTCTTAACTAAATTCTTCTCCTTATATATTTGATCATAAATATTCTGAAATATGCTAATACGATTGTGATAGTTGACGGATTGATGTGTTGTCAGAAAGCTTGTCGATAGCATCGGACAGAGTATCTCTCAACTTTGACGCTTACCAGTAAATATATGTATATACTTGGGTAACGTTGATAAACGTTGTAATAGTGAATTGGGTTCTTGAATCAACTGCTTTTCAAAGAACCACGGAACTAGCCGCACAGTTACTTCAACGGAGTCACCCGAAAGTGATCACACAACTGTGGAAAAATTATCCTTTTCTATCGCCTGGACTGGGAATCGAACCCAGTCCAGACGAATGATTTTTCCAATGCGAATTAAACACAATTGTGTGATACTTCTAATCATTATCATCAAAGGAAGACACGAAAACAACTTTTGAAGTATGTACCACCCATCGTTCCATAGGGAACCGGTTCCATAGCCCCTTATTTTTCTCTATTCAGGTAGCTTGAGGAAAAAATCATTTTAATTAGTAATCAATAGTTTTGGTTTCATTGAAAAAATATCGCACCCTCCCAACGATACCAAAATATCAGCCCCTTACCGATCCAATTTCCGAGACTTTTGACGAAAAATATCAGTCCTTTTGCATGAAAAATGGTAAGTGTATGCAGTTCAGAGCAACCTTATTTAAAAAATGAGGATTTACTAAACAAGAGATCTAGTAAAACCTTTAAATCGTGTAGTTTATACGTTATCTCGACTAGTTAAAAAATAAATAATGTTTCCACGACAATAACTTTTTTCAGGATCACAAAAAACTTTCCGGTTTGAAGGAGTTTTAAACAACTGCACGAAAAGAATTAGTCAAATCAAAGACTTTTATAGATATTTTCATTTGATTACTTAGAACTTCAGTCATACAACAGTGTAATATTACGTCATAAATAATGCAATATTTACTTCATGCATCCTACAGCTTCTGATACTGATACGAATAATTGATTTCCCTTAAGACTTGGGTACTATCTCGCTCAAACTACCTTAAAAAATATAATACCCCAGAGATGGCGGGAAAAACAGATATTTTGCTGATGTTACTGTAGTTTTCCCAAGGAATCGCCACGATTCGGATTGAGAGACTTGTTCATCGTAGCTTAACAATTGATTCGTAGTGTCTGTACTCGGGACTTGAACTCTTGTCTTTAAAAATGCAGCAAAAATGGTTCTTTTGTAAGAAGTAACGCTTACGGTGGTCGCTCACATTATGCGTAGATGTCACTTCTATAATTATCGGGAGAGAGGTTGATAGTGAATAAAATGTATTCATCGAATATTTGAATGGATGCATTGGTCGATCACTTTTTATTTCAATTGCAATTTTTCTTTGTATCTTTTGTGAAGCTACTGGTTTGCTGAAGATTTTTGAACTCGGACCTCAACTACTTCATTACCTTATACTCTCTTCCTCGGCATAATATCCGTCCTCTCACGGATTTCATGCTATCGAAAGCTATCTAGGATTGGAAAAAGTAGCACTTCTGTGAGTTTTGTCGTATACATCCACAAAATGCCTGTAAGCTCACTTATGATTTCTGCAGGGGGTTAGTTATCACCAACATGCGCGATAATGTATATTCTCTGCACACGTTATAACCCTGTTTTTAAGCCTACTCGCATTAGGATCCCAAATATAGCCGGAGTATTTTTATTTACTCATAACAGTGCGGATACCTTCTGAATTTCTTATGCAGGTGTTGCGCATAAAGTTCTCTCTTTTGCGCTTGTTAGTCCTTTATCAGTCCTAGCCTGTCGTTAAGTAGAAACTAATCAAAATGTGCTGTCGTTGCCACAGTTAATGTCGCTTCCCCGTATTTCGAGGTCCTTTTTGTTTATTTTGTTTATTTTTCGGTCTATTTATGTACAAATACCTAAATAAATTCCTTCAGCTCTTTTTCTGGAAAAAAATATTATTTTGAAATCCTTTGGGCAATGAGGTACCCATGAAAACTCAACTTCTTAGCGCAGAAGGCTCAAACAATCTCTTGGAATTTATACACCGCTGTGTAAGTTGCCTCTTTCTTTGTTTCAACGATAATCTTGGGTTACACTGAGTGGGTACCTCAGAGCAAAATAAATATGACTATACGAAGGCGAATAAAGAGCGAGGGGTCATTTCGGGGAAATAGATAATGATCCTGTGTGATATTACTGATTAAAAATATCGGGTTGATACTCGGACGGAAAATTGTTTTCCCCATTGCTGTCGCGGTATTTTATGTCTTCTGTGTCGCGACCAATTTATGATTTTGACTATAGAAACGAGATAGACCCGTTTACTTAGAGCTCATATAGGTCTACCACTTGAAATGACAAACGGCAAGAATTTATTTTTCGCAGTTTGCATCAGTCCGAGGTATTTCCTGTATCGAACTCCTCTGTTTTTTTATTTTCATAGCTACATAATAAATCCGTTATAACCGCTATCAGTAGCCGTCAGTAAGAAGATTTGTTACGACCAGCATTCCGCTGCATCATTAATTTCCTCTAGCCAATGCAAATGCTTTATATTACAGTATTTCCTTTTGTTTGCCTGATATAATTTGTTCTTACTTTTCCCCGGTGATCCTCTAATATTTTATTCCCTCTGATACTTTTACATCTTGACTTTACAATTTATAATAATTGGACAAAATGTTTGGTCCTCCGTTGTTGGCATTGCTCCTGCATTTATTACTGTAATTCCATAATGTTACACATATTATCACATACGCCTTATATTCCAAATTTATTTTCGTTTACCAACAAAGTATAGCAACTCAGGCTCATATACATAAGATAACTTCAACAGAAATGTACATTGCTAAAAAAATAACAGCAAAAATAACGGTAAAGCAACAAAAACAATAGAAATGCACCTTGATAAAAAATAGTATTTTACAATTCCATTCACATCTGTCTCCGTAGACCCCTTTTTACAATGTTTTTGAAACTAATTACATTTTCTTCCTTTTCTTTCTCCAACTCTCCAACATAATGTAAGTAATACTTAGTAAAAAGAGGCATTTAATGGCAATCGGTTTTATTGTTTATCTTTTTAGTTAAAAGTTGAGAAAAATTAACAACAAATGGCTGTTAAGTATTTGAACCTCACGCGGAGAGACACGTGCACTCACGGGAGTTATTCCGCATCAGGCCTCCACTTCAAGACGGACAGTACACATCTCTGTTGTTCTATGCCGGAGATGTTTGGAATCTGGCGGAGGCGGAGGTGACGGGAACATACACATGCCACACACACAAGGGAAGGGAGAGAAAACGACGGGTCCAAGGAGTTCTTGTAGGGATCGGGGAGAGATTCACTGAGGGGAACACACGCAAACACACGAAATACTCGAGGCAAGGCCAGGGGTAAACGTGGGGTGCCAAGCGTATACGCGTAGTTCAGTCTTTAAAATTTCTGAAAAAAAATTTAATCCTGCATCTGTCCTTAGCATTACATTTTCATTGTTTATTTTCCAAAAAACCCCACATATCAAAGGTATGACCTGCGAACAAGGCACATAATTCTCTGCGGACAGAACTTTGGTCATGGTCTCAAAAGGAGTAGTTATCTGCAACATCTCACATAACATTTGCTACTCCTCGGTTGAAATGGCAATAAGTAAAATTAGCTAATTTTACTAATATTTTAAGCACGCAATACGGAAATATTTTTATACTTTCATAAAATGTGATACTTTTTTATCGAAGCTTATCTGACAGCGCTCTTGGTGAGTTGACGATGTTCGCTTGTTCAAGTAGAAGTTCATCTTTAATTTCCAAAATGTGCCGGACCATTGCCAGCCTGTTGTTCCATCTTGTCGCTACTTGCTGCACTAATTGAAAATTAGGCTTTCCGGCCGCGTTTTGAAATTTCTCTTATTCTAACTCTAATAATTGCGAGCGACGTTGCTGTGCCTAAAAAGTAGTATTCGTTGGGAAGAATAAGGTAAGTTCAAGTAACAAATACTCTTTGGTAGTAACAATTCTTATACGATACTAATTTACAGCAGTCTACTCTATTCTGCATTATCATTTCACTAGCTCCGAATTTTTTACTTACTTCAAAAATGAGACTATGAGACGAAATGAGACTGGAAGTATGGTCTAAAATTTTAGCCATGAAGGGACTGTTCTTGACCGCATCTGCTAAAACAAGGTTTAATGTGTGCGCCACGCACAAAACATGAGGGAAATTAAGTATTTTGGTGGCGGCGACCATATTTGCGGCATTATCTGTGACAGTCACCTTTCCGGATATATCCCACTCATCCATTATTTTCTTCACCATTTCCGAAATAATTTGAGATGTGTGGTGACCTTCGACTTCGCAGCAATCAAGGATAGCGCTGCTATGTTTTTCCTCTTTGAGGAAGTGAGCCGTTACCGACAGGTAAGAATGCTGCTTATTGGACATCCAGGTGTCCGTGGTTAGAGCCAACGAATTTACTGCTCCCAGATCTTTGAGCAACGCAGCTTTCACAACGTTAACTGATGTCTCCACAATATCCTGTGAGATAATATGAAACAATAAGGAAAAATCCGTCGCACTCGTGGCTAATTAAAACTTTGATCTATTTATGCAACGATGAAATTTGATTGACACAGATTAAGCTCTGTAAACCAAGTAAAACTATTGCAAAGAGTCCAAACTGAGAAAATTACATCAAACAAATTGTAATACCTTCGTTACGGTACGCCGACTTGGGAGCGAGTATCGTGGGTTCAGGAACCGTACAAAATCTTTGAATTCTTCACTTTCCACGATTGAGGATGCCTGCAGGTCTCCGATGATGAATCGTCGTAATGCCCGGTCAATATCCTCCTTTTCTTCGCTTTCTTTGCCATTCATCGGAGTCGTGTTATTGGCTATACCGCCCAAGCCAATTTGTGGCCACTGTGGCATCGACGGAGATGATATAAGAGGTTTGAAGTACCTCCACCAGTGGAGTAAGTTGTTTTGCATAAGGTGCACTTTGCCTGCTAAATGTTCTCTACTAAATGCTCGAAGAAATTCCACACCTCCGATTTCTTTTGGGCATTCTTTAGAACTTATCGGATGACTTCTTAAAAAAGTGAGGCCTCAATTTTAGATTTTTTACGGTGGAAATACGACCTTAAATCGATCCATAATCAACGACTATTGTGTGAATGTTAAAGGTATGGCAGTAGTGAAGAAAAAGGTACATGCATGGTTTCTTGATGAAATTAAACATTTTTGATTGGTTATGTTCTATATATTTGGCATGAATACCTGTGTATTCAAAAATGTGGAATACCTAAATCTGGCTATGTTTTGTGTTCTCAAGTTGTAATATTATAAATTGTTGTAACTTGTTTTTTTTTGTTTTTTGTATACACCATTTTTTTATTTGCCGCATTGTATGTTTATGTGTTGGATCATTCTGACAAGCCTTATGGCTTAGAGGGACCGTGATTGTTTACTTATAATTAAATTAATTTTCTTGAATTTGAAAAAAAAGAAGAGCTGGAAAATAAATTGCGTCAAAACCGTATACCTCGTTGTACCGTGGACTTCAAAAGATATATAAGTCATAGGACGGAAACCCATCTCCTTTTATACCATCGGCATCAGTTGTACCATAGTCAAAAAGTTTCATTACCAAGGCAATGCGAGTCAAATTTTGCTGTAATTTTTGGATGTATTAATGGTGATTTTTGGAAATGTCTTTTTAAAAATTTATTCTTGCATGTAAATATTTATTTTAATTTTTTTTCTAAATAGATACAAAGATATTTGCATAAAAGTATTTTATGTCAACTTAGAGTTCGCTGAAAACACGGCGCATATCAATAAAATAGCGCGATCTTGGGACTCAGCGCAGGCATTCATGTTTGACTAACCGCTCCGAAAACCTCAGTATCCTCCGAAAACCTTCGGTTCCTCCGATTACCTCCATTCCCATGCCTCGCCTCCGATTGCCCCGACCTCCATCGGTAGTACCAAAGGCATCCAGAGAGGCATTCAACGATTCAATCACCGGAGAACTGCCTCCGGTTCGCAGTACTAATGTCAAAGGACAAAGGTCCTTGGGTAAAATTTCTGAGCTCTACGTCATCCGGTTGCAGGTTAACACTAGAAGTACCGGACTTGCGGCATACCTACTCGCACCACAAGGGGTCAAGTGATTCCTTAAAATACTTTGTTTCCCTTTCTGCAATTCGACTTTTTCGTTGAAATAATATGCAAATCGTTTCGAAAATATCTTATATGTACTGTTGCACGTTATTTTGCACGAAATAAGTTCTATAACAGCGCACTATAATTTTCGATTTCAACATGTGGTATGTGGCGCATGAGGACTTGGACCCGGGACTTCTGTCCTGTGAGTCGAAGTCCTCTTACGGAGTCTAGGTTTGTCCGATCTTCCCGCTGTGATTTGGGTATTTACGTTCAGTGGCCGAACTATGATTATCACTTCAATAAATGACTATTAAACTATATATTATCGTGAAAAAACTCGAATCTACATCTACGTCTACAAACTATCCTACGAGCTTCTACATTATTGTATGGCAGGGGGTGTTAGGTCAACAGCCATGTAAACATGAAAGATTTTTGGAGGTGAAATGGTGACGTGCAGTATGATAGTGTATTTAGTGGAGCTCAGTTTATTGTGGTCGCTTATTGTGCCCGGAAAGAACGAGTTCGTGTACCTATCTGTTCAGCTATATGTTCGAAAATGTATCTCTCTTATTTTATCGCTAGTGTTGAACCTAGAGATATAGCGAGGCGTCATGATAATATTCTCCATGTAACTCTGAAATACGCCAGTTCCCAATTTCTCTAGCAATCTAAGCCTAGCGTGTATCCTCCGAGTCTCTACGGACCCCCACCTTAATCCCTCTAAAAGATGTGAGACACTCTATGTTCGCTCGTAGCAGTTTTTAACTAAGAGCTCTGCTTTCATTTGTATTTTATTAATTTTTTTGGTTAAATCTTTATGAATAGAGTGCCAAATGCTCGCGGCGTATTCGAGGAGTGGCCTTAACAGAGTAAACGAATAAAACCGGGGTGAGATAGCCTGGGGTCAAAAAGACCACTCCGGTACTAATAGGTAGAAGTTAATGCCAATTCAAAAATATTGGTGCCATAAAGTTGTTATTTTTACTTTAAATTTGAGAAATGTGCACGAGTTGGGACAATTTGGTCAAAGTAATGGGTTTTCAAAAATGAAAAAAGTTCGAAATGACCCCTCCGGTACTTCTAGTGTTAAAGAGGTGGCTAAATCACTGTCTTTTAATCTATAGTTAAGAAAGTTCCACCGCTATTGTGGTAGTCAAAATAAATGCTGAATTCCCACATTTTTAAAAATTGTTTTAAAAATCCTGCTTCCACTGATGGCATGTATTATCTATTGAAAACCAAAATCAAGGCGCAAAAATGCCAAATATTCCACGAATATATTGTTTATTTTATGTACACCTATATAATACCTTTATACACACCTATACAGACACCTTTGCATAGCCATAAATGCCGACAACAGCGCCATTTTCTTGGAATTATCTTATTTTGTCATCAATTGTTGCTTGAATCAGCTAATAACTAAAAAATGAGGTTTGATCCAGACAAAAGGTGAAACACAATAAAACATTTTAAAGCAATAGCAAATCATCGATCGATGAATTTGTAAAAAAAGGATGGTTTAATTTTTATTCTTTCTCCAAGATGCTTGTTATATCATATACAAGCTGTGCCCGGCAATCGTTGCAATGCCTCTTTTTCTAAGTAGTCCAAAATATACAAAACAGACACAAACGAATTTGAGACCTAGTCTAAAGAATTCCTCGGACCTACACAGGAATTCGTTACGTACAAATGATGGCATAAGTTTTCATTCCATAACTATGCTGCGGATGCCAGATAAATAATATATTATATTGCTGAAGTAGGGTAAAAACTTAAGACTTTTGAGCTTTAAATTCAAATTTTAGGAAAAAGCGAAGCGTATACGAAAATCAAATGTAAGATTTCACAGTAAAAAGCAAATAAAGATACCACTTATTATACCACACTACCGAATCTTATTCTAAGTACCAATAAATTACGTACATTTTAAAACAAATTATGTCTCACCTATATGATTCTGACGCACGTGATTGAGCAACTCGTAAACGATCTGCATCGTTGCTTGCTTGTCGTTCCTCGCTTGTTTGAAAAGCTCGCGTGTCAATATTCATTTGTTGAAATGTCCCGCGCTCCATCTATTGTACACGGGATTTTATAATTCAGAAAATTTCGCGGGAGCGCGCATGAAAACTCTAAAAACTAAAGTTTCATCGTAATCTGATGAATGGCATTGGAAGATATAGAGGACGAAAAAACAAATATTCATTTTTATATATTAGATAAAAGTCTCACAATCTTCTCCAAGTCTTATTACCTTTAGTTCCTCTCATTTATGAACTTTCTCCTACTGTTCAACCTCGTGCAACCATCACCAGAAATCCAGGTAGTATTGTAATTTCCTATATTGCTTGCCTTGTAAGTCACATCGTCGCTAAAGCTTAGAGAGCTTTGAGTAACCTTCCCCAGTCTTATTACTTTCCCGGTATTGAAGCGGCTGCTTTTGAGAACATATTGAAATGAATTGGGGCAGCTCGCTTCTCAATTCTCTATTACGATTTTACATCAGCCGATGCCAAATTCTAATAACAGTGGCCTCTCTCATTGGTTCATACCATTCACACTAAAGTTCCACGTGCGTAAAATACTCCCACGTAATATTTTTCTATTAGTTCAATCAAATTCATGTCATTCTATTTTTTCATTATATATTTGCTTTGCCTCATTATATTCAAATAAGTGGTGTCGATGGTTGTGTAGATCATTGTTTTGTGATCGCATTCCTGTGAAATCGATAGATTTTCACTGCCAAAATATCTGCTGTTTCTGAAACAATGATTGCATACGTGAAATATTTATCTGCCATGAGCCTTGCCTTTAACTTCCCTAAGTATGCTGTGATCGAGGATTGCTTAGCGAGCACAATGATACTTTCCCACGTACATGAGTTATCTCTCGGTCAGCGGTAATATTTTTGCGTCGTTATTGGGGTATTCAGTAAAATTTTTGCATATATGGCTATTGGGAGAGGCTATTCGATCATTATCTTTACCTCTCTGTAAGTTATTTTCATTACATTAAATGAAAGACACGAATTGGATAACTTTTGGATTTTTTCCTTCTATTAGCGCATTTGAGAGAATATAATAAACCTTTATTATGCTTTGGGACAGGTCCTCTAGTGCAACAATGAGATTTCAATGAAATAGCTGCGAGGTAATCAACAAATGATTGTCTTGAAATCATAACATAAATGGAGCTTTAACCTCAAAGAAAAAGAAAGACAAAAACAACTACCCTCAGTGAAAAACAATATGTGTACATGTGTTACAATTGAATTCAAAGATTGATATGGATTTAATACAAGATGATCGAATGATATAAATGCTTGAGGTTACAATAAGCTATTTGATGGCCTATTACTAGGCATTATGTAATGCAAATGTGGAATTGATGAGGTGAAACTTTTTTACGTAAGCAGAATTGGAAAAGGATAAAAAATAAGCTTCATCTTAGCACATTTTGAACGATTTGACTCTCTCACAATAATGCTATTAGCATGGGAGAGTGAAATTTTAATTTCGATGACCAATAGAATTTTGATCTGATGATATTGTGGAATATATTTTGGTTTCAAAACTTTCTTCCTTCAAATTATTTGCTTATATTTAAGGAGAATAAAATTTTACGTCTCCACAGGTTGAAAAGCTGCCCTTGCCCTGAATCACGCCTGGACTAGTGTCTGTCAAGCATTTCAACGGGCACCGTTGTGACCTCAATTATCGGGAAACTTGCAGCGAGCCTCGGGTGCACAGAAAGTTTTCGGTGGATTAACGACGACGGCCTTGGCATGTTGCGGTGCAGTGCACGGCGACAATTTCGTGAGTATTACTCTGTCACTTCGTTTAACGTTACTTGGGTGCTTTGACATTGAAAATTTTCTCTCGTGCCTCCCACGATCTGCCTGACGTGGGGGAAAACCACACCACCATGCGAGTGACAGCCCTGCAGAATAAAAATCTGAAGGGATTGGACTCGTTTGAGGCTCAATATGCCGGCAAAGAAATGCCGAGGTACCCGTCCCATTTCCATTTCATTATGACGAGCGTGGTCGTGTGAGATATGACTCGTGAAACAGTTGAACTTTTGAAAACCACGAGCCCTGCATTTCCACGAAATTTGATAATTTCTATGATCTGCTCCTCTGTATCTCAGAAGTCAAGTGGAATGTTTTTAAGCCGCGACGTGGCGTGACTGGGATTTTACGATGGTTCCATCCTGCCGATTCTCTCAACTAATTTATTTGGGAAAATCTAAAATCTGTTTCATTCCATTCATTTCTAAAGCTACTGAAGTTATTTACCTACATGTGGGTTGCAAATAATGATAACTATTACGTATTTTGATTCCTTGTTACATACGTTTACAAGTTGGTACATGACGATAGTAATTAATTATCGGGATATGAATACGTCAGTAGGAAAGACTTGTTTGGGGTGGTATATCGGTATTTAACTTAAAGTTACTAGGCAAAGATTGGAGTAAATACGTTCTTTTTATCAAAATTCTTAACACGATGGTCTTTTTGTACAATATGCATATTTATGTACTAAATCAAGATTTTTTTTGAAAATGTGACAGTTATTATACACATAATTAACCATCGTTCATTAAAAATAAGTTTTTGGCCATACACGCATAGAAACATCACACATGATTTAAATACTTGAAGCAAATAAAATAATATTAGCTTAAAATATGACAGTTACCAATTTATAATCTCAAATAACCATCGTTCATTGAAGTATTTGACATTATTTTTGACGGTACACACGTAGAAACAGATCAACACTAAATTCTCACTTAAGAAATTACTACATTTTCTTTATCACCTGATTTTTACTATTTTAAATGATATGACGGAATTTCAATGTTCTCCAATTTTGACCACAGTTTAAAATTTGACTTCTTTCTTGCTAACCCTCCCTCCCCCCTCTTGATGTCATCATCATCTGATCTTCCTTCCGCTTCCCTCATTGTCCTTCTCTTAACCCCTTAACTTCCATTATTCTTCCCCTCCTCTCCCATGTTTCCCCTTCCCGTCTCTTACTTGACTTAATATAAAAGGTTCGCATTTTTCATTTTCCTTCTGTCTGTCTAAAAAAAATGGCGCTATAGATGTCGAAACCGGTAGATAGCATTAAAATATATTGGAACAGTACATCGTATTTATTATCATATTACAATCATATTAGCATATGTAAATATTTACCAATATACGCCTTTCAAGAACATTATTATGGAACCTATTAAAAAATTAACAGAACATTTAACTTGACATATATGATACCGTATGACACATAGTTTTCGCTGCTTTAGCTATTTTCATTTCTACTACTACGCTTTGTGGGTTGACGTGGTTATTTCTTTATAATTGCCTTTTTCAAATAGATCGAATGTCAAATGAAGGGTTAATTAATACCAGAAAGAGTGTGCTTAAGGTATCTGTAATCATGTCATGATGAAAAAAGATATTTCAATAATTAGCATTTTTCATTTATTACCAAAGATTAATTTTCATAAATCAGCATGTCACTTCCATTTTGTTAATATAATTTGACTACCTAGGCTCAAGAAATTAAAATAATAATGAAATCTTGGAAAAATACCTTATTCATAATATTCTACCGGTTAAGGCAGGTTTTGTTGAATTTCAGAGAATCTCCTCCCATTTTCTTGGGGCTTAATTTAGCTTTATTTCTTTCAGGGGCCTATCTCGCTCTAGAATATCCTTTTCCGTCTCAGCATACGATCTGCCCTTCTTCATTCCACCCATTAAACATATTCCCTTCTTTCCTTTTCCCCGCTTGCCCATAGTCCTTCCCTTTATCACATCCCTCGACCCTTATTACATCCTCCAGCCACCTACTATGCCAATCTCGAATTTCATTTAGAAGTTTCCTTTCCTCGCCCACCATCTCAAGCACCTCCTCGTTAGTCTTCCTCTCCGTCCACCTCACCGTCTCCATCTTTCTCTACACCCACATCTCAAATGCCCGCTGCCTATTCTCGTCCTCTTATCTGAGGGTCCACATTTCTGCCCCATACAAAGCTACGCTCCATGTCAAGCTCTTCTTCACATCCTTACCCAATGTCCCCGTCATCAGTTCCCTTTTATTACTAAATGCCTCATTACCTAGCGCTATTCTCTTCCGTAAGTTATTTCTACTACGCCCGTTCTCATCTAGAGTACCACCTAAGAAATTAAAATATTCTACTTGCTCAAGTTTGTATCCTCCAACTTTAATGATCTGCCTCACTTTCTTTTACCAAGAGACTCTCATTACTTTTGCTTTAATATGGTTTATTTTTATTCCAAATAACTCGCACTGCAATTCTTAAGCATCTACCAAACCTTGCAGTCCCTTCGATGATCCACCAACCAACGACTGATCGTCCGCGAATCTAACCGACTTTATCAGATTCCCTCCTACTTTGATTCCTGCCTCAAGCTCCTCCCGTGCCTTTGCATTATATTCAGTTTCTCTCTTTTTACTGCGATCAGGTTTCCACTGAATGAGACGTGTCATTAATAGTCCAACCTGTGTCCATATCTCTAGCGTGCAATGAAAAATAACGAGGACCTGAGCATACGCGTCAGGGAGAACCATGATTGAGCCCATGATCTTTCTACAGACGTCGCGACGGGCCGGGGGGCGCGATGAGTCTTGCCTTTTTAATACTTCAAGATAACCTCTGGTAGATACCTCTAAGAAAAACTTTGAAGAAGAATGTTAAATGGACTCTACTGAGACATAATGAGTAAATTCCGTGTTTATAAGTTTTTATTGAGGAGTTTACGCTGGCTACAATAAAATCTGAAATTTCCGCACTACAACTCCGCGTGTAGATGTAGAATTGCATCAGTGAGTAATTTATGAAGGACATAGTAAGCGTACTCAACTAATATGCTATTTTTACAATGCCACCCTTTAAGTGATGTTCCTGTTTGTCCATTCATTTCTCTTCCTCTTCTTACGCTCTGTTGAACAGGAGGCCAACTATATTCTTGATGCTGAACCGTCAAGCTTCGCGAGGCTGCTCCAAAATGGCTTACTTGTTGGTTGAATTGCGCAGTGTGCTCAACCATCCATACTTGGCCTGCGTCGTTGAAATCGGTGAGACATCATATTCTCTGGACACGGAATAGTGATTTTCAATAGGTCTACTCTGATACATATCGTGCCATGCCGAGTTTGCTGATAGGTCTTAACAGAAACGAAGAAGAAGTAACAGAAAATGGCTATTTGACTTCGTAATAAAAAAGTTAGAAATAAAGTTTCATATAATCAATGGTAAAAAATTGCTACGAGCGGACATAGTGTTTTGCAACTTTTAGAGGGATCAAGGTGGTTGCCCTTAGAGGCTCGAAGACTACACGCTAGGCTTAGCTTGTGTGAGAAATTCAGAACTACAGTGTTTCAGAGCGACACAGAGAACATTATCACGACGCATTACTATATCTACTCTAGGTCTGACTGGAGCGATAAAATAAGAGAGATACATTGCCGAACTGATAGATACAATAACTTGTGCTTTCCGCAGACAATGAGAGATCACAATAAAAACTGAGATCCACTAAATACACTGCCATAATATATGTCACCATTTCACCTCCCAAAACCTCATCCCTTACATCGTTACGCGACTGGTGTCTTAATACCCTCTGCCACACGCCCATGCGGCGGCTCGCAGGGTAGTATGAAGAAGCAGTATAGATGCCGACAGTTATACGTTCCTAGTTTAAAAAAATACTACACTCCTTTCCCCAGATACGTAGTCCTCGCTACGTCACGGCCGCAAATAAAGCAGCAGTATCTGATCAAATAGAAATTTGCTGACTTTTTCGTTTCCATTATTGTTACGATGTCGACGAAGCAGGTAGCGTGCCGCTTCGGATGCGCGCGCTATTTCAAAGGCCTTGCTGAAGGTCGCCCTCTCGGATATCCTCTAAATATCTTTTTTTTTTGGTCGAGAGAGCCAGCATAGTTTTTTGCGTCGTAAATTCGGCTTCGTCGTTGGAAGGCAAGGCTGTTTTAAGAGCTCTCGACGATCTATTAGTATGCCTTTCCCTAAAACAGTCCACTTTATGCTGGAGCACTAATTACCCGATCCAAACTGGGTGATGTGAGCTTGTACGTTTATATACATGAAAGTAGTGGTAGATGAATCCTCCTGAGGTCGCGCGAGGGAGAGAAATGCATCTTCAAAGTATTTTGTTATTCGGTTGGAGCCACCTGCCACCCTTGAGTCATAGGTTTAAATTCGGCTCGGGTAGGATTTTCACCTCTCAGAGCATGAATATGTGTTTTTTACCTGTATAAATGCCCGAAGTAAAAGGTTACTGAAGAAGTTTTTAGAATATCATGTTCAATACATACCATATAAAACCATAACAGATGTATTTGAAATAGTACAGAAATTTACAAGGAAGTTAATTCTCCACCGGGACACCCTAATCACAGCACAGGAGGGTAATCAGTTAAAAGTGACGCTTCCTGACAACTCTGAGCAGCAAGTTGTATTTTCTTTCATTCAAAATGTATTAGTTACAATATGTGTTTGGTTTGTCGTTGTTCATTATAAAAACCTTCTACGCTCTTTATTATGTATATTTATTTTTCTTTCGCATGACACGCATTTGTATTGAGACATTTTTTGAAGTCAAGAAGCGTTCTCCTTGATAAAAGCTCGGTTCTCTTGTGATATCTTGCTTGTCACCTCCACTGAGCATCTTCCATCAAATTTTTACTACAAACAAGATTAAAAGAATGTAATAATTGTTCGGGTATATGCCGCGTATGAAATCAGGCTTTTAGCCCGACGTTCCGTGACCCGCTGCTGGTCACTTATTCATTAAAGGCACCACCGACAAGATAAGCAATGTCCTTCAAAAATATGAGATCAAAGCAATCTTTAAACCGCATGTTCAAGTAAAATACCTAATTGGAAATGTGAAGGACAGGACACCGCTGCAAGTCGAAGGGGTTTACGAAATTCCCTGAGGAACATGTGGCAGAAAATACATCTGCGAGACCGGACGCTCAGTCAAAACAAGACTGGAAGAACACAGACGACGTTCGATTGGGGCAAGCAACCAAGTCTGCAGTTGCTGAACACGAATCCTTGGGACACGCGATCGATTTTGAAAAATCCAAAGTCATCGCCAAAGTCGAAAGATTTAAGCCACGACTCATCCGGGAGACCATCGAGATAGGGAAAAATAAGCAGAATTTCAATAGAGATGGTGGCTTAAAAATCAGCAACACCTGGAACCCAATCATCCATCAAAATTCTCTATCTCCGCCTTCCTCCCCCTGTCCTAACCTCCATCCCCCTTCCCCCTCTTCCAATTAATATAAAAAGACAAGCAGCAATAGGAAATCCATTCCCATGAATAAAAGACCAGCAGTGGGCCACGAAACGTCGGGCCAAAAAACCTGATCTCATACGCGGCATATACTCGAACAATTATTACATTCATTAACATGAGCCGCGAAAGCTTTAATCAAGAAAGATTATTAAAATCAGTGACTTGCTTAAACTTTTCTCCCTACAAATATATCACAGCTTCTTGTAGTCCATCTCTTGTATATTTCATTATTTTGGCTTTTTTTATGATCAATTTTCATGTTCCACATATTTTTAAAAACGATTCATTAAATATAATGCATCTAGTAGCTCATTGTCACAGTTTGCTAAAAGTACAAAATTGTCTGCAAAATGGATGGTTGTGTGGAGTTTATCACTTGCTTGTAATCCATTTTCATAAGTTTCTAAAAATGTCTTCATTGTATGTTCCATGAAAAACTTGAACATTAATTGGGATAGACTGTGTCCCTCTCTAACACCTTGAGAACACCTTTGAACTTCATGGCAATGTTAAATGAAAGTGGGCGATTTTTTAAGTTGTTGTTATCAAGTGAAAAAATAAGCTATAAAATTAGGCAACAAGGTTAAGAAATGTTTTAGATTTAGATTCTCCGGTAACGGAACGTTCCAGGATAGCATTTCATTGTTCGGTGCTTTCGAGAGACCTCGTGGTAGAGAATTGAGAACCAAATTAAGCGAATGAAGGGAGGTCGTATGTACGTATTATTGAATCCTGGGTCCCGGTCATTGTCGCTCGTAATCTCTTTAAGTACCTCCTCTTCCATAAAGGAGGACCCGATCGACCTTGCCATTAAGGATTAAACAGGAATTGGACGTTAATTTGCCTCATAATTCCCCAATTAGAGTCCAGGGTATAAACTAAGCATAGATTGTATACGGAGGAAATGGTCAAATCTCTTTGACCCTCTAACAACATGGTCCCTTCGACTTGAGAGTCGAATAAATACTGAATAAGAGTTCCAAAGCCTTTGCATATACGACTAATATTACCCCTAAGGTAACAGATGCTTCCGTGAGTCGCAAGATAGCCAGGCGGGATTTGTAGTCTCACATGCTTATTATGCTTGCTGCTTGAGTTTGAAGTCCTTTGACCTTTTTGGGAATTTAAGATCAAATTCAAACCAAGAAATTTTCGTATTTAACTTTCACTTTTACTACGGAACTGCGTGAACAGATACGTGTAGTAATGATACAAAATAAGCATCTGGTGTGAACAATTGAATTTGAATCGTCCAATACTTAAGGGAAAACCGTACTTTTTCAACCTCAGAATAGTCTAGCATAAACAATAAATATGGAATTGAGGCTCCCCAGAGTCATCAAAAACTGCAAATAATACGGTTGTAATAATGATTATGCGGGAGACGTGAAACGCTGAGGTGGAATAGAATCAATGTCTTAGAAATCTGGTGGTGGAGGAGGATGCTGAAAATAAAATGGACGGATAAAATAAGAAACGATGAAGTGTACAGAGGAGTATAAGAGGAAAGAACCATATGGAAAACCATTCAGAAAAGAACAAGATGGATTGGGGACACCCTGAGGCACAATGGGTATGTGAAGAACGTAATTGAAGGTAAAATAGAGGGAAAAGTCCCCAGAGGAAGACCCAGGAATAAGTTCATGGACCAAATAAGGGGAACAATTCATAGGAAGAGCTACCAGGAAGTAAAGAACCTAGTGTTTGATAGGGAAGGGTGGAGGGCTGAAGTAAAAAAATCCTAGTATTTTACGACCAATGATGTTGCGCGTGAATTAGTGGAGACATAAACGTGCCATTTCAGTGGCTTTCCGCAATTAATTTTTTTCACATTTTGAGTGGAATATGTCTGTGATTAATTATGCCTGCATTTTATTTTCTGGTCATACTGATAGTAGAATCCTGAAGATCGTTTTAATGAGCTAAACTGACTTTGTACAGCCGCAGCATAAGAATGTGTACCACGCATAAATCGGAATCCCGGTAAATAGGGACTCGGGAAATCGAGACCCTATCTTTCAAATACCGTTGCCGTTTAGGATAATTATAACTTAAATTTATTGTGAGCGAATTTACGACTGTACAGTCCTCTCTTACGATTAACTCATTTAACACACCCTAACATTCATGTCCTGGGCAGTGGATTATCTACCCAGGCGGGATTCGAATCCGCGACCCTCGGGTTAGTAGGCTAGGACTTTAACTCTCCTCCACCGGGGCCGGCTATAATTATAGCCTAATTTTAAGTAAATTGTGTGAAAATGTAACCCATATACCACTTTCTCCCGCATTTTTTCATCCTCGGGCCCTGCTCTCTTTCATTTCACATGCTTTCTTTCCTTCGAGGTAAAATCGCACCTTCCAACCGAAGGCGTGAATGTAAATATGAACATAATACTTATCACTAAGGTGACTTAGGACCCTCAACCATCTGCTTCCCACGCTGACACGTTACCTACGGGGATAATACCGTCGTTGTCTATCTAATACACCACAATCTGTTTGGTGACCAGTTTCGAAGTTTTATTGACGCCTAGCAGAAAATAACTGAAGAAACCAGAAATATTGTAATTCTATGGACTGTTAATCATTTTTTAGCTCCACACGCTACAGGTCACTCGAAAATTAAAAGGGCCCACACCAGAAACTACAATTATTTCTATTAACGAGCTATGGTAGCTTTTTCGGAAATTAGCCCAAGGTGATTGATATGGATTTTTTTTAAGTATGCGGAGTGTGCCTTTTTACCTTTGAAGTGATATCTGGTGTGTGTTGCTGAACATTTTCGAAGCCGGTTTTACACGAGGCTCAAAATGAACAATTTAACACTGCATGTTTTTCCCCATCTGGCGTGCAATAATTGTTAGATTAGAGAAGGGGGTATTTTGGCATCGCAAATCAATGGATATGTGCTTGCGTTTTCGCAATTCATCGCTTTACACGATGCAATTTGAAATGCAGGTATAAATATCAGGTAGTGCAATTACGTGCCCCGTGAAAAACGATCTTTAATGGGACTGGAGTACTATTTTTCTTGTGTACATCTACTTATTACTCTGCAAGCCACCACAAGGGATGTTTGGTAGGGGGTAACTTATCACCAACGTGAACTCAAGTGAAGTAATTATTTTCTCTAGTATTCTCTTCACTATGGGTATTCTACAAATGCTACAGAAACTACTAAAATAATCTGTAATTAGTAGTGCAGAATGAGTAGTGTTAACACCACCAGGGAAGATGCAAACCAGGGATGCCACATCGACACCGATGTATCGGATTACTCGATGCATTTTGGCAGAGACCTCGAAAACATCGAGTAGTAAAATTATTCGATGAAAATTGGGTGAGTGGTGAGTACTTGTATAAACATCGAAAAATCGATTACTCCATGTTATTTAGTCGATGTGGCATCCCATCATCATAAGTCATTCTTTCCTCTTTACATCTGTGAGAGAACGTCTTGTACAACCGTGACTAAATTAATTTAATTAATTATTTCGGAATGTGCCATGTTTATCAAGGTCACATTTTACGCCAAATATGGCAATAGTTTATTTAAATCATATAAGCTTCGATGAGTCATAACATATATTAAAACCGGCCCGTTTTATGCCAGTGATCGTGGAGATCAAGTTCATATCTTGGTGAAGCCTTCGATAATACGCCATAAAAAGCTTAATTTTTTCCAAATCTTTCTTAGAAACCACAGAGGTTACATGGAAATTCCCTCCCCCCAAAACTTTGGTTTGTATATTTCTCTCAGATGTGGAATAGGCGTTACGGTGAAAATGTAAAAAAAATTTTTTTCTCTCTTAAATTGAAAAACATCCTCTCAAAATGTTTATATTATATGCGTAATGAAACAAGATATGTGAAATAAAAAATGAGCTCTACAAAATGTGTAGCACAAAAAATTTAAACTATAAAATGTTTATTATTTAAATATTTAAACAAATAATTATTTAATTGCAAATTTAAATTCCAATTTAGTTTAATCTAAACTTTAAATTTTGAAAAAAAAGTCATGGAACGTCTCTTTGCATTGATTTTTCCTTGAGATATGTGAATATGAAAATCTAATGGCAAGGAAAATAGCCATTAGAAAACCGTTATTCAGCTGTTTTTTAAAGTTTCGTAAAATTCTGGAAATGATGTTCATTATATTACTAGGCAAACGCTTCCTCAAATTTTCTCCAAAATGCCTACCTTCTTCTAGTAGAAGTCAATTCTTCCACTTACCTCGCTAGCGCCATCACTTGGGTTGGAAAGACAATGAACATAAATCGCATAATTTCCCAAGATTAGATGTGGGTCTAGGTGGCTGAAACGATACCTTACGATATAAGTAAAATGTGCCTTTTGATAACGCTGATTACTTTCAGGGATATAAACAAATCGTACACATGTATGAGCATAGGTATCTGCGGGATCATTGTGTGCGTAACAACTCCCCTTGTGACCCAGTTCATTCCCTTTTGCGAGTCAACTGCGAATGCTGCGGCAATGATTCTTTGATGCACTCCCATTATTGGCACTCAGTGAAACGGTTGTGACTGCACGGCCTCTTTATTCGAGTGGCTTCGATGGAAATAGGCTATCAGCTCCGCACAAAAGAAACAGTAGAACTGGAAGGAAGAGGCGCCATGACAACACGATGTGGGTAAATGGTTTGTTCTAAGGCGCTACGGACGAATTCACGTCTAGGATGGAACAAAATGTACGTCAAGCTGGAAACAAGATCGTTTCAGTTCATAAAATGGATATGTCTCTTATGTACAAGCTTAGCACTCGGCCTGACCGGTAGAGCTGCCTTCCCTTAACTTCTGGATACTAAAAACAAATTGACTGCATTTCAAAGTTTTTAAATATTTCATTCACTAAAAGAGGCAAATTAATTGCTACCAATTACCCAATTAGGTTTATCTGCCTCATATAAGGGTGATGAGCTCCACGCTCTTAAATACATACTAAAAACAGAGTTAGAACGCATGCAGAGAAGATCAGCAAGATACGTGAAAGGCCGTTACAATTTTGTCGTTAGTGGGACTCAATTCTAGCAGTTTAACACCTTTGTCACCTTGATATTATAGGGAGGGATTAAAACGAGATCAGTGATTCGACTGTGGCAGATGTTTTGCAAACACAGAGTCATGATTTGTAAAACTTTTTAAATGTCCAGTCATTCTTAACAAATATCCGGCCAGTTTGGCCGACAATAATCCTCTTACCCCAACTGCCCTTCCCCAATATCCTCCCTGTGCATATAAGAGCCATCGCATCAGTACTTAACGCACGACCTCTGAAGAGATGTTGTAACATCGAAACCGGTTAGGTATTTTAACCCTTAACTACTATCGTGACTTTTGCCCACGTACACACTATCCTCGGGTCTTTTTTGACCCAATTATTGGAATTGTTCGTAATCAACATCCGTCGCCGGCACTGTCTCAAGTTCTACTGGCCTGCTCCCCCCTCTCCCCAAGTACTGTAGCCAGACTTGCTGCGAGCGGCCGTTTTACGACATCAAAAAAAGAACAAATTCAAAGAAGTCTTATCGTCGGGTCAAAATAGATCCGAAAATAGCAGTAATGGTTAATAAAAAGTGTGTAAAATACGATGTTATTTTTCTTTTACTTTTTACAGTACACTTCCAGTGCATATCATCCTTAATAATTCAAATACAGGGCTGTCCATAAAATGTAGCCGATTTGAAACTTCACTAACTGCTGAGTTTAGTAAATTCTAAGTTAATGAACAATACACCCACAGCAGAGATTTTTTCTCTGGGCACCTTCTGTACTATGATCTTCAAAGGTCCTACACGTAATGGACCAAGTTCTCCAAGAATACAACATGTAAATAAGTAAGACGAAGACTAAAACCCT
Source organism: Ceriagrion tenellum (assembly GCA_963169105.1). Lineage (NCBI taxonomy): Eukaryota > Metazoa > Arthropoda > Insecta > Odonata > Coenagrionidae > Ceriagrion > Ceriagrion tenellum. Next base: position 59,536,479 of record OY720641.1, read on the forward strand.
AGTACGCGGAAGAGAGAAACCGAATTTAAAAGTCACCCTGAGAGGAAAGAAATTAGCGCTATTGTTTCCTTCACCTGTCTCGGAAGTACCATCACCTGGAAAGGGAGAAGTACAACGGACATCAAGCAGAGAATAGCTCAAGCTAAGAAGGCGTTCATGGGAAAAAGACTGTGCTCCAATAATTTAAGACAACCAACCAGGAAACATTATGTAAAAACCTTCTTGTGGAGTGTAGCACTCTATGGACCGGAAGCATGGACCATTGGAAAAGCTGATCAGAAAAGACTAAAAGCCTTCGAAACCTGGTGTTGGAGGAAGATGCTGAAGATAAAATGGACGGACAAAATAAAAAAATAATGAAGTATACAGAATAGTAGAAGAGGAAAGGATAATGTGTACCTTCGTACAGAAATGAGGAACAAAATGGATTGGACACCCCCTCAGAAACAATGAGTTTGTGAAGAACATAACTGAAGGTAAAACAGAGAAAAAAGTCCCCAGAGGAAGAGCTAGGAATAAGTTCATGGGCCAAATTAAGAGGAAAGGAGTTAGGAAGAGATATCAGGAGGTAAGGGAACTAGCATTTGATAGGGAATGGTGGAGGGCTTCAGTCAACCAATCTTAAGGTTGAACGACCAATGATGATCTTCAGTAATATACTGTTGCGTTCTAAAGTGAGTGTCACGTTTAGGCCAGAGCAATTGGGTTGGGGATCTCTAGTTTCTCCGATATTCCGCCAGGAGCCGCCGCTTGCCGTCGGTTCTTTGGGGATTTTCCGCCCAAATGTAGGACGCCCATTGCGAACTGGTTATACCACGCCCTCCGATCAGCGATTGTTTCCATTCGGCGCAGTCGTCTGTTATGAGCAGGTTTTCCTCACGCTACGACCCCCTACTCCGCTTTTTATACGCGGTTCCACCTCGCTCGCGCGCAGATATATTTAAACGCTCTCGCCTTTTCCATCAGGCGTCGTAAACGCGACGCATTATCGACAAATCGTCTCGTTTCGCGGAAATCCAATTAAACTCGCTCCTTTGGGCGGAGGTGAACGTTCGGCGTTGGGAAGAAAGTAGGCTCTCGTTTCGAGCTCTTAATGATGCACGAAGTTTCTCTCTCGTTCTCCCTTTCAGTCATTTAGCCCGTGTATGTGATCACCTCGTTCCACATTCGGTCGCAGAGAGCGAATAGTTTATTAATAGGTATGTGCATGTGTGTTATCGCTTTGGAGCGGCAATGTATTGGTTCTGGGAGCAGTGACCCTTTGCGGAGGTAGTCGCCAAAGGGATTTTATTTTTAAAAGGCTTCAGGAGAGCGTCTATTCCCGTTCCCGAATCAAGCTGTCATCGCTCGATTAGTAGTCTCATCATCACGTCGCAGCTTAGGGTGGCTTGAGGGGTAATTTGAGGTCATTGACTGCATTTTTTGTTGATTTTTTAAGCAATCTGGAAATTTACCTGGGCCGCATTTTATTTATCAGTCATCATAATGAGTGAATGAATGAAAAAGAATGCATTGATGTAGGACGTGATGTCCTCTAATATCAGAAAACAAATTACATAATCAGTAAAACATGAAAACAACACTATATACACTTAATTGTTGTGAGGCTTTACTAAATGAACATAAAGGAGTCCCTCCATGACATGAGTGATGACATAATGAAATTGATAATACTACATACTTATAATAGAGGTAGGAAACAATTGTAAAGATATTAACAAAGTAATACAACAAAGTACAAGAAAAACTATAGAGACCAAAGCAAACGAGCCATATTAATGCAATCATAAAAAAACAATGACAAAAATGAAGGAGATAGAAAAAATTAATAAAAAAAGATACATTTGATAAAGTGGCACATAATTTATGAGGCGTTGAGTAATTAACTACAGACCTTCGACTAAAAAGGTTTTTATCGTGGGGGCTTTTTATGCCTCATCTGGGAGGCAATACCAGAAGTTAAATCCTATTACCTGTAATGATTTATGAAAACAGTTTGTCCGAATAGGTTAATAGTATAGGAAATTTACATGAGTTCTCGGAGTTATATTGGTGGTTTTAGATATTTTTTGAAGGAAACATTCTAAAATTCGGGATTAATATTAAGAAATCGTGAATAGAGGAATTAAGTATTTCCGTTGGTTTTTGGCGGTCAGCCATCCGATTTACTTAAGGTATGGTAATACGTGTAAGGATAAGAATAATTTATTACTGCACCGAAAAATATTATTCTAAAATGTAGAGGAAAGTTCCTATTTCCAAATCCTCTCAGAATTTCCTCTTACTTATAGAGTATTCCCCTTCCCTTAAGAGGATCTATGTTTCCATTCTAGATGACGTTCCTCTCCCAATATTCCTCTCAATACAAGACTATTATTCTTGGATTGAGAGAAATGAAAGGATTAAAAGTAAGATGTCATGTATGAAGTGGAAAGGAACACAGGGTTGGCATCCAGAATCAACAGAAGTGCTGTAGTCTTTTAAACCGTAATTAGGGGAGATGAGGCGAGCGCCGCGAGCGGCATTTTGTGCGTGCAAAATGGCATCGTGCTCTGTATTTGGCTCCCAAAATAGAATAAATCAGAAATATAAACAACAGTTCTTGAGTTCTAGTTCCAGTAGAGGAATTTTTGAGAGGATTGATCTTAAAAGTAGAGAAAATTTTGAGAGGAATCCTCTGGATTGTAGAGGAAATTACCTTCTATACTGAATATGATCCTCCGAGTTTGAGAGGATTCCTCTCTGGAGAGGAAATTCCTCTAATACTTTGAGGAATACTTTGGTTACCATATCGTAGTGGAAAATCCGCTAATATGTAGAGGATTTCGCTAATTTTAAAATTCTTTTTTTTCGGTGTGGCAGTTTTGGTACAATGTTGAGTACAAATATCAATAAGCTTTAGGCAGCCTCAAGGGTCACAGACCTGTATGGAGACTGCCTACCTTAAATGGAATTCATTACTGGCATTAAACAAGAATTTATATTAGCAGGCATGTTAAACAAAACCAAATATAATTATAATTAGTCGATTTTATTCTAGCCCAGTTTGGAATAAGGGAAGCCGAAATAACAATAATTCAACTTGCAGCAACAATAAAACACTAATTAATTCAAGTTACAACCCAGAGTACATGTATGTCTATTACATTTCTAATACGAAACATCAATATTGCTTTCAGCCAATATTGATGATTTCTTGATATTAAGCCAATATTGATCCATTCTTTTTTTAATTTCAAAAATTTCTTCTTGCTTTTCAAACTTTTAATTTATTCAGGTTGTGCGTTAAAACATTTAGGGCCCAAATACACAAAGGATCTCTTAACCGATGTGAGATTAGGTTTTGAAAGCCGCGTGCTTAGCTTCTTTCATTATAAAAGTATATGGAGAATCATCATTAAGGCATATGGAGAGGGCATTATGTCATCAAACTGACGCCTAACAGCCGGAAAAACAACCACATTGGTTATTCATGCCCTATTCTTAGGATGGCATGCCAGAGTGGAAAAGATTACAATGTAAAACAAGAATATCACAATCTGTTTGAAATTTAATAGGAGGAACTCGTAAAATATCCATTTCAAAGCTTAATATTAATGTAAAATGATTCGTCTGATGTATGTAATGCAAATCGACAATGCAAAAACTAAGAAGGAAGAAATGTCTGGAAAGCATAGCAGTGCTACCGAAAGCCAATTACCCCTTGCTGTTTCCCTGGGGATAAATTATTCTAAAAGTATGCACGAAATGAATTACAGAATTATACATATCACTATTTGAATATGCGTACAATAAATATTCTCAAATTTTCCAACGATCGAATAAAAATAACTAAAATCTTCTTTCGAATTCCATGAGAGAGTCAAATGACTCCTCCCATCCACTCCACTCCACCTTCTAGTGTCCGTGGTTGTTACGGAAACAGAGTGAGGCACCCTTAGCATACAACACACACGTGTCTCTGTGCTGTGTTATGGAGTTCCAAAGTACAATAGCGTTCAAAGTTTTAACTGAACGGTATCATACCTAATGTAAGAGAAACAATTGCACTTTTCCACAAACTTGTTTTAATGCGTACAACGCGTTTCGGCTCACAGAGTCATCATCAGGTCTTGTACCTTGAGCCGAAACGCGTTATACGCATTAAAACAAGTTTGTGGAAAAGTGCAATTGTTTCTCTTACATTATGATGAACTTCCACGATATCTCGCCTGAATCTGATGAATTTATTAGGTATCATACCTATTGTGTAGCGAATATTTTATTAAATTTTGCCGATTGACTGGTATTGGCTGATTTTACTGATGCGTCCATTGTCGTTACATCAACTTTAGAGGATGTAGTGCAGTGAAAGCTGACGAGAAAAGACAAGAAGCCTTCGAAACCTAGTGCTGGAGAAGATTACTGAAGATATAATGGACGGAAAAAATAAGAAATGAGGAAGTGTATAGAAGAGTAGAAGAGGAAAGGACCATATGAAATACCATACAAGAAAGAAGAACAAGATGGATTGGACACACCCTGAGACATAATGGGTTTGTGAGGAACATAGTTGAAGGCAAAATAGAGGGAAAGGTCTCCAGAGGAAGACCCAGGAATAAGTTCATGGACAAATTAAGAGGAGTGTACATAGGAAATGATACCAGGAGGAATGGGAACTAGCATTAGATAGGGAAAGGTGGAGGCCTCCAGTTAATCAATCTTAGGTTTGAAGAAGTAATGGATGAGTGCAGGGAACTCTGACTAAATTTCCCCTGGCCACACAACCTTTAAGTGGCAATTGTCTCATGTAGGTGTTGATGATACCACTCCTAGATGTAGTATTCTGTTTTAAAGTGTTTCGACGGCCAAGTTCACTTCGCTCAGTCTCCCACGTGCAGACAGGGACAACAACCCTTGAGACCGAGCCTTGTCCTAAGATGGATAATATCGCTTTTTTCTAACATAATTGACAGATGCACGATGCCACTCCTTCCTGTTATTGTAACATCCCCTGCCAAACGACCCTGTGGTAGCCTTCATGTAAAAATAAGACAATGTAGATTCATTCCGGTAATATTATTTATTATTATTTAAAATGTTATTACACCAATATTTAAAATTAACATTAAATACGCATTAATTACGCAGTAAATTATCGCATTGAATTTCCCTTCATGAACACTATTGCAAGATGTACATCCTCACCCCGTCATCGCCGCGGCCCCCCACCTACGAGTCAATTTCAGCGAATCCATATTTTATCGCATTTTGAAGCAATGGGAAGATAAGGTGGATTAGAAAGTATCTAACTTTGGCAATGAGGCAACTTTCTTTCGATCCCACGCAATCATCCGTGCATCGCAATTACTTCAGCGGAAACCTTTCCATAAATATTTTACGTGCGCATTGCTTTCGTCAATCAAAAATATCGCTCAAAAATTCAGTATTTCCGACCGGCATGACCGTAGGAGTGTACGTCAGGCATCTTCAAACAAATCAAACGATGAAATTCCCGCCGCTTCCGCCTTCCGAAGGCGAGTGCGCCGAGCGTCCTGTAAGGGACTGTTGTCGACATAATCCGGGCACAGGGGAGCATGGGTGTCTGACGAGAGTCGGCCGTATTTTGCGGCCGTTTGCAGGTCTCTTCAGGTGACTTGGCTCTTCGGGGTTGGGAAACTCAGGCATCCATGCAGCGAGAAACACGAAACACATAAGAAGGGGTCAGATTTATTTTAATGCAGGCTTTACTAATAACAAACGAACTTTATATGCAAAAAAATGGTAACTTCTCTTGCAATGTTTATATATGCACATTAATAGGTTAAAGGTTATTTATGTGCAGGTTCAATCTGAGAGGAATATTATAGATTTTACTTGAAAAATTGATGTAAGGTGGTTTGTTTAACCCTATCCAGATGAAGTCTTTTGAGGAGTCCGATGACTTTATCTTCATAGTCGCACAATAGAAGTTCAGTCTGTTTTACGTCAGGATGTTTCTCTACAATCCTTCTCACTCTACCCCAAGCTGCGAGCAATTCTTTAATGTCCTCAGAAGTCACCATATTCCCTTCTTTTGGGGATTCGTCGTCGCCGCTACCTTCTTCATCTACCATTTTATCCAATTCTTGGAGTTCTTCAGTGCTCAGCTCTCTTCCGTGGTCGTCGATTAGCTCCTCGATGTCATCTTCATCCACCTCAAGCCCTAATGTATGACTGAGGTCAATAATTTCCTCGCCTATGACTTGCTCTTCATCAAAGCCTTGAAAATGGTGAGCAACTTCTGGCCAACTATTTCTCCACTCTGAATTCAGGCATCTGATGGAAACTTCATTCCATGAGTCCACGATTAAGCGAATACTCTCTAAAATGTTGAAGTGTGACTTCAAAAAATCTTTCTGAGAGATGGAATTCAGATGGCTAGTCTTCTCGAAGCACTTAGCAAACACCTTTTTTAAATATTTTTTTTTTAAATTGGCAATTACTTTTTGATCCATCAGTTGTAGCAAAGAAGAGGTGTTGGGAGGAAGGAATAGCACTTTCACATAGTCGAATTCAGCTTCGATGTATGCGGCAAGATTCGGATCGTGACCTGGGGCACTATCCAGCACCAACAATGCATTGAGAGGCAGGTCTATACTCTTAAGGTACCTAGCTTTTTACGGAAGGGCAGAACTCCGATAACACCCACCCATTAAAAATTTGGCGTGTCACCCAAGCTTTTTTATTGCAACGCCAAAAGACTTCTAAATTGCGCTTGTCCACTTTGTTTTTCTTGAAGACCCTGGGATTTTCTGTGTGGTATACGAGCATGGGTCGCAGTTTAAAGTCGTCTGAAGCATTAGCTCGCAGCAAATGTGTGAGTCTGTCTTTCATGGGCTCATGTCCGGATAAGTCAGCCCCTTCCTTCGCAATGTGTATTCTCATGGGCATTTTTTTTTCAAAAGAGGCCCTTCTCATCGGCGTTGAACACCTGCTGTAGGTAATAACCTTCGCTTTCAATAATTTCATGGAAGTACACTTCATATTTTTCCGCTGCTTCTGTATCTGCACTCGCGGCTTCGCCATGCCTTACGGCACTTTTTATGCCCGTTTTTCCTTTAAATCGTTCGAACAAGCTTTTGCTCGCTCTAAAACCTTCGTACCGTGTAGCACTCGTTGAAGGTGTTTGCAATGAAGGTCTTCAAAAATTTGTTTGACCTTCTCTCATATAAATTGCCCAGGCACATTGTCACGTTTCAGTCCCTTCTCTCTGATCCACAGTCACAGGAGTCTCTCCATTTCAGAAACAAACTCTCTTCCTTTTTGCAAAGAAGTGGATTCATCGGTCACTTTAATTTCTCTCAGGCGCTGTTTCTGTTTAATTATCGATCATATCGTTGACTGCAAAAAACCGTACTCACGTAATTAAATGCTAACCCGAGCACCCTCATCGTATTTTTTCACAATATCTTGCTTTGTTTCAATTGTTACTTTCTGCTTGGGATGCACTTTGGGGGGCATAGTCACAAAAACTCCTCGTAATAAACTAAAAACTTTTCACAATAAACAACAAACTTTTCACAATCTGGAAGAGTAAATGAGGTCCGAAAAGAGAGTTTCACAGCACGAACTACGAGCTTCATCACCCATTTCACTTTGCACGGAAGACTGACCCTGACAATACGGGAGAGCGCAATCGGAGACCCAGATGGCAGTGCGACACTGCATCACTTGGTAATGGATGGAAGGAAGTCATAAGGGACTTACATTTCGAAGCATATTCACACATACGTATTATTCATCACATTACAACCCTGTCATTCATCGTAGTGTTAAGTTATTATTTAACTCGTTTCATTCGCCTGATTTATGACCTAACTACAGCTATATCCAATAAGGTATCGTATCACTTCGTTGGTAGGCAATACGTTCGAACATGAAGTTACTCCATAGGTAAAGTGTTCGTTTTATAGAATTTCACAACGTTAAAATTTTGTATGTATTGTGAAATAATGAAAACCATATTTTTCTTTCTAATGTATTTGATACTGACTACGTAATGAATGTTGCAGTATCTCGTCGGAGATGATTTGCGGTAGCGCATCGCAACATTTGTCCTAACCTCGCCGGCAGCTTTTAATTACAAATAACATTGAATATGTAAATGTTGCTCCATTAAAAAAATGTGTTTCGCTAACAAATAAGACTTAGAATTATGAATGGATGATACATTGTGCGAGTGGAAACAAAATCGACGAAATTGGAAATTTTAAAAAGCGTGCGCAAAATCAGCTCAGATCGTAAGTCGAACCCATCGTAAAGCGGGGGTCTACTGTATTTTGTTTAAATAGAGATGCTGCTTTCAGCATAAACTAACGTTAATTTCCACCCGCGTTTAATCCCAAAGAAGAATAAAAGTATATTAAAATGGTTGAATCTATTCTTCTAGGTCATAATTTTTCAATATCGATATTTCTCTTGGGAATCGTGGGAGGGTTTTCCTTCTAATTCATTCCTTTTTTATGTTCACCGATACAAACTTTTTTTGGATAAATGTGCTATTAAAAACGTTAATGGAAATGAATGACCATCAAGAACATCTTTCAGCAGACAAAGAGTCATACCATTATCTCCGCATTCATCTTAACTGCTTTGCTTGATTGTTTCCTGGAAGTGATTCTCCCACCGTCCAAGGAATAAGTTAAGTGATGTCCCCGCTGGGCATTATATTCGTATTTCTCATGAATGCTTTGCGATATTACTCCTAGGAAGTGCTTCATCAAGGTCACCTCACAGCAGATCTCATCTCAAGTCGACACACGTGCGAATCACGTCTACATTCACGAAATACCATGATAGCCTCTTCCAGGCTGTGATGGATTCGGAGCATTGGTCATAAGGTAGAGTGTTCGCCAGGCTTTTAATCGAAACCTATGACCATCCATGATTGACGCGAGAATTTAGAAATGTCCTTTCGTTTACTTCTACAAATCTACGCCTACATACTACCCTACGAGTCGCCGCACCGGTGTGTGGCAGGGAGTGTTAGGACACCTGCCGTGTAAAGATGTTAGGGATAAGTTTTGAGAGGTAAAATGGCGAAGTGTATTATGGAAATGTATTCAGTGGAGCTCAGTTTTTATTATGGGCGCTGGTAGTGCGCGGAAAGAACGAGTTTTTGTACCTATCTGTTCGGCAATGTATCTCTCTTATTTTATCGCTTCTGTCAGACCTAGATATGTAGTGAGGCGTTATGATAATATTCTCTGCATCTCTCCGAAACCGGCCTGTTCTGAATATCTCACGAAAACTAAGCCAAGAACTCGTGAATAGTCCTACCTCATTCGTGAATAGCCGGGTGTAACCTATTACGTGAATAGTCGGGTGCAAATGCATCGTTTTGTTCTGTAGGGGGTATTAATAGCTTTTAAATACTTCATAATGTTGGGATTCAAAGTTATTTTATTACGTGAGAAGTGGAATAAGAAAGCTCTGTAATGTGCGATTTATGTGGAAATTATTAGATTATGGACTTACACGAAAGATTGCTTGTATAGTTGGTAAATTTTAACTGAAAGTAAAGTCGATTCGGAGATTCCGATAACTTTCAAAAGATACTTATGTTGATTTTGTACATGATACAAAAAATTACTAAAAATTTGCCTACTTTAATGCCACATGTAGGACTTATTTAATGTCAAACAGCGATCATGGAGAGTAAAATTTAGTTCTTTTTTCTGGAGAATCGGAATCGAATAATTGCTTGCCTTTGCGTATCATTGCTGGCAGTATGATTTGACTCGCAGCACCGCAAACCTACATTTTCTTCGATCACCATCATGCCTTGGCACTCTTCATTTCAAGAGACCTATTCAGGCCCCAAATAAGTATATCGCTTTCTCCTTCACCAAACCTGTGTTAGAGACGACTTTTTTTATTGAATCCACAAATCTTAAAGCGACACGATGATTATTTTAATCGTATTTAGACTTAACTTTCGAGAATGCCTTTTGATTGAAAAAGTGATTTTCTCTCATCATTCGCCTCTGTAACCATCCTTTAATCTCGATAGAATATTCTAGGAACGTAGAGGATTGCACAAAGAATTATTATGTTAGTATAGCTCTTGGCCTCTCTGTATGTACTAAGCAGCTGTGAGTATAAATAATCCCTTATTAAGGTAGAACCTCCGCTTCGAGGTACCTTTTCTTAGGATGCCCAAAATTTGCTGTAATGAGTAAAATTAGGCTTAGTGTTACCTTTTATATATGGGCCATTCCACGTCAGATCAACAGTGAGTTGACCCTTGATGTCTCCGATTCAAGCCAAACTTATTGTGTGGGTTCCCTCTAGAATTATATGAAAAAATATAGAAGCGTTTTTGGAAATAGAAATTTTTGGAAGATCTGGACACGATTTAAGTTTCGAGAATTTTGCGCTTAGAACTTTTTTCTTTTTACTATATCTTCTAAATGAAAATAGCTGGAGAAACGGCTGACATCTCATCTTGATTAAAAAAGCATGAATATCAATGGTATGTGATTGTTTGTGTAAATTAACTAAATTTTGTTGAAATTGGTTAAATTATAACAACAAAAATACAGTCCTTTTAAAATTTGAATTTTTTTCTAGTTTGATACATCAGTCTTTTGTCTTACCTCAGAAACAAGTTTGGCCGTGGTCAGTGCTCAAACGACCGAGATATTTAACTTCAAAGATTGGACTACATACCTGAATTCAATATCTGTTGTCGACGCAATTCATAGTTTAGTTTTCGTAAAACACCTTAATACTTGTGAAGTGTTTATGGATCACTCTCACATATATTTTACTTGAATAAAATGGCATAAATGGAAGTGCAACATAAGTTTTTAAGTTTAAAATACATTCTAAAAAACATTAAATTGTTAAATTCTGTCTCATAAATACAATTCAACAGTGCACGAGCAAATTGGAATGTCCAAGGAAGCCACACAAAAAGTTTGGTTTGAATCGCAGACACCAATGGTGAACTCACTGCTGATCTGACGTGGAATGGCCCACGTATTTTTTCAATTCCATATAAATACTCCTACAAGAATAATCTTATTGGACAAAGCATTACAACAAAAATTTTACTGCGTCACGAAAACCAGTAATATAACAGAATCCAGCAGTATTTGATGTCATGATTTTTAATGAACTGAGGGAAGGGTATTCAGGCGTAAAACATTTAATAATCTGAGTGTAAAAACACACAGTTTGTGTGTCCTCCCGTCGCCACCTGGGCTAGCTTGAGTAGTACTTCGTATAGTAGCAGATCGAACTATTTAATGACGTTATACCGGACAGGAATTCGTAATCCAATTTTTAAATAATTCTTCAAAACGCAACTGGTTAATAAAGTAACAGCAGAAACTTCATGGAAGTATTTTCGAAGCGTAATGAAACAATATGGCCGGCGAAACTATATGGAGAGCTTCCTTCAGTTTTACAAATAAATCCTTTACATCAGCTCGTGGTACAGTCAAACCTCCCAATAGTGGACACGTTTTGGCCCGGAAAAAACGTCGCTATTGAGAGGCGTCCGCTATTCAGATGGGACCGAAATTACGACACGCTTCTCTATTCAGTAACTACGCCAGTAAATTAAAATGTAAAGGCGTTAATATATCATTTACTTATCTTTTTTGTCTTGGCAACGAAAAATTACACATTTAAACAAAAAATATGGAATGAAATCGTTATATTTTTTATCCATAGAGCAGCTTGTAGCACAAAACCATCACAACAAAATTCGATGACCTAGCCTCTGGAAAGGAGACAATACATGCCTTTTAAACAAGGTATATTAGATGTCTCGTTTTGATGTAGATTGATCAATAGATTTGATAAACAAGGTGAACAACAGAATTTTTCCTTGGAAACGCTTCCACATTCGTCACAAAATCTCGACTATATGCTCCGATGAAACCCGGAATTCTGATATTCAAAGCGAAATACTCGTGTCATATTATTGACGACCTAAGCTGAAAAAAATGTATTAGGTGTCTCAATATGTGTTCCATGTTATACAAGTATTTCAGCAATATTTTTCATGCGGATATTGAGGTTAAAATATTATGTGAAAAGATGCATTCGCACTACCATAAAGGTATTGAATTTCAGCTTAAAAATTCATCATTTTTTAATCAGTATATCTTTTTTAAATAACATTTGAATGGCTCGGTAATACTTTTACATCATTTGATTGTTGAGGTAAACGGTGAGCTCCTTCACACATTACTTTTTGCCGATGATCAAATTATAATTGCTGGTGATAGATATGATGCAAGGTATATGATGAGGAAACTCGTTGAAGTATATGAAAAGCCTTGTTTGAGTATTAATGTTAACAAAACTAAGTAGATGGTAATCAATAAGGATGTCACCCGCATGGACATGGAAGGGAAGGCTATTGAAGTCTGCAGTGAGTATAAATACTTAGGAGTAATCATTGGAAAACAGTGACGGAGTAAAAAAGGAATAACAAAGAGAATAAAAAAAGAAATTAGCCATAAATAAATTGAACAGTATATAATGGTCAAAAGACATTAAGATGAAGAAAAAGTGCGGAATATATCAAACAGTTATTCAAAGCATACTTATTTATGGATCAGAAACATGGGAAATGACTCAAAGACTAAGACAGGGATTGGAAACCGTGAAAATGGATTATTTTAGGAGAAGCTGCAGCATATAAAGGTTAGAAAGGATTACCAGTGAAAACATACGGACAAGGATTAATATGGAAAAGAAGGTCACCGGAGAAATAGAGAGTAGACGGTTGACATGGTATGGCCACGTAAAAAGAATGGAGGATAAACGATGGCCAAAAAAATATTGAACTGGCAACTATAAGATCGGAGGAAAAGGGGAACACCACCATAAGATTGGATGAAGCAGATCACCCAAGATTTGGAAAAGAGGCAATTGGGTGCCGAAGAATGGAAAAACAGAGAGGTTTGAAGAAGAGGAAGGGAGAGAAAGCCAACAACCTTATAAAACTTGCTTTTAAATATTGATCGTAAGGTCTTACTTTATAGTACAAGTTATAATAAAGGTAGGAAATTGAATATGCCTAAAATGAAGGTTCATAATACATGTTCCCGGCGCCTCAAAGTTGACGATCATGGGTCAAGCGCTTTTCAACGTTCAGAATCTTCATAAAGGGGGATGAAAGTGACTGGAGGATCCGATAACCTTTCTATTTCCTGCTGTCTCAAGTGCCATTTTTTGAATTTACTACCAAAAGTCCCGTATTGACTCGTCTCGCAATGGTTTCTTAGAAAAGGGTGTCGTGTTAACTTATATCGATGAGGGATTTTAACCGGTAAGACTCGTGTGTGTGCGCCTCGTACCTTTTCCGCGAAGAAGCTACGCGCTCCAGGCTCACTGTCTCTCAATACCTCTCCCTATTTCCTTTCATCATTCTCACTCTACACTTCTATCTTCTCCTCATTACTGCTCAGCTCTGCGCCAGGAACTGCGGCGGAAGCTATAGGTGGAATTATAGGCTTTATCAATAATTCATGCTTCCGGTCCATTGAGTGCCACACTCCACGCGAAGGTTTTCATATCCTGTTTCCTGGTTTGTGGTCCTATATTCTTTGAGCACAGCCGTTGTCTTCCTCCCATGAATGCCTTGGGTATTCTTGGGGTATACTTGTGTATCTTGGGGTATTCTCCGCTTGATATCCGTTGTACTTATTCCGTCCCACGTGATGGTACTTCCGAGATAGGTGATGGAATCCACTTGCTCTAATTTCTCTCCTCTCAGCGTAACTTTTTCATTCAGCTTTTCTCTTCCGCCGAATACAATTGTAGTCCAAAATAGTAATTTTTGAGCAAAAATCGAAGAGTGACGACGCTTGTGAATATTTTTCTTTATTCTAGAGGCCTGAATATAAAGATTTACGTCAAGGAGCCAAGTAGAGTCATAAAATATAAGCGCGTAGAAGTCTGTGGAACCATTTTCGGCCGTGGTATACAGACCCCTAAAGGTGGGTGGAGCGATTTTTATGCTCGGAAAATTTGTATGCTACTTTGCCTACATGTTTATACTAGTGATATCAATAGTCGAAAAGAAAAAAATTGCATTAAACTGGTTTGCCTTAGAGAATTGTATTGCTAGTCTAACATGTTGTCATATAGCACAAGGCATATATTCCATGATACTTCGTGTGCATATTCACAGATTGTTGTTCTATATCTAAAACGTCATCTTAGCATCTACTTTGTGGAATTATTCCATTGTGACACATAGAAAAAATACGCTTTGCAAAGTCCACATAAAATTTATTCTCACTTCCGACCGGTATCGTAGTAGATGTAACTCTAGAAGATGTAACTCTATTGTGATTACTATTAATCTATTATTACAACCGTACGCAACTTTTTTACATTTGTATTTGACAGTCATTTTCATTATAATGAGGGAGGTTTTTGGCAAAATTACGGCAGATGTATGCGTCTTCCAGACCTCTGTTTTGGCGTTCCCGGCTCATGCGCAGAAAAAATAGGATGCGTGTGCAAACATTTCATTAATGCAGTGTGCTTTGTAAGTTATTTGGTGGCTCCTCGTTGATCTCAAAGGGAGCAGCACGGCCAGTAAAGAGAAGGCCTATAAAATCCTGGTTAGGCCAACACTATATAGTACGCATCTCTTGTATGGGACCTGCACAAGAAAGGAGAGGTGATGAACTTGGATAAGGTACAAAGAAAAGCGGCTAGGTATGTGCTAGGGAAACACAATAAAACAGAGTGTGTTAAGGATATTCTTAGAGTACTGGGATGGGAGAGTTAACAGGTTAGGAGGGAAAGGAGCAGGCTATGTGGTATGTATAAAATAGTGAGTGAGGGAAAAACATGAGATGCATTTTGGAAGGACATAGTAAAGACAAACTTAGCTGGGGGCCTCAAGAATGAGGATTAATATGTACAACAAGTGTCGACCCTTTTCACTTTTGGCTTACTGTGTGACTATTTTGACCGCGGAATAAACGTGACTTAGGGAAAATCAGGTGATCGCCATGAAGTAACTAAAGCTATTAAAATATCATCCCCTTACCAACGTGCTTTCTGAGATTTTTACGAAAAATAACAGTCCTTTAACATGGGCAAATGTAAGTGTAGGCACTCCAGAGAGCTAACCTTATTTTTAAAAATATCAATTTCTAACACCAAGATCTCGTCAAAATACTAATAGGGTGTAATTTGTGCGTTTTATAGACTATTTGTGAAAGTAAAGCATATTTCCACCTCAGTAATATTTTCAGGATTACAAAAGCCTTCCATTTGGAAGGAGTTTTAACCGTATCGCTTGCAAAAAAAAGAGTCAAGTTGAAGAATTAAGTACATATTTTTATTTTATGATTCAGAATTTTAGTATTATAAATGTATAATATTGGACCATTTCTTATGAAAAAACTAATTCACGCTTACCACAGCTGCTGAAATTAAAATATATAATTCGAATATGGTCTCCATCATGACTAGGGAACTATCTCGGTCAAACTACCTTAAATGCACAATTCAATCCTTTTTTATATCTTTCCCGAATCCACGATATCACCTACGAAACGTGAAAGCCACAAATATTGCAGTAAAGAGAACTCGTTTCGAGATTAAAATATTTTACATTGCGCAAAACATTATGCAATCATAAATAAACCGTTGCGATTTACATCAAAAGCAGCATATGTAAATAGATTACTAGATTTATAAGTAAAAATTTTTATGTTGGGTGAAAATTATGAAATCAATTTTTAACGTCAATGTTCTACTTGTAAAGCAACATATCTGATAGCACTGTTTGACTGAATAACGATGAAAAAACACCAGAGTAGAATATATGTACCACACATAAATGTAACACAAACCTCAATAAGGAGGAATACTAATTTCATGAGAAAATATTTTATATTTCGCGAAAATTTATGGAATCATATTTGGACATTTATGGTTTACATAAAAATCAATATATAATAGAGTAATTCAATTAACTTTTATGACTAAGGAGCTATCTCACTCAAACTACTTTAAATGCACACATCATTCCTTTTTTAGATCTTTCCCGAATCCTTGATAGCACTACCAAACATGAAAGTGACACTAAGTACAATGCAGAGGAGAACTAGTTTTATGATTAAAAAAATTTACGTTGCGCAAAACTTTATGTAATCATACGTAAACCTTTGCGGTTCACATAAATAGCAACATAATTAATAGAACTATTCGAATGAATAGCGATAAAAAAACACTATAGTAGAAAAAAATGAACGAAGCATAATAGGAACACAGATTTCATTAACGAGAAATGCAAATTTCATGAGTAAAATCTTTTACACTCAGCAAAATATTATTTGATAATAATAATGCTTTGCCAACGAAACCCTGGTCGTGTTGACGTGTGAAATATTCTGCGGTCTGTAAAAGTTACTGAGTTAATAAATTTGTGATGGAGTACCATAGCGTTACTGAAGATCGAGTTTTATTTCAACATTTTTCAAGAAATGGAATCCCAACAAATGGAATCATATTTTTTTTGTAGATTCTCGCAGTTAATTTAAATTTGGATAAAAGTGTATTTTGGATTTACTGCGTTATAATTACTATTTCAGCAACAGTTTCCCTGACATTGACGAAGCCGGCAGAATATCCAGGAAAAACTGTTGCTGAAACATTAATTATAACGCAGTTAATCCAAAAGACACTTATCCAAATGGAATCATATTTGGACATTCATGGTTTACATAAACAACAACGCGTCTAATAGAATAATTCAATTTACTATTATGGCTATGGAACTATCTAGCAAAATCTACCTCGTATGAAATGTGGTCCGAGAACGTTTTTCAACTCGAAAGCTTGTAAAATGTGCACTCATTAGCCCAGAGTTACCGTTGATATCATTTCGCCAGGACCCATTACGCCACGTACACCGAAAATGTAATTCGAGTGAAGGGTGACCATCCTCGAATTACGTGCTTT
Organism: Ceriagrion tenellum; assembly: GCA_963169105.1. Taxonomy (NCBI): domain Eukaryota; kingdom Metazoa; phylum Arthropoda; class Insecta; order Odonata; family Coenagrionidae; genus Ceriagrion; species Ceriagrion tenellum. Next base: position 59,553,450 of record OY720641.1, read on the forward strand.
CGAAACCTAGCGTTGAAGGAGGTGGATAGCCTGGGCGGTAGGGAGTTAGTATAAGCCCCGGGGGGTTGAAGGGAGAGTGGGAGAGGTCTATGGGGGGGGGGGGGGCAGCGCCTCTCCTCTTGGTCACGGCTCCCATTCAGCCTCCGTCGCGGGGAATTCGCTATAAATTTCCACGAGCTTCCTTTCTCCGCCCGCGGAGTTACAGAGAGGCGGACGCCACAGCATCAGAGATATTGGCCCGCGGGCTGGTTGCATGTTCGCTGGCCCCACTGGAGACTGAGTCTTCCCTCACCCTTCCCGACCAGGGTCTGTTGTAGTACCCAGAATTTTCTTGTGGGAACTCCGTTTCCTCCGTTCTCGGGAATTTTCACGCGATTTCTCGTTCCAGAACCAACTGAGAAAAATGTTGGAATAGAACTCGATCTTCTGTAACTTTATGGTACTCAATCACAAATTTATTAACTTAATAGCTTTTACGAACCGTAGAATATTTCACACTTCAACACGATCCAGGTTTCGGCGGCTAAGCATCATTATCACCTGATGATGATGCTCAGCCATCGAAACATCATAATGTGATAATGATGGTTAGCCATTGAAGTGTGAAATATTCTGTGGTTTGAAAAAATTACAGTGTTTAGTAATTTGATAAAAATTTTATTTTTGAAATAGGAAAAATCGTTCGTCGAATCACAATAATAATGGTGACGTTGCTTGATCGATTTTACGTGGTCGAAAGTTTTGACAGAAATCATTGCTGGACGGGTTTGAGTAGTTACATTTCGCGGAAGAGAAAAGCTGAACGTCGAAGTGACAGTGAGAGGAGAGAAATTAGAACAAAAGGATTCCTTAACCCATCTCGGAATTACCATCACTTGGGACGGAAGCGGTGCCACGGGCATCAAGCAAAGAATAGCCCAAACTAAGAAAGCGTTCATGGATTAACGACAACGGCTGTATTCGAAGAAGATAGGACTAAAAACTAAGAGAAGAGTACGTGAAAACATGCGTGTGATGCCTTGCACTCTATGGATCGGAAGCATGGATCATCGGTAAAGCAGACCAGAACAGCCTAAAAGCCTTTGAAACCTGATGCTGGAGAAGGATGCTGAAGGTAATTGACAAAAGAGTAGAGAAGGGAAGGACCCTGTGGAACACCATAGAGAAAAAAGATTCATATGAAATAGACACATCCTGGGGCTCAATGGGTTTGTGAAGAACATAATTGAAGGAATAATAGAGGGATAAATCCCCATAGGGAGACCCAGGAATAAGTTCATGGGCCAAAGAAAGAGGAAATAAAGAGGACATGGAAAGAGCTACCAGGAATTAAGGGCACTAGCGTTAGATATGAAAGGGCGGCAGGATTCAGTCAACCAATCATAGGATTGAACGACCGTTGAATGAATGAAATGGCTTGAGTAGGCATTCATTAATATGTATAAAATTTAGTCTTTCGAAAGTGAAAGTCTTGGATTTACTTTAGAAATGCCTTGGAAAAATCTCATCTGGATGGGGAATCAAACCCAACTTGGCTTGTTGGGACAATAGGTATACCAACACGGTACGTGTGCATTTTTGAGGCAAGAATTCCTGATTTCTGTGGCAACCATGTCTGAATTTAAGGGAGGTAGAGGTTTGTGGTGGTTCATGAAGCCTGGTAGACTGGTGGTCTGAGCATTGGCACGGCAAGCCAAGGTCCGACATCGTTTTTTCTGTTCAAGTGAATTTTTTCCCTGGGAAATTTCTACATATTTGCATCGCCTATCCATTCAGGTGAAAAATCTCAATATTTAGTTTTTCTTCAGCAGCAATTGACGAAAAAGTTCAGTCCGTCCGTTTTCTGGTACTAATGAAGTGAGGAATTGAGGGTAAAACTTTAATAAATTATTTTTTAAACTTTTTTATAAGCAACCGTACAATCGGTCCCGCGTATTAGGACATTCTTCGCGGTCTCGTGGCATTCTTTTGCCATAAATATACCTATATAAAAATGTATATACCAAGTGTGCATCGTGGAGTCTTCCAATATCCAGGTATATCCCATAATATTTTGTTAGTAACTTAGGAGAATAATTATTCTGCATTGTAAAACTTCGAAATTCGGTCAGGATGCTACTTACCTGTAAGTTTATTTTTGGATTTGGATTTTTTTGGGAGGCGACTGACAGCTAAGATCATTTGCGTCATAGGGGACAGGTAAGGGAGGAAGGGTGGATAGAAACCCAGCGTTAGTCAGTGGGTTAGTCGTGGTTAGTCAGTACTCTAGCCACCACACCAACCTGATCCCCCGTTTTATATTTTTCCTGGTACAATTGGCAACATAGCTCCTTCGACCCTGAGGGGTTTTCTATTGAAAATAAATCTCCGTAAGAACCCCATACTATAAACCGGATATATATGTAAACAATGTCGCCACCATGTTGCTTCGGCTTCATAACGGCTCAGCAGTGAATGATTAATACATGTATTAATCTCTAAATCTGAAATTCTGTTTGTTTGAACGCTGTATACTTTCAAAATCCTGATCATATTCGAAAAAAACTTTACACGTATGTTTCTTTGGTCGCGGTTCATGGAGTGCTAATTGATTATAAACGAAAATCTCTAGGGGCCTCAGAGGCCAGATAAAGGGCCCTTTCGTGAGGAACTTTGATTTTTGCTTTCTTTATTTGCTTTTTTCAATCACTTGCACTGAAGGTATAAACTTGGATATTGTAGAATTGGAAGCCAGAAAAAAGGTGTTTTTAATTTTTGAATTTTATTTTAGCGCACGTCTTATTTTAGCCTAGCATTTGAGTATTTGGCAAAACAACTGTCAATTAAAGAAAATGCTTATTCACTGTGAAATTGCGGCAAGGGCTTAAAATAAAAAAAAACTTCAATCTTAGAATGTTCTGGCTCTTATTAAATTATCAATGTTACAGAAATATATCGATTATTTGTGGAGGTACACTTCACCTAACGTAGTTTCAAATGTATAGTCGATGACTGCTATATAATCTCCATTCTGTACTCTCTAAGCAGTGTTGTAATGTGATGTATTAGTTTGGATTGGGTATTTGGAAAGGCGACCGACATCTAAGGTCATTTACGCCATAGGGGACAGGTAAGGGAGGATGGATGTGTAGGAACCTGGCGTCGGCATTAGCCTGCTCTTAACGAACGGTGCCAAGGGGAACGTCTCATCCGACTGACAGAGTACTGCACTTGAGGTGCCCTCCATAAGACACTCAAGTAGGGATCGGGTATCCTCTGAAAAATATCCTCCTGGCCGTTCGTATGGTTAGCCAGTACTCTTGCCACCACACCAACCTGATCCCGATAAGATTCACTATTATACTGTATTTGATTTTGTGTTGCAATGATATGTAGTGGTTTATTACCTAAATAAATGTATTGTGCTGCGATACTCAGGCTAATTTGACCATCTTTACGCACTAATTTGAACTAAAAACAGATTTTCCAGCGCTACTTAAATTTGAGAGGGAATGTGAAACATTCATTCATTCCTCGAGTAAACATGGCAAAAATTTATGTAAATAGAAAGATGTTATGAAAGAAAACTTTCAGCATACTTCCTTGGAGACAATGTTTGACCTCTCAAAATAACAGTTGCACATGAAGCATATCGTTGATTTTAATAACAAACCACGTAACTTAGATTTTCTACTTTTTACTGGGGAAGCAAAAAACCCAGTATTTTTTAAGTGAAACGGGGTTTTTCATCACCAATTCTTTTTTTAAAAATAGCCCAGTTTGCGAAAAAAAATGCAGGAACATTATAGTTAGAAAATTTTCATATTTAAATAGATTTGAAGCAGATGTGATTAGGAGTGAAATATATTTCACGGGATAAATGCTGGTTCAAAAAATTTAAAGACGATTTATGAAGTATTCGGGAAATATGTTCCACGTTTTCTAAGTTCCCAAAATGTCAGGGCTTTTGGAGACCATCGCTTGGTTGCATGTGCGCCGATCCTACAGACTAAACTCCCCCTTCCTCTCCCGTGGAACCAGACCCTGAGCCCCAATCCCAACGCCCCTCACGCACTCTCTCCCTGACCCCTGGATCCCATTCTGAACCCTGAGTATTCTCGCGAGCACCATTTCCAAACTCCTCCTCCCGCTCACACCCTGCGGTCATCCCTGCTCTTTCCCTAGTTGTAACTTTCTCCCTCCTTATACCCCACACGTCTCGTCGGGCCATTAGTTCCCCCCCCCTTCTGACCCCCCCCATCTGCAGCCCTTAAAACCGAACCTGGTACTTATTCCGTGTTGGATCGTTTATCCGAGAACTTGCTGTTTTAGACGCCTTGGCAAACCCGCGTCACATGCTTTTATCTGCACTTAGCTGCGTTTAATGGTTGTTTAGGAGCCAATATTTGAGTGTCGCTCTCATATCTGACTCCTTAACACTATGTAATCTAGTGTTTTTTATTCGGGCGCTGATTTTCAAATGCACCGAATTACATCCTCTTCTGAACAAATTTTGCGTCCGAAAATCGATATTGGCATTGATCGCTTTTTCTGTTCATAAATATTTGCTGTCGGAAAGCCGTCTAATAATCCAGTTGCTTAGATTACTTTTGTAAACTAATTATGAGAAAAGACGGTTTAAACAAATCCGTTCGCTGGCTTTTCGTCAACGTCATCGGATATTAGTTTGTTTATCAGCTCAGTCGGTGGGACTATGCATAATGCTTTAGCATCAAATGTACTGCGTATTGGGCCCGAAGATGGTTCGTAAAATAGGCTGGAAATATTGTAGATTTTGCCCTGAGGCTCTTAATTGAAATAGAAAATCAATGCACTTGCTTTGCAAATATTGAAGTTATTATCAGCCTGATGTGAGCTTCGTCTTGCCTCCCTCCCTCCCTATTCCCCCCTTGCCCGTTCTTCTCCTCCCTAACGTCAAGCTTCGCGCAGGGGAGTGCCACCTAGTTTCGCTACCATTATAATTTGATTCTTCTGCCACAGTATCTCGCGTGGCCGGCCTCTCTTCCCTCATTCCTTTACTTCGCCCCATCCAATTCTATCTCTCCTCTTAGACACGCTGGACAGCCTAAGGAACTTCTGCGAGTGCCATCGACGCCCATGTGTGGATGCATTATACAAACCCATTTCGTTGACCGGACTCTCATTTTCGCACTTCGATTTTGACTTGGTACACTCCCGGGGAAACTTCTTGTGTATTTTATTCTCGTTGTTATGGAGGTCAAGACGGCCTCTCTGGGTCCAAATGTTCGCCCAGGGAAATGTCCGATCCTTTCATATATATATTTTTCTCGCGCACAGCGGTAAATTCAGAGCTTCGAGGAGACTTTTTTTCCGAAGTTTCTCCTCCACCCACTGGGAGAGGAAAATTAAAAGTAAGAGATGTCGATAAATTGCCCACGAGAATGGGAAGAGAACGCGTCCGAGAAACTTTAGCCATAAATGGCCTCAAGAAATGGACGCGGAGTTGTGAATTGAGATTCACGGGTTCGTTTCCCTCGTTCTGTACCGTTCTTATCAATCAGTAATGTCTCATTCTTTGGAGAACCGCGTTGAAAGTTATTAAGGACTCATTTCAATAGACCAAGGCCAAACCTTTAAATTTATTTTGAGAATATTCTATTCGTTGAACATACCTATGATTAGTTGACTGCAGCCCTCCACCTTTCCCAATCCTAGTTCCGGTACCTCCTGTTATCTCTTCCTATGCACTTTCCTCTTTATTTGGTCCATGAACTTATTCCTGGTTCTTTCTCAGGGGACTTTTCCCTCTATTTTGTCTTCAATTCTTTTCTTCTTTTACGAATAGTTCTAGGTTCATTGATCTTAAGCAATACATTCATTCAATAGAAAATAAAGGGAATGCGAAAAAAATCACAACACTGTTGACAGTGAATCAGATCGAAATGTACTACTTTTAGGTCTATAAATAATATTGTGGGTTACACAATACTTTTTAACATTCTCTGCTATTACATCATAAATTATACACAGAAATACCAAATTATGGTGAAAACCTAAAAAAAGAAAAATTTCATGGACAAATTCCGGGAATAATTGCAAAAACATAATGAAAGCAAAACAAACTATGAAATCTTGATATTTAAGAGAAAAAAATTAGTAGTAATACCGTTAAGGTTTTGCTAAGCCAAATGGTGTTGTCAGAAGGGGGTTGTTACATGATATAATATATAGATCTGTGGTAAGAAAACGAAAAAACTTTTATGTGAATGAAAGAAAGTTCACACTTCTCATCAAGGAGAGTCATTTGAACAATTGGGGCCTGTCTATTACCTCGGAAGCTGCATGGAACAGAAGAAGCGTACCTGACATCGATCATTAATGAACCCAAGCAACACGAGAATCATGATGAAAGAACAACTGTTGCGTTCAAAGAAAATTGGATTACCGATAAGAAGTCAGTTCCTGAAAACAATCGTGTGAAGTGTTGCACTGTATGGCTTAGGGAGCCAGGGCATTCAAAAGCTGGAGCAGGAGAGGATAGAGGCTTTATGAATTTTATACTGGAGGCCTATACTGAAGATGAAAGGGACGGATGGGATAAGAAAGAGAGTTAAGGAGAATTATGGAAGAGGGAAGAACAAGGTAGGCACTATTAGTGAAGCAGGGTCCAGAAGAATAGGTCAAAATATAAGGAAGGAATCGTGTGGACCACTGTTTTTTGATGGTATTATGCTGGTAGAAAGTAGGTTTTGTTGTAAGTCAGAGAATCGCCTCCCGGTTTTCTACACTCAGGGTCCTATGTATCTCAAGCATTTCATTTCTGACTCAGCATACGACAAACCCCTCATCATTCCGTCCGTTAAACCTATTCTCTTTCTTCCCCTTCCCCGTTTTCCCAACATCCTTCCCTCTATCATAGTCTTTAGCAACCCATCGCCCTTTATTACATCCTTCAACCATCTACCCTGCCTAACTAGGGTTTCATTCAGAAGTTTCCTTTCCTTGCCAACCATCTCAAGCACTTCCTAATTGGTCTCCCTATCCGCCCACTTCACCTTCTCCTTACTTCTTCACACCAACATCTCAAACACACGCAGCTTATTCTCGTCCTCTTTTCTGAAGGTCCACGTTTCTGCCCCATACAACGCTACACACTATATCAAGCTCTTCACCAGCCTCTTTTACACATCCTTCCCCAAGGTCCCTGTCATCAGCTCATATGACTAAACGCCTCCTATTCAAACGTTTTAAATGATGAAAAGAACATTCGCTGACACATAACATTTTCAGAATTACCTCTAATTCCTTGCTTTTAATAAAAGTTTTACCCAAGGTCCCCGTCATCAGCTCCCTTCTGCTACTATTTGAAAGGACTACTATTTTAGGGAGAATAAAAGGGTATGCTCCTTCAGGAAGACCAATGGATAAATACTTGGACCAGCTAATAGGTTACGTACAACGAAAGAGCTACAAAGATATCAAAGAGCTATCCAAGAGATGGAGGGAATGGGAGGCTCAATCTTCTCGTGTCTCCTTCTTTTCGAACGACCATATATCGGATACACCGAGAGCATTTGGTGGATACTCTACTTCCTAGTATCTCCTCCTTTAATACTTTCCTCTTAATTGGCCCATGGATTTATTTCTTCGGTTTTCCCCTGGGGACTTTTCCCTCTATTTAGTCTTTAGTTGTATTCTTCACAAACCCATTATCTCTCAGGGTTTATCTAATCCATTTGGTTCTTTTTTCCATTATGTTATTCCATATGGTCCTCTCCTCTTATACTATTCTGTAAACATCATCATTTCATATTTCTTCCGTCCAAATCTTTCTCGTCCTATTTTTTTCAGCTTCATCATCCAGCAATAAGTTTCGAAGCCTTCTAGTCTTTTCTGGTCAGCTTTTCCGATTGTTCATGCTTCCGATTCATTGAGTGACACGCTTCACAAAAAATTTTTCATGCAGTTTCCTTATTTGAAATCCTATCTTCTTTGAGCGTAGCAATTGTCTATTAACCATGAACGCCTTCTTATCTTGAGCTATTCTTTGTTTGAAGACTTGCACTTCTTCCATTCCACGTTTCAACCTTGTGGTTGACAGGTTATTTTATCTTTTTTTAAAAAAATATTATGCATTACGGGTTGAAATTTCATGTTTATAGGGAAATAATGGAACTAAAGACTCAGAATCGAGAGTGTTCATAATGTTGGCGTATCGCTTGGTTCTTCACGGCTATCTCCAAATCAACCCCCCCCCAGATGGAGAAGAGATGAAAACCGTCGAAAGATTTCCCGTCGCTTTAAGGCCCTAAGGGATGTGTACGTGGAACGATGCCAGGCGACCTCTATAGGGAAAAAAGTGAGATATCGCTTTGACCTTTTGTTTGGTGAGAGAGTTTAGAGTCGCGGTAAACGGAACTGGAGTGAATTTCTTTGCTGTTGTATCACATGCATTTTCATGGTCTCTCGTGAAACGAAGTTGGGTAAAGCTCACCGTTTCTGCTAGCTTTTCTTATCGCTTCTCTTTGTGATCATCACCGTGCCCGCATGTGCATTTCGCATCCAAAATCTACACGATACCGGATATATTTTTTATTTTTAAGCTCTATTATCACCAGATGCTATTGTTCCCATATTTTTTTTATTTAAAAGTGTACATGGGGGTTTTTCTTCTAGTTCTATTGTATTCACCTTAGTTTTTCCTTCCGCTCTCTTTTCATATATTCCAAGTAGGTATTATATTCTCCTCTATGATTCCATGGCTTCGTGGATCTTAAAGGTAGAACATTTGTAACTTTCAGCGTGCATTAAATTCATCTACCGGCGAACATATATCTAGAGGCTTTATAGGTACCATGCTTTATAGGTACCATATTTTATAGCTAACCTTGTTGTTTCAAAGTGAGACGTTGTAAACAGTTAATGCATTGAAAAGAAATAAGCAAAGTATTCCGTATTTTTTACATGAAAAATACGCAAATTTTTATTATATATGTAATTAGGAGAGGAATTACGCTTTGTAAGTACACTGAATTTTGCTGAGTAAGACTCCTCTAGAATTCAGTGTTAAAGAAATAAATGCAATATGTTTATATTTATTATGATGGAAAAAATTAAATGGTACTCGTCTATTCAAGGAAATGATTATTTACCTTTTTTATCTTAGCATGTCATGTTTACCCTCATTTGTTTTACCATATTGAGTAACCAAAATCTGCGCTGCGGGACGTTTTGCCAATAAAAATCTGAGAAATTATATAAAATATAGTTGCTTGTTTAAAACAGAATAGCAGAATAAAATTAACCTAGCTTAATTATATTGCACTTCAAATTGCATTACTTTTTTATTCTATAAGGTGTAATAGATCGTACATGTATTTATTTAGAAAAGAATTATGAGGTTTTGGAGAGTGTCGAGACGTTTTTTTAAATTTTAATGATTCATTTAAAAATTCCTGGGGCACTTAAATATGGATGGATTCTTGAAGTAAAATTGGGAACGTATATTTTCAAAAAATGGGACTCTTACGGAGAAAATGTAGTTATTTGAACCCTAACCTACGCCTTAAATTAATTAGGGTGATAAATTTTCATATATAGATACTTATCCTACCTAGGTACGTCTTGAAGCCAAAATAATAATCTTAAGAATAAAATCAAAGAGTTTAGATGATTTATTCTCAGAAAATCTCTCTGATCTGGGAATCAGACATTCGATCGAACGAATACACTACCTTGAAGATCATGGTATTCTATCGCCAGACTTTGTTCAAAAAGAATATTGGCTCGGAGGCTTAGTGTCTTGAGCTGGCTGAGTAAGTCCGTAGGGCAACCGCTTATTGGGTTTGTGGGTCCCTTTTCCAACTCAGGCATGTTATGTGGTGTAACTCACGCGGTTATGTCTCCGGGAAACCCGTTGACAAGCCAAATGCGGCTTACGGGGATCCAATCGGATCCTGAGCGAACGCGTACGCGACAATAACATATACCAACCGTCTCGCAAGTAATGGGGATTGGTATTAGGGAGGTTGGCGTGGGGTCTACATTCTGTACTCGCGCGCTATCAGCAGTGACCTTGAAATACATGCAGATAGTTCCGTCTATGAACTTGCCTTGGAATCAATTTGAAACGGTTGGATTCTTTTGTGCCCATATTGAACCTCTCAGTCCATGTATTGCAACTAGCTGAAAAGCCTGTGGAAACAGCCTAAAATATTGGGGAAATAGCTAAAATGGAATACGTATAGTAAATGACTAACTTGAGAATAATGTGCTATTTCAGCATTCATGATGATTCAGTTTTGTTTGTGCTTTTTCAAATGAAAAAATTACATGTAACCATAGTAAAAAATTTCAAGTATTTAGAAGTTATTATAGTCAATGACGACATAGAAGAATCAGAGATAAAAAACAGATAAAATCTAGCCAATAGATGCTTACATGCATGCCACAGACTCCTAACTTCGAAATCCCTGTCGTATAAAACAGAAATTAGATTTGACAAAGCAATAATCTGCCCAGTAGTTCTCTATGGATCAGAGGTATGGAAACCGAGTAAGAAGGAAGAGAAAAAAATTTGATAGTATTTGAAAACAATTTGAATTTGTATAGTAAACAATATATAATACCTGTATCTTAATATCAAAAATTTCTTCGTGTGCAACTTTTTTGGTGAAGCAGGCAGAGCTGTTACTAAGCTTCATCCCTTGTGATTAATTTTATTTTGAAAAATGCTCACGCCCCCACCATGTGTCAATTTGCGGAGAACGTATATGTAACATGTTTCCATCAAATCGCTGTGAATCAAATCGCTTAGCAACTGAATCATACGTACGTATGTGCAGCCTTTCATGTGATAGACTCGTCTACCGAATATATATGTATTCATGTTCACCGCATAAGTATTCATTTTGAGCTCCACGAGAAGAGTAAATATTGTTTGCTAATTCACATGAACTTATTAGACTGACTGAATTCACATTAGTGGTAAAAGCGTCATTCTCAACACAACATGTCGCTCAAGACAAATATACAAGAAAAAAGTGATAGGGGTCGAAATGAGTAAACAAGGAGCGAATTTGATTTCGCTTGATTAACGTTTCTAATTACCGTTTCCCTTTTAATCCTGGTGCTGAAGGAGGATGCTGATGATAGAATTGATGGATAATATAAGAAATGATGAAGTGCATAGAAGGGTAGAAGAGGGAAGGACCATATGGAACACCATTCAGAAAAGAAGAACAAGATGGATTGGAGTCACCCTGAGACACAATGGGTTTGTGAAGAACATTATTTAAAGCAAAATAGGGGGAAAGTCCCCAGAGGAAAACCCAGGAATAAATTCATGGACTAAATAAATAGGAAAGTACATAGGGAGAGATACCAGGAGGTAAGGGACCTAGCATTAGATAGGGAAGGGTGGAGGGTTGCAGTCAACCAATCTTAGGATTGAACAACCAATGAATGAATGAGTGTATAATTAAAAAGAAAAAGATTTTTATTGAGTTTTTCCATGCTTATCAAATTGTTATTTATAAGTTATTATCATGTATGAATTGAAATTTTATCCTAATCTATGCGATCATTACAAAAATTGAATTGACTAAAAACAGTGAAAAGAGAATTCCTTAAAAAATGTATCTACTCTGTTTATTGGTCTCTTAGTTATGCTTTCCAGTGAGCTAGGGTATCGTGTCAGTCAAAGTAATATATATATATTTTGGGCGACTCAAACTCAAATAGTGTGGGATTTCAAATTCATTTTTCACTCAAAGTAGTAAATGGCTGTACTCCTTAAGAAACCTCTCGATTTGCATGGGTCCTTTAAGCTTGCATTTTATGTCAAAGCCAGCGTCTCTGATGCAAGTATGCCTTTTTCCTGGACCTTCAATGATAACCCCATAGTGCGAGGCCAATCTTTGGACTCTTTTTTTCCACTTTTCAACAACGTTCGCCATTCTCATCCGATAAAGAGTTTCCTACCCTTCGACTCGGGCAAGCATGCTTCTTCATACTCAGCTTTTCCCTTGATCTCAATGGCTGAACGCTTGCAACCGCTCTTCCTAGAAAAATGCTACGTTCGAAGAATATACTGAACCTATGATGTAGAGGGAGATGTAAAGGGACACCGAAGTTCATAACTTCAAATTGTTCACTCATTCATGAGGGATGAGAAGGTGGAGCATTATCCCTATCAATGCGCGTCTAGCTGGTATACTAAATCCAGAACATAGAAGCAATGCATAATCATTTTAAAAAGGCATTTTATAGGATAAAATCTTTTGTTCTTAAAAATTTAATTAAAAACTCTAAGTATCTTTTCTTGATAATTACTATTTTTCTCTGAAAAGTTACATAATTTATTACGGGGAAAATTTGTAAACAATATTGTGGATGCATGAAATCTATTTCTAGCATTTAAGTAATCTGTACCATCATACTGGGCAGAATTGTTGAATATTTAACAATTTTTATTATTAGATTTGGATAGAATAAACTTTTTATGAGTCAAAATTTTTGATAAGTGCATGAGCAGGTATCTTTCAAGCAAGTTAATTAGACTGTACCATCACACTCGCCCTCTGTCGAATTTAGTGAGAAAAGGTGTTTTTGTTACCAAGTTTGATTATTTAATTTTTATCTGATACAAATATTATCTAGCCTGCATTGTTCTCAAATTAGATGACCTTTTTTTATGAAATGAAAAAACATATATTTCCTTCAAAAAATACCACATATAGACAAAAATACCATGTATAAACAAAACATGTGATCATAGCTAATATCCCCTTGTATATCACACTTATTTCTCCCCTCTGCCTTTCGTCGACAAATCACTTCCACTCAAGGAATGTTTTCACGCCAACCGAGCATGTTCCCTTGATATTTCGTTGAGTGTAGGTGTGCTGTTAAATATTGGGTTTTAAAGTTAATATGTTGAGCTTGCTTTAAAAGATGCTATGGTCAGGTATTCATGCCCATGGAATGTTGTAAGACCTATAAGTTTAGAAAAGTTTTGAGGATACCGGGATTAGCCACGGCATTGACTTTACGGAGTCACCTGCATAGATTGAGATACTTATACTAATGTCTCTAATATTTTCCAAAATCGGATTAAACCAATGATGTTAACTCACTTCAGGCAAGTGAACATCTTACTTCACAATTCCTCAACGTTTTTGCGGGGCTTTAGCTAGAATCATCGAATTATTTTCATGATTTTGTCCGAGTGGAATTTTGAGCCGGGTTGTTTTGGAGGAAAATCCTTCATTCTGAGCATTTTAAGAGTAGAGCGGTCGTTAATTCGTATTTTGATCTTTTTAAATCTTATAATGTGTGGTGTTTTTCTCACTTTTTCTTGGAGACTGGAGGTTTCTAGGAGATTAGAGGACTGCGACTAAATATGTGAGTAGTTTTGTTATGTACCTGATGATGACTACGTAAGTCGAAACCTAGGTCGTACATAAATTAAATGTGCAATTACGAAATTACAGCTTTCATTTCACAATTTCTCGGAGAGCTGCATTTTACTATGATAAATTGTCACACAATTAGACGCGATAAAGGAAAAACAGGTCAATTATACATGGAAAGTGTTCAATTGTGAAATGAGCTGTTGCGAGCCTCAGCACAAATTTATTTCAATTAATTGTGAGTAGAATGTTTTATCCTAGTTGTTCAGGAGATAATGCCTTCAGTATGAGCTTTAGTGATCTAGGATCATGCGCTTCTATATTATATTTCGCTTCTTCCTTCTCCTCCTTAGATGGCGTAGTTTTTTTTTTAAAGACGATGTAGATCGAATTTGTTCCATTGCTGGGGCCGCACTCTGCTGTGTGTACACGTTGCCGGCCCCTCCCCGTGTTTGACCATGATGTCGGTCGTGCGCATCCTTAGCCGTCGTGTTCATTATGTACGTTTCGCGGTCAGGCCTCTCGCCACTGGGCGATCACCCATTCACTCCTCGCGTACACATGTTTAGGAAGCGAGGGAAACAAGGTGTTCCTGCCTTTGCCAGACGTCTGTTAAACGCAGGGGTGGTACTCAAGAATGCTTTTGTTCCCTCCACCGTTACGAGAGAGAGAGAGAGAAACAGAGCTCGGGTTTTTCTCAGGATCCTGTGCAGAGTTTCTCAAACTTCCTTTCAGGTCATCATAACCTCAAAATAAGAGATATTTCGTTAAATTTCCTCACAATTTTTATTGCAACGCTCCAACCTAGGTTTCTAGACCACTCATGGCATTCTCAAGGTACACCAGGGTTGCCAATTTTCAGCAGCATAAAATTCGGGACACCACATCCAGCTTAAATCATATCAGAAGGTCTGGGGGATTATTTTTTCACAATTAAGCCTCTAAAAATTGTATTTATTTGCCTTTTGCAGCTAAATCATTCGCACCTAAATTTCTCCCTAGAAATTGCTGCGGGGAAGTTCCAATGTTAAGTTTCAAAGAAGGAGCTGTTTTCTGAGTGCGACTTTAATAACTTTCCAAATTTGTCGAAAATAATTTTTTTTGACTAATTTGAAAAGTTATTAAAATAAGCACTCAATGACTCACGATTACTGCTCCAGACACCTGAAAGAATTCATGGTGCAAAATCTCATTTGTAGATCTTCTGCCTTATTAATTACTACGGAGCTTTCCCGAAAGAGAAGATTAATATTTCGTCTTATAACCACGCTACATTTGACTATCCTTAACTCCTAAGATACAGAAAAAAGGACCAGAGGGGTGTGCATAGATTCTGCCGTGACACACTCACTTGCGATGCGGTTTACATTGGCCAAAATGGGAGTGTACTCAATGATCGGGTAAACGAACGAATAAAATGCTGGGGTAAAGGTGACTTGAAGTTCAATTTTTCTAATCACGTTATCGACAATAATCCTTGAAGTGATTTTAATACGGTCCAACTCTACCAATATGAATAGAAAAAACTGAGCTTTTCCACACTAATTTAATTTTGAAGTGTGGAAAAGTACAGTACTCATTTTCATTATGGATTCGAATGTGAAATACTTCCACAAAGTGACGCCTGATGGTGCAATGTTTATTAATCATTACAATTTTTTACTGAGCCGTATAAAGTTCGTCAGTTAGTTTTATGGTGAAATTTTATGGTAAATTTTTAGAAAATGTAAAAATATTTTACCCGTATTTCTCCTTTACTAAGTGAACTACAAATATTGTCGGAATTTGAATGATCGTATTTCTGCTGAACAGACTCAAAAAATTACTGTATGGTGCCTAATATTTTTTTCCTTTAAATTATTCTTCATCCTCTTACAACAATTGATGTCTATTTCATAAATTTTAGTTAATTAAGGTTAACTCTACCTTCTCGGGATTTGTGCAAATATATTCCTCATCGCCCACATTTAATTCAAAACTAGTAAATACCTAAAAACTACCTTCTCTTTTTATTCCATGTGATCCTTGTTCCTGATTCTTCTTTAGTATAATTTGCATGTTCGGAAATGGGTTATTTTTCGCTTAAGTGTTAGCGTTGCATCTCAGTCAACATCACTGAATCTCTTCATAAGGTATTTTGCGAGACAAATTCTATATTTTCGTCTGAACTCTATAGGTGAAGTCGATTCAGCAATATTTTTAAGGGTCGTCTGCAAATATTGATGAAGATTGAAAAGCGATTTATGATCTTTTATTCGCTAACTTTTTGTCTTTCTCCAATTTTCCTTTTCCGCTACGTCAAGGAGGTGTTTACATAAAGAAGAAATAAGAATAAAAAATGAAGAGTAGACCCCAAAAAATTATAAGTATAATTCACATCTTCAAGGTTTAAAATGACCCAAGTTGTCGATATTTAAGTCAGTTTTCTGTGTGTATTAAATAGTGTGGATTATTCTCTAAGAGTCTATATTCTTACCGTGGAGTATTTTTTCAAGCTGCCACCTTCAGTTTTAGCGGTGAAGACTGAAGTTGAAATTTTCCTCATTGTAGCGGAAGTTGATTTTCTGCGAAAAAGAATTTTCGGAGAGGAGGGGACTGGGTTCGCTGGGCTATTGTCTGAGCTACGATCGATGCACTCGCACTGCTGTACGAAAGACCGTTATCGACGTTCCTTCCTCCCACTATTGGAAAATAGACCATGGATGCACTGGGTACAGAGGAAATGGTGCCTAGCCTTCTCTCCATCTCTTTCTCACTTGATGCGGAGAGATGTTCTTCTGGATGTCGGCTCCAAAGTCCCGTCAGAGCTGCTTTTCCCGAATGACGACTAAGGTTAAGTGAATCCTCTAGTTTCGTTCGAATGTGCGCCTTCCAGTAATTTTCCAAAAATGAGGGACCATGTAGCTCTTTGAATGGACTTCAAGAGCTTTTTTTCCTTACTTTATAAAAACATTTATTGCATTTTCTCGTGAAGATAATTGAGAAGATCGAAAAAATAATTATCCTGTCAATTTAGAGAATGAAATGTGTGAGAAATTGGACGTTGGGCGGGGGAGGAGCTACGATTCAAATAATTATTTTTTGTTAATTGCCCGCCGTTGATCGGGAATTGGACGGGGTTAAGGGTAAAAAGCTACTTTTTGAATATAAATTCCCTCTATTTTCACTTGATATGGAGCGATATTATTCCGGATGACGACTTCCTAGTCCCGTCAGCGCTGATGTTACCGAGTGACGTCTAACGTAAGGGAAGCCTTTGGATCGTTTGATTGTACGCCTTCCATTTTTTAACTTCTTGCTTCTTATACAGGCAGCTGCCTGTTTATTCCAAACTATGATTGATTCCCTCCATATTTTTGTAGGCCTTCCTCGTCATCACTTCTCTGCTAGTAACTTGTCTCTTGCAATTCTTACAATTCTACTTTCATCAATTCTTGTGTCATGATTACTCCATTCCTTTTATAGTTTGTCGTTTCGCTTGATTTAGAACCATAAAATATATTATAATATATATTCCGAAGTAATTGAAGGTAGATCATTATTGGTTGTTCAATCCTAAGATTGGTTGACTGTGGCCCTCCACACTTCCCTATCTAATGCTATTTCCCTTACCTCCTGGTATATCTTCCTATATACTTTCCTCTTCTGAACTTATGAACTTATTTCTGGGTCTTCCTCTGGGGACTATTCCCTCTCTTTTACCTTCAAATATGTTCTTCAAAAACCCATCGTGTCTCAGGGTGTGTTCAATCTATCTGATTTTTCTTTTCCTTGTGGTGTTTCATACGGTCCTTTCCTCTTCTACTCTTTTGTAAATCTCATCATTTCTTATTTTTTCCGTCCATTGTATATTCTGCATCTTTCTCCAGCACCAGGTTCCGATGGCTAGCAGCCTTTTCTGATCAGCTTTTCCAATGGGGAAGAAGATACTTGCTCGTTAATATAGTTTTTTATTCCAAGTTATATCTCACTGGTTCCATACTTATCGTCATAAATTTTGTTTATTGGCTGATATTTTCGTATTTCGTTTCTTACAGGCATGCGTAAATTTCTTCAGCTCACTCAGCAAATTGTCTTCCGTTTCTGAAATGAAGAACGCATTTTCAGCATGGCATACAATGTTGACCTCTGCATCTTGTATAATCTTTCAGTTTTCATTTCTCCAGTCACCACATGCATAACTACATTAAATAGTTGCGGACTTGCCTTATCCCTCAATCAATTTTTATAAGTTCTAATCAATTTCCGTTCATTTTGACTGTCACTTCGTTACTTGTGAATCTTGTTATTATCCGGTTTATTAAATATTCTAACGCTAAACTCATTCGTATTTTTGTTTATATATCTCTTAATATCTGCCTATTGAACGCTTTTTCTAGGTTTACGAACCGTAAATACACGCCCTTATTAAATTAAGAAACCTCATCGACTAAATGTTGGTCATATAGATAGCATCAGTGCATGATATCCCTCAGCAAAAGCCATGTTGTTCATCTGTGAGAGTTATGGTTTAATATACCCTTAAGGTTTAAATGTTTGATGTTATCTTAAGTCCTGCGTCCGGTAGTGTTATGCCACGGAAGTGACCAGGTATCTTTCGGTCGCCTGTCTTAAATACTGGTATGATTATTCCTTTTTTCTATGTTTAGGGGATTTTGCGGTTATTGAGTTTTTTTATTAATTTATTTTATTCATCTTTTAACCCTAAACCTCCATATTTTCAAATCTCGTTGAATATTCCGTTAACTTTTGGTGATTTGCTATTTTTTCACGTTTTCACAACTTCTCACTTATTTCACAACTTACTCTTCTTTATATATTTCTCGCCTTCCAGTAATTTTCCGAAACTGTGGGACCTTGCAGCTTTTTGAATAGATCTATAGTGCCTATTTCGTTTATGCTATTAGAAAATTTAATTTAAATACAAACGAAAATAATGGAGAAGCTCGAATCATAAGTTATCCGTATTATTGTGAAAATAGAATGCATGAGAAATTGGACGAAACTGGTATTGGTAGAGGATCTAAAATTCAAAGAATTATTTTTTATACTTATATCCCGCCATTTATCGAAAAATTATGGGATGGGCAGTAAAAACTAATTTTGGTGCCTATTTTCCCTTTGATCCCTCAAGTACCTCGAGCAAATATTTCGGCATCAGCTCTTCAAATAAAGAGTGTCGTTGGAAAATATTTCGGCTCACTAAGGCAATATTAATTATGCCATATTTTGTTACTATACTAATTATACCATGTATTTCCTTTGACTCTGGGGTGAGTATTACGGATGTCCGAAAGCATTACATTTCTACATCTGCCACTACATACTACCCTGCGAGCCGCCGCATGGGCGTGTGGCTGGGGGTGTTAGGGCACCAGCCGTGTAAAGATGTAAGGGATAAGGTTTTGGAAGGCGAAATGGTGAGGTGAATTGTGTATATTTAATGGAGCTCAGTGTTAATTGTGGTCACTTATTGTGCGCGGAAAGGACGAGTTTGGTTGGCAATTTATGTATCTCATATTATCGCTTCTGTCAGACCTAGAGATGTACCTACTGATGCTTCATTATAATATTCTCTGTACCTGACAATTCTACGTCCGATGGGAGCGATAAAGTTAAATTTTTTCTTGATGAACAGTTGGAAACAAAAATCGGTCTCTCAACTCACAATAATCGACCATGATAAAAACCGATCCCTACTTTAAACACCCACTTAATACACTTCACCATTTTAGTTTAAAAAATCTTATCCTTTACACGGAAGGGGTCTTAACACCCCCTGCTACACTCCCGTGAGGCGGCTAGCAGGGTATTTTCTAGATAAATATGATATATTTTAAACTCTATCGTCTCAAAAAGAGTGTAAATGCATACAATTTGTTTGCTTTTTAATCTCTTTTTATTGTTCTGAATTAAATTAGCCTTTGGCGGAAGAAAAATCTGTTCGTTGCAACGCGGTCAAAATCGTCAAGGACGCTGGTGTTGATAAAAAAAACAAAATGAATTTAAATGAATAATCTTCGCTAAGAGATCACTCGCTCAGAGCCTTGCATTCATAGAACGCGTAAGGTCGTGGGGCTCGCTCAGTGTTTGAGCTTATTAGGGCGTGCCGGAATACTAAAAGGATTTTCCTGCGGTCTCACACTAATATCCAGACGGCTGCCTCCCTCGCCTCGCCTTGGACGAAAATCCCCTGCGCTGGGGCATTTCCCCACGTCTGCCGTCTCCCTACCTCCTCTTCACCGCTGACCCTTGACCCCTCATTCGTGTTTCGTGCAGCTGGGACAATGCATTCAGGAGCCTCGCCAGTTCCTTTGGAGGGACGTTAATTCTCACCCGGCCCCCTCTGTTCCCTGTTCTGCCCCGTGCATTCCATTAAGCCGCCCGGACTAATGCCTCGCTGAAGGCACGAGTTCACTCTCCGGCCCTCCCACACCCCCGGTTGGCAATCCCTCATGTTTCGGGCTGGAATGCGTGTTCGAATGCATTCGCGAATGTTTGCGGCCCAAGCGTAGGCAAGCCCCATGTATTAGACGTCGTGAAAGCAGCGTGTTTAATGGACTATAAAGAAGTCAGTTTTGCAAGCAACGAGAGTGGTGCTATGACACCAGGGTTAAAAGGGACGTTACGCGGAGATTTTTTTGTGGTTCAAAAATTCTCTTTTATTTACGATATTTGGTCAGTGCAATTGGATACATCTACGTCTGTATATAGAGTCGTAAAAAAATGCCATACCTATGCTGTGGGTGGAGTAAGCATAAAATCTTCAGATACAGTAAAATATCTTGGAATCACCTCATCCTCTGATATATCGTGGGAAACACACATACAAAACGCATGCGGTGCAGCATTAAAGGAACTAGGTTTTGTTAAGCGTAAAATAGGAAGGTCCTTGTATGAAAAGTAAAAGAGAGATGCCACTTCACTCTGCTTAGGCTGCACCTATAATACACCGCGAGCATTTGGGACCATGTTCTAAAAGATTTAACCGAAAAACTTAATGAAATACAAAGAAAATCAGCACGCTTTGTTAAAAACTACTACGAGCGAACATATAGAGTCTCACAACTTTTAGAGGGATTAAGGTGGGAGCCCCTAGAGACTCGGAGGCTACTCGTTAGGCTTAGAATTCAGAGCTGATTTTTTTCAGAGCGACACAGAGAATATTATCATGACTATTCACTACATCTCTAGGTCTAGATGGTGCGATAAAATAACAGAGATACATAACCGAATAGATATGTACACAAACTCGTTCATTCCGAATTAATAAACTTCACCTTATGGGGCAGTTTTAAAGAATTAAGATCAAGAATGGGCGTTTAAAATATCAGTTTTTTAAGAATTTTTATTCGAAAATATTTGGATATTGGAACATACTAAATGGAATACCGTCATTTCCTAAGCTTAAATTTGCATTTAAAGATGAGTTCTTTGGATTAAATGAAATTTTTGTAACGAATTATGCTCGCAAGTAACGGTTTATGGTGATAATTTTTTGTATATTTAATTTCAAAATATCCGTCGGAACTCAGTGTTGGCTAACCTTCATTCAAGCGATATCCCATTTTCGTTATAGTACGACACTCCTAAGAAGAATTGACCCTCATTTGGGAGAATGCATTAGCCTAATCTTCGGCGCGTATGAGCAAATTGTGTCGGCTTTTAATTTTATATTTGATTTAAACAAGTAATTAGCAAATTATTTTTAAAAAATGAGTGTTCTCTTGAAAAATTTTCTAATCACCTTATTATAAACAAGTGACTGAATTTTGCAGCCGACTTACGGCGGCCTTATTCCCAGAAATTTACCGACATACGTTAGGCGCTGCCAAAGTTTCGCTTGAGTATTAAATCTCGCACTCTTAGTGTAGTTTATCTAGCTATTTTTTTACAAATTTTATTCTCTTCCTTCTGGCTGACTTCACAGATCTCTTTTCTTATCTTTCTGATTTTCACATGAACAAGTCTCCATCTTCCGTCTAAGTTCAGCATAGTCCACTCACTTAATATTTCGTCTATCCCCTCTATAGCCGCTATTCACGTTTAAAATCTGTCGTCTCAGGCGTGACTTGATGGATTTCACTTAAAAATTTTAATGAAAAATTAACTTAGTTATTCCACATAAAATTTATTTCAAGAAGTCCAGATGAAACTTGATGATGAAGTGCCACGTCAAACCCCGGTTGTCTTGGATTATATTGGTGTGGAATTACTAATCATTATTTGAAATTAAACATTATGCCTTTCCACAGTTATTTATTGTAATCGTGCAACGTGTTTCGGATTTTGCTGCATCCCAAGGTACAATTGTTTATCTGTTATTTATTGATAGTTACGATAGTAACCTTAAGTTGAGAAAGGGGGGTATTTGGAAAGCAAACTAATTTTTGGGAGGGAAGCCAGGAGAACGTGGATTAGGGGCTTGTGAGAAGGGAAATTTTTTCGGGAAGGAGTAGAGAAGGGTGCGGAAAACCCTCTCCTCTACCCCTTCTTAGCGTAAAGTTACTATCTGAATGATCGACAAATAAATGATGAAACAGTTGTACCTGAAGATACAGCAACCTATAAATACTGTTGAAAAGTAAAATACTTCTTTTTAATATGAATTCGAACATAAAATACTTCCACGAAGTGACACCTGAAGGTGTAAAGTCTATGGAATGACTAAGTTATATTTTATTTACAATAATAATCATATTTACTTATTGTTTTCCTTTCCCTAAACGAACTTTTTCAGCTATCACACTATTGAGAATATTATAAAAAACAAAGGAGAGCTTGAAAATTACAAAAATGGCTCGCATGGGAAAAAGAACGTTTAAATTCATTCCACGATGTGTGGTGATTTATAGTGAAACAACATTATGAACAATAATAATGCTTAATAGTCAAATGTATGAATATTAATTTATATTCGAGTATTATATTAATTTATATTGAAGTTAAAGTATACGAAATGGCTGGTTTGAGCATTCATTTTAATAAAATTAAGTACATGGTAATCAATGAGGATGCCACCAGCTCGGATATGGAAGGGAAGGCCATTGAAGTCTTCATAGAGTATAAATACTTAGGAGTAATAATTGGAACCGAGGAACAAAGTGAGAAAGAAATAACAAAGAGGATAAATAAGAAAAATTAACAAAAAATAAACTAAACAGTATATTATGGTCAACAGATATAACAATGAAGACAAAGTACCAAATATATCGCACACTTATTCAAGGATACTTCTCTATGGCTCAGAAACGTGGGAATTGACCCAAAGACAGACAGAGACTGAAAGCCGTAGAAATGGATGTTTTTAGGAGAAGCTGCGGAATGTCAAGGTTAGAAAGGAACACCAATGAAAGCATGTAGGCTAAGATTTACATAGAAAAAGAAGTCACGGAAGAAATAGGTAGCAGACGTTTGTAATGGTATGGCCACTTAAAAAGAATGGAGGAGAAACGATGGCCAAAAAAATACTGAACTGGTAGAAAAAGGAGACGACCACCAGGAGATTGGATTACGCAGGTGACTCAAGATATTGAAAAGAGACAATTGTCAGCAGAGGGATGGAAAAATAGAGAGGCTTGTAGAAGAGAATGCGAGAGACGGCCAACAGCTGTACATATAAAACTCGCTTTTAAATATAGACGATTTTTAATTTTAATTGTTGAAAGAAATTAATTAAACTTAGCTCAATTCTGAGAATCCGTAAAACACGATGGCGCTTAGACGTTGAATCGGTAAGTACAATAAATTTCATCGGAAAGAACTATTTTAAATTGAGTCACATTAGGGTTGTGGAGGTCAATATTGCATCAAAAGAGAAAGAGACGAAGTTTATTAATTAAGTTAGCGGCAGTTATCAAAAGTGTTGTGGGAGCCTGCATTCATGACTGAGACCTAGAACCAAATTAGACGGTTGAACTCAGTAATGTAGCCATCAGGACAAAAACGGTTTCGAGTCGTTTTTTGTTGATTACCGTAGCTTTGTGAAAGGTCTGCGGCAAGGACTGAAACTTTGTTGAGGGGATTTTCCGAACAGGCGGACAAAAAGTACTCGTAGGAGTGGTGATGAAATGAACAGGGCCGTTCTAGTAACTACGTGACTGCATTAGCATCCGAGCCAAAGCGATATTCCGGACTCTGTAGCGCATGAACTTCATTCCATTACGGGTGGGCCATACATTGTCGCAATGGTGATATTGTGATCGTTATATGCTGGCACGAATTGTGCATGATGATGCGAAATATTAATGGGATGATGCGATTTCGGATAAGTCTCATTGGAACTGACGACTTAATTAAACTAACATCATAGCGGAAAATGCAAAAATGACTTTGTAGAATGTACTAAACGCGCGTAGCTACAAACGTATACCTATATCATAATAGATGAAATCCCCACTGAAAATATCATTAGCCGAAAATATATAGCCGAAGTATTGAACTTCTTCAGCACCTTCTGTTTCAGTAGCATAGGTGCTGTCTTTGCCTAAGAGTTTAAAATAATAAAATTTACCTAAAGTTTTTGGCAATATAACAACAAACTAAACAAATTAGTGCCTTATGTGACACTTTCTGTTTCATTGCTATTTTCTGAAAATGTAGTGCTGTTTTTGGAATAAAAATCTATTGACGGGTGCTATTTTGAACAATTACGGACCCGTTAAATTACCATCTCACCTAACGGAATCATTCTACGGATCCCAATTTCTATGTAAGACGTATATTCTCCAAAGAGAACAAAATTCATTTACAGAAAAAGATATTACCCATAGTGCTGGTGTAGCTGTACATTTATTGCGTATTTTAAATGTTGTAATCCGTCCGTCAGACTAGGTTTTCTTTTTAAGGTGATGAGTCTTATCTGCTTGCCGTTAACAATGAGTTAATGACGACACCAGGTTTTCCCCAATTTCACTCCATTCTCGAAGAAAACCTTCTTTCTCCTTAAACCTGTTCAGGAGAAAATGAACTCATGTGTCGGTAGCCTTTGAAAATAGCTAACCAAACCAAGTCTTTTGTCTCAATGGGATAAATCTGACATCGCATCATCCCGTAAATTTCTGATGGCTTCACTGGAATTTGTGTTGGCATCTTCCATTTGTTGGTCACGGGTTTAGTCTTCTTCTTGATTTTATCCAATATTTCGATGATTATATTCATAATTCAGCAATTTTTTGTCTGATCATTTCTCTTTTATATTTTCTGCAGCAAAACTCAAAAAGTTGCTTTAGATTGATATATATATATATGATTTTCCCATGCCACATTTCATATTACGGAATCCTTTGTGGTTATCTACATCTACGTTCTACCCTGTGAGCCGACGCATGGGCGTATGGTAGGGAGCGTTAGGACACCTGCCATGTAAAGATGTAAGGGATAGATAATGTTTTGGGAGGTGAAAATGTGACGTGTATTCTATGAGCGTATATAAGGTGGAGCTCAGTTTTTATTGTGGTCGCTTATTGTGCGTGGAAATAATGTGTTTTTGCACATATCCATTCGGCAATGTATCTCTCTGATTTTGTCTCTAGTGTTGGACCTAGAGATGTAGTGTGGCGTCAAAAATAATATTATCTGTGTCCGTTTGAAACACACCAGTTCTGAATTTCTTGAGCTTCTTCTTCTCAAACTAAGCGTAGTCGCATCCGAGTCTCTAGGGGCTCCTTAACTTAATCCCTCTAAAATGGTCAAACTGTGGATAATAATTCAATGCATTGTTCTTTTTCTCCTTTGTCATTGTCTGGTCCCTTAAAATAGAACTCAGAGATTAAGGGGGCTCACTACCTCAGCTAAAATCGCCTCTGCAGACCACTTTTATTTTAATTGTCACCCTATTATTTTTTTGTGTAGGAAGTTTAAGTTTTCACATTTTTGTTAGGAAAGAATGTATCTGAGCTTTCATTGAGATACATTGTTCACTTCACTAGACATATTAATGATAATTAGTGTTTTCAGTGACCTTTTTCAGTCATTTTTCAGAACTCTTAATTGCCATTTTAATTCACTAAAAGAAACATATCACGTAGTAAGATCACATAATGGTCTTTGGTATTTAATTTGGTGTCATCTACTTTATTATGCTTGTCACTATAAGGCCTCAGACTTTAAAATGCTAACGCATGTTTCGTGTTTTTTCGCGATCTAGTCACGGCATATGGCCGACTGCCCCCACCTCCTCTGCCGTCACCCCCTCCTCTAACTACTCCCCCCCTCGACAAGAAGATTAGGACTTTCCCATTCCACTCAGGTCTCGGAGGGGAGAAGCCAGTCGAGGAGAATCTGAGAAGTAGTGAGCCCCCTTAAGCTTTTAAGTAAGGATGAGTCGAATCCTAATGTCGATTCTCGATTCCACCGATTCTCAGGATTAGAATCGGTATCGAGAATCGATCGCCTAAAGTCAATTCCGAATCCATCGATTCAAGATTGATAAATATTCAAATCAAATTTCATTTATCACATCATATTTGTCTCAGTAATTTTGGGTGTAGGCTATCAATTTGTACTTTTTATCTACCTCAATAAGCTGAGGATATACGTGCTATTTGTTAATAAATATACTTTTTGAGCGAATTAGTTGTCTTTGTTCTTTTATTTCAGACAATACTTGAATTTAAATATTAGCCGTACGCTACTGATATATCAACATCCCACCTGTTATTAGGAATAAGAATCGATGGAATCGGAATCGATTTGAAATAATCGGAATCGGGATCGAAAAAAAGTGGAATCGACTCATCCCTACTTTTTTTTAGCTTAAGTATTCACGAATGAAAAGCTAACTTTGCTTTCTTCCACAGATTTATTTTCTAGGTAGAATATGTTTCGAACCAATGGTTACATCATCAGGTACCTCCGCATTGAAAAAAGCATTAGGTTTCACCTGCCACCTGGTGATGAAACCGTTGTTCGAAACATGTACCCAGAATATAAGTCAGTCGAAGAAAACTAAGTTATTTTCCCACTTGTGAAAATCAACTTTCACACATTTGAGCCTCAACTAAGTATTGACATGCAGTTTCTTCTTCTATTATGCTGTTACCTGCTTCAAAAACTTCTTAGATATTGTTCTCTACTACCTCACATAGTGATATTTCTAAATGGTTTATAAGACCTGCAGCTTCTTGTCCTCCACAATAATTTCATACCAAATCATGCAAACTTTGGTCGAGTAATTCTAGGCAGAGTTCATTGATTCACGAGTGGCCAGTAATTTTTCCCTCAATTCATCTAGCCGCTTTCAACCCGTCTGCGTCTTACGTAACTACTTTACGTGATTCCTTCACGCTTTCGCCTGAGCCTCTCTCTCTCGTAACTCGGCTCTGTCAGTGAGGCATGGCCTCGAGACTTTCGCTTCACTCCCGCCATCTACAATCGCTCACGCAAAACTATTCGAAAGTTTTCATCGCCCTGTTGGCCGAATCGGAAGTGCCAGCGCCTCCTATTGGCACCGTCCAAGAATTCGGACGGATTCGGGCGATAGTTCGTGCACGATTATTGCGGGTCTACTTCCTTGAGATATCTTTTTAAGTATTTAAGCCGTAAATCCTTCTTTTTTTGAAGTCTCATTGGGTCTTTTGCCGGGTCTGAGTAAGTCTAGCTAGAAGGAACCTACCTGGTGATACCTGGAAATTATTACCAAAGATAATTCACCGCAAGTGTACTGAGTTCTACAAAAAATCAGCGTTGAACACCCACAGTATATTTAAATCTTTACTTGAAATGATACATGCAAGTTTTGGATTGCTTTCAACTAAAAAAATCGCATAAGTTTTGCTGGAAATGTACTGTAAGCAAAAATGAAGACATAGAGTGTAAAGGTAATAATGCCATGTAGGTGGAGTGAACTTATAATAATCAGATACAGTTAAATATCTTCGAATTACCTTAACGTCTGATATATCGTGGAGAAATCACATACAACTCATATGCGGCCCAGTATTAAAGAAACTAGGTTTTGTTAAGCGTATAATGGGAAGATCCTCGGATGAAAAGAGAGAAGCTACTTCGTTCTGGGTCGGCCACACCTCAAATATGTCGCGAGCATTTGGGACTCTGGGCATTAAGGTTCAACAAAATAATTAATAAAGTACAAAGAAAAGCTGCACATTTCCTTAGAAATTGCTATGAACGAGCATATAGCGTTTCACAACTTTTAGAGAGATTAAGGTGGGAGCCCCTAGAGACTCAGAGCCTACACCGTAGGCTTAGGTTGCTTGAGTAATCCAGAACTGGTGTGTTTCAGAGCGACACAGAGGGTATTGTGTGACGTCATGACGTCTCACTGCATCTCTAGGTCGGACAGAAGCGATAAAATTAGAGCGATGAATTGCCGATCAGATAGTCCCAAGAACTCGTTCTCTTTGCGCACTGTAAGCGACCTCAATAAAAACTCAGCTCCACTAAATACACTCCCATAATAATTGCCACCACATCACCTGCCAAAATCTTATCCCTTACATTTTTACAAAAAAAAGTATTTTTTTAAATAGGTTAAAGAAGTAGAAGGTTTTAACGTTTATTCTTTTACTCGGCTGTTTTTAATGTTACCACAATGACAATGGCGTACTTGTAACTGTTTAATTGTATTAATAATTTTTGACGTCAAGTGTCCTAACACACTCTGCCATACGCCCATGTGGCGTGGTAGTATGTAGTTATAGATGTACATGAACGAGACATCTTGCTGTCATAAGTGTGTGGCAAGGGGTGGGCATTCAAAAATAGACTCTACTATTACTGACTATATTTAATGAAGAGAAGACTCAAGCAGTGATGGTTTTTTGGGATAACTCGCGTCAAGATTTAAAAAAGCCAACGTTTCTTCTCCTTTGCCGGAGACCTCATCAGGGCTTAATGACCTGATTGCCTTCATTCTGCATCAATTTATATCTTAAAGGGGGTGGCCTAATCAACCAGAGCAAAGTAGCACCTCTCTTTTACTTTCTCATCCGAGGACCTCCGTATTGTACGCTTGAGAAATCCTTGTTTCTTTAATGCTGTGGCGCATATATTTTGTGTGTGTGTTATCCACAATATATCTGAAGTTAAGGTAATTAAGGTACCTGATGATGACACCGCTGCACAGTGGCGAATTTTCCAAAATTCCTGGCAAAACCCCAAAAGTGAAATGTATTTTGAAGGTTTTATGACGAGTACAACCCTAAGCTGGGTGACCTGGAATGCTAATGGTACGGTCCAAAACTTCCGTTAGGGTTTCAATGCGTGAAGACAGCAGTCTCTTTTGGGGAGTTTTGACGGCAACACGTGTTTCCGGAAAACTGACCGGAAAATTCAAGTGCTACTTTTAAGTGGAAAACCGTGGGCAAAACTCAGCATAGATTTAATGCCTAGAGGTTAGTGGAACAAAATTATGTTGCTAAAAGCCACATTTATTGTTGAATAACTTTGTTATAAATATTTATGCGTAACTCATCGCATAAAAATAGTTTTAAAAATACATGTAGACATAAAGTTATCGATTCAGTTGTATTCGGAGCCCAAATTGGCATCATGTTATAGTCTATTATATCTAATATAAAGCTACGAAAAAATTAGCTGCCAATATCTGCCACCCCGGTCGCACATGGAATTTGTTGTAATAGATGCACAGCTCATTTTCTCGCGGTTTATTGCGTTTTCAATTTTCTCGCATTCAATTTCCGGTCATTAACTTCGGTAATATTAATTTTCAGGCTCAAAAAGCAGTCAAATAGCTATAAATAGGAAAGAGATGGCCGATGTCATGATGTCTTGCCCGTCAGCTACTTATAAGGAAAGGTGCTTCCAATTGAGCGGGTACATCAAAAGAAGGGCAGGTTGCACCGAGCTATCCATGGAAATAAAGAAATTTATGGCTAGAATTAGTAACGAAATTTAGTCAAGATGGCAGTCATTGCATAGGTATAACGAGTATTTTCAAATAAAAAATATGAAATGGCTGAACGAAGAAATCAGTTTGCCAGTAAATTCCATCGCGCCACAGCCATCAGCGGGTAGCCGTCCCGTGGTTGCCTTCGAAGTGAGTAGTGAACGGTCAAAGAGAAGGAAGACCAAAACAAGACTGAAACCTGAAATGTTGCTAATAATTATAAATGGAAAAGTTTGTAATGCTGCTACCACGCGTTCATTATCTCTAAGGTGTTACTTGTGTGGGGCCTCAGCCAAAAATTTCAACAACATTGAAGCCATTCGGAAAATGAAGTTTTAAGATTTTATTTAAGATAAGATAAAAGAAAATGAACATTTAAGATTAGGACTATCTACGCTGCATGCTTGAATTTGCGTGCTTCAGTGCCTTCTTCACTTAGGATACTGACTTCCCGTGATGAAGTGGAAAGTACGCTGAGAAGAAGAAAAGAAAATAGTTGAAAGGAATAAGAAAATAATTCAGGAGCAGTTCAAAACAGAACTGAGGTTAATAGTAGGCAAGCCGAGGCCCGGTTACGGAAACACTAACGACAGGAACACGGCAAGGAGATTCTTTGATAATTCTCATGTTTCCTCAAGAATTACAGGAATTGAAAAAGACTTGATGAAAAGATTTAAGGTAATAGTTATTTTAATACGGCATGGTTAAGCTATTTTTTCTTAATTATATTCTATTAATTCTTATGAGTTTTTCCAGGTGATACTGCTGACAATGTCTTGCTGTTATCTCATAAACATAAGTGCTTTCGCAGAATATGCCATGGATACCGCTAGGAAATTTGTCAAAAAGTATTCATGGTATAACATAACTGTTACAATGCATAAAGTACTCCTTCATGGACCCCAGGTGATATCTTCTGCCCTTTTGCCAATCGGCATGCTTTCGGAGGAAGTGCAAGAGGCGCGAAACAAAGACATAGGAAGGTATCGGGAAGAATATTCCAGAAAATTCTCCCAAGAAGTGACCATGGACCATCTTTCCCCAGCTTCTCATTTCCTCAGATCCATATATCTCCAGCCTCAGAAAACTCCCTAAAAGGAAGCTTAGGTGCTTGCCAGAAGAGGTTTTGGCTCTACTGAAAGAACCCGAAATATATGAGAGCGAAGCTGAAGGACGGAGTGACAGTGAGTGTGATTTAGATTTTAGTGACTCCGATTAATTTAATCCTCATTATAAACTCATGTGTTATTAAATTGATGAGTGACATCTGTAAGTATGGTATCTGACTAATTTTGCTGATATTTTTATTCCATTTTACTAAAAATAAATATCATAGAATGATTGCTGCTTCTTTCACAGAGTGCAAAATTGGATTCCATTATAGTGAATGTTTACGTGGGTTTCACGCATGCTTATTTGTAAATTATGTTTATACTAATAATTTACTATACTACTGTATTTATGCATGTCATTTTTCCTTGCTTAATTTTATTTCATCCTTTTGTTCCTTTATTTTTGTTTATCATTTTTGAAATGTTTGTTTACAATTTTCTATGTTTAAACTATAGTATACACTTTGATGTGTTCACAATTTCAGAGAATAAATCTTTATATCCAAACTACATGCGTATTAATTTTTCATTTTTACTGGAAACCTCACAGAGGAGAGATTGGATCGGATCCGACCCGACCATACCTTTTGTTTCGTCTCACACCGCATTTCGTACGAGAGTTAAGGTAAGTTTTATGCCAACTTTTAAGTATATTTAAATAAGTTATCGATAATGTTACGTATTATCACTCTTTCCGATCATAATTTGGCAGTTCATCGAATCTGTAAAGGTTTTTGTGAACGTAGGTACCATTTTAGGGTTTTGGCCAGGATTTCGGCGAAATTCGCCGCTATGCGCTGTGTCGAAATATGTACCAAGAAAATAAATCTGTGAAAGAAAACAAAGTTACTTTTTCATTTGTGTAATTCCAAAGTGTTTCACTTTTTACCTTAAATTTATAGCCGAATTAATGATCTTCTTCAGCACTTTCTGTTGCAGTAGCATGCTGTCGTTGCTAAAGATTTTGTTAAATAATAAAAATTAGCAAACGTTTTTACGATATGACTCAAAATAATTACTTTAATTCCTAGTTTTACCGTTTCAGTTTTATTGCTATTTCCTGAATACATAATGCTGCTTTTGGAATTTAGAAAAAAACATCTGTTGCTTGATGCTATTTTGAATAGTAACGGAACTTTCTTCAAAGAAGACTTAAAATTCATGTGCAGAAAATGTCTTTATCCAAAGTGTTGGTTCTGTATATTTATTGGGCATTGTAAATGTAGTAATCCGACTGCCAGTCGTGGTTTTCTTTTTAAGATGAAGTCTATTCTGCTTATCGTCAACGGTAAGTTAATAACAACGCCGGGCTGGCCCAACATTCTCTCCATTCTTGAAAAAAAAACATCATTTACCATAAACCTTATCAGAAGAAAATGAACTCATTTCTACCCTTTGAAAATAACCAACCAAACCAAGTCTTTAGTCCCCACGGAATAAAACCGAAATCGCATCATCCCGTAAATTTCTGATGACTAGGATTACCATATGCCGCCAATTTTTTGCGACCACAATCACCCCAGTGCGACAATGTATTCCTCAGCCATAATGAAGTCAAGTTCATGCTCTCTGAAGTCCGGCATATCGTTATGGACCCGATGCTAATGTAGTCACGTAGTTACTAGACACTGGCTGAAACTAAAATGTCCCGGGATGTTTCTTTGGATGAATAACTGATAAAATAGCTTTGAATGAAATTTATGGCATACGCTTACTCTCTTAAAAGTTACTGTTTTCTTTATTAATGTTGTCTTATACCAAGTAGGAATTACAGGGGGAAAACGTAACTACGGTTGAACGACATGTCGCTCAAGGATCAAGGTAGTTCACGACAATATACTTTATTAAAATTAAGCAGCCAATATTTTTTCAAGAGTTAATTGCCTAAAATTTCAAATAGATGGTTGATACTCTTGCTTTATCTCCGCTTCTTCGCTTATTCCTTCGTGATATCCATGGAAAAGAAAGGAAAGAGGATTGAACAAATACGGTTGTTATTTCGGTTGTCATCCTTCAGTTTGATAGTATTGTTCAAATTTATAGTTAAATTTATTTTTACTTCTATGAGTCCTTATAAAAGAGGTCAGTTTGTTAAAAATCTTCAAATGAACCAGCTGTATAACCTCAGGAAATCAACTGAATTATCTAGCTTTTTCCTAGTTTCCAGCTTTTTTAGTTTATTTTGATTTATGCTACAATTCATATTTCTGATGATAACAAAAATCGCTTTAAAAAGTCTTTTTTCATTTTTGATATTTTTTATTTATTTCA
This sequence comes from Ceriagrion tenellum, assembly GCA_963169105.1. Lineage (NCBI taxonomy): Eukaryota > Metazoa > Arthropoda > Insecta > Odonata > Coenagrionidae > Ceriagrion > Ceriagrion tenellum. Next base: position 59,586,077 of record OY720641.1, read on the forward strand.
TTTTTTGTCATTCTAGTTATCAGCTTACATTTACAACGTTTACAGCTATGTGCGCAAATTAGTGTTCTTTCTTCATTTCTTGGAGTACCTCCTACTACAGTCGTACCGTAAGATGCAATTTTCTCTTTTTGCCTGAGGTTATTCGGCTCTGCATGATAATAGAGAGAGGTAAACATATTGTTTGGTCTGAAAACACGCTCAATTTTAGCCTGAGCTAAAGTAGCGTTATGCTCTTAATTTGTGTCCTCGTATTCAGTGAGAACCAGCCGTAACTGCTTGACACGTTTGCTTCGGATTATAAAATTATACGAGTTAACATTCCACAGAAGAAAGTGTTACTCGGGAGTCCCTTTGCTGTTATGAGAACTTCAAGATTCAAACAGTTCAAACCAGTGTCGGCCGAGCAATTATAAGCTTTGGAGATGACAAGAGTTTTGCCTGCTAGTCGTGGCCTTAAACCCCTTGAGGAAGTGTTGTACAGTTTAGAGGGGATATGAATCAAAGTGAAACCAAAGTGAGTCCGACGTTTTCAGAATATGTTTTGAGGTAGTTTAGGAGCGGTGGGTAAATTTGATCGTTCCTCATTTGCTATTAATTAATTACGAATGACAGCGCCTTTTATAGGCTTTATCTAGTATGTACACATGCTCTTTGTTATACAATGGAGGTAGTTGACAAGCAAAGTACCTACTCTATGACATAGATAGCATCTTTGGGTAAAACGTTTTCACTGGATTACGAAACGAAAATAGTATAGGTTTAAATGACGCACGCACAGGAAAATAAAAAGTAGGGGACACATTGAACGACAGCATTGCCGAATCTGGACAGCATAGATATTTCATATATAATAAATAATGTTTATAATAATATATTTATTCGGCTCAGTTTATAATAATATAATAATGTTTGATTGGCACTTAAAATATTTAAAAGATAATTAGGAACTTTGCATTGAAATACCCTGACGGTCGATATTGTAAATAATCAACGCTAACTTTAACTTAATTTGTATTTTTTAATGTGCTGATAGTTATGAATTATTAATTTGATCTCTATTTATTTATTTTGCAATATTTGTTAATAGTTAATGTTAATTTAGTTGTTGGTTGTTTACGCATTTTATTACTGTTTGGAATTGTTATTTAACTCCTTATTATTTAATACTAAGCTCAATGTTAAGTTAATTTTCTATTTCTCTGCTTTTGTACTAATAATTGTGTAATTACCTGGCTGTATGTCTCTTTGTTTTGTGTCGTAAAGCCATGAGGATGCCAATGTATTCGGCGAAAAGTTAGCTTTGAGTAAAATATATGAATGAGCAAATATTCAACAATCATATTACTATCGATACTCTTAAATATCAATACATTTCATAGGGGATCATATGGGTGTGGTGGTTATTCTTCACAATCCTCTGCGTCGATTACACTCTATTTTTATTTCTGTTTGCCATAGTTCGTTACTCTACAGTTATTATCGGAAGCATTACTAATCAGGAAATGATGTGTAATTGATATTTTGAATTTTAAAATAATTTTTTGCTCAATTTTTTTGGAGTACTAAATTAAAATTTTCTTACCCCTCCACATAAAGTAAATTGAAGTGAAGATATAATAAAATTGACGCGAAAGCCACTCGGTGAAGTTAGTTGGATGATTGGCAATATAAATGCGTATAGGGACCCCTGAAGTCTACTTTTATTAATTTGTTAATCTCCTATCCCCCGTGAGCGAGCTTTTTTTGTCCAATATGTTAATATTTATTCCATCCCTTTCGTCCATTTTCGACTTGTATCCAACCATGCCTGAATACAGACACGCCTGTCGCTCCCGAACCGCGCCTTTTGGAATTAATGTGTCAGCGCGCGCTCTTAAACCCGCCGTCTCGTCTCCGGGTGCAGTTGGCGAGATGCGCAGCGATACCGCTCTCGGGTGACTATGATGATGGACGTATTGAGGACGCTCAATAAAGACATCCTCCTCCCGCCCACACCACCGTCTCCTAAGGCGTCTCTCTCGCGTTTTCCATTGAGACGCGGGATGTGTGGCATGAGGACATGAGGCGAGCGCTTTCAACGCTTGGAAGGGTAACTAAAATCAGTGAACGTTGTAATTTCCGTCCTTGTAAAACTTGTGGGCCGTTACAAAGGATGTCATGTTTATAATATTTATGTACGGGAGTTACCCATTTTATAAAGTGTTTCACTATGAAAATATCTAACTTATCATAGTTTATTTAGGCAGTGGAAATAAGGCCCTGTGGCGCAACGGATAACGCGTCTGACTACGGATCAGAAGATTCCAGGTTCGAATCCTGGTAGGGTCGAAATTTTTTTTATCGGGCCCGGTAGCGACGGGGTAAAGTTCTCCCGTGTTTTGTGGGTCCTGTGGGTCACGGGGTAGCATCCCTCCTGGGTGTAATTATCGCCTCTCCGGGCATGGATGTTTGTGTTTCGTCGGTTGTTCTTATATTTCACCCGGTATAATTTGGCCAAATATGCTGTATTCGGGGTAGAAGTAAAGAAAAATAAAATTGGAGGCATAAAAAGAAAGAAACCGGATATAAAGTACAACATAGAATATACTGAATATGTTTCAGTATCCATATTGAAAAGAATAGTTGTGGTTTTATAACAATTTTCAACAACTATACATGACGTTGAAGTGAAGGTGTAAGTCACATAGTGCATATTAAGTAATTTAAAAAAAGGACAAATATTCCTTTCAGCATGGATTCCTGTGTTAAGTTCTTCTCCGAATTGGCGAGTAATATTGCCAAGTTTATCTAATTTGTAATGAAAAATCACGTTTTAAGCGTCTACACAAAAATATAAAAATGGGAGTGTTGTACGAGACGCTGATAGTTTATCTGAATAAATAATTTCAACAGAGCATAAAAATATTTTTCTCAAAGGTATTAAATGAATCTAGAAGTGGGCTCACATGCGGTATAATCGTGTCGCCAGTGCAGGGCAAGTGGTGAGTGATATGGGAAATTTTTGTGGCAGAATTTGATACGAGTATAGATAATAATACAAGCAGGGATTCCGTCACGAATGACGGGAAAATTACACAAGCATGGAAATAGTATGAATATTAAATAAAATGCAACGTTTTTGAAGGTAGCTCCGAGATTGCTATGCGAATCCGTCATGGGGCTTATGAGTTTGAGTTAAGGCGTGTGTATTCTTTCAATTTACATTCTCTCTTAGTTGCTAATGGCAATTCGGGAATTTTTTCTGTTGTTTGCGATGTTATACGAAAATCCAATACAAACCATATATATTTGGAATATATTCAAATTAAACGAAATTTTCGCTCGTAGCAGTTGACGGCAGAATAACTTCCATTTGAACAATGTATGTGTGAAATTCAACGTGGAAAAAATCATTCGCCTGGACTGGGATTGGAACTGAGATCCCTCGATTCTGCGGCGAGTGCTCTAACCAATTAATCTACCCAGGCTTCCTCTTCCGAAAGCGAGGGATCTGGATTCGATTCCCTGTCCAGGTGAATGATTTTTCCACTGTGAATTTTACAAACTTATTTGAACTCTAGCGGGTAACTCCATTAAAGTTACTCCGCGGCAAGTTCCGTAGATTTTTTAAAATTGAACAAGAAAGCATATTCGAGATTTTACTAAAAACTGTTTAAAAGAAGTAAAATGTCCTGGAAAATTGAATAGCTAAAATATTGGTACATTGACACCTATTCTTTAAACGTCTATTAGAGAATTACTGAAGTAAGTGAAGTCAAAGGCGGTAGTTCCCTTCGAAAATCGCTACAGTCGACCATGGCTGGACAAGTGTGGCCACATAAAGTATATTCGTGAAATAATTTGCATATTTTGTACTTTATTTTGGTATTTAATGGGCTAGAAATTCCATCAGTGGAAACAGGAGTTATGTGATACTGATAATTTCGTAGCATAGAGCAATTTTACCTCCAATTGGGCAATATTTTATCACTCGGAATGCGACTGAAAATTTCCAATTCTGCACTTGTTTAACCACCGAGTCCATCGTGCTTCAACTGGAAGATTCGATTGATCAATATCGATACTTTTAGTTCGTTACAGTAAACCAGGCGATCTGAGTCGGCTTGGTTTGAGTTTTCAGATCAGTCCGTGGTCAGATCGGTTGGTAAATGCTGTGATTGTCAAGCCAAAGCCACCTTATACAATGCCCTGCTTTGCCGAACGGGAGACTGAGCGACTGGGAATAAGAGGAAAATGAATGAAATATTGTACGGGGTAAAGATTCAGTTCGCATGTGGACAGTGTGCTGACAAAAAAAGCTTGTTGTAGGAAATATAAAGATCAGTTTCCTTTTGCACGTCGGAAGAGTTATTTAACCAGGCATTAATTAAGGAAGGATCCACTCTATTAAATGAAGCAATAACTTAAGTAAGAAGTCGTGGGAGAAAAAGTGAGCTGCTTGGCTTTACATTTTGTTTGCATGAGTGAGGCCGTAGGAAGTGTACTTTGATTTACGGAGTCTGCAAGGTAATTTCGAAATGTTAATTAAAAGTTAATTAATGTTTTGAAAATATTGTCTCGTTTAACTAGTTTTTATTTTGATTTAACTAACAAATACGTCATTTGATCTTAGAAATGGATTCAATTTATTACTGCTATACATGTGTTCTTCATTAATTAGTCTGAAGTACCATTAGGTTCATTGTAGTGATCACCCTCCATCTCATGAATTCCTATTGCTTTTTTGCCTATTTCTTTCTAGTGGGCAGTTAACTTTTTCAGAAAAGAGGACGAGTGTGTGATGGAGGCTTTGAGAGGAAATCCAGAAGGAAGACGACCCTGGGGAAGACCACAACAGAGATGGTGGAACAAAGTAAAGATAGGCTTGGAGAGGGTTGGAGCTGCGGAAGACGAAAAAATTGACCGAAAGAGCTGGAGGGGATATGTTGGTGCGGCTAACTTTCAACTTGGAGATAAATGGCCCTGGAAGTAAGAGTAAGTTTGCTTCCAGCCTTGCCATCTTGGCTATATTACAAATATCAACCGCGCTTTATATACGAAAAAATTTCGAACGCAAAATTTGACGCGTTTAAAATGTGATTGTGAAAAATTTGGAAAGTGAAAAATTCAGCTTGGGCAACGAGCTATGGATCTTTAATTTGCCGGACCAATCACTACGCTATCCAGGCTTCCTAATTCTTGTGGCAATTTAGCTAGATACTAGGGAACTAGATCTTAGGCCCTTGCGGTCCATCCCAGATGGCAACGCAAAGAAGATGAGGTCTTCGAAGAAGCCACACCCAAGCGACAGTTTCTTTCACCAGCACATATGCCGTGCTTGGTTACGTGAATATATTCTAACATAGCCGGTGAAATACCATGAAATATCCACGAGAAAAACTCGGCATGGACCGGGAATCGAATTTGGCAATATTATATCCACCAAATCCACCAAAAGTGCCTAGAGAAATAGGAAGCCTGGGTGAAGGATAATTGAGAGCGCTGGCCTCCTGAGACTCAGCTTTAAACTCTTCCCCAACTTCCAAAACATCATATTAATCTCCCTGATAGAAAAATTTGCTTACTGCAGAAAAAATATGTGCAGAAATCGTAATGCTAAACCTCACATAAATATGAAGGATATCAGATTTTCCCGGCGTAGCTGCTGGATAAAGGTTTCTCGGGTCTTCCACCGGGTGAGCAGGTCCATGGGGCCCAACGTTTCGGAGAACGACTTGAAGATGGAGGACAAGTCGTTCTCCGAAACGTTGGGCCCCATGGACCTGCTCACCCGGTGGAAGACCCGAGAAGCCTTTATCCACACACAAAGATGCTTGACAATGGCACCGGAGACGCTGAAGCATTGGTTAATTGAAAATCTTTCAAATATAGAAACAGAAATAGTGGGGTAAGAATTATTTTAAGCTGAAAATGCACAAAACATGCCTTTTGTATAGCGATGACAAGTTCTTGTAATTAAAAAAGGATGCTTTCGTGAGAAATGTTTTCACCACTATCAACGCCATATTTCCCTTGTAATCATGTTTTCACTGATTGTAACTATGTACATTAATTACTCCATGATTTGTAACTTATAGAAAGTAATTGATAAAAAACCCATTATCTGATGTAAACTTAAATTTCTCGAAGAATGAATTTATTGAAACGATAGCGTAGTGGTCTACGCATTGACCTGGCGAATCAAAGTTCCGAGGTTCAATTACCTGTCCTGCATGAATTTTTCTTGTGCCAGTTTCAACGTAATTCACCTGTTTGGTTTGACTATTTTGAGTTTCACCTGTTTACCTGGGTCAAATCTTGTAATTGAAATTCAGCCTACTTCACAGTGTGAATGAGCTCTGAAAATTTGTCCATGTACCCGATTCCCTTGACAATACGGAAATCAATTAAAATTATATCATAAATTCTATTAATATTAAAGTAATTAATAAACTACTCGTTTACTCTGAGGTTTTCATGGGCGTGAGCTTTTGGCTGCGTCAAATTTTTTGACCAACATTTAACCAACTTTCCGATGACTTAGAGCACTGAAATTTTTTCAATTGATTCGAAATTTTTTCAACTTGCTCCTGGCGGCAGTAGGGTAATCAGTTAATCCCGGCGCTAGTTGTTTTTAACTGACCATTTATCAATTCAAATGGTACCTGAATGGTCTACTGACTCATGCAATTCAATGACTATCATGCATAAAATTTATCCTGTTCAAGTGAGCGAAAATTACCGTGTCCAACAGGGAACTTTGGGTATGCCAGATTAAGTGCATGACTGACCTGGCTGCAATGGGTATGAGTTACCTGAGTTTTTTTGCTATAGAGTTCAGAGAGATAGGGTTAGGAATGAATGAGCAATGAAATAATGCAAATTTGATGATCGATGAACGCCTACGAAAACAGCATTCTCTGTTGGTTTGGTTTAATTCTCAGCGAAGTGTCAGTGAATTTTCGACGAATTCTGGGTGGATTCTCGGCGAAGCGTTGGTGAATTTTAGTGAAAAGGATAGTGAAGACGATGAATATTAGAAATCTTAGGAATAAGAGTGCATACATATAAACTGCCTTGAAAAAATCGGCCTTCAAGTCCATTATAATCTCTTTGTGCTCACATAGACCAGCTCTCAACCCTAGCCCCCAGGGCTATATTTTGTAAGTCATGGCAAAGATTGAGAACCGTCCAAATTAGTATTCCTAATCAAACGCTTATTTGGTATTTTCTGGGAAAATTTATTTTGCTTAGTCATCTGTCCTCTTTGACAAATGCCTTTTATGCCTACGGAATGCAAATGAAACAGGGAATACGATCTACGGAACATAATTTTGGTAATCATTTTTGTATCCGTATTTAACAACAACTACGACTTAGGGAAAATTATTTTCGTATGTTTCAATGCTATACATGCTTCCTCGAAGACGATTATCAACATCAAAGTCATTTGAAAATTAGTGATACATAAACGTTTAAGGACGCATTGCATTGAACGGGTTTCATCACAAATACAGCCATTGGTGGGCGATTAGAGGAAGTTATCACTTTATAGTTGGTAACGTAATATCATAAATATTTATTTTACAAGGAAGAAAATTTTACAAACCCAGGAATATAAACTAAGTGAGTTCATACTTGACTCTGTGGAGATAAATCATGATACAAAGAGAACATCTAGTTATTTTCCACAGTTTAATTTTTTTACGGTATAATTACTTTGAACGCAGCTACGTTACGGTGCGGCACAACTAGTTTCTTCTCCTCCCCAAACCCCGTCTCCTCACTTCCCACTTTCCCCCTTCACCTCCCCCACTCCTTTCTTGATTATGAATGCTATGAATTGTACCCGGAAAATTACGGTGGTATTTTGTACCTAAACATGACGCCTTTGCGTTGAAACTAGTTGTACCGTAAAAAAATTAAACCATGTAATCTGTTAGTAACTAAAATGCTCCACGTGCTCAAGTTTGTACCCTCCAACTTTTATGAAAAACCTCAATTTCTTCAGTCTCAATTTCATTACTTTTGTTTTCCTTGACTTATGACTTAATTTCATTCCAAATTTTCCTCACTGAATGGATAAATTGACTACAATTATAACGGTTTATTTCTATGACCCTCCGCACTAAACGACCGTCCTTATCTATGTCGTAGATTGTTTAAAGTTTCTTAGTCTATTTCCCAAAATCGTCCTCTGTACAGTGCCAGGAACTTTTGCGTAAATCTCAGAGCGGAATGGAGGAAGAAAATGAGGCAGATTCAGTCAAGAGAGCAAATAAACTTCCCTTAAAAGGCACGAGGCACACACTCGCCGGTAACTTTATCAGAATATCTATCTTGAAGTCTCATTGCGAAAGGAGTCGAAACAGGACGGCAGGTAGAGGTGATTCGACCTACGTCTTGAAACACTTGTGCTCGGAGAAACACCTATACAGGCTTGTATCTCTGACTATCAATACTGTACGATCCTCCACCTATATTAGCTGAATTTTCAAAGTTCTTTGGCTCACATCCGAAAATCGTACTCAGTCTAGGGTCAGGAACTTTTGCATAAGTTACACAGCTTCCTCCTACATTCTTTTAATTCCCTTTCTCTTCCAACTCTCTTGAACGTCATAAAATCCTTCTCGAAGTCCAAATTCCTTTCACCCTCTTTCTTTAATTTCCCACTCACCTTAGGAATCTCTCAAAGTGCTCCTTCCCCTACGCCCTTCTAGCTGCGCCATAGGCGTACCATTTTGGGAAATTATGAACATTTCCTCAGTCGTCTCGGTGAGAGCTCTTCTCCCCTTCATTTTTTATTTTGTAAAGCATTCGCCCCGTGGCTGGTTCAAGTTTTGAGATGCGCGTTTGTCGACTCTCAGCAGATTGAGGGAGCAATTTAGAATCATCGTCCGGAGATTATCAGCCCGAGGGCATGCGAATGAGTTGAAGGGCGGAAGAAGAGCGTTCAAATACGCCGCTGATATCAGCCTTATAAGGAAACTAGAGGGATTAATCCCTCTTATTGCGGTGGCATTGAGCTCCTTCTTGTGTTCCTAGTGAGGGCGTCATTCCTTGTCTAAATTAGGGTGTCAAAAGGATCAAAGTGGTATTAAGGTCAAGAGGATTATATGTGAAATTTATCATTTTTCCATTGCTGTAAATAATTTCTAATTTCCACAAGTCATTTCCTTATTGGTATACTCTCAAGTTTAAGAATTTTGAAAAATCTTGTAATGTAACTCTCATCGCTTTTTCACTCCTAAGATTGGTTGACTGCAGTCCTCCACCCTTCCTTATGGCATGCTAGGTCCTTTACTTTTAGGTAGCTTTTTCTCTGTACTTTTCTCTTTATTTGGCCTATGAACGTATTCCTGGGTCTTGCCTTGGGGACTTCTCCATGTGTTTTACCTTACAATACAAAACAAGTAAGAATTTAGGAAATAATGAATAAATATTCTTAAATATTAATAACGAAATAGGAGTGATATCAATGACATGTTATGGTGGTTGATACTTTGGCATTTAAGACTATTGTCTATATCCCTTTGCATAAATAATAATGTTTTTAGACGGATAAGAAATCTGGCTTCACTTTGTACAGAAGATATTTCTCTGGGCAAGTTAATGAATAGTTTAAGTGCAATATGAGAAGCATAGTTACATTGCGTACAAACATAGTAAACAATGTACATAGGTGAATATTTCCAGCCAGTCAAAAGCATTTTTTAATCCATTACAAAATTTCTGAGTCTGGGGACAGATTGATTGTTTCCAAGCAGTTGAGGGTAAAACCGCATTTGAGGCACAAACAAACTTTACGATGTACGGACTCCTATGAGAGAAGGAATTAAGTTCGCGAGTCGAGGCATCACTCTGCATAGTTCGGACGTCGTGCATTGGTCCCTGTGAATGTAACAACTTGAATAACTCCAGATTCGCATTGGTTGTCCTCAGTTATTGAAACCACCTTAGCTATTATTAAAAAATTCTGCTAAAAGTTTGTGGGAGCACAATTCCTTCTAAACATCGTCCAAATTTGTTAATGTTACCGCTGCTTAAATGCTTACAGGACAGCAGAATCGTCATTGTTCGTTCAATCCTAAGTTGGTTAACCGCAATCTTCCACCCTTGCCTATACTAGAGTACCAAACATTCTGGTAGATCTTCCTGTGTACTTTCCCCTTTATTTGGCCCATGAACTTATACTCGAATTCCCTCTTAGGACTTTTCCTTCTATTTTCCTACAATTATGTTCTTCACAAACTCGGTGAGCATCGGAGTTTATCCGATTTATCTTGTTCCTCTCTTCTGTATAGAGTTACATATGGTCCTTTCGTTATTTACTATTTTGTATCATTCATAATTTCTTATTTTGTCCATCCATTTCATCTTTAGCACCCTCCTTTCGGTTTATAAGGCTTCTTATCAGTTCTGGTCGGCTTTCCCAATGGTCCACGCTTCCGATCCATGGAATGCCACGCTTCACATGCATGTATTCACTTACTATTTCATAGTTTGTATTCTTATATTCTTTGGCCACATAAGTTATTATCATGGAAGCTTCCTTAGCTTAGGTGGATATTTGCTTTATTTCCGTTCTACTTCTTCCGTTACACTTGGTGGTGCTTCCTCGGTAGTTGAAAGAATCTAGTTCGGGGATCGGGCTGGTGTGGTGGCTAGAGCACAGCTAACCATACGGGCGGCCAGGGTTCAAATCCCTGCAGAAGTGGATGTTTTTCAGAGAAAACCCGATCTCTACTTGAGTGCCTTGTGGAGGGCACTTCAAGTATAGTGCTCCGTCTGTCGAAAAATCCATTTCAGGAATCCAGTTGCTCTGATTTCTCTCTCAGTGTGACTTATAAATTTCACTTTTCTATTAGGACTACTTGAATTTTAGTCTTTATCATATCTATTTTAATGTTATATTCTTGGTGAAATTGGTCCAATGCGTTTGATTACTTATTAAGATCGTCTCAAAATCCTGCTCTTACTGCGATATCGGGTCAGGAGTATATTACACAATTTTTTTCCGTTTATTAACCTCCCGCCAGGTTAAATGACCACTATGGACAGAGAGCTTATCTCAAAATATTTTAATATATCTCAAAGAGCCTTTCCCTCGTTTCCTTTCTTCCGAGTTTCTCAACTTGAAGGACGATGCCTGTGATCCAAAAAGTCGTCAGGTCGAAATGTTTCAGATCCTCGTTCGCTTAATTCATTCACCATTAATTTTGTTGGGTCGACTAAGCTGATTGGTGTCTTTCGTGAGTCGTTTCTTCACCCTTTCAAGCTCTCACTGTGTGCCCGGCATCCTTCAGGTAAAGCTCGGGTAAAGGTGGTCGCGGAGAATCTCCAAAGTCTGTGACCCGAAGGGATGATCCTTTTGGAAGCTTTTAAGGAAGGCCGTATCGTGAGCGCTCGCGTCAATAAACATGAAGCTTTGCCCCGGGAAAGTCATGAATTAGTCCGTTGCGGAGAGGACACCAAGTCTACTCGTATGCTCACTAGCGCTTTCTGTCCCTTCTGGCGTCGTAACTCTCCTAAGTGGACGTGAAATCCTGAAGCAATCCAATCCTGTTTACTGCTCTCAAACGGCTGGAGCAGTGCATAGTCAAGGAGGGGTGGCGGGGATTCATGGGGTTCGGACCCGCCCTCGCCGCAATTTTTAATTTATTTTTTGAAAAGGGGCGCGTGATGCTACACCCTCTCAACCGATCGAATTTGTCATGATTTTCGATTTCAGATTTTTTGTTATAGATTTACGTTATCAACTTGAAAAATTTCAGGATACATTAAAAAAGTCCTTTTTCAAGGATGATCTGTTTTTCAAATAGGAGAATTTTCCAAATGACAAAATAACTTGCTTTTTTCCACTGATTTATGTTCTCGGTGCAATATGTTTCGACACTGGTGTCATCATCAGGTAAAAATTAAAAAAAAACTTTTCAGGAGGTATATATATTATATGCGGTTTTGGGGGTGGTAGAAGGGGGAAGAAGGGGATGGTGAGGAGATGAAACCCAGGGAAGAGGTAAGAGATGGCGGTTGGGCTAGGAATCTGGAAAACCCGTGAGAGGACATGTAACTCGAGGAACTATGCCACGTCAACCCACCCCCAACTTACCTCCACTTACATGTCCTCTCCCGGGTTTTCCAGATTCCTAACCCAACAGCCATCCCTTACCTCTCCTCTGGTTTTTCCCTCCTAACCATCCCCTACTTCCCCTCTTACCTTCGCCCAAACCCCTTTTGACATATATACCTCTTGAAAAGTTTTTTATATTTGTACCAGATGATGACAGCGTTTTCTCGAAACATGTTGTACCAAGATAGTAACTCAGTGGAAGAAAACCAATTTATATTTTCATATGAGAAAATCAACTTCCTCATAGTTGAGCCTCAAACCATGGAACGTATGACAAATATATCTCGAGATAGAAACAAACCGCCAGAAAATCTGCAAAATACAGAGTATATTCTTAAAAATTCTATTCTTAAAAAAACTAACATCTGTATTGACAAATCGTAAGTATTAGGAGATTTTCCAATCCTTCTTCTATCATGATCCTGAGTGACATCCGTCATGGTTTTAAGATAAAATCTGTAAATGGTTCATTTTGACAGGCACTCTGAGTGTTTTTCGGTGATGATATGCTCGGATGGTGCCTTTCTTTACAGACCTTTGTCCAGCCTTTCTTTACAGACTTTTGCTCAGCGCTGCTTGTACGTACGCGCGAGTGACTTGGTAATAACTTATAATCTACTGTTGCCATGAGCGAGAGTGATCCTGGACTGAGAAACCCTTGACGTAAAAACGCCTTGTCGAATGCGAGTGGTGTCACTATCCCTCTGCCAAACTATTCCTTACCAAATGGTAAGACGCGTCCTCTGAAGAGAAATTTTACTCATAACTACGAACATTGAATTAACTTATCCTCGAGTTTTATCAAACTTTTTCGATGAATAAGGACGTAAAATTTAACGACACTGATTCTGTTTTTCACAGACCACCGACCATTCAGTCGACGAAAACTCACATTTCATAAGAAATATGTTCGGTGTTACCGAAAGCAAAATTGTCAATCATGTATCCCACTGAAAAGCTAAGACCAAAATATTTATGTATTAAAAAAAGAGCACTGTATTACTTTACAAGATTTTTCAGCTAAAATACCGGCTGTTAAAGTCAGTTGCAATTGCATTCTTAATTTGTACAAAACGAGAAATTTCTCCTAATCAAATAAAAATTCCCTCCCTCTGAAGATGTTAGTATTATCTCGGATCTCCTGCAGGTTAGCTGATGATGTACGAAAATGGACTGATGCGGAGGGAAAGACCGAATACGGACATTTATACCGAATGAAGCTTTGTTTATAAATTTTCTTCTTCTATATGTGCGATTTAGACACATGGAAAGTTTTTCGATATGAGTATTATTTCATAACGGGATGATCAATCTTAAATATATAATTCGCAAATCGGTTTTATCCTCATCTGACCTTGCTCGTTGCCGCCCTTTTTTATTTTGTATTTGTATACGCCTATATCCTTGCTCGCCACCCTTGAGGTAGATGGTTCGTATCCCATGTGCTTAAAGATTTTTCCAATTGAAAATTAAGTATTATTATATTTTCCGAAAAAGTCGTATCCTAACAGGGTGGGTTTAATATTTGAAGGTACGAACTCAATGTACTTCTGCCCAAGCTTGCGAATAGTTTTACTCAGACGACATTTTTTTCAGTAAGTGCTGATACATATTGTTGCTGAGTATATTGGCACCGACACGATTCCATAAGCAATTTGCAGAAACATTTAGCAAGTCCTGCTAGTGGATCCACATAACTTTTTACACATGAGATTTACGTCGTAATGTGCTTGCCACAAGTAATCTGTGCGATCATCTTGTCAGTGTAAACCCTCACAGGTATCTAAAGATGACACCTTAACCTTGAAGTTAACTACACTATTTCATGTTCAACTTGAGGAAAAAAATGTGAGGGGTTCTGTTCAAAATTAACGATGAATTTCCTCGAAGTCTGACTAGTAAAATTCTACGAATGAGAAAGTAAAAGAGAAGTCCTCCACCGCTCCGGTTATGTTACACCTCCAATACGTTGCAAGCATTTGGAACCATGGACAGAAACATTTAACCAAAATAAAACTTAAAATAGAAAGGTAAGCTACGCTTTTCGGTAAGAACTACTACGAACGAGCATATAGTATTGCTCAGTTCTTAGAAGGATTAGATTGGAAGCCGCTAGTGACTTAGTATGCTCGAGAAATTTAGAGCAAGTATGCTTAAGGGCGACAGAGAGAACATGATTTTGACGATGTACAACATTTCTATGCCCGACTGACGAAAATGATAAATTGCCTGTCAGATAGGTACAAAAACTTGGTCTTTCCGCACACAATAAGCGACCATGATAAAACCGGAGCTCCATTTAAAACATTCCTAAAATACTTTTCTCCATTTCACCTCCGAAAATCCCTTTTTTTACACCTTTACACGGCTAATATCGTAACAACCCCTGCCACACGCCTACGCGCGGGCTTTCAGGGTGTATCTACAACTACATACTCTCTTGCGAGCTGCCGCATGGGCATGTGGCAGGGGATGTTAGGACACTATTCGTGTAAAGGTGTAAGGGATAAGGTTTTGGGAGGTAAAATGGTGACGAGTATTATAGGAGTGTATTTTGTAGAGCTCAGTTTTTATTGTGGCTGTTTTTTTGCGCGGAGAGAACAAGTTTTTGTGCCTATTTGTTCGGAAATATATCTTTCTTCATTTATCGCTTCTATCAGACCAAGATATGTAGTAAGGTGTCATGATAATATTCTTTGTGTCGCTCTGAAACACACCAGTTCTAAATTTCCTTAGTCTCTCTTCCACACCTTAATCTCTCTTAATGTTGTGAGACACTATGTGGTCGCTCGTAGCAGGTTTAACGTAGCGTGCAGCTTTCTTTGTATTATATGCATTTTTGGGTTAAATCTTTATGACCAGGGCAATTAATCTCTCGCATTGGTAGGAAATCGGGGGAAATGGCATCTATCTTATACTTTTTCGTGTATTCAGGGTGGTATGTAGTAGCAGAATTCGGTATATCGATACATGTGTTTTAACTCAATCTGATTCTCCAAAAGTAGAGAATCAAAAGCCCTCTCTCTCTTCACTCTTGGAGTACATCCCCTGGTTCGAGGACTTCCTTGGATGTTCCTCGGCCTCTAAGTCAGCTGGTCTTCTCACTTCGCTTTCATTTGCGCCTCAGCCCTCTCTCTTACTCGAGCACAGACCTGATTCCTTCCGGCGACGGTCGGGATTATGCACTCAGGCAGGAAACCGCTCAGCTAACCAGAGCTGCTCCGTTCCGCATGTTTAATTAGCTTTTTGTCTGATCTGCTGCCTCGGAATCGGTACTTTTACGGAGGTAGATACTTCGCTCGCCACTCCTCACACTATTTGCGTCTCCAAAATTAACAAGTGTACTCTCTGAATGAAAAAGAAACACTGCGGACCAGCCCTTAAACTTTAAGTCCGTCCTCAACCTTGAACCTGCAGTTGACATTTTATGACTCCTAAGTAACCCCGTCGTGCACTTTCCTTAATTAAAAGCTGCACTCAAGTGCGGTGCATTCTGTCCGCTTTTACGCGCCAAACGCGGCGCATTGCTCTGAGGAAAATGTTAGGTAGAGTTTAACCTTTATGTGAGGCATTGGCGGGAGTAATTTACACGTACTTTTTCTGCAGTCTTTATAGGCCTTGTCCGCTTGTTTTTTATGTGTATGTGTAAGACTTGGCTTTCGTCTCTTGTGGTAACTTTCTGTCACTCCTCTGCTCTCCTAGTTGTGACACTTTAGTACTGTCCTAGAGATAAATGCGGGAAACATTTATAATGGGGATCTCATCAATTCACCATCTACGTCTTTCTTTTAGTGAGTATAAAAACATAATTATTCTGCAGTACAAAAAGTAGCACCACATACCGATTGCTCCCACCCTTTTCTTCTCTGCAGCGGTCATCGTTCATGGGGGTGTTTCAGTGTATAATCGGATTGGCAGCATCAGAACCGGATTCAATCCGAGTTGATCGGATGCCTATTCTACGCTCGTCTTCCTTGCGCTTCACACTTCCGATCGGAAAGCGTTCCGCTCTTGGTATTACGTCACTCGTCATCCTAGTCGAGCTACGATGAAACTTCATAGTTGTGAAGGGACAAGTGAGCAGCAAAATACAACCTCCCACCAGTTTCATAACTTTCACGATGACGGGAAAAGGTTCGTATGGGCATATATTTGTGCTGATTGATACAATGTAATGTAATTGAAGTAATTGTGGGTTAAATTATTTTAGAATTGTCCGTTTGTTATTTTTGTAATGCAATCTCTTACCGTTTTATGTTAACTTTTTACCGTACTTTTTATGTACCGTTTTATGTAAATGTCACATATAGGTAATACTTAACGTGGATGTGACAATTGTTATATTTTTTGAAGGAATTACTACCTGAAAAGTATGAATATTTATGTTGATATGTATCTATCCAATAGGTGTAAAAATAAGTAAACCACCTGTAAAAAGTAAAATACATACTTCTCAATGTGTTATCTCCTTTCCAAGTGAGTATTGGGGAATACAATCCACTTAGTTAAAATTCTAGGCATGTTCAGGCTATTTGTAACTTCTTCTATAGCCCCACTAACGCTGGCATGGCTGAGGCTTGCATGGTCACTGCTCCCCAAGGGCTACTGGTATGACCCTTGAGCGTATAAATGCAAAGCACAAAGGACCTAGGTGCCCAAGGATTTTTTTCAGTCGTTAATATCATAGACATGACATAACATCTAGGTACTTTAAGAATCTAGGAGTATGGAATTTTAATTCTAACCCAGAAGTAATTGATCATCCATTAAAAAAAGAAATATTTTTACAAATTCCTTAATAATTGGCATTTGTTAAATATGATCATTAATATTTCAACTGTTGACGGCTCCACTTGGTGGACTCTCCCACATGTGATCATTAAGTTAATGAGGTATAAAACATAAAAAAATCTGTGTCAACTGAATGAATGTAATTTGGATGGAACTCCAGCATTTAAAATAACGAATAGGCAAAGTAGATGTTTTCATTTCTAATAAAGTTATTAATCATCAATGTAATTTTCTGTCAGAAATATACAAGTACGGTAGGTTATGTCTGATGTGATTAATACTTTTATAACTCATAATTGTATCTCATAAGTCAATGTAGTACCAGCAGCAACCTAGACAGATATTATTTTTATTCTACAGCTTTCTAATACTTCAAAAGAAAGATATCCCTTTAATAAGTTTTGACAAATACCACATAGCTTTATTTCAACAGTTAAGGCTGTAGAAAGTTGCTTACTAGTGAGGAATGGTCTAATTTCCTCAAGCTCTTGCCAGGGTTTTGTTTAGGCGATATAAGCCTTGAAACACCTCATCGGCGACACTAAGGGGTCAGAGTTATCCCTCAACTGCCTCAGATCTTGTCTTCGCAACATCATTTGCTGCCCTCTTCGTCTCCTCTGCAGATATCTAAGGTTCCGCAACGCGTCCATGAGCTATTAACAATGTAATTACGTATTACTACCAAATTCAGCAAAATTTTGGATTCATTAAGAATTTAGATTGAAACAAACTCAAGATAATCTGCATACATAGGTAAAATCGAGTATCAGCATTTCGATTGTAAGTGGACATAACTTCGAAAATTGCTGCAGATATATCACTTCAAACGAATATTTCACGTCGAAATATAATATTTAGGTTGTAAAATATTGACTAAATATAATGAAGTACATAACCACGTCTATTATTACCACTGATGTAACTACGATACTAAGTCACGTACACAAAAGTATCAAAACTAACCAAATTGATATATGTCCAAACCAAAGGACCTACCAGAGTTATTTATAAGTTATTATGCATTCCAGTTACTGCATTCCAACTTGTTTCGTCGTCCTTTTGCTGGATTACATGTCCAAATAATTTGTAAACAAACTTGCGCCAACAGGGACACAACATGCGCATATATTATCCCGTTTACATGCTAATTACATTCTCTTACACCTTTATTATTCTTGCAGGACATTCACATAAATGTGAATTCATGAAATAAAGTGGTATTATCTTACTACAGCCAAATAATAAATGTCAACAACATCATAAGGGTATTCACTTAAGACCAACCAATGCAATCGGAATGGCGTTCCGACACCACTTTGTCAATCGAATTCTATTCCGATCGGAAAGCCTTCTTTGAACCGATAGGAAGCGGTCTGAGACACACGGATAGTCTTTTCGATAGTAAGTGACGTAGAATTCGATCAAAGTCTTCCGATCCGAACGGAACGGATGACACTGAAACACCCCCCAGGTCTCAATGCCATAAAGAAACATGCTCCAGATGTAAGTTCTGATAAATGTGAAGAGATTAGCTGATAGAAGAATTGAGTAGAGAGCTGCATCAAACCAATTTTTAGGATTGTTGTCTAATGGTGATGAGTGCAAATGTATCTTGAGATGTTCTTTTTCCTAAAGTATCATTTTCTTCTTAAAAATTTACTTTATTAGTACCCATAGAGGTTAAGTTGGTAAACTTTAAATTATCTGGTTTAGAAGTAAAGTATTTTCCTTAACGTTGTCTAACCGAATAACTTTTCTGTATTTTTTCATTACTTTATTAATACAATTTTTGTATAATAATTATTTTTTACATGATTTATAAATTGATATTAGTTCTTGTCTTCGCTGGAGAAATTCCAACAGTTCTAAGATGGTTCGTCTTTTAGCCGAGAGGGTAACTTTCTTGGACGCTTTCGCTGAACTCATCTGTCTATGACTCAGATTAACGTTAAACATCAATTTCATTTAGGTCACTCTTTGAGGACTGCTGACGGTCATAGAAAGTCCACGGCGAACACATAATTAACCTGGACTGGACTTTGAAAGCTTCTTTCGTATTCGCGCTAATAGTATTCGCCCAACTATCCCCCACCTATTATTATTTTCGTACACCCCACTCACCCATTTTTGAAAAGAGTTCCACCACTTATATCAGAATAATGTTTATTATTTATGTTTTGACTGCTATTGCAGTCCAATCAACAATAGGTAATTAAAAATACATGGCGTAATCCTTTAGGGTGTGCGTACCAATGGTGAGAAACGGCTTCTTTAGCCCATTTATCCATTCAGGCGTCTTCGTACTTATTTCAGGACTTTCCTTGGACATGGAAGTTGATGATATGCGTTTGTGTACATGGCACCTAAATTCACGGGGTTAAAAATATCATGTTACAAAACGTGGTCATTAAATGTGATAGGCAAGGCATCACAACCTCGACGAGAGTTACTCGCCTACACTAAATGCGAATGTACGAAATTCACAATGAAATTAATTTCTTGGGGTTGAGATTCAAACCTATTTTCGTTTCATCCGTAAATCTTATTATTCTGTCACGTTCAATGTTTTCAGGTAACGATATGATTCTCTTGTTTGTGAAACTCTGTGACTGATGAAAACCCTCCATTTTTGCTGGTCTTCTCTAGCAGCTGGTTATTCTTTTTTCTTCCCGCTTTTCCTTCCGGATTCCCATTTCATTTCATCTCATTTGCCTTATTTCTTATTGCAAATATCATAAATGATAATTTCTCAAAAATTTTTAACAAGAAAGTTGTTTATAATTATGAAAATTGAAAGAGGTAGATGAAATACAATTTATTTACATCTTCTGAGGCTTATAGAGGTACAATTGCAATTGTTTGTGACGTGTAGAATTCAAAATTTTCGTTTACATTGTTTAAAAATACTGCTTCTGCTCACCAAGTACTTAGCAGTTCTCGATAGCGAGTCTTTTTACCTCCCTCATCCTTTAAAAATAACCCGCTAATCCTCGAAAAAAAGGAAAGCGAAGATTTATCAAATTTTACGAGAAATTTATTTTGAGTGAACCACCTGATAATCACGCGGCCATAGCGTATTAACTAGTTGACGTACTCTGATTAAGTGTGGATTCAACGAAGTATTTTTTCACTACAAAGCGAATAAATTCTTGGAAATTGTTGACTCGACATGCGCCTAAGTAAACTTAGCAAAATGGTGTTCTATATCCATACTTAAAGACTACAATTTTATACTTGTCCACAGAATTTTATTTTGGATGGGATGACGCGTTTCATGGAATAGCGGCATCATCAGATAAAATATCAGATAACTGATGATACCGCTACTTGGTGAAACTAGTCGTACCATCCAAAATTATATTTTTTGGATGGTACGACGTGGATAAGTACAAAATTATAGTCTTTAAGTATGGGTATCGAACACCGTTTTGCTAAGTTTTCTAGGGTGCATGTCTAGTCAACAAACCAAGAATTTATTCGATTTTAGCCAAAAAAATACTTCGTTGAATCCACACTTTATCAGACTAGGTCAACTAGTTTCTACGCCATGGCCGCGTGATTATCAAGGGGTTCACTATAAAGAAATTTCTCGGAAATACGATAACTCTTTGCTTTCCTTTCATGTAAAGAATTAATAGGTTAGTTTGAAAGGATGAGGGAGATGTGAAGAAGCGCATCGTACCATCCATTATAAAATTCAGTGGACAAGTTATAAATTGTATTCTTTAAGTACGGATAACATTAACTTCCACAAAGTGAAGCCAGGTTCTGTAGTGTATTCGCTGTTCGATATATTTCCATTATTTTGTACCATTAAATTTGTCACATCATGTTGTATTATCTTGCAAGGAAAACTGCCCGTAATTAAATTGGTCATTTGACGGTTTTGTATGTCCTATTTTCTTTCCATTGTGTCCGGTTGCCGAGCACATTGCTTCTTTTCCATCACTTATCTCCCTCTTTCTCGGTCCATTTGCTTCTATTTCCATTGCAAAGCCATCCGATTGTCGTTTTCCATTCTTTGACGCTGGGAAAAGCCTCTTCCTGAAGTGACCTCATTCCTTTCGCCTCATGGTCCAATTTCCTTTGTCCATCCTGAGGGACATTATATTTTCTCATCCCTCTCTCACTCCACTGCTGTCTTGGCTGTTGATATTCACGAAGCGCTTCCGAGCAAAATGGTTCAGTTTCTTGCTGTGTCTATTACAATTTCGTTGGGTTCCATTTCTGTGCCCTCCGATGTCCCTTTGATGTTCCTTTTTAGTCAATCACCAGCCTCTCCTCTTCGACCCGTGGCAATGCATCTTCATTTATTATATTTTTCGGAGATATATGTCAGCTAATTGGTCTCGTTTACTCAGAAAAATTTCTCTCGCGAGTCCTTTTTTCCCTGTTTCAACGATTTGTATTCATTCCGTTTCATTGAACTCTTCCTTCTTCCCGTCTGGGAGCATTCACCTCTCTCTATGTCTTCATCTCTTTGATAGTACCTTTTACGTTTTCATACCCACGCTGTGCGATGTGGAAAGGTAATGCTTGTGATATTGGACATTTGTGGTCTTTAAACCCATAACCACAGACCGCTTAGATTCTTAACATAGCTTTTTTTTCAATTATAATTTACTAGTTATCACATCAAAAGTTTGTACCAAAAATGAAGATCGTATTTAAGGAAACTATCAATGCTTCAAATGATGTATACTGTTACTTATCCTCGAGTTAATTTGCTTTACATTTTCTCTGCGGTCTGGCGGATCGCATGCCTGTGAATGCGTAAGTATTTTTTACCCATTCCATTATCATATAAAAAAATATTAATAAACATTCCCGATAAAATCAATTAAATCAAATATTCATATTTGTTTTAACAATATGATATTACATGAATATTTTCATATGTTCATATTTTCATCATTATTTTCTATTTGATGATTTAAAATTTCTGTCATGTAAACATTTATTATGGCACCATAACTAATGCAATACTTAATTCATGTGTCCTACGGCTAGCGAAATAAAAACGTATAATTCGAATATGGTCTCTATTATGGCTAGAAAAGTACCTCGCTCAAGCTACCTTAATACCATTTTTGTTTAAATTCGTAAACTTCGAATCATGACAATGCTTGGACTGATACGAAAATTTAAGAATACCTATAGCTCTTGCAACATTTTCATTGGGACATGGGGTTTTTCCCTCCAATAAATCGAGATACTTAAGTAAAGTGTGGTCCAAGAATTATTTTTTTACTTCTTTGAAAAGTAAATCAAATGCGCTCTGAGTGACACACAATTTGCACTCTAAATACATTGAGGGAAACAATTGGAAGACTATTTTACCTCGAAGAGAACAGACTAGAACAATGACCAGATTAGACTAGAAGCCTTTTAAACCTGGTGCTTGAGGAGGACGCTGAAGGTATAATGGACGGATAAAATAAGAAATGATTAAGTGTACAATAGAGTTGAAGAGGAAAGGACCATATGGAACACCATATAGAAAAAAAAGAACAAGATGGATTAAACACGCTCTGAGGCACAATGTGCTTGTAAAGAACATAATTGAAGGTAAGATAGAGGGAAAAGTCCCCTTGAAGAAGACCCAGGAATGAGTTCATGGATCAAACAAAAAGGAAATTACAGAGGAAGAGATACCAGGAGGTAAGGGAACTAGTATTAGATAGGAAAGGGTGGAGGGCTGCAGTAAACCAATCTTAGGATTGAAGTACCAATGAATGAGTGAATTTTGGGTTTCCCGGAATCGAGGATACCGGGAATCAAGATCACGGTGAACTTCTAATGTCTGATGACACTTGACAGCCAGTTGTAATTGATGCTCCTGATGCATATCTGCTGGGACATAGAGATAAACGACAGCTCGTCTTAATGCATCACCCTGGGATTCCCTACTTTGTTAAAAGATGTCTCGGAGGTCGAATTCAATGGAGGCCAGAGAACATATACGCCTGGGTTGTGACATCACACTCTCGAATTAACTCAATATTAGTAATGCAGAAAAGGGGAACATGCAAAAGAAGTCTTCTTTATATTAAAACAGAGAATATAATGAAATAATTTCATCGCATCGCAAATATACCTTATAGTGGGAAAATCCCACAGAGGAAGACCCAGGAATATATTCAAGGACCAAATAAAGAGGAAAATACATAGGAAGAGATACCAGTAGGTAAGGGAACCAGCATTAGATAGGGAAGGGTGAAGGGTAATCAATGAACCTTAAGATTGAGGTAATTGAAAGTCACCATTCGTCAGAGATTTGAGACCAAACGACTTGGCGTCATTGCCGTTTCTATGACTGGGATTTGAATTTGGTAGCGTCTATCGTATTTTCTTCCCCTCACTCAAAAACGGCACTTTAGTTTAGGTGTGAAAATTAATTGCGCATTTCATCCAAGCCTGTCACATTTTCCTTTGCCACCTACCACTGTATGGGAATGTAACGAGCCCTTGTTTATATTCACACTTCCTTTGGAGGTATCGTTTCGCACAATTTCATAATGGATGCATACCGGATACTTGTTAACTCTAGCCACTTCCGTTCCCGAATTTTTGCTTTTGAATCGTGCCTCCATAAAAATTCGTTACAATTCTCCTTTCCTGAACCCCTAATTTCGCCCTCCCTTAATTCTCCCTCTCGTTTTCTTTGAGAACTGGATTTTTGTTCCGTTTTTCATTTTTTATTTCGAGTTTCCTTCCTCATTTAAATCCCCACAGTGTCCTTGGCGCGTTGGTGGAACTCGAAAAACGCTTTTGTTTTTCCCGCTTAATTGCTCCTTACTCGTCCTCTTCGTCTCTGAAAAGGGAAACGTTCCTTCTTTATTTTTCTTTCGGAGTTGTTTTTTTTTTCGTTGTTTTCCTTCGTGTTTCCCTGCCTTTCTCTCCTCCTCTCAATGAGAAGCCTAATAAACAACTCGAAAGTGACGTTTTCTAATTCCTGAGCCAAAACAACTCCGTGCTAATTAAGATATTTTTTTATATACACATCCCCGGAATAAAGTTCTTTTTTGTGTGACTGCGGAAGAATTGAAAGCCTCCTTTGAAGCGATA
Organism: Ceriagrion tenellum; assembly: GCA_963169105.1. Taxonomy (NCBI): domain Eukaryota; kingdom Metazoa; phylum Arthropoda; class Insecta; order Odonata; family Coenagrionidae; genus Ceriagrion; species Ceriagrion tenellum. The sequence continues at coordinate 59,610,048 of OY720641.1, forward strand.
TTATATCGCGTTAATCCCAAGTTGCTCATCAATATGTGATTCTCATCACAGACCTTGCTTGATTACTTTAGAAATTAGATCCACCTGTGTGGTGTGTATGTTTTGGTTAACATAAATGAAAGTGGGGATGGAATGATTGACATATGGTCATTTATGGCGGAGAGCAGAAATTATTTAAATATAATTTGCTATTTTGGAGGATTTGTCTTGGAATTATAAATAACGTATTTCAACCTCTTTCAGCCAATATTTTTCGGAATTATTTCCGCATCCTAAGGGCTTTGTACAAAACTTATGGCAATATTTTTACTTAGCATTTAAGTTTTCTAATATTTTTTAACAATGTTTTATACTTTGAAGAAATGCAGGGCTGCGGTTAGCCTATCTAAAGCTTGAACGAAGAATGGATAATATCATTTTTTCTGCGTACGCAAGTATTACAATGACGTGATCGAAATTTGCATGTGTAGGAAGAGGATGGAGAATTTGTTTGAAAACCCAATTAAAAGGCAATATTTTACCTTGATTTGGTAATTTGGCTAATTTAAGTGTAATGAATTGATAGTAACAGTTGCAATTGTTGCTATACATATATGTAATCAGCATAATACTTATAAGATAAATAAAGAACCAATCGTTTTTAATGACATTTTAAAAACTGAAAGTATTTGATTAAAATATATTAAAATGAATATCCATACGTACAAATTTACATATTTACGAACATATTTGTACCATACTGTATGACAATCCGCTGATGAAAGCCATGTGCTAAGGGTTTTTGTACATTTCTGTGTTGATGTTATTAATAATTGATATATTTTGCTTAACTTTTGAATGTCAGTTCTATTCTTACATGCTGTGGGAGCTTTTACTGTGTGTATTATTATTTTCACTTTCGAATGATCGGTTCAAAATGTATTATTTTCACTTCGTTTAATTTAAATTTAATTAATGGGCTCGTTACCGGTTGAAATATTCTGCGGTTCCCATTCAGTGATTGCCTCAAGCCAAAGTAGTCGTATTCCATGACAAGCTATGCGTCTTGTTTATAATTTTTGAATACAATTTTGGAGGCTTCAAAAGTTAAATCTGCCATCGCTTCAATCTCTGATTTATAGCCTGTAAATTTATTTTCCACGTAGAATTTTGGATGTAGCACGGTATTGATTGATCTCTGTATGAATTTTTTTATGATTTATTAAGTTTAGCAGGAACTGATCAAAACATAACCCTTGACTAGTGTCGTGGTTTTTGGTCTAGTACACACGATCCTCGGGTCTTTTTTGACCTGACTTTTCGAATTGGTCGTAAACAAAAACCATCACCCGCACTATCCCAAGTTCAACTGGATTACTACACCATCCCTCTCCCCCTTACATTGTAGCCAAGGTTGCTGAAAGTGGCCGTTTTACTACTAAAAATGACCACAGATTACGTTGGATCAAAAAAGATCCGACGATAGCAGTTGTGGGCAAGGGTTGGATTGGACCTTATTATAGGACTTTGAATTTTCATACTAGCTCATTTCACACCAAAGCAGTCTGACTATACACTTGTGTACGCAAAATAAGCGATATTATTCATTCTTCGTTCAATCTTTTGAATGGCTGACCTCCATTCTTCCTTGTCTAATGCTGGCCGTCTTAGTCCCTGGCAGTTCAATTTACGTAATTTTTTCTTTATTCCGTGAATGCATATATCCCTTGCTGTTCCTCTGGGGACTTTTCCATCTATTTTTTTCCTTCAGTTAAATACCCCACAAAACCATTGTACCTAAGTGTGTGCCTAATCTATCTGGTGTTCCACATTTCCCCCTCCTCTTCTACTCTCCTATATACGTCTTCACTTCTCTCTTTATCCGTCCTTTAGGTCTTCTTTAAGATCCGAATCTTCTCAGTTCTGCTATTCCAGTCATCCATTTCTTCGAACCATATATCCACGCTCCACTCAAATGCTTTCAAAAATTGTTTCCTCATTTTTAGTCCTATATTCTTAGAGCACAGTTGTAGCCTTTTCATAATGAGTACCTTCTAATCTTGGGCAATTCTTTATATCTGTTACAATTTCCGACGGTATTTTTTACATGTGACTATCATGTGGAATGCCTTTCTTCTGACTCCTATCTGGCATGGTTGGTCTTTCCAAGAGCATTAATTTTTGCTAATGGGTCATTGGAAATCGCAAACTTGTCCACCTTGTCAAGATTTTAGTCCAAGGGAAAGGGAAATGCATGATAAAAAGACCAACTTAGACTCCATACATATTTGAATATATATTTATTGCCTTGCCTAGTGGGTAGCGTCTTTATGTATGACAGTTTTATCACTTGCTCTACCATTTCATTCTTACATGGGTTGTTTTAGTGTCTCAAATGGCATGGCATCAACGGAGTTGAGTCAAACCGTTCACTTGATTGGTACAGAAACGGGCAGAAATGCATATGTCAGCCAGTCGCTCGAGGTGATTCACCCTCTAAAGGGAAGGGAAGGGCAGCTTAGATCGGGGGAAAACTTGAGCCACAATCCAAACCTTCCATGCGAAATATGAGTCGCATACCACCGTACATATATTAGCATGCATACGTATATAAACGGAATAACATTTTTACTCACATGACGTAACTCGCATTACTGAGTAACGCTCCCCAATTCCATTAAAAGCGCCGCCCCCTTGTGCCATCAATTATTCACTGGCGTCCGCATTCAGACGCTTATACCGCACCCGCTTGGGGAGGATGTGTGTGCCGCTGTATGCACTTACGAATGCAACCCCACGCCCTCCCCTCTATGATATTTTAGCAAGGCTCTCGGCGGTCTCACCTCTTCCACCCTCTCCCCACCCCTCCAAGGCAATCTGCTCTGGCAAACGCCTTCAACCCCAATGGTACGGTGCGCGGAAGGGGAAGCGAAAAACAGAGGGGGATGAGGCTAACAGAGGCTTCTGTAGGGCTGTGCCGCATTCAAATATCAGTGCCGAATTGCGATGAAAATTTTACATCGCAAAGGAATAGATGTTTTGCATATAATATGAAATTATATCTAATTATGCTTATAATTATTATTTTTATCAAGATAATCTGCCAGTTAAGATAGGTTAAATTGGCAAATATTTTAAATACACTACAATTTTTATTGGCTCAGAGACTTCTACATGTTGTCATGACGTATCGGAAGGTTTTAGGATTTTTCTTAAGGTCAATTCTGAAGTACTGAACTTATATGCAAAAGTTTAATTCTGCGTCAAATTATCAAACGGAGTCGCATAGGACAGTTTATTGAAATTTGAATACTGGCGTAACTTGGAGTGCCAATTTTATGATGTTCATCGTCAGACTTATGTACACTCCGCCGAAGGGCCGTATGGCAGGGCTTGTTAAAACACCAGGCATGGAGATGGCAGGAAATTTGGAAAAGAACTGGAAGAAGGAAAAATCTAATTTTAATTTGAATGTAAAATAGTAGGAAATTGCTTTGTTTGATTTATTTTCATCACTATAAGTATCTTAAATTGAGTTCTTTTAATCTGTTCAAGAGTGCTTCCCTTTTATTATATCTCTTCTATGAGTTCCGGACATACAGCGCAGGATTATATTAATATCCTATATGGTAATCTGAAACTCGCCTGATGTCTCTTTTTCAAGTAATCTATCCTAGCGTTTGGCCTCCTAGTCTATTACACATTCCAAGCAAGTCTTTCCATCAACTGTGTAACGCTTTCTTATATCTCATAGTATTTTTTTACGGAGCGTGGAGATTTCCTTTGTATTCTATGTATTTAGAGGATTGAATATTTCTGTATAAGAACCCAATTACCCTATAGATTTATAAAACCATTTGAAAAAAGTTGAAAATAAGTTGAATTGAATTAGTAAACAGTATAACCTCTCACTTACGGACGGCACTCGTCCGCGTGAATGCGTTCGAACGTGGGAGGCATCCGTATGTCAGAGGTGTGACCAGTACATGGATACATAACTTTTGGTTTCTTGCATCAAGGTGATCTATCAATACCAGAAAGGAACCAAGGGCAGTGGATAAGGTGTTTAATTGAATTGATAATATGACATGTATTGCTGCTAAAATGGAATCAAACAAATAAATCTAGGACTTAATGCAAATGTTAGTATATTAATGCTCATTTTGAAAAGCCATTGCTTTTTGTTTGCTTAACTTATACCCACAAACACTTTCTCAAAATTCAACTGTACGTCACACAAACTTCTTAGTGTGTCATCATTGACTTTCGCAATGCAGTATATTTTTAAAATACTTGATTTAACACACATTCTTTAAGTCGTGGTATTCGTGACTTTAATTGGGAGTGTTTGTGTGGGAGAGGGTCTTTCCTGGCAGAGTTGCATGCAACTCAGTCCGGGATTCGAATTTTGTTCGTTGAAAGTGTCCGTATATCAAATATAGCATTTGGGCGTTAGCTGAGCGCAGACTTGAGATGTAGCGCATGGGTCAATGTTTATAGTAAGTATTTTATAGATATGTTACTTTTGAGCCGTAGGGAGGACGATTTTTGGAATTTTACATACAATGTTGCAGGTGACCGAGATTTATGCATAGAGAATTAGAAGCCAAGCAAAAGTGAGTTGGCCAGAGCGTGGGTGTCGACGTGGTTAGTTTGATTGCACTGGAGTATGTGCACCGAGGGTTCGATCCCCGCCCGATTGCATTTGACTCTAGAGGTTTAGAATATGGGTTTAGCCTGAATTTTAGTATTTCAAAGCTAAAGATCATGCAATGTGAGTAGGATTAGATGTCTTTTAGTGCTCGATTTTTAGGCGTTGAAACGTGTAAATTCGACTTTTTACAAAATATTTATTTAAATAAAGGTAATTAGCGGATCTAATACTTTGTTTTAACGTTTCTACTGGGCAACTTGCAATCAGGTTATTAAAAAGTGAAGAGGCAATGAAAAGGGAAAAGAAACCGAATCTTTATTTGAGAGTAAAATACAAACGCGGGCTTAGCTACCACCCAAGGTGTCAACTTAAGCTAGTGCTAAATATGTCCTTATGGAAAGGCTTAACTGTATTCGATTTGACTCAAGCAGTTACGGTTGGATCTCCTTTAGGAACTATCTTTCTATTTATTGTTGCAATGATTTTTGAGGTCATCTGTTGTTATACCAACAAAAGGGTAATTTTTGTCAAAGTGGGAAGAAAGAACAGATAACCAGTCTACTTCTGCTAGAAGGGTGCTCCTGATTACGAAGAAATCGCTGCATAATGGATGGCAGAATCCTTTAAAAGTGGTCCGCAGCTCCACAAAAAACACGAGAAGAGCATAAAAGTGCGACAATACACCTCAAAGGAGCTGGGGGAGCGTCGCTTTGAGATATGGCGGCGGTTGAATAACGTTTTCTTCCCGGGAGATTTGGTCCCCCTCCCCCGGATATCCTCGGAGAACGTTATGGTTCCGCGTGGGTTTCGTGGGGTGGAACAAAAGGTCCAAAGCCTTAAAGGGGGCGAGGTTGGTGGAGGAGGAGGGGGGAAGAATAAATGTTTGGGGGGGGGTGGAGGGGCGAACGGAGGGGGCGTAAGGAATTGGATGAATACGCAAGAGGTGGTTGGGGTGGTGGATGAGTTTAGATTGAACCTCCCCACTTCACATCGCCCCTGGGAGGTTTCCGGCGTCAAGGGAGGAAGAGGTGGCGAGAGGGCGAGCTGTGGGAAGATGAGCGTGGCGAGGGCACTTCTTGAGAGGGTGTGTGGAACGGTGCATATGCGGAAATATGCCGGGACGGAAGAAAATGAGGGGTTAGGGAGCACGGGTGCCAAGTGGGAATGGTGCAACGTGTCAGGGGTGTGAAGAAGGGTAGGTTCGCGCGGGGATTGATGACTGGGGATGAGATAGGGTATCGCTATGGTGGAGGGTTTGGAATGGGTGAATGGGGGGCTGCTTTGAGAGGGGAAGGCTTTCTTAGCGCTGCAAGAGAGTTGAGGTGATCGGACTGCAATACGCGATACGCCGGTAACTGCGCATATGGGAGTCTATGAATGATATTTCCCATTGTATGCTGATTGTGAAGTCTAATTGAGATACAAGTTAAAGTTTGAGGCTTTACTTTGTGGAAAAGCGACAAATGAAATGAGAACTCACTTGTTCATTCCACACTATTTTATTTTCGCCTACCATTGTTTTGACAATATCTGTCACATCGAGGTACAATCTCAATGTTTAGCCGTCCACATATACCAAACTGAGGGTGGGTGGGGAAGACGAGGGAGAGAGAGTGGGGAAAAATCGGGCAGGGGAGGATCGGGTTGGTGTGGTTGGTGGCCAGAGTACTGGCTAACCATACGGACGGCCAGGGTTCAAATCCTTGTAGAGGAGAGTTTTTTCAGAGGACACCCGATCCCTACTTGAGTGTCTTGTGGAGGGCACTTTAAGTGCAGTACTCCGTCTGTCGGATGAGACGTTAAACCGTGATTTCCTTGGCGCCTTTCGTTAAGAGCAGGCTAATGCCGACGCCGGGTTTCTATCCATCCTTCCTCCCTTACCTGCCCCCTATGGCGCAAATGACCTTAGCTGTCGGTCGCCTCCCCAAATAACCAATTCAATCCTGTGGGGAAGGGGAAGAAAAGGTTGGTTGAAAATTTTGGGTGAAAATGTAAAAAGGCTGAAAGATTGGTTGTAAATGCTGTTAAAAATAATTCAAATCTGGTGAATGACTTCACTGTTGACGTGTATTCGCCACTTATACCAATCAACTTTTAATGCTCGTTTTAGTTTACGGCATAAATTCAACCTGGTCATTGTGTTTTCATCCCCTACCCCTTCCCATTGACGTCTTTTTACCTTGAAACATCAACATTCCCCTTTCAACCAACCTTTTCTTCCCCTCCCCCATTTTTCCCCACCCTCTCTCCCTCATCTCCCCCACCCACCCTCAGTTTGCTATATACGAACAGCTAAACATTGAGATTGCACCTTGATAATGACAGATATTGCCGAAACCATGGTTGGTGAAAATAAAAGTGTGAAATGTACAAAGTGATATCTCATTTCATCTAATTGAGATATTTTCTCAGTCAATTTTTGCATTTTTTCCAATATTTCGCCAGCCGAGTCGTCCACTTTATCCAGTGTTGAGTATTCATGGGTACGAATTAACGGACGTTTCGGCCATGAACACGTCAGCGGCGACGCGGAATATTGATAAGCTGTGATACCTATGCTTTGTTGTGAGTTAAACGTTAAGGGAGACCGGGGCTGGTTGGGTATACTCTTGTCTTTTAAATTTTCTATTTTTAACTATGAATGTTAGCAATAATACAACTGTGCTAATATATAGAAACACTATTTAACTACAATAAATAGCAACGTTTGGTAGAAAATAATTTTTAATCATGACTTGAAAAAAATGTTTCCAAAAAAATATACACGTGTACCAACATGCCCTCCTTGCGGGGAATTGTGGAACTCTGGCCAGGGAACGTTTGCACAAATATACAATTGCTCTCAGAACAAACAAAAAACGTGAACCATGGCATGAAGTCATTTATTAGCGTAACATGCTTTGAAGGCACTGAAAAGTGATAATCGTCATTAATCTTACCGCTGGTTCAACGAAGGAACAGTTCATTTCGTTAAATGCAGCATTCGTGAGGCCTTTCTATACATATCATGCATCTCATTCAATTTATTCCTAGTTTTATATCCATTATGACTTTTTTGTTAAAATTCCAGTTTCCTGGCAATTTAAACTTAAGGCGGTTGTGAACGGCCTTTAACCTTAAAAAATCTCATAGTTTTACTACATTGCTTGATCTGAAAGAAGAAATTAGGGCCCTAATGATATTATATGAAGAAATTAATATTTTATGCATTAAAGAAAACCTTTCTAAATCAAAATGACATTATAAAATGTTCTTTTTTGAAAAGAAATAACATGAAGACCATAGTGTATAGTTTCGAAGGGGCTAATGCGCACACCTAACGAACAGTACTAGCCCCGTCAGCATATTTTTCATCTAACTGGCCTACAGTGGTTCATTTGAACTCCACAATATATTTAAACACTTCACATTGTAGCCAACTGATTGATCTTTAAAAAATGAAAATTACATTGAGTACCTAAGTTAAGTTGGTTAACTCTAGGTAAACAAGGAAGTTAGATGCAAGAATGTTAAAAACTGCCTCAATAAACACGAAGTATAGCCCTTTCCCAAATGGAGGCAAATAGCCGTATGGCAATGTGTTGAGTGAAGATGGTTGATGGGTGACCAACACAGTTTAAGTTTCAACGTGTTCGCTCACTTAGATGTTCAGTTAGTTGCCAAGTTATCCTCAATGTACGAACATGCCCCTATAACCAACTTACCCCGGCCTCCTAGGTGCATCGGTCTACGTTGTTCCCAACCACTTGGCTAATAGTGATTCTGTTACAGTCGACGCTCATTTGAGAAAAAAAGCAGAGAATCTATCGCTTTCCTGCCTCCGTTGCTTCTTTTTTACTTGTTTTTTTATTTGAAAATGACGCAGAATTGGGCGACACAATTTGAGGATAATTAGTTTTCCGTATATTGGCCCATTTGTCGCTGTTGTTCCTGAGAACTTTGATATCAAATTGGGGACAAATGATGCATAGGTATCCTCTGAGATAAGTTTCAAGTGGTATGAATTCGCTAACAAATGCTTTTAGCGGTGTTGAAAATAATATTATATTCATTCAGGAAGTATTCGTAATTAATATGGACTTTTGTTTAACTAACACTAGCATACTAAGTCAACATTACCAAAATCTCGTTCTATTCGCGTAAGGGGAAATGTTTTGTCTTTGTACAAAAATTTTCAATTCCCAATGCATGCACCCTATTCAAGCGAACTTAAACTTAATAAGTTGGATGACTGCCTGAAGGATAATATTTCTGGAAAAGATATCGCTGCCATCAATTCTACCGAATGGAATTCAATGAAGAGTTCAACTCAAAGCCTCCCCCATAAGCGGATTCAACCAATTCCCTCACACATGCCTTCCTTGCATTTAATCTCCCGAGCCAACAGCATTGCCCTCTAAGACTTTGTTCCCCTGCTCTACCCCCCTTTAACCATGCCAAACCATAGAGTTTCTGGGAATATCAAGGGAGCAAATTCCCCAGAGAAGAAAACCGTTCTCTACCCCGACCATATGCCAAGCAATACTCCTCCAACTCCTTTGAGGACGATTTTTGATCTTCAGCATTTGGAGCCCGTTTATTGCCGGTGCACCTATGAACGTCATTCATCAGCTGACTTAAAAACTTTTATGGGTGGAGTTCAACTTTACGTCACATTATAGTTTTTCAGCATTCAAGATGTCATACAACTAACTCAAGAGAAGAGAAGATATCGAATTAAGGAATTATTTAGAAAATGAGTGACTAAGAGTTGAGTTCAGCGGAGATAGCAGTGATCTATCCGAGAATTTCTTGGCAGCAAACCAATGATCGGATTGAGTACTGCTTATCACGATGATCCAGTTATTGCAGTGCAAGATAGGAAACTGGTGCACGTATTGGATTGGATGAAATCACAAGAGATTTGAAATGCTTGCGGCCATGTCAGGCTAACAAGCGAGTATAATTTACCTAACTTACGGTCGCGTCCTTTCAAAATATCTCTTCCAACGTAAACGCATAACTTTTTGAACTAAAAACTATCTGGACCCATTAAGTTACCCAACATGAGGGACTAGACGGAAAACTATGCCATACGATAAATTTATTGAATAAAATATCGCAACGAAAAAGTCGTCAAGTCAAATAGACTTGATGCGACTAATGAAGGGTTAATGGCTTATGACTCCTCCCAGTTTGTTGCCCATTTGTTTCCAGTGCTACTATGGCCTTCCATTACCAGTAAAGAAAGCAGTAAATATTAGGCTACGATATATCGTATTGTACTTACGTTTCCTGAGCGATTATATACACACTTATTTCAGTCTTTGTTTGCTCTCGATGCAGCAAAAAAATAGATTATCTGTAAATAGATTTTTACAACCCTTCAGTGTTTTACCACTCATCTTGTGTGGGTGTTTTGCTGGATTGTGCTCTTTTGACAAGGGCCTGTGGAGTTGGTAGAATAAGAAGATCTCGACGTTTCTCAAATTCATTTATTACATCAGTGATGCAATGCACGTTGCAATCTCCGTCCAACTTCTTAGTATATCAACATCCTATTTATCTATCAACATCAGCAGGCCTCCTTGGCAACAAGATATAATGATGGAACCATATCTGGTCGCCACACTACCCCTTCCTTGTCAACAATATAAAACGATGGTACCATATCTGGTCTGTACAGGCATTAAACAAATAATCCTTGAGTTTCTCTCGCGCATAGAAACATCAATTTATACTTTTGGGCCTTATAGTGCCGTATTAAAATCTTTCTAGTATACTATGATCGTAAAACCATTCCTACTGCCTTGGTGTTTTATTTGCGCCTTGAAAACTTATTTTTTTTTCTGTACTTGATGCACTGATTGAGTGAGGGCTCGATGGCCGTGGGATTTTTACTATCTCAATCTCATCTCAATTCAGCCGACATAAATTTAATCATTATTATTATTGTGTCCCAGTGTTTAGTTGTGAATGCAACTAAAAGAAATCCAAGTACCTGCCGTTATTACAGTATTTAAACATGGAAAGGCCATCCAAAAGTCAATGGATGCAATATCTTGGAGTCATTGTACTTGCCATTGCAATCGCAATGCAAAATAATCCTGGTATCTACCATTATTTGAGATTACGATGAAAAGAATCCTAGTATCTACCGCTGTTGTAGCATTTTAAAATGGAAAGACCATCCAAAATTCAATGGATACATATCTTGGAGTTACTCATCCATGTAGTATGCCTGTTTAATTTTCCACTTTTTGATATTCATTCATTAAACTCTGATGATTTGTAACTTAAAGCCCTCATTACCGACTATTAGCTGATTAACTTGAGATAAGTAACAAAAAATTCTTCCTACAAAAATGTACTTCTTCAAATATGTCGCTGTCATTAATTCAAATGAATGGAATCGTGAGAATGGTTCAATATTAACTCATCCCCCTCCCCTCTTGGCACGTTAATCCAATTACCCGTTTCCCCTCACTCGCCTCCCAAGCGTTCATGCACTCAATGCGCCCTCTTTGCTCTCAAATCTCAAGACGTTTCTCCACCGCCAGTTAACCAAACGAAGCCATAACGTTCCTGGGGATTACTCTCAAATCTCAAGATGTTTCTCCACCCCTAGTTAACCAAACGAAGCCATAACGCTCCTGGAGATATCAAATCTCTTGAGAATAAAACGTGATACGACCACTACCATACCTCGAGCCATTGTTCCCCCTAATCCTTCTGGTAATATTGCGAGTCTGCTGCTCCTGTCACTCAGTTGTTAACTGGAAATCTTAAGGATTCCGATACCCAGTTAAGACTCAACTGCCACCCCATTTGAGGCGAGGGTCCACGGGTTCATCATTTCGGGAGGGTTGTTTGCCGTCTGTATCTGTCGGTTATTTGCATCTGGTGTTTCCACGGCAACCCAATTTCTGCACTGGTTCGAGGCAATGAGGAAGATGGAGAGAGCGCTTGCTATGGTGGCCAATGTAGGAAACAGTTACGTGGGTGTCGTTTGTCAGCCATCTTTGTTAACCCCGATTATCCTCTAGCCCTTACGGGCTGACGCACAAATTTAGTAATTTTACGTCGTTTTCCATCAATAACTTACTTGAAATAAGCATGCACTTACGTGTTTAATTAGCATTTTCCTTACATATGTTATTTATTTATCGAATGATTATAATGATAACTCGTAACTTTGTGATTCGACACATCTTTTTTAGGAACGACCCGGGGTTCGACGTTCAACGTCACCTTCTGGTCATCTCCCTGAAGATGAAGTTGAAAGATATGTGGAATCACAAAGTTGCGAATTATCATGATAATGTTAAACATTCCACAAAGTTACGCCTGAAACTACCAATTATTTATTGAAACTAATAATAATCCGCTTTTCCGGGGAAAACTATGGTAAAATCGAGAGGAATCTTTATTACCAAGTGGCCAATCTTTGTTTCACGAGTGCCTGCCTTGAATTTCAAACAGATGGAGGATATTCTTCCTTTAAATTCGCTAATTAATAAGACTAAACTAATGAAGGAATAAACAGAGGGTTGGTAAGGCGTTTTCCAAGCGAATATAATTTATAAGAAGTGCCCGAGTATGAAACTAATGGGGTGAAGTTGAAATTGAAGCCTATGTCTAAGAGTTTCAAACAAAAATTGTGGAGTGGATGGCTATGCGAAGGAAAGGTGAATGAGACGGGAACATATCGTCATTATTAAGTTTAAAGTCTTTGGGACAATTCTTTTATATTATAACACAAGAGGTACAAAGGAATGATACTTATTCGGATGATGACACTGTTTCGAGTGGCGTACGTTATCTGTGGAATTATTAGGTAAAACTTATTAAAAAATATTTAGTACAATTTCACACTCATAATTTTTGCGGTTTCAATGTATTAGCATCATTATCGAGGTACATACATTACTATCTCGATCGAAAAATAAAATATGTGGATTTTAACTGTGTGTTTTTTGAATGATGAGTAATATCATGAACTTCTAAAAGGCGACACCTCATTCAATCAGTACCTACAGTTTGGTAAAAAAAAGCTCCTACTGAAAGCGTTGTGAATTATCGCGATCAAAATCGAGGCATAAATAGATTGAAGGTGTAAATTTGTGGGGTTTAATTTATATGAAATAAAGGAACCTTTGGATAGTCCACAGTTCTTGTTTTTATATTACATGCGGGCCAAGATTTTGGTTTATGATGTCATTATCAAGTCTTTATCGGCTGGTAAAATAAAAACATATAGTACCCTTGGACAAAAGAGAGTTTCCACCATTGCTTCCTAATGAGGAATGTATGCTGAAGTCCAGGTGTGGACTTGGGTATATATATTTTTCTGTTCAATGCTCATATAATTACTAACCTCTTTGATATTACGATTAATTAACGTGAGTTCCAATCAGTAATGTATACAGCCCTCCCGAAGCTAGTTAATGACATCGAGTCTTCTCTTACACAACATGAAGGATATCGATGTTACCCCGTTAATCACCTTACAATGTTCTCGCGAGCTGTGTGCGGTACTTTCCCACGACCAGATGCTGATATGATAACCCTTCAATCGCGTTTGCGCGTCCATGATATGCGTTGCCATTAATTGAAACGGTGATGAATTGAGGCTGCGTAAACTGACGCGACATTAAGTTGATACTGCGGCTAGCCAACACTGCGATGAACTTAAGGCAATCAGCAGCCTGCCTGGAATAACTGAACGGGATGAAATTGCCATAAACTATTAAGATAGTTATTGAACCTACGTTAGTGGCCTGAAATAAATACATAGTAATTATTGAAGACATATAGTGTAAAGATTATAAGGCGGAGCTTGAATTGATACCACACAAATGCTATGTGTGTGGAGTAAACATGTAATCATCAGATAAAGTTAAATATCTTGGAATTACCTAAACTTCTGATATATCGTGGTGAACAAAGATACAAAACATATGCGGCACAGCATTAACGAAACTAGGTTTTGTTGTGCGTATAGTAGGAAGGTCCTCAGATGAAAAAGTAAACAAAGATGCTGCTCCTCTCTAGTTAGGCCTCACCTCAACTAAGCCGCGAGCATTTGGGACCCTTGTCATAAAGATTTAACCAAAATAATTAATTAAATACAAAGAAAATCTGCGCGCTTCGTTGCAAACTTCTACGAGCAAACAATTAGTGTCTAACAACATTTAGAGGGATTAAGGCTGGAGCCCCTAGAGACTCGGAGGCTACACGCTATGCTTAGGTTGCTTGAGAAATTCAATACTGATATTTTTCAGAATGACTCAGAGGACATTACCATGACGCCTCACTACGTCTTTAGGTCTGACAGAAGTGATTAATAAGGGAGATACGTAACCGAACAGTTAGGTACAAAAACTCGTTCTTTCCGCGCACAATAGGCGATCACAATAAAAACTGATCTCCACTTTATGCACTCCCATAATTCACGTCACTATTTCACCTCCCAAAACCTCATTCCCCACATCTTTACACGGCTGGTGTCCTAAAACCCCTGCCACACACCCATTGATGGCACGTAGGATAGTATGCAGATGTAAATACCTGCTCGCCAAGAATGTGAAATTAATATAAAACAACAGGGCGTAACGATATGACATATATTTTATCTTACTCGATATTATCGATATTCAATACAATTTTTTTCCATATAAAACTATTCTTTTGCTTAATGACCTTACGGAATTCTCTTTTTATTCCTACCAGTCAGTACCTCCTTTATAAACTGATGCACCCGCCTATGCGGGCTGCTCTTAAATTTCGCATTTTATATATCTATCCTGATTGATGTCACTGCCCTTTGAATGCTATTTAGATGATGAGAAAAATTTAACGCTCTCCAGTTCTATGTTAATCTTTCTCCCTTATATTTTTGTTGTTTTAGAAACTGTATATTGAATCCCCTCATTGTTGACTTTACTTACGCTCTACTTATGGCTGCGAGCCGCCGCATGGGCGTCTGGCAGGGGATGTTTGGACACCAGCCGTGTTAAGATCAAAGGGATTAGGCTTTGGGAGGTGAAATGGTGACGTGTACTATTGGAGTGTATTTAGTGGAGCTCATTTTTTATTGTGATCACTTACTGTCCGTGGAAAGAACTGGATTTTGTACCTCATGTAGATTAGGGTATGCAATCTTACCTGTTCTATTTTTTCAACAGATATGTAAATGAAGGAAATGGTTGTAGGCTTAACTTTGTAGAATTTTCCTATCAGGGAGGAATAAAATTACTTAGCAAACTCAACTAAGAGTTAGCTTAAAGTTAGAATTATTGTCCTCAGATGGGTTTCCGCACCTGTTGTCAAAATCCGGATTCTTAGAGATTTTATAATAGCTTCAATTTTAGAATAGTGTTTACACCACTTTTTACGGAATTGACACATACGAGATGAATAGACAGGAAAACGAATAGTGAAGTATTTCAGGAGAGTGATGAGCAAATAAGATTATTGAAAACTATTGAAAGAAATAAGTTTACAGCTGCAGGTCATATGATGAAACACAACCCAATTTTGATTGATATTTTCGAAGGGAAGTTTCTAGGTAAGATAGAGAAAGGATGACCGAGGAACTAATATGTAGAGAAAATATTAATCCGAATAGATTTCTCAAGTTATGTGAAATTGAAGAGGGTAGAAGTGGGCAGAGACATCTGGCTGCAGCGACAAGGCTATAGAAATAAAGATATTGATTAATTTTTTAATAAGCTGATGGAAATCTAATTAGCATATGCCCAAGCTGAAGGGAATGCATAATGCATAAATCACGTATCTTACCGTGCCAGACTTCGCGAAAATCTGCCTTTTTTGGAACCATAGGTAATACGTTGCAAGAAGAGCGCCCACGCGCCCTCTATTCTGCTTTTGTTTTAAGTATAACACCCAAATAGGGACCAGAATTGTATCTCCAAAAATCTCCGACGCTACGGGGATTCGACTCCAGGCCCTCGGGATGTAAACCTATAAGCCTGGAAACCACGTCAACCACGTCCGCGTGTTATCTCCATTCATCCCGCGTTAGTTGAGGCAAGAAAGGCAAGGTATCCAGTTAGTGTGGTGGTTGTAGTTCTGGCTTCTCATCCCGTAGGGCCTCGGTTTGAATCAGGAAGTCATAGGAGATTTTTCAGCGGAATCTCAATATCATTTTGGGTGCTTTGTGGAGTGCATTTCATGTGCTGGTCACGACGCGTTAAATGGGACGTTTAATTGTAGAAACAGTAGCTTACGCGCTTACGAGCTTAAGCACAAGTTTTGCAATTTTACGATGATTCCCATGTATATCAAACTTGAAATAAGCATGAATTTACATTTTCAATTTGCATTATCCCTATGTACACGTTATTATTTATTTAAATCAATAATAATCCGCATTTTTGATTAAAATCGAGTAGAATCCATAGCGCTAAGTAGCCAATACGTGTTTCAAGAGTTACTTGCCTTAAATTAAAAAAAAATATATGGTGAATATTCTTGCAATGCATCGTCTATTCTTACTATTTTTACTCTTCTATTACTAATTTGTCCATTTCGTCGTGTAATCCGAAGGAAAGTACGGAAAGAGCAGGTTTAAACAAAATGGTTTTGTTTAGGCTGTCAAGTCAACAGCTTGACGACGCAATACCTTCTCCATCTACCTCAGTGGTAAAAAAACGCCCAAAGTAGCAAATCAGCAATGAAGGTGGAGTGGCAAAGTCCCACGAAGATACGCACCATCGGATCTCCTTATGTGCAGCAATGTTTCACGGGCACTGCAGTACAGCCACCCCTCCCCCGAATCGGATAATTTCAGATGCAAGAGTCGCCTTGCATCTCTCCCCGGCCTGACTCGACCTTCCCCTGCTATTTCTCTTTCCCTCTCTCTCTCTGTCTAACCAGTCCCTTCCACCTTGTGTCACCCCGCCCCACGGGAATCCCTTTAAAGCGTGCCCAACCTTAATCTTCTTACCCTGCCCCGTTTCCGCTCGGACAAACGCCTTCACACCCGCTCCCTGTTCACCCCGGCGTTTCGGAACTCATGCTCTGACGCCTCTGCGTTTCAGTGTGCGCTCTTCATTCGTTTGGTATTGCTATTCCCTATTTATACGTCCTCAGCATCACGCACGCCTCCAGCATAAGTTTCCACGCAGGATATTAGTGGTAGTCTGCACGATATATCAGGTCAGATAAAATTTTAATGTATTCCGGCTTTATTATAAGTAGGAATGTCTCATACCATTGACGATAATAATACCTCAGGGTTATCAATGCACTACATTTATTTTAGAGTTTTTTGCCCAAAACACAAACTCAACTGGGTCACGCGACATATGGTGGAACAGCATCTCGGAATGACAAAACAATGATTTAGTACTGCCCTCGTTATGATACAGACGTATTTCGTTGTAAATTAGGTAACTTTTTTCCCTCATAAATTTTATATAAGTCGACCCGCTTAGATTTTATTTCATACGACGTGGCACATCACCAACTAAATGATGATGACGTGCCACGTCAAACCCTGGGTCGTATAAAATAAAATTTATGTGGAATGTGAAAGTTGCTTCATTTACAATGCTTAGAAAATTCAATGAAGTCACACCTGAGACAACTGAGTATAAAAGACGAGTGTCCATTGAATTGGTAATGACTGAATGCTTCACAGAGACAATATTTTAAAAATAGTAAACGTTGAATTTTGGATTTTGCTGTTTTTACTCCTTTCCTTCTACAGATACATTTACAGATCATAGTAATACTTTCAATAAAATTAAGAGAGAAACTTCGTTATCACAGTGCTGTCAACCTACGGGATCAAGTTAATGAATTGAGTTTAAGCAATGAAGGGGTCATCATTGGTTGTTCAATCCTAAGATTGGTCTTCCTATGCTCTTTATAGGTACTTTCCTCTTCATTTGGTCTACGAACATATTCCTGGGTCTTCCTCTGGTGACTTTTCCCTCTACTTTCCCTTCAATTATATTCCTTAAAAACCCCAAGTGTCTCAGGTTGTGTCCAATCCATCTTGTTCTTCTTTTCTCTATGGTGTTCCATATAGCCCTTTCCTCTTCTACTCTTCTGTACACTTCATCAGACTTCTTCAAACAAAAAGGGGTATGTTTGGTTAATTCCTGAGAAGTTCTGTGTTGTTAGTCATTCAAAAAACTGTGCGACATTGTGGTTGCTATATTAAGGTCATGCTTCTTATGATTCCGTAGACTCAGACTCCGTAACAGGTCTCAAGGACCGCTTTCCATCTCTGCCTCCCTGGCAATATAAAAGAAATTACTTTCCAATTGGATATCATTTGAGATACCTATGATCAGATATGTTTTATTTTACTGATGTTCGTGTAAATTAGTTGTTTAGGTCTCCCACGGGCTTTGAGACCGCTTGTCTGTAATTGCGAAAGTATTTTTGATCACATTCCATAAATATATAAAAATATTGTTAAATATTTTCGCTTTCATCTATTTAATTGGATGTTCGTATTTGTTTAAAAACTTAGGCATTAAATGAATATTTTCTGCAATAGTACTACTTCAAGTCCATGCATATGCAAATCCACGTTTGGTTAGATGCTCAACATATTTTGAAAAACAATCTCGTCGCCATTTCACATGGATTTTGCAATGTGGAAAAATTGAGCTTAATCTAATGAAAAATCTTTAGTTAATAAACAACATATGCTTACTCAACGAAATGTTAGGGAATAAAGACAATCGGTCTATCAGACCGCACGTCTGTGTTGATGTCGGAAATACGGGTGTTTGTTGTCAGGGGATATAATTCAAACATGTAGTCTATTATTATAGACTCCAAACAATTTAATAGGGTACCTATAAAAAAATCCTAACTTGGCTTAAATTACGACTATGAGCGTACAAGTATTTCTTGCTTAATATTTTATATCGCGTCTTGTTTTAACTATTGGGGAAAAATTTCAAAAAGAGGTGATTCATTAACCACTATCTTAAAGCTACCAATCTTTCGTAGAAATCCTAGACTCAAATACTGGATACTCGTTTTGTTAGTATATTATTGGACCTCTTCTGTATCCTATAGGGTGTTCCGCATTTAATCGGTTGCGTTAATTTTCCGTGTAAATCTCAATTAGTCCAAGGGTATTCTGATTGATTGGAAAATTGATTTTGCCATACGTTTTACTGGTTATCCACCAATAACTCATTCCATGTACATCTTTGATTCCGTGTAGTAACTTACAAATTTATGACGGAGTAGGAAATGGTTGGCAACGAGGCGTGAACACAGTGCGTAAGTTTGATAACAGCGTTCTAGTCATAACTGTCGATCAAACGTGGAAGGCTCTGTAGTACGGTGCTCACATAAAGAGATACACACTGCTGAACGGATATTTAGATAATAGCTGCTCTAAATTTAGTCCTCGTCACCACATGACCTTTCAAAACCCTAACTCGAGACCTCAAACTTCGGAACGGCGCCCGTGCTCTTTCAGTCACTCACTTTTCCGTCCCTTTTGTACTTAACTCCACGCACGCATCCAACTTTCCATCCTCCCACATCATCTCATTCCCCATGAGCCGACTCTGTAATCCATTATGCTACTACCATTCCTCTTTCACCCGCGTGCATATCCCAAGGATCTCATGGGTCTGTCCTGCCACGAGGGAATTCCCCTGCCTCCTAGGGTACACCATTTACCCCTCTACTACCTCTTGAGTGCCTTGGTTAAAATTCTCCATTCTCGCGCGCCATTTGTCCTAGTCAACCCACCCCGACACACCCGACAAATCCCCCTCTCTAAGCTTTGATGTTGATCCTAGAGGATCAGTTATGTCCTGTTTAGACAGCTATCGTTAGTACCAACGTGGCCAGCCTACACTCAGTAAAACTACACAATGGTAACTATACCCTGCCGTAACCAAGGGAGCAATCAAGCTCTCTAGAATGCCCACGATCACGTTGTTGTTAATTTTCAACTGCACTCATGTTAGCGGAAATGTGTCCTCAAATTGTATCGAGATATTACTGTATGGTGTCAACCGAGCCATCCTCAATGAAATGAAGGTTGCGCATGTTTGAAGCCTTGATGCGACGGAAGTTTTAACTGATGGCGGGTGGGCGCTTTATTCATCTCAAAGTCAGGTCCTCGGATACCGGTGTCCAACGGAGGCATTGTTCTCTTCTCGGGCACTCAGATACAGTGTCCCTTGCCATCTACTGCCACTTTATCGCTCAATTGGTTCCCCACACCAAGTCACACCACAAGACGCCACCTTACCCATCAGAACCATTCCTAGATTTGCAGTTCAAGAGTGAGGAAACTCGATTTAACCTCCCGGTCAGCGTGAAAAGTTTTGATGCAGCTTTGGGACCACTCTAGGGGTGCGTTCCGAATCACGCATGATGCGCATCAAGCTGGAGCGTTGGAGCTATCGTTCCGAATTGCTGACGGGCTTTGAAGCTCTTGAAGCGTATGCGCAAATCGGAACGGATTTGATGCGAAGATGGCGCCAGAATAATCATCTTCAAAAGACTGCGGGAGGAGTAAGCGGGTGGAGGACTGACTGATCTGCGGTATAGCACGCGATTATTCGTGCCTTTAATTTTAATGTCTCTCTGATGAATATTGAAAAACGTAGAATCATATTAACATCACGATAAAATGGAAAAGATTAGTATTTCAGTAAAAGAGCCTGTGTACATGTACAAATAATATGTTTCACATGCAAGAACGTTGTACGATTGACGTTAACCCCGATAAAAAATTACCCCGGATTTCATTGTTCACGGCAGTTAGGGGTTCCGAAAAGGAACCGTATAATGGAGAATTTGATTGGGTAGCTTTGTGGGTATTTGGTGAGTATAATGTCGTATGGATTATAATGTGTTATGATCTCTTGAGATTAAAATTTCTACCATCTAAGGAGTGTACAAGTAATATTTAACATTTATCTGCAACCATGTTAGTGAATTACAAACTCTCCTACGCATATCTGATCCGTTTCAGTGAACAGGAATACCGCTTTCCAATATCATCCCATTTGTTTTCTAATTTAAGTTATCAAGTATTATCAATTATATTCTCAAATACTAAAATATTAAACTTTTGGTTGTAACTTTTGCTGATATTGGGTACTTTATGACCTGTGAAATATGGTTGATGAGCATTTAAAGGATATTTTGAAGGTTTGTTTGCTTTTCAGAATTTATTACTTCGATTATCATTGACAATTCTTTTGATTACCTACTCTATGCAGTTGATTTCTGGGTTTGTGATTGTATTTTTATTTTTAAATCTATTATTGCCTGTGGTGCTGTGAATATGTTGTTGATATATTATTCTACAAAGGTTGAAATCATTGCAATAACAATTTTCTAGTCTGATGAATTACAACATGTAAAGGCATGTTTACATGATGCAAATACCCGTGCATGTGCGTGGCTGGACAGATACATGGGCAAATGCTCCAAGTTAGATGAGGAGCTTTTTTATGACCATATGTTCATGCATTTGTGCAAATTTGGGTGTTTACACAGTGCAACTTCAATAGCGAATGTGTTTATTTATGTACTCGGGTACATGCATTGTACAAACACAGCGAAAGATTTTTTTAATGAGCTCGCATCACATAGAAATCGCACATATTTGGTTCTGTGTCTGGTGAAAAACATGTCCTTGGAGACATTTTTGAGATAAGGGTTGTTGAAATTCTCTGTAATTATGTCAGAAGAAAAGTCATATGTACATTGCTGCTTTGAATTTGTAAGATTCAGTAAATTCTTAGCACTACTCAACAATTTACCATTTCATTAAAAAATACTTTTCATATTTAACATAAATTATTAATGTAATAACTATTAAATTACCTGATTTCGCCTTTCCCGCTTCGTCAATGTTTAAAATAAATTCAAAGGGTGCCTCGTGCTCATCCTCTTGCACTATAATTACTCCCATGTCTTCGTCTGTTATTTTGAATTAGCTTCTTCCCGCGCTATTCGCTGTCTTCGCATGAACTGCATCAGAAATTTTTGATGCCTTGATGCGCGCATCAGTTTGCCGGAAATGCTCGCTGCGGGGCAGCTTTAGAGCGCTTCAAAGCGTAATTCGGAACTACCCGAAGCGCTTTGATGCGCATCATGCGTGATTCGGAACGCACCCTAGAACGGTAAAAATTTAAATATTTAGGTCTGATGCAGTTACTATTCTATTATTTTTATGGATTTTAAAATAAAACGGCGAAATGACATTTTAACTAGTTTTTACGGTATCCTTTTTCTTTCAGGTGATGGTAGGAAATGAGAGAATATAGCTACACACTCACTTGTCAAATTTCTTAAAACAAAGCAGAATTTTGGTATCTTAAGAATCGATTTGAGCCTAATTCTTCTACTGACCTATTGACTTCAAAGCTCGAGCTCTAAAAGCATATTTCTTTTGCTCTGGGGAGGGAAACAATTTTAAAGAATAGGAATTCTATTGTACTCCGCTGAAGCTTTGACTCGCATATTTCCCATTAGCTGACATTTGAGATAGCTATAATTGATCAAGCTAAATGAAAAAAACCACCAACACAACCTCCAAAAAATTCAAGAGCAACTATTTATTTTGAAAGCTGTTTAAGCGACGTAGTTCCCTAGTCACAACAGAGACTATAGTAGAATTATTAGCTTTAATTTTAGCAGCTATACGAAGCCTGGAGTAAATATTGCTTTGTTAATTATAATAATAGTTTGTATGACTGAAATTTGAATTAATTAAATAACAATATCCATATGCCTTCAACTTAACTCATCTTCTTTACAACGTTCAAAACTCCTCAACGGAAGGTTTTTTTGCCATCTTGCATAAAATTACACGGGTGAATAAAAATTTTAAAATAAACAGTGAAGAAAATATAATAACAACACACTTTTAAATTCTTGACGTGATCTAGGCGCTAGAAATTCCTCGATTTTTTAAAAAATAAGGTCTCTCGGAGGGTTCACTTACCATTTTCCATATAAGGCAGGTATTTTTCGGCAAAATCTCGGAAAATAGTGCAATAAGGGGCTAATATTTCGGTATCTTTGGAAGAGTATGATATTTTCCCTTAAAATTAGACCAAATTCATTGATTTCTAGTTGAAATGATATTTTGTTCAAACTACCCTAAGTTTTACATTCATCAAAAAAATGGATTCAGTCAGCTTGCTACCATAACCAGAGACATCTTTTGAAGAGCTTTTGGCTTCATTAAAGTTGCCTTGTTGGTATTTTATACACTGTAACTAAAATGAGTAAATACCATACTGTTCTAATGATGAATACCTTGAAATAGTTTCCAGAAATGCATATTTAGTCATTTCTTTGCGTTGTCTTTAGTAAAGCATGAAAGTCTGGGAAGTTTTTTACTTGCCTGATACTTGCAGGTTTTCTCAAAAAGCCCTTTTAAATAATTAAAGCTACAATGCGAAATATTTTGACATTTTAAGATACAAAAGAGAGGGATATTGTGGATAATAATGATTAATGAGTCATACCTGCTATACTTTGCCTGAATATGAAAGTGCGTATTACTGAACCAAGCGTATCGAGAGTATTTGGCATTTGACGTAAGGAGATATGCATTCCAGGCAGGTTGCATCTTTCTGTCCTTTTTGCTGTGTTCTTGAATTAAATGAATATTAACCGTGTATTGCTTATTTGTGTTTCTTTTATTTGCTACCTTACCCGCCCGTCTAGTCCTTGGTCCGGGTTATGTATTACACTTAATTCATAGTTCATTTGATTGCGCGGTGAATAAAGATAGGCATGAATCAAAAAAACTATATGCATGCTAATATCTTATTCTTAAGTAAAATTGTTGCAAACATTTGGTTAGCAAAAAAAGTCCTTTTGTAAAAATGTATTCACTGATAAAATGTTCGCGCCCGGGGTGGCTTGAAACACGTCGTCATCGTAACCGGGCAGATGAAATGGAACTTTGGTGTCGCTGCTAGCAATACCAAGTATTCCATTCGGAGTTTATTCTAAAATTAATTTTATTTGAAAAAATTGTTATATTTCTTTAACAGACCAGTGCGCAAGTAAGATTATATCATTTTGTTGGATAGAAGAAATATCTTGTGGTGGCTTTAAACACTTAAAATGCTGTTTTGGATTGGGTGGTTATTTTTTCTTTCATTCTTTTCAGATTTAATTATTGAATTCGTGCAGTTAACGCTTGTATTTGTGGATTAAATATTTTGGTTTGCTGAAAAATCGGTGAATACGTACCATACTCAGGGTAGTTTTAGTGATGTTCTGTTAAAGGATTTCGCAGCGAGCAGGCAATCCTTCCATTTCTTCTACCGGGATTCGACCTGAAAACTCCTCCAGGAGGGAGGAGAAACGCCGTCAGAAAAAAAACAACGCGGCCGAATCCCAGAAGAAATGAAAAAAAAAATTGTTTGAGTGATATATCAGTTTACTAAGAAATCAGAATTTTACTTAAAATTTGATCTCATTTTAAAGAAAAGAATCCCACCTTACAAAAATGTCAAAATATGACTCGTAACAGTACTTTTTCCTGATATTTTGGACGAAAAACACCTGCCCTTTTATGTGAAAAATGGTACGTGGGTATATTCACTCCAGATATACCTATTTAAAATAGTTGAAGAATTTATGATACCTAGATCTCGTCAAAAATTAACATTGCTTGTTTGTTTTTCAACATATTTTTGATAACAAAACAAGCTCTCTTGCTTAAACTACATTGAAAATGGGAAATAATGGCAATGCCCATTCCTTATTACGTCATAGATATTGTTGCATTCTCTATTCTGGAACGGAAGATATGGAACATATGCTTTAGTTATTTTGATAAAATAAAGTACTTCATACTGATATGAAAATAACTTATGCATCTCCGGTTTGGAGGAATTTCAATATTTATCTTTTAACTCTCCTGGACTTCTTAACCCTCTACATCCCAATTTGTTTGTTTTTTTTCCTGCAAAAAACATTCATTCTTACATACAAATTACGGCGCGCCGTTCCCTTCCGGGGTAGGCACAGTCACAAAGTTTCACTCATAAATACATAGTTTTACACCTAACTCTGATTCAATAATTTCCTCCAAACTGACCAATCCTTGCAAACCTCTTTCGCCTCATTTACACCCATACACTGCTTCATACACGACCTCCTATTCCTCTTACTTTGAATTTCCTCAACCACATTCAACCACAACTTTCTCGGCCTACCTCTAACTCTCACGCCGTTCATTTCACTCTTATATATAAAATGTAAAATAGACATCCATTCAATTTTACATAAACTTTTACTACTTTTTAAATGTTTAAACATTTATCTGCAAAATTCGGCGCTGTAACTCAGAAGTTACAATGGTATTTTGGGGTAATGAAGAGTAAACAGAGAATAAACGATTGTGTATATGATATGTTACCTCCAAATCACTGTGGGTTACAGACGGTTAATACAATGGACCGCTTACTGACTGAAGATAATATTTATCGTTAAGAAAAAGCCCGGTAAACGTCTTAGTAGGTTCATGTATCAAAATAGCCCAGTCATGTTCCCAGCACTTCCGAAAAACGGATCTTCAATTGTGCAAAGTCACTTTGTGCTCCCTGCGTCATAATTTCCCGAAAGAAGAGAGAGAGAGAACTTCCCCGTAAGTTGGTCCCTTTAGCAGTAAATCACGTGGAAACATGGACTTGCTTTATCACCCAATATACGTCGACGAAAATGGAGTCTCCCCTTCTTGAGGTTTTCTTCGCGTGACGCGGATTTATGCCACCACGGGCACCTTTTCAAAGTTTAGGAGTCGCTGATGTTTTATTTTTGAAGGGATGGTGTCTATTTGGATCGCCAAATCGATCATCGTTGATTTTTCATTCATATCTGAGGATTCGTTTCGCTCAAAAATTGAATCTTCGGTATTTTTCATCGAAGAAGGTTCATGCATGACTGGGTAAATAAATTAAACTAGGTGTTACTTTGCTTAACTCGACGGAGCTCATGATATAGTGAAAAAGCATTTTGATCCTTCCCTCACTTATTGAACTGACCAATCGATTTCAACTTCCACAGTGCCGTTCTCTAGATGTTATGCTACGGTACTATATCGTCTTGCTTCTTAAACTTAGTAATTGATATAACTGAAATAACTATACTGAAATTAAAAAAAAAACACTAAGGCTTATATTCTAGTCTATGAAGGAATGTAACGTCGCTAACAATGCATGAATTTTGTAACTGCTGAATAACTGAACCCGGCGTTACTCGGTATCATGAATATACATTATGGATCCTCGACTCGTCGCCAAAAACTCTTGCCTAGAATTCCGTAAACAGACAAATTTTTCGATTAACTCGCCGTCTAGTAATGAAAGATGGCAGTTCAAATGTCTACAGATCTACAGATAGTAAATAATCACGCCTTACCGGTTTTACTTACCAGTAATCATAATGCAGTAGATAAAAAAGTAGTACTACACGCGAGACGTAATTACACTATTTTTAATATTGTCCGGTCTACAGATATATTTAATTCCTCCCCGAATTTAATTACACAAATGCACAATTAACTTCTTAGCACTTACTGAATATCGTTCTACAGCAATTTAATAATAATGCGTGGTGAAAAAAGTGGAATGAATTAGAAGACGGATACATACGGTACTACTAAGTACAATAAGGATTTCAAAACCAAGATCCGACAATATCATCTATGGATGAAAAATTGCGCCAATAACTATCATTTTAATAACAAATAAAGGAGAGATCGTTAAACATACTCCGAGGCCACACATGAATAGTTAATTACACAATAACATCCACATCAATCTATCTAGATCATAATTTAAGAGAAACAATTGCACTTTTCCACAAAATTGTTTGAATGCGTACAACGCGTTTCGGCTCACAGAGCCATCATCAGGTACAAGACTTGTACCTGATGATGGCTCTGTGAGCCGAAACGCGTTGTACGCATTAAAACAATTTTGTGGAAAAGTGCAATTGTTTCTCTTAAATTATGAATAACTTCCACGATATCTCGCCTGAATCTGTTGAATTTATCTAGATCATACCTTCTGATTCCTAAGGCTCTCAACAGGTAATAAACCTAAAAATGTAGCTGTAAATTAACAGTAGAAGATCCACACAGTAGAGAAAAGACTTACAATGGAAGTTTCATATGCCTCTTACACACTTTCTGCAGTAGATAATTCCTCTCTAGCATTTATAGAGAAACTGTCAGGTCTCAAAAATAGTCGGCTATTATTCACAGCATCAAGTAGTTTGTATATCTTCAATCGTTCTTGAATATTCACCACAGTCTCACGTTAACAACAATTAACAACGGCTATTTACGATTCGACAGAAAAGACTTTTTTCTAAGTGGCGCCAAGGACTGAGTGAACTAAGTGTGGAAAGTGAGGCAACACATTACCTAGGCAACGATTCCAAACATTTAAATCCATAATATATACTCGTACTCAGTATCATCGTTCCTTCATTACTCATCATATAAGAGGAGAGGGGGCTGGAAGCAGGAGTTATCCGAACGATGTATTTTCTTTTTTTCGTTGGTATTTCAAAGAGGAAAATGAAATCGTTAAAATGAAAAGCTTAAATTAAGAATAAAAAAAGTATCTCGGGATCTCATTTATGTATTGAATGTTGAGAAATCGTTTCATATAAAACAGCTAAATCCCTTAAAATTGCCACGAAAAGCACAACCAGGCTAAAAGAACATTATAGTTTAGTACATAATTAGAGTGATGTCTTGTTCAGTAGAGTTGTTCAGAATTTGATTTTAGTTATTAATGATTTGATCGAATGATGTACAGTATCAATAATGTACATTTAGTCCGGATTGAATTTTTAAAAGACAAATAATTATGGTGTTTATTGCATTTAAGAGTTATAAATAATGATTATGAAAATTATTTTTGTGTATTATTTTGTCAAGGAAAATGCGTATAAGAAAACCGAATGAAAACGTGAGAAACTTCATTATTTTTGGCATGATACTACTAATATTAACAGCATCATGCTTTCGGGTATCTGATAAAATAAATTTTAACTCTCTATTTTGAGTAATAGTAGTTTTAAAAATCAATAAAAAACCACTGCACATAAAAAAATGCTTAGCATTACTAATCAGCTTAATTACGCAAAATGAATTTTGGATGTATTGAAGTTCGAAATCTGGTTGTCAAGCGAGTATGGTGTTGTTTATTTCAGAGAAAAAGGTGCGTTTATGCAGCTAAAAATTCGATTTTCAGACAATTACGAGATGGAAAAGATAATTGATTGAAAGAATTAAAAACCGCATTCTTTCAGCAATTCTAAAAAATTGCAACCCTCTATCTTGATTGAAAGTAATTAAAAAAAAACCACTGCACAAAACTTAATATATAGCGTAGATTACCAAAGGGCCCCTTTTTGGGACCTTTTGGGGCCTTGAAATCTTTTTAAAATAGCCAACAATTTTTCTCTTACCTTGATCTATTAGTCTGCAATATTTCAGCACGACGGGAATAAAACTGTAGATTAGTATAAAAGATAGACACACAGACAAACATTCTTTTTTCACATAAAGGTAATGTCTGATATTAAACAAAAAAAAATTAGCAAAAAGGTTACATCTCCAGGATCAATATATTCCGTGGTGTTTTTTGCAATGGCACTTCACTGAAATTTAGCCTTGATTGTAATTTTCTGGTGCAAGGATACTGAGATAAACCCAGTTGCTGCGATGAATTCTTTTAATAAAAATCGTGGGAATAGGAAAGACATGTTGATTGAAAAATTAAGAGGTATTAGTTTAATTTAAATTAGTAACTATTTTTCTATTTTGCTAATAAGTACTTCTGACTTCTCATATATTTTATCTGGTGATTACTTCTGGTTCTCTCTATTAATTTCATGCTTGGTTCGCTTGAGTTATCTAGCGTATGAAATTAAATAATATAAACTGTTTCGGTATTAAAGAAAGGCTTGGGCTGAATGTAGTGGTTTTTACATTATATTTCACGATTAGCATTTAAGGTATTTAAGTGAAGTTTATTTTTTCGTCATACGTGAAACCGAGGAATGATTAATGAAGTGGTATTTAATGAAAATTCGTTTACTGTGTGTATATACGTTCAATGTAATTTCTCTGTTACGAGAGCAATGAAATCCTTAATGCATTTTGTGCCTGCTACTGATGCTTACTCAATTTCGTAATTAATTTAAAAGGTAATCGCACTGAGTGCGCAATTGAGGATCCAGGCGTAAGCGCAAATTTTAGGTAATCCTCATTTTCGGCCGGAGTGGGTCTCCTTGTCGAGGCGCAATGCTGCTCCTCACTTTTTTCAAAATTAGAATTACCAATTTCGCCTGCTCTTTACAGTGCCTCACGCTTAATTCTGAAAAATTGGCTTTAATGAGAAGAGAAAATCCTTTCTAGAGGCTTGTGGCTCAGTGTTATAAAAAAATATACTTATAAACCGCGGGGAAATTTTTCTCAATGAAAGAAATTCCTTTCCTTCAAGCACAGAGCTTGCATGGGAATTCACTGCAAAAAATGCGTCTAATTTCGCTACATTCTCTGCGAGTCGGGGTGTCATTCTTTAAAATTATGCCAGTCGTGACCAAATTATAATTACAATCTATTATGATTTTCACCCTTCATTCTCCCCCGGGGAAGATTCCTTCGCTCATGGGAGAAAAAACAGCGTTTTCCACGAAAAAAATGTCTCCAGAAATTAATATACATACGACCTCACCCAAGAGGCGGCTTGGGGTGACGCGGCTCATGGCTAAAAAAATAGCCTGGAATATAAAAAGGAAGTCCTCTCCCATGACTTTTGACAATGACGTAAATGAATAAGAGCAGCGAGCATTTGTGTTTTTAGGAGTTTGAAAAATAAAGAGGAGGAAGATGAAGAGCGGCAAACACCCACACACTTGAAAATTCTGGAGTCTAAAAGTTGCCTCCCTCAAAAGGAGCCGGCCCTGGGCATGCCGTGCGTTTTATCTGTTTGTGACACCTCATTTGCAACCGCATTAATTCACCGCCACACTCGAATGTCATCACTTAACTCTCCTCGTTCCGGGAGACGGGCGAGCAAAAGCTTTGCGGCACCGGGATAGTGCGCTGGGGTACTCCGTCTCGCAGTTCGCCTTCCTCTCCACCCCCCGCACACAAACATTTCTCCTCTCTCCATGGTTGTTTAACCGTCCCGTTGAGAAGGTGGGGAACCATTCCGTCTCCTTCCCCGTCCTCACGGCCTCGCATGCATTCAAGTCCCTCTTTTCCATCTCATTAATCACCGCCCCCTGCCGCTCCGGGTTCGAGACCCTTGACAAAGAGCATATTTACCTCTGAACCTCACCCCCTTTCTTCTACTACTTCTGTACCTACCTCTCCAGGTCTTGAATGTGAAGTTGAATTCCTGCGGAAGGAAGATCCTCGCTGTCCCCGACGACGGAGCCAGGATCTCGTAAGACAGGAAGGAGAGGACAGGCGGTATGGGACTATGTGCACGTGTAAGGGTTTTAGCGAAGTTCAGGCGAGGACAACATCCCTTTTGACGTGGAGATGAAGGAGGAAATATTATGAAGAGAATGGGTAAGAGAAGAGGGGTAATGAGTGAATTCATTCATCACCCAAATCCTTGCGCCTTTTCGCTGCAATCAGAATCTCCTTCTCTTCTACATTCTCATCCGTTTATTTCATTAGTCTAATTCCATACATTCCTGATCTAAACTAATAATTTTCTGAAGGCCTCTTTCGTCCTCCCCTATCCAGTTTTCCTCATTAAAATAACTAAGGCCATTCTGTCATGTCTCACAACGTGCCACACAGTGCACGATTATTTTTCTCCATTTATATCAGAATTGACGCATGCACGTTTTTCTTTTAATACGTTTAAATATGTTCATCTTTTAATACGTATGCTATTATTTTAACATGTTCCGGTTTTCTTTGTTTAATATACCCGCTCACCATTTACAGCCTTCTTCGTAAACGTCTGTCGGTAGATATTTGTTGAGTTTTCTTAATCTGCACCAAGTTCATTATTCAATGCTCTAAATTTGAAATCATCGGGTCTGAATTTTAATGGGGAGTCGTGAAGAACACCCACTGAATTACATAATTAATGTTTTTATCAATTAGAATAATTTGCCTGGAAACTATAAATAAATTGCACAACGGATTTATTCTTGAAAATTTATCTCAATCAGTTTTATTATGGGTATCGGAAAAAAGAATATAATTTCTTTCCTCTCTCTCCAAAGATTACGGCTTCTGATTGGACCGCGAGGAGGCTGTCAACTTTCATGATGGCTGAGCTATGCTGTATTTTCCTCGAAGTTCTTCAGCCAATCAAATTTTTTAGCAAATGGCTGTATTATTTATGATAGTTCTCTATTATTCATATTTCTATCGAGATGCTAAATGTAACCTCTTTTACAATTTGTAGATTTAGATCCGTCCTCGCTCTGAAATTAAGGAAGGTTACATCGCTCATGAATTAGATGATTTTTGGCGAATTTAAAACTTTCTCGTGTTTTTTAGGATATAAAATAAAAAATTGGTGCAGCATTTGAATTGTTTGGTATTAGATATTTTAGCAGGATTCCTGATTTTGCATGAATCTTTCGATACAATACGCTCCATCATTATCTTATATTAGCAAATAACGTGCTATCATCAACCCGAGACATTCCAAGAGCGAGATATGCAGATATACGCAGAGTTAAATTTCTACCCAAGCACGGTTTCCCAAAAAATAGCTTGAAGTAGATCGTTTTGCTCAAATTGTGCTCATTTGTGGGTGATAGAGAGATTTTTAGTTTTTGATCCCTGTCTGTTAACCTCCTAGAGATTTATGCTGTGTAACTTAGTGCCATTAATAGGAGAGAATAAAGACAATTTGGAGTATAACATTTTTGCATATTACTGTCTAAGGTACTTCCTTACTGTGCTGCAATGTATGCTTTGTTTTCAGAATAAATACATATTCAATTCAATATGAACGACATAACAAACTTACAATGAAATGCGATTATTTTTTGCATGATTATATTAGTTTCTTCGGTACGGAGACGGACTTACCAAGTCATATTATGATCCCAAATTGATTAGAGAAGATATGGTGATAGAAAAGATCAATTGTTTTACTAGTCTCAAAGGATTCCACGAGATAAATACGTGGGATAGGATTATTCTAATACCGTCCATTAGAAACGAAGCTTCTACAAGAGAGACTCTACCTTAGAACAGACAAAATCGTGATCCAGCATCTTAGATCTGAGGAAACTGGCTGGAACACTAGCAAAACTGACATCACCCTAATGCGTAGGCGCGAGAAGACATCCAAAAATATGAAAAGATATTTTATCACTGCAGAATCCTTTAAAAAATACTTACTCCTACTCCCATGGCCATCTATACCCAAACTGGGATTTGGCCTCACCCACAAGAGACCTCCATCTCTCTCTGTCTGCTGCTTCCACCACTGTTCTCCCCAGTCGAATGGCATCTGCTCGTCACTCCATCCCACCATATTCGTCTCGGTCTTCTCCAGGAGGCCTTCTTCCCTCTGGTCCTCTTCCCAGGCCTATCTCCTTCAGTAGTGTACCCTGCTCACTTCGCATCTTGTGGCCAGCCCATCTCATTCTTCTTGCTTTAGCGCATGCCACTAGGTCATGGTACTTGTAAAGCTCTCTTGTTTCCTTGTTGTGCTTGATTCTCCTAATCGCGTTTTCATTTGTGGGGCCATTCACTTTTCTTAGGATTTTGTTTTAAAAAACAATAAGTTTTATTTCTTCTTTCTTAGTAAATATCCATGTTTCTGCGCCGTAGAGGACCACTGGGCGAATTATTGAGTGTTATATTCAAACTCTTATGTAAAACATGAATGCTACGAATTACCAAAATTAATAGTATAAAATGGAAGTCATAATCACCATTACTTATGAAAAAAATCAATCTTCATTGGTGTTATGTGACTCTAAAAGTTGCACGCTTTACCTCTTTGTTTCTTTGGTTTTCAGTTATCCCCTTTAAGTTCCGTTGGTTTTTTTTAAAGGGATCAACCCGCTTGACCTTTTCAACTTTTTATGCATAAAAAAGCCAACGCATCCTGCAAAAGCCTGCCCTCTTCTCCATTATGATAAAGCTTAAGTTGTGCTAGAATACCATGTATAGCCATGAATGATTTTCGTCATTTCATTCACGGTTATATAATATCTAATTAACTTTTCCTAATAGCTGATGACGTGATTCCAACTTTAATTTGATTCAGACTAAGAAAACTTATTTTATGTAACACTCAGAACTATAGACATTTGGAATAAATCGTTATCAACTTGTTAGTTTTCTGACCTTAGTCATTTTAGAGAGAAAATATTTGATTTTATATGACAATAGCGGTTTTAAGGTTGCGGAGTAGGAATTTTGGGACTGTGATGTTGAATTAAGGGATATGAATTATGGTTTAAGGGAAATGTGATATCATCTTCATTTGGAATACACAATTGCTTGAAACCTTCTGCTATGTAATGGGACTTTGATAATGATCGCAAAACAAGGTTAACTTTCCGAATGTATGCGGAGAAAGTGTGTTGACAATGTCACGATTAAGCTCAGATGAAGTTCACCTTTCATGGTTGCGATATACGTTAGTTTAGTAAGCAAGCGGCGTTTTTATTTTGAAGATTTTGAACGGGGGTTAAGAAAAATATGGATGAGTTCGGAAAGAATTTAGCCATTGATATACTTTTTTGAGAGAAAAGGAGAAACCCAAGTACAGTAAATTTCGGTTATAACGCGGGTCTAGGGGGACGTAGTTTACACCCGCGTTATCGGACAACCGCGTTATCGGACAACCGCGTTATTACGGGAAACTGCGTGGGAAGCAACAAAAAACCCTTAAAGCTAATTTTTATAACCAATTTATTTGCGTAATACATTATTAAAATATTTTTTTATGATTTAGACGCTCTACTTTAACGGAAGTTACTAAAATACTCGGATATTTTCTTTTGCCGCGATAGTTGATGGCGTATCTTTGTCACGTAATTTTTAATGCTTTGCAAGTGCAACAGATGAATATTATCGCAATCACTTTGTCTCTCCAACCAATTCATCAATTCACTTATATTATGCAATAAATTGCCAATTTTTGGCATCTCGACCTCACATTCCTCTTCTTCATTCTCGCTCTCATCTTCCGATGATGCAGCTGTTTTTCTGCGGCTCTGGACTGCAGCCACAATTTCTTCGTGACTCTTATAAGCAGATACAGGAGTTTCCTCGTCTTCGCGAACCCAGGCCTCGAGATCACTCACAATTAGTTTATTAGAAAGAACATCTGAAGCTTCACGTGCGTCCTCTTCCGTGAAACCCAAAAACTCGTCTTCGTCTTCCATTCTATCGCCCGCTGTATACTCGCACTTTGACCAGCAATTTTGAATTGTAGCTGAAGTTATTTTCTTCCATGCCAATCCAATATTATAAGCCATATTCTTCAGGGTAACTGTTTTCAGATATTCTTGTACCTGCAGTTCTGAATTTATGACACTGGTGAGCAATTCCCGCTGATAGTGGGCTTTAAATGCTCTGATAATCCCTTGATCCATGGGCTGAATAAGAGCTGTGGTATTTTTTGGTAAAAATGAAGTCACTATTTTACCATCCCTTGATTTCAAAAGCTCAGAAGACGGATGGGCTGGACAGTTATCCAACAGAAGTAGTGCTTTCTCTTCTAACTTTTTTGATCGTAAGTGACTCTTAACCGATGGTACAAAATCTTCATTGAACCAAGATAAAAAAATGTCGCGAATCATCCAGGCATTCTGACTGTTTTTGTAATTGATGGGTAGTGCTGTCATATTAACGTGCTTGAAGCACCGAGGACTTCGGTTTTTACCATTACAGAGAGGTTTTAACTTGTGACTTCCTGATTTGTTCGCGCAGAGTAATAAAGTCACTCTTTCTTTGCTCATTTTTATTCCGGATTTATTTGCCGACTTCTTAATATCAAGTGACTTTGATGGAAGCAATCTGTAGTAGAGAGCGGTTTCATCACATTTATACAATTGCTCTTCAGTGTACTCACCCTCATCAATCATCTTGCGTAAAGTCCCACAGAATGTGTTGCATGTTAACTTGGGCTATCCCGTGGCGAATTTTCCACCTCGATAGCCAGCCAGCAGAAGCAACAAAATCATGAGCACCACCTATTTGTTTATTTAATTTTATTGCCTGTGCTTGTAAAAGTGGACCAGATAATGGAACACCTTCACTGCGCTTCTGAACAAACCACGTAAACAAACATTCATCCACATCACCAGCAGCACTCAATCTGGCCTTTTTTCTATCAAGTCCTATTTTGTCATCCACTTGATCAACGAATGATCGTAATTTATCTTCTTCTTTCATCCAACCACAAATAGCTCCTTCAGGAACACCAAACTCCCTGAATAAACTTGATTTTGAATCACGGCGTTTCACTCTGTCGATTATGCCCAACTTTTCTTTAATTGTGTAAGATTTCCTTTTGGCAGACATCGTTTTAGCCCTAAAATCAATTAACAATTTCGTTAAAAAGTACATAATTTTCATATTCATATACATTAAGCCTTAGACAGAGGTAAAACAGCACATTCATCATGAAATGCTCGAAGCCTGTGGGCATTGAGTACCTACCTTGGTTTGAGCGCCGCGGTGCGAACGTACGAAAGAGAATTATCTCAATCTCCCTGAATCTCGAAAATTATTATAGCCGTGCGACACCCTTTTCAGCTCGAGTTCACAAGATACAATGACCGATCAGGAATTGCCGAGTTTTTTTTTATATGGCTACGAAACAATGTATGGAATACGTCGCCAACCGCGTTGATACAGTCGCTTGAAGTAGCGCCGCGCCGTTGCGCGTCGGTAGTCACGCCGAGATAAAATTCGCCACTAAGTTGCCTGCCTCTAACAAAAAAAATGGTCAATGTAATCATTTCGGGGGACATGGTGAGACCCGCGGTATAACCGAAACCGCGGTAAAGTGAGGCGCGTAATAACCGGAATTTACTGTACTGCCTCTGTAATAAGTACATTTCCAAAAGGTAAAATGAGACACTGTCATTTAGACCTAAAATACTGAGAGGTATTTGAAATAAAGTTTGCAAAACTGATAAATGTCTAAAGGTTAACAAAGGAGATTGGTAGAAGAATGGGCGATATTTAGCCAAAGAATATGAGATTCTGGTGGAAACGACATAAAGTTGAGTCAGGGAGGAAGTTTAGCAATCGTAACTCATGGGTGGCTAAAAGGACACACATTTGCCTCCGTGGTAAAAATAATAAAGTCGAGTTTGGGTTAAAGCACATTTGCCGACTGCTGGAAAGCCTCATATGAACTAGATGCAAACTTGAATGACTTGTTACACAGAGTAACGGGGCTGTGTTGCTTATTTGCTAGTTCTTTTGCCGTATGTTTTTCCCCATCTCAGAATGCCCTCCTATGAGCAAATAGGTTTGCTCGCCAAAATAATAGATTCATTGCGGGTGAAGTGTGAGCAGACAGGTTGGTGCGTTTGCATGCTGCTCCCGACTTGGCTATTTGCTGCAGTTACTCCTCCCCCTCCCGTCCTTAGTGCGGCAAAGTCATATTTCGTGCCTCCACACCAGCATACGCAATGTATTTCTCAAGTGGTTTTCGGGGCATTAAAGCTTCTGGTACTGAGAGACTACTCGCGTCTCTTAAGGGCCCTAAATATCATTGCAGTTTGAGTTGCCAGCCGTTAGGAAAAGCAGATTTTCTTACACTTATCTATTTAACTTGTGTCGCTGGAAAATCAGCATCTTTATTTTGACTTCACTAATTGAGATGTGTTTTTTTGGCCTTTATCTAGTCAACATTTAACTTTGATGTATAATATGTATACGACCTAAAAGCATAGACGAAATAAAATTGACGTTTAAACCAAAAATGGATAGAATTCCGAGAAATAAAACAATGGACGAGCAGCAATGTCAGAAGAGGTACGCGTACGAGCCTTTCTGTTCTTTGACGACAATATTATAATCAAAAGTAGAAATGGAGTATAATTGGTCTTTCCTTGCACAAGCCTTGCACAAACCTTGCACAAAGGCAGGCTTAATAATATGCCAATCATATAGAAAATTATCTTAAATTTCATTTGGACTACATAGTGTTAAATACTCTGTTCATTATATTAAAAAATTATCTTTAAAAATATTCCATCGGCAAGCCATAGGATTTGCGTGGGCAATGAATATACTGCATCAAATTCTGGTTCGCGGCCACGGGCAGAGAAAATGTATAAATTATTACTGTAGAGTCAAAATTTTTGGCCGCGAGGGCGACTAAGGCCATTTTTCCCAGCTCATAATTCATTTAGTTCTAAAAATCTGTTATTGATGCCTAGAATGAACTCTTCAAGTGAAAATTAAAAATACAAAACTTCAAGGATTGATCAACCCAGACAAATCACGCCTAAGCAGACATTTTAGCCCCGGCTCATGGCTATAAGGGGAGCGCGCACAGTGTAAAGCGCTTATATATTGCAAGGGGGAACCGCATACCTATTGGTTTGACATAAACTCTTGGATACAATATATACTTGTTAAAGAGTCGTCAATGTCTCTTACGCGCTTTCTTGATGATTAAGCACAACTTGAGTTATATTTCGACTAGTAGCGCATAATTTTATATCAACTCTGAAGTAATGTAACTCATTGTATACCAAGATAAATTGAATATAAAGGCCTTTATTAACAAATCTTGGTTTTGTATTATTACGCTATCTCATTTATTTTCTCATCCGGACCAAAATTGGATATTTATCTACCAAATTAAATTATTCCTTATAGACGTTCTCTGGCAAAAGAACGAGCTATTTGGTAGGACCCATGGATATCGGGCTTTAAATTAACTATCTTGCAAAATATGATGTTCTATGAGATAAAAAGCATACAATGATTCTTCATTCTTTCTCTAATACGCAATAATGGCCTAGCTTCTTTTAATTCGTGAACAGTAAGAAAATGAGTACATTCTATTCCATTTTTCTAAAAAATTATTGGTTTTAATTTACACCCTTACACGTACATTCTGGTTCCATTGTTTTCATTTAATACCATTTTTATGCCCTTTTAACTTATTGCAAAAAAATAACTGAACCGGTATGATGCAAAGGTTTTCCTTTAAGCTGCAAATATCATGAATAAGAGCACTTACGTAGACATTCATTTGTATTTAGACAAGAAAAAGCTCCTGTTCCTGAAAACGGTGGGTATCTGTTCGTCAGCCTACGTAGAAAGAACCAAGACTCCACTGTTTAGCACCGTGCCACGGGAAGCCGTGATCGAAAAAGGGGAGCTGCAATGGATACGATTTTAATAGGCGGTCGGGACGTTGAACTATGATTGCAGGCTGCCAGAGTGGATGAGAGGATTTGTTGGGGAGTGAAGTTGAGGGGTGGCGTCATTTCGCCCATCGTCAATTCCCTTCTGCCCCCTTCCTCTTCCGGGTTCAACCTACTCCCGCTCTGCCCGGGGGCGGCGCGCTCGGTCGTTTAACTCACGTCGTGCTATTTTTGCCTGCACACTGATGCACGGACCATGCTAAATTGAAGTCACTCTCTTAGTGCAAGCTTGCTCTTAACCACGGGGCGCTGCGTTTGGCAGCATTCAAGAGGTCCGCCTGTTGCTCAGCAAGGCGCACGGCAAAGTTCTCATACGCTACCTTGCTTACATTACCGTCGTGGGCGTGGTTGATTTACTCTGGCAAAAGCACGCGGCAGTTT
This sequence comes from Ceriagrion tenellum, assembly GCA_963169105.1. Taxonomy (NCBI): domain Eukaryota; kingdom Metazoa; phylum Arthropoda; class Insecta; order Odonata; family Coenagrionidae; genus Ceriagrion; species Ceriagrion tenellum. The sequence goes on from OY720641.1 coordinate 59,648,461, forward strand.
GGTATGCAAATTTTACTAATGCAGAATTGTAGCGTGAGAATCTGCTCAGAAGAATGCACGGAGATGGTTCATAGCGAAAAATTTCGTCTCTCGTGTTTATTCAGTTTATATCCAAATTCTTCTTCTCTAGTTGTACATCTGTTAGGATTGGCTTGCAACAGCCTTCCTCCTCTCTCTATCGTATGTCATCCTCCTTATTTCTAAAATCAGTCCGCATTCTATGACCTCCATCATTTGCTTTCAATACTCCAGTCTAAATCTTTCTCTATACCTTTTGCATTCTGTCATCCCTTCTTAAATTCCTTTCACCAATCCCTCATGCCGCAGCACATGACCGATCTATCTGTTTTCTTTTTCCTGTTATCTACAAGCCCCGTTCTTCCTTAATTTTTCTCCATATCTCTCGGTTCGTTACTCGTTCTGTCCAGCTGTATTCAAATTCTAGTCATTCAAATTAGCCTATTATAAACTCGGTTTTTTGAGGCGTGAATTTGTGAAAAGATATATTTTCATCAATAAAGAAAACACTTGGAATTTTGGGTATCGGGTTGGTGTGGTGGCTGAAGTACTGGGTAATCATACGGGCGGCCAGGGTTCAAATCTCTGAAGACGAGGATATTTTTCAGAGGAACCCGATCCCAACTTGAATGTCTTATGGAGGGTACTTCGAGTACAGTGTTCCGTCTGTTGCATGAGACCTTAAACCGTGGTCCCCTGAGCGCCTTTTTGTCAGGAGCAGTCTAATGCCGACGCCGGGCTTCTATCCACCCTTCCTCCCTTACCTGTCCCCTATGGCGCTAATGAACTTATCTGTCTGTCGCCTCCCCAAAATCCATTCCATTCCCACTAATAATTTTTCCCTTGGATAAGAAAAAAATGAGGAAGACTTAACAGTGGGAATAAGTAGAGATTGAAAAGAATTTGATGGTTTCCTGGTTATCATGGCTATGAGAAGTGGCGGGCGGGAATTTTCTTTTGAGATAGGCGTTTTTGAAGGCTCAAAAGTTATGGTAGTGGAGGTAGATTAAACAGGCCAGGTCAGGTTTGAAAGGGTGGAGGGGTGGGGCAGGCCACAGGGGGTGGTCAAGCGAAGGGGATGGGAAAGACCAGCTCGGAAACGGGAGAGACGAAGGGATGAAAGCTTTTTAAATTTTGAACTCAGTGAAGTTCAAGAGGGTTCCGAAACTAAGGTAAGTCAGGTAATAAGAATAAATTTAGAGAAAAAGACTGCAGAACAGAGAGGTTTAATGTGTCTTTTTTCCTACTCTCAATAGGAGACCATAATGATGCAACTTTGAAGCACGTTACTCGACGGTTAGTGTAGCTGATTAATTGATTTTCTCCGTAATGATTTTTTTTATCTGCCACGCAGTACTAACATCAAGTTTGGTGTAATCCCGGTATGACTTATGAATCTCGTTTGCGTAGTTGCATTATACGTTAAAGTAGTTTGAGCGAGGTAGTTCATTAGCCATTATGTATACCGTATTCGAATTATACGTTTTAATTTCTGCGGCTGTAGAACCCATGGATTAAATACTACATAATTGGTAGAGTAATTATATACTTGTATATGACTGAAATTCTGGGTAGTGAAGTAAATATATCTACATAAGTTTTTCATTTGACTCATTTTTTTCATGCGATAAGTTCAAAACTCCTTCGCAACGGAAGGTTTTTTATACAATTATGAAAAAATTACAGCTGTGACAATATGTTTTATATTAAAAATAGTAGAGAAGCATATTAACTACACACTGTCAATTTTTGATGAGATCTAGGAGCTATAAATACTTCATTTTTTAAACAAGGTCTCTCTGGAGTGCATACACGTACCATTACCCATGTAAAAGGACTGGTATTTTTCATTTAAAATCTCGGAAGGTAGTGTAATTAGAGGCTGATATTTAGACGCTTTTAGTATGTTGAGATATTTTTCTTTAATATGAGACTAAATTCATTGATTTCTAGGTGAAATGATAAAATTTCGCTCAAACTACCTTAACCCGGGAGAGAGCGCGCGGTGAAATGTAACGTTAAAAGGCGCGCGGGGCGTCATCGACACCCCAAAGCAAGTATTTTTTTAAATCTTTTTCCTTGAAAACATATTGTCATTTTGTCTTCTTTTTTAAATGAATCTGTCTTATTTCTTTCACGCTACGTATTTATTTTTTACATTATTACTAATAACCTGAGGTCGGGAGAAAAGTATTCAACAGAAGTCTTTTCTGCAGCTTATTTGGCACTCGTAAGAATAACTGATGTTACCTTATCAACTCATGTTTTCTAAGACAAGGAGTTTCTTATTAAACCTTCTGAATATGATTTTCTACATGCTAAATAAGAAAAAAAACACGATCAGCACTTACAATTTCTATATTTTGATGTCAAAAAAAGGGCCAAATTTCTCAATTGAAATTATGAAATAAAATTTGATTATTTACAAATATTACTGGAAAATTTTAATAGAGTTAAAGTATATTGAAACAGCAGCAGTAGAAAGTGATATTTCTTACCATTATGGATGCAGTATTGATGCAGGAAAACAGCTCGGGGGCAGTCGGACGATTCCTAAGAGGAACGTGGAAGGGCGCGTGGGATGTAAGTAACACCACAGACCACTTTGACTCGTTCCGATTTCGAAGGAAAATGAAATTTTTATGGAATACTGACATAAATTTGTCAGAATATAAGAGATTTGAAGGTATGAAAACTTGTAACATTGTAGGGACAACGATGGACACACAATGTATCAAAGAAAAACCTTGGGGTGTCAATTACACCCCGCGCGCCCTCTCACGGGTTAAGTCAATATTTTTTTTTAGTATTGGTAGCATACCTCATCTTCCTATTCCGTAGTCCCGAAAGATTCCAATCCTACCTTTCATGTGCAAATCTTTCATGAGCAAATCTTTCCTCCAAGATATATCACGTCCGAGGGTTTATCAACCGCGGATGTCTCATTGTTCTTTCCCGCTCTTTTCCCAGCACTATCCACTTTTACACTCTCCCCTCAATTCTCTCCCTCAATTCTCAAACGCAACTGTCCTGGCCGATCTATTGTTTCTCCATTAATTTTCGAAATTAATTATACTTTTACATTTCCACCATGCTTACGTACCAATATTTTGCATTTCTGTTCATAGTGATAGAAGCGTATGAACTACATAAGTAAACAAAGCTAGTAAAGGCTGCAGGTAGATGAAGATGTAAAGAGAAAAGAAAGTTAAGACAAATTCAGAGTAAATTTTCTGTTTTGGCAGTGGATGTGCCAGTTGGAAACGTAATTTGCTCGTTAATCATGTTGATAAGAAAACAATAGTTTATTATCATCTTTATCTCCGCGTGCACCACTACTGTTCCATCTGCCCCGTAATGATTTTCTGGAGTGTTGGGAAAAATATTCCTTCCTAGGACTCATAGGCGTTAATGAGGCTAATAAAGGATTCGCATGTGAACAGTAATTGGCGAACTGTTGTCTCTCATTTATTGAGTGATTTAAAATCACGTATCTATGAACAATTGGTGCAATTTTTTATACGTGACGTTCTCCAACCACTTTTGAGACGCCTTATGCTCTAAGTCTTAGAGTATAAGAGATTCTAATAAAAAAATCCCCTCTCGCTCGTCTATTTCCCCATGTGTGCTGGCGGACGGAGCTTGCGATGGCGGAGAAATGTGTTGATCATGAATTAAGAACACCTCAATGACTGAGCTGATTGAGGTGATCAGGTACTTAAGAAAAGAAAATGAAGTCGGAGCTCATTATTTCAAGAGATAAGTTCAACAATGTCCATAAAAAAGTCTGTTAATTTAATTCTATTCACGCAGAATGCTAAAATTATGGAGTTAAAACAAAATGAGAGACAGAGAATTATCAAAGATTGCTTACACCCGAAATTTGACTGAGCATGAAATGAAAAAGTTAGCCCATTAATGCATGTTGGCATATTGCTCCTCCGCTTATGGCCGAGTCATCTGCGGAGCGAAGGATGCTAATTTTTTCCCATTCATCTCTGATCATGAGATATTTTTTTCTCTATGCTGCTTTAATTGCCTCTTCAAATTATGTAAAGGAAAGCTCTATTGAGAGATTACACCATAGCCGTAAGTCTTTGTTTATTTCAGCTAATGCTTTCAGTCCGCTTTCCTTGAACATTATGGTAAATTGATTTTTTAAATTGTTGGGTTATTCCTCTGTTTTTGCAATTTTTTCCAAGTTTTTCCTGTAATTGGAACATCTTATCCCAGTAAACGCAGCCAAAGGCCTTTTTCAAGTCCAATAATAGGTTTTAACAGCAATAGGTTTTCTCATATCTAGATTTTTTAAGTATTACCCTTGGGCAGAGTGTGGCGCCTCAGTTCCTATGCTCTTTCCGGGCACATACTGGTTTTCCGAAGGATTCTCTTAGGTTTTCCCCCCATTTAGGTAAGTTTTTCATTCTGGACCTACATTTTTCTGTAGAAAAGCATCATTAGGTGCAATGAATGGTACTATAATAATCCTAAATTGTGAATAATTATTTTATCTGAATATTTAATGATTCCTATTGTCTGCTAACGATAATTGAGTTCCTAGGTGCTTCACCAGAAACTACGGAGGCCTTTTCTTAGCAGTGCAATAGATTTATCCAATAGGTAATGTAATTAAGTTCTCGATTTGACATAAAATGGCTTTTATTTTCATTTCATTTGCATTTTTATCTACCAGATATTTTTCAAACATCCATTATAGTTAGCGTAGACTTTTTATACTCATTTTAATTGCACGGTTTGAATCAATTTTATAAACTTTTAAAAAAATCATCTCCTCGTGCATTAATATCGCGGAAGTTAATGAAGATTGCGCGTTTCAAAGATCTACAAGGAATATTATCAGGTACAATACAAATAGTTGTTGCCTCATAGAAGTTTCACCGATTGTTGTAAACAGACATAAGCAAGTTCACGCAGAGACTCTGCCTCAACAAGGCGACTGCAAAGGCGTTTGGCATTAGTGAGGAAGCCATTAAAGTGGTGGCGTCACAACCAAAACACCATTGAGGAAGGCGACGGTAAACCACCACCGCAAACTCAATAATCATCCATCCCCGCTCTGTCAAGTAGCAAGTACCTACTTCAAGCGCCGCGCCGTTTCCTCCGCCCGTGAGTGTTCCACTCGCTCCACTGCCGCTCTTCGGCCCTGGTTCCACTTCGGTGTCCTTCTTCCTCTTCTCTCACCACTCCTTGCCGACCTCACGATAAACCTTTGGTAGTATTCCATTTGACTGGTTTTCACTTTGCGTCAGTGAGAATTCCATTGATATACTTCCCTTTAGGCAGCCTCAGAGCTTGCGACAGGGGATTTTGGGACACCAGCTATGAAAGGGGAGAAGGCAGAGGTGATCGTGTCAAGGTCACCCTAACTCATTTTAAACTATCTCGGCCCGGCATACGTTGCAGTGCCTCTTTTTCTTTCGTAGGCATACATGTACAAAGCAGACACATTTACAATTATAAAATAAATGAAAGACAATGATTTTTTGCGTATTAAATGAAATTTGAAAAAAAGTTATCCAAGTGCTTTGGGAGATACAATATTTTTGGTCTCATCAAACAAATTATGTCTCTTTGTTATAATTCTGATGCACGCGATATTATGTCTCACTAATATGATTATGATGCACGTGATTGAGCTACTAGTAAACTATCTCATTCGTAGCTTGCTTGTTGTTCCTCGCTTGTTTGAGAAGCTCGCGTGCCAACACTCATTTGTTGAAACGACTCGCTCGCCACCTATTGTATAATGGATTTAATAGTGCAGAGACCTTTGCGGGCTCGCGCACAACCACTCACTTAAGTTTCATTGTGATGTGATGAATGGTATTGGAACGCATAGGAGAATAACAGGCAAGCTTTATTTTTTATATATTAAATAACTAATCTATCAATCTAGCTACGTATTACCCTGGAAGCCATCTGAGGGTGTTTGGCACTGGTGATATATAACCAACGTGCTCTATAGAGTATGAGTATCTATCATTAGCATGCACTTCACTACAGGCATGCTACCAAAGCTATGGAAACTATTGAATTAATGTATAGTGTTACTATGTAAACGAGTTACAAAAGTCTTTTAGGAAACATGCAAAACATGATGTTAGTACTTTGTAGCAGATCGAGAAAATAGCACATTAGGGAGAAAATCAACTAATCAGTTAGGTTACCTGCCGACGAACTTACTTCAAATTCTCATTGGCAGCCATTATGGAGTCTTATTGATCGCGGGAAAAATGTCTTTTCAAACCTGTCTGTTCTGGAGTCTATTTCCCTAATGTTATTCCCATGATCTGATCTACCGCAGTATGTTAGAGTTCTTAAATCATTCATTACTTCCGCAGAAAATAAGTTAGTTTTTATGGCGTGAGGATAGAAGAAATTTTGGTTCATATCAGTACAGCAGTGTACTTTTCTTAATTTGTCGTTTCCACCAGTTATAGAGATAAATGGCGGGATTGTTATGCATGTCCTCCGTGACACATTAAAATTCTACTGATGTGAATTTTTCAAAGTTTGATTAAAGCCACAGGCATTTAAATTCATATTTTGTACGTAGGTGTTTACGCTCGCCGTGAACGTTATGCTCGAAGTTCAGTCAGCTCCAACATCGACGTTGGACTCCAGCGCACGATCACTGACCAGGTAGTAGTTGTTAGTTACACTTGTAGTGCTACACTTGGTTGATTTGCAAATGATATTTTTCTTTTTCCTTGGGTGCTTCAACCCGAAATGGGTATTTACATATTTTTTTCTTTATAAATACTCAGTGACATCATATTCCCCTAGGTTTCCCTCTGGAGTTTGGAAATAATCGCACTTCTTTAATTCTTTGTGCACAGACATTATTTACCAAAGTAGAGTTTCTTGTTTCAATTGGGATGGGAAAAGCTTTCAGACCACAGGTTTAAAAGTTGAGTTAATCTTTTATGTAAACTGAAACCTAATTTATTTTACAACAAAGTTATTAATATCTTACCAACTCCAGAATACTACGGTAAATCAAATCATGAGAAAAAATTATGAAAATAGGCAGCAGAAGAGAGAGGTTTAAATTTTCTTTTTCTCAAGGTCGATAAGAGACCATAATGGTTGCCAGTGAGAATTTGAAGTAGGTTGGTTGACAGGTAGTGTAGCTGATTAATTAATTGATGCGCTCCGAAATGATTGTTTTTTAATCTGCAACACAGTACTAACATCATATTTGGCATGATCTTTCCATGAATCTTGTATTTTATTTCCGTAGTTGAATTATGCATTAAGTCAATAGTTTTGTAGCATTGATAGCATATCTATAGTGTATGTTGGTGAAAGTCACATGTACAATCTACAGAATATTGGAGATAAATCGCCCCTTGCCTAGCACCCCCGAGGTGGCTTGCAGGGTAATATGTAGATAAATAGGTACTTAATGCTATAATCCTACATTTGCCGTCATGATAAACGTCTAAATGCGTTGTAATAATGGTCACATGATTCCACTCATCTCAGTTTCTATCTTCTTGTTAACGTGCGACGGATGTAGTATATTTCGTGCTTATGAGGAGTTGAAGCTCTTTGTTGTTTTCCTATCGCTTATATTTCGTTTACGTTTGCTGGAAAGTCTTTCTACCCTAATATATGTTTTGTACCTTAATGTCAGTTTTGCTCTTCTTTGTCTCATTATTAAAAAAACGAATCTATTTATTCTCCATTCTTCTGAGACATTTTTTTTGCTGATTCTATCTGCCCAGCTTGTATCTGTCAGTTTCCTTCAGATCCATATTTTAATTGGCTCAAGCTTGATTCATCCCACTTTCCTGATGATCCAATGCTCACATCCATTAACCGTCCAAATGACACACATAGATGGAAGCTCTTGCTGTCACGCTCAAATGCAACCGAAGACGAGGATTGCTGAAGGACTTTCATATCGACGGCCAATCGCTTACGGTAGTCATGGACGTGAATTTCATTTGTGATGAACATTTCAAGCTCTGCTCAACCATAAATCGGTACCTATTCATTCCACTGGTCGATACTTGCCTTCCATTCGTTATTGATAAGGGGTGCAACCGATATCTTCTATCATTTGCACCAACATCCACAGGCGGGAAGGGGAGGAAATTAGAGTTATATTCTTCTGATATTTATTCTTTCTGATATTTATTGAAAGAAAATTCGTTATTCGTTATGTTCGTTCTGACATTTATTGAAAGACAATTGTCCACATACAGCAAAATTGCCAATTTACAGTGTATTTGTGACAAACACAAAAAGACACACCCAAGAACCCAAATAATACCAATAAACAAGGTACAACCTTTTACATTTGCCATTATGCCCATGAAAACTGCAATTTTTACGTATTATTGCGTGCTCATGTGATTCTTTTATAAGGGATGTTCTTAGGTTAAGTGATAAACGACCTTTATAACAAGCCCACTGGATTACATCCTCTTTCTCTCTCCCCACACGCCCAAATCCTATTTTGTTCTCTGTTAGTTTTCTTCTCTGGCCTTGTGTCGTTACCGCGAGTTGAAAATCCCCTCCAGCTTTTAGCATTTGACCACCAGTCATTTCCTTGGTTTAAGTTTTCCGAACTAACGAAGGTGAGCCCTGCCTCCTATTAACAGCTTATTCCGCAAAGATTTCTCGAAGTAATTATGTGGTTCACTGCACGAAGTGCGAAATGACTTCATGAAACTGCGAAGCTCAAGGAAATTCCTCGTCCCTAGCGGTAGGATAAGCAAAGTTTCCGCAGTCTTTGTCCAACCAAATCCTTACACAGTCAATGGAGAATGTCACAATACACGTATTCTCTTCGGATTTTTGCCGCGTTGACCCATTTTTGGGGGAGAACAGTTTTGCCTGCCTTCCAGCTGGCTTCGTCAGGTCCTCAATGAAATGCAGATCATTTCCTTATCGGTATCAGTCAGGCGCGCGCTCATTGGCCGGACGGGAATTCGAACTCGATTGTTGGAAGAGCCGTTTAAACGTTGAAGCTAGTGGATAGCCGTCTTCTCTATTAAAGTTCTCTGTGTTTTTCGCTATTTCGATAGCTTCCCTTACTAGCCGAGGGAAATACTTATTTTCTCTGGCGATGATATTACACCCGTTGAAATAAATTACGTGGCCAGGTTCCGAAAATGCGTGCTCGGCGATTGCAGAAAGGCGAAAATTTTTCTTTTCGGTTGCTCTTAGATGTTCTTCCAAACTTCATTTCAGGGATCTAGATGTTTTCCCGATGTACGATTTTCCACAGCTGCATGTTATTTCGTACACTCCTTCGTCCATCTCATCCGATGGGAGACGATCTTTTTCATTTCGAAGGAGGTCAGAGGTCTTCTTGTCGCTTTGGAATCTGGTCAAGACGTCGTACTTGGGAAGACTTCTTGCTATTTTTTGCGAATTCCCGGCTACGCAAGGTAAAATAGCGTAGGCCTTAGCCTTCTGTTTTTTATCCATAGAAGTTTGCATGGCAGCGTCACGTTTACCGTTTTCATCACGTGATATATTTTGATTGATTTTTCGGCTGTAGCTATTCATTTGCAGCGTTGTCAGGTGTTGTTTTTCTCTCGTGAGTGAATCTGCGTCAGAGATGGCATGTGCTCTGTGGAAAAGTGTGCGAATGACTGATGCTTTTTGTCCAGGATGATGGTGGGATTTGGCATTTAAATATCGGTCGGTATGGGTTTTCTTCCGATAAACTGAATGCTCTAAACTGCCATCCGCCTTCTTGGATACAGGAATATCCAAGAAAGGAAATTTGTTGTTTTCTTCCAATTCCATTGAAAAATTGAAAGGATGTATTCTGGCTGTTTAGGTGCAGGAGGCAGTTTCGCAGTTCCTCGATCCCATGAGGCCATATAACGAAAGTGTCATCGACATATCGAACGAACAGTTTTGGCTTCTTGTCGTAAGTATCTAGAGCTTTCCTTTCAAATTCATATAAAAGATCCCAAAATATATCCAATTCTTGCAGCCAACATTGACATATCTATCGTCACATTCGTGAAAGAGACATTTTTGAATACGTGTTTGCTAGTTAATACTGAATTTTATCTCCAGGATTGAAAGCCTTATTCATTCGTAAGGGGTTGGTTATAATGGAAATATTTTGAAGGAATTGCTTCCCTTGCATATGATTTGTAATTAACCAGCGATTATTTCCTTTGTATGTTTCGCAATAATTTTCATAATTGATCAAATAATAATTAAATTATATATGTTGCTCACATTTTGTTATTTCTTGTTTCATTTTATTTCCGCGTCCTGTTTTTTTTATCTTCACTTAAAAGAACACCTGTCGTGGACATGCAACGCATTTGTGCTCCAGGGGATTCAGGTTTTGTTGAGATCGGCAGCCAGATGTTACCGTATCAATCCAATGCTCAATGGAATCAGTTATCTTTTGTAAAAGTGAAAAGGTCAATTTGGTCCATTGGAAAGCAATCTTTTAGCATGAGGTGAACGAAGTGGATTATTTAGCACAAAAAATGGCTTTTCAGGAAATTTCTATTTTATTTAATCAGGGCTACTTTTGAGTGCTCTATAAAGGATTATGCTTCGCGGAAACTAATTAATTTATAACTTCTAAAAATCCACGGCTAAATTATGGAGAGCAGTTTTGTGCTTAGAGTAGGACAGTCTTGGAAACTATATAATCACCTACCAATGATTTAAACAGACTGATTGTCGTGTGAAACTGATACCTTTCAACTGAGTATCACATATGCAGATAACGGCGCATTTGGCGGTCCCCTCCCGTGAATTACCAACGGGCAACGGCTTTCCCACACCTGAGATTCCCAAGCTGACTTGGGACCATTCTGATAGTCATTTCCAGAAAAAATACACGAAATGTATCCCAAAAGAATCCTGCGACTTCATATTTCTATAATCGAAGCTTTAAGTATGGCCCTATGCATGGAATAAAGCTGGATATGAATATTTGAATTTCAAATAAGTTCTTGTTGGAAGACATGTACATTTGCTAAATCAATGCGCCTGCCTATAAGAGCTAAAGGAAAATCGGGGTTAACAAAGATGGCAAACGCTACGTTTCAGCTTCTAGCACTGGTCGCAACAGCAAGTGCCCTGTTCATCCACCTCAATGAGCTACATTGTTCAATGAGTGGTGCCTAATGTGCACGATATAGAAATCGAAGAGAAAATCATTATTTGAGAACACGAAGTGGGCTCTAAGGTAGTGCGAGCGAAATAGTTTCCTAATCATATGAGAGACCATATTCTAATCATGCTTTTTAATTTCACCAGCTGTGAGATACACAAATTAAACAGTGCATTATTTATGGTGCAATAATATACTTTTATATGACAGAAATCGTAAGTAATTAAAGGAAAATATCTAAATAAGTCTTTAACTCGACTCATTTTTTTCACGTTTTTCATTTTTTTTTGAAACTCCATCAAAACGGAAGGTTTATCATGATCCCGTGGAATTTACTGCGGTGACATTATGATTAACAATGGAAAAAGTTGAGGAAACATAAAAACTACACACTTGATTTTTAGACGAGATCTAGGTGTAAGAAATTCCTTATTTGTTAAATCTGGTCTCTCTGGAGTGCATATACGTATCATTTCCCCTGTAAAGAGGCTGGTATTTTCTGGAAAATATCTCGGAAATTGATGTGGTAAGGGATTGAATTTTTGATGTCAATGGAAGAGTGATATATTGTTCTCTTAAATGAGACCTAATTAATTGATTTCTAGGTAAAATAATATTTCGCGCAAACTACCATAAATGCATGGTGTTTAGGTCGAGGCAAGAAAGAGGGTTGAAAATATTCAGCGAGGATGATTGAAAATACGTGACACCAATTAGTTAAACTAATAATTTTTAGATGTCATGGTGAAAGATGGTTTATTCTTCTTGGTTATTCGAGAAAGATTAAGTGGAAGAAAGTGATGTTCAGAGGAAGCGGATTATTCAAGGATACTACTGCCATGGAGCCACTTGGGAAGTAAGTAGCGAGGAACGGGCAGGACCATGCCGTAGCATTAAGACTGTAATTAGACTGGATGGATACCTTTAGAACTCATTATGTGCTGAAGAAGGCTTTTATTGAGATATTAAGGGCTTATCTTGCGCACCCGTGCATATTTAGCTCAAGAGTGTATGTTTCAGTTTTCTTGGTATCTCCATTACCCTCTCCACGCGCTGGAATGTCTTAAAAACTGCGTAAATCTGTGTTTTAGTAGCTGGGAATGAGAATTAATCCTCATATTTTTAGTGAGACAGCGTGCGAAATACTTCCTTCTAAGATAGTACTCTCAAACGAAAGAATCACAGATGTAAGGCACTTAAGATCGAGATAAAGTGGACGAACACCTATGTTAATTTAATGGTAAATTTTGACTACTTTATTTACGCGATCGTTATCCATTGTAGCCATTTCAAAATGCCTCTCTATCTAACATAGAATGCCTAAAACTTATGTAATATACATATATTTGAAGAATATATTCCTGCGATTATACCTACCTGAAGGTATTTACAGAGAACTGGCTAGTACGGAGCACTCTAGTTTGACAATCTTATGATTCAGCACTCATAATATTAAATTTCTGATCAGCTTTATGCCTAATTTTTTATTTAGATCAATCATAAAAATCATCAAGAAACCCAATTAAAAATATTTATTTTTTCAAAAATATGTTTGCATATGTGTTATCGAGATGCTCTCTCTTACGCGAGTGGTATGTAGTGCATTGTTGCTAAATATAATTAGAAAATTTTTCCGACAAAATGTTGCCAATTTTTCAAATTTAAAGTACGATTATAAAGCAATTTATATGATGTACACTAAATAATCATCAGATTGCTATAGTTAATTGTAACTTTTACCACACCAAAGAGATAAAGCACAAAAACTCAACCCGAGTTTCAATTCATTAGTATCATCATCAGGTGTTGAAACCCGGGCTGTGTTTTTTTGCGTGCGTGTTTTATCTCTGAGGTGTAGTAAAATTAAATATGGCAATGGAAATATACCAAAAGGTTACCAATAAAATGCATTGGATTGCTATTTGAAGATTTAAGCATCTTGACATTATGTCATTTTTTCCTTCACTTTGCAGCGATCTGTACATCACTTACAATTATGGTGAATGAGACGGCAAGCATCCCAGAACAGACATTATCTACAGTCACATCCTTTGTGGAGAACCTTTAAGGAGTTATTCTTGATGTGATGGCTAAAAAATCACACCGGGCCAAAACGCTAAGCTGATGCACGGTGATTCTCAATGCTAATGACCCAAACGAGAAGCGATAATTTATAAGTTGAGTTTTTCTGCACTACCTGGGCGAAATTACTTGTGGAATCACTTAGGATATGCTTCTTTAAGCCTGGGACTGTTTATAAACAGAATAATTTTACAAGGTAAGTGAGCCCACCCTATATATTGATTTCTGAAACGTCCATCCATTCCAATAAAACAGTTAACTGGTTGTTTTTGAAATCCTAGATGTTACTAAATTTTCTCTTTCACCCGATTTTACTATTTGAAATGATATGATAGAATTTTAATGTTCTCCAATTTTGACCAGTTTTATTATTTGCCCTCTTTATTGCTAACCCTACCTCCCCCATTTGATGTCATCAACATCATCTGACCTTCCTTCCACTTCCCTCATTGTCCTTCTCTAAACCCTTTACTTCCATTATTTATCCTCCCCTCCTCCCCAACGTTTCCCCTTCTGCCATACCTCTTACTTGAGTAGATATAAAAAGGTTCGCATTTCTAATTTTCCTTGTCTTAAAAATGATGCTATTGAAGTCGATACCGGTAGACAGCATTAAACTGTAATGGAACTGCACATCGCTTTTATTATGGGTTATTTCTTCTCGTCCTTCCACAACTTAACAGCACATTTAATTGAATTCAAGATTGAGGATTATGGAAGAATCATTACAATCCAGGATTTTTCGGTAACTTTTCACCCAGCTCCTTACTATCTCCTTGCTAGGAATTTTCGTTTTCATTGCCACAAGATGCTACCCAAAAATTATAGAAACATGTTCGCCGGGTGTGAGTGAGTCCTAATGTGTGCAAGAAAACGCCGCCTGTTGCTCCTATATATATGTCCTTTGAAAAATTGTGGGTAAAGCTTTGGCTTATCGTCCCATGAGTGAGTAAACAACAGGTACCACAGGCGTGCCTGGCTGCTGTATTTTGCGGTCGGGTGCCAGCGGTTCTCTGCCGCGGCCTATTCCTTTCCTTTCCCTCAACAGGATAAATCGGGTGAAGTGTTATATACTAAGTACCGACCGCACTGGTAGTCGCGTCTTCTTCTCCATCTTGCTCTATTATTGATCAACGCGATTTTTAAACTATCAGAACTTTTCTCCTCGCTATCTGTCGCTCCGTTAGAACTTTCGCGATAACCTATGAGAAAAATGCGTACATCTGCGTAAACTTTAGCTTTAAACTGGGGAAACCCTCTGCAGAAACTCTTCAAATGTCCAGGAAAGTATTTGGAGACAGTGCTTATGGTCGAAAACAATCCAACATGTGGTTAAGCCTAGGAAGACTGAAAAGTAATTGTCGCATTGTGGCATGACCGGGTCCAATGGACCCAGACACGCATGGATTTTCAATTACAAGTTAATTATTAATTTTGGCTGGATGTTTTGACAAGTTTTGTATTTTTCGATTCAAAATCATACACCCTGACATATTGTCCGTTATAGCGTTGTTGTCCTTGAACTTTTTGTCGCAAAAAATCATATTATTTACCCAACCATTAAAAATCAAACCGAATTCATCATTATTCTTTCTATATTTATTAACACAATTACATAACCATTACACAATGGATCATTTTACTACAGTAATAGAAATGTTGTAACATATACAATGAAATAATGATAATACTCAAGGTTTTTTGTTACTCTATTAATGTAAACACATATAGCATACAATCACTGAATGCACCTGGCACACATTTTTTCACATCGAGAACATATAGCGCGTGTCTTTCTGTCCTTTTTGTAATAGCACATGTGACACCTAATCTTTTTCATAAGTGATCGTATTTACTGAAACGCCACTTCTTTTTCTCGATGTCGTAACTTCAAATTGTACATTTTTCTCTTGGGGGAACTCAACCCTTTCGGTGCACCTACCCAACTCCTTACCCAAGCAGATTAGAAAATCACGCCGTTTCATTAGTTTATTTGATAGATATGGATTAGTCAAATGATTCCATATGACATAAGCGTCAATTGCTCTGATATCAATCATGTTATAAAAGAGTGCAAGAGGCCATCTTCGCGTCATTATTTTGCAACTGTAGCTGCGTACCATTTTATCAATGGCATCTACACCAACCTTTGTGCAAATGTAATATAAAATAATTTCTGATTTTTTATTTCCAGAGCCATCGTCAATTTTTGACTAATTGTGCATGGTGCTCAGTAAAATCACACTTTTTCACTTTTTTGGACAGTATAAGAGTACCAATGAATCATTTTGAAAAGCAAACAAAGTAGATTTAGGCTCTTTGCCTTTCATAGATGTGAGCTCGGGCGGAATCTCACCTTTATTTTTCCTCACAGTCCCTACAATTGTCAAACCTTTCGCAAGTAGTTGACGGTCTATGAATAAGCTTGTCAAAAAATTGTCGCATGTTATATTTCTGCCTGATCTTTCTAGTCCCTCTATCATATCAACTACTACTCTTTCCCTTTGATTGACTTCCCGACTTTTATTAGGATCATTTCCTGTATAAACTTGCATTTTCCACTTGTGTGGATTTTTACCATCACTTTTTGCCCAGATTTTTATTCCATACTTCCCGGGTTTTGAGGGAATGAATTGACTAAATGGACAGCGCGCGCCCACGAGACGTCAGTAATTGCTCATCAACAGTCATACAGGATCCTGGTACGAACTCATCTTTCATATTTTCATTCCAAATATCGTATATCTCTCTGATTGGCTGCAACTTACCGCTACTTCTGTTTTTTTCTCCTTTCCGTCTCATCGTCGAAGCAAAGAACTCGTAATATCTTTTTGAATCCATCCCTACTCATAATGCTGTTGAACACTGGTTGGCCATCTAATTTACTCCAAAGCTGAAAAAAAAATTTCATTTTTGGATTTGTAAACACCGATCAATATCAGTAATCCATGAAACTGTTTTAGCTCAACGTCGCTTACATCTTTCCATAAAGCTTGATAAACTTGTAAAAATTACCTCAAATGTTTCTTGATAAATATATTGGAAATGTGTTAGCCAATGTTCAACGCCTAATACTCAGCTCCATAACCACATATGGTACCAATGGTGAGTTTATAAATTCGATTATATGAATACGGCCCATTACGTTAGCACCACCACAGATTCTGAAAAGGCAAAAACAATAGAATCAAACAAGCTACCGCAGCTGAATTCAGTTTAGTATTTTATCAAATAATTTGATCTCAAAAGAAGTTGATGAAGCAAATGTTACAGTATAGAAGAAGTCTTATGGAGTCAGGATAGCATGTAATCCAAAACAATTTATACTCACCATCTATAGAAGCAAAATGCAATGATGATATTCAGGTTCACCAATTCTCTCGGTTCACTTAACAAAAAAAGCATGCATCTGAAGGCAGCCCGATCTTTCCTTCTGGAGAGCAAAACGGACTATTGACCACTACAGAGACTACTATAGCAAAATGAAACGCATCGGCAAAATTAACGAGAACGTCTGGGACAGACTAGAGAGAATCCACTCAATGGAAGAGTCAAAAGTGAAACAAAGATGCAAACCACACGAGCAAAAAGTAACGGGAACGTGTGTTTCTGACCGCCATTTCTTGATATGTTACGGAAGATACCAAAACAGGAAAAATTTCGGCGTCTTCAATCAATTGCTTACATTTGCGACAGAAAAATAAACCATCAAATCTACCAACCAGGTCCATTGAACCCAGTCAGTCGTTTTAGGGTTAAACGTCTTAAACATGATCTCAGACTTTCTCTCTGAAAACTCCGTTATGCTTCACCAACTCAAAATTTTGTTAGATTTCACGAAATATCTCATAATTTTATGATAATTCGCCAAAGTTAATTCGCATATACCGGCCTAGATTTTGTCAATATATCTGTCATTTTCAAAGTACATGCATACTTATGCTAACTGGGACAAAGGTATTGCCGTATTCTTCAGTATGTAAGAATAATTTGTATGGAAATATAACTAAGTTCTATTTTTAGATCATTTTTTTATTCTCTGTTACTAAATTCCACAAGGTATCGTCTTATTTATCAAAATCTATCTTAAATACCTACATCTACATGTTACCCTGCAATCCGCCGCATGGACGTGTGGCATGGGGGGTTATGGCACCAGCCGTGTTAAGATGTAAGGTTTTGGGAGCTGAAATTGTGACGTGTATTATGGGAGTTTATTAAGTAGAGCTCAGTTTTTATTGTGGTCACTTATTGTGCGCGGAAAAAACGACAATTTGTATCTGTCTGTTCGGAAATGTATTGCTCTTATTTTATCTCTTCTGTCAGGCCTAAAGATGGAGTGAGACGTCATGATAATATTCTATGTGTCGCTCTGAAACACACAATTTCTGTATTATTCATGCAAGCTAAGCCAAGCGTGTAGCCTCCAAGGGCTCCCACCTTGAACCCCCTCTAGCGAAACACTATATATTAGCTCGTAGCAGTTTTTGACGAAATATTGCCAGAGATTGGTTGAAATGAACGTCCAGGAAGAATACACCTAGAATGAGGCCTTAAATTGTCTCCTCCTAGAGGGCTGTGGTCATGAAAGATCGCAGGTTGACCATCCACGACGTCTGAAAAATTGTGGGACTATCCTGTGTTTCATTGTTGAGGGCATTGTCTAACGAGCTCAGCAATAGACGGAATGCAATTTAGTTCGTGCCACGGAACCTGAATGATGTAAAAAAACGTCTGAAAGGACCTAATGACGAATAATTAGAATGATTAAAGCTCCTTACCCACCCTATTCGAGCAACTTTGTTCCATGCCACCTCTCCTTGTTCCCTAAGGTGAAAGTCTTGTTAAAAAACCGAAGACTTAATATGGCTGAGGAAATTGAAGTAGAATTTAGTTTGACGAATTATTATAAACGGTGTTGGCGTCCAATTAGCTGCAGATTTGATTTAATTTAATTGGTTGATGAAATTTATTAATTTTTGGATGGCTTCTCGTTTGTATTTTTCGCCTCTTTTATAAATTTGTTCTTATGTTTTCCTGGCGGTCTCCGTCTAAAAACCCGTTGATTTAGTTGTAATTGTCTGAAAAGTATAAAATATTGTTATAGCTAGAATCTGATGAGTAATGAAAACCCTAAAATTTAACAAATTATATGTTATGTTAATTAATAGTTACTTCAGATGTAATTGTTTACTGTTTAGTGGACCTTGGGAACGAATAGAAGTATCTGTTATGATTAAGAGTGTATTGGAAAAATAATAGACAAGACAGATCGTATTAACGGCAAGAAGTGGTTCAATTTAAACAAGCTTCCACTATAGTTTTCATCAGAATCCAATGAAATTTATTTGATACAAAGTATTTTATAGCATATTCTTTGGCAAATGAAAACTTACGTTTGCATGAATGGGTTGACTATAATCCTTCATTTTCTTCGGCTGAACTACTCCTTTTGATATTTATAGTGCTTGAATATGTAACGGTTTAAATATTTCCATGATTTAGGAAATTGTATTGCAGGAAATATGATGTGCATTATGCACGCGCATGAAGCAATGATAGTCACACAGGAATGAAAATTACCCACTGGCCTATGGTGTAAATTGACCATTAGGCTTAGAGAATATTTCTCAAATTATATCTTTTATGGCCCTATTTTGAAGAAAATGTCAAAAAATGATATTAATATTCAAACGCTAGTCGTCTGAGAGAAATATGCATTTATTTATATCCCACAAGATAAATTTGTTTCCATTAGTTCTCAGAACGAAGTGGTCAGTTTAATTCCTCTGTTAATTTTTGGGAACGTATTTGAGCTGAAGTTAAAATTTGCCATGCTTGGAAAATTATGGTATTTTTTGCTTCTATTTTCTTCGGCAGGGTATAAACTTTATGAAATGCAAGCCAAAAGCTTATTCTCATATTCAGCGGACTAGTCTGCAAAACTGTCTCCCTCTAGGTGGTGCCTCTCTTCACTCCGTTGGTAAATGTGTATGGCAAACTGAAATCGGACTTTGCACCAACGAAATATTTTAGCGTCTAGTTTGTGCACCTGGTACTTAGCGGGTAAACACAGATTAAGGCAGCTGTATATTGAGCGCCCTGCTTATCTGTTTGGCACCTGGTCAAACATTAGGGCTGCCGCAGTGAAAAGCAAACTGACTGTGGGAGAAGTCACCAGATATTTTAAGCCATTCCTCACAGAGCACTCCTTTTCATCCTTTCTTGTCGAAATAAGCCAATTTTGGTGGTGAAAACCACAATCATTTTACGTAAATGTAAGGACCTCACGAGGTTGCATGCATTAAATCTCACTCGTGTATTTTCCACCTATATTCACTGCATTCATTATAATTTTGTCACAATAATCGTTTTCATTGGTCACAATTAATGCACTATGATGCGAGTGAATATCTTTATTTAACTAAAATTTTACTTATGTTTCTTACTTTACGTTAAAAAATTAAGGAAAATTGCTCTCATCCATTTAAACCATCTTTAACTGCTGAATTATCACCTTGAAGTACGAGAACAATTAATAGGCAACTTCTAGAATAGCAGAGATGAATTACCATTATTGCAAAGTGAATATGGATTGATAAATGAGTAAATTATTGAGAAAAGACAGCGTTTATAATTGTGCAAGAATGAAGGGTAATTTGTTGTATTGATGGAAATAAAATGCCCAAGTCAAATCTGCTTGTTGAACGGAGTGAGGAGCAGTAGTAAATTAATTTTCGGATTGAGCACTGATTATAATTTCCCGCGGACAGGTGGATTATTTCCATCTATTCGTCCTCAGATGCCAAGTTTGGCATCGAAAATGCATGGAAAAACTAATACAGAAAATTCAATTTCGATTTTTATTAATTAAAAGGCTTTATTGAGTTTCACCTGCTCGTCTTGGTCAAATTTTGTAATTATAATTTAATACACTTCCCGATAACGTAGAGCTGTGAAAGTTCTCCCATGTACCCAGTTCCGGTATTAATGCCGTAATCTACCGAAATAATGACGATAATGAATAAACTTCGTGGTTACTAAAAGGTTTTATTTAAAATGTGCTGTTTGTCTGCGTCAAATCTTATGACCTAAATTGATCCATCTTCCCGATGATGTAGTTCTCTAAACTTTATTCCACAGACCAACTTCCGGTGACAATAAAATTACAGTTAAATAGACACAAATTAATTAACTACGTGTTTCAATTCGTGGAAGGTACCGCCAATTACGGCGCCTCTCTTCTCCACGAATGAGTAGTTCTTCTCGATTGTTGTTCTAGTTCGCGGAATGATCCGTTCAAAGATCCGTTCATCCTCTCGAAAAAAGGCTTGTTACAAGCGCTCTCGGTTGGAAGAATTACTAAACCGTTTATTTAGTATATAAAATTTTAATTTATAATCAATTTATGGAAAATAAAAATAATAATTTTATAAAACAATAAAAGCCTTTTACTTAAAAAAGCAGTTTTTAATATACATTATTGTGATTTGATTCTTTTAAAAGTGCCTCAGAATAAAAACAAATAGACACCGCGATCATTGCAGGATCTATCTATTTCCTAACTAGAAAATTCGATTATTAAATGAATGGCTTCAAGGTTTTATCCCTCACAACTTTGGCAAGAACAAATATTTCATTTACAAGCAATGGGTTAAGACGCATCAAAAAATCACACATATAACTTATAATTTCATTGCTTATAAATGAAAACTAAAAATGATATAAGGGATTTATATTAAATAAAAAATCTTTGTACTTAAAACTCTGTTTTTACGATGTATAATTGTTATT
The DNA here is from genome assembly GCA_963169105.1 of Ceriagrion tenellum. Lineage (NCBI taxonomy): Eukaryota > Metazoa > Arthropoda > Insecta > Odonata > Coenagrionidae > Ceriagrion > Ceriagrion tenellum. The sequence goes on from OY720641.1 coordinate 59,669,486, forward strand.
TGATTCTTCAAAAATTGCATCCGATTAAAAACTAAGTAACACCGCGATCATCACTGGTACTTCCTTCTTAAGTAGTAACTTTGATTCTTGAATTAATCTTTTCAAAGATTTTTCCCTCACACTACATAAGATCGGACAGTACGTGAGTTTTGGAAGTCACGCCGCGAATCCAAATATTCCCCTGTTTGAATGTTTGCATCTGATATAAATGATGGCGAGTGGAGTGCTCTTTTGGCACACCATTTGGACTTCGCGTGAGTTTACGATGCACGCTTCCGGACGTTTTTCCTCTTCGCTGTCCGCAGTAACGCATGGCGAATGAAGATTTAGGATTTTGAGGTGACTTGTGTTTTCCACCCTTCAAATTATCACTATCCGAGTTGTACCCATTTTCGGGTCGCGGCCCCAAAATACAAAACTGGTCGAATGCACGCCAACGCTTCGGACGTGGGCGTAACGGTTGCAAAATTATGGCAAGATGAACGGGCGCCTAGGGATTGGGGTCGTTAGTGTGTTTTCCGGATGTGATACCGTTCGGACGATAGGATTGGAAGTGAGTTGAGTGAGAAAAAGTGAGGAATTCCTGGAAATGGCTGAGTTATGGTGTTACGAGTCGATGACCTGAGGGAAGTGGGAAAAAAATTGTAGATAGTGTCGCTGTAGAAAGTTGTAGGACCTAGTCACTTCCCCTGGGGCTTGTGACGGAAAACGTCTTACCAAAACGGTGTTTCTGGAGAACGGCGTTTGTGAGGCTGGCAGTAAAAAAATAATGCAACTCAGGTGCGTTAGGGAGGTTCAAAAGTTTTAAATTACAATATTCCCCTCTCATTGAAGTATATTCGAAATATAGTGATGACAGAAAGTCAATAAGATTTCGATGCACTAATATTTTGTTGACCTCCATCGTGACGGTAACTCCAATATTATTAGCCCTAAGGATTAGTTTTAAATATGCACTGTTCAATTTATTAAGTTATAATATTTTAAAAGATGGAATACTCAATGCGTAATGAGTGATTTATAATATAGCGGCCAAAGTTAAAGAACTCCGAATTATGGCGTGCGTATTTCCTATCAACCGAATGGGGTCGACCGATGTTTTAATAGCCATTATTTAATTAACACAAACGGCAATTTACTAGAATCTCTTGGTCTCGGAAATAGTTCATAAAGGAAGTGTATACATATAACCGAGAAAATATGTCAAAATATATGTGATTTGTATCGAATAGAATGAAAAAATTCTTACTCTGAAATATTCAAAGTTAGGTACCTCTGAGGTGCCTGTTTCGGGAATTGGTTGACACCAAATTTTTTATAATTTATGCTTTCATCAAAAATTTAACAATAATTTTTAATACCCATTGAATTTCAAAAAGATGAAATACTCGGAAATTTTGGCCCACCCTAACGTGCGTGACCTTTATATATTTCTCATTATCCTGAATAATTTGTTTAAAAAGTTATAAATCGACCCTCAAGGTTTGTGCTTGTGTTTCTTCGTATTTCATTGGTTCCACCCAATAATGATATCTATTTCCCGTGAATTTGTACCCAGTGTTACGACATTCACTCGACTCTCGTTCGTCTCAGCTTTTGGACGCTGCGTTTTCCTCGTATTACGTTCTGCTGCTGTCTTAGTGACATTTTTGCATCCCTTATGTAGACTTCTTCCACTTTGATACCCTTGGAAACTCTCTTTTACCATCTTGTTTTCAAGATATATGTGAAGTTTTTTAATTTTAGAAAAAATAGCTCAAATTCAACATTTTATCTGTGTACACATTTGCATTTTCTGCCAATTTTTTCATAATTAGTAAACTAATTTCTCTCATGTATACGAATTGCTAATGATCTCTCGTAAAACATCCCAGGCAAACGTCTTCTCAAGCTATAATATTTTTTTAGCGGCAAGCCGTTAATATTTCGCCACAATTATTGTTGACTTTGTTGTGGAAACGTGTTTCCCCACTCGCTCAAGTTTAAAAACCAGTGATATTCTTATTCCTTTGATCTATTAAACTATACATTCCTTGTTTGCATATGCGATATAGTTTGAAAATATTCAAAATTTATTTGGTTCACTCACACGTGTTGAACCCCCGTCTCAAACACGTCCTTTGGTCAGCGTCGGGAGACTTTGCTGTTATTTTGACAATAGACATTTGGTCCAACAGGCCGCCATCATTATAAAATGTGGTTTATTTCCGTGGTTTCTGTTCCTTCTTATATAACACTTCTTCTCTATTTCATCACGTATTTCCCCTAATTCGTTTATGCAATGTATTTCATCTTCATATTCGTAATGTGCATTCACATTTCGAATTCAACCAATTATAGTACCGGCCATCGTACGTGAGTTAGTAGTGTAAACTGGGCATGAATGCACGTAATTACCATTGTAATCCGTAGTTCCTAACGTTTTAACTATAAAGTGGTAGCGCTGGTTTCGCGAGCAAAAATCGCATATTATGAATAACGATAATGGAAAAAGACAATCGTTAATGTGATGCTAATGATGTAACCTAAATAGAAAAGCATAAGAATGTGTAATATGGTTAAAAGAAATATTGCTAGGGCCTCCAAACGCCATAGGGATATGCTTTTCCTTATTTTGTTCGCTTGCTCTTAAATTGTTCACCGTGACGCCTTGGAGAGAGGGGTGAGGGAAACGCTGCATTTACGATGGTAGTGTGAAAGTATGCAGGGTTGCTACGATGGCACGTGCGATAATACACTTAACGAGGCATCAGGGAGTGGAAACCAGATATGGCGAAAACCAATTATGGTAAATGACATTCAAACTGGTGAAAGAGATGATACTACTTTGATTTATGGACAGAAAGGAGTCATTTGCTTTTTTAACAATTTTAAAATCCTCGCAATGCCCAAGGGATGTGGGAATCATCATTTCATTGTTTTGCTCTTAAATAGCTTGTTACTATTCCTGGCGTAGGCAGACTGAGTCATTATAGGACAAGTTCGTTCGATATCGATTGTGTTCGTCCTTCGATGTAGTCCATTGCAACCATTTCCACCACACCTCCGTAAGTTTTGTGATATTTGAGCATTTACTGCCATAACACACCCTTAAGGAAATCCGCACATATGCGGCACAAGTTGTCTACATCTACATCTACGTGATACCCTGCGAGCCACCACGAGGGTGTGTGGCAGGGGGTGAATATCACCAAACATTTGTCACAGTTGTCATTTTGAATCACAAACAGTTGTCATTTTGAATAAAATGTACTACCAAATCAACAAAAACGTCGAACAACCTGAACTTTGCTTATGGAGAATACAGAAAAAGAAGCACATTAATGTACCTTGCGAAGACCGATATCGGAGGAAGAACACAATCGATCATGAACAACCTTGATTGTTGAATAGCATGTATGCGTGTAGGCATGCTACGCTGGTTCGTACAGATTACTCCTGGCTTGACTTACGTCTATGAGGAGCTAGATCGTAGTCAATTGACTACTACTACGAAAATATATATTCGCGGCGAGCGCATTCGGCACAAATTTTTGCAGGTGTGAATACGGCATAACGCTTCACAGCAGCTAGCTTTAAGTTAAAAATGTAGAAAGAATGAGGATAGATGACTCGACCTTGTACGTCAACCCAAGGTCCTTCAATATCGATTGTATCCTCCCTTCGACATAAGTCTTCGCAACATACACAAGTCCGCCATAAATGTGCTTATTTTAGTGCATTCTTCACCGGCATACTATAGTTTTTTAAAACTTTTTGCTTATTTGGCTGTGCATTTAAATTCAAATGGCGACTTTCGCCGTTTTTTTGTTGATTTTCTTGAGTGCGCCAGGGCAGAAAATGCTTAGTGAGCACATTAATGGCGGACATGTGGTAGAAATGGTCGCGAAGACCTATATCGATGGAAAAATATAATCAATATCAAACGACTTTTATGTTAACCCAGTTGAAGATGAGCAAAAAAAGAAGGAGCAAACATCAGGCTGAAAAGAACAGGAACATTGCCGTCAATATTTGCTTAGGTGGTCGGATTAGCTGATAGAGAAGTGACTTTGGAAGAATCTGGATTAAATTCCAAGTAATAAATGAGACTCTTCTTTGGAATCCAGGTCGCTTCTTATGTATCATTCAGAGGACTGAATGAGAAGAGGTTTATCCGTTGGGAGCAATGTCAAACTGACGTCCTCTTGGCGCTCTTCCATTAGATTTGGTTAATGCCGAAGCTGGATGTCTATATACTTCTACTTATTACCCTAGAATCCACCACAAGGGTGTTTGACAGGGGGAGACTTAGCACCAACATGAACTACGGCGAACAAATTAACTTTCACCAATATGCACTACACTATGGTTATTGAACAAATGCTACAGGAATTACATAACTAATCTTTAATGTAAATATGAAAACGTGACATAAGATACATGCAGGGAACATGCAAAGCATGGTGTTAGCACAACTCGGAAGATTTGGAAACATTAATTAGTGGCCATATGAATAAATCAGCTACAGTACCTGTCAACTAACTTACTTCGCAGTCTTAAGGCAGCCATCATGGTCACTTATCGATCGCGGGAACAACGGAACGGTAAACCTTTCTGTTCTACAACCTATATCCCTTCTTTTATTCTCATGATCTGGTCTACTGTAGTATGTTGGAATTTGGAAGTTATTGAAAATATCGTCTGAAAATAAATCGGTTTTAAATTTACAAAAAAGATTTAATCTAATTTTTAATCAACTGTCTGAAAGCGATTCCCATCCAAGTTATTGCAAGAGGTCAGTAACACTAACTAGACTATAATAACGACCTTTCACGCATCTCGCATGCTATCATCCCTAACTTCTATCTCGATACATTCCTTCCCTTACAATGGATAAATTAGTGGGATGAATTGTCGAGGATTATATTATTAAAAAGTATGATAGATATAAATATTTGTGTACCTTCAGAAAGTATGAGAACTTCTATCTCGATACATTCCTTCCCTTACAATGGATAAATTAGGGGGATGAATTGTCGAGGATTATATTATAAAAAAGTATGACAGATATAAGTATTTGTGTACCTTCAGAAAGTACTAGAAATGGCTGCGTGCATTTGAGATGTGGTTATGGAGAAGGATAGAAAAGGTGCCGTTGATGGAAAAGAAGACGAACGAGGAAGTGCTTAGTGTTTTGGGCGAGGAAAGGAAACTTCTGAATAAAATTCTGGATGGACAGGGTATGTGGTTTGAGGAAGTTATAAGGGGCGTAGGGTGATTCAAAATTGATATCCAGGGAAGAAAGTTGGGCATGCGAGGAAGGGGAAGATAGTCGATTGAATGGACGGGATGAGGAAAAGTAGATCGGATGTTGAAGCAAAAAAAAAATCCTAGAGATAAATATGATCTCGAAAGTGTAGAAAACCGGAAGGATTTTCTCTAACTTCAAAAATACCTGCATCTTACCGGTTGAATACTTAAAAAATAATAATAATGAAAATATGGAATGTTTAATGAAATGAGGACCTGATGTAGATCTGCAGATTTAGAACTCTGAGCATTTCGAAAGCACCACTTTAACCAGAATAGAACTCTCTTGTTAGCTTTTTTTAAATTTATACTTCTGTTTAGGATTTTTCAAATTAACGAATCTATCGGCCTTGTGCAATAGTTTCGCCAACTTCTATCAAGTTTCTAAGAAAATTCTATTTTTTGAAATATCAGACTTTTTTTTTAAAGTTCAAAAATAGTAATATTGTGTGCCTATTGTAATGCAACTCCACTGTTTTGGATTCCATTTCATATCCCTTCTCGTACCTTACCATTCTTTTCGCCATTAATTTCACCTTCTTCCAATCCCTTTGCCCCATACTTTCTCTTCGGAAAAGATGTAATCTGTCTTCATTAACACCGAGTTTCTTAAGTTCGTCCCATATTTACGTTTCTTTCTCAAACTCGCCGTCCACTCATTAAGGGATTTTTATTTCTTTTTCTTTGCGCTGGCGCCCGTATTTTTCTTGACGGTGGATTACATGCGGGAGGAATATTGATGGTCTCCATTTAAACCAAATAGGATTTTCCCAGCGATATTTCTCGTAGGATTTAGTGTAATTAATTATGCCCGTTAAATAAATGCCCAAGCAGCGTAAAAACATTATTTTTCACCCTGCATCACAAGTAATATTCTTTGAAATACTTAGAAATATTCAAATACCCCTTCAGCGGAATACAGGAAACTTAAGTTTTTTAGGTGTAGTCCAAGCCCATCTCTATTACCGCCTAAAGGCCGCTTTACACGGTTCTAGAGATGGCAAAAACAGTTCATTTTTGGGAACTCGTTCACTGTGGACCGGTCTTTTTGTGACCCGTTCCTTTTTTCTCGTTCACTGTTCCTATTTATTAATGAACATTAATTTTTATTTTCAATATATACTTAGCATTAAAAAAATATCAGCAACTATAATAGCTTGTATTCTGTCATAATCACGATCTACAATTTTGAATAAGTAATAATTAAATTCAAATATGGAACGAATTTGAAATATTAATGGAACGAGTGACCGAAAGGAACGAGGGTCCGAAAGAAACGGGGAACGGAAAGGAACGAGTGACCGCACGGACTGAGTTACCCAAAGGAACGGTGTACCGAAAGAAACGAGTGACCCAAAGGAACGGTGAACCGAAAGGAACGAGTGATCGAAAGGAACGTGGGACATTAAGTAACGAAGTCGGTCCTAGGTCCATCTGTTCAATCCATGTACTCATTACTTTGGTTCCGTTCGTTCGCGAACGACCCACCTTTACGCGGTACATTTTGTTGTGCCAATGAGTGTATGAATTCCTTCATGAGAAACATTGTGCTGTGTAAAGCAGCATATGGTATGATTGTTTGAATGATTGGTAGTTTCAGGCCTAATTTGGTGGAATTTGGTAACATTATAATGATAACTCGAGACTTTGTTATTCGAAATATCTTTATTTGGAATGACCTGGTCTCGATGTTCAACACCTTCAGGTTCATCAGGGCCATTCAAAATGAAGATACGTAGAATCTCCAAGTTAGGAGTTATTTATTTAACTATATTGTCTGAATGACTGAGCGGAAAATAGAACCTGCTCTTATTCTCTTCATTTTCTTTTACAATATATAGAACGTTTTTTCTTGCATTAAAATGTACCGTGTAAAGGGGCTTTAAGACATTATCCTATTGAAAAACACCCTTTGTTTTATTTTTCACATGCAGGGAGTTGAGTACTTGGAGTAGTGTTTTACTAAGGTGCACCCATATAAAGAATTATTAATTGTTTTTGATAAATCAGAAGAGTTACTTCCACTATTTCTTTCATTGTCATTCCAAGTGTAGTTTCAGTAATTCATTGCTCTTTCTAAATACGGTAACTTAAAGTTTCTGATCAAATGTAATGGTGAAGCTAATGGAGAATTACTACGAAGATATCTAGGGGGGGTAGTGAAATATGTATGATAAAACCTCTGAGGTGAAGCAGAAAAAATTAATCGCCACAATTATAGCCACTTAATAGCTCTTTGACACAACTGTCATTTGAAAATGATGTAAAGAACACTTTTTTCCACAATTGTTTTAAATCGTACAACTAGTTTCAACGCAATGACGCTGTACGATTGAACGATTGTGCGATTGAACGATTGTATTATTGTAGTTGTACAAGTTGTAAGATTAAAAATAAACTGTGGAAAAATACAAAGTGATCTTTACTTCATGATTAATTTCCACGAAGTCATGGCTGAATTCACCGACTATAGTCATTTGAAAAGCTAACAGAAAAAAAAGTTTTTTCCTGTTAAATGAAAGTTAAACGAAAAAACGTTGGTTTCCAGCAGATTATGGTCGGAACGGGGGCAGGGAAAAACTATGGAAATATGTATTTTAGTAAGTGTACCTTTCATCTTATCTTTAATATTTCCGCTAAAATGTGGATCAGTATTCTACCGGACAAAAACTGGCATGCAAAAGTATGGAGAAAAATCGGCTTGCTACGATTTCATGATTGTATGAACATCCTGGCTGAGAAGGGAGAAAACCTGAGGAAAATATTGAATGCTGTGAAAATTTGTGTAAAAATACGACTTGGTGGTAAACGTAAATGAATCTAAAAATAAGATTTGTGCTTTTTACAGTTTAAATATTATATGGCACTTCATTCCTTGGCGAGTAACCTCACATAAGTCTCTGAAAAAAGAGGGCGAGAATGAATATTTGGCGTTTGAACTGTAGGTATGGAGAGAAAGAGATTTAGTGAATTAGACTAGTTATAGGCAAAGTAGTGGGAAGAGATTATAAGCAGCAAAAGGCTGCTGCAGGCATTTCAAGAGGGGAGGGTGTTGTGTAAGCGTGGATGGTTATATATTACTATTACACTATCTGAGAGTGTCGTTAAATCTCTTTGGTCTAATTCAAAATTACTGAAGACACATAATTCCTGATTTTATCGTGATATTGTCTTCTCTACAGTATTTACGTTTACCTATCGTTTATATCCAGAAGGATATACCTGAGAAACGTAATATCCGTTCCGTTTTCTGTGCTAATAACAGACAGAAATATTTAATTTCTTACCAATACATTCCTTAGACCGTGTTTTGTAGAAAATGGGAAAGCTGAAAAATTGAAAACGTATAAACGCGCTCTGTATTTTACAAAATCTTAAACTGTTCGGCTTATTAATTTCATTGGAAAAAAGTTTCACGCTTCCTCATTGAATACGTAAGTATAGTGAATAGGTTTTGCGGACGAAATGAAGAAAGAAAGGATGTTTGCTGATAGGAAGAATTAATATGGTCCTAAGAGATTGCACCAGTAAAAATCTGGAGGATTTTTACTCTGCTCCATTTAAATCTACTTAAAATCGGTAGATTTCCAAAGTGTTAGCACTTCGGTTAGAAGAATTCACTTCCAGAGATACTTCATTTAAATTAGTAGGTAAGAACTGCATACGTACTTTACCAGTTTTTACAAGACTTTTATTTAATATTTCTCTTTCTTTGTTGCTTTTAACCTCGTTGAAGATTTATTTCTAGGTGTTAATTCTAAAATAAGAGCCAGTATAAACACAACTGATTTAAGGTCTGCTTGTAAGAAAACGATAAAAGCAGCTATATCAATAAGTGTAAATCAGTTTTACTATTATTTTAAAGAGAAAAAAATGAGAAACGCCAAGGAATGTGTTTGAATATATGTATTGTCGGTACTTGGTGTCTCTGAGTCTTACAAGTGACCCAGAATAGCTATGGCTAAGAAACGTTGCACCTGAGGTATTATATTATAATTTATTATTATTTTTATGCTTTTCGCCCATTCAGTTGTCACAAAATAGGAAAATGGAGCAGTAATTCCGTTAGTAGGTCAGTTCTCGCAAAATGAGGCTTTTACAGGATATTGGAATGGCGCGAGATATGTAAAACGGCAATCTTCGAAAGCTGACACTAATTATATGGTGCGAACTCACATCAGTAGTTAGATTAATGGAATGCTTGAGCCCATTCATTTAGACCTTGATTCATATGGCCCTAGACTGGAGGTGAGATATTTATTCCATTCAAATATTTTCGTGAAGCGAGGGAAAATTCCGTTGAGCACACATTAGGGTGGTTCATTTTGTTCGAGGAATTTTAAGTCGTTCCTTCAACATTTTTATCATCCTTTTTCATATTTCAATTCACGGGTCTCTCTTTACGAATGAAAGGAGTTAATTCTCCTTTGCATTATTTTCATTGGAAGGGAGCGCAGGAGCCAGCGTCCCTCGTTCTTTTCAAAGCACGTTCTCCAACCGAAGCGAGCCGCGGGTGTTCTTTGAGTCTTGAAGTAAATTTTTTTCCTCGTGTACCCGCGTCCGTGTCCGTCGCCTCTAGCGAAGTGCAGTCCTTTCACCGTCGCCGTGTTAGACCGTGCCCACGGCCACTAGTCCTCATCACCATTCCACACTTACCCTTTCATCCAAAATACATTTCCATATAAAAATGCTTCCTGCTTCTTTTCCTTCCGCCCTTCCCTACCGTCTCTAGAAAGAATGATAATTATATTCCACTTTTTCAATGCGCTCTTTATTTTCTTTGCTAGGCGATTGATATTACGCTTTGGGTATGGTGCTTATATTATTTCTAAGAACTTCAGAACTGGCGGGGGATAGATAATATATGTAACGGCGTCAGTCACTAATGCTTTCACGAATGTGTAAACATCTTAAAGAATATAATTCACCTGGAAAGGGGACTAGACTCCAGACGCCATTAAATCCGATCGAATTTTCACGGTGAATTAAATACATTTATTAAGTTAAAAATATTCTACCGGTAAAAGTTGGTTTTATTGAAAGTCAGACAATCTCCTTTCGGTTTTCTACACTCTCAGGGGCCCATCCTTCTCTGGTATATCCCTTTTCTCCTTAGTATACAATGTACCCTTCTTCATCCTGTCCATGGAGTATATTTATTTCTTCCTCTTCCCCGTCTGCCCAATTTCCTTTCCTCCATCATATTCTTGAGCAACCCATCACTCTTTATTACATCCTCCAATTGCCTAATCAGCCGATTTCGAATGTCATTCAGTAGTTTCCTTTCCTCGTTCACCTCTCAAGCACTTCCTCGTTAGTCTTCCTCTCCGTCCACCTCACCTCCATCCTTTTCCACCCATCCACATCTCAAATGCTGGCAGGATATTCTCGTCCTCCTTTCTGAGGGTCCACGTTTCTGCCCCATACAACGCTACGCTCTTTACCAAGCTCTTCACCAGCTTCTTCTATATATCCTTCCCAAGGTCCCCGTCTTCAGCTCCCTTCTATTACTAAACGCCTCCTTAGCTAGCGCTAATCTCTTCCTTGTGTCTTTGCTACTATGTCCGTTTGCTTCTACAGTGCTACCAGAGATTGTGATAATAATATTCCACCCTCTCAATGAGCTCTGTATTTAAACTGCTTGGAGATCACGCATTAGGTATGGTGATTGAAGAAATTCAAAGAACTGCAGAGCTGGTGGGACCATATCTATAACGGCGTCTGTCTCTAACGTTTTCACAATTGTGTAAAATTCTGAAAAAAAATTTACTCGCCTGGAATGGAGACTCGAATCCAGACTTCTTAGAATCTCATAGACTTTTCACTGTGTATTAAATACCTTGTGTGAGCATAAGGGGTGAAGCTTCCAAAGTTATTACGTGTCCAGCTCCGCAGTTTTATGAATAAGTCAATATAAAACCTAAGTTGGTTCTCAGGCTACCGCGGAGCTGGAATGATGAACTCTCCATCGTTTCGGGATTTCTTCCGCGTAAGTTATTTTTGGGACTTCAGTTTCGCTGGCTGTCTTCTTACTTCTTACGCAGAATTACGCGGAAGAAATGTTAAAAGATGCAGAGTTCATTATTGCTATTATTTATTATTTGCTAAAATGTCTGGTTTGAACTTAATTCTCAATAACCGTATTTCTTGTTTGCAATGCACTTTCATCTCACACCACGGTCGGAGAGAACATCTGGTGTAATACTGCTTCCGCCGAGCTAGATGCCCAACTTTGGACCCCTTGGCAAATTTCGTTATATAAATCAACCTTTGGAGGCTTTCCATTTGCTCTTGTTCACTAATCTGTTCGTAACACAAAATCGCACTTTTCCTTTCGAAACAAATATTGTGCATTAGCTACTTTACTTCAAAACTAATCGGAACCAGAAATAATGTGCGATAAACAACAAATGAATGACGATATTCGCACCGGCGTTGGGAAATTTTAAACTTTCTGTGAAGGCACCAAATATGGAAAATGCTCTAGTATATGATCACGCTACACTAAAAAGCTTAGAGTTTTGAATACTTGTTTTGTAGGAATTCGATGATTATACGCAAAACAATCCGCCGCAACTCTCTCTCTCCTTCTGACTGTCAGGGGGCTCATTTCTGTCTCAAATCATCTGTGTTGCCAAATTTTCTGCGTGAGCTATGACTAATGTTTGTGTCTACGAGCACATATTTGCAAAAAGTTGGTTTCTTTAATATTCGTAAGACGCACGTGAGTGGAGGAGGACTGAAGGAACTTTTTAAGCTCCCGTGCTCAATTCATCGGGCGTCATCTCACTGAATTAATTTCCTTGAGCGGAATTTTCCGAGCACCCGGACTCCCTCGGGAATCGAAGTCGTCATGTCCGCCAGTCTTCTTCATAAATTACATTCCAATTCATTTTCACGTTTTCTTGGCTACGTGATTCCTTTTATCCTTGGAGAATTGCGCTCCACTCCTGGACTCAATCCCAGATGACTAATGAGGCCATGGCTCCTGACTTGAGGGGGCCAGAAAGGGACTCAACTTCCGATGTCTTTCTGTGATATCACTCAAGAGTGAGCAAATACTGGGTTTCTACCACTGGGGCCCTTCGATCTGTAGTGGTTACAAAATGTGGTGGGAGCCAGGCTCATTCAAAACGCTCTCCACCATGCAATGTGGCCTATGCTAGAATCGGTTTTAACCTGATCACCTAGTAAACATTGAGATATTATATAGAACTATTTCAAATACTTTGTTAGTTACCACTCTGTATAATAATTGTTACTTCAGTGATGTGTGGTTTTGCATGTGTGGTTATACACTACCTAATCACAACGTTTTTTCACCTCCGTTTAAGTAGAACAAAGCATATTATCATACACTAGAATAACACCTGTCATCATGACGGGCTGGATTACATATTACCCTGCGAGCCGCCGCGAGAAGACGGTTACCAGTTGAGTAGCAGTCTAAAACGATTTTTTTCAAATTTAAATTCTGTCAACAATGGGAGTCCAGACTAATATATATAAAAACGAGCGAGACTAAGAAGTCAGTTCAGTTAACCTGATGAAGCTGGCAGGAGGACCAGGGAAATATTGTTGTTTTCTTATAACATACATCGCGGAATGAATCCCGAAAAAAGGAACAGTCAACAATATAAGGTCTTATGATCTGTTTTTTACTTCCAGTGTTGTTTGAAAGAACATTCATACTAAATTAAAAATAAAATAACTATTTTTATTGTAAATCAAGCGTTGAGAATTGCACCGATTTATAAGAAGATTCTCTTCGGATAAAAATGTTAGTCAGCCATATTTTTTATCAAATATTTATGTTAAAATCCTAACTGCTCTCTTTCGTAAAAGCACTTTATTCTTAAATAACATCGTTTATCCAATAATTCAAGAACGGTTTCACATTAGACTTACCAGATCCTAGTTTTTTTCATTTCTTCGCCGAAAATTTTTCTTATGTGTTCTCCCCTCTGACTTAGTTCGTGAAGCAAGTGACTGATGTCGAAACTTCAGCAGAGAGAAGAAATAAATCGATTTTGCAGTTTCATTAAAAACGAACAAAAAATATTGTAAATGCTAACAATATGCATACTGAAACTAGAATGTTTCGAAACCTAGTGTTAAAGGAGGATGCTGATGATAAAATGGACAGACAAAATAAGAAAGGATGAAGTGTACAGAAGAATAGAAGAGGAAGGGACCGTAGGAAACACAATAGAGAAAAGAGGAACAAGATGGATTGGACACACTTTGAGCAACAATGGATTTTTGAAGAACATACTTGAAGGCAAAATAGAGGTAAAAGTCCCCAGATGAAGACCGAGGAACAAGTTCATGGACCAAGTAAAGAGATAAGTACATAGAAAGAGATACTTGGAGGTAAGGGAACTAAGATGTGATAGGGTAGATGGATCGCTGCAGTCAACCAATCTAAAATTTGAACGAGCAATGAATGAATTAATGTATATTTTAACCAAATTTTGTACAATATCATTTTAATGTCCGGAAGAGTTTGGTAAAACATTAAGAAGACACAATGTGACTCATGGCGGTGGACTACGTAGATTCCAGCGAGGACGTGAGAGGTTGAAAAATTCCCTTTTCCAATGAGAAAAATATTTTACACGCTTGAATTTCGAAATCAATGGCTTAAATTTAGGGAGTGTTCCAAAAGATGATAAAATTTTGAAAATCAAGGACCGCCTTTGTGCCACACACTCTTTGGGTGGGTTGCACGGTATTTTGTATGTGCAGGCTTATATGGAAAAGTTAAACTACTGTAGGTATTTACGGGAATAAATCTCTATAATGTTGAAACATTTCCTTATTTTTTGTTTCTATATTGCCTCTAAATCATCCAAAAACTCTCAGAAATGCTGTGTAATCAGGCGAGAAATTCACCAAGTACTTTGACCATGAGGAACATTAAGCCCTCACTAAAGGCAGACTTTAGGTATTTACAGGAACTGACCTCTATGTTCTTAAACAATTCCTTTCTTCTTGTATTTCAATGTATCCTCTATATTATCCCGAATTTCTCCTTATGTGACTTATCTGGTGGGAAATTCTCCAAATACTTTGACCATGAGGAACATTTAGGTCTATTTAAAGTCAGACTTGGAATTTACGGGAACAGACCTCTACATTCTTAAACAAAACCTATCTTTTTGTGTTTTAATTTATTATCTATGTCATCCAGAAATGCTCCTTATCTGAGTTAGCGTATGGAAAGTTCTCCATATACTTTGAACAAGAGCAACATTTAGCCTTCATTAAAGACAGGCAAATCTTTTGACACCGTCTACATTATTAGGCCATCCTGCGTCGTTATAGTTAACTACCGAATAAAAATAAGAAAAAATATGAAATACAAGTTTCTGTGAGCTTGAAATACTACAGATTACCAAAGATAAGAGGAAAACCTACCATTTATTTGAAAAGAGCACACTTTTGTGCGCATAAAAATCTTTTCTTTTGCTAATATATTAGTGATAACTGATGTCATCAAAGACTTATTTGCTCTATGCAATTTTGAAGGCTCATACTATCACGCACACTTTCGATTGATTATTCGCATCATGTTATCAGACCTCCGCAGCCACGTATCTCTAAATCTAGCCAATAGATTTAGGCAATAATTCAGATGTAACTTTTAACGAAGCATTTAATGAGTCGTGAATGCCTATGGGGGGATTAATACCTACTAGTGAGATAAAAACGATGGCGACCTGGCATATTCTCTGATGCTTCTACATATCAGTAGGAATATTTTTTCTTGGCTATGATTATTTTAGCAGTTTGGAGTAAAGAATACCGTAGCTAATATTTACAGCGCCATGGATACATCCAATTAAAGTGATTAACTAGGTTAATATTTGCTTTCAATGTTTAATGAAACTTCACGAACGTGAGAAGGGAATTAATATGATTGATTGTCGGGAATTACTCATCAAAAAGTTTATTTGTTCTTTTTAACAGTAGATGAACTGATATTATGGCAAAAAATTAATTGGATGAGGGATTATCGGCCGCAAGATAAATAAATACTCTTTTATATTATATGTATCTCACATCTGTATCAAAATTGTCGAATTTTATTTTGGTGAATACAAAAATTAAATATATGCACTAGAATTAGGAGAGTTTGTGCGACAAATAGCTCTCCCTGGGGATGATATATTTATTGGGCTGGAGTTTTGAACGAATTCTATCAAAAATATTATCACCCTGTCAAGGAACGCTGCACAGTTTTAGTGCTGACGAGAAAGAAAAAGATTGACCAGTCGTTTTACTGTTCAAAAGCCTATGATCGTAGCATCATAATAGATTACAAAATCTATGCTGGAGAAAATAGGACTGGAAAAAACCCATTAATGGAATCATGTGTCTTTAACTTTTCTCTGAGTTCATGGCTATTTAGTCCTTGAATATTGGAGTCATTCTAAGAAACTACCGAATATTTATCAAACTAATGGCAATGCTAGTATTATATTTTGGCGCCAGTTCGTAGACTATATTGCATGTATGGGGAAGAAACAGAAAGAATTTTACTTATTAGATGAAGATTCGTGGGAAATATGCTGAGCTAAAGAATAAAATCGTGCCATTATTTAAGAGCCTGCGGCTCGAGACGATATTCCAATTTTCCAGTTAAACCCATGTTGATCATTATATCCCTCTTATGATAAAATTAAATCACTTTATGGAGTATACCAGCAGAAAGAGTCGGATTCGAACGGGAAGGTGCGAATTAAATTCACCAATCCATTGGTTCTCAGCACCGTGCAATGATGCACATGGAGAGGTTGAGGAACAAAAATTCCAAATGAAATCTCACTAAAATCTACTAATGCTAGCCATTTAATAAACTGTAAATTATGAAAGGTCCTGGTGAAATTTCCCATTCATAGCCGTTATTCATTTTTCGAGGAAATAATAAATAGTAATTAAAAAATAATGAATTGAAACTTAATAATATCTTTAGTTAAAAAGTAATTAATAAGCAGAAACGTTGCGTCCAACAAAGTGGATTGCATGAATTGAACACTGCTTTCCTTCAATCATCCAATAGTGAACTTTTCAACCTTATATCTTGATTGCAACAAATTTTAAGAAGAGAAAAGTAAATCACTGTGCTGATTCCAATGATATTCTTATGGGAGTAAAATAAAGGGGGTCTGTTTAGAGCTCCTGGGGCTTATATTTCTTTTAAGTAGTTATCTAAGCCTTGTTATTTCTTTCTCTTCAAAACGAATACTCTCTAGTTGTTTTCATTCTCGAGTTATAAGTGTAGTCAAATACATATTCACATTTGTGAATCAGTAGGATGAAGATAGGTAGGATATATGATGATGAGATGAAGAAAGAAATCGTGTAATGAGATCGGGGCATTCGCCGGTGAAAATCGAGAGGATTACTTTTATTTTCCATCTAAACCTTCCTTAACTAGTATATAACTCTAAAATAGGTTGATTTTTTTTCTCTGCTATTCGTGAACCGTCTTATACCCAGTTCCCTAGTGACTATCCGGCTGCAGAATACACTTTAGCTTCTCTATCCCATTCAACTCGGCTCAAAGCTCTCCTTTGCGTATTTACTCGTCCAACGCTTTATCAAAGACCTGGTATGACTCGGAAGGCGCCATGGATAAGAAGGTTTTCTCTTATTATAGAGAGAATAAGCGTGGGACGCGGCTGTGTTTGGATGGCATTGTTTAGCGGCGTTCGGAAAGCTTTTATTTTTTCCAATAACTTTGCCGGGTGTACGCTCACATATAAGAGGCCGGAAGGATCAGCTGGATTGAAGAGCTTATGTTTGGTGGATTCGGTAAGAATGAGAAACGTAGAATGAGAGAAAAAATATTTATATATTTGACGATGCAATCTCCTCAAATCATAAGATAATGTTAACCGAAACAAAAGGATGTGTTTAGAATTATCCAGAATTTCAGGCTCTGTGGGAATCAAATCCCTAAATAAACTTATAAAAATCCAAATTTTCTTTACCTTTCTATCTGGAAAATAATATGATGAGGTAACGTTTCGAAAAACTTCAAGGAAAATTCTTTGAACTGCAGTATAGAATTTTCAAGTTGTTGTTGGAGCATTGCTTTGAATTTGTTAGACACCATTCAAAATTTCCATTTGCAACTACATTTGCGTCGATTTGGATCCACCCGTCGTGAAATAAAAGAAAATTTGTGATAAATATACGAGAGCTAAAATTTCAGCGGTAAATTAGAAAAAGCGAATATCCTTAACACCTTTTTTCAAAGCGTCAATACTACATGCCCTCAGAAAAATACTGCTACACTGCCTTACCTATAAAAATCCATTGCAGTCTATAAATATTTCTTGTCGTGACATAGGAAGTCACCTGATTCCATTTAACTCCAAGAAATCACCTGGTTCTGATCTAATTCCCTCCCGAGTTTATAAAGAATTAGCGTCAAAAATCGCACCGGGCCGTACCGTTTTTATAAATCGTCCCAAACTTTGGATGTATATTCATGAAAGATAATCTATCCAAATTGATGAACATTCTTATATAACGACATCAATAGGCTTCACTAGGCTTACATAACGCCATCAGGTGGCTAGAATTTTGGCTTACTTGAAAAATTCAGAACTGATGTGTTTCAGAACGATACAGAGAATATTATTATGACGCTGCACTACATCGCTCTGTCTGACTGAAGCGATAAATAACAGAGAAATATTCCCGAACAGATAGGTACAAAAACTCGCTCTTTAGGCGCAAAATAAGCGATCACAATAAATACTGATCTCCTCTAAATACACTCCCATAGTGCATGTCACCATTTCACTCCAAATCTTTTGCATCTTTACACGGCTGGTGACCTACCACCCCTGCCACTCGCCCATGCGGTGGCTCGCGGGGTAGTTTGTAGATGTAGATGTATACTGGCTTGTCTGTGAAGGCATCAGTGACAAAATTGTAGCTGTGGCCGCGCTAGCACCCATTTCGGTCATTACTGAACTATTCCGGTTGAAACGACATGTATATTGTACGGAACTTGGGACAGAGGTGAATAAACAGCTTGTATTATGCTATTGCAACAGTTTTCATTGTAATCTCTGATTTGGAGAGAAAAAAATGACTACACCTTTTTTCTACCTCTTAGTGTGGCAGTATATCTCTATAATCATGTTAGAACTCCTAATTTCATGTGTGTCGCGACGAGTGAAAATAATATTTTCTGCGAGAGACTAAAACTAACCTAGTTTTAAGTTCTGTAATCCTAGTGTGAAACATTTTATTCTCTTATGGTTCCCAAACATATAGGTACAAGAACTTGTTCTTTCCGTGCACAATAAGCCACTACAATAACCACTCAGTTTTACTAAATACTCTCCCATAAAACACGTCACCATTTCACTTCCCAATACCGTATTTATTACATCTTTACACGGCTGGCGTCCTAACACCCTCTGCCACACACCTACGCGGCGGCTCGCAGGGTAGCACGTAGATGCAGAATTAAACACCTACTCGCCGAGCATTTGAAATTTATATAAGACAAAAGAATGTTGGACGTGTGTGTTCGAAGACGTAAGGGTAAATTATCGAAGCGGAAATTTTAATGAAGATAGAACACTGCCATTTACGGATACCAGTATATGTAACAAAATATAGCGCCTGATCAAATGTTCCCTGTGCCGATGCGTGCCAAACCTGCTGTGGTGATACTGAAAGTAGAGTTATATGTACATGAACGGGCATCAAATACCTAGCCCTCCTCAATTAGACGTCCAAGACGCACATTCGGTAAACGATCGAATAGTTAAAACTCACCTTATCGAAGGACACTACAACGAGGTACCAATCTGATTTAAAAGAGAATTTAAAACCTGCAAAACAATTTTTACTAAGTATGACATATACGCTGCTATTAATATGAAATCTTTACCAGATTATGTGGCCTCGTAAAAACGCATAAAATTGAATGCCCAATAAGACCGGCTGTATCGTATGTCACAACCCCCTGTCATAGGTTGTCCACTAAACTGCATATATTACTTCGAAAATATTCGGGTTTTAAACCGCAGTACGGTGTTAAAAATTCAATAGACAGCATAAACTCCATCTTATTTAAATCCACCTCATCATGCCAAACTAGTGTCATTTGATGACCCCAAACTCTTCACTTCTGTCCCTTTCTGGGAAGCGGTAGAATTAGCAAGTGCCCATCTTAGAAACAAAGGCCATGTTAATGCTGTTACATGTGACGTTAAAAGTCTGTTGAATTTGTATATAAGGCAAAATTATTTTTATTTAATTGGAGATTTAATCAACAAACTCATGGCCTATCCATGGACTCTCCTTTGTCACCAATTTTGGCAGATATTGTTATGGATTTTTTTGAACGAAAACCTTTTTATTAATAACATCCATCGTTAAAAGATCGTTTTTATTGTTTTAACTGTTGACGGCTCTACTTGGTGGAATAACATATCGTGGGAGAATTTAAAACACTTAGTAATATTCCACGAAGATTTGTTTTCCCAACCGGTTTCAACGCTGACGCGTCATTTTCAAGGGTACAATTCTCAAAGTTCTTAGGAGGTGCGCCACATATACATGTATTCAATTCTCAAAAGAGGGGGAGGGGAGGTTGAGTAAAAAGGGGGGAGGAATGGGGGGTGGATAGGGAGGGAGGATGAGGGTATTCCGAGGAAGCAACGGTCAAGGTGAGGGAAGGAGCTGTGGGTGTAGCACAGAGGTGAACGGAGAATATTTAAAAACAGAATAGTCATTTAAAAGCACAATATGAGGGACACCTTTTCTCATACTAATTTCAAAATTCTCTAAAAAATCAACTTGTATCTTTTGACGTGTGTAATTTGTTTACGTCCGTCCCAGCCAAGTGTAGTGTCCAAGCCATCGGTGTAGCCACCTCCTGGTTAAGAAGAGCCAAGTGTGGAGAAGACCTTATCAACGACTTCCACCAACTTCTCACCTTGTGCATCGACCAGAATTATTTCCTGTTTAACGGGAAATATTACAAACAAGAACACGGCCTCAGCATGGGCTCCCCGCTCTCCCCTATACTTGCAAACATGTTTATGGATTCTTTAGAAAATAACCTTTTCAATTCAAATCATCCAATGTTAAAGAATGTTGTATATTATTATAGATATGTAGATGATGTTATTTGTTTATGGACGAGAAGCCGCAGACAATTAGAACAGTTTTTAGCCTTTTTAAACTCCCAACACGAAGCCATCAAATTCACGATGGAAATGGGTAATAGTAAAATTAATTATTTAGACCTAACAATTTCTATTGATACAAATCAACATTCCATTACAATATATCGAAAGGACACATACTCGGACGTAATCATCCCGAGTAATTCTTTTCACCACCACAGCCACACATTTGCAGGCATATATTCTATAATAAACCGGGTAATATCATCCCCCTATCGGACTCCGCCTATCAAGTGGAACTAAAAACAATAAAAAAGATCACCAAAAGTAATGGCTATAACTTTTCTCTTGTGCATAAACTATTAGACAAGCAAATAAAACGGAAAACAATTTCTCTTTTGTCAACCCTCGACAAAATACGCCCAGACAAACCCAATAAATGGTGCAAACTCCCATTTTTAGGGGCGTTAACTCACAAAATAACGAGACACATCCAAGACGAAAGGTTAAGAATAGGATACTATAACCCAGTGACGTTAGAAAAACTCCTTTTCAACTCCAAGGACAAGATGGACATTCTGGAAAAGTGTGGTGTGTACTCATTAGAGTGTGAAGGATGCAATGGTGTTTATGTGGGTCAAACTGATCGTAAATTTGCTACCAGAGCGAAAGAAAATGTGAACTATATGTTTAATAATGACCCA
The DNA here is from genome assembly GCA_963169105.1 of Ceriagrion tenellum. Taxonomy (NCBI): domain Eukaryota; kingdom Metazoa; phylum Arthropoda; class Insecta; order Odonata; family Coenagrionidae; genus Ceriagrion; species Ceriagrion tenellum. The sequence continues at coordinate 59,690,649 of OY720641.1, forward strand.
AAATCAGGTTTTGCTAAGCATATAATTGAAACTGGTCACCAATGTAGTTTTAAACCTAAGGCTTTACATGTTACTGACAAAGGTTTTAAACTGGATTTTTTAGAGAATTTCGAAATTATGGACATGGATTTGGACATGGACAATTATGGACTATTGAATTTGACAAGTGTTTTAAATTCTCCCATCGTTTTTATTGGTATCACTATGTGAATGATGTCCTTTGTTTGTGGCTCGAGTGCTCAACAGCTTGACAATTTTGTAACGTTACTAAATAACCTGAATACTTGCATAAAAATCACCGTCAAAGTACGTGATGGTACCATAAACATTATAGATATGACAATCCTCCTTTCATAGAGTAAACATGATTTTCCGCTTTACTGGAAACCGTCTAATACTAATGCTGTTATTCCTAAGGATTCGTTTCACCACCATAATCACAAGCTGTCAGCCTTTTATGTCATAATATTTCATTTGGTCAATGTACCTATGAGTGACGAAAGTTTTACCAAACAATTAAATATTATTTTACCAATTATGACGAGAAATGGCTACAGTAATAACTCCAGTTTTTCAAATTTGGACAGAAAGCTTAAACAGCAGGCCATTCACTCTCTGGCGACCCTTTCTTTTACGAAAAATGACAAGCTTTTCGTTGGTGCAAGATACCATGTTTTGGGAACTTGACGTACAGGATTATGAAATCCATTCCTGTGAAGAAGTTGAACTGGTCTTTTTACTCTCCCATAACAATAAAAAAACTTCTGTTTTATAGTTAAGATAAATTTTAAATTTCTGAAAAATGTGGTGTTTATGCTCTAAACTGTGATTCATGTGATGTTAGGTGTATACAATGGCCAGACTGGACGGAAATTAGCAATTAGAATTAAGGAGCATAGTAAATGTTTTTTAACAGGTGGCGTTTGTTCCATGTTCGTCAAACATTTATTAGAGTGTAATCATTCAAGTGATTTGAAACCTGACATTTTACACATACAGGATAATGGCAAAAAATTGGATTTTCTTGAGCAATATGAAATTGTAAATGCTGTTAAAAATAATTCAAATCTGGTAAATGATCTCACTTTTGACGCGCATTCGCCACTGATGTCAATCAATATCTAATGTTCGATCTTAGTTTACGTCATATACTCAATTAGGCTATTGAGTGTTAATCCCCTAACCCTACCCATTGATGTCATTTTACCTTGAAATATCAACATTACCCTTTCAATCAACCTTTTCTTCCCCTTCCCCATTTTTCCCCACCCTCCGTCCCTCGTCTCCTCCACCCACCCCCAGTTTGGTATATACGAACTGCTAAAATTTGAGATTTTACCTTGACAGATATTGACGAAACCATGGTCGGTGAAAATAAAACACTGTGGAATGCACAAAGTGAGTTCTCATTTCACGGTTGAATTGGTATCCTTCCGCTCTTTGTTACACGTGGAACTCCATTTAATTCAAGGAGCTCCTTAGTATATGTTTGCATTTGATGAGTAGGCTTGCCGTTTATATGAGGTGTTGAATGGGTCACCCGCCTGTGACTCGGTAAGCCCTGCAAGCTCGGTGTGGCGCACTTTATTTTGTTGCACGTGTACTCCACGATCTTTATCTGCAAAGCACAAAGGCTCAAGGGACTCAGCCTTCGGCCAAGGGAAGCTCTCATGTGCGAGCAGACTTAGTGTCTCCTCAGTTGCCTTTGAGCATGTTTGTTGTGAGGAAAGAGTGAAGTAAAGCCGTGGCGGAGTGTTTTTGTGAGCAAAGGTGGCTTCGGACGGACGGGATGGACTTCCGTATCGCTCTCCAAGGTGTACTGTGCAAAGGACATTGAGCTCGACCTCTCGGATTTGGTAAGTTCTGCAGAATAGTAATATGAGTTGCAAAATTTAGTTTGATTTGACGAAATCCATTCTATAGATTGCTACAACACCTAGGGATAAAAGGGCGTAGAATTTGTTATTTTTAACGACTTATCAACTATGCACTTGCCATCATTCTAGTTTTCAATGACTTACCGTTTTTCCTTACATTTTGATCCAGATAAAATTTGCAGTATGTTTTCTGCTCGAAAATGTGCCTCGTACTATTAATGATTTAATGAAGCTAGTCTAATAAGTTGTAGCAGATCAAATTGTGTACTAAATGTGAGTACGTCTATTAATGTAGCACTCTCTTAGCTTTTGAATTTGCCTGCAATGATCACCTGAAAATATGCTTGTCCTCGTCTAACGGCCAGAGTCCTTATGGTTTTCGCTTCGCCTAACGGGACGAGTGTTGTGTGCTCATCATGAAGTCACCCCGTGCTACACACACTGGAGGTGGCTAGCTTAACCCTCAACTGCTATCGTCGGGTCTCTTTCGACCCGACGTAATTTTTTTTGCTTTGGTGGTAAAACGTCCGCTCGCAGCAACCTTGGCTACAATGTATCCTAGGGGAGGGGGTTGCGAGCCAGTTGAACTTAAGACGGCTGTTGTTTACGAGCAATTTTAGTGTGTGTACGTGGCCAAAAACCACGATAGTGATTAAGGGTTAATATAATGTTTTGTCGATGAATAACTGTTATTGTTACAAAAACATCGAAGAGGATAAAATTAATTTTGCTAAGCACTTAATATGTAGCAGCCACAGGAGAGATTTTACAATGGATATAATAAAATTATGCAACGATCGCCGAGAATTAGATTCAAGAGAGCAGTTGGAAATTTAAAAAAATTTGAATAACCGAGACAACACCCTCATTAACGAATACCTTTACCCTTCCTTTTCCCCTATTCTGGCCTCCGTTTCAAACTTCTTCTCTCCTTCCGTTACGAAACTACGTAAACAATAGGATAAACAGATCTCAATTAATGCCTGATTATGGTGATTATTCACTGAAACCCTGGTCGCTTAATTGAAATAAAAAAGTGGTATTAGTAACAGTTATTCATCGACAAAACATTATAATGGAAGACCACAAAGTTAAAGATGAACTAGTGAATTTTGTTAAGGGTTAATATTCCTAGTACAACAATTGTAGCACAAGATACAAGCGAATTTCATATGTATTACAAATGTGAATAGCAGCAGCTATTGTGGTGATTTTCGGTGCGAAAGGTATGTTATAATAACGAAGTGATGACAGTTCAACTAGTCGTTTGAGGGAATGCAATTTCCAAGCGCAAAAATGACTTGGGTGTTCTGTAACTAAATCATATTGCCGTAGCGTAGGCTCTTCATTTGCGGCGTTATTTGTCTCGGGAATAGGACGAATTAATGTTTATGAAGTGGACACAGATGTTGCAAACAATTTTGCGACTGCATATGTGATGGCGGAAGAGTTTGGATACTGCGCGACTTGAGAGACGGGAGAAGTTGGCGTACCTTAGTGGAAGGTTCAATGATACGTAGGAACTGTTTGCGGTGCACTTAAACATACATTTACAAAGTCATCATGCTTCAGCCAACGCCACAGTGGCCTCAAAAATTGTGGTAGTTTCTTAGATGGACCTTCTCGGCGGAACGCAGATGCCTTATCAAGGTTCACAAGATTATTCGATTTTAGCATAAAAATTTTACACCTGTCATTCACTTTTACTTTCATCTCTGAGTATATTTTATCCAAACAAGCTTCTCCGTCGGGTTTTGTACTTTAAAAAAAAAATAAGTATTCTATCGGTTAAGGTAGGTTTTGCTGAACGCAGGAGAATCTCCTCCCGGTTTACTACACTTTCAGGGGTCTATCTCGCTCTAGCATATCCCTCTTCGCCTTAGCATACGATTTACCCTTCTTCATCCTATCCATTAAACCTGTTTTCTTTCTTCCTCTTCCCTGCTTGCCCAACATCTTTCCCTCTATTACACTCTTGAGCAACCCATCGCCTCTCATTACATCCTCCAGTCACTTACTCTGCCAATCTCTAGTTTCTTTAAGAAGTTTCCTTTCCTCGCCCACCATCTCAAGCACTTCCTTGTTAGTCTTCCTCTTCATCCACCCCACCTTCTTCATACTTCTCCACACCCACCTCTCAAATGCCTGCAGCCTATTTTCGTCCTCATTTCTGAGGGTCCACGTTTCTGCCCCATACAACACTAAGCTCCATATCAAGCTCTTCACCAGCCTCCTCTTCACATTCTTACCCAAAGTCCGCGTTATGAGCTCTCTTCTATTAAGAAACGTCTCCTTAGTGAGCGCTATTCTCTTTCGTATGTCTTTACAGCTGTGTCCGTTTTATTCTATCGCGCAACCTGTGTAATTATAATGCTCTACTTGCTTGAGTTTCTGTCCTCCAACTTTAATGATCAGCATCATCAGTATAATTATTGAGTGTTCGTTTGATAACAGCTGTAAAATACGTGACTGGTACTCTCCTACCCTTTAAATTTAAATGCTGATTTGTTAGCAGTATTGCTTAACCTTTGCTCTCCCCTCCACTCCATCTCTATGCCACTTTATCTTCCCTCTTTGAGGTTAAGCTTCCCGTAGGTGACTGCCACAAAGTTTTTCAAACACTTAAGGGCGTCTGGATAATAACTCGGCACAATTTGTGTGAAAGACTGCGTAAGGTAGTCCCTGGTGTGAAAAGGGCCCCATAAAAGCCAAATGCTTTTTGTGCATGGGTTTAAATGACAGATGCATTGTAGATTTTTGAGTCACAGACATGGAGCCATTAAATGCCAACCAAAAAAATTAATAAAATGCATAGTGAGGCTGCACGTTTCATTAAAACTGCTACGAGTGAACAAATAGTGTCTCACAACTTTTACAGGGATTGAGATGGGAGCCCCTAGAGACTCAGAGGCTGCACGCTAGGCTTAGCTTGCCTGAGAAATTCAGAACTGCTGTTTTTCAGAGCGACACACAATATTATCGTGACGCCTCACAACATCGCCAGGTCTGACAGATGCGATAAAATAAGAGAGATACATTGCCGAGTAGATAGGTACAAAACTGTTTCTTTCTGCGCATAATAAGCGATCACAATAAAAACTGAGCTTCAATAAAAACACCCCTATAATACAATTTGCCATTTCACCTCCAAAAAACCTAATCTCTTACATATTTTTTACACGACTGGTGTCCTAACACCCTTTGCCACACGTCCTTGCTGCGGCTCGCAGGGTAGTATGTAGATGTAGAATGCTCTGTGGGTCTGTGGCGTGCATTTCTTTTGTTTGAAAATTTCTCTATTTGGAAATTAATAGTCGCGGTTAACAAGTGACGACCGTTCTTCATACCATAGTTGACAGTGGTGCTTCCGAGGTAGGTGAAGGAATTCACTTGCTCCAAATCCTCTCCAATTTATGTGACTTCTACATTCAGTTTCTCCTATTATTAGTACTAGTATTTTAGGGTGTAAGTCTTCTTTTTATTTACCTTCACGTTACAATTCTTGAAGTATGTGTCCAGTTGCTAGTAGTGATCATCTAAAATGATAACCCTTTTCTGTTGTGATTGCGGCGGCGAGCGTGATTATCTGGTAACGAAGTAGAAAATGTTACCAGCTTGTCCTCTTAATCGCCGCTCTCGATTGTCATGTTCTTCAGGAACTGAACTTGTTTCATGATGGTTTGCCTATTATTTACTGTATTTTTAGTGTTCTAATTATTATTTTCCTGTAATAATTAATTTCACTGATTATTAGGGATCTCCACCGAGTCAACTTCTTAAAAGCTGCCCAATATGATCCCGATTAGACTTCAATTCTTTACTTACCTCCCGACATCGCTTCGTGATCCCAAAAGTGACCCGCAGGACATCCAAAATAATCTTCACTACCAGAATTTGCCAGGAAAGCATTGGAAGAAGTAAATAGGGAATGTGTAGAAGTGTTTTGCTGGTGCGTGGAAAGTTTGTTAGAGTAATAAGTGTGTTGAAGGCGTTTAGAGGATGTTTCAAGGAAGTGAAAACACAAACTGTTAGAATCAGTGTGATTGGAAAATGTGTAACTCAAGTGCAATGGACGTGTGCGTAAATTCCTTCACATTAAGGGACATTTCCGGCTTCAGAACTGGCGAGGAAAGTGGTTAGCGGCCACTTTACGGTGTACCATTTTGCATCGATGTCTGAAAATCATGGATCTAGGGTCTCAGAAGGTGGCATTTGTTGACAAAATGAGATGTACAAAACATTTCTTCAATTGGATTATATTTAGAGGTCTCGAACGTAGCTTTTCGTTTAACATGGGGCTCCCATAAGCGCGCTCCGCCCGTTTGATAAGTTCGCCGTTCCAGGCCTCCGCGCCGTCCCTTAACATTTCCTTCCCCATCCATCAAAGGTTCTGATATGTACGTTTAAATTGGTTATCACTTTGGGAGGGGTGTAAGACTGGTATGTGAATAACTAAGCCTTGTATTCAGAATATTTACCAGTATAATGGAAATAGGAAACTCCATGATTGGAACGTGAACTAATTTGTTATACCACTCTTTTTGAGAATTTCGATAACATTTTGCTCACATAATACTTGCATTGAAGACTGGGAATATAAGGTAATGATTGCGTTGATTGCAAAACGCGTTTTGTAAACAAGAAAAGTGAAGAAAATATCTGGTTTATGATTTTTACGATGACTATTTATAGTCAGTCAAGAGAAGCCTTAAGCAGTTATATTATATCGGTTATAGCATTAGTGATCGATAGAACAGAGGAAAAAGTTATCAGAGGAAGACCCAGGATTAAGTTAATGTACAAAATAAAAAAAAGTACATTGGAAGAAATACCAGGAGGCAAGAGAACTAGAGTTAGAAAGGGAAGGGTGGAGGGCTGCAGTCAGCCAATCTTAGGATTGAACGGCCTATGAATGGAGCAATAGTGATTCTGAAATATCGCGCGTTTCAATGAGGAGATGAGTGAAAGTTTGTTCTACACTTTGAATGTTATATGCGTCATGCATTAAATGTGTATTTATGGCTTCTATTTTGTATTAATATTAGAATCGTGTTCATACAGTACTTTTAAGCAATGTTCCGAATTTCATTGACGAGAAAAAATTAATGGCAAAGCAAAATGATAATAAAATGTTAGAATCGAAATTAATAATATTGAATGCATTATATCAAATGTTTGTTTAGATTTATCGAGATGTTTCGACACACAGACACACTTTCGATGTATCAAATGCTTTTTTCGATATGTTGAATCCTTTCTTTCAATATATGTAAGTTGAATTTGATAAATTGATTACTACATTCGATGGATTGAATATACAATAACTGCATCGGTGCATCGTAAGTACCGATGAGAAGGGTAAGAGTTCGACTTATGGCATTAACGCGATTACCCCAATTAGATTTTCATAGTATTATGATAAATTTCCGTCTTGTTGAACATTGATTTACCGAATTGATTGAACATTGGATGTCGATTTCGATGCATCGATAAGTCGCCTGTGGACCATGGAGGAGATAGGTAAAAGATAAATAGGGGAGAGTGGAGGGAAAGAAGTCTGTGAGTAGTAGCGACGGGACGGAGTCGGGAGAAATAAGGAAAGAGAAAGGCTTGCGAGACATAAATCTCGCGAACCAATTTCCCGTCCTATGAAATCTCTTCGAATGGCTCTCCGGATTTGAAAGAAGGCGCGTCGGCGGCTCCTTCATTTTATTTCCCGCACTTTTTTTTACTTTCCCGCCGCGGAAATGCGTAGAATATTCTTCATTCCCGGGCGTATCTCAGAACGCGCCTCACTTGAGGGAGAGAGACCGCATTCTTGACTAGTCTGTGGCGAAGAAAGATACACAGACTTTCCGCAAGAGCATTTAATTTATTGCCGAGGATGAGGTTACTTTCGCGGTGGAAAAAAACTCTTTATTCAACCCAGTTTTTTTTAAAGGAGGATGGATTGTAAGTAAATATATATGCTGTATTATATACTATGAGTTATTTTCGTAAGGGATGTAAGATTTAAAAAAACAGTCTCTCTTTGGTCCTGTTTTTCTGCTCATATATTATTGGTCGATCCTTCTTGTGCTTTTATTTTCATTCGATGTCTCAATTTCGAAATTTTGGAAGAGTAAATAAAACTTGAGCCTCACTCGTAAATCTTCAGGTGGAGAAAATTGTTTACATCACGGAGAAAATGAATTGTTAAAACAACGCTCTCGACGCGTATTTTGTCTTATTTTTCGAAGAGACCACTGCGGTGGGTATATCCGGCCGTGACATCCATTTAAGATCTTTTGGCTTGCCGCCAAAAGGCACCTGATTTTTTTTAGGACATGGACTTTTTTGCGTACCTCGTACATCATATTTACCTTCTAATGAAAATTAAAACGCTTAACAAAACTATAATCGGGTTTGTCAAACGGCAGGGAACCTGACCAGAACTGTCGCATATTTCTCGTGGCGTGATGTTATTTCTTTAGGAAATGATCGTAGTCTGAGAGGGGTGAACTATGAGGTACATAATAAATTTGAAGCGTGTGTAAATTCTTTTGCCGGCCCAGTCCCACTCGTAGCGATCGAAAACCTGATTACCAGCGGCGTAATCACTTCTTGTTGGAGCGGAAGGATTTTCATGTTGTTATTATTTTGTTATACTCATAATTTTGGCGAAAAATATAAACCAGGATGACAAGGCAACCACGTTTTGTCGCAGGTCATCGTCTCAAATGAACAGTATCCTATTAAAATTGATAAAAGTTTTGTATCTAAGGCTTCCTCAGTGGCCAGTAAACCTGCTGGAAAACATCAAAATGTTCGCTAAGGAAAGGAGATGTTTTCTCAGAGTAATACTAGAGTCGATTGAAATAATGAAAGAGCCGGAAAACTTCAACAGGGAGGACGGGTACTCGCTGGCCACGACATAGGAAAGACTTTTCAACCTCTCAGCCAAAAGAAACGCTGGAATTGAGTGGGAATTTTTGCGCCAAAAGCATGCCAATATACATTACGGCCACATTCGTACGGCTTCTTTTCGACTTGAATACGCCTTCTGTAACGGAGGAGAAACTGTTGTCAATGAACTTTGATCAACGCAGCTGCTCCAGAAAAATCTCCAGAAAAGAAAATTGTTGTTCCAGTAAAAATTAGGGCAATCAAAGTGATAGGCTCAGTAAAGTTTGTCTGAAAGTTTGATTTCGGGAATTTTTAGTCCTAAATTGATGAGATGAATTGATATTCAGTTAACCTTTGGATGGTGTATTCTGATATTGCCCTCGAAGCGCGATAATGGTTCCTAGTTTTCTCTCGCCAGAACAACATTCTGTTTAGTTTTTGAAATAATCTAGGTGTTATAAATTCCTCATTTTATATACAAGGTCTTTATGGAGTGCGTACGTGTATAGTTTCCCAAGTAAAATGGCAGGTATTTTTAATCAAAAATCTCGGAAAGTAGTTCAGTAAGGCGTTCTTTAACTCGACTCATTTTTTCACGCGGTACGTTTAAAACTCCTTCATAATGGAAGGTTTTTTTTAGTGAGTCTGAAAAGTTACCCCGATGACAAAACGATTTATTTTTAAAAAAGTGGCAAGAAAACGAAAAAAATTATATACTGTTAGTTTTGTAAATAGGTTTAGGTGATAAAAATTTCACATTTTATATTTAAGTTTCTCTGAAGATCATAAATGTACTATTTCCGATGTAGGTATAATGACGTATTTTATTGAAAATATCTCGGAAAGTAGTGCAGTAAGGAGCTAATATTTTGGTATCTTAGAATGGATGAAATGGTTTGAAATTGAGAAAATGAGAGCAAATTCATTAATTTCTAGGTGCAATGATATTTCGCTCAGACTCTTTTAAGCTCGACGTTTGACTCACGTTGTAGCGAGTATCTTCAGGAACGAAGCATCTGTTGCCGTTGCATCGTCGTCTAATTGGTAGGAGAGTCGCGAAGGTTCGATCTTGTTTGTCATCGGTAGTGTTGGCTAGCTTTAAGTCCCGATGCTTTCTTGGTCACGATCGGTCTAGGCGGAGTTTGCAGCGTCAAGTTGACCTATCTAGGAGGCGTTTCCAGGAGTGAGTATGTTGGTTGCGTCGTGATAAAAAGTCTTATGTTAGCCACTTCGTGATCTCTCTAGACTCGCGAGTCTAGCGCAGAGGTAAGTTCTTATCTTTTCAGCGTTTGCACTTTCTCGAATTCTATTAACTGTCTGGATTCCGACTTAAAGAGTTTGGGCAATCGCTGATATTCTTCCATTGCCAGTTTCTCTCGTCTCTCCCATGTTCTTAATTCCTGGTCTGAATTGGTTAGCAAGTTTGCCCCACATGACGTAGCAACTACAGGATATCCTGTTGACTCCCTCCGATTGCAAGACTAGTTGTATGCTATAACAATACAGAAATATATGTTTGAGCTTCTTTATGCTACCAAAGTTGGTCGCAATATTTGAATTTTTTTATAACTAGGCTCTTCTTACTGTTGTCTCCTTGCCATAGGGTAATGTGGCAAAATATGTTGCTACTTCCCTTAATTTTTCCTTTTCCTTCCGTTTTTTGGGCTTGATTGCTATTTTATGAGCTTTTCTCGCCGTATCTGTTCTTACTTCAGGAAGGAAAAATATCTTTTCCGTTGAGAGGGAATCTGTATTATACACCTTAAATCGTGAATTCAAGGTCAAGGAGATGTCGACTGCCTTTTTTTGAGGATGGTGAGATACGGCTGCATGAAGGTAACAATCATTTTGCGCATGGTTTCGATGCTCTGAGCGTTCCTTTGTTTTTCTTCTTCAAGATAACATAAAGGAGGGGAAGGCACCCGTCTCGATTATGATTGTGAATTCAATGGCCGCTGATTAATTTCCGGTGGAATTCTTCCTGCTTTTCCTCAGTATGTGATCAAATCACGAACTTATCGTCCACATAGTGCGGCCAGCGTTTATGATTCATATTGCAGGTTGAGAGGACACTCATCTTGAACTATTACGTTAGTAAGTTAGTTGTAAGTTGGTGATAGCTGGAGAGAGGAGGAATCCCATTTTTTCTAATTTTTTAATACAAATTTCACCAATCTTCATTTAGTAATTACTTTCTCAGGAGATTTCAATCAGTTTTGGCTGTTATGCGGAAGTCCTTCATCAGTTGTTTTATCAATAATTTTTATCATTTTCACCGCTGGTTCTGGGAAAGATAGCTTGGCGTCGTCATTAATCACAAGAATATATTGTATTGAGGGAGGTAGTGATTAGGATACCTGGATTTAATGCACTGAAATACTTAATTATGGTATTCTCTTTCACGCAAACAGTGCCAACTGCGAAAAGAATGCTCTTTGTCGGAAACTGCGCAAGTAAATAAGTCGCTGAACCAATGTTTCTTTCAATTTGTCTGCGTGGAATTTTTTCTCTATGGACTTTGGGTTGTCCACATAGCCTTGGAAGTTGAGGGCTGACTGGAACTATTTCTTATGCTCTGCCGTTGCGATTGATAACTTCTATTTCTTACCTTTAACTTCTCGACCCTTTTCCCTCACTTTCAAAATTAATAATGATTAACTTTCTCAATTTTTAAGAATTTAAAATTTTAATTATAGTATGATGCTATCAAACTATGAACTATCTTGCAGTATATAAGAGAAAAACCATCCCCGAAAGCTAAAAAGGCAAAATATGACATAAAAAATAAAACAAACATCAATATATTGATTGCTTAATTAATATACCACACATAAAATACGTATTTAAACTAAGAGACCTCTTACTCTTTAGGGAATGAAAGAAGGAGATATTTTTATTCTTTGTTAAATTATTTTTGTAATTTTATAATAGTATAAGATAATCTTCCTTATTAATGCTATTACCTTATTGGTACAATGAGGTTTACTGTCAATTCCTGTGATTTTTCTCATTCGCCTCACCTTTATCACTTTCGCGGATTTATTCCTGTATCAGCATATTAATTTCATGAACAATTGTAAGCAATTACTATCTTCAGATTGAACTGCTGAAGAATGAGCTCGGGCTTAATGAAAAACGTAATTTTTGGATTAAATGAAGTTGATTCATTGGGAGGTATTAAGGGAGAGCTTACTGAGAAGAGGGCATTGGATAAAGGTTTGCGAGATATCACATCGATTGAGCGGATGGAGCATGGTGATCTTCCCCTCGGAACTCTCCATGGCAGCCCTATTCAGATCAATAGATACCGATAAGCTCGGCGAGGGAAGGCTGGAGTTGTGCCGTCCTTCGCGGCGCTATCGCCTGACGCCTGTCCCGTCAAAAGGTGATACGACTCTTTAGCGCACGGAGCTTTATAAAGAGAGGCCCCATCAAGCCGTGCAGGGAAGGGACATAGAGAAACTGCGTCCGGCAGTTAGGGCGTTGTTAGGCCTCCACCAGCGAGCTACGTGCACTCTTAACTTATATCACCAAATGAACTATCAAGTTGCGATGGTGTCTCAAGAGCTTTTCTTATCTATAAACGGAGTGCCGCTATCAAATGTTGCGCTGTTTCAGACACACGGTAGAATATTCTCTTGAAAGGATGGCCATAATGGCCATGGTTATTTTTATCGATTTTTTATTTAAAATCACAATATATGAAGCCCGATATAAAATAAGATTTTAATTTTTCTTGAAGCACATTTGAGGAAATATCACATATCCAGAGATAAACAATTTTTGAATGGCTTTGAAAATCACGCTAGACCATTAGTTTGTATTCCGACCACGGCACGAGTAGTGTATTTTATTAATAAGCTCATATGAAAAAGGAACAACAGTCGTTCACATAAGTTCCATTGAAAAAGGAGCTAAAACACACTTGAATTATGCTTTTGATCTCATAAATCACACTGAAAATGCGGAAGAGTTCCACCTAGCTTTTATTACTTTCGAATGATATCGACGGCTGTAGCATAATTTCCACCACGAACTCAAATTTAAATTTAAAAAATTGTTCTGATAAAAACAATATCTTTCCAGTTCTTGTAGGAAAATGACGCTCTAGTCGTCTAAACCTGTCGACAGCAATTAAATTGGGTGAAACTACACGATGATTTCAATATTGATTTGTATCTTCTCGTTCTACTGTATAATTCCGCAATCCATATAATTGAATACCATATCTTAACTTTTTAAAAGTATTCTACCAATCAAGGTAGGAATTGTTGAATGTATTCTCTTTCTTTCCCGTCTACGCTTGCCCGACATCCTTCCCTCTATCAAATGCTTGAGCAACCACCACTCATTTATGCTGTATTTGACAAACTCACCATGAAAAGAACTCATAATGTCTTGGAAAGACGAAGGGTGACTAATTGCTGACAAAGGCACCACACTTTGCTTTCTTTTAAAGCTTTCAATTCTATGTTAAGACTATATGTAAAGATTCTTTGTATTTTTTTAAAGCTTTCAATTTTATGTATTCGATAACTACATATACAGTCGATTGGACGCTTAAAAGAAAAATTTCAAGCTCAAGTCATTAAGTTGTAATTTGGGCGTGATTAACTAAGCCTCATTTGGTAAGTATAATCGTATTACAGTTGTATTTATAGCTGTATTTATAGCTGTATTTATCGATCAATCGTCTGATAATGATGTAGTACATCGAAAATTCGGTCAAATAAAATTTATGTAAGTGGAAAATTGCCTATACTCTCAATATTTAAGCTGGAATAAGATAGCGTTGAACATTTATGCTGCTGGCGGACAATATTATCATAAATATTCATTATAATATCATCATATATAAGGACCAACTTATTTTTCACCATTATAAAAGGTATCTTCGAAGTTTGTAATTCTGAAAACAATAATTCGTAAATGTCGGGGTATTCTCGTTTCTCGCAAACCTTCCTATAACGTCATCGTTGGTATAGTACATGGACTATAACATGACTTTGATTGCAGACCAAATCAAGGGGGAAGTGCATAATAAGAATAAGAACATGGATTACAAGAACCTGCACTGGGTTGGGGATGATACAGGGTTTCAGTCAAGCAGTCTGAGAATCGATTGACTTCTTTTTAGTGTCGCTAATATCGCTGCAGAGGCGTGAGGAAAATAACCAACGTTGTCGGCGTCCCCCTTTCCTTCTTGATAATTTACTCATTCTCTACCGCACGATTATTTCCCCTTTTTTACCCTATTAGATATTTCTGATCACGACACCTCCCTGATCCGTCTGCTTTCCAGCTCAATTGCAGCAGAGGCAGCCGTTATTTCCACCCTTCCTAACTTCCTTCCCACCCAAACCCGCCCTCGTGAGGTGGTGGAGTGGAAAATCGCCTTTTCGGACCAGTGACACGGCTTTGGCCCGAGGTTCCGGGAGTTAGGAAAAGGGGTTAGTTTGAGTGCGAGAAGGGGGAATGAGGGTGGCGTTGGGTCGGTTGGAGTGAGGGTGAAGATAAGGAGCCGGGGTGGGAAGTATTTGCAACCCTATTTGGATCGCAAGCCCTTGTATCGGTCTGGAAATTTCTTAGGCTAAAAGAGCCTAGGGCCGATATATCGGGTCATACTTCAACAGTAGCAGTCTTTTTTATGTTGGCTCTTGCCTCACTTGGGGACTAAAACATTCATAGAAGTATTTTACCAGCTGATTGGTAGGTTTATGGACAGTACTTTGGGGCCATTCTAGTATAACGTAAGACGTTTTTGGGGGTAGGGGGTAGAGGTCATCTTACTTTGTCTTAAGAAGAGGGTGTGCAGGGGGTCTAGAACCAACTAATGAAATATTTTTATCCCTCTTGAAACATTGTATCCCAATATCCCGCAGTTGTTTACGACTTCATCAGCTGTGGTACTGTTTCGCTCTTAATGTAAATGAATGTGGTACTGCAACATTCCTTAATTATACGCGATGCGGTGCGATGACTTATATGGAAAGATGAAACAGCAGAGAGTGAGTATTAAACGAAGAGTAGATATAAATATCTAACGTCTTACATATGAATGAGAGGAAGGGGTGTTGGGAAAATCTTACATTGTCTTACATAGGAGAAGGGGGGAGGTGAAAAATGGGATTAATCGTCTTACGTAATAATTAAATGGCCCTTAATCCTAATGCCCTAGTTCTAGCTCCTCGTTCTCTTTCCACTCCTATAAATGATCCACCCTCACTATCACCGAAACTCTAATATATATATGTACAGAGAGCAATGGACGAACTCCTCGGAAGAATTCATGGGAGGATAGTAGTGCAAGGGAGAATAATTCCAATGCTTTGGTTCGCGGATGATGACGTGGTTCTGGGAAAAAGTGAAAAAGGACTGACCTACGTTCTTAACACAACTCAATTGATTCTTAATAGCAAATATAATCTTTTAATAAATTCAAATGACTCGGCATAAGACCAGCTGATATATCTTGAGGATTTCCCACAAACATACAGAACATCTGAGGTTCAGCATTAAATGCACTAGGTTTTGTTAAGCGTATAATAGGAAGGTCCTCGGATGAAAAAAAAGAGAGATATTACTTCACTCTGGTTATGCCACACCTCGAACACGCCGCGAGCATTTGGGACCATGGTCATAAAGATGTAACAAAAAAATTAGTAAGTGAAGCTGTGCGCTTCGATAAAAACTGTTGCGAGCATGTGTTTCGCAACTTTTAGAGAGATCAAGGTGGGAGCCTCAGGAGACTCGGATGCTACACGCTAGGCTTTGTTTGCTCGAGAAATTGAGAACTAATGTGTTTCCGAGCGACACAGAGAATATCATGACATCTCACTACATCTCTAGGTCTGATAGAAGCGATATAATAGGAGAGATACATTGCCAAACAGACAGATACAAAATATTGTTCTTTCCGCGCATAATAAGTGACCACAATAAAAACTGAGCTCCATTAAATACACTCCCATAATATACGTCACCATTTCACTTCCCAAAACCTTATCCCTTACATCTTTACACGGCTAGTGTCCTGAAACCTCATGCCACACGCCCATGCAGGGGCTCGCAGGGTAGTATGTAGATGTAGAAATTAGTTTGACGAGAATAAGTATATACTACCTCTGTATTCTATCGTTACCGTGGTAAATAGGTGACAGGTACCTTTTTATAATTGATAGATAATATTTCGGCTGTTGAGCATGGTCGTTTTTGCTACCTGGGGAGGAGATCAGGATGCGAGGATTTTGTAAGACGGAGATTTTCTGACACATGTTAAGGAGGTTCCTCTGCCGCTCGGTGCGTCAAAAGCAGGTGAAAAATCCATCTTCTTAAGTGTTTTAAGAAGTCGATTAAAAAAACATTACCTTACGTAGTCACCTATAGTATTTAAACAAGTACTTAAAAACTTTGTGACTAAGGTGTATCGAAGCACTTAAAAGTGGGAAATAATTTTTAAACTCATCAGTAGCTTATTTTAATCTCTGTTTCTGGTTGGCAACTCGTTGCCACGTTTAATTGCTCTGACAATAAATTTGAGCTCATCACCGCTATTTCGTGATCTGAAATGTGTTCCATAATTTAAAAATAAGTTTCAAAATATTTACATGGAAATTTAACTCGTTATTTAAATATAATGGGTAAAAATCATGTGTTAGAATGACTTGGCAACGGTGGTAAGTGCAACATTGCTCAATTACTGCGTTCACTTGTTTTCCTGCTCTCGTGTTGGCATGTGTTTGAGTTTGTTAGTGACTGCTTTCCAGTAAATCGTTAATATTATACATATATATTTGTATAATACATCACTGTATTTATGTATTCATTTATATAAATACCCGTGAGTATTATAACATATCTTCAGATAACTTTCGTTTCCTTGGAAGCGATCAATTTCCTGCCTTGCCGAGGGAACCCGGACAACATTACCGGAACAACGACAATTTCTAATACTTTTTTGTCAATGTATTAAATTTAGCTTCAATGTACAAAAAATCTAGCTCCACAAAGTTCATTGTAAATTCCCGTCTGCTCGAAAATCACTCGTTTCGTCACGGCACAGCCACACAGCGTTGCCGATGTGGAATCAACCTGCAGCGCCACATGTTAGTAACTACGTGATTTCTGATATTTTTGTTGCAAAAATATGTTAATATCATTTAAACCAACGTGGTAAGGGTATATTTTTTTAATAGTATCATGATTCTTATACTGTGGCGCACCTTATATCAGTTTTTTGTCAAAACGACATTTATATTCGAATAGTAATCTGCATTTCTTCTACTGATAGGCAAGCATTGCCGTAAGATCCTATAGAAATTCTCTCATTTTTAAATGCGATTTCCGAGAAATATAACGTGGAAAGCCTAAATTTGTTCAACGGCAATCGATAGAGTGCAATAATAAGGGCTTATTTTGAAACTTTCATGAAAATGACATTTACTTCGTTTCTCGGTGGAACCTCCTTAAAGAGTTTGAATACTTTGGGAGCAAAATAACTTCTGATAGAAGAAGTATAAAAGAAATATAAAGTAGATTACTTAGAGCAAAGATTGCCTGCAATAATAAGAAATAGTATTCATGTCCAACTTCGTTTATATTTTGCTTAGGAAAAAGCTCGTCAAGACCGTTGTATGGAGTGTATTGTTTTATGGCAGTAAGAGATGATCTTTGGGACAAACGGAGAAGAAACATCCAAAAACTTTTGAGTTGTGATGTTACAGAAGAATGAGAAAGATAAGTTAGACAGAGCGCGTAACGAACCAAGAGGCACTGATATAAATTAAGGAAGAACGGAATTGATTTGCTTATAACTTTTTAGAAATAAGTGCCGACATTCCTGTACATTAGGTTTATTCAATTCTTACACTCTCCGCTTTATACAAATAATCTTAATTGAAAGTTTTTAAGCCAATATTCCACTAAAACTAGTCTGGAATCCGTAGTATTTTCATCCCAGTTTAAAGACGCACTTCTAAGATGCTATGTTCAAATCGGCAGTATTCTTGGAAAAGATGACCTTGAGCCCAGAGCCGCATTTATAATCGCGGACTATTCTTTTTGCTGAATATGGTGACTACTTGTCAGAAGGCCAATTCCAGCGAAGCAACGAATCAATATCCGTTTAATCGTAGCCATTTTTGCGTTGCCGGACCCTCCGTGAACAATCATATGCGAGATATTTTACGGGTCTAGGTGATTCACCCAACAGGTATGTGGTGCGTTGTGTTTATTAAGTTTTCAAACATACGTGCGCTGCAGAATCTTGTTGTTCGTGGTTAACAAGTCCGACTGAAATAGTTTTCAAGATATAACTTTTGAGGGATTTTGGGGAATGTTCGGCAGTGGGAATTTAGCTCCTTCTCTGCTACGAATAATCTACACTGGATGATACTTCTAAGATATGGACGAGCCTATAGCTTTCTTCAATTTAATTCTCTAAAATAATAGAATAAAATTATATTTCCTTAGCCCCTTGGGTCAGTAGCTGATATAGCCCAGTACATCTACATACTAACCCCGAGCCGCCGCATGGGCGTGTGGCGGGGGTGGTAGGTCACCAGCCATGTAATGATGTAGCATTTTTGGAGATGAAATGGTAACATGTATTATGGGAGTGTATTTGGAGGAGCTTAGTTTTTATTGAAGTCGCTTATTGTGCACTGAATGAACGAGTTTTTGTACCTATCTGTTCGGCAGAGTATCTCTCTTATTTTATCGCATCTTTCAGACCTAGAAATGTAGTGAGGCGCCATGCTAATGTTCTCTGTGTCGCTCTGAAACACACCATTTCTGAATATCTCTAGCAGCCTAAGCCTAGCCCGCAGGCTCCGAATATCTAGGGGCTCCCACCTTAATCCCTCTAACAGTTGTATAACGCTATATGGTCGTTCGCAGCAGTTTTTAACGAAGCGTGCTGCTTTTCTTTGTATTTTGTTAATTTTTTTGCTTGAATCTTTATGACCAGGGTCCCGAATACTCGCTGCGTATTTGAGGTGTGGCCTAACCAGAACGAAGAAGCATCTCTCTTTTATTTTTTCATCCGAGAACATTCCTATTATACGTTTAACAAAACCTAGTTTCTTTAATGCTGTGCCGCATATGTTTTGTGTATGTGTTCCCCACGAAATATCTGAAGTTAATGTAATTCCAAGATATTTTACTGTATTTAAAGATTTTTTGTTTACTTCACCCAAGGTGTAGGTATGGCTTTTGTGTGATGACTTTCGCAGGAAGTGAACTGTGGTGCATTTATTAATATTTTGCTCTAAACCCCACTCCTGGAACCACGAATGAACGTTGTCAAGGTAAGGAGACCGAACTTCAAAGTCGCGTCCTCGCTCTTTTCACGGTAGATTTCTGTATCGTCAGCAAATAATCTTAATTTACTGCTATGTACTGGCTAGTCATTTATTCGTAGGAAAATTTGCCCTTTACTAGAGAAAAATCAGTAAGAAATATCATCAAGAGTGTAGTCGAGTCACAAACCAGTTACTAATTAGCTTATCAGTTCTATCGTAAGCCAGTTCTGTTGAATTGCTCCAAGTGTTGTATGTCGTAGTCATAGTGCATATATACCCAGATTGCCTGTTTTATGGACATTGTCCCTATTCAGCTGTTCTTGTTAACTAAAATTATCTCTGAAGCTGTAAATCTAACTATGTAGAAGGGATTCTACGAAGGATTGCGAATGCGATCGTTGTGACGGTCTTGACACACTCTCACTAGGAACGTAAAAAGTCGTTTAATGCGCTGCTATCACTTTCTCGCCTTTTCAAGTTTAATTATGTACTGGTACCTCGGTAGAGGATCGTAGATAAGGAAAAAAATGCATTATTTGTTTTGAATGATATCTGATATGTGAAGATATCACTAAAATTGTGTGCTAATTTAAAGCATCGTTCGTGATAGTCATTTCATATGAATGCGGCGATTTACGATACAATCATTCAGTAATACATTGTGAATCTAGGTATTTTAAGTTAGTAGAGAGAATAGTTTCACTGGACGGATCCTCGGACACCTATGCCATGCATTTGATCCCGTGATATCGTCCATAGTTGGAAGGACTGGCTCTGAACCATTGGATAAAAGATAGGGAGATGGTTTTTGGGTAGGGTAATGGTTTATAAGCCGGTCAAAAGTAGATTAACCGAGTAATGAACAAATAAATCTGGATTTTTCTTTTTGCTCAGATAACTGGATTATGCTTCATTGATTTAAGCAGTTTCGAGCCTCCATTGTTTAAGTTTTAACCCACGCACGTTAGCCAGCAGTCAGTGGTCTAATTTAGGTGTATGATTTCACGCGATAAGCGATGTATCGAAGTGCGATACTAAGAATCGGATATCGCTCGGACTTCAGGTGTGTGCGTGGGTTATGGCTGGGGTATTATCGTTGATGGCGTCGGAGTAGGTTATCTTTTAAAGGGAACGAAGGGAGAAGGATTTTGGGGAAAGTCCTTGCAAGCATGTTGGTCGTGAAGATGCGGATTGATGGCCAGAGGGTTCGGGCCACTGTATCGGCCGAATCTTCCAGTGGCTATTGAATGCGGGAGTGATAAAGAAGAAGGAATATGATGATGGAGAGAGGGACCTTTTAGAGACCGGTCCGTTATTGTGAATGGATAGTATCATAATAACTACTATTATTGAGATAGATATTCCTAGATTTGATAAAATATTTCATAATTTATATGTGTCTGGATAGTCAGAATACCGTCGAGGTATTCTTGCCAGTCCTAAAAAGTATTGTGGAAAAAATGTCAAGTGTACTCCTATAAATATAGTTAAAAATTGGGTCTTTAGTAGTTGCCTATTTATTGCTGTTTCAGTAAATAAAGAGAATCTGTAAATTATTCCCCCTATTATAAAAAAGACCTCTCCTATCGATAAAAAATAGTTTAAGTGTGCTACAATATAATGGGTTTCATACATAACAATATCAATTAATGAACTTGCTAGTACTACTCCTGTTAAACCACATACTGTGAATAAGAAGACAAAAACTAATGCTCATAATAGTGATGGACTCTAATTTAATTGGGATCCATGTAGAGTAGCTAGTCAACTGAAAATCTTAATTCCTGTCAACTGAAAATCTTTATACCGAGACGTTATTAAACATCGATTCCACTTCAGCCTTAACTCACTCCTTTCGCTTAAAAGTTATCACCTCGCTCGAAATATAAGGACGCGTGACTTGAGCTCAGATATTTGCTTAGTTTATTCATTATCAGGAGTCTATCAGCTTCTCTTTGTGTAACGCAGAGTGTAAGTCAAAGATTTACCAGTTTGGATTGCGGATGTTTGAGTATGTGATGATCGGCGGTTATTCGTGCTTTCGGCCTGTTAATGGATTTTGTGTTTTCTAAATAGTTTTCCCTATCAATTTTGAGCGAGAGAGAAAGTTGGTTATTGGAATGCTGTGGTTACGTTTTGAGGTACGACATTTAACCCTGTGCTTAGGGGAATGCCTTTTCATATCCTAATTCCATTAAGCAAATTACCCATGCAGTCGAAATTTAGCAAAATTTTCCTTCAAAATATTCAATTTAACACACTTTCAATGGCGTTACTCGGTGAAATTCCTTCATGGTGAATGAAAAACTAGTGCTTGCTTATGACTCCACACTTGATTTAGAGTATTCCACTTTTTATTTAAAAAAGTGTGGAATAATAACCAAATACGTGTTTTTCATCGAAAAAATATTTTGTTAATGTCATGGGAACAATTTCCAAAAACCGTTTCGCACTTTCTCATTGCGTTCAGAATTACGCTTGAATTTTTTCTTCGTCACAAAATTTTAATTTTTAAGTTTAAACTGTCATTCAAATAAACTCCAAAAGAAAATTGAGATGCATGCCATTGTACAACATATTCTTGAGCACCGACTTTTTTACGCCAGGTTTCAATTTTTCTAAGTCTGAAAGTGTTTTCTTTTGATGCTTTTATATATCTTCAGGGTTACATCAATCTTAATTTTTGAACTCCTGTTAGGGATATGGCTCATCATGATGAACTTATAATTATCCATGGTATCTCTGGAAAATTGAGAGCTATAATGATTTTAATATTAGCTTCCAAAATTGAAATCTGCAGGTTTTAGAAAGAAGGCTCACAGATGATTCGTGGCAATATAATTTTCATGTTTATAGCCGTCTACCGTGGGGCCGATGGATTTGCGTGAATTATCTACGAGATAAAGAAGAAAACATGCCCAATTAGGATGAAAGCTGAGTTTTGATTTCTTTTGCGTTGGCTTCACAGTTTGTCGATAAAATTGCCTTTTATGCATAGCCCTTCTAGGAAAACATTTGAGAAAGCAATTATAAAAAATATGGACAAGGAAGTTTACAGAATCAACTACAGAAGCTTTTCCTCATTGATACATAAAGAAAGATTCGTTTTTCTTTTGTAAATTCCCATCAAAATTCAGGAGCAATCATTTTTTCAACGTTTTTAAAAAATTAATCTCCATTCGAGGAAAAGTAATTCGCGTACGCGTCTTTTCTCATTAGCTTAAGGTATTACATGGTTTTGGTCATCATCAAAATTTCCAAAACTTGTGTAACATCTTCTGGAGTTTCAAAGACACTCATTAATTTAAAATAGAAGTATACATATTTTTCATTAAAATTTGGAGGAAAATTTATAGCTTTTTACATCGTTCCTGGAAATACATAAATTGGAAATCCTCTTTATGCAAAGTTACAGTACACATAAGTAAAATAAATATATTTAGACTGGCTAAAAGACTTTATCGAAGGAAGAATTGGGGAGGCTTCATTTTGTAATTAAGTAGGTGAAATGTGAAACGCTTGATAAAGGCAACACTTTTTGTCAGACGTGTGAGAAAATGGCGAAATAACGTGAGGGTTTTCCGTATGCTAATTGGTCAATTATGCACGGCATGTGAAAGTTTCATTTTCACTCACAATAGCGTATGTTCATTCCATTTACACACTGTAAAGCGTGTGGTAATCTATTTCTCTTGCCTCTTTCTATAGGTATACACTTATTTTCTCAAAAACTACCGAACCAGTTCACCTGAAATGCGGCATTTAAGGTATGCATAGTACACGGAATTAATTGAAGCAAAGGTCTTGGTGCCATTAGGGTCCCAGGAACTCCAAAGTTGGCCCCAATTTCACTCCCCTAATAAAATCATTCAATTAATACAGAGATGACATTTTTCGGATTTTTAAAATTACTTTCAATCACGGCCATGCACGTTAACCATGTACTGAAATACTCTGACTAAATTCTCAAAACGGTAAAACGGACCTTGTCACTAATGACATTTTATTTTGAGCTCAACAAACCATAATTTAGATGTCTTTTTGAGCTATTTCCACTACCATCCTCGTATTTACAATAGAAATCATTTTCTGTCATCTTTCATGTTTTCCCCTCATTTTTATGCATATGATCTAGAATGGGCTCAGTTAACTTAACATCTCGCATTAAATAGCGTCACCGTTTTATCGGTTTCTTAAGAACTATCATACATTCTCACACGAGTAGTTTCGTGATATCTCGTGTTATTATTTAAATTATCAAATTCTTGTGACGAGTGCTGATGGACTAATTTTTCGAAAATATTACTATGCCTTTTTTTTGCTTTGACAGATAGAGCGACTATCTATCTGTAAATAGGTGGTTATCAAGTTATTTTACCGACAGAAACTGCCGTGGAACATGTGGATGACGGGTTATCTGGGCTCAACTGTTCCATATAATCTACGCTTGCTTGTCTTCTTCCATGGCTCTTTGTGTTGGCATTCTAACAGCCTTTGGCTTAGCGGGTTCTGTGTATGATCCAATTTTTTCGTATATATTTTTCCGAATAAGATGATTATTATGCTCGAGTGTAGTTTCACTACACTTTTCTGGTCGTATCAACGTATTTCCGATAAATAAAAGAGGTGAGCTTTTCGAAACTCTGCCAGCAAATTACCAGCATGACACCTGATGCTTCTTGGTCATTGGTTTTACTGCCGTTTGAATGCTCAATTACGATAAATGAAACAACGTATTAATCTATCCCTTTGATAAAGCCAAGAGCAGTAAATGATTATACAGACTCGGAATCATGATTTCTCTGGCATTGTAACATCGTCTACGCCGAATAAATTTACCGCGATTACCATATGTATTTAGTCAATTTTGGTTCATCCTAGGACAGTTCTTGGAGAGTCACTCGATAGGCAACAAGAAAAAGTGAGGCAGGGAACCATAATTTTATTCGAAAAAGGCTTGGCCATGCACCAAAAGGCAAGCCGTTTAAATTATTCACCGCTATGCCTTTACAGGGGACCCTTTCATGACGCCTCATTGTAGACGTGTCGAAACAGGATAGTAGGTAGCGTAGCGTCATCTTACTCCCCCAGGCACTGGTATTGGCAGCAGTTAGAAAGGCTTGCTGACCGCTACACACTAGGCAAAAAAGGTTGACAGCTGTTGCTCTGAAAACATCTTGCCGTTTCAATCAACGTTCATTCTCCCTTCTCATAGGAAACTTTGGCCTGAACGAGCTTAGCTTTCACACTGCTTGCTTCACAAATCGAGTGGTTTAATTCAAAACGGTGATTGAGGAAGTGAATTTTTGTGAGAGCTAGGAATTTGTCTATTATCATTTGAACATCATTATTTCACTGTAATTGTGATTGTTCCTGATGAAAATATATTTGAGTTCCTTGCATTACCTAGACCTATCTACGGCGTTGCACTACTCCTACGGAGGAATCAATATTCTGCCATGACGGCAATGAGTCGTTAGGTTGAATGTATGACATAATCACCTTATCACGCATTGCTTATTACGTGAGTGGCAACTATTAAGGTACTTGGAGCACGAATCGAGAGTCCTTGGGTGCATGTTTTAAATACATTTTAATTAAGGCGAAAATAAGTCTTGGTCCACACTCCACTCCAGTAGATCAGTCTATATCAGTTTATATATAACTATTCGTGTAGTAATTTAAAAGATTCAAGAATTATAGTTTTAAATTTTAGTCTCAATTGAAGCAACATGCAATTTTTATCGCGTTTATCTATGCACATTACTGATGAGTACGCGTATGAAAAAATTTCACATAAATCTGTACGTGAACAAAATTCGCTAGAACCGCCTTGACTGCTGGCCAAGACAGAATCACCTACGGCGCGGCGTTTGCTGTTATCTAAGAATCTATCTATGACCTAAGAATACTACGGTCACCTAAGGTCAGCATTCTTGAACTCATATCGAGTTTGGAAATGCGAACTACATTTGAATGTATCTGCCATTGGCAGAATATAGTTGTGAAACGATCTCATCCCACCCAAGCGCATTTAACTGAAGTGTTGCTACAACTGTAACCACTAATAATATTTAACTGAGCCGTTTTTGAATAAATATTATGATTAGGAGTAATTTTTGAAAGATAGTTGCCTATTGTTCCTATTTGTGAAATTTATTCGTTTTACACATAAGCATATAAAAACTAATTCTTGCAAGTTTTTATCTTGGGTTTTATTTATCTAATGCAGTTATCATTTTACTTCTTCCTTGATTACAATCCTAGGATTTGTCTGCAACAGTCCTCCAATTTATCCGATCTTGGGCTTATCTATTCACTTCACTTTTCAATTGGAAACCTTGTTCCTTCATCAACCGTCCCATATAGTCCAGTCTAGGTCTGCCGCTCTGACTTTTTCCCTCGACTGTACCTTTTAGTATGGCCTTAACCAAGCTTTCGGGTCACTTTGTTTTTCCACATATTTTTATTAGCTACGATCCGGGTTTCGACGTTTGATGTCATTTTCAGGTGACGTCGAACGTCGAAACCTGGATCGTACCTAATAAAAATATGTGGAAAAACAAATTCCAGTGTTATCATTACAACTTCCCCGTTCGTTCAATTTTACTTATTATTCAATTATTGGTGAAATTAATCCTCTACTTCATTCGATAATGTATGATGTTGCGTCACTTTTCCCCTTTCATTACTGCCTAAAGGTTATTGTGTCCTGATTGAAAGATTGATGGGATAGCATGCTAAGTTTATGCCTATGTATGTCGAAGAATTTTAAATAACCACTGATAATTATTTCAAACATTTTGGCTCATTAAAGAAGAAAGATAAATTTGTTTACTTTATGTTAACAAAGCGTCAATATTATTGGATAAAATCTTGTTTCAAATTTACTTTCTCTGACATTTAAAGGTCGGTGAGTGTTCCCAAATTGAATACATGCTATTCTATGTCTTTGGTAAATCTGTTTAAATAAAAATGCTAGAGATTCAAACCACCACAACTTGTGCAACATTTCTCTCTTCATGACGTACAAGGAGAGATATTAGCGCAATACAAACGGAATATAGTAATTGCTTTATTTTGGTGAATGGTATCAATTACGACCAGCGCCGTAGGTTCGTCTTTCCAAACTTATAATAAATAATTTATTCAACGGACCCTGGAGCGCCTTCGGTCCTCATTACAAATCCCCAGCCTTATATTTTAGGATATAAGTTCTCATGTCATTGTTTGCCGCTCTTCCTATTTTTATGACAATGTCTATCCCTGTGGTGAAATGTGTCCATTTTCTATTTTTTGCCATTACTGGGACATATTTCAGCTGCGAACGCGTACTCAATGCAAAAAAACTAGCTTTTACTCTTCCCTACCTTATTGTATCGATGGTGTCTCTCTAAGGTATTATTTTCTGTTATTTACTAAATTTAGAGTGAACTACTAGCTTATCACATTTTGATACTAGCGTCACTAGTCTATCTTGTCAACGGAAGCAATGAATTTTCATCATCAAAGGTCATAATTTTTCCGTTTTTTATAGTTATGAAATCCAAAATATTGCGTAATAATTACATTAGCTCATTTTGAAGTGGAATATTTGCGATAAAACATTTTATATTGAACCACTCTTTATCATGTCTATCACTTCTGTCAATAAACGGTAACATGTATTCAGAATTAATTAACTCGAATTTGATAGTCAAATGTTTACTCAGGCACTGACAATTTTAACAGCATCAGGAATTTTTCAATTAATTTCTTAATTCACCAGAAATCCTTCCCTAAAACTAAAATTTAATCTAACTAGATCTTAAATTTAATGTAAAACTTTCAGTATGTAGGGTCACCTAAAAACTTGTTAATAAGTCTTAAGGGAGAGAATCTAGGGCACGGAAGGTATTGGCACAGAATAAATTTACTGGGGGGTAATAATGATTGTCGCTTCAAGGAAATATGACTATTTTTTGGCGAAGGCTTCCATGTACCTTTTATTCATCTGTCTAATGCTCTGTTAAACTTTCAATTATTTATTTGCCCTCAGTGCCTATGTTATGCCAGCAATCGCTCGATTAGCTGTAATGGGAATAGTAATATCATTATTCATGTATATTTACGAATTAAACTCTGGTAATCTAATATTGTGGTCATTGCCATAGCACAGGACAATAGTGACGTGGAGACTCGTGACGTATAACGCGGAAGTCTGCCTTCACTCACGAATATCTACTTATCGAGTGGCGTCACAGCCGGCCTGTTTTTCCCTACAACCCTCTTAAAAAGAGGAGACGTCATAGCGCCATGACGTCATTTGGCCGAGGGTGAAACACTGTTGGAGCCTCCCAAAATATCTCACAACCCATTCTGTAGTCGTACCATCTGTAAAATTAATAAACGGAATGACATCCTCAGTACACGGACGAAGCCATAGCTGTAACCGGTGGAACTCAGTGAAATGCCTTTACTCAGCCTCTACTGCTGATTTTTGTGAAAACGTATATTATTCCATTTTCTACGAGGATGAAATCATAGACCTGTAACCGAATCCTTACCAATCATCGAAGCGCCACAGATTGATTGAAAAACATCCTCTGATTTTATTTACGAATGTATAACTTTCCTCAACTATTGAAGGCTTGAAATAAGGAGTAATGGGGTGGGTAGTGTTGGATTTTCTACAAATGAATAGGCAAACAGCGATAAGATTCTAACTCAATTATCTACGTAGCACGCAATAAAGAACAAATGTGCATTCTGGGATTCTCCTGAATTATATAATTTACAAAATATGGCTTCACGCTCGATATCTCAATTACAGTTTACAAAGTACCAAAGGCTCAAGGTTTTGAGGAGTACATTTACTTTTACGCAACCTAGGGTATTTAATAACGCAACCTTATAAATGCCAAAACGACCTCTTTTACATGTTATAAAACTATGTACTTCCTAACAGCGAGACTGTTTCAGGAATATTGTGGAGTTTCAGTAATTTATAGCACTGTTTGACTTTAATTTGCACTTATGTCAGGCTTTTACGTGTTATAAGTTGCCCATTGTTGCACTGTATAACGCTGACGACATATTCATTATCACATCAGACTTCACTAAAGTCACGCACGAGTAATTGACATCATATGATTAACGGAAGCATAGTTCACTAAAATCACAGTTTAGTCAATAGTTCATGATATATTCATCCATCTGATCTGAATTGAATCATAATGAACTGGAAAAATAGCTAGATCCTAAAATTGGACCTGTTAACTTTTTAACCTTAGACTCACTCTTTATCATCAGTCTACTCAGATTTATTTGTAATATAATAATAATTAAATATCAACCTATGTGAACTACTCTAATGTGAACTACTATGTGAACTAAGAAGCAATTATAGCACTGTATTTATAGAACAGAGACTTATTTGAATTTATATCTATTGTATCTTCTTATTATGAGCCAATATCAGGATTATTTGAATAAAATGGTCACTTTGGTTGAGGTGATATTACTCATTGAATTTGATGGGAATTGAATGAAGTTTCGACAGTGGAATTCCTAGTAATGACTTTAATGATGCATTTGAACCTATGTAGGAATTGGCACTGGGTTAAATGTATTTTCTAACATCTAAAACGAAATTCGTTATTTTGGTTTTTTCAAAACAATTCCGGAACTTGTTGGAAGATTATCATGCAATAGAGAGCTCAAATTATCTCATAAATAGTTAGACAATCTTCTTGTGCGAAAACAAATTGATAACTCGAGTTCTTCATAGAATTGTACTCTTAAAGCTCTCCAAAAACCTATAAATGAAATAAAATAACGGTAACTATGTTTAGCTGATTGTAAAATTTGATTTATAATACTCATATTCATGACATTATTATACCGCCGCGGACGGCTAATTTAAGTCTCACGAACTATAAATTATATATGATACTCCTAACTTGAGTGCCTCCTATCACACAGCGTTTTATTGCCCTCGCTTTGCTCGGGCAATATCTTCACGCCATGTTATAATGAGCCACTTAAGTCACTAGCATCGTAATGCACTATTTCATTGTTAAAAATGATATCTGCTCTAGGAGTGCATTACAAGTACTATGATCTTTTTTGAGCATTGTTCTGTTTTAGGTGTGTATCATTTTCCCCTTTAAATTAGCTGGAAATACTTCTTTGCGCTATTTTTTTCAGCGTCGAGTGCGCTCAGAATGGAAACAATCTCTTTGTAGCTAAAGAAATAGCTATATTTGATTCCTTTAAGTCTGAATTTGAAGAGAGCTAAATACGTGGTGTACCTTAATCTTAATATTTTAATGTCAATCTTAATATCTCAAAGTGCTTTTCGCTGTTTTATCGATCACTGTTGTATGGGCACCCGTCAAAAATTGCGCTATACATCACAAGGTGTTTATGAATTATGAATTTAAATCGATTTACATCACGAAAAAGTTTTAAAAACGAGCTAGGTTTTGTTAAGCGTATAATAGGAAGGTCCTCAGCTGAAAAAGTAAAAGAGAGATGCTACTTCGCTCTGGTTAGGCCACTCCTCGAATACGCCACGAGCACTTGGGATCTTGGTCATAAGATTTAACCCAAAAAATCAATAAAATACAAAGAAAAGCAGCATGCTTCGTTAAAAACTGCTGCGAGAATACATATCGTGTATCGAAACTTTTAGTGGGATTAAGGTGGGAACCCCTAGACACTCGGAGGATACACGCTAGGCTTAGGTTGCATGAGATATTCAGAACTGGTGTGCTTCAGAGCGACACAGAGAATATTATCATGACGCCTCTCTACATCTCTAGGCATGACAGAAGCGTTAAAATAAGAGAGATGCATTTCCAAACAGATAGGTACAAAAAATCGTTCTTTCCGCGCACAATAAGCGACAATAATAAAAACTGAGCTCCACTAAATACACTCCCATAATAAACGTCGCCATTTCACCTTCAAAAACCTTAGCCCCTACATCTTTACACGGCTTGTGTCCTATCACCCCCTGCCACACGCACATACAACAGCTCGCGGAGTAGTGTGTAGATATAGAATAAATACCAACCTCAGAGAATTAACAGTACAGTCTTAACAACATAGCTAACATACCAGTTTTTTAAATTAAATTTTGCCCTGTCAGTCGCGCTACCACTTCCTGCAAAATTCATTCCCTACTTTTCATGAGCAATTGGCGACACCTGCGTCTATCATTGTAATTCCATGTATGCTTATTACATTTGCACAAATTTTTTCTGTGCCAAACCAGTGCGGCTCACTCAACGGTTGTTGGGATGTGGAAATGGATTCCTTCTTCACTTGCAAGGATTATCACAGTTCAGTTATATCTTTATTTGTACTAAAAGTTAAATGCAAAAAGCAGGGATATAGTTTTACACTTTTTTGCTTTATCTACGCTTTCTATATTATGTGGTTTTTTTCTCTATCCTAGCTGGTAAAAGTCCTCAGTAGATCGAGTAATCGATACAGAACAATGTTGTTTTTTTATAATATATGTGAAGATCTTACAGGTTTCCCATAGGAATTATTCCGCGGTAAGAATCTAATTTCCAATGGTTAAGCCTACCATCAGCATCATGTGTAAAAGGTTAAATTACTGAATCATTATTTGCACATCGTGATTCTCTCCTGTATTTTTCGTAATGAGCTAAAAATGTTTTTCCTTGTGCATAATCTGTGTTGTGCATTGTTAAGTTTTTCTTTGAAATAGTTACTCTAACCGGATGCTCTATTACATACTAC
Organism: Ceriagrion tenellum; assembly: GCA_963169105.1. Taxonomy (NCBI): domain Eukaryota; kingdom Metazoa; phylum Arthropoda; class Insecta; order Odonata; family Coenagrionidae; genus Ceriagrion; species Ceriagrion tenellum. Next base: position 59,721,466 of record OY720641.1, read on the forward strand.
TCTAGAAATCTCCAAGTTCCTTGCATTGGCCATGAGTTTCTGATTAAAGGGAGTGAGTGACTAATGTATGTAGACATTTTGGTTGACGTCCTCACTTAGGCCGATATCACGTAATGTAAAATGACGTTTAGATCTGTGTGAATTCAAGAGACGACCTGACGTTGGACCTAAGAAAACGAACAATCATATGGGCGGGCTTTGGTTCACCATTTGCAATAGAATTTCCAGAACATTTATGAGACACTGGATTTTTGGGCACAACCTTTGAAAACCTCCGTTGGGGCTGCTAGTTGAGAATTCGTCAGAATCAAACTCGATATTCGTTAACCTTACGGTACTCAATCCCAAATTTATTAACGTGAAACTTTTATTGATCACAGATATTTCAAACTTCCACACGACCTGGGTTTTGATGGCTAAGCATCACCTTCAGGTGATGATACAAGTGTCTCATTTCCTTATATACTACCAGTATAGGGAAAGGGGAGGAAGGGAGAGTTTTTGTAAGAGGCCAAATTTGGGAGAAGGTGAAGGTTACATAATGGCCGATGGGATGGGGGAATTATGTGGAAGCAAACATTCGTGTACTAGATTACCATCTGTATCACCACATCTATTTCCTTATTTCGAGTTGTTGTAAAGCATTTTGCTCACGTCTATTGTCTGTTAAATTCAACTTATTCACTTTGAAATCTCTACTTTGTTTACAGGTTGAAAAATCCTCGGGAAAGTTGTTCTTTCCGTCATGATTATTCTTAAAAGCTCTGGGGTGTTCTTTTGTCTTTGACCGGAAGCTTCTCAAGAGTTCATAAATAGCACTTCTGAACAAAATTTTCAACTTATATTTTCAGTGAATTAACATATTTTTTAGAGTATTTGGTGACTATTATGACACAAAAAATCTCAATTTCGGGAATACCATGTTTTACAGTTTTTTTATCAATAGCACCAAAATATATAGGACTTACCAAGTTTTTCTTCTTCTTTTATGTTATTATTCACTTTCAAAAACAATGGCCCCGGTGAGTATGGAAGTCTGAGGGTGCAGGACTTGTTTGGATTCCATTATTAACATTAGTAACTGAGGTCTATTGCACCATCGTGATTCCCTCCTTGTCGCCCCACTTTCAACCCTTGCTATGGTTTCCGCTGACGTCAAACGACCGACCTCATATTGTAAGTGGTCGAAGAAATATTTTTTCAGGCCTTTGAAACGTCAGTAAAAGCGTTTGTGGACAATTACAGAACATTTTGTGGACAGAATTCGGATAAACTTCCAACAACTGCAGTTGCACGGATTTGATACGCAGTCACGCGTACGGGCGCAAATATATACGCCAAAGTGGGGTAAATCCTATGATGAAAAATAATGTTTTGACTTGAAATCCAACTTCATTCATGACTTTTGGAAATTCCTCAATTTCGTCGTTGTATAAATGACAAAGTTGGGATTATATACCGCGACAGTGGCATTGTAAACACAACAATCGTCTCATGTGCCACAATGTAGACTTTAGGCGTGAACATTAGTTCGCATAAAAACCCGCCTCGAAATTTTACCTGAAGGAAGATAGGTCGGTGGTGTAACTGGCTAAAAACATTGGAACAAAACACCTGACTGGCAATTGGGAGATCGGGGCTCGAATCCCGGTCAAGGCGTATTATTTTTTCTTGGCGAATATCAACCCTTGGTTCATTGATGATGGCTTGATATTTTAACTAATACACTTACCTTAACAGTAATTATGAGACACTCGTTTGAATTCCTGTCCAATAACTTGATTTTATCCTACGAATGCAGTGAAAATAACTTGTTAGTGTCACAACTCGAAATATCCGATCGGTATTTGGAACATTGAGATTCAAACCCTCGTCTAGTCATATGATTTTTTTCCTGTCGGTTATCACTCATTTGGTGCTTATGAATAAAAACATATGCAACCTTCCTGTTTCATGAATGCATGCTCTAACTATGAATTGAAAATTTCCCTATCTCTTACATGTCATCTTACTATTTACCCACAGGTTCACAAGTGCCGACATCTTGGCGTACTCAGATCTCCGCTATAGTAGAATAACACTGAAAACCATTAAAATAATCATGCTAATCGTGTTAATAGTTTCAAAACTCAATTAAAAACTCCTGAATACTTTTAGTTCAGCCATGGTTTTCAAAATATGCGACTGGAATTACCTTTCAAATAACTTTATTATTAATTAAATAAAAATTATTTTTAATGTTTAAATACCAGAAATTCATTTCAGGGTTGGATGTAAATCGCCATCAGGGGGGTGGGAAGGGATCTATGAAAATCTGAGGCTAAATTGTGTGGTTAGGTACTTAAGAGTATATTAGCAACCGTAGTGTAGCAGCTGATTTTTAAAGATTTTTGTTGATTAAATTTCTGAAAGAATTAAATAGCCATGGTTTTAATGCTTTAACATAAACATTAGCATATTAATGAAAAGAGTCATTAAGATCAATGAATGAATTAAAAAATGAAAGTCGTCAACATTCATCTACATAATACCCTGCGAGCCGCCGCATGGCCATGTAGCAGAGGGTGTTAGGTCACCAGCCGTGTAAAGGTGTAACTTGTTTTGGAGATAAAATGGTGACATGTATTATAGGAGTGTATTTATTGGAGCTCAATTTTTATTGTGGTCGCTTATTGTTCGCGGATAGACCGAGTTTTTGTACCTGTCTGTTCGGTAGTGTATCCCTCTCGTTTTATCGCATCTGTCAGACCTAGAGATGTAGTGAGGAGTCATGATAATATTCTCTATGTCACTCTGAAAAATATCAGTTCTGAATTTATCAAGCAACGTAAGCCTAGCGTGTAGCCTCCGAATCTCTAGGGGCTCCCACCTTAATCCTTCTAAGAGTTGTGAGACACTATATGTACGCTCGTAGCAATTTTAAACGAAGCACGCTGCTTTCCTTTGTATTTTAATATTTTTTGGTTAAATCTATTTCACCAGGATCCCAAATGCTCACCAGAGCGAAGTAGCTTTTTCTTCCGAGGGACTTTCTATTATATGTTTTACAAAACCTAGTTTATCTAATTCTGCGCCACATCTATTCTATATGTGTAGTTTTGTTCGGTCTGTTTGCGAAACATTCGTAGTAAATAAAAGAATTAAAAACTATTTCCTTGAGAACCATCCATTTGAGGTGGCTGAAACGCGAATCGTGAGTCCTTGAGTAGATATATTTAAATGATATTTCAAGTTGGCCGAAAAATTCTTTGACCATGCTTCACCCAAGTACATCTATATATGCTTGGGAAATTACCATCTATGTTGTAATATAAATGGTGTAAGAATTTTATTTTTAAATACGTACCAACTAAAGCATTGTCATGACTTAGGTTTACGACGCGGATTTGAAATTTAAGTTAAAATGGAGTATAAATACGAACTTTTTGGCGGTATGATACCTTGATATTTAATAAGAACCATTATTTTTAATATAAAGTTGAGTTATCGCGTAGGAAGAAAATCTATACAGATGTCATAGAATTATTTAAAAATACGTTTTGAGCACCATAAAACTACGTTTTGAAATGGTATTAAATTATCATAAAACCAAATCGGTAACATAAAATTCTGTTTCTTTTACTTAGATTTATAGTGATCATTAATAAGTAGACGCATGAAATATTTCTTGCAAGTCTCTGTATAAACAAAAATCGCTCCATCCTTCTTAAAACGAGTTCAAACTTTATTGGTGGATCTGGAAACCGTTGGTCACACCTGGCTATATCACTGCCGAAAGGGCAATGTACGAAAATGTGGTGAAGCGCGGAGAGCGTTTCATTTTTTCTCCCCGTGGTTCCCATGTCCATATCAGTCTCGTCTCTCCTCCCACACCGCCCAATCTCCCGCATGACATGCACGGCCAAGCCCCGCGGTCGAGAAGCCCTGCCTCACATCGCGGCGGCGGTCGAAGGCCGCGGCGTTTGACCGCCTAGGGTTGAATGTTCGGCTGGGCAGAGGGGGTGGGAAAAGGGCTGTTAGTTTCTCCACCACACTCTCCAAAGCGATGCTGACGGGGAATCGGCGCCCGGGGATGTGTTTTCTGCGGGGCAGAATGGCGAGAGTTTGTTATATGTCTTTGTGTATGCGGGTGGGGTTGGGTTGGCCCGGGTTATTGAGAGTGGGAAAAGTCCCTGGTGATGAGGAACGGGTGTGGCAAGGTGCTGGCCGAGGGAAAGTACATAAAGTCAGTCTTCAAGCTTTTAATTTCGAATGGTCGTTTTACTCTACACTTCTTTTAGTTATAGAAAGAGGGTGAAATTCAACAAACCCAAAATCATATCGTGCAAAGGTGGCTTTTTACGTGAAATTTGACTTCTGCGAAGGTGCGTAGTGCAGAAGTAGTCTCTGTGTGTATCGCTACTTCCAGGGCAATGTTATGTTTGATCATTACTTATGACCTCTTTCAAAGAAATTACAGGAACACGTAAAATATTAATATCGCAATTCGAAAATTGCCCTGATTCGGCAGTTACAAGATTAAATATTGCTCTGGTACAGCCCCTTTAACATTCTTGAGTTTAAAAAATAGTTTAAAGTTTAAACCCCCACTTTAGCGTGTCAAGTATGAGAATTATTAATTTTTATTCCTAAAATGCTGGAACATATAAAAGTCACCGTAATGTATTCTTTCACGCACAAAAACCTTTTCCTTGGACAAATGAATATTTGTATTTGCAACAATGAATTCTCATAATTTTCTGGTTGTGTATACTCATAAGCCTCGCTCGCATCTTGTGATCAGAATTTTGCCGGATTCGATGCAATTTTATCACTGAATGGAAATGCTTTTAGCTGGAAATGTAGGACCCAGTCTATTTTCCTTGAAAGTACGAACCACCGATGATTACTACCATAATCGACCCCTACTATGTAGTCCGTGTTTAAGCATAGAAGTGCCACTTGCGATTGAATTGGAGGCTACTGTTAAATAAAACCGTCATAAGGTGGTTGGAGCAATTTTTGTTTATGTATGGATATGCGTAAAAATTTTCATACGTGTAATAATTGGTAGCATGCATAGAGAAAAGCGAAAAAATAGCATTTTACCGGTTTGGTTTCCTGGCCATCTGATGCTATTTTTACACGTAGTCTTGTGGCACTTCTCATATATTTCGAAATTATTTAATGGGATGTGCACAGGTTTTCTCCTGAGAGTGAATGTATTCCTGTTATTATTTTCTAATGGTTCATATTAAAATAAGGTATCATAACGAATAAAAAATCCTGTATTTATATACGGTTTTCACTTGGATTTTCGAATTTTTCGGTCTAAACCCACATCATAGGAGTGCTTTAATTGAGATTAAATTTAAAAAAATCCAATTCAAGCGTCATTTATACTACAACATGTATGGTTATTTCCAACATATAAGTTAATGTATATACTTAAGTGAAGAGTGATTCAACAATTTTTTTCTATTTGTTATTTAAGTTATTAAACTATACTCTGAACGACTCACAATTCGCTCTCCGAATACATTGAGATAGTTTGAGCAAAGTATGATTTCACCTAGATATCAAAAAGTTTGGTCTCATTTTAAATAAAACAATTTCACCCACCCTAAGATACGAATCTATTAGTCCCTAACTCAACTACTTTCCATGATATTTGCTAAAACATACCAGTCATTTTTCATGGAAAAAGATACCTGTATACACTCTGGAGAGACATAGTTTAAAAAATGAGGAATTTATAACACCTTGGTCTCGTCAAAAATTAATATTGAGTTAAGTGCATGTTTTCTCAACTGTCTGAAAATAGATCACATAGTTACCACATTAATGTTTTTAGGATCGTAAAAAAATACTTCCGTCGGGAAGGAGTTTTAAACGTACCGCGTGACAAATGAGTCAAGTTTAAGACTTATAGATATATCAATTTTATTACTTAGATAATCAGTCATATCAAAGTAAATTATTGCACTTTTAATCAATATTAACGTAGTTTGAGCGAAATATCATTTTACCTAGAAATCAATTGATTTGGTCTCATTTTTAAGAAAAATATCTCAGCCTTCTAATGACGCCAAATATTCAACCCCTTGCCACATTACTTTCGGTGATATTTGCCAGAAAATGCCAGCCCTTCTACATGGGAAATAGTACATGTATGCACTTTAGAGAGACAGAAAATGCCAGCCCTTTTACATGGGAAATGGTACGTATATGCACTCCAGAGAGCCATTATTTAGAAAATGAGGAATTTTTAACACTCGGATGTCGTAAAAGAACATACAGCGTGTAGTTAGTACGTTTTGAAAACTATTTTTGACAGTAAATCATATTGTCACCGCAGTTAATTCTTCGGTATCACAAAATATCTTCCCTTTTGAAGGAGTTGCAAACGTACCGTGTGAGAAAAATGAGTCAAGTTAAAGACGTATTTAGATATTTTCACTTAATTACTTACAATTTCTGTCATATAAAAAATGTCATTACACCATTAATAATGCAATGTTCAATTCATGTGCCCTACGGCTGGTGAAATTTAAACGTAAAGTTATGTAACGAATTATTATAAAACAAATATAGTGTCTATTATGACTAGGGAACAATCTCGCTCGGACTACCTCAAAAGCCTCGAATTATATTTCATTCAAATAAAAGCTAACGATGCAGTCTCATATGCATGCATTTTGGTAATCGTTGGGATCACTGAAAGGGAGAGATGAAATCTCGTAAGCACGTGCTTGTTGTCCCAGGTTCAAAGACCGAAAGTACGGAATGTGGGCTCACGTTGGTTAATTTGGTGATGTAATTGTGTATCGTACTGTTATGGTCATCAAGAAGCAAAGGAAAAATCATACGCCGTGTCTGGGACCCGAATTTTCATCCCTCAGAATCAAGGAATCGGTGGGAAAGTACTCTTAACTAGTTTAGCACAGGCGGGTGGAGCATTTATACGGGGGATGGGCGGTAAAGTACCTAGTTTTACACGGGGCATGAAATTGAACTATTTTAAATCGCATGTTTTACTCAATCTGGCATTCAATAACTATTTCATCAGAGAAGAGGATATTTTTGATACATCCTGATCATGTATTCGCGCATTCGTTCTTGCAATTCATCGCTCCACAGGACGAAATATGAAATTCAAGTTTGCACGTACATCAAATTGTGAACTTTTGTACCCCGTAAAAAATCGGGCCTACAGATTCTCTTCAATCCTTCAAGTAGGGATTGGGATTCCAATAAAAATATATACCCTAGTCTCACTTTGAACCCGAACCCTTGGGAGGATAAGCCAGAATTTTAGCCATCCACATCTGCCCGACTATGTCTCGTAACCTTACTTTTAAAATAGAAGGGGTGTTGGAACATATTTCAATGCTCTATTAATACGTTAATGTGCTGGTCATTTGGTACTCATCCTAGATTAGTGTATAAAATGCATACTTCCCGTGATTCATCTAATAAAGAACGTCATCTACAACAGGGCAATTTTTCATTCCTTATCAGAGCATGAAATACTGACAAATTGCTTTAGAGTAACTTGCGCAGAATGGGTGTTCATATGCAGGGCCGCTTTATGAAACAAGAGAGGTCTAATGATCCCTCAAAGTGCACGGTACTTGATCATTCCGTGCACAGATCCTCTTGTCCGGCTCATGCCTAACAAGCGAGTTGGGCTTGATAACATCGGTGGGCTGCGAAGGAAGTTGCCCTGAGGCTAATTTAGATTACATTACCAATTCCGAGACTTCATGGGCAGTAGTGGAGGTGAACGAAAAAGTACCGGGTACCGTCTGAGAGCCAGTTTGGCCTTCAAAGCAGCAATCTGGGTTTGTTCCTTTGAGTATGAGGGGTTTCTCTGCGTGTAGAACACGTGTAAGTTGGTATGATTTAAGTGGGACTAAGGAGTATCGATTTTGAATATTTTAATTTTTTCTTTATTTCTTGGGTTCCCCTCGGTTAAACTTGGAAGTTATGCTTGCATACAAATTTTTCATCGCAACACATATTTTTAATACGTTTTTTGAAACGGCACGTTTCCCACCTTGCAGTAGATTTGTCTCAAGGGGGAAAAGCAAATGAGGAGCACCTCATAGAAACTTGACGCAAGTGTGATTTTGTTTAATATTAATTTTTTACAAGTATTTGACAAAGGTTTTTAACTGGATGTTTTTGAAATCCTGAAAATCACTAATTTTTCTCTTTTGCCTGATTTTTACTATATTTTAAATTATATAACGGAATTAAAATCTTATCCAATTTTGACCACAGTTTTAAAATCCGACTTCTCTCTTGCTAACCCTCCCTTCCTCTCTTGATGCCATCAACGTCATCTGACCTTCCTTCCACTTCCCTAATTGTCCTTCTCCAAACCCGTATACTTCCACTACCCACCCCGCCCCCCTCTCCCACGTCTCCCCTCCCCGGAACCATCCCCCTTACTTGAGTTTGTATAAAAAGGTTCGCATTTGTAACTTTTCCTTCTGTTTGCCTTAAAAACAGCGCCATATAATATTGTTTATTCTTCCATCAAATAATTTACACAACTAAATTATCGAATATGAAAGATTTAGGTAGTCTTTAAGGTTATTCCTGAGGTAAGACTACCTTCAAAAACAAAAACATGCGTTACCCAGACAAAAAATGGAACAAAACACTATGCGTACATGACATTATATAATACAGTCTCTAATGGACAGCAACATAAGACAAAAATACCACTATGCGTTTAGCAGATTATATATACTAGTCTCTAATAAACAGAAGCAGTAAATTTTTAATTCTTAGAGTAGAGTATCAATGTTTTTTTGTGTAAACAGCCAAGTTTTAACTAAACGAAGAAACTTTGTGAAAACATTTTCTCTTTTTATAATTTCAGGCAGTGCATTGAAAACCTTTGCACCCATGTACAGAAAAGACCTTTTATACAATGTTAAATCAGGTTTACAGACATACGCATTACATTCTCTTCTCAAATGGTAAGAAAACCTTTCGGAAATAAAGGGCGGTGAATAACCACTTCAAACATAAAAAGATCTTAACACTTTATATATATACAAATATCTGGCGGGCAACAGTCTTAATTCAACAAACAAGGGGAATGAATGCTCATACCTCCTTTTAAACTTCATTACTCTAACAATTCTTTTTTGAATGACCTCAACATGCTTAAATATATTTTTATATGCACCTCCCCAACAAAATATACCATAATTTAGAACAGATTGTACTAGAGCACAATAAATTGTTCTTAAGAAATTGATAGGACATTTGTTTCGAATAAAATAAAACTTTGAAAGAGCACATCTTACTTTTTTACTTACATCAGAAATATGCGTATGCCAATTTAATCTACTATCTAGTGTCACTCCCAAGTACCTAATTTCATTTATCCGTTCAATTACTGGGCAATTGCAGCGTATACGAAGACCTTTAGGTGAATGATAAAGCAATTTTAAGACAACATTACAACTATTACTAATATCAAAGCATAGAAATTTTGTTTTTTCACTCAACACCAGGGAGTTATAATCCATCCATTGACGAAGTATCACTAAGTCTTCTTCCATGTGGCACTGAATAGTTTTCCAATTAGCAGCATCATAGAATAGAGCCAGATCATCAGCAAATGCTGTTGCATTTCCATGGAATTGATAATTAAATAGATCATTTATATATACAAGAAATAAAATTGGCCCGAGTACAGAACCTTGAGGCACTCCAGAATTAATCAATTTTTCTTCACTTATACAATTTTTAATTCTCACACATTGCGATCTTTCACACAAGTAGCTTTTGAACCAGTCTAGAGCAATCCCACGAATACCAGCATTCATCAATTTCAGTAAAAGCTTCGAATGTGACATAGAATGAAATGCTTTCTTAATATCTATGTATACACCAGCTGCACGTCTATTGCAATTAATTTCATTGTACACTCCCGTCATGTGATTTTCTAAAGCATCTTCCGTCCCACATCCTTTAATGTACCCGTATTGTTTATGGCTAATAAACTCTCCCTGGTCTAGAAATTTTAAGAGTCGTTTTTTAACCATTTTTTCCAGCACCTTAGAAAATACGGACAACAAGGAAATAGGCCTATAATTATGTACTTGACGCTTACTGCCTTTCTTAAATAGGGGGATAACCACAGCTTTCTTTAATGGTTCAGGAAATTCACCTAGTTCCAAACTTAAATTACATACGTGTGCAAAAACAGGAGCAATGCTGTCAATCACATCTTTTAGCAGGTAAGCTGTTATATTATCATAACCAGGTGATTTATTAGGCTTGAGCATTTTCACAATATTAACTATTTCCATAGGAGTTAACAGGTTCCATGTATATAGACTCTCTTCGACAAACAGAATTGCAAGGGTCTTTGACTGATGATGCGGACAGAATTTCAGAATACGATTTGGCAGAATCAAAAACACTCACAAAATATTTATTAAATTCGTCTACCAATATATTTGGGTCTTTAATCAATTTTCCATCAACCATCAGTTCAATGTCTTCATGTTCTGCTTTCTTTTCGCCAGTAATCTCATTGAGCAAACGCCATTGCTCTTTAGTATTACCACTGCATCTTTGAAAATTTCTGATGTAATAGTCATTACAGGCATTACGTAAGTTATTTCCAAGTTTATTTCTAAGCTTCAAAAATTCCAATCTTAGATTGTGATTATTCGGGTGCTTTCTACTCTTTTTTTGCAGATTATTTTTTCTTTTAATTGCACATAACAACTCATCCGTCATCCACGGTTTTAATTTGACTTGTGTTAAAGCCCTAGATTTAACAAATTTAGATAACTCGAGACTCTTATGAAGTAGTTCTAACATTAAATCACACGCTTTAGAAGCTCTATTTTCATTGTATACAGCAGACCAATCCGTATTTTCCACCAGTTCTCTGAAGGTATTAGCATTTATCCTTACATTTAAACTGGTGTTTTAAGAATTCTTTGCATTGGAACAGGTATTAGCATGAGTATTGACATTAATCACAACCATGGAGTGGTCAGTAATTTCTAGATGCATTGCCTTCACTATGAAATTGAACTTGTACGCATTAAAAAATCTTACAAAAACATGGTCAATACATGATGCTGAAGTCTTTGTTATTCTAGTTGGCTCATCAATTATGCAGTTTAAACCCATATGTGCTCATTAAATTACTATACAAATTAGAATCATTATTTGAGGTTAGAATATTAACATTCATGTCTCCAATTACTATCAGATTACTTTTTAAAGTCTTTAGAAGTGACTCAATTTCATTACAAAACTGAAAAATAGGTATGTTTAAATTTCTGTAAACACTTAACAAATGTAAATCAATAGACAACAGTTTTAAGGACAGCCAAACGCAATCAGCAGACACAAATTCTATAGGTATATGAGAGCACTGAACGCTATCTTGAACAAAGACAATTACACCTTTTGCACGATTCTTATCACTACATTTTGCCAAAAAATTAAAGCCATCGATTTGGTAAAACTTAACTTCATAATCATTAATCCAAATCTCCGATAATACCACAATCGTAGGTCTACGTTTGAACATATTGAGATGAAGTACAAATGAGTCAAAATTACTTCTTAAGCTACGTATATTCTGATGAATTATACTGACTTCTTCAAATGAACTATAGTTACAAAATGACATAGTCATTAAGACAAGTTATGTTACAACTTACTGAAGTCATTAAGACAAGTTATGTTACAACTTACTGAGATCGTTCATGCTTGTCAACACAACAATCGGGTGGCCTTCAGCTTTCCTTATAAGAATTCTTCCACCACGAATCCAGAGATATGCGTAGTGTTTGGATCTCTTGACTTCCCAGGCTGCCTTGAGGACTTTGCGCCTACCTGCGTACAGAGACTCGTTAATATAAATAGGCACATCAGCGGAAGGATCAGTCAGAAAAGTCAAATGCCTGGTGGAAAAGTTCCTTTTTACCCTCCTTTTATGCAAGAATTCCTCTTTAACTTTTCGACTATGGAATCTTACATAAATACCTCCTGATTCACCGTTAGATTTAGGCTTAGATCTATAACAATAATCTATACAATTGTCATTCAAGGGAATTCCTAGATCTGCTCCAATTTTATTGACAACCTGGTGTAGATTTTCATTCAGTGATGTAGGTACACCATAAATTTCAATATTATTATCGATTATTTTCTGTTCCAAGTCATCAGAACGATTCATGCATTCACTGACTTTATTTTTGAGCAATAAATTCTCACTATTTAAAGCGTCAATTCGCTCATAACATTGTTCCAATTGCTTACCTTGCATTTCGATAATTTTTACACTATCATCTAATCTTTCATAGAGCTTGTCTATCGAATCACCTAATCTTTTTTATGTTGCTTTGAGATCTTCTTTCAGTTTCTGGAAGAGACGGTATATTTCCTAGTAAGACCCACCTTCACATGAACTTTTGCCCAACTCCCCCGTTAATCCATCTTCACTCCGAAGCACCGAAGCATTTATTGAAGAGCACTCTGCACACTTCCACTTTTGTTTACTTTCAATGATGCCATCAATATCATCCTTGGACAGCGGAATTTCCATACACAGACTATGATACTTTTTTTTGGCATTTCGTACAAGTTATAAACACGGTGTTGCGTGTAGATTTACGACACACGAAGCAATTGCTCATGTTGAACAAAATACACTGCTTTGTAGACACAAATAGACAAACACCACATGTAATACACTTATATGATACGCCTTTTACAATGTACCATACTTACTACGCGATTTGCACATCCGCATAGTAGAGGCGTCAGTTCAGCGGGCGGCAACGCATGACCTTGGACAGGCCGCGGCGAGTGAGCACACATCCGCACTCGACGAGAGCGAGACTGAGACATATACCCGGAAGACAGCATTAAAAAATAGTGGAACTATACATCTCTTTATTATGAGTTATCTCTTCTCCTCGTCGTTCCACGAGGGATCTAATGGCAGGTCATCCGTGGTGGATAAAACGGAACGATTCTTCGTAAATGGGGACGTTTGGAAAAACTATCCAAAAGCCTGCCAATCAGCTTGTAGAGCGCTTAAATGAATAAAACCGATCCCGGACCTAGAAAATGTCGGTTATTCGGCAAACCCTGATCGTTATTGCAAAAAGGTATGGATAAGTAAGACTACATTTTTTTGTCTTGAGACGACAATGACAGTATTCTACATGGTTAAGCCTGTGTCCATTTTGTTTTCTATGACCAATCATTTATGTCATCAAGTATCAATGCTATCTACTAACATGCTGAAACAGGGTCAAAAGATACTGTAATGGTATTATATTATTCAAATCCTCTAAATTACACTAGGTTAAGTATTGTAGAAAACAGGATGTACGCTGGCTTTAGACTTGGCATAACAAAATCATAACATTATTGCCTTTTATACACCTCTCAAGAAGACTACGAAATGGCGATCCTCGTCGGATGAAAACAGACGCGGACGCCTGGAAGTGCCGACTTAATGTCATAACGATTCAAATGACGAAAGAGAAGGGAGTGTTAAGAGGATGAGGGAGTTGCATAATGTTCTCCGAGTTGGCCATCCTGGAGGGCTCGTGGGAATGGTTTTAGGGATCGCAGAGGAAGAAAATAGTGAAATTTAAGAACTCAGAAAAGGACCGGGGGCTGTTTTGCTGAGTGGGGCCTAAGAGCAGAACGCGGAGAGTGCCTTGGGATCTCACGCATATTACTTGGCTTCTTTTCAGCCCGAAATTCATTTGGACGCTTAAATGATGGGTGGAGTGGAATTTAATAGAAGATGGGGAGATGCAATTTGTAAATGAAAAGTTACTGCCTCATCTTTCAATGCTATCATGTTTAATTCTTACTTCAATCATCTTAAATTGGAAACATTCGTGTTAAGAGTTCAGGGCAAGGGTAGTATGTGACAAGGATAGTAGAAATGGATGAAAAATAAAAAGATGAATATTTAAAAATTTTGATAGAATATGCTCAGTTTGTAGCACCCCGGTTGCCACGAAATTATCAGTTACGCATTTTTTCGCTCCAAATCTCTATACTTTGACGCAATTGAAGAGTGATTTGACACCATATCACGGATAGGAGATCGAACGAAAGAGCTAGAGTCACTGAAATGCTATCTAGAGAAGCCTAAAATTCCTGTTAAAATGACAGTAACATGTAATGAGTAACCATGACGGTTAGGTGGGCAAGATAACTTTGGATATAATTTTAAAAGGCAAACGAAGTCAACGGACACCGAAAACATTCAGGTTATATGCAGATTTGTGTGAAGCTTTTGAATGAAAATACGTAATAATAAGTATAGATAAAAGCGAAAAAAGTTGCGTGTTATCGATTTGGTGTCTTGGCCACTTAATGATATTTTAATACGTTGCCTTATGGTACTGAACATGTATTTCGAAATAATTTGATGATATACGTATATATTTTTCTTCTTAACGCGATATGATAAGTTTCTTATAATTATGATGGTTCCTAATAAATATAAAGGCATCATACCGACTTAAAAACACGTATTTACATATGGTTTTAGGTGAAATTTTGAATTATGCTCAGCAAATCCAAGTCATACAAATGCGTTAATTGAGACCAAAATTTAAAACATAATTCGTTCATCATTTAAATTGTAAAATGGATGAATATATATACCGTAAGAATAGTATAGATACTTACATGACGTGTGGTGCAAGAATTTTTATTTTATTTACTTGAAAGTTTGTGAATTCCGTAGTACACTTGGTGCCTAATTGCACTATATGATGCATGTCATCATCATTGGTCGTTCAATCCTAAGATTGGTTGACTGCAGCTCTCCACCCTTTCCTATCTAATGCTAGACTCATTTCCTCCTGGTATCTCGTCTAATATACTTTCCTCGTTATTTGATCCATGAACTTATTTCTGGATCTTTCTCTGGGGACTCATCTCACTATTTTACCTTCATATATCCTCTTCACAAACTCTTTGTACCTCAGGGTGTGTCCATTTCATCTGGTTCTCCTTTCTTGTAGTGTGTGCCATATGGTCCTCTACTCTTCTGTAAACTTCGTCATTTCTTATTTAATCCGTCCATTTAATCTTTAGCATCCTCCTCCCGCACCAGGTTTCGAAGGCTTCAATTTTTCTGGTGAATTGGTTTCCCTCTATTTAATGGAATAAACTAGTCATTTCTGATGTATGTATGTGCGTGCATTTCAAATTACATTGTGTTAGCCGTGAATTGCAAGAATGCGTACTAGAAGTGTATATAATCTTTGTGCTAATAAGCATGAATACGAGATAGAAAAAAAGCCTCCATCTCAAATTCAGTAACTATTGCTCCCAGATTGAGGAAAATCATGCAGTGTTAAATTGTGCAATGTCGTGACCTGTGTGAAAGGGATTTTCAAATCTACTCTCAATGATTATAGGTCCAACCATATTTAAAGCAATGGCTTTACGAATATCGTGCACGTAGATAGGGAAAGGAGTGGAGGACACGTGTCATAAAGCGCCATCCCATATAAAATGACAAAGACTTGGGAAGAAGAAACATTTGCATGACAGCAATGTAGCCTGGAATGCAGAATCTCATCTATTAATTCGTACATTTTATCGCAAGGTGCTCTGTTTCTTCAGGCATATTCAAAGACCTGAGCAGATAGAAAACATTGAATAAGATTCTTAGCTGTAAACCGATTACCACATCCAGGAATATGGCTGCCATTATTCTCACCTATTAGGCGACTAATTGGTGAGTTACTAACATATAAGACCTAAGCTATAAAGCGATTACCACATCCAGGAATATGACTGCCATTAATATCACCGATCAGGCTCGTAAGTTGGTGAGGTACTAACGTGTAGACCTAATAACACATCAATATTATAGTTTTAACCTCCGTTATCTTAACGCTATGGAACGTATTTTTATGGACACGAAGTGCTTGTACTAACGTAATGCTATCAATTTAATCCAAATATGTATCATTTTTTAAGGAGTGATTAAACTTAATGTTGGGTGAAATGAATGAAATTCGAACTTAGTCAACATCTCAAATTGACTCCTTCGACTTTATCTGCAATTCACGTGGCGTTCAGGTACATTCCCTTAAACATCTTATATTTCCGTCGTCGCGATTCAAGATAGGGGACCCAAATTCTGTCCCGACCTGGAATGTCGCCTTCCAGGAATGCTCTCGTTTCTAGATGAGGCTAAGCTTGAGATTTTCTGGTAAATACCGAGAACTTAGGTTTTATCTCTTAGGTTTGAACAGGCGCTTTAGAGCCTGTTAACGATCTTACCCTGCATACCTCGTATTCCAAACGAGGTACACAAAATATGAGAGACGACAATCGAAAGCTTATGAGAAACTCTCAGGCGCGCAATAACCCTTAGTTATTTAAGAAAGGTTTTATTACTAAACAAAGAAATTTAAATCAAGGATTAAACCAATTCGTCAATGTTATTTCATTTTTTTATTTAATTGTCTTCATGCATGTATACTTTTTACCCGAGGGACAGATATTCCCCTTTTAAATCAGTCATTGGCGCTATGATCCGCTGCCTTATCTTTATTGTTTGTATACATTCTTCTTTTCTCTGCCTTTACGTATAAATGAGGGTATATTTGCTGCATTTTTGCTCATTTTGTAGAAATAAGTTCAGGTCAGGCAGTCTTTTCCGACGTTTTGTCTATAATTTAACTGAATTCTTCAGGAATTTGATGCATTCCGCACGAGATGAACGGGAGTTTATACAATAACTATTAGCGTCAGACCATCATTCATGGAAACTCAATACTGCTTGAGTTTATTTCAACCATCGACAAAAACTCCTGAGGAAGTATCCTCATTAATGGCATTAGAGTTAAAAGCCAAACCAAATAAGAAATACAGCTTGCCTACCTTGAGTCTCCGTATTTAAAGAATTTTATTTCAATTGCTAATGAGCAGACGCATGCCATTGTTTCTTTATCCAGAAATTGGGCATTATTAATTAATTTTTTCTTCTATGCTAATACTTAAACAAAGTTTGCCCCAACAATTGCACGAAATAAGGAAAACTGTCATTGGGATGGTGACCGGCCTTTGGAATTTCCATCATTTATTTGTCCTTTTTTTGCTGTATCATTGATCATATGATGAAGAGACATCATATATCCTTAAGCATCAAAGTACAAGATACTGGGATATTTCTGATCTTTGGGAGGGTTTATCAAAGGACTGAGTTTGATTTCCGAGGAATATCATTAAAATCATGAGAGGACTTTAAGAGAGGGAGTGTCTCGACGGCGATGAAGTAACGTCCTCTTCTGACCTTTCCAAAGGTCGGTGGTTTGGATCCTTCCTGCTTGAATTTTCACCAATCCGGGCATGGAGTGTTTGTGTTCGACCAAATTACATGGTAATTGGTCGTAATGGGGAGCATTCATTATTTTTTAAAGGTACTTTTATTTTCTTGAGTTCAGGGAGCCAAGATTTAGTCGGCAAACAATGCCTATTAACGAAAATATATCTCTCTAAAAATTTCAAATTGCTGCCAATAATTCATCACGATTTGCAGTACAACCGTATAATCATATTATGTAAAAATAACAGTTTTATTCACTTAGTGAAAGACGGCGAACAGGTTTAACGAGATTCTTCCTGTCGAAAGAGACGTAAAGCAGAGATGCGATATTTCTTAGTTACGTCAGAAAAATGAGAGGCCGTTTTGGATAAAGTGAATTTTTATAACTAAACATTTTAATTTTATTTACTTCTTATTTTAAGTGTTGAGTGCTATTAGCAATACCCGCGGCCGATGTATTGACATTTGAATTTTAAATTTGAATATGTAAGAATATTATCTATTTGGTATCTGCACTACCTCAATATGAGGAAATAATTTTATGCATGGGTAACTTTTACCGACGCTGTGACCGAAAGATAAATATATATCGTAGTATTTTATGCTACAATTTTAAAAAATGGCGCACAAATACATTTTGAATATTAAGACTTGATCTAAAATGTGAACCAGTGAGCTTGTGACCTGAGTTATTTTTGGTTTAGCTCAAATACAAATGAATTATCCATTTTTCATTTGTCTTATATAGAATCGCTTGAATTTAAATAAAATGTCCAATAAAGATATATACTGAAGTGTATCATTAAAAAATCTACAATAAATGAAGGAGAATAATTTATTATGATTATTCAAGCGCCATTATTATTATTTAATCTTAAAGAATTTCATTTGAGCATTGTAGTACATCTAATTTTCCTCCAGTTTTATCACCTGATGGTGGTGTAACTGACGAAACTGGTTTTACACTTAATAATAAAACTATAGAAGGCATAAAGTTTCATTTACTACAATGTCGACATGCCACCAATTGAAATAATCAACTTTTCAACCTTCATTTAGTCATTTTATTTCACTCTAAAGGTGTAGGTGGGAAAGATGTATTCAGTAAACTTCAGCACACTATTCCAGCCATCTAATACACGCCTGAGCTACAAAGGTTCATGAACATTGTAAAAGGAAAAGATAAGAAATCAAATCAGGATCAGCCTATGCATAGTATAGCGTAAAGGTCTGACAGTTCCAGTGTATATTTAATATATAGTACTCAGAAAAATAATAGTGATTTAGATGATCAATTTAGGTGATTGTGTTGTAGCTAGAGCACTGGCGTACCACCTTTATGGTCGGGTTCAAATCTATCCTACGGCGGGTTTTTTCCACTCTATCTACATTACCCATTACTACTTCCCCTACTGATCAGCCCACCTATTCTCAACAGTGTGAATGACCCCTACTGTCGATCACCTTTCCAAATAACGTGCCAAATATTCTGATTCTAAAAATGCTTTCAATGTACGCACTATTTGAAACGAGCAAATTATAAATTCAATTTTTTTGTGGCGTAACCTTGTGGAAGTCCATTATTGAATAAATAATGGCAATACCAACTATATTTGAATCCTCAGAGTTCTTTACTGGTACAACTACTCTCAACGCTACTGCGTACCTGAGAAGGTACCTCAAGATGACGCAGTGGCGTTGAAGTTGTACTAGTAAAAAAATCTGTGGATTTAAACATGGTTGGTATTGTCATTATTTATTCAGAGAAAATTATATTGATTACAGGAAATTGTTTACGAGACGCATAATTCGAATCTCTGTACGCATACGTTTTAGCAGTGAAAGTATGCCTGTTTTAGGCTCAAAATTCTTTCCAATCACCGCCACAGATTAACACTTTAAGACATCAATGCATTATTCATGAGCAAAATGCTGTTAATTATGGTGTAATTGAAGGATAGTGAAGGTCAAAAGGATGTCAAAAATTATCAAGTAAGAAGTCCTTATAGAGTAATAGAGAAAGAGATGTGCAATGAAAACTCGGCAAAGAAAGGGAGAAAATCGTACGGGACACATTTTGTGGCACATAACCTATTCTAAACAAGCGAAATGCAGATATTATCGGAAGGAATGACAAAGGAAGATATTGAATTGAATATTGAAAAAAATATGATAAACATCACAGTACATAATTCAGCAGTAATAGAGAATTTGATGCATAAAAGAGCGAAGTTTCGGAGAAGTTACGCTTCGGAGTACTGTTTGCTTATGGTGTACAGGGTTTGCTGAGATGGGTAAATTTAGGCTTTGTGCTGACTTTTGTAAGTTTTAAATTTCATTTCAATACTCCTTTGCGTAAAATCTTATAGATACATACGTTAGATTGAAGTATTTAGAATAGAATAGAATAGAAAATAGTCTTTATTGTTCTGGGACTTTAAGTCCCCTGGAACATAGAAAAAAAATAAATACATGCCTTAACATAAAAGATTACAAAAAACTAAGCAATTTTACATAGGTAATCAGTCATGTTTCTCTTTAACATCGAAATTGTCATAGAGGTTCTAACATTTACAGGTAAACAATTCCATAATTGCAGGAGGAAATTAGGAAAGAGTGCTCAAATAATAAGGTATGGAATGTAGGGACTAAAAATAACTCAGTGACACGCGTTGATCTTTTTCCTGTATCTACATTACATATAAAATTTTCATACAAATAGGTGGAGTTTTTGGATTTAAGGACCTTGAACACGTATAAAGCCTTTTGCATTTTCGGCGTTTTTCCAATTTCAGCCATTTAATTTATTCGTAATAAGGCGTGTCGTGTTCATCATAGCGGATGTTGAAAACAAAACGCAGACAGGAGTTTTGAAGACGCTGCAGCTTAATGCACAGTTCTGAGTTAACATCTGAGAGCTATTTACTACATCACGAAAACCAGTAATTATACTCACTCCAATCTCCAGCACTATTTCGGCAGGATTTGATACGTTCATGATGAACAATAAAGTGTTTACTACTTTCACACTTTTTTATTATTCACCGACCAGATTTTAACTATTACCTTGAGAGTCATTATCAACATTACCTTGATAATGACTCTCAATATATAAGCCTAGTCAGTCAACAATAACAAAGTGTGAAAATAGAAAAATTTTATTTATTTTTCAATATAAATATAACAATTTTCCACAAAGTGACGCATGATGTTACTTTTTAAAGGATTTGATACAATGATAAGTTGAATGAAGTGTGGAAAGGGTATACATATCCTGTCTAAAAAAAATATAAAAATATATATTTTCTGCCTAGTTATAATGTACATGAAAAATATATTTGGCAAACAAGATAAACAGCAGAAGTTTCCCTTGGCAACCGTGCCTCATTCATCACAGTATGTCGGCTATACGCTCCGACGAGCAACGAAAGTCTGTTATTTTAACCTAAACACTCATCTTATATTACCGATGACCTGAGCTGAAAAAAATATATTAGGTGTCTCAATGTGTAGTGCATGTTTTACAAGTTTTTGAACAATATTTTCCTGTTGGAAATTGAGCTAAAAAGGTTATGTGAACAGATACCATCCGACTACCATTAAGGCAATATATTTTGAGTTGAAGTTCATCCTATTTAAATCAATATGCCTTGATTAATTGACCTAATACCCGGTTCAATATTTGCACCACTCGATATTGGCAGTCATTCTTTATAACATTTATTAAATGAAGGTAGGTAATCGGAAATGCCTCAAATGAAGGTTTCCCCTTAAGAGCTACCGCGAACCAATCTTTGGCGTAATGGCTACATCCACCCAATTCCTGTCAGGCTTCCTCAAACATTCGCATCAGTAGGAGAGATATCACTTACATGACCTGAAGTATACCATTATAAAATTTGTGAAAGTTCAGCCATTGATTATTTAGAAACAACATGCAAATACGTGTCCGAAGGTGAAATTTCAGCATCGAGGAATATTATATAAGTGTGCTGCGGTTGCCGTAGAAACTGTTTGTGCTTATTTATTTTGCAATCACATAGATGTAATGAGATACAGGAGTTATGCACGAGGCATACCAGACGTGCCTTTCCCACTGCGTAACGGATTATGTGACGAGGATTATGGAGCGATCAGGATTACTGATGATAATAGAAGTTCCATGGAAATGGTCTAGTTAATGATACTCACCGTGGAATAAATGGGGAGATATAGATGTAGAGTGTAGCTGTAAAAATCTACACAGTAATACAAGTTTGTTCTGATAGCAAATTTTAAATGATCCTGCACTTCAGGAGGATAATTTCCAGTTATTATTAGAGTTAACGATATGTCAAATTTTATGCAGATAGGGCGATATTCTTGCATTTTCTGCACTTGTCCCCTGTCTCTGAGTCTCTGAGATGTAATCGTGGCTTGAAGATATACGAGACGGAAGACGAATTCTCTTCCGCCAGCCATCGTGAAGCTCTCTGTACGTGACATAGATTTTGTCGTCCGTATTCGGAGAGGGGACTTTTCGGGTCTTGCGGACTAATTCAGCCATTCGGACGCAACACGCCTCGTCTCTTCGACCTTATCTTTCCGGAGAGGTCTCCGTTCCGCTCTTTGGAATGGCGATGTACCGGCCAGATTAGACCCGGAGTTAATTTCAGTTTCACATGTTTTATGCTCCGCGAGTGTGCGAGTGTGCAGATGCGTAAATTTCAGGATATTCGGTTCGCATATTTTGCAGAGGAAAATTGCTATGGACTTAACTGAGAAATTTCATAGGGCTTAGATTTGGGAGTATTAATCGCACACAAGTTTAACAAGCACAGCGTTAGTTGTTCTAATTAGATTTCTGCATTGGAATCGTCTAACTTTTGACATTTAGGTCAGCGGTTTATCACAAGGAATGTCGTACTTGTAAATTTATTTTATGTGTGTTTTACATGTAAATTTATTTTATGATTAATGAAGTTTCTATTAAATTATAGATGCATACAAGCAAAGATCTAGAGAAATATACATATATACATATATCATATAATATTTCCAAATACTTAATTTAAAAATTTCAATGGTGCTTGTAGTTGCAAAATTTTACCAGCATAAGTTTACATTCAGGAAATAAGAGTTTTGAGTATTACTAGCGCTTAAATTTAACAAGCAAAGCATTATTTTCTCTAATTAGACTTCTCCATTGGCGTTGTCCAATTTTTAACATGCAAGTCAGGTAGCGATTTATCTCAAGGAATGTCATACTGTTTAAATTACCGAACAGATTAGATTTTAGAAAATGTTGAACTTTAATATTTCCATCCGCCTGCTCTAATTTGCGGCATCAGATATACAAGACAATAATGTAATGTCACGTAACATTGAAATTTTAGTTGGACAAATTGACTGTTTAACCAAAAATAATTGGAAAAATTCCAATCATATACCAATAGCAAAAAATAAGTTCTACTTGCAAAAATCCCGTTATATAATTCACCATTTCACCTCCCAAAACCTTACCCTTTACATGACTGATGTACTAAACCCCCCCTGCCGCACCCCTTTGCGGCAGCTCGCGGGGTAATATGTAGATGTATCGGAAGTACCTCAAAATTAGTTACATAACCATCATACAACCATAACTGTGTTTAAAATGTACTTGGAAGAGGCAATCAGAGAAGCACAAATTGTACTGAGCGGCATAAATATAAATGGAGGAGAAATAGACATGCTCCGCTTCGTAAAGGATATCACAGCCAAAGCTGGAAATTTTGATGATTTTTAAAAGTCACTAAACGTAGTGGAAGGACCCAAGAATAAGTTCATGGATCAAATAAAGAGGAATGTACATAGAAAGAGATATCAGGAGGTAAGGGAACTAGCATTTGATAGGGAAGGGCGGAGGGCTGCAGTCAACCAGTCTCAGGATTGAACAACTAATGAATGAACAACCATGACTGAATCAAATTAAATAGTGGAATATTATTCATTTTAGGTATAGGATCATAATACTCCGCTTCTCCAATTCACCATTTTAGTCCGCAAAGTATCTTTCCCGGCAAGAAAATTCTTGCTGGCACTGGGGTGGCTGGGAATATGGCGGTAAATTGGGTGGTAGCCTTTTGATATCCCTCCTTCAGGCGGCCCGAGGGGGTAAGTGAGGGTTGAAGGTCTTCTTTGGTTGTTGAGGGTACGGTGTGGGAGAGTTTCTGAGCTCTTTGAAAGGATTAATCCGGGCGTGGGAGTCGCTGGCAGGTGTCCCGTTCCTCACGGTTTAACTCCTTAACACTGGAGACCTTTTTACTGCCCATTCCCCTTTGAACTCTTTCCTAGACCTTTCCGATATCATGTCTGCGTCATGTGATATTCCCTTGATTAGCATCGCGGGATGATATAACATGCTTTTCCGCGTTCCATTTTTGATATGCATTGTTTAACATGCGTAGTAACGCCGATCTTCTGGGCAATTATGACTTTGGAGTTTTAAAACAAGAACATCAATTTTTCTTGAATGATATCTAAATAGTAGCATTAAAACGTGAATTTAAAAATATTTACTCAACGTTTTCGGAACAAAAATATTTGATACTTAAGCTTGTATTCAATCTATGTTACACGATAAAATGCTTCGACTAGAGCGTTGTTTTTCTTTATAAGAGAAAAATAACCATTAAAAGGAAGGGGTAATAAAAAAAAGATCATTTTCCTCTAAACTGTCAGAAATCACTTATCCGCAGTTTTGCAATATCATAATTTATAAAGCGAAACAAAATAGGTAGTATTTGAAGACACGAGTGGTGTCCCACGGTCAATGGGATCTAAAGTAGCTAAATGCTTACACAAAATGAGTTTTGAGCTTGTATATCGGAGGAGCAGTATAAAATAGGAAGCTACTGAATAGCATAAACAAAATACGAGTATCATACTTCGTCTACGTCATCACAAAGATTATATTGTCGGTCTAAGAGACCGGACGTCACCACTCCAGGGTTAAATCATTTGTCTTCTACTGGTACTTTGCATCTGAGTCGGAGTTGTCTCATTCTATGGTGATATTCGAGTGGAATTATGAAATTGGATTCCTCCCATGGATTTGAGTAGAGTTTCTGCCTCATTTAATTATAAACCTTTCCGTTTTACCAAACATAAAATTTACTTTCGACAAAGATTTTAATGTTGATAGATCTATAGTTGGTGTGTATTGGTACTCACTCTATAGGTGATGTATCAACTTTGAAACCCGGGTCGAAAGTATTATATTTATAATTGACTTTACTGTCATGGAATTTTGATAATGGTAAACGCGGTTTTTCATTCATTCATTGGTCGTGCAGTCCTAAGATTAGTTGACTGCAGCCCTCCATCCTTCCCTATCTAATTCTAGATCTCCTTTTCCCGGGTGGCTCTTCGTATGTACTTTCATCTTTTTTTGGTCCATGAACTTATTCCTGAGTCCTTTTATAGGGACTTTTCCCTCTATATTGGGCCCCTTCTGTTTTGTATTTTCATCAAGGAACTCGCTAGGGAAATATCCCATTGCAAATATCATTTTTACGCTGACGACCTGCAAATATATATAGAGTCCCACCCTTCTGAAATTAACCACGCCATCGCGTTGGTTAACGAGGATATTAAATTTATTTGCGATTGGCTGTTCAAAAGTCGATTAAAACTAAACCCCAACAAGACAAAATCAATAATATTTGGAAGTGCTCCTAATGTACGCATGCTCCTCTCAAAAGACCTACCCAAAGTTAGTGTTCTAAATATTCAAGTTGACTACTCGAACACAGTCAAAAGCCTTGGAATTTGCCTGAGCAGTACCTTAGCCTGGCGCGATCAAGTCACTGCCATCTCAAATAAAGTTCACAAAACTCTCTACAAAATGAAGTATTTCAGGCACTTAATCCCAACAACACTGCGCCAGAGGTTGGTTGAGAGTTTAATATTTCCAAATTTTGACTATTGTTCAATTATATACTCCGATATGACTAATGAATTAAGCGTTAAATTACAAAGACTGCAAAATTCATGTATGCGATTCATTTTTGATATTCGTTTCAACGAGCATGTATCTCCCTATTACGCAAAGCTGGGTTGGTTAAAATTGAATCAGAGAAGAACAATTCAAAAGGCCTTAATGTTGTTCAAAGTACTGAACACGAAAACCCCTTTTTATTTATATGAAAACTTGATTTTTAACGCCCAAACTAACAAGAGATCGACCCGTATAACAAAAACATTTTACATCCCCAAATACCGTACAATAAAATATGAAAATACTTTCCATATCTCATCCTGTAAATTATGGAACTCGTTGCCTGATAGTATTAAATCTTCTAGGAATGTCACTCAATTTAAAAGAAGTATGGCTGACTTTTTGTCTCCTTAATGTTCTATCGCCAATATATGAGATGACAAAATTATATGAGATGACGTTGTTACTTGTTACTTGTTCATTACTTGTTCATTATAATCATTTGCTGTTTTCTTTGTACACTGTTGTTTACCTTGCTCATTCTGTCTGTCTGACTTGAAAGTCATGACATGAAGTCTGCGGACTTGAAAGTTGTTTGTTCATTTTCCTATATTTGTAAGGCTTTGTATTTTGTTATGTTTTGTATTCCACTCCTCATGAAGGCATGTAAAAAATTCAATGTCCCAAGGGACTTTGTCCCAGGACAATAAAATTGTTTTCTATTCTATTCTATTCTATATTACCTTTGATTACATTCTTCACAAACTCATTGTCTCAGGGTCTGTCAAATCCATCTAGTTCCTCTTTTCTGTATGTATTGTATTCCATACGGTCCTTTCCTCTTCCGCTCTTCTGTAAGAATCATCATTTCTTATTGAATATTCAAATTTTTCTTCAGCATCCTTCTCCAGTGCCTGGTTTTGAAGGCTTCTAGTATATTTTGGTCTAATTTTCCAATGGTTCATGTTTCCGACCCATAGAGTGCCACGCTACGCACAAATGCTTTCACGTATTGTTTCTTAGTATGTAGTCCTATCTTCTTCGTGTACAGCAGTTGTCTTTTATCCATGAACGCCTTCTTAGCTTGAGCTATTCCCCGCTTGATGTCAGTAGTACTTATTCCGTCCCACATGATGGTACTTCCGTGATAGGAGAAGGAATCCACTTGATTTAATTTCTCTCATTTCAGGGTGACTTCTACATTCAGATTCTCTCTTACGCATTTTAGAATTTAAGTCTTCGTCTTATTTATTTTCATGTTGAATTCTTGGAGAACTTGGTCCATTGCGTTTAGTGACCTTTGGAGATGATCGCAATTTTCGCAAATCTCAATATCTTCTCATCTACCTTGAAAATCCATCTTATGTAAGACATGGCAATGAGGATACATATAATAAAAGTGAATGCATGCTGATTTCTAGTACATTATTCATTTTCATAGAAATCATCGTAAAATTGCAAAAGTCGCACGTCACCCGTAAGCGCTAAAGGAAGCCGTTATATAAGTGATCTCGGCTTTGTTCAATTTCACAGCGATACGCTTAGCATCGCAAAAGATTCGATACATCGCACATCGGATGAGATCACACTGTACGATATAACACGTCATATGATATCATATAATTCATGGTATAATAGTTAACACGATATCGCACAAAGTGCGGTATTTCATACGGAAGTATAATCTCATATCTTATCATCTAACGTAATTATGGTAATGGTATTTGTTTACATTGATGGTTAGCCTCTTCTTTGGTGAAAACTCTGCTAAAAACGAGTAGAATCGATAGCATTAAGTAGGCAATTAACGGACTAATTTTGAAATTTTATGTTTTCCACAGATAATATTGTAGAAATAAGCATGCACTTGCTTCTATAATATGCATTCTCCTTACGTATTTTGTCTATTTATTAAAATTAATAATCATCCTCATTTGTGATGAAAACTAAAGCAAATCCAGAGTAGAATCCATAGCACTAAGCAGCCAATATATGTTTAAGGTAGTTTGAGCGAAATATCATTTTACCTAGAAATAAATGAATTTGGTCTCAGTTTAAAGTAAAATATGTCACCCATCCATTGACACCAAAAATTAAACCCCTTACCTCATTACTTTTCGAGATATTTTCCAGAAAATACCAGCCCTTTTACATGGGAAATGATACGTGTATACACTCCAGAGAGACTTTATTTAACAAATGAGGCATTTCCTACACTAAGGTCTCGTAAAAAAATCAACAGTGTGTAACTTGTGTTTTTCTCAACTATATTTGAAAATTAATCATATTGTCACCGCAGTAAATTCACAGTTCACCGTAAATTCAGGGATCACAATAAACCTTCTGTTTGGATGGAACTTCAGACGTACCGCGTGAAAAAAATGAGTCGAGTTAAAGACTTATTGAGATATTTTCTTTTGATTACTTGAAATTTCTGTCATGTAAAACTATATTATTGCACCATCAAATATGCCATATTTAATTCGTGTGTCTCACAGCTGGTGAAGTTAAAAGGTATAGTTCGAATATGGTCTCTATTATGATTAGGGAAATATCTCTCTCGAACTACCTTAAAGAGTTACTTGCCTTAAATGTTTTGCAAGCGTTGGATATTTCAACTTTACATCTCCTAATTCGTCCATTTCCTCATTTTATCCACAGTAAAGTAAGAAAGAGCAGGGATAGCCATTATGGTTTCAATTTTGGTTGTCAGGCTGCATTTTCATGACGTAATGCCCTCTCCATCTACCTCAATGGCTCAGACCCTTTCCCTGTCCAGCCTTCTCTCTTCCCTCTAATTCCTCTTTCTGGAAAATTATTTTCTTTATTTTCTTCCTCAGTCTCCGGCAAGAGACTTGTGGGCGTAACAGAGGGGCAAGTGGAAACGGGGTCATAGGATCAGACTGAATCCCTTTCTAGGCGCTGTTAAACCCTGAGCGAGCGAACCTCATCCGGCGACTGGAATGAGAAATGTCACCCGGATCTCCGTATTTCGGCTAGGCGTTGCCTGTCTCGTGATCATTCGTTAAATGTGCACCGAAAGGCAAGGGCAGGAGTTTTAGGCGGTCTTAAGCCGTTCGCTCTTCACATCTCATTTTTGAAGAAATTGAGACAATTTCAGTGCATCGAAAGCTGTGATAATTGGGACAGGTAAATTACAAGTTAATTCTAAAATAAGCAGAAAGCTTAAATCTTAAAACATCTCCGCGTTTTTCTCGAAAGGCTGTTTTGTGAAAGTATTGTAGCTATGGCGTTTTGGTTTAAAAAGCCACTCCGGCAATGTTTGTCGACGTTTCCTTAAATTTATTTACATTATTCATGGCACTTCTACTCATTGACAATATCAAGGTGCTTATTTATGTTTATACATGTTCATTTAGGTCATTAACCAAGTGAAACGTGAGTTTAATACCTCTGAAAAAGTTTTCTTCAATTTTCTAACAAACAGACAAATATTATTTTCATATCACTTAATGACAATAGTTTTAACAACTGAAAGTACATGGTAGCAACAGAGTATAGTAAAAGAAGTGAATTTAAATGAGTTTTTTTGGAAATTGAAAAGAAAAATCTAAGGAAAAGCGAAATATAATAAGGCCAAAATAATTTTCAGAAGAGACAGCGAAAAATTTTACAAAATTCAATGCTTTAGTCATGATATTTTCGCGCAAAAGTCCCTTTTACTTGCTGCGAACAAACATATAAATGCGTTGAAATTGCCATGTCTGGCCGGCATTGGTCCGGAAAACCAAATATCCGTGGTTCGATTCCCAGCCCAGACCGAATTTTTCTCTTGGAAGATTCAACGTAATTTACCTGCTATATTTGAATATTTTTAATCATGTAAATGCGATAAACAGATTTATTCTATTTCAACCTTATTATTAAACACAACATTTACAGTCCATTCTCTGTAATAAAGCAACCCCACAAGTCGTTACCGATCCGTAAGTGGGTATTTTGAATCTCTCCACTATTGTTCTATAAGCTATCCACCGTATTTCTGCACAATTAATTACATTACCTCTTACATCCGTTTTGTAAGAATCTCATCCTTGGTCTTTCTCTGAGAGGTATTTTTTCTCCTTCCATGTTCCATTAAATTACATATATGCAGATTAAGCAGTACGATACACTCTAGGGGAAAGAATATTTTCCAATTGAATAAATTTTGGTCACGACCCGGATTTCGACACTTGGTGCAATCTCCAGGTCTGCAGATGGCACAAAGATTAACCGGGTTCCAACACTTAGTGCAATCTTTAGTTTTGAAGATGGCACAAAGACGATCAGAGATACAATTTATTGTGCATTTCCAGGTCTAAAAATGACACAAAGATGACCCATGCTCCCATACGTTGTGTAGGTAATCTTCTGCTCTGAAGACGGCACCAAGGGTCGAATCCCGGGTCGTGACTACAATTCACACAGGTGGAATCTACGAAGTTATTTTATTCATCCATAATGGGTGACGTCCACATAGTCAAGCCCTGCAACCTTATCTTTTGTGAAGAGTTTCCTGCTAACCGTATTGAACATTTCATCTTGGCAGTGCGCCACATGGTAGTCCTTCAGTTTTTTTTCTGTTTTTGAGTTAACATATAGATCGGAGCTACCGTTTACCACATGTAGTGTCACAATTTACGGGTTTTTACTCTTTAAGTTAATACTAGTGAGTACTCAATGGAGCTACTGCTTTCAGAAACGTTAATATTTTTCAAAAGGGGCTTGATTGTGCGGATACATCGAGCAAAGTAGGTATCAGCTCTTCCCAAGGGGTCCGAGTGCTTTGATCCGCGAGCACATAAATGTCAACGACACAGTGTTTTCCCCGCCCCGATCTCTCTGCACTAGCGATTAGCTACGGCTGGAGTTTAAGGGGAGATCGCGAGTTGAGGAGAAACATTTTGATCTGGACAAACAGAAAAAAAGGTACCGTATTCCCAGTTTGAAGACTCCAGGACAAGGCTTGGCCAGTTTCTCACGCTCGACGAATCGTAAATGTTCGAGGATGCTCTAGAATATTTTTATTTTGAGTCCAGTTATGAGTCTCTTGGGATATTACGTGCGTTATGCTTTTGTTTTTTTTACGCGTTATGTAAGGCTCGGATGGCTCGATTTCTTATACGGATAGGGAAATAAAATTGTGATCGTGAGTGTTCAATAAATTAGTTTTCCTCTAGGTTCGTGAAAACAGTGGTAGGAAATCGCCATGCGGATTTGTCTGCTCTCCAGCGTTGATCGTCACTAGTATTTTGGAATTTATTTATGTTTTTCTTGGCTGAAATCGTCGTTTTCATGCATCATTCTTAAGCCGAGTGCACTGGGAAGCATTTATTGTGCCAGGTTTGGGTTATTATCTTTTGTCCGGGCATGTCAGATCGAATTTTAACGATTTTTCAGCAGCAACGTGTTACCACTATGTACCCTGTACATATTGCAGAAGCTACAAGCTGTGTCCAAGTCGAAGAAATAGTTTAGCGCAGGTTTTTCCATAAAATCATGACGTTCAGATTGTATTAGCGACAGCAGATTAAATTACTTATTTTATGTAAGCGAGCTAATTCATTACCACGCTTATTATCATCATACTTCTTAACGGAATCATGCTCGATGGACATGTAGCTGTGCAAATTTCTCAGAAAATTATAAATAATGAATCGCACGAAAAATGAAAAAAAAATAATACTTAATAATTATTTGGATCATTATTAATCCATTTAATTTCATTATTTATTGATAATGCAGACAGAAGGACATAAAATAATACGTTATTAAATTACTTATAAAGGCCCATATTCATACCAAGGAGTAAGTTTATTTGGAAAATTCTATGGCCTATGGATGCAGCAAATAGCAAAGTAAGTTGCATTCAGCATCTACACCATTTGAAATATATCCTCGACCATATTAGTCAACTTTATCTGTCTCAATAAAAAGTACCACAAAATAGAGGTTATACCATATAAATCACCACCAATGTTGGTCTTATTACTAGTACTCCTCGCAAATATCCTCTCCTCATCCTATAGCAAACTCCTCACGAAAAAAAATGTTGCATGTACGAACCCATCACGGTTTGCTTCCGGTTTATTTTTTGTGCACATCTATCATTTCCAAAGACTGAAAGGCTATATATTTAACTTATCTACACAAAAATTCATTAATGAGTGACTGCAAAAATTTATGCATATTTCTATTGATATTGTTTCAAGGGATTTTTTTTCTTTTTTACCTCATGTATGAAGTCATTGTCGGGGGCTCTCAATAATCTTTGATGAGCAGTGAATTTCATAAAATGCGCTGTTTGTCAATGATTATTGAGCAGCATGCACAAAGATAAATTTTCAAAATTCTTCATTGAGACCTTCTTAAAAGCAATGCTCTGGACTAGAACAGGTAGTAATTCTGATTTCAAGAGAATAAAAAAAAGTCTAGGAACCCGTTAGTATATTAAGGGCGACGCGTGTCATTTTAGTATTAGAAATAGAGCTGTAGAATGCTAGAAACTGTCTGAGAACAAGGTGAATTGATGAAATATTATTGCAGATATAGTTACTTTTGGTCATGTTTCATATACCATGGTCCCTATCCTGCTCAATTTTGTATTTATCTCCTCCATTTCTAGCTGTCAACGACAGATAACAGGAATAAAATACACGACATATTTTTAAAATTTTATTTCCAAGTCGGCGAAATACGTGATAAAATGTAAGGAACAGTTGTGGCAAAGAACTAGTGTTTTTGATTCTTAAAATGAATCCTCAACTCATGTTAGCTCATTACGTTTATGGCGATTTATCTTTTCGAGATCCAGTTTTGCTTACCCTGGCCTTTGGTGCTTCGACCTTCATCTTCCAGCTGTCCCTTTTAATTTCTGATCGGACAAGTTTCCTGGAAATTCTTTTTCCTAGTGTTCGTTCGCTATTTGCGACTCATAAATGTAGATATATACCCATCAGAAATACATCTTGGGATAAGCGAAGTCAAAAATATTTTTCACGTTTCGTAGGCCTATGAAACCCGATCACTTAATTTTTCCATAATGTTCAATCCTTTCATGCCTTTATTGCTTTGGTTACCTTCACGGTTTGCTAAATACCTGCCTTCCTGTACTTTAAACCTCCAGTTTTTCTCCTGACGGTTCCCTGTCATTTTTACTGCTTTAAATTATGACATTATTGGTCTACCCATTTCATTCATACCATTTTTATATATCCGTTTAGTTATTGCGCTTCTTCACATTCTCTCAATTTAACCGTTCCGACCAATCACACACCATATATAACGTATATTCAAGAGATGGGAAAACCCTTTCATTTGTGGGAACTTCTTCACCCTGGACCAGTCTATTGTGTGACCCGATCCTTTAGACTCGTTCCCCGATCCTTTTTTATTGGTTTTTCATTGGTTTCACCATTGGTTTTTAACTGTTCTTGGTGTTTTGAGAATGCAAAAAACAGAAAGACTTGGTATACCATAACGACAGCGTTCAAGAATATTGGATAAAATAAAAGATGGAATGGGGGTCGGGTTGGTGTGGTGTCTAGAGTACTAGCTAGCCATACGGACGGCCAGTGTTCAAATCCCTGCAGAGGAGGGTGTTTTTCAGAGAAAACCAAATCCCTACTTGAGTGTCTTGTGGAGGGCACCTCTAGTACCGTACTCCGTCTGTCGAATGAGAGTTAAGCCTGGGTCTCCTTGACACCTTTCGTTAAGAGCAGGCTAATGCCCACGCCGGGTTTCTATCCACCCTTCCTCCCTTACCCATCTCCTATGGCGCAAATGACCTTAGCTGACGGTCGCCTCCCAAAAGTCCAATTCAACCTAAAAGATAGAAGGTGATACTATCAACTTTTAACATGGTGCCGTTGAAAGGCTTCATTTATATAAAGAAAAAAATGCTGCTAATTACACCGCTAGTATCAGCAGAGTTTTTGGGGTGTTATAAAGAGCATCCTATCTCTTCAAGATAGGAGCGAAGGAGCGAAAGCCATGACGGATCGCAAGGAATGACGGGCCGAAAGGGATGACGGACCAAAAGAAACGATGGACCGAAAGGAACGAACGATCGAAAGAACCGATGGACCGAAAAGAACGAAGGACAGAAGGGAACGGTTGTTACATAGAATTCGGTCCTCGGTCCTCCCGCTCAGTTCATGGACCCATTCCTTCAAACCCTTTCATTCACGAATGACTCATCTTTGGTATATTCATCAGTTTATTCCATGATGTTCTTCTTATTTTCTCTATCTATCACACTTTTGTCCCAATAAATTCGTAGGGATGC
The DNA here is from genome assembly GCA_963169105.1 of Ceriagrion tenellum. Taxonomy (NCBI): domain Eukaryota; kingdom Metazoa; phylum Arthropoda; class Insecta; order Odonata; family Coenagrionidae; genus Ceriagrion; species Ceriagrion tenellum. Next base: position 59,755,072 of record OY720641.1, read on the forward strand.
CATTTGCACTATATTTAGCCTACTCCTATGCTCATCTTGAAAAACTAGATAACGCTGTTTTGTGATACATTGGGAGAAGAACACTTTCATATGATTTCCTGATTCCAAATTTTGGCGCGTAAATAACATAAAATTGCACGGTTGACTATAAAAACCTTTCTTGGTTAAACAATTGTATTTTACTTTTCGATTTAGTTTTCAAGTGGAGAAGTGATATCCGGACCTTGAGCATGAATTTGATGGTGAAAGCGTTCGTTGACACCATATATTTTCCGTCATTTTATTATGTTTACGATGATATTAACGTTAGGCAAGATTTAAGAAAAATTGTGACAATATAGATAGCAGTGCTACTGGATTGTTTAGGGAATTAGGATGGGAGCCTCGATCTAATCGAATATATTGAAAAATAAAATTGAATCTTCGACGAAATGTTGGTGCAGGCAATTTTTGTCGGACATTCCAAATTTTATGCTAGAACCAAACTATTATGGTAGAAACGATCACAGATATACGATTAAAATAAATAAATATAAATTGACTGTAGAACCAATTCATATTTAATTCTTTTTTTTTCACGCACAATGGCATAACAGTGGCGAAGGCCATACATCAGTTCAATGATGCCTTTACCCCCAATCCGTAGAGAAGATTTTGCACTTGTGCCAAATATTTCAACATCATTATAAAACATTAACCCCGCATGAACTTTCCAGCATGATATGTACATTGTAGGACTATTTACGAATCGCATTTATAATGCTAACCAGTGGTTGTATCTACACTAGTGCCGCATCTTAACATATTAGCCTAGGTAACACTCTCTTACCTTCTGGTCTTTCTGGGCGGTTCTGATTTGAACTCGGATAAGTGCTGCATGCCTGGTGTGGAATCACCCTGTGCCACACCCCATGTCATCCAGTCGTGACTTGTACAGTATTTCGTTGATGTAAATATACTCCTAATCACGATTGAAGTTTACAACATGGCATGTCAAATAAGGAAAGTCCAAACTAGCCCTTTACCTAATGATTTTCCAACATCCACGATCGCCATAATTTTCCCCATCTTTTCCTCAAGCACACTCTTCCTCTCTCTCAATGGACTGTGGATTGATCGAGCGGAATAATGGCTAAAGTCATCACGGAATAATTTTCAGAGAAATAGGAAAATGACGAGGTGGAGCGGGGCGAGGAAGATGGCGCTGGTTATTCGGGAAGGGGGAAACGATTGAGCACGAGGCCCAAGGGGCGGCAGCAGTAAGAAATGGATTCAGGGGGGGATGGTTGGGAGAGGGTGGAAAAAGGGATCGGAGAGGGAAGACGTGAGACGAGGAAGGGTTTTAAGAGGCTCAATGGGTGGCGGAGAAATTAAGGGAAAGCCTGAGGGCGTAACGAGAAAATAGCGGAAAGGGGGGCCGCGGGAGAGAGGAAGAGAATTGGTCCCGCGCCTAAAATTGGTTGAGTATTATTTCGCTGGGGGAAACGAAACGGGAGATTTCTTTAACCCTTTCCTTATATTCTTCCTCTATTTTTCTCCAGCACGTAGATTTACATCTTTTGTAGGACGACCAAAACCCTGTAGGTAAAATACATAGGTATGCAATCTTGTTCGATTCATATAGTCGACAGTGATATAGCAATAAATGTTGGTATCACAAATAAAATGAAAATATAACTAGGTTTTATTCCACTGATTAATTTTCATGGTTTAATATGTTTCGACACAGCGGTGTCATTAGGTGCTCCTACGGTGTCCCCTATGGTACCTAATGATGATACCGTTGTGTTGAAACATGTTGTACCAAGAAAATAAATCTGCGGAAGAAAACCAAGTTATTTTTTCATTTGTGAAAATCAACTTCCACATAGGTATGGCATCATTAATGGTGTTAGCTGATGCAAATATTTACGTGATATAGAGTGGAAAATTGTGAAACTTTAACGAAGAAAACATAACCTTTGCCAGGACTCAAAATGAGCATGTATTTGAATAATGTCACTCATAGGTCAACGTCGATTGCCCCCCTCGTGGCCTGAATTGACAATTGCGATACTCATTATTCTCAGGCATTACTTTTTGGAATTAACTACACATTTTAAACGAAGTAACTTTGTTATTACATATAATTTTTATATAAGACGACCTGGGTTTCGACGTGGAATGTCAGCAAGGACAGAAGAAGAGAATTGGTCCCGCGCCTAAAATTGGTTGGGTATTATTACGCTGGTAGAAACGAAACGGGAGATTTCCCAACTCTTTCCTTATATTCTTCCTCTATAATTCTCCAGCAAGTGGATTGCCATTTTCTTTAGGATCACCAAAACCCTGTAGGCAAGGTGTGCCATCTTGTTCGACTCATATCGGTCGACAGTGATATAGGTGATTAGTATGGTGTCATTATGGTATCGGCCGATTCGAATATTTACGTGATATAGACAGGAAACTTGCAAAACTTCAACGAAAAAAAACTATGATAGCCTTTTTCAGGACTTAAAAGGAGCAAGTCTTTGAATTATGTCACTCGATAGTAAACGTCAATGGCCTCTTTATAGTAAATCAAACTTTGTGTCCTCTACAGTTTTATTTTTATGAGTACAACCGGTTTCAGCAGCTACGCCATTATCAGGTACAATGAATTACCGTCGATCGGAACACATGCATATATAATTCGTTGTCTCGGGCGTGACTTCATGGAATCGACTTAACATAATGAAAAGTAAAGAAAACTTTGTAACTTCCTTGTAAAAGAAAACTTTGTAACTTCTCCTAAAAGAAAACTTCCACATAAATATGTGGAATTACAAAGTTATTATGTGGAATATTGATGTGGAATTATAAATTTTTCTTTACTTTTCAACATGCGTATATGCTTGAGAAATTCAGAACTGATATTTTTCCGAGCGACACAGAGAATATAATCATGACTCCTTACTACATCTCTAGGTCTGACTGATGCGATAAAATAAGAGAGATACACTGCCGAACAGAGAGACACAGAAACTCGTTCTATCGGCGAACAATAAGCGACCACAATTAAAATTGAGCTCCACTAAATATACTCCTATAATACATGCCACCTTTTCATCTCCCAAAAACTTAAATCTTTACACAGCTGGTGATCTAACACCCCCTGACACACGCCCATGCGGCGGCTCTCAGGGTATTATGTAGATGTGGATACAGATATGTCTGAGGTGAGATGGTGTGGGTGAGATTGGGTGGGTTGACGTGTGAAGGAAGGGAAGGGGAGAGAGTGGACTATTGTAGAAAGCCGAGGTGTCATCCAGGGTTGAGGGCAAGGTGACTAAAAGCACCGGTAGGGGTAAGGAAGATAATACTATTTTAAAAGAAAACGGTCTTTTAGAAGGTTGATCGTTCTTTGATCCTGGGCATCCAGATTTTTGTCTTTCTTAGTGCAGAACAAAACTTTCGAATTAAAATCGTTCTTGTGGCCCAAATCCATCAGATGTCCGGCAAAGACGGATGTGCCACCCTTATTCTTGAGGCACAACTGGTGTTCCTTGGCTCTGGTTATGATTTTGCGTCCCGTTTGACCAATTTAAACACATTCACAGTCAGAACAAGAGGGTGTATACACAACACTTCTGGATTTAATATCCACACTGTCACCTTTAGCTTTTGAATCTGTCAATCGCCTCCTAAGTGGCCTAAATAGACAATTGCAAGTCTATAACGCTCGTATTTGACATAATGGTTATTTTTGTGCTGTCCGTATGGTTAAGTTTTGAATTACTCGTTGTGGAAACGATATCTTGGGTGAGATTATTACCTTAAAAAATTTCGCAAATCGAGTAGTGAAAGCCATTGAAGTGGATAGAGAGGACATTATAATATCAAACTGTGACCTGATAACAGAATTAAAAACATATTGGTTATCCCTGCTCTTTCCTTACTTCCCTTTAGATAAATCGAGGGAATGGACAAATTAGCGGATATATAGCCAGAAAATCCTCCATTTGTTTGATATTCAAGGCAAATTACTCCTTAAACATACATTTGTTACGCAGTGCTATCGATTTTACTCGGTTTTAACAGAGTTTTTACCGGAAATGCGGATTATTATTGATTGAAATAAATAAAAAGTATGATAAAAGAGAATCCGTGTTGAAGAAAAAAACGTTCTAATATCTGTCAAATTATCGATGGGAAGCGTCGTAAAATTGAAAAATTTGTGTGTCAACGCGTAAGCGCCAAAGGATAAGCGGTGGGCGGGCCACGCCCACATTACTACTTATAGAATTGGACTCCTTTGCTAGCGCCCTCTCCATCTATCTCAGCAAGGTCCTTACACAGTACGAAGCAATGTTTATAACTTTCCTGGAGTCGAACAGGAGGCCGGAAATCCAAACGGATTCTAAAGCCACTTAGCATTGCCTATCAACTTGAAAAGTTTTCTATCATAGCCTAAATTATTCAGGGAAGTAGTCGTGGATCTTTGTACCTACGACCAAGTATGAATTACGGAGTCAAAAGCATTGTTTACAACTTTTATGGAGTCGAACGGGAGACCTCAGGTCGGAAATTTGAACAGATTCTAAAGCCTGATTGCTTAAAGTTCCATAGCATTGACTAAATTTTTCAGGTAGAAATATACGTGGTTCTTTGTACCTATGTCACTCATTCATTTTCATGCAAAATAGGAGCCCCGCCAAAAATTTGACACGACTTGGTGGATTACATTATATAAGTGCGTGTCATGACTTGGGTATAAGGACCTTGTACTTAATCAGTGAAAACTGGCGCCCATAGAGCAAAAGGTGGGGATATTTGGCGCAGCTCTATCCAAATTTAACGTATCCGTAGATGCACTTATTCAAATAAGTATGACTCTTAAGGTGATTAAATAATTAAAACAGAAGTACTGTTGTAAAATACTGAGTTATAGGGTTAGGTTTGGTCACGCCTCTTGAATCTGTTCATCAACACCGGAATGGAACAAAAGCAAGTTGAAATGTTTATCATTGGTGTAAAAAGCATTGTATCCGTAAAATAAAAATATTGTGCATCGACATCTACTTACCACTCTGCGAGCTGCCGTATGGGCGTGCGGCAATGGGTGTTATTCCACCAGCCGTGTCAATAGGTAAGGGTTAAGGTTTTGGGAGGTGAAATGGTGACGTGTATTATGGGAGTATAATTAGTGGAGCTCTTTTATTAATTGTGGTCGCTTATTGTTTACGGAAATACATGTTTTTGTACCTATCTGTTGGGTATATAATAATAACATTTAAAAAAATGATGATCATCGATAACAAAGACCACCAAAAATATATGGTATCGGGCTATCCTTCACAGGCGTTTTATTCTTACATAATAATTTTCGGAGTTAAAGGAAATCTTTGACTTTCTCTTTCCTCGCTATTCCACTCCAATCTTAAGATAGAGAGCGGGCTCAACATGCATCTGGGTACATTAATTCATATATCTTTCCCTTAATGCATACTTCGTGTCACAAGTCCTGAGTAAAAGAAGCATTAGGAGTTTCAGTAGTTGGGAACGAAATGGGTCTTTTGTAGGCGTTGAGCACTAATTGTGACTTTTTTCTTATAACTGTTAGCATTAGTTTTGACGTTTTTGCTTGTAGGTTTTTGTTGTAGGTTAGGTTCGTTATTTATTCTTACACTTTCATGGTGTAGCTGGAGAGTTAATTATATATCATTGAAGGCATATATTTGGTAATGTTTCCAGTTAATAAACAACTCTTCTTCCACATTTTTTAAAAAGTACACCTTTTATCAAGATAGAGACCATCTTACGGAAAGAAATTGGAGACGTCAAATATTATATTTTATTTTTTTATTTACTTTAAACAGGTTATCAATTTAGTTTTCGGCGTGGTATTATAAATATAAGCATAAATTGTAATTGAACATGCTTTTTTGAATAAGGGGGACGCCTTCATATTTCATAAAACTAATTAAAAAACATTAAATATGTTACATTGCGATTCGAAACAAATTTTACGTATTTTGTCAAATTAATCGCTATGGTGAAGTTTTTCACTTTTATCTAATTACATTGTTGAGGAGAACATGTATCCAAAATTTCACACAAAAATGATTATAAAAATTTCGTAACCTTGAACTACGAACTTTTCGCCCCGTAAAATGTCTGTGAAAAAGATTATATCGCAGTTCGTCGAGACTATCGTCTGATACGCCTTCCGCGCATTTTAGTAGAAGTAGACTCCGGTTTAGGATCCGAAATAGCTGGAGATTGACTTAAAATTTGCGTTATTTGTGGCTGGTTATTTTTTGTGAGGCCCACTGATAAGTAAAACCGTGGCATATTGTCTTTCTTGGCACATTTTGTGACGTATTTTATTTCAAAATATTTGCTTTAGATAAAGGTGAATAAAATCACCATAGTGACTAGGGTTTTGGAAATGCAATCGTAACACGTTGTCTCATGACATACGGAATACGATAAATAATTATTGGATAAAGTACGTAAAATGCTTTCCGAAACGCAAATTAGCAAAAACATGTTTTTAAAATAGTTTCTATGAAATATAAATGCAAAACGCCGATTCAAAAAAGCTTGTCTTAGTTTTATTTTGCCTTAATATATTGTCTTAATTTACTTAAATTTATACCTTAATTTCGAATATCTTTTTTGCGGAAATCAGCAAACAAAAGTAGTCGCAGGGATAGAAAATTATGTGTTCCATGTACAAACAATAGCAGTATTTCTTGAAATAATTCATAATAGAGTATAAACTGCTTATTGCTTTTGAGTTTGTGGTTAAATAATGTCTATTGAATATTGCGCTTATCCAGTTAGTTAAGCTGCATGATATCTCGTGCTTCAAATAATCAACTATAAATTTATTACTTAAAAATCAACTGTTTAACATTCATTTTCACAATCTCTCTGGCAATTGAGTATTTAATATTTGGAAAGGTTCTCCGTTGGATTTCGAATCAGAATCTATCATTAGATGGCTGCGACAATTGATACTATTTTTCTTGATAAATAGCGATGCCATTGTGCACTAATTTCAAATTTACATTTAAATTACGAATATCTTAAAATAATCAAATTATCTTTAAATAATTTTTTTGAATGTATGGGGAAATATTTTTAAAAAAATTACATCCAGGCAGATTGATAAAGGCTTTTCAGTGGTTAAAAACACTTCGCTTCTCTCTTTAAACGGCCCTTCTTACTCATGACAGAATGTTCTCTCTTTTAATATTCTCCGCCCTAAAGGTTCTCTCCCATCGCGTTTCCCTTTGAAAAAAATCGATAAGTGAAAGGAGTCGAGATTGAAATTCAACACAAATATCTTTGAGACTGTGTTGTACTAATGGCGAATATGGAAGCTTCAGGGACTCCTCCCCCTCCTCGAAAAATTGAAGCGACGATCCAATTGGCCGTTGTCATTTTTGAGTGCTAAGTCTATAGGTAAACGTTTTCCTTTAAAATAAAGATGTCCCTTGCCAACCTTCATCGGAAAAATCTCGAACAGAAGATTGAGTGAACGTGGATTGCAAATATTAATCAATTTAAGAAATTTGAATTAATTGTATAACGAAATTTGTGGATTCTACAATTTATACACCTCCTTTCTGAACGTACCTGTATCAAAAAACCAGGAGGTTAATTATCAATTTAAAACATTTAAGCACTCTGTGGTAGTCCGTGAAATTAAATCAGTTCAATTTCTTATCAAATTATTTGAGATCCAATATGAAATTACGAACGAATTTTACCTTTACAAGTGAAAGGGTTTTATTTGCTTTAATAAAATCAAACAATTCTTTTATATGAGTCAAAGACCACCTGAGATATTACTGAAGACACTCGTTCTTCACAAATAAGCTAATATTTAGTCTGCTTCTATTAGGAAGGCCATTTCACCCATCTGCTACACCTGTGCATCATCCGTGATATATACTGAGTGATATTTACTGACCACTAGACACCCTCAATCCCTTCATTGTTCGGCACGCACGTATTCTACCACCTAACTCACGAAGTTTCCTTGGCTCGAGTTTTTTTCACTCATTCAATGGTTGTTCAATCCTAAGATTGGTTTAATGCAGCCCTCCACCCCTCCCAATCTAATACTAGTTCCCTTGCCTCCTGGTATCTATCCCCATATACTTTCCTCTTTATTTGGTCCATGAACTTATTCCTTGGTCTTCCTCTTGGGACTTTTCCCTCTATTTCACCTTCAATTATGTTTTTAACAAACCAATTGCGCCCCAGCGTGTGTTCAATCCATCTGGTTACTATTTTCTATATAACGTTCTCTTTGAATCTTCTGTAAACTTCATCATACCTCATTTTTTCAGTCCATTTTATCTTCAGTATTCTCCTCCAGCACCAAGTTTTGAAGGCTTGTAAACTATTTTGGTCTGCTTCGGATCCGAAGAGTACGAATGTTTTCACATACTGTTCCGTGGTTTATTTAATCCTTTTACTTTGAACACAGCAGTTGTCTCTTTAGCATGAAACCTTTCCTAGTTTAGGCTAATCTTTGCTTTATTTATTTTTTACTTCTTCCATCCCACGTGATGGTAGTTCCAAGATAGGTGAAGGAATCCACTTCCTCTAATTTCTCCTCTCTCAGGGTGACTTCTGCATTCAGGTTTTCACTTCTTCTTAATAGGATTTTATTCAATGTATTATTTATTCTTATTAAGTTATTTTAAATTTCTGTCTTAAAATGAAAATTAATTCTACAAGAAATAAACTACCTTATGAGATAGATAGTTTCCCAAAAACACATGCACTTACTCTCGGGAATCAGTATAGGATATTTTACCTGTTCACTTCAGGTATAATCTGTGATCACGCTGCGGTATGGTTGACTAGAAAGTATTTGTTTAAATTCCCATAAATTTGCTTTTAAATTGCAGTAGATTGAAATGGTCAATGTTTAAATACCTTTTAAATCATCCCTCGCATGGAATTTTCATTGAAAATAGGAACTTAGGGGTTTGATCCTGGATGCTTGGGGTGAGAAGTGTTCGACCTCTAATTCCGAGTTTACTTCTTTAACTCAATTGAGTCCTTCATATCTACGCTAAGAATACGATTGATAATTCAAATCGCTGACATATGTGATTAATATATATCTTGGATAGAATATTTCTCTAAGCCACATAATGATAAATGTAAAGAAAAATGGTCTATTTATCAATAAAGTCAATGATAGTTAGAGGTAGTGAGAGATGAGATCTTAGTCTTGATTTTCATTTATACTTGGGCTAGATATTTTTTATGGAGTAATACCATATATTAGGTGTAGTTAAAACCTTTTTGAGCTTCTGGCAAGGTGTTGCATTCGAAACTAGTTATAAGTAAATCTTACCACATTCCGCATGATACTTATCTTTTTTTCCTTCTCTTGAATTTTATTCATTTATCATGCACTTAAATCAAATGCGGTCACTATTGACCTTAATTAAATCTTCCTCTCATTATAATATAAATTTACATATTTATGATTTAGAAGGAATTAAAATATTGACCATTTTCATGTACCGCAATGATTTGATACGGCTTGAATCCCCAAGTTTGTCTTGTTGACTACCTCTACTTTTGGTGATTATGTGCTTTATACACTATTTTTAATATATGACGATAAATCGTACTAGAGGAACGTAATTGGCTTGGTAGCGTGACTTGCAAACACATCAATACGGCATTATTTTGATCTGTGAATGAATTACTGTTAAGACGAATAACTATCCATTGATAATTCATCTTTTTCGTGCACATGAGTCAATGCGGTTTTAAGCTATTGATAAATTTAGTCATAATAGTCTTATTAGAAGTGTTCGAGAAATGTTGAATGAGTAGCATTTTTCTTAAAATTATCTTATTATAACGGATAATCATCCGTAATTATCATATTTTGTGACGAGCAAACAGTGTACTCGTTCAAACGTATTGAAATCACTGGATTTTTAATAAATACGAGGGGGAACCAAAAATAAACGGACACCATTTTTAAAAAATAACGATTAATTTTTTGAGAAAAACACTTTACTCACCTTCAAAGTACTCTCCACTAGCTCGAATTCATTCGTTCAAATGTTTTGTCCACTGGGAAAAACACCTTTTGTGCTCGTCCTTTCCGATACGTTTCGGCATCGCCTTCGATATTATTTTCACATCGAGAATGTCTGCAAAACGTTTCACTTTCAGCTCTATTTTCATTCGGGATGACAAAAAAATTAGAAGATATGAGAACCGATGAGTAGGGTGGGTGGGAAAGCGATGTCATGTAGTTTTTTTGCCAAAGAATTACGCACTGGAATGGCTGTGCAAGGTCGAGCACTGTCAAGGTGGAAGAACTAGTCCCCACTCCGCCACAAATCGAGCCGATTAAATAGAACAATATCGCTCAACAGCTTCAAAATATTCAGGTATGGAACTTGGTTCACCGTTTAATGCTTATAAACGTACTCTGAGTGATCAATACCAACCAATGAGCTATGAAATGAGCGCTTTCACCAGTTCTGGACGTGGAAACCCGGCCCCGGGGGTTTAATGTTTTCGATCTACATGTCGCCACTGTTGAATCACTAATACCACTAATAAACATTAGTTATTTTCGAGGCGTGTTATTATACGTAAGTTGTTGACAACATATCAAATGCGTCCGACGCACTTATACTGAGCAGAAAACAAAACTTCAACGCCGCACACTGTTCTCGAAAATCAGCCATTTAAAAAAATCGAAGAGTTCGAAAAACTTGTCTCACAAAAACTTTCTCAGGGGCTCTCTACTGCATAATCAAGCGACGTTGCCTGGAATACGGACTCAGAAGGGGTTATTTTATACCCACCTAGTGGGAGAAGTCCAATCAACAAAACCGACGTGCACAGCAAATTTCGTCCGGTTACTTTTGGGTCACCCTGCGTAGAGACTACGACGTGACACGCGTAGCCAATGGTGCTAAAAGAAGCTGATCTTTCCAATATTTAGTGGGGTCGTTAAGTAATAAAGGAGATTAATTATGTTGGCTAGGGTATATAAAATAACCTCCCTGTCCAAATGAATTGTGAGCTCTTTCTTACAAGTCAAGAAAGTAATACAGCTCGAAAATTCTCTGCAAAAATTACCAAAAAGCGTAGTTATTTAGGCTTATGATGGAGAATAATGCTTGATTGACTGAAAGACCGAATAAATTGAAAGTTTTGAAGCATATCTAGAAATATTCAAGTTTTGGTGTTGCTAAAGTTACTTAAATGAGGCTACGTTATCTGGGTCATTTTTTCCAGACTCTCTAAAACTCTAGGAAATAGCGTCATTGAAGTTAATTAAGAAACTAATATGAAAATAAAATAGGGTTTTTTGGTTATTTTAACCGTAATTTTGCCTTGAAAATAAAGATTTTAACATGGGCTCTTTTGGAGATTACTCAAATTATAGCATGAAAGCGTCAATTTGAACGAGAAAACATTCAAGCATTCAATAAAAACTGTTTGTAGAAAGTGAAAAGTCCCGGTAAATAGAAAAAATATATAATATATGCATTTTATCACATGATATTTAAAGTTCTTAGCAAATTTCTGCCTTAATTGAGGTCAAAGTGAGGTAGTTCCTTGCAATTGGTGCGGCAGTCAGCTGGACAAATGTGGTTCAGTTAAAGAAGTGCACCTTAAGGTAGTTTGAGCGAAATATCATTCTACCTAGAAATCAATGAATTTGGTATCGTTTTAAACAAAAAATATCTCTGATGAAGGCTTCCGCGGGGCTTTGATGGAGGTTGATTCCTTCTTTCGGGTTTTCCGCCGCGTTGGTTCATGTTGAGGTCACATGGACCTGAGGAAGCCAGCAGGACAGCCGGCGAAATATTGTCCTCAACATGAACCAACGCGGCGGTAAACCCGAAAGAAGGAATCAACCTCCAAAAAATATCTCTCTTCCATTAAAACCAAAAATTCAACCCCTTACCACATTACTTTTCGAGATATTTTCCAGAAAATACCTGCCATTTTACATGGGAAATGGTACGTGTATGCACTCCAGAGAGACCTTATTTAACAAATGAGGAATTTCTAATACCTATATCTCGTCAAAAAATCAGCAGTGTGGGTTAGTGCATTCCTCAACTATTTGCGAAAATTAATCATATTGTCACCGCAGTAAATTCTTCGGGATAACAATAAAACTTTTTTTGATGGAGTTTCAAACATACCGCGTGAAAAAAATGAGTCATGTTAATGACTGACTTAGATATTTTCTTTTGATTACTTACAATTTCTGTCATATAAAACTATATTATTGTACCATTCATAATTCAATACTTAACTGTCTCACAGCTGGTGAAATGAAAAAGTATAATTCGAATAAGGTCTGTATTATGATTTGGGAACTATCACACTCGCGCTACCTTAATTTTGGTAAAACTTTGGTAAAACTCTTTAAGCCAGTCTCAGTAACTGCGCGTTTTTAAAGACGTAATGAGAGGTTGAAGTTAGTTTGCATCACCAAACTACTCCAATCATAAGGCATTTCATGAAAGTATGGCATGACGATAAGTCTACAGGAATTTCCACTTATCTAATGCTACACAGTAGGTACGTATTTATAACAGGAAAAACATATTTCCTGACAAAATTACGCCTCTCATAGCTACTATCCGTCACAAGTAATATAGAGGCGTCCTTGTTTTCACATAAACCTAATGTTAAAATTTTAATTATGTACTCACCTCGTGTCGTGTGCACGCGACGTGGACCGACGAGTCACTCCATGAAGCGGCATTTTTTGGGGTTCTTGCCAGGTTGTCAGCCGACCAGAGACCAAGAGTACTCTTCTTAAGTCTTTAAAACAGGTATTTGCTCAAAGCCCAGCTTACACAAATTCTCAATCTCCAACAACTCCCACAATCTCAAACTCACTCCTTTCTGTAATGGCGACTCCCCCAACAATCCCCTCCATCCAAACAAACCCCGTTTCTAGACAACCAGTAATCATCAATAAACCCTTCTCCTACTGCAGAGCCTCCTCCATCCCACAACTCAGATGCACCACCCCTTGTGTTCACAACACTTGTAGTAAATAGAATTTTTGATTCGTTAATAACATGATTGGGTGAAGAGTTGTAAGAAAAATCTTTCTGGACTCGAATATACTGCTAAAGTTGATAAAAACACTGTTACTAGCTCTTGTGAGACATTTTTAAAGGTTTTCGTTGAGGAAAAAGAAATACTGGTAATATGGCTAATTAGTCCTGTGGCATATGACTGGAGGAAATTTCATCTTAATTTTGGTGTTCAATTGGTAACCCATATTATCAGCGGAAATAGGATTTTTAAAAGGAATTAATATGGGTAACTAAGTATTAGTCTCGAATCAAATAGTCAAGCCAGAGCTAGGTAGGTCATCACGACACGTCCACGCTAATAGCCGGAATATTTGTCATGGAAATTTATTTCAGTATGAATCTATTTAATTCAAATGAAAGTCTTTAATAAGCTTTCATCCCAGAACAAAGTGTCCGCTCCTTACCTGGGTAACATTTTTCCTCCACTCAATGGACAGTCTGGGGAGGATTCATAAATTTCATTTGTTTTAGTATTCCTAGTTTCGAAATTAATTTCACTTTACTGCGGTAGGTTGTAATATTTAAGGTTTCAAAGTTTCGTTGTTCTAATTATCACAAATTTGTTCTTATTACATTCATATTATCCCAGGTACATCCTATAAATTTACAATTCCATACTTCAGTACATGAAAGTACCTTTATATTTGAAATGGCTCATTATTATTACATAAACGCAGTATGGCTCTGTATTTGTCTATTGCATTAAGTAACCCCAAAAAATCGCCAGCTGGTGCAAGGATTAGTTAACCCTGGTTTTCCTATCGTGTAACCAAAGCTTTCAATTGGGGACGTGCTTTGTCATGCTTACTTTAAGCCTGCATCACAAGCTATCAAATCTCCTTGTCAAACACAGCGCCTAGCGAAACCTAAGTTTTGACGTGCACGGATAGTTGGACTCTGCCACAAATAGCTGGTGACGTCAGCCCTGAATTAATGGGAGTGCAGACAAGTATAGAACCCAAAAGGAAAGTCCCAATAACAACAGTAACGCCCTTTTATGGAACGGTTTTTGAGTTAAATAGTACTGGTTATATAACTAATTAGCTATGTGACATATGGCTAGAGATTTTCCAATGGAAGCTTTGTGCTGTTCTCCGGTGGAATTGATTCTTTATTTAAGAAAGGGAGAGGAACCTGAAAACAGCTTAGATGAAAGAACAGAATGTTGTAACATTTTTAATAGAAAACTACAGTTTTTCTGCTCACTAGATGCTAGGATGTCCACTCAATCATTCATGAAATGGTGGAATTTGGCTTTACAAGGCGAGAAAACAATAATTATTCCATTCAAAGAATTTGAATTCGTAAAAATGGAATGTAATTCGTAGACATAAATATATCACTCGACTAAATTTTTACTCAGTAAATCGCGCGCACGATTTATTGCAACGGAAATATTTTTGCATAAACTCGTGGAAAATAGCAATTACTAACGGATAGCGAAAATATTAATGATGTTAACCCGCGATTTGGGGTCCGACAGAGGGAGTACAGGGAGCAGAACAAGAGCAATGTAGAGACCAGATCTTTATTGTGTCGACTCCGTTATATCTCGCGGCCAACTGCCCACACAGCAACGCCGTCTCCACCCACTTGCACACCTTAGCGTCACCTCGTGACTTTACCTGGCCACCTTATTGGCTCGTAAACGCCGCATGATCGGTCGTGCGACGGTACATAGTCCGTGCTGACTCTAAGAGTTGGAGGAGGTGAGAGAGCTCTCCGGAAGCAGGTGGAATGTAAGGGGGTGGCAAAACTGCAACACACGATGGAATAGGTGTGGAAGGAAAATTACCGGGTCTCTCTCTCTCTTACTATGAGTAATTTTCTCTGTATGTTTCACTTTTCCACTATGAAAATCTTAAAAATTCTCTCTTAAAAGCCTGTGATTGTATTTTTATCGACTTACACCGAAAATACGACTCCAAAGGGATTTTTCTCTAAAATCTTCACAAAATTTTTGCATTGACGATTCAGCGATTCCATTCACTGCCTGGTGAGTCCATAATTAAATGTTTACCATGACTTTTACGTGTGAACAAGAGCTTCTCCACATCAATTGGGAGGGATATTGGGTATGAGAGGCGTAACTTTGGCAGGAAATATATTTTTTCTGTGTATTGTACATACCTACCGTGTAGTATTTGATAATTGGAAATTGCTGTAGACTTAATCGTCACGCCGTGTTTACATGAAATGCCTTATAATTGGAGTGGGTCGGTGATGAAAATTAACATCGATCTCTCATGGTGTAGTTAAAACCACGCAGTTACCGAGGCATGTTTAAAGTTGCTTTCAACCAGTTGAATAGACCTTTTGGTTATGTGTTTCTGGTGAAAACAGGTAACGGGTTTGATGAAAACTTCGCCTGGGAGCTTAAAATTAGGCCCTCATGATGTATTGTTTGGCAAGTGGGTAATTACACGTCCAAACGACCAAAAAATGATCGAAAATGCCCCTGTCCTCAACAATTTTCACCAAATTTTCAGGATGCACTCAGTTTTACTACAATGTTGGCCATATGAATTTGTTTTGTAAAATTAGCATCCGTTGCCTGGTTATGGGAGTATGAAAAATTGAGCTTCTCAAACATTTGTGTTTGATTTATCTACAATATCTCCAAAATCATTGTGCCTAGGATACGGAAAACAGAATTGCTTGGAATAAAAAACTACAGCCCACAACATAGTGATAATAACATTGAACTTTTGTCCAAACTACTACCCTTATATTCATTTTAATAATTTCAAACTTCTAAGAACTGTTAGACTTGAGAATAACCTAAGTACCTCTGTCACGGAGTCCATTAAATATTTTCTGACTGAGATATATGCTCTGAAATTCCTTTCCACAATATTTGAAATCACTTCCTTTGCTTCCTTATGTTTCCTGATAAAGTAAAGGACCAAACCTAAAAGTAAAGAGTTCTGATAATTAAGTGTGTAAACATTAACAGTGTATGATTGTTGTATGTAGAATGTATATTTGTTAAGAAAATCACGTACACTTTTTAATGCATGCACTGGCTGTATCAGTTTAAGATATAATTTTTTAATCTACTAAACGGAAATAATACGAATGAAAAATTGTGAACCAATTAAATATGACTGCATTAACATTTTCCGTTTTTTATGAACCCTTATCATAGAGTTTAGGGAATGGTATTATCATCTATTTAATAAATCAAAGCTGGGCTAGTCGGGTTTCCCTGGTCTATGTAATTGCTTTAATCTGCTTGAAAGATGTATTCATAATGGATTTAAGTTTTGACAATGGACATGGGTTTGCGAAGTACAGTTTACGATTGTGTACTTATTTAACATATCAATCTGTATCCCTAGTCTACTTACAAATATACAAAAAACAAAAATTTGGTTGATTTAATGGTGAATAATCGTCTCCATACCGGTGGACGGATTATATTGAGAATGAGAGTGCCATTAAACTTAGCTGCAACTTGTGATACCCCTAAATCATAATCCTGCGTTTCTTAAGCATTTCCTTCCTTCCAGGAATCGCTTCGTGAAGGCTGCTAAATATATTTCTTTCATCAACTCTAAAATCAGAACTGAAATTAGCTCCGACAATTCTGAGAAAGATTTGGAGCTTAAATGGACTTAGATGTCTTGGGTTCTGTATTCTCATGTTGCTAATATCAGTCCTCATTTGCCTGATGAGGTATTTTTTGAGCTACTTTGAATAAGTAAATGGTGTCTTATAAATTCGGCATATGTACTAAAGTATTGAATGCATGAGCGTAGCCAGGATTCATGCGAGGAAGAGGAGAAGGACTGTACCCTCCTCCATGTACCTGCAAGTGTAAGAGAACATGCCATGCCATTTTAGAATGTACTGCAATTTTTAAGAGAAATAATAACCAAATATGAATAAAATTTACTTTCCCGGGTACATCTTACTTCTAGTTTTTTCAAGTTCTTTCAATGATTTTCTGATTGCATTTATTCATGCATTTAGTGATTCCTCATGGCTACGGCCATGATGGAACGTCAACTCTACTCGGTCTAGATTGTCTACTGAAAACTTATAGTTTCGACCCAAGTTTTCGGAATTCTATCCGAGTCAGTATTTTTATTCTGAATCTTAAAACTGATTTATACTCCACAAACAAAATCCCATGTTGTTGACATAGTGAAGCAAGAACCAGTGTTTTTTGTATTTCATATTTTGTCTGTCATGTATGTATATCCGTTGTATTCCTTTTTATAATGACAATTAAGGCATTTATCTGTCCTTTTTGCTTTTACCCCGTTAAATCCTTTTTTAGTTCACCCTATCCAACTGGTACTATTACAAAGGCCATTCTCTTTACGATAGCATTTGGTATCTGAAGTATGGGGTGCTAACAAGCATCTCTTGTTTTCGGCTTAACTTAAAGGGAGTGCCATTGGGTAGTCTGAATCCTCCATACGCTAACAAAAATAGATACCCTTACCTTTGGCCTCGATGAGCCGCCCACTTCGGATTCTCCCTCCGTGGTAAGGTTCTTGGAAATATTAATTTTACGCGACTTTTGACGCGTGATGCAATAGGGCGCCATCCAAATACCGCGGCTTCGAGATAACCCAGCCGGCAAAGCAAGGATGTCTCCAAAATTTAGGGGGTGAGAACTTAAAGCTAGGGTGGACGGTTATATGGCAACACAAGCAGCGCTTTACGACGCGAGCGTAGGAATGAACAACAGATCCTCTTTTCTTGAACATACAAGCAAATTTTATTGGGCGGAAAACCATGAACATCAAAAGCAAAACACTCAATAGAAATAACCCTTGTGAATAAGCAATAATAATAAAAAAATACACCGCAAAGAAAAATTACACTCTAAAAACTAGTGAGGGATGAAGAACGGATGAATAGTGAAACATGAATGAAAGAAAGATAGACTGTTTGAACAAATAGGAGACTTGAACAGCCAAAGCAGAGATAATTAATCACACACACAATTGAAAAGTATAAATTGGTGATTGATACAGACTCCTCGTCTCTTTAAATAAATCCTGGTGATGACGGGAGTTAATGATACATGATTCAAGTCCCGTAGGACTAAAATTGTCCACTCTTGTAAAAAGAATACAACTTCTTATCGTTTTAACCTCGGACAGGACTTTAACTCATTAACAATCTCTCTTGAATTCTTAGATGGCACACACGGGTTTCACACGGAAGGAAACGTGGCAAAAAGGGGTCTAGACTGACCCGTGATTTGGGGCAATATGGGCGTGGCAATACTTATGTGCACAGCGATCTTGGTGTGGAGCAGGAGAACAGAGTCGAGTGCGTTGCACCGCTGGGTTCTCGAGATGGGCGTGGAGACAGGAACTCAAGCAACTCCTGTTGCGAATAAAGGCACGCTTTCGGCCCACTGGAATTCAATCCTCGTTGGTTTCGGGATGTGGCAGCCTGCTATTCTTCCTGCAGTTTCGTCGCCCTAATCCACCAAAAAACCTGCACCGCTTATTCCGGGTGCGACGATTGAAGTCCGCGTCTTTGCTCCTTCTCCAATATCTCTCTCTCTGTAGTTCTCCACCCTTGGATCGCTCGCCTGACCGTACTCTTCACGGTCTGTATGCCCACTGAATACTATCCATCCACTCCCCACATACACCTGCCCTTATACCCGCCGATCCATCACGTGGTGCGAAACCACTTTACACCAATCACCGAGGTTCACACATTTTTTAATACACTCGCGAATCACCATCGCTTACACATTGTAGCGTGATTCACCTCCAAACCCCCATCTTACTAATACTAAGGATATACATGAGTCACTCCCTTGACTTTTGAGGTCTGTGTTCTCTCCGAGCACAAAATTGGGAAACAACCCCGGTCGCGACAAACATGCCTGAATTACGCGGGGGAAAGACCGTATTACGAGAAGACGGCGGTCCGTCTCAATACATATACATATATATCAAGGTTTGATCGATACAATGGAAGAAGTTGCCCAGAAAAATGGTGAATCGCGGGGAGAACCTGTAAAATATGAACCAATAAACAAGAAAACCACGGAAGTCTTCGTTACATTATCTTCCAGGTTCTTGAGTGTGTTAATTACTTTTGTATCTGGTCCTTTTAGTGTGCAGTGCCTGATCAACATGCCGTGGAGGGTGAACGTGAAATTAAAGCGACAGCGATCTCGCTTGAGTATGAATGCCTATGGGACCGGAGAGTTGCGTTATCCTGTGCTTCGCCGATACCTTCCCATCTGCCCTGGATACCGTAAGGTAAGTACTTGTCAATTCGCATCACATTAGCCTTCTATGTTTGAAAAATTGATCTTGTCTTCTTCCATAGTCGACCCATAGCCATTGCATCACTTGAATAATTCCGAATAATAACTTTACATAGATTTGGTGAGTATTTTTTACCGAGATTTACATTTTGCGTATTTACATTGAGACTATTTTGGGTCTAAGATAAGGATGATTTGGATGTGAGGGTTTATCCTTATATATTGTATCTGATGACAGACGCTGGAATGCCTGATTTAATTATACAGTTGATTATAATGAACAATACTGCTACGTTTAATTTCATCCTGGTGGTATGTATGAGAATACACCGTCTCTACTTCTGTATATTATGAATGATAAGATGATTTATTTATTCGACATAAGTTTATTTCAAGACGACCCGGGTTTCGACGTGACATGTCATCAGCAGATGACCTTAAATGATTTTTAATTTCACTTCCTTGAAATTATCGGAAGTGAGCTCAGGCTCTAATATATAGAATGGCTTCATCATGTACCATTGATATACTAAGGTGTCCGGATATGAGCTCAGGCTCTAATTTATCGAATGACTACATAATAGCACATTGATATAACAAGATGCCCTGATAATGACGTGTCACGTTGATACCAGGGTCATTTGAACTATATTTATGTGGAATAATTAAGTCATCAGTATTTTCTCAGCTGACTGATGTTTCTTCAACCGCTGGACAGTTCATATCTCGTGATAGACGCTAATCTGTTTCTTGTCATTCTGTTTAATGGCTGATAGGTATCATACACACTTTCGTTTAACTTCCCAGACATTTGTGTTTTGTTGTACTCTATATCATTATATTTGAATTTCTCTCTATATATCCAACTTTGTTTTACTTGCTGCCCTTCAAAGTGTTTTTATCTCTTTAAATCTCTTTGAGATTCTTCTAGTCTTGAACGTATCTGGTCTCGTTTCTGCTGTTTGCGTTGGAATTGGTCTTATACTTGTTTAATAAATCCAAGATTTCTTTTCTCGTCTGTAGTATTTGTATCCCTTAAGTTTATCATTTCGGCACCCTCCTGCCTCATTTACCTTAATGTCACGCTATTGTACTATATATTCGATATCAACGTAGCTTGCTTTGTGTCTGCCTAGGAATCTAAGTTACGATTCTTGAAGTACCATCGACTGTGACTGATCGAAAACTTGGATTTTGCATCTGGAATTGCATCGTGAAATCTTCATTGTTAAATCGTAAATTTAAGGTATGGACATTTAAAGTTCCTGAGTCGTCAAGGTTGCGACATCACGTTCACGACCTTTTCGAGGTCCCGGGGTTAGGTTTCTGGCTTCAAGAGTCGAGAATAGCACGCAGGCAGAAAAAAACGCTCCCGCAAACGAAGGGAGCAGGCAGGCAAGAGGAACTGAGAGAGAAACGCTCTCCCCTCGACCAAGCCAGCAGCAGTTTTTGGCCTAAAGTGATTCACTTTTTGAGCGTAAGAGGGCAGGGACGCGCGAGAGGAGCGCTGAAGGCTCTGGGACGGTGAAAGTGAGAACTTTCCGTTCGGCGGGGCCGGTTTCTGGATGGCTTGTCTTGGATATAGTTCAGTGGTTCAGGAGCGAAAGGGAAGTAGAAGCGAGAGGAAAAAAAGCAAAGTTTTCCTGAATTTTAATGAATTTGGGGGAGTGGTCGGAGAAAGGATAGGGTGAGGGAGAGTGAGGGTGTAAGGAGGGAGGTGTCCAAAGTAGGGGCGTGCCATATTCGCATTAACGCATCGTATGTCGGTGTTTATTCCGTATCGCAAGACGCACGACATTTCATGCGCTGCATACACTGCATTATATCGAGTATCACATCGCCATACTCTATTTTTATGTATCGTGAGGCCCAATTTATATCGTAACATACTCAGAATAATATATTGTATGGTATTGCATCATCATATTCGACTTTATATATTATGCGGCACTATTTTTTTCGTACCAAAATACACTCAATGTATAGAGAGTTATCGATAAAATAATTCACCAAGCATTGCATCAATGTATTCGACTTAAAGTATCTTGAGGCACTATCGATGCCATATAAAGCCTATCGGAAGATACACTCTATATCGCATTTTATCACGTGTTACATGGTTCATATCGAGTATTTCATCACCGTATTCCGCTCTATGTTACGCAAGGCAACGAGGCACATTTCCTACCGAGGTTAACACTCAGATAGACACCTCTGTGGTGGCTCCCTATGTATTATATAGATGTTATGTAGACATACGATGTACCATAAGGTATTACACGCCATATAATGTCCAATATTACATCATCCTTTAGAGTTTGTCATCGCAAGGAGATATACATTCCTTGGTCACGTTATATCGAGTAATATCATATATTACGCGACAACAAGTGCTACATCATCAAATGACATAAAATCAGTACGTGTAACATCACCGTAAAATTTAGTTTTTTTACACTGGACCGCTGTCAGCATTGGTTGTACTAGATTGGATTTACCGTGCTGCTGCGTTGTCTTTAAAATTTTAGGTCCTCATAAATGAAGGGAATATATATATATATATATATATATATATATATATATATATATATATATATATATATATATATATATATATATATATATATATATATATATAAATGCACTTAGGATCACTTAAGTGACGAATATATAAAAGTTTGCCAGAGGAAGGCAGACGACAAACACAGAAAACAAAAAAATGATGAACACACTTACAAAGTTTCTTGATATTTCGGTGCCACTAGCACCTTGGTCGCAAGAGCGAAGACTCAATATAAGAAGAAGGAAGACTTTTATATATATATATATATATATATATATATATATATATATATATATATATATATATATATATATATATATATATACTGTTAGACGTTGAATAATCTACATTTATATTTATATGAGAAATACTTTGACTTTAATCTCTATCCCTTTGGTCCTAACCGAATTGGTTCTCAAACAAATGTTAAATCGAAGTATGAATTTTTTGTAAATTCTGCAGGGAAAAGTGGCTCTTTGATTCCCCTGCAAGTTTCAAGTGTGGCGTATTTCATTTAGAGTTTCTCTCAATTAGCACCTTGCAAACATTAAATCATGTACACATCTCGTAAGGCAGAAATTGAAACTTCCCACGGCATCGCACATTGAAATGTTTTTATAATCCTGTAATTATCGCAAATAATTTATTATAATTTGCATAACATTTTTCCGATTCCCTCTTTGCAATGTTTCATTTCAATTTTCTAGTTATAAATCGATTTTCAATTGGTTGAACTATGTGGTTGCGATACGATATATTGCGTGCAAATCACATGATTCATGACTTCATACATGGAATTTAACATGGGTTTTTGCACTATGTTCACTTCGGATTTCGCACTGCCCGTAACATGGCATGGGTTTTGCCTGATGCCGTGTAAATTCAGTGTCTCATACATATCACATCTTGCAGACGATCCTTCGTAATGTTTCAGTTCAATTCGCATTTCCATTTGAACTACACGGTTCCCTCATGAGCTATTTCATGAAAATCACACAACGCACTTTATTCATGGAAAATTATATGAATTTTTCAATAATGCTTTCCTCGGATTTTACACTGCATATTGTATCTCATGGATATAGCCTAAAATATCATATGGTTGCAATATGTGATATCACGTCAAAATCACATTACACAGCTCCTACATGGAATATCCCATAGATTTTTTCGCAATGTTCCCAACAGATGTCGTACTGCACATATTATGTCATTCATTCGAAAAGCTGACCAGAA
This sequence comes from Ceriagrion tenellum, assembly GCA_963169105.1. Classification (NCBI taxonomy): domain Eukaryota; kingdom Metazoa; phylum Arthropoda; class Insecta; order Odonata; family Coenagrionidae; genus Ceriagrion; species Ceriagrion tenellum. Next base: position 59,778,221 of record OY720641.1, read on the forward strand.
AAGCCTGGAAGCCTTCGAAACCTGGTTCTGGAGGAGGATGCTGAAGATAAAAATGTCGGACGAAAAAAGAAATGATGAAATTTCCGAAAAATAGAAGACGAAATTATCATATTGAACACGAAAGAGAAAAGAAGAGCAAGATGGATTGGGCACACCCTGAGAAACAATGAGTTTGTAAAGAACGTAGTTGAAGGCAAAATAGAGGGAAAAGTCCCCAGAGGAAGACCCAAGAATAAGTTCATGGACCAAAAATAGAGGAAAATACATAGGAAGAGAAACCAGAAAGAAAGGGAACTAGTGTTACATAGGGAAGGGTGGAGGGCTGCAGCCAACCAATCTTAGGAATAAACAACCAATGAATGAATAATACCTCATAGCTATAGCATGGTGCTGTAGAATTCAGTGTCTCAGGCATGTCGCATATCGCAATCAATGCATCGCAATATTTCTGAAAGGTGGTCCAGGAAGCCGTTTTCAAGGGGGTCATCCCTTCTCCATGGTCTCTCACCCGCTGGGCGTGGGAGAATTTTAGGGAAGGCAGTCTCTCTCGGCCGCAGTGGCGCTTATGAATATTCCCTCTCCTTCCTTCTCCCCAGCCCCCTTGCCTTCCACCCTTTATTCCATTCCCCTAAACCCATACTCCGCTCGAGACGGCTTGAGATACATCAGGGCACAATAATTGAGACGGGGAACAAATAAAAAGAAAGAACAGAAACAGTCCTCCAGATTATCGCGAAAGATATTACGGTTGAAGAAACTTTTTATGTTCCCTTGCTCAGAAGGGCCAAAATTCACGCGTAACTCCGCAGTTGGATTAAAAATAAATCGCAAACTTTTCTACTGTAATCAAAAGGGATAGACCTACATCTACGTACTACCCTGCGAGCCGCCGCAGGGGCATGTGGCAAGGGATGTTAGATCACTAGCCATGTATAGATGTATGGGATAAGATTTTGGGTTGTGAAATGGTGACATGTATTATGGAAATGAATTGAGTGGAGCTCAGTTTATACTGTGGTAACTTATTGGGCGCAGAAAGAAGCTCATAAGAATCCTGTCCCTCGGATGGAGATACACCGACGAAATTACTTACGCCCTAAGAGGAGCAGATCCCATTGAAGACCATCGGGTTTAGCTGGCAAGGAAATTCTTTGACAGCCTACGAAGGAACAGCCAACTAGAAGTCCAAGCTTTGGACAACAATAGACCTCTCCCTTGGGAGAAGTACAAACGCCTCAGAGCTGCCACTGACCGCGAAGATGACCAACCACCAATGAAGAGGAGGCGCTAGGGCGAAGGGCCCTTGATAAGAAGGAGACGGACTGACGCAGACGACAGCAGCTAAGAGACTACATCGTCGGACAGCTACAAGGATAGGGCTATACTGTTTGCCTTGCCAAGACATCCCCCGCGCAGAAAGAATGAGTTTTTATAGCTATCTGTTCGGCAATATATCTTTCTTATTTTATCGTCTCTGTCACACATAGAGATGTAGTGCGGCGTCATAATAATATTCTGTGTCGCTCTGAAACATATCAGTTCTGAATTTTTCAAGCAAGCTAAGCTTAGCGTGTAGCCTCCTAGTCTGTAGCGACTCCCAACCTAATCCCTCCTGATGGCGTTATGTAAGCCTAGTGAAGCCTAGTGATGTCGTTATGTAAGAATATTCTTCAATTTGGACAGATTATCTTTCATGAATATTCATCCAAAGTTTGGGACGATTTAAAAAGCCTCCTCCTCTTTCAACTGTGAGGAAATTTTGGCTGGATGTAAACTGTTGGTAAACCTCTTGTAGATGACTCAGAATTACGACGGCACAAAACTACAACCACAGATGTATACGTACAGAAAGTTCAGAATATGATTTTGGTCATTGTTGATTAAAAGCAATGGTATCTCTAAGACCGAAGGAATTTCAGAAGATAGACTAGAGCTCATTATACTTCAAGAATTAAACTTGGACAATAATTTACAATAGGTATATCACCTTTGCTGAATGCTGACTAAAAACAATGAAAAGTGAATTTCGCGACATTTCTTCGACCGCTTGAAAAATAATTCCTCCAATTTCTTACCATGAATGAAGCATTGATTTCCACCTGCCCTTGTTAATCTAAACAGCAATAAAATAAGTAGGGAAAATCCGACTACTCAGAATCAAAAAAGGTGAAGTCGATTTATACACTAGCAAGATAATGACCAATGATTTCTGGTATTAAACTGTGATTATTTACATAAAAAATGGTGAAAAATAACGGGGATATCTTCCGGAAGTCCGTCATATCAACTCAAAGAAACGCAAGAACAAATGCGTAATAAGAAGACAGCTTAGAAAATTGGACTTCATGTTAAACTATAAAACACAGTCTTTAACTAAAATTTTCATCTTGTCCTTAACGTGAATAACTCATTTTGAGGTAATTTGAAATTATTTTCAGATAGATTTAACCGATGTAAGGACAATATGAATGAGCACGATTGATGTATCACGTTTGGCAATGGTTTAATAGCTAGTTGTAGATAGTCAGATCATTAACATATTTTATTTTACCTTTTTAATATAACAACCACGTTGAGAAAGACGATTTAAAATGTGTACCATTCCGTTCGGAGAAAACTAGGTTACAAAAATTACGTTGTGACGATTATATAATGAAAATTAAAAAATACGACAAATATGTAACTTAGGTTTATAAATTCAGATCCACATCTTTCCTATTGTTATAGTTTTCACATTATTTCTTCTTGTGTACGCCGTAATTTTTGAAGGCGAGTAAAATATTGCTGTAGTGAGATTTTTGATTAATATTTAAATTGAAATGTAATGAGTGAAAAAGATGAACGTGATGATTTATCTTTGTGATGATTATCTAGTGCTACTCGGAAGAAGTAACTGATTGCTTCGGAAGGAATTTTGATGCTCATTTAAAGTAATGTTTCCGTATTTCTGCCTCGGCGTTCAAATAGGAGCCTTCTTATTCCTCCAAGTATCAAAACAAGTCCTTTTAATGTGTTTTGGAACTGTGGAACTACTTAATTGGATCATAATTTACTTCGTGGAATTTTACTATGTTAATAATGGTGAAAAGGTGCTACCGAAAAGAATCAGTGCCATGTTTTAGTGTCTCGATCCATCTCGAAGACTGTATTAAGGTAAAATCAGCTAATTATATAGGTAAATATGTAGTTGTGTTATAACTTTATGCCTATTTGTTGTCAGAAGTTAAGATGAAAAATAAAAATGGCTGGCAGTTATATTCCATACCTCATGGTAGTTCTAAAACACTTTATAAACACATGATTTGACACTATGTTAAAATAGACACACTATTTTGTTTACTTTAATTTTAATGTCTCATGGCGGTAAACACAGAGGCGTATTACCTCAAATATGTATTTAAATTTTACCTTGAGTACAAACGTACAGATTATATTAACTATATAAGACTTACTATTTTAAGTTTTCTCCAAGATTTCATTGCCTATAAATATGTGACCATAAGCTTAAAAAATATCACGTGGAACCTGAGATAGTAAGGGAATAAAGATGGGATTATCATGGCGAATTACTATAGTGAAAATTAGTTCACCAGATGGTCCAATGTAGAACGGTGACAGTTTTTCTAGGCAGAAATACGCTCGTGCAACTTGGCGTAACTTTGTTAAGATCTGCAAGAGGATTTTCAGAGCCACTTACTTCTGCAATGAACGTTGAAATTCATTTGCTGTAAATAATATTCTAAACTACAACCAGTTTAAACCCACATTTTAAGCCCTTTAAAATGACTCATTGCGGATCTGCGCTGAAAATGTCACGCCCGGGTACTTACATTTCGACGTCCACGAGCAGAAGTAGAACACTATAAATTTTTTATTTGCGCTTAAAGTATACTAACATTTTATTACTTACGAGTTGGATTTTACTCCGATACTCTTAGCAATGTAGGATCCTTCGGCTTGCTTTAAGAACCACGTTGCCATGCTAAAAAAGTTGACATAATGCTTCAATTTAGCTTTTTCCCAAACACAGGTCACTTTTTTGAAGCTGTCACTTTAAATTTCTATGATGTCGTTTATTTTTTAGGCGTGTCTGCAATCCTGATAGCTTTATTAATATTTGTAGTAAACAACACTGGATGAGTCAGTGCCTGATGACGTCACTAGACATACTTGATGTATCCCGTATTATGAATATGATATGTTTTGAAAGTTGTTCAATGTTTTTCTTGTTCATATTAACATGTTAGCTCATATACTATCACGCTTAACTAAGTAATTAGAAGTTAATTCTGTTTCAACGCTTATTTTCCAGAAGGATTACCATTGGTTGAAAACTTATTGTGGAAATCCGTTTCATCTTGATTAGGGTGTCATCGAACTTTGAAAGCTAGGCTCAATAAAAATGTCTGGAATGGTGCCTTTCTTGAAAACTTTCCTTTCATCCTGTTTTATTATCAGTTTCTTTGAATCATTGTAATTTGTGCGAAAAATCTAAGCAATGCTGAAAACTGCAAAATGGTCTAACAGTTATAATAACTTTTTTACTAATTATATTATAATGGCAAATATTATAACTTTGCTGGGATAAGCAATTTTCCGACTCCATTTTCATTTTTAGTTGATGATAATGAGCTCTGTAGCCTAACTCCCTAAGTATTTATCGATTTTTCAAAAAAGAGGCAAGTTGGGTAAACTCCACAGTCATATAAGGTTATTCCGCAGCACAATTTGTTAGGCCATTTCCCAACAACACAATTCTAAACACTCCATTAATTATGGGGAAAACATCTTTCCCAGACGCAGGATTCAATCCCACAGCCATCCAAGCACTCAGTCGGTAACTTTTTTTTACCGCGGCCTATCTGGGTCGCCTCGGTCGTTCATCATAGCCGTGAGATTTTAAAGGGACCACTCCAAAATCTATTTCTCGGCCGATTGTGAACGCTTTGTGTGACAGTTATTGTAAAAGATACCGATAATTATTTTTATTTTCGTTTTGTGCAAAAAATGAGTGGCCTTCTACATATTGATATTTGATAAGAAAGAAGGAATTAAAGACCTATCCCAAGAAGAATTTGTTGAAGAATACCATCAGGCTAAAAGAAATTTAAATAGTTTTTGTTCTTTGATGAGGAAAACATGTTAAGAAGAAAACGTGAAGCTTAGCATTTAGCTTTTATGATGGAAAGAAAAGTGCTATTTTGTCATTGGTAACCTACGGACTATTAAAGGAGACTAAAAAACTGAAAAGTGAAATTAAAACTTCTGGAAAGAGCTTAATAGCATCAAAATTCACTTTTTATGATATTATTTCCGTTCGGATCAAAAATTGAAGGATTGAATTTTTGTCGAGGGAAATTGGTGACCGACAGCTAAGGTCATTTGCGCCATAGGGGATAGGTAAGGGAGAATAAGCGGACAGAAACCCGGCATTAGCCTGCTTTTAAAGAAAGGCGCCAAGGGTACCAGGGCTTAGCTAATTTTTTGACGATATCAAGGGGTAAGATATTGCTCTTTTTGAAATAAAGTCTCCCTGTAGTGCATACATGTACCACTTCCCACATAAAAGGGCTGGTATTTTTCATCATATATCTTGGAAAGTAGTTCGGTAAGTGGTTGATTTTGGTATCTTTGGAAGGTTGAGATATTTTCCCTTCAAATGAGACAAAATTTATTTATTTCTAGGTGCAATGATATATCACTCTAACTACCCTATGAGGAGTTATGTGTAATGTAAACTTAGATATGACTAATTTTACTAAACAATAGCTTCATGAGAAAAAATGATAGAAGTATACATGGATGGGAAGAAATTACGGAGGAAGACCAGGAGTGAAATAATTATGTTAAATTTAAAGGAAACGTTATGATGAAGAGTTATAGAGCGATAAAATGTCTCGACTTTTGATGATGAACTATTCTTTGAAGAACATTTTTTTATTTTTGTTTTAAGATTTCCACTGGACCATTTGTCAATAGCCTTAGAGAGTATAGGGTATAGTTGCATCTTTTTCATTTCTACCCCAAGAAATTAATCAACTACATCAACATCACTTGGCAGTCTCTTAAAACACGTTTCTACTTTAGCTAAACTTTAAGATAGCCGATACCAAAAGATCCCTCGCACACGCACTCTTGTTGTGTCTCGTTGGTTACCTCGTATGTATGGTTCAATTGAATGCCAGTACTTTCACTTTAAAGAAGGAATGAGTCGATTCCACTTTTTTTCTATTCCGATTTTGATTCTTTCCAGTCGATTCCCGATTCTCGATTCTAGTTCCATCGATTCTTATTCCTAATAACAGGTAGGATATTGATTTACCAGTAGCGTGCGACTATCATTTAAATTCACGTATTGACTGAAATCAAATAACAAAGAGAACTAAGTCTTTCGAAAAGGATATTTACGAGATAATTTGTTTGTATAAAGAAATAGCAAATATATCGTGAGCTTACTGAGGTAGATAGAAAGTACAAGTTGATGGCCTACACCCAAAATTTCAGAGACAAGTATGATGTGATAAATGGAATTTGATTTGAATATTTATCCATCTGGAATCGATGGAATCGGAATCAGCTTTAGGCGATCGAGTCTCGATACCGATTCTAATCGTGAGAATCGGTGGAATTGAGAATCGACTCTTTGATTCGACTGCTTACTTTAAAGTAGTGAACCTTAACCCTTTATGGATGACCAAGTAAAATTTGTTACGAATCAAAATCATTGAACTATCTGCTTTCTGAGAGGCTTTTCCATTTAGTTGCTGCGCTAGACAGAATGATAACGCTTCGGATTACGTGTGTGGAAAGTTGCGTCTCTTTCGATGGTTTGTCAAACAATTTCAATAGATGAATCTGAGACGCTATTCACTGTTGATGGCGTGCCTGGTGGAGCTCTCAAATTTATATATATATTTATAGTGTATTCAGCTGTCATATGAAGAACGAATTGGGAAAGTTTAAAATTAGGTACGTTATGAAGGTAATGCTAATGTACACCTCGTGTAAGTATTATTATGTTAATGATTATCTTTAATTAAATACATACAATACAAATACAACACATTTCAAAATAAAAGTTATTATCGAAACAATTGAAATTTTTTAGCAATGCTTAAATAGTACTTAAAAAAACTAATAGGTATAGGGGCAGTATTTATTTCATGTTGATGTGTCATAATTATGTCATGGTTAAGTCATATAATTGTGCCATGGTTAAGTATTACCATTGATCGGATTACTTAAACTTGATCAATTTCATTGGTTTTGTCACATCCCTGACCACTTTCATTAGCACATAAAGCATCTACCTTATCAAACTTCATGTTTTACAGGCATAATCATTTTCAGACATCTAGGTTATGTTAGCACTAGCTACATCCGTCTAGCTAGCCTTTATCCCAATGCCTATCACTATCCGTTGCTGTATTCGCTATTGTACACGCTTTGTGCATCAGCAAAATTGCTTCCGAGTCAAGCCTTGAGGGAAATAATATGCGTTGAGCTCGCCGAGTGCTCAATACCTCACGAGGAAAGCGTCAGCAGTAGAAGACTGATAGAGGAGTTTCAATGGTTTTGCTAGATTTTTTCTGGTCCTGGTTTACGTTACTTGTTTTTACGGTGCTCAGCCCATCATCCTTTTCCAAGGTTGAAATCTTGGCGAATTAGCCCTGGAGATTCCTGCGAAATGGAGAACAAATATATTATTAATATTCATATGGTGTATTGAAGGGTCGTAGCTCGGGGGTTTGTGTTGGAATTTTTGCCCAGCCATGCTCGACTTTATTTAGCGTACCTGCTCCTTTATGGGTCAAAAGAGAGGATCCGGCAAATATGATCTCATATTTGCGATAAAGAGAGTTTTCAGAAATGTCTAGGGAGTGTGTTTGCCCTTGACGATGGCCATATCTCTCTTGTGCGTCGTGAAATTCTCTCCCGATGGACTAAGCGTGAGCGTCACCGTGATCCCAAGCTGCCCATGTCTGTTTTATCGCTTATTTCTGTGTCTTGTCCTTCGGATTTTTTCCAACTTCCGGCGAAAATATCATTTGGAATAAATATTTCACGGGTTCTAGTCCGAGGAAGATGATCCAGTTGCATCCCTGCCTACGTATCGATGAAAGGGTTTATCATCGTTATCGGGGCCGAACAATAAACTTGATGACGACAGTTGTCACTCTGTGAAAGAAGTTCACATAAGTATCCGTAATTAACACATGGCTGGTAAATTTCTTCAAAAACATTCACCCGCCACGTTTGAATATTTTCAAATGGCCAAGCACAGCATATGTGCTGGTGAAGGATACTGACTCTTGGTTGTGGCTTCTTTGAAGTCCTCTTCTCCCTTGCGTTGCCATCTTTGATGGACCGCATGGGCTTAAGATCTAGTTGCCTTGTATCCACCAAAATTGCCATGGGAATTTGGAAGCCTGGATAGCGTAGTGGTCTGCGCATTGGTCCGACAAACCAAAGGTCCGTGGTTCGAATCCCGGTCCAGGCCGAATTTTTCGCATGGCGATTTCTTCAAAAGTATCCGTATTAAATAGAATACTATGTACTTTTCTACAGTTCTACATGAATTGACTGCCCCGCGAGCCACCGTTGGGCGTGTTGCAGGGAATGTTTGGACATCAGCTGTGTAAATATGTAAGGTATAAGGCTTTGGGAGGCTAAATGGTGACATGTATAATGAAGGTGTGTTTATTGGAGCTCAGATTTTATTGTGGTCGCTTATTGTACGCGGGGTAGACGAATTTTTTTATCTATCTGTTCGGCAATGTATCTTCCACATTTAATCGCTTTTATGAGACCTAGAGATGTAGTTAGGCGTCAAAATTATATTCTCTGTATTGCTCTGAAATACACTAGTTCTGAATTTCTCAAGCACTGTAGTAGTTTCTTCGACGCGTTCCACATCTTCACACTACATTGCCAGGTACCACTGTTTGTATAATATTTATTTATTAATTTTTGTGGTAGTAGTGTGAAGGGGAGGGAGTTCGCAGAAAAACTTAATGGGAGGGGGCAGGGGAATGGGGGATATACTTAGGCAGGAGTATATATATCAAAGGCTTGTGCTATGCGCAAGGCTATAATTAACAAAGAAATAAGTATTATTTAACCAATTGTACCTGAAGATGCGGTAAAGCTACTATATGAGTCGTACAAATCAAATAATTGTAGAATAGTATGAAGTATTCTTTTCTACGTGGTTGCTAGTGCTATCAGGGCCGTTGAACATATCCATTCCCTGCCTACTATTCCTACCTATTCTTGTGAATGTCAATTAATGTCAATATCATATTTATTGTCTTTTGCATTAGTTAAGACTCAGTTCATGCTTACTTCCTATTTAAAATCCACAAAACTATTCTTTAGTATGCAAACATTTATGATGCACTGAGTGATTTGAGACATACGACGCACGAGCACAGTAGCTCTGCTTTTTCATTACCTTTGGCTACGACTTTTCATTAATTGTACCATTGCTATCATGATCTGTAATTAGAGAGTGGATTTAACGAAGGAAATGTTTGGGGATGCAACTACGTAGGTGACTTGTATTATTAACTAAAATTAGGTACATAGGGAGGGATGGAAGGTTGCAATCGACTAGCCTTAGAAATGAACGACCTATCAATTGATAATTGAGGTCATTAACTTCAAATATTAACTTTTTGAATATGTTCAGTTCATTAAAATGAGTTTGAAAATGAAACTGCTAAACCCAAACGCCAATCGTATTAATTTTGCTGTCGAACAAATGGCGTTGTCTAAATCTGAAACGTTAACCCTAATTTCGGGCATGGTATACTAATTATTGCAGATAGATGCAAAAAAATGAAAATTCAATTAAGGTTTTAGTTGTCGATCCATAATTACCAGTACGAGATGACAAATCCCGTCTAATATATCTGTACCGGAAATTTTAGTGAACTCATGAACCTGACAATTATATTTTTCATGATAGTCGTTCCCAGAAAATGCTAACTGTTGTTAAATGAACGTATTTCCCCCGCCTCGTTACATACCCTCCACCTCCTCCTCTACCTATACAACTCTGTATGGGAGAATAAACACATGGTGATAACGTTATATCACTTCATATTGTCCCTAAATTTTTTATGTCTATGTTTGTAGAATTTTGCATGCACAAATAGATTCAGTTATGGCATAACACTGAGTTGGTGAAAAATATGTTTTTTTCAGAGAGTAAACTTTGATGAAGTGATTTTCTGCTGATAGTGCAAACACACGTTTCCCCTAATTTGGGATTTTATTACTCTCCACATATAAAACTGATTTCAGCCTCTTCAAGGGTTAATTGATTAAATTTGACATTACAGGGTGGGTTCATCGCATTACTGAGGAACATTATGCAGTCTTCAAAGATCTACTGAGTATTCTCTTAGCTTCCCATTTAAAACCAACCCATCTATCGTCAGCAACGCAAAATGATCTCAGATTCCGCTCCACGCCTTAGATAGCATAACAAAATACCTAACTATGAACTTAAAAATATCAACGCGTAGGCCTTAAAGTTTTATACTTGTCTACTTACGTTTCTGCGAATATTGCTTATTTAATTAGATAGGGTAAGCCGTAATATACACGTCGTAAATTTCCCGCTGTTAGTCTTACCTCAGGTTACCCAGGAAAAATACCTGTACTATTGATTAAATCTGAGAGCAATTGAGAATATGTCTTTGAAAACGTTATTTTTAAATGGAGATGGGAAGAACGGTGGAGGGCAAAGGACAAAAGGAGAGAGCGAGGCAACAAGAGTGGGAGAAAGAGTGAAGAATTAGAACTTGAAGAGGAATGAGCGATGAATCAGCCAGCTAGGCAAGTGGTGAAATGACCCATCGCGTGACCTCTACCGAGGACCAAATTTTGAGATTTCATCGTCATGCAAGTCGAAACGGGAGGGCAGGTAGCGTTGAGTCATCTCATCTTTCGAGGCGATTGTATCGACCCGAACCCTTTCTCCTGAGGTTAGGTATTTAAGATTTGAAGGGTACAAGGAATCCTTTGAAGAATAAGCCTCAGTCCCTCAAGGTCCCGGAGTCCTCAAAATGGACCCTTGTTTTACAGGGTTCGGTTTGGATCAGTAGAAGCGTGTTCAACTCCTGTTCCAAGGGTCGCCGGTTCGAGACTAAGTGACGGGAAAACATTTTCTGGCTGGCCAACCGACTTCTGCACGCTACCCGAATATGACCCCACTACTGAGAGGCATCATTCTCCGCAGGAGGCATTGATAATGCAGATTTAAAAAATCGGTCCGTTATCATCATAGCGTCAGGCGAGAGTGAAGTTCAAGGAATCGGCCGGGATACTGCGATCTGGAAGGCAACGGGGAAACCACCTCATCAGTCTCCCTAAAGGATGCAGTCCTACATTTTATAACATGATGGGACTCTCAGTAAAATATTCAGGAGGTAAAATAGTCCCCCAATTGGATCTCAGGGGGAGAGCCAGTGGTAGGGGTACATCAGTCAGGAAGGAAGGGGTACGAGGAATCCATTTAATCAAAGGCCTTAGTGCCAGAAGGTCCCGGAACCCTCAAAATGGACCCCTACTTAACTCCTATATTAAAATAATTGGAATCAGAATAGATGTTATTATTATGCGTTTTTAAATAACTTGCAACCATGGTGTAGGGTTCAAATATAAATTTTCAAATGATGGAAGGAATGAAGCACTGATTTCGTTTGAAAATTATGTTTTCAAAGATATATGTCAATTCATATCAGATATCAGCAATAGCATTTGTAAAAGAACACAGAACTGCTTTTATTATTGGTGACGATACTCCTAGTTTTTTTAAACTTATGTGTGATAACCACTACTGATATGCTTTTGACCCAATCGTTTTAATTGCGCTGATAATGGGTAGAAGTTAGATTTCCTCAAGCAATTTGAAATTGTTAACACGCTAGCGCAAGTTAACCTTTGTAATGACTATATATTTAAAACCCATTCACCCCTCCTAAATATTACCCTACCCCCCTCCCTCTTCCCTGTCCCCACACGCAATCAATCTCCAAATGACGTCAAGACATTTTGTGATTCCCTGACCTTCTATAACCCCAATGAACCAACCCTCTCCCACTGGTTTTTATAACCTTGCTCACCCGACAAGAAATACCTTGAAAATGGTGCATATTCGCCGAAACCATGGTAGTTTTTGTAAATAAATGTGTGGATTTGACTATTTTACTTCTAAACCATGTTTGATAGCAGTTTTCTTTGGTAACTTGAGATAAGGCTACTAACTGGAAATTTGTGTGTTTTACGGTTAATATAATTGTATTAAATGAGCAATATTTCCGTATAGGTATACATAGATGTACATATAAATAATATATGTTAAAGTTTCAGGCTTAACTTTACTAAACTGTGAAACGCGACACATGAAATGATTTCTCGCTTTGTTCAGTCTACAATTGTTTATTTTTACCGAACGTAGTTTCGACATACAATGTGAGACTTGTGGTTAAAACATTGTGGTTCAAAGAAAATTGTGAATGACAATGTATATCGAAGTCATGGTTGATAAAAATAACAAAGTGTAAAATATACAAAGCGATAAATTATTTCGTTTATATATTTATGATTTCCACATGTTAATGATAAATTTAGTTCTACTTCAGCGGCTGGTCGCACTTGCTTATCTCGTTCGCCCTACGTTGCCTGCGGGCGCCACTCGCAACTATACCGCCACCGTTACAACATTGCACTATTGCTCCAGACACAAAAGAAGGAGAAAAGAAAGAGCAGGGATGCTCTATTTGCGGCAAAGTAAGAGCCCAACGTTGTATTTAAAGACATTCTCTCAACGCAGCACAAATACAGAACGAACCGGGATTCCGCTGGCAAAGAATCGCGATGACGTTTCATTTAGCGTGACGAAAAAAGAAGAAGATATAGGCACCGCTTCTACGTATACTTTTTTTTTGCTGTTACTTTTGCGAAATAAAAAAAAGAAACAAACCGTGCAAAATTCGGAAGGGTTGAGCCCCTTGCTGATGTGCAACCCTACGCCAGACTTCACTCGGGCGAAAACTGTTGATTCGGCCAACATTTTTTTATTTCAATTTTTTTAAAGACGCGCTTCAGACTTCCCTCGCCCTATTTAAGAAGCAAGTTTTATTGAAACTTCTCACTGCGCCCGTGAAAATAAAACGGCGTTGTAGTGACATGCAGAAATGTGCATCTTCTTGCGCGGTGCCTCTCCCCCTCAGGGCGGGGGAGGAGGGGAGAAGAAATCCTTGGAAATAAAAAAAAATACACAAACATACCACTCCTGCGGGAGGTGAAAAAAAGAGTAAGATGAGAAAGGGGAAGAAGGGGAAAGATTTGAGTCAGTGGCAGGGCGGGGAATGTGTTGACCTAGATGGAAAAGGGCCTTGCTTCTGCACACATGGAGCATCACATCTAACCGCTGTGTGCAGACCGCTGGGAGCCAGGTGATGGAAGAGTTTTTAACCGGCTGGGAGGAAAACACGCACCGCTGCACACACAGGCTCACGCGCACACTTGGACCATACCGCATCTCTTCGTGCATGGATTCAACTTTTCAAGATTTAAATTTTGTTGGTCAAAATTATGTTTATGGATTCTTAGATCTTAAAAATCTGACGCAAGGTGAAACCTGGATAAAAATGTCCGGCATCGGCATGGGTGCGGGGGCCTAGGAAAAATAGACCCGGGGAAAATAGGAATAGACGAATATGGATACGAAGGAATTGACGATATTATGAAGAAATAGACTCATTTCTTTATAAATATTGCTTCATTAAAAACTTCTACTAGAGTGGTCTATGGGGTTTCACAACTTTTAGAGGGATTAAAGTGGGATCCCATAGAGACTTTGAGGCTAGACGCTAGGCTTAGCTTGCTTGAGAAAATTAAGATATGGTGTGTTTCAGAGCAACACAGAGAATATTCTTATGACGCCTCACAACATCTTTAGGTCTGACAGAAGTGGCAAAGTAAGAGAGATACATTTCTAAACAGATAAGTACGAAAACTTGTTATTTCTACGCACAATAAGCGACCAAAATTAAAACTGAGCTCCACTGAATACACTCCAATAATATATGTCGCCATTTCACCTCCCAAAACCTTATACCATACATCTCGTAGTTTACGGCTGTTGTTCTAACACCCCACGCCACACGTCTATGCGGCGGCTCGTAGGTTAGTATGTAGATGTAGAAATGTAAGTGTTTTGGGTATATATTTTATAATGGGCGCTCATTCACTACTCTGTTGCAAACAGTCGTCACTGCATGGCGCTGCCCCCTACTTCCAGTGCCTGAGTTATGTGTGGCACAAGACGACTCGATCACTTGTTCTGGCGTTGTCGCACTTGTATGTAACTGAATGTACTTGCATCATAACGCATATTGATCTCTGACTTATCTATGCTTCACCCTTATCCTATACATCATCATTGGTGGTTCAATCCAAAGATTGATTGACTACAGCCCTCTACCCTTTCCCATCCAATCCTCGTTCCATTTCTTCCTGATAGCTCAATAAAGTAAAGTTTGCAGAAACTGTTTTACCGTTTTTCCATTCTCCTACGTCAGGCTGTACTCCCTTTCCTCTTCCTTCTGTCACATCTTACTCTGGTAGCCGTCACCATGTCTTGGGCTACCGCAGTGCCTAACTCGTAGCATTATTAATAATATATTGTATCTATCGTAACTAACCTGTAGCATTATTAATTATTGGTCGTTCAATCCTCAGATTGGTTGACTGCAGCCCTCCATTCATCCCTATCTAGTGCTCGTTCCATTACTTTCTGGTAGCCTCTCCTATGCACTTTCCTCGTTATTTGTTTCGTGAACTTAGTGTCTCTCCTGGGAACCTTTTCCGCGATTTTTTTCCTTCAATTGTGTTCTTCATAAACCGATTGTGCCCCCGGGTGTGTATAATCCATTTGATTCTTCTTTTCTGTGTAGAGTTCCAAATGGCCCTTTCCTCTTCTATTCTTCGGTTAACATTATAATTTGTTATTACGTCAGTCCATTTCATCTTCCGTATTCTCCCCCAGCCTTTTAGTCTGCTCTAGTCTGCTTTTCCAATGGTTTATGCTTCCGATCTGTAGCTTTATAGTTGTAGTTTATGCTCCACACAAATGTTTTTACATAATGTTAGAGAAGATAGGTCTTCGCTAAGGAATAATGAACGTATTTTGCAAATATATATTTGCTTCATGGGGATTACTCAGTTAATTCACATAGGGGTTAATTCACAGTATTAGCAAACAATTATTTATTTGTTATTTAATAATTTATTAACTTTTTTGTGTAGTATTTTGCTAAAATTATTCGTTGAAAACTTATGCCTTTGAGTATTTGTTTTTATATGAGTGTTCATCTTCTGGGACTTCATCCTTTACTTAATTTGCTATTTATTGGATATGGCTGTAGAGGAGAGGATTCTAGTGGTGGAGGTTCGGAGAAGGCCGAAGAGGTGGATGAATGTCATTTTTTAAAGAGAGGGAATGCTGAGGAGAGTAGTAGAGGGACGATCACTAGAGAAGCGAGGAAGTGGATAGAATAACTAGACAAAATAATGATAATATGACGATGTGAGTATTTTTGGAGGAATATAATTGCGAAATACGTATAGGAAGGATGTCGAACGATATGCCAGAAATTAAGATGTTAGAATAGGTGCGAAGAGCGATACTGAATTCGTAGTCACTGAATTGAACTGACTAGACCGAGGCGAGAAAGAGTCGACTAAAGTTAAATAAAGGCAAAATCAGCCTCTGAAGTGAATAACTTCTCTCAAAATGGAGCATATTTTGCATTAAATAAGAAATTACTACTTTCTCTTGGGAAAAATATCGTGATACACGTGTAAAGCGTTGTTGAACAAAGTCCATTTGATGAGAGCAGCAGTGAGGTCCGTATTAGTGGCCAGGGAAATGCTGAGAGCCTCGTGGTGTAGCCGACGCCGATCACAAGGGAGAGAGGCCCCTTTCTCGCCATGCAGGTCTGAACACGGAAAGAAGGGGAAGTCTCAGAGGGATGAGGAGGATCGGGAAGAGAGGGGAAGCACTGTTGCCCGTGGCAATTGGCTAAGATATCCCAGTATTGCTAGTTCACGATTTACCCTGAAGTTACAGGGGGCCTTACCAGCATTCAAGGTATAAAAATGATCCACTGGAACAACTGTGGCCAAGCGGTGAGAGAGTCATATACTGGCAGTTTGTGACTTACGGCAGTTCGTGACTTTAAGTCTATGAGTTACCTTGAATTCTAAGAGTCACGAGAGGGCTATGCTGAAATTTTGGCACATTGGTACTGCCCAAAAACCTACCAAATAGGTTGTATATTACTGAACGATGTAACTATAAACATGATTATTATAGGAAAGTACGCTCAATTTTTCGACCTATAATCGCCATAAATATAGGAGGAAGCCACAAAGAGGGGAGGTTCACCTTTAAGTATGTCCTTCAGAAGAAAGAAAAATAGTATATAAAAATTAACTAAATTTGTGTGATTTTGTGTAGTATTTCTGAGCTTGATCTGTGCTATTTCTCCATCTATGGAAAATTACATAGGCGTAATGGATGTGTAAATGAGCGAACTAGTCTTAAAATGGTTCCATAGAGAATGAAATTAGAGGTTTTAGTGTGAGAAAGTAACAGTAATTATTAAATTCGTTTTTATTACTACTCGATTAGTTGTGACATTAAAATCCGCTTCCATGTTTTTAGGTCTTTAGGCATTCGTAGAAAGGAGACATGTTATGCATGGTGGTCGAGTAATAGGGACGTAGGCAAGTTTAAAGAGATTACATCAATAAAATGCGACAATTCTTGAGATTATGAGTGGAATTTATGTATGATACGTAAATAAATATTCGTAACAAAATCGCAAAAACATAGAAACCTAGGTTGCAGTAAAATTTATTTCTGTGGATAATTGCAAATTTTTGTTTCTATAAGATTACATTCATGTACTTCGATAATGTATGTGGCACTAGTTATTCCTTTTATTCCTCGGCTTTGGTGTGGAGGCAGCATTATAAACTCTTCTCAATAATGCCTGCAATCCTTATTTAAGGATTCAACTTCAAGACGTTCTCTTTTATTCCATGTAATACTTCATATTTGAGAAACACAAGTTTTTTTTTCTAATCTATCTTTGAACATTACCTATTGCTGTATATTTTTGTTCCTAAATAGCCTCTTTGTCAGCATGTTCCAATGGCTCCTAAGATTGGAAATCGTTGAATTCTTGCTGAGGAAATTCATTTAGCATGTCTGCTAAATACCATACGTTTAGTTCAAATTTTTTGGCGTCCTTTTCCGACGTAAATAATGCCTATAGCCATTCAGAAATCTGCTGTTGTTGGCTCTCTCTGCTTGCTATATTCCGTTCCATTAATTCTACATTGTAGTTGATTGATCCATCAAATTTTTACTGTCAATTCAATTCAATATTCGTGTTCGTGTGCTGACAGAATAAGGTTTACAATATACGGAGTGGAAATTATGTCCCTCATGCTCAATCCGAACTGAATATTTTCATTCATAACCTCGTCCAAAGATGGATGGGCAATTTCCAACATTTTAAGTATCGACTGTGGGCCATCAAATACAAAATTGGGCTTTGAGACTGAAGTGCTGAAGTTTGTATAAATCCATCCTTTGGAGCTGCTGTAACGTATCACACTATTCAACTCGTAATATATTTATTTAAAAAGGATTTTCTATGGCAACTAACGACTAAAGTTTTGTTTTTTGAGTTCAAGGCTCGCTGATGAAGAAGCGTATTTTAACGGATTTCAAGAGAAAACTAAAAATTGGCCAAAAAATGAGAAATAACTCTCGAATAATTTCGTCAATATTTATCCATTGAGAATATACGACAACGATCAAAGAAGTTTTGGTTATTGTGTTAATGTTGCATTATTTTAGGATAGTATTTCAAATTCTGAGTTAGGTATGGGATACATTTGCCGGCATAAATGCAAGGCGAATTGGACTTGCCTAGTAAAAAGTCTGGCATATGTAAGTGGTATGAAAATATGCTGTACGTTAAAGTGCTAGCGCTGTTTCATACTATTTTTATTCACAATATCAGCGCTATTTAGAAATAAATTTGTAGAATAATCATTATTTCAGATCCGAAAGTGATTTATTTAAGGATTTTACCAAGATATTTGAATAAAGAGCAACGACTTAGAAAGAAATCCAAGCTAACTCCAAATTTCCATTCTTTGTTAAACAAGGCGGCCTCTTGCGGTTTTGCCCGGTGTTTTATCACGGACAATTTCCCGGGAGCACCGCGAAACGCCCTGCTTACTTTTATGCTGTACTAATCTAATGGATTTTGGCTCGCAATTGTGGTCTGCCTCAATGACCCAATAGGGGATTATGGGCACGAAGCCATGTGTGTCGCTTAAAAGACCATGGGAAGGAAAGCGATCTCTCCTATATTGATTCCAGTTTTGGTGCTTTTATCGGGGGCTTGGTTTTCGATAGCGGAGGGGTGGAGTATGGATCTGAAAAAATTTCGCTAATATAGTGAACAATAAAACGGGGTCGCGCCACTGCCGCATAAAACTCCGGAGTCTGGATTTTTCGACAATCGCGGGCCAGGAGTGATAGTATGTGGCAGGTGCTGCCCTTAAAAAAGGCCGGGATTCTGGAAAATGGAAGGATTTTTGCGACGCGTTTAAAAAAAAGTTACGTTTCCGGGGGGTCTGAATTTATGCCAAAAGGGCGCCATTATTTCGCTTTTATCGCGGTTCTATCATCTGGTCAGGCGATCCTGCCAGCATTTCAAGTTTTATCCGCTCTCGAAAGGCAAAAAGGGACAAGGAGAGGTTCGCCCGATGGGGAATAAAAACGTTTTAGGAGATCAGAAAAGGGTTGCGGCTGCTTAAGGGGACGCATCTTACTCTTCGGCAAGGAATGGCTGTGTAGAAAGTCCAGCAGATGGCGAAGCTCGCACCCGATAGACGCGTTTTGACGTCAGGAGCCTTTCACTTCAGGATAGCTCTTGCTGAGGGCAATAGCAATCTGCAAATATCAACTCACTCATCATCAACTCATAATAATTAGCTATGGGAATGCATTGGATTATGGAGCACGAAGACTTGGACCCGGGACCTCTACTTCGGGTCCATTTGCTCATTTGAAGTCAGGATCTGTGGGGACTTAGTGAGACGATCCACCCTTGTTACTAACGTTTGGCTGCCAAATTGTCATTAGTATTAAAAGAAAGGCAATTAAACCCAATTCCATTATAAATAACTCAAATAAAACAGGGTTGAGATAGCCTGGGGTCTTAATGATCCCTCTAGTACTAATTGGTAGAATGTTGTGTACATAAAATACTATTGCTTCTATTAGGTGATTATTTTCATATTATATTATCCTGCTAAAGGTATTAAAAGTCGAGAAATATGCAACAGCTGGGACGTTTCGGTCGGAGGCAATGGATTGTCAAAAATCAAAAGGATTCAAAATGAACTTCCGGTACTTCTAGTATAAATGGGTCACCATTTCACCTCCCAAAACCTTACATCTTTACACGGCTGGTGCCACACGCTCATGTGGTGGATCGCGGGGTATTTTGTAGATGTGGATATCCTCTTCCTCAATAGCCCTCCCCTCTCAGGGCCCCATCCCATCTCTTAGCGATTCTTTTCTGCAATTTTTAGTAGTAAAATGTACCACGTGCAATTTCACATACCACATTCGAACCACGGGCAATATTCTGCTGTATCTCAAAAAATCTAATTTTTCGAGCCAAGTGCCCATTGAGACTTTTGATCAGCATGCTGAGAAATGTCTGTGCAAAATTTCAGCATATTTAGCCGTGGGCCATTTTCCATAAGAAACGTGCGGGGTCCTTCATTGTTTATACGAGAATTAAGAATTTGTCTGCTCATCGTAAATATCCTGATTATTGAAATATATACAGGTACTTTTGTGAAATAGTATTCTATTTTTTATATTTTCTCCTGGGTTTTTTCGGTTAAATTTATAGTCATTAGATTAACAATTGAGGACTACAGAATCGCCTTATCATGCAGAAATGTCTTGATTACAGTTACTCGGTAGTAAATATCGCAATTTTAAGAATGCAAAAATAGTGTATTATACAGCTAACGCATTGACTACTTTATACAAACGATAAATGTTTATAAAAGAAACATCCAATTTTCAAGATCTATCTCCTCTCTAAATTTTTAGTTTCGATGCGATCACCTTATAATCGATTAATTTCTTTCGATTTCATCCGTAATGTGAACAACTACTCTTACTCGCGCCATTTATATCTAATTTGATATTTATCCGCACCAACTCATCCCCTCCCATCTCTTTAGGTTTATTGCATCCTTCTCAACAAGAACTCTCTCCAAACTGCATCTCCAACCCTCTCCAAATCTATCTTTACTTGGTCCCACCATCTCTGTCATGGTCCCACCATCTTGGTCACCATCTCCTTCTGGATTTCCTCTCAAATCCTCCCCCATCAAACGCCTGTCCTCTTTTCTTAACATGTGTCCTGTGCATCTCATACTTTTATACATTTATTATCTCTATTTTTATCGATATTTTTGTAAAAGTCCCTTGTTTTCTTATTGTACTTTCGTCTCCAGCATCCTTCTTTGTTTGTATGCCTTCAGAGTCTTCGTAATACCTTGTTTTCAAATACTATAAACATTTTCTCCCCCTTATTATTCAGTTCCATATTATTTGGCATCCATGTGTCGGATCCACAGAGCTCTTCTGGGCAGAATATTGTTTTGTACAATCTAATTTTTGTTTTATATGACAGGGATTTAGAAAATATGAGTCTGTAGTATGCATATAAGCATATATTGAATTGATTTAATGTTTTGTATATCTAAGTTTTCTCTATTGTCATTTGGTGTAATAACTCCCAAGTATTAAATTGTCAACTTTTTGAAATGCCCCTCTATGGGTTAGTAACCGATGTTTTCCTTTGCTGTTCTTGAAATATGCGTTTACTTTGTTTTTAAGTCATTTATTTTTAATCCACTTTTTCCGTTTCTTCTATAAATATTTTGGTTAGCTTTGTCACTTCTTTTAAACTTTCTGCGAATGTCGCTATGCTACGGTGAAGGCTAAAATACTTATTTTGGCTCCAAATCTGATACCAAGGTGAACCTATATTAATTGCTAACGGTGAAAATATTAAAATTGTTATATGAGAAAACAAAAAGGCTTTAAATTGACAGTTTTCCGCTTTTATATTGGCACACTATGCGGAGTCATCATCGGTAGAAGGGAGATGTTTGGTTTCTCAATTCTGATGGCTCTGTTTTTGATGCCAGAATCAACGAGGAAGATAAGAATGGTTGAATGGATAGGTATACCTTTGCTAGCAGTCGGTCTCAATTAAAAATATAATCCCCCTCCTGCGCCTGAAGTCGTAAAAAATACCATTCCATGAAAACGCCGCATGGAAGAGAGAGGGAGAATCGACGCGACACCCGGTGCTTAAATGCGACTTTTAAAATACCAACAGCCGAAAGAGAGTTGTTTCAGCCGCAGGCATTTCCGTAAGAAAAGAACATCATGCGGTGCATTGATGGACGTTGTATAGGGATACGGCGTAAGCATTTCATGACGCATCAAGTTCGGTTTTAACATTTGTCTACTGCGAGTGAGTCTGGAATCACGACGGAAAACTCCGATTACGCTTTCCGAGTGCCATTATTGTGACATGCATGTGATTGAGACTGCCGAAGAAGGTATAGAGATATTTATCACAGGGAATTTTTTAAATAGAAATTAGTAGCAAATATCGACTTATGGCTCCCTTGAAGATAGCTGTACCAGGTAAGCCGTGGCAATTCAAGTCTTTTTTTACCTGAACTTTTACGAGAGGGACATCTCATGGCATTCAATAGGGACCCACTGAGGGCTTGGAGCATCCATTGGACGATTGCACAAGACTGCGGACTGGAAAGTTTACGAATGAAATCCAGTTTATGCTTCATTCATCCAAAGTCGCATATCGGTCCAAATATCGGTTGATCACCAAGTTTTAGCTGTTCCCAGGTATTGTTTTTATTTTTTATCGTCCAAAGTTTACCTTGTGTAACTGGATGTATATATTGCATATTTTAATGAAGCCTTTTCCTAACTTATAGTCTCGCGTTTTTAGCAATTTGTGGATAAATTTCCTGATGATATATTATTCCCTCTGCCTGCTTCACTCACTAAATAATTTTCCATTTTTATTACAAGATTCGGCACCTTTACACCTAACTCACGGGATTGATCTTTTTAAACAATCTCCGATGGATTGGGTTGGATATTTGGGTAGGCGACCGAATATTAAGGTCATTTGCTCTATAGGAGTTAGGTTATGAAGGAATGGTGGTGAGAAACCCGGCGTCGGCATTAGCCTGCTCTTAACGAGAGGCGCCAAAGGAGCCACAGTTTAACGTCTCATCCGACTGACGGATTACTGCACTTGAAGTGCCCTCCACCAGACATTCAAGTAGGAATAGAGTCTTCTCTGAAAAACATCCTCCTCTGCAAGGATTTGAACCCTGGGCGTCCTTATGGTTTGCCAGTAATCCAGCCACCACACCAATCTGATCCCCTTCCATCTCCGATCCCACAAAATGTACGCGGTGCGATTATTGATCAATGTGAATCTGAGGAAAACAGCATTTCATTTGGAATATCAACTGATGTCACTGCTTTGAAGTAGATAGGTGGTAATCAAGGCGGTCTTTTTGTATGTTGTCTATCATTGACGCGTTAGACCATGCTATTGATAGCTTTCTATCGCATTAGTTGCTTTTTTGATGAATGACCTTAGGTTATAAGTCATTTATTACGGAATTAATTCCATATTTAGCATTTTGAACCAGTTGAGTTAACTGTGCTGTTAACAGTGAACGCTTGTCATTTGGATATATTATCGGGCATGTTGGATTCATCATAATTAGATCTAGAAAATGTCTTCTCTTTGTCCTATTCTCCTATAATCCCTTTTTTATTTATCATGTTGATGTAATCTTGGTTATAACTTGGACTCATATAGGTATATTAACTTTGTTAACGCTTAAGACATATCGTTATCTCATGAAAGCCATAGAAATATTCTCCAGTATGAGAAGTATGAATGAAATCTTGGCAAAGTAGGACTTGAAAACATTTTATCTCCACCATTTTTCTCCTTGACAAAGTCAGGAAATCTAAGGTGATTCTTTCAAATAACGCATTTCAACAATGCCTCGGACTATTGTGACCTCCGAAATGCCTCAGAGATGATTGCTAAATGGTGCAATGTCTGGAAACTCAAATTAAACTCAAGCAAATGCAATTCCATGTCAATTTCCCTTAAAAAATTCCCCCAGAACTTCAACTACAGCGTAAATTCCTAGATTATCATTCTAGTCTCCTCCGTGAAAGACCTAGGTGTTTTGATGGACCAAAAACTCAAACACTGCGACCATATTTCTGGCAGTTAAAAATGAAGCTAAATGTCTCTCCTTGGCCTCCTCTACCGCTACACAAAAAAACATATCCACTAACGTTACGCTCGTATTTTTCTACTATTGTCCTTCCACTTATCAATTATTCCTTCCCCGTATGGTCCATCTCGGCTCCGTATAAGATTTAAACTCTTAAGAGTGTTACTAATTTTTTCTGCATGATAGTAAAATACAGAGTGCCCTATTTTCACAATATGGCAACTGATACCATTATGTCTACGCTCTCCTTACCTGATCTCCCAATACTAATGCTCAAAACTGACCTAAAGCTCATTCATAGGATTCTCAACTCAACTACAGACTGCCCTGAACTGATCTCCAGCATCAGTTTTCAAATCCTGTCTAGACCCACCCGCACGCACTCTCCACTCCACCTGCCCATTCCCAGGTTATCCTTGACCAAATGCTCCCTCCACTTCCGCCTCACCTTCCTGATAAATTCTCCTCCTACCAACATTGATCCGTTTTCGCTTTCATCTAACAGTTTTACACAACGCGCTTTTTCTCATTTCGCTAGCAATACTTAATCGCTTCTCTCCACTGGTCCTTAAAAAATTGTTATTAAATTTTTATTGATCTTAGTTTTGTTTGAATGAATGTGTCTATATTTTGTGTTTGTTGTATTGTGCCACTGTAAATGGGAAAGTATGCTGTATGTGGACAAATTTAATAAAAAAATAAATAAACTTCGTAGCGCAAAAAGAATTGTTGGAGAAAAGAAAGAAGACGCCATCACCCTGCATGGTGTTTGCAGGAGAATGTAAATTTTTGTTCCTCTTCAAAGGAATTGATGTGTCAAAAAGAGATGTATTTCGATTTGGGTCGAGGCTTTCGAAAATTCACGAGAACTTTGACGAATATGATATTACATTTTTACGGGAGAGGTCTCATGGAAGTGACGCATGCAATCACATGTATTAGGTGAATGAATCCTATAATGGGTCTATCTTATATGAATGTTTCTAAAAAAAATCGCTACGTACGACTGAAGAATTATCTCTCACGAGATGTACTTTTAAAATAAGGGAGAAGGAAATGCGGTAATACGGTGATCTGATAGATGATTTGGAAATGTCACAAGTAGATGGAGGGGGAATTAAAATGTGTACACTACACGAAGGTGAAGTGACACATTTTGTTTCTGAGAGTTGTCCGTTTGATGCAGATAGGGTATTTAATTTCATTCTATTTAACCACTTGAGTGGCGAACTGATTTTCCAAAAAGCGCATTTCATGAGGGGGAAAATTTTTTTTAACAACAATAAAATTTTTTAGTCAAGAGTAGGGGAATTATATTTATTATCATATCTGTTTTATATCTGAAAATTTTATGTGTATATTTTGATGAGATATCGTGAAAATGAACGACATTTTTTTTTCTAAAATTCAAATTTCGTGTGAAAATCTTAAAAACACGGAATTGGGCATAAAGCCACTGCACAACCTGGGCAGCAGAATCTCGTTTTCCTCTGATGCCCAGCTTTAAAACACGCTACACATCTTTGTGTTGGGAAATCCTATTTTTGAGTAGGTGGAGTTGAGTCTTCTAAGTGTCTCTCGGTCAACCTAGTAAGGGAAGGGGTGTGAGAAGGATTTACCCTTCCAACTCTAGTTTGGCCATACTGTGATATAAAATTTTCTGCCTGTGATCTGAAGTGATCTAAAAAAATTTCCTCAGCAATTTCCCTCCAATCTTTTTGAAAATAATAAATGATTTGATACAACACATATCTAAGAGGTGCCAAAATATTTTCATATATTATTTTGAATGACGGTTTCTTGCTGTTTTGTAAATGTTCATCATCGCATCACTCCTGTCCACACCCCCCGTATTTCTATCATAATCTTGAACCACTGATGGCTTCATCACAACTCCTCTTTTTCCCTTCACTTGGCACATTTGAGTGCCATGAATTGTACTTACTAATACATCCCTCCTGTCCTTCCTCTTCAGCACCATCTGCTTTCCCCGAAACGACATCCGTTATTCTTGCACCAAGTTTATCAACTAGTGCCAGACTAGTGTACCAATGATCCAAATACATTATATTTCCTTTGTCGAGCAGTTTATCAGCTAAATCTAACACAATTTTGCTTGTTATAGGTTCATTTTTCTACGTTTCACTAAAAATCGTGTCTTTCCCAGTGTAAATTTATAAGTTCTATACATACCCCGTTTCACACTCGCACAAAATGAAGAACTTGATCCCAAATCTGCTGTGTTTGGAGGAAATGAATTAATTCCATGATAGTTGGCCTTTTCACAGTAGTAGGGACTCATCCACCACTATTCCTGCTTTAGGGATGTATAGGGCAGAGAACTTCTCTTTCACATGCTCCAAGACCGGCAAGATTTTAAGTCACGCTTAATTCAGAATTCAGACTGAGAGGAGAGAAATTGGAGAAAGTGGAATCTTTTACCTCTCTTGAAAGTATCATCAAGTGGGACGAAAGAAGTACAAGAGACATCAAGGGGAGAAGAGCCCAAGCTACGAATATGTTCATCAAAAAATGGCAAATGCTGTGCTCCAAAAAGATAGGACTACAAACCAGGAAACAGTAGGTGAAAACATTCGTGTGAAGCTTGGCACTCTTATGGATTGGAAATTGGATAAGCTGACCAGAAAAGACTCAAAGTCTTCGAAACCTGGTGCTGGAGGAGGATGCTGAAGATAAAATCGGCGGACAAAATAAGAAATGACGAAGTTTACAGAAGAGTAGAAGAGGGAAGGACCATATGGAACACCATACAGAAAAGAAGAATAAGATATATTATACCCACTCTGAGGTACAATAGGTTTGTGAAGAACATAATGGAAGGTAAAACAGAGGGATGAGTCTCCTGTGAAAGGCCCAGGAATAAGTTTATAGACAAAATAAAGAGGAAAGTACATAGATGGAGCTACCAAGAAATAAGGGGCCTATGATTAGTTAGGGAAGGATGGAGGGCTACAGTCAATCAATCAAAGGATTGCACGACCAATGAATGGTTGAATAATTAATGTACCTAGTACAAAACAAATTTGATGATTAGGTGTTAAAATACGCAATAAAAAGCTATATAAGGGGAACAGAATATATACTCGTGGTAAAGAGTGATGAAGAATAAATCTTGCGTCAACAGAAGTCAGGGTTTTTTTCAGTCAGGGGACACTTTCTATGAATGACAAAAAATACGATAAACGTCCATGCGACTCAAATTATCTTTGTTCTCATATGTGCAGAACAAAACACGCGAAATGTTGTTTCGAGGAGTATGCAATAATAGATGTGTGAATTTTGCTTACCTGTGGACAGAATCCTCATAAAAGGTATGCGAAAAGCATACATTTGAAGAGGTTTTCCGAGTCTATTCATAGTTTTTCTTAAAAGCTTGCTGAAGAGGCTGGTGAAATTATTCTTTTTCTACATCTGAAAAAGATAACGTTAGTCGTACTTGTTGTTATACACAGCATATTTTCTTATAGTGAAATGAAATCTTAGACGAAGATCATTATGAACTTCAAAGTGTTAGAAAATCTGTGAGCATTTAGTTTGAAATCATATTGTTTTTGTTGGTAATCATGGTAGTAAATTATGTAACTTGAAAGTTATTTAAAACTCAGTAATTTAAGGATAAGCGCATCGGAAGAACTGAGAAATACGAGGGATGGATCGTTTTAAGGTAGTCTGAGTGAGATAGATCCCTAGACATGGTCAAGATCTATCTGGAAGTATACGTTTTAATTTCAGCCGCTGTAGGAAGCACGAATTAAATATTCTATTCATTATGGTGCAAATAATTTATTTTACTATGACTGAAATTATTAGTAATAGTATAAAAATATGTATACCAGTCTTTAACTTGACTCATTTTTTTCGAGCGGAATGTTTAAAATTCCCTTGCAAGGGAAGGATCTTTGTGATCCTTAAAACATAAGTGCAGTGACAGTATATTTATTAAAAAAAAATAGTTTATAAAAGACAAAATTTACACACTGACTTTTTTTAACAGTTCTTGATGGTAGGAACTCTTCATTTAAAAAAATATGTTCTACATCCACTTAATACCCCGTAACCCGCCGCATGGGCGTGTGGCAGGGGGTGTTAGGTCACAAGCCATGTAAAGATGTAAGTTTATGGGAGATGAAATGGTGACATGTATTATTGGAGTGCATTTATTGGAGCTTAGTCCTTATTGTGGTTGCTTATTAATCGCGGAAATAACGAGTTTTTGTACTTCTTTGTTCGACAGTGTATCTCTTTTATTTTATCGCTTCTGTCATTACTAGAGATGTAGTGAGGAGTCGTGATGATATTCTCTGTGTTGATCAGTTCTGAATTTCTCAGTCAACCTAAGCCTAGCATGTAGCCTCCACCTTAAACCCTCTAAAAGTTGTGAGACACTATATGTACGCCCGCAGCAGTTTTTAGCGAAGGACCCTGCTTTCCATTGTATTTTATTTATTATTTCGGTTAAATCGATTTGACCAGGGCCCCAAATGCTCGCGGCGTATTCGAGGTGTGGCCTAACCAGAACGAAGTAGCATCTCTCTTTGACTTTTTCATCCGAGGACCTTCTTATTATACATTCAACAAGAAGTGTGAAAGGGCTGGTATTTTTTTTGCCAAAAATCTCGGATAGTAGTTGAGTATAAGGGATGATATTGTTATATTTTTGAAAGGGTGTGATATCTTTCTATGAAAGGAGATCATATTTGTTGAGTTCTGGGTGAAATGATATTATGCTCAAGCTACCTTAAGGTTATTCCATCGCGTTTGAGACAGTCAAAACGAACTCAACGTAACAAATTTGTTTCAAATGGTTTTATAAATCCTACTTTCACTGATGGAGTGAGTTAGCCATTGAAAAACCAATAATGAGGCGCAGGCAATGCTAATTAATCCATGACCATATGATTTAACTCACTTATAGTCATGTTGGTTGATCGCAGCACCATTTGTTTGGAATTAACGCATTTTGAGACGGCAGAGAGGGTTTACCGGGGTAGTTCCATTGTTATTGAATGTGTTGCATATTGCAATTCATTCTCATGAAATGACTGTTAATTTTGTACAAAAATGCTGTTTAATTTGTTTTTGTTGATTTTTAGTGGCAGTGTTAATAAAATGGTAGAAATAAAATGCTGTAAGTGACCAAAGAATAGAAAAATAGGCTCGGATAGTTGTTGCAAGATTCTCTCACGGAGATAACTGTCATAGAGGATAGTTTCGATAGCGCCTTCAGCTATCATCTTCAGCCCTGAATTAGATACCTGTATTGCTACCAATAAATTCAGATTTGAAGAAGATAACTGTAATTCTATCGGAACTGTCTACGACAATGGAAATACGCGGAAGAGAGCCCGTAAAACCTTCATCACCGTTTCAACGACTCCACGGTAGACTTTGAGTCCATTTTAACACATTTTGACTTCAAATTTCACAGCAAATAGCTAATTACACAAACAATAAGGCGCTTGGATACAAATATTTAATTTTTAATCAGTTTCTTCGGCTATCTCGCTTCTTAAATAAATTTTTTGCAGAAAATGGTTGTTGTATTAAAAAGAAAACGACTATTTTTACGTCTTTTTCCGAAAGTCCCATTGAAGGTTTTGTAATTTGCGGATAGGTAACATATTGTTGCTTGTATCAGATATTTTTCTACAAAAATACAGAATATAAATAAGTAAATAAGGCGTTAGTAGCCTAAACTGGTATAACTCTCATTTTACAAGTCAGTGAAAGACTTTTTTTCGCTTTGAAAACTTGATAGTTAATAAAAATATTTTTTAAATTTTGATGAGGATAAAAATAACGGAATATGCTCTCGGAATCCCAAAACTGTCTACAAAATTAAGTCCTGGAACTCGTCACTCTTGATCCCTTTTCGCTAGAGGGAGTTACGAATATTGTATTCCGTTGCTTGGACGACCAGACGTATCCCACTCGCTCGTTCGAATCTTGTGCCTGAATTCCCATGCAAAAGTGCATTCCTTCGCGTGAGAAAGCGTGCATTTGAGCATAAAGGAAACGTCTGACTGGTTTCCACGCACTGAAAAATGTCACTATGACATCAAAGCTTCGACATGAGACCTCGGCCATTGTCGGCAAATTCCGGGAATAGTCGGCTTTCCTTTCGCCACCCTCTTCAAAAAATACTCTTGCATTACCGGGAAATTCCAGGAATCATAGCCTGGACTTTCGAATGCTTTCACAAATCATAGCAGGTCATACAGTTACTGT
Source organism: Ceriagrion tenellum (assembly GCA_963169105.1). Taxonomy (NCBI): domain Eukaryota; kingdom Metazoa; phylum Arthropoda; class Insecta; order Odonata; family Coenagrionidae; genus Ceriagrion; species Ceriagrion tenellum. Next base: position 59,807,975 of record OY720641.1, read on the forward strand.
ACGATAAACTTATTTTTAATTCTAGATGGCCTTAAAATTCAGTCTTTTATTTTGTAATTTCTGTCTGTAATAGTCTCAACATCTTTTTTTCATTACAATTATGTTTCAATATTATTTTCCTACCTATATTTGTTTATAAATGGATTATTTTTGGTCGATTCTTAATCATAATTTTGATGTTCAGGGTCAGAAAATTTGCATTAGAGGGCGCCCCCGGGCTTATTTGAGATCAATAATTTACCTTTTGAATTGAAAATTATTTAACTAAATATATTATATGGCTTCATGAAAATTTATAAATGCTGAGCTTCAAAAAAATGCACATCTACATCTACATAATACCCTGCAGGCAGCCGTATTGGCGTGTGGCAGCGGGTGCTAGGTCTCCAGCCTTGTGAAGGTGAAATGGTGACATATATTATATGAATGTATTTAATGGAGCTCAATTTTTATTATGTTCGTTTATGGTGCGCGGAAAGAACGAGTTTTTGTACCTATCTGTTCGGCAGTGTATCTCTTTAATTTTATCGCATCAGTCAGACCTAGTGAGGAGTCATGATAATATTTCCTGTGTCGCTCCGAAAAATATCAGTTCTGAATTTCTCAAGGAACCTAGCGTCAAGTCTCCGAGTCTCTAGGGGCTCCCACCTTAATCCCTCTAAAAGTTATGAAACACTGTATGTACGCTTATACAGTTTTTAACGAAGCGCGCTGCTTTGCCTTGTATTTTATTAATTTTTTTGGTTAAATATTTATGATGCTCGCATATTTATGATGGTCCCAAATGCTCGCGGCGTATTCGAGGTGTGGCCTAACCAGAGCGAAGTAGCATCTCTCTCTGACTTTTTCATCAAAGGACCTTACTATTATACATGTGACTTACACATACATGAATATTACTATAAGTATGCTGCCAATGCAGATTTAGGTGATACATTTTATACGAATACTCATTAGTAATATGTAAAGCTGAAAGTGAAATAATTGCATATTATCGTTTCGCTTTCTTGCCGGCTTAGTGTTATTTTAACAGGTTTCCTTGCATTTCTATTTACATTTCTCAAATATATTGAAATAATTTAATGATATGAGTACTGATTTTCTTATATTGATTCATTATACTGATTTATTATACGTTTAACAAAACCTAGTTTTTTCAATGCTGTGCCACATATGTTTTGTAAGTGCAATTCCCACGATATATCAAATTAAGGTTATTCCAAGATATTTTACTGTATCTGGAGATTTTATATTTACTCCACCCACAGTATAGGTATGGCATTTGTCTGATAACTTTTGAAGAAAGTTAATTGTGGTGCATTTGCTGAGATTTAATTCTAACCCCCACTCCTGGCACCACGAATGAACGTTGTAAAGGTCCGAACACAGAGCTTCGAAGTCCGCGTCTTCCCTCATTTCACGGTAGATAACTGTATCGTCTGAAATTATTCTTATTTTACTGCTAACTCAAGAAATTAGATCATTAATATAAATCATTAATAAAAGAGGGCCGATCACACTTCCGTGAGGAACACCGGAAGTGACTTCGACCATATCAGAGCAAAAACCATCAATAACTACTTTTTGTTTTTGATCACTGAGAAAGTCACTTATCCAACTCACTATTTTTCTATTGACTCCGCATGATTTCAATTTATTTATGCGTTTTTTGTGTGGAACCTTGTTGAAGGCCTTTTTTTAAATAAAGGAATATCGCGTCGACTTGCTTAATCGATTCAATGATTTTAGGATATCATGAAGGAAGAGCACAAGCTGTGTCTCGCAAGACCTGCCCCTACGGAAGCCGTGCTGACTGCTACGTAAGAAGTTACGATTATCCAGGAATGTCATAATATTTCTAATGACAATGCGTTCGAGGATCTTGCATAAATGTGATGCTAGCGATATAGGCCGGTAATTTCCTGGGTCCCTTTCAATTCCTTTTTTTAATATCGGAGTGACGTTGGCTATTTTCCAGTCTTGGGGCACCTTGCCTTTGGATAATGATTTGCTAAATATAATTTCTAAGAATGGTGCAATCTGTAGCGCTTACTCCTTGAGCACGCGTGCAGGTATTTCTCCTTGACCTGGTGGTCTGTTACTTTTAATCGAACGAAATTGTTTAATTATTCCATCACGTTGAATTCCTATATCAGCCATCGGCTCGTTAATGTCTAAATTGTGAATTGTGTCATCCTTAGTGAATACACTTTCGAAGTAGTGGTTTAATAAATTTGCATTGTCGATACTGTTGGTGACGACTATGCCGCTTGTGTCCAGTAAAGACTATTGTCGAAGATTCGCCCTGGAGCTCTCTCGCGTAAGGCCAGACTGACTTGTGGTTTTTATCTAGTAAATCACCGATAATTTTTTCTTGAAGTTCCGTAGAGTAGCGCTTAGATTATTATCTTCGTGTTTGAGTGTTGAGCAACGTATGTTTCTGTCGTCGCAAGCTCCATTATTTTGTTACTCAAATTAATAGAATTTTTATATAGATCGTGTAGTTGCCTGTCTCTTCGGAGCTCCCACCTTATACCGTAGTTTTATCAACGAGGTTCTTTGCTCTATCATTTGCATTTGATGTCATATAGATGACTCTTATTTGCCTCTAGAGTTTTGAAGGTTCGTCATTTATATTTAAGCAGATACAGTAAAATGAGGATAACGAATATTTAAAAAACACCAATTTCTGTCGTATATCATGTGATTGACTTGTGGACCCATGAAGACTCGGCACGCATTATCCTACATTCATGTTCATGCCACTTGTATTACAGAATATCACGATCTATTGTATCTACGGCATATTTTATCCAATCTTGCTTTTTTGCAATATCACGTGGAAAATGGAGCACATATATACGGTAGTTAAGGAAATCTCTTTATAAAAAGCAGTACAGTTGGCTGAAACTTCCGCATTTCCACGATTCGTATGGCCTGTGGCTTTCTTTGGGCTTCCGTAATGTATTTCACGAACAAGGTTTTCAGACTAAACAGTATCGGCCGGCCAATTCTGTTAGTTTTCTTAGGCCTTTTTTTTTGAAGAGGCTGAGGTCCGCTCTGTACACGGAATCAACGCGGAAAATTTGGAAACTTATTTGTTACTTAATGCCATGCCTCTGTGCCAGTTTTTACGCGATATTTGTTGCAGCGCGCAGTGGCATATGAGGGAAAACGCTCTCTATTTTTAGTCAACTAATTAAAATAAAGTGCAAATAAAACTCTCGTTTTTGGGAGACACAAAGAGGAAGTTGATTGGTAATTAAAACGTCTCTGCCGTAACTTTCCACGAATTTATATAGATATATTTAGTTTCCACGTCATCCCCAGGTCGCAACCACACTATCTGTGGGAGACGTGAAAATATAAAGAAGTAGAATTTATAAAATAAAAAAGTGGAACATAAGGTCTGAGATTCATTGATCAAATAATTAAGTTCATCTTCATCTCGCCTATAAACTTGAGTTTTATTTACACGTTATATTAATTAGTTAAGTACACAAAGAGAGCAGATAGAAAGATAAATTCGGATGGTAACTTGTTGTAATTTTTAACTTGTTCTTATATTCTCGTAGATAAAGTTTAATGAGTCTGGCGATGACTTGTGGACATTGATAATTATTTTAAAAAGTATTTTTCCGGTTAAGATGGGTTTTTGCTGAATGTCAGAGAATCTCCTCACGGTTTTCTTCACATTCAGGGGCCTATCTCGCTCTATCATGTCCTTTTTTCCCCCACCATACGATCCAACCTTCTTCATCCTGTCCATGAAACCTACTCTCTGTCTCCCTCTTCTCCGCTTACCCGAAATTCTTCCCTCTATTACCGTCTTGAGCATCCCGCGTGAGCATCATCACTTATTACATCCTCCAGCCATCTACTCTATCGATCTGAAATTTTGTTAAGAAGTTTTATTTCCTCATCCACCATCTTAAGTACTTCCTTTCCGTCCACTTCACTTTCTCCATCCTTCTCCACACTCACATCTCAAATGTCAATTACCAATTTGAGTTTTACTCATATTGGTAATAGACGACATGATCTCAAGAAAAGAACTTACTGTATTTCCACAAATTTGTTCTCGTACTTAAAGTTGTGAAATTGACCTAGATGATGACATAAGTTTTGTCAAAACCTAGTGCAATGTATAAGAATAAATTGTGTGGAAATACACATTACATGGTACGCGGAAATGTATTGAACATAGAACGATGAGCCTAATTACACATGCAGCCAAAATAATGTTGAGAGTTTTGAACAGGATATTAATGAGAATAATGAAAGAAAATGTAGGGGAGGAACAATTTGGTTTCCGGAAAGGGAAAGGAATAAGGGATGCGATTGGCTTGTTAAGAATAACTGGAGAAAGGTATATAGAGAGAGGAAAAGGAATGGCACTTTGTTTTATTGATCTGGAAAAGTCTTTTGATCGGGTTGAATGGAATAAAATGTTCGAAATTCTGAAATAGAAGGGGTTGGTATGGAAGGAGAGAAAACTCACTAGAGAATTATATATAAGGCAAAAAGCTGCAATAAAAATAAATGAGGATATGACATAATGGGTGGATCTTGGTAGAGCAGTAAGGCAGGGATGCTGTCTGTCGCCAACCTTGTTCAATATATATGTTGAGGACATGATCCATAAATCTTTTGATAGGAGAGAGGAAGGAATCAGCATTGGAGGTAGGAAGATAAGAAGTATTAGATTCGCAGATGACATGGTAATATTAGCAGATGATATGCCATCACTTCAAAGGTTGATAGAGGTTTTGGAAGAAGGGATGAAGGAATATGGAATGAAGATAAACCTAGGAAAGACAAAGGCAATGCCAGTAAACTGAGAATTATACGAGTGTGAAAATAAATGAAGGTGTAAAAGGAAAAGTGAAAAGCTACCGGTACCTAGGAACGATGATGACAGACGACTGGAGAAGTATTGCAGAAATAAAAGCAAGGATAGCAATGGCAAAAGAGGCCTTCAGCCAGAAGAAAAACTTGCTATGCTATAAAAGCCTGGATCTGGAGCCGAGAAAGAGACTAGCTAAGTGTTATTCATGGAGTGTTTTCATGTATGGATGTGAAGCGTGGACTTTAGGTTAGAGGGAAAGGAATTGAATAGAAGCTTATGAAATGTGGGTGTGGAGGTGGATGGGAAAAGTAAGATGGGTAGATAAGATGAGAAATGAAGAGGTTTTGAGCAAAGTAAAAGAAGGAAGATCGCTCTTAAAGGAAATAAGGAAAAGGAAAGGAAACTGGTTGGGCCATGTGATGAGAGGGAAAAGTATAATAACTGTGACACTTGAGGGTTTAATTGAAGGAAAGAAAAAGAGAGGAAGGAGAAGAATTAAATTGGTGGATCAGGTGAAGAACATCAGCTATGATGAAGCAAAGAAGGAAGCTCGGGACAGAAGCGGATGAAGACAGCAGTGGTGTACGGGACCTGCAAGCAGGCAGAACACCAGATGATGATGACAAATTGCATAAACATAGTTCATTTCTTGAGAGCATGTTATCTTTTCGTAGAGTTTACCTTGCAAAACATTACAAATATATATTGCAGATTGGACACTCAGTTTGGGGTATTTGAACGTAAAATTCGAAACTTACCGTTAGAGTATGAGTTGATTGAATTACCTTGGTGTACCTAACTATCTGATAATGCCTCATCTCCTTACATTGCCTCCAATGCTTGTTCATTCGCTTCAGCCTTGCGATGGAATTTCGGATGCTCTCTTCAATCACTAAATGTTCCTTCCTCCTTAAAGTGCGAGGGAGACCAACAACGTCCGGCGATGGGAAAAGGGAGATGCTAGGCTTTCTCGGGAGGGTAAACCCCTTTCCATCTTATTCGTGCCAGCGTTGGATGTAATGCTCGTGGAGGCGATAGCGACGAAGGGGTTTGTTGGGCACGGATGTAAAAAAATTGAAGGGTAATCGGGGATAAGGAGACGGAGAGGGTGTGGGGGACGCGGGACAGGAGGGGTTTGGCGTGGAGCCTTGAGAAAGGGGGAGCTCAGGGTGTGAGAAGTGGAAGGGATCTTGGGGAAAACATTGTTTGATGGAAATGTTTTAGACTCTGTAGCCTTCCTAATAGCGGCTCCCGTTCTTAGCATCAACCTGTACTCGTTAGGTTGTAGTAATCTTTGTTTTCACCAGAATCTCATTATAAGTCATCGGATTTGATTTATTTCCGTCTATACATTACTCTGAAAGCCATCTCAAGGTGTTCGGCAGGGGTCGAGTTACCACAAACGTCCGCTATAGTGCACATCTGCATATTACCCTACAAGTCACCTAAAGGTTGTTTGGATGTTATTTAAGGGCCGAGTTACCACCAACGTGCACTAAAATGTACATCTACATATTAACCTGCAATCCACCAAGAGGGTGTTTGGCAGGAGGTTAGTTATCACCGACATGCACTATAATGTATATCTACATCTACATAATACCCTGCGAGCAGCCGCATGGGCATGTGGCAGGTGGTGTTAGGTACCAGCCGTGTAAAGAGGTAAGGTTTTGGGAGGTGAAATGTTGACATTATGGGAGTGTATTTAGTGGATCTCAGTTTTTATTGTGGTCGCTTATTGTAAGCGGAAAAAGACAAATGTTTTTACCTATATGTTTGGCAATGTATCTTGCACATCGCTTTTTAGAACCAAGAGATATAGTGAGGCGTCATGATAATATTATATGTGTCGCTTTGAAACACACCAGTTCTAAATTTCTGCAGCAAGCTTAGACTAGTGTGCAGCCTCTTGTCTTTTTTCCATGAACGCCTTCTGATCTTGAGGTACTCTCCACCTGTTGTCCTCTGTACTTCTTCCGTGCCACGTGGTGGTACTTTCAAGATAGGTGAAGGAATATACTTGCTCTAATTTCTCTCGAAATAGTTTTAATAATGTACAGGAAGACCTCAGAGCGGTGCAGCTCAAATACAACTGACAGTTCCCGATGTGCGCAGCCGTATTTATAGCCTACTGAAATTGTTAGCTTGCTTTTTTTCTGAAGAGGCCGGTTAGGAAGGACTAGAGATAATGATATAGTAAGGTGGTTGGACTGTGAATCGTGAGTCGTTGAGTGTACATTTTTATAACTTTTCAAGTAAGTCAATAAAAATTCACGGACCACTACTCACTTCAGTAGATCAACTCATATGTCGGACAAACCATATACGCTGTGATGTAAATTATGCAGGAATTATGTTTTAAAATATTTGTCTCCATTTAAGCTACCTGTGTTTACGGTGAGGAATTTAAAGTTTTTCAAAGTCAAAGAATAACCGTAAATAGTTTCATGTTTTTACTCGGCATATTATCATGATAATTAATTGGAACTCTGATATTGCCACCATCGCAAATATTGGTGGCTGAAAATACCCAGACAATGGTTCTAATTGGGACTCGAATGCTATTTTGTGCATGGTGTCAATGCTTTTCAAACAACTTTGGTTGGACTGGGTAAAATGTAAGAGTCTAAAATCTATATGCAGATGTAATTATTGTTGTTTTATGGCGTTAAGTTATGAAAATTTCATACAAACGAAGACATGGCTTTAAATGTTGGGTTAATTTTAAATAATCAATGACAACCATAAGTTTCTTATCCTCCCTCAGTAAGGTATGTAAGTAAAGAATTAATCGTATAATATGGTTGGACATTATCATGGTGCCTATGACAAGATGGTGACTGACTGTGGTGGTTTTTCTGGACAGGTATAACTATTGTTCTGAGATTTTTACAATCATTGGAGAGCATATAATTACCAAATGATATACAAGGTGTGCAGGAAAGATACATTTATTATCCACGAAACTATCCTATCAGAATGATGGATGAAAAAAGGAACTAAAGTATATCGCTCAAGGAAGACTCTTTTCTACCCTCCACTTGTTTTGTTCAATTTAGTTTTAATGTTATACATACTTGATTAAAACAAAGTTCATTCTAAATTTGAGCTGAGAATTATGTCAGATGTGTAAATTTCTAATTAAGGGTTTAATTTAAAAATGAACAAACGAAAATATACGCTTTGTAGTGAGTCGTGGTGTAATTTAAACCGTGATCGAGTCCGTAGTTGAAGAAGGATTTTTGGAGAAGAGTAATTTTCTCATTAATTGTAAAAGAAATTGAGTAGAACAACAAATAAGTTGGATGCAAAGTTGTCCTAATGAGATACACAAGCGATATAGACTAGTAGCTGAGAATCGACAGATTGTACTTCCAAACGTTCTCTTTATTCTAATGCTGGAGAGTGAAGTGCGCTTCGGAAAATCCCTCGAATGCGTTGAGTTCTATTGTTCGCCTTGCCTATGGTGCTCGGTGCTCTCCGTAACTTTGATCTCCCATGCAGCCTTTGTTTCCACCAAACGCCGTCCTAGCTGTAGTTCGCCTCAACCCCTCTTTCCCTCTTGCCCATCACTGCCCTGATTAAAGGTGCGAGGGGAAAAGATTTGGTGACCGGAGCTTTAGCGCGAATCGAAGCTTCAGTGCTCCCAGCCAGTGACTTTGAAGGGTGGATAGAATGAGGTACGTGGTAGGAAGACATTCGAGACGCGAATTTTCGGAGGAGAAGGAAATCAGTTACCCTCGAGGGAAGAAAATAAAAAAAAATTGAACTCGTCGAGAGATCAAAAGAAGTTTGCTGATTATAGTCATGGAGAGAGAAAGAGCGTTGAGAGTGATGTGGCGTGAAAGAGTCGGTAGATTGTCACTGAGCTAAAATAGGTTAAGAAAATATGACTGAGAGTAGAGAAGAAAGAAGGACGCAGTCTTTTTCAAATGTTTCAAGGTCGGAAACATTCGGATCCTTAAAGAGAAAAATAGATTTCCCTCTTCCCTTTGTTCCTCTTGTCACACTCCGGAAACGTTATTTGGGGATTATTCTATGTTAAAGAGGCGCCTTGAATGCGATGGGGGGAACGTGAATTCATCTTTAAGTTTTAGTAGGTCATTGGAAAATGAAAATTATGTACGACCATGTTTCATTGAAAAAACATATGAAATTAAAATTAAAATATTGAAGATTTTTAAAATATTACGTCAAATTTTCATTACAAAATTAAGAGAATTTCCAAGCTAGAGCATCCGGATACAATGGGTAATACATTCGAGTTAATGGAGAGGGCGCTTGCCTCTTTGGCGTATGCTGAAAGCTGAAACGTGGGCGTGGCATGTCCGCCATCATTTTTCTTTTGCGGTTACGGGCTGACACACTAATTTTGTAATTTTTTCATGTTTTCCATTGATAGCTTATTTTAAACTAGAATTAATTTATTTCTTCAATATGCACTCTCCGCATATATATTGTGTACTATTTTGAATTAAAAATAGTCCCAATTTCTATATTCTCATCAAAAGTTAAATCGAGTAGATTGCTAACTCTTCTGTTAAGGAGTCATTGAATGTTTCCAGAGTTGCTTGCCTAAAATTTGAACTTAAGTTAGATGTGCCATATTGACTAAAACATCGAGTAGTCGATTTTTTAATGTTTATAAAAGTACTCACTCACTCAATTTTCATAGGGTTATTTTACTACTCGATGTTCGCAATGTCTTGAACAAAAAACACACAGTAGTTTGATACGTTGATGTCGATGTGCCATTCCTTACACAAGGTAAATATACTTACGTTACATCCGCTAATTCGTCCATGTTATCTTGGTACCAAAAGGAAAGATCCGGCATTATCAATTTGGTCGTTATTTTAGGTTATCAAGCAAAAGTCTTTTGACATAATACTCAGCTCATCTACCTCAATGGGTAGCAAACAGTGATCAATTATACACTGTCTACATAGGCTGATGAAATTAAGCTTCAGTTGCAATTTGACACCTTTCCATTTTTCTCTGAGACTTCCCTTCCATATTTTATTTAGTCACCCACGCCTCTTCTACTACTTAGTAGCATATCTATAGCAATGTAATTTTATATTTACCAGTTTTTTTCTTCTAGTATGACCATCATATTCCCACTTCCGCCCTTAATCCATATCTTGATATCCTCTACATGGCTCTAAGTTCTGGTGTTTATACCCTTATGCTATTTTGCAAGGTTTTCTTAGATCATTCGAAGATTTTTTTAAATTCTGTAGCTTTTCAGAGTCTAATAATTCTATTATATTCCAGCATTGCCCGCGCCATGTAGTTCAGTATTACCCATGGCTGTTTTTTTGTTTATTTTCAACTTGGTCTTCTTTTGTACGAACTGATTCTTCTAGATGTAGCCATTGAAACATCCCCCCTTTGATACCAATTTAATTTCATAAAAATAGAACTTACTAAGTCAGCAAACATTAAATTAATTGTGTTTACCTTCATCACCATTTCATTATTGCCGGTTGAAGTACGAGCGATGCGATTTCCTGATAAGTAATGGCAGTTCTGTTTTATCCTCATAGCCCTAGAATAGAAACTTATTTAGCCACCGTAACATTTTGTGTTGCATTATAATTTATTTCATGCATCCTAGACCCCTAATATTTTTCCATTCGGCAAATTTACGAATAGATATATCCTGCTGGCCATATGTATTAGTTTAACTTCTTGGTTCGTAAATATATTGAGTGAATCTTAGATCTACTACATAATTTCTCTAGTTCACTTGATTTCATGCCAAAAACCTTTCAAATACATGCGTTTAAGCGTATTTGGCGAAGTTTTTTTGCTGTTAATGAGTTGAAATTGACTGAAACCAATATAAATATTGGCCAATATTGGAATGCCATAAGAAAAAAAAAGTCTTAGGGACTTACTAGGGTGGAAGGAGTTTTTTAGCTGTGAATTTTCTTGGTATTTTTTCGTATGTTGATTGTGTGATATTTTTTACGTCGGCAAAAGGAATTTATTGAAGCTAATAGAAAGAATCCGCTATGAAATAAGCTTAGTCTAATATTATATTTAAAAGTTTAAGAGAATAACTGACCGACGGAACGATGTAATACCTTGACAAAATAATCTCTGATTTGAAGTCCCTATCACGAAGCAGCCAATTTTTCTACCGTTAATAATAAAAAGTTATGAAATAAAGTATTTTGATCTTTATTGCTCCAAAAAACGATCATGGAGTTAGCTATTTAAGGTTTGCGATAAAAATGAACTTTATTAGATTGTTCTTCAATATTCATGGATAAAATCTTAGATTTCTGGGGTTCTATTTCTCCAGTGAGCTTTAATTATAAAAATTCCAGTCATATATTAATCTTCTCTCTTAATTTTACTATTTTTGGATTATTTGTTGTAATGTCTATTTTCTTCGTTAGAAAATCAGTTAAATGAAATAATATATACTTAAAGGGTGACATGAACCTTTTGTAACCCAAATGTCAGGTTGTTAATTTGAGTTATATGTATAAAGTAATGCTAACAGTGTCGGTAGAAAGGACCTTTAATTCCTTTTTCGGTCTCCAAATGCTATTTTCCTGGTCAAAGTCTAACGATTATCACTTCTATCCAGGGCCTTCTTTCATTCGGCTTCGCGCCGCTAATCAGAAAAATAAAATCAATTTTCTCGTCAAATGTAAAAAATACGTCTTTTTAAATTCATATGGGACATCCTCTCTTGAGATTTATCTCATCATGATCTGATTCAGTCCCATTTGAATCGTAGAAATTATCTTTTATTTCTATTAAATTACTAATTCCTAAAGCTAGAGGAATCTTGTTTCTGCTTTTTCTATTTTTCAGGGAACATTGTGGGAGCTCAAAAATTTGTTCTCAAAGGATCAAAGCTATTTTTACATGATTACCATGTACTCCAGAGAGAAATATATAAATCGTTAACAGGTTTAGAGATATGAACTGGCTCCCTTGTCACCTACGTCCTTAGCTCAAAATTTGTGTCATCAGAAGGGAAAAGTATTATAATTATTTGTAAAAAATATTAAATAGGTTTACTTGTATTTTGTACAATAAATCTACAGCCCTGCTGCTTGATTCTAACGAAGCTGACAACTACGCAAAATTTGTTAGAGTTTTGCTGGAACTTCTTCAACGGACACTACTGTCACCAGAAAATTGAAACATTTTTCACATCAGATCAGTAATAATTTTGTAGTCTTATCGTCCAGCGTTATCTTTCCGATTTCTCTCACGAGACCAGGTAATCAAAATTTTAAATTATGTAATTTTAAGAAATAATTATAATGAGATTTGATGCAATTTGCGCTACTTAAATGCTATGTAATAAGCTTAATTATGTATTTTGCGTAATTCCCCCCGGAAAAGGTACTTAATAATACAGATTTTCAACGCAACTGTCATGAAAATTGAAAATGAATTACTTTTAGTCGCCTCTTTCCAAATATTAACCACTGGTTGGTGTTTTGTGTATTTCCTTCTCTCGAGCGCTCGAGTCACTCGTTATCCTGAAAGATACTTTACAACAATACACACCAGTGTTGAGTGTTGTCTGACATGCAATTCCTCCCTCGAACGGTACCTTCAAACGGTCACCTTTGTAATCCTCCTGAATCGCCTCTCGCTAGCTCGAAGCATCCTCGTATGAACTATGCATAACCTACCCTATCACAAATTTTCTAATACTCACCTACATCCCTCCACTCCCAAACTGTTGAGGTCTACTCTAGGATTACCAACTGACGGCCGGGAGACTATGGCCCATAATCCAGAAATTTGAATAGTCGGCCTTTTTCTCCATTATTCTGAAATTTGAACCATACTATACGTAGCTATTGATTGTTTAAGTTTAATTTAGGGCTTTTTTCCTGATTTATAATGCAATTTACATAATTACGATGAAATGAATGCATTTCATTAACTCAAAAAATAAATTGTAAACAATACAAATCAAAATGAAAGTGAGAACTATGTTCCTCTCGCACATTTATGAGTGCACTAGTTTAAGGAAGTCACAGGAAAATACTCTACTTTAACTAATATTACATTGTTAAGTTGATTAAAACATGAAATAATAAGATTTTTATAGAGAAATAGACATTTTATGAGGCAATTATGCATAGCCTATAGATCTCTACATAAGTGAAATGATTTCCTGCCGGGCACTAGTCTGAAGATACCTTTTTTCTATTTTCTTTGCTATATTTTAAACTATATCACATTTTTTATAATAACGCGTATTAGTAACATTTTTACTGAGAAACTCTCATTTTTGAGATAATTATGAATAGCCATTGGAGTCTCTGCATATGTGGAATTGTTTCTCGACGGATACTGGCCCAAAGAAATACATCCCTAGAAAAATATCCTTCACTTGGGTTAAAATTCCTCAGTTGGAAACCCTGCCCTGCTCCTCCACCCGGACCTTACCCCTCAGTTAAGTCTTATCCTTGCCTTCCACGTCGCCGCTCTGTTCACCTTTGTCCGTGATGGCCCCTTGGCAGCACCGTCGGTCGATTGTCGCGCCCGCACTATGTTCCGCCCACGTTGGGAGAGAAACTCATATGGCCCTTCTTATTCTTCCCCCTCAAATCCCCTGCCCTGGACCAAAGCCCCATACATTCTACCCCCGCTCTATACTTTCCCCGGAGCCACCCACACGATCGGCAAGATTCGTATTCTGTGCTGGGCGTGGGAGGGACGGAGGTCTCTACGTCGACGGCCGCTTCCTTATCTCTTTCAGGCCCGGTTCCAATCCATGTAGAAGCCTTTTCCACGATTAGCTGCAACGTTCAAGTGTTAAACTAGTTTATACTTGTATTTGAATTTGAATTTAAAGATTCCAGTGCTGGAAGCCGGAAAGTATAATGTTTCGTATTAATATTTGGGCGAGATCGTAGATAATGAGAATTATTTAATACCACGAATAGTGTCCTTCTACTCTTCGTGTCATCCTTCTATCGTCTAGCTTCCTTTAATACTCCTTTCAATACCTTATTTTCTTTCATCAATACCTCATATGAAAATGGTAGGCTAATATCAAAAACTTTCATTACCCGAGAAATGTATCCCGGGTAAAATTCTTGACCACTATCCTGAGAGGATTTCACTGCCTCCATATACTGTTGGAGCTGAAGCTTAACCCGTTTGAAATTTTATGAGCCTTAATTACATAGTTTAATAAACCAATTAATACACCAATAATCGAATAAAAGCGTAGGATCGAGCTGTATTGGTGGCTAGAGTACAGGCTTTGTTGCCAAAATTCAATTCTGGCTGAGTATGGGATTTTTCAATGTTTCCTATAACTTGTTTTAATAAAGCTTTTACTTTTTTGTTCTCTTGAATCTTCAAAACAGTACTAAGTATTATTATCGTAAAATTTCTTGGGAAAGTCTCTTGATCTCATTTCCAAATCAATTTTATAGCTGTTAGAACTGAAATTAAATAATTTTGCACCATGTTGCATTTCTAATGCTATTTTTTTGAAGTGTTTAAAGATTTTTAATAATTGCCGAGTCGAAAAAAAGAGTGCTAGGAAGAAAATAATTCGATGGAATATAGGTTGTTTGCAATCTATGAATATATTTTTGCACGTAGATTATAGGTGATTATGGAATCTCTTGGTACGGTTGATCGTTTACATATTTTCGTTAAACTAATATAACGTGAAAGAAAATTAGTATCTCTCATTACAATTTATGTAGATTAGGCATGACTTGATCTACAAAATCGGTTTCGCAATTCTATGTAAGGGAAGTAAAAATGTTTGTTTTCTTAATTTAAAAACACCGGTCCCTTTCTTCCTCGTTAAGTTCGCCTCTTTATACGATGCTCTTGTTGTGTACATTGTACATAGCAAAATAGAATGCAGAAGTCAAGGAAAATAATTGGTGGCTTTCTACAGGGTAATGTATTTCTCTGCACTGATCATTGAATTCTCATATAATGAATAGAGTGACGCTAATGTTAGTGCGCACTTGCGCCTCCTTCAACACTGCAATTGTCGAACAGCCATTTTGACCTCTTTTATTGTTTCTTTGCTTGTTGCTTTTATATATTTTTTGTAATAAGCCAATCATACGTATACGACTATTGATACTTTCTAAGGAAAATGAAATAAAAGAATTAACCAGATTGGAAGGTGTAAGAGTACTAGACGAATAATTGCATATCCTTCGTAAAATACGTTTGCGGAACATACTGTGGCCATTTTATACAAAATATGCCATATATATAATGCTTTTTCGATGAAAATGTTAATACTTTAAACAATAGCGATATTTTTAAATTTTCAAATGCCAAAATTTGTTACCGCAATGAATTCCTTCTCACGGTACGGCATATTTAGAAAAATATGCCTTATTTGAATTTATCACTATTTATTAATGTATTGTAAATTTTTTGAAAGAATAATTTTTATTTCAAAGAAAAACAACAAAAAATGTAAATATCAGATTTTAATTTAGAAGCAGTTAACTGTGGCGGTTTTAAAGATGTAGAAGGCTGAAAATTTCTTTCCTCTTGAGGACCTTCCACTCGACGGTAATTTTGGAATAGGTTTTCAATCCGGGGAGTAATTTCATAATTTTAAACCTTTAAACTGGAAAAAGTGGAACTAGAAACGCCGGCCTAGACTTACACTTTACGTGCCACTAAAGGTCGCTTTCTGCAATAAAATGGCAAAGGAGAGGTTGGTCTTGTGATCTTTTCCACCCATCTCCCGGTAGTGGTATCTGAGACGGCATTATATGTCTTTCCTTAAGCCCTCCAACACAAAACATACACCATTGTCGATGTCATTGCTTCGAGCCGTGCACTGTTCCTACACATCTGTACGAAATATTCGAGCGTCTACGCTTTCGGTATGGGAACCTTAAGGCAAACTCCTTGCCAATGCTCCTCGAAATAAAACAAGTGGCCCGGATGCTATCGTCTTAGTCCTTTGCTCTTCGACCTAGTTGTCACAAACATTTTACCCCGTCCTCTTCCTACACACCCCCATCCTACTCCCGCGCCACAGAAAACTATCCCCCCCTCTCCAACTCCACTCTTTACCAGCCTTAACTATTGGTTATCTTGTTATTCAATTGTCAAGGAAGTAGTTTTGTGCAAAGTTTATTTTACACTCAAGCGAGAGCTCTTGAAATGTTGGTACTTAAATTTAACGCATTGTGGTCCGGCATTATCTCGCTCAGGGTGAAGACGTTAAATAGAGAAAATATCTTTGAAAAAGTTTCGAGGATTCGGACGGTAACAAATGGCAATCGTCTCAGGTTAGGCACGAATGGATTTCTTTCTTCCGATTCAGCTTCATTTTCGGAACTAAGTTATACCGTTTAGTCGCAAATACATTGTGTAATTGACGTAAGCATCTGGTTTAAGAATTACTGCTCACGTTAATTTTTCTTCATCAATTTATGATTTCAAAAATTACTTTGGACGCGACTCTGCAACCCTTTTACCACAGCTAACAAATTTTCTTAAATTAGAGCGGCATAAAGGGTACTTTCGTGCCGGTGGCGACGGAGTAAAGTCCTCGACTGCTAAACCCAGGGTCGCGGGTTTGAATCCCGCCTGGGTGGAATTATCACCACTCAGAGCATATTTGTGTTTGATTATTTTTGTTGCTATTCACCCGATATAAATTGACCAAATGCGCTGAATCCGGGGTAGTAAATATAAAATAAGATAAAAAGAGTAAATAACTGTGGATCACATTAAAAATAATTTAGCATAGTATCGATTATTGTGTTGATTACATATTGCCAGAATTTTACTACACATTAATTATAATCGTGTTGCTGATTATAAAATATTAACTGTTATAACTAAAATAATATCTAGGATAAGATAACAATACCAAATACTTTTGTTTCCTTTTCTGTAAAAATGTGCATAAAACAAGCCGCTAGATGCATTATTTTCTGAAAATGACTAAGAAGGCATATAATTATACAATTATATCTTGTAGTTCGGACTTATATTCGTACAGTCTTAGTTCAGGCGTTTTGAGTTGCTGTTTAAATTCAACGTTATTAATGGATTAAATTACAGCTTAATGAATAATTTGAAAGTGCTTACACTCTAGTGCAATTTGACCTCATTAAGAACCATGCATTCAAAATCTGCCTCTTCCTTGTCCCCTCACGAAAGCAGTCTTCAAATGACGTCAAAACGTTTTGTGATTCCCTGACATTTCAATGTCCCCACCCCCGCCTACTCCCACTAGTGTATATAAGCTTGCTCACTCGACAAAAAAATACTTTGAAAATAGTCTATATGCATCTAAACCATGGTCAGTTTTTGTTTATAAATATTTGGAAATAACTAAGTATTTTACTCCTTAACCATGTTGGAAGGAAGTAAAATTCCACCAAGTAACGGCTGTGACCTAAAACGATAATAAATAGGTACAAAGTAATTAGATGGTTACTTTTGCATGAGAACATTCGATTTTTCAAGAATTGTCTTCAAAATGACTTGTTTACTTTTTGGTAGTTTATTTAATGACTAAAATTGCACTTCTAAGTAAACCCACTTCATCTTTAAGGTGTTTACAACGAGATACTCATAACGTGCCATTAACGGATATCTGAAATCTAATTTTGGCTTGGAAGATCTGGGGGATAAATTAAGTCATCCAATACTGTCGTCTTGCAGATTTTTAATACGCCTCCTAGGTTTGAAATGACCCAAATGCGTTGGACTTGAAACTAGTTCGTCCATGAAACTCAAGAAAAAAAGAGAAATGCTACCCACACCGTGGAAAGGATCTCAAATTCCTTTTTCCGTATCCAAATCCTCTTTTTCTGGTCTAACGATTACTACTTCGATAAAGGTTTTCCCTTAATGTGGCTTTACGTTACCAATTTGTAAAATAAAATTACTTTTCTCGTTAAACCTAAAAAAGGTCGCCTTTTTCAATTCATGTGGGACCTCTTCTCATGAGATCTCCCTCATTACGATCAAATTCGGCAGTCCCCATTTGGATCGTTTCATCTTTGCGTTCTCGCCACGTCTGGAGCAATCTCGTTTCTGCAATTGTGAGAAAAATATCCAGGGAACACCACAATTTGTGTGGTATTCAGCAATTTACATACAGTATAGATGCACTAGTGAAAGAAATAAATAACTCGTTAGTAGTGACGGCAAATTGCGATAAAGCTCATGATTGGAATCGAGTTTTTTGTGCTCTAGTGATTGGAATTTTAATTATTCATTGGCATAGGAGAGCTTCTGTGAACCTCCTTCAATTTTTTTAATGCTATTGGATAAATTAGTCTATCAATGTATATGAATCATCAATATTTAACACATAATTTGATGTTTCAAACTCCATATGTTAATTGAAAATACCTTTATCAAATCATTATTGCATCCTATTTCCGAGTATTTCTCTTAAATTATTTGTTTTATTCCTGATTAAACTAAAGCCATGTCCTTAATGAAATTTCTCTTTTTTGGATCTGAAATTATGTTCTATGTAGATTTGTATTCATTTGAGTGTTTTTGGGTCATTTTAATTCATTTGACGAAACCCAGTAATTACGTTGCGCGTGATAATCATTTTCCCAAGGTATTTTTCGGCACGTTGGTGTCATAAAACTTTAAAAATTACATAATACCAAATTAAGAACTTAATTTTGCGCTCATATATGTGGTGAAGTACTTGTATGTATACTGAGACCTTTGGAAAATATTCCACGTGAAATGTGTTGCTATTAAATTTTGGGCACAATGCCTGTGCTGAGGCAACTCTGATCAAAAAGGTATACATTGTCAACGTATAACATAATAAGATACCAACGTATAACATGATATATAATGAACACATGATGTTGCCAACATATAACATGATATATAATGAACACATCATGTTGCCAACATATAACATGATATGTAATGAAAAATTCATAGAATTAATAATTCAACGATGATAATGCCATTAACTTTTCAAAGTAGCAGTAAGCTAAATACAAGAATAATATATAATATTCCAGAAAAATCTAACAATAATTTCCTCAGGGAACAACCAAAACTTTCCAACTTTAGAAATACTTTACAATATTCGTATTTTTATGGAATAAGGGAAATATATTAAACATTTGAACCCATGTAAACAAATATTGCCTGAAAATGGTTATATTTGGCTAAATAATTGAACGTTTCCCCTTCTCAAATTAAACCTAAGTATGCTGCCAGATAAAGTTGGCATATTATCATTTATTCTATAAAATAATTTCATTAATTTGAACAAATACAAGTGTTGAAATGAGAGCAATCTCAAACATGCTAATGAAGGGTACGAATTTTTCATTTATATTTTCAGAGCAATGCTTATAATAATCCTTTTTTGAAGGAATAAAGCTCGAGAACCAAGATACTAGTAGTCTATTGTTAAATTCGCCTCCCCAAAACTCTAATCCATGATAGGATAGGATATTTGGAGAGGCAACCGACAGCTAAGGTCATTTGCGCCGTAAGGGATAGTTAAGAGGGTAAGGGTGGATAGAAACCCGGCGTCGGCATTAACCTGCTCTAAGGCGCCAAGGGGACAACGGCTTAACGTCTTATCTGACTGACGGATTGTACTTGAAGTGCCCTCCACAAGACACTGAAGTAGGGATGAGGTTTCCAACGAAAAACATACTTTTATGCTGGGAGATCTGGCCTTCCGTACGGTTAGCCAGCACTCTAACCATCACACTAACCCGATCTCTCTCCATGATTCAGTTTACATTGGATAATAGCATGGTAAATGGCTTTTTTGAAAGGTAACATGTATTTTTGATTGGAGATTCTCGCAGCTTTTCTTGTCTCTGAAGGATGATGTTTTGGTGCAATGCTGCGTTTTGTTAATGTTTTCGAACTCAAAGTTTCTCATAAACATAAAAATAAGCTCACACCAACAGGCTCTTTGAGTTCGGAAGTAGATGCACTGCGTTCCAAAACTTGCCCACCTAAATTTGGGGCAGAAACAGAAAAAGGCGTTCTAGTTTGAACGTATCATGGAAAAGGAGTCAATGGTTTAAAATTCTCTTGATCACGCTTTGGGTACGAGGAGCGAAACTTTCAGTTTTAAAAAATGGGCAAAACGCAGTATTGCCTGAAAAAATCATCCTTCATAATAACGTACGCCTATTACGAATGAAGTAGAATTTGAATAATCAATTTTTATAGACTGAAGAAACAGATAAACACTACGCCAACCTCTTTTATCAGTTTTACCTTTTTTGTTAATTACTTTATGTATTTTGTATATTACTTTAACTTTATGGTCCTTCTAAGCCATTTGTGGCTTATCAGCAGGTGCCTTATATAAGTTTTCAGTTGTGTTTTTATTTAAAACTAGCAAAAAATTAGCATTTTATTATTTATTATTTAAACAAAAAATTGAATACTATACATATATAAAAACACTAATGAATTTACGAAATAAGCAAACAATTTATGCGCATAACAACCATTCCTTTGTCCTTCTCTTAACTTGCCTTATGGATTACAATTTTTTTAGATCATCACTCATCACTCAACAGTTTTGGAATATAAACACTTAGATTAGATTTAATGGTCCCATTTCTGCGATTAATCTAAAATTACCCCCAGATATTTTAAATTACCGTGATACAAGTGTGGAGCATTCTTCAACAAAGTCCATTTGATGAGAACAGATGTGAGGTCCCTTTTGGTGGTCAGGGAAATGCAGAGAGCCTTGCAGTGAAGTCGACGCCGGTCACGAGAGCGAGAAGGTCATCCTTTCTTGCCATGCGGTTCTGGACACGAAAAGCAGGGGAAGTTTTGGAGAGAGGAGGATGGGAAAGAGACGGGAAGTACTGTTGACCGTGGCGATTGGCGGAGATATCCCAGTATTACAAGTTCATGATTCACACCTAATTTATGAGGGACCTACTAGCATTCAGGGTATAATAATGATCCACTGAAACAAACGTGGCCAAGTAATTCGCGAGCCAAGCGATGAGGGATTCAGATCTTGACAGTTTGTGACTTAAAGGCTTGTATAAGTTAGGCTAAGCTGAAATTTTGACACATAATATGTGTCAAGAACTGTCAAAATATCCAGACTGTTTATTAATTATGTTGTAAAATAAATGACGCCCGAGCTACATCGCTTCACTTTCGTGTATCGCTAAATATAATATATACAATGATACATAATGGCAGCTATTTTACGAAAATTGAATCTACCGCTTCTAATATATCGTTAGCTTAATAATAAAAACGTAGCACTTACCTCAGCAGCAGATGAAGAAATACCGTATGTAAATTTTCATAAATAGTTTTTTTCAAGCAGAAGATTTATACAAATAATACCAAAGAAAACGCCAAAAATTGAACGGTTATTAAGGCCTCTTAAATAAGGCCGTTTTAAATATACGGCAAGCGCTTTATAAATGCATATTCGTGAAAGGATAAACCATTTTTATTGGATTATTCTTGGCAACTAAATTTCAAGCAACAATACCGCATGGTAAATAACCTTATAACTGGAATTTTTAACGGTATGAGATGTCGCATGCATGCACTCTTTCTCCAGGTTCAAAGCGTATGAATACCAACCGATTACTATGTCTGACGTCACATGTCCTGGCTTTCTCTGGCCCCTATAGCAACTCATTGCATGGATTACCCACGTGTCTTCTCTACATGCTGTTAGGAACCATTGAGATGCACGAAGGGGACGCTTGCTATGCTTGCTAATGCTAGAAGCTGAGGCAAATAGACTTTTCATTAACCATCATTTTTATATTTTAAAGCCGAGGCTCGTATCAATATTTAAGGAAAATTATGGACCATAATGACTCAATTGCGAATATTAACTAGCTTATTTCTCAAGGGAATTTTTTTTGAGGTGAGAGCGCTTGCTTAAAATTATTAATCACCCTACGTAAATGAGAGACTGAGAATATGTGTATCATCAGATTTTCGACATAATCAATTGTAGTATAAACTTTAATTTATAAGGATATATCCAAATGGAAGATTCGAATATTATACGACATGTTTCATCTCTTAAGAATGTAATATTTTGTGCACTAATAATTATTATCATATTTTCATCATAATTTTCCAAGAATCACGAAATACAAAACTTGCATATTATCCAATACATCTACATCTATATAATACCCTACAAGCCGCCGCATGGGCGAGTGGCCGGGTAGGACACCAGATGTAAAGATGTAAGGTTTTGGAGTTAAAATGGTGACGTGTATTATGGGAGTGTATTTGATGGAGCTCAATTTTTATTATGGTTGCTTATTGTGCGCGGAAAGAACAAGTTTTTGTTCCTATCTGTTAGGAAGCGTATATCTCTTATTTATCGCATCTGTCAGACCTAGAGATGTGGTGAGGAGTCATGATAATATTCTCTATTAAAACGATACTTTTTCCGCACATCTCCCCACTCCTTTCCCGAAAACATTTCCCGTTACCGAAAAAATTTCTCAATGCCCTAATCTATGTTCTCCTTCCTTCCCTCACAACAATTAGTTTGTTGTCCAAACACCCTCCTTCTTTGCGTAAGGTTACCATCGTAACAGTCAATAAATAAAAGATATGCAATTGTACCTGAAGATGCAGCAAGCTGCGAAACGCATTGTACGTTTATAATAAATATTCCTAGAAAAGTAGCATACATGATAATATACTCTGTTTTGCTCTGAAACAGACCAGGTCTTAATTTATTATGCAAATAAGTCAATATGGAAATTCTTTGTATCTTTTAATACCTAAAATCAAACGGTTGACGGTTTGGGGTAGGGAGTACTAGCCTTTTATAATGTTTTGTTCAAGACTCTATGGCGACTATCACGTACGGTGAGATAACTCCCCCCTTTTTTTCGACGGCATACGCCTTAAGGCTTTTTTCCTCTAACAGTTCTCTGACTCTTCCTTGTCTTCATTCTTCTATACCTGAGTCGGTCGTCATGTCCGATCTATTGTCCTTTCTCTCGTTATGAGCCTCTTCCGCTCTCGTGAGCCCCCGTGTGGTGCGCATCCAAGCTGCGGCCGCGCTTAAACACCTCCGTCCACAACATCGCCTCTTCCTCCGAGCGAGTGGAAGTCTCCCGAGGGCGAATGCTTCAGCTTTCAACTTCGCTTCTCGATTTTCCACGTGGAAAGATTCGCTTCAAGCCGGAGAGGCTCGGATGGGGGTCTGAAACGACAAGAGCCCGTGTATCATGCGACACTATATTTCTTTGTTGAAAAACGAAATGTGGAATATTTTCAGCTGCAGGTAGGAAGTAGTAGGTTGCCATGGAGGTCAGGATGGTGATCTGAAAGCTCCAGATTTGACAGTTGTAATCTAAGCCGGTAGAGAGCCTAAAATCCATATAAATCGCTTTTATGTAAGTTTTATACGTGCTCTTTTGAGGTAAAATTTTATCTAGATCTTCATATTACCCCGAAAGACTCCCCAGAAATTTGGCAGGGATTGAGGTTTCAACAACATAGACTTCTTCAAGTCCGGATAACAGGGGTTGGTAAGAGACCTGAAATATTTGGTAGCTTTTCCGCCTTTTTTCATTTTCATATATGATATTGGTCCTCTGGGGGGTCATCTTAGAAAAGTAATTTCTTTTCCACGGACAGCAGGATAGTGGGTGGTCGTTTCCTCTATGAAAGTGATTTTTGTTTGCTTATTTCCACCGTCACCGTTTCCTTTTTGGGTTTGATCAAATATCATTTTTACCTGTGGAGTTAGACTTCCGGTTGGCCTTTTCTTACGTAAGTCATTCAACTTATTGCGAAATGAATAAAGCAGTCTCGGATGCCAAAGGTCAAGTGAGCTTTTGGAAGTTGTATTAAGTTGGCCTATCGGGGATGAATCAAAACGGATTTGTCCATTTTTAATTATAAATACCAACCTACTTGCTATCGACTAATAGGTACACTTCAGTAGATATCCTATATTAAAATAAAATTTCCTAACAATTTGTGGAAAACTTCGTCAAGACTTATAAATCTCGTTTCAAATGCCACAATTTAAGTTTTGTCAAAATGGATAACTCAGTCGCGCTACAAAGATTTATGTTCCTAAACGGTTGCATTCGAGATTGATTGATGGCGGACCTACTAAGAGGTCAAAACCATTACATCATCATAACGTGGAACATATATGGTTACTTACTTTCCATTGACACGACTTCCCATATCGACTAAGTATCGAGTATTGACAGTGGATCATATTGTAAGTGGGTAAACACCCCACTCCACTGAGTCCAGCAAATTTCGTATATAGAATGGACAAATGTGGACAATTAAAATGAGAATTGTGTGAAAAATGTGGAGTACATATAATGAAACAGAAAATCTGATATTAAAATCCAAAAGTGCTACATCCAATCATTCTGAGCACGAATTTAGTTTCGAAAAAGATTCAAGTAAAGGTCGTTCTTGTTAATTACTGCCCCACTTTGTTAAAGAGAAAACCATGTATGTTATGAAACTTTGTGTAGAACCCTGCGTACTTATCCCGAATTTAAGCCGTGTTTAAGATGATCTTTGTGTTTAAAATTCTTAAATCGATGTTCTGTGAATATCCTTCTGGAATTTAAAAAGATAATGGAGCTTTTGGGGGAAGCATTTACATTTTCCAAATCGTTTACGAGATGTGTGACACATTACTTTGAAAACTATGTCCCAAACATTCTTAGATTTGAGTTTAGCTTCGTAAATAAAAAGCAATGCTCTTTGTGCATTTATTTAATTTTCTGACGTATTTAATTGGAAAAGAGAGAATTATGGTTTATTTTAATTTCTCAGCGTTGCTCTCAATTTCATTGAACTCCTCCTTTGTCTAAGTTTAGTTACTGTACTAAAGGATGTTACTTTTAATTGTGAGTGCTTATGCACTTTTTAGCATACAATGTATTCGTAAGAGTATCTTTTCAGCACTGATTTATTTGTATCTTTGAGTTATTGATATGAAAACTTGTCGTTAATATTAATGTTGTTATTTTTTCTACGTTGTAAGTGCCTTATCTTATGCCGCTGATTTTTCTACGAAAAAGCGCTTATATCTGAGTTTTAATGGTCCAAATCTTGATATTAATGACATGTAAGCAAAATGTGGAAATGTGGGAGATGTAGTTGATAAATTTGGTCTTGAAATCATCCCCACCGATGTACTTTCTACTTAATGGGCTTCATTCAATTTTGGTCTCTGTTTCTTTGTATATGTGGATCAATATTTCAGTTGATGATTGGGATTTTTATATAAAATTTTTATATAATGCATAATTTCTGAAAATAGCTATCGTTGTAATCCATATTTTAGATGTTTTGTAAATCATAAAGTTTTAGTGCAACGTATAACAATAATCTGACGAGTGATATTTAGCTGAATATTTTGCATATTTAAAAGTCGATAGTTATGTAAATTAGGTCATGGGATTTATATATTGTATAAAATTTCTATTACCGACAATAAATGATATTAAAAGTTTCTCTCTTCATATGAAATGTCTAGTCAAGCTTGACTGAGTGGCATTATTTCATGTTGATTACCTACGTTACATCTTTTCCACAGTGAAAGTAGGGCAATGAGATTTAAGGTTAAATTGGAGTAGAGGTGTTATATTACCTTCTGTTCTTCTAAGGTTAATTGCTTTTCCTATTATAAATTTTCGGTCATTCATCAAGTCAACGTTAGCAACTGTTTATATTTCAGTCATTAGATATTTTATCAGAGAAATAGTTCTCTCTATGCTATGGAAATAATATATAAGTGAATAGTCTAGAAAAACCCTATACCTTTTGGCCAAACATAAATTTTTTTCTTGGTAGTTATTAAAAAAAATCCAGATTTCAAATAATCAAATTTACTACGAATGAGTGAAGCGTTCCTGTTACGATGAAGTTATATTAACTTCCACAGCCAAAAACTCATTACATTGTTAACTTCTATATCCTCCGAGGATTAATACTTTAACACTAGAACGCCCAGGCGGGTCATTTTGAACCAAACGCGATTTTATGTCCAAAAATGTTCACCTTCCTGGAGTAATCCGTAAATTCGTTTTTTTAGAATTTACCTAGAACGCCCATACGGGTCATTTTGACCCAGCTATGTATTTGCACTTTGTATCATCACCAAAACTTCTCTTTTCTTAGTGTTTATTAGTTATTGTGCCGCACATGCTGTCCGTCTCACTTTGTCCTATCTTCCTCATTCGGTTACCTTCCATGCCTGGATCATCTTTCAAAAATATTCTCATATTCCTTCCTTTCAATTCGCATCCCCACCCTTCTCATTTTTCGTCCTTTCGATACATGGCATATTTAGTAATTAATTTGTTGGCAGTGCACAGTGTACCTTATCACTATTTTAGAGTGCAGAGAATACAATATTGCTCCTTACTGACGCATGGACTATGCTCACTTTGTTGCCACCAGCTCTACTTTTTCTCTCCAAATGACAAGTGGATAATACAAATTCAGTCTTCCTCTTTGTTCCACAGAGTGAAGTTAGTAGCTAAAATTTGGAGTTTTATGGTGATAGTATCATTTTGAAGTTCTCTGTATTCAAGCATGTCTCTGAGTCGCTCATTACCATCTGTTAAAATTCGGGCGGAGCTGCAAATGATTCAATGGGATGACTCGGATGATGGAGAGTTTTTATTTCACAGCTCCAATGATGAGCAGAAATTGGAAACTTGCAAAGGATCAACCGATTCTACAGAAAATGACCATGAATGCGGTCAAGAAACAAGAAAGAGTGCATCTAAAGATGAGCTAAATATTTGGCAAAAAAAGTTATATTATTTTGATTAATACATTCATATTTTTCACAACTTTGTTGTAATAGGTATGTTTAATTTCGGTAGGACAAAAACTTTGTCATAAAACAGTCCTACATTTTGTAATAAGAGGAGGAGGACGATACGGTCAAGGATAACTGTATAAATAGTCAACGAACTGTGTAGTATGCATCTCATGCTGCCTTTTCTTCGCCAATGCAGAAATATGAACACACACAACTTCTTAGCATCTCTCAAATTTAGTTCAATTTCTCAAGGAAAAATCCACTATTTTAGTTGGAACTGTGAATTGCTCTAGAAGAGGAGTACCGATCTGTCAAAAAAATGTATAGAAAACTATTCCATAAGAGTACTGAAATCTTACCATGATACATTAACGATTTAGCAAGGAAATTGTGGGGGGCATGTCCTAGTAATGAGTTCTCTTCACTACTAAGTAGAAACTAAACAATGGTTACACGAATGAGATGAATGGGGAAAGAGATGGAGTATGGAACAACCTTTTGACATTATAAATGCAAACAGGCTGAGGTGTCAAACTACATAGAATTATATAGGATGTAAAAGGTCAATTCTGCAACACTGAGGCCAGTGCCATAAAAAAATTGTATACACATATGCCAAATGCATAAACGAAAAACAGTAAAATTATTATAACTATTATATACAATAAACAATGAAATGTATTTTTATTCCTAATAAATCAGATTTATACATGTGCATCACTGTAATAATAAGAATCCCAAAGTTAGCGACTATTGATTTTCGGGAAAATTCCTACTTCGACCGAAAAATAATACTTTGAACTTTTTATTGCAACCAAACTTTGAAAAATAATAGATATGTATTAAATTATGTGAAAAGTCTTCGTAGTATATTGAGCTATGACACAATAAGCAAGAAAAATTAAATAAAATTGAAAAAACGATAGAGTGACACAAATGTCGTAAGTTTCTATATCAATAAATCATCGATATTGTCAAAGTTACGAAAGTTATAAAGTGAAATAATCGATGAATGTAAAGAGAAAGAGTGACAGTTTGTAATAAAAACTGTAAAAATGTAAACTTAATAGTGCAAAGTGAGGAATAATTTCATTAATTACAGAGGGTCAAAATGACCCGCTTTGGGCGTTGAATG
This sequence comes from Ceriagrion tenellum, assembly GCA_963169105.1. Classification (NCBI taxonomy): domain Eukaryota; kingdom Metazoa; phylum Arthropoda; class Insecta; order Odonata; family Coenagrionidae; genus Ceriagrion; species Ceriagrion tenellum. Next base: position 59,835,758 of record OY720641.1, read on the forward strand.
ATGTTGAAAAGTCCGGGCGTCCTAGTGTTGATAGACATAAACACGTCATTTACTGAGTCACTATATTACTCTCACATGAAAATGTTGGTGTATACATCTGTTTATGGCAATGTAACTGAAAAATTTTCCTAATAAAAAATTTGTGTTGCTCTAACTTTATAACTATACCGTTTGTGCCCCCAAGTTTATTATACAAATAGTGCTTAAGGAGAAACCATTATATCAGGTATGTCCGAACACCTAACTCGATTTTAATTTATATTGCTAAGCAAGATATCTGATATCACGCGGAGTATAAATATAAATATGTCCTAGTTCAGTACATGTAGATATACAGGTGTTTGAACTATGAATGTTTACTCTGAAATACACTGTAGTAATGGAAGTGTAATATCATATCTTCACATAAGTGTTTTTTTACCTCGCTCCTCGTCCAAGAATTATTATTCAAAATTAGGAAAAATGCACTTGGTATTAATTCACCTTATATATTTTTTCAGCATAGTTCTCGATAATTTAACATGTGTATTTAGGTTTAAACAACAGACAACCATTTTTCGTTGGAACACAAAGCAGACATATTGTAATAAATGTCGCAATATCGCCGAGGGAAAATTCCGTTTGAATACCTTGTTTGCCAATTTTTTAGTAAACTACTTTAGCTTAGGCATTTTACATGCATTACTGTATGTTTAAAGCCTGATGATAACTATTCTCTCCGTTAGTTCGTTAAAAAAATCATAATATCAAATCCTACAGAAATGGGTAGGAGGGTCGAGTCAGCATAATTACTGGCTTTCGTTACTAGGTAAAAGCTACGGTTTAACACACTATCATATGAGATTTTACCCAAAGGAGTATAAAGAAAAATACCAGGCAATACTCGGCCTAAATGGACTCATTACAGCAAATTTTACATAAGAAAACATCACCTTCGAAACCAGTTTCTAGAGTATAAATCTCCTCTCGTGCAATCTTCGGATGTCTTGCATCGATTCCCATGTGTCTACTTTGTGTTTATACCCACTATTTATATACTTTGTGTATATACCCACATGTATTGAAAGCACTTTGTTTTTCGCCTTTAATCTCAATCAACCACCATTTCATCATCTCACGATCGAATCAACTTTTACTCCTTATCGTTTGCACACCTCTGTATCTCTTCTGTCGATCTCACCTCACCACTTTAAGTCTCTCTTTCTTCTCTTTTTTTTGCTACACTTCTTCCGATTTCCTTAAAATTCCTGACCTCTTGTGATTGCAGGAGAGAGTAGGACCCATAGCACCTCTTCTCTCTGCAGCTCTCTATATTTCCGCGTCTGCACTTAAGCCAATCCCATTCCTTTTCTGCTGCAGTTTCACCCTACTCCCCACATCCCCACTCCTGCCATCATGTCTCTCCCTCTGTATCCCTCTCTACTTTTCTCCTCTTCCAACTACTTTCCTACCCCCTTCTACCCCATTCCCACCAACTCGAATTCACAAGCCGTCAAGGCACGCAGTCTCATCCCTTCCATCCTGTCTTTTTTTATCCCCACCTCCTCGCCGCCTCTTCAACTTCGCTCAGTCTGCCTCCTCGCCTCTTGGTCACGTTTCCCAGCCTCTTCCTCCTCACCCCCTTCCCCCCCCACTTCTTCCCCCGAGCAGAAGAAGGCAAGAAGTCTCCTCTTTCGTCCACTCGACACTCGAACAACCGCCCCCTCCAAAGTTCTCTCACCCTATCTTTCTATCTCTCTCCTGCCTTTCCTGTCCACTTCTCCGACCGGCCTGGCATTCGTCCGTCGGCTAGTCTGTATCAGAATGCCCCGGAGATTTGGCTGGCCCGATTTTAAGTCGCTCCCTTTGGTCATAAGCCGTAAGAGTGAGATAGTATTATCTACAAAATAGTTTTTTAAGGTAAATGGAGAGATTTTCATTTTTGTGCTGATATTCGTGATACTGCAATCATGTATTTTTTATTTTAATTATTTTATTTACAAAATAGTTTACATGTTGTAATTTCACTTTGAATGGGTTACACAAAAAGACTACAACTTACAACGTTATAAGTCCACTTCTTTATCGGGTGATTATGAGTGACTTTATCCAGTATGATCCTGCTAAGCTGATTTTATTAGCAGGTTTCAGGCTTACAATGTTATGGTGCAATCACAAAAAATTATCATCTTTACAATAGCTTAGATGATTTAGTAATATCTTTTAAATAATTATGCAATTGATTGTATGCATGTGCATATAAATATGCATTTCTCGGCAATACATTTTCTACATCTACATCTATATTCTACCCTGCGAGCCGCGACTTGGGCGGGTATCAGGGGTTGTTAGGACACCAGCCATATAAAGACGTAAGGGATAAGGTTTTGGAAGGTGAAATGGTAGCGTGTATTATGGGAGTGTATTTAGTGAAGCTCAGTTTTTATTGTGGTCGTATATTGTGCGCAGAAAGAACGAGTTTTGTACTGATCCCTGTGGCAATCTATCTCTCTTATTTTATCGCTTCTATCAGACCTAGAGATGTAGTGTGGCGTGTTGGTAATATTTTCTGTTTTGCTCTGCTATACTTCTCTGAAGATACTTCCACAAAGTGGCGCCTGAGGTCATCAAGTTTAAAGTAATTTCAATTTCTAGTTTTACAGGTTTTTTTAGAAGTAGCAGTAAACCTGTCAGATCTGGCCTTTCAAGTCATCTTGCCCATGTACTTGTTTACTTCTTTCATCATTTGCTATTCTCTACTTTGTTGTATGTTTCTTTGATCTCCTGTACAATTATTTGTTTGATTTATTGATTTTAGCATGTTATAATGCTGAGGTGACTTCGCAAAAAGCCTCTTCCCTGAGATTTTATGGCATATCCACTACTGGCTGGCCATCTGTTGGCTTTATGTGACGATTTCTCAATCATGCTATGCAAAATTAAATCACGTACTTTAGGATACAGTAAAATGGTGTGGGAGTAATGATACAGTTATAATACTGGGAAATCAAAAGCTCAGGTTCATTTGAGTATCGATGGTGTAACAAGAAACGGAGAATGTAATGCTACAACAATCACCATTGTATTCTAACAGTGAACTACAAGGGTTGTCCCTCCACCTCCACAGTTAAGAGCGATTTTAGTCAGACAGTGGTGATTTCTCCTAAGAACAATTACCTCCAAAGATATCATATTAAAAATAGAAACTTAAGAATCCAAAATCTACTCGTTAGTTATTTTTTTATTAGCTTAAAAATATAATAATAATGTGATAACAGTGAAGGTAAACTTAGCATTGCTTTTTATTGATATGCTAATGTACAATCCAAACTTTCCCAATGCTTTCTTGTCTTTGGGCATAAATTGAATGATTAAAAGTCTCCTGAGCCTACCTTTATCTCTTATGTATTTAGTCATTCGTTAATTACCTTTCGGAGTACATTTATTGGTAGGAAACGTAAATAATTCCTGATACTTTGCGTGGCTGGCCCTCTGCTCGTTGGTATGGCACACTGCCCTCACAAACATTTCGTAATGCGATGCTATAAATATACTCTCATACATGTTTCTTCTTCTTCTATCATGTCCATACATTACCTCATATGTGCTCTTTTACCTTTAAAATCTATAGCACCCTCAACCGTTAAGATATTTTGCGGGGTAAAGATGCCGTAAACGCAGAAATTTTGGATTTGGACGGAATTGATGAACTAACGGAAGAGGCGTGTAGACGAAAACGATTTGTCCATGCACTGCATACTTTTTTGCAAAACGATTTAGTCCTTAAACCATGATTCCGAGCTTCTACTCCAAGTAGTTACGCTGTGTTTGTCTTCTGTATTGTCAATTTTTTACTACAACATCGTCCAACGTCATATTTTGTTCCATCGTGGTGAGCAATATCGCCAAGTAGTTTTCCTTGCTCAAGAAACTATTTAAGGGTGATGATCCCTTGAGATAACTTAAAAATATGTTTCATATTTCTTTAATCTCGCATGCCTTTAAATTGCAGGTAGCAGAGTGAAAGTGATACATTAAAATCACATGATTATGACATGTTTTATTTGCTGTATTTACTGTTTTTCTGGATGCAACAAACTTGCAAAGGGAATTAAGTTTAACGTATCAGGCGGCGTCTTCTGGAAATCAAGTATTGACAACATTATCATGAAATAAAATGTAATTAGTAAATTTTCCTATGATATTATTTCACCGACCTGGGTTTCTATAGGCTTAAGCCGTTTTGAAGGTGTATAGGTTAATTTTAGTGAGCTCATATGTGTTTAGGCAAAACTTTTCATGTTAAAACACACATAGTCTAGTAAAAATGAATCTATATACTTCCATATTAGCATAAGTTTGTCAGAAGCTTGGTCGCTGTTAGAAATCTGCGTGTAAACTTATGAAATATCTTTCATTACCTCATAATGTTATTACCTAAGAAAATTTGGAAGCAGAAATACATAAGGAGGTGATCTAGGCAATCTCTACCATAATATTGCAAGGGCTCTGAAAAGTGTTTCATCGCTTTGCTTTGGAAAGTTTTTCAAACTCAGAGGGTTGGTAAGGTGAGTTTTAAGTGCATATGGCTTGTACAAGGAGTCCGAGCATAGAACTAATGGGATTAAGTCGAATTGGATACCAATGTCTGCCAGTTTTCAACGGAAAGCTTAGATCTGCCATCTTCTCCCCAAATGGCGGGGTGGAGGCAGCAAAGTTTCAACTTTATTCTTAGCTTTTACTGGTTTGAATACTGAAATACAATTGTGAAACGAATAGTTGATAGATTATGTTTCTTCAGTAAACATTTTATTACATTAAGAAAGGTAGGTGAGGACAGGAGATGTAAAAACCTCATAACCCGTGCCGGCTTCTCCCGTTTTACAATTTATCTTTAAGTTAATTCACGTCTCAATTTTCGTAATGGGTTTTTAATTCACTCCTTCCTCTTAGACTGCTTTAACTTTATTCAAAGCGTTTGTCTCGGCTCCACTGCCTATCTCAAAATGGTAATTAAGTCATGCTATTTTGGGCTTTCATTTGCTTCTTCTCAGGAAACAAATCAAGATAAATTGTCAGCTTTGACTCGCTCTAGTTCACGGTACAAAAAATTGTAAGTTTTAATTTACCAGTTTGATTATGTTAGAACCGTGAGTTTAATTTTAATTATACCTTCTTTTTAGGCATCAAATCTTCATTATGAATACCAGAGATATGTATGCACATTGCGAGCATAATATGGTGATACGGATTGAATTATTTAGAAAGATGAAATTATTACTAATATTTGTCATTATCGTTATTGTCATTGGTATCGTTTCGATATCGTCATTGTTATCATTATCATTTTTTGCCAAGATTGATACAAGTTGGCTATTTTTCAGCGTGTAAAAGAAAATGATGCAGTACAGACGTTAAAATCAAACAGAATAAAAGAAATGGATACAAAAAAAAGAAAAAAAATCGGTCCAAACTAATGTTTGACACCTTTTCTTAAAAATATTCATATTGCCATGAAAGGCCTCACACAGTTCTTCAGGAAGACTGCTCCAGTCCACAATGGTCTTGTAGAGGTATTGAAATTTATTTACTTTGGTATTTGCCTTTGTAGTTACGGTTTTCAACTTACTGTCTTAGTTCCCCCCATGCTTTCTTTTTCTCCCAGGAAAATGCGAAACGTAAGGAATGGTCGCTTTATTTTTCTTCTCCTTCCTGGAGAGTCCTATTCTAGTTCTTTCAGAAGCAAGTGACACTGACTGTCCTCTTTTGCTACCTCTTTGTACCTTCTTTCTAGGCTGCCTTTCTTTGTACCTTCTCAGTGAATATTATTTGCCTCCCCTCATGTGAGTTCCACACTACTGACCCATGTTACAAAATTGGTCTTTTCAAATCGCGAGAGAGAAAACATATTGATAATTAGTAGTCCGTAATTAAGGAGGTTAAAACATCACATCTAAGTAAAAAACTACAGCCTCGGAAAACTTCAAGTAGGGTAACAAGTCAAAACGTTGATTACACTATGCAACAATGAAAAAACTTTTTTCGCAACAGATAGTGTTCTTTATGTATTTCTGCCTCCTGAATTCGAATATGGTACTAAAAAATCGTATCGCCCATAGTTTTGGCACAAATCGTTTACTTACCAATATTGATATCACGTATTGAAGTAGTACATATGTATGGCACACGAATCATGCTGAAGTAGAATGCAAGTTTAAAACAACAACATATTGATAAATGCACACAGTTAACAGCTGCATACAGGGAATGTGGTACAAAACATGCACTAACGTCATTTATTCCGTGCTTTCTTAGTTGTCATGGCGTGGTCCTTACTTTTCTTCTCATGGGGTATTTCCGCGTGCTCACGGTGAAGCATTCAGCAGTAGTCGCCCATCATCCGTGCATCCCAAGTTCCGTGGTATCGACGTTCCATGTCCTTGATATCTGAATGGAATCTTTTACCCTGTTCCTCACTTACAGCAACTTTGGAGGAAAAAAAAGCCAAGGTACGAATGTAAAAAACGTAACTTCAAACTCATTGAGCATCCCAGCATTTTCAGTTTCGTCAGCATGTTCTCAAATATGTCGATATACTCTGGGCTACGGTTGTTTCCCAGGAAGTTTTGAACCACACACTTAAAGGTAGTCTTAAAGCTTCTCGCTCCACGGCATTCATTGCATGAAGAAAATCTTCATCTAGCATTAGTTTCCGAATATCGGGACCAATGGACACGCCCTCTTTCAACTTAACATCTGACAGATTTGGGAACTTGTTACATAGATATTTGAAACAGCTGCCGCACTTAGGTAATGCCTTGACAAACTGCTTCATTATGCCTAGTTTGAGGAGCAGAGGTGGCAAGAGTATTCTGCCTCTTTCCACTAGAGGGTCACACTTGATATTTTTGTCCCGTAGAACCAATTCTAACCTTCGGGGCCACAGTTTTTGCTCCCAATGTTTGCCCCATGCCCGACTGTTCCATTCACAGATGAAACAGGGGAACTTGGTATATCCTGATTGTTGTCCTAGAAGCATACTCAACACTTTCAAATCACCACACACCATCCAATTGTGATACTCATAATGAATGGTAGTAAGAAGCACCTTCATGTAGTCGTGTGTATCCTTCAGGTGCACAGAATGGCCGTCAGGTATTGAGACATACATGTTACCATGGTGCAGCAGAACTGCCTTTAGGTTTCTTTTAGATGAATCAATGAAGTATCCAGTCCCCGGGCGCGTATGGAATGTTGATCTGCCCCATCAAACCTTATACATCACTGCAGTACAATAACAAGTCCTTTTGAGAAAAATATTGTGCGAATATCATGTCCCCTTTTCTGTAAAATTTAACGGATGTACCGGGTGCTAACAAATGTCTTTACGCACTCTTGATCCTAGGAGCTCTGCTTTATCCTTTGTCAGTCCCAGATCATGGACCAAATCATTTAGATCTGGCTGATTAAACAGGAGAGGGCCCTAATCTGTGCCTACTTCAAACTTAGTATCATCCGTCTCCTGCACGGTATCTATGTCATCACTGTCGTTCGTATCTAATGTCCTGGGAGGCTGTGGTATAGGTATATCCGGCCATGGGGAACAGGACGAATCGCTGAGCGAATGTTGTTCAGATACTCAATAGTCTTCTTGATTTTCTTGTTGAAACCAGTTTATTTACAAGAGCAGAAGTAGCCAGATCATAGGAATGCCAAATTGTAATGACTTCTTTCCTGCCGCCCACCTTCGTAAATATTCTACACACACAACACACATGACCTGTGGAGCCCATGGTTTATTGATGTCGCCTAGTTTCACTCCGAAATAGGCATGGTAGACCTTTTTCACGAAAGCAGTAATATTTCCTCGGTCTTTTTTCACCACAAGTTTACCACCAATATAATAATTGTTGTAACAAAAAATTGTTAGGAGAGTCTACACAGCCTCGGGTAGACATTGTACACTAACACTTACGCGTACTTTCTTCCACAAATACAACACAGTGTCGGACAGGCAACGACATTTTTCAACGTGACAGTTTGCCGTGTGCCGCTATGGGCGCAAGTGTTAAACAATTGAAAGTGATGCGCCGCTTCAGAGCTTGATATGGTGTTTTCGTGTGTATTAAAATATCATTATATTGCATTATCATTTATTGAAAATGTATGCAATTTGTGCAAAAACTGTGGGTGATACGATGTTTTGAGTATCATTTCCGAATTCAGGAGGTCGAAATACATAAAAAAACGCCTACATTTTCGAAAAAAGTTTTTGTGACCTTGGAATTTGTTGCATAGTGTAATCGGTTACCGGAATTCAATGTACGGAATTGAAAGCATCTGAAAGAGTCCAATTAACGCTTTAAAGTTCGTGGAATTATTTAATTACCTCCGTAACGTTGCAAAAAAGGATGAGGGGAATGCAAAGTTTTAAAAACTCCGTAAATAGCAGGTAAAAAGTTTTAAACATATGGATCGCATTCAATGTACGCAACCTTTTAGAAGGAAGTGAGGTTAAACGATAGCATAAATTTAGATTAACGGAGACTCTTAAAGTGAAATAAAAGAATTTTTGCATAATGAAACGTCCCGGTGTAAACAGCCCTCGCGATATCAGCGTTATTATGACATTATCGTAAAAAAGTTAGAAAAATATGTGCCATAAAAGGCCAGAACACGAATAAGACCAATTAAAAATGTCGGAGACGTTTAAAAATAAGAAGGCGATGAATGAAGGTCACTGTTATGAGCTCCCTTTTGCTTAAGGAAAAGCAGGCAAGACTTGCTCTCCTAGGGGATCTGGAGATTAAACCATATCGGCCGAAGTTTTTTTAGCTAGGAGTGTTTTAGAGGTAATAAAAAATTCAAATGGAAGAGCTTTCATGAAAGTCGAACATGGGTACAAATATGGGCAGCGATCTATAAGAGAAATTTTAGTCCCTGAATTTGTGGGTCAGGAGGAACGGGTGTCTAAGCCGACAAAAACAAAGTAATGTGGTGGTGAAACATAGTTGCTGTCGCCTGCACAAAGTATGTCGTTAACCCATTGAGCAGTATGATCGTTCACTTAGTCCTCGTGCTTCCTGGCCATCCAGAGTACGATCGTACTTGCACGTCTTTCAAATTTTCGCTGGAGAAGTAAAGACGTATGTTCACGCCTCCCACTCAGATGCATTGAAAGATAATGTTCCGTCTCTCTCTACTAACTACGTTTAGCCTTGAGTACGTTCACACCACATGTAGTTGCAGTGATTCCATTGATAGACGTAATTTCCTTCAAAGCTGGTTTTAGTCGCGTTCTAATTTATTATAGTTGTCCTTATACCACAATATTAAGGATCTTACGCCTTACTTTTTTGCCTGTGTAATGTCTGAAATTCTTGCCGTCATTGATTGTTTATCAAACCAATCGGAGTTCAAGGTATTATAATTGTTACCAGAAGTAGTTTCATATATTTTCCAAACAAGCTCACTACCGGGGTCAGGGCAAACAAAAAAAAACTGACTACTCAAAAGGGTTGAGGGGGTTTGAACAAAATGCCGTTTCACCTATAAATAAATGATTTTTGTCTAATTTGAAGTACAAATATCTCACCATTTTAGAAAAATCAAAATATTAGCCCCTTACTTAACTACTTTCCCAGGTATTTCGATGAAAAATAACCTGCCCTTTTGGTATGGAACGTAAAATCACTTCAGAGAGACCTTATTTAAAAATCGAGAAACTTTCTTAACTCCTAGATGTTGTCAAAACAATTAAGAGTATTTAGTTTGTATTATTAAACGTACCGCGTGAAAAAAATAAGTCAAGTCAAACACTTTTAAGAATTTTTCATGTAATTACTCAGAATTTTAGTCACATAAAAGTATATTATTTCACCCTTAATAATCCTATATTTGATTCATGCTTCTTATAGCTGCTGAAATTAAAACTCATAATTTGAATATGGTCCTAATTATGATTAGGGAACTATGTCGCTCAAAGTATCTTAAGAAGTAGAGGCTCGTTCGGAGAGAGAGGAAGGAAGACGAAAAGGCATGGTACGGAATGTAGTCAATACACTAAAACTAATGTTGGTAGAGAATAGGGATGGCTCAGCTGCGAATCATACAGTAATGGTTACTATCTTAACCAAGCTTCATCAAAATACACAAATGTCCTTCACAACTCATCTGAAAGCAACTGAAATATAAGTTATGAAGAGATAAAAGTTTAGATGATTAAAATACTAAACGTAAAAAAATTTGAACTGGAGAGGTGTGACCTTTTTATCCCTGCTATTTAAACGCGGAGACTACCTAACATCCCTCTGTGAAACTAATTTGTAGGAAATCTATCATGAAAGGTAAAAGGATATAATGATTCTCTGTTTTTTCTTACGGTGCAAGGTCCAATCTACTCTTAATATTCATCTCATCATTTCTGCTGGTATCCTATTCTTTTTTATTCCGTAAATATATCCTATTCTGTGTCTTTTTCCCCTACCAAGGATTCTTTGTTCCATCTCGCCCTTAAGCTACCCTGTGCCCCTCTATGCTTCATTCTACTACCTACTATGCCTCCAAATAAATTCTTCACTAACCAAACTCAGCTTATCCTTGTTTGTATTCCTTTCTGTCCTCCTTCTTTTCCTCCTCCATACCCACATACCAAGCACCAGTCCATTATCGTCCCCTTTCCAAAGAGTCGACATTTCTACTCCGTACCACGCCACACTTTATATCATACTCTCCCCCAGCCTCATGTTTATATCCATTGGGCTGCTCTGACCTCTAGGTAATATATACCGGTAATTCTGAAAACTTGAATATAGCATTGAAGTGCGTTTTATAATGTGAGATGAAAATAAGATAGAATCACGAGGCTAGTTTTACTTTAATTCAGGCTTAAACGGTGGATCTTGTTGAGATTGGTCAGATTACATTAAAAAAACATGAATTTGCACGAGAGGGTATATTCAAGCTTTTAGTTAAAGCTGCTTACAAGAAGCGAAATGTACAGAGAAATTGATTGATGATAAAACATTGGAAACTTACCAACTATTTATTTTAGTTGTTAGCCAATTACTGCCGTAATTGAAGCGAAAGTGGTAGTATCGTACAAATGGCGCTGCAGGTGACTCCTGTGGTTGTGACAATGTACGGATATGGTCATTAAAAATATATCAGTAGAATAATCTGCATATTTTGAACCTTAGATTTAGTTTTCAATAGATAACCTATTTCTTCAGCGGAAGTAGGAAGTTTTAAAATTGAAAATGCAAAATATGTATCTGAGTAATTGTCTTTACTCACATGGCTAAGCTAGAACCACTTTAAGTCACTTTAAAGAGCTCCTTTCAATTATAAAAACGTACCTTTTGCTTCTAATTTCCCCATCATGTCTTACCTACTCGGCTTATTATCTTCTAGCTTAATCATTACTCAAGGAATCAAATTACTCTGCCGGTTCTAGTCTGCTCTACTCTACTCCTACGAATGTTGCTTGAGAAATTCAGACCTGATATTTTTCAGAGTGGATATTATCATGACTCATCACTACATCTCTAGGTCTGACAGATGCGAGAAAATAAGAGGGATACACTGCCAAACAGATAGGTACAAAAATCTTTCTTTCCGCGCACAATAAGCGACCACAACAAAATCTTAGCTCCACTAAATACACTCCTACAATACATGTCACCATTTCATCTCCCAAAAACTTGCATCATTACACGGCTGGTTACCTAACACCCCTGCCATACGCCCCCGCAGCAGCTCGCAGGGTAGTATGTAGATGTATGAAAGGGTTTCAAAATCTCATTCCTTCGGGTGATGTTTCACCAGCTGTGTTATACAAAATTATTTTTTTCGCCGAGAAAATAAAAATTAAGAGATTCAGTCAGCACGTAGTCTATCTAACTTTTCAATTGAAACAAGCCATTTATTAACTCATGAAAACTTTGCCCTGGAAATGTGCAAGCCTAATATATCCCGCAACTCATCACAAATAATTGACGGATAACGGCAGAATAATTGTATTCCTTACGCCGTATTTGACTCGCGCTCATTGATTTATAGCCTATATATATCTTAATGCTTCATGTAGATTTCCAGATATATTTGACCCACAATTAAAGTCCTCACATAGACCTCAATTTCATCATAATGACTTATAGCTTATTTCGAGAGTGTAGGTCAAATTTGTAAAGTTTTTTGTTGTTTTGTTGACCGACGTTTTGGAATTAAATTAACTCTATCTTAAGGACTAGAGAATTAACATGCTGGACACGAAGGTCATTCTTAGTGATTTACATTTATGCATCAATTATCTATCAAATACATCCTCACATTAGTTACCTTGAAAACAGACATTTATCAAAGTAATTTCACAGAGCGCATACATTTTTGCGACGTCATTCATTAAAAATAACGCCATTTTACATATACAACACTCATATTTAATATAAAATCAGGCACGCGTATTTAAAATGCAACAATAATGACAAATCTGGCTTTATATAGACACATAAAAACAGTTCATTATCCTAACATTCTAGCCATAAAAATGGTGTGAAAATATTTCAGGATGGCCTTTTCATGACTTTTAGCGTAAGTCACAAACTGCCAGGATCTGAGTCATCGTTGGGCTGGCAAACCAGTTGGCGGCGTTTATTTCTGTGATCATTTTTATACCATTAACACTAGTAAGGCCCCTTTAACTTCGGAGTAAATCGTGAAGCAGCAATACTGGGATATCTTAGCCAATCTCCACGGGCAACAGTACTTCCCCTCTCTTCCCCATTCTTCTCGCTCCGAGACTTCCCCTGCTTTTCGTGTTCAGACCTGCATGGCGAGAAAAATTCTTCTCTCTCGCTCCGTGACCGGCATCGGCTTCACTACAAGGCTCCCTGTACTTCCCTGGCCACCAGAAGGGACTGCTGCCATGAGACTGATGTGCTCCAGAGCTACACAGAGAATATTATCATGACGTTCCACTACATCTCTAAGGTTGACAGAAGCAATAAAATAAGAGAAATACATTGCCGAACAGATTGCAGAACAAGAAATCGTTCATTCCGTTCTCAATAAGCTATCACAAAAAACCGTATCCCCTACATCTTTACACTGCTGGTGTCCTAACGTCCCCTGCCACACGCCCATACGACGGCTCGCAGGGTAGGATGTGGATATATGATCCATCCATCCCTATTGTAAGAATCATTGAAATCATGATTTGCTTATGATCATCATTGTAAACATAATTTTTTCTATTTCTTTAAAATGATGTGATAAAATGTCGAAAATATTGTTTCTAGTATTTATCGCCATCGTGTCTCCATTAACTCGATCTTATGCGAGGAAAAATAATTATGATTAGTTTACAATAATCCTTGAAGATGATTTTGTTTTCATGTCTGTCTTATAATCTCTCCATTGTTATACACACTTAAGAATTTACAATGTAATATTATCCCACAGATACGTCATGGTTTTCAATAGTTTGCATATCCTTTTACAACTATTAACTATGAGCTCACTATTCCAATGAAATCCCGATTGTGTATAGTGGGTTTTAATCTTCTTCTTGCTGTGTTTTCACTTTCCTATATTTACATCGTCAGAAAAGAAAAATCTACGCCAGGAATTTTCGTTTATCACTTTTCTTTAGCTTTGTTTATTTTCCCTCCACTCAAAATAATCTTTTGTCTCTCTATGGCTTTGTCTGTGTTTTAAAACTGTTTGAAAGACAGCCTCATAAATGTGCTCTCGCAATCACTCTCCCCATCTTAATTTTAAAAAGTTTATAAGTATGTTAGAGATTTGAGTCAATACCTTGATAGAGATTTGAGTTAATACCTCAGGGGAATGAAAAAGGTGTTCCATGTTCTTTTCAAGTTCGTAAAATCTTAGGTATGTTTATGTATCGAGGGGAACCATTTCAGCTAAAAGACCTGTCAAAACTTTTTTTATCAGGGAATTTGACGTTGATATATTACTTGCGTTCATTGAGAGATATTTTTCAGTTGCTGAATAATTTCCTGTGCACTGTATATTGGTTTTGTGATGAGATTGCCGTCCAGAATGTATGTGTTTACATAATTATGGTATGACCTTTGAAATTCGTGACAGATAAACATAAATATATAGATATTAAGGAAATATTTGTATACAATGTTCCTATACGTTTGGTTCCATTGGTAATGAAATATGTTGTACTTTCAGAACAAACTGAATTGAATCCATAGGTATTTAAATAATAATCGTTATTCCTGGAACCCTGAAATGTTGATTGACCTAAATTGCCCAATTAGGTGACTAATCAACGTTGCATCACGGGTTATTAGGTGATATAAATCTCTTGTGTTTATTCTGTTGCCATATATTCAACTGCCATATAATTGAACTTGTGGTTGCTCCGTATGCTCTGAAACAATGTAACGCATATTTAAAACTCCGAAAATATTTTCCTTAACACAGCAAATCTAGAAAGTTTCTTCAGATGTGATGACATATAAATCAACTATGTCATTTTGTAACTTTATAAAGATTTTGTTGCAAGGTGCTACTTTTGCTGGAAATGAAACACAAATCTAACCATTGCAGATGTTGCTTTTAACATTTAGAAATAAAATATATTTTCCGGCTCTCTTATTATATTCATGTCATTTTTTGAGTGAACTCTACCTACATATCCGCGATTAGGATATTAATAAGTCCAGAGAAAATAATCGAGTTTTTAAAAAATAGAAGATTATACCAAATTGTATTATGTTAAAAAGAATTCTAAATATTTTCAGTCAAGCTTTGAGGGGATTTCATTTGGCTTTGGTTGAAATTTTATTCTGCTTTGGTTGTTTGAGGTAATAATAATACTTTTGTGGCGGGGGAAGTTCATGACTTCTATAAGTAAAAAAAATACTTATATACTGACGCAAATAAATTCTAGTATATTTTCTTACAAACTTATTGAAACCCAAAGAAGTAGCTTTAATTAATAAATGATGCATTTCATTGCCATATGCAATAATTTTAACTTTGAGCGTTATTTTCTCAACTAGAGTTTTGGTGTCCGCTAACTCTAAAATATACTGGAATTATCGGACCTGAAATAGAATTCGTGTTTAATACACTCAATATTTGCAATTCATTAGAAAATTACTATCTTATCTACTTATAAACACTCACAAATGTGCAACATATATGGAGATCTTTCAATAGTCAATCATTTATATTTACTTTAAGTAGTGTACAGATGATCTGAATCTAAACATCATTGCAGGATATTTGCCGTTGGCGACGAATACGCATTTAGGAATACCTTTGATTTGCCTTAAAGTGATATTAGCCCAAAGATGAATGTTGCTTTATCGTAATTTTTGCCTAATGATATCGGTTCTTCCCAAATAGGTGATTAACTTTATTTTTAAAACTATGATAGCTTAAAGTGTGGATTGATAATAAAAAATCCTTTAAAGATTTGTATAAACCTTTTGGTGAACTTTGCCTTTTTATTGGTAACTGTTGTTAAATTATTTGGATTAAACCTGTTGTGATAATTATCACTGTGATCAGCCTAGAAATACTCCTGCGTCCAATGTAGGTGTTTCTAACAATCGCGCCTGAAAGTCTCGAATGTTCGAATTATGCCTTCGTTAAGTCAGGATATTTATACATTGAACGACACAAATATTCTATAGTTTCTTTCCAAAACGCTGAACCTTCCATAACTATTAAACATCATGCTCATCCAATTGTTCGGTAGTCGTGTGGAGACTCAAACCATGATAATCTGCCCTTGAGCGTTCGCATGTCAGGCTAAAATATTCGATTCGATGAAGGAATTCGCTTTGGATCATGAGATAACATGCCCTTTAAAAAATGATTATCGCCGGGAATGTACTTGGTAACCTTTCCTCGTTTCCTTCTTTTCCTTCGCTCCTTTCTCTTTTCGGGCCCATATTGTCATTTTATGCTCTCGTTCCCTCGACGCGCATTCCACAGCCCATAGCCTGTTGGTGCGGACCCTCATGCTTCACAAAACCTTACCTCCATTCAGCCTCGTTTTATCTCAACTCATAAGCCTCTCTTCAACTGAAGCGCATGAGTAAGGACAACAAAACATATTCTCCCAGCTTTCAGTAACGTTAATAAAGCACGATCTTCATAAGCTTTTCATTACCCAATCACAAATATTGATAAACGTGATGAAATTTTACAATACCGCAAAATTAAAAACACACTTCACAACGCCCCAGTTTTCTATATCTAAGAATCACAATAATTAGGGGAAAATCAAGGTACAACACTCCCTTAAACATAAAACGTAAGTGGAAGAGGGATGAGATGAGGAAGAGACAGCAATTGGGAGAAGGATAATGCTAATATAACAGCGGATACGACGGGAAAATTGGCGGGAAACAAACATTCGTTAATAAAATTAACATCAGGGTCGAGATCTCGTTTGGAAATGTCGAGCTATTCTCCCAAGCATTGAGCTCACGTCAGATAAGCAGAGTGATTTCAAGTAGGTAAATGTGTAACATTTTAATGGTGACTGACGAAGAATTGAAATTTTAAACGATGTTGTGGCCATGATTTTATTCTTAATAGCAAGTGTTTGTTACCCTTTAACTTAACCAATCATGTACAACTTTGTATTATCATTACTTTTTCTTCACCTCCTCCTCTTCCTTAGAGTTACTTTCAGTATTTAAGGGACTGTTTGTCTGACAAGTATGCCTGTCAAGTGTTCCCACTCAGGCCTTTCCACCTTTCATATGCATTCCTATTCCTTCCTCTTAACCCTTTGAGTAAGGGAAGAGAGAACAAACACAGGGAAAGGGCGAGACAAAGAGGATTAAGGAAAGAGAGTTCAAAGATGGGCAGGTTTAACCCTTTTAGTGCGACATGACGTGATATCACGTCACGGTTGTCTTTACGCTGGTGCTGAAGACGTTATATCACGTCATGGGTACCATGAATGTTCCAGCTTTGATTAGGGGGCCTAATGAATGTTCCGTTGTGAAAGCTGGACACTCACGGTACCCATGGCGTGATATAACGTCTTCAGCACCAGCATAAAGACAACCGTGACGTGACATAACGTCATGTCGCACTCAAAGGGTTAAATCTGCCCATCTTTGAACTCTCTTTCCTTAATCCTCTTTGACTCGCCCTTTCCCTGTTTTTGTTCTCTCTTCCCTTTAAAATTAATCTCATGCCTTTCTCTCTGTCTTATATCTTCAACAACCACCACTAACCTTATCCTTTTACCACCTTATGTCGGTGCCAATACCCAATTTTTTACATCAAAGATAGCAGTGATCAGGACATCGGTTACTTAGATTTATAGGTAAAGATTTCTATAAAAACTGTTTAATAACTTTACTGTATGAATTAAAATAGCAAAACATTGCTTGATTTGAGCTCAAATGAGATTGCATGTATGTATAACGCCGCTTTGGCTTTGGCTAGGGCGATACATTTACATAAGTCTTTGGTCAAAAGTCCAGTTTTTCTCCCAATAATGTTGGGAATTTTTAAATTATTAATTTTCCCTTGTGAGAAAATGTAACTATTTCCTACCCGTTTTTGTGACTTTAGTTACAGACGAGTTCTTCGTTCATTACTTCTTTTAGGAAGTTCATAAAACTCGCAGCGTCAGAGACGCTTCATCATAACTGTAAAACCTATCAACTAAATGGCAGGTTTTGTAATATCTCTAACAACAAGCATATCTTAATTCTCTTTTTAAATCACCTCCTTACTACATGATTGCCATTTAGTCTCTTATACAGTCTCCATACGTAGATACGTTCAAGCTCACCAACAATAATTGATATCAAAAGAAAGACAGTTTATTCACAAGAAATACTTGAGGTTTTTATATTTCTCATCCATTATCACTGGCATACAATTTTACTCCTCCATCTGTATATACATTTGCCTATATCTTCTTTACTGTCCAGCCTCAGCCCTTTTTGAAGTCATTCTTCATTAGAGCTGAGAATTTTCATTGCGATGTTTCATATTTCCGAGAAACTATGCCCACTCACGTTCTGATCTAGTTAAAGACAATTTATTGAAATGGTGAATTTTTTTCAAATTCGTGAAAATTCTTTTCAATTACTACAAACCCCAGGGTACAATTTTTACAACAGTTTCATCAAAGATATGACTGTTTCTGTCGCAAAGGCGTCATCACCAATGAAAGTTCACTCCAGTCGCTTGAGTAGAATCTTAATTTGATTTTACCTTGTGTATTCGAATGTGTTCAGAAATTGGTGAATACATTGAAAATGAAAGATTCCGAGTGAATGTATGAACGTTACTCTGAAAATGCTTTCAGTAAGCGTGCCTTGGAATGGAGCTAATGGCCTTGCTATGCTATTGCTGCTGAAGTTTCCTTAAAGGTGCTGCCAGCTACGCAAGTCAGTTCAGAGAATTAAAGATTAAGGAAACGGAGTTTCATGAATTAAGAAAGCCGGGAATAAACTAATTTGGCTTTTAATCTCAAAAACAGATGTATGGAGGTAAATATCGAAGCAGAGATAGCCTGTGTCATTTTTATTTTTGAAAGCTTATTTCCGAATCGAATTTTGAACTACCGATCACGGCAACCGTGCACGTAGAAATCTCTTATTCTTGATTTACCGAATTATATTGGCTGCTCAAGTGTGAATGCTTTTAATGTATTGAAAGGTGCCGAATATTGAAATCGAAATTTGGAAATAAGTCCTGGTATCAGGGGAAATATGAAGAAATTTCGCTACCGAGAAATTTCGATCTCGAATCTCAGAATTGTGGTGTATGTGTCCTTATGCCTCTGCTGCGAAACCTAGTTTTCTCCGGGGCGCTGTGATGTTGGCGGCGGATTTCTATTGTTTTAGTATTTGCACCGTTATGGCAACTAATACAGCTAAGTTGCTTCGTATGTACATTGGGTTCCATCCCTTTAATAATAATATTTATGTATAATTTATTGGTCACAGATTTTACATCCGATTCGAATAATTATTATGAAACACATTTAAGCTCGACAGGTATAGTTAAGTTTAGTTCGTAAGGCACCAATTTCAGGAAAAAAGGAAAAAAAATTACAGTCAGGTGAAACAAAAACCCAACATGCCTGTGAATTAATGAACATCGTAAACCAAACACGATATAAAGTATGTAATACTATAAGAAAGTTTATACTTTATAATAAACATTAAAACGATTAAATACTTTGATGTAAAATTTTTGACATCAATGAAAATGGAAAATATAGAGAAATAATAACTCGATATTAAATATGGAATGCAAAACGCAAGTTAATACATTGACTTAAATATGAGCACAATCAAACATTTTGATGTAGTAATGTAGAATTCAATAGCAATGGAAAATGTGCTACAATAATAAAACGATATAAAGTATGGAAGCAAGTTTATACATTAATTATATGTTAACACGATTAAATATTTTAATATGATAATTTTGAAATCATTAGCAATGGAAAATATACAACGATAATACAGCCCATACATGATTATAAAATATTTAAATGAGTAAAGGTATTTTTGTGGGAAAAGTTAGGTATAATTTCTTTTTAAATTTGGGCAGCAATGAGGAGTCTTTGATTGATTTTGGTATAACTTTAGGTACCTTCAACTACAACGTTTTAGCTCTCACCAAGGATGCGTTTTAAGGTAAAAGTATTTGTGTTGATTTTTGACCGCATTATTCCGGAATGTTGGTCACTAAATAAATCAATCTTAGCTGTGATTGCCCACTACGCAATGCCAAGAAACAACTCTATTCCTTGTCGCCTAGAGGGTGAAATTGTCTTCCCGAATTTAATATACCGAATTTTTATGTTTTCCACAGCTTCTCTTGCGAATCTGGAATGAAAAAAGTTTTCTTTCGAAGTTGTTATTAGACTTTCGTATATTTCCTGGATATGAAACGATGAAGTATTGTAATTAAATATTGTTAAACATTGACATACCAAACACTATGGAAGATGATATTATCGCGAGACGGATAAATTAGATTATTCTTATTTTTAATTATTATAATAATATAATATTATAGACGGATAAATTAGATTAGATAAACTTCGAAAGTATTCAGGTTTCTTAATAAAGATTTTTTGAACAAAAGTCTTCGAACATATGTAAAAATTTGAATATAGTTTGATATTCTTGAGAATCGTTTTCTATCAGAAGAAGGACAGGACAGGTATCAGAAAAATAGGAGGAAATTCCTCTTTATAGAAATTTTTATTTTGCAGTCTCTGTCACAAACGTGCTCTTTTTACATCTCCTGCTTTATCTTTACCAAACCCTTTGTACATAATTTCGCCCTTCTCACCATCTTCTTCTCCATCAGCCTCACCCTAGCTCCTCTTATAACACTTTCTCCTTCTCCTTTGACCCACTCTGTACCCTTTTTTTCTCCTCAAACCCTCACTAGAAAACCCATCACCTACCCCTCTCTCCATCCATTCCAACGGGCCTCATCTCAGCGCAGCTATCCCCATCCATTTCCTCCCTCCCAACTCAACCTCCAGCCTGCTCGTCCTTTCCCTAGCTCCTCTTCCGCTGGTCCAGGCACTCGGAAGTAAAACCCCTTTCACGACTAATTGCATTTGGAAGTTTAAGAGGCAGAGGAAAATCTTGTAGAGGAAGGTCTATGGTGGAGGGTGTGAGTTGGAGCGGTCTTCAGGGGGAAGAGCGAGCGGGGAAGGGGCGGAGAATTAGGGTAAGAGGGTCGCGTAAGAGAGGGGTGCGGAGTGTGTTAAAGGGTTAGGGCGTCGAGGACAGGGAGTCAGGACCTGGAGGCGTGTTGATGGTTACCCCTCCCCTCCCCCCCCATCGTCTCCCGCCTCAGGGGTGAGGACTCTCGGGAGGTTTTTGGACATGCAAGGGAGGAGTACCGGGATATGTGTCACGTATTCAATGTTTCGCCGGGAAAGGAGTAATGAAATATTGATGAGCTTGGCACGCGAACCTTTTTGAAGTCTGGATTTCCTTCTCTTTTTAAGGACTCCTTGATCTTTCTCTCTCTCTCTCTCTCTCTCTCGAGCTTCGTCGCTATGGAGTTCTCCTCACTGATACTTCGACTCCTCGTCAAAAATCGATAGGTACGCCTGGTTTAGTCCAGGAACGTATTTTTAATCATAGTATTTAGTGATTAATTGTATCTTTCTTCATCCATTTTTCTACACTTTCTTATATATTTTTCCATAGATGCACGGCTATAAATGATTTTTTTCCTTTGGTCGTTCAATCCTAGGATTGGTTGACTGCAGCCTTCCACCTTATTTAACTTTTGCTCCCTTACCTTCTGGTATCTCTTTCTGTGTACTGTCTTTTTTATTTGGTCATGGCTACTGACATGCACCCAATTCACATTATTCAAAAGTACTATTAGTAAAATCAAATCAATAAGTTAAATCAACTATGTTTAAAACCAATCCTGAGGATTTTTGACCTTTATTTTATGAGTAATAAATGAAAGAGTGAATCAAAAGTTTTAATCATCATTATCTTCATTGATCGTTCAATCCTAAGATTTGTTGTCTGCAACCCTCCACCCTTACCTATTTAATGTTAGTTCCTTTACCTCCTGCTATCTCTTCTTATGTACTTTTCTCTTTGTTTGGTCTATGAATATTTTCCTAGGTCTTCCTCTGGGGGCTTTTCCCTCTATTTTGCCTTCAGTTATCTTCTTCACAAATCTGTTGATTCTCTGAGATTGACCAATCCATTTTGTTCTTCTTTTCTGGATGGCGTTCCACGTGGTCCTTTCCTCTTCTAATATTTGGTACACTTAATCATTTCTTATTTTATCCAACCGTTTTCTCATCAGAATCCTTTTTAACACCAGCTTTCAAAGGCTTGTAGTCTTTTCTGTTCAGCTTTTCCAATGGTCCATGCTTCCGATCCATTGAGTGCTACGCTCCACACAGATGCTTTCACATATTCTTTCCTGGTTTATAGTCCTGTCTTCTTTGAGCATGTCTTATTTATAAATGATATTCTACCGGAATATAATCTCAGTCAAGTCATACATAGTCAAAATACCCCCTCCTAATTGCCCTATACTAAGTTGCCACTGACGCTGGTCGCGCCTGTATCCGTCCGCAAGAAAAAGTAACCAGCATATAGGGGTATGCTGAAAAAATGCATTTGATTTTATTCGGTATTTCTCAGCAGTTATTCATTATAATTGGGTGATATCTGCACTGATTCAAAACAGAAATATATACAGTATATATTTAGATTGTAGATATATTTTAAATCAATTTATTGTGGCGTTGCGTTGTGGAACGACTAAAAGGATTAACACGCAAACGATGTACATTTTCACTATGTTTTTAATGTTGTCTGCTGGTTTCGATGCCTTTAACGTCATTTTCAAGACAAACAGAAGGAAAATTACAAATGCGAAGGGGATACGTGGGGGAGGAAGGGGATGAGTAACAAAAGTTTATGTGCTTAGAGAAGGACAATGAGGGAAGTGGAAGGAAGGTCAGACGATAATGATGACATCAAGAGGGGGGAGTAAAGGTTAGTAAATAAGAAGTCAATGGTTAGATTTAAAAAATGTCGTCAAATGTAGAGAACATTTAAATTTTTGCACTCGATAACATTCGGTCCTACCATTTTAAAAAGTAAAATCGTTCAAAGAGTGTTCATTTGTAGTACCAGAAGTGAGGACAATAACTTAATCTCAGTAAATGCACTACACTACACTTCTTGCAAAAGTCATCGCACATATATCATAACCACACGGTAGGTGAATTAAACATTAAGAATTCAGGTAATGTCGAATATCTTAGATTGAACTTAACTTCACACGTATCGTGGAGAACACACATACAAAAGATATGCGGCGCAGACTTTAAGAAACTACGATTTGTCATGTGTGTAGCAGGAAGGTCCTCAATAACACACTAGAAGAAACGTGCTACTTTTATCTGGTTAGGCCACACCTTGCATATGACTCGAGGATTTGAGACTCTAGACAGAAGGATTTAACAAAAAAATAATAAAATACAGAGGAATGCTTCGCACGTCGTTAAAAATTTCTACGAGCGAACATATAGTGATACACAACTTTTAAAGGGATTAAGATGGGAGCCCCTCTATATTCGGAGACTACACGTTAGACTTAGCTAGCTTGAGAAATTCTGAACTAGTGTGTTTCAGAGGGATAAAGAATATTATTATGACGCCTCACTACATCTCTAGATCTGTCAGAAGCTATTAAATAAGAGAGATACACTGGCGAAAAGATAGAGACAAAAACTAGTTACTTTCTACCAGAATAAGCGGCAATAATGAAAACTGAACTCCGCTCAATACACTCCCATTATACATGTCACCATTTCACCTCCCACACCTAATCCCTTACATATTTTCACAGCTGGTGTCCTAACATCCCCTGCCAAACGCCCACACGGCGGCTCGCAGGGTAGTGTATAGATGTAATTATGACACTCACTGTAAAAATGGTCGGTTTACAGGACAGAGATTAGAACCCAGGCCCCTAGCTTTTGCCTCTGATGATTTAACCAATCAAGCTACTAGGCGTCTTCTTCCAATGGTATTTTTATGAAATCTTTATGAAGCGAGTTGCTATAATGAGGCAACGTTATTGAAATACCTCTCTCCTTATAGCCTCCATAAAATTTACTGTGAAAGAGGACACCGACGTAATTAAACTGGTTTTTAGTACTAGGTGAGAAAAAGAGAATTCTGAAATAGAAGAAACCTGGTGCTGGAGGAGGATGCTATAGATACAAGGGATGGACAACATAAGAAATGATGAGGTTTACGGAAGAATAGAACAGAAAAAGATCATATGGAACACCACACTGAATGATGGATACAAATGGATTGGACACACCCTGATACACAATCGGCTTGTGAAGAACAATATTGAAGGAAAAATTGATGGGAATATCCCTAGAGGAAGACACAGTTAATGGATCAAATAAGCAGGAAAGTACATAGGAAGAGATACCAAGAGGTAAGGGAATTAGCACTGTATAGGGAAAGATGTAGAACAGCAGTATTGCAATGCATTTGATAAGCAAGGGTGGAGGGCTGCAGTCAACCAATCTTAAGACTGAATGACAAATGAAAATCTGTTTTCAATTTTTTCCATATTTACAAACATAACTCATGAGAAGTTTTGTAGTCATACGAATTTCGTGATTGGAATAACATATTAATCCATTTATTTTATTCATGGCTACCGAACGAGAATTTGTATTTCATCTTCGTGACTCAGTTCATCAATTAATCGTTTGAGGCTGCAGCTTTGATGAATTTCTGAGTGATCGTATCCAATCGATCAAAATTTATGGACTCTTTGATGTCATCTGACTCAATTTTGGAAAGTTGTGGATTCAAAAAATCATGTGAATAACGTTTCGTATATACGTGATTTAACTTTTTCGTGACGAGAGGTTTCGGACGATGACTCTCCTCCAAGTGTACCACCATGGATTTCAACTTACTTCAAGTTTTCGGACAGTAAAAGGAAACATTCTGATCTTAACCTTTAGTGATACATGGTACACAATAATGAGTGTGTTGTAAAAATTTGCTAATGAAAGAAGCGAAACTTTGCAAGTATTCATGAAAATTACTCTATTTATTGAGTGTAGTTTAAATCTTTAACGTCTAGATTAAAAGAATATAAAATTCTTAATAGGCACCATAGTGGAAAGATACCGGAAAAATTACAGCATGTATTCTCGAGGAACGAGGCTACTCTGAGGTAGGCTGCTATGACGCAGTGGAAATTAGAACTCTCATACTCTATGTGAAGACTATTTTTGAGTAACCCAGCACATCTGTCACATGGAAAACGTAGAGTAATGCCTTGTTTGCCGCCTCTAGATAACTCGTACCATCGAGGAAATGGTACTGAAAATGAATGACAACTTTTGATCATCTTTTTATGCCAATGTTACACTACTGATGTTAATGTGAAATGAAAAATCCGTTAATGTAGATGTGCACAATTTATTTCACTTTCCCGTGGCCAAAATATTTAAATTGAGAAATCATCGGAGAGAATCATAAAAATTAAGGATTGAAATTGCATTAAATATTTTAGCTCCCCCAAATTGTTAGCCAAGATCCGGGGAGTTATTCGAAATGCACATGGAATACTTGGAAACATTTCGAAGGTTTTCTTTCCGAAACTCATCATAACGACTCACTTATCCATAAAATCTCTCACTACATCATTACATAGCTATGGGAAAACTTCAGACGTTTCACAATCTTTTTCAAGTTATTTGCGATATTATTTCGGAAAAAATGAGGAATTGTTTACTAAGCTCTATTAGTCATTAATTGGAGTATCTTATGGAAATCACTCGTGATTTTGTATGACAAAAAGCTATACGCGTCTTCTTCTTACTTACTATCTACTTTGTGAGAAACCATCACCTGCCACACATTCAAGAGGTGCCTTGCTGGGAGTTACGTAGATATACCCTGATTAACATTTCTGAGTATGAGATAAGTACCTGGCCCAATAAAACGCTCCCCCTGGAGCCCTTATCTTCCTTTTCCCTGTGTTGGATGTAATTTCTTTAGTGCTGTTTTTTTAATAATATATTATTGCTAATCACTTTCCCTAAATACAAAAACTAGACGAGGTCTGCAGGCATAGGACAACTGAGACATTTTTCTTTGCTGTGGAGACCCGGAATTTTTGGGCGCAAAACAATCGATGATTGCATGTATTATTCTGTACGCTGTCTCAAGAGTACATTAGAGAACTGCAGGCCCTTCTTAGCAACTTAAATTACTGATTTCCTCTTAATGATAGCAAGCATAAACTCAATAATTGAACACGTGTTTCAACGTATGCAGGAATGTGGTAATTAATTCCTGAAAGGTACTCGGATTTTGGCTTGCTTGTTTAAGCCACGTGTCTCATTCGACATTTGAGTGAACGTTAATTTTCCTAATTAAAACTGAAGATGAAACACGTATCACATCAATTTTTAGATTCCGTGGAGTATATACACCAAGTAGAAAAGCCCTTGTCACAATTATGTTCATGTTGAATGTGAGGTGGATAGAGGACAAATAGATGTCTTTTTTATAAATTATAGTATAAATACTAAAAGAAGGTGGAAAAATTAATATCAGAAATACGTGTGCCTTATTTAAAAAAAGTGTCTCAAATTTAATAACAAAAGACTACAAAGTACTCATCTCTTACTGAGTGTGTACAATAGGACAGTACAAGACTGCACTCTATTCCGTTGACAAGAAAAAACTAAATTTGATTTAGCTTTGCTCCTCCAATGCCACTAGCATAGTTTCTGTGCCACTTCAAACCTTATTTAAGGAAATAGTTCCTCCTCACATGCTGTTGCATGATTTGGCTCAGTTGATAATATATAATAACCCCCGTTAACGCTGTGGTTTGATTACACTTTCGAAGGTAAACAAGCTAAACCTTGCAATTTTAAACGACCAGGCTAAGAAAAGTATTCTAAAGGATTGTAATTTTTCATATAGAAAATTCTGAGACTCATGTGAGTTAAATACACATAAAAAACATATGCGGCACAGCATTAAAGAAACTTGGTTTTGTTAAACGTATAATCAGAAGGCCCTCGGATGAAAAAGTCGAAGAAAGATACTACTTGGCTCTTGTTAGGCCACACCTCGAAAATGTCGCGAGCATTTGAGGTTGAAGATCATGAAGGTTTAACAAAAAAAAAATAAATAAAATATAAAGAAAATCGGGACGCTCCGTTAAAAACTGCTACAAGTGAACATATTAGAAGGATTAAGGTGGAAGCCCCTAGAGACTTAAGGGCTACACGCTAGGCTCAGCTTGCATGTGAAATTCAGAACTGGAGTGTTTCTGATCGACTCAGAGAATATTGTCATGACGTCTCACTACATCTCAAGGTCTGACAGAAGTGATAAATAAGAGAGATACATTGCCGAACAGATAGGTACAAAAACTCGTTCTTTCCGCGCACAATAAGCGAGCACAATAAAAAATGAGCTCCACTAAATACACTCCCATAATACACGTCACCATCTCACCTCCAAAAACTTTACATATTTACACGGCTGGTGTCCTAATACCCCCTGCCACACGCCCATGTGGCACCTCGCAGCGTAGTATGTAGATGTATATATTCTGAAACCTATGTGCTCACGGCATTCTGCCCTCAAGATGGACGACTCTGCCATCGAAACTTTGGCAACATAGTAGTCTCTCACCCGGTGGTCTTCCCAAATAGAGCTTCACATCATCTCACGCCGGGAAAGCCTCAGATCTTGCATAAAATTTCTGGGCTTGGAAACTTGATCGCTGCGGAAAATAATAGGCGTCGCCTGAAGGTATTTATTGATAAGCATATGAAGGAATATGGGAAGATTAAGCTAAGTGGAAGAGACATATAATGAGGACAGGAATATCAGTTTTGGGTTGGTTAATGAGAAACAAGCATTAAAACAGCCGACTCTGGACTATTCCTCTGCAAGCGTTGATGATATAAGGTGATCTGATAATATTTGTACTAGATGAAACGTTTTGGCTGTGTAAAATGTTTATTTGAAACTGATGACGAGTCTCCTGTTGAACTGTGGGTTCCAAGTAACCCTTAGGCGTCACCATCACTGAAGACATGTCATGGGGGAAACACATCAGGGAAATTACTAGTGTAGCAAACCGTAGATTAGGATTCGTAAAAAAGGTTCTAGGCAAATGCGATGAGAGAGTACGAGAAAGAAGTTATTTTACACTTGTCAGGCCTCATTTAGAATATGCCGCTAGTATATGTGATCCGTACGAGGAAGGTATGATAAAAGAATTAGAGCGTGTGCAAAGGAGATCCGCTAGGTTTGTTAAAGGTCGTTATGATAATTGTGTGAGTGTTACGAGTTTAATAGAAGTACTAGGATGGGAATTACTATCAGAACGCAGGTTAAAATTTAGGTTAAACCTTTTAAGTAAATTCGAAACCGTTTTGTTCACAGATGACGTTAGATATATATTGAGAACCCCTGCGTATTATGCTAGGTTTGATCAGATTAACAAGATTAGAGAGATAGATTGTCGTACCGATAGATTTAAAATGTCATTTTTCCCGCGTACTATAAGAGAGAACAATAGGCAGCGTAGCAAAGGGATAGGTAGGTGAAATATAGTTAGAGTAGTCTGTAGTGCATGATGCAAGTAATAACAACCATTAATCCCTTTCTTATTATGTAGATACTAACCATGTGGCCCTATTGTCTAGCACGCCTTCATTAAATATCCTAGTTGCATGTCAATAGTGTATGCTTGGTGATCTTCACCCCCTGCCACACACCCTCGTGGTGGCTCGCAGGGTATTACGTAGATGTAGATGTAGATGTAACCTAACTCGCTGAGAGAACCTCAAATACCATGTTCTATCTTTTATTTTATTTTTTAGAAAATAATTCACATACAGCTTCATTGCCACGTTAAGTGCACTTGTAACAAGCCCAAAAAAGGCATAAACATATACGCCAAACAAAAACAAAAAAATTTGGATAACCTGAAGATGCCTTTATGGGTCATTACTGTCAAGGTTCGCTGTTTACTTGCGGAAGGATGTGTAATGGGCAAATTAGTAATCTAAAGATTTGAGGGATAAGGTTTTGGGAGGTGAAGCGGTGACGTGCATTATGGGAGTGTATTTAGTGGAGCTCAGTTTTATTGTGGTCGTTATTGTGCACGGAGAGAAAGAGTTCTTGTATCTATATGTTCGGCAATGCATCACTCTTATTTTATCGCATCTGAGGGAACTATTGCCTCTCGATCTATATTTCCACATCCATTTAGGTATTCTTCCTTCGTTTTATCTTATTGTATATGTGCATTCTTGTTTTTATTTTCTTGTCTGCTTTTCATACCTGTTATTACCATATATCCATGTTTATTTTCCTGTCTTTTCTACATCTACATAATTCCCCCGCGAGCCGCCGCATGAGTGTCTGGTAGGGGGTGTTAGGAGGTGAATTGATGACATGTATTACAGAACTGTAGCTCAGTATTTATTTTGGTCGCTTATTGCGTGCAGAAAGAACAGTTTTTGTACCAATTTGTTCGGCAGTGTGTCCCTCTCATTTTATCGCATCTGTCGGACCTAGAGATAGACCTAGGAGTCATGATAATATTCTGTGTCGCTCTGAAAAACATCACTGCTAGAAATACAGCAGTCATTAATGTAATGTCAACTGTTGCGCTACTAGAGTGATGCCAGTTCATTAATATAATTACCGCGATGGTTGATAATATACAGTCCATCTTATACAATACCTCTATAGGCTCACTGGTGCCTCTCATTTCGTTCTGCTTAATGGTTTCTACCTCGCGCCCTAATTGTGTTCATACATCCATCTTAATTTGGTCGATTTCTGTCACTTTAATTAATTTTCTTAGTATTAATCGCTAACACTAACGTGGTAAAGAGCTAGAGAGAAATATTAGTAATTAGTTGTACTCCAATACCCACGGTGCCTGGTAAAGTATCAGTGAAATCATTGAACTTCGGTAATAAGAGTATTTTTTATTAATAAGAGTTAATAAGAGTATTTTATAGAATAAGAGTAACTTGAAGATTACGTTGGCCTGTATTGTAAGCCATGTTTCTAGCATTCGCTTTCTATCTTTCCCCAACGTAATTGTGCTCTTCGTTAAATGGTATCGCCTTATAAACCTTGCTTTTTACTCATCTAATTAAATTCCACGCCGTTCAATTTGTAGATCGCCCATTCTCTTTACACCCCTTGTCGAGAAGATTTGGCATTCGAAGATTAAACCCATGGTGGTGACATTTCGAAAGGGATTTGATGCCATCCCTCCTACCCCCTTTTTGTTCGTCAGTTTCCGGAACGGTCACCATGTTTGCCGGGTGATTTGCCCTGAATGTTTTCTCTGGCAATATTGGCATGAAAGGCCTCGTTTTGCACGGGCCTTCCCCCGTTGATGCGGCATTCATGAGCATTCAAATACGTTGTTCGGGACCCTCTCTCAATGGGTAGGTTTTACCCTAGGAATTTTGGCGTAAAAGGGTTTTCGAAGGGCGCGTTTTGTCTCTCCAATCGGGTGTCCGTAGGGTAGTCCGACCCTAACTCCCTTTGCTAGAGGGGACAACCCTTACTTCGTTCTCCTGTCGTCTCGACCACCTTGGAGCGCCCGCTGAGGCGATACGCTTTATGTTTCGCAGCGGGCTAATGAACTCTCCGGCTCAACCAAGCCGTGTCTCGCACTCCCTTTAACTCTTCCCTTGAGGGAGTCTTTGGGGGCACTTAGCCGTGCGGGACGAATGCATTCATGCTTGGGGTGTTGCGGAGAGACGTTTTATGGACAAGCGTCCTTGATGTGTCCATCAAAATGAGGAAAAGATCCCTAGCAGAGCGATCACGGCTCTCCATGACGCTGGTAGTCGTCTACTTGTAATTTTAAATTGCGCTCATGTAAGCGAAAATGTGATCGTCAATCTTCATATTTTTCACATACGTTGTTTCTTTTCATTGCTGGATTAGGATTTAAACTTCTATGGGATTAATTAATCCTGGGGTTGATGACAATTAATACATTATGGAAACCTAGAAAATTGTAACGTAATGCCATGCCCTAAAAAAGTATGCATTGAATTTCGGCTCACATTAATGGCTACGTAATTTTTTAGTTTTTTTAAATGAGTAGTTGGTTGTTTCGTTCTTTTTATTCATTACTTATATATTTTCTTGATCTTTTGTTAATTGTTGAATGCTTGTTTTTTGGAAGTTGTTGTTAAGATGTTGTTGAAAGAAGTAAGAGAAGGAATTGTTGTATGACAGGCTGCAGAGGGGATGCGAGTTGATCGTACTCTCAAACAAAAAGTTATCTGGAACTTAAAAAGTCTTTTTCACTTGGTAAAACAAATAGTTATTGAAATAAAAGAGTCACGACATCACATAATCTTTATGTAACGCAATATGCGGTTGTAAATTTGTATCATGCATGCACAATAACCGAGTAACATGATGAATATTTTTGATAGAACCAACATTAAACACGATCAATGGAGAAACAGAAGGACAATTTTCTGGATAATTTTGGGAAATTTTGTAAAAATCAATGTCCAATCTTGCACCCATTATCCTCGATCCATTTTTATTGCAAAGCATACCTGCTGTTGAAAAGGCCCTTTCAGTTTTTACTCTTGAGGACGTAATAGCTGGTAAAGTTTGGGATAAATAACAAATTTTCTTCACAATTTCCACTCTTATGCACATTACCCTGCTATTGTGATATTGATAATTCTAAAATATTAGAGTAACGAGAGAAATAAAATACTATGAAGGAGCTAAGTCTTGGGTGATAAACGAATCGAGTTTTTAAAAAAATAATTCGATTATTTTATACCAACCGTGGAATATTTAGACTCAGTTGCTGCAGTCATCTCACTTTGAAAATCACAATCAATAGATTGGCCTCCAGATGCTTAAGAACCTTTCTTTTATTCTATACATGGTTTAAATAGCTAATCTGAAGTGAAATAAAATTCAATGAATAACGCTTTATCAAGTGATTTTTTAAAAGTTATGTAGTGCTTGCAGAGAAAGTAAATTCTCCAAATAATTTTCTAAAATCTGTGAACCTAAGTGCTTCAGTTTTTCTACATTTTCAATCATTTCATATCTATGATATTTTCAATCATGAGTAATAATATTATCCAATCATGTATTCATATAGTTCAGTTTCTTCACCATGGATTCTAACACTGCCTCACTCTTCAAAACATTTTCATCTTTTTGATAAAGATCAATTGAAGTATTGCTGCAGCGATATTAAAACGTAATGTGTTAAAAAAAATTTTCAGAGTAACTAATTGACACTTAGATCAAATGCGACTTGAAATTTGTCCGTTCCAAGCAACAAGGCATTTAATGATTTCTATCTAACTCTGGTTCACCTTTTGAGTAAGGGTAAAAAAAACGCAAAATGTGGAACCAGTTATCTTTATCCTGCTTCCTTAAGATTTGTCATTGCACGAACAAGTATGCTGAGATTACAAAGTGTGTGTACATTTGAGCAAAATTAATATATTTTAGAAATTACCAGAGATCTTCACTTAAAGTGTATGTAGAATTAATCTTGTTTCATTGAGTGTACGTTTTCAGTTATTTACGAGTCAGAAAAATATTTTTCTAAATATTTCATTTTCGTTCCTCTGCTTTTGAGGCGCAACTTATAATTATTCAGCAATCGATATGAAAACAAGAGTTATGTCTCATGCTTGCGCCTTAAGAAAATATGACTTTTGTATTCAGCGAGGTGTTGGATGTGTTATCTTGTTAATGAGTGAAGAATCTTATTAATAAAATATTTTATCTGAAAAATATTCTCTGATTCAATAAGACATAATAATATTAATTATCACCATAATTATGCGATGAAATGAATTTTTCGTGTCACTTACCTGTCCCTAAGTAGTCGAAGCATCTCAAAATATATTTTATTTGCAATTAGTCTTTCTGTTGAAATTGTATTTGAAAAATCAAATTGTTAAAACTCATTGCTTATTCGTTTATCTATTCGTCTAATTAATGATGACTAGTACGATGAGTTTCATATACAAATATCCCACAAATACGTAGATAAATATCCCCAAAGTGCCTTTAAATAGTTATTATTCTCGTATGGTTGGCTTCTTTTGGAGATCTTGACGTAAAATTCGTGAACTATTTGTCTAACACAGGCATATGTAAACTAATTCTCGTTTTCCCGAGTAATACTTTATTTAATAAGCATTTCACTTCTTGAATAACGTCCAGAGTTAATCTTTTACTCCTCAAACTTTATTTTTGATGGTGGTTATGCCTACATCTACAACACCCGATAGTAGAAATTTTCATGGGGTTAAATCCAGAGTCAATTTATTCATTCCTTCATCAGTCTTCATGTCGACATATTCATTTCAAAGTGCTCTAAGAAATGATTGAATTGACGATTTCATAAAATATAAGGTTTACATTAAATCTCCCTCTATGGCTATCGTCTATGGCAGTAAACTGCTTTATTGGCACCTTTTGGCCATTGGTGCAGAATTTACTCTAATCCAGTTAAAGTAACTGCATATTCTCTGCTTGATGAAGGGTCTAATACTTAAGTTTTCACTGTGTATTAGAGTCAATAATTCCTATTTACCATGTGGCCTGGCTTAGATCATTCAATCTGTATTGTGGGGCAGAGATTCGCACTTTGAACTCATCTCGCGGAAAAGGTATGTTAAATGTTGGGAAAACCATCCTCACTAAGAGAAGGAAGAATGTTAGGTCTTTAAACTTGATTCCCAAGGCGTTGTTCCGGGCTGTTGGCCTTTTATTCGCACGTCCCGTTGATGCTCGTCTTCCGCTGTTTCTGTGATGCGGTGATGGCAGACATTTATTGGGCGGTTAAGCGGTTCCTTTCCGTCATAGTTTCAGATAAGAGGATATGATGGAATCTGCTGTTGAAGAGGAGACTGAATCGTTTCGAGAGAAACATACATTTCAATGGATAATAAGGTCGTTTGTATTGCCGACATTATTTTCGAATAACGCCATTCTGAGTACATTTGCTTCTAAGCAGCCGAGTGTGAGACGTTGAAGAAGTCGAGCTCTTTGGTGAATCGGATTTCTCTTTTCGGAAAGAGATGCTTTTGCGTATCACTCTGCACGTATACATGCAAGGATCATTTCTTCTTTCATACGCATGGAACGTCTCGGAACATTTTTTCTAATTTTTTTCGAGATACTCTTGAAGAAATTGAAAACCTTTAAGAAAATAATTTTTTTAACTGTAAAATAAATGCTAAGAAGGTACAAGAAATCGAATTGCATTCGCCTTAGTTTTGAACGCATGAATTTAAATTTAATTTAAGGTCAAAGACTATACAAGTGTTGGATATTTGCTATCCATAAATACGTTTATGAATGAATGATTTTAACTCAGAATTATTGCCGTAAAAAAGCTGTTTTTACTTGTGCTTTACGTTTTTGTATTATTTTTATGATTTGTAGCGTACTCAATGTT
This sequence comes from Ceriagrion tenellum, assembly GCA_963169105.1. NCBI lineage: Eukaryota > Metazoa > Arthropoda > Insecta > Odonata > Coenagrionidae > Ceriagrion > Ceriagrion tenellum. The sequence continues at coordinate 59,869,796 of OY720641.1, forward strand.
ATCATCAAGTTTTCTAAAATGAGAGAGGTAACTGAGTGTATAGAAATATTAAAGGATCATTACTTGTAATGCATTTTAATGGCACATCAAAGCCCTCCCAAAGCAGAAAGCTTTTATATAACTAAATTAAATATAAATTATATTCTGAATTCCGTCTGCACCATAAAAGTATATCAATTATCGGTCTAGATATACAATCCATGCCATTCCTTTTAAAGCCTTGACTTGTATATTTCTTCTCAACTTATGATTTATCATACATGTATATTCATTTGCCTGATCTGTTTATTCCCCACCCTAGTCCAAAATGCAGACGACTTTCTTTATCTTTATAAGATAAATTTTCGTAGTGTTTAATTTTATCTCATCTATTCATTCTGAAATTTAGGCTGCACATCTGTGTCTTCATTTCTACTATCTACAAATTTTTGGATCTGCTCATATGCGTTTTCTTATGTGACTATTGATCTTTATTGCGGAGCATGGCAACCCTTCTCATCTCTCAACTACTTAATTCTTCAATTCATGAATAGTTTCATTTTATTTCATTCATACATCGCCCATCAAAGATCTCATTATCAACTGTTAAATGACGCATATTGAAGCTGTGTTTTAAAAAAATACTTGCCCTTGCAAACTGGTATAGGTTCCAATTATGTTTCTGAAAATATGATAAGGTATTTTTTATCATCACCATTTGTCGTCTGTTTACGCAGGCCCCTGGAGTCACTTCACTCTTCATCCTATCGTAGCCCCCTCTTCCCTGTATGAAACTCAGCATCTTCCTTTTATTTCTTTCTCTTATGGTTCTCCCCTTCTCACTGCCTTCTGGAACATCCCATAGCAAATATTTCCTCATCAAATCATGCCCAATCCAATTTTTCTGTTTCTTTCTTGAATGACGTTCCACTGCTTTCTTTTATCTCCCACACTCTTCAAGACTTCCTCATTCCTTGCCCAGTCATTCCAATTAAGAGTAAGTTCTTTCCTCCATACCCAAAAATCTACCCTTTTGTCCATCTGTCCTTTTCTTTTCTCTCCATTGGATTGTCCACTCCTCGTATTCGCATAGAAAAACACTCCGCGCACAACATTGTACCAGCCTTTTCCTCAGCTCTTAGCTCATTTTACTACAAACGAATGGGCTATTGGCTTGACTATGAGGATGTTATTCATCACAGAGGAATAAAATAATTGTGTTAACTCCACCTTTGAGAATTCATTGTTATGACCTGGGTTTCGACACTTCTGGTCATCTTCAGGTCATAGGTGTGGAAACTGCCAGCTTACTAAGTGTGACATCCCGGATCATGACAATAAATTCTCACAAGTGGAGTCTACAGAGTTATTTTATTCTACCAATTCTATTACTTTGTACATGGTTTTCTTCCTGAATACCTCCATCACTAATAAATTTCTTGATTTTATTTCCATTACACACTTGCAGTTCTCCATCTTCTCGATTCCAAGGCATTCATACCTTTTTGCTTGTTCTAATAACCCCATGGTAATGTTAAATTTTTCCTCTTTCGCAGTCTTTATTACCTTTGTTATTCTTTAATTTTCCCTCAAGCCGTGCGCTGCTTCATTTTGCCTAAAGTGTTCTAACATTCTCTTGTGATCTTCTCCCCTCTCTACAAAAAATCGTGTCATCCGCAGTTATCACGCAATTCACTTTCCGCCCTCCTAATTTTAGCCCTTTGCTGACATACCAGCACTCCTGCACTATTTCCACCATCATCATCATTGGTCGTTCAATCCATGGAATGGTTGAGTGCAGCCCTCTACCCATCCCTATCTGATGCTTGGTCCCTTACTTCCTGTACACATCTCTTCCTAAATACTTTCCTCTTTATTTGGTCCATGAACTTATTCATGCGTCTTCCTCTGGAGACTTTTCCCACAATTTTACCTTTAGTTATCTTCTTCACAAACCCATTATGTCTTCAGAGTGTGTTCTATTCATCTGGGTCTTCTTTTCCCCAGGCCGTTCCATATGGTCTTTTGCTCCTCTACTTTTCTGTACACTTCATCATTTCTTATTTTGTCCGTCCATTTTATCTTCTGTATCCTCCTCCAGCACAGGTTTTGAAGGCTTCTAGTCCGTTCTGGTCAGCTTTTCCAATTTTCCATGCTTCCGATCCATACGAGTGCCACAACCCACTCAAATGTTTTCTTACCCCCAGTATCTCTTTCTACGTACTTTTTTCTTCATTTTGTCTATGAACTTATTCCTAGGTCTTTCTCTGGAGACTTTTCCTTTCACATACTGTTTCCATTTGTGGTCATATCTTCTTTGAGAACAATAGTTGTCTTTAAGCGATGATCGCCTTCTTAGCTTGGTATTTTCGCTTTATATCCGTTGTACTTCTTCCGTCCCACATGCTGACACTTTCGAGATAGAGGTAGGAATCCTCTTGTTCTAATTTCTCTATTCTCTGTTACCTCTGCATTTAGCTTTCCTCTTCAGCATACTGGGATTTTAGTCTTCGCTTTACTTTTTTATGTTGTATTCTCGGAGGACTTTGTCCATTGCGTTTAGTGCCCGTTGGAGATCTTTACAGTTTCTTGCTATGACTGCGATGTCTTCTGTGAAGCGGAGCATATTTATATCTTCTCCGTGGATCGACCTGGTAGATGTTGATAATGGTTGGCGGCATACTACAGCCTGGTCGAGCTCCTCCTCCGATCTCAGACCGCTCCATCTTGCCGTTACCTTCTCTCATTGTTACCCTTTGGCTGGAATATACTGTGCTTATCAATACTCCATCCCTCCAATCCACCCCCTTCTTTTTCAGTATCTCTGGTAGCCCGTCCCACAGAACACAGTTAAATGCTTTTCCAAGATCTATAAAACAGAGGTAAACCTCTCTTCACTTTTCCCTGTACCTTTCCTCAACAGATCTCACGACATCTACCGCGTCTCTAGCGCCCACTTCCTTCCTAAACCTGAATTACTCATCCGCCAAACTCTCCTCCATCAACTTCATCATTCTTCTCTTAAAATGGCTCTGATGTCAGGGTCACTAATTCCAAATTTAATGAAAAACAGTATTATGCATCCAGAAAGTGAGTTTTATAAACTTATATGAATATAAAATTGGGTTTTAGGGCTTTTTTTATTTTAATTCAGCCATGAAAGTGAAGAAGTTAAATTGGAGATCTTATTAAGGTTGCTCTGATTACTACAGAATGACGTCACTTTGAACAAGTAAGAATATTCAATCTTTTAATAAAAACTGGCTATAAGAAGTATTAATTCATGGAAAATTTTATAAAAATAAAATATGGGCATCTATTAATTTACCTTTATAGTTATTAGCAAATTACTGCCGTATTTGATATAAAAATGCAGTATTTTCCAAAAAAGGCGCTGTAGTCAACACATTTGGCTGAAAAAATGTAATCATTTAGAATATATTTGCGGAATTATCTGCACTTTTCGCTCGGAAATTTTGATTTAAAAAGTGATTACTTTCATCGGGGAAGTCAGAATTTGTTAAAATGAATAAGTAAATATACTGCGACGCACAAAACTGAATTTACAGTCACTGAATTGAACTGACTAGCCTTAGGTGAAACAGGGTCGACAAAAATTAAATAAAGACAACTATAGTATTTGAAATGAACTGCATGGAACATATATTGCATTAAATAAGAAACTACAACATGCCATTGGGCAAAATACCGTGATACACGTGTGGAGCTTTCTTGAGCAAAGTCTATTTGATGAGAGCAGCAATCAGGTCCCTTTTGGTGGCCAGGGAAGTGCAAGGAGCCTTATAGTGAAGTCGACGTCAGTCACGGAGCGAGAGAGAGGCCCCTTTCTCGTCATGCAGGTCTGAATATAAAAATAAAGTGAAGTCTGGGAGAGAGGAGGATAGGGAAGAGAGGGGAAGTACTGTTGCCTGTGGCGATTGGCGGAGATATCCCAGTATTGCTAGTTCACGATTCACACCGAATTTATAGGGGGCCTTACTACCATTCATGGTATAAAAAAGATCCACTGGAACAACCGTGGCCAAGCAATTCACGAGCTAGGCGATGAGGGAGTCAGATCCTGGCAGTTAATGAAATACGTAAGGCTATGAGTTACTTCGAAGGCTAAGAGTCACGGGACGTGTTTACTGAAATTTTGACAAAACTCGACTTAGTATTTGTTTTGACTTACATAGTCAGGCCAGAGAAACCTTAACGACCCTTAAAATGATTTTAGCAGCAGGAGATCCCATTAAGATCCCATTTCTATGAGAATGGAGCTATCATCACCATTTTCAGCCTAACTGTGCGCTACCGTTAACAAAAGCACATAATCAGAGTTTATGTCAGTTCCTTGTGGTCCATACGATTTCTTTTACACGGTTCAAATGCCTCTCATCCATTCGTAAGAAATCTATTTGTTTTTTAATCAGATATCCTGGCGTCCTCCCAAGTATCAATTCTTCTGCTGTGGTTTCCAAACTAAGTATTGGTAATAAATAACCTCCTTCCTAAATAATACTCAATATGCCTCTTCCCAATCTCATTTCTCATACCCAACCCAATTTTCCCCTACTTCTTCTACATCTATACTCGTATCTTCCTTCGGAACATGACTATAACCTTTGTTTTGATTTTTTTGACTTCATCTATCTTTCTATAAACATTTTTTACCACAGTATCACCATTATTGCCCTTCGGTCTATAATTTTCCCTCCCTTCCCAAAGATTCGATTGGGTAATATTTTATCTCCGACATGGTATTTAATTTTCGAAGAATCCATGCTCTTAAAAGCACCTTTCTGCGACTTCTACCAGGAATGCCTTGAGTACCTTTAATGAAGTGGTTTCCCATTATAGCCCTTCTCTATCCTATGCCGTTGACAATGTTTTAGCTCTTCTGTCTTTGGGCTTGTATTTCTGTTCACCGTGTAAGAGGGCGCCCTGCCTTCTATCAGCTTATCAGCCCTCCCAGAGGCCTCTGACACTTGGCAGAAGGGAACTCCTAATCCTAGGAGACGCTTGGTCCCTGCCTTCGTGTGCCGTGGCACCTCTATCCAACTCTACTACGGGTAGGTAAATATCAGTTTTTCTATTCTTCGTGTCTAGGATTTTATGCAATTTATTACACGCTCAAGTAATTTAATTCATATAGTCAGGTTATATAGTATTTCTGCTAGTTTTTGCCTTTAAATGTATCATAAATCACGAAATGGAATATTACTCTAACATTAGCAGTACATCCTGATATGCAATCATTCATATGCACTGTCTCTCGTTCAGTACACGTCGATTGACCTCTTTGTACCCCTTGGATACCAACTCCACCTAATCAAGACAGGGTAGCCAACTTTGTGATATTCTTCTCTGTCTTCGGAACCAGAGGTTTCTTCTGCAACATTGGACAATCTGGACGCAAGTGTTTCTCGTTCAATACACGACAACTGACCTCTTTGGACCCATTGAATACCAACTTTACCTAGTTAACACAGGGTGGCCAACTTATGAATATAAACTCGTAGCAGTCAACCCCCTCAAAATTGAGGAGTATTAAATAAATCTGATATAGAGAGCGCTATATCGGTGTTTGTTATAGGTTTTTACACTAGGTATTTGTTTTAAGAACTTTTCTGGTTGGAATAAAATAAATTAGTAATTTTCCACACGGTTTATTATCCTCGAGCGGTTTAAACGCAATAGCGTCATTTTCAAGGGGTTACAAAAGGTTACTTTCCTGGTTAACAAGAGGTTACTTTTCTGGTTATTTCTATCGGTTCATTACCGATTCCTACAGGAAAATCTTGAATCGAGCAAGATTGCGTCTCAGGGCAGAGATGCTTCTCCCCACTCTGCAGGAAAAAATCCATAATCTTGGCCCGAATATCTTGTTTTTCTTCAAAGGTTAGCAAATGTGATCCTCTACCTCATCCATCTTGTCCGCTTGGGAGAGAAATCCAAGGAAGTGGTCGCCCTCAGCGGTGGAATGGCAGTGATGCGATCCCGGCCAAAGTCCCACCTAAATCCTCTTCGATCATCCCTTTCCCACTCTCCCCCTCGTCCATACTTCCTATGTAGTATGTTTTTCTAAGGTGGTCGTCATTTTTCAAAAACTTGGATTAATTTTTGGACACCCTCTAAATTTTTGCCATTGGATTGAAAAATTGAGTATGAAAAATATTAATGCAACTGTACAAAGGGTAGAAGTGCCGCATCATACCCTAAGTTTTGAAATTTCGAAATTTTTTTATTTTCCGGTCACTCCTAACGATTACGATGCTATTGGCGTGTTTTTTTTGCTTTTTTTTGCTAATACCAACATCTCAACATACATATGAGATGTTTTATCTAGAATATTTTTTATTTCTACCCAATAGTTGCCAAGATGTGACCCCGCATGCCACCTAGCCGGTCGCACTCTCTCGCGTCTACGCTGGAATCTACGGAGTCCACTGCGACGCATCACGTTGTATTCACAAGTTTTATCTGACCATTTGGAGCACCTGAATAACATGGTAAAGACTTCAGATATCAGTTAATTTTATTGGAGTTATAGAATTTAATTTTCATCTTCTAAATTCTTCAAAATTTGTAGCAAAGCCATCTGGAAATTTACAATTGTGGTAAGACATGGCTTTTAATATATTTTGTACTTATAATGCTTATTTTAATGTTAAATGAAACTGTTGCATCATTTTTATCGTATCTGTAGCATCATATCGTAAGTATCGATGTCATTCACTATTGCGATGCTATATTTTAAGCAAATAATCAGGAAAATTTATGGTGACTAACTCCAGCGCTTTTTACTTCTCCAAGTTTTTTTTTCCTCTTTTAGAGCAGCTTGTGACTAAAAATACCGGAAATTTGCTTGGCTGTTCTTCAGTGCTTAACTACTTATTGAAAACAGCTGGAATTTTTGTATTCATTTCAATTTCTCTAAGAAAAAAGCCTCGTACAGGAGCCCATACGTCTTTCGATGCCCTTTTCCTAGCCTCCTCGCAAGGGCATAAAAATATGAGTTGTTCCGAATAGTTTTATGCTGCAAACTATAGTATCTTCTTCTGCAGTTGAGAGAAACATCTCGCGAAGAGGAAATATTTTAATGCGGAAGTTAACTTAATTTTTTCGAAGGTTTATGCCTCGGAGACGCATGATAAAATATTCTGAAGGGAAACCAACAAGTTCATAACTAATACAAGAATTTCTCAATGGTCTTATAAAGAGAAGCAACATAATATTTGAATTTTTGAGTACAGTAGCTCATAAGATTGAAATATTTCGAGACACCGAATCACTCTTTTCCAGAAAGTCAGAGTGGCATAAGCAATGTTGAAAATTTCTCATTTTATACGGAAAATGTATTCTAAAACCTGAGGAGGACAACAACATTTTAGACCAAAGGGTCTTTGAAAAAATTATCTATTTTCTGTTTCATCCAATAATACAAATTTTCTCCTATATTTTGCATGAAATTTATTTTTAAAAGTAAGAGAAGTAACACCTCTAAATTCATGCAGAAATTATATCAGAAAATATATAATGCTACTGCAGGAAAAAAAGTTAATTCGATTCACCAATGTGCTTGTTTTTTTTTGCTTTCTTTGCTGTCATTATTATTTCATTTATTGCTTGTACCCACTTTTTCTGTGTATATCTATCAGTACTCGTGCCCTAATATTAATGTATACTTTTTGTGTGTTCTTAGTGGACCAAGTGGTCCAAGAACAATAAATCTTTCTTTATCTTTATACATTTTATATGTAAAAGGAAACAATTATGGGGCAAAACAATCCCAAAACATATTTTCTAATTGCGCCCATGCACTATTATAGGAATATATCCTCATAACTTCATATCTTATCACCTCTAGAGTGAGCTGCCTGTAAATGAGTGAACGGATCATTCAGTTAGAACATTCGAATCTATATAATGTAAATTATAATCAAATCGCAGCATATTTTTTGCATTTTAATAACGGTTTTTTAACTTCGACTGAGAGGAACGAAATATTTACTCAGAACATCTTCAGATTTACATCAATGAATACCAAGCAGTCTTACCGCTAGTTTATCTGCGTTGAAGCGTTTGCATCATTATTCTCCTGCTAACTTTTCAAGCAGTTTTCATTTTTGATGTGGTAAACGGTTGCTCACTGTATGACCACATATTGCAATTCTTTTTTCTCTAAGTGCGATTAGAAATTACTCATCTTCTTTTGAGATATGATTGAATCACCTCAGTAAGAGAGATAGTGTGCGATTTAGGACAAATCATCAACTGCTACAACAAACTTGATTATTTTTTTCCATTGCTGTTGAATACTGTGGCTTTTTTCCTGCTATTATCTTCACTCATAATTCTGACTACAAATGTAAGAATAACAATAACATATTTGCCAAGTTTTCAGGCAATATCTCTGAAGTTTTCTATATTTTTGTTGCTAATTTAGCAAAATAGCTAACAATTAAAATTAATTTTTAGATTTTATAAAAAGTGCCTCTTAGATCCAGGTCATTTTATGAAAACATAGAGCCAACACATTTATTCTAATTATTTACGATTTTGTACATTCCGTTGGTATTATTCGGTTCCATTAAACAATTCGCCCTACCTCTGCGGTTAACATTCATTCAGCTTTAAAATATATATGTTACCGACACTAAAATTAAATGCTTAAGTATCTCGGTAGAAGAATTAACTCTGCAATTCCACATGATAAAAGATTTATTTACGACCGGTTTCGCCGCAAAGCAGCATCATCAGACCGGATGCTGCACTGCGGTGAAACCGGTCGTGAAGAAATCTTTTACCATGTGGAATCGCAGAGTTAATTCTCCTATCCCTGATATCAAGGAATTCCACCAAGCAAGGCATAAAACTGTCCTCTATGCTTAAGTATACTAAACTTTTGGCATACCAGGGGCGTACGTGATGACGAATTAAGGTGTTCGCACGTAAATTAGCGTGGGGCGTGCACTAGTATAACGAATTGATATCATTAAGCCTAAATATCTGCCAAGGCTGTCAAACAGCATAAAAATCAGAGAGGAATGTGAAGAGTTCATTTATCTCTCGAGCAGGGCAAGCCTTTGGAAGAGAACCGTTGATTGAATTAAACAAAGTAAATGAATGACCAAAGTCAACGAAAAATAATGTTTATTTGGACAGGGGCAATGTTGCTGAATAATGTGCAATTAAAATACTTATGTCTACCTGAGTGACGAAACTTATTTAGCTCCAGTGCAAAACAACAAAAGTACTTCTCTAGTTACGGATGATTTTGCTCAGCATATGACATTGAAAAATAATATAAGTTAAATAAAATTTTGTGTCTATGTGTCTTTGGTGTCTAAATATATGGAATTGATAAATTATATAAGTGAAATAATATTTTGAGTACACCAAATAAATTTAACGTTCAATTTCGTAATTAAAGACTATGATGCTAAACATTTGCTCACTTTCAGGGTCATATCTCGAAAACTATCGGGCAGAAATAGTAAATGTTCGAGATGAAACGTCTCAAATGTATGATGAGTCATTGGTAATCGCAGAAAAGCAATTAAAACGTCGATTACTCCGCAATCGCCCGGAATGGCCGGAAAGCAGGAAAGAATGTTGAAATTTCAAAACTTGAGCTGCGAGGCTTCCCCTTCTAAATTTTCAATAATATTTTCTACACTTCATTTTCTGACCCAAGGGCATCAATTTAGGGAGTGTCCAAAAGAAAATTAGAATTTTCGGAAAATGAGGACCACCCTTATTTTTTACTTTAATAGCATGATGCACTATTTCCATGATTGAATGCATAACTCTTATTTCGTGAGAATGTAATCAGCTGTTATATGTCGAGCATATTTTCTTTCCAGCACCGTTTTTCTCTTTAATTTCCTGAGACCATGCCGCTTGGGGCATATTTTACTTAATTACATACATACATACGCACATACCAATCTCGTCGTTCTCTCCCGGGGCAGGCACAGTGAAAAAGTTTCACTCATAAATACATATTTGTACACCTAACTCTGCTTCAACAATTTCCTCCATTCTGACCTATCCATGCAAACATCTTTTGCCTCATTTGCCCCATACACTGCTTTATACACATCCTGCTGTTTTTAAGACTCCTAATATTCCTCCTCCTAAGAAGTTTCTCAACCGCATTCAACCACAACTTTCTCGGCCTACCTCTACCTCTTTCGCCATTCATTTTACTCTTATATATCTGTTTTCATATTCGACTCTCATCCATTCTCTTAACATAGCCAAACCAACGAAGTACACTCCTTTCATATATGTCCATTACTGGAGCATGTAAACCACATTCATTAATTACCCACTCATTTCTGACTCTATCCATCCTACTTTTGCCACAAACACTCCTCAGATAACTCTTACCCACGGCGTTTAGTCTACTCTTATGTCTCTTCTGACATACCTATGTTTCACGTACGTACAACAAAGTAGGGAGAAGTACACTTTTGTACACGGCGATTTTCGCTTCCTTAGACAGGCACTCATTCCTTGATATGCTCCAAATGCCATCTGCCACTTTCCTTCCAGCATTCGCATGCCTCTATATTTCCTCATCTATCCGTCCATCTTTCTCAAACATCTTACGAGATTTCATTTTATTAACATATGTTAAACCATCCCGCCGCTTTCATTCAGTATATGCACCTTTTGCGAACTATTCTTGATTTTAAACCAATAAAGGTGACTCTAATAGTTCCCTCCCACTTCCTTATCCATTCATACCCAGAGCCGACCCGTATTCTTTTGTCATGTAGAGCCCCAGGAAATAATAATCTGTTCTAGCCCAAGAAATTATGGTTTATGAGTCGTAAATTATGCGTCTACATCTACATACTACCCTGCGAGCCACCATATAATCATGTGGCAAGGGGTGTTAGGACACCCCTAGCCACGTAATATATAAGGTAATGATTCAAGGTATAAGATTTTGGGAGGTGATATGGTGACGTGGATTTTGGGAATGTATTTAGTGGAGCTCAGTTTTAATATGGTCTTTTATTGTGCGCGGAAAGAACGAGTTTTTGTACCTGTCTGTTCGGTAATGTATCTCTCTTAATTTATCGCTTCTGTCAGACCTAGAGATGTAGTTGGGCGTCATGATAATTTTCTCTGTGTCGCTCTGAAACACATCCATTCTGAATTTCCCAAGCAAACTAAGCGTAACGTGCAGCCTCCGAATCTCTTGGGGCTCCCACCTTAATCACTCTAAAAGTTATGAAACACTATATGTTCGCTTGTGGCAGTTTCTAACAAAGCATGCAGCGTATAAAATTAATTTGTTGTATGATTTATCATTATTTTCAATTTACTTATCAATTTTATGTATCATTTTCTCTTGAATATATTTTAACTGTTTTTTAAATCCAAAAACAGATGACGATTTCTTAATAGCACAAAGATTGCCGCGACTAAAATGAAAGAGCAACGATCAAGATTCAAAGTGACCTATATGAGATATAGTAATGAGGCGGTCACACTAGATGTTTATGGCTATATTTCTTCATCTTGCGATTGATTCATTCATTCATGTTAATGGAAGTACTTAAGCGTCTATGCTGCGTCATTACATCGCTTCCTCATTTCTGACCCCATTCCTTCTGCCGCTATCATAAAAAATTGTCATATGCCCTATTTTGACTGTAATTAGCAATTTCATTTGATAGTGGGCCATTAAAGCAGTTTGCGTATCGTGGTGGCATAAATGAGAAATGTATATGTCATTTTCGCCCAGAGTTTCATTTGTGGAAATGTATATTTGATGTAACTTAACATAATAATTCATATTTGCTTAATGATAGAGAGGCATAACTATACTACATAACAACCATTTAACATTATCCATTAATGGAAACTGCATTGGTTTAGATTTGCCAGATCAACATTATTCTATTATGTTTGTGATATCTTACACTAGTACTCATCAGCCAACGTGCATAGGCTCTGTGGAATGGGATTTTTATAATGTGAAACTAAATATTTAATGCAATTTTACATTTTAAGTTTTGAAACTCGAGTTTTGTACTGACTTTTGCTCACCTCTAGGAGGTCTTAATTACTCCCCCTCCGTTTTGACCGCCATTTCCTCTCAAATCACAGTTTCTCTTTTTTTACCGTGATATTTAAGGGCATAACGTCTGATGAATGGTATTCGCATGAAACAGTGAAGATATTGTTCACGCTAACAGGAGTGGGAATGTGTACACCGATAGGATGCTATGTTTTAACGGGAAGCTACTCTGTCGGCGGGTAGTGATGCTGATATTTTTTTCGGGCTTTAGGATAAATTCAGCAAAATTTTGAGGTCACCAAAATGTGCATAATACGAACTGTATACTAACAAACACTCTAAACAAAGTCATTGGCCTTTTTCATGCCATTTTTGCGAGAGTAAATATTTCACCCTAATTACACCTTTCTGGATACGAAACTAGATAGTTAACTGCAAATCGTGAGAACAAAATTCTGTATGCATGTTCATTGTACAGTTTTATGCTGCCTAACAAAAACTTTTTTTATTATTTTATAACGTGTTTAATTTTTCCATCGATAACAACGTTAACGAATTTTTGACTTTGTATTTTGCTTTTAATGTGGTTTTAGTGAGGTATTTCCGTTATCACAAGGAGGACCAAAATATGAATTTACAATTAAATTTCATCAGGTATAGGGAAATTGGAGTAAATAATCCGATGGTAATGGAGCAGTTATATACTTTCATTTAAATAAAATTCTCAGTAATGAACAAATTTATCGATAAATCTAAAATATTAAATATGGAAGTAGTATCAAGATATCAAAGTCTTGACCTTGTCTCACTTTTTTAACACGGTATATTTAGAACTCCATGAAGGAATATTATTTTATGAGAAAGTAAATGCGGTCACTATAAGATATAATTTTTGAAATAGTTGAGAAAACATACACAATACCTTTTCTTAATTATTTGACTATGTCTAGTGGTTAGAAATACCTCTTTTGCTAGATATTGCCTCACTGGAGTGCATACACGTACTATTTCCCATGTAAAATTTGTGGTGTATATGGGTAAATATTTCGGAATATATTGCGGTAAGAGTTATTTATCGGTATTTTTGGAAAGGTAAGATATTTTTCTTAAAAACGAGATGAAATTAATTGATTTCTAGGTGAAATCATATCTTGTTCAAGCAGCCTTAAGCCATACATTCAATGTGTATGATCAATTTATCTTGATGCTTGACCTTTTCTTTAAGTTTTCTGCTGGCAGTAGATTTTGATGATAAGTTTTTAGGTTTTGATGTAATTCTAAGAATTTCCTCGCAACTTTCTGCATTTTCACGGTCATGTCTATCTCTAGTATTTCATTTTTTTGCATCGCCATACGGTCTACCCTTCTTTGTCCCGTTCATTCAACCTATTCTATTTCTTGAGGAAGTCAATGCGGGTTTTCCACCGGGTCAGGTTGTCCATGTCTGCCGACGTTTCGATGACCGAGTTGCTCATCGTCTTCAGGGCATTATTCTGTTTCTTCCCGTTCCCGTTTGCCCACTCAAGTTGTCATTATACTTATAAATATTTATCGCCTAATTGTATACTCGCATATGTAAATTACTACATTTCGCATCAATATCGTGCATTTATCACCATGCAAATGTTTGTAACAAGTTCCTCTCTATGGTTCGTACGCGAAGTAATGGTAAATTATGTTCTTCGCCTCATACTTCTCCATCATCTCCCTCACGCAACTCTCCTTGGCAGTTATTCTCGGACAAATATTTTCGCGGCGCCATCTTCGACCCTTGTAAATATTTTTTCTTCTTTTCCTTACTTCTGCCGCCTCATCCATCATATTTCTCGCGCAAGATTCTGAATACCAATATGCTTATTCTCTCTCCCGAGAGAATCTCGAAGAAAAGGGAATGGTCAGCGAGAAGTAGATATTTGGCTTGGATTTTACATTCTCAGAGTGCTAGGGTAATATTGCTCTTTACTTTGTAACTCAGGGAGGGAAAAAAGCTTCTGCGCCAAGCGCGATAATGCAACACGCAGTGTTATTGTTAACTGTAAAATCTAATGCTTTCCCAGCGTACGAGTTTCTCAAAGTGTTCTCGGGCTTTCATCCGTATGAGTGATTCTTTTTGGACGACTTTTCGTTCACCTCTGCCTTTAGGACGATACTCGATTCGAGCATCAAAACGTCGGCCAACATGAACCCATTCACCCCTACTGAAGTCCGAGAAAATTTTGATAGATTATTGTGAACAGACTGGATTTTACCAACCTGCCTACTCTGGTTTTGGTCATTCATACCTCAAAGTGACTACGTAGGAATCGATTTGGTGACGACTGGCTAATTTCAAAGAAAACATACTAAAAGAGCCCTCCAGTTGCCTTAGCCGGCCTTGAAACTAATGTGTGGCATAATGCAAAACACAAAAATAAGAAATGTAATATCATATAAGTTTGATATATCTTTTTCAATATTTCCACCATCCCACAACGCGGATATTAATTCTAGGTTAGCTCGCCTGAGTCCAAGAGTGTGAATTACGATTTTGTGACGCCCGTTACTTTTATGAGAAGGTTTATCGACAACTTGAATGCTAATTTTTTTAAAGCAAGCTAGTTCTGAACGATCCATCGTAGATATTTGACTAATGAAATGGTGAAAGCGTGAATAATACATTGCAGCAACCAATGGTGGAGGTATAACCTGATAAATAATAGATATATATTATATATAAATATTTTGAAGAATTACAAAATATTACAATGAAAAGGATGTGTGTGCATGCAAGGCTAAATGCATTCTCCCTTAAAACCTGCCGAGTAAATGTGAATTAAAGAAAGTTTGATCAATTTCGCTGTTACTCTAGGCTAGTTCGTCTGAGTCCAAGAGTGTAATTAACGATTTTGTGAAGCCCGTTTCTTTTTAGAGAAGGATTATCAACTATGTGAATGCTAATTTCTTTCACGCAAATTAGTTTTTAACGATCCATCTCAGATATTTGAATGAACAAATGGAGAAAGCGTTAAAAATCCATTGCAGTATTCAATAGTGGAGGCATAGCAGGGAAAATGATAGATATTCTGAAGAGTTTATACATCTGTCAATGCGAAGGACACAGAAATGTGTGCATGCTATCCTAAATTCATTCTCCCTTAAAATTTGCCGTAGAAATATGAATGAATGGATGCCAAGTACATCTCTCCGTTATAGGCTAAAGTCTCTCTAATGTCGATACTATATACTGATGGAAAAAAGAGTATGGACTCTTGAAGCAATTGAAAAAATATACAGTCGAAAGAAGTTGTTAAACAAAATTAGCTGTAATCAAAATTGTTTGGGGCGTATGATTGTTTCATTTGTCAAATATGTCATCGTATTGCATACCTCAAATTCCTTTTCATACGATTTCACTACTATAGTACATCGTACTCTTCTTACATACATGTACGAAGAAAAAGTACTATGTGAACATGGTACATAGTACTTTTTCTTCGCTTTGTGCCCTGCGTACTATTTTTCTTAGTTTTGTGGCTTGCTTTAATTCAGACATTAGTTTTTGGGCTGGAACTGGAGTACTAAGTCCTTTGCTCATGTATGTAAGATGAGTAATATATACAATAATCATGAAGTCGTATAAAAAGGAAATTGCGTTATTCAAAAAGATAGTGATACTTTGTGCATAGTATTCTTTTTAACTTTTTCACTGCAGTGTTTTCTTACCCTGAGGGATGGAGTAAAAGATTGAAGAAAGGTTATGCCAACCCCTCTTAGTAGTCGGATGGAGGCCTTGTGAAAGAAGAAGTATATTTTCTCACCACGCGTTTCAGAAATTATAGCTTCTTTCCCTGCGGTCCTGCATTCGCTGCGCATCTGATTTCCCATAGCCGAGTCTGACGCGAGCTTTCGCAGAAGTAGTAACGTTGGCACGCTCGGGTGGCGAGGGGGCAAAGGGAGAGGTTCTTTGGTCCAAAACCCATTTTCCAGCTTCCGCTTCTCCTTGAGGCGTTCTCGTGAGGTCATTCGGAGAGGTCTGCACTCCCTTTCCTTCGTTTTGGTGCGGCCAGCGAAACGAATGTATCACATTCCCCGACGGGGCATGCTTCTTTCTCGTGAGCGAACTTCGTCCCTCTGTAGTACGCCGTGATACCGGGCTTC
Source organism: Ceriagrion tenellum (assembly GCA_963169105.1). Lineage (NCBI taxonomy): Eukaryota > Metazoa > Arthropoda > Insecta > Odonata > Coenagrionidae > Ceriagrion > Ceriagrion tenellum. The sequence goes on from OY720641.1 coordinate 59,885,955, forward strand.
TGCCATGGACCAGATGCTCCCTTCACGGTCCTGCTACGTCATCTCCTCTGGGTTCCAAATCATAACAACGTCATTTCCTTAAGTTTACCGTATCCGAAACTTAAATCTCCAGGGCTGAATCTTAAAAAAATATAATCTACGCGCTGTGATACAGTTCTTCGAAAAAAATGGATCACATCATCCCTGTTTTCGCAGACTTGAAGGCGTAGATGCACGACTAAAAAAGAAAATGATCGCCGAGTAAATTCCTTCAGGCTTCACTTCGACATCCGATGTAAAAATGGGAAAAGAGGGTTCGAGATATCTCGGGAGCTGCATCGAAGATGCTCCATTTTGAGAGTGCTGCAGTGTGGAAAAATATTCAGAGTTACGTGACGTAGAGGCGACCGATATGGAGGCAACTATTGATGTTCGTGGAGCAGGATATTTTCTGTTGCCCTATTACCACAAGAAAACATCTCCGTCCTCTGGATCTAAAGTTTCTTGTGCTTAGTTTTTAATTACTTTCCTCGTCCTGATTTATTACATTTGTTTACTTATTGTTCTATGTAATTTACTCAATTATTCCTTTAAAAATTATGCAAAACAATTTTCATACTGATAATAATGACTTGTAGACTAAAAATGAAAGGATCGTCCGGTAGACTAGGGTTATATGTTCATATCAAAATACATTGAAATTTAATTAAGTCAATAAGTAGTTTTGAAGAAATGATTTTCTGAATGGATAAAATTGCATCTAACATATGCAATCCCCCCAAGTTTAATTTTGTATGACCTAGTGGAGAGTTTGTCGAGTGGACTTATCGATGCCTTTCCATACAGTATTATAAACCTGGACCCATCTCATGAGCTACCTTTCGACTGGCTACTACTATTCAACCTTGAAGGTGACCGTACTAGGGAAACATTTTAATTCGTACCTCTGTACCTGCCCTGCCATTGAAAAAACGAAAGAAACAAAATATTTGAGGCTGATATTGGACTGTCGACTCAAATAGGATGGGCAAATTTCAAATATGTGTAGCTGTTTTAAATTAAAAGGTACCTAAATTTGATGTCATTCGCAATAAATAGCCTCTTTCTGTCCGTAAATTGATTAAATTATCCTTGGTACACTCTAAGTTGGACTATGGGCTTATATGTTGGGGTGGAGAATATTTCAGCACTTTTAGGGTAGCAATTTTTGCGTATAAAAGATCATGAATTACATAATTTAAAAATTGATATGAAAACTCCCTTTCCCTGTATATTAGCCTAAAATTTTCCCTCCATTTAAAATAATTATATAAGGTATTAAAAATGATTTATGTCCGTAGCGGCTGTACTTCAATAGTATTTGGCAGTAATACTTCCCTGATATATCCAAAATATACATTATTGATGCATGAAGTGATAAAAAAATATTAGTATCTAGTTCCGCCGGTCCAGCTCTGGGATAGCCCTCAGGGATAGCGTGTAAACAAAATTTCTTGATAGCGTGAAAACTAAACTAGTCATTTAGACACTATCTATGCCTCGGTTGAAGATAAATCATACTTAGGCAAAAGTAATGAGGTTCTCTAGGAAAAAAAAGCGAGACCGATCATTAAAGCTGGAGGGCACAAGCTCTAGCAAGTTGAATATTTTTATTACTTCGGCAGTACGCTTTAGGAAAATTGGCATAGTAAAAAAACATAAGGAGGAGAATAGCGTTAGCTAAGGAAGCGTTTTGTAATAGATGGGAGCTAATGACGGGGACCTTAGGGAAGAATGTGAAGAAGAGGATGGTGGAGAGCTTGATATAGAGCGTAGCGTTGTATGGAGCAGAAACGTTAACCTTGATAAAGAAGGAAGAGAAGAGGGTGCAGGCATTTGAGATGAGGGATGTGGAGAAGGATGGAGAATGGTGAGGTGAACGGAAAAGAAGACTAACAAGGAACGACTTGAGATGGTGGGCGAGGAAAGGAAACTGCTGTATAAATTCCGGGATAGTTAGAGTAGATGGATGGAGGACGCAAAATGAGGTGAGGGATTGCTGGAGAGTGTGATAGAGGGAAAGACGTTCGGCAAGCGGGGGAGGGGAAGAAAGAATAGTTTTTATGGACAGAATGAAGAAGGGTAGATCGTACACCGTGGCGAAAAAGGAAATGCAAGAGGTAGTTAGGTCAATAATAGTGTGAAAAACCGGGAGAAGACTCTGACTTTCATTAAAATCCACCTTCACTGGTAGAATACTTTTAAAAATATACATGTCCTGGTCAGCCCTATAGTGGGTGGCGGGCTGAGAATCTGGTAGAGCCGTCAGGGGTTTTGAAAAGATAAAATTGCCTGTTTCTCTATCTTTTTTCAACTATTCATTGCTAGATTTTCGTTTAATTGTAGAATGAGAAATAGGTCAATTCCATACAAAATTGGACATGAGCTGTCAGGGGGAGTTGGCAAGATTAAGTTGCCTGTTTTTCTATCTTTTTTTTACTATTCATAGCTAGATTTTCGTTTAGTAGTAGAATAAGAATAGGGCAATCCCAGATTGGATATAAAAGTGAAATTTAAATTTCTTAACGAAAAAAATGATAATGACCTTTTTTACTTCTAATCGTCATCTGAGTAATAATTAAACACATTTATTTCCACTCTGGTCACTTTGTAATAAATTATAGCAGTTTAAAAACAAGATGGCTACCTGTTTGTTACTGCAAAATGGTTTGTCTTTAGATAAAACTCCATTTTCATGGATACTGGCATTGCTATGTCGACTGAAATTTTCAAATTTGAATATTGATAGGTAAATAAAAATGTCTTGTAATTTTATGGGACCAGCATTATTTCATTACTAGCATAAGTGTGGCGTTTGTTGACGTATGGCAAAATGTTATGTCTGTTACCAATATCATATGAAAGTAAGTTATGTGTCGCAAGTAATAGTGCTAGGAAACATAATTATTTATAAGTTGTAGTACTCACTTAGATACACAATACATACATACATATATATAAATAAATAAATAAATAAATAAATATATATATATATATATATATATATATATATAATCACCTTATTATTAATCCGTTAATTTCAACGCAATATGGAGACTGACATAACTCACTTTTAGTTACTGGCATACAGGTGACATAGCTGCATGTTACCTCAGTTACCATTATTAGGATTGACTATGTGGTTACGTTTATACATAGATGGATTTCATTTAATGTTGCGTCGGTTACTGCCGTAACTTAACAGAGTACTGAGCACAGGCATTGTTCAATGTCATCCAAATTAATTCAAAATGTTGCTTGAACTATTTTATGTTTCCACATGTATTTCTATGACGAAAATACTTTTAGGAATAAAATAAAATTAATACTTCAGAAATTTTTTATAAATGTTACATTAGTTATTTCTATAACGAAAATACTGTTAGGAATAAAATTAAATTAAATTAATACTTCAGAAATTTTTTATAAATGTTATATTAGTTCCTATGGAATGGTGGGTAGGCCCTATGGTGAGATCCAATTCACGAGAAAAAAGTGTATTATCCAAATTTATGGCTGCGTTGACAGAGGTATTATAAAATCAGAGTGAGAAATGCGATATGAGAATCAATCTAGAAATTACTAAATTAAAATATATTTCGAGGAAAGAAAGCAGGACTGGTCTTAGAAATAGGGAAAATAAACTGAAGCAGTTAGAATAATTATATTACCGGGTAATTATTCTCAGAAATGCGGGCACAGATATCCGGACAAAAGAGGGAGAAATGTGGCAGCCAAATAGGCGCTGACTATTCATATAGACGTGATGCCAGAGACGTGAGGGAAAGTTCGGCGAGAAGTTTAATGTGATGTCCACTGTTGTGTTGCGCAGAAACGTCAACTCTGATGAAAGGGGGAGAGAAAAGGTTGCTGGAGTTTGAAATGGTGGTAGGAAGGAAAATTGTTTTGGTACGAGAGATAGATAAGGAAGTGAAAGGAGCATGATGAGTGAAGAGAGGGAAGTGTTAGCGGTGACCAAAGGAAGATGATTGGAAATGTTATTGAAGAATGAAGGTTTGCTTGAAGGCCGTGCTAGAGGGAAGACTTGAAGTAAGTGGAGAAAAGTGAAGAAAAGAACAGGTTTTATGGACAGGATGAAAAGAGTTAGGACAAATGCTGAAATAATTAAATAAGTTATGCAAGCAGATAGTCTTCTGCGCCTGTGGAGTACTTTTAAATGAAACTCTTGCCCTCAAAACCTCCATTAATTAGCTGTTAATCTATTAAAAAAATTGATAAATTATAATATTTCCTTCTATTTTGGTTCTTTTTGACGCAAATTTGAACACAATTCATAGCAAAATTGTCTTTTATATTCGTGAATGTGATTAATGGATGTGATAAATGAAATTTACTTGAAAAAATTATGCGTTATCTAAGAAGATTGCTTGGCAAATGGGTCATACTTTGACCGTAGAGCTAAAATAATAACATTATATCTAATATATGTAGATTCAGTCACAGTAAATTGATTTTTATTGTTTTATAGCTGCTTAAATATCCTCGAAATCAAAGTCTGAGGAAAGGATCTGGCACTTTTTCTTATCTCTGTGGATATATCTCTTGTTTTTGGACGAAGTGCGAGGTATACATTACTCTAAACTAGGATAATTGTTCTTTGAACTCAGCTATGTACCTTATAGGTACCAAGAAATATCGCGAAAATATGTTGTTTTAAAATCCACTTTCTACGGCGAGATATTGTAGAACAGCATATTTTACAATGATACTCAAACGATATCGTACTGTCTACCAAATTTATTTCAAACTCTTACAACACCTGTTTCGACTGTCTAGCAGTCATCATCAGGTAAGACTTTAGATGTTGTTATAAGCATAACATATCATACGATCGCTAAATTAACTATCGTCAAAGTCTTTATTCATTTTCACTAAACGACTTATAAGTGCGCGATCGTCCTCAGGATAGTGAAAGAAAATATCAAACTGTTCAAATTATACATATAAAAATGGTGAAATTTACTCTTAAAAAATAATTGATTTGTGCGAAATTTGGATACTTTCGATCAGGTATGTTAGCCAGTTGCGACACCGAGCCCATCTTGCTTAGAATGCTTTATGTTAATTGATCTAACGCAGCATAGTAACGGAACATATCAATATATGGAATATCTAAAAATATTGATTTGAGAACCCCTGATGCTAACCTCTACTGGGGTTCCAAATGCCTTGACATTTTCGTTGAATACATATCATTATGTTCTTCTAGATGAAGAATACATTTACTCACGTATACATTAAAAGCAAGGAAAATTACAGTTTTTTGAACGAGTGAATGGGAGGAATAGAGCATTTCGTATGACTCTTCTTTATGGTAAATTTACCCCGTCTGCGGCTTCATTTGCGTCTACATCGTAGCTGCGTACTTAGGCAGTTGTCATTGTGATATCAGTTTCCAAATGATGAACCTTCTTCCTGCGCAGGTACATCTGTAGAATAAAGATTTTGCTCTCGAATGGTAACATTAGCGGTGTTATTAATTTAAGATGCGTCGCCATGGAGCAAACAGAACACTTTTCACGAAGTGCTTAAGTTACAACATTATTTCAAACGATGACGAAAACTCATTGAATTGTTGTACATAAAATAACAAGTGAAAATACTATGGCGTAAGTTAATATGCTGGCTTAAGTGCTAGGTTGTCGCAAATGCTAAAGTATTGTATCTATTCTCTGCTAAGTATATATTATGTATGAGTATTGTGCTAAGTATATATCAGGCCTAATTCTACGGTGCACGTTACAATGTTAGCAGGAAAAACGATGTAATTCTTAGAATGTTTTCACTCTGTTGGATCACATTAATCACATTGAACATATTCCTTTAATATGGATCTAGTAAATTTGTAGGAAATCCGACTGTGGAAAAGTCATCCGCCTTGGCCGGGACTAGAACCCTAATCCCTCGACTTCCGGTCGAGTGCTTGGCACGTTAGGTAAATTTAGTTCAGTTACTTTACTGGACAAACGCTCGCCCAGAATTCGAGGGATCTAGGTTCGAGTCCCGGTTAAGACGGATGATATTCCCTCAGTGGATTTTTGCACATATGTTCATTGCGGGTGACTCAGTTGAGTTAATCAGTGGCCATCCCCGGTTTATTCAGAATTGGTCTGGTAAAATTTCCAGCGGTCTTGGTTTGCAACATGTTCCTGTGCCATTCCAGGTTATTGGTATCCTATTCACGTACAGTGAAACTCATTTTAAGTACGGCAGAATATGCCTTTATTTTCGAGAGAAAAAAATTTTTCTCGGGGAATAATCCGGTGTCCATTTAGGTTCCAGCGTTTAAAAGGGCTCCGGGTGCACAACACCTTCTGTCGGAGGAGATTTGGTGTCCCTTTAGCGCTCCCGGCTAAGGACGGTCATTTACCGACGCCTGAGCTATCTCTCTCTCTCTCTGCACCTTTCTCCTACCTCTCACTAATTCCCCCACACACCGTCGTAATTACCTGCCCATCTGGCGCTTGACTTTAATTTCTCGGGCGCCTTTCAGGGGAAGTAATAGGCCCAGGCTACACCCAGACGGCTTATTTTTCTCATCTCCGCCAACATAATCCCCGGAATCCCTAAATATAGTATTTAAGGCTGCAGGTCGATAATTATCCTTGCCTACTCTTGAGTACCCTTGTATTTTGGGATTATATTGGATGGGAAATGTGAGGATTACTTACAATCGGACGGAATGAACCATTTTCCTTGCAGTAAATAATTTGTCACGGAGTAGAGGTAAAAAAAATAATTCTTTGTGTGGTAATATTTCACGGTTTTGCCCTGTCAAGGTGATTCCATCGTAAAAAGACTTGTATGATATAAAATTCCCATTCTGCTTTCTGCCTCAAGAGAGACTTACTTCAAATTTATATTTATTTGCTTTGAATATCCTCCCTTTGTTAATCAAATGGGTCTCCTACCGAAAACTAGGATTAAGACACAAAATGTTCAGATTTTACGAGAAGTGTATTTTTTATGACCACATTTGTCGAGCCGTAGTAGCAAGGTCGTTGAATATCGAATATATTATTCCTTAGGTATAGGTCTCCGCAACGCAAACAAGTCCACCATGGATGGGCTTATGTTAGTGTATTTTCTATAAGCATAGAATAGGATGTTCAACCTTTTTGATGATTTGTGCACGTATCAGTGTAGAAAATGATGGCTGGCGCCGCATATTAACAGATTTTCTTTGGTGTACAATGGTGGTAAATGCTCAGTAAGCACATTAATGGCGGCCTTGTGGTTGAAATATTTGGTAAGTCCCATATAGGTGGAGCTAGGAATATATCGAATCGAACGACCCTACGAAAGTAGCAGACTGCAGTGCCGTTTGCATGGAATTACCACCTTTAGACTTCAATCACGGCGGTAAGTCGTTGATAACTTAAAGAAATATGCGTAAAAATACGTATATTTTATTTTGATTAAGTTTTCAGAGACTTTTTGCTTCGTACTATCAGCTTTAATTAAATGTTTACGAATGATTTCTCGTTCAATGGTATCAGGCTCAACTATGTGGAAGTTGATATTCACAAATGAAAAAACGACTTCGTTTTCTTCCACTGATTTATTTTTTTGGTACGACATATTTCGACACATGGAGCTTATTTTCAAGTACAAAAATGTTTGAATTTCAAGCAAATATATATACCTGGAAGGGACTTGGGGGAGGTTGGAGAGGTGGAAGAAGTGGGTGTTAGGAGGGGGGGGGGAAACCCGGAGAGAGGTAAGGGGTGGCGGTTATGGTGAGAAACCTGATTTATACCTTCCAGGTACTTTATAAAATTTATACCTTCCAGGTATATATATTTGCTTGAAATTCAAAAATTTTTGTACATGAAAATGACCTCTATGTGTCGAAATATGTCGTACCAAAAAAATAAATCAGTGGAAGAAAACGAAGTCGTTTTTTCATTTGTGAATGATTTCTCAAGTGACATTTTTCTGCCGTAATGTTATCAGTATACATGAGAGTCCGTGATGAAATCTCCACTTTAAAGGCTGAATTGCTGTAGAACTAGACCGTTAACTCCATTTTCGGTTCGTCTCAGTTTATAAAACCTACTTCTAAGATCTCATGTTTAAGTTTTTAGAAATCTTGGAATAAGTGACGCTTAAACTAAATCCACATAAACTTTCCTCTGTTAGATACAAATCTCATAAACTTTGCATTCCATGCTTATTTCGTCAATTAAAATTGAAGTGGTCTTAAATGCTAGTAGTGGTGAACGTGAAGAAAAAATATTGGTAAATGTTCAAAAACAGGTTAATTGATGAAAATTTATTTCCAACCGTAAATATCTCTGCTTTTCCGGTAAAATAGGAAGAGGTAATGTGCACAATATGCCATTTTTTTGGTAAAACAAATTCTGATCAATCTTAAAAATGACGTTTATTGGAAGGTGTTACATTTTGGAAATGTGATGTTTGGAGACAACCATCTTGTATTTTCGGATAGTTTTTGAAAACAACCACCAGATATAGTAGAGTAAATTTCACATCTTAGGATCATAGGATCATAGGATAGCACGAATAGGCATAATTTTATTTCATGAAAAGAAAAATTCAGTCCCCCGTTACCCAACCCACCCCTCCAGTTGTTATTTTATAATATATAAATGAGTGCGTAATGTGATTACATAATATGAATAATGAGGTATCTTTCTGGTGAATTATGTTGGAACTCGGTAATATGGCGGAAAGCGCAGTTGAATAATGTGAACAAAACGTGGTTTTCAAGTGGTATGAAACGCTGTAATTGTAAAAGTAAAGTTAAAGAGGTTTAAAAGAAAATACAAAGTTAAAGGTTTTAAACATGGTAAAAAGAACATCTGTAGAACGTCTGAGAAACTATATACGAAGGAAATTTTATGGATCTGTTTCACGAACATTTACCAAAATAGGATTCCTTTAAATAAGACTATATTACCTAAAAATACAGGCTTTCGCATGGAATTGTATCGCATAAAATTAACTTATCAGTCCATCTTAGATCTCATTTAACCGTAGAATCTTTATGGATTGGAGCAAAAGCTTGCCATTTTAGTAGATTTTACGCTGGTTTAGGTTTATATTGCTGGAAAAAAGCGTTCACCATGAATATAATTGTCGAATAATTTTCCATATTTAGAGTATCTATCTTGTTTCCTAATAGGTATGGACGCGAATCACAACATACGGTTTTCATTTACCAGCTCAAGGAAAACGGTGTGACTTTAGTGTACATTTTGACCCCAATTTTCACGGTGAAACAGTCTCAAATGGGGAAGTTATATTTTAAAGCAACATACTAGTTTATATACCTGGTGCAAAATGCGTTTAAACTTGCTGAGTACCTTGTGTTACTAATCATAAAGATATATTCTGAGCATAATTGTCCAATCTACCTAAGTATTAATTATATTAATTTAAGCGTAGTTGTAACCTACCGTTTCCAATGTTATAGCAATTAACATTCCGTAAAATACTTTTTCATCCGAAGTAAATGAAGCCAAACGTCACCAAGAATGAAGGAGCATAAATAGTAAAAACGAATGCTTCTTTTAAAGGGGTTTGAGTTGGAAATTTGGAGAAACGAGAAAAATTAAAGAAAATGTACTTATTTTTGGGGATTATAGTTTGAGACAGTGATAAACAGCCATTATAGGTCCTACAGTCAACTGATAATTAGAGCATCAATAAAATGTGCAGAAAAAAGGCCAAAAATGGCTGTATTTCGTGTTTTAATGTATGGAATGTATATGTGAACAGTTGAATGACATTATTGGGATGTTTACGAAAAAATAGGAGGTAAATATTGTCAGCAAGATAATAGAATAAGAAAACTGCTAGCATATCGTGAATACCAATTGTGCTTTTGAGTACTACGAAATAACTACAGATTTCCGTAAAAACTAATTTGCGTCCACAGAAGATCTGCCACAAGGATATGTGAGGGTTCGATACTGCATTAGTCATATAGTTAGAACTATTACTAGTTACTATTGAGCTGATAGTCTAAATGGAAATTTGGTCAGGCATATGAAGGATAAATGGGTTGATATACCACTGGAACTCTTGATCGTAGGCTTACCTGTGATATAATAAAAACAGTGGAAATGATTTCTACAGAATATGCTTTTTATAGGTATTATTTCAAAGCCGTGATAAAACTAACCCGTCTTGCACACTCTGAGGTGTTCACCCTCATTCCCTACCATATTACCTCGGCGGTATTTTATCTTTCTTGTGGACGAGTCTATATTACGTGGAGGCTTGATTGAGAGAAAATGATTTAAGGCTCTCATTTTAACTTGATGGGTTGGTTAGGGAATAGGAAAAAACGTGGCTTGCGTAATATTTACCCTTTCCTCGACGTAAAAGTTCATTTTCCCCCGGTTAACCCCATGAGGACCACCGCGGTCGTGAGTGGGAATGGATAGCGTTAATTGAATTATGAGGATCAAAAGTGACAGGCCCTCTCTTGCGGAAGAGCGTCACTCTATGTCGTGTAAAACGAGGACTCACCAAAGTAATTTATGGCCCTACCACTGCGCCGAATATTAAGCCCTACTGCACTGTAGATGTGTGCGTATATTCCTATCCCTATGATCTCACATCCCCTGTGTCCATTCTCTTAATTTTTCTCGAATTTCTTCCTTCATATGTGTTTTCGGTAAGGTTTCTCACTTGCTCTAACTACGCAAATTTTAAGGAATACAGCACGCAATGCATCAAAGCTGGCTTATTTTCTCCTTGAAATCCCAGTAAAATTTAACATGGGTAAATTAACCCTTTGAGTGCGGCATAACGTGGTATCACGTCATAGTTGTCTTTACGCTGGTGCTGATGACGTGATCTCACGTCATGGGTACCGTGAGTGTTCTAGCTTTCACTAGAGGGCCTAGTGAAAGCTGTAACGCTCACGGTACCCTTGATGTGATATCACGTCATCAGGATCAGTGTAAAAAAAACGTCGTGATATCACGTCCTACAAAGCCACTCGCAGGAGTTCATATACACCATGGGTTGAAATTTGCCATGAAAAAATCATTTGACTAGAACGGGATTCAAACCTGGATCTCCCAATCGTCGCTCAGGTTTGCTATACAGTTCCACCCCCGTCTTTGTTCTAGGGGAATTTTGAGGGGATTAATGCCAAATAGATGTTCATGCTTCAAGTCTCCATTGTGGCACATGTGACGATAGTCGTGCTTACTAAGCCTCTGTCGCGGTGGATAAACCCAACATTGTCATTTATATAACAACAATATTGACGAATTTCCAATCATTGCATTTACAAATGACATGGTCACACGTAGGGTTGCATATCCACCAACGGTTAATTTTCGCCATAAAACAATCATTTGACAATGGCTTAGTGGTGTAACTGGTTAGCACACCTGACCGGCGAATGGGAGATCCGAGTTCAAATCCTGGTCTAGTCAAATGATTTTTTCGCGGCCGATTTCATCCCTTGGTGAATTATGATATAACTTGCCGATAACTTGTCCATGATGTCGGTCATAAGACCTATTCATGCAAGTCTTAATAGTATGGATTTCATTAGTGTATGTTGCTTGTAGGTTGGTTCACTTATAATAGCCTAAAATCTGGAGTTTGTTGGTAATTTTTACAAAACTAAAGAATTATTCTTGAGTGCTGCAGAGTTGGCGGCAGCTAAATAATTTAAATGTTAAATGTCACGCTTATCCGTTTGTACTAATTAAAAGAGTGATGCAACTTCGTTGCGGTTAGACCACATCACAAATATTCCGCGAACATTTGGAACCATGGGCAGAGAGATATGACCTAAAAACTTAACAAAATACAAAGGAAAGCTGAACGCTTAGTTAAAAACTCCAACGAGCTACATATAGTGTATCACAACTTTTAGAGGGATTAAGGTGGGAGCCAGTAGAGACTTCATGCTAGGTTTAGTTTGATAAAGAGATTCAGAACTGATGTTTTTCCGAGCGATACACAGAGATTATTCTCACAGAGAATATAATCATGACGCCCCACTACATCTCTAGGTATGACAGATGCAAAGATAATTACAAGGCTCGTGCCATAACACCCCCTGCCATACACCCATCCGGCGGCTCGCTGGGTAATATGTAGATATAGATGTACTAAAGTGTAAAATTTTTGTCAACTTCTTATCTGGATCTTAAATGGAAGTTCAGGGATTTTCGAAGAAACACGTGACCCTTTTTCGACAAAAATGCCTCCACCACTAACTATATTGGTACAGCCATCATTAGCATTGCCCTCTTCTCCTCTCCACCCTGATACTGTCCTTTACTCAGTAGGTTTATACAAAGGATTGGTCACATTGGTGATCTTCTCGAGTATCTTACCAAGTTGAAGGATTCATGTTCACATGTGGAACATCAAGGCGTCGGCCGACATGCAGCCCCCAAATCAGATGAAAATCCCGAGATGATTTCCTGCATCTAATACGCCCGAAAAGTTTTTTATATGATTAGATGATTGGGCGAGTAGCAAAAAACGAGGCAATTTGGTCCATAATGGTTAGTTAGACAGATTAGAAAGAAGATAGTTGTAAATGAAGTAAGTTCGTGATTCCACATAAATTTTATTTAGGACGACCCTGGTTTCGACGTGGCATGTCATCATGTGGAATTACAAGGTTGTCATTTTAAATGTATAGCACTAATCATGAAGTCACGCCTGAGACAGCTGAGTATGAAAGAAGATAGGTTGAGGTAATACTGACTGGTGAACGGGAAGATGGTTGAGTGAACACCGAAGTTTGCATCGGCATACCGTAAAAGTAACGTGACAAGGGAATCACAATTTTCTGTCTCCCCTCGAGGTCGGAGTGTAATGCTGCTACCGTTCTCCAATCGATCAATCCAAAATAAATTGAGATTTCATTGCAAACTTCCCTATTTCCATAATTTGAACTCGAGCCCTTGGGATGAGAATTCTAGCCTTCTAAGGCAAAAGAGAACATTAGAGAATATTTCTGAACATTTCACAACAACTGCAGACATTTTAAGAAGTTATCGCAAGAGCTATTATTGCAAGATATCTCTCATCGATTCAGCATGATTTTTGTTTATTTCCTTGAAATTGAAATGAGTTTTCTCCCATTCCTTCTTTCTGAGCGTTTCCATTTCTAAATTGGCCTTCCGACTTTAATGTGGCTTTACTTGACTTTACTTTGTGGAAAAGCGACACATAAAAAGAAAACTCATTTTGTACATTCCACATTGTTTTATTCTTTCCAACAACTGAAAAGTGATATTGTACCTTGATAGTGACATATATTGTCGAAAATATGGTCGGAACAATTAAAACAGAGTGGGAAGTACAAAGTGAGATATATTTTCATGAATTGTTTTACCATAGTGATTCAAAGAAGGATTTTTTTCTCGTTGCTATCGCTGTTTAAATCCTATTTTCCTGTAGGTATTCTTGGATTTTTTCCAATTCATGAAAATTAATTGGAAACCAAACAGCGTAAATTTTATTTTTCATCAATGCTGAAGCATTATTTTCACATTTTTATAATGTGATCATTAACAAGTTCCGTATCTCTTCTGCTTTTATCATTCAACAAATTTTTGTCATATATCTTCCCTATTCAGCTCTTATTATGAGTGGAAAAAGCAAATTTTGTTTGGTTTTCATTTTTGATTACTTGAATACCTTGATATCTCTCAAGGTATTTCATTTTCATCGGATATGATCACTACCGAACATTTCCGTTGACATTTATCTCAATTTCACTTTTAGTATTCTGAAATTCCTCATCTTCCTTACTGTCTGCCGAGTTGGGTACATATTTTTCTTCCATCCAATTCGCTTTCAAGGTACGTTGGTTTGTATTGACGTTATCGACAGAATCCATTGAATATTTTCCTTAAATTATCTCTGCACGCCAAAATTTTACTAAAAGATGAATAAATGCTTTTGCGACGAGTGTTTATGAATTTGCTCAGGCGTTTAACGCCTCTTCAAATTTGACTCTTTCCCGGAAGTGGGTATTCATTTGAATTACTCAGAATGAGGAAAACCTAATATGAAAGCCACACCAAGTTGAATTTCGCTACTAAGTGTAGTTTCTTTGCTCGATTTCTAGTTCAGGAGCTTGGGAAATAGCAAAATATTTTGAGAATATATTACAAAATTGCACGTTTCTCATATTGGACATCATATTTTAGGCCAAATAGACACATCTTTCCAAATTATCCGCTAAATAAAAATTTCTCTGTTCCCCCTCATTTATTAAAATTCATCAGTTTTCGTAAAACTCTTATGCCTAAATTTATATGTAGAATTATTTCAGTATAGAGCTTCACAAGTAATCCAATACCGAAATATTTTTGTTGATAAATGGGTGGTGATTATCACTGCTTTCCACTTGTCTGATATTGTGCCTTGCTGATGGAAATTTTTTTTATTTGTTGGGTACTTGTGAAGTCGTCTCGGGTTTTCCAACAGGTTAGGTAGCTGTTAACTGACGTTTCGATGGCTACCTCAGGACATGAGTACGATGGCGGAGGCAGCCATCGAAACGTCGGCCAAGAGTTACTCAACAAGGGGGAAAACCCGTGAAGACTTCATTAGAATTATTCGCCGGTAAAGAACTAAGTCATGTACTTGTCGGGCGTTTACGTTATTATACAAAACAACCTCATTAAAACTACGATGGAAGGAGCACCGAACAGCAAAAATCGCCATAAAAGACCAGGAGAGGAAAAATAGTCAGGAAAAAATGTGCAAAATGTTAGAATGAAAACGTGTGGAAGCAATAGTTCCGCGATATTGATGCATATTGGCAGTGAAACATGGTGGCAGTCGTCTGTTGATAATTATCGGTTGCATAACTCGGTGTGAAACTCGATAACCTTTAACTCGACTGTATCCACGTTTTACCTCCAGTATATCGTGTCTAATATCACTGAGGAGTTGAACTCGGAAACCTCAGGTCAGTAGCCGCTCCACAGTATGCAACCTCTTTGTCCATAGAGTGCATAAACAGGGTTGCGAATTGGATTTTACGTAGTATTATGAAAATCAATACGCGGCGTCATCAATTTACTTCGCAGTATTGACGTATTGATCGCTCAAGCAATTTTATTTTACATTCCGACGTCTTAACCAATCGGAGGAACCGTCACATCTTCCTCACTCGCCATTCATAACCCTACTGGAAAACCAAAACCATATCGGAATTTACCCAGTTCCCTCCCCATATCCTTTCATTTTATTCATTTTCCACACCCCCTTGTATCTTTCGTATTCCAACTCCTCCCTCAACCTCCCCTCCCTCCTCCTCCCCTGCACTTTTTAAAATATTCCGACTGGTATCTCCATTCCTTTTTCTGACAGCCTTATAAATGAATCCCGGCGGAGAAGATGAACCAAGCGTTTTCTGTGGGGAATGTTTCCGTTTAGGGTGTATTATGAGTCGCCACCCACATATATATCTCTCTCTTCTGGGAATGATTTTTCTCATGAAAAGCCGTTGAGAGATGTACATTTTTTTCCCTCCATTCACGGGAAAGTGAGGCTTAGTTACCCTCCTACCCAAAAAGGGGGGATAGAGCGGAGTGATTTCTTTCCCGAGGGAATATTAACATGGCGATGGTGAGTGTGGGGATAACAAATGATCGGACTGTCGGAGCAAGTGGTTTTCTCCAAAGAGGGCCCATCAATCGGGAATCTGAGGAGTATTTTCGCCTCAGTGGACGTGCGTGCTAACTAATGAGCTAAATAGAACGTTCAAATTATGCATTGGAAGGAAATATCTAGTGGAATTCGGTGAGGAAAGGGAAGCCATATAGTAACGATTCACCATCTTTGGGAGAGTTTGTGAGCTAATCCTGACGATGAGTTCAAACTGTGAATCGTTGAGTGAGCATTTTAATAACTTTTTAAGTAAGTCGAAAAATAACCTGACAAGAAATACTTGGAGAACATTTCACTGAAGTACATATATTTATACGTCGGAATTAACCATTGGTGAATCGGAAAAGCAAGTCGACGTATGAAGACTTCAAGAAGGCATTAGTTAAGGTTTCTCATAAAAATATCATACATTAATTGCATTCATGGGGAGTTAATAAAAAAAGAGTGAATTGGATAAGGGAGTTTCTTAGTGATCGAAAACAATAAGTAGTTATTGATGGTTTTTGCTCTGATATGGTTGAAGTTACATCCGAGTACCTAGAACTATTAGCGTAAACATTTCATCAGAGGAGTGTTGAAGTTATAAACCAAACATCAATACATTTGTCAAATAACTATAAATTAAAATTACTGTACGATACATACCATACTTGTATACAGCATTTTTAACTGTGGTTTTTTGGCACATCATCAACTTTTCGTGATAGAAATTACAATTGGCAAATATTTCACTCTATAAACATGTATTTTTATATTTATTTATATTCAGAGATACGAAAAAATATCTCGGACCAAAAACAAAGGAAATGTAATTTACTTTCTAATATGGAGCAAAGTTGTTTTCAGATCCTAACTGTTGTGAAATATTCCACCTCATGTGGTGAAATTTCTTGTTCGTAGAGATCCATCATCTCCGCATATGATTTCATCCTTCTGCTTGGCGGACACCTACCTTTATTTCGTCCATTCCAGGTTTCAAAAGAGGTGAGTGTGTAAAGTTTGTTATTGTAGTCAGAATACATCGGCCGTTCTATGACAATATAGATTGAAAGGGTCACAAGATTTTTTTCTTACGCAGTTGCCAATCTTCTTGTATGGTTTTAATCTTCAGGCAGATATTTGTCCTATCTTTCTGTATTTCATCCATAAATTTTGTTTACTTTCTTTTCCATACCCCCTTACTCGTCATTTACCCCTCAATCACGGTCTTGAATAACCATACGCCAAAACATTACCCTTTCCAAATGTTAACTTTGCCTTCTCCTTAACTCCATTAGAGGTTTCCTCTCCTCATGTACCATTTCCAGCACCTCCTCATTCGTGTTTCAATGCGTTCCTTTAGTTTTCGTATCCTCATCCTCTATCATTCTCATGCTCGAAGCCAAAAATATCCTCTACTTTCAGTTCATTGTTAGTCTCCCCTGAAAATATCTCCTCTTTACCTTATAGAAGTTGGATAATAATGATAATGTTTTATTTGCTCTGGATACAACATCCTTAAGGACAGCAAAGTAAATACATGAAGTGATGCAGTCACACGCAATAAAATTAAAAAGGAAAATAATTACAAAAGTAATGATGTTTATTGGGTATAGGAACAATTCACTTTGGAGCAAGAATATGTAAATACTACTTTGATAAATAAATAATAAAAATCACTCTAAAATTTGGTCAGTCAATTGCAAAAAAATGTTATCACTTTCAGAGTACTGGTTCGCACCAAATATTAACAATTTCAAGCTCACTACATTGCTTTTTAACATTATTACATATTCATAAATTTAATTCAAAATATTTACGTAGATATCAAGTTTCATTGAGATAAAAAGACAACAAACATTTTTAAAATCTTTCTGTTGACTTGATATTTTTTAACTCTTTCGGAATTGAATTCCATACATTACATAATTCTACGTAGCAAACGTTATTTTACATTTTGATTCTGCGACAGGGTACAATTTATTTGTTTCTTCTTCTGGTATTTGTTCTTTTTAACCAAATTATCTAAATAAGGCTGAAAATGTAGGAAGGAGAGTCAGTTTTCAACAGTTTATTTATAAATACACCCATTTGCAATTTTCTTCTATGTTCAGTTTTAAGAGTTTTAAATCCATGGTAAGATGGTGTAATATGTTCATTGTATACTACATCGCACAGATAACGTATTGCACAGTTTTGAATTTTTTGCAGTTTGGATAACTGAGATTTTGAAATATTTGAAATTACCAAAGAACAAAAAACAATGTGAGGGATCAATAATATATTAGCTAGTTTAAGTCTCAACGGCAAAGACATCAAGTTACGAAAACTTTTCGATTGATGCAGTTTTTAATGACTTTATTAGAAATATGTGCTATGTGTTCATCCCAGGTTAGCGTTTTGTTTACAATAACACCGAAATCATTAGTCTTGGACAGTGATTCAGTGTTTATAGATTTAAGGGATTTTGCACTACGAATTGTAATGCTCTTAGTTTTCTGAGAATTTAAGTTCAACAAATTATTTAAATTCAGAGAGTCATCAAATTAATTAATATAGATAAATAGGCTCCTAGGTCTCTGGCATAGTTCTGACAGAAACCATGGAATTAGACTCGGTAATGCTAGAATTTGAGGTTTTCTGGTATTTACATTTTTACAATTATAAAAATGGCAACAGAAGCTAGAGATACACATAAGATAATTTGTACATATGCAATAATCCAAAGCAAATAACAGAGCTACTTGAAAATTAAGAGGTGATACAATTTGGTGAGGTGAAAAACATGGTGAGTAAAATAAGTGGTATGAGATCTCTGAATCAGCAAACCAGTTTCTACTTCAAAGTCGCGTTCACCCATTATTGGTAGAGATAATGCTTTACATATAATTTGATTTTGGCTTCCGGCATGTACTCGATGGTCCGTCGGTTTAAAAGCCAAGATTTCCGATGTTACCGTACGGAATGGGCTTTTTTCACGGATAACTAAGTTCTTCGTGCTTTTTTATTAATTTTTATTACTAACTCTGTTTTTGGCAATTATATCATTACTCAAAAATGAAGATATAGGATCTTCACGTAAGCGGCAATACCCTGATTGCAGAAAGTTGTCCGTCATTTTCCAAGTGCTATTTCCTTCACTCGAGAACTCCAGATTGTTTACCTTACTTCTGTCGTTAATTTAATTTTGCACAAGAATAGAAGGACATAGTTACCTCGAATTCTTTTGTTTTTTATTAATACCCAGATTTACTCTTTTTGAATCCATATACGCGACTGGGTTTTCTAGTTTTTTGTGAAAATTTCCCTATCGGAACCTATTGTTTCCTGTAATCTTTGAGGAGCTAATTTCCTCTGATGAAATCTTGCGCGCTCGTTTACATTAATTACTATTTCGCTAGGATCACCGAAAGAATTATCTCTTTCCCTACGGTCGACCTAATTACATTTCTTTTTTTTCAAGGAAGGACTAAGGGTGGAGCTTAGGCCAGGCGTTGTAGGTTAGCCAGGAGCTTAGGCCAGGCGGTGGAGATTAGGCCAGGAGTTGTAATTTGACCTAAGACTTTGGTCTACTTTTTTTTGATAATACCATTTCTGGGCTTGATTAAACAGAACTCCTTTGCACTACCTTCGTTCAACTGGAGCCAAAGAAGAAAGATTTAAGGAAACATTATTTATAGCACTCTGAAATCAGGACAGCGCGAGATTGTTTGAGAACTGAAGGAAGGAATAATCCCGGTCATCATCCGTGAAACATTAAAATTAGGGGGGGGTTATGTAAAACGAAATACCTAGGTTTAGAAAGTACCAAATCGCAACTATGTCTCCATGTGGACGAATCTCAAAATTTATTCTCGCTGTTTTTATATTCGGCCTTTGGAAACCTATTCACCGCTGTGTTTATATTTAAGGCGTCATAGTTCTTGCAAAAAAGAATATACTAATGAATATCATGATGCCCGGTCAAATTTTCTAAGATCTCCATCTGGTCTCTTAGATGAATAATAATTATAATTATAATAATTTTATTAACCTTCAATTATTACAAGGCAAGTCAGAACAAAAATTGATTATTGATGTTACACATAAAATTTGACATCGATATACGTATAAGTGGATTAGAATACTGAGGCTAACAAAAATGCCTATAATGTGAAAGCACTTTTGTCATTTACAAATTCATTTAATGAGTAGAATGCTTTTTTACATAGAACTTGTTTTACCAAAGACTAGAATTTTTTATTATCTTTTATTGTTTTGATTGAATCAGGTACCTTATTAAAATATTGAATTCCAGTATACAATACACTTTTTTCATAAAATGATTTTTTATGGAATATACTATTAAAACTATTAGGATGTCTGGTTTGGTACTTGGGACAACTCAGATAGGGTGTGTATAAATGAGGGTAATTTTTAACAAACATGATTATATTTAGTATATAAATACATGGAATAGTCAGTATTCTATCTTTAATAAAATAGTTTTTACAAGATTCGTAGGATTTCAGGTCATTTAAGACCCTTATTGCTCTTTTCTGGATCCTGAATAATCTCTCTACATGTAAAATTGGGGCTTGTCCCCAACAGATGAAAACGTTTAACGAAGATCTAATTGCTATGCAGATTTATGGCTTCAAAATAATGTCCTGTTATGGATGCAGCACCGTAACAGAACTTTAAAATCAACAGGACTGTAAAATCAATTGTTGTATTAATTTTCACTAGTTTAAGAGGTAATGAAGAATTTTTTTAAATATTTAATTTGGCCTTGAAAGCAAAAATACTCTTTTGACATAGAAATAAATATGGAGGGTTTTTTTTCCATAAATAAAATTAGAAATTGGCCGTTTAACGCTGCTGCCCCACTTGATGTTCCTACTTTATGGTAATGCACATTATATGGGTTGGCTTTCAATCCAAAAAAATCTTTTTCGTGGAACACAAAAGAGTCATTCCCTACCGTAATTATTGTTTCGAAAAATAATTGTATACTTTATATTTATATTTAATGCCACTCCGCATTTATATTGGCAATGAAATGACTCGTACAACCTTAATTGTAACATCCAGAAACCATGTTATTTAATTTAACTAATTTATATTAATTTTGAGAGTGCTTGAGCTTCACTTAACTATCGGAATCAACTATATCTCTGCCATTTCATTTAAAAAGAGCCATAATGTTCGCAGTAATAACTGCAAATTTCATCATCTCTGCTAAAAACATTGCATAATGCATGTCTCTGTAAGTCCTTTGACGGAAATTTTCAACTAGAACCCGTCTCTTCATTGACTTTAAAAGTGAAATAACAATAGTTATTCTTTTCGCAAAATCCATTTCAGCTTTCCTTCAAGAATTACAGTTTGAAGGTGCTCTGAATAATGCTTACGTACGCTACGCTCGTGACTGAGGCGCCAAATAATAAGTACGTATTTTGGAGGCCAAAAATCGGCAAATTCGTGAAACCTATCTTTTAATTGGAGTTGGCATTATTTCTTGTAGCAGTATAAATGAAGTCTCTACATGGTTCTTCCACTTCCCCCAAACTATTTTAAAACCCTCGTGGGATATTACCCGAATAAAGATGCTGAATTTCTACCATAATTGCCATCAGTTTTATTATTTGATTCATCAGAAAGCGTTTTATCCTGTTTATCCTGTAAAGAGGTAAACATTCCTTTTACACCAACAACGATCTTGGCATTTCTTGCGAAACAGGTAGATGCTGCACTTAATGGACTTGAGCAGTATTCCATTTTATTTTACTTTACTCGAACACCGTGAGAGATAGGACAAGAGTCATAAATAACTAAAACGATGTTTGAAATATTTTACTTTATTTTATTTGAAACATAATTATATGTTCCCAACGGTTAGTAAAATATGGTCAAGAAAGTGAATTTCGGCCGGCATTTACCACTTTGGCGGCCGTAGTATGGCATACACGAGCGTTGATTTTTGATGCATCGTTGCTGGAAACTAGTGTTACACTTTAATCATAACATTATTTTATTTCACACACCTAAATATACAATACACTACATGGATAACACTATATAATCAATTATGTAGTGTTATCCATGAAATTAGGCACTCCTGAAGAGACCTGTAATCGGGTTACCATCAAATAGTTACGTTGTGTTCACCAACAGTTTATTTAAAAACATATAAATATGTTTATATGCGTTGTTATTTACACAAAATTGTGCTCAACATAACATAAATTGAAATTATAGACATTATGAATTAAAAAACTGAACAATACAGTACATAGTATCTCCAGTTTGGAATTTTTCTAGGTAACGGAGTATTTCGGCCTAATATAGGTATCTTAACTATGAGTGCAATGGTTTTAAAGTTCAAGGAACTGATTTATACCAAGCCATGGCTTCCGCAGCTTAAATAACTGCCGATGAAACTTTGAGGGGATGGAAAAAAGGATAATTTTCGCAGTTGCACCCATCCGGGCCTGATACTCGACTCTAAAGTACCGTCATCACTTAGTTGTATTATCTCGGGGCTCGATGCTAGTGGTTTGTAGCGGACTTCGAGATACGATCCGTGCGCGATACGTGGAAAAGTTCCGAGGAGTCGACGAAATGCTCTTACATAAGATTGGGAGAGGTCTGGTTGGACGGAAGAAAGGGGGTAAAGGGTTTCTCTGGCGGGGAAAGCACGGATCGTTTGGAAGGGAACTCTCCTATCTGGTTTTTCCCCGCCGACATGAATCAAAAGACGTCTAGAGCGCCTGGGATATTTGTACCCCGTACCATACCTTATCTTCGCGGTGGAGAAGTTTTCCCTCCGTGTATTGTATATTTTTTCTCTCCGAGAGTTTGGCCAAGTTTTTAAATGATTCTTTGAGGTCTCCTCTGCCGTATTTCTTCACCAGTAACCCCTGTTGATTTTTCCTTGCTAAAGGAGAGGAAAGATTTTCTGATTTGTTCGCCCAAAGCATCCGTTCTTCACCGTCTCGACTCTTAAACGGTTGTAGAGTTCTCGATATTTGTTCGCTAAATCCTGTCCTACTTGCGTTGTCGTAATTAAAACTGGAAAACATCTCCGGGAAAAATATCATAACACTCCATATGCAGGGTAATATTCAGCTCACATTTTCCTGATAAATAATTTTCTCACTGAGAAAACCACTAGCAATTGTTTATGTATCAAGAGATTGAATTTTGTCTTTTGTATATACAACCTGTTCTCCCGCTAATTCTTTGCCGTCAATGTACAATAATGGATACAACCAAGCGATGACGGAAGCGTTAAGATCGCTTCGCACGGTACATTTCATTATGCAAACGATTGCATTGTAGAAATTATAAAACAATGAATGGAATTAGAGCAGGTTGTATTTCCCGTTCAGTCATTCAGACAACCGTACAATTTTCCTCTTTGCACGGTACAATTTTCCTCATGAAAGAGTTCATACATTCGTTTGTACAATATTATGTACCGTGTAAATCGGCCTTTAGACTTCCTGCTCTTTCTTCGTTCATTTTTATAATTGCATAGATTCACGCAAGCACATGCATAGATGCTCACCATTACGTTCACTTTTGGGATAGGCTCAGTCAGATACTTTTAATTACCGGGTGTAGACCAGTTAATCAGACCCTGATTTGATAATTTCACCCATGCTGCTCAGTTCTCTTTGGCTTAAGGTGCAATATACAAGCGCTTCACGAACGCACAGCTGTTAGTTATCAGCGTTTGGTATCTAATCGCCATCGTACGAGATCGGTCGCGCGTGAGAATATCTCTCCTGCTCAGAGTTATAGCTATTATCTTCACAATATTTCACTCAATATCTATTCAAAATAAATATTTAAACCATAAAAATATTCTATTATGCAAACTTTCTCACTGCTACACTTATCAGTTTACGACCGGATGGCTACATTATCTCGGAAACTTACTGACGAAAACAGGATACCTACTTTCTTTAAGTTCTCATTGAAGCAGTTTCTTCCCTTGGCTAATTACAGTGAATCATGATTCTCGACTTCTGTCTAACTTTTCAAAGTATGAAATACAACCTTGACCGCATGTTGCACCTGTTAAACGCAACTGAGTATGATAAAAAAACTAATGTCAGCAGTAACTCGATGAGAAGAAGTTTCAGACTTAAAAATTAAAAGTATTAAAAAATCCTTACTGACTAATGACTCTTCCCTGGTATGTTGTGGGATGGCAGGTCATTGAGAAGGGATAAAAACTCAGCTGTAACAAAAGGCAACCCGCTCCTGTTCATAAATTTAAATTAATTTACCACTATAAATTTGGATCGAGAGAAAATCTCATAGCGCCCTCAATGGCGGATCGTGACTACTTATATTGCTTCTCTAAACCAGGGAGAGAGCGCGCGAGGTGTCGACGAATCCTCAAAATAAATTACGTTTTAAATTATCTTGGTGGGATATTTTTGCTCAATTTTCTTTTTTAAAAGTATATTGCACTTATAATTGCCATATTAAGCATTATTTTAGTAACAATTTCGAATACAAAAATACGAAAAAAAATTTAGTTACCTTATTCAAATGGACGCAATATATAATAATAATACATATACACAAGAAATTATGTCCACGATAATTTAAACATATATTCGGAGAATAAGGAAAAATCCTTTTCCGCGCACCACGTTACTGGGACCGCATTCTCAAAGAGGCCATTGAGATACGATTGCATCCACATAATTTTAATAGAGACACCGTATTCCAACTGAGTAATACCTGGTGGCCAGTGATCAAATGCATTAAAAAGACAAGAAAATGATTCAACGGCCAGCGGAACGCGTCAGCCAATCATAGGAATCGCAACCTTCATTGTTGGGTAATCAACACCTCGTTTAATTTTAGTGTTATAGTGGTCAAGGCGGAAATAACACGTGCCTTGAAAATGGAAAATAAGTCGTTTTCCGAAACGTCCGCGGATTTTTAAAACATTACCCGGTGCGAAGCCCGAGAAAGATATTTAAACATAATATACCTGGTGGCCAGTGATCAAATGCATTAAAAAGACAAGAAAATGATTCAACGGCCAGCGGAACACGTCAGCCAATCATAGGGATCGCAACCTTCATTTTTGGGTAAACAACACCTTGTTTAATTTTAGTGTTATAGTGGTCACGGCGGAAATAACACGTTCCTTGAAAATGGAAAACAAGTCGTTTTCCGAAACGTCCGCGGATTTTTAAAACATTACCCGGTGCGAAGCCCGAGAAAGATATTTGAACATAATACACCGGGAAAATCTTAAATCATTTAAATTTATTTATGCTTTCAAAACAAAGTTTGTGAGATTTCATCCATCTTCATGATTGTGTTTGGCTGTCTGCGGTTCCTTTGAGGATTAATCCTACCGACGGAAATGATCAGTCCCTCGAGTAGTTGTTTGAAGTACCGGACAACATACCTATTATACCAACAGAGGTTAATGCGGTCCCTTGGAAGTTATTTGTTTTCTGAAGAATATTCAACGTTTTTTATTGAAAAAATACGGAAATTGTTTCAAAACATCTGTTATTTATTAATAAATTTAACATTATTTTGCGTTTTAAAATTTAATAATGGTTTATATTGAAGTGCATTAATTTGCCATTCCCGCATAATGGTTGTTTTTCATGAGGACTTGGACCCGTGACACCTGACCCGTTCTCATGCGCGGTCTCAGTCTATCGGGCCTTTGTGCGGCCATTCATCCTTGGGTATTATCGTTCGGCTGTCTATCTTTCTATAATATTTAAATAAAAGACAATAACCCTCCATCTTGTAATGGTAAAACTTGAATAAAACAGGGGAGGGATGCTTTATGGTGAAAACGACCACTCTGACTCTAATAGGTAAAATGTAATGTGTATTAATACCTATTGCTGCTATACGGTTCTTATCTTTACCTTATCTTCTCCTGCTAAGCAAATAAAAGTCGAGAAATATACAAGTGCTTTGACAATTCAGTCGGAAGGAATGGATTTTCAAAACGAAATGGGATCAAAATGACCCCTCCATTTCTTCTGGTGTTAAGCTATGTTTGAGGAGAAATAATGATCATCCATACTTTGTAAGAAACGTGTTTCCTTTTGGTGCAGTAAACTCCTTGGAAGTGCTTTCTACATAAAGTTTTCTCCTCTCAATCCTAAAGTAGCCATTTTTCAATTACTTTTTATCAAAAAGGAAGGTATAATATTTCAGTAAGTTTGGAATATTTTCATTTTTCCCAGAGTGGTTCCATAAATTTATGCGTGTACTTAGGCTTAGCCCTGAGCTCTCGAGCTGCGATGCAATTTTGAAACGTTTCCAGAAAAATGTCTGCGTCCGGAAGTGTTGTGTAAGTGGTAGCAATGATGTGTTAGGAAGTCATTGAAAGTTTGTTCCTCCAAGAGAGTAAGCGTAGAATTTTAACGCATTTTAATGTTTGATAAACAGTATATTACCTTTTGCTATTTAATGAAAAACTTGTCAGCACTGTTGAATTATGCCTGTGTTTTTAAAAGAGCTCACTCTTACCTAGGTGTGAAGAGCAATATCTAATTCATTCATATGAATTGCTTTCTCTGAGGGTTGAATAATTATTATCTCCAGGGTGGCACACCCACTTCCTGATATTAAGTGTTATTATCCATATTGAAAAGAGTACTTACTGTGTAATTTTCTGGTAAGTTTTAATTTGTAGAACGCGTTACAAAGCTTTATTGCTCCTCCATTCCGTTTCTTTCGGATAACATGTAGGAAACATTTTAATCTGCTCAATGGTTACACTTTACTCAGCGTAACTTTCCTATGTGTAATCAGCTATTCATGTTTCTCTGTGTATGCTGTTATATCTGCTTTTTGTTCGTTTATAACATTTTATTCGTTTTCACCTTGGTTACTAATAAGACCTTTTAAAAAACATACCTATTATACCGACAGAAGTTAATGCGGCCCCTTGGAAGCTATTTGTTTTCTTAAGAAAATTCAACGTTTTTTATTGAAAAAATACAATAATAGTTTCAAAACATCTATTATTTATTAATGAATTTTCCATAATTTTCCGTTTTAAAATGTAATAATGAAAAAAACAGACTTTTAAAGTAGTTTTTAAAATATAAAGTATTTTTTCCTACTTTTAGATATTTTTCAGTCATATTTTCTGATCCGAATTTAATAAATTTCATTTTTTTATGAAAATCGTTTCTGCCGTTTTTGTTAAAAAGTATCCAAGCTTACGTATAGAAATAGCTCGTTAGATTGTTTAAGGTTTTGTCCATACCCACATAAAACACCTCACAGTATTGAGCTACGATTCATAGAGTTTATTGTAGAACATATTTATGTTTATATTCTAGTTATGGCTAATTGCTGTAATTCAGAAAAAAATATTGGATTTAGGAAACGTTAAATACAAATTCGGGCTCACCAGCCAATAGAGGAATTCCTCAGTTCACTGAAAAACGTAGGCAATGCTTTACTTTGACACTGAATGGCATGCTTAAGGTGGTAGACCAGGGTTTGGACGGAGGCTGGTTGTCTAGGAGGCACGGGCGGCAGAAGTTGGGGGATCGCAGACGGAGAGGAAAGGTTGAAGATCCATTGTATGGCCAATTATTTGTCACCTCTGCCTCCCCTATGCCAAGCCGGAGGAATTCGTCCAAATCAGATTACTCCGGCCCTGCACTATGCCCCGTCAATCGATATTGTCTCTCCCCGTCGCATTCCTTCTTATTCGCCCGTTCCGAGAAGGATTGAAAACAATTTTTGCCGTGCCTTTTCAGGTCGCGTGATTGCCCCAGACGGAACACATTCGTTCATTAGCACGCACGACAGCACGGTGAAGTGCCCGCGCACGAGCTGACGCGTCACATCGCAAGAGTGAGCAGGGTTAAATTGAAAATAGTCGGATAAATTGAAAAATAGCATATTTACTAACGAGAAAATGGCACTGTTCGTTTCATTAATTTGTCTATTATGTGAATTACGTAACATATAACAGTTCTCCGTAAACTTGAACGAATATTGAGAAAATCACCTGTATTTCCATCGCATTTGAAAATCATTCGGTGAAGTTTATGAAGAGCCTATTGCTGATTGATTTCTGATACAGATTTCACCAAATTTCACCTCGGGTGTTTTTTTGAAGCAATTTGCAATTTATTTATGCCCTTATGGTTATTTTGATCGCTGTTTAAACCAAGTGCGGCTATGGACACTCTTTGCAGTGACTTTTTCATTAGAGTGTTGGATGAAAGTATATTTTAACGCAAATAAACCTGATTTTACCTACATAACGGGTTTTTGACTACAGAGTTGCAATTTATTTATGTTCCTATCGCTGTTTTGACCGATTTTCAACCCTATTTCAGCTAATGGCACTCTTTGCAGTGAGTTTTTTCACAACATTGTTGGATAAAAACACATTTAAACACAGATTAATCCGGAGAGACTTGGATACAATACCTTCCAAAGCGTCTTTTAAGTTGATTGATGCGCGGCTCGTGAGTCGTTGAATGTAGCTTTTCAAGTAAGTTGAAAAAATTGTTTGACCACACTTCATTTAAGTACATGAAATTTTGCGTTGGAAACTTAAACATATATGTTGTAATATAAAATTAATGGTTGAAGGCGTTTCTTTGTGATGAAATGGCATTTATTTGACAAGAAACTAAGTTTATAACGTATGTTTTGCGAATTTGCCTCTCTAAACTACTAATAAATATGTATAAAACTTTCTCGCATATATTTACGTAAATTTAAAATTGTTGCAACCACTGAGTAAGATTTCCAAGAGTAATATTTAAACATGATCGCCAAGATGTCAGCTGTAAGTTTTCGAAACCCACCGAAAAAATCGAATTTTCTGGAGCGGCGTTTGGCGATAGCAGCGTTGTGTCAAGTATTAAAATCCGCTGCGGGTGTTTTCGAGTCTGTCTTTTACTTGAAAGCAGCAATGATTGAGCCCAATTTCCTCATTGAACACAACAATGAATAATAACCGGCGGTTAATGTGTGAAAAGTCAACTACATTATAATTAGCATAAACAATTGAGAATATATTTTCGTGTATTCAAGTAATATCCAACCCAAAAATAAAGTCTTGGAGGCTGTTTAAGGGCATCGGGGAGGCCATACGATAACTTTCGCCTCACGCCTACGAACTCTTACGGATTGGATCACATTCAGCGAGTCCGTAGGCCTCACCTTTCTCGGCATTTTATTTTTGGTAACACTGACTTTTTAATTGTTCACAATGACAATTCAACACACAACCGTTTATTAAGATGCTCAATGTGTCGACCGTCATCAAAAAAGGAGGTGAAAGTGCGGCATTCTTGGGAATAAAATTTTAGCTGTAGTTACGTTTGTTTTTCCTCGAGGTTCTTGGACTTTTTTATGACTTTTCTGTCATACTCTATGCTGAGGAAAAAATACCAATAATTGCTGCACAAAAATGTTAAGTGTGAGGTAAAGTTATCAGTAGCCTCTATGCTGTCAAAAATGGGGATTATATAGTCTCTAATGTTGATTAGATCTTGATAATTGATGATAAGAGGTATTGATATTTGTCATTGGAAGACATAATTTTAAGACCTACCCCCTCAACTATGAGATGAGAGGATGAGACTCAACTAAATATGAGGGTTGGCTAAAAAGTAATACCCCACATTAAAAAAAACTCCCCAATAACAGAAATCAGTGCGTGAAAACCGTCATTGAGAGACATCTCCATTGGTCAAAAAGCCTACTCAGATTTTCATCACGCTACCATATCTAATACCTGAGTGCTCTGAGCAATTTTGTGGACTCTGTTGGGGTATAGACTGCTGAGGACAGACTGCAAGATTAGGCTCGCAAATACAGTCGGGTACACATTGAAGACGTGGAAGAATGTAAATTGCTTCGTAATTTTCTTCTTTTCTAATTTATTTTGAGTAATGATACTGGATAATTTTCCGTACTACTACATTTGACGACGAAGTGTTGATTAGTGCAATAAAAATCTGGCTCCAAAGCCAGAGTGAGAACTGGTACCGATAGAGTATTCACGCTCTAGTGAATTTCGGAGGAAGGCGATAAAACTTGAAGGAGATTATGTGGAAAAATAGATTGATTAGATTATACATCATTATTTCATGTGTGAATTTCATTTATGTAGAATAAAAAGATTGTGAGAAAAAATGTGTGGAATTACCTTTTGGGAAAACCTTCGACTCATAAGAATTACGGGTGTGAATGATGTGTTAGTTATGCTCACAGGATTCGAAAAAGATAACAATTATAATGCCTTTCGAGATTGTTTATGGCGAAACAGATAATCAATCTCCCCGATTTTAAATAGCATGTCATTGTTCTTATTTTCACCTCGTGTGTAGGATTTATTACGAATATTTTTATTGGTTTGAAGGTTTTAAGGTGAAGGATAACAATAATGTGAGACACAGGGTACAGATCCTTCAAGCAATACTGGAATTAGGTCCCAAATAATTCCTTGGAAGTTTGCATGAAATGGGAAATTTTTGAGTCCCTCAAAAATTAGAATAATTAAAGGGAACTGGTTGTGTCCGGCAAACTTTGTGGAACTTGCTTAACATTGTGAAAAGAAAGCTGTAACTAGTAATTCCTCATGAACTCTATTAACAACCTAGGTTTCGACTTATGAAGTCACATTCAGGTACTTGCATAAGAAAACTGCTTACTTATATAGTCTCAAAGTCACTGGCTTTCATCCACTTTGTGACCCTATATGTGAGCACTTTCCTTATGCATATACCTGATGATGACTTCAGTCGAAACCTAGGTCGTTGATAAAGTTTATGTGGAGCTACCAAGTTACAGCTTTCATTTCACAAATCAAACGTAAACCTCTAACCTCATAATTTTTCTCGATGGTAGAATGGACTGATTAGTAATATTTGCTACTGCTTCATGTCTTACATCCTTAGTCAAAATTTCTACATCAACATCCATATGAGACGCTGGGTGGTTTTTGTGGGTTTACACGGGAAAGAAAACGAGACATACTAGCCAGAAAGTAAGGTGATTTGAATTAATTTAAGTAAAAGGGCAAAAATGGGAGTGACATGCATAGGGATGAAATTGATTTGCATTCAGTAATTGTAAAATTTATAAAATCTCAAGGTCGATTCTTTTATAAGTCGTATCCATCATCAGGGTATCCGCTGATGCCATATTCACTCAGCATATTCGGATGTCACGTGAAATCTATCTGCGACAACCCCATATGTACTTCAAATAGTTGTGCGTGAGTTCACTTTCACTCTTATGTGAGCCCTGATATGTTTTTGGATGTTCTTGTCTTGTTCTTGTTTGGATGTTTCTGTCTTGGGATGAATAATTCATTCAAAATAATGAAATGCCCATCGATTTATTTTAGATAATCATTAGTTTAATCTACGTGAATCGTTTTATTTTTCTGGTTTCTTCATGAAAGCAGTCTTTAATTCGGATCAAGATGTCCATGTTTTTTATTTTGGATATCGGCTATAAATCTTTGGAACCTATTGGAATATTTGTGACTCAAAAAAGTAGAGGAAACTCAGTACTTAGCTGTCCAACTCGTTTCCAACCCTTCAAACAAAATGAGTCAGCAAGTACTCCCTTGCTGCCTTAGGGAACGCCACCGTGTCCGACCGTCACATCGCGGAGTCTTCGCTTCCCTCTCCCGCCGGATTGAGTTTACAAAATCAGGAAAATCGAATAGGCACCTTGCAGAGGAAGGTTAACCTGTATTCTCTTCTCCTGCCCAAACTTCTCTCTACCCGGCGTTGACACTTTAAAAATATTATAATGTGGTTACACGTCTCAAGCTATTTCCACTTCCCCATCTCTCCAGCTTTTCATCTATGCGGAGATGGAGTTTTGGGACTGTAACAAGCCTTCCTTTCATGGTTGTCAATGCGAATGTGACGGTGGCTGGCATTTGTCAACACGATTTAACAAAGGTTATTTCTTGCAATAGAAAATCCCATCCTGGTAGTTTTTTTGTTTGATAAATTATTGACCCTTTTTCAGTCTTTAAAGTCATATTAAACATATGTGGTCCACATTCTTGCGACTTGTGCGTAGTTTTGAATCAGCACTTTTTATTACCTCACGTCATAGATAACGAGCTGACCGATTTCCAATAAGTCAAAGTAATTCATTCTCTTAAGCACTCAGGCATCACTTCTATCCTAAATTACCTTCAACATTCTCGGTGTTCCACGGTATTGTCACTTAAAAAGTGCGGCTTGATCTATCCGGATTAACCTCAAAATCATTATATTTTGTGCATGCCCAATTCGAAGATTGCAGATGATGGCTACCGGAGCTATTTTTATGCTATGTGGAAAAAAATATTTAATTAAAATTCTGGATTTTTTGATACCAGTTTATTTTCACATAGAGAAAAAAATTACTTTTGGCTGTGCATGTTTTCATTTTTTTAGTTAATCATTTTTCATCGCCGCGGAGCGCACTAAAAATAATTCGGAGCTAATTGCACAATTAAGAGAGAGAAGGAGCATTAACTGGACAATTGCATCCATTGCCCTTATTAAAATTAGCGGGTACTTTTGTTACCTATTCGAGCAATTTTCTGCTTTGCCTTTTCATGACATTGTAAATACATTTATTAAATGAATGTTGTGTGAAATTTCAAAAGGACACGGAGGGCGCACCAGAGCCTAACTAACAACACTACAAGGAATATAAGAACGCTATTGGTTAGAGGTGGTAGATTTTGTCACGACTAGAAGTTTGTTTTTCTTTCGAATACTTAGGCTGCAATAAGATAATTTTGGAGGAGAATCCGTTTATATAGCCCAAAAACAGTAACTACAAACGCAGTCCAGATTAAAGGAAGGCTTTGCGCGTGGTAATTGATCGTGCCGAGCGTGCCATCAGGTTGTTGCAAACTTTTAACGAGAACATTACGTCTGAGGCAAAATATTTCTAGCATTCGTTTCTAGGCACTGCTCTCTATCGAAAGATTATATATTTAATACTCTTTTAAGTCCACCTTTACAGATCATTATTGCCTGGATCTTTGACAAGTATATACAAGTAGCAGTATGATGCGCTAGTTTTATTATGAATATGTGAAAATGCGTGCAAGTTTCTTTCTGTGAATCTTTCATGTGTGATAAACTGATTGGCCAGTTTAAAAGTTATAAGAAACTTTTCACATCAACCGGCGACAATGAGACTACTACTGCCATTGCGATTAAGGCATGCTTAGTTCACTCACTGTGGAGAACGCCTTAAGTATCGTGCGCAAGAATTTTTTCCGCATAAATAATCACGCGAACGTGCATACGTTAGGGCTAATATATTAAGGATTGTAAGTATGAGCGAGCCACTAGCAGACTGTTCTTCTTTTCTCTGTGGTTCTTAACATTAAGGAATCATATATTGTTGAATGCAAAGCCGCAATTTCCCTGGAGGCTAATGTGACAGTTATTCTTTGCCTTCCTCATTCCAAAAGTTGCCTTCCGAAATATTTAACTGGGAGGAGTGCCATCTTGTCATATAAAGCTGGAGTTCAGGGCTGTTTCTTCTAGGGAGACTAATGTGGTGGTTTCCCAGTTACCTTCCACATAGCAGTACCTTGGCCAATTCCGTGATCCCTCGCCCAAAGCTGTGGCTATTAACACCGGACTTGGTGTCTTGATCTGCGCTGTCAGTGCCTTTATCTGAGAATGCTACCTCTCAGCAGTGGGGACGGGTAGTTTGAGTAGCTTTTTAATGCTCGTTGTCCGTTCCATAAAAAATTGGATGATATTTCCGTTATGAATTTTTTCCACTTGGTCTTCCCTATCAAATACGGTAATGCTTGTTTGACCCATCAGCGGCAGTCTTTTCCGCCTCTTTCGTACATTGACTCCTCTTATCTACACCTTCCTCGGAAAATTCCTTCTCTCACTATTCCACTTCTCCCCAATGAACAGCAAGCTCAACCATCCACTCTCTCATCCCTCTACCCACTTGCACACATAGGTATGCAACCGAACTTGGTGGAAACATTTTCACCTGATGATGAGAATACACTTGTCTTTCTTGACTGATGTACCCCTCATAGTAGTCTCCACCTGAAGATCTGGGGAAGACTTTTTTTCCTCCGAAATATTATAGTGGGAGGAGTGCCATCTTGCCATATATAGTTATAAAGCAAGGCTGTATCTTCTAGGGAGACTAATGTGGTGGTTTCCCAGTTGCTTTCCATATTGCAGTACCCCGGCAGATTCCGTGAACTTAACTCTGGCTGTTGATACCGGTTCGATCTCCTTGATCTACGCCATCATTGCCTTCTGCTGAGACTGATGCTTCTCAATAGTGGGGTCAAATTTGGGTAGTGTGCAAAAGTTAGTTGGCCAGCTAGGAACATTTTTTACGTCACTTGGTCTCGAACCTGCGACCATCGGAACTGGACGCTACCACAGGTCCACCTCGAATCCCCGGAATAAATACATTGAAACTAATAGCACCGATACAAGCAAACCTATGAGAATACATTGAATCCTCTTAAAATACGGTATTGGGTGAAATATGTCATGCGCTTGTGCTTCTGCGGGTTATTGCCAGCCTCATTTGACGGGGTGAAGTCCTTGTAGTCCAACTGGGAGGTAGCGGCTGCCAACAGGAGGGGTTGCTCATCACCAATATCATGGGTGTTTCTGCTTCTCAATTAAGGAATGAAGCATGAAAAAGAATTATGTTTATAGTGTTTAATTCATTCGGGAAATGAAGGCAGAGTCTTTATCATAATTGGTCTGCGGACATATCACACTATTTTATTTTATTAGCTTTTTATTATTACGGTAATTGAATTAGTGATAGACATTTAACACCCACTGAATGATGGTGATAAATCATTCGGTATAGTTAACTTTCTCGTAAGACGAAATATATATCCACCCACTCAGTGAAGGGAAGCTGCTCTCAAAGGCGGGTGTCTCTCGACGTCCTTTGCTCCCACGCGAAATAATCGCTGCGGCTATTTAATTTAATTAAATAGGAAATCGCAGGCATCCTCCCTCTATCTTTCTCGCCATTTCTGTCTGTTGGTAAAGCCCTCATTTAATGATTGTCCCTTAACTTTGTTCCCCTTCATTTTCCGCTCTTTGATCGGGCCCCGATTGCAATCTAGTGGTCAAACACTCAAGCCACAGTTGGCATCTATCTAAATAGGACTGGGCGACGTTTACCCTCAAGGGAAATGGGACAAAAGTGAGTTTTTGAGTGCCCCTTTGGCTTGGAGGGATAAGGGGAGACTGCGAAAGAGTAGTAAGTAGGACTGTGTTGGAGTTGGGCGGACATCGAGATATCCGTAGGATAAGGGGCCAGGGTATAAAGGATCCAGGGAAAGAGTTAGGGACGAGAGTAGAAAGAGCGTGCCCTTTGTTTCAGGGTGAGCATAAAAAAAAATTGGAATCCCTTCCTGGTGGCCATGCTGGAATCAGTCCAGGGAGTTTGGAATGAGTGATGCCCAAGAGAATACCACATCTCACACGGCTTGACCTCTTTAAAGCTCTTCGGTTCGGCGTATTCCTCCTCCTTCCATCCTCTTTCGCGCACTTATTCACATTTCCCTTGTTCCCTCCTGCTTTCATCATCCTCACTCTCTCTCTTCTTTCTTCTCTATCTCTCGTATTTTCATGTCACTGAAAGACATCAAAGAGCGCAAAAGGTAGTTAATCTCAGCATGAAAATTGCAAATAGCATCTCTCTGTGTAACTACTACAGCAAATGCTGGAGGAAGGCAGATGAGTGTACACTCAATCTCGAACGGATTTTAATTAATTGAAGGGTGTGCGAGAAAGGCCTCAGGGAGAAGAGAAAGTAATCTCGTATTTACCGCTGATGTGGTGATGTTTTGAAGGGAAAACTTCTTTAGCGATGCCTGACCGAATACTTTTTGCGTGGAAAAATATAAAACTCCCGGTAGGATTAGAAATGCGTCATGAGATACCTGTCAGTACACATCAGTCCGCACTTCATCGCAGGGAATCTTCTTTTTTTTGCATATTTTCATTAGAAGTACTAATCGCACAAAGCCAATACGAACACCAAACGATAAAAAACATAAACAATTATTGCAAAATGTTTTATTTCAACTTAATTTCGTTTTTATTTTGAACTTCTACCACGGCTTTTACCTTTTGCACTTCTAGCATACGTGCTTTTTGGTCAGTCTTGATACGTGTTATTCAACTTTCGCAAAAATCTACTTTGGCACAAATCTACCCAAAGAAATCACCATACGCTGCTACTGCTATTTTCATTGCAAATTTTGTTTAATTATATAAGGAAGGCTTGGAGCATTCTCCTTGGTTTTACAAACGCAAAAAATTGTACGCAATCTACTTTGCTCGAAAATGGGCTGATTTTAACAGCGGACCTAACTATAATTTATTTCTATTTACCTTATAACTATGAATCTGCCGAGTAGCTACGAAAAGCTAAATGGCATAGCATTAAGGTAATACAAAGAAATCGACTCGTGTAATTACACTTGAGTGATTAATGTTGCCAGGCGTGTTTTAAGTAACAACTTCTAAAATACTAGAGGTTTAGGAAAGGGCTAAAAAAATTCTTTACGGAGATGGTTTCAATTACTTATACTCAAATAAATATATGCGTTCTTTACTGCTTAGTCACTGAGTGATCAGTTCTGGCAATTTGAGTTGGTTTGGTATTTTCACCTTTTAATTCCTTGCACCCTTTTTTCCTGAGACAATGATTCGTAACGCTCTGAGTCTTATTAGTATTTTACTTGTTTCTATCGAGTCACAT
Source organism: Ceriagrion tenellum (assembly GCA_963169105.1). Taxonomy (NCBI): domain Eukaryota; kingdom Metazoa; phylum Arthropoda; class Insecta; order Odonata; family Coenagrionidae; genus Ceriagrion; species Ceriagrion tenellum. The sequence goes on from OY720641.1 coordinate 59,922,390, forward strand.
AGCCGTATATTTAGCCTTTACTTCACGTTTTATTTTCTCATGGGCCAATCCAACGCGTACCCTGCGGTCTTTTTTTATAATTATTATGCCTACCTTACTTTTTTCAATCTTAGGAGGGTCTTTTGGCGTTGCGCATATTAAAAAAATCGCCATACAAATGCATTATAAGCTAATTCGTTTTGTGTAGATTCCAATTTCTTTAACAGTATAAGTTCCGAAATATGCGGTCCAAGTACCGACGGGATTCAATTTGACCCCTTAGTAATAATTTGATTTCTAGAGAAAATGTGTTGTGTTTAATTGAAATGAGATGAAATTAATGACTCAAAAGACCACTATTGTTAAGTATCCATATCTATATAGGAGTATAAATGATTGAAATAATTCTTAAATTGTTTGGAAAATATCTTTGACTTATTTCAATCATTTCATTTACAAATGATGTGGCACGCAGTCACTCTCGGGGTGCAATAACAACAAGGGTCGAAATTTGCCATGAAAAAATCATTTGACTTGTAGACATTTTTTGTCAATTGCTTCCTTTAATTCATAAACAAACTTGGTCTTTATAAGGCAAATGGCTTGTTAGAAGATCCTATAAATCGTGCAAACAAAGCGCATGTACAAATATGTTACATTGCAATTACAAATGGCATAGAACAACAATTTTAAATGGTATAGTTACAATCTATCTGGCTACATTCAGCAAATTAAGGTAGAACCAGCGCTTCGAAGTACTACTATCATAAGACAAATTAACTAGACTGGGACAAGATGAAATTGCTCAAAATGTTATTAATAATAATAATTAATAATTTTTAACTATTCAACTTGGCTACATTGAACATGAGCTTTCTACCAAATGAAGTAATTCAGTGATATGAAGAAAGGCGTTTATATTGACGTCATGTCTCAGAGGAACTTTCAAGTTTTCTCATTTACGACAATATAAATGCGATAATAATAAAAATAAGGATGAGATAAAATAACAGAACTAAAAATCGCTTTTGCTTATTATTTTTTAAATTTATTAGACATTTACTGGCGATCTGGTGATAAACTTGACAACACCGTAAAGAAATCCGTGTTGCACTGCGGTAGACTACCTTGTTCGTTTGCGTTACCTCGTTGAGTTTCATTGCCTTTGCTATTATTTTTCAAGCATTTAGCTTCAGTTTTACAATACGGCATTTTGTATTTTAGTTTCCTATTATACTTTCTCTATTACTTTAGAGTGCGGCTATTTTTATAACTCAGCTCTCTCGGGCAGTGTAATTTGGCTGAAGGGAATTGGCCTTCATTCATTAGTGAATACATAGAAATGTGAAGGTGATGAAGGCCTACTTAATTTGTTTAATACCTTGAAGATAACAAAAAACAAAGTAATAATTGCTAAAATCGCTACAATTATTGCAGAAATAAATGTCTGTTGAAATGTAGGTTGTGCATTTGTTTCAAAGTATGTAAATATATATATTGGGTTTCTAGACTTGCATCAAGCCATAACATTGCTGTCAGTCTTCCTGTGATAGTCTTTGGCAGTGGTACTGACATCAACACGTCTGTTGAGGGTATTCAGCACTCATTAGAATGTTTTGGCTAAATGTATGATTTATCCTTGTTATCAGGTAGGTAGTGAAATTCACTAGAATATCTCTTTCTTTAAGTGTCAGAGCAACATAGTCAATGTATCATCTACTTTTTTTGTTACCCTGCACTTGGAGTTGGAGAAATGTGCAATTTGCAGAGGTCATGCTGCTTAGTGGTTGGTAGTGTAGTAGGCTGATTTAAATGTGGCCTATTGGGCCTAAAATAGTGTCCATTTTTTAGATTGCATAGTATGCATGTCTACATGAGATCATAATTCCTCAAGACTTTGCTGATAATTTCTCTTCCACTGTAGTGGATGCATTGCAGGGATACTTCTACTGAATTCCTACTGTTTTATACTGGCCACAGCTGGTCTCTTGTAGTAATACATATAACATTATGATGCATGTGCATATTAAATTATGATAAAAGTTCCCATTGGACTACAGTTGCAGCAACAACCACTGGAACTACATGTGAATTAACGTCCATAGGCTATTTGCCCCCTGAACAGTAGAGTACAGTTGGTTTATTGTAACCAGTATGAGTCAGTAGGCTATTGTACCCATGATAACAGTTGAGAACAGTTAGGATACAGTAGAGTTCTGTAGGAAACACTAGAAAAATCCTACTGTAACTAGTAGGCATTTTTAGCAGGGGAAAAATCAATAGATGGACTGGACATTTAAACATAGTAGTATATTTAAAGGAAACTTAATACTCATATCCAACACATCTGTAAGTGGGAGCCCTGAAACATTGGTGTCAAGAGTTGATATGGATTGACGTATTTCAGTGAATAATCGTGGGGGTAATGACCAATCAGATAAATTAACTACCAATTATCTGGTATAATGAGTGGGACATCATGAAATAGATATACTGCTAAAAACTTATTTCCGGAGGAACGAGAATAGTTATATAATTGGCTTACCAGAGCCATTAAGCTACCTCAGACAAACTTAATAATTCTGTCGTAGATTTCATGGGTAGTCAATCTATGAGCAGGTTTGGGAAATTGTATTTCCAAACTTATCTGTACCTATTAACACTACGTGTCTCGTTCATATTCGTACAAATCATATTATCGAACTATATTCTCAATTACATAGTTAATGGAATATGTTATGTGGGCGATCATAAATTTGTATTCAAAACAAAGTGTTATTTTCTGCAAGGTGAAAAAGATGGCCTTATATTTCGTAATACACATTGAAATATTGGAAACAGTCCTTTGAAGAACATATAAACCCTCGTGAGTAGCAATAGAGAGCGTCTTTGTTGCATATACAACGACGTAGGCGACGATCATAGATATGGGGATCTATGATATTCCGGGAAAGATAACTATCATGTCTAATAAAATTTGAGCGCACTTATCTATTGCTTGAGTAACCAGCACTGACAGTTAATTTAATACTGGATACACGTCTTAGCATAAATCATCTTCAATCGTGACGTGAGGTATGGATGACAGGGGTACTGCGCTGGCTTGTTTTGATTCTTCCCCTAACATCGTTGCCAAACTTGTTTCAATATGGCGGCTATAGAACGGAAGTTGGACTCTTCATCGTTTTTCAATCATAAATAATAGTCTTGAATGGTCGATAAGGCTACCTGAAACAAATATATTTCATCCGTTGACTATTTATTCACAATATAATGGTTTTTGAGATAGCCTTTTCGGGGAAAATTTTGAGAAATAAAATGTTTAAAAGAGAGACGTCACCATTCCTCTATAAGAGCAATGTAATTTGAGGCTGAAATTTCCGAATATAAAATCCAGTAATCAGCGATAAATGGCCGATTACCCCCAATTATTTTTTCACGGATTGACGAAGAAATGATTTCCCTACAGCATATTACAAGGTCAAGGCATGTTATCGGAGGCACTTGTAGTAGAGGTTCTACCTTAATCGATGTATGAACATTAGGGATTGCAAGTTTTAAATTACAAATTTTAACTCTCATTATTTAACCATTCTTCAACTTGAAGCGTGAATATCTACTTTGTATAAAACCCCCCTCAAAATTCACCATGAAGGATGGCTTGTAGGTGTAACTGCGTGACACACCTGACTGGCAATTGAGGGATCCGGGTTCCTATCCCGGTCAAGTCAAATGACTTTTTCAAGGCAAATTTCAACCCTTGATATCTTTGAATTATTACGTTACATAAATTTCCAATAATAAACGTTTATTTCAACGTGCTCTTATTTGCAGTTTCAACAAGTAGGATGAGAACTTTGACCAGGGACTTCTATTCTGTATTCAAGTTCTCATGAGAAATCTGGGTCTGTCGGGTCTTCTGCGCCTCGATTCACCTTTGGATATTGACGCTCGCCTTCTTGTCCATAATATTTCTTCGGTTGGCAATAAAAATCCATTTTATAGTGAGAAAACTCGAATAGAAGAGAAAAGAGATTGGCTGGGGTCAAAATGATCCCTCTGGTACTAATATATATAAAGTAATGTGCCTTTAAACTACTGCTACTATGAGGTTCTTATTTTCACATTATATTTTTATGCAAAAAATAAAATTTAACAAATATGCAAGGGCTGGGACGATTAAGTCAGAAGTAAGGGCTTGTTAATAATTGAAAGGGTTCAAAATGACCCTTCCGATAAGTCTATTGTTACGATTTCTCCTGAACCTCTTTGCGACAGTAGTGAGAATGAAAAGAATAAAGTACAATATAGTCGTGTAAATAATGATGAAATGACATAGTACAACATTATAGTGTCGATAATTAAAAGGACTCGAAATGATGACTCTGGTAATTCAATAGTGAAGATTTCTCCTGACCTTTATCCCAACCTCTTTACGAAAGTCGTGAAGAGGAAGAGGATATAGTGAACTCTGTTGAACAAACGGTGAGAAATATTTTCCAAGCTGAGGAAAATAGTAATGTGTGGTGAAACGTGAACCCTATTGTATATATTGTGTTGGTGTTGTATATTCCAAGCATTATAGCCGGGAACATCGAGTGAAATACCGAAAAGATAGACATGCTTTTCTTTTTCTGTTCCTCGTCCGTCAGGTCAAGTCTTAAAGGTTTCGCTCACATTCCTTTTTTGACCACAGCGTGCACAAAAGGACGAGCGCCAGAGACTCTTTCAACGACTGGCAACGTTGTTCATGGAGGGCAGTGGGTCCTAGTAACACACAGAAACGTGCACTCAGTGGACGGCTGGGAGCCTCACCCACATTTGGCTACCTTGACCTAGAAGAGGAGAGGTCTAGGCCTCATCATATGGGCCATAGAGACTCGTCCTGTGTAATATGTCTTGATACTTTCACGGTCATTTTCGGCTGGGAGGAAGATATCGCTTTGGCTTTTCTCCATCTTTATTTCTGGTGAATCAAATTGCATCTATAGTGATGGAAGCTTGATATTGGGCAATGTGTGGGTATTTCTCTTCGTGTTATAGAAAAGAAACATTAAATTTTTGCTCCAATTAATCATCCCTTTCGGAGAAAATAGTTCAGTTAATCTAAAATTTAACGAGTGAAAGTTCAAAATTTTTACACACTTAAGTGCAATAATATTTCATTATTCAAATTGAGACCAAACCTTAAATTTTGCTTCAGATGGTGGTTAAAGTATTGAAACATTCTCTAATACTTTTTAATACTTTCTTTTCTTTGAATTGTAAATATCAGTGCTGGCTATGCTACGGATCACAGAATCTGTCCTATCTTATCTTCATCCGAATCACATAATATCTCTCACTGTTGTTGCGAAGATTTCTGTGGCGTTTAACATAATTGTGAAAGCTTCCGTAGAGTGGTCTTGAATCATGATGGCTTTCGGGATAGCTTCCGTGTTGTGTCATTTTGTGACGACAGTTTTGAAGGGCGTTCCAGCTCGCTTTTTCACTTCGACCTGAGGAAGCAAGGTGGAACGCTCGTGAAACTGTCACAACCCGGAAGCTATCCCGAAAGCCATCATGATATGATTTGTATCTGCATTTGGGGGTCCCTCACTTTTGGTCTTTTTATGGTTTAGTCATCCTACTGTCATGCAGCCCATGGTCTACCAAGTCCCTTCCAATTTACTCTGATTGTCTGTCCGGTTTCCTTCGTTCTCTTAAGTGAGGTCTATCTTCCAGGCGCTAAACAGGTTGCACCCGTATTCCCGGTTGTAATTGTATGGGTGCTTAACGATTTCAATAGCCTCCCAAATGAGCCTTAGGAAGTAGCGTTTTTCGTTGCAAGAGGTGTTCGGCTCCCAAGAGTGCACACTGTGGCCAGGCTCCGACCATATGTGTTCAGCGTCGATGGAGAGCTGGAACTGTTTCTCCTCCTTGGTCAGCTCACCTTTGGATTTTTCGCGTGTGCAGTGAAGTTGGAACACCCCCTCGAAATGTGTGCGTGTGTGGGAGTCTCTTCCACATTTGTTCCAAATACACCTTATTACTTTGTTTCTCCCTTTCTTACGTGCAAAGTTTATTGCATGCTAAGGACTTTAATTATACTTCCTAATTCGCAATAGACGACGTCTTATAAATTCTGTTCTTTCAAAAAAGATACTTTTGAAATAGCCAATGCCTGATATATATCTGGCCAAACTCTAATTCTGGTAAATGCTCATTGTTTTTCATATATGATAAAAGTATACACATACCTGATGAAAGGCAACTACTACTTCAATATGCAAAATAAGCCCAATAATATCGTGATTTGGTGAAAAGAATGGAGCCTGTAACATATTTACCCTGATGACCATAGAAAAATTGACCTTTGAAACGTCATGTTGGCACCATAACAATACTGCTTTTATTGCACCCAAAATATCTTTCTCCAGAAGTAACTTAGTTGTAATAAAATGTTGTCAGGATGTGGTTGCAATAAAATCGGATGACTCAGGATGAAATCAGGGTCTAAAAATTTGGAAAACAGCAAGTGATTCAACGTTTATGATTGTGATATATCTGTGAGTAGTTAGGATGTCGTTATCTATACCTATCAAAAAATAGCTGCATAGCCAACATTCTACCTCAAAAACGTGATATTTCACCCCCACGCGATCACAGTTGGCTTTCTGGAGTTTTCTTATACCGTTGGACGAGAAAGGCGAGTTGGCTCTGTTACCCGCACTACAAATTTTCGGCCCGTCTCGTGAGGTTATTGGGGAAAGGAAAGTTATCGGTGCATGAGAGTGGAAATTATGAGAGGGCTTACGAAACAAGAGGGCGTGAAGAATAAAAATTAGTTTTCGAGGAAGAGAAGGAGCTGAAAAAGACGATTGACTGAACGATAAGAAGAAAAAAAGAAGGCACTATAAAACGATTACAAGCGTTAACGTTAGAAAAGAAAATATGAACTAGATTGAAGGAAGACTAATCAGTGGATATTCTTTGATTCGCAAGATGTATAAAATATAAAACGTGATAACGTATGGTAAAAAAATGAAGCATCGCAAGAGGTACTTAAAGAGAAGCTCTTGCACATTAAAAGAACAGGAGATATATATTATTGTCTCCAAGTCTTCTTCACTTTAGTGCTGTATTCAATTATTGTCTCGATATTGAGTCTTAGGCTCCCTTGATGCCTTGTATTCCAAAACTTATCGTGCATTTCCATCTCCAGACATCAGTGGTACGTAAATTCTGTCTTTGTTTTCTTATTTTCATCTATTTCATACGTAATATTTTGAGCTCTATCGATTATGAGCATACTTCTCACCCAAAAGGGAAACAATCTCCAATTTATGAAATATTAACTGCATAGAAAGAGGTACCACGAGATAAGGGAATTTACATTAGCTAGAGAAGAGTGGAGGGCTGCAGTCAATCAATTTGTGAATTAAACGACCATTGAATGAAAGGAAGTGGAATCCTTCTCCTATCTAGGAAGAAACATCATGTGGGACGGAAGTAGCGGAGCGGAAACCAAGGTAAAACTAGCTCAAGGTAAGACAATGTTCCTGAAAAAAGGCAACTGCTGTGTTTAATGAAGGTAGGAATACAAACAAGGTGGTAGTATGCGAAAAAATTTGTGTAAAGCGTGGCTCTTTATGGATCGGAAGCACGGACCATTGGAAAAGCCGACCAGACTAGACTATAAGAATACGAAATCTGTTGCTTGTGGAGGATGCTGAAAATTAAATGGCAAAATGGGAGAGCAAATGTGGAAAAGACCATAGGGAACACTATACAGAAATATAGAACCCAATGGATTGGATACTCTCTGAGTCAAAATGGGTTTGTGAAGAACATATTTGAAGTTAAAATAGAGGAAAAGTTCCCATATGGAGACCCAGAAATAAATTCATGGGCAAAATAAATAAGACGGTACAGAGGAAGAACTACTACGAAATAAGGGATCTTGTATTCGATAGAGAAGGGTGGAGGGATGAACGACCACAAATAAAATATAACGATGAAGCGCTGAATGATCATTGCTACTAAACGAAATTATTGACTATAGACGGTAAGTAAGCGCCTCCTAAGGTGACTTAAATGCCGTTATGTCTACCTATATTACTCACAGCGAATGAACTGACATAGTTTAAGTAAGGTATACCCAAATGATGAGAAGTATAAAATGGATAGTTAAGTAGTTATTCTGATCGGTCATGCTATGTTATGCAATGAAGTAAAAAATGAGATCACAATAGCGTAGTCACATTTGTTATAAACGTACTTTAGATCCTCTTTCCGACAATTATGTTCCTTCTTGCAGCTGAACCATACAACGTGGGCATTCAGTTACGCAGTAAGGGCTCGCGCATTTTTTTTTCCTAAGTAATCAAGATATAATGACCCTGACATTCTCTGTTTACTGACTCGCAAAAGTGAGGAAAATAATCTTGAAACAGCCCAAGAACAGATTATATAGAAATCATGCGAATCCCATGTATGGGGATTTTTATAAAAATGGACAAACCTGACCTGATTCGCGATGATATTTATCACTTAAACTCCTTTAATTTCTATCTCACCTTGCAAGAATAATTGAGACATCTAACTCCATTGTCAATTTTGTAAGATCAGAAAGAACTAGCTGCTTACGGAACATGTGCTGCTAAATTACTGTGGTTTAATAAGTTTCGGTTGTTCTCAACACTACTTTGATCATCCTGATCTATTAGGCTTACAGCTGTCTTACTGTTTAAAAAAAGTTCGCCCTATATGCTCTAAACTCTGTCATTGACTTAGCGTAACATTATTAATCACTGTGCATCGATGACTAATTTAAGAAAAATATTGAAATGAGGTTGCAGGCAAATCACACTGCAATTTATCATCAAGGAACCACACACCATGGTATACAAGGAAATGGCTTATATGAAATCGCACAACGCTCATTCATTCAGTAAAAAATTCATGTTTCTCTTACTAAGTACTCTTTTTAATGTACGTTAACGTACGTTTAACTTACGTTTTTTAAAAGTTAGGGTACTTTTCAAAATTTTATGAAAAATAAATTTATCTCATGGCATACATCTCTAATGATCATGGGTTTTAATTGTCGTGATTAGCACCTTAATTAAGAAGTATTATTTCTTCGAGAAGAGTCGACCTTTAATCAAAATGTGCTCAAATAGGGTTTGGGACTTGTTATTCCATGAATATCAGAATTATCGATAAATTCGTCAACAATCGACAAGTAAAAGTGCACTTTAAGCGGGAATTGTGAAAGAGATCTATTATAAATGAACGCGAATCAGCATCTCACCCTCACATTTACTCAGGGATGCTTCGTCATTAGTTTATAGCGCATTGAATTCCGTATTGCGTATCATTTTCCTCATACTATTTGTGTTGCTGTTGATGGAAATGCAATGTTTCACTTACCCTGCTGGATGCGTTTTAACAATATTTCATGAGGATATAGGAACGCATTACCAGCAATATTAAGCACCGCGGCAACAATTTTTTGTAGAAGTAGCAGATTACCTGATATGTCAGAGCACGAATAGAATTGTGCAGAATGAATTCGTAGTGATGAATTAAAGATAGAAAGCCCGCTTAAAGCGACCCACTATATATTTTGCTTGATTATGCATGATTGATTGTTAATTATGTTCAGGTTAAGCTCTGAAGAGTATGGAATTTTACTTTAAATTGGATGGAGTACTCATTTGCACTATATCTGAAACAACAAATCAAATGACGACTTCTATATCATATTGATTATCATGCAAATTCATTGCTTTATTGCCTACTTAATATATTAACTGGAGATTCGGCTGTCAATCGCTTGCTTTTGCGTCCCAATGAGTGATAATATCCTTCTCGTAATTTCAATGCATGCATGTTGCATGGGTTAATGAGACGGAGAGTAGCAATAATGCTGAAATCTTTCGTAAACTACAGGTGTGATGGTGCCTAAAATACCACTGTAACAGGAATCCTTGGACAGTAGTAAGCGCTGTGATCTGCGCATGAGCCAAGAACGCAGAGAAGTAATTGATTGACTCCGGGACCAGATATCATTTAATTCAGGTCATTTTCAGCATGTATATTCTCTAATGCTCATCATACCTTGTATAAAATATCGCGCACTGACTGATTCTAGGCATATGATAAATCATTTAGCGGAGGAGATTTTAAGATTCCTAAGAACACCGAAGGAAAATGAATCCACGATACAAAATTAATCGATCAAATAATAGTGGAAATCGTTTAGAAAGGGTTGAATTTTACCAAAGTTAACAATATATTTCGTCAGTCTAATAGGATTATGAATAAATGCGAGACCCTGTTTTTGAAGCAGCATCATTCAAAACTGTCGAGCGAAATATTATTTTAAGGATTATCACCCGAGTGGTATGTTAATTCTGTCGGAACCCGTTTTTATTAAAATGTAGATTGTTCAAAAGGTCCCGTACCAAAAGCGTTACACATTACTGAACACAAGAAAATATTCTTTAATTAATTTAAATATTAGTTAATGAAATTCATAGAAACTAAAATAAGCGAGTTAGAAGGGAAGATAGAGTAAAGAGAGGGAGATGAAGACGAAGAAATAATACGATAACGGACATCAAGTTACAAAGATATGAGTAATACAGCACAAAATAGAGGAGCATGGAGGGAGCAGTTCAATTAAAACCTGTTTGAAGACATTCACCTTAAAAGAAACAATATTCCACCCTTAGTCTTTATGGGCAGTGTAAGTCTTCTCCAAAGGGAGATGCAGTTTTCGAGAAATCGGCGAAAGTTTCCATATTATGTACAAGAATATCAAAATAGCAAACGTGAAAGAAAAGCTCTTCTTTCATTAAAATTTTTTCAAAAATTCGAGAAAAGCATCCGTTATAAAGCTAGTAGCCCTAAGCAGCAGTAAAAGATGATCATGGTATTGAATAAATCGAACATACTTAGAACAACATGAGCTGTCAATAATTATGGAAGCCTTTTTTTCTAACGTTTAAATGGGTTCATTTTTTCGAATTGTTTATCTGTAGCATATATACGGTAAAGGAGGTTAAAAAGTAGCGAGTATCAAAGAGTGAAAAGTAACTGAATGCATTTTGAATCTTCCTTTTGAATCGAGGTAGAATTTTAGGTGCCTCGTTCACGTAAGTAATCTTCCATAAAAAAACTTTTCAGTTTTTCGTTTCTCATTACATGACCTGCAGTAGCCAATATAATATAATAGATTTGATCATATGGAGTATAAATATCGCAGATTATGAGACCAAGCATGTCCTAAACGGATATTTATCGAGCATTTCTAAGAACTCTCATTTAAATTCAAAACATCGAATGCAACTGCTCACTCTGAGGAAAGGAATTAGCCCCAGGCCGACTTGGATTTCTCAATTACTGTGTAGTTGCAGAGCAGGAGCAATCTTTCGGACGAAAACTGCGTTGTACTTCTTATTATCCGCAAAATTCGCGAGTGGGCACTAGGATGCGTTCGATCACCTTTGATTCACGTTCGATCACCAATTTATTGATTGATGTACTTCATGTCATCTACATCTATTTACATCTACATCTATCTACATCTACATACCCTCCCGCGAGCCACCGTTTGGGCGTGTGACAGGGAGTGATAAGTCACCAGCCGTGTAAAGATGTAAGTTCTAGGGAGGTGAAATGGTGACATGTATTATGGGAGAATATTTAGAGGAGCTTAGTTTTAGTTTTTATTGTGGTCGCTTATTGTGCACGGAAAGAACAAGTATATGCTTCCTTCTGTTCGGCAGTGTATCTCTCTTTTGTATCGCTTGTGTTATACCTACTTATATAGGTGTAGTGAGGCGTCATGATAAAATACTCACTCTGCAACGCACCAGTTCTGAATTTCTCAAGCAGCCTACGCCTAGCGTGCAGCCTCCGAGTCTCTATGGGCTCCCACCTTAATCCCTCTAGCAGTGGTGAAACATTCTTCCGTAGGAGTTTTTAACAAAGCGTGCTGCTTTTTTTGCATTTTATTAATTGTTTTGGTTAATTTTTTATGACCAGGGTCCCAAATGCTCGCTGCGTATTCGAGGTATGCGACCATGTAGGCTATTGGATTTTAATAACGTGCTCTGCAGTTGAAATTTATATTTCTTTTTCTTTTTTTTTTCTTCTTTTTTTTTTCTTGGTTGGTATAATTTTTCACGGTATTTTCATAAGTTCTTTTTACATAAAGAATGCAATCAAAGGGATAATTGAAGGAAAAGTCCCAAGGGTGGGATACATAAACCAAGTAAACGGAAGAATTAATACGAAGAATTGCCTGGGAGTAATGTGACTAGCATTAGACGGGGAAGGATAAAGGGCTGCAGTCAACTGGTCTTTGAGTTGAATGACTCAGCTCTCCTAACTAATTACTGATTTTTCCAATGAGTGATGAGTTTTGTCATATTAAATAAAATATAAGAAATTGATATATTGCTGGAAATTTGCTTAAAACTGATTTGGTCCCATCACGAATTATACAGTGACGTTGTTACAGATATCTCACATGCGTTATCACCGCTATTCATTATAATACTGACTGATTTTACTGTAATTGCCTCTAGGTCTAAAGTTACTTTTTTTTGAATTTGAGAAAGAGAAACTGGTACTATTTAAACAATATGTATCTATTTCTTTGCGAATACTTTCAATAATTTCCTATTTCTTTAGGATTGGAGCTGCGTCTTTTTATTGATGATTGACTGTAGTATTTCTTAATTTGTTTCCGAAAATCTCACCACGGTTCCTATTTTATAGGGATCGACCCTATATCCTGCGGCAAACGTTTGCTAGACACTATAAATCGGATATCCAAATTCTCTCGCTATACTTTTTTGTCGTCATCATATTTTGCCGCCTAAGTTTAAGTAATGTTACTTGTCCACAGAGAGTTGTGAATCACGGTTTTGCGAACTCTTTAGCGAAGGTTTCAACGCTAAACTAGTTTTCGGTTCCATAACTAGATCGGTGAACTTTGTTTTTCCTCTGACGTCCCTCTTAATCTCCATTTTTAATCATCTTTCGCTGGTTCAGTTATGAGTTCCCCTTGGGATTGTCTTAAATTTTGCGATTTCCGCTTCCTTAATTTCCTTGAGCTTTTTTCCTCTTCGTTTACACGTCCGCTCTTTCTTTTTCCCGACTATGCAACTAGGAAGATAATATATTGAATTAATGCCAACCATTCTATCTCCTCGAACACTCTGCTTACTCATCTTTGCTACAATGTTTTCCTCTATCTCCGGCAACTTTCGCACAGTTTGCCATATATTCATGCGAGAACGCCTCGCGAAAAAACGCTTCCGCAAGCATTTTTTTATTAAAAGAGATGGGGTGCGTCCCATCTCTTTTATTATTTTTTAGTATTTTTATCGTCGTCATCCCATGGAATAGGAAATATTCCCAATTCCCAAACGTTATTCGAGGTGGCGGCTCCGTGATTTAGCATTATTTTATGTTTTCAAGATGGGAATTGGCATTTCTCAAATATCAGAATTCGAATCTAAATCACTGCTTTGGTGGATTAACAGGATTTTCAAGATGGTGAACATAAAATGTAATGGCTCACCGTACATGCCATGCAGACACAACAAAAACTCAATACGTACTCTATACAATAATCGGTCCATTCATATGTTACAAGATCAATGCACTTTCTAGATATAAATCCTTTTGGACTGTTAATGACATTCAATCAATTCTATCTGACAACTTTGCAGTCAAATCCGTTGATATGATGCCCAGAATTGCAGTCTTATTCTTTTCCCCAACTAACCAAAATCCTGCACTTTTTCATATGAAGAAGAACTCAGACAATATGGAGGATCACATTTCCGAATTCGTCATGAGTTCAATAATGCCTATCTTAGGTGACTGAGCAGGACCGGTGATTGTCTTGGCCGTGGCTTGGTCTTGGCTGTATTTTTGTTTATGTACCTACAAATTTGCGTGAAACGCGTACTATACTTTTCATACGCGTAATCATCATTAATATAAATGGATAAAAGAGAAAACAATTGCATGTTACCGATGTGCCGATGTTACCGATTTGTGTGGTCCAAGAACTTTTGTTGACTTGCTTGAAAAGTTATTAAATGTGCGCTCAACGACTCATGGTTCGCGCTCCAAACACCTTAAGCTATCCTTTACTCCTATTTACCTCTTCCAAACATGTGTTCTGCCTCTTTCTAACCAATTCAGTCGTTTCTTCCTCATCAACAATACCATTCACGTCTGCGTATGCCATCCTTTCCGTGTTACACACCTTCCCTATTCTCCTTAACAATCGCATCTCCAATGCTTGCACTTTAGTCATGTCTTCCTTTCTTAAGAGTCCACATTTCTTTCAAACTGCGTACTACACTCTAGACTAATATGATTCAAAATGAAAAACTTATGCACCTTATTTAAGTCGATAAATAAGAAAAATACTTGAATGAAAACCTATGAACCCAACGGGTTCATTCGATGCACCACAGAAACTATAGAAGTAAGGCATATTGACGAAGAACCAATGCAAATTAATAGTGTGGGAATAAATGAAAGATAAACGTTGGGGAGTCGATGTAAATGTATTGTTAACATTTCTATAATATTTTAAAATGAACAAATCTTCAGGGAATACCTTGAAAATAACACATATCAAATAATTACGGATTGTCATTACAATTTTTTGGACGTATCAGCCTAAAATCAGGGGAATCCCCATATGCCAATGTGAAATATGGACGATACTTGGCTCAAGTTAATTCACATATTCAGCGCGCCGCGAAAATGTGGAACTCTGAGCAAGAATAGTTGATACGAGAAATCAAATTTTTAAAAAAACTTTCGTTTCGATTTCCTCGTTAAGAATTGTACTTAAAATTGAAAATTTGATAATTGTATTTAAATACGTGTTTTTTATTTAGTATTACACCTGGAGTTTTATTAGGAAGCGATATCATTGTGTGAAACGTTTGCTTACGCGTCTAGTAGAAAGTTTAAACGTATATCATCGAGTTTTCTCTATTGCATGTCAAGTTCCATGAGAGTATGTGTAGAAATAGCGTAACATTAAGAAGCTAAATTGGTTACACAATTTTTATCTCTTTTTTCTATACGTATTACCAATAAGTACATGATATGCAAAGTTTCTCGTACATCTGTATGGAAAGTTTCTCTCTCAAGGTTTTTTCGCATATCTGTAAATGAATGAAATGTTTTAGGTCTCCCTCCACATCTCTTGCCTCATACATATTCAAAGTTACTGTACCCACTTGTATCTCTACATTAACGAAAATCACTTTTATCATCTTAAAGTACTATACAGCGTCCGTCGGTTGGGATGTAACACTGTAGCCCTCTTGGAAAATACGTGTTAAAATAGTGTAAAAATACCAAGAAGCTAAATTGGTTACTCACAACTTTTATTAAGTTTTTCTACACATGTTATTAATAAGTCGACGAATACAAAATTTCACGCAAATCTGTACCTAAACGAAATGTTTCAGGTCTCCCTCCACATGCCTTGCCTTCGCACAGATCCAAAGGTACTTTATCCATCTGTATCTTTATAAAAAATGGAAATAGCTCCAATCATTGTAATGTGCTATACTGCGTCCGTCGGGCTGGATGTAACACTGTCTTCCTTTTGGTGGCTTTTGGCAAGCAAACTCTTCGGTTAGGCAACTTCCTCAGCTGGGTTCTCTCTATACTTCCTCCTTTCTCCAAAATATTCTTCCCAAACCCACCCAACTACCGGGCTTCAGTGGTACGTATGACATTGGTGATCGGTCGAATTAACTACTTAACCAATCAAGCATGAACACTAATGAAGTGTGTTGAAAGTGAGACTAAAGATGATTACAATGATGCCAGCGTATATTCTCAACTTCTTCTTATGCTTTCATCCCATAATTAGGAAGCAATCATACATGTGGAAATATTTTGAATGGAACATTTAATTAAGTTTTCAATTACCCTTCCTTGCAAATAGTTAGTTAATATTTTGAAGGGAGGTATTTTTAATTAGGTCTTCAGCACTCTCTGGTGATCATGTATTCATTCATTTCATGATGAGAACATCTTTTTTCTCTCTCTGAAACGAAGTGTATTTATTAGCCTCGGGCCATATTGATGACTAAAAAGAGTAATTTTCTGTAAAAGACCCCTTCCCACGTAATTTAATTCAAACCCTTTGATTAAAGACTTCGGTGTGTACAAAGAAACGAAGAGGTTTTTCGGGCTCTTAGAAGAGATTTCATCAGTGAACTCACCATCATCTCCTCTCGGGAATTTTTATTTGAGGTTTTTAAAATATTTTCAGACGATGGAGTATGCCTCTCACTTTGATACCAATGATGAATTTCAATTTTCCCGAAAATTTCTTTTGCCGGACGGACTACACGTTTAGAGTTTTTAAAGAAAAGTGATTCAGTGCATGAGCGCCGACAGAAGAGTTCATAAGCGATGGCGATTAAACATCCGCTTACGAAATATATCATAATGTCCTTTCTAAAGAACTTCCATTATAATTTTCAATGGTTGCACATTCTCATGTATATTCATCATCTAATTTATTGATCATTTAATCCTAATTATGGTTCACCGCAGCCACCCACTCATCCTTATCTAATGCTAATTCTCTTACTTCCTGGTAGTTATTCCTATGCGCTTTCCTCTTTATTTGGTCCATGAACTTATTCCTTCGTCTTCCTCTGGGGACTTTTCCCTCTATTTCACCATTAGTTATGTTTTTCGCAAACCTATTGCGCTCCAGCGTGTGTTCAATCCATCTGGTTTCTATTTTCTATGTAACGTTCTCTTCGAATTTTCTGTTAACTTTATCATATCTCATTTTGTCAGTCCATTTTATCTCCAGCCTTCTCCTCAAGCACGACGTTTCGTAGTCTTCTAGATTGCACATGCTTTAAGTGTGCAGCTTCAACATTTTATACCTAATTTCATCATCACTCTGTACGAAGTGTTCCATCACAGTGCACGCCAAGGAACGTAGAAAGGACGAAATGATATGAAGAACATACAAATTTTTCTCGAGAATGATCTTCTAAATAATGAAATGGTTTGTGTTTATCATTGCTAGAATGAGGGAATTGCTAGAATATTTTTATATTTTGCTTATTAACGCTTCTATCAAACAACGGTAAATATATGTGTATATTCCTAGAAATAATCGGTTTGAGGTCGTACCAACTTACGAGATATGTCTCTAAAGTGGGAAAAAAATCTCACACTATCGAGATATTCTTGATAAATGCAATCGACGAAGTATAATATTCGGTATACATTTGTATAGGGACATACGATGTTTATTAATGATTCAAATTTAAATATTTGTTCAATGCCGACGGCAAATTGAGGCATCGCATTATTCGATCTCAATGTTTTACTTTTAAGTGTACAGCATGAAATTTCAACCTGTTGGCTAAAACACTCGCCACAGGATCAAGTAATCTCTATTCCAGTCTGATGAAAGGTAAAAGATTTTTTTTTCACTTGTGGAATTCTCTAAATAATCTGAAACTAATGGTAAACAAAAATTGGTGGCAGAATATGGCTCCCTTTGGGCAATATGTTTTTTTTGTGAAAGTGGAGACTGCCTACAAGCTATCTTCATTCAAGAAATTAGGTGATTTCGACTTTTGATTACCACGGTTCCCAATGTCGAGCATATTCGCCGGAAAAATCAACTTGTTCAGTTAGTTATTGGTATCAACTTTCAGCACTCTATCTCTCTGTCAGTTAATTCAATTTGGCCTTCGCATATTTCAGCATATTTTTATGGAGCTATTTTAAACGTAAACCCTAGTAGGTATAACGCATTTCCGACACCTTTCTTATCCTATTGAGAGAAATTTAATGATATTGGTAGCATTTACTATCACGTGCAGTAGCCCATCCTATAAAGAGGTCTGTATATCTTTTCCACTTAAACGAGATGGTGTTCCGAGCACTCTTCACACATATTGACGCACAGTTTTAAGCTTCATTTTGTGTAATTGGTTCCAAACAGGTGCCATTGGTTAGAAATATTTGATAGTAAAAAGCTACCAGTGTTGTCATTTAAGCCAGACAATATGAGAATCGCCTTATCACAGTCCAGAAGGAGTCACAAAACTCTGTGACAACCTTTGGTTCATAATTGGTTGCTAGGCAAGCATCGCCGGCCAGTAAAGCAAGGAGCTGCACAACAGCTTTATTGTACTGAATTTTCTCCCATTTTTGAACCAGGAAAAGTCATCCCTGACCTCTCCAGGAGTGTATGACTGACATATGGGGGTCTGAATGCTAGTTTTCATTGCAAGTGGTATATTCTTTCGAAAAAATATTATCATGTTTTAACAAACGAAAATTAATGACAATTTTGTCGTTTTCACTGGAGATTCCACTGGGATGAGGCCAAAATTACCATAGAAGATATTATCAAATTTGTAAATAAATTGTGCATTTAATATTTATGTGGGTGGGCCACTTTTTCTGGTATTACATTTTGCTCCGAGAAAAAAGTGGCAAAACGACCCAGTATACAACCTCACTTCAACGCTCCTTTGTCGACCCTTTAAATGTGACTCCTTCCGTGGACTTTTCGCTTCACCAAGGTGATTGCCACTATGCTTTTCCTTCTCTTTAAACTCATGTGTGTCACCATAAACACCAATCCATGCACGTCTACTAGCTTGTCAATATCCATTTCTTTCCATGAAATCGTAGCTCCATTCTATAGCTAAACCATATTTTATATAAATTTATCGGTTGACGACGTTCTACGTCTTCCGATTCCCAATTTCCATGTCTCCCGGTCATTCCAAAGATCTTCCTCTAATTCTTTTTCTCTCATTTCTTCCTGTATAATCTTGTATCCAACTTTTCCTCGGTCTACCTCTACGCCGTCTTCCTTCCGGGTTCCACAGCAACATTTGTTTTGGAAGTCTTTCATTTCCCGTTCGTTTCTCTCGCCCATACCACCTCAATCGCTGTTTCTATTTCATCTGTTATTGTGCCATTGGCATTCATAATTTCTCTAATCCTTTCATTCCTTATTCTACCTTTTTTTGATTTTCCGCCTGCTCCTCGCCAGAAGTCCATTTCGGTGGTCAATTATAATTTTTCTGATTTTTCAGTTAGCGGCCACTTCACGATACTTCTAGCGATACTTCACAGCTGTAGGTTACTGTTACTCATTACTATGGCATTATAAATTCTCTTTTTATTTTCATTGGTTATTGTCTGGTAACACATTAATCATTAAAATATCATTAAATTATCGCCGGCCCCGGTAGCGGCGGGGTAAAGTCCTCGCCTGCTAATCCGAGGGTCGCGGGTTCGAGTCCCGCCTGGGTGGGTTTTTCACCACCCAGGGCATGAATGTGTGTCAACTTCTGTTGGTCCGGTCCCTTGAAAATCTGATGACAGGCTCAGCAGCCTATCGGGATTCCGGGGACATACGAGCCAACAGAATCGTCCGGCAGCAAAAAAATTCCTAAATGGCAAAGCAACAAACGATCAAATTTCTTAAGTACAAATTTAGTACACAACCTAGGTTTCGTATTTACAGCATCATCAGGTCCCTCCATCTCCTGATGATGCTGTAAAGGTGAAATCTAGGTCGTGTAATAAATTTGTACTTGTGAAATTTGCTCGTGTTGTAATTCGTCTGTCATTTTTCAGTTCCACAGAATATTGCCCAAATCATTGGAATTTGTGCGTTATACTCTTATTTCTCTTCCGTTGAATTTTACTCTTGATTTTAACGATTCAGCGAATTTTGGAAATGTCGACTGACACCTAGTTTTTATATCCCTTTATT
This sequence comes from Ceriagrion tenellum, assembly GCA_963169105.1. Lineage (NCBI taxonomy): Eukaryota > Metazoa > Arthropoda > Insecta > Odonata > Coenagrionidae > Ceriagrion > Ceriagrion tenellum. The sequence goes on from OY720641.1 coordinate 59,942,191, forward strand.
TCGTAGTTAACTAAAAAGTATATTTTCCTGTATACGATTGGTTACTGAATGAATAACCCATTTAAAATAATTTTGTCGCATTTAAAATTTTAGGAATTAGGCTCAACCCACGTTCTTCCATGCATGGATCCTTGGGAGTTACACTTGAACCTGTCTCCCGTCGAGGATTTTTCCGGAGAGTTTTAAACGCGGATTTAAAAAAAGTGACAAAAACAAACAGGAGAGTGAATGGTGTGCGGGAATTAAGGGGCCCGGGTTATCGGGCCGGGGCAATTCCGTCATCCGAGAGAGAGGTCTTGGCATCTCAGATCGCACATGCCGCGCGCATCTCCACAGTCTTTTTTTTCTCTTCTCCCTCCCTCCCTCCCTCCTCCACCCATCCACCTCCTCCTATGCATCCTTTTGTGCCCGAAACGCGAACGTTGGCGACGTGACGTGTATGGGATACGATCGTTAAGAGCGCGAGGACAAAGGCGTCTGAGTCGGCCTCTTATAAGGCGTGGCATGAATGCGGGATGGATTGTGTGTGGAGGGGGCGGGGCCGGGAGGGGGGTGGTAGAGGAGACGAGTGCGAAAGGGGGGGAGGATTAGATAGAGGCACCTCGGCAAAAATGTGGATTTGTGTGATTACAGCTAACTCCACTCACTACCCGGCGGAGGTAGACGACCGCGGACAACGATGCCAATTACAAAAATGAAGAATCTTTTTTCCTCTTGAAGGATATTACAGATCCATCCCTTTGTTGTCCCGTTATGGGTTGAACGTTATTATTTAAATTAGGGCTAATGTCAACAGTATTTCCGGGTACTAGTCTCCTACTGGTAAAATGAGACATTATTTTTTTATTCTTTTATTCCGTGGGGGGAATTCTAATGAGGGATTAATATTAGCTTATGGGCAAACAGTGACAGAAGCTGCAAATCAAAAACGTGTGTACGATAATATTTGGTTTAACGAAAGAATCAAATGATATATCTAAGTGCTCGTAGAAGAAGTTCTTGGGGCAGGATTAGCATTAATAGTATAGCTTTATAGCGATAGCAACTAAATCATTGTTTGAACACTTTAAAATATTTTACTGTTTAAGGTTTCGTGGCTTGAGATAACTAATAGGGATAAGGTACACACCATAAACAACGATACTAATTGAAACTTATGGAGACTTCGCTCTGATGTAAAGGCCGCTTGAAACGGTAAAGTTTATTGTACAAACGAATGTACCATAGAATGAACAAGAAAACGAATGGACTTAGAGCAGGTTCTATTTTCTAATCAATCATTCAGACAATCATACAATTTACCGCTATACATGGTACAATTTGGCTCATGGAAGAGTTCATACACTCGTTTGTATATAATAAAAAGTACCTTGTAGAGCGAACTCAAGACTCAAGTAATCCATCTTAGCTTGTGTGGAAAGGCAGACCTTTGAGGTAGGGTAAAGAGGGAAATTCGTCATTAAACTGTAGCCTGATAAACGAAAAAACAACGATTTAGTAGTTAGATACCCCTGCTTTTTGGTAACACCTCTTTCGATTGCGTGAACATGTTGACGCAATTGGCAAATATCAAGCGATAGTATCTGTCTTATTTTGGAAATTTGGGGTTATTTAGTCTAAAAATATATTTAAGTTACTTTTGAGCTGTTGATCATACTCATTTTCAGTAAGGTTTATTGTTGGACATTTGTGTGATGTAAATAATTGTCTATGATTAATTAGTGCATGATGAAGACATTTTCAAGGAGTATATGTTAATGCATCAACATCTACATACTACAATGAAATTCTTAATGAAGTAAATAGCTTAAAAAATAAATCCCTATTTAAACATAAAATTAAACAGTTATTATTTTTATAAATGTACTACATTGTGGATCAACTTGTGAAAGACAAGTGATTTGCAATTGATCCTTATCAATGCATGTGACATGCCGTATAAGATATAATGTAATGATCTTTAGACTAAATAAAGTTTTATAGTATTGTATTAAGTAAAATTAAGAAATCTGTAAAGAGAAAACGTATTCAAAGGTAAATGCATGCCGATTCATAGTAAGCGATTGATGCAAAGTTTCGAGAAATTTTTCAAGTAGTGCGTCGGCCCGTGAGCGCTGATGGAAAATCGGGGTTAACAAATATGGAGAAGAAGCCACGCTCACGTTGCAGGTTCTGCCATTGGCCTCCATAGCAAGTCTACCTCAATGGCATCACGATTCACGAGTGTACCTCAATCTGCGTAAAACGACCTCAGCTGGGGAAAGGGAGAAAAACGAAAAAAAAATCAACCAAATCTACTGCGGTGAGATCTGGACCAGTCGGAAAGTCAATCCGTTTCACGCTTGATGTGGATCCGTTCGCTTCGACACTTCCAGTGTCACGGTGCACCTAATCGGTTAAAAATGTTTGAGCATTCCATTAACAGACGCAATTCGGTGAGGCAAAAGTGATGGAAGAGTTTGTGTAGATGGAATGAAAATACCAATGAACTGTAGTGACACTGACACTGAGAACTGATGACCGTCGGCTGACGGGAAAGTGAAAATGAAGTGTGAATTGGATGTGCGAAAGAGTCATTCTTTTGTTTTTTTGATTGGTCTTGGATTGTAATGGCTCTCATAGGGTAGTAGTTTTGCATATTCGAAATACATTCTGTGTCCCGGCTCACATCAGTCATGTTAAGCTATAGTTTACCAATTGAACTGCTTATATTTTGTTGCCCTTGTATACTCTTTTAGTCTCCTGCCCATTTAACTGCATATTTCGCCAATGTACGATCTGTCGCAGAAGCATGGAACTTGGTACACACTATCACTTAACTGGAATGCTGTCCTTGTGTCCAGACATAATGTTGTTTATTTTTGCTACACATTTGAACCTTGAGACCTAACTCAAAGATTTTTATCTATGAAGAGCTCGCCTAATGGAGAACCGGTATCTTGGTCAGGAACCCACCCTTGCCACACACGGTAGAGGCGGCTTGCACGGTACTTCGTAGTTGTAGATGTTGATTGGAAATAATGGAGCCTTCTCGCCGGTGCAAGAGGACGATTTAATCCTACAAATTGATTGATTCGCACGCAGTCAGGTGGATCGAGAGAAAAAAAAATTAAGGCGAAATCATCCTGGAACCGAGTGGTTATTGAAAATTACGAAGCCTCGTTTCATCCTCCTCCTCTTCTTCTCACCTCACCTGATTTCCCAATAGCCTCGCCGTTTCTCCATCTCTCTCCTCCCCCTCAATCTTTCCAATCGAATGTTTCCGATACGTTCCGTGAACTTTTTTTTTGATGTCCGAATCAGCTCTTCGCTTCTTAATTATCTCGTCTCTCACACCAGCGCTCCGAAGCCTTCCCAACCCGGCGAAGGCCTGAAAAAGGGATTAGGGCAAAGTCTTTCGGGTCACGTATTCCGTTCAAATGGGAAGGTTGCTCGGGTTGGGTGTGGGGGAGGGGGAGGTTTTGCAAGACAGGGATGGGGAAAGCAGTGTTGGGGAATTAATTATTGATGTGTGGGAGTATGGGGAAGATAGCAAGGCGAAGAGGGATCTGACGAACACGGAACTAGAAATGAGGCATCCCGACGCGCTTATTATCCGGTTGAAACCTACTAAAATACTGCTTTAATCCAGCCAAGTTTAATGACTGGGGGTGAGTGATGTGGCGAAATGGAGCCTATATGGTGTGGGATATTCATTAAATACGGTCGGTTGCTTGGCCAATTCATGAACCAACTGACAGAATCGGTCATTTCTATCATTAAGACCTGGTTGGTATGGGAGGGATTATCATCACCATCATCATAATCAGTCAACAATCCTGAGATTGGTTTAAATCAGCCCTCCATTTAATTCTCCTATCAGGTCATATCTTCATTTTTACGTATTTCTTCTCTTTCATATCTTTCATCACTTGTTCTCTATATCTCAAATGAGGCACTTCTCTGCCATTCTTCCCGTTGACCTGTCCCTCGATGATTGTCTTCGTCAGGCAACATGTCTCATGATGTGGCCGATAAAGTTGTCCCGTCTTGTTCTTAGGATTTTTAGAAGACTTCCCTTTTGGGAAGGGCTGTGTGAGATTGATTCATGCGGAGAGAAACCAGTCGTCTGCTTTAGCCTAATATTTACTAAGGGCTACTGATAATTTTCGAATTTCATGGATAAATTCTGGACTGGGACGCTGGACGCTGGGACTATTTGGAGTTTCATTTAACCGTGAGGCATCAATTGAGAGATTGGTGATACATATGGTGTCAAAAACTGAAATAAAATATTTTTAAATAAAAATTTAATATACTTAGTTGTACATAAATGCATTTACAATCATCTACATGTAGATGTAACATAGACTAACGTCTTTGTAAATTATATTGTATATAATTATCATTGCCTTGCATCATAATTTTCAATATCAAAAACCTATCAACAAGTAATAACGTGACATCCAGTCCAGTCTCAGTCCAGTTAAGGTCCTGCATATCTAATTAAATTCAGCTATGCTTGTCAGCAGGTTCCTATTTTGGTCTCATTTGGTCAATTTTGGTCTCTATTGGTTTCAAAGCCATGCCTATATAATTTTATGTAAATATATTGTTAGTACCATACGGAAGGCACGAGAGACCATCCGGGCATGGGAACGATGCTGAGCGGTGCACTTTCTGGACAGAGGAAGAGACTAGCCATTCAGATTGTGCACTATCTCGCCCCCCATTGCCCAAACAGGAAGAGAGGAGCAAATTAGGCCGTGCACTATCTCATCTCCCATAAAGAAGGAGAAGAATACTAAGATTGTCGCAATAATGAGTAAGATGAATGGCGTGAGCACTTGGCGGCCAATGAGTTTGAAGGAGTGTGGTCCCGTGGTGATGCCCTCTGAGGGAGCGTGGTGTGGGAGTAGCGCGCCTCGAGGAGTCTCGCGGGGACCTTGATGCTGTGTAGATGCAGATGGTGGAATAAAGTCTGTGTCAAACGAGCTCCCGACTTGCTCTCTGATTCATTTCCCCACGAACCCTCAATCAACGCGGCGGATACACTTACATTTATATGGCGAAAGCAATTTTGTACATAACCTCCAAATATGTATCACTAAACATATTCAACTAAAATAATAAACTTAAGTGAAAATGCTCTCTTTATATATAAATGCATCAGCCAGGCCTTGATAATGTACATGTTATCCGCGGTAAAACTTATGGAAAACTATCTTGGATAAAAATTGACTGTATGGTGCCGTGAGAGTGATATGGTAGTATCACTAAAATGTTGATAAATACCGCATAATTTATATCATTTAACCTTATTGACAAAAATAAATTTATTACAACATAATGAGGATAAAATTAGCTTTTCATTTGCGGGTCCTGGTGATATTGTAATAGCTATTTTGGTGGTAGACAATTCTATTCTCGGCAGCCAGCTATTATTGATGCGCGATTCTGTTTATGACGCAAAACCAAAACTGGCATCAGGAAAAGTACATCTAAAACAGAGGAAACCTTTTTACTCAGTGGGCCGGATAACCGACAAAATGGCGAGCGCGGGCCGCATAATCATTATGCACAATATTTGCAAGCCAGAACAAAAACTCCAAGAAAAAAGACGAAAAACTAAGTTCAGCATTCCGTGTTAATCATCGGTGAGTGGCATATAATGCACAACAAACAAGGACAACCAACATATTTATTGACTAAAAAAGTCGAGATGCAATTACATAACTGAAAAATTAGTTGACTTTTTAAGGACGGTGAGGGAATATTGAAGAGCCTCTTGGTGAGGCCTGCATGGAGGTACTCCAGATCTCTCTCCGTTTTGTGAAATAAATTTTATTGGTCCCTATGATGGGGAGTATTTACGAAGATGGCAGGTGAAGTGTTTCAACGAGATAAATATTTAGATATAACCGAAATCCTTTCGCGGTCGTTATTAATGCATATATACATATGTCAGAAGGAATTTTCTCTGCTCGAACCAATCTATATGCAAAATGAGGTTTGCTAAATGTGCTAGGACAAGGGTGGTGAACCTTTTGGCGATTGAGTGCCAAAGTTTATGAAATATGAGTATACTCGCTTGACTCGCGTGCCAACCCATCGAGTGAGATAGAGCGCCCTTAGCGCCCTCCCAGTTCCGCGTGCCAAAATAATTGCTATGCGTGCCACTTTGGGCACGCGTGCCATAGGTTCGCCACCCCCGTGCTAGGAGAACAAAGTTGGTCATATACGGCTTGAGAATTTTGGGAAAAATTTCATGCATAGAAAGTTTATAATCAGCTTAAGTAGTGTCACTCTTTTCAGAAATTTACCTCTTGGTGGCTCATATGAGGAAAAATATTTTTATTGGGGTACCATTTGTAGACTGTAGTACCTTGTAGTTTGTAGCATGGTGGAGGTGATAAAAATTTTATTAAGGGGCACAGCTATTGAGATAAACTTGTTGAGACTGAAAATAATTTAAGTATTATGACGAGTCAAACGAGACGATTCTCTTTACGCTGGAATTCTTCGGATCTCGATGATGAAAGGTTTTTACTGCTCTTAGTATTGGAGGACCGAGTATCAAACGTTAAAAGTTTGGTATATGTAACAAGTTTTAGAAATGTTCTCTATTTTTGCCCAATTTATTTTAAAATCAAATGCGTATTAAACATTTTCAGCGTGGAATATTTAACGGGAATGGGACCGTTGGATGGGCTGTCCAATCATGAAGTAGCGAATGAGAAACAAATACATGTATCTGTACCTCACAGTCATTAATATTAACTCTCCAACGTGTCATTGGTGTGGTTGAAATAGAAATAATTTCGAATATTTTCTCTCATCATATATTCATCGTGAAAGTCAATTTCTGCAAAGAACATGATTAATGGCTTCATTAGAATTCGTGCAGTCGGGTGAAGTGCGCTGGTTAATGAGCGGTATTTGGGTGATCTAATAATATGTCGTCATTCATCCATATAATACCCTCATCAATCATCATTTTAGTGAACAGGCAAATGTGAGTTCCGTCCTTGATGGATGAGCATCGAATTCCGTGGATTGAAATATCATTGCTGCCGGTTTTGCCAGTCAATTACGCGACTTATTTTTCGGAAGTCATTTAATTGGAGGGGCACTTGACTGGGTGCATTTCCGTCTCAAATTTTTCCTCCATTTTTGAATACTCGAGGCAATTTTGAATTAAAACTCGCAATTAAACCCAATTGTCATTTGTTTTAATACTGAGCAAGTATGTATGAGTATTGATTCACGCTCTATCCAGCGAATTTATCGCTATTCCAAAGAGGGCAGCCATGCCGACCTGAATAGCATAGCTCGTACAACATTCAATATTCCTACTTTCTGAAAGAGCCTTTCATTGATTTGCAATTGATATCCTATGGTGCAATCTTCTCCTGGGATCAAGAACAATACATCTGAGTACTTTCATAACTTATACGCAGAAATATTGCAAAGCTTGGGCATAACATTAACAACAGCCTTATCTTGAGCATTACTTGTATCTACATTGAATGAGAGAAGTTAAGGAAGTAATGCCCAATGAAATGGAAATTTCACCATTCTTCTTTAGAAATAGGTGATTGTGATGGTAGTCTCTATGAATAGGTTTTATATTTAGAGCCTTAAGATGAAAAGGGTTTGTGCGAAGCAATGTAGAAAGGTGGCAGTAAGGGAGATTCTTTATGGGGCGTGGTGGAACGTTTTGGAAACGGGAACAGGTTTCTAGGTCTATCGCCGATTATTTAGGTCTCATGACTGTTGTTAATGGGCAATACAAAATTTTGTTCTTTATTACACTTTATGAATACCTGCAATGGAATCCACCCTGATTTTGCATCGTGAGACCAAAAGACAAATCATAAGTTTAATGAAATTATGTTTGGAAATTATTTAAAATTTGTATAAAAATGGATATAAATTTTTTTCGCGCATTCACGTCTAAAATCATAAGGTTTATCAGTTGAATGTGTTTATCCCCATAGTAAACAGAGCAATTAGGCGTATGTATGAATTTATGTTTATTTTTGTAACACCAAAAGTCCGGGTTCTTTTAGCCCTGGACCTTTGAAGGAAAAATTAAAGACTTGTGCTCACCATTCAACATCTACATCTACGAAATACTATGCGAACCACCACCAGGTTGTGTGGCACGGGATGGTTAGACACCAGACACTCATCTCAGCTCTAAACAGAACCGCGCATGCTCGCCCGGATGCCAGGCGCAGGCCGAAAGCAGTCAGGATGACTATACATGGTCAGACCATAAGTGTAATGCTACGCAAACGAATACTTTACCATACAGTATGCTATTTACAACTACTGGTTAATATTGTAAAGGCAATTGATGAATAGTAGTACCAGATACTTAGTCAAGTGAGACCTATATCTTGCCGGACATTTCATGGGGGGTTAGTAGTAGCTAATAATGATGTTCAGAAATTTAGCACCTGTGCAAATCCTACTGTACCGAGTGAGGGTCAACGTTTCCCATAACTGATCTATCGCAACTATTATGGTCCCTAATTGTATGTGGAAATAATTACATTTTAAATCTATTAGTTCTAGTGTATAATTCCTTAATTTTTTGCCTGTGATCATATCTACCATAATAGTTTAGCTCTAGCAGAATAAGTTGAACGCCTTAAGTGGAACGTCACTGATTGACGCGGCTTCGTGCGTGGAGCTTTCGAAACCCTAAAGAGAATTATCAGTGTCCCCACCAGTTTTCTTTTATTGGCATTGTTTTTCATGGACCATATAGATTTAAAAAAAAGACGATTCGTGAAGCTTTATTTTTCTTCATCTATAATACCGCCAACTCCTCTTTATTTCATTCAATTACTCATTTTCACGTATTGCAGAAGCACATTCCGCTTTTTGCTTTCAACGTCTTTCTTACCTTTCCCATCGCTGGTTATCCTGCTACCTTGATGGCAATTTTTCTCTTTTAATTGCAAGCACACGATATGTCTCCTAAATATCATTGCTTTTAGTTTGGTGTGTGCGAACAATATACTCAACTTTTCTTTTGTATCCCTGCTAATCATACAAGCCGTGAAAAAAATCTGAAATGGTAATTTTTTATTATTGCGCAGGATAACAAGTCTAAGAACATAGTGAATTTGAGCAGCAATCATTTGAATAAAAATAAAGTTTCGGAGCAACCAAATATGCCCTTTATGTAACTTCTCTTTGGTAATTTGCTTTACTCGGTGGCTTTAAGGTTTTAGAATTTCGTCCCAATGACTTCAATTGAAGCTGTGATGTGGCTTATAAAATGTCCTAAGCAATAGGTTTTTTATTCACGTAACGCTGTGATACCTATCATTTGCGTAACTTATAACTAAATCGAATGAGTTTATCGATTCTTCATTATCGAGTCATTATATCTTTCCTACGCGTGGTAATGTTCGCTGGAATATTATCGATTGTTTCAGTTAGCATTTCATTTTTGTGAGAGATGATGCCAAAGTTTTTTATTTGGAAATTATTATCATCACCGTATGTTTTAATTTGATCCTTAAAATATGTTTAGGCGCTTTCAAACAGGATTTTACTTCCATGACAGTATCCTTGCAAGTCTCTTTCGATTGATATGTTGATGTTATTGACAGTAGTGGTCGACTTCGGCGGTAATCGGCCACGAAAAGAAAATAGTCTGGCCTCTATTCCGCCAGCAAGAGGCATTTCAATTCTACAATGTAATCCTGATCTAAATTAAAATTTGAGACTACCGAATGAAGAAATTATGCTGTTGGCCCTATATTTGGTCTTCTTCACACGTAAGATAAATTTTGGAGTTCAATTTGAAAAATTGAACGGGCAGTGTGACACAATATATAAGGAATGATGACATATTACAGGGATTATATTACTATGATGTCACAATCGTATTATATGAGGAATAATACATAGAAATAGAAAATAAATACACAATATATAAGGAATCATGACATATTACAGGGATTATACTATAATGATGTCACAATCGTATTATTATGATGTAACAGTCGTCATTCCGCTCACAAAATTAACATTTATTCCTCCTGAGTCTGTAACTTTAGCGTTGGAACGTAATTGGTCCGCCAGTCATTTACCGTGGTGAAATTACTCTTTCAAATATGTCCAGTTACATGTTAAGACCTTCGAGAAAAAGTATCGTCCTTTCGCTATACTGACTAGTTTGAATGAGGATAAACGGAGATATGAGGAGTCTGTTGAAAATTATTTTAAATACGGAGATTTGATTAATGCACTTGCGATAAAATACCTCACTATCTCTTAAGATGTACAATCACTATAATAATATGTTGTTATCTCTTAAATTATCAACTTTTATTCCCCCATGAAATGGCCATCTATCTCGCCTAACTCCGCGCTCATTGTAAATTATTCGGCCCCTCCCTGTGGACTACTAAAAAAATCGCGTCGAGATTTAGATTAGGACTATAATTAAAAGGAAGGAGGAAATGAGGCATTCGGAATTCTGAAGAAGTGGAGAGCCCCCAAATGGCTCGTTAATTGATTCTGGCTGTAGATCATGGCCCATTAGCGGCAAATAACTCACGCCTTGAAGGATGCGATTTATTGGCGTTAAATGGTACGGAATAAATAACCTTGTCTCTCCCCGATCCCACCCTTTACTTTACTTAACCAAATACTGAGTCCTTAAAAAAACATTGCCGTTGAAATCCACAAGCATTAAGACCGGCGGTATTCTGTAACCTCAAAATAATCTGTCTCATCCCTTTGAATTGACTTTCCAACGTAATCTGTGTAACATATTCATCCATATTTGATTATTTTTTAAGATTATGGTATAATGTAACGTACCAGTTGATGAGAAAAAAATATATTAAGACTGAAATTGTTACGAAGGAATATCAAAGGCTTCCACAGTTTTCTTGTTTGTTGGTGTACTATCAAGGTTTTCTCTGCGTTGCAGCATTTTTGTTGACAACCGTTTCACCGGAATATTTCCAGTTGGCATCATCAGGTCCTCATGAGCAGGATAATTGTTTGCCGCTATACATAGGGCTCTGGTCCGTTAAATTCCTGTTGGGATCTAGTCCGCAGCGTTTTGTTTTGGCTGAAGAGTAGGACGGTCTTGGATTATTGAAAATCCGTTGAAAAGCAGAGGAGAGCGGATAGTCATCTTCCCTGTTGAAGTTGTTCGGATTCATACCGAATTCGATCGCCTCCCATATCAGCCGAGGGAAATACTTATTTTCCTTGGTGATGGTCTTACTTCCTTTTAATTAATAATTATTTTATATTAAGGCTAGTTTGCGAGTTTACATTCACAATTGAGACACCATACAGTTAATAGAGGAATAAAATTTGAATTTGTACGGTTGCGGATTCTGCCAATTAAACAACTGTATATTTTTAAAGTACTAAAATTATTTTATTTAAAGAGCGGCAATATTCCCGCTAGTACCGGTAGTGATGAATACCATTTAAGAAGGAAGCGATGTGTAATTACTCCAAAACCAAACTTAACATTATTTAAGAGGTCCTTTGTTTACTTAGGACCCAAACTGTTAAATGATGTACCAGAGTATTTAAAAATTTCAAAAATCAAAAGAAAAAATCTAAAGCTGCTTAAGGAATGGATACTATCCATAAATAAAATCGAAGTTTTGTATTAGATTGATAATTCGTATTATGTTCCAAATTGTAACTAACCATGTTAAGTGTTTATAAAATTTAGCTTGGTGTATTGTAAAAAAGAACCGTGTATTTCTCTTGTTAACAAATTGGCATAAATGATATTATTGTCCTTATTTGTACATATGTTCGGAGAAATTTAGTTTTTTTTTATGTACTACATTAACCAGCAACTGCATGTATTTATTTACGGAGGGCAGCCTCGATACAGGTGCTTGTACCTTTGAGGCTGCCTAAAGCTCCAATTTGATTTGTACCTAAGAGATTTGTACTTGCATTTCAAGCGGAGCAATAAATTTATCAATTATCATATCAAAAGGTGTAATACTCTCCATATGGAGTACCGAGTGGTACACCGAATGGTTTCGAAGCTATGTGCAATTTTAGTTAATGTAATAAATGCTAGCTTGATTTATTTTGGTATTTTATATCATGTTTGGTTGTTGTAGTGGGAAATACATGATCACTTGGTCATAATGATATTTGGAACCTCTGTGGGCGTTATCAATTTTTTAACCTCGATTGATTCAACAGAGCTTAAAATATTTTCTAGTACGATTTTAATAGTTGGGTACGCCTGACTAGTAATAGGATAAATCACCAAAGATATCTGTATAAAATTTTTTTATTATTACTTAAATTTATTTTCATAAGAATTCCATTTTTACTTATGGATGGAGTTTTCATTGATTATGTGCACACTCGCTATTCAATCTCTTATTTAGTGGATTATTTTCCAACAATAAGATTCATATGTAGGAGTGGTAAATAATTTTAAATATTAGTTTTATAAAGGTTGCTTATAGACTAACATGGCTTATTACTTATGTACACACAAAGTGTGTGTTAGTAGTATGTGAAAAGTGAGATAATATATATTGAGGATCACATGATATGGCCACCAAATTTGGAGCAATTCGCAATAATCAGTGAATCAATACTTTTCCGAGTACTTCATGCGTTATATTACCTGAATAGTGGGCATATTGCTGTGCTATGTTGAGTTATGTGTTATATTGTATCATTATTTTTTAGTTAGTTTCAAAAATTGAAATTAAAAATTCACTATATGGCCGAATGCATATTTGAAATAGCTTTCTTGAATAAGATTCATGGAATTACTCTTGGGTATTGTTAGTTGCAACCTGCATAATAAAGTTTTTTTTTCAATCAGATTTTAGTGCAATTCTGCAGAAATTACTATTCTTGTGAAGTAAATTCCTCTAGCTTTCAAATAAACAAGCACCAGAAAGGAGAAATGGGTAGTTGATCTATATGCTAAAAAACGGTTCTAAATTGTGTTTTATACGTTAAATTTCTTTAAAACTATTCGGAAATAACGATTTTCTTATTTAGAGGCGACATTATTTTCTACCCAACCGTCTTTGAACGCCAACTGCCAGAGTTGGAGTGATTTTTTTATGCTCGAGCATAATTTTGTTTAAATAACGAAAAATACACTTTTTACGAGCATATTAACATAAATCATTAGTTATGGAAAGAGTGGACTGACACTATCTTATTCTTTGACATAATTAGAAGTTATTTCACCTCTCATTAGATAAATATAGATGGGAATCAAATGATTTCTTTTGCATTATAGAATTGTACATTATTTTACCTGAAATCATCAAAGTTTTTAAATGAATTTCTTTTCGTATGCCCTTACTCATTTTTTAACGCTCCTCAAGCTGCATTTATGTGATTTATGGTCGTGTAGGTCATAATGAGGAGCGCGGACCTCCTAAACTGAATATTCTGAATAGCTTGTTAGATGTTCAATATCTCATATGGTCCATATTTAGTTTATCATGTTTAAAACATCCAGGGAACATACTTTATTTACTTAAACATTGAGGAAGAATTCGTCCTCATTTTGGATTGAAAATGTAAAACGGCATACTGATGTAAAACTGAACTCTTGGCTCCGATGTTACGGAATGCCCATACACAATTGTCCTTGCTTATGGTCCACCAGATACTTATGAGACTGGTTGAAAGTAGGTACAGCCCCTCCTAATAAGATTTTTACTATAGCATGATGAAGATACTCGCTCTCAATGAGCTTTTTCCTTAATTATATTCAGTAGCATCGCCTTTACTCCCATCTGGCTGTATGCATGCCATTGGACCGTATAGTTAAAAATATTAGTGTCAGATAAAATTCAGCAGAAAATTCGGCAACAATTAGGTAAAATATTATTTTGAGAGTCTTGCTTTGTCTACATTAAACTGAAGCTTTTTATGAGGTTTTTGTCAAAATAAAACGTATTGTTTTACAAGCTTTAGGTAAAAAATTGAGAAACCTTTTTGAAACAAACCTTTTTTAGAAACAAGCGGTGCTTTTGAAGTAATCACTTTGGATCTGGTTTGTGTTGCTATTTTTCTGTGACGGCTGTTTACTTTCTTTGATGTACCCTCTGGCAAGCAAATTGTCTACACAAGGAAAGTAAATACGTTACAGACAAATTTGTGAAACGTTGAAATTAATCAAGAAATTTAAATCACAACATTGAAAGTCTTATTCACGCCCTTGTTTTTTTTACAGTGTGATTGCGTGCTAGTGGCTTTGGAGAGCCATCATTAACTTTCATCTCGAGAGTTCCTGGAGTAATATTAGATCCAAATCAAAGTTCTCAGTTAGTCGGGGCTATATTAATGAGGGAAGGGATATCCAGAGAAAAGGGGTGTGACGTTCTTTAAGCTCTATCTCAGGAAGTAGACGGAAAACCTACGGGCCCATGCCTTTGATGAACGTTTGTTTGAGCAGATATATATATATGCCCATATAAAGGCTTCGAATATAACCAAGGGAGTGGTTTAATTAAATATTTGACTTTAGTGTATATAGTCTGCGTGGGGAAGAGATTCACAAAATATGCTAAGAAAATTTCTACCCAGGGCTACTTGTGTTAGTTACACAAAGGAAATGCCTAACCGAGTTTCTTATAGATCGCGTGGTAGCCTAGTGGGAATGGTTTCAGTTTCTACAACGGAGGTTTAGGCTTCAATTCTTGGCTCTGCTTCACATTTCCCAATAAATACCTTTTATGTATACACCCATCATCTTATTATATGTTCTACCGGAAACTTATTTCTTAAAAGTTCAATTATTTAACACCATTTAGATTAATTAGGTTGAGAGTGTGATTTATATAAAGTAGATATGATTATGCACTGATTTAAGGCAATGCATGCTTTTATAACATCAACAGAAATATTCCCTGCGTATCCTTGAAACGATTGAATGCTATGATTTCTACCTGTCGGAGAGGGAATTGGACTATATTGGTTAAACCCCTGTTCTTTAGCCTCATTGTGAAGGACGTATTCATTTCAAAAATTCTTTTAATTAAAAAAAAATTATAAATACCTCGATCTAAGTGCAAAGCATGCAAATGTAAGCTAAATTCAAAGTTTATATATATAGAAAGAGAGAGAGAGAGTCATTGTTCTTTAATGTTGAATTACCTACCAACATAACATGTCATTAGTAACACTATGTTATATTTATTCATTAATTCCAAAATGATTCGTGGTTTTGTTTGTTCTATTGTTAAATGCACAAAGTCTATCCATTGCAATTGGCGTAAAATTAAGAATAAGTTTGTGTCAATAGCAATGCCTATAAAAATATTTATATTTTGTTAAATAGACAGTTTCTGAACATAGCATAATTAATAGATGGAAACCCTAAAACAGGTCTCTGAGGGGAACCTAATTTCACTGATAACATGGTTTATTGGATTATATTTTGCAATTTGGTGTATAAAACTAAATATTATTATTATTTGGTACTTGAGGACACTACAAGAATTGCATGAGCTGAGTCCCAATCTAGGTCGATGAGTTAAAATGAAAATTTTGTGGATTTAACACAGTATATACTATTTTGAGATCATGATGTCATATTGGATCAATGTACAAACATATTCATCGGAATTGAGTTGGAGCTAGTTAGTAAGCTAGATAAGTGAGGAAAGGATTATCCAGAGAAATTGGGTGTGACGTTCTGTAAGAATTGTCTCAGGGAGTAGACGAAATATTTATGGGCTCATATCTTTGAAGAATAGGTACACCGATAGAATTATAGTTGCTATAATAGAACCGTAGCGACTTTCTAAAGGAAAATATTGAAATAATGCACGTTGGAAAAAAGCCTTCATTTGTTTTGCCTACAATTCAACAGATGCATTATTCCAGTAGAAATTATGGAAATGAGCATTGTTCAGGTTATGTTTAATTGTATGTATCCACTTCATAGTTACTGCAAAATCGGCATCCATTTTGAATTGGAAAGATAAATGTTTTCATTTTAGGATTCCGAAAACAGATAAACCCATGCAAAACATCACTGAAGAAATTATAGTTCTTCTAGTTTTTCGCAATATGATCTAAAAGAAAAAATGCAGTACTTTATGTAATAGTTATAATTCTATTCTCAATCTTAGTTGCTGATGATTGTGCTTAAAACTCTCCCATTTCAGTGTTACAGACATTCTGCTAGTCTCTCAATGCCTCCTTCGTTCACGGTTAATGGCTTTCTCGGATTCCTTTCACTAATTTCCGCCAACGCCCAACCCTATCTAGCAGGACTTTCGCCGTCCTGTCTGTTCTGCTTATTTTATCCTCACTTATCCGGCATCTCAAAGGCTTCCAAACAATGCTCATTCTCTTTCCTTAAACACAGTGTTTCGGAACAATAACTGCGCCGCGCTTCCATATCAAAGCCTTTACTAATCGTTCCCTTATCTCTTTACTAAAAGGTTCCCGCCCCCGAATCCATCCTCTATATGGAGGCTCATTTTTGCTGTTTAATGTTCCTTTTTTAGTGTCCAAAAATCTCACATCTACGCCCGCTATCGTACAAGCGTGATTCTTTTCATGTGTACTTAGATTATGCAAAAGAACATTCGCCCATTGTTTGTGCTCAATGGACGCAATTTCTATTGATTACATAGATACTTCGTAGTAAGCAGAGGATCACCTCCAGCGAAATGAAATTGGAGAGGCCATATTATTTACGATTTGAAGTAAAAGTGATTGCCATTTCTATTTTGAGAATGTGAATGTGGAATATTCAGTGCGCTTTAATATTACATTGTGTATGGAGTGCGATATAACTGCGAATAGTGCCAGCGGTAAATGCACCAAATAACGATATACGCGTTGAGAGTTGCACCTTCCATTTTTAATCATAAGTGCTTGGAAATTGTAAATACATAAATAATTACGAATGTGCAAATATTGTGTATTTAATAAAATAGGATATGCCGAGAAATCCCGAGAAATTTTCTGGTAATAGCCATTTCTCAGGTTCCCAAGAAAAAATGCTGTTAGTTATATTTGAGAAGAATTAAAAAAACTTGTCATTGAAAACGTAATTTTTAGTGTATATGAAGAATATAACAAGATCAATTGCAAATATTTAATAATTCATTCTTACTTACAGCCTATGATACGAACTTGAAACCTATAATATGATTACAAGCAATTTAAAGAAAAGCAGAAAAGGAACCTCTGCATTGATTCCAATATTTTTATTATTTTGGTAAAATAGGGGTCCATTTTGGGGGTCCTGGAGCTTCTTCAGGTCTATGATCTTTGCTTCTATGGATTAATAGTGTTTTGAAATTCCATAACTAGAGAATTTCAGGAGAAATGGTTCGATGGTTTTCGAGAAAATATGTTAAAACCTATAGGTTAGGGGGACACACTATCATACGCAGTGCATACTTGATCATTTAATATATATCCCTCACTATACGGCATTTCCCGTTCGTGTGTGATAAAAATTAAGTCTTGGAAAATGTGGAGAATAATTTAAGGCTAAGGGCACTTTGCTGATATCTGCTTTCTATCATTATAATAGCATCCGTGAAAGACAGAGGCGCGTATTTAAGATTAAGTTCAAAAGACATATTGAGGCGTATATGATCCCTGTAGTTAATTATTTATATAAGGATTTGATTTTCTTACATCAACTATTTATTAATTTTTCATTTTAACTATCTGTTGTCCAAAACAACGTCCTTACTAAATTTAGTTTTGAAACCATTCAAATTCTCGAATCGTTATGTTTGATATATAGTTTTATCACTCAATGTCAAATTTAGAAACTTATTCTCGCAGTGCATAGATACTATAGGTAATTTAAATCCGATCCCTACTTGAGAGTCTTGTTGATTATATATTCTCCTTGTCGGGGTCACCAATGTGGAGATGGGTAAGTGAGGACATCTCCACGTTTATCAAATCAATTTATTAGAGCCTTTATCAATGCCCACTACAATCTTAGTCCTCTGACTTAGTTACATAAACATCAACAAATCAGCAAGGCCTTCTTGGCAACAATATAAAAATGATGGCACCATTTACGGTCGCCACATGGTGACATAGACCCATAGAAGTGTATTTAGTGGAGCTCAATTTTTATTGTGGGCGCTTATTGTGCGCAGAAAGAACGAGTTTTTGTACCTATCTGTTCGGCAGTGTATCTCTCTTATTTTATCGCATCAGTCAGACCTAGAGATGTAGTGAACAGTCATGATAATATTCTCTATGTCGCTCTGAAAAATAGCAGTTCTGAATTTCTCAAGCACCGTAAGCCTAGCGTGTAGCCTTCGAGTCTCTAGGGGCTCCCACCTTAATCCCTCTATAAGTTGTGAGACACTATATGTACGCTCGTAGCAGTTTTTAACGAAGCGCGAAGATGGTATACTTGGGTACGTGTTTCAAATAAACTTCGTGAAGCACGTATCGGGCTTTGTTACTCTCAAGACCTGGTCTCCAACCGCATTTCCTCTAATTTCGCCATTTAGCGCCGCTCTCGTGCTCTTTACTTATTACGTAGTGGGCGTGTTTGATTTTTCCTGTCTATTTCCGTCCCAATCACGCGATTCCTCAAGTTCTTGGGTGTTCCTGTCACCTCCATACTTATAATAATTGATTTCTTGGAACAACCATACAAGTGGAATCGGGTTCATGTGGTGGCTAGAGTACTGGCTAACCATACGACGGCCAGGGTTCAAGTCCCGGCAGGGGAGGTTTTTCAGAGGAAACCCGATTCCAACTTGAGTGTCTCGTGGAGGGCAGTTAATATACAGTTCTCCGTGAATCGGATGAGATGTTAGACCGTGGTCCTCTTGGGGCCTTTCGTTAAGAGCAGGATAATGCCGACGCCGGGTTTCTAGCCATTCTTTTTCCCTTAGCTAGCCCCTATTGTGTAAATGACCTTAGCTGTCGGTCGCCTCCCCAAAAATCCAATCCACCATAGTTATTTATGCTTATAGGAATTTGCTTTAGTTTAGCGAATACGTGCAAAATGGAGACAACAAATAAGACTGTTATACTCTAGCCAGAGGTTAGCAAGGCAAGGACAAAATATTGCCTTTTGCATTGTTGACCTCTGACTACAGTTGGAATTAAGCTATAACAACTTATTTGCTCACTTATCATGCTATTATATTTTCTCTATCGTAGAACATCAATGCTTGTAAGAGAATATTTTAGTTCACTCTTGCAGTGTTCTATATCAATCCCAATGATTCCTAAATTTTCTCATCACCTTCGAGATTAAATCTCTCCATGCATGGGATATAAGAAAGAGTTGTTTTTAGGCCAGCAACTGTAATCTGATTTTCAAGCTGCTACATCTTTGTTACCAGGTACCTGAGCTTGTTTAAATGACTTTCCGAATCTGACATAGACTTTGCATCTATTATTTTTGAGTTGATCGATTTTCGTGATTAATTCATCAGATTTGTGCTAAATTCTTTGTCTCTGCATTCTCTCTTCAACATTTGATGAAAATTTAAAAATATATTTTTTTTCACTTCACAAAATGTTTCCGACACCTGTGAATGAAGAATTGGCAATTTGCATTACATGGATTACGTATTTCTTAAAGTTCGTCAATATAGTTGAATCCAGATTTTTGCCGAAATTCCATTTCTAAGATGGTAAATATAAGTTATGAAATATTTATCGTAGAACTCACGAGAAAAATGAATATAATAATCCACAGCCCTTTATTTTACGTACTAACTTTCTTCACGTAGAAACATCGCCATATCATCAATAAAATATCTTTGTGGGCGAAAACAGACTTTGTATTCCTCCCTCTTGGGCATACGAGGATAGAACATCCCTTTCTGCTAATGGCGGTGTAACACAGCGCGGGCCTCCATATTCTTTTCCCACCGCGTGGGAGAAATAACAATTAAACACCCACCATGTTTAACTTTTCGCGGTGAAACAATAGGGAAACGGAGGGCAGAGCCAAAGCCGACAATGATGAATTGGGGAAGGGGACGAATAGAAAAGCACGAGCGGGGATTGACAGGAGTTCTTGAAGGGAACGGACGTGTGTTGGGGGTTCTGTGCCATATTCCGGAGAAAGCGGACATTCAACCGCGATACTGGGGCCAGAGAGAGAGAGAGACCCTGATACAGGACTACCATTCGTGCAGATGCTGTGATCACATTACGCCAGGACTACGGGTTCCGGAGGCTGTAAAGCTAGAGTGACACCAGCCTGTATTGTCAACAAGAGCGTAAATATGGACTTTAATTCTGTATTTTAAATAAGCCATACAACCCAGTTGGGTACAACCCGGATTAGAGGTTGATGCTAGTTTTGTTTTATTTACATTGGATTAATGAATGTTTAAAGAAGATATATGGCTTAATTCAAAGAAGTTGATTATCATAAAATGTTTAAAGATAAGTAAATCATTTGAAGTAACTGTATGAGGTGCAGAATATTACAATTGTCTGGGTCATGACCTTAAGTTAAAGGTAAAGATATTATATACTTTTTTTTGTGTGTCTTGATTCAATGATATGATTTTGTCTGATCAATTAAATTGCTAGTTATCACGTATCGCATGTTGTTTTGTGTTTCTCATGTTATCTACCGCAGAGAAGGCTGGGGAAATTGAAAAAGGTAGGAGACCGTGGTTAATTTATCTCACATTTATTTTCCATTTTTGATACTCACCACGTGGGCATTTTGAGTTAACGATAATAGAGATTGTTTCCATTTCTGACCCACAACGTGGGGCTGTCGGGTTGCATTGATAATATTTTACAGCGGGCACAGCCACTGGTGGGTCATGCCGCCGAGGAGGCTTCGAAACCCATGACCCACCGGTGGGTCATTCCGCCGTAGATGTGTTAAATTTAAATTATGCAGCGCAGATACATCTAAACGCAAGGTTTTGTTTATATAACTTTTTAAACATAAATTTTTTTTATTATTTTTAGCCAGAATTAAGTGAAGATGATTAAGTGAAGTGGTGATTTTTAATATCTGAACGTAGAATCTTAAATTTTGGCTTTGTCGCCAATTCATCTATTTAAGCCGATCTGCCCTGATAACGTACTGTTTTAGTATTTATACTTACTTACTCCTGGGGCCATTGACAACCTAAGTGGTCTTTGGCCTCGGCAACCAAGCGCGTCCATGATTTTCTGTCTTCTGCCAGGTCGATTTCTGCTCCCATCTTCCCTAGGTCCTTCCTAACTTCATCAGTCCAGCGCATTCTTGGTCTTCCCACGGGTCTTTTATCTTCTGGTGTTCCTTTTGCTACTGTTTTGTCATGGTATCTTCGCTTCTGCGTTGGACATGACCCAGCCACCTCAATCTCCTGCTCTTGATTACACCCACAATATCTGGACCTTTGTATAATTCTATTAATTCTCTGTTTTTCTTACTCTCCATGTGTCTCCTTCTTTGACTGGTCCGAAAATTCTTCTTAATACTTTATTCTCAAAAGTAGTGTCTTAAAACTTATAATTATTCTTATTCTTAAAAGACCATGTCTCAGAACCATTAAGTATCACAGGTTGGACTTTTGTTTTATAAATTCTAACTTTCGTGTTTTTTGATAAAAGTTTGATTTTGAAGAGTTTTATAAGGCTCCAATATGATCTCTCTGCTGCTGTAAGGCAATTTTGTATTTCAGCCTCTTCTTTGTTATTGCTAGTCACTGTAACTCCTAGATATTTAAATTGATTTGTTTTTTTGAATTTATAACTGTCTACTGCTATGTGGTTCTCTTCATCATCGCGTCTGCTTATCTTCATGTAATTGGTTTTACTTTAATTAATTTTTAGTCGCCCTTTATTTGATTCTCTCAAAAGTATTTTCCTCAGTCTCTTGAGATCCTCTTTACTTTCAGCCACAATGGTTATGTCGTCCCTTGCGGTCTTCTTGTCTTCTTAAGTGCCTCTTCTAACGCAATGTTAAAAAGAAGTGGTGATAGTAACAAATAATAAATCAATGGGAAAATTCTGAGCGCAGCTAAAAATACATGTATCAAGCACAGCTTCTCGGTCATTAATGGCTCTATTGAACTGATTTTTGTGCGTGGTACTGATGTTGAATAGGTCGCAAAAGGTTAAAACTTTATTATTAATTATTATTGCTTTGAGCTAAGCAAAGGTTGAAATTTTTTGGCACCTACGTTTCTGTTGAATATATCTAGGAGAAAATCCATTCTCCATAAATATAAAAAATGTGCAA
Organism: Ceriagrion tenellum; assembly: GCA_963169105.1. Lineage (NCBI taxonomy): Eukaryota > Metazoa > Arthropoda > Insecta > Odonata > Coenagrionidae > Ceriagrion > Ceriagrion tenellum. The sequence continues at coordinate 59,964,386 of OY720641.1, forward strand.
TCATTCATACGTATCTGACGGTCTCGTTAATTTTAAAAGTCGTTGACTGATAGTGCTTACACATTTCTGAATAAATTTCAAATATCTCTTTCCTATTACTCTTGAGGAAATCATTACCTTTAGCTTCTTTCTTGAGCTGTTTCCAGGTAATATTTTTGATCCGTTTCGAATTTTACACACGATGATCCGTAGGCTCGATGGATAAAAACTTTTTACAGCGTATCAACCCTATAATTAGGTCAAATAGATACTACATATGTTCGCAAAATGTTGCAAAAATAAAAAATAATGTACTAATAATGGAGGAAACGTCAAATAAGGAACATCAATTTTTCAACCAGCAGTACCTTGTGATATTTGTAGACCTGGCATTCATGTCATGATTACTTGATATAGTATTTTAATGACTATGGTCTGAATAATAAAAATATAAATGAAAATATTTACTGGCTGAAAGATACTATGGAATGAAAGATACATTTAGAGCACGTTTCTGATAAGTCTCAGGGTGCCTTTCTATTTTAAGTTAAGTGTTAGAAAAATCTTAATAACATTGTGTCACTATGCATATTGAATTGTAACAAAGCACACAGTGCACCGATATAGTTCACATCAAAGAACTGAAAAAACAATGGGAGCTCTCAGCTCAGAAACTAGGCTCAATCACAGATTTCTCGCTATCCTTTTATAGGGATATCGTAGCTACAAACCCATTGTGTACAATGAAAATTAACGGACATAAGAGATTTAATTTAAATATGAGAGCCTGGATTATGATATTTAAAATATTATTTTAGTGGAGCAAACTGAAGTGATGCTTTTTACCACTTGACATATTTCTTAAAATTCGGAGCGTGTTTCTCGGAGAAACAACATTGCAAGAATTTTGTTTTGATGCAGTATTACGTAGCAAGCAAAGGAAAAGTGAAGCATCCATATCATTCATGTCATTCCAAGTGGAAACTGACTCTTGCCACGCTTAGAGATCCCGAAACCCTATGATATCCGAATAATTTGATGGAAAATTATTGATCGACCGAGCTGAATGTGGCTTCGCTTTTTTTGGAGGGGGGCGGCGAACGAGTGGTTGGATTTATTCCATTTGGGATTAGGCAAGATTCTCTTGTGGTCAAAGTCCCGAATTTGATGAGAAAAAAATATTATAAAAAACGCGGTTGTCGAATGAGCAGAAAAAAAGTCTCAGAAAGCCATCGCATGAATAAAATACTGTATAAAAGATTAAAATTTGTATTATTTTGAGGCATAAGGTGGGGAAGACATTTCTTCCCCCTTGATTCCCCTAAAATTTCCGGATCCCGTTATAAATATTTTTTTCTTATGGGTAGGGTTTTAGCGAGAATTTGTTTGATCCCAAGTTTGGCCGGGGGGGGGGGGGGATTTTTCAAGATGGTTGGGAAATGCGGTTTTTAGAGTGGGAGTTTCAGGCTGTTCCCTTTTGCGGAGTGGAAAATAAGAAAAAGAAATCTGGTGAGTCTTAAGGAGGAGCTTGGCAAAGGAGAAGACGAATGACGATAAGCGAGACTTATGATTATTACTTTGAAGAAGTTCTAAAGCCAAGGGGAATGGAGTAGAACCAGGGCAGGAAGAAGAGTTCTGGGAGTAGTTAAAGCATCGCAGATCTGTTGGGAGATAAGACCTCCGAAAATTACTATCCTTTTGATGTCAGATCTATTTTTCCTCCAATTTTCATGCATTGAGAACCATCCCAGCGGGTTGTTATACCAATTTGTGTGACTATATGATCATACCTCTCACTGCTATAAGGATACTTAACACCCTCTAACACGATGTATACCCAAGTACTTAAAATTGCGCTGAATTATCTGCATTTAAAAGTACACTATGGAAAGGGCGTTTGCCATGAGGAGATTCTATACTTGTAAAAGGGATTAGTATGATTATTATTTTTCACCCTACTTTTAGAAACATTGACTAATAACTAGCGATCCAAATGATTTTTAAAAATTCCGGTGCTGGAGTTGGTATCTTCCTATATGTCTTTGGAAAAACTATAAGAAATATAATAGAGAAATTTCAGCATTCTAATTTGCAGAACGTAGTCATTGTAGCATTTTAGAATATACTGTACTCCATGCAGTAGATACAAGCGCTAAGTATTATGGCGTGATTAAACATCGGTGACTATCTCAGGGAATACTGAGAATATATAACTATACTCAGGCATAAGCGTCATCTAATTACAAGCTCCAAGAAATCGAAATCGATCAAAGTCGATGTTTCGAAGCTTGTAAGCTTATGTTTCAAATTTAGTTCCAAGTTTTCGGTGCTGATTTCAGATATCATTTCAATGCTGACGTGTCTAGTTCAACGGTCTTAAAAACGTTACGAGATAAGAGTTTAAGCCAAATGATATGCAGGTTGACTTAACTACAGGAGGACAACTAAACAGTTGTAGTTTGCCATTAGTAAACACATTTATACCTTAGAATCACCTTGAATTTAGACCTAGCGCCCGGAAACACATGCAAAACATTTTTGGAGCTGTATTAACAACAGTATTAAGGTAGTCGCAGGTAGGTCATAAAATGGAAATTGTGAGACAGAGATGATATTTGGCACTGATTAAGCCAAATATCGAATACACCACTAGCGAGGGTAACCCTACCTATGGATTTGATTTTTTAATAAAGCAAAACGTACAGTTGCTCGCTTAGTAAAACATTTCTATAGTAAGCAAAGAATCCGATGCTGCATGCAAGTCATAATCAACTGAGGTACGCAGATAACACATTTGCGAGCATGACAAAAGGGACAAAATGAGTAAGGAATCTGTCCAACAAATATGTACGTAGTTTCATTCTATTGTGGTTGTATGTTAGATTAGATTAGATTAGATTGACTTGTGGTGGAGTTCCTCGAGGAGGACCTGGGGCACCTAGACCTGTTGGTCCTTTGTGCTGACCACCATGTTTGTATCACCCAAAGAGATTGATGGCCTTACTGAAGGCCAGAATGTCCTCAATGGGGATACCCCTTACTTCAGCTGGTTCCAAAAAGGGTGATCCCAGGTGCCTAATTCTAGTCCTCATCAGGGCCGGGCAGTCGCAGAGGATGTGAGATGTTGTCTCGTCCTCTTCTTCGCACCACCTGCATCTGGCAGAATCCACCAGCTTCAGAAGGTGGAGATGCCTCATGACGTGATAGTGTCCAGTTAGGAGTCCCACTATCGTACGTAGTTGACTTCTATTTAATAAAATGAGTCTTCTAGCCAGTCCCAGTTTTGGTCCTTAAATCAGGAGCTTGGCTTGTCTGAGCCCCTGTGTGTTCTGCCAGATCTCAGAATGGCGGGCAAGGCGCCACTCCTTGATCTCTGTTATCCCTGTTGAGGGTGCAATTGGGATGAAAGGCTCAGGTCCTATCGGGGAGTTATTTGAGCCTTCTCTAGCGAGTTGGTCCGCTATCTCATTTCCGGTTATGCCCATGTGTCCTGGGACCCAGAAAAGTTCCACCTTTCCGAGACTATTCAATGAGTTGAGCGCATTACGGCATTCAAGAAGTAGTCTTGACTTGCACCATGGTGACACCAGGGCCTTTAGGGCAGCTTGGCTGTCAGAGCATATGTGAATTGGTCTGCCTTTGAGACCTGTTTCCTTGACCACGTGAGCGCAGGTCAGCAGAGCATAGACCTCTGCTTGAAAGACCGTTGCATATTCTCCCAACGAGATGGTGAGTCTTTTGTGTGGGCGCTGGCAATAAACGCCAGCTCCTGCTTTTCCTTCCTTTCTGGAGCCGTCGGTAAACCATAGTTGGGCTCCATTGTGGAGGTCTTTATCCCTTTCCTTTGTCCACCATTCCCTCCCTGGGAAGTGGATTTTGAAGAGTGGGGGTGCAGTGAGTGAAGCTGTTATTGAGTCCGAGCCCATCTCAAAGATGGGGCTTGACTCCTTAAGCTCCTGCCATATTTTTCTGTGTCCGAATGGGTTTCCCCTGTCGTTCCACTGTCCCAGTCTCTTGAGACGATATACTGCTACCCTGGCTTGGGCTTCTACTTCCATGTTCAGTGGAGAGAGTCCCAGTAGGGTTTCCAGAGCTAAAGAAGGGGTAGTCTTCATTGCCCCCGTGATGCCCATACAGGCCATTCTTTGCAGGTGGTTCAATTTTTTCTTTGCGGTGCATTGCCGCGTTTTCCTCCACCAGACTATTGAACAGTGTAGGAAGCTGGGTTTTACTACAGCTGAATAGATCCAGCTGATGGCCTTTGGTTGAAGTCCCCAGGTTTTACCTAGGGCTCTCCTGCATGTCCATAGGGAGGCGCATGCTTTCTTGGTTTTCTCCTCAAGGTGTGCCCCCCAGTTAAGTTTGGAGTCCAGGAGGACTCCTAGGTATTTTACTGTTGTTGAAGGTTGTAGAAGCCTTCCTTGTAATGAAGGTAGTATGAGTCCTTCCCTTTTTCTCTTATTGGTAAACAATACGAGTTTTGTTTTTCCTGGGTTAACAGTCAGCCCTGTCTCATTACACCAGCTCATCGTTTTGTCCAGAGCTTTCTGCATTAGTGTCGAAACGGTATTGAGGTATCTGCCAGTGATGAGTATTGCTACGTCATCTGCATACCCCTGGGTGTAGGCTCCACTCTTATTCAATGTTGAAATGAGGCCATCGACCACCATGTTCCATAGCAGAGGAGACAGAACTCCCCCCTGAGGGCATCCACGAGTCACAGCCACCACCATCATGCTCTCCCCAAGAGCGGCCTTGACGATCCTTTCTTCAAGCATTAGCCTGATCCAGTTGACAATGTGTGCGTGAACACCATGTCTTCTGGCTGCAAGGCAGATTTGATCAAAAGATGTATTGTTGAAGGCTCCTTCCACGTCAAGGAAAGTGCCCAAGCCGTACATCCCATGTTCCAGTACCCCTTCTACCTTGGTAACAAGGTTGTGGAGTGCTGTCTCAACTGATTTGCCTTTTTGATAGGCATGTTGGTTCAGGTGTAGGGGATTTTCTTTCAGTGGTCCTTCCCTGATGTATCTGTCTACTATTTTCTCCATTGCTTTCAGCATGAAGGATATGAGGCTGATGCCACGGAAGGAGTCAGCCTTGGTGTAGTCTGTCTTTCCTGGTTTGGGTATAAAGACGACTTTTGTAATCCTCCATGTTTTAGGGACGTACCCATATGCCAGGCAGGATCGAAAGATTCTGACAATTGGTAGCAGCACTAGATTCTGTCCCTCTTGCAGAAGTGCCGGGAAGATGCCATCTTCACCAGCAGATTTATACGGGCTGAAACTTGTTATCGCCCATCTAGTAGCGTTGTACGTGATGATGCTGGAGGCCAATCTCCATTCCGTCCTGGCTGGACGGCTGGGAGGCCTCCTTAGGTGCATCTCGACCTCCATGGAGCCTGGAAAATGGGTCTCCAGCATAAGCTTTAGTGCTTCCTTGTCTGATGACGTGAATTCACCAGAGGGAAGCAGAAGAGACCCTACCCCTGCTTCTGGGTCCTTTGCAATGATTTTGTGAAATCTAGCTAGCTGTGGAACACCTTCCATGCTCTCGCAGAAGTTCTTCCAAGATTCTCTTTTGGAGCGCTTGATGGTCGCTCTGTATTTTCGCTGGGCTGCTCTATAGTTATCCCAGTCCCTGGTCAGGGTGGTTCTCTTTGCTTTGTTAAAGAGTTTTCGCGTCTCCTTCCGGAGATGTTCGAGTTCTGTGCCCCACCAGGGTAGATTACAGCCTTCTTTCCTGGTTTTTAAAGGGCAGCTAGCTTCGTAGGATGTGATGATGCTTTCCTGGAGGAACTCCACGGCAGCATCTATCTCGTCCACTTTCCTAAATTTAAAGGTGGGGGCTTCTGAGAGCATCCCCTCCAGTATTTGCCTGTACTTCCCCCAGTCAGTTGATCTGGGGTTCCTGTATGTTGTCAGCCTGTTGCTGGCTTCCAGAAGGGTGAATTGTATGTGCCGGTGATCAGAGAGAGAAGCTTCACTCGACACTTTCCACCCTACCACGCTATTCACCATTGAGTTGGTGCAGAGAGTAATATCGATCACTTCTTCCCTTGATCTGTTAGAAAAAGTTGGTCGTGATCCTTTATTAAGAATGGTTAAGTCCGTAGACATGAGATACTCAAGAAGTGCCTCCCCTCTGTTGTTGGTGTCTCTGCTTCCCCACACAAAATGGTGAGAGTTGGCATCGCACCCAACGAGGAGGTCCCATTTTTTGGCCAGACAGAATCTTACCAATCTCTCCAGTTCCTCCGAGGGTGGTGGTCCTGGAGCATCATATGGGAGGTATGTCGAGCAAATCGCCATCCTCCTTTCGTTCCCATGGTCCCCAAGACTCAGCACAGCTGCTGCTTGGTCCCTGGTGGTAAATTCGGGTAAATGTATAGCATTTAACCCATTAACAAAGATACAAGCTCTTGGTCTGTCGACCGAGGTACAATAAAATACATTACCCTTGGTCATGTTCAAGCCTCTGACTCTGCCCTGGAAAGCCCAGGGTTCTTGAATCAAAGCGATTTTTACCTTACCTTCCGAGAGGATCCTTTGCAGGACCCCCGAGGCGGCCCTACTATGCTGAAGATTGGCCTGGAGGCAATGGATGCCCGCCATGCTGATCCTTTTTCTCGGTGTCAACCCCTTCCACCTCTGGGGTCTCTTGGGGTTCCTCGGGTTCGCCCGTCTTTCCCAGGAAAGTTATCTCAGCCTTCTGCATGCCGACATTTCCCCGGAATTCTGGGCTTGCTATGAAGGAGGCAGAGGGCTCATCGACTCCGAGGACGAACCTCGTACCTTGGCTCACCTCCTTCCGCTCATAAGGTCTCCAGAGGACTGTCTGGAGACCCGGGTTGGACTTCCTCATTCTGTCCAGGAGAGTTCTGACGTCGGGCTTGCTGAGACCAGGAACCCACACCATCATCCTTCTCCTCTTTATGAGGCTATCGGCATCCACAGCCTTAACGTTGGTTTCGCCGAAGGGTCCCATACGTTTCGCTGCTTCTACCAGCCAATTGGCAGTGTATTCATTCGCACACGCAAATTCCACTGCCCCATTTATGAGCCTATTGGCTTCGATAAGAGGAACCTCCTGGTCCGCTGGGACTGTGTCCCACAGCTCCTCGAGCCTTGCGACGGCCAGTTTGTGCCACTCCTCGTTCATCATCACCTCCGGATAGGAGACGGGCACAATCGCCATCTTCTTGAAGTCGGCCGATTTAGCGGCCTGCGCGTAAGATGAAACTCTTGGTTTCTTGGCATCCTGTGCCAAGTTGGTAGGGGTATCCCCTGGGGCCCTCGTTCTTTTCTGAGGCGCACCTCTTGGGTTCCCAGCAGGGTCCGCCCGCAACCTAGGAGATCTGCCGGTGACGTTGCCATCACCGGTTTTTCCCCCAGTGCGAGGGACCGCAGGACCCCTTGAGGTTGTGGCCTTGTTTGCGTGCAGTCTGTCTCTTTCTCTTCTCCGTCTTCTCCTGGCTGCGCCGCTTTCCTTAGATTTGGTGGTGAGCTTTTCCATTTTATTGGAAATACTCCCCAGCGTAATGATGGAGGCTTCCGAGTCTGACTTAGGGGACCCTGGTACAGCCTTCAAGGTAGACTCAGAGGAGTCCGACAGCATTTCTTCCTGCTCCACTGCTCCAGAGGGGTGACAGGAAGGTTTGGGATCCCTCAAGGGGACTCCCTGGGTTATGGGAAGAGAGGAGGAGGCGCTTCCGTTGGGCTCCCCAACGGGGCTCCTCAACAGTGCATCCTCCGCCCCCAGAGACATAGGACTTGCGTCCATAGGTGGAGTTCGCCTTGCGGCAACCTCCGGAAGGTTTTGTTTTGATTTTTGTTCCATAGAAAATCCCACGAGCAGCTAGGGAAATAAATGGTCCACCCACACAGAGCCCCGCTTGCATGGGTAAGGCTAAGTAAAACCGGAGGTCGCCCAGTATCCGGAGTTTCCCCGTTAATGACTTCTTACCCTCCGCCCCGCAGACGCGGTCACCATTGGCACGGGGAGTCACCGTAGTGAAGGGAGCTAGTTATCGACCAGCCGGGTCTAGATCCGTCATGTTCAGCGAAAACCAGGGGCACCTCGTGGAGGATGTGGCTCTTCACCACGCATGACGGTCTTGGTGGGCAGTGAGCATGTTCTGCTCAGCTGCCCACCCTGGGATCACACATCCCTCGCCCCCAAAGTGGTTGTATGTTACACCAGCACTTAACGCAGTGCTTAGCTGCGTATGAAAATATGCACAACTTTTGAAAAAGGGGCGTTAAATACGAAGATTTTTCCACAAGACTAAATCTGCGTGTTTCTCGATTGGCCTGACAATCCAAAGGGCGATTACCGTCCCTGGCCAGTTTTTTCCGCAAAATGCTATACAATTCTATCAATGAGTTTTCTTTGTGAAGGAAAGTAAAAAATTGGACTGGATATCGACTATTTCCCAAAAATAAATGAAAACTTCCAGGAGACTTCATATTCTATCAGTTTCCAAATATTGATGTTGATTTATTTTATGCTGATGGCTTGCATTATAAAAATTAATACGAGACCATTAGATTATGGAAACACCATGGGATGAATTTTAAAGTGAAACATCCCACACCTAGAGGGAGATGTTTTCCATGATCCTCAAGTTTGAGTCAATACATTTTGTGATACTCTCAGTATTTTTCAATGTTGTTTCTTGATTGTGAACATAATTGTTTATTAATTATTTAAAATGAAATTAAGTTTCCCTTGAAATATATGTTCTGACAAGAAATAATGTTTTGTGGGTAGACTGCTGTGGTAGGTGAACTAAGGAAACTAGATTATAAAGCTGCTCGCAATGTTGTGTTCATGATCATTTGTCTCTTAGAAGAGGTCCATTGAAAATGATTGCAAGGCAATCGAAACCTGGGTTGGTAATAATAGATATAAGTCCGGAATTTACTAAGAGATTTATCTATTTCGTCATGTCGACGGTAGGCTTCCACAAAGTTACGCCATCAACCATTTCGTTTAAACTCATAAAGTCCAAATGGCTTACTTAGTTTATCAAACAGCCTAGAATGAGCTCTTTGAAGCAATTTACTCCAATTTTTGCTAATATATCAGTAGTTATGCGGGAATTTGATCATTTACAGATATAAATTTTCCTCCTTTTGGACCTGAAATTTTCTCTCTAAATGTTTTTATTGCCCTTGACCCAACGAAGCGATATTTACACGTAATTAATTAGGCGTACATTCTTTCATGGGCCATTTTACATATTTTTCTCCCTGTTCGAAAAGGCTGCCTTTATGGTTCATATTATTCCTTTGATTGGTCAAGAATATCATTTGCTCTTTCTAACTTCTTGGAACTTGTGTTATCTTATGGGTGTTTATTGCCAAGTAAGAGTTCATGATGAGAATTCAGAACTAAAATGTGATGAGGTACTTTCAAGGTCCATGATTTAGAGATTAGGGCTTAGTAATTGCTTTGCTTGTTTCGAAGAGAGAATATGGGTAGAGACTGAATCATTGATTTATAGTTGAAGTAGTTCCGTGTGGTTGCGTAGTTCATATTACTAATGCGTTTTGGCTGTACTGACAATTGTCTAAAAATTCCTACTAAAGATATTCACCATTTAGAGCTGATTTTGGAGATTATTATTCAAGAAGTTCAATTATAATCTATTCAATGTAATGGCAAGTAATACAAAATTTCATAAAAATGCTGAAGACACAATCCTGGTTTCACAGCGTGAGCATCATCCTCTGGCAAATACAGAACAAATAAAGAACAAAAACTCTCTCACATATACTAAGGGGAAGAGTATGGAAGGATAAAATAAAGTCCGGTTTTATGAAATTGTATACTAAAAAGTTACCAAAGAATTTGTTTTAATATTATCTATCTTGGTGAAAATATGGGTCTTTTTTCTATAAAATAAGAAAAATGTTTTCCTGGGCTTCGAAGTTTCCGGAAAATTTACGTCGCAAGGCCATTACATCACGGATAAGAGAAAGTTTCTTGAAGAAATGAATGAAGAGGCAAATTAGAGAGAGAGAGAAGGAAAGTAACAATTAGTAGATGAATAGCTGAAGACCTTTTTAAAAGATATATTGCTGAAATGAGAGAGGCAAAAATAACATTGAAGGCAGTAGGAAGAACGTGTTTCACTTAAAACTCGGATAAACGGTACGGATTAGTAGGAATTACTCTGAAATAAAGATATCAATCGGTTGAGAAAGCTGTGAGAAGCTTGTCAGGTAATCGGAGACCAGTCCAGCTGCGCTTTTTCAAATCCTGCCTGTAGCACATAAAAATTTACCCTTTTCGAAGAAATGAAATTGATACTTAATTTGAAGTGGAGCAGCTTTCGAGCGTTCCTCCTCGTGATGTCAATGGCTTACAACTGTTTCTCCAGCCATTTTGCTGTCGTTTTTAGGTCTGAAGTGGCGATGCATTTTTCTGGTCCATAGCTGGATCTGATTGGTGGAAATTTATCTGATTGGCGAATTACCATTTGTGAATTCCATATCTCTTTTTTGAACATCCTCTTCAACTATACTTCAAATTGGAGAAACTAGCAGTGCGCCAATCAGAGAAATTCCCACAAATCAGACACGGCTATATAAGACGGACCCGAACAATGTATCGTCACTTCAGACCTGCAGACGCCACCAGAATGGTTGGAGAAAAAGTCGTCAACCATAGGCATTACGTGGAGGAATGTCCGAAAGCTACTGCACTTTGAGTCAAATCCCACGGAAACCTTCAACTGATTCTTAATTTAATCAATTTCCACAAGAAATTTTCTTTTCCCAGGACATGTTAATTAAACTATAAGAAGCTATGAATAAATAACTATCGGGCTCCTAGCCGAGTAAGAATTTTTGTGGCTGACGTTTCGATGGATAACACTTCCATCGTCCTCAGAGCAGTAAAGCAGAGCAGAGCAGTATGTCATTACTGCTCTGAGGACGATGGAAGTGTTATCCATCGAAACGTCAGCCACAAAAATTCTTACTCGGCTAGAAGCCCGAGAATTATTTATTCATATAATTCGCCGAGAAAGGACAAGATCGTATATAAGAAGCTAATTGAACATTAGAATAACAAACCACATTTGAGGTGGATAATTGTCCTTACCTGCCGACTAGCTGGGGGTAAAATCCTATGCCAGCCGAGCGATTTATTTACAACTGAGAACTCTATCTTTGGACATGAAGTGCCTCTATGCAAATGAACACAACGAATACATGACACTTTTTAATAGTTTAATGTAATTTCAGGAGTACCGCTGCGGCCATAATCAGTTGAAGTACGACTTTACACTGCAAAAAAACGGAAAAATGTTGTATAAATACGGTCTCATCCATGAAAAATATCTCATATAGGATTATTTTGGACGCCATTATCCACATATGTAACAAAATGTGAGAAAACCTTGACCCCAATAAACGTCTTTCACTATGTGTTAATGGCTCTTAACCATCACATTGGGTAGAAAAATAGCTAATATCTAGCCGGTGCACGTAACTTGCGTAAATTAGGCAGTAATTATGATCTACAATGGTGGAAACCGTTTAAAATTATCACTAAAATGTTTATACACCGCCATTGTATTTGGCAGATGTATCCAACAATGTTTCACTCCCATTATTTGAAGCCATTGAGGTAGATGGAGAGGGCGTTTGGCTACGTTAGCCAATGCTAGAAGCTGAATCCATTCTGCCATCTTTGTTAACCATCATTTTCCTATAGCAATTGCGGGATAACGTATAAATTTTGAAATTTTACATCAGAAAATAAATTGGTTCTGAATTGACAGTAAGAGTTAATTTCAATTTTGATCGACGGTCTGTAAGCAATTCACATCCCGGCTGTAGCAAAACGTCGATGACACTAACGACATTACAATAGAAAACTTTAACGTAACTTGCCAATCTTCTCTGCGCGCGTTCTAATTCTGTTTTTAAGCGCACGTCATGAGTGTACCCAATACTGACACTGATTTTGGAGTGGGGTGTTACAAGGGAAGAGTAGCTTATTTCTCTGACAGAATTGTCACACTTGCTTTGAACTCTTTTAACAAATACCAACCGACGATTAGCTTGGCCAATTATTTCCCCGCGAGAGAGGATTAGTTAGTTTAACTCCGAGGTATTCAATAGATTCAATTTCTTCCAGATGGGTGTACTGTATGCAATAGCTGTAATGAGGTGAGTTTTTCTTTTTCCATATGTTCATTGCAGCACATTTTTTCAAACTTAGCTCCAGCTACTTTGTAGCACTTTTAAATTGCCTTGAGGTCCTTTGTCAGCGCATCCTTATAATGTACGTATACTGCTGCTAATTACTGCCAGCTACTCCACCAATATTGTTAATATACCAAAGGGACAGAAATAGACCTATGGCATTACCCAAAGGGACTCCTCGTATACTTTAACCTCATTAGAGATGGCGCCGTCTATAACAAGCCGTAGTACGCGTCGCATAGGAATTCATAAAAATAGGAAATTACGTCGTCTTGCAAATCGTAAGATTTTACTTTTAAAAGTTACTTTGTATTTGAAATTGTATCCAGTGCTGAATAACAGAAGAATAATCTACCAACTATATAGGAAGCAAGTCGTCTCAATACGAATGAGAGACGGAATACTAATAGATGCAATATTAACAAAGGAGTAAGATAAGGATCAAACTCCTGGATTCAGCAATGCTCAACGCGTACTTGGGGGAGACAGTGAGAGAAGCGCCAAAAATGGACTTAGGGAATTAAAAATAAACGGAGAAGAAATAAAAATGCTTCACTTCGCAGATGATATTGCAGTTATAGTAGGAAATTGCGATAATGTTACAAGGTCAGTAAACGAAATAGACCACGTTCCCCAAGAACACAACATAAAAATAAATCAGACGAAGACTAAAATCCTTAATGCGGAAGAGAGAAGCTGAATGCAGAACTCACCCTGAGAAGAGAGACATTGGAGTAAGTGGATTTCTTCACCTATCTCGGTAGTACCATCACGTGGAACGAAAACAGTGGTACGTACATCAAGCGGAGAATAGCTTAAGTAAAGAGAGCGTTCAAGGAAAAAAAAGAAAAGACAACTGCTATGCTCAATATAGATTGGACTCTAAACTAGGAAACCGAATTTGAAAACATTCGTGTGTAGCGTGGCACTCCACGTAACGAAAGCGTGAACCATTGGAAAAGCTGACCGAAACAGACTAGAATCCTTCAAAAGCTGGTTCCGGAGGACTATGCTGAAGATAAATGGACGAACAAAATAAATTTATTAAGTATTTCAGAGAAGTAGAAGAGGGAAGGACCATATGGAGCGCCAAACAGTAAAAAAGGGCCAGATGGATGGGGCACTCTAGGCACAATGGGTTAGTGGGGAACATAATTAAAGATAAAGTAGAAAGAAAAGTTCCCAGAAGAAGACCGTGGAATTAGTATATGAACCAAATAAAGAAGAAAGTAAACAGGAAGAGATGCCAGGAAGTAAAATACCTAGCATTAGATAGGAAAGGATGGAGGGCTGCCATTAACCAATCTTCGGATTGCCTGACCAATGCAGAAGATCAAATGCTTGTCTAAAGTCATGAAAAATTGCATCTACTGGAACATTATCTTCACCATATATTTGAATATCATGGGTAAATTTCTTGTTATTCACTATTTTATATTATATTTTTTCATTTCCCTCGTGAGATATGAAGAAAAAGGGCAAGTCAATTTGTTTTAACATAATAGTGACCATATTTCACAAAGGAGGATCGTCATCATATGATGTTCTTTCTCTTTTTTAGCCATTAAATCAAAGAGAATCATTTCAGCTGCACTTCAGAGTTGTAAAGAAAGTGGCAAGAGTGAAACTTATAGCTAGACCCAAGAAATGGATACAGGTAGGTCGCAGTGGTCCATGAAAATCCTACCATAAGCGCAAGTGAATCAAAAAAGAATAATATCACATGCTAATGCTCTAGACGTTACTGGACGCACTCTTACACTTTCTTGCCTCCATATTTTTATGTCCGCAGAGGTGATATTTTTCCTCTACGGCAACAATCCAAACGATGAGTTAATCTTGATAATGTACTTGGTTATGTGACGTTAGGTCGTCCTGGCCTTTACGGGCATTTTTATTCACTTGAGACGTGGGGACGAAAAGAATTTATATGACGATGAATAATTTGTGCTCGCGGGCTTACGAGGTCATACGTTGAAAACGTTTTCCGGTTATGCATTATTCATATCTCTCTTGTTCTTCTGCACCCTCCGATATCACTTTTTGAGTTTCCCGTTATCGCCCAAATGATAATATATATTCAACGCCGCCACACAGAATGCGTCTGAGGTCTCCCGATGCGGATATCTTACTGATGCATAAGTTAAGTCCTCGGCTGTTTCAACGCAGTTCACGTGGGATATTCGAACCTAAAGAATCGAGTTTGCAGTTGCATTTGTCCAACTTTGTCAGAATGACGATAACTTTGTCAGAATGCGGGTCCCCATGCACCATAACTGTAAACTGTAGGATCATGCTCACACTCCAATTTTCTCGTCCGTTAACTTGCCCGTAACTCAGAATGTTAGCTTAAGGAATTCCGCTGTTGTTCAAGAACTGTAGTGAGAACGCCCTTATCTTTCATTATCAGTGCCCACTGCTCGATCAATTAGATTTTTTCTAAACCCTCGAATCTTCGGAAGAAGTCATTTTGAACGTACTTGACAATACATGACAATTCTACAAATGTAGTGATAGTGTAGTTAAAATAGTAATGTAACCATTCTCTTCTGCTCACCCTTTCGTAGTAAAAAAGCTGTTGTTTGTTTTTATTAGGTATGATAATAATTGGAAAAAATGTACTTCGGCATAAATTTCTACTTTTCTACATTGTTAAGGCAGATGACAATGATAAGTTATTGCGCCACAAATGGCAATAAATAAATAAGGATTCACTGAAAGACATTTTATTGGTAAGTAATAGATTATTTAATTTTTTTACAATAGACCACGTAAATGGTGGGGAAAAAGTTAAAATTTTCTCAAAATATAGAAAATAAATATAAGATAAACACTCATGACTAATGAAATTGACCGCTTCAGGTTTAGTCTAATGAAAGAAATCCGGGGATTTTAGCGTTCAGTAGAATAAAACGTGTCTCAATAATATACGGAAACCGATTCCACGACTTCGGAGTACCCATTGTTGATTTTAGTGGTAGAAGAAGTCAGTGGCAGTCGCCTGCATGAAACACAACGTATAGGGGAGAAGACTCGTGTGGGAGGGATAGGTTTGGGAGCTGAGGGTGATGGACTTAAAACGTCAGGAAAAAATGCCAAAATAACTGAATTCTATATGTGAGGGTGAGAATATGCTAGCTGACTGTTTCAGAAAATGCTTATGTTTAAAACTAAGCAGGATCAAAATACTTCTGATTTTTTTCTCCCCTCATCGTATAAGTACTTTCAATCTACATCTACATCTACATCTACGTCATACCCTGCAAGCCACCCAAAGGGTGTGTGGCAGGGGGTGCTTTCGCACCAGGCATGCATGAATGATATGGTAGAACACCGACATTACATTAAAAACCCGCGTACTACACATGCAAAGCGCCAATTACAAATCTAATACCCAAGAAACATCTATCTATTGGAAAGAGGCGTAGAAGGGTTGAAAGTTGGTTTAAAAAGGTATATTGAGCGATTTGAAGTCGGTAGTTAAGGTGAAAGGAAGGTGAAATTGTTAAGGTTAACCTTTTTTGTTATGATTGAGTTACCATACCAAGATTGTTATGGTCATCAGTGCCACAAGCTAGGACTATACAGTTAACTGCTTTTTAGTATTTGGTTGCAAGGGGTCCTCATTTTCACTCAAAACCGACGGACGGAGAAATTCTTAACTCATGTTACCTCTGTTACCTACAAGAGTCTTTGTCACTGCATTCATTCAAACCCACACTTTTTTAAAATTAGAGAATGTTTAAGGCGTCTTTCTGTGTAAATGTTCATCGTTCTAAAAGTTGGGTAAGAAAAAAGTCTTAGTTAAGGACTTAATTCCCCCAAATCTTTTTTCCAGATCCCTCACTGGCGTTACTTAATTTTGACCTCCATGCCTTTTATTCTCACCATCTCCCCGACCGACCTTCCTTTGGCCTAACAACTCGCCCCACTTGAAATACATCGTTGGAAATCATTTTGTGCAATGATTGGTATCTCATAGTATTCAAAAATTAAAAGTACCGTAAACAGGGACTATTTTTGACAGTTTTTTCATGTTTATGAAGTTTTTTGGTGCATGTATGAATATTAAAAAAATATTGTTACTGGTCATAATGTTTACTCATCTTTTAAAAACAGATTAGACTTAATACTAATCAATATTTGGACCAATTATGTTTCGAAAAATAAGCGTCATAATGGTAATACTTCTGTTAGGGTATTTTTGTGACAGATTTTCCTCTATTATAGTCAATTCTTAGATGTGTATGACAAAGTTTAACTTACGAGTATGGAATTAAAGACTCTGGTGGAAAATAGAATGCAAATATTAAATAATTTGGGAAGAATTTGTATTTCATTTCCCTCTTTCCTTAGGAACACACAGCTGTATATTTATTTTTTGCGCAGCATTTCTTGGTTTTTGTACCAGCTTTTGTCCTTATTAGTAATTCATATCCTATGTTTGCCAGATCGCTCACACATAGTATTTAAAGCATTTTGTTTATAAAACTTGGTGCTCATCCCTGAGTAATTTTTACCGTCAAAAGCTACAGAGACATAATGCCATATTTTTCATTTTCCTTTATGATGGCTAGAATGATGTCGACTTCTGATTCTGTATCGCTTTCAAATTGACTGTTATCTGATTCTTCATGCATAACGGGCTCATTATCACTTTCACGTAAAGAATCAGATATTCAAATCTTCCGTCGATACTTCTTTTGGCCATTATTATACCGGATACTTAGCTTGTATTATTGCAACATGGAGGCAATACTATTTTATTTCCATTTATTCTAGGCATTCTGAACCCTCAAATTTGAAAAAGGTGAACAGATGTAATGGATTGTGTGACAGTGACTTACACTGCCTCATTGTTGAAACACACTTCGGCATGCCATACACTTTGTTAGAGAAAAATACAACCAATGGTTTCGTTCGAAAACGTTCCTTCCACTGACTTGCTATAATGTATTTCACATTCAAATTGATTCATTTTGAAATTCGAAGCAGCTCTATATTTCGTTCGTCAGCACAAATTTTCAACACTTCCCGGAAAATCACTAAAATAGCTTAACAGGAATTTTCCTGCCACTGTGCATGTAATTTTTCGAGTCTCCAATAAATGACAACATGTCATATATTGGCATGAAAAATGGCATGTCATACATTTTTTCAAAGAAAAATACAACCAAATGGTTTAGTTCCATAATGTTTCTTCCATTGAATTTCTATAATGCATTTTGTGTTCAATTACATTTATTTTGAAATTTGAAGCTGCTCTAAACTTCGTTCGTAAACATAAATTTTCAATAATTTCCAGAAAATCACTAACATAGCTTAACAGGACTGTTCTCGCCGCTGTGTATGTATTTTGAATAAAAGACAAAATCTCCTGGGAACGCTACTAGTGAAAACATTTTGTACCTCAATCGATTTTGAAAGCCCAAAAAATATTGATTGTGTTGTGGGGCATGTAAGCCATTAAGTATTACCAGCTGTCACGTAGTAGTCCCAGTTTGCGGCACATATGATCATTGATGTACGGCACTGATGATCATTGATCTGGTTAGGCCCTTCCTCGAATACGCTGCGAGCATTTTGGACCCTAGTCACAAAGATTTCACCAAACAAAAATCAATAAAAGGCAAAGAAAAGCTGCCAGCTTTGTTAAAAACAGTTACGAGCGAACATATAGTGTTTCACAACTTTCCGAGGGAATAAAGTGGGAAGCCTTAGAGACTCAGGCTACACGCAAAACTTAGGTTGCTTGAGAAATTCAGACCTGAACTCAGAAAATATTATAACGACGCCTCACTACATATTTAGATCTGACAGAAGTGATAAAATATGAGAGATACATTGTCAAACAATTGGGTTTTAAACTCTCATTATTTCTACGCACAATAAGCGACCTCAATAAAAACTTAGCTCCACTAAATACACTCCCATAATACACATCACCATTTATCCTCCCGAAACCTTACATCTTTACCCGGCTGCTGTCCTAACACCCCTTACCACACGCCAATGCGGAAGATCGCAGGGTATCATGTAGATGAATCAACGGTCGTGCATTGACAATTGCACTGCGTGTTAGGGGCCACTCAACAACCACGTGGCCAATTTTAGGCCTTTTTTTCGACCCCCCCCCTTCCCCGTTGTGACCAGACGTGGCCATGGTCTTGACCCCCTCCCAGGGGGTCACGTGGTCATATACAGAAATTCTTCTTTTCTTTTTTTTTAGAATATTTACACCTCTAACTCTGCTGAAAAATGAAGAAGAACATAGAAAATGAAGCTGAAATGTTCAAGCTATAGCGTCGTCTTGTTGGCGGGATCGGACATGCCGACGTTAATGATGATGCGCACCACACACCGAAGCTAAACCTTGACCGCCCTACTTTCACTCGACCGACCCTGTGGATACACTGGCAATGTTACACCGTGCCAGTCGTCAGTAGTGTCTAGGATCGGGCGGGCAAGGATACGAAGCTTACGTTCGTCTACTTTGTGGCATTGTAAGCAGGGATACGACGGCCTTCGTCTACTTTGTCCGACCCCGAGCCGCCCTGCCCGAATTCTTTGACAAAGCTAAACATAGTTGTCAAGGCAAGGTGGGCGTGCGACCACAGAGTGAAAATCAGCATTCGTAATCGGGTTTTTGTTCATCCAAATCGGCCACGTGGTACACCGCCAGACTCCTCCTCCCCCCACCCAATTCGACCACGTGGTTGTTGATTGGCCCCTTAGCATGTTTGTCGATGTATCTTTCTATTAGTTTCTGGTTCGGCACTTCGTAGATGTAGGGGCTTCTCCTCCAACCACGCTTTTTCCCTTCATCTTACTCATTCATTCTCCTAGTCTTTCAGCTTGATAGCTTGTGAAAAAATTAAAAGAATCAAATCAGTGTATATTTTGATTACATTAATATACATGGTACCAAAAACATGTTGAGTTGGAAACTAAAGTATAGAAGTAACCCAACCAAAGATTGTTTGCTAATTACCCTCTTACTCACCACTCTTTATTGAAATACTTCAAATGAATGACTTGCCATCTGAATCATCACTAGTTCTGAAGGAATACAAATCAGTGGAGGAGATAAACGGTGTGAGCTATAAGAATTTCTAAAATTATCGTGCTCACATTCTGAGCTTACATCGTATGAAATTTGAACTATGCTTGATTAAATGAGGGATGTGTTGTAGGGCATGAATCAATTTCCAGAGTGAGTGATTAACTTGGAAAGAGAAATTATCTTATTCTCTAGTGCCCAAAGTAATTTAATTATTTTTCTTTACAAGTAGTTTCAGTTCAATTTTCAGTCCCAGAAGCATAAAGAGCGGCTCCGAATAACATGGTCACATTACGTGTGGGTGGATTTATTCCCTAATTTATGGAGCCTTTAACCAGAATTAATCTTTTGGAGTGTCAACTTCCGACCTGGAAAAAGGAATAAGGAAGGAAAGCTCGCTTCACGGAGAATTTCATTTTCATACCGTAGAGAGAAAGGGAGAGAAAGGATCAAACTGAAAAACTGCCTAGGAAGCTTTTCACGGGCGTCCTTCATCTCCCGCCTACTGAATTTTGTCACTTTCCCATTTCATATCACCCTTATTCAATTATCTTAATACGGATTACTTTCCCGTGATGGAAGACAAGAATTTTGAGGGTCAAAAAGTTGTAACATATATTTCATGAATGCTCTTTTGAAATAGCGGAAATATAGTCAGCCAATGAGATTTCAAGAGAAGTAGTTAATTATGCAGGTATCATAATTTTCTCTCATTTTCAGTTCAACTTATGTCTTGTTAATATTTTCATAAAGCCTCTCATGGAAACATCCGCCAAAAGTTTTCATGCATGCTCATAATTAGATGCATAGTCTCTTTTAACGCCTTTTTACGGGTAATTATTTGAACCCGCCTAAATGGAAATGTGACGTGAAATACGTAGTTACGATCAAATTGTATATAAACAGGAATGAATTGAATATTCTGACTTTTTTCGAGCATCATTTTATGCGTTGCTAAGTATTCAAACACCAGCAGCAAGCCTTCACGGGGGCTTTTAAATAAAGGGTAAATATCAACCGGTTTTGTCGATGGTATATAAATATCTTCCGGTTTACGATAATTATTAATTCACGTCAATGGAAATGGATGATATAAACTGTCCGTGAAAAATCTGAATACGTACCAAAGAAACTAGCTCTTTGCTTAAACTGACGATGCCTGGAGAATTTAAAGGAGTTTGCACAAATTCATTTGATTGAATGCGCCGAAAACTCCCATCTATCGTTGGATGCTGGATTGTAAGGATATTAATTAAAGTTTTCAATTGCTAAAAGTCACCCGTTGTTTTCTGTTTAATTATCTTGGCTTACGTTTAGTACCATAAAGTTTTCCCCCGGCGAATACATGTTGAGTGAATTACTTATAACTGCCATATGTTTTTAATTCGTGGCTAAATCATCGTAGCCGAATGATTTCGTTTGCGTGTTAATTTCATCGTAAAGAAATCCTATTAAGGCATTAATGCTAAAACATGCTCAAGCAAAATGTTATACCAAAGTTAAGACTTCATCACATGTAAATACAAGATCCAATCACAACCTAGTATTAGTTCGATCTCATAATTATCATCAGATGACATCTTCCCAAAGATAGGTTTGCAGTGGCACTCAAATTTAAACTTTAACTAAATATAAGAGGTAAAACAATTTTATTGAAAACATATTCTAACTATTTACAATACTTGTTTATAAACAACATTACTCATTTTGTCTCCCGGTGTATATATGTACCTGGCAAGATCTCCTCCTCTTTTACGTTTTGGCATTGTATAAAATATAAATGAAATCAATTTTTTATTAAAAAATACATTAAGTACACTTTACACACTTTTCACACTTTATTTTCGAATTATATTCAGTCACTATATCACTTTGACTACTCACACTACACTGTTTGTTTTTGTTCACTCACTGCACTACTTTGGAATTTTCACTTCTTTTTTGGTTCTTCCCTTCGTCGCTGATAAGAAACTGACGTTCGAACCCACGACGGATCTTGCTTAATATACCCCTACCAATGAGTAGCCCCACCCATACCAAAAAGGCTTCGAATGGTCCACAATGTTCCAGAACATTCCACAACATTCGAGAGTGTTCTGGAATGTTCCACAATGATCTGGGATATTCCAGGATGTTTCCGAACGTTCCAGACTATTCCCGAACATTACAGAACATCCCGGAACATTCTGGAATGTTGTGGAATGCTCTCAAATACTCTCAAATGTTCTGCACGGGGCAATTTCTAGGGGGCAAAACCTCTAGCCCTTATATCTTCAAAAGCACGCCCTCCAGGTAAAAACGGGAACCTTTTCGTGGATGGGGGATAGAGGGCTACCACAACATATAACTCCCTTGATCGTACCGGGACTCAGCGGTTTCAGCGGCACGCACATTGTACACTTACTTTTATAATATATATTGATTATGGTTAAATTTTCATGAGCAGGGTCCAAAATTTATGCGGCGTATTCGAAGAGTGACCTAACCAGAGGAAAGTATCTCCTCTCTCTGAATTTTTCATCCGAGAACCTACATATTATACGCTAAACAAAACCTAGTTTTTTAATGCTGTGCTGCACATGTTTTGTGTTTGTTCACCATGATGTATCAGAAGTGAAGGTAATTCCAAGATATGTTTCAATATCTGAAGATTTTTTGTTTACTAATGAGCGTAAGAGCTTACTGTGCACTCGGGTGAATGTCCTTGGCTGGCTATCTTCCCACGCCGAGCCGCCTCTCTTCACTATTCTTCGTCGCACTATCTCTATGTTATCTCTCATTTCTCCTTTTTCATAGAAACCGATGTCTTTGCAACTCCCCTTTTAGTATTAGTAGTAGGGGAAGACAGTGTGGAATTGTCAAATGGGACCGCCATCAACCCACGCGTCGCGTCTCCTCCGCTCCCCTTAATGGTGTTTTCACTTCCCGCCCCATTTTACGATTGAAAGTACGACCTTGGGAAGCGGAGTTCAGCAGCCCGGGAGGGAAAGCAAGATCTTCTCTTCCTCCTTTCCACAGTACTCGCCCGTTCTCTCCACCCCTTCAACTTCAGTGACACTGGGGGATGTTAAAACGGGAGAGTTAATGCATTTAGGAAGGGTTTGCCCTCTCTCCCGTGTCTCTATTCTTTTTTTTTAGACGTTGGCGTGGGAGTGACACGATCACGCTTGCGTACTTAGTCGGATGGATGCAGTTCGGATGTTCCCGTATCGGATGTTCCCGTTTCGGTCGACTAATCGTAACAAAAAAGACGCGCCTTTCTCTCTTTCGAGTGACCACGTCGATGTTTTATTCTTTTTTCGTGAGAACAAAAGGGAAGGCCCGATACCAGACGCTTAGTTTGATTGGTGAGTGTGAAGTTCATCAATTAAACTAACCAATGGCATTTGCAGTTGAAGAACGGGAAGGGAAGGGTAAGTTATTTACGATGGTCACCTGCGGCTTCAGATGGACGTCAGTTTGATTGGTGATTGGTTAGTCCATCAATTATAATGACAAACGGTGTGTGAAAGTCACGAAAATGGGCGGAAGAGCCAGTAACCGAAAATAATTATTTTTTCTATAGTGGTCCAGACTTAAATATGAACTTTCTCAGTAACTACCTTTGATGGTTTTTACTGAAGCTCATAAAATTTAGTCCAAATCCTAATTACAGCAGTAGAACCTTGTATTTTTTATGAAAAATTTTTCCAAAGTAGTTACATGTAT
Source organism: Ceriagrion tenellum (assembly GCA_963169105.1). Taxonomy (NCBI): domain Eukaryota; kingdom Metazoa; phylum Arthropoda; class Insecta; order Odonata; family Coenagrionidae; genus Ceriagrion; species Ceriagrion tenellum. The sequence goes on from OY720641.1 coordinate 59,987,357, forward strand.
AAAATATTAATTACCCTTCGGTTACAACGAAATCATTTCAAGTTACATATGTTATTATATTCAGGTAGTTATAGCAACACTATCGCTAAAATCCCTGTCAGTTAACTAGGTTTGAAAACTCCATGAAAATGCAGCTGACGTACCTTGATACATTTGAACGTTTCTAAGTGCGTTTCCCGACAGCAAGCTATTCTACTTTATAGCATGACACTCAGAACCTGAAAGGAATTTAGGACAAGTCAAGAAAATATGTTTCAGGCTTATTATGTTTGTCTATGTGCACGGAATAGATTAACCCAATGAACGACGTGATTTGAAAAACTGTATATTAGATCATTAAAATTTATAAATACGCCATTAGAATTTTCCGAAATATAATAGGATGTAATCCAAAGTTTATTATGACGTTATATCTTATTCGTATATTGTTGTGTTTGAGTAAGTTTGCTAAAATGAAAAGTGAATTTCAATGATTATGAATGAGATATTTTACCACAGTGCTGAATTTACATTTACTATCTTGATTTAATTTATCAATATCTTTGGGGTACTTTTTTTATTTGTCTTGGGACTAGTTTTGAATTTATTTTCCCGCTTTAAGCGTGTGAACAATCGGTACAAAGATGAATAACCTCAAGCTGCGGTATATCTACACATTTTCTTTGTCACTTATAAAAATTCTTCTTATAAAATTTATTCATAAAAAGCATTACATTGGGGAAAGTGCGCTATATGTATATTGTGCGTTTTAACAGTAGACACCAGTTTTCCATCATTCTTAGTACCAACAGAATCAGACATTTTAGTAAGTAGTAAATCTGTAGAGAATAGTTGTAACCTCACAAATAATGTTGAAATTGTAAATAAGAGCGAAAAACGATAGAAATTGAGCAAAAATTAACTTTTTGATTGATGTAAGTTTTTGGAATGCGGATGAATTTTGCTGACGCTCTGAGAACGAGGTTCCAAATTTTACGCATGAAATGGCCAGAATCGGGCTTTACTATGTGGAATATCTTCACCTCGGAAATATTGCAATACGAAATCATGGAAAATCCAGATTTAGGAATAATTGTTTATTTTGACATGCATATTATTCTATCATCAGCTAGTTGAATGCTACCTGGTGATGATATATCATGCCAATATCTTGGTCGTTATCAATTACATTTTTCTCGACTGCAAATACTCGGTTCCTATTTTCGTTACTGTCACAATTCATGGGAATTGAGAGAGAGTTGGTCAGCCACTAGATATGGAATCGTCTCCAATAATTGAGAGCAAATTGTGGTTTAAAATGTTTTTTTTTGCAGTCAGGGACTTTGGCTTCACTTGGAAAAAATTAACCCATTTCAGAGTAGGAAAGGATAAAAAGGCAGTGAGCCTAAAGCTTTTGCTCTCATCGGCTGTAGCCTATCAGTCATTGAAAACATTGATGGCATAATCATAAATTTCTAGAATACTCCCTCCCTCCACATGTAACATAAGTTGACGTGAGAGTCTTGTGGTAATGTTCATGGGTTTTTGAATAAAGATAAACGAAGAAAAAAATAAACATGCTCCCCTTCCAAATTGATATCGCAGTCACATCTGGAAATCGCAATGATCTTCAAAGGTCACTCAACGTCATGGACCAAGCTCTCTAAGAATACAACATGAAGATCAGTAAGACGAAAACTATGTAGACCCTGAGAGGAGAGAAATTAGAGCAAGTGGATTCCTTCACCTATCTTGGAAGCACCATCACGTGGGACGGAAGAAGTGGAACGGATATCAAGCGGAGATTAGCCCTAGCTAAGAAAGTGATCATGGGAAAAAAGACAACTGCTGTGATCAAAATAGATTGGTCTACAAACGAGGAAACAGAATTAAAAAACATTCGTGTGGAGCGTGGCACTCTACGTATCGAAAGCATGCAAAATTGGAAAAGCTGTCTGGAAAAGACTAGAAGTCTTCAAAACCTGGTGCTATAGGGCTATGCCAAAGATAAATGGACGAGTAAATTTAAAAATAATGAAATTCACATTGGAATAGAAGAGGAATGGACCATATGTAACACCATACAGAAAATAAAAACCAGATGGTTTGAAAAAACCCTGAGACAACGGTTTTGTGAGCTTCATTATTGATGCTAAAGTAGAGGGAAAAGTCACCAGAGGAAGACCCAAGATTAAGTTTCTGGATCAAATGAAGAGGAAAGTACATAGGAAGAGATATCAGGAAGTAAAAGTCCTAGCTTTAGATAGGGAAGGATGAAGGGCTGCCGTCAACCAACGTTTTTCGCACTTATTTAAACTTTGCTAAGTATGTGGAAACTAAGATTGCGCCAGGTTAATATACCGTGGGGTGTCGCTATTGCTTACTACGTAAAGTATGAGGTTGAAATTTTTTGGCATTTAACAGGTGGGACTCCATCTCTCATTTGCTACACCTGCCTTAAAGCTATAGTCAAACCATAATACAAAAGATGCCACATAATGTTTATAATTTTGGTATAATTACTAGATATGAGCTCACGCTAAATATTTCTCTTGGGAAACTTCAAAATGCTTGCTGCAGTAAAAATTTCGGATCTTCGTCGGACGCAAAATAAAGAAATTGGTACGCATTGGTTCTCATTAGTATGTAAAATCAAACGCAAGATTATCTCAATAGTGCACATCCTTCCATGTTAGTTAGTCTCTCTTTCCTGCTAAACGTCATATGTAACACTTAAATGGCATCCTACTTTGCAGCCTTGCCTTTGGGAAAAAGCGTTAGGAAACTGAATAAAGAACATACTGCATTCTCGCCGTCTTACTATATGGCAGATGTGATTCATTCTCTGGGATGAATCATTTTCGTTTTCAGTGATGTCCAACTTTCAGATCTTTTGACGGGGATTACTGGTGGGTGTAAATGAGAATAGATCATTACCTAGTGCTTTTTCTTGATACTTTGCTAACAGAAGATGTGTTAAAGATTTTTCTTGGAATATCAGACAATGAGATAGCTCTGAGATGGAGTATTCTTACTAAAATTAAATTTATAAGGTATATTTTTAATGATCATGTCTGTTTCAAGAGCATTTTGAATCTAAATGTATGGATACTAAAAAGATACTCGAATATTTGGTCCGTAATATTATTTACTCACAGCCAACGTTTTGCCAAATATTTTGGAAACTTTAGGATTATGAGCTTAATGTTAAACAGTAACAAAGTCATCATCAAACTCATCGCTTATGGCTATGAGTAAATTATATTATGAAACAAATATTCAAGAATTTTTTATTTTCTATAATTTATTAGTCGAGAAAGTTATAAATGAATAGATTATTCTCCGCCATTTACATTAATTAATGTGGCTTACATTTATCTCTTATTTTGATATCACTTGGATTGTTTAATGCTCATGTAAGTACTGAAATGCTTACTCGACGGATCAATCCTGCTAGGTGGAAGCACATTAAGACTGCTTCATTGTTTCATTCGGCTCATTTGACATGGCTTTGAATAATTTTACGTTAGGCTACTTAGGTCTTGAATTGGCGATGAAAGACCTCATTTGGCTGGAAATTCTCCAAATGTTTGCTTCTACAACTTTCTTGTTTGATTTTCAACGTAACCTATAAGGCAGCCTTTTACGGTCGAAACAAAGAGAGTAACTAAATATTTCATTCCTTCCCGAGGTAAGCGTGAATTTCCATTGTCACCACTTTAATATTTCCTGCGGGCTTGTAGCTGTATTTACTAAAGTAACGTACACCTCGTGGAAGCCTTTTTGTTTGGTCTGCCAATGAAGTGTTTTACTAGAACTTGTAGTGCTTTTCCAAGGTTAAATTCCAAAAAAAGGTTTTGAAAATATTTTTCTTGGCTGTATGTAAGAGAGAAAAAAAATCTTCAATCGTAGACAGTGTTATACCATGTAGAGGAAGAAATATTTTTTAAATAAAAGTCCTATTTTCTAATGTCGAGGACACCACACACTAACTACGGAATCACCTTCATTGAGAAACGCACATTTACGCATAAGTGTATTTAAGGCGAAGTCAAGGGGGATGCTGTTTTTGCCTCATTGGAATATTTCTAATCATGTTTCTTTCTTGCTCCGAAAACTATTTGCTAGTGGCAATATTACAGAGTGTATTGACGTTGTTATACATGTATGGGAATTACATGTTATGGTGAAGGATATTAAGTCTAGTACCAAATGCCCGGAGGGAGAAAATACTTAAGCAAAGTATTGGATGATTGCCCACTTTCATTAGTTTCATTATTATTGTTGAAAGGATTCTTCTCAAATCTTATGCTGTTGTCATTCGACCATCTACTACTTGTAAACCTTGTAAAACTACTAATTGTATCAATTTTGTAAAGAAATAAGCTTATATTTTGGTTCAATCGGTGATTCATCTCAAATTTTTATTTTGGCCAATCGATTCATTGAGTATTTGATAATATGTTGTTATTATTGGCTTAAAGACTACGCCTTTATTTAATAATGAGCCTCAATTTTACTTCATCACTAGGGATTACTCGTAATCCATCCGTTAGGAGCCGGATCTAGCTCTCTCTCTCTCTCTGAATAGTCTACATTAATAATGAGTACTGAACCATCGGGAGTTTTCCGAAAGCCATATAAGCGAAACGCTTGCATGAGAATTTTTCAGTGTTCCAAGTTACTGTTATGTCCTCCTGTCTGATAGAGCGAGGAGATCCTCATTTTTGTCATCCCTGGCTAAGTAAAGAGGTTACAAAGCAATAAGGAACAAAAAAAGGCAAGCAAGGATATTCGGCTCAGCTTCTACCGCTCTCCTTCGCCCTTGCAATGGTTATCTTGAAGCCAAAGCCCAGTTACTGATTTCTTCTTGCTTTTGCTCTTTAGAGCTTTTTATACTAATGCGGTCGAGTTGTAAAACGAGATTTCATGATATTATCCATCATTATTTTGATTATATTCGGTAGGTTCGTGAATATTCCTCAGTGTTTGTATAAAAGCTAGATATAGAATTTGGAAGCACCATGGTGCATCGCTTATGCTTCCGTGCTTTAATTTTCAATCAGACAGAAATGAATGAGGAAATTATATAATGTATTCAAAAAGTTAAGTTCAAACGATCATAGTCGTTACTTCTTCATGCAAGAGAGCCACTGTTGAAGATGTCGGATTTAATCACCAACATCTGTTTACGTGTAAAATATTCCGCCCATTTTGAGGTTTGAACTTGGACCTCTCGATGTCGAGTCTATTGTTTTAACCAGTTTTGCTGACCAGGAGTCATTCTGATTTTGGAACAAGTTTCAGCTTTAATGGAAAAATATTTTCACGAGTCACCGTGCTCGTCAGGAATTCACCGTTTTACAAGAACTTCGAAGCTTTGCGACAAAGTCCACCAGACTCGAGCCAGTTTTTAACGCACAAAAATGGTATGACAAAGGGGAATAAGTTTTAATTAAATATTAATCAATTTTAAAGAAAAAATTAAGTTTCGACTCTTATTTATGATTTTTACATCCATGTGATCATAGATGACTGTTTTCGAGATTTTAAATATTGTAAATTGTCCGAGCTGATTCCTTAGCTTACATCGACTATTTTGGTCATTCTGGACTTTCAGTGATATGCAAGTTACTCTCATCTTGAATTTTATAAGGATTAAGTTGGTAGAACATTGATTAAGATACATTAGATTCGTTGAAATTGTTATCGATGGAAGAACGATGCAGGGAACCAGAAGGGTAGGACCTTCTAATGGACGAATTACTATGGTGGAAGTGAATGATCACCGGTGTTCGGAATATTTATGACTAGATGGATATGAAAAGAAAATATGTAAGAGAAAAAAAAAAGAAAAACAATAGTCATTGGATTAATTTACCAAGCATACAAGCTAATCACCGATCATGTTTGTGACTATAAATGGAATGCACTCAATGTCAATCAACGAATCGTGATCAAACTTCTCAGGGTGAATTAAAAATACCAAATTTTAGGAAAAGCATCCGTTTGGAACTTGGTTTTGATATACTTGCAATAAAAAATGATCACAATCGCTTTTGTGGTACAGCCAATTGTATACATAACGGCATCTTCCGTGTGTCCCAATTAGTGCAACAAGTCCAAGTATTTTTCACTTTTCACATCATTTTGCATTATAATTTTAGCAGCTTGTAAGCAACTCTGCTTACTATAAATAATAATTTGTTCTAGTATGAGTGGAACTTATAAATAAATAACATTCCAATATTGTTTTATCTGCCATTTGACCATTTTTACCTATTAATTTAATGCATCTAGAAAGAATTCTGAGTCATTTTAACGTTTGGCATATTTTGTGTATATCCTCAAGGATGTGATTCACTCGACGGATTGAGACACACGGCGGGAAGTAAGTCAAATCAATCCTGAAGTTGACTTTATTGGAGTCATTTTTGGGTTTAACTCTTTCATGGCAGAATATCATTGACCTTTGGTGCACTTCCAGCACCAGTTCAATTTGCTAACTGTTGAAAATGTTTTCCAGTTCCTTTGAGAAAAAATCTTCGTACCCATCAGTCTCCATCGAGATCGCACTAATTTGTCCTTCCACTTCGATTATTGCCGCCTTCACTCTTATTCGCATCTATGCCTCACGTCGTCATACGCCACTTATTCTCCCTTTCTTCTAATTTCTCTCACTGATAGATTCTAGTGCCTGCCTCTTTGCTTCAGTCTAATTCTCACACACTCCTTACAGTTATTTTTTCCTTTCAGCTGTAAGAAGCTCAATTTGTCTGCTTATTTTAGGATATTCGATACCTTATAAAATATCGACTCGGTCTAGATCTGGATAATTTGGATGACCTTAGTGATGTCAAGAACTGACAACTATCACTGATGCCAGTAAAGGTTGTCGATATGCCGACCGGCTCGAAAGTGTCGATAAAAGTCTTCACCAGCGCTATCTGTGTAATGGTTGTCAAGTGGTCGGTAGTTTTGTTTATTGACAGGTTTCAACTGCATTTTTCTTCGTTGCAGAATTATCTTGAAACTTTATCAACGAAAACATCTGCTTACCTTGCAATACTGTGATGTCGAAATTCTCCCTCCCTATTTAATCTTTAATATTTCCTGCCATCTCCCTTTTGTTTCCGCGCTTCCCAATATTTCTTCCACTTTCTTTAACGTGCTTCAACCTCCTAACATGTCCTTCAGTCGTCATTCTTGTCTCTGTCTTTTTTCACTCTTCCCCTGTTTATTGCAATATCCACCATCTGAAACACGCCTCCTATGCCGTATTAACCACCTCGTCTTATGAAAAGTTTCCTTAAAACGACTTTAAAAACCACGCTCCTCTTCACGTCACCAATTTTACCGATGTGCCAAATTTGAAAAACCCTTAGTACTGAAGTTCGTATTATTCATCATAATCCTTCCTATATTAGAGCGATTCCCACTTATTTGGTCGTCCGCTCTACAAAGCAATCTTGTGCCCACCAAAACTACCCAATGCCTTCCTGTCAGCTGTGAGGCATCGAGTCCCATCCCATCAAAATCTCACCTACACCGAACCGCGATCGGCGATTTGGGTTTCCCCGATGAATAGACGTCTCATGAAACCCTACCTTATATTTTCCAGGGAACTCGCAATAGTTTCTACATATGAACCCTCAAACTTCCTCCGCTGTACCTCTCAAACACCGACATTCGCTGTCATTCCATCTGCCTGACAACCGTCTTTCGGTAACCATGAAATATCCGACCTTATTCGTGCCACTTATCCTCAATTTCTTATTTTTCTACAGCTATATACCAATTGTTGGGAATTTCTCCGCATTCTGTTGTAAAACTCTAAATGCCAGTCCTTATGCATGGAGTGTCATCAAAATAATAAAGGCACAAAATCAACTGCTTTCTATGCATAAATGGAGTACGCATACAATAGAGATTGACGGAGAGGGCGTTGCTGTTAAATGCTAGAAGCTGTAATGTAGTCTGCCATTTATATTCCACTCGATATTCCCTGAAGCTTATGGGCTGACGCGTTATGTTAGCATTTTATGATGCCCACTATCGATAAAGGATTTCAAAATATCCTGCATTTACATCTTGATAGTGCATTATCCATGAATATATTTTATGAATTTCATCTACACCTACATACGACCCTGTAAGCTGCCGCATGGGCATATGGCAGGGGGTGTTAGGATCCCACCCGTGTAAAGATGCATGGGATAAGGTTCTGGGAGGTGAAGTGGTAACCTGTATAATGGGAGTGTATTTAGTGGAGCTCAGCTTTAATCGTGGTCGCTAATTGTACGCGGAAAGAACAAGTTATATACTACCTATTTGTTCGTAAATGCATATCTCTTATTTTATCGCTTCTGTCTGACCTATAGATATCGTGAGGCGTCATGATTATATTCTCTGTGTTGCTCTGAAACATTTGATTTGAATGATAGTAATCCATTTTCCTGCAAAACTCCATCACTATTTATAACTCCCAGTAGCTAATATGTGTTTTAATAGTTATTCACCGTAAATGTGCAGCATGAGGTAGGAATATTTTCTTTATATCCGCTAATGTACGCACTCGACTATGCTATTCAAAGGCTGTTACGGCTAGCACAGGGGTGAGTAATACGATGTTCATTCCGGATGTAAACGCACAGATTTATAATATCGGGCCATCTCTATTTATCTCAATGGAATAGACGGTTGAAGCAAGGTTGCAGAGTTGGAAAGAATTTTCGATATTTTTAACGCACGGATTGTTATTTTTGAGCCGAAAAGAATCTTTTATGTATTGCACTGAGATAATAGTCGTTTTCTCTATTGAATTGGTGCGGACATTTTGCGATTTCTTTTTCGTCGCGTATTTAAGTTGGATAGTGTTTTTCTTTCCTCGCTATATCTCTTATTTCTTCAATGTAATTCCCCTTGCTGGTGACTAAATTTTCGGCGACGACTGTTTTATTTCGTTCCTTTCTCTTTTCCTACAGATGAGGATATATCCTCTTTCATTAAAATCGTATTAATCTCTCGTCAGACGACTCGCCCACACATGGCCCACATGCAGTAATTATACTATCCATGTGGCAATACAACATGACGCTATGCATACATATGCCCATCACGCTGTTCTCTATCGGGGTAGGCTTCGTCATATTGAGATTTATTCTCATCATGAGATTTATAAAAACTGGTTATGATTCAGTAATATCCGCAAGACTGTTCTATTCTTTGAAATCTAAAATGCTTTTGCCATATTCACCCCTGGCTTTATGCACGCTCTCATGCTCTTAAGACAAAACAATGTACGGTCCATGTGCACTACAGTGTACATATCCCTCCTCTGAAGAGTCTCATTCACCACTCTCATGACTTCTACCTCTCTGTACTACCTCTTCATCCAACTCTGTTCACTCCTCTTGCATAATTCGATTTTATGTTACCCGTTCTCTTGACCAGAATCGTTTAAATCTTGTATCATGTTCCAAATCACTTGATTTAATTATGAATGATGTGGTACGCAGTAGTGGGGGCCAAAATATAAAGATTTTTATTTTTTTTTCACCTTTAATGGGTCTTTTAGTTTATTTTTTTTTCTTTGGAGGCAAAGATAAAGTATAAAATGTTTGGAGACAATCCAACATGGCAACCAGTGCCGCAGGTGTGCCAAATGTTCAATTTATTTTGGGTGGGAGTTGGTTTTTTTCTTTAAAATCCAATATAAATGGTAAATTTCAGTATGTTTTCTATACGAGAGATATATCCTTTCTCTAAGGGAACTTTTTAAAAGTAAAACATCAATAAATTTCCATTTTCATCGCCTAAATTATAGCTATTAAAATGTTGGAAAAAATAAACAGGTAGGCAACACAAAAACACGTTTTCGTGTTCTTCAACTGTCGCGGCTATTACATATTATACTCATTATCCAATGGGTTCCCATCATGTATATAAAATTTTGAGCTGAATTAAATTTTATATTCCATACACTCGGAGTATATTACTTATTTATTAATATTTCCTTGCTAAATATACTAAGAAAATTATATGTACAATAGGGTGTTAGTAATTTTTCAGAATTGAGAAATGTAATATTTTCCACCGTTTAAAATGATTTATGTGGAGTGCCAAATGACGTGTTTAACGCTTCTGTTTATCACTTTTCGTTATCGGGGACTCTTGCCCCAAGGGTTCTAAATACTTCGAAGCTAAACTCCAGTTTTCGGGCGGAGAAAGCTCTATTCCTACACAAAATGCAATGCCAAATGTCCTTAGAGACAAATCTTCGTCAGTTTTCATGTATCTTTCTCCGTTTCTGAGATGTAGTTCCGCGCGGTTCGAACCAACCCCAATGGTTGCCACCTAAGCCCGCTGCACCACTGTGGAATAGCCCGCAGCATTCCCCTCCCCTCCGAGACTCAACCCCTCTATCCCGTCCCTGTACCGGCTCATGGTGTGTAACCCCTCCTCCGTTTAGGGGAATGATCGTCTACGTACTACATCTTGAACTCATGTGAGTTGTTATAATCTGAGAAATTTAACAAAGGTTCAGATGGGTTGTTTCTAATTTGAAGAAATAGAATTTGCACCCCGGACTCCACATTTTGTATACATTTATTATTTACTTCAAAATAAAAAATATAAGGGATTTCTTAGTCATATCAATTTATTCAAGACATTTATGTTACTACTAAAATCTATTTTATAGGGTATCGGGTTGGTGTGGTTGCTAGAGTAGGTACTGGCTAACCTTACGGGCGAGGTCGGATGAGATCTTAAGCCGCGGTCCCCTTGGTGCCTTTCGTTAAGAGCAGACTATTGCCAATGCTAGGTTTCTATCCACCCTTCCTCCCTTACCTGTCCCCTATGTCTTACCTCAGCCGTCAGTCGCCTCCCCAAAACACAATCCAATCTATTTTATATAAATAGAAGTCTCTGAATTAAATTTGAGATAGATATACTGCATGGTTGACGAGGTATTACTAATTGAATTCGATCGCATTTACACTACGCCAAATGGTAAACAGCGAAATACATGTTTTTAGTCCCTTGGGGTTCGTCAAAGAGCGCTGAGGAAACGCGAGGAAGGGGAACAAGGTATTTTTTAAATATCTTTCTTGTTTCCATTATTCTTGGTTTATTCAGCCTTTCTATACATCGTCCAACGCTCAGTTGCAAACATTCTTGCCCCGTTATCCTCTGCCAGCTGGCAGTTCCCACCTCGATGCCTCACCAGATGCAGGGGGTGATAGAAAGGAGAAGCGTTGATTATCTACTTGGTTGGAAAGCTTCCAAGAGTAGGAATGCAATTCAGAGTGGACACTTACTAAGTACTATTTTCTTCATCATCATTGGTCGTTCAATCCTATGATTGATTGACTGCGGTCCTCCATCCTTCCCTATCTAATTCCAGTTCCTTTACCTCCTGCTATCTCTTTCTATGTATGTACTTTCCTCATTTTATCGTCATGAAATTATTCCTGGCTCTTCCTCTGGGGACTTTTCCCTCTATTTTAGCTTCAATTATGTTCTTTACAAACCTATTGTGTCTCGAGGTGAGTCCAATCCATCTAGTATTTTCTTTGCTATATGATTTTCTTTATGGTTCTTTCCTCTTCTACTCTTCTGTACACTTCTTCATTTCTTATTTTGTCCGTCCATTTTATCTTCACCATCCTCCTCCAGTACCAGGTTTTGAAGGCTTCTAGCATTTTCTGGCCATCTTTTTCAATATTTCATGCTTTCGATCTATATAGTACTTAGCTCCACACGAATGTTTTCGTATATTGTTTCCTGTTTTGTAGTCCTGGTGTAGTCTGTAGTCTAGTCTTCTTTGGAAACAGTAGTTGTCTTTTTCCCATGAACGTCTCCTTAGCTTCAACTCGACTCCGCTTGATGTCCTTTGTATTTCTTCCATCCCACGTGATGGTACCTCCGAGATAGGTGAAGGAAATCACTTGCTCAAATTTCTCTTCTTTCAGGAAGAAGGAATTTTAGTATTATTCTGATTTATTTTCATGTTGTATTCTTTTTACACTATTTTATTATAACTCAAGATTTAAATTCCACATGTCTTCAAAAGCCTATGTAAAAAGAGATTATATAATTTATTCAAAGAGGAACTCGAAATTTCTGCAAAATCGACCGTATTTTTAATATGAACGAATGAAAACAAATTTTGACGTTAATGAAGAAGTTTGCATCCAAGTTAACAATACGTCTAGTTGCATGAATCAAAGAAAATATTATTTCCTCAGTTTTTATCTGGTAATATATTTAATCAATTTCCACAATGTTTTAAACTCTTTAAATAAATGAGTTCATTTCAAATTGATTGATTTTTTGGCTCCTGAGTTTCGCAGTTAGCTGTGATTTAGTCAACTAAGATCTACCTTAAGCATCAAGACCTTGAATTTTTGACTGTTTGAAATTCTTTCTCATCGCTGTAGAAAGCCAATCCAAGTGTGTGTAAGGGATGTAATTTAACGTGTAAACCAAGAAGAATAAAGGAAACTCTCTCGACCGGGTTCGAACCCCGGTTGAGTCAAATCATGTATAATTAATAAATAATACAAGTTTCTTTGTAACTTTGAGGTATTCCATATTTCAGAAAATTTAGTGATAATATTTACAATTACACATGCTTAAAAAACACACGACCCGAGTTTCAACACTAAAGCGTCATCTTTAGGTGACCTGAAGATGACGCTTAAGCGTTGACCAAACGACGACGATGGTCCTGACGGCGGACCTAAAGATGATGCTTAAGCGTTGAAACCTGGGTAGCGTGTTTTTTTTTAAGTATATGGTATTGTGAATATTACCATTAAATTTTCTGAAATCATTTCTACTTGACAATTCACATCCCTTTGGAATGATTCTCTTTATTTGATGAACTAAATTGAAGTTGGCTCATGTTCAATGAGATCATATTATATATGTTTTACATTTTAATGACAAAGGGCCAAAACTGGATTTCTAGGAGAAATATGAAATTGTGAATAACCTGGATAATATCTGTAATGAAGTAGTTTTTTATTACTCAATCACCTCTTTTGAATTTAATTCTCCCTACACGTCCTGGGACCCGGTAATCTGGTTGTTGTTTTTTGACCTTCAACTCCACCTGTTCTTTTTCCCCCTTTTTCTGGTTTCCCCCACTATAGATTACTGGTTATTACGTCACTTTGAACTCCTCCACCGCTGAATGACCCCTCCCAAACCGTCTCCACCGTCAGAACCTACCCTCCCCACCTAACTAAGTTTTGCTGAGCGGTATATATATAGAATCGGAAATTTAATTTTTGTACCTTGATAATGATATAAAGTGTCGAAACCATGGCCGTTGTTTATTAAAATAGTCCAGATATATAATATCGTCTTTTCATTCTCACTAGCATGGATATTGAATATTTCCACCAAGTTACGCCGGAAACTCTTTCATAAGTTCATATATTTATTTTTACGGTACTTAATTAATGCTTTGTTAATATTCAAAGTTGAGCCGGCTATATTTGGATTATGTTACATGAACAATGACTGAGTAAACCAGAATAATACTTACCTCTCCGCTGAAAGATCTTTTCCTCCTCAATACCCCTCTCTGTTTCCCTTATCTACGTTTTTCTCTTCTTATCTACTTTCCCTGACTATACCCTCTCTCCCTTCTCACTTCTCTCTTCTTCGTTCTTTCTTCTCCCACTTGAAGAATGGCACCTTGGGATGAAGGAGGGTAGCGGAAGAAATTTCTCCACGAGAGGATCTGAGTAAGCATTCGCGTGAGGCAAAATGGGACGGGAAACGACCGTCGTCACCTCTCTCCCTCTTCTTCCCCCTCCCACACGAAGCCAAGGGGACGGGGGAGATGAGTCCACGAGGGTGGGGCCTCTAAGAGGAGAAATTTCCTCTTTTCGCAGGGTTTGAGACTTTTGGTAGGAACGGGCCATCTAGCGATGCGTCGACGGCGATATGTGATACAGACGCTATATCGTGCGAAGATTCGAGGATATTGAGATACCCAAACCAGTGATATTTTATTTACGTTAAATTTATGTCGGTAGTAGCTACAGCGGTTCACATAAGACACCATGTATTAAACATTCGACTGCTCGCGCTCTTATTGGTAACCTGAGCAATTGCGTGGGATAACATTTTATCTCAGTACTTTTATTTCACAAAAATTGTTTACAACTTTAAGAATTCTTATCTCAAGGGCTAAATTACCACTTAGAACACAATTGTTCCAATAAATGTAACAAATCTTTATTTTGACGTTTATAGTTCTTCAAAATCACAGTCATATCTTGAACAGTTACTGTTTATCACTTTCTGTTTCACTGTCATCGGTTGACCGTATTCAATCAAATAAAAGCTAGTTATTTGATAGAAAATCCATCGTATCAATAAAAGAATGCCGTGTACTATCCTGACAATAATGAACTGTAAATATTGGTAGTGAAATAGGTCAGTGAAATAATATCGCATATGACACTCTGGTGCTCCTTTGTGTTTGCTACGAGAAAATTGTCATAAATAAATAAATACAATTACATAAATATTGAAAAGTTATCAATAATTGATGCCTTGCAAAATTGTCAAAAGTAATAACCTGGAGAAAGAACAATGTGCAGCAAACTTATTTAATCCCGATGAATAGAAAAGTTTCATGTTGTCTGTACAAAACGGTCATTTTAGAGGTCGCGTGGGATACTCAGGTGTCGCAAACGACTTTGCTACGAGACCCTGACGGTATAAATGAAGTCACAGGGTCGAAACGACAGTGGATGGATAAGAAAACTTTGCTTGAAAGGTATTGAAATGGTGAGAAGGTTATGTTATATTACAAATTTCATATTCTACATTATATAACCTTAGGATACCATGGTATGTAGCTCGTACATGTATTGAAATTAAGGTTTTTAGTACTAGAAGCCCATTGGGCTGGGTCTTTTTTTTGGAAAAAGTCGTCAAGGACCCGAATTTAAATCCATAAAGCACTCATAAAATGGTATTACTTTTTTTGGAAATTCATTCACGAAATCCATATTTAAGAAACAAATTTGGTAATTGTAAATGCCTCATGCTGCACGAGGCAGAAAAAATAGGATTTGACGCTGACCTCGCGAAGACTTGCTAGATAATTATTTTTTAAGACTCTATAGTGCACAAACGATACGGAAAGGAGAAATAGTGAATGGTTCCACAGAACAAGTATAGTAAGCATTCTATATATTTACTGATTAGGGAAGGCTGTATAGGGAAATATTAGACCATGTCTAATATTTCTCTATACTGCCTGCTGAGCTAAAAGACAATAACTGCATCATTAATGGTTCTGAGTTATTGTATGCTGAAGGTTTCATCTTCGAGACTTCGATTCTTCATCTAGTGCATCTTTGAAGTATAATAAACTTTGAAGTAATAAACTTTAGCTGATGCTTAGTTGGTCAGTGCGGAATGCAGATAAGTTATTAGTTAACAAATGCAATGATATTCTCTGGGAGAAAGAATGGTAGTTACTGTTGTCTGGCCCAGAAAACTGATATTTACACTGTAGATACGGTGAAAAAAGAACGTGATCAGGCAAACCGCTACAGATACTTTTTTGGTTTATTGTTCTGAAATCTTCAAGTTTGAAAATCACAAAATCAGTTCTAACCTCAAAATGTTTTTAATTTTTCAGTTTCTGTCTTTTGGCATAACAGGGCAGTGTACGCATATCGTAACTTAATCCTGTCCATAAAACTCGTTCTCTTTCTACTGCTTCCCGGCTTGCCCAGCATCTTCTCTATCATGAAATTCAGCATTACTTTTGCCCCTCATTACCTACATCTCCTTACTAACGCCTAATTTCCTTTATAAGTTTTCTCCAAGCACTCACCATACCAAGTGCTTCCCAGTTTTTCTCCTGTTTTGACAACATTACTCGCTTAATTTCCACTCTACTGATTACTATAAAGTTTCCACTACACTCCAATTTTTTCTTATTTTTCTAAAATTATATCACATATACATTTTTGAATCTGGTGTTTCTTTATCGGACGCTGACAAAATTTCTTTTTTTACTGTGATTTGTTTGCCAGGTATATTTTTGCTCTTTGTCTTCTTTGAAAGCAGAACTTTTTATTTATTTTCTATTTCGCTCTTATGGAGGAGTCTACAGCTCCATAAAACGTTTATCTATTCTGTTGTATGCCCACATCTCAAACACCTGCATTAATTATTGTCCTCTTTGCTCGGGGTCCACGTTTCTGCATCATTGTAAACTATGCTCAAGATTTAATTTCTCACCAACCTTTTCTTTACAACCTTACTTTCCCCGTCCCCGTACAACCCCGTCATGTGCTCCTTTCAATTGATGAACAATTATTTTTCCATTGCTATTCTCTTGATATTGTCTTTGCTGCTATATCCATTTTATTCTCACGCACATGTGATAAAATTGCACTTCTGGGTCCAATTTTTCTTCATTCCACTGTCTTTGCATTGGTTTTCTAATGCATCTTCCACTGCTTAGAATCCTTTCAGACTGACCAATTCCTGTCCCTCTGTCGACTAACGGACGGGATCAGTTGGTCTTCGACTTTTATTCCATTTCATTTTACTTTCCCTTCCTCTCATACATCCTCGTCGGTATAGATGCTAAACAACAACGGAGATAACGGGCAGTACACCTTTTCTTACCCCACCTCCTATTACTGCTCACCCTGATATTTCTTTAGTAGCACTCTCGTGAGCACTTTGGATTATGTATACGTTTAGGATTAATCTTATATCTCGCCAATGTCTTCTTATTTTCAGGGAATTGAGTGTCGGCGATAAATTTATTTGAGTGGCTTCAAGAAACGGAATCTGCAAGCCAGAACCTCTGAAAGGAGCTGAAAGCTCTACAATCGGGAGTTAATGGGTCTATGACCATGGTAAGTGCCATTATTTCCAATTAGATTTACGGTAACTTAAGCAAAAAACTGAACTCCTGAGAGAAGTCCAAAGCATGACCAACTCTTTTCAGGAGATATTGTTTGTAAATACGAAGCCTTGACTACTTAAATTGTAGATTAGTAAATATTCCGCACAATAAAATGATAAAAATATTGATAAACTCTCTTTAAATATATGTAAAACGTGTCAAAATATTCAATGTTGATAAAATACGGAGAAAATCCGTAGGGCTTGAATAAAGCAAATTATGAGGGAAATTGATTTATGAATTGTGTGAAAGTTCATATAAAGCATTGCGGAAGAAAATGTTAAAATATTATCAGCTTTACCGGGCTATCACAAACTTTGTCAACTGATCCTACCCCCGAAATGAATGGCGTAATAGCCCATGTATATGGTTTTGTAGGTAAAAGTGCTTTGTATAGCTATGTACTTGACGCATTTTTATGCCACTATGGGTAATTATAAGAATTTTCAATTACTATTAATGCCTGTCATCGCTCTTTTCATACAATGTGTACTGTTATACTCAATTTTATGAGAGCTGATAAATTGTTGTCAGATTTACAGTAGACCATTATTTTTACGAAAAACGTATATGCTACACGAAAATTTTCTTTCATTGTTCGCAATTCAGAGGTGAACACAGAATAGGTAGAGAAAATATGTAGTCTAGTTTCACTGCTGTATTGCTTCAAGCAATGCTTACCAAGGACGTAGATAATATGGCTCATAGTGTGCGCAGTGAGTTCCAGTTGGTTTCTTCTTATGCTAATGTTAAAGACTAGTGTGTATAAACGCAATTTTGAAATATATTGTTCTAATTTTCAACACAAAATATGTATCGAAATTCGATATGACTCTAATATTGTTCGGTTTTAGCTCCGTGGACGCTCACGTTTTCCTTAGCAGAGCGTTTTATTGGTGGAAGAGGCGGGGATACCATTCCCCCTAGCTACGAGCAGAGGAGATCCCAAGCACTCTCATGGGTGCGTTCAGCGAGGAGACGCTACTTCTTCACTTCTTGAGAGTCACCGACGTCAGTCCAAATGGCTTACCTATCTGGGATTAAATATGACCTGGGGGGCGAGGTTTAGGAAGACGGTGTGTTGACTAAGGAAGCCCGGGTACAGAGAAAGAGGAGGCAGGAGTAGGGTAGACGTGTTTTATATGCGAGGTGAAAATCGCAGGGGCAATGGGGTTGGAATAGTCTGTCTTCCCTAGCAGTCGGCAAGGTAAGACTGCGGAGGTAAAGAGTCGAGAATATTTTTTGCAGGAAAATTTGCGACTCGAGATAAGAGGCGTGCGACTAAGCTCCCTCGTAGGACCGGGGAAATTTAAATATTACTTGATGACTCCATGGTGGCTTAAGCCGGGTGAAATGTGAGGTCATTGCCTGGCCGGGACAAGAGCCGAGGTGGCCAAACCGAGTTTTCCTTGCAGAGGAAATCTCGAGGTTCTCCAAAAGTTGAAGCCACATAACACCCCTCAGTAGCATGAAACAACCCTTTGTAGCATATACTAACATGTTTGTGGTCTCAACGGTTTCAGGCTCAACTTTATGAAAGTTCATTGTAAGTAAAAAAAGGAAACTTTGTTTTATTCCATCAATTGATTTTTAGGTACTACTTTGTAGGTAACTTCAGATGACGCCGTACGTTGAAACTAGAAGTACCTGAAAATAAATTGGTAGAATAACACAAAGTTTTCTTCTCTCATTCCATGAAATAATGTTTATTGTATTTGAAATATTAAAAGTACAAAAAAGTACAAAACAATAACAAAATTGCTACTTGCGACAAATAATAATAATAACAATTGGCAATGTTGGCAATGATAACAGAAAAAAAATACATGTAAAAAAATTAGTCTTTTTTTTTAAATTTTTAATACAATTTTATTTTCAAATCTTGGTCCTGCTAAGCCAAAGGCTTGTCAGCTGGTGCCATCGTTATAGTGATCGGATATTTCAAATATGTGTTTTAATGTTACAAAGAGACATAGTTTTTCATTTTCCAACCATTCCTTTATCCTCATTTTTACTTCTCTTTTTGTACTTAATGTTTTTAACTCTTCTGGTATTTTATTAAAAGTTTAGGCACAATTACTGCAAAGGTATCTTTACCCGATCTAGTATTTTTTAGTGGTAACATATACTTTCTAAAAGTTCTTAACCTTTCAGAGTTCTGTATGGGACGGATATTTTTATATGTATTGCAAAATTAATTATCTTGAATGATAATAAAACTGTATAATTTAATAGTCTTAATACACCTAAATATTTATACATATCTTCCTTGCGTATATCTTTTTTATCAATTTTTCCATAAAGGCCTTAATAAGCTTATTTTGCTTATTTTTTTAATAAGCTTATTTTTTATTAATAATCTATAGTATACACTATTTGCATTATCCCATATTGTAAGACCATACCTTAGTAAACTCTCAACTAATCCACAATATATTAATTTTAATACAGAAAAGGATAATAGAATTTTGAGGTAGTACATTTGGTATACAATCCTTCTTAATATTGAATTTACTGCAATCATATGGTTTTTAAATCTAAAGAAATCATCAATTATTACACCTAGATTTTTATAAGTTGTAACTTGCTCTATTATGGGACATTTACAATTCATTAAGTTTACATGTAGGCATTTATGTGTATGTTTAGCAATCTTTAGTATTTTTTCCCAGAGCTCTTTGAAACAACATGCATAACCTTACATGAGATTTATGTGGTTAAACTCATCACTTTCCAAAAGCGATGCGTACTTATAGATAACTTAATGAAAACATTAGCCCAGCCAGTCCTTTCATACTGCGGGTTGTACTTAGTAGGAGCTTGAATTCGAACAGCTATAACAGAATGTGCCACCAGCTAAAATTTTATAAATGCCGTGAATACCGAAAAAGATGATACTTTAAAAAATACGTTACTTGGAAAACATGTTGCAACAATAGGAAAGGCAAAGCATGGGGGATGAAGAACAGACAAAAGTGGCGTTACGTATATAAAAGGCCATACGTCATGGTAGTAGCTATGGAGGGGTGAAGAAGTGAGCTCTCTCGCAGTACCTGGGGAAATTTATGTATTACTTAATGGCTTTGCAGTGGCTTAATCCATGTAAAAAAGTTTGGAGTAAAGCCTACGTGACCAAATCGGGTTCTATGTGTGAAGAGAAAATCCAGAGGCTCCATTCGAGTGGAGAAAGAACGAACTTTTTCAAACCAATTCTTTACGTTTTCAGTAATTGTCGTATATAAAAAGGCGTAAATTGTGCAAAACGAAAACTAGGCTAGTTTCTAATAAGCATGGCAACAAAATTGCATTACGAAGATTGCTTGAAAGTTTGGAAGTGACTTACCGGAGGCATTGTTTTGCCAAACCAAGTAAAGAAAAGCTTTGAGGATATAAAACAAACGAGAGTTAATAGTGAAGCTCTAAGGTTCGTAATAACAGCTATCACTGATAGCAATGGAACGGGGAATGGGACTTTGCAACAGTTTGTGAAGAAAAAACATTCCAGAGTCTATGAAGTATGCCTGAATATATTTGGGGGGACAATTCGAAAGGCTTAAGGCGTTAATCACGCAAAATATGTATTCTCTATTTTTCATCTTCTGATAGATGTTTACTGAAAAAGTTGTTATATTTATAAGTTTTATGTCTGAATACTTAAGGTCAGATAATATATATATTATATCATCACTTTTTGTATTTGTATCTGCGGGTTGAACTTGGCAAAAGTTTTGGAAGGAGGTGCCCTGTGGGAAGAAAGAGGTAATGGCTATTAGCTGCTACAAATGCATTTTTATCTTCTGTAACATAGTTATATACTCCAATATTTTATTAAGTAGAAAAATTTCCCAATATAAAGCAAATAAGGTCACAAAAAATAAAGCATGCTTAACTTCTGGCAAAGCTTCGAAAAGTTAGGAAATCCCTTGTACAAAAAGGATCAGCAATCAGACACATGGTGGACAGACAGAAATCAGACCAATCAGACAAATCAACAGCTGGTCCTGTAAAATGAGATAGCCAACAAAATGACTGCCTCTGTGGTTTCAATTTTGAAAAGCCGTTTAAAAGTTAACCTTGTAGCTGATATTAGTGAGACGTTGACAACTGTTGAATTTTTCAGAGGAAAAGGGGAAGTTTTTGTTTAAAAACAAGAGAACAGGTTTCTTTTCATATAAATTTTCATAAAATTTGATCCGAATTCGGAAAACTGTTATAAATTTAAAACGTAGTTTGACTGCGCTTGCTAATATTTCTTCCACGTATATTTTTTTATTTCATCTGCAGACTTGGAATAGAGCAACAACTTTTTTGTAACTCATTTTGTGAAAATGTACTTTGTGCAATAAACCTCCGTCTCGAAAAGGCTTCAAAAAAGTACGCATCTGCGCTGGAGCTAATATTAGCTTTATTGGTGACTCTCTCTAATCTTGGGAAGTGAGCTCGCAAAAATATATGGGCGTTAAGGCGTTTAGAAGATTGGGTGAAAGGGCCGCTGAATGAGTAAAGGGTTAATTTAGAACGGCCCCAAGTTAATGGGAGTATCCATTCTCTTAATGGGCACAGCAGAGACTATTTTGCGGCGGGATCTAATGTGGGCGATTATGCTAAGGCCTGCGTTAAGCCTCCTCTACGCTTGAAATCTTTCTACCGAAAATTTTAGTCGGGAAGTTTTTAATTAACCTCACACGTGCTTAGCAATTGGAGCATAAGAGATTGGAGATATTTCTTTCAACGTTTCTGTGGCAAACTCAGGCAGATGATTCGCTCGTCAATTAAAGATAACCAGGGGTCTATTCGTGATAAGGTTTTTTAATTTCCCAATTTTATAACTTTTTATTTTGTAAATAGTATATTTACATCACAGCCTCCTGACGAAAAGTGTAAATATCATTTTCCAGTACTTTTTATTACTTGCCTTTTTTTTGCCTTTGCCTTGCCTGTACCTTTTTATTACTGATGTACTTAGACCAAATTGAAAATTGTTTTATGAAGGGTCAGGATGTTTGAAAAGTTTCACTTTTTAAGCATCTTGATCCTTCAAAGCTCATAAAAAACTTCTGTGCGGAGGATATTTCTCAATATAGTAGCTAATAACTAAAGACTCCTTATTTGTTTAAAACCTTCTATAGAAAATTTCGTTGGAAAGTTTTTAATTAACCTCATACGTGCTTAGCATCTCGGGCACAAGAGTCTGGAGGCATTTATTTCTCTCAATGTTCCTATGGCAAATTCAGGGAGATGATTCGCTCACCTATGAAAAATAACCAGGAGTATTATCGTGATACTTTTTTTTAAATATTCCAATTTTATAAGCTTTCCTTTTATTATGGTGTTTATATATGTCGTCAGCTTCTGATAAAAAGCGTCAACAGTTTATTTTTATTATTTCTTGCGTATGAATCCTTTTCAATACTTACATACGTTGACCAAATTGAGAATTGTTTAGTGACCTTTTTAACACCTTGATACCATAAAGCTCATAGAAAACTGGTCGGGGGAGGAGATTTATCAGTACCTTTACGGACTGAAGCACTTGGCCTGATATTGAGGGATACGGTTTCGAGTTCTGAAAAAAAATGAAGAAATTTGATATTTAATAACTTTTGTCCTTGATCTTGTACAGTTATGGAAATGGTTATTTATTATTCAGAATGGTATTTAAATGCTACTTGGGTTATTTATTTATGTTATTTCTATATGATACAAATCGTGACTAAGTATAATAAATGAAACTTTTATCATTGCATTTCATCTAAATTGGAAGAAACATTTTCATACTTTCATTGTCTTTCCTGACTGCTGCACCTCTCCCAGTAGTCCCCACCCAGAGATCCGATTGGGGGACTATTTTACTTCCGGAAATATTTACTGGGAGGAAAATCATCATGTCGTATATATATAATTCTGGGCTGCATCTAATGAGACTAATGTGGTTTCACTGTTGCCTTCCAAATCGCTGTACCGCGGCCAATTCCATGAGCTTTACTCTCGCGCAAAGCTGTGGCTGTTAATACCGGAATTGGGGAAGCGTGCTAGTGGATTCGCCAGTCTGGAAATTTTTTTTCGTGACTTGGTCTTGAACCTGCGACTTAAATTTGGTAAATAGTGTCTTGGAACCGGAGTCGAATACTCTATCTCTGGTCCAAACAGGGCCATTCATTCTGTGAGTTCTATCACAATTCATGTGCCATCACGCAACTCTCAGTACTCTTCTAAGTGATTTGTCCAACATGATATTCAACAGTAAGCCATGAGCAAACTCACTTAAGACTGTGACAATAAAAAATACCGAGTTTGAAGTCTAACTGCGGAACTTTTAACTTCTTGGCCAGCTCAATATTTAACAGGATAGCGCTGTCATAAATCATTACTGTTATGCCTGCCTACTGCCTGCGTGACTTAAATTCGCACTTAAGTCACGATTTTCCGTGGCATAAGTAGGCCAATATTACACTGTGCTGAGGAAAAACTAATTATTACACGAGACTACACTTAAATTACGCTCAAATAATTGACAACTATTGATTACTTGAAGCATTATTTATTAAAATCACTGTTAAATGCATAGTGCATGTTGCCTTTATGCACCCGAATATAAATTGAATCTTTGCAAACTTGATTTATAATCAGTGCTAAAACCAATTCTGGTAACTTGTTATCCTGTGACACTTTCCTTATCTTCAGACCACACAGTTTTATTTGTAATTTTAGAATAATTAAATATTGGCTTATAGAACCACCATGTATTGTTACATTATCATTGCTAAACATAGGGGACTTACTTGAGTGCACCTCTGTTGTATATTGTACGTATAAACCAATGTATTTTTAAAAATTTGTAAACTATATTCCAGTGCTATTACTTGTAGAATTTCAAAATATATTTTCATTGTTTAGTCGAATGTTGATAGAATTCCTAGTAACGGGAACATTTTTATTTGATTCACGTGATTGGACTCGATGAATTGGACTTGATCAAATGTAGTTGAAGCTGACACTGGGTTAACTTTATCTTATACCACAATATAAACAGCATTTTTAGATTTGGCTTCTTTATTTAAAACGATTCCGGAACTAGCTAGAAGATTTTGTTACAATAGATAGCTTGAAATCTTCCTTCAATGGTGAGATAATCTTCTAATACAAAAACAAATTAACAGCTCAAATTTTCTAATGAATAGAATAGTACTAATAGGGCTCTCAGAAAACCTGATAATGCAAACTAAACAACGGTAACTATGTAAAGCAGGTTGAAAATTTTGATACTTGTTACTTATGTGGCTCTCAGTAAACGGCATGTTATATAATGTGTAATAATGAACCACTAAGTCACAATCATCGTAATGTGCTATTCGCTCATTGTATAAAAATGTTAGTAAAAATGGCCATCGCTCTAGGACGACTATTCTATTTCAAAATTTGAGTATTTATTGCTTGGCATGTTAATATTTTTTTTTGCAAACTGTATCTCTTAATTTTTGGCACCGTCAGCTGGACTTGCGAGTCTTATAGATCGAAAATTGAATTGCTAATTCGGGCGTCCAAAGTTCAAATCCTTTTGATGACTTTGAACTTTCGCGGCTTAACCCAACTGATTCCCTGAGTAGCAGAACTTTTTGAGCGACTGCAGCCGAGGGAAGGGAAGAGAACTAGCGTCGCCTTTGCTCAAAATCAGTGAGTTTCACTTCCTTGAGGATTGGTGTGTGGCGAGGACTTTCAACCTCCAATCAAATGTGATGCTCCGAAATCTACTTTCTCAATGAGTAATTCCTCCACGTCTTCTTCCTTAAAATTTATCATTCCGAAGTTCACATGGAATGTATTTCTATCACATCTTCGACCACTTTCATTTACATCTTAGTAAATTTTTTCATTTTTTCATATTACCCTGTAATTCACCTTAAGAATGTTTGGCAGGTGATGACTTATCCCCAACATGCATAACAGTGTGGAAATTCATTTTCACCATATGCACCACACTATATGTATACTACAAATGCTGCCAAAATTATCACATAAATATATAATGCAATTTGGTAAACGTGATACAAGAGTCATTCAGGGAACATGCAAATGATGGGAGTTAGCACTTCGCAGTGGAATTAGAAACATACATTAGGGGCTACAGCAATTAAACAGCTTAACCACTTGACAACTAACCTACTTCAAAGTTAAAAGGCAGCCAATTTAAATTTTCATGTATATTACTACCCGTACTTCTTGCACCTTTCATCTAAAGAACATGCTTATAGCCGAAATATCCTATGGGCTGACAGTCTGACCTATCTTGACAGAGGCACCTGAGATAACCTATAAACATTTGAAACAAGTTAGGCATGGTTTGGCGTTCATGATGCTTTGGTCAGTGTTCGGTTTATCATACTGTAAGGACTTGTTGCGTGTTAGTGTTATTAATTAAGATGATTGGTGCACAATTTTCTCGATATTATTTTTTTTCCACAGGTAACAGAAGAAATTTCAGTACACACTTCGGAACTCGTTACGCGTCTCCCTTTCTTTTTTAACTATCAATCTTCGCCAAAGCAAAAATTTTAACAAATCCTTGACAATGTCAAGCAAATAAAAACCATAAACTCATTAAAACATAAAAAGAAACTAATTTGGTTAATGCAACCAAAATAAAGAATATAATAAAATACGTAAAACGAACGCATGAACAAAAATTTACTGGAGGAAAATAAACAGGAGTGTGACGTTACAAGGCTTACATACCATCTTTATTATTGATGTTACATTTAATTTTTTAATGTTAATTTCTAGTGAGTGCTATGGTAATGCTTATACTATGCCTTCCAATTTGTGTCCATTCTAAAAAAACCGAATTAATTTCACTGTAATCGCATAAACTCCGTTTTTTCGTCCAATGTTGGTTTTTACAGTAAGAATAATTTATATTGTCTTTACTCGTATTAACTCAATGATACAATGGCCAAATGACGGTTTTCTCACCCGTCAACCGTCATACAGTCGCTTAAGTGCACTCCTTGGTGGTTCAATTAATACGGGATCGGAACGTCCTTCCGGTAGTATCTCCAACGACTCGTAAAAATATCACGTCGGCTCGCCACCATAGGAACTAGCGCTCGATCACCACCCGAAGCTCGAAATGATTGGGGAGGTTTTTATTTCAATTCAGAAATCTAATCAAATTAACTCGTTTGCGGCCTTCCTAACCTCTCCTCAAAACCCTCCCCCCGCCCAGTGCCTGAGCTGGCACAAAAGTCTCTCTTCTGGAGTAAAATTGTTCACAGGAATAACGCCGGGAGAAGGTTTTTGCGGGAAAAATGAAACATCAAGAGGGGATAGAAGTGGTTCCAGTTTTTTAAAATCCATATTTTTTTTATTATTATTATCGTCCAAAAACGCTTCAGTGGGACGATGAAAAGCGAGGAAAAAGATGACGCGTGAAATTTAATTCCCCGAATGGCTGGTCAGCTCTTCTTTTTTTATATCCTACCCGAACGAGTGAACGGGGTTTGGAATAGGACGACCCAGGAGTTTTGACGCGGAAAGTGGGAATTGGGACTCCCGGGTGATCGGAGCCCTGCGGTCTATTCGCCTGTCAGCATCCACACCCTAGTCGCTGGAGGTATTGGAAGTTAAGGTGGTGATATTAAGGGGAAAGTGTCAAATAAATAGGTGAAAGAATTGGCAATAGCATTATGGTACTAACCTCGTTGACGTTTTGGTCTATATTTTCCGAAATGGAATGAATCGCTCAAATGCGCCTCCATTAGGAACCACAATCATTGAGAGAATTACATCTCTTGTACGGAGTACAACCACGCGCATGATTTTAAGGAATATCTGCAAGTTATCAGAACAGTTTTCCCTGCCGCATTTTCAGCGTCTGTTTATCAAAATTATTTTTAAACAATAACTGATCAGATAACTTATCACGATGATCCTACCTGCGGTCTACCGCCATGTCTTCTTCTTCTGATTCAACCCTTGAGTTGGTTGGCAGCAGACCTCCATTCATCTCTCTTCTCAGCTTTCAGTTTCAGGTCGTAATATGTTCTGCACCACATGTCTTTCAAAATTTTGCTCATGTAGTTTAGTCTGGGTCTTCTTCTGCAACTAGAACCCTCAATTTTTCCTTCAATCATTCTTTAAACTTGAGTATCGTGCCTTAGTTAATGTCCAATGAGTTTAGCTCTTCTTTATTGACTCTAATTATACTTCTTCTTTCCAATTGAGCTCTTTCAAAGACTTTTTTGTTTTCCTTTCTGTCCAGCTTACTATCAATATCCTTCTGTAACACCATGACTTAAAGGATAACTGTCTTTTCACTTCAATTTCCTCTACAGTCCACGCTTCCAGATAGCGCGACACTCCAAACGTAGGTCTTCATAAAGTTTTTCCGTATCTCCAAACTAATGCTTTTTGACGTTAGACGGGTTTTCTATTTATCGATTGCTAGTTTTTCTTGGTTGATTCTGCATTTTATATCTCTTATAGTTCTTCCACCCTACGTAATTTAACTTCCAAAATAGTTTAAATTCCCGAATTCTTCAACTTGTTTAAGGGTAACATTTTCCAATTGTACATTTGCTGTTATGTTTTCCTTTTTATCGCAGATTAGAACCTTTGTCTTTAGTTTGTTAATCTTCATGTTTTAATGATTTCTCATTGCCCTGTTCATCACACTCAATATTTATTTCAGATCATCCTCAATTTCTGCTAACACAGCTGTATCATCCGCGAAGCTAAGCACATCCACTCCCTCCCCGTTTACTTTTCTCCAACTTCTGTCTCTTCTATCTCTTCTCTTATTTTGTCTATAGCGTCTTGTACATACAAATTGAATAAATATGGAGATGGCAAACATCCTTGTCCAACACCACCACTCATTCTTGATTACTTTTCCTTTGAGCCACATCTAACAACTCCTTTTTTATATTTAAGGAAACCATAAATAAGTTTTTATTGCCTGATTTTAATTCTACTTTTCTTTAAGATGTGAAAGAGTGTACTCCCACCGACATTATTGAAAGCCCTTTGTTGAGCAAGGAAAGAAATATATGAGTTGGTTGTTTTGCCTTTTTTCATCTATTTTTCTATTAATTGTCTCAGTATTAAGACTGATTCTCTTGTTCCTATTCCTTTCTGAAAGCCGTACTGGTCTTCTCTCATTCGCTCCTGGATGTCTTTTCAATTTTATTATGAACAGTTTTTGTGACTATCTTTGATGCATGACATACCAGGCTAAGAGCTCTCTAGTCTTCCACGTTTTTGTGAATTGATCTTTTTGGGTATAGGTACTAATATGCACTCTGCAATATGTTCTGGCAAATTTCCGGTCTCATATATTTTACAAACAAGTTCATACAGTTCCATTTCCATCTTCTTTTCACAAAATTTTATGAGTTCACTTGGTATATTATCTATTCCAGATGCTCTCTTATCTTTCAGACTTTCTTTTGCCTTTGGGTTCCATTATTCTAACTCTTCTATTATTAATGGGTGTCTTTTCTCTTCTTCTAATTTATCTTCTTTCTCAATTGGACACTCTTGATCTTCGTCTTCCCCGTATAGGATTTCGGGTTATTCTTTGCATCTGTTTGCTACTTCTTCTTCTTCATAGATAAGTGTGTCATTCCTATTCGTAATACTCTTTGCCTTAACCTTTTAATCCCAAAAGAATGTTTTGATTTCAACGTATCCATTTAGCCTATTTTCATGAATGAGTCTGTGTCTACACATATATTTTTTTAGGAATACTTCCTTGTCTCATAAAGCTTATTTATGAATTTTATGTCATAGTCTATTTTATTTACTCTCTTCTTCCTTTGAGTTATTGAACATTCTTCTTTCGTTTATCAGTTCCATTTCTTCTTTGCTTATCTATTCCTTTCTTGGTTCCAACTTGTCTTTACCCACTACAAGGTCAGCGTTGTCATGTATATTCTGTTTAATTGTGGTCCTTTTTGATCTGGGTTAATCTCATCCGTTATATATTTAGTTGGATTGTTTGTATCTTTTTCAAATAGTTTGTATATTTTTCTTGGATGTTTCGTTAAATATTACTACTTGTCTATGTCTTCCTTCCTTTATTTTAAGTTTCTTGAACGTAAGTTCACAGTTTATCAAAACGAGGCTATGATCGCTGTCAATGTCTGCTCCTAAGCAACTTTTACTCTCTTCCACTTGATTTATATCTCTCTCTTACTAGAATGTAATCGATTTGTGCTCTCTTAATGTCACCAGGAGCTCTCCACGGGTATCTTCTTCTGGGATGGTACTCATTACGACCATTTTGTGCTTTTAGCAGAACTCTATCATTTTCTCACCTCTTTCGTTCCTTTTACCAAGTCCAAAGCAGCCAAACACATTTTCCTCTTTTCCCTCACCAACCGTTGCATTCCAGTCCCCAAGATTTATAATAGTATATATTATGTCTTCACACTTCATTATGTTCATAATGCTGTCAAGTTTTTCATAGATCTTCTCTACTTCGTCATCTTCCTCTTGCGTGGTCGCCATATACATTTCTATAATGACAATATCCTTTGGTTTCATGCTAAGTCTGGCTGGGACAATTCTCTGATTGTGTTGCACATACCCTATGATTTTTCCCCCAGATTTTGTTCAATATAATACCCACTCTGCTTGTCCTGGCCTATCTGCGGCCGTACCTGTATGGATAACCCGGTAATATTTACTCCAGAACTCCCCTGCCAAATACGAAACTACAATTTAATGAGTTACTGGTATCACAAAAGGTATTTAAACGGTCCGAGTAATAGGATGGTACTACCATCCTATTACTCGGACCGTTTATTTAACAGTTTGAGAGGAAGATACGTATTTTAGGAGAGTTAAATGTAATTTTATATATTTAATTTTTAATTGAGACGTATTCTTTGATCAACATTATTTACTTACTGATAAACCCTGTGGCCTGACTATGTCTAACGAATGCGCCTATGGATATGGCAGATAGCTCCAAATCTAGCTAATACCTAACTCTAAAATTAGCGGCGCTATATAAATGGGGACATCCTTTGGAGGACAGTTCAAAAATACTATGAAAACCCTTGAAGTTACCTTGACTTGGCAAATGGTTTCTGTCCGTTAATAGGCACCTATTAACCCATAGTTGCGGACAGTAGTCCTTCTACTTATGAATGAAGGTATAAAATACGTGAGTGAGTACAGCGACACTTATTTTACTTAAGAGCGCAAAAATTATTTACCTAAACGGCTCTTGTCATGCGCGCTAAAAAGAAACGGGAAACCTCCGGTTCAAAATTCCGATAGCGTGCAGATCTTCGACAATATTTATAACTGATTTACAGTTTGTTCATTATGGGATTCTCTCGAGTAAAATATTGCGGCGGTAAAATTAAATATTCCGGGAATATCCATAGTATTGCCTTTACAGAGTCACCCGTAAGTGCATACAGTAGCCAAATTTCACGAATAACAATCTTTTGCCGATCTCGGGATCCTGATATTGCCCTGAGTGCTTTAACCCACATTTTACCAGTGTTTATTTAAAAACACGCTAAGCAAGTCAAAATTTAAAAAATTCTCCTGGCGTTTCCTTGAACAGATAAACTGTTTTTCAATATTTTTTTATTTCTTTGGAACCTTTCAAGGCATAATATCTCTTACATTGCCACCAACTCGCTCCACGCTGTTCATCATTGTTAAAGACCCAAATCACTGCATTTGTGCATTTATTACCTTGAGTTATTTCTTTATTTCTATGTAAACAATTCATAAAAAATTAAAATTTTACTATAATTCATGCATTTTAAAGTTTTGGAAATATGACGAACCCCAAATATTTCATTCGGAGGCAAATGGTACAAATCAGTAAGTGAGTAAACTTCGTGTGTGTTTTAACACACGGTGGGATAATCCACGTCTATTTCTCTCGCCGAGTATATTTTTGTCTGCACATCTGTAGGCGTCTTCTAAATGTTACAAAATAGGTATTCCTTGGCTACAATGTGTTTTAACCTCTTTGTAACTTGATGCAAGGGAAATCGTAATGCTAAAATGTTTTTCACTACCTTTGGAAACCTAGGCTAAAATGTAATGAGAGAAGACGCTCTATAAATAGGATCCAATGACTTAGATATACAAATAAGTATAT
Organism: Ceriagrion tenellum; assembly: GCA_963169105.1. Lineage (NCBI taxonomy): Eukaryota > Metazoa > Arthropoda > Insecta > Odonata > Coenagrionidae > Ceriagrion > Ceriagrion tenellum. The sequence continues at coordinate 60,018,427 of OY720641.1, forward strand.
GATTGCCACTGTAATTATCTGTACTGTATGAGACAGACGTATGCATTGGGAAAGAAAACATTCCACTCTCTAGTTGCTGGATCAATGAGTCGGAATAAATTTTATTTGAATCCCAAATTTATTTATTTTGATGATAATACACAGATACAGACAGATGATGAGATGTTGATCAAGTGAACAAAAAATTTACCGAGATGATAGTGTGTTATGGCAATGATTTTTCTCTTTTTGAAGGTCGGAAACCATACTATGGGCGACATTCAATTGCTTATAAAATATGGTGTGTAGCCACTTCAAGAGGTCACCTTCTTAAATTTAGAGTTTACGCGGGAAAAACAGATAGACCTAAAGGTGTCTGTCTTGGTGCCGCAGTGACAGAGTCTATGTGTATTTATTTTCTCTCTCCTGGTTGAAACTAGTTTGTTGATAAATGTTTTACATCACTCACCTTGATAGAGAAGTTGAAAGAAAATAATAACTGTGTAGGGACCATTCGAAAAGATTGTGTTGACCGGACTCGAGTTGCAAATGTGAGCAAAAAGGAACAGGGTGGATTCTCAGCTCTCACTGATAAGAACAATGCAATTTCTCTAATTAGCTGGCATGACAAATCGTGAGTTAAAATTATGTCAGAATGTTTCCAGCCTGAGAACATGCACTTATTGGAATTCAAAGTGGAAAAAAGTGTTAAATTCAGCCAACCACAAGTTGTAAAAATTTACTACCATGGCATGGCAGGTGTGGATTTGTTTGATCAACAATGTGCTGCGTATCGTGTGAGTATTAGGTCCAACTAGTGGTACTGGTCTTTTTCAGATTTTGTCTAAACAGCAGTATTGTGAACTTAAGGCATATTTTCCGAATCAATATCACCCAAATCTATCAAATTAATTTTTTAAGAAAGATTGAGTTTGGATTATTCAACGATTCACAGCCAAAATCACTCACACCAAAAACAGTGAAGCAGGCAGTCATTGATTCATGAGTATGATCGCTGGTTATGTAAAATAAAACCCATCAACGGTGTGGTTACTGTGGTAAAAGCTCCAAGTTTATCTGTGAAAAGTGTAACAATGGTGTTCATCCTAATGTGTACTTCAAAGAATACCATATGAGGTAGAAATCTAATTAGAAAAAATATATTTAACTGATTTAACTGATTTAACTAACAAAGAATTAATGTAAAAACACGGTTAACTCTTAATTTTACTGCCCGAAAAAACTTTTATATTTTCAAAGAAAAGTTACTTAAATGCAAATGTATTCGTTAGCAATGTAAGCAATAGTCTCCTATTTATTCGATGTTTAAATAAATTACTTTGCATGTAGCACGAATATTTTTTGTCGTGCTACCCTTTCAATCGTTTCCGTTTTGGTTGATATGGACTTTATCCCACCGTGTGTTTAAACACAAGGCCTCTGCAACAGAAACTACAAAGCACGGATTTTAAAACAATTTTTCCAGTGAATAATGGTTCAAAGAGAGCAACATGTTAAAAAATCAGCCTGAAAATCGATAAAAAATATCTTCGGTAAAGAATGGATTAACCAGTTAAGCTACGTAGGCGCTCCTTAATTTTCGACTGAAGTACCATATGCGTTAACGGTACTTTACCTTCTTTATGTATTAGTTATCGAAAAGAGCTCATTCCTTCCTCATTGCAACGTCACACAGAGGGCTGAAATCGAAATAAGAAGGCAAACATTTCAAAAATGGATTTTTTCAGTCTGGAAGTTGAAATTTAGCGTATTGACTCTCATTTTATTGGAATTTATTCTGTTTGATTTCATTTTTCATAGTTTTCGTGCATTAACAATATGCATGGACTTAAAGTTGAACAAAATACGCAAAATATCCAAAATTCAGTATTCGCCGAAACGAAGATGTTACACAATATTTCGTTGAAATTTAATGGAGTAAAATGTTGCATCTTTCAAAGAACAGTCCTTTACATGGTGTTATATAAAATGAGGTAGACGTAAATTTGCTATTTTAATAAGACATAAGTGCGGATCTTATTTTACACCTATTCTCTGCTTTTGGGCGGGTAAATAGTTTAGGAGGACGCTAAAAAACCGTGAGTAACTTACATAACTTGATTTACTGAAGCATTAGCAATGCGATCTTGTAACAAAATCTGCGACCGACTGCGACGCCAAAAATATACCCGCTTTTTCGTTCGCATGGCGGAATCCAGCTTTGTGCCTCAGCTAATGGCAATACAGTGACACGACGAGTATCATCACACGATATAAAGCCATGAATTTGCTTATGGTGATTTTCTAAATGTGTTAATTTTCTAAAAGTGTAATGAACCGCCAAAGGTGCTGTAACAGCTGTTGATGGAAGAGAATAAATGCACTATCAAATGGTTCAAAGCCCACGTTGTCTCTCATCGGATTCAAACAAGGAACTAAATCTTGCATTTCGCGTAAACATAAACGTCTGTGGAAGATTTCTATGCTTGCAGAGACCATTGAACCTGTTTAATATTTTCATAACGCATCAACTAAAAGAAACTCATATAAATAATGCTCTTAATTAAGTAAATGAAAACAAATTATTTCCAAGTTTCAGTGACAAATCAAAGAAAGTTATTTAAAATGGTCGAGGAAGGCATAAACTAATTTGTAATTTGGTTTTGTTTACTTGAATATCTCATGAGATTCGAAAATCTGAAAACCAAAATGTTTGAGTCCGTTGTTATTTTTAGTGCTGTAGTCCCGTCTTTTTAGTGTCAACTGTCCACAAAAGGGCTTAATGAGGAATGTTTGTATATAAACTCAGCAGGTTTTCACCCTAATATTGATAAATTTCCAAACATTGCATGTAACAAATGACATGGTACGATGTCACTCGTACGGGTGCATATACACCAGGGTTGAAATTCGCTATGGAAAAATCATTTGACTTGACCGGGATTCGAACCCGGATCTCCCAATTGCCGGTCAGGTCCTCCCAATTGCCGGTCCTCGAAATTCGCCTTGAAGGAAGATGGCTTGGTGGTGTAACTGGCTAACACACCTGACCGGCAATTGGGAGATCCAGGTTCGAATTCCGTTCAAGTCAAATGATTTTTTCATAGCGAATTTCAACCCTGGTGCTAATATTGATAGTTACGTTTCATTTTAGTAATTAAATTTAATACCTATCTTAAAAATTAGAAAACAACACCGAAGAGTTCGGAATATGTGTGTAGCATCATGCCATATTCTCGCTGCCAGTGTTATTACTTGAAGCGAAATTTTAACACTTTAAATTTGAAAGTTGGTTTAGATACATGTATTAAAGCACTTGACATCTTTTACTAACGTTAGTTATTCCAAGGGTGATTTTTCAATATGCGAGATTGGTATCCCATTATTTTGGAACTTCAAAGTTTCAGAGTAAAAGAAATTGAGCTGAGAGAGAGAGAGAAGAAAAATTAGAAGGAGTATATTCAAAGTTGGAGTCGAACAATCAATGATTGTTGACGCAAGAGAGTGCTTTGTTTGCAGGTCATCGGCTCCGAAGGCTGAAACGCTCCCCTGGCTTATTGGGACCACCTGACCCCACACGATCCAGTCGTGTTTAATTTTTGTTTTCCAACCTATCGTTCTCTTCCCCCTGAAAACAACTCGGCGGACCTACTCCAGCGTTGAGCATGTTTTGTTACGGATGAACTATTAACGAAAGTACTGGGAAAATACGCCGGCGAATTATAGACGGATGTATAGTCACGTGCATGGTTCAGTGATCGGTTTTTGAAGCTCAGCCACTTCAAAAAAAAGACACTCACTTTGTGCATGAAGTAGTCAAGCTCCACTAGGTCTTTTGCATGACGTTCTACTGGTTTTCATGTGGTAACTCACTTGTAGGGAATAACTTCGCCGCAAAATGATCGATATCTGACATTTGAAAGATGTTGATGTCCATCCTACGGAAGAAATATTGTTGGTAATAAAATGAAGATAAATTTTAAGCCCGTATAATACGGCACATAATTTAAAATTAAACGTAGTTTGGCATTCAGTGCTTTAGTAAGGAATACCGTATGATTAGAGCCACCTATGAAGTTTTTCATAAGATCAACATTGCCCATGTACTTGCGTGGAAGTGGTATTTCATACATAGCGTAGCGCATTTATTATTTTATATTAACTAAGGAATAAATCATATTGGCAATCAAGAAATCTTTCGGTGCATTAACACTTGTTGATTTCATGGCCAGTAACTCACTAATAGCCGCATAGAGGCATAGGTGGCGTTGGCTCAAAAATTCAAGATCGTCTAGTAAATGCAAGAGCCTACGTGGCATGTCAAATGTTGTTAAAATATACTGGATAAGTTATCATATATTTTATAGGCTGATTCATTTTGGACCTCTAATAAAGATGCAATTAACTTCGAGGTAACGAATGATTTATATGAAATAATTGTAGTACAAAATTGGCAACGGATACTTTCGTGGCGATTCGCATGGCATGAAGTACCTTACCATCGGGCTAAAACTCCAGCTCTGGCTTAAAACACAAGATTTGTGCAATTAAATGTTGTAAAATTTGGTACTCATTCCTTTGATCCACTATTGACTATTTTAAATACAGATCAAAGTGCTAATTCATATAAATACGTATGAGATTATTCTTATTTTATCTTCTAATTCATTTACTTCATTACATTCCTTCTCCGTGGATGATTTCCGAGTAAATCTTGCCGCACGTCCTTGCTGATACTCTAGAGGAAGAGGATGTTTTTTTTGCTGTGTAAAAAGGTGATAATCATTCATCTGATATCACACTGGTTCTTTCATCGTAGGCTTTATATTTTCTCAAGTGCAAAATAATCAGCTATATTCACCCTTCTAAACTGCTCTATTTTGCATCCTGGGCTAAAAATCTTGGATTTTTCCAACATGCATTCCATTTTTTCTTTATAATTTGTCAACTTTGATTTCCCTGATTTGGGTCTTTGATCCAAAGTATCTTAAGGTCTCTGGGTTGTTACTGCTGGACATACGATAGCTGCTGATTAATGCAATTTTCAGGAAAATTATCGAACATTAATGTTTAGGGAATGGGTTCTTTGTTCCAGAATTATTCTTCGTCTTCAACAAACTGAGGATTATAGCGTACTATAGAAGAAACGTGTGTTCAATGAAGATAGGCCTTTCCTCAAACATGTTGTTATTTACTATATTGCCCAAATTAGCAATGGCATTTTGCCCATTTCTAGTTAAACTGGCGGTCCTTAATGTTATGAATTCGCCTCGGAAGTTGAAGATGTATCTGATTAATGACACCCTGAGACAAAATATCCTTCTTCTCACATAATGAGTGTTAACTGTAATTCTTGGCATACGAGGGGAATCATCTTCAATAAACTAAACTTAACGTAACGTTTTTATAGTACGTTTAGCTTAAAAATAGTAAGGCGTATGTTGGCGAAAGTTAATTTCTTCATTCTAGTTCATGTTGGTGATAAGTCACCCTATTCCTAACGCTCTTGTGGTGGCTTGCAGGGTAATAGGTACATGTAGATGTATTTTACGACGAATTAAGAGGAGGGAAAGAGAGAGACGATATGAGGAAAAAATGTCGAATGTGATGGCAGGTCATCCATGGAAGTGAAAACAGATTAGGATAAGTACTCTGTAAAAACCTACCAATTTGCTGGTAAATTGGTTAAATGAAGTATATTTTACAACTACTACATCGCCCGCCGCTCATAAAGTATTCTCGCTTAATAAGGCGTAAAACAATCTCATGCACGACACGCAATACTGTACGGAAGAACGTCAGATGACGTCACATGTCTTTGAAATAAATTGATGGGCATACCAAACAGAGCAAACTGGAAGGTTGAAATTTGACAGGAATATTTCTTATAATTTTTAGTCAAAGATTAATAAAGTAGGTACTCAGAGGAATTTTATAAATATCAAGCATTGAAAGAATTTCTTTTTCAATGGAATAAATTAGTCGAAAAGAATACTTCTCCTCACAGTTTAAGTTTAAACCTTATTTTGTTTATAAAAACACATCAAAAAGCATCAGCAACTGCAAAACCGGTACAGAAATATGCCTAAAAGATATTATTATTATTATATACATTAATCATTTAATTTTAATAGTGATATATTATTTTATTTGTGTTTTTCGTCCGATTTGAACGTAGTAGTAATAAGTTGGCCAAGTATTTGTATATACGTATCATTTGAGTGTTTTTCCTCTCTCGTTCATGAGAAGAACTAAGGCTGTGACCATTATCAGCCTCGAATATGCAGGTTTTTCATAAACTACGTGCATAAGGCTATTTTGTACCAACTTTCTTGCCAACAGAAATAGAAATAACTTTGGATTTGTGTATTTTTCTTATTTTGTCTCTTTTATCAGATAGAGAGGTATAATGTGGTATTAAAATAAAATTATACGTGTCACCGTATATCCAATTTCATCTGAATTTATATTTTAGCCTAGTTTCTTAAGCCATCAGTCCCGCATGGTGGAATTCATGGTCGAGTTCCAGTCAAGAAGAATAATTATTCCTCTGAAAAAGTTTTCACTTATTAATTTAAAAAAAATTATATTTATAATTATATAAGGAATCTTATATTTATTCAATATCGTAGCGCGGTTTTACCTCGCATACCACGAATATTGTCGTACATGACTATGAAGGCTTACATGGTGGGGTACTCACGTCATTAGACATGAATAAATATCCATGGCCCAACGATGAATTAGAACGACAATCAATCACGAATCGATTCTCATCGCAGAGTTGACTCCCATGAGGAGGAGGTGCGGAGACGAATCTCGAGCGTGCATTTTGGTTCCAGAGTTCACCGAGGTCGCTTCGATTTGCCATTAAGCAGCACACACACCTCGACAACCCTTCTCCACCCGTGTCACTTCTACCCCCCCCCCCACCCGCCCTCACCGCGCCAACCGATTTCAGTCGGACCCCGGGCTCCACCCCGTCGAAGCGGGGGAGAGACCGGTGAGGCGGAACATTAGCGGTCGCCCCGCCGTGTCGCAGGCTAGTTGACCTTCTAATACACTTGACTGCGGTAGCTCTGGAGAGCGGGGTCGACGTCGATACCCGAAGCGCCCCGCTTCTAATTTCAAGTCGGCCCTAATGAATGATCTTCTCCCGTTCTCCCCCACCGTACCGCTCCTCCCCCTTACGGCAGCACCAGTCCAGGATATTGATTGGGCAGACGACAACCGTCGCATTGCCTCTGCACACGCAGACTCACACTCGAGAGCCGCACACATAAGATCCTTGATGGATCGCCACGCGGAAGCAGATGCCCCGATCGCCGCCGCCACCGCCACTGCTCCTGGTGCAGCATTGATTGCGAGTGTGTATGAGACACCCCGAAGGCGGAGCTGGGCGGGTGCACGAACGGTGATACGGCTGCTGCAAACCGGTGGGCGAGATTAATGTCTTCCCCCAGTTACGTCGATTTAGAGGTCAACGCGGTGGTTGGTTCTAGAGAACTATGGGTCGTGGGATTCTTTCGAAACGGTCTTGGAGTAGGGCGGACGCTGGAGGGTTTTAGAAGCGTCCTGATGGGCTTGATAGGGAACTTGTATTGTTCAAGAATGCTCACTTGACGTCGCGGGTAATGGGTGCTATTCACGTTGACTGCCATCAGGCGGACAAGTGCCGGATAGAATTGCGGTCTGTAATTCTGGAGTGTTGGTGCCGACGTCAAAGCAATACCCAGGAGCTAAAGGACTCAACGTGTGAATAACCAGTCTGACATCGTGAAGATGAAAAAAAGCTAGACATGCAGCTATTCATAAGCAAATATCCGCGAGAAAATTTACTCTTCAAGTGCAGGCAAAAATTATTTTCTGGCTAAAAGTCAAGACATTATTGAACGCGATGAGAAAATCTCAATGAGTTCCCTGAGATGCTTTGGGAGCCAGCTGGTAACTTAAATGCTCTACCCTAAAACGAAAGTCAAGTGGTCGACGTACTATGGTAGAGAACTGAGGGCTGGTCAGTGGAAATAGAACTGAGGGAGGGAGATCCATCTGGAGGTTCTGGTTGGAGAGCAACATAAGTAGTTTTTTTATTTGTTGAAAATCAATTTTTCTGATTGTGCCCAAAATTAGAGCATTTACTTCCATCCAGCAGCCATGTTCTTTCCTGGGCAGCTCGTAAATTACTTGACAGAAGCAATGTTGGCAAAGTACTTACGTTTAAACCAAAAGCGCATCTATATTCTGAAAGCTAAAGAGTTCTGATGGTGCATTATTGCTGTGAGTTGTACATTTAAAATTGTGATAAATTAGGATAGGAATGTCGGATCTTAGCAATTCTAATACCTCTTTGAGAAAAATCAAAATCAAATGTCAAGCGCAGTCGTTGTTCATTATCTTCTCTTTTGTAAGTAATGTGCTATGAAAACTTTGGAAAAGTATTTCCATGCATCCACAGTTATAGCCACTTGTCGGTACGCGAGATTATGTCTTCAATCTGCTTCGGAAATTTGGGGTAATTTTGGAGAGGAGAGTGGTCCAGGCTTATGGAGAACCGCTGGCCATAGGGTATAAAGGACACGGTTGTGGAAGGATTGGTTGCCGGTTAAATTAGGAAGCGTCCTGGGTAAGTAATAATGCTCGAAAATCCTTGCTTGAAGCCGGCGCGCCGTGACGCCGCGGCGTCCAGTTAGGAAGAGCTCATATTTAGGGCATTGACTCCCATCAAACAACTGGGTCCGGGTCAGGAATTGTGAACAGAATAGCCTAGGTTAGTTATGACTTAGAATGGAGTTGCATTTCTTTGGCGCAAGAATAATCTTTAACGTAGAAGTTCCTCATATAATCACTCTTCATTTTGCTGATACAAGGTTAATACCAACACCGAACTTATATATGCAGTTTTCATTTTCCAATACGGCTTTTTATTATTGGTTGTTCAATCCTAAGATTGCTTGACTGCAGCCCTCCACCCTTCCCCATCTAATGCTAGTTCTCTTACTTCCTGGTATATCTTCCTACGTACGTTCCTCTTTATTTGGTCCATGAACTTATTCCTGGGTCTTTCTCTGGGGACTTTTCCATCAATTTTACCTTCAATGATGTTCTTTAAATATGACTCTTTTAACCTCAAATATTAATCGCATCATCTATCATGAAACCGAAACTCGTTCTTCAGGCAGCATGGACTAATAGGCCATTTTTAAGTGCTTGTTTACAATATTTTTTCGCAATACGGTGTATATTAGAAACTATTTACCACTACCATGAACCAAATTATATCCACCTTAGGTCAACAAATACACGCTACATCTGCCAACAATAATACTGGCGAATATTTTGTCAGTAAATCTTCATGAAGTAATCATATTCCGACACTGCAGTGCTCCTTTAAATGAAGATCCTTGTTCTTGACTATGAGTTCTACAGTTACGTAATAATGCCCTTCGTAAAATGCCAAGGGACGCATCGCCTAGGCAGGACTTTAAGAAGGGAAATGTCTTCGAAGGGGCTTGAGCTTCTTAGATATTCTTATTTTTCGCCAATTTTGCAATGAATTTATTATAATTTTCAATTTCGTCAATTTTTAAATTTTATCTCCAAGAGGTGAAATTTGCTCTTCCAGTCTCATTTTTTTTACAGACTGATGGATTTTCAGGTATTTATAATTCAATGTACCTCCGTAAGTTTTTACATTCGTCATATATGCTCGCTCTTGCAAGAATGATAATTATTCTAATAAACGAACAAAAAATGATTTTTCTCGCATTGGACTCAACCTCGAGACCTTGAGTCGGGTAATTTACGTGGGTGTATGACCTTTTCACTGAAAGAAAGACTTCTCCAGGATTGGGATTTGTCATAACTTTTTTAACTGCCAATTGTATTAATCCATGCATCCGTACAGGTAACGCCCGAAAAAAGCTCAATTCCTTCAATATCCCTCTAACCTTTTCCCCTATACATAGTTTGAGTTGCAATACTATATTTTTATAAATTATAAACAGAAAATAGTTAATATTTTGCCAATATGGTAAAAAAATGGTGGTTATGGAGCAAATGGTGTCACTACATTTAATATAATTCCTTTAGAAACAGATATAACTAATTAAATGACAATTGCAATTGTTTTTTTTATAATCTTGATAATGGCCTGAAAAGACCAAAACCGGTTTATTTGTGGTTTAAATATATTGGTGGAAAAAAACTTAGTGGTTTCATTCTTAACATGAATCGTAATAATTTCCACAAAGTGAATTCACCAACCATTGATTTTATTTAAATGAATTTTTATATTTGAAAAATATTGAAAACGTAAATTAAGTATTGATAGAGAAAAGGTTCTGGGGGCATATTGGTTTCAAAATCATTAATGGATAGGCTAGGATCAAAAGATACGCATCAATTAGGAATCATTAATCATAAATTACGAAATTATTTACATGTGGTATAGAAGTGCTAGAATTTACTCCATAATTTTGAATATTCATGTTAATTCATGAATTGAAGAATACACGATTTTATGATCTCGAAATGTTGTACGAGGGTGGATAGTCATAAAGGGATTGTGTATTATTATCACACCCTACATGTGCAGCTACTTCACTGCAGCAGCTGAAGTGATGCTATAAATTTCAGCGCCTGCATAGTAAGTACTGCTATCGCTTCCGCGCATGGCTTCCACCAACTCCGCACTGTGCGTCACTGTCACATTTACGCGTCGTTGCTCGCAATAGAGGCGACAGGAATCGTTTATCTGCCTATTGCCTCCCGTGTACTTCAATTTCTGCGAAGAGTCCAACTGAGGTAGGTACTGCAGCTTTTGGGAACGGGGTGAGTGTCCATCTCCCCGGGTGAAAAGTGGGGCTTACTTTTATTTAGGAGTGGAAATAAAAACTGTACATATGTACAGTTATAGTGAAATTTTTTGGTCGTTTCTTCAAATATTTTGTAGGCACCAAGACACAAAGAACGAGAGGCATTTATAAGAAGCAGGTGGGCCAGGCACGGACTATGAAGTCTTCACCAGCAAGTCCAAGGGATGCATTTTTTAATATTTAAACGCGATGTATTATGTAAGACATATTTATTTACGTCAGACTCTTAGTGTTCTATAAATTTTGGCACGTTATGGATTTGCCCAATTTGACTCATGAAGCTAATAACCATGTAAGAGTTTAAGTGCTAGGTAGTATTTAGTCGTCATATGATTTGTATCTGGATTTGTTCGCAAATTCTATTCAGCTAATTTGTGTATGCGTTTGTTTTTAATGTTGTTTTTCGTTTCTCAACAATGCTTTTTATGATCACCTGAGACAAATCATGTATAAAGCTTGTGTATCTTACTTCATGTGATTAGCTGATGGTATATGCTTGTGCCTTACTAAGTCAAACCCTCATCTGCTTAGAGTTTTCAGGTTCCCCCCTCTTCGAAATTTTCATCCTTGACGATAGTCCTTCTTTTGCTTTATCGTTGTCGTTCCCCGAAACGCAAATCAATATACTATATCTCACATTACTCATAGGTACTCTCTTACACCTACTTTACACGGGGAGCGTAATACAACATTGTGGTTTATATACAAACAAGTATTTTAAATTGTGTCGTTAAAATCGCCTAATTAAATAACGCATCCTCGAATGCACGAGCGTGAGATGAATAAAACCTTAACTCTAATTGAGTAACTATTGCACGACATATTGAGAAAAAGATGCATTTTTAAATAGTGCATTTTCGTACCCCGGGTAAAATGGGCGATATGAATGATGCCCATATACAGGGTGTTTCATGAGGAAAGTTCAAAACTTCTGGAGGTGGTAAGGGCGGTGATTTTAAGCATTTTTATCATAGCAACATGGGGTTGCAACTCCTTAGTTACCGAGGTATGGAAGCGTAAACATTTTTTCAGAATTATTCTGCAATTACAAAGAAAATACCAGATTTTAATGATTAGTATCGATTGAGGAGATTCAAACCTTTTCATGGTGCATAAGATATGTATTGTTCTTGTTCTGCTGTCATCAATGCTAACGGTATCTTGTTTTCAAATTGGGTCTCGAATATCTGTCGAAATTTAATTCGTCAAAAACAAATAATGTACGATAGCGCTCTTAATTTCCGAGATATCAGAAAATATGTAGGAATAAAGGTTTTAGTAAATTTATTTTTCAATTCATTACAGTAAAAATCACATATATATCTATTAAAGTACGGAAGATATGGTGACTTAACTGATGCTATTACAACGATGCAACACATTTTCTTGTGGGTAAGAGCTTTAATTTGTTTAGAAAATCTCAGCAATTAGTGAAACTAGTAAAAAAATGCCTTTGAGAGAAAGACCCGAGGAGAATATGCAGCTAAGGTCATGGTCACAAAGACAACAAATTCTCGTCGGTGGGGTTAACAATATGGACGAACAGTTTCTCCAAATTGCAATAAATGATGGTAATTCAATGTAACTGACAAAATTTTGAAGAACGGCGATTCCGTTTTTTGTACTCTTGAAGGTATATGATAACTAAAGACAAAGCAAGCGAACGCGTCATAGAGAACTGTGATCGCGCCACTGAAAATAGCATAGACGGTCGAAAAATGGTGAGGAAGACCATTCCTGAATATAAAATGAACAAAGAGGATGTGAAAAGAGGTGTTGAGAAGAATGGTCGAGGGGAAAGCCCAATAGACATCCGCCTGAAGACAAGGGTTGGATGAGTAGGACGGCGTCCCGATGCAGTTAGAAGAAAGGAGGGCTGCGGTCCATTAATATTAGAATTAAATGACTACTGATGGGGTTATGAATGTAATGTTTTGCCCGTGCATTAGAGCACAAAGTGAGAAATTCTCATCCACGATGGTAATGTTAACAAAAGTATGAGAAAATTATGAGGCTTTAATGAGGAATGTGATTAATCACGGTCACTTCAACTTAATGCTCATCAATAAAATAAGACTTACTAGTGATACAGCCAAATGAAAGGCATAATAATTTAATAATGCATTTAATTCACCTCCTAAATTTCGGAGGACATTGATATTCTTACGATATATTTATTTAATTATGAAATTTGTTTATTTTTTAATATTTAATTTGGTTAATATATGGTTAGGACTGTATTAGGTATGCTTTTACAGCTTGGAAAAGCTCATGGATAATTACCATGGTCAGAGCTTTATGAGCTTACCTTGACATATCTTTATCGTTTTAAAGATGTGTTCATATATGTTTATTTTAACATGAAAACATGTCAAACACGTCAAAGTCATTTGAAAACTTGATAGGCTTGCGTGGGTTGGATTCAATCTCTAGCGTAAACAATGAGGTCATCAGGCATAATGTTTTTGCTCCATCACAAGGTTCCGTGGTTTCTTTCTCTCTGGTTATCTACTCAGCTTTACGTAAATTCCAAAAATTAATGGATTTACGTAAACGTTATCATCAAAATTTTATTCGTAATGGAAGCTTTAAGGAAACTTTGCTCGGTAAGATCTCGAGAACTACAATCCAAAGATTAGGGTAAATTTAAATATTTCCGACATAATTCCTTGGTCACGATAAATCTTCGTCAGTTCATGTTGACATTGGTTGATTTTCTTTCAAGTACCAGCTATCTTTTTCCGTGGTTCAAAGTAGTGAACATTTGTAGAACATATTTCTCCAGTCAGTCGGATGAATTAACCTAGGAATTTTATGACTTTACCTAAAAATCATAAAATAGTGTATTTTGAATTGCATTTCTTGTATGATTTGGTCATGCTGAAAGAAAGTAAACACGGTGATTTTTGGTTGTGTACATTTTTTTGCCGAGTGCAAAAAAATTAAAAACTCTCCCGTGGAAAAGGCAACATTTTGCTTGCCATTTGTTTGCATAATTTATACAAAAATATTTTACCAGAGGAGCGTTTGTGGAACTAAAAGGATATTTCATACCTTATTCTGGGACCACTGTTTAGTCCTCATTAAGGATGCATTGTTTTCCCCGTTTCAGATTTGCTGTTTTGATCACCAATCAGTTATTCATGACCAAAAAATATTGTGTGTTGTGCAAATGTAATCCATTGTTTTATCATAATTGTATATTTTTGGTGCAATTATTTTTGGTACAGGACCAAGCATTTTTCATGCTGAATTTTTTCAGACATAATTTATTACTGCGATCTTTTACTTTAATCAGGTGCCTATGATATTTTATCACTCTCATGTGCACTACATTCATGACTTTCTCAACTGTGACTAAAGTCAAGTTAACTGTTGTTATTTCTAACAGAATCCAGTGTAAAGCGATTTTAGGCATTTACTTCAAGATTTACTTGTGTTGCTTACATTCCGGCAGTAACTGATATTTATGTTTGGATTTCAAATTTTCATTATTTAATTGTAATCATTATATCGTCTTGCCTCAGACTCACTATTGATTACCCCGAATCAACAGTTAAAATAAAATGTTGGCATGATTTATTCATTCCCTGAGTATAAGCTTTCTTAAGTTCATGTTTAATGACAGGAAGGAAACGAACTATGGTGATTAACTGAAATGGTTCCGGATTATATAATTAGCTGCGTTCATTAGTTATTCCCCCTGAATCGAAAATATTTGATTCAAGTGCTTAACCAATCTAGGCGTTATCTTTCCCCTACTCTGAACAACTCAATCGCGGAATTTATCTTTAGTTACGTAATGCATGATTTAAGCATCATTTTAAAATATATTTTCATGATGATGGGTTCACGTGTATTATTTAGTTAATCATGTGAAATAGTGATAAATGCTTCTTCGGGGTTATCGGTTTACCCTTTCCTAATGTTTTTACTTGTTTCGAATCCTAACCGGTTATGTTTCAAAATTATTTTATCCGAATCAAATTTACAGGATTTATTATAGCTATAAAATTAATAACGCTGCAGCGCGCTGTGACGTGTCGTAGGTCAATGGTAACACTGGCACAAAGCTGCAGTTAACGTATCATTCATTTTGCAAACCCTGAGTAAAGAAAAAATTGAAGTCTTGTGCCTTTTTAAATTTGTTGCCATAAATATTTGTATCAATTAAAGCAAATGTAAAATGAGTGCTCAAAGAATGTTTTGAACTGACCCCGTATATATTTGGGACAACGCAACAAGCTACATTTTTATGTGCTACTGGTAGTTTTTGCCGCTTGATTTGTTTTTTAATTTAAATAGCCGCTCTAGCCGTAGGAAAAGCGTTCAGATGCTGGTGCAGTTAGGCTTACTGGCCAATGATGATTGCTTATTTCTTTTCAGGATAAAGTCAAGCTATGCTACGTAGTAGAAGCAGTGCCACTTATACCAGCATACCGTAGTTCTTCTCTGATTCGAACGTTGAAGCATAGAATCGACTAGACATAGGTGAAATATCAGCTGGATAAATTCATGTGACCGTGAAGTGCAACATTTTTTAAGGCACAAACATAAAGGTAACGTAAAAACCAGTCACAACGTGAAGGGAGAGAGAACCGAAAGCATATTTCGTGGATAAAATTAAGTAAACAAGCTCATCTGATTAGATTTGAACAATGTAACTGGAACCAGTGTATTTATTTGTCTATACGAAAAGGAAGATCATCACGGATAAAAGAAGCACGCAAGATAAAGAGGGCAGAGTGACAGGACAAACCAGGAAGACCCTCTTGAAGTCTCATGATTAAGGAATACCTCTATTGAAACATAATTTCTGAAAGAAGAGCTGGGATGAGAACAAAATAGAAGCAAAAAAATACGTAACTATTATTTGTAGAATTAACAAAAAAAGATAAATGTTACACTGGTGGAATTGCCAATGGAGAAGCTCCACTAAGATCCGTGGATAGATTATATTTATGGAAACAGGCGATATGTTTTTGGAACTTAAACAGCAATAGGAATGATGCACAGAGATCTATGTAATTCCCAATAGGACCTTGATTCCATCGATGGATCAAAGCGTTTATTACATCATTTAATGATTTTAATTAAGCGGTAGAAAAAGTAGAACTGTAAATAGTGAGAACATGTTACGCGTCTATTCAAGACACTGAGGAGAAGACACTAAGGAGAGGTTTTTAATGTAAATCATTCGAAGCAGAGGAGTAAATCTCATTGGCCGGAAAGATTCATAAAAGCCTCCAAATCACCCTAATAGAGAGAGCTATGAATTGAAAAAATTAACGAAAATTATAGACCATGAAAACATAGACTGTTGAAAATAAAGTATAAATTCATAATAAGGAATAATGAAATAGGATATTAAATGAAAATAAAACGACGTTAAGAGCTGCTGGAAAACAATTTTTGTGTTTATATCTGTTTTATATGTATTATGTGTGTTTTTACTCAGAAACCTAAGGCAAAATAATATGTAAATTTAAATGAACGGATTGGATTAGATTTTTGGGGAGGTGACCGACAGCTAAGGTCATGTGCGCCATAGGGAACAGGTAAGGGGGAAGAATGAATAGAAACCCGGCGTCGGCATTAGTCTGCTCTTATCTAAAGTCCCCAAGGAGACCCTAGTTTAACGTCTCATCCGACAGACGAAGTACTGTACCTAAAGTTCCCTCCACAAGAAACTCAAGTAGGGATTGGGTTTCCTCTGAAAAATATCTGTCTCTGCAGGGATTTGAACCCTGGTCACCCGTATGGCTACCCAGTACTCTAACCTCCACACCAACTTGATACCCCTTACTTATTGGGTATTTTTCTGTGGTGCAAAAGGTATCATGAAAATCCCGAATTATTATTAACGTGTAACCATAAATATGTGGTCTTTGACACCGCTGAAATGAAAAAAAATGGTTTGTTGCTATTTGCTTGTTTCTGAATGCCCTAAAATTTGGTACATTCTAAGTAGGTGCCACTATACTTTTTCATATTATAATTCACAGCTTTTCTGTGAATGATTCCAAAATAAATCAGCCTATATCCTCCCCCGCGGTCCATTTCACCACGTCTGCGTTAACATAAATTTTTCAATATCGTACTGCAACCAGTATGATTCGATCATATATTACCATTTTTTGTCTAATCTCATACCTAAATAGGTCTAAAAGTTGGTGAAAATCATGAAAATACCTTGAACCTCGCGTTTTATGATGGAGTTGAGAAAATCAAACCATAGTACGTCTAGGTCTGCATATCTGGCGAGTTTTTTTTGAACGATAAAATGCACCATTTTGCTAAAATTTCACTGTGAAAACCTTAGCTTAAGACAAAATTGACAAAATATATTAACTGCTAAACAAGGCAAAACAAAAGTGATATATGTTTTTTTATGTCATCTTCAATTTGTAACTAGAGATCACTGAAATAGCGTAGTGTTACTGAAAACGGTGTCGGTGATTATGGGTCTAGTAAGGTAATTGATTGCTCTGTAATTGCCTCAGCAACAATTCATTCGGTGGTATATCGAAAATATGATAAATGGAATGAAGTTTTTAAAAAAAATGGCTTTGGTGCTGATGTCCTCATATCAAAAAGCACCCTAGGGTTGTTTTATCATTATCATGTTCACCTTATCAAACGAACGCTCTGCAGACTTTGGTATGTTCACCACAAAGCTCCTGGGTAGAGGTAACAATGACTGTACAAAACTTTCATTGACTGCCGAATCTTGAAACATTTTCCTGTTCATAGTAGGCCAATATAGACGAGGAATAAATATCCTCATAGTTCACAGTTTCTTAGTTTCAGTAGTACTCGGAACACTAAGGCCTTTGCTTTCCCCTATCGTAATACACAACGCAACTATAAACCTAAATGATCCTCAGCTTTTCCTATTTCTGTTAAATGAAACGAAAGTAATTTCTCAGGCTCGTTGAACTTTCAAAGTAAATGGTCCCCGTTATAAAATGCACAGGATCAGGAAAGTCATTAAGGGTCTCGAGTTCAGTTGAGAACCCTAACTTTTGTAATCACCCCAATCGTTTGTTGCACCGAAGTGCGTGGTGCGCAGTGATTCGTTTGTAGCATAGAAAGACTCTTCGACTGTGGAAGGTTTTTTTACTGTCCGGAATTACCTCCGCTATCTTTTCTTTATATTCCCTCTTCTATCCACCCATTAAGTTAATTCTTCCTAAAAAACAGATTTTTTGTGGTTATCAGGGGTTTTAATATTACAACCAATTTTATCCATTTGAATTTATATTCTACCCCGGATGGATTTTTACTGATTAGAAACTGCAATCTTTATTACCGAATGAAATCAAAAGGTATGTGTGAGAAATAATTTGTCATGAGCTATATTCTTCGTAGCATAGTTATCCATATTTCTACTTGCCAGAAACGGGTTGTTTATAGAGGCGGGGTAATTTTTCACGGTAGGTACTCAGTATAGGAAATAGGACTACCTCGGTTAAGTTTAGTGTTGTTTTCCCTGAGTTACCAGTCAATCTAGAACGTTTTTAATTATAATTATGTGGTGGCGAGAGATGCCTATGTATATTGCTGGCACCATTTTATTAAACAGTTATTTATTTTTTTCTTTCTTGATTTGTTGAATACTTCAGGACGTATAAAGTGAGGAAAGCCCAGTATTTTCCCATCACTATTACCCTCATTTCCAAATTTTAACTTCTTTGCTCTCAAACGCTATTTTTCTCATTACTGCTACTCTTTTCAATTCAAATTTATATGTTAAAGAAATGTTGAAATATATTTAATATGAAAAAAAATATATAAGGTGGCAGTGAAGATGACAGGCCCTTTGGTAAGCGCTACTCTCATTTTCAAATAATTACAGTATACGTAAATAAACATTACAATAAGTACAATTTTGCTAGTGTAGACGTAATTGTGGCATTCATGTCTCACTGAAACAGTTTACAGACGATAATTTTCGACTCCATATCTGTGAATCTTGCAGTTAATTGGGGTCTCACTTTTTTATTAATGGGGTTTAAGAAGTTTCGTTGACTGAGGACATTTTATAGGATGTTAATGGACGTATCTTATGTTGTACAAAAAACTCTCTATAAAGAGCATCAAACGGAGAGTAATGGTGGTTATTTAAGCTGGCCATCTTACTCACATCACTGGCTTACTTTATCCACGTGCCACATATCCACGAACAGATGTTTTGAGAGAAGGTTGAGCTACAGGTTCAGGGGGTTAAAACTCATTAATGACACGAATGGAACAATGATCCAATTGTTCCTATGTAACTTGTTCTCAATCCATGATTTCTACAAAAATTTCCATAATGTATAAATCAGACTATAACATAATCGACGTAAAGCAAACTCACAGATAAATTAAATGACTAAATAGTAAACTATAACCAAATAGGTCGAAGTCGATAAAATGCTCGTTCTTTGGATGAAAAGCATTTGACGCCGTCCTATTTAAGATGGCTATGGGGTATAAGACTTACTCTATTTCCATAAAAATATTATGGCATTTTGCCTCATCAATGCATTAACATTATAGCATTTATTGTTAGGGAGTAAGTTTTTCTTATAGAGAGTATGTAATGAGTTATGAAAAATTTTATCACCTTATTATAGATGTAAGAAAGATGAATTCATTTATCGATCACTAAAATGTTGAGTAAAATTTGAAAATATTGAATCAGTATGTTGATATTTGAGGTTTAGTTCTTTCTACTCCATTCTAGTCCTACTCCATTTTATTTCTCCCCTCCTCTTTTCTCTATCAGTGTCATCAAGAAGGTATTTGCTTCAGAAAATTATAGAAAATTAATAGCATTGGCTTATGGACCTCATCCAGCATCCTTGGGATAAATGAATGAATTAATCAATGATAACTTAAAGAGAAGCTGAAGCCAGCGTTTAAATTGTCATACATTTTTGATAAAAAAAGGAAGATAAAGCGCTGTAAGAATGATGGCGGATGCAAGACTTAGAAATATTTTATGTGAGAATAACAAACGGACGACAGAGCAACATATTAAAGCATTTTCAGAACAGGGAAGCTTCACTGTAATTGCTTACCTTAGTTTCCCTTTTGGAAGAATATTCACACTCCATTATATAACTTGCGAAAATGTTGACTTTGGAAGCAATTGGTTAGCTATAAAGAAGAGAGTTTATATCATATTAAGCACATACAAAGGATACATTGGCTCTCAAGAAAATAGGCAGTGGAAGGGGAAATGGATTCTATTATAACCCATCGCAAGGTCTGGATTTTTTGTCACTTTTAACTTCTTGACAGGTATTTTCTGCAACTAACAATATATTGTTAGATTCTTCCTTAGCTTGCATAACTTTTATGGGGAAACAATTGGTTTTCTGGCTTACTTTTCGTTAGTAAATTTCTTTTTGCTGATACAGAAATAAAGCATATTTAAATATGATTTTATTTAAACTTCATGGTGATAAATAAACACCACAAGAAACAAAATTACGGCAAACTGCTGCATTTTCTATTGATGTTACCCTTGTTTAGCTAAATCTCTATTTGATTTATCAAAGTTTACTTCTCTATTTTCAATATTTGTCTAATTTTTAGACGCATTTTAAGTCATTAGTTTCAAAATTGAATTTTAATTTTTGAGAGATATAATACTTTCTGATTTTGAGCTAGACATTCGGCTGTCACTGCAGTGTGAGTGGTAAGTACTTAAGTACTCCAAGATTGGAATTACGAACATTCATGACCGGTCTTCCGTAACTTCTCCGGGCGTTGACCTTAGAAATAGGTCACCTGAACCATTGCACGGAAAAGTTTTAAAGGAAAAAACCGGGAAAAAATAAGTATGATGGTGAAAAAAGACGTATAAATGAGTGCTTGGATTTAGAGACGGGAAAAAAATTTTGGGTATTACGTATCGAGTAGGCAAGTGGCCTGATCGCTGTTGTAATGGTTCTTTTTCCTTAAGAGAACGGGACGGAGGGGCCGTTTGAGAAAGAAGTGTGACGAGAGATGGGAAAGTAAGCTGCGATGGCGTTGCGATACGTATAAAATCGACGGCGAGACGATGTTGAATGACCTCTTGAAAGAGGAACTGAAAAGGGAGATGCGTGGAAGAAGGAGGACGAGGAATGGGAAGATGGGGAGAGAACAGGAGAACACTCACAGAGTGGCATTAGTAGCTGAGTGAGGTGGGAAGTAGTGAGGGGGAAGATAAGATGGAACTGTAATTGAATGAAAGGGAAAAGCCTATAACACCAAGGAGGAAGAAGTAGGTAGCTGTAGAAGGAGTAGAAGGAGGAGATGGAGAGTTTTTAAGGGAAATAAAGGCCATGTGGGACGAACAAGGTCGCTACGGTAGTCTTGCGTGGACGGAGGGTTAGGCAGGAATTGTGAAAGGGGGCGTGGCAGGGGTTGGTTGTTAGGAGGATGGGGGGTGCAAATGGAAGTGGGCAGGATAACTGTTCCGTGGACGTCCCCGAGTGGGAAGGGGGAGAAAGTAGGGATAGTGGGTGAGAAAATAGGTGTGGGAATAGGGTTTGGAGGATTGAAGTGAAGAGGGAAGGGAAGGCTGGGAAAGGATCGTGGGAAGAAAGGGCGGTGTTGGACGTCGGGAAAAGAGTTCATTTCTCGACGGGAAGCGGTTCGAATGTGGTGTTAACGCCGTTTTTGCGCACATTGCCATTTTGACGGCATAAATGTTGGCTTGGAAGCGAAGGAAAAAGTTTTCCCTCCCGTTCTGAAAGTCTAAAGAGGGCTTTGAAAGTTGAAATCCAAGTTTCCTCCTCCCCTTTGGCAATATCTTCTTACCTTAACTCAGCCTTTTTTAAAAGATAACAAGGTTGCCATACAGTTCACCATTGAATATCGTAGGAATAGATAATATTTGAAAGAAAATAGGAACCGATTATATTCGTTGAATAGAGTCTGGCTTTCTATCCCAAATGTCTAAGTTCAGATCCCGGTGGTAGTGGAATATCACATCCCGGAGGTCTCTGTATTTACTTTGGCATATACGAGAGGTCCAAATATTTCTTCAATCCCTCTTTGTAATTCTTGATATTACTGTTGATACTATAAACTGGGGTGAAAATTCTGAATAGGGAAGAAATTGACGGTGTAACGGATTAAGGTGTTAAATGATGACGGTTGGTTCACGTACAAGATACTATTTGTTAAGCCAGATAGCTCTATTACCTTTATTACGGTTTTCTTCTCAGTTGACTTAAGTATCAGTCTTTAGTATTATCACGTTTTCATCATCAGATGATCACCTGATGATAGCGTTACAGTTGAAACCGGTCGCTGGATTTAAATAAATTGTGGAAATCAAAAAGTTTATCTTGTTTATTATGAGAATTTCTCGATGTATAATCTAAATGGTACTCGTATTCAGAGTAATAATTCGTTGAAAAACGTAAATATACGTTTTAAAATTCTTTCGATTCTCTAAAAGGTCTAAAAATTGCTTTAAGAAGTGTAAATGAGTTGCACCAATTTTTTTTGTATATTTTAAACTATTTCTATCGACTTACTATGCCACAGATTTAGCAGGAAAATGAGACTTACCAGGAGACATGAGTTATTGTCGCTGGTAATCTGAGGGTGGAAAAGGAATGGCAATAGCCTACCAATATTTCGAAGGGAAAAAAATTACGTAGTATTGCAAACTCGGAGATACAGCTTGTAGTGTCATTTATTTGCAGGGTCATTTGTCGTTACTCTGCATTATGTATCTCAATCAAGTAATTAAATAAATGCTATTAAATAGAACACTAAGGGGAAAATAGGCAATACCAGCAAATATCTAGCGGTCAAAAATTGCACTTGGCGCATTGATTTAAAATAAAGCTATCCTCCCGTACCTCCCAGTAACATCTACCTTTCAATGAAAATGCTCAAATTACGCCCATGGCCGGAGGATAAAAGATTATCCTCTATCTTGACGAGGCTATCAAGGCAATTGCCAACAAAAGATTGAATGAAAATTACAATGGTGTTGAGAAGAAACCAGCGCTTTACTATGGAAAATTTATTGATCAGAGAGGGTAAACGATTATCATGGGTGCAAATATTTAGTAGTCTGAGCATGAAAATTATAGGGTAAAATTACCCTGGTCTGAAGTGAGAAGTTTATTCCCCATTTGACGTACAATACTTTCAGTTTAATGGTATTTAATATTTGCGTATAAATTCGATGAAAATAACTACTGCCCGTCAAAGAGCTCATTTTGCTATTTCAATCAATGTCAAACCAAACTTGTAGCTCTTACAAAAGATCCTGGAGCTGTACAGGACTTTGGGACGCGGTAAAAGTGTGATGACTCCACAATCTGCCGTCCCATTTTGACTAGTTTCGCAAGAAAGGGCTCATTGTTATTCCTTTATGTGTGATTTTAGCCACAAGCCTTGTTTGTGTGTATCTCATGCCTTATTTTAAAAGTGATTGGATAAAGTTGCATGTAAAGTCGAGAAAATGAAGAATATGATTTCTAATGACAGCGTAAAATTCTTTTTTTACCTTCTTTAAGAAAAGAAGTCACTTAAGTTTAGAATATACTACATAAATAAAATAAATGAATGGTTTGAAAATGGAATGGAATTATCAAATCTTGAAATTATGATATGCAGAATAGGGGATATATTCCGTTGCAATGGCGATATCGAAAACGGAAATGAATTAATTCACCGGGGAAAATAGTTATAATGAAAATAAAGTTTTCAAAAATGTTTAGAATTTTTTCACGCCATAATATGGATATCGTTTGTCAAAATTGATATCATGATAAACAAATGAGGTATTTCTCAAATTTATTCAGTTACCCTATTGTATCAATCATGACTTTTTTCAAGTTAGTAAAATAAATAGTTATCCTTTTGATGCTTGATACTGCACCTCTAGCCATCATCTATTTTCATTTTTGATGTCTCTCAAAATAAATGGAACATTGTTTATCTGCCATAATTAGGTACATTTTCCTTAATTTGAATCAGCTCAGTTGTTTGATCAAAAATGGGCAACATGGGCAAAAGATCAATGAAGCCAAATTAGCAATCCACAGTTTAGAAATACCTATGCAATCTATATATGAGTAGCATTTTTTCTATTGCATTAGAGTGAAAACTACTCTGGTATTTCATTTATAATGATAAGTAAATATATATAAATTGACTAAAGAGATGTTAATAAGTGGCCGGAAGGAGAACCGTTGCGCAGTATGTGAAGAGAAATGATTCGTTAGAAAAATATGGTTCTGAGTTGAAATGTACTAGAAAAGTTGGATGTGTTTAGGAATTTTTACTACGTTTGAAGGATACAAGAGTAACTTGGAAGAATAGCTTAATACATTGCTGTGGTACTGAAGATTTTTTTGATTGCTAAAAAAAATCTATTTTTTTCACATAGGTTGGAAATATGCAATGGCTCTAGCTACTCTTGGCACAACATAAAACGCCACATAAAATTCATGAGGCGGATGAAAAATATATATGTTGAGTAAAAAAGGACTTGAATGGAATTAGAATTTTTTCTCAACTTTAGGAACTTTATGTGTTGAGAACTCTGGAGTGTTTTATTTTAGTGACGTCAATGGTTTTTCTTGCTGGAGATGAGTTTGGGAGGGGAGTTTCATTTGATACATTTAGTGCGGCGATACCCGTGGCGTTGAAGGATGAAGGCGGTCCCGGAAAGGTCTCCCACCCCCAAAGGTTTTCCAAGTTGAGGTCTCAGTGGCATGGAGCACGGTAGGGGGTGAATGAGGAGTGCGAAAGAATTCCAGGAACTCACGCGGAAATACATTCGGTTAAGGCGGGAATGTGCCACGTACATAATGCTGGGTTCCGAGTCTTTTCACGTAAACGAGAGAAATGTCGCTAAAATATGCTTTTTCTTTATTCGTAAAGAACGCGGGGATGACCCAGAATGTTACAATATACATTTGAATGACAACTTTTGTTTAACATAACCAATGTTCATTAAGAAACGGTGTAAACCATGGGAATATTTATTGGAGGACAACCGTGGTATATTTTTTTTAGTTCAGCATCGTTTACCACAGCTAAATGCCTCCGCTGAACTCTATGTACTCGGCTATGTCCATGATTAAGTATTAGCCTGACATGTAGAGATGTATGAGACTCCTTTATTGCTATGAACAAGTATAAGAGAGATCATGCTCATGTGCAAGTATAAGAGAGCATAGGTAGGAATTGATAGTGGCGTTTATTATATGAATAATATTTTAGTCTGACTCTAGTGTTTTTGGTCCTAATATAGTTTCTCTTCAAGAGAAGAAAATAACATGAAATATAATATGTAAAATAAGAGTAATCCCACAATATGATGTTCAACAGTAATAAGAAAAACTTCTTGCAAGAAATGTAATTTTTCATTTTTAAATGCAATAAATGAAATGAGAATCACTCTTTGATAGGGATTTCATAATGATCTACACCATGCATGTAGAAAATAAATTTTTCTCTTTTTGAAAAGAAGGCTTTGATCATTAACAATTTCTTTTAATTATGGGTACAGTTAGATCGGGGAACATTTTTCTTTCATATATATTTCCTCATACATAAACATATTAACAGTGGCATTAGAAGGTTCAGTCGAGGGGAGAAAAAGAGAGGAGGAAAAAAAATTAAATTTATGAATGAAATGAAGAACAGTTAAAAGAAGGAGAGAGAGTCGGAGACCGGAAGAGAAGGTTCGGGACAGAAGCGGATGGAGATAGTAATGGTGTACGGGACCTGCCAGCAGGCAGAACACCAGATGATGATGATAATATTTCCTCAGTCTTATAAAAGACTATTTTGCATTATTTTAATTTGCAAGGTTCACACAATCAGTTATCATTTGGGTATCGTTACATAAACGTTCTCTGGGATCATTGTATTTTGTTTGATGTAGCTAGTATTTATACTCTTGTATGTATTTTTGCAAACCATACATCAGTCCATTAAGTTTTAAAATGAACTTTATTAAGAACCATCCTTTTACTACTAAGTGGGATTTGAAGAGGAAAATTTGGAAAGGAAACAAATAGAAAGAATGCAGATACCCTGGATATCATATTTCAATCGATTATCTTCTCGTTCATGATTATGACATGAAGTGGAGTCTAAAGCGTTAATGCAGAGGTAACAATTTTGTATTTCATTTCTCACTTCATTGAAGATTTTTAAGTTACTTACATTCCCGAGTTCTTTTCTCAAGAGTTTGAAAGTATTCCGTTTCTTACAAGAGTTATTATCTATTATTTATGCACTTTTATGCTTTTACGCCGCTAATTCTGAATGTGTTCTGATATATACTTATAAGGACATAATCGGCAAAATAGTCTCCGGATCATTTTATCTTGAATATCGTATATTATAAAAATTAATCGATATATTTACATTCTTTTACTAAACAAAATACCTTACGCCACCTTCCAAACGAGTCTTTGGTGCTATTTGTCTCATGGTTTCAACATTCGATAAACTTTACCGCTGATCGAAACGCCTTCAGTTGATACTTACCCACATCAATTATATTGTATAATTATCTCCATTTTCAATTTAAGTCTGCCCTTACTCTCATAATATCATCTATGGAGTCCACATGTAAGTTTGTATATGTTATTAATGAAAAATCATTAATATATTGGTTTTTCATAAAGTTTCTTTTGGGTTTCTAGAAATGATCCTCAAACCTATAGATTGGAAGCTTATATTTTCGGGTCCCTTACAAAACTTACACGTACATTTAAGTATATGGTGAAGGAGAGATGAAGATATCAGTCATAACATCATAGAGGTAAGAGACTAACCTCGCCTTTTAGAGCGCAATACCGATGATTTTACGCGGTTTTTAATGCCACTCATTCGCTAAGAGACTTGGGAGTTTTGACCCCGGAGTGGTCGACCCATCGTGGTCTGCTACAGAGTTTCGGGAGCCCTTGTTTTGAAGAGATATCGTGACGGAGTCCACTCAAAACACTTTCTAGTGCCCACAGGGAACGAGGAGCTATCAGATGAATGGGTACGGGAAACGGTAGGTAAATGAGGCAGACGATGAGTTCTTGTTTTAAGTGGGTTTGTCATGTGGAGCATATGTGTGGGAGATATCGAAGGCGGATGTGAGGGCGTTGGTAATGAGATGAACGAATGCATGAGGCGTGGGAGTTTTTTGAACTAACGGAACGACAACGTAATTCGTCCCAGTTTGTATCGCTGATGAATGGGCAAAAGAGAATGGCTGCGATGAAGGGGCTGAAGTTAATCCCGCTTCGGAAAGTATATGTGTGGGTGGTTTAATGGAACGGACAGATATTTGAATGAGACGGAACGGTTGGAGTCAAAAAAAGAAAGTAGGTCAAATGGTGCCGGCACGGAATATGCCATAACAAGTCGCTTTAATGGACCAAGGGGTCAGCCGCGAGTGGATGGCCGAGTGGTTTTTCACTTGTATTTACCGGCCTCAAAACCCTTGTCTTTCCGGTCTTTTTCGAGGATCTCTTGCGCGAGGAATATATTAATTCGATCCGCGAGGTCGTTATAGAGTAGTTATGTATTTTTTGCTTTCATTCCAGGAGATACTCTTATCGCTTTGAGTATTTCTGCTCACTTGCTGCTGGCAAACCCAATTTCACCTTATCTTTTCCAATTGCGCTTCCCTGCCGAATGACAGGAGCACCCGAGAGGAGAAAAACCCGGTTGGGAGAATCAAAGAACTGTGTCCGTTCAGTGGTGGACCAGTTTTTTAGAGCGTGGAGCATAGGTGCTGCCTCATGCATCACCGTAAGCTTTCATCCATTGTTGAAATTATATGGGTCATTTCTAGTGTATTTCCACTCCAAGTTGCATGTTCGGCCATAAAACACTTGTGTCCTAGTCCGACGCATAGCTCTTGAAAACCAACACAAGCTGTCCATTGAAAGCATACTAGAAGCTATGAAATAACATTTTTTATGCAACGTTGGTCTTATGGCAAAGTTTTTGCGTCGTAATGTGCTTGGCTCTCTGTCCATGATTTATAACAACTAACAATTATGAATTATAAAGCGTGCACATCTCCCATACGATTACTTAAGCGCTGTTGTGTATGATTTCCGCTTCTCATTGCTTAATTAGGTTTTTCAGGTTTTATACTATTAAAGCTAATATTAAAAACTTATTTTACCATATTACCGTTGAAATTCTCATATTTATGTTAATTTTAACCTACTTAGCTGCTTTTTATCCATAATAAATATTAAAATAAGTGATAATAAGTAATTGCTTACCGCGGAATACCGTGAATGATTATCATCATTAAAGGTACATAAGTAACTTGTTGTCGTCTTTGAAATGAAGTTTCTTGAACATAATCACGTATCACATTTCAACAGTTGTTCCGAAGAAAATATTTCTCATGAACTCCCATGTATCACAGTGGCAGGTTCAAGACGGATCGTGGAGGTTTACTAAAATTAAAGATGTAATTTTTATATAATTTAAGAATTCCATGGAATACTGGCAGTAATTATGAAAGATACTGTGAATATTCACTGAACTTTTAATCTGATTTGATGTTAATATTATGTTACATCATCAGTTACGTACAGCCTTCATCCCGATTATTTTGTTGTGCATTTCATTCGATGTCCTTTACTGAACAAGTATAGCACTTGGTTTTTTATTTGCCCTCCGGTGACGTATCTCTTTAAAGCATAATTTCTAATTCTAGAAGTGAATTTAAGAGGAATGGAAGATTACCTTTTCCTAGCACCATTTATTTTTGTATGTGGAATACCTTTGGCGTCTTTAATTCCTGTGTCGCTGTAGATCATGAATCACATGTGGGTGGTCTATATCGCAGTTACGAATCTCGCCAATGCGAATATGCAACCAAACATTCTCATGACTGGTTGGTTGCCGAAATTCCAGGATGAGCATCCCTTATTCAAATTAGGACATCAATCTATAATTTTATTTCTCAAATTTCATTTTGACCCATCCTCACAGTTTAATATAATGTATATTAATAGTTACGTATGAATCATCCTTGTATTTAAAAGTATTTTTATAGTTTTAGTGCCTTAATTACAGCCTGTATTATCCCTCATTAGATTCCTTTTTATTGTGCCGACCTCCAGAGTTTCCCGTGAAAATGTGGCCCCCCCTCTGAAGATTCTTGTATTTTAAGACCTCTGAGTTAAGAGCTCTGAATTTTTAAAAACTAATATGTGTAATATTTTGTCCCATTCGTTGAATCCAAAGTGGACATCACACACTTCAAAAATACCGTATTTTTCTCGACTGCTGCCATATTGTCTTATGGATGAGCAAAGAATAAGTTATCAAGTTCTTAAACTAGAAATTATTTTTGTGCTGTACCTATTAAATCCGTGATTCATGTCTAGTGTAGGAATTAATTCCGTACTATAAATTTGATTGTAAGGAAAACTAAACACTGACAGTGTGGTATATTGGCTTTCACAGCACAGATTTGTTTTCAAAATTTTAGAGATTGCAAGTAAAATTAAAAAAAATATTTTTATAGATTGCTCAAGGGCATTTGAGTGTAAGTATTTCTCCATATCCCGTCATAAATTCAATTTAAATAAAGGGGTTTAAATTCGGATTACGGCCTATGATTTGGTATACGTTTAGCTTATGGAGATACCTAGCCTGAGGAATGACGATACTGTATTTGATCAAATCTTAAAAATGCTGTAAACATTTGCTGGCAGTGATGAATATTCGTTTGTCGTCTATTTGATCTATTTTAATTGATCTATTTTTAGCTATCCTAACGTCATGCATTGAAAAGAGATTTAAAACTGAATTCAATGTGCTTGTTTTGCATCGGCAGAAAAGTTTCCTTTTCTTGATAGGCAGTATCCGTATATTTGAATCAACTGTACTATTTAATAAACTTATGGATATATTATTAATTAGATCAGAGTAAAAACTCTCTCCTGCTGGTGGTGCGTGGGTTGAATTTCCAACCGCGCCTTGGACTGCCCGAATTTCATTGGGTCCCTTATAATGTATGCTAAACTCATGTTTTCTATGTTTCGGAGATTTGGAGATCATAGATTTAGTTCAAATGATCAACTGGAACTTTACTTTTTGGCAGTGTAGCAGAGGATAAAATATATCTCTTCTTATCTATCGATAACTCTATCTCAATATATTTTCGCCACGAAATATATCAGGATGAATTATTTGACCATTGGATGCTCAAAGCAATATCATATTCGTCCGTTCCTTTTAATATGTTGCGTATTTGTACAAGCGAGCAAAGGTAGACCTTTGTGTGCAACGTGAGGGTAAATCAGTGGGCTAGTTAATTGTAGACTTGTCTTGTTGATTTTTTATTTATCATCTTGATGATTTATCGTCTTGTTGATTATTGCAGTGATAGTCACGTGTGTTCCTATAGACCTCTTCTTTGCAAAAGAAGTACGTTGATTGGCTGCACAACGTTAGTCATTTATTTATTTTATAGTACTTATAACATTATTAAAGAGCTAATATGAGACTGAATTCTAGTATGTTTTCGGGATGAAGCAATTTTTCAGAGCTCAAAGATGACTTGAGGGGACTTGTTGAGGGAACAAAGAGTGCAACAAGCAGAAGTATGTAAGAAAAACACAATGATACAAAGTTCAGTGCAGAGCGCGAGGTAGAATAATGCTGCGTAATATGATATCAGAGCAGTAAACAAGTAACGCATGAGTGGAGAAAGGGAAACATCTTAAGACCCGTACAGAGCCAAGGCTAGAAATTAAAGAGGAGGGCACGAGAAGAGATAAATATGTGCGTTGTGGTAGGTGCGGGAGGATTTCCGAACACGCATTCTCTTCAGGTGCAGAGTAAGGGTTAACCTGCAGCAAGCGTACAAAGAGGGATAAAAAGAAATAGCTATTTTAAATTCGTATTAACAAAGTATCAACTTTGTGTTATTTTCGATTTTCTTCAGCAACATGTTTCCCAACAACAGATTTGTTGTTGGGAAAGTTATGGTACGATATCATATGATAGTTACGTGGATTTTTAGAGACTTTTCCTGTGTAAAAGAAGAGGGTTGATTGGTTGTTCTACGTTAGTCATTTATTTATTTTATATTTCAGCATGTTTTACTCAATCTTGCACCTAAAATAAACTTTATACGTTCAGGTGTCACTTTGTTGGAGTATTTTTTACCTCCACAAATGTAGTATGTTCTAGAAACCCCTCTTATTCTTAGCGTGAGGATACTATCAAAACCATCATAAATAAATTTTACTTAATAATTTTGCCTGAAGATGCAGCAAGACGCAAAACGCATTGTATGATTAAGATAAATGACCGTGGAAAACTTATTTTCAATATGTATTCAATCGTGCGCTAATCCCAGGAAACAACATGGACATTTTGGATCTAATACGAGCATCCCATGCACGAATGGCAAATTGTCGAACGAAATCACTTTTTTCACGCTTATCTGATCTAAAAGTAACTTAAAATAAATCAACACAGAATATTAGAGATAACTTTAATTCGCGAGAAAATTAAATTACTGTTCCTAATTTATTCCGCCATGTAATATTACTATTTAAATTGATATAATACTGAACGGTAATACAATAGTATGGTGATTTTGTTAATTCCTTATCACCTTATTCTTCCCATGCACAAAATCATCAACTTAGAACAAAGCTCGTTTTGCTCTTTTTTGACAGCTATTCATGTTATTTATCAGTAATTGATAAAAGGTAGTTTACACAGTTTTTTGGTATATTTCTTGATGGCATTTTGTCACTTTTAAGTAAATATCTGATAAACAGAGAATAAAATGAGATATGTCATTTCCTAGTCTCTTTGTTATTTTTCATCCATTTCAAAACTTTTTCAAAATGTGATATGGTTGGAACAGGATTAGTTAAAATTAACGCATAATGAATCCATGCATAACTTTAATTAATTTAGACATCACATTCAAACTAATGAGCATTGCATATTGAAACGATATTTAATGTATCAAATTAATAGGGATTGTTGAAGGAACATATTTTTCTGTTCAAATTGTGTATTGGTTTAACTAAAACTATAACATTAGTACAACATGCTCGCCAATTTGAGAACCATATCAACTGCAATGTACGAATACAATTTGTAGAACAGTTTCCCTATTTTGTTAAATATGAGTCAGTTTTTAAGATGCACCTCATATTTCCAACATACATTTGCTTTATTAATTTTATATTCTTTAGGCCCTTTTTGATTCCCTCGTTCCTGGTTCATTATTTTCAGTTGTGGAATGATTTTTCGTTAACGAGCATTTTCTCTCATAGCGCTTTCAAATAGTACGCTGCCTAGCTTAAGTAATGTGTACTGTAGTAGCCAATTCAAGTGACTTTGCGGTTTAATGCTTTCTTGAAAAAGATATTTGCTTAAATGTTAAAATTTCAGGTGATTGGATGTGGATTTTCTTGGATAAAATATTATCGGGTCTGGATTCATTTTCTTCGTGCAAGGGTATAATATTTTTTGCTGAAAATGTTTTAACTCTTGGCAGTCTTCATGCTAAAAATATAATCACGGTTTGCATCCTTAGCTTTTACTGAGAAATAAGAATGGTGTATATTGTGGATGGTAACGCGAAGGTTATTTAAATTAATGGACCCTCAAATGATTCGTCACAGTTTTGCTTTGTATAATCAATTCAATACAGCATTCACCCCTCCTTTTATAATTTATAATATCCCAGAAATATAATGCTAAACGTTACCACTTCTTAAAAGTAATTTAGAATGCAATGGTCATGACCACTTGTTACTGCCGTCAGAGGGTGGAAATCATTCTTACTGAAGGAATTTTCCTCTTCCGAGAAAAAGAACTTGCCATGAAATTGGTTTTTCAATTTCTGAAAAAAATTTAACATTCAGCCCAAGTTCACTGGGATCTTTATATTGATTTTTGAAGGAAGTTTTGTTTAACAACACACTGCCATATTGAAATAAGAAAAGCTCACCGTAAGTCGTGATGCTTTTGCATTATTCTGTGATTGTGTTTCAGTGTAGTGAAATGATAATTGGATCCGGAAATTTACATTGACTCATCCAACATAAGACTTCCACAGGATTAATATATGGAAGTAAATTTAACATATAACATATTGATGTTTCCATAGGCATCCTCCTTAATGAAAAAATACATCGTTGATTGCTTGTCTGTAATTGGCCTTATCTTTCGTGTAATTTAGATAAGCCTTATTTAAATGCTAAATGAGATCGTATTGTTTATTCTTATAAAAGCGTCTGATTTCGTGAAAACAGCACAATATTTTGATATTTTAAATATATCTCAGGTATATCGATTTTATCAGCGGATTAATGACTGTATCGCTCAGACTAAACACAGAATGGAGAGGAAAAGTCCGCATCGGTAGTTAACCCGCCTGTTTAAGGTGTCGACGATGTTCTGATTCAGTTTTAATATGTGTGGTTTGCGCATCATATCGCAAAGTAGTGTGGTAGTATGTCACATGATATATAGGCGTTTCAACTAATATCACCAAATATAGCAGTGTTACGCCTTACACTGCGTAATATCGTAACATATCACATAATTTCGTAATGCACTGCTTGGCGTAAAAATATGGCATAATTTATCGTATAATGTCGCAAAATATTGCATTTATCTATATGTTTATTTGGCTAATATCACCAAATGCTTGCAGTGTTTCAAATTATATTGTGTAATGACGTAAAATATCATTTACTATCGTATTGTACTAACTGACTTAGAAATATGGCATAGTGTATCGTACAACATCGCAATATATATTACATTTCGTTACATGCATACTTGGCTAATATAATACAATATAGCAGTATTTCGTATTATATCGCATAGTATTAATATTTCAAATAATGTCGTAATATACTGCATGAGATAGAAATATATCGCGATTTATTACATAATGTTGCAAAATATTGCAGTTATTAATGTGCCTATTTGTCTAATATCACCCAGTTATAGCAATGTCTCGCATGATGTCATATTACATTACAGAATATCGTAATACACTGCATAATATAGAAATATTTTGCGGTTTATCGTTTAATATCGCGATATCACATTCTGGATTCTTCCGTCTATTGAAACAAATCGAACATCTACATATATATTGTTTTTCAATATATTCAATATCGTTATATATTGCTGTGAGTTATCCGCGAATAACCGCCATCAATGCATCGCGTTTTAGCACGTGGAAAGGCTGTTCGTAATATGAACTCACCTGCATTGGTGGAGTGGTTTGAAGCGAAGTGGATCGGTGTTGGTGTAGGCGGTGGTAGAATGGTGGTGGACGCAATCAGTCGTGTCTTTGGCCCACCCTACACGGTGACCCCCCCCCCTCTCCAAAGGAACTAATTAGATCACTGGACTCGCCTTGACCCTCGTTCCTTCCCCTGCAGTAGTAATCACTGGATTGAGGCGGGAGTGGAAGGATTGGGGGGAGGATGGTTAGGGAATCGAATGAGAACACTTCAGGCTCTTGGTCCCCCGAAGCGGCAGTAGGAGTGGCTGGGATACACATATATATGTGTATAGGGGGTGCCATGCGCGGTTTCGTGTGTCACCTGGGGGGTGGGCGGTTGGTATTGCCCAGGCGGGAGTTGGCGTCCCGAAATACCGGGAATTATCGCGACGGATGAGATTCAGGTCGAGTGACTCAGAAACTCGAGGTTTATACGCATGTGTGCTTGAATGGGAGAAGGGTCGAATTCTTTTATTTATTGTTTACTTTCCCTTCACCTTCATATTTTCTTTTTTACCATAGTTAAACCGATTACGAGACTACTTTTATGTTTCCACTATATGTTAACCAAATTTGTCACCGGAACCTTGTGAGCTGTCATCGACGTTGTTCCTCGACTGCAGTTTTCGAAGCCATGCCCCGCTGATGTATGGAAATTGATTGATTTCAATAAAAGCATCGCCGCGCTCTTGTTAATTTTACTCCTGTTAGATTTTGTTTGTATGTTCATTTTATGCATTTTATTATTTTATTTTATAGCTGGTTGCATTAACCAAAAATATTTCTTTGTTTAAATTATTTTCATGAGTTTATACTTTTTATTAATTTTTTCGAATTTGTTAAGGATTTGTTTAAGCTTTAAGTTTTTGTTTTGGTAGAGATTGGTTTTTGAAAAAAAGAGGTAGGGACGCGCAACGAGTCCAAATGTGTGTACTGAAATTTCTTCCCCTCCGTCTGGGAAAATAAGTTATATCAAGATAATTGTGTACCTACTATCTTAATAACTAGCGCTACGACGCAGTAAGACGTTACATAATGATTTTATTTTCACGTGTGATTATTAATTTTAGAACTGGGGATAAATCGTAACTCACTTTCTACAGCTCTCAATGTAGATTCAAATTTTGGAAAATTTCAATATAAATTCAGAAGTTCCAATATCTGAAGGACTATTATGTTTTCACTGATAGCTTTATAGTATTTTTTTCATGGTAAATATAGTTAAATCAGAATCAAAGTTCTTTAACATGAATCAAAATTCCGAATGAACATTGAAATCCCCCATGAAACCCATTTGACCTGGCTCATCTTCAGGAAATTGCTACATTAAGATTACTGTTGCAATGTTATTCTCTCCTTGTTGAATTTGAGATTGTATGATGCTCTTGCGCGTGGAAAAGTTGTGTGGAAATGTTAATCGTACATTATCAATATTAGGGATATTATTAAGAAATTTAACGATTTCGGTGGTAAGGATGGAGTGATAGTTGCTCCAAACAAAAGAGGCCGCCTGATTCGAAAATAAAATTGAATTTCATCGCCCTGTTGGGCAAGGTGTGGTTAGCTTTCCATTTAGGAGCCCGTTCGTAAGCCATGTTGAATTTTTGGGTTCGTGGTTCAATCCTAGGTTCTGTCGGCTTCTTCCTGCTGAGTTGGCTTCAATCCAACATCACTCCAAACTTGACTAAATTTCCCATTACTCCCCCATAAGGTGTTGTATAATTTCATGAAATATGTAACACCCATCTAACGTATGTATTGCTATTATTTTGAATTATGCTACGATATATCGTTATGCATTCTCTTATTGAATATGAAATGATGAATTTTATTGAACATTCAGGAATTTTTTCTATCAATATGAGCATGCTATCTGGAGGTGTATGAGCCTACAGTACACTACGACTTCTCAGATTGATCAACATCTTTTTTTTAAATTTTGCAGCAATATGTATTGGTTATTTTATCTCTGCAGTGATTTTCATTAAATGTCTCAGAGTATATAAAATAATATTGAAGATGGAAAATCATTAAACAGCATTTGAAAATGGTACCTTTTATATTTACTTACCATACAATAAGAAGCCTCTGCTTCAATTTTGTCCCAATATTCAATGCAGAATTTGCCTAACAAACCAAATTTATCTCGTACTCAAGCTTTCTATATTAGCTGCTCTCTCAGTAAGTTTCACATACGTAATCAAAACTTCAAAAAAAATACCCATTCCCAATTCAATTTTAAATTATCCCCTTGACCTCATTCACGTTCGAACGTAAATATTTATTACCCTCATGTGTTTTAGTGGGCATATATTTGGGCAAATGTTATTTATTCATGTTAATCCGACAAATTTGTGCTTTTTTAACCTCATGTGGCTCGAGCATGAGGGACAAAATGAGGCGGAGACCTTGCTTCGTGTCACTTAGAGCGGGCAATGCCTTTCCGCGCTGGTGTCAACGTGACGTCTCTGCACGTGTGTGCCTGTATGTTCTCGTCAGTGCCTGAAGGGGTTGTAGAGTTTGAATACGGTGGACTCCAGGACCTCGATCAACCCTTTTCCATTCCGCATGTGGTCCCTTTAACCTCCTTTCACCCCCCGCTATACACCACCCTCTGTTGTTACGCCCCGTGAGAGTTAGCGGCCGCGCCGCCGGGCCAACCATGGTCATAAGAGACGCCCGGAACGTGCTCTTCTTTTGTTTAACCATCATTCTCCTCTCTCTCCTTCCCAACATGCATCGCTCCGCGTTTCCACATCTCTGTCTCTCTTTCTCTCTCCCCTTTTGTGTCTCTCTCGCGTCCTTCTGTTTTTGCATTCTTCCTTTTTTTCGGTTACTGTCCCCAATTTCCTCTCTTAGTTCCCTTACCCATATCGGCCCCATCCTTCATATTTCCTCTGTAAAGGTCCGGAGGCTTATTGATTTGTATTTAGGCACTTCCATCTCTTCTTGTTCTTACAAGTAGTAGCAGTTTAATAATTATTTGTTGAATAATTTTATCATAAAATCATTATGAGTTTTATCGTGATCAGATGCACGAAAAACAAATATGGTTCGATTCCGCTTTCCAGAGAATTTTCTCATCAGTTAAGTGTTTAGTTGTTGAATATTTTAGAATTTTACCGCGTACTAGGAAATGGTCTTTGTTGACAGTCTACAAATGGAATGAAAAATAAAATATTTAATTGTAGAGTGCCAAATTCTGCATACATAACGTGGTAGCGGTATTTGAAGACCTGGAGAAGTTGTGGTGAAAAATGCCTTGGGTGAGTTCTCAATGTGATTTATTATTAATAATAATTGAACTTGAGATGACATTATCGCGGTTAAAAATTTTCATTCCACGCCTAAGCTTTCTATTAAAAAAAATTAAAAATATATATTTTTAGAAATAGGTCAAATATTCACGATTTAAAGCCAGTAACTGAAGATTTAGGAAATAAATCGTATTTGAAAACAGAATGCGTGGATTTAAAGCTTTGATCTCTCATTCTTCTGAGAAAACTATAAAGCCTCTATCTGGAGTGTATGCAATTAAAAAATGACTTGACTGAAACCTCTACACGATATCCAATACTTTGAATAACCCATATATTGTACTCTTTTTAGCCTAAGTTTGGGGCCGTTTGGCCTTTCTTTGGTCCTTTTAAATTTTAGCGTACATGTGTTTTCAAACAAATCTGAAGGGATTAGGAAGTTAATAGCATTATAAAGAGAATTATACATACGTGTTTTTACATATGTAGATAGACTTTAGGGATAGGTTTGATAGTTTATATTTAATCGAACACTTGGAAAATTTATAGAATGTGATTAGAAAATGGATAGACAGTAACGATATCGCATATAGTATTCAGAACTGTTCAAGGGGTCTAAAGTTTAACGGGTCTAAAGATAAAACTAATATCACGCTTCAATGTTATTAGTCACCCATTGAGGATGAAACTTGCACCCGATAAGCATTCTTCACTGCATGGATTCGAGTATGCACACCTGGGATAGGAAGCCAGGGCCCCGGTCACCAACCAACCAGGCATCTATTTTTAAAATTTACAGAAGATTGTTGTTCTTCTCGGTTCCTGCTGTATCTTTATACTACTGAGAAAATTGCTTTCTTAAATTTACCGCTGGGATTTTATATTCTTCACTTCCAAACTACGATTTTAAATCCACGACTTACAATTAATCAGGTAGTGTAATTTACTAAATTCTGCTTTAGTTACTTTGAACTTACAAAGTTTTATCAATTATGAAAAAGTTTTAAAAAGTTAAGGTTGAAAATATTGAATTTAGCAAAGAAATTGGTCAATAGAAGAGGAAAGATGAGCGGATAGCTTAAATGAACCAATATTTATATAAATGACTGCTGGTGATGATTGGTGCAAATAATTTTTATTTGAGGTTTATCAGGTGTTGACAATTTTTTCATGTTTTCAAGGAATTGTAAATGTTTTTTAACGTGTTGAGAGAAAGTAGTTTAGTTGATGTGCATTTTTGGCATGTTTAAAATACTTTTTACTTTGAATTTATTTTTACATTTTCACCCAGTAATTTTCTAATACCATCCGGCTTGGTTTCTCATGCATTAGGCGTCTCCGGAATCCGTGTCCGATGCGGACACTCCGCAGTGAGAGGAAAGGGAGGCGGAATGGGAAGACCGCTCGCCATGAGCTGAATTCGCAAAATAATGAAATAAAAAAGTTTCCCGTTCCTCCGTTCGTTCGTGAGCCATTCCGTTCTTCTTCTGTTTTTTTTATATTTCCTTCTCGCGTGCGGCTGCGAATTGGCTGAGGGATTGCTATGACTCGGACGAGGGTTGAGTAAGAGCCTTGCCCATCTCGTGGGACTGGCATCCCGATGCCTTCCCTGCTTAGCTTTTAGTAATTGCGTTCCACCTCACCTCCTTCTTCGAACTTAGTGATCTCAAGGATTGCCCCTCGAATAAACGAATTGGCGGCTGAAGTGGAAATCATGCGGAGATGGAAACGGTTGACCGCTAATTGAAAGAGGAACATTTCTATCTCTTTTATTTGCCGAATCATAAATTACTTCTTCCCTACAGTTATTCTGGCAAAATATGCCAGGATTTTTACATCTATTCCTCATTACTAATTTAGAATATTACTGTTAGTTTGTCGGGATTTTACATATTTTACGTTCAGTAATATTTGCCTATAAAGACTCCTAATATTTAAAGATATGCCGCCAGTCATGGATATGTTTTGGGTAGTGAATTCGTGGCGGAATATGTGTAGGTTGACGAATGAACTATTAAACCATCACCTACGTCCATTGTTTATTGGTATTCTTCGGGTTCTCGGAGCGTTAGATCTGATGATGTTAACTGAAATGCCGTCGAAATAGTCGTTCACAAAATTGGTGCTACGCGAGGAGAACCCAAACAATAAAAAAACATGAAAACTGTGGAAGCCTTCGTGAAAATTATACCTCTTGTTGTTTTTGATTGCCGTGGAAGTTAAATCGTCGAATAATCCTTCTTTATTTTAAGCTTTCCGTAAGTGTGATAACATAGTAAATAAATAGCAAAATATCTCGTTATAAAGACAAAAATAAGGAATTGCACTGTAACAACTATTTATTTCCTCCTAACCTAGCCTGGGGTAGGATTATAGGTTGCCAAAGCTAAGTTTGCAAAATTAGTACCCCATTAGCTCAAACGAAGTTTGTAAAAAAGTACCCCATTAGCTCAAACTAAGTTTGTTTAAAAGAGTGTTGAATTAATTTATTTCCGATATATTCTTCCACAATCTAAACATAACTTTGATATAACTTTTCAAATTAAGGGGTATACAATTTAACAAAAATGTGCTTTGATACGTTTCCAAAGGGTGACTTAAGGTAGAAGAGAAACCGAAAATAGTCAAAATTGTAATTATCATGAATAGTGTCAGTATTTTTCCATACTTTTATAGTTTTCTGGTAATTACTATATTCCTGTAGTTTATTCAACGGGTGAATTTGTACTAAGCCTCCCTGTGATGTGATTCAATCAGGGTAATCTTTGGTAACTTTATTCATCGACCTCCAGGGAGGGCTAGATTTCAGCCGTCCAGGCTGTGATAAGGTCGCTGGAATCGGCAGAGAATGAGGTGGAACACTGTCGAGTGGTTGACTAGGCTACGTGGCGAAAATACCTCAAGGAGATTTGATTAGCGAACTCCATTTGATTGGCCGTCACCAGGAGATAGGCCTTGTGCGCTTTGAATTCTCCCTCTCCCGCAACGTCAAACGACGGCCGTCAGATAGTAGTCGGAACCCACGGCATTCATAGCATCGCAGCCTCCACGACAGCTTCTGGTTTTGATGAATTAACCCTTGTTGGCGGTGGATTGCGCATCAAGGGATTTTGAAAGCTACGGGTCCAAGGATGTGACGATGTGAAATCTTTTCCCATTGAGCCTTCGTTGATGCACCTAACTGTTCCACTTGTGCAAGCGGTCAGGTTGATTCAATTGGGATTATCCTGGAGTACTTGTATCCCTAGGCTCTATCCTTCCTTCATCTCTGGTTGGGTATATACAGTTTTCACAGTTATTGTTGTAATACTAGTTTAAAGCTGAAGGCATTCATAGCCATCAGATGATAGAGATTAATGAATAAAAATGATGAAAATGTTTCCACGATAATTATCATACATTTTTACTCTTATTTTTTTTCAATTAGTGACTATTATTACTGGCACTGGAGCTGCATGCCGTTTTTCTTGTGGTGCATAAATATTTCGTTGACATTGTTCCCTTTAGAGTAATAGTTCAAAATTAAAGAATCTTTTTCCCCAAATGGCACTAAAACATTTAATCATGGCTGCGCTCATAACTTTTTCTTAGTCTTAACATTTTTTTTTGTTTTTGTAATCTATCATTTCAACCTTAAGTTCAACTGCTAGAAAATTTTGCAAAACAAGTCGGATTTTGGAAGACTAACAGGGTCTGATTAATATAATTTTAAACGCGCTATAATTGATTAGTAAAAGTAATGTTATTGATTTATTCTCCAGATTTTGCTGCTTCAGATATTTAATGCATGAACAGATTCTTAATGGTAAAAAATGCTTCAATATTGCATTGTCGGTTATTTTACAACTGATATAGTTTGGTACATTTTAGAGTATAGTTTATTTAGTACTGATTTTTTAAGGATCGAACGCTTGTCGGTGTATTATTCCGCGTCAGTTTGTGTAGGCGCAAACTGATCTAATAGATCAGTATTAAATGTTTGATGTGATATTTGGATGATATATCACCCGTAAATGTTTGGCTGATGAATGTGCCCATGTTACTTTTTATGTAATGCTTTCAATTGTCTGTCTGTCTGTCTATGCTCACACAACTGACGCTTTGCTCCATCAGCATTATCATTATAAAAATAAATACCTTTTTCATCGTCACCAAAAACCATATTTCCCTATTATTTCCGTATAATTTATAATAGACGCTTTGCCTAACAACTTCTTATATTTATGTGACTTAAAAGTGAAAGAACCCCTTTCGAGAACTCAGTATGGGCTTTAGTTAATTAACCCAGCTTTATTACCGGAAAATGTAAACATGAAAAAATTAAATATGAACTCTTTTTTGTTCTAGAATATTTTTTCATATTTCATATGCAGTTACGGAATTGTGAATTTTTTTATTCTCATGCTCTGTAATGATCTTTTACGCTTGAAAATATTTTCAAGCGTTTCCTCAGTTGTAGGAAAAAATGAAATGGGAAATATATCATAGAGCTTACTGAATATCATCTTGCTCAAGTAAAAGTTTAGGGAATAACCTATATTTAGTGAACTGGATACCCATTAATCTCTATTCATCGTACTCATTCAGCATTACATTTGGCTTAAAATAAAAAAATACGTATCAGCTAATGTTTATTGGCAAACATTTTATTAATAAACTCTTCTCGGGCTCTGCACCAGGTTATTGGCTTCATGTTTGCCGACGTTTCGGAAAACGACTTGTTTTCCATTTTCAAGGCGTGTTACTCTGCCCGTGTCAGTTTACAATCTGAAACGTCGGCAAACATGAAGCCAATCACCTGGTGCAGAGCCCGAGAAGAGTTTATTAATACTATTCACCAGGAGAAACTTAAATCCTTAAAACATTTTATTTTTTAGATTATTTTTGCATTTCAATTGTGGCTAAATATTTTACTTGTTCAATCAACCATGCCTAAGTTTTCTTAATAACGAGAATAACAATAATGG
The DNA here is from genome assembly GCA_963169105.1 of Ceriagrion tenellum. Lineage (NCBI taxonomy): Eukaryota > Metazoa > Arthropoda > Insecta > Odonata > Coenagrionidae > Ceriagrion > Ceriagrion tenellum. The sequence goes on from OY720641.1 coordinate 60,060,773, forward strand.
CGGAAGAAATACAATGGAAAACTATATTTTTGTGAATTATACATGAACAAATAAAAAACGCCTTGATACTGAAAGTTATTTAGCCTTGTTGCAGATAACTAATTTTGACTGCTTAAGAGACTTTGGATTAATGTGTCTTTACTCTGATAACTCATTTTGAGATTTCTTCTTCTAAGTTAGGGAGAAACCACGTCGCTCTTTCCATCTGGCACGTATTATTTTATTCACAAGACACTGCTACTTTTAACGCAAATGTATCATCTACCATCTATCTATGTTAATAAACTAGCTTTAACTTTTAACTAGAATAATTAAATTCCAGAAAAAATTTTTTTCCCTCTACCTTAAAACAAGTTTTCCCGTACCACTGCGCCTGAAACTTTTGAAATCATAGTCTTGTCATTGAAAACCTGTTTATCATTCATTATATGTGAGCTTAACTTCTGGATTAAGTTACTGCACAGCTTGAGAATATTTTTAGACCAATTTTAGTTCAGATTTTATGTATCTCCTACGCTTTTAATTTCCATACAGATTTTATGTACCTTCCTACACGATTCTGTTTTTTCCTTTTAACTATATTTTTCAAGCCAAGACATGACCTGGGAGAGGAAGCCAATTTTATCAGACGGTTAACAATGCATAGGCCTGGTGTTTGACTTCATTACAGTGTGATATTCTCCAATTCGTCGAGTATAGGTATTTCTTTAGTACTACATATTTCTAATGGGGTTGTTCATCTGTTCACCGCATGATGCAATATCTTAACGGGAGTCAACTGTTACTACTCTACATATAAACATTTTGTGGTGCCTATGTTTTTCATTATACCTTAAGATTATTGTTATATATTTCATAAAGTCATTCACTTAGCAATAAAATAAACCCTTCATTCCGTATTGCTGCAATTTTTCTATTTATATATCACATAACTACTGTGAGATCAATTTTGCGAGTTAAAATTTTGAATACTAGTCATCATTAACCTAATTTCAGCACGTATTCAAATGTATTCCGTACTAAACTGAGATCTTCTATCTTCTCTGCATTGGTACCTGCTCGCAACTGTTGAAACTCTACGTTGTGTTCAAATCTATCGGATCAAATCAATCCCTTGATGATTTAAGAGGCGAGCTTGATGGTTTTATATTGACAAAGTAATCAGAGGAAAATTTGCTTTCCTTCGAGCAAATTTATCTGGTTTTCCGCTTACCTGACATTTTGGTCATTTTTCGAGAGATCTTTTCATCCAATAACATGCATGCTTGACTCTTTTTTTGCTACAAAGTATATGTTTTTCCATATTTAGCGGATAAAGATAAATTATTTTTTCCCTCAAATATTTAAAATATAAAATACCATGCCATGCGCTACTAAAACCTCAATTTTATAGGAGTTCCACCATCATTTTTGAATATTTAAATGCCAAATGTTTTTATTTCCCACCAGTCCCACTCGTTACGTCCTCGTTGAACGTACTTTATCGATAGTTAATCGAGTCTTGAAAGAGTCCCGGTGATATTTATTTGTCATGTATTGATTGCTATCTTCGCTTAAATTTTTAATTGCTCTTTTTTTATTAAAATTGCAATCATTTCCACATCTATATGTTACCCTCGAGGCCACTTTGAGTGTGTATGGCAGGGGGGTTAGTTTATATCAGGTATGCGTAACCGTCGAAAACACTGTTTTTCAGTTACTGTTTTACTTCATATGCTTCAATGTTAAATGTGGAAACGCACTAGGAAAAAATCTATAATGCATTCTGCTCATGTGGGATAGACACTACTCTTAGGCATCACCATTTTTAAGAGCACAATTATGCTGCCATGCAAAAATTATTACAGATAATCGCATAAATATAAAATGTAAATTTGATGTGAGAGTACCAGAGGCGTCCATTGACGGCAATGTTTTAGGCTCAGCATATTGAGTTAGAAGAGATTCGGTCGTTTTCACTCTCTGTTGTTTTCTTTGAGCTGATCATGGCATCAGCTATTTCTTTTACAAAAACAGCTTGGCAATTAGATAAGATATATCATCAACTTTGGACTCACCCGCATCATTTCCCATCTCCATTTTCTGCTACCCTCCGCTCTAACAGTTGGGTGCCATTACACAAGTTGCATGTAGTCTCTATTACGGCGGTAGATGTTTGTAGCACCTCTAAAACACGGTCAGAAGTTGAATAATTAAAAATAATATAGTGACGAGTGCGTTTTTTTCTAATCAACATTTTGAAAAAATTGATGACGTCCTATTCAGATAAAGTTTAACGGAACCAGTGATACTTTTTAGAAATTGTTTACATATATCATGATTTCAAAAAGTCACAATCTGTTATATTTTCACTCCAATACTCAATACCATCCACCGACTAAGGTTTTGACAACAATGTCCTCGTAGAGTATCTTGGAAATGACAAACTATTGTCAAGACCTTGCTCTGTGTGTGATAGTAAACTTTTATGTGTAAATATTATAAAGTTTCTATCTTTTTAAAATCATGATACCAAGTTGATTTCGTATAATGAAAAAAATAAATAGAAAAGCATAAAAACAACGCTACCTATTGTCAGCCACAATGGTTGCATTCCAGATTAGTTGTAATCACGAACTCCAGATATTTATGTATATACCTGGAGGTATAGGCTCTCACATTAACGAATCATGACATTCCTCTTTTTTCCAACTTTTATTCTTTTTTAGGGACCAGAGTTTCTCCTGAATTTGATTTCAACATAAAATAGAAATATCAACGTAGAAATTTTATTATATTAATGGTAGAAGGCATTAATTTGTGGAACATAGTCACAGACATGAAGAAAATATATCTTTGTATATTGTAAATTTGTTATGTTGTTACCGACCCAGGTTTGGAATGCACAGCACTCATTTTCATCACAAGCTGTAAATGTAGCTTGATTATAATTACTGTTCAGCCAAACCTGGGTCGGCAATAAACATTTAAAATTTGGAATGTACCAAGATACTTTTTGCGTCATGTCTATAGAGATTAAACATAGAAAGAACTCTGAGTCCTGAAGAAGTACCTATAATAAATATGCAAACTATCAAAGAAGTGGAATTTCATTATTTATTAATTTTTGGACCTAAATATCTAAAAATAAACATTTTTATAACTGCTGGGATGAATCATAACTGTGGAAATTTTTTGAAGTACAGTGCAACGTTGCAAAGTCACGCTTTAATCCTATTCAATTTGGATTGTAAATTACGATTGAGTTTGCAAATTGACCAGACAATGGCCAGAGATAAAGCAAATATTTTGGTGTTTGATTCATTGACGAATGGTTTAATTTTTCTTTGAATGATATTCATTCTTTTTTCGACTGCTATTTGCTCAAAAAATCCCTAAGATTTTTACCATTCTAATGAAATTTTTCATTCACAAAAATTATTTCCGAACCTTACACCGACAGGACCCTATAGTGGATGGTCCTTTAACTCTGAAAACTTTATTCCTTATTGGCGCATTCATTAGCCAAGCCAATTTGAAATTGCGTGGACCGCTCAAAATATTTCCTTTTCCGGATTGTTTTTGCCTCTGTGGTCTCTTGATCGTTATTCCTATCGGAAAATTCATCTGAAAACTTCCCTCGATCGACCTAGTTCAGACGGTAAGCGTGTATGTTTCTTCTGCCACCGGCTAACTTTAGCCGTTTTCTGGCGCTGTTTGCTATGTCGTGCTAAGTGGTACCCATAGCCGTTATCGATTGGATGGGGCCGCTTGGAAAAGTGATGGCCCATGTTATCCTAAATTACTGCCGTTCGGGATCAAAAACTGAACGAATGCATTTAGATTGTGCACTGTGAGCGGCGATCTGGTTATGGAGGTCTAGGTCTCTGCTGCGAAATTTGCATACGCAGTGGATCTCGGCCATCCCGCTTCGATAAGTTCTATATTTTATTCTCGTTGTAGCATTTCACCCTCATTATCGTTTCCGCATTAGAAATGCACGGCTTTTGGGAGCAGGTACATTCCGAATGTAAATCTAATGAAGATTTTATCCTCCGATGGTTCCTTTATGGACTTTTGCCTAACTCATAGAAATCATAATTTAATTCTCTAAGTGTATTGTTTTAAGGGTCATCTACATTTGGTTAAACCCATGGCCTGACATTGTCGTAACTATGAATAATAAAAAAATATTCTTTTATTTGAAATTCTTTTGGGAGAAAGAGGGCAGTGAGTGTTTAGCTTTCTTCTTTTATGTTATATTTTAATTTAACTGCGTCATTTAATAAGTCTTTCATGGCCAAAATCACTTCTAATAATCGATATTTTACAAAATTTCTTATAATTTGTGTTTTCGATAATCTCAATGATTTCCATCTTATCTTTTCTTTTGGGGAAAATGTTATTTTTTAGCCCGTCTCATTTTATCTCCTTTTATTATTTGATTCAATATTTTCCATCACCGACAGCAATGTAACATCGTAGTATTTTTTCATAACAACCATAAAAAAATAAATAAATAAAAATAAAAAAATGAATAAGTTTTCCTTCGTATACCGCATGCCGATAAATAAATCACTATGGTGGTAAAAAGCTTTGACTTCAAAACAATTTATTAAATTACAGTATGCGAGAAACGCTTAACTCATTGTACACGCATTTTAACAATATCATAAGGTAATTTTTGAGAAGGTGTCATATTTTCTCGACTCCGTCTGTCCAAAATTAAAAAAAAAAAAAATCAGTTTTCTTCTGGAAATTACCTATGTTGCTTGGAATTCTTTATTGCTGCTGCAAAAATTCAGCTATAATATTAATCAGGCTCGAATCGAAAATGTATTTAATTTTTAGCACGCTACAAATAAACCTGACTTTAAAAAACAGTTATTCGATGAAATATCGAGCATAATATAACAAGAAACGACTACATTAATTAACAATCAACTGAAAACCACACGTAATCTAAAGTACATACTATAATAGTTCAAACATATAAATTATTTTTATCTTCTGTATCTTCTTATCTTCTGAAAACACGGAAATTGTTATGATAATAATCTTATTTCTTAGCAATAAAGTAGGTCACAATCATAATACGTACAAAAAAGAATAAAAAAGAGAAATAAATTTTCTCTCACTTTCTGAAGCTAAAATAACTCGGCTATATAAGTTATTCCTTTATAATTTCGATGAAATATTATAACAAATAAAATCCCACATTTTTTAAGAACATGATTTCATTGTTAGCCTCGAGAAACAGTCAAGTCTGCCAAATCGAAACATTGCCGATTAACTGAAAATTTTCGGATATTTCTAAAATATAATTACCTTGCTTCGAAAAAAGCTGATTTATCAAATCATTTCTCCAGAGATATTTAGCAAAGTTTTAATTTAACTCTTTGGAGCTTACGTTGTTTGTTTTTCATCAACAATTTTTGAGCTTTTTTCCTATTCATTCTTTGACATTGCACATTTTCCTTTGGGAACTAGGGTCATCAAGGACCATAGTGACCCTGAACATCGCGTGACATCGATGTTAGCTCGAGCAATCCTGATTGCAATTTGAATCCCTCTTATGACTCAAATGGAAACTAGGACCGCCAACCACTCAATAGCAGGAGTAAACTTCCTCTGTGTAGACAGACTCTCAATCATGCACATAACTTCCTTGTTGATACAAGATGAGTAGTATTATGTAGGGTAAATCCTTGTATTATTTCCGTTTTATATGTGACTTAGAAATCTAGGTTATGATGTGATGTTTCTAAACTTTATGAAAGGTAAATACATTTTTTTAGTTTTGTAGGCGAGCATAAAGATTTATTTAGAATTATTATTCAAGCAGTTATTTTTTATTCACACAGTTCTCTCAAGTTAATGGATATTTAGACAAGTTTTATTTGATTGTGCAAGGACCCTGACGACTATATCTGTTGGGGATACTATTGCTGTATGAGTATTGTGATTCAGGAGGTGGGTTTAAAACAAATTCCCGTACAATTAAAGAAGATGGTTTCTTTCGCATCGTTGTGGAGAAACAAACTATTTCATGGTTCACTGGTATAAATAATTGTTGGTTTGCGGGGGTGTAAAATTGTTGAAAACTTAGCTTGTGAAAAACGTAGGAATATATTTATGTATATGATTTATCTTAATATTCTTTTTATATTATAAAAACCTATCATCATTTATGATGGAGTGAAAACTTTCAATTGTCCACAAAAAAGGAACTAAAACTTAAGCTACTACCTTGGTTTCGATGATTCTTCACTATCTTTAGTATAAACGTTATTAAATCAGATTTAGTACTTATTATGGGTTTGGGCATATTAAATAAGAAGGTAGGTTTAGTTCATTCACTAAATCGAATCTAATAAAATTTTGCATCTTTGAGCAGAAAATTTCAAATATTTATTCAAGCTTAAGGTTGAAAAATCAGCTCCACAATTCCCTATATTTAATCCATATATCACTTATTAGTACCAACAATTTTGCAGCTAAAGCAATGGAATATTATAATAAAATTTTACTGATATTTAATATATATGAGTCTCTTTTTTAGAAAAACCAATTCAAAAACTTTCTAGATTGCTTATATGCTTTTATTTGTCTCCAATTATCCACAAAGAATTGAACCAAAATGAGAGGCAGTAAAAGTCATTCCTTTTTCTTGCAAAGGAAAGCGATATAAGAAAAGACAAGAGGGATTGTGTAGGTCGTGTTTTTCAAGAGAGACAGCGGATTGCCTCTCGAGCAGCCAAGGGAAGAGGGATTACACGCCCCCTTTTGGTCTTTAAGACGCCCTCTTTCCCATCGTATTTATGCATGTGGCTCCAGAAGCAACCCTTAAATCCTCAGACTACTCCCGTTCAATACAAGCCAATTTGTTGTGATTCTGCAGCTTTTCTCGTGCGTCAAGAAACCCTTCTCCGAAAAAAATGCTAACGATGTTTTGATTTGCAAGCAGTAACCTTGAGGCTTATTTTATTGGTATATTTATCCTACTTTTATTGCTTTGCTAATAATGATAGATTTTATTTTTCAAATCCTTGAGCCGAATGAACTTTGGATGGTGAATGGGCTATTTAACTTTTATAGCAGTTAGTTTAGAAAATACGAGGAATAAAATCGTAGTCACAACAGGACAGTAATGATAGAATACATTTTTTTGAAATTGATAAATCTTCTAAATCTGGGGTATTTATCCAAAAAAGTTCGTATAGCTAAAAAATGTATCCACAGATACTATTCGTAAAATATTTTTTAACGTTACTTAGCCGAAGAAATATTTGTTTGTAATTTAAAAAAATATTGGGATACTAAAGGGTCAGAAATCACAATTCTTGAGCCCAATGAACATTGGACTCAAGGACTGTGATTTTTTACTCATGTTTCAGTCTTTTAAACAAATCGAATGTTGGAAAATTTGAAATCAGCTTTGTAAAACGAGAAATATAATTGTATAGTTTTATCACAAAAATAAATTGTAAAGCTAAACTATTTAACGTTCCATTGTTTGAGGCTTATTTATGTGTAAGTTGATTTTCACAAATGAAAATAACTTTGTTTTCTTCCACTGATTTATTTTCTTAGCACGATATGTTTCGACACAACGTACCTAATGATGATTCCGTTGCGTCAAAATGTCGTACATAGAAAATAAATCCGTGAAAGAAAACAAAGATATTTTTTCATTTGTGCTAAACCACATCATCTACCCGTCTACTGTAGATCAAATATTTTTAAAGAATGACATTTAGTCAAAGAAATAGTTATTCGAAATTTTAAAAAAATATTAGGAGATATAAGTCACAAAATAATATAAAATTAACTTGCAATTTTTATTTTCGTCTCGTGCGGATTTATTTAAGCACCTCATACTTAGTCTCAGAAACTTCTATTCAACAAGCAGAAAATTTGTGTGCCAGTCGAAAACGATATTTCACCACATCTTTTAAAGTAGGTGCTTCGAGCAGTAAGTTCCTCTTAAGTATCCAAGACTGAGAAGAAGGTTATATTTAACGAGCGCAATTTATATTTGACACGCCTATCAAGACTAGGAATGGCATATTTGGTGATGCATAACATTCAAGTTCATTCTTTCTTTAAGTAGCACCGCAGTCAAGGCAGTTTTGAGAACGTCAAAAGTGCAGATGTATATTCTTGACTGGTCATATCACTCATTTTCAAAGGGTTTTACTAACTTCTAGAATGACGACTTCCGACATGTTTCAGATTCTTTGGTGGTCCTCGAGTAGTGTGCCGTCTGGAGGAACGTAACCTCAAAGCCTTTTTTTTCAGCGAGGTCGGGAACAATTGCATTTGTTTAAAAACTTGCCAATAAAGTGTTGTTTATATTGTTTCCTCAGTATCATTCTCATGGCAATATTCTACATCTACATACATCGCGCGGAGCCGCCACGTGAGCGTGTGGCAGCGTGTGTTCCAATACATCTACATACTACCTCGCGAGCCGCCGCATGGGCGTGTGGCAGGGGGTGGTAGTTTACCAGCCGTGTAAAGATGTAAAAATTTAATGTAAATATTTTAATGTAAAGGTGTAATGCACCATGAGAGTATATTTAGAGGAGATCAGTTTTTATTGTGGTCGCTTATTGTGCGCGGAACTAACAAGTTTTTGTACCTATTTGTTCCGCAGAGTATCTTATTATATTACATCAGACCTAGAATTGTTGTGAGGCGTCATTATTATATTTTATTTGTCGCTCTGAAACACCCCAGTTTTGAATATCTCAAGCAGCCTAAGCCTAGCGTGCTACCTCCGTGTCTCTAGTGGCTCCCACCTTAGTCCCTCTAACAGTTGTATAACACTTTTTTTTCTTTGTAGCAGACCAAGTGGAAAAATGATATTCTCTGTGTCGCCCTGAAACACACCTGTTCTGAATTTCTCAAGCAAACTAAGCCTAGCGCCGAACCTCCGAGTCTGTTGTGGCCCCCAGCTTAATCCTAATAATAATATTAGTGTCATTTTTGCCATACTTTATATAGTGTCACAAAACACTAGTTTCGATTTAGCAAACATGTTTATACAAAACTACTCTTTGATTCTGTTTGTTGTCCCTAAACGTTTTTCAAACAAATCTTCTCATCATAGATAATGATTAATTTTCCTTCAATTGTGGTGTACACCCATGTAAGCTCAGGCCATAGCACTAAGTTATGCGTACAAGAAGAGGCAATCCGAAAAGGCCCCATGTAAAGGCCAATATTAATATGGCCATAATGGAAATGCCGACACGATGATGTTTGTTGAGTGAGGTAAAAATAACTATTGAAAACATGATTGCCATCGCGATGAAACCCCAGGAATTTAGGAACGTTTCCATCGACGCCACGTCAAATCAAGGATAAAAACTGAGTAGCACATTGTTTACTTTATGCATACTAATAAAACGATGTGCTATATGACATTCTGTTGCTGGGGGTAGTTGACAGTGATGAGACCTTTTTTTGTGTGAATATTTTTGAAGCTTTTTGTGACAGTTCAAAAAGTTTGATATTTATAATGGAACTGTATGTACTTGATTGCTTATTTTTTCCTCACCCTGATAAATTCTTCTCGAGATTCCCACCGGGTTATATTATCCTAAATAGCCGACGTTTGGATAGGAGACTTTCCTGCCATTTTCAAGGCTGTGCCTTCGGACAGACTCAGTTGTCCAGTTTATGTACACTCTGTCCTTATATAAAAAAGGCGGGAAACACATTATTGGCGGGAAACGGGTAGCCAATCAGCTCAGACCACATTGAAGGAAAGTGAATATATAAACTGGACAGCTGAGACTGTCCGCAACCACAACCCTGATGATGGCAGGAGATGCTCATGTCAAAACGCCAGCCACTAAAGAGAATCTAACCCGGTGGTAGGAACAATGCAGCAGTGTCATCCGCCGGGAAAAACGTGAAATCATAGTGTAACGCTTCCTACTTTCGTGCACAGGCAAATTTACTGACCTAGAGCTTCATGAAATATAATAAAATTGCCGTGACATATTAATGTCGCGGTTTACCGCGGCCCCGGTTGCGACGCGGTAAGTCCTTTTTTCTGCTAAACTGAGGATCCCGGGTTCGAGTCCCACCTGGGTGGGTTTTTCACCACCCAAGGCATGGATGTATGTCAATTTCTGTCGACCCGGTCTCTGTAAAACCTGATGACAGGCTTAGCAGCCCATTGGGATTCCAGGGATATTCGGGCAAACAGAATCGTTCGGGATACAAAAAAATGCCTGCCTCTCCTAATACAAAAGCTAAACGTATGGATGGAAAATTTGTTTGGTTCACATTTAATATGGCTTAGTAGTTAAGAAGTTTGGTGGCGTGAAAAATGTTGAGAAAAGGAATAATCACAATTAATTATGCATAGGATAGGAGATTTACAGTTAACTGGTGACAAATCTGCTGGCTTATATTATTACTCAAGTTTTCTTAGGTGCGCAAATTCTCTTTTGTGCTCTCGTAGGTCTATTTTTTTAATATCACAGGAATACTAATGCCTTTTTACTCTAATCTGGTTGATTATTTGGAAAGGCTGGGTGTTAATATGGTCATATACGACCTTAGGGTAGGTCGGCAGGAGGGTAAAGGCGTCGATATTAGATTTTACTCATCTAAGAGCGTCTAAGGGTCCACAGAGTAACGTCCGACGGACTGGGCACTTGATATTGAAGTGCATCACCACGAAGTACCTAAGTAGAGATCAGGAGTCCAGTAAAATATTTTTCCTCTCTGATTGAAATTAGCTAGTAGTAGTGAAACACGATTGTATTTGACTGCACAAAGACTGACAATGAGTGGGGTTAAGTCTTGTATTGAAGAGATCGGCTTAAGATCTGAGAGCAGATGGCAGCACATGATGAACAACACCACTATTATAGCTTTATTTTACTTAAGTTGGAGGAAAAGCGTCAGCAGTGCGTTTCCCGACTGTTTCCGATCTAAACAAAGCTGTGGCAAATTAGCTGATATTGTTCACAGCCCATTAGTGAGGCCCACTTTGAAAGCTTTATTGCCAGCCACATTGAGCTAATCAGCTGTTTTGCATTTCAGATTGAGGATTCTAAAGTTTTCAATAATGGTCGCAATATGACCTTTAAAGTCTTGGTTATACTTGGCAAATCTTGGTAATTCTGGCAAAATTATGTCGTTACTCATTACATAGGATATAAATAGACCCCAATCACATAATGAGGGTAAAAGTTGGTATTCTTTCTATTCTTGTAAAATATATTTATAATGGCACAAACGGGCAGTGCTTTACTTTCCCGAGCAGAGCTAGAATGGACTCTTTCACTTGAAACAGTCCTCTTTGCAAATGCCACCATGATTATCTACCACTAAACCCTATAATCGTACTAATGCGTACGTAATCGTCATGAGTGTAGTATAGGCACTACACCTTCCCTTCTCCTTTATTTCGCGTATTTATTTTTTATTCAAAGCGTGATAGTTATCTTTATGGTATATGGGCCAGCTCACCTTATGTCACCAGCAATTTTCAAGTAAGTTCTTTAACACAAAAACTCCCAAGTGCGTCTAAAGGCGCGTCCGCAAGAGCGTCAAAAACAACTTCAAAAATTTTAATGCGGAACCGTACTGCATGCTAACAAATACTCTCTATCACGCACCAGCTTTATTTTAAAATATTATCTCGTCTTAATGACAGCCACAAGTGGCCAAAAGGGAGATTGCTAATAATAAATAAAATCCTCCATCTATGGCACTATTCACAGCAGAATATTAAAATATTGAGAGCTGAATCTTCATTCGTTTCTTTCCTAATTTAATTCTTCAGTTAATACTTACAATTCAGTAAAACATCTTAAATACAGCTACTTCTCAAAATAAACTAAACGTAAATTGCGTTGGAGTAATGAACATTATTACTGCAAGTAAGTTAGCATGTAGTAGATCATTGCTAATCTAAATCAATGCAGCATTTCTCGCTTTATTGTAATTTCTTACTGATTGTAAACTTTGTTTGCTTCTCCGAAAACCAAATTTCACTCGAAGTGATGAAATATATTTTAACGCCTGATTTATTTTATTTTTACTCATAATATGGTAAAAACATGCACCTATTAAGTCACCTGGGTAGAAGTAATGAATATTTTAATGCTTGTAAAGTATTTTATTCATATTGTTACAATTTAAAAATGTAGTTTCAAATTCTACAATATTTATAACAAGTAAGTCCAAAAAATACTATGAGACATTAAACAAAACATATTTTTATTTACTGTGATTATTCATAGATTTATTCAAGTTTACCTGTGGGTAGTTGTTACCTCGTCTATGACGTAGATTTTGATGGAGGTCGTACTGCGGGTAAAATTATCTGCATTGAAAATTTACATTTAACAAATAATTATTAGTAAAATACCTATTGACGAATTAAAATTGCTGGAATCAAGGCTTAATATCGCCGTTCCAACATCGCCCATAATTCACACAGTTGGCTTTGGACGGCTACATCGACGAGATTTATCATCAGGCAATTAGCCTTTTAAGTAATTAGGTTTTTATAATGCCGAAAGCGATATCGATTTTTAACCCAATAATGAAAATCCCTTGTGTAGCAGCTTCACTCCCACGCCTCAGTCTTCCTGCTTCAATGGCAGCCAATTCTCAAGGCCAGCACGCCAAAATAAAATTAGACATTCGTCGGAATATACAGTTCATTCTCTTAATACGTTGTAGTACCATAACGTGGCGTGTACTGTATTTTTTTATCCACGAGATAAAAGGGATCGATTGTTTTATTTTTCTCCTCCCTCGCAATCTTCCGAAAATTTCCGGGAGATGGGATCGTAGAGTGTTTTAAATTGATTGGTTTGGAAACCCGATTGCCTCATTCCTCGGAAAAAATTACGGCCATTTCTTTCATCGGCCTCGTACCTCGTCCACCAGCACAGAGAAAACCCATCTTTATTGCTTTAACTCTGTTATCCCATCACTTATTTTCATTTCCCATTCCAAAGGCCAGGAGTTATTCTTTCCGATTAAGGAAAATAGGCTAGCTTGTATATATAATGATAGAGCTTGTCGATAATTTATCAGTCCATCCAAGACGACTTTATATATGAAAGTCACTTAGAAGGGCTGCAACGGTAGCCTAGTAATTTGCGTGAAACTAATGTGACGGAAAGGATCCTTAGTAACAGTATTCTCTAGTTCAGACAAAATACTCTGGCCTCTATTTAGTCTGCTGGCTGTATTTCGGTTGTGCGATAAGATCGCATTGTATCCGGTAAAATCCTGGTCACTCGACTACAAGCAAGGAAGAGTAATGCATAGAACAAATTAATTTGCCGGAGAAGAACTAATACTTAAGTGTAAATATTTATTTTTACCAGAAATTGTTTATAATGTTGATGAGAAAAAAATTTAAATATAATGCAAAATTTTAAGAGTTATGAATATAAGAACAATGTAAACTTATTGATTGGAGCTTTCGATTGTATTAATTACCCTACTATTGGCCTATGTGCGTGTTTAGTTATTTTTATAAACTTAAAGAAAAGTATAAATAAAACAAAACCCTGCAAAGAGTAATAAAAATTGATGCATTGGTGTTCTCTATACCTGCTTTTAAGCCAAACTGCATTTGTAAATCCGTTTGTAATGAAAGCCGTCATTGATATCTTCATATTGAAATCACCCAAATATCATCTCCTTTATGACTTTGTATGCCTCTATTTTGGTAACTGTAACTTTTTTATTTTAAAGTCTAGTTCTTTTCGATGATTTTGTTTGTATTTGGTGGGCCAGTACGTCGCCTTGGCGTATTGTGACCGCTCGAGTTAATCTGGTTAAAGATTTCTGTGATAGCTGCACCGGAGGATGCGTTAAAATCTATCTGTGTCCCTATATATCATCCCACCTGGCCTTTTATTTCTGCCTGAATATTCGGTGAAATAAATATAGGGTTTTTTTGACAAAAGAATTTAAGCTTGACAGTGCCCTATCATTACAGTGGCAACAATCAAGTATCACGTCACGGGGCCTTAGAATCTAATATTATTCTGTGAAAAATATTTGTAAACACATTTAAAAGGAATGACTATGTATATCCCACTAAATAATTACCTTTTGGTGACTTCTAAACTTAAAATAATTCAATAGATTTTTATCATTATGTATTTTGCCTAGTTTTATCCCACCTTACCGAAACTGCGCAGACGGAATGAGATTTAATTTCGCTCTTTTTGGCCTCTACTTTCTTCTCCTTCTCTCTGTTTCCTCTCCACCCTGGGATATAAATAGAGCGAGACTTTCTTCCCTCGCTGGAGGTCGTGCTCATCACTCAAAATCGGATAACATGGAATTGACGTTCGGGAGTATCTCCACTTGACGGCTGCGATGAAAAAATCAACTCCTGCCGAGGGCGTAATTTTTATTATCTGCCACTCTCTTAAACTTCCACTCTCGTCCTTTTCATTTTCCAATTTCCTTCCTTTCGTTATATTATCCTTTTATCTAGTTCCCTCTATCTCAGCAACTTTCTCCTTTTATAACTATTCTCCCATCTCTTCGTTAATGTCTCATTCCCTAGCTTTGTTTAATATCTGAGTCAGTTACTCTTTCGGAAAAGTTCTCCATCTGCCCACACTCCTGTCTGTCTGTCAGCCTTGTCCACTTGTTGACTTGTTGGACTATCTGGTATACTAGAAAGCTGTGACCTACATCTACATACTGTCCTAAGAGCCTCCGCACTGGAGTGTGGCAGGGGTGTAAAGACGTAAGGGATAAGTTTTTGGGAGGTGAAATGGTGACGTGTATAATGAGTGTACATTTAATCGAACTCATTATTTATTGTGGTCGCACATTGTGTGCGGAAAGAACGAGTTTTTGTACTTGTCTGTTCGGTAATCAGGATAATATTATCTGTGTCACTCTGAAACACAAAATTTCTGAATTTTTCAAGAGTGTAGCCTCCGAGTCTCTAGGGGGATAATGAATAAAAGTCACAGTTAACATTTGACCACATTGAAGAGCTGAAGGCTCAAGGTGCGAAGCTTTGGCTAAATTCCTCGCCATTGTGACGGAATAGGGGTTAATATTACTCATTTAACCATGAACTCCTCCGAGATACTCAAATAACAACAATATGAAAGTTAGCTGCGGTCAAGTGGCAGGACTTAGAAATTGTTAACTTGGTAACTTAATAACTCACATACCAACAATTTATGTCTTTAGCAGGCGTCTGATGATTATAAAGCTGTACAAGACTGTTTGACGCGGCAGAGTTTGGGCTGTGAGCGTGTGTGAGTTTTTATTCCAGCAGATCCATGTGTTGCTCAGCTTTGTGTTTACACAAGATTTGTTGCGACCATCACGGCAAGCCGTTTCTTTATCAAAATGTGAAACATATGAAGAATTGCGTATTGAATTCTCGCTAATTTCCGATTTGGGATCAAATAATTTGATTTTCAAGGACTGGACGATAATAAAAATCATAATTTCGAGCATCCTGGGTATGTCAACGGTATAAACTGTACGAAATCACCCGTAAAAAGTTCCTCATGAGAGAAGGACGTGGAAGTAGCTTGCTTTGATGATGCACTCGCCACGGCTGACGTCAACTTGAATAAATTTTCATCAGTGTAATATGGCACTTAAAAACATATGAAATTGCAAGAACGTTGGTCTAAAAATGTATGTAACAATAAAATACATCAGTGATTGAGTCAGAGTTAATCCATATGATGGAAGATGTTTTGGTATTGATGGTATGATGCTGAATTCTGCTGACTGTTTACTATTCGAGCGCAAAAGTGAGACAAGATTGCTCGTACCTTAAAGAATAGGAGTAATAATTTACAGTGATTTATGTCATTTAAAATCATCTAGTAAGCCTGATAGATGTAACTTAAGAGCATATTATTATTATTGTATTATGTTATACATTATTATTTTTAAAATGGTAATAAAGAGTGTCAAGTGCTAACAAACTTGGCTGCCCACGAAAGCGCAGCCAGGCTGAGGCACGTTAGCTCCAATCTTTCCCACCTGGCTATCCTTTCCCATTGCTTCGCTTACAAGGGCCTTTTTATGTCAAGAATATTTTTCATTGTCCTATTTGCTTTCACTAAACCTTGGTTCTGAAAAATTCGATGCATTTAGCTCCTTCACCCACCTGATCCCCATCCCATTATGAGGAAATTGCAATGACAACGGCAAAGTGCCTAATGAAATATTTGGGGAAAATCCATTATACCCCTCTTTATGGTGGAATATTAGTGAGACCACTCAAATGATGTACATAATTTCCAAAAAAAGTTGATCGCTCATATTTAAAATGATTGAATGCACATCTGCTTGCTTCAGCATTAAAAAAAATTATATGTGAAAGTGCCTGTTTTAACTTCTTTGATGGGTGAAAAAAGAATGGCTGTCCTAACCTAATAACTTTGGCATTCTACATTTAATTGGAATTTTGTAATTCAGCATCATCCTTGTGAAAACGAGAACGACGAAAGAGCATTAAAGAAGGTAGGGATAGCAGTGGTAATGTAGCAAATATTGACCATTGGTGTTGTTATCCGCACAGTCAATCATGCGTTCGTGCATTGGTCAAAGCTATGTGTCGTTACACATAATACTATATTTACCAAATATCCATGAATTGGACTGCGCAAGATGAGGTCTCCTGTCGATGGGGAGGTGCGCTGAAAATGTGGTCGCTAGTGACTTCCTACGCAAAGAGGTATTATGAGCTATGATGATTGTAATGAACAATCCATTACAAGGGTGCAGTATTTTCTCCAAGTACAGAACTTTAAAATGCTTTTGTATTTTTGAACTTTTTTGTTAAAATTGAACTTTAATTATGGGATTTTTTGGGATGGGAAGTAATTTATGGGATTTTTCGTACATTCAGAGTAATTTATGTGCCGGGTATCATCACTAAATCTTCCCCTTTTTAACTGAAATAGACTTTATGGGGGATTTTTGGGAGTGGTGCCCATAAAAATGGCTCTCCATTCCAACGGGCATGTCTTTGAATCCTGGAGGAGGAGGAATTTTTCCAGTGTAATTATTTTCCATCCAATATTTCCCTTAACGTTGTTCACTTCTCAAACTTCTCATCTGTAATTGCTGGCGATGGTGACAGTTGCCAGTAACCTCCCAAGGCAACCAACCAATGATAGAGTGTAACGTAGTAAATAGGTGTTTGTGGGGTGTATAGAATGTCTTATTACTACGTCTCTTTTGCGACGTTCCTAAATTACTTCGGCCAATTACTGCGACTAACTTGTCTGGGCGTGCTATGTGATTATCCCCGGTGCAGAACCACATTCCCGTAATCGACCACAGAAGGGGTGCTTGGAGGTCATTAGTCATTTAACTTAAACTGGGCCTTCCAGCAGCCTCACCGAGGATTTCACTTTTGAGTCGGAAAATGGTCTCCTGTGGTTGAATAGTGACAACGAATTAAGTCTTCCCGCAAACTACCACTATTAGATTTGTTCGGGAATAATAATTTTAGTTTGTGGCCTGTGCCTCTCTGACGTATGGTACTTTGTAGTGCCATCAGAGACTTTTATCTTTGTATCCAACATTACGTGCCACACAGAATTTATTTGATAGGTCAGTTTTATGATACTTTGACCATCATTAGGTAAAGTAGGTTTTGTACTTGTGATAAGTATATTAATGCCATTAAAGCATAAAATTTGTGGCATGATTTAGCTTTAGCGTGAATTAGTACCTTATATTTCTATTTATAAATCATATTAATAATGGTAACTATTAGCTGTTTCTTAAAAGGTATACTGTATGGTATCATGTTTGTCTACGTAGCACTCCTCTAGTTTCTGGTATGACCGTGCATTGTTATCTTGTCTGCTTTTGACTTGCCGGAAGAAATGTGCGCGGTTCTTATTTCACCCAGAATGAGTGTTGTATGCCTGTTGTGAAATGCAGATCCATAATATCATGACGCCTCACTATATCTCTTGGTCGGAAAGAAGCAATAAAATAAGGGAGATACACTGCCGAACAGATAGGTTCACAAACTCTTTCTTCCCGCGCACAGTTAGTGACCATAAAAAAAACTGAACTCCGCTTAAAACCCTCCTGTAATATGCGTAACCATTTCTTCTCCTGAAGCACTATATTTTACACCTTTACGCGGCTGGTGCCCTAACACTCCCTGCCGCATGCCCATGCGTCGGCTCCCAAGGTAATACAGTAGCAACTCGATAATACGAATTTGGCGGGACCGAAAAATCGGCACTTCGTATTTTCGAACCTTTTTAATGAATTGTGAAAAATATTTCCCCTCTCCCCTGTATTCTCTGATCTTTGGAAACGTTTTAAAATGATTTAATAGTCGTTTTCTGAGAACGCATTCGAAATAATGCCTTTATATCATAAGCTAAATGTCACAAACGTTCGTGAAATAACTATCACTCCTCAGTTCACTATGCAAATGATTTTTAGTTTGATATCATTTTCTTTGCAAAATTTTCGCCCTGTTTCGAAGACGTGTATAAAGCAAGTTCTGCATTTTTATGAGACTTAAGCTTTGTTAATCTGCGGCTAATTAGGACGTGCAACTGGTATGGGCGTTGTTTCTAACATCTACGCAGTAAAGATGGTAGCTGGCCCGACCGCGCCTCCAATCGCCCTTTCATTATCGCTCCATCACAGATAAATGAGCAAAAGACTCACTCCAGTTAAAAAAATCCTTCTCAGGTTATAGTTTATGGTTTCTTTCCCGTCGTCTGCTGGATATACAATCTTGAGAAGAAATATAATTTCGTTCCAATTAATATCGCATGACGACAAATTAGGCGTGATCCGGATATTTTCCATATCCTAATCATCTCGGAGTATACTAAATTTCCGGTTCTAAATGGCGATACTTTTTGACCGATGGAATATTTACGTCGTGGAGGTCGTGGAGAATGATACCGAAGGAAATAGAACCTCAGATCACGGTTCGTGGAGAAAGAACGAACGCTTCAACTGCCGCCCAGGACATGCCATCGCTTGCATTGACGGCTCTTTACCAGTCCAATTCTTATCGATGTTTCTAACATCTACGCAGTTAAGATGGTAGCTGGCCCGACCGTGCTTCCAATCGCCCTTTCGTTATCGCTCAATTATATATAAAAAGAGCAAAGGACCCAGTCCATTTAAATAATCCTTCTCAGGTCACTATTTGTGGTTTCTTCCTCATCGCCTACTGGATATACGAAATTGGGAAGAAATGTTATTTCATTCCAAGCCAAACGGTTTCACCGCTTATTGAAGGTCGAGTAAGAAACATTAACTCATGACCAAGTTCCTTTTCACTTCGATGATTCGCGCTTATAGTTCAATTCGGGAAAAAATTAATCCAGGAAATAAATTAAGCGATTATTGTTTTTTTATCCTTCTACGCATAATCTCATCGCGTCGAAGGTATTATGCTGAACGTCATTTTATCCAATAGATTCCTTATATGCCAAATTCGGAAGGCTAAAACATAGAATCTAATTTAATACCTCGTATTTAAAAAGTGATATCCGAATCACTTCTCGATTTTCGGAACTTTTTATTCACATTAGTGTGAAAGAGAAACTTCATCCTAAATGAGGATCGCGGAGGTATTCCAGATCCAGCGTTCACCAGTCCATTATTTAGTTGTTTTTTTTCCCCTTTGCGACTTACACCTTCTATAAACGACTGCGCTGTGGAGCATAAAACACGAAAACAAAATTAGATTATCCGTTTGAGTCATAACTTTGTAAAATTAACTCAAAACTCAAGAGAAACTTAGAAAGAGGTGAGGGTCTCGGAAAAAAATCTGCCGTAGCTGAAGCTGAAACCTAACTCCTCTCTGTGGTAAAATCTTGATAGCGACAATACGTTTTCGCAGAGTAGTATTTCCGTTGTTAAATTCTGCTAAGCGTCGGGTGGTTTTGAAACAGAGCGCATCAGGAATCAATTCATACCCATTTTGTGTCATATCTTCATATATATCTTCATATCTAAATCTTCATATCAGACAGAACAATAGGCAGCGTAGCAAAGGGATAGGTAGGTGAAATATAGTTAGAGTGGTCTGTAGTGCATGATGCATGTAATAACAACCAATAATACCTTTCTTATTATGTAGATAGTAACCATCTAGCTGCATGTGACCCTGTTCTCTAGCATGTCTCCCTTAAATATCTTACTTGCATGGCAATAGTACATGTTTGGTAATCTTCACCCCCTGCCACACACCCTCGTGGTGGCTCGCAGGGTATTACGTAGATGTAGATGTAGATTTCTGCGTGTTAAAATCCCAAGGACTCAAAGTTACCCATACCATCACAATAACCTCTGATTCAATTGGTTATTTATGTCGTGGAAATCAGGGATAGCAGTGATGATATATCAAATATAATGTATCAAGGACTGGTTACACAACGAATTCATCGTAGTAATTAATGGATAAAAGTTGGTTCCAGTAAAATTTCATGAAGTTACCCCAGCAACGTCTTGGAATGTAATTAAAGACAAGGCTTCTGCGGGGATTTTATTTTAAGATTTCATTTTTTTGGCTTACTTATGCAAAGAACTATACTTTATATGATGATAGTTCGCGGACAACAGCTTCATCGGGTTGAAGTGTTTTAGCGTTTCATCACAGGTCTTATCTAATAAATGAAAATGTTTGCTTGTTTAACTTCTATACGTTCCAATACCATTCATCAGATTGCGATGAAACTTTGGTGAGTTGTTGTGCGCGCGCCAGCAAAGGTTTCTGACTTTTTAAAACATTGTACACTAGGTAAAGCGTGAGTCGCTTCAACAAATGAGTTTTGGCACGCGAGCTTCTCAAAATAGCTAAGAACGACAAGCAAGCAACGGAGCAGATCGTTTACGAGTTGCTCAATCACGGCAATCTAATTCATTAAGTAAGACATAATTTGTGTTACAAAGTACATAATTTATTTGTACTTGGAAAAATATTTGGTGCAGTGGTCTCTTTGTTTGCATTTTTATTTAATTCTTGCGCTCGATTTTCGTATACCCGTCGCTATTTCCTGTACCAGTTACTAGGGGAAAACCAGTCGTCCTATCACTGTGTTTGAGTCATTAGGACTCGGTAAATTGGTGCAGAAAGGGTCATTTTTAAGAATGGTCATCAGTGTCATTTTAAATCTCTGTGGAAACATACCGTCGCTATGCCTCTTCGTGTCAAATTTTGGGAGACGGAATTGAGGATGGTTTTAAGCGCTATTTGTTTATTTCGTCGAGAATACGAGAAATGTGTTGACAGTGTTAATGGGATGGGGTGAAAAAATGCCGCTGGTTATACTTTGGTGAGTACAACAATTTTTATTGTTCACTACAGTTTGTTACTCCGACCGAAGTAATTTTCCCCCAGAGGTAAATGCTTACAGTGGGCAATTCCTCGCGCGTCTTACGGATATCCCTCTGACTGGGCAACAGCGCCCTTCTCCCTTTCTCTTCTGGGCATGCTCCTGGCAGTTCAGCGCGCTCTTTTTCCAAAATAAATGATAATCGATATTTATTAACCTAAAAATTCGTTTAAGATTTTATAAGTGGATTCATGATGATGATCTTGATAGCTTGAAGAAGATCCAAACGGCGGTTTTCAAGGATGCGCGCAACGGAAAATAACGCAGCTTTGCAATTTCATCAATAACTAAAATACTAATACACTAAATAACATGTAGCTTCGTATAACTGTTAATAAAAATGTTTGCTACAATATTTGTGAAGAAAATTCCGATATCTTGACCCGTGTTGTGATTACGAAGCCGTAAATGCGATGCATCCGTCCGGTACCCGGAAAAATGCACTAAAATTCTGTTTTTAAGCACTCTCTGAAATCAATATAAATGGTAGAAAGTTTTTTATACCATACTATAAACATAAATAAACAAGCTTTGATTTGATTCACTTATTTTTAAAATCAATTGAGCTGTCTTTGAGAAATCAGTCTTCAAACTCGGGTGACGAAATTTTGCAACGGCTAAAGGTCTCAAATTATTTTAGGGACCGATTTTGAACCCAGAAAAAGGCATCGATACGCATGATGGGCGCAGCTAGTACATTACAATGTTACATTGTTGAGCCACTCCCCCGATTGGGTCATCTGTTTCAAAATTAGACATAAACCGTTTTGAATGCAAAATTATATCAATCGCGGGGACGGCTATGCAATCGTAAATTCTTGAAAACTTTTTTTTCTATTGTCTCATGAAATGTGGACAATGGCGGGAGTAAACGCGGGTTTATTCATAGTGAAGCCATTGATTTAGGTATAGTGACTGCAACAGGTATCCTAGTCGTATTTCCCATCACTGAATGGCATCATTTTCCGTTCAAGCGCTAAATACATTAAAATTGCCGCTAATAGCGCATGGAAGTGAGTTGGTACGCGGTGACATGCACAAGTTATAACTAAAAGGGAATTGTTTACATCATGGAAATTTAGCTAACAGTTAAAACAAAAATAAAATAAGGGAAAAATTGCCTCAAGCTACCATGTTCCCTGTCAGTCGCTAAATTATTTACGACTAAAACTTGATAAATAACTGTGTGACTCAGGCAATTTTGAGAGATAAACGCACTCAAATTCACGCATTATACAAAATTGATAGATTATATTCGGCAACGCTTCGTTTTTTTCGTGCTTCATATTATCGAGTTGCTACTGTATGTAGATGTAGATGAAACCACCCCGTGCCACACACCCTAGTGGTTGCTTGAGATGTAATTTTAAGATGTAGATGTAATACCCCAACTTTTATCTTTTATACGAAATTATATTATTTACCGTTGGTGACCCTAAGTTTTTCGTTGTCTATAATCAATGTCAGATAGATAATCATGTACATTTATGTGCAAATTCCAACTGACGATAAAAGATGAAGATTAAAGAAATATTTTTATCATCAACATCTACATAATACCCTGAAAGCCACCACAAAGGTGTTTGGCAGGGGTTGAATTATCACAAACATGAGCTACTGTGAAGAAATATACTTTCACCAACAATCACCTCACTGTTGTCTAAATATGCTACAGGAACTACGAAGATACTCTATAATGTATCTATGAAAATGATACAGAGAGAAGTCACGCAGAGAACATACGTAACATGGTTTAAGCACTAGTTGGCAGATTTAGAAACATGCATTAGGGTGCATGTGAATTAATCAGTTACAATACCTGTCCACTAACTTAATTCAAAGTCTAAACGCAGCCATTGTGGTCTCTTATCGATTGTGAGAAATACGACATCTTAAGCCTTTCTGTTCTACAATCGACTTCCCTTATTTTATTTTCATGATCTGATCTACCGCAGTATGTTGGAGATCGTAAAATAATGAAAACATCGTCTAAAATATTTTTTTAATGAAATAATAATTTAAAATAAATTATTTTTTTAAATAATTTTTAATAAAATTTTTAAAAGAGGTCAATAACTAACGAGGCTATCATGATGGCTTTTCACGTATATTGCTCATCTTCTCTGCATGCGTTTTAACTGTGTTTTTAAGCCTTCCTCATGATAATCCCAAACACTGGCAGCGTATTCTAAGTGGGGTCTAACTAGGGTTGCTGATTTCTCTAACTTTAACGTCGCCGTTTCCAAGTACTCTTTCTTCATCACTTCTATTTAAACAGTGTGCCATAGTGTAATATTTACATTCACCGGTTGTAGGTTGTTCCTTCTATGTCATTAATATCCGATCACTACATCCGTCCACTTCAAGTCCATCTCCCTTTTCTACTTTTTCCTGCTCAAATTTCCATTCCATCTTCCAACAACACTCTCCTCACAGCCCACAATCCAATCCACACTGGCATATCCATGCATCTCCCCTCCACTGTCCCATAGTTCGTCCAAACCCCTTCTCTTCCCCCCTCACAGTTCACCCTGTAACATCCCCCCCGGTTCCCACGAATCGACAGATCCATTTATTCAGATAAATGGCCTTTTGAGAGGAGAGAGAGAGAGCAAGAGTGGGGCATTGGTATGTATGTACTCAGCGGAATAGTCCAAGGCTTTCGGGGTTGTTTGGGGATGGTGGGGAAGGACTGGATTGAAAGGTAGAGGAGGGGGGGGTTGGGAGTATTTGAGAGGGAGTGGAGAAATGGTGAGGAGATCTCGTTTTCAGAAGGGAGTGCTCGGGTGTGGGTGGCGACTGTCAGCGGGGCGGGGGGTGTTTCTTTGCATCTGGGGGAAGTTTTCCTTGGCGTAGGGAATGGCGAACGGTGGGTGAATCGGGTTCGTGTAGAGCGCGGGAAGGAGTGTAGAGTTTTTTTTTTAGAAATTCGCAAAGGGATTTCGCCGGGCGGATGGCCTTTTTTCCCACGGATCGAGGGATGGAGGGAGGAGACGTGAGGTTAGAAGTTTTGCGAGGGCGGTTTGCGTGGAAGAAGACGTGAACCTTACCGTCATTCTTATATATTATTCGATCCCGAAAAGTTTTGCTCGCCACCACTCATTTCCATCTCTCAACCCCACCAATTCTTTAATGTAAAAATTGAACAACATTCCTTGTCCCAAACACCACTTAGTATCCTGTTTATTCGTGTTTATTTTTGATAAATTTTTAATATTGAATAGTTTTAATAAATTTGTTCCAGATGCTACAACTCATTTTTTATGAAAATGCGTAATTAGTGGATTATAAGATACAAAATACACTTATTCTTTAGGAAAAAAGAACGATATCTTTGCTCCCGCACACTTCTTTATCCCCTTTTGGTAAAAAATTTTGCATAAAGTTACTTCTGTCTCATTAAAACTCCTCATTTTTTTCATACATTTCACCTTGCTCTGGTACATCCTCAGTTCCATAAACTAATTTCCCCGTATTTCCCCGTTGGGTATTGCAATTTTATTCGGGTATGAGTTGAAACTTAGAACACGAAAAAGAAGGAAGTGGATCAAGTAAGTTTTAAGTGTGAGTACCAGCGTTTATGATTTGCGGTATTGTGGTATAAATGTCAGGGATTGAGTCGGTAAAAATGGTAGAAAACATGTATGACATCTTGGAGAAATGGATTAGAACGGCGGAAATGGAAGTAAATTTTCAATGGTATCTTCATCCCTATTGGGGTTTTACGTGGATAACACTCCAAGTGCTGTAAGCTCTCCGTAAGTTGAACAGTAAAACCGCAGACCACTTCAAGTCTTTCGTCTAGAGAGCAGTTATACGGGAGTTACTGAGTTTTTGTCTATACTCCAACCAATTTTGATTTATCTTTCCCTTGTCCACCTGCGCACTAGTCGTAAATGGTGCGAACTGCCATACTTTCCCTTTACGACTCTTGTACCACAATTAATCTCAACCAAACCCAGCCATTTAATCTCACTGCAAAATCTTCACGATGCTACTTCTTCTAATGGGACTATCCATAATTATGAGAGTATAACGTTCTTTGAATATCTCATCACATTCTTACTTCGATCACATTTATCATCAATAACGTTCCAGGATTAGGCCATTCGGTCTGCTCCGCTTCAGTATGGAAGTTCTCAAATGTTCGTATGCTACAGGTACCCATCCGTAATCAAGACAAGTACCGTATTTATTATATTTATTTGCCGTCGCAGCGCTTTCGCCTGTATCTAGTATTGTTTAGAATGTCAAATAAGTGATTAATCCTAAATTTGGTGACAATTGGACAAAAACTGGCGAAATGATGATACCCTACTGTAACCGCATCCTTAAGGTATTTGCCTTACAATTTGTTGTGGTACTCTGCGATCTTGTTGCAGATGATTGAATGTTTTTATGCGTATGTCTTCATTTTATTTATGGTCCTTCATAGCATAGCATGCCACGGGTATTAGTCATATCTTTGAAGCTGGCTCCTGATTTGGCTTGATACTGATTGATGAAGTTATTCAGCTAAAGGGCAGAGATAGAATAGATAACCTTTTCTTTCTTAAATGCTGAAATTGGCTCTGGGTACACCATTTTAATAGCGTGTTCTTTATTATTCATGCAAACTACTAAAAGCTGCCAAAAAGCTTTGTCTTCGTCACTGGAATTGATTTTAGAGACGTCGATGCCGATTCTTACTTAGTTTTAAGCTATAATTCCTTATAATATCTGCTTCCATTTTTCTTGAGAATTTGGTAGAATTTCAGGGTTTTACTCATTGCCTATTCATACTGCACTTTAAGCATGATCTGCCTAGCGAATGCTTCCTTCTGATTAACCTTCCTTGCATAAGCAGCTACATTCGGAGCAGCTATTTTTATTCCCACCATAGAAGCTCTAGAGGTCATTTGAAATTGCAATACCATCAATCTCCTCAATGGCATGATCTAAGCAAGAATGTAGGTTGTAGATGGAGAGAATGGAAGATGAACGCGGAAGCGATTGGAAAGATGAGTGAAGAGAGGAATATATTGTAGGACATTAGAGGGAGGTCGAGTAGGTATTTTGGAGGGGTAAAAAGATGCCGAATGGGATTTGGGATATTATGCAAACAAGGGGGTGAGAAAGAGACTAGACTTAATCAGTTGGATGAGGGGAGTTAGACGTTTGATAAAATAGAGAATGAAATAAGGCAAGGAGGACTGCAGCGTTTAGAGCAGGTATCTCTTCTTTCTTTTTACCGAGCCTTAATGGTTGCATCTCCTCCAATCAGTTGAAAATAGTACTTAAATATCTCTTCTGGAGAGAGAAGCTAAGTGTAGAAGTCACCCTAAGAGGAAAAAAATTAGAGTTAGTATATTCATCCACCTATCTCGGAAGGACAATCTCAGAAGCTTAATGTCTGTAGCTTTTCGCAGGTTTTTCACTCTCCCCTTCATGTGTGGGTGTTTTCTTGCAGTGGGTTTTTTCGTCAAGGTTATTCTCTTTCTTACTTCCTTACGTGTTTCCCACGAATGTATATATCTTTCTTCACACTTATTTCTTTTCTTTATCTGACGAAGGGTTTGATGGAAGAAGGGACTGCTTTAGTCTCAACCTCGCCTCAATAAAGACGCCTTATTATTATTATTATTATTACGTTCATGTGGGACGAAAGAAGTTCAACGGACATCAAGCAAGGAATAGCTCAAGCTAAGAAGGCGTTTATGGGAAAAAGACAACTGCTGTATTCGAAAAAGATAGGATAATAACCAGGAAACAATATGTGAAGACATTCATGTAGTGCGTGGAACGCTATAGATTGGAAACATGGCCCAGTGGAAAAGTAGGAATTATGGGACTATTTACTTTGAAACTTGGTACTGCAGGAGGATCATAAATATAAAAATAGACGGACAAAATATCCAATCATGAAGTGTACAGGAGAGTTCATGAAGAAAGGACCATACGAAACGCCATGCAGAAGGGAAGAACCAGATGAATTGGACACACCCTGAGACACAATGGGTTTGAGAAGAGCATAATTAAAGATAAAAGAGAGGGAAAAGTCCCCAGAGGAAGATTTCGGTATAAATTCGTTGGCCAAAGAAAGAAAAAAGTACATAGAAACGGACACCAAGAGATAAGGGAACTAGCATTATATCGGAAAGGGTAGAGAGACGCAGTCAACCAATCTTAGGATTGGATGACCAATGAATAAATTCTTAATCGTGTTCCCTTTGTCTCCCTTTCTGTTGCCGTGTCGCAAGATGAATAGCGAGTGCTCTTTCCAAGATTTGCAATATATTGCTATGGAATTGAAAATATTCTTGAGAAAATTAATGCGAGTGGGATGATGACTTACTTATATTGAAATATGAACTCCGACGAACAGTGCCAACATAAAGACTACCGAGTATTGATACATTAATATAATAACAAGATGAAAGCTGCTCAGGATGCGGTGTATATCGGAAACCGAGTGTTACCCATAGGTCCGAAGTACCTAATCTGCAAGGGTGGGTGACATGAATACAACATTTTTTAACTGCTACGTAATTTATAGTCTGCTTTGAACAGAATTATATAAATTATTTTTATATTGACAATAATGAATAAATAAACTCGTGCCGTGAATTACAAATCGCACCAAATATGAACTTCAAACCTTATTCATCTTTCGTTTTGGCCTCACAGTACGTACGCTTTCTCGGTATTCAAATTTTGTTGCCTTTTTAACTCACTGTATCACAGACTGTTTAATATTGGTAATTTTATAGCAAGTTTGCCCAGAGGTGTTTACTTTCAGCGATAAAAATGTATATTAAACTTTTTCCAAAATTTCTTCTGAAGCAACTTAGTCTAAAGCAAAGTCTCGGGAGAAGAATATTTCGAAGCACTGTCTGAAATGTTGTGGTAAAGTGTATGCAAATCCTTAAACAATTCAATAGTGCTTTTTTGATAGTGAATGCTAATTTCCTTACAAGCAGGTGAATTAATTACAAAAAGACGTCCTATATTGATTATTAATGATGCTGTATTGGCATCCAACTGTAGAACATGTAGGTATAAAATATAATTAAGAAATAATATACGTATGCTTTACGTGGGCTCTAAGGCTAATTCCTGAATTGCGTCAGTATTAATTGGTAGTTTCAGGTGCATCTTTATGGAATTTGTGTACATAATGATGATAAATTGTAACTTTGTTATTTCAATTATTTGTATTTGAAACGACCCGGGTTTTGACGTTCAACACTCAGACTTCGGGTTAACAACGAAACCCAGGTTGTTTCAAATAAAAATACATTGAATATCAAAGATACAAGTTTCAAATAAAAATACATGGAATAATAAATATATAAGTTTCAAATAAAAATACATGGAATAACAAAGTTATAAGTTATTGCAATTATCAATCAATAAAGTGTACCAATTTTCATTTGGTTTGCGGTGTAATTATATGATTCATGTGGTAAATATTAAAAATATCAGCATTTTCTTAATTCTGCTGCCTTTCTTTTGCTCTTTTCTAAAATATTAATTTACATTTTTGTGGAGTATAATAATATTATCTTTAATTAATTCAATAAACACAAAATCAGAAAATCACTCAACATTCATTTGATAGAAGGCACCTTATAGCCATTTTCAAAAATGTATTACCAAATATATATCTTTGTATTAATTTTGATTATAAATTCAATATTTTAGGCCCCTTTTACAGAAATAATATTATATCTCGGGTTATTCTTAGTTTGATGATCTATATAATCCAATTCATTCCTTAACTTATATTGAAAGTTGCCTTCCGCCCTTGATCTTTTTCCATATCTTGCATAAAATATTAACAAAACCTTAAAATCAAAGAAATATCTTAATGATAACATTCTGAGATATGCTAGTATTTGATGTTAGAGAGCACTATATTCTTTCGATGCTATATTCCTTGTAATGTTTTCTTTAATGTCAGCGTAAGTTCCAAGGTTTTTATGCCATAAGGGCCGCATACATAGCATGGTATCGCTTGTGCCAGGATTTTACGTATCGCATTCGTCATGAGTATTGCAGGAAAGCGTTGTGCACACTCACGATAAATTGCAATAGATCAGAAAGCCATGCGTCCAATATCCTGAAGGCCAATCATCACCCTGTGACATAGCAGAATATAGTGATCAATATATTGCCGTGCAGCTTATCCCTCTTTGGAGAATGGAAACGCGTTGAAAATAGGTAAGGCCGTAGAAGCCATCTGAGGGACGAAATACCCCTGCTTTCCACCGCTGATCGGGTGTTCGTGCTCTCATACCCGCGGTCCTGCTATTCTGTATCCGATGATGGATGGCGAACGCGGAATATGCAGCGTTTGTTCTCATTTCCCTTCCTCTTTATTCTTTTTATATTTTTTGCACTCAGTTCGTCATCCATTTATTAATATCTCCGTCCCAACTACTCGTTCATATTCTTTTATTTTTTTCTTTTCCTGTAACTGAGGGAAGGAAAACTTTTCGCATTCTGATTTGCGTGCGAAAAGAAAACTTACCCAAGTTTCCACATTTTTTTGTGCCCCTCTCTCATGAGGCTGCTCTCCTGTTTACCGGCATTTCTTAACGCGTTCTTCTATCAGTTGTTTTCCCTTTGCCTTGGTAAACTTGTCGATTCTGTAGTATTAATATTTGATTCTGTATTATGTATTATCTGTATTTATAATAAATATTTAAACAAAGTCAATGTGTTCATACACGACATTTTTCTTAAGTTATTAATTTCATTCTAAAACTGCGAAGTAATGTTAGAAGCATTTTGCTTGACAATTTTGAAGACAAAAAAATCTCTGTTCCAAACACAATTGTTATTTCTCCTAGCCAATCGTAGAAGTCCGGATAAGTATTATGATTAATAGTCACAAAGCAATCTAGCATTCTAGATATGTACAGCGAAGAAAACACAATAAAGTAGGCAACAAAGTATGCGACGTTGGGAACCCAGATAGACAAACATTGTGACTGTTTCCCCGACGATATAGACGACGAGCCCTCACTACTGAAAAAGGTCTTCTACGCAGCTACCACCATGTTTTTCTCCTAGTTTATTGCCTTTTTGGCGGCTACTTTTGATGCTATGAATATGACCATTTTTCACAGTTATAACAAAGCATTCGCACTATCACTATCTTGCCAGTCGGCAGGCCGTTAAATAAGTTACACATTCGACTTCGGAGGAAAAGTAAACAGATAGGAAGGTATGATTCGGACTATCAGCGTTCTTAACTCTGCAGTTTTAGCAGTTGTAAATTTTGATTGGAGAAAAATATTCATGATATCTGTTTGAACGTACATATCGTGTATTTTTCATTTTTTTCTATTAAAGAAATGTAGCTTTGGAGTCGGGAATAACATCAAATTGAAATTCCAATGGATAATTCCCATGCTACCCTGCTGCCACTGGTAGATTGAGAGTCAGAGGATTTTACTACACCAACCATAAGAAAGGATGCTATAGGAAAATGGAATAGAAAGATGGGTTGGACGGTTAAGATTAATGGTGTTTCTGAAGACGAAATGCTTTTTTCTTTTATGTTTGCCGGAGTATTTCTCTGTCGTTTAATGATAATGTGCTTAGTGATCGCTTGAAACTCTAGCCTAATGTTTTTTAAAGTAATCTTAACCTTGCTTGCAATTCTTTTTGTCGTATTCTGTCGTTTTGCCCATCTTGATGACAGGTATTTAATTTCTTTCGACTGTTTGACATTCCCTTCAGAAAAAATATTATTTCAGCAAATGCTCAGTAAATATTAAGCCTAGCACAGCGCTTGCTATCTCAGCAGTGCCCGTTGCATTCGCTCTTTGCATTTCAAGAGGCCTTGGTGTTGGATCTCTCCAGTTTCCTCGGTTACACAACATTAGCGCTTGGTCCGTTCGCAGCCGTTCCCTAGAAATTGCGCTCTGGCCTATTGTATCATTGTTTTGCGAGCAACTCAGACGTGGGGCTATTATTTCCTCCGGAATGCATTGTTGGACCTTGGGAATGGATATGTGTACCTTGCACTTCAATTCCATTCGTCTCTCCATACATTAAACTCCATTTTCTCCGCAACAGCCATTGTGGGCCCTGAGATATTGCTGGATTCGGTAGTTACCGATACGTAATGATACACTAAATATTTGTCATTTTGTTTTATTTTGTACAGTCTTGCGTTCACAACGGGGTGCTTATTTAGTATTGGGCTGAGTTTTGGTGAAATTTATACCAGTATGTAAAATTATTATACCAGTATGTAAATTCACCTTTAAAAACAACAATAGAAGCATATTTTGAAGAATCGCTTTCCATAAAGCACTTCATTCAGCTGAGGAGGCTGATCATCGAAGAAAATACGATTTTATAGAATAATTATTTAAAAATGGTGAAAATCATTCAGTGAAATATATGATTAAATCTTATAGAAACTCCTAGATTTATGTAGAATTATACCGCTTTGATCAAATAAATACCAAATGGCTTAACCTGGTGGAATTGAATTATGTTGACAGGAAATTTAGGCTAACATTGCAAATTCGACAAAATCATTTTAAATTTTAAAAGGTCATCATCAGGTGCAATGAAATATTTCAGCCTCAGAGAAAAAATATACATATACATAAAACTCACGAGCAGCTTGAGAGTGGTTGGTTATTGGGCAGAATTGGAATATGAGGTCGTAGACGAATGGAAGCCCTTGATTTGTTAGATTCCGATACGTAATGTTATTTTAGGTATTTATCCCTTTGTTTTGTTTTGTCTCGTTTTCCGTTTACAACGGGTCGCTAATTTTGGGATGGGTTGATTTTTGGTGGAATTTCCACACGTATATCAGAAATTATGGATAATTATTTTTCATTTAGGATATGCCTATAGAAACATATTTTAAAGGATTGCTGACTATAAAGCACTACAGCCGGAAATTATGCAGCTGAGGAGGCTGAAAAAAAATGTTTTTCTGAACAAATTATTTAAAAATACTGAAAATCATTCAGTAAATTATATGAATTAAATCCTGTAGAAACTCAAAAAATAATGTAGAAAATATACCACAATGATGATCAAATGAATTCCTACATGATGAAGAATGAAACTTTTACTATTTTTACACTATTTTATTATTCACAGACAACATAGCAAATTTTCACAAAATAATGCCTGATGTTACTTCTTACAAATAAGAGCGTTTGGCGTAACTTGGTGGAATTTACTTATATTGAGGTTAGAGAAGTAATTAAGGTTAATATTTTAAATACCACAAAATCTTTTTAAAAATCCGGGAAACTGGTTCCACCCGTTAGGTCATCATACCGCAATAAATGTTTTCAACCGTAGAGAAAATATATATACATATAATTTACGAAAATGTTAGGAGTGGTTGGTCATAAGGCAGAATTGGGAAGTGAGGGTGAAGACGGAAGAAGGAGAGGAAGGTCATGCTCAGAAATGGAGCCGGGGGCTAGCGGTGGTGATTCACCTCGAGAGGTGGCCACAGTCTCTTGGGGAATGCAGTGGGACATCGAGAATTGGTGAATGGGTGAGGAAGAGGTTATGGTTCACCAAGTTAGAAGGTAATTGATGGTGGAGAATTTCTAATTACTCTCATGCGTTCATTCTTACTAAAATTTTTCACTGTATTTTACGTCTTTTGCTGAGTCATATCTTCCTACTGAAATTAAAAATACTTTCCAAAACGTAGAGATCCAAAATTTTGCCCATACACCCAATTACGGTGACAATAGAGTTGTCACTTTACATAATGACGATAATTAATTAACTCTGCGTTTACTAGAGGTTTCTTTTTATTATAAGCCAATGGTCTGCCTTGTAACCAAACTTTAACCAACTTCCCGACTTATTACTTAATAGGGTATTGTTTACCAAGTTGGAAGGTAATGGTTGGAACAGAATTTCTAAATACTCACATGCGTCCATTTTTACTAAAATGTTTCATTGTGTTGCACATATTTGTCTGGGTCAAATCTTGCAATTGAAATAAAACATACTTTCCGATGATCGAGACTCTAGAGCTATGAAATTTTGCCCATAGACCCAAATACGGTGACAATACAGTTCTCACTTTAAATATCGACAATAATTGATTAAATACGCGTTTACTGCTCGTTTCTCTTTCGCATGAGCTGTTTGTCTGCGTAAAGCCTTGTAACCAAACTTTAACTAGCTTACCGATGACCTTTAGGCTTATTTCATAATAAAAATAACTTTTTTAAGTATCTGACAGTAATTATTAATCATATTAAAACTTTACGGCTTAGACGACGGTGCATTTCTTGGATCAATGAATTTCTTTGCGATCCCGTGCAGAGGGAATTATTAGACAGCGCCATCATCAATGAGGTTAAAGTCACTTCGGATGTCCCACAGGGGAGTGTATTGGTCTATTTATATTCCTTCAGTAAATTAACAATATTGATGAAGTGGCAGACAGTTAATTCCGAATATTTACGAACGATACTGTAGTGTACAAGGAAATCCGTAGCTTAAATTATCTGGAAGTGCTAACGAAAGACCTTTAGGCAATTAATGCGTAGTATGATGCGTGGTAGCTAGAGTTAAATGTGAAAAAAATATGTTGTAATGAACTTTTAAAAACGAAAAAAACTCCCCTCAATACAGCTATTACATGCAAATAACCAATATGCGGCTGTACATACTGTAAAATGCCTTGGAATTCAAGTAACTAATGTGCAGTTAACAAACTATCTATATCTCGTGGAGAAAACATATTCGGGAAATAACTGGTCAAGGTAATCGTAAATTGGGATATGTTAAATGAGTACTTGGAAGGTAAAATAATACGATCAGGGGAACCAGCAACTTATCTCTTGTTATATCCCACTTGGAATAAGCTGCCCGTGCCTGGAATCCTCATAAAGTAGGACTAAAAACAGGGCTAGAACGCGTGTAGAGAAGATCACCAAAATACGTGAAAGGCTGTTATAATATTCACATAGTGTTACTGACCTCTTGCAACAACCTGGATGGGAATCGCATTCAGACCGTCGACTGAAAATAGCCTATCTATTCTGTAAATTCATAATCAAATTGTTTTCCAACGAAGCCATTCATATTTTACAAACTCCAACATATTTCAGATTATGAAAATAAAATAAGAGAAATAGATTGTAGAACATATGCGTTAAAAACTACGTTTTTCCCACAGTAGATAAGAGATCATTAGGAGGTGATGAAAGATCGATCATGGGTTTACACATTGGAGTACGTTAGTTGACCGGTAGTGTAGTTCATTAATTCATATGCACCCTAATGGATGTTTCTAAATCTGTCAAGTAGTGCTAGCACCATTTTGCATGTTTCCTACATGACTTTAGTGCCACGTTCAAATAGTTACATTAAGGAGTATTTCAGCAGTTTATGTAGCTTTTGTAGTATAAAGATAGTGTGGTTCATGTTGGTGAGAGTAAATTTATTCACTCTAGTTCTTGTTGGTGATAAGTCACCCCCTGCCTAACACCCTTGTGGTAGCTTCTAGCGTAATAAGTAGACGTAGATGCTGATAGCTCTGAGATCTTAAATGTTGTCCATTGATCAATTCCTGGGACAGTTCAGTAATCAATCAACATCAGCTCAAATTAATAATGCGTTTATATTCGAGTACATTGATGGTTCAATAATGGAATCATTTCAATCACAAAAGAGTCGTTCTTCTCGATTTCTGCTGTTCTTTAGTGATTTATATGTATCAATATCTGCTCTAATAATGGTATTATGTAAGTCGTAGCAGACTCACATAAAAAGCAATTTACTATGTACGAAAGCATTGGGGTAGGATGTATCCCAAAAACCTTCAATATCATTTATATAGCTAGGATTTCATTACACGAATTTGAAATAATAGAATAAAATATTGTAAAAACCGAATCTTTAAGGAAATATTTTCTATTATTTGATGAAATCGTTTAAAATAGTAAAAAAATATTGTTTTCTATCCACCGCACAGTGGTCTGAAATCGGAAAAAGCCGGACAAAAGTCCAAAATTGCTTCTTTTGTGGTAAACACTTGAATCTTGGCATACACGCTGAAAACTGATTGCTAATTGTGGAACAATAAGTCATTTCTGAAAGACCTCATCCATTTTAGAGATAAAGAGGCCCAAACATGACCAAGTTTCCAAGAACACGCCCGATATCGTTTTTATTAAAAAATATTTGAAGTTAAGCTGCTGGCTGCGTTTTGGAAAGATTTTCATGCAGTTAATAATTATTTCATTTAATATGGTACTTTATCCATATTATCCATTACTATTGAAGATTGTGGTTAATATTAGTGTGGTATTACGTCTCAAAACGGCGGACTCTTTTTCCGGGAAAAAGTTGGCATAAAGTAGACAATATCTTTATTTTAAGAAAATATCTAGCCCAAAAACTTTCATCAAAGTATTAATTAAAGGTATTTTAAGAATATAAAGCGAAAATATTGGAAAAAAAATTGCGGGTGCGAAAATGAACGCAATTTTTCGATCGCGCTTCACAGCCCGGCTATGCGACGCGGAGCCTAGAGACTCGGTGACTCCTTTGGATATTTTGAGTTGTTTGGAACTAATTATTGAAAATAGTCATTTTAAGAATAGTATACAATCTCTATTGACCCGAAATACTATATTAAAGATATTACGAGGATATTGGATTGATTGAATTGATCACTGAACGCGTCACTCTGGTGAACTTGCTTTGGTTTGGATACCTTTCGGAAACATGCCGCATCTTAAGAACACCTATTGGGGAGAATTTAAGTTTTCACGCGAAGGGCACCTTACACATTTACCAGGAAAGGCAACAGCCGGGATTCTTTTTCTACTATTTACCCTTTTCACCCTCGCCGAAGAAGAACGTGCGGAAAGGGGCGTTTTATGAGACCGCGCAGCCTTAGACGATATTTAACGGGTATTTCCAAAGGGGTTTTTCCTTTCCCCTTTAAAAACGCGTTTTACCTTCAGTCCTATTTTGCATTCCGTAAAGGAGTGTTGTGCCTGTAGTGCTCTAGTGATCTGCTCAAATCTGTGTGTCCACTGGATTGGCTCGTCACTGAATGCATTTCACTCCGACGCTTATAATATACCTTTTTATAAAACTTCACGGCGTTTTTTCGTCGCACTTATATTTTGGCAACTACAATTGTGAAGGGTAGTTATCGTGTAACTTTCGCTACATAATATTAACTGTCGGATCCATGCGCAGGTTTTTTGTGTTGTCCACTCCTGAAATGACATCATACCAGATCACACGTTTGGAGCTACACAAAAAGATTATTTAGATGAAAGGAAAATCATTTCATGGTTAAAAAATATTCTTGCTGGATTTTTTATCCCGGAATTTGAATTTAGAGAATAATTTTGATATCCTTGATACTATCCGTGAATTTCTTCAAAGGTTCTTGGTATATTACCAGAAAAGTGGGAAGAATTTTTTCCAAAAAAAAGCGATTTTTAGCTTAATGCATGGCTCAAAGAGCCAATTATTTTCTCGGAAGCAGTCCGTCAGTACCTACCAGGTACTTCTACAACGACCGGTATGTATTTTATGATTTATTTATTTCGCGGAACAACGTGGACGAATATTTTTACTTGGAATTGCTATCATTAATTATTATTGATTTATTAGGTTCTTTGAGGCAACTAAAATGATTTTAGGACTTCCTCAGACAGGTCAAAAAGAAGAAAAGTCCAAAATATTAAAAGTTCTTCCTTTGCTGCTGAGCTCGCATCGGCAGCCTCTATTAGTCTCAGGGAGGAAGGAGTAAGTGTAACCGTTCAACTTCTCACGGAGATAACGACTCCGATTCTCACTAGGGCATTAATATTTCTCATTAAGTGGAGGAAAAAAGATGAGATGCAGTCGGATATGTCACCAGATGAGGCTCTATCTCTGATCTGATCTACCACTGAGCTGACTAAGAACCAGTATAATTCACTGAGAAGTTCCGCTCTTAGTTACGGACCCAATCTGTATTCTAGCTATGTGCGAGTGTTAAATGCAAAAAGCGCTGCATACCCCGAAGGAATACACATCACAGAAAACATTAGCGAAGTGAGTCTACAAGATCTATAAAACCGTAGGCACAGCACCGCGGGGATTCCTTAAGGGAATATTTCTTCAGTTTACATTGAACTATGCTCATTAAATGTAGTAATTTCGATACTGGATTTATCTTAATTTATTTATTACTGGAAACACTGATCACAACAAAATATATTAAGGAACCAATTCCATTTATTTGCCAATGTCACTACAGTCAATATTTCCGATTCTTGATATTAATTCATAAAATTATCAATATAAACGTAAAAAGGAAATTCAAGGGGAACGAAAAAATTATGCATTCATGATAAATTCAGACTATGCATCAATAATATACTCTATAAAATACATTTATATCATTAATATAATTGATATGATTAATAATAAGCAAATGTTAAGGGAATATTTCTCCAGATTGCAGTGAACTATGCGCACTAAATGTAGTAACTTCGATACTGGATTAAGCAAAATTTATTTATTACCGGAAATCTTGATCGCAACAAAATATGCTAAGGAACCAATTCCATGTCTTTGTCTATGTCAATACAATCAATATTTCCAACTCTCAATATTTATTCAGAAATTATCAGTGTTTTCTTAAAAAGGCAATTCAAGGGAAAGGGCAAGGGCTTGTTTGGTCGAAGCGTGGGTTTCAAGGACTCGGGGCGATTAAATACACAACCAACCTTCCGTTTCCAGGGCTGGAGGACATTCTCCCTAGCTCTTTGGCCCTCTTGCTCCCTCTCTCGTTCCCTTTCGCAATCTCTTATCCTCGCCGTCCTTTCCATCCTTCCTCTATCTACTCCCTCCTCAATCAACCCAGAGCAGATTACGTCTCATCTTTCCACCACGTTGAACCCTTGAGGAATCCTTATTCTGTCTCCACACAGAAAGATCCCTCGGCCTCCTTGGCAGTAAGCAAGGGTTCGTGACGCGATTAACTGGCGCATTGGGCTCACGAATGGCAAGATAAAAACTAGTTGGTGATCGATTGGTGAAGCTCCTAAGGAGAGTGGTGTAACCAGGATATCGTTTTGGGGAAGGGTACCATATTACGTGTACTTTGGGGTGAAAATGTAAAATACTTTTCAAATGTATTGGCAGTATTGAGAGAGGTAAGTTATTATGAGTATAATTATTACTATTGGCTGACAGCCAATTTTTTGCTGCGCTTATTTCTAAAAGAAAACAATATTCAAGATAGTTTTGCTTGATAATCAAAGCATACTTAACTAAAAGCTTTTGATACAAGTTATAGTCTTGAACTGACTATAATGGTTGAAAAAAACCAAATGATCTAATCTAAGTGCACTGAGTTTAAAGTAAGTCCCATATTTCCAACGGGTTAGGGGCAACGTTAAAATCTACCAAGTAGTCCAGACCCTGGCTAGGTAAAAGTTTGGGCGATATCCCTCTTATTTAGTTGGAGTCCTAGCAGCATCATTAAAAAAAAAGATGACCAATCATTATTCTTGTTTCGTGCGCAAAATTATCCTTTATTACTAAGAATCCGCTTCCTTGACTCGTGTGCCTTATTCAACTAAAATATCATTTTTTCCCCTTCCCTTTGTCTACAGGCATGCCATTGCGAAAGAGCTTGCGTGTTACAACAACCCCTAGAACTGGACTGGCCGTAGCAATTGCCATTGACCCTCGTAAGGCCGCCCATGCCATTGGTCTAAGAGTAGTTGGAAAGCTCACTTAAAGAGCTCTTACGGCTAGACATTAAAATAAAATAGTCTCCAAAAGCCGTAAAAAATTGGCACCCTTCGTCAGAAAACACCAAACTTACTGTGTTGGTATGCTGGGAAACCACAGCAACGACCAACCACAGCCTCTCAACCAAGAATATCCCCTGTGATCGTTTACGGGAATGTTACTTCCTCGCCAGGAACCAAACACAGACGCACACACACAACCCAAAAAAGGATCCTTTGCAAGCGCAAATGGGACCCCACTAAGGATGTTTGGGTTATAACCTGGGATCCTTCACAGGGCCAATGAGACCCCGCTAAGGATGCCCGGTTATTTACGCAAGCACACAAAATCACTCACTCACACACACAAATGGACCCAACTTCTGGGAGAATCAGATCCAAAAGAGCGTGGTCAAATGTACACAAAAGGAACAGACGAGGGTGGGGGTCGAATACGCGTATTTCGGCTACAAAGTAGCCCTCTTCAGCGAACCATAGGTAACGCGTCAAGTCAACGCAAGGTTTGGTAGTGAGGAAGGGTCACGACATCCTCGTTGTAAATAAAGGTAAACTGAGGAGGAGGGGGGAAAAGACGTCATCCAATAGGGAAAGAGAGAGGGGGAAGGGGTATAAACAATTCTCGAATGGAAACCACCAATGAAAGTGATTGGGAAGGGGGGGAAGGGAGGGGGAGGCGTAAAAGGGGAGTGGGGGTTGTAACGGACGTAACGTTGAACGTTGGAGGTAGGGGGGGGGGAAGGGAAGGGAAGTGAGCGGTTAACGGCGTCCGTTAAGAGAAGTAACGAATATTTTCAAGTTCAAAACTGAGTAGAGAGAGGAATGAGGGATGGGTCCTGAGTCGCTGTTTAGGAGTAAGGCATTATTTTTTAAAATAAAGATACTCTCGTAAGCGTCTAATAGGTTATTACTTGTATGCTTTACGAGTTTCAAATTATCTTTCGTTACGTCGTGCCCGGTCATGATTAGATGCTGCGCTACACTCGACATTTCGGGATTGTGATTTATGAAGTGAGAGTAGTGTTCTTTGAATCTGGTTTGTAACGCACGTCGTGTCTGTCCTATGTAGGCTAAATGGCAAGTGTTACAGTTGATTTTATAAATGCCTGATTTTTCAAATGCCGGAATTTTATCTTTAGCGTTTCCTAATAGGTTTTTAAGCTTGTTTTGGTAAGAATAGGAGATTTTAGTTTTAACTGACTTGAAGATTTTATCGATCCCTTTCGTTAAACGAGGATAATAAGGCAATTTAATGTACTTTTCGGCTTCATCTTGCTTGTTTGTGGTGGAGTTAGAAATCAAATGTTTAAATTTATACTTCTTCACTATGTTTTCGACTGTTGAATCTTGATAACCATACCGTTTAGCAATTTCTTTAATAAAATTTAATTCTTTATTAAAAGCCAATCTTTCCAGAGGGACGTTAAAAAGTCTATGAACGAGAGAGCGAAGCGAGAGGGCCAGTTTATGGTTGGCATGGTCGAACGAAAGATTGTGGATGTAGTTTGTGGTGAGTGTTGGTTTTCGATAAATGTCAAAAGATACCTTGTCTGCAGATCTAGTGAGACAAATATCAAGGAAGGGAAGACAGTTTTCTATTTCTACTGTAAATTTGATGGATGGAAACAGAATGTTTAGATCACTGACAAAATTATTCCGGTTATATTTCGTGGTATCAAACACTGCAAATATGTCACGAACTATACAGAGGGGAAGTAAGTAAATTTCTCTTTAAAAAGGTTTTCAAAGTGAATCATAAAAACATTG
Source organism: Ceriagrion tenellum (assembly GCA_963169105.1). Lineage (NCBI taxonomy): Eukaryota > Metazoa > Arthropoda > Insecta > Odonata > Coenagrionidae > Ceriagrion > Ceriagrion tenellum. The sequence continues at coordinate 60,101,667 of OY720641.1, forward strand.
GCTAGAAAGGGTGAAAGCGAGTTGCCAATGGCAGTTCCGAAATCCTGTTTGAAAAATTTACCTTGGAAAGTAAAATTATTTTGGTTCATGACCAAATTGGTAAGTCTAATGTACTCCTCGATTATTTTTGAGTCCAAAGAGACTGACTTCAACCAATTCTCCAATGCTTGGATAGCAATGTCAACAGGTACACTAGGAAAAAGATTGGTTACATCAAATGAGACCATTATTTCACCCTTGAGGAAAATGTAATTTTTAGTCTTTTCAAAGAATTCAAAAAAAGAATAATTTTTAATGGGATGAGGGCTTTTAAAATCGAGGCTTGTGAACTGGGAAACTAACCATTTTGCTAGTATGTGGGGGAATCAATTCCAGATACAATGGGTCTCATTGGGCAGTCGATTTTATGGACTTTAGGTAGGCAATACATTCTTGGTAGAGTGGGATTGGTTACATAGAGTTTGAACCTCAATTTATTATTAACAAGAACTGTGCTGTCTTTAAGGGCAGATTTGAACTGTCAAGTCAGTTGATTAATTGGGTTCTTATTTACTTCAGTTTAAGGCTCGTTGGACAGTAAGAGATTGACTTTATGGAAGTAATCTTCTTTGTCAAGAATGACACAATGATTTCCTTAGTCTGCCTTCATGAAAAAGAAATTTTTAATAAATAACCGGGCATCCTTAGCGGGGTCTCATTAGCCCTGTGAAGGATCCCAGGTTATAACCCAAACATCCTTAGCGGGGTCCCATTAGCGCTTGCAAGGGATCCTTTTTTGGGTTGTGTGTGTGCGTCTGTGTTTGGTTCCTGGCGAGGAAGTAACATTCCCGTAAACGATCACAGGGGATATTCTTGGTTGAGAGGCTGTGGTTGGTCGTTGCTGTGGTTTCCCAGCATACCAACACAGTAAGTTTGGTGTTTTCTGACGAAGGGTGCCAATTTTTTACGGCTTTTGGAGACTTTCTTTGTTATATTCTAAGAGTAGTTACAGCTTGGAAGGTAATTTACTCGAGAGTATCAAGGTTAAAACAGCATTGGAAAGAGAGGGTGGGAGTCTCTCCCAGCTATCAATTGCATAAAAAAGAATCCTGACAACTACGGTACTCCGCCTTCTAGGACAGGTGTCGTTCCCGGGAGCTGCAGGGGCAAGGTCTCCACGGTTGTCAGGACACAAAATCCTTGCGCAACAGCCTTATATTACACGGATACTCGGACTACTAGAAAGAAAAAGATGGAAAATAGGAGAGGAGGAGAAAAACCGAGGTAGGAATAGGAATATGGAGCGTAATGATAATGATGACGGGTAGGAAGCTAGAAAATACAGAAAAGGTAAAATTAAAAAAAATGGGAAAATAAATGCTTTATACCGTGCGAGATGAGATGGATGTATATAGGGGACTATTGGAGTGATTTTTTCAGGGTATTCGGCAATGAACGAGATGAGAGTAAACGCGGTGTAGAGACAATATTGAAAGCTAAACTATGGAAGAGGGTGATAAACCTTGAACTTGTGAATTACAGTATACGAATGGTGAAAATTAATGTAAAACATTGTACATTAAGAGACGTTCCGTGAAAGGAACACCTTGTAGATAGGCGTGAGTAGATACATTAGAAAACCAGTGCGGGTTGTACTAATTGACGATAAATATATGAAATCAATGCCAAGGAAACATTTTTAGACTAAGGAAGCGTAAGTAAGTTAGCGGATCATAAAGTGGCATAAATAGTGTAATTCAAATACTTTGGTAATACCACAGAAGAGAAGATGCAAGGACGCGAGGAGAAAAAAAACGTTAACAAAGGAAGCGTTTGGTAATTAAAGGAAACTGATGATGAGGACCTAAGTATGGATACGACGAGGCTGGTGAAGACCGCTATATGGAGTGTATCGTTGCATATTTATTAAATCTGCAAAAGGGCGACGAGAATGCATTGTAAGCTTTTGAGATGTGGATTCATGGGGTAGGAGGATGAATAAAGTTCGGTGGATGGATAGAAAACGAGTAAGGGCTTAGTATGAGAGGTGAGGAAAGAGAGTTTCTGCGTGAGAATAGGAAAAGCAGAATGGGTGGCTGAAAGGTGGTAATGACAGGCGATGGATTGCTTACGGCCGTGATGGAAGCAATGATGTTGGGCAAGAGGGGAAGTGAATAAAAGAGAATACGTTTCAAGGATGGGACGAAGAAAGGTCGTATGTGGAGATGAAGAAGGAAATAATCGGGCAGAAATAAGGCCATTCACCTTTGAAAAACTGGATGATATTCTCTGGCTCTTAATAAAAACCTACCTTTAACAGCTATATTACTGTAGTATAAATAATCAAATATTCATCATCATAACCCCAACTGCAATGGATAGTCGGATCCTGAAAGACAAATTCGGGTTATGGGAAGGAATAAATTGTACTCTCCTTAAATGTATCTATTATTTACAACCATACGTAGTCTATTTTCCCCTTTTGTAAACGCCTTTTTTCCCTAATAACACACTTAAGGTTTCTATATGTTACTTATCCTCGTACATGACGGTGAATTTTCAGGTGGTACTGTCGGAACAATTTTATTTCAATTATTGATAAACTGTTTCAGGGTTTTAAAATGATAACGTGGTAAATGGCAAGAGTTTTCAACGTCACTTTTCTCCAAATATTTTTTCGAGTAAGAATCTCTAGCCTCTAGTAAAATACGAAGAGCTGCGCTGATTTATTCATGAACATAGAGCTTTACTCTGTTATCAGTTACCATTACTACAAGGATTTCGAGATAAAATATTGTGGTAGGATAAATATGTTCCCAAGCCTCAAATTCATTCTAAATTGGAATCCTTTTAAATTAAATTATATTTAAGAGTTGTAATCAGTGAGTGTGATGCTGTGATAAACCTAATAATGCATTAGTTAACTTTGCGCCAACTCATAAAAAAATACTATTTTAAATAAATGCGTAGCTCTCAAATATGGAGGGCGTAATGAAAAGAGAGGGAATGTTAAAGAGGGCAATGGAGGGGAGAACACTGGAGGAGCGTGAAAGAGGAATTAATAGGATAAGAATTCATAACGGAATAAGAAGTAGGAAATGGTACGAGGATTTTAAAGAGGGATCTAGTAGCGGAATGCCTATGGGACGGAAAAATGATCGTTATGCCAGAAATTAGAACGTTAGGAAAGGTAATGTCCAAACACCAACCAATCAGCTGGTACAATGCTCAAATGAAATTCATTCGTGAAGGATTATTACCTTATGCAATGAAGATGTAGGCAGATGTAGTTTTAAGTGTATCTAATAAGCCAAATCATTACAGTGGTTTCCTGGGTTCACATTTAAGTAACTATCATATCAGGATATAAAAAATACCTTTGAACTCTAGCGTCAAGCTAAAATTTTCTGAGAGCGTGCGTTGATAATTCTGAAAATTTTATCGTTTTACAACCAAAACTTAAAAATGTTAATCTTAAAATACTTTCTTTTAAATATACATTTTCTTCGTTCACTTATATGGCTGGTTAAAAAATAATCCTTTGAGAGTGGTAAAAAAATGTTGCTTATCTCCTGGCTCAGCCTTCTAATTTGGTAAATAGTGAGTTTCATATGATAGCTTTATTTTTGTTCATCAATCCTTGAAGAAAACCTATTAAACTCTCTGATGACATTTTGATGGCAAACTGCATAGCATTCTCTGTGAATTGACGTGAATGTCTTAGCATTTAATCATTTTTGAGGGAGAACACGGAATAGGAATTATTTCAAGAGCTTGTGGATATTCTTTTTAACGAGGTTCATTAAATAATAGAAGAAAACACATCAAAACTATAGCGCCAAGTAACAAGAATGTTTGAGTTCTGGAAAGAAATCTAATTTCTCGCCTTTCTCTCGATTGGTGTGGTCTACGTATTGAAGAGGATCTTTAGATCTGGGAATTCCATCTTCAAAGGAAACGTTATAAAAAGCTTTTCTAATCGGAGGCGGAGAAAATGGTGTTCTCAGTCTTTGATATCCTCTTCGGATTGCATGGTTGAGCAATTAAGCACCTAAGACATGACGAGCCATCAGACGCTGCGGCGGAATTGAGAGCAATTTCCAATTTTGTTTTGCTCCCTTTTATCTTTATTTGAAATTTCTGTCTTTTTTCTCAGTGTTACGCTGCCTCAAGGTCTATCCTTGAATCGTTGCACAAGTTTATTTTTATTTATTTTTTCCCGAACTTAAGGGTATTAAGTTAATAAATTAGGTTTTTCTTCCTTGTAAGGCTCATTCATTGAAACTCCGCGAGGTTTTAGGACCCAGAACAGAGAGGGATTTAACCAAAATAATATATAAAATTGCAAGAGAAGCCTCACAATTTGTTTTAAACTGCCACCAGCAAATATATAGTGTTTCGCTGATTTTTAAATGTTTAGGCTGAGACCCGCCAGAGGCTCAGAGGCTGAACGCTTGACTTAGTTCACTAGAGATACTCAAAATGTTTTTTTTTTGGCAGAGTGACATGGTGAATATCATGTTGACGCCAGATAAAATTTATAGTTTCAACAGAAGCAAAAAAATAATGGAGATATTTTACCAAGCAGATAGGTACAAAAATTGTTCTTTCCACATACAGTAAGTGACCATAATAAAACCGCTGCTCCACTTAAAACACACCCATAATACACCACACAATTTCACCTCCCAGAACCTCATACTTTATGCCTTTACACGACTGAGGTCCTAACAGCCCCTACCACACGCCCATGTGGTGGATCACAGGGTAGTATGTTGATGTAGATGAATATTTAAAATGAAAGTAGGAACTATTAAACCATTTGAAATAGGTTGGAATTAAATATTTGTCACAACTCACACGTCGTGTTGGGACATCCTTAATAAGCCCTTTTCATTGTGATTAATGCATCATTATGTCGTCAATCTATTGCAGTCATGATGTTCAGCATTTGTATTTATATGTATTGAATGTAGACTTTTGCTTGCCGAATTTTTGTTGAATTTGCACCGTTGGGTGTTCCAAATGAGGCCGCATTGTCCAACCAGCTACGTGTACTCACGACGCAACCGCCACAACGTATTTATTCCGCAACTATTTCGCTCACGAGTCCTTCTTAGCATGCCTCATCTCCATACGCCACTCCGTCTCCTGGAATTGGCGTCTCTGCCCTTCAATACATTTCCTCGTCCGACCTCCGCGCTCCTAATGGCCAGCATTGATTTTCTTGGTCGCCGCCGCGACTTGCCGAGTGGTCCTTCAGTATGCTCACGGTCACAGACGATACTTATTCTTCGGCTGGAATTCCCACGCGGTCGAGAGCTTTTCCAAATACTAATGGTGCGGTGACGTGCCACTCCGAATGAAAGTTCTCGGAGCGCGAGAACAAACGTGAAGATTTGTTGACTCCTTCATTTTCCCGTCAGGAAAAGCGATACATTCAAATATGAATTCGCGTATTAAGCTTCGTGTAGACTTTTCCAGATGGAGACAACAATTGCTTGATGCTGGTATGAGGGTATCTCATTCTTGCCATTAATTTATCCGCAAAATTATCCTTCCAATTGACAAATTATGTTTCGCGTAAACTCGAGGATCAGACATTTTTTCGGATGAGTTTATTTTTTATTACTTTCAAGAGCGTGTTTTTCCCAAAACATTTGATACTATGTTATAACAAATGCTCCCACACGTACACCCCTGAAATGGAATCTTCATAACGAACGATAGGTATACATATTGATTATTAAATAACGTTGATTAAATTGGACGAGTAATAAATTCTTTTGCTCAATGAAGCATGTATCAACCTACTTGTAGGATTAATATCTATCTATTTGGAATATTTCCATAGAACGCAACCTTGTTTTTCCATTGATTTTTTACTGACTGACTGGCTGAACACTACCGGTTTCTATGGTTGTTATACCAACATCAGGTACACAATACACGTTTGTACTGAATACTTTTCTGAATACTGTACTGTAAAATGCGCTGTTTACTACACACTCTACTGAATACTTTACCTTTTTTCTATTGTATTCTGTACTGTATACTATACTGTATACCTAACTTTGTAATGTACTATGAAGGATGTTTTCGGTCTATGCTGCGTTTAGTTCATTTTTTTAAAAGGCAACGTTAGGCTCCTCCTACTGGAGGCGTCTTCAAGAGAATGAAAGATAACGAGCTTCAGCTTGGTCTTACATAGCATCGATGTCCGTTGTTCTATTGTTGGGTCGATTTGAATCGTGTACGGGAGAATTTAGCCGTTGGGATTTTTCAGGAGCCAGGAACCCCTTCCATACTCAGGTTATATCCATCCTCTCTATTGAAGTTATTTGGTGTTTTGGCTATTTCTATGGCCTCGCGTAAAAAGCGCGGGTGGTACTCTTGCGTCTTGGCCAAGACTCGTGTTTGGTCGAACAACTCATTCTCTTGAAGACGCTTCCAGTAGGAGCAGCGAAGCGTTGACTTTTTGAACAATGAACGAAACGCAGAATCGCCCGAAAACATCCTCCATAGACAAGAACAGCTGCGAGAATCTTAAAACAAAATTGTATGCTGTACTGTATACTACACTGTACTCTACACTGTATACTTTAATGCAAACAGTACACTCTACTGTATACTATACTGAATAATCTACTGTATACTGTACTGTATACTGTATGCCGTACTGTACACTGTACGGTATACTGTTCCGTATGCTGCACCGAATACCGTATTGTGTACTGTACTGTATACTGTAATTCACACTATACTGAATACTTTACTGAATACTCCAGAGCACAATGTTCACCTGATGGTGGCATAACTGCCAAAAGCGGTAGTGTTTAATATAATAAATCAGTCAATAACACAAGGTTGTGTTCTCATTTCAACTAAGAAGCATTTATGTGTTTAGGACGAGTTGTTATTCAAATGGAATCAATTTTTATCTATTTTCATCGTCAATATTTGGTTCAGTCCAATATGAAGAACCTCTTGACCAGCATTCTTGACTATGTGTGGTATAGTACCGCCTAGCTTATGGAAAATGTCCCTATCACAGAAAAAAAATCAAGAAAAAATTTGAATAAAATTTTCTTTAAAATATTATATCGTTCAGGGCCTGATATAATCAAGATTCTCCATTAAAAAACAAGTTGATAACATTTATCTTTTTAAACTTGATTTTTAGAAAGGAATTCCATGTATTACCAAGGTCCATATTTATAAGTTTTTGAGACTTCTTTTAAAGTGAAAGTCACCCTTAGGAACGAAGTAAATTTACATTATCTTTTAATATCTTCTAATTGTTTCGAAATATACCCATTTAATACACTCAAATAATTTAACATCTAATTGCGGAAGCTAATGAGATTGTTCAATGATACATTCTGGATTTTTATAGTATTATAATCTCTCAACGGTATCTCTAATTATGTAGTATGTGATGCAGGATTTGGTGATTTAGTGCATGATGATTTCTAGTAAACTCTCTATGTAAAGCATAGTAAAATTGCAAAATTTGTTCGTCGTTCTGTAAGCGCTATAGGAATATGAGGGTTAGCGACTATGGTGGACAGGTTACGCCCTCGTAACATATTCTGGAATTGGCCAGCATAGCCAACCATATCTCTCTATCTCCTTTAATGAAATCAACTAATTAAAGTTTGATGCAAAACTTCAAGGTTTTCTGGAAGAAAGAAAAGTAAAACGAATAGGGAATGGACGAGAGGGATCAAATGGAAAATTTGAATGATCAGAGGTCAAGGGAAAAAGAAAAGAAAGAAGACACACGAGGGAAAACAATTTATTTCACTATGAGGTACCTAAGGTGGTTCCACCGTAGATGGACATATATCTACATCTACCCTGCGAGCTGACGCATGGGCATGTAGCAGGGGGTGTTAGGACGTCAGCCGTGTGAAGATGTAAGATTTTGGGAGGTGAAATGGTGACGTGTATTATGGGAGACATTTTGTGGAGCTGTTTTTATTGTGGTCCCTTATTGTGCACGGAAAGAACGAGTTTTTGTACCTACGTGTTCGGCAACCTATCTTTACCTATCTGTACCTATCTTTCTTATTTTACCTATACAGTCAGATATAGAGATGAAGTGAGGCGTCATGATAATGTTATCTGTGTCGCTCTGAAACACACTAGTTCTGAATTTATCCAGCAAGCTAAGCCTAGAATGTAGCCTCTGAGTCCCTAGGGTCTCCCATCTTAGTCTCTCTTCAAATAGTGAAACACTATATGGTCGATTTTATCAGTTTTCAACGAAGCTTCCAGTTTTGTTTTATATTTAAATAATTATTTTGGTTCAATCTTTATGACCATGGTCCCAAATGCTTGGGGCGCATTTGAAGAGTGACATAACCGAAGTGAATTAGCACCTCTCATCAACAGAAGAGGCATCATGATATTATTTTCTGTGTCGTTCTGAAACACACCAGTTCTGAATTCCTCAAGTAAGCTAAGCCAAGCGTGCAGCCTCCGAGTCTCTAGGGTCTCCCACCTTAATCTTTTTAATTGTTGTGAAACCCCCCTTCGTAGCCCCATTCATATTCTGGTTACCTGTAGAAGAACTCGTCCATTATTTAATTCGTAAAAGTAAAAGAAAAGTAATCCATATTCAAAAGGTTCTTTGTACTTATTTATTAACATTGTGGAAAATAACGAAACATCTTTCTAGGTTTATATAAATTGAAACATCTTATATTTTCCTCGCCTTAGTTTATTACTAGCAACAATTCAGCAATCCGTTCCCGTAATCAGGGAATATGATAAAAATTGTTGAAAACCTACTTCATCATAAACTATATTCATATTCATATAGCTACCTGTGGAAAAAATGTCCATAATATAATGTGCAACACAAAGAATAATATTTTAATGCTATTTATCCTGCCAACTGAGTTTGGAATTACGTAGAGTTAAATGCAATTGTGGTTGAAACGTGTGTATGAACAATATTTTTCTATCTAATATAGGTGCCAATTTTGCGGATAACTGGTTGAAAAAAGTGAAAATAAACAAAAAATTGATTAAAGGTAAAACTGATAAAACTAACAGCATTATTTTAGAGTTATAAGCTGCCGTCATTGACATCAAAATACGGTAATTCCATGGAAAATGGCGCCTCACTCGGCATCAGAGGCTATGATCAATAGTGTTAAATAATAGGAACACACATGAACTGCCTAAATATTTTGATATCCAGTATGAAACGCATGTCATCAGCGTAAGTAGGATTCTTTTAAGCGAGTACATAAAAACATAGAAACAAGGTAGACTAATATATTGGAGAAGACCAGTTTGTGTTTAGCCAGGTCAGAGGCCCAAAGGAGCAAACCCTCAACACTAATTTAACAATGACAATTAGATACAAATGGAAGAACTTGCGTTACGTTCATTGATCTGGAGAAGGCATTTCATATTAGAGAGTATTAATCCTCAATTGTTATAAGTCACAAACCAGTGAAATTATTTTCAACGAGGAAAGGCAACAAGCTATAGATAGATGGGAGAGACAAGGGTTCTCTCTGTCACTTTATCTATTCAATCTTTTCATAGACGAAGCATTAGAGAGGATTGAGGAGCTATAGTACTGGATGACGGAGGGCCAGGCTTCAAATCCTTGCTGTGGATGGATATCTTTTCAGAGAAAACCTGATTCCTACGTGAGTGTCTTATGAAGAGCACTTCCAGAGCAGTAACCCATCTGTCGGATGAGACTGCAAACCGTGGTCCCTCTGGAGCCATTTGTTAAGAGTAAGCTAATGCCGACGCCGGGTTTCTACCCACCCTTCTTCCCTCACCTGTCCCCTGTGGTGCGATTGACGTTTACTGTCGGTCGCCTCCCTAAGTGTCTAATCCAGAAGCAATAGAAAGCAAACAAAATCAAGGAGTTAGGGTATAAAAGTAAAGGAAAAACCCGTAAATACTATCCGTTTTTCTGACAATATTGTCGTTCTTGCCGACTCAGTGTCCCAAGACTGCGGTAAAACCTCTTTTATACAGCCGGAATCGAGATAAGAATAAGACTATGAGAATTACTGTCTCCGGAAAGTGTATCAGTTCTTACCGGCCATTACTACTTGTTCCCGCCCTGTTTTCTCCTCACTCCCAAAGACTCGAGCTGAAGTCCTCTTAAGGCATCGACACCGGCGGCGGACATTTGGCACATCTTGACCAGCCTTCCCATTCCTCCTCCCCTCTCTGAGACGCCACCTTCCCCCTTCAACCAAATGTCCTCCTCTCCATCCTAAGCCCTCCCTCGCAGCCGCCGTTCCGTTCTCCGCTCTCTTCATTACCATTGTCCTCTCTGGGTTAATTAATCACTCTCTGAGGGTCGGAGGAGGAGGATTGGGCGTGGGGCAAGTTGAGGCGAGCGGAAAGGACGTAAGGCTCTCGTGGACCTACCACTCACCCATATCTCTTGTCCCTTCCTCTCTCTTCTCTTCTCTCTCCTCTTAGGACCTTCCTCCAATTTGCTTAGTGTCCCTTTACGGACCCTGTTATAAAAACCTCCATCCCAATCTCCTTCATGCTTATATATTTCGTGCATCGATTGCGTTAAACCTGAAATAATATCAAGCTTCACTTCGTGAAAGCTTATAGTGAAGAATACTATTTTGTACTTTTCCAGAGAATTTAATTTTGAATGGTACGACACGTTTCCCTGACTTATGGCATCATCAGGAACAAAATAATATATTTTTTTTAAATTTATGCTGCCGCAAGTCAGTGAAACGCGTTTTACCATCCAAAATAAAATTCTCTGGAAAAGTACAAAATTATATTTCTAATTAGTCTGTTTTTCTTCAATAATCTTAAGAGCCTTTCCTGGTTTTCGTTCCATACGTTTCTTGGCTGACCCGATTTTTTAGACGTGTTTGCAGTTTTCATTCTTTGCGGTACATGCTAAATAATTGCGTATCATTTTGTTTTTATCTTTCTTCTTGTTTTCATTAAGTTTGCTTGTATAGTTAAGTATGTATTTATATATATTTTTGAAGGGTTACTTATACTTCTGCATTTGTCTCTGTTTCTTAAAATATATACTTTTATTAGAATTCTTTGAAATATTTTCATAACTGGGATATCCAATAATTTACCATACAGATGTATCAGGAATTTTTCTCTACTGTTTATATCATAATTAATTTGATTGATGATTAAAGAGATTTTTGATTTTTTCGGTTGTTGCAACCCAGATATTGATGGTCGCATTAGCTTGTTTGATTCGAGTATTGCTGTACAGGAACTGGGAATAGATCTTAATAGCCAAGAGAAACTGTGCTTCGGAGGCGTTCCTTTTAACTTTCTCGTTCTAGTTGTCCATATCTTCCTGTCCCTGTACCAACCCTTTATCACCTTGCTAAAATCATGTAAATGTAGGCCTCCATATAATATGGCACTGTTAGAAGCGCAATGAGTTTCAAGTTATTACCATCAAATAAAAGTCTCAAAGTCTGCTTTTGAGATAATGATTCAAAAGACATATTTCTTCAATAAATAATGAAATTTCGCTGAGCTAACACTGGAGTTGGTGCGTAAGATTCAAATTTCACAGTTTTGAGCAACATCTCTTACACGAACCTCCACATCCCCTTTCAGTCCTACTTGGATGTAAAGACTTCAATTGATTGATAATAATCGTTTTTGATATATGATCAAATCGCGCATTTAATTATCTCTTTGTTTGAAGTAGTTGAATAAAATTCATTGATATAGTCAGATGTTTATGCAGAACCTTGGGGAATTTCCTCTTGAGATCCAAGAACACGGCGTCAACCTCCAATTTATTTTTACTCTATTTACAATAAAATATGGTGATTGTATTAACTGAGTGTTAATATACACTTCCAGTCCAAATTTGAATGAATATCAGGTAAACCATCAAATGTATTTGATTAACGGACAAACGAGGGTGCTCGAAGCAAGATGTTTTTACTGATGGCAAACACAAAGGATCACTTTACGTGAATTCTTCCGAAATTATTACTGTTTGGAAAAATCTCCTAGTGGCCATACAATTTGCGGATTTTGATATCTTGTATATGATTCTATTAAAACTTTGTCTCCCGACGCAAAATTGAAATTCGAGCATCGTTCACCCCTGCGAGTGTTCCAGTTTCTTTATCCCCTTTCGATTGTTAGTTGGAGGAGGACGAGGGGGTTTTCACTTTGTGGCTACTGAGGGTTGGTTCTGGTGAGCGCAAGAACATAAGCTCGGATGGGAACGGCTGGGAGGGATGGATAGGGGTTTATGGGTGAGGGGGCAGTTTGAAATTTCGGGGGTCCGTCCCCCTCTTATCTCGGTCAAAGCGTTGGCCCGCCATATGCGTAACAGTCCATGCCGCTCGAGGCTCTCTTCCGGGCATTGTCCTGCTGGGTTATTAATTGTTTCGAAGCCTCGGTCAGAGGAAGGGGACTACGGTCTCCTTCCTCGCTCGTCATCCGACTTGGGTAAACACCGTCTTACTGTGGAATAAGTATTGGAGGATGGAACACTCTCCTTGGGATGGAAAATAAACGGAGCTCAAGATGTTTGTCGGCGAAAATGATTGTAATCATTTGTCGTGAAGTTGTTTCAGGCTGCCGGACTTCTTGTCTCTCTTACTAATGTCCGACCAATATTCTCACAAGAGGTTTGTTCCGAGAAGCGTCAAATTATTGATACGTCTCGTATTTTGTCTTGTTTTTTTCCGACTGCTGTCACTTTTCTAACCATACAATGGATGATTCTATTGAAAATTTGTTAGTTTTTTTAGAAAAATGTGCTTCGTTCAAGAAACAGTAAAAATCAAACAGGATGAACCAGAATAATCGCAATGGAGAATCTTAATGTTGGGAGAGTCACTTATCGGTAGAAAAATGAAGATTCAGACGGTGCCTAAGTCTGTGGCGCAGCTACAGTTTAAGCTACTCGTGGCGGTCTTCCAATTTTCACCCTACTATTACGCACATCAAGCCTATATATACACAATTTTATAAATTAAGTTTTGGAAAAAAGTAACTATATTTTTTTACAAGTTAAAATACGTTTTCAGAAATTTCATTTAAATTTCTTTGTAATGTAAAGCCACTTATAATTTTATAAAGCTATATTGATTTTGTTAGTTAAATATTTATATGGTATTGAAAAAGGATTACTTGACTCTTTGAGGTCAATCGTGTTTATAAACTTTTGGGATAACTAATAGTCTTTTGGCCATTAAAAACAAAAAAAATGCTTTTCATAATGACTCAAACAATGAATCCCCCTCAAGTCACCGGTTACTACGACGCTGATTCAAGTTAATTATTACTACAAACAAAATCACCATTGAAGGGTGAAATGATGATTCGTGTATATAAATTGAGACAACAGCTTATATTTCCTTCGCCTTGATTCCTTAAAAACCATACTTCAGCAAGCCGTTGCCGTAATCGATGCTTATGATGGTGAATTATTGAAAACAAACTTGACCATAAATTATATAGCAAAACATACTTTGGAATGGTTTCTAATAAATTGTACTTGGCTAAAGAAACCTGAATTAGTCTCATAAAACAGCTATTAGGTTTCGTAATTCAGTAAAATTTAGTAATATAACCAGTAGCATATACGACTGTATGAATTTAGGGCAGGTTCCATAGATGGGTTGAATTTTATGACAGAATCAGATGAGATTTTGTGAGTGATAATGACTGTTATCCTTTCAAACCGAATTAAACACTTGGAGGCTGAAAGGATTGGCTGATAAAAGAGCTCAAATACTGACCAGTTCCCAGGGAAAGTAATCACTGATAAGTTTTGCGTTATTTATTACATGTCTTGCTCCTCACAAAATAATACAGATGTGAGGGAAATAAGAGCAAAACTTCGTGAACTTTAGCCTAAGACGTGGCATTGATATTTTAGCTGTGGATCCGTTGGAACATCACATAGCCAAATTAAGAGTGTAATTTACCATAGTATTCCATGTCCTTGTCCGGTACACGTTTTTGACGAGATAGATAAACTCTACGATTCCAAAGTTCGCTATCCTTTTTGCTGCTGCCTCCAAGGTACCGGTCCCTGCAGCTGCCATGCGTTTTGTCGTCCCCTTTTTCATGTTTAGGCCTCGAACGACTTAGCCTCTCCCCCTCCCTCTCACGGGACGTTAAAATATTCAGACCTCTCGAGGCGTTCCTCACTTTTCCGGCTTTTTTCAAATTTTCATCCGTCCTAACTCCGACGGCTGCTTTCCCTTCGCCAGTTTCCGAGTTCGAACACAAAGAGGTGTGCCAATCCCAGGGGAGGTCCTGACTTCCCAGGAGAGGCGTTGAGGCTGGTCGACGTCACCCTCACTCTACCACTCGAAATCGTTCAACAACATTCTTTTTCGTTCGGGAAGAAAGTTTTTCTGACGTTTCGTATTTTGTCCGTCTGCATCATTCACTTTCCGTCTCTAGCCTGGGTAGTTTTTCTTTACTTGTGAATGGCAGCGTATTTTCAAACTGCGAACGCGGAAATGCACGGAGACTTGGATGCTAGCTGCATGACTCTGAGATGGGAAGAAATTTTTTGTAAACCTTACATTACTTCCAAGTTTTGACTGAAATCTTCACGGACATATGAGAGATGCTGAATATAATATTGGTTATGATGAATGGCTTCAATACGCTTCCATCTTTGAGGGAATTTTTCTGAAAACAAATCCAAAATTCAACCTCTGCGTTTATATTGTATTAGAATATACTGCTCATTATCATCATTGGTTGTTCAATCCTAAGATTGGTTGACTGCAGCCCTCCATCTTTCCCTATCTAATGCTAGCTCCTTTACCATCTCTTACCTCTTGTTCTATGTACTCTTCTCTTTGTTTGGTCCGTGAACCTATTTTATTCCTGGGTCTTCCTTAAGGATTTTTTCCCTCAAGTATTGCTTCGATTATGTTCTTCACCCACTCATCGTGTCTAAGGGTGTGTCTAATCCATCTTGTTGTTCTTTAACGTATGGTGTTCTATATTGTCTTTTCTTCTTCTACTTTTCTCTACATTTTATCATTCTTATTTTGTCTCTACAGTTTATTTTCAGCGTCTTCCTCCTGCACCAGGTTCCGAAGGCTTCTAGTAGTTTTGAGTGAGCTTTATAATAGTCCATGCTTCTGATCCATAGAATGTTACGCTCCACACGAATGTTTTCACTATTTCCTCTTTTGTAATCCTACCTTTCTTATGCACAGCAGTTGTCTTTTTCCCATGAACGCCTTCTTAGCTTGGGCTATTCTCCGATCTGTGTCCGTTGTACTTCTTCTGTCACATGTGATGGTACTTCTGAGATAAATACTGCTCATAGCATAACATAATTATAGTATAAAAAGTGCAGGTTATTCGATGAGTATACTCTAACTCAGCACTTTTCATGACATAGGAACCACAGTGCTTTTTTGTCAAATTCCCGCATTTTGGCTCCAGCTATTACAGTACCGTAAGCTACCTTTTGACTGTTTCTTGTTTTTGTAAATTCTCTAGGTGAATATGTAAATGTTTTTAAACAATATAAGTATCACTGGTCAGTATCATTACTCATCTTGCTATTGCTGATGAGTCTTTTAGGTAATAATTTGTTGGACACATGACATTTCACTAAATAACTGTCACAAAGTTACGCTTGCTTGTAATACAAATGGGTAACTGTCAGATTTTCCTCTACTATGGTCATAACTTTGACATTAATCGCAAAATTGAGCACAATAAGATTACTTCAGGAGTAGAAAGGGCAAAAAAATGAATGTTCAATAAATATGGTAGGATTTGAGTTTTGATTTCTCTTTATTTAAGTTCACACTGCTGGCTATTTCCTAGTCTTACTTCACACCATTACCTTGTCTTGGTATCAGATTTTATGCCAATCATTTAGTCAGCTGCAGTGTTTGCCTAATCGCTCCTTCAAGTTAACTGAAGACCATTGCTAAAAAAAATTGGTAATCATTCCTAGATAGTATTTACCCTCAAAACTTTGAATACAAAAATCCTTATTTTTATTTTCCAACGTGATCACAAGAATGATATTGGCTTCATTTTGAGTCTTTTGCATACTACCTGTTATGAGATTATCCATGCAAATTAGCCTCTGAATCACTTTTACATAAAGAATCAGATGTTTGAATCATCCAAATAGAATTATTTTTGGACCTTTTGTGTTAGAGTTTCATATCAATGTAATTTGGAGGTGATCATCCTTCCATATGCTTTTACATTCAAATCCATGAAATTAAAAATAAGCTTGACAAGATATCGTTGGGCGACTTTTTGACAATGACTTAAGCTGTCAAAGAATTGAACCTTGCTTCTGAAAGTAATTCCTATTTTGTCAAATAATGCCTATTTTTCTTCATCCACCTTTCTTGCTAGGAGTGTGCCTGTTTCCTTCAGTACATTTCCTCATTCCACACCTAGGTTATCCTTCCACCTTTTCTTTGGCCGACCCACACTTCTTTTCCCCTTGTGAGCATTGTCTCTTGCCACTTTCACCATCCTCTGTTCATCCATTCTGTCTATGTGTTCGTTTCATTCCATCTTCCTTCGACGAACCCACTGATAAATATCTTCCACACCACACTCTCTTCTTATCGACTCACTCCTTTCTTTGTTAAATAATATCTTGTCAGCAATCCTCCGCCAAATTTTCATCTCCGTGGTTTCAAGTAACCATCTGGTTTTGAAATTATCTGGTGTTGTCTCTCCTACATATGTTAAGATTGGTCTTACTACAGCGTTGTATATTTTGCCCTTTGTTTCTTTCATTATGTGCTTCTTTCACTAAGGCAGACAGCAATTCTGTTTTGATTTTGTCACTTGCTCTCCTATTTCCTTCTCAATATTCCCAGAGTTTGAAAGCTCTATTCCCAGATATTAAAAGGACATTTGTTAGCGGATGACTCTCCCATCCATCTCCAGTTTACAGCGGAGGATTTATTTTGTTGTAGTCATACATTTGGTATTTTCGGGGTAGATAATATTATATTTTTCCTGTAGTTGTTAACATGTGCAGGAGTCTGTGAAAACAATCCTCGCAATTTGCCGAAAGCACTGCATCGTCAGCATAACAAATAATTTTTATTTCTTGATTTTCCACTCTGTAGCGTCTTCCATTTTAGCTTTTTAATGTTCTCATTCATTATTATATTGAATAAAATAGAGCTTAGAGAGGCGCCTTTTCTAATACCGTTATTATCTGGAATAGGATTTGTCAGTTTTTGGCCTAATTTGACTTGAACATCATTTTCTGAGTAAATGTTTTTGATCGTGTGAATGAGGTTGGTTAGAAATCCTCGGCCCTGTAGCAGCTGAATCATGTCTTTAAGTCGGATTCTATCAAATGCCTACACTAATTCGATGAAACAAATATATCTGAAGTTTCGCTGCCCACAGAAACAAATATATGCTGGTCTATTGAATTCATTGGACTTCTCTACCACCTTTCTCAAGAGAAATACCGCATCTGTGCGGGATCGCCCAATTCTAAATCCTTGTTGATCTTCTTCTATTGTTCTGAGGGAATTGATTTTCTTCGTGATTATTTTTGTCGTGAGTTTGAGTGCTGATTGTAGTAGGCTAATTCCTCTGTAATTAGATGGTTCCATCCTGTCACCTTTTATAAATGGTACAATTAAATAATTTAACATCTAAACCTCCTTTCACGGTTATTTTTTATATAATTATGTATTCAAATATATTAACATTGAAGTTAAAAGCTGCTCAATGTTTCGTTCACCAGCATAATATTGCAACACTTTCAAGAAAATCACTCAGCATGCATGACCTAAAATAGCTTAACAGGATTTTTCTCCTCAGCGCATATACGCATATATATCAATGAGTCACCAACAGATGACCGAAGCTTCTTGGAGCACACATACATAATATTTTCTACAATGATAACTTTGCTAAAGCCGGAAAATCAATAATAGTATTGTAGAGTAAATGCGTCACAAAGCTGTACCCCCTCTCTCAAAGCAATGAGTAGGGGTTTACGGTATTATGCTAATTATTAAAAAAATAAGACCTACAAATAAGATTTTAAATCAAATGCATTCGGTGATTTTCTTCTTGGAGACTGCTTTTATTAAATATGCAATTCGTTTTACTAGCAATTAATTTCCCAATACTGAGTAAACCGGTACTAGGCATAGAATAACTTTACGGAGTTACCCGCAATCCATATACATCTATATCAACATAATACCCTGTGAGCCGTCACATGGGCATATGGCAGGGGATGTTAGGTCACCAGCCGTGTAAAGATGTAATTTTTTGGGAGATGACATGGTGACATGTACTTTAGAAGTGCATTCAGTGAAGCTTAGTTTTTATTGTGGTCACTTATTGTGGTCACTTATTGTGCACGGGAAGAACTAGTTTTTGTACCTATTTGTTCGGCAGTGTATCTCTCTTATTTTATCGCATCTGTCAGACCTAGAGATGTAGAAATAGAGTGAGGAGTCAAGATAATATTCTCTGTGTCGCTCTGAAAAATATCAGTTCTGAATTTCTCAACCAACCTAAGCCTAGCATGTTGCCTCCGAGTTTCTTGGGGCTCCCACCTTAATCCTTCTAAAAGTTGTATTACACTATATGTGCGCTCGTAGCAATTTTTAACGAAGCGTACTGCTTTTCTTTGTATTTTATCAATTTTCTGAAATGTTTATGACCAGGATCTCGAATGCTTGCGGTGTGTTCGAGGCGTGGTCTAACCAGAACGAAGTAGCACCTCTCTTTGACTTATTCATCCGAGGACCTTCCTATTATACGTTTAACAAAACCTAGTTTCTTTAATGCTATGTCGCATATGTTTTGTATGTGTGGTCCCAACGTTATATCAGAAGTTGAGGTAGTTCCAAGATATTTTACTGTAACTGGAGTTTTTATGTTTATTTTACCCACAGTATAGGTATGGTATTTTTGTGATAACTTTCGCAGGAAGTAAAATGTGGTGCATTTGCTGATATTTAATTCTTACCCCTATTCTGGCATTAGAATCAAACGTTATTAATGTCCAATTACAGATCTTCTAAGTCCACGACTTCGCTTATTTCACGGTATATAACTGTAGTTAACACGTTAGTTAACACATCTAGTCTAATTTAGCTAATTTTTGCATATAAACGGCAAGGAAGTGGTTCATGAACGAGTATAAAATACGAAATAAAATGATTCATCATTGTGTATCTCGGGAGGGGATGATGGAGGAAAAATTGCCCTGTAGAAAGGTATCTCACTAAAGTCCCATCACTTAAATGTGATATGTTTACTGACGGGACTTTAACGTCCCACAATAAAGAATTGGTATTATTGAGAAAGTATATTAATTCACATGTATATTAAGTTATTAGTCAATTGAAGAAATGATTGCAGTAATAGAAACTGCTATTAGTTTTGAATTTTATTTCAAAAGTAATTCATAAAAATTTTTTACTTGTTTGTGTGTAGCCGAAAAGTATGCAAATTTCAGGAACCATGGTAGTACCACATATGTTCCCCAAATTTTTAAGGAATTAATGTGTGCAGAAAGCTGTCAATTTTTATTTACATAGTACTTTCCTTCTATTATTTATTGAAATTAACTGAAATGGTGAATTTTAGAATTAAATATATTTTTTATAAAAATTTTATCTTGGGACTTATAAGTACCGTCAGGCACGAAGTGATGAAATGTATGTAGCAGCTTGCGAAATGATGATTGGTGATTTCAACTGAATTAACTTTGAATGACATATTTATAGATTTATTAGCAAGGTAAAAAGAAGGTTTTATAAATTCGTCACTACATGGCATTAGCCACTTTTTATTTTATGTTAGAAGTACTTTCGGAGGATTGCATAAAATGTTGAAAATGGAAATTTTCAACTATGAACAACAAACTATGTTGTTCTGATGGATAATTATTTCACATCAGTTCTGCTATATGAATTTCTCAAGTATAATGGTATTTTTGCATGTGGAACGGTACGATCAAATAGAGTAGGCCTACCTGTCTTTTTACTAGATAGAAAAGGGGCGAGCTTGATCATAGGATCTCTGACGCTGGATTTTTTTATGTCAAATGGAAAGATAACAGAGCTGTACACCTTCTTCCTGATTTTAATGGTAACGAGGTGTGTCAGTTGAGCAGGACACAGAAAGATGGTATGAAAATAGAGGTAAATGCCCCAAAAATAGTAGATGAATATAAAAAGTACATGGGTGGGGTTGACAAAGGGGATATACTTCGATCAATTCATGAAATCGACAGAAAATCGAAGAAGTGACGGCATAAGTTATTCTACGCTTTTATGGAAATGGCTTTTGGTAATTCCTACGTTGTTTTCTGTGAAGTTAATGGCAAACTACCTTTCTATGAATACAAAAGAGAGGTTTCCATGGGGTTGCTCACTTATGGCAAAGAAAATAAAAAAGAAAATTGGAAGGCCAATGAGCCATAGACAGTCCATCATCTATACCTGAAATTAAAAAAAAGAAAGCAAAATATTCCATCCCGAATGACATACTCCAAAACAGGGGAGCGCACTGGCCAAAATTTGTATCCACGAGAGGAAGATGCGAGGTCTGTGCAAAGGACAAAGTTGAATCAAGGCCGCATTCCAAATGCACTGAGAGTAAAGTATTTATTTGTGTGAATGAGAAGAAAAATTTTTTTTCTTTTATTTTCAACTACCATCATGCATATTGAATGTGGTATTTAATTCTTACTATGGAATTAAAATAAACTGGTAAAAGGAGTTGAATTACGTTTTATTGATGAAGAAGCTTATGATTATTAGCTCGGACAAGTACATTTCTTGTGTTTTTTGGCCTTGATTTTTATGGCAAAAAAAGTGCCAAAGGACTGAAAGCAATATTTATTTGTTTATGTGTAAAATTATGGTTTTATCTATTAATATTTTCAAATAAAAAAGATATTTGATCCATATTTGAAAGACTTGCGTCATTTCGCTACCCATCATGAAAATCTGCTTTTCAGCCCTGACGGGACTTTTAAGTCCCTTGACATAATTTTTACAATAATAACAACAATATTGAAATTTTCCGCAAAAAAGTTATTGATTCGTCATATCCTTGATACAGGACGGCAGAAAAAATATTCTGCAACAGTTAAATACAAAAAACATAATTCAGTAAACAAAGGGTTAAATGTTGACCGAAGTAACCCCTTACGATGCATTCGATTGGGAAAAACTCATAGAAAAAAATACTCCACTGTGTTACGATGCCATTACACATTTTTTTGCATGCATGCATTTCACGTTTTTCACAGCACCTAGGTATTTAAATTACTGAATGATAATTATCAAAATCTAGTACCAGTGTTATATGCCAATAAAGCCATGCCTACGAATTTTATGAAGTAACACTTCGTAAATGACTTTTATTAACTCTCATTTGCATTACATTTTTTTCTCCGCTGAAATCAGCTGGCGCAAAAGTCAATTTAAGATGTCTAAATTGTCAAACATGCTCTTACTTAAGAGAAAGTCTGAATGAAATAGATCTTTATCTTTCTGTTTGAGGAGGTTTGAGGCGCTGGATTGCAGTTTTCTCCATTGTTTTCCGGTTAGCTGCGTCAAGTTTTATTCAGATGACGTTTCGTGGCCTATGCTGGCCACATCTTCAGATCAGGTCTGAGTACTGAGCACTCAGACCTGATCTGAAGATGTGGCCAGCATAGGCCACGAAACGTCATCTGAATAAAACTTGACGCAGCTAACCCGAAAACAATGGAGAGAACTGCAGATCTTTATCTGTTTGCATCAAAGAATTTTCAGACGCAATGGCAGTAAAATGAATCGTTCACCTTTACGTTGTGTTTTCCTTTGCTACGGAGTTTATATTTTGCTTAGCTATTGCCAGTTAATGTAACATTCTTCCTGAAAAATGGCTCTTCCTTGTGTTAACCTACTTCCGAATACGTAACAAAAGCAAGAACACGCATGCACTATGGAATTTGGAACTAATTGGAGCTACTAGTGTAATGCCAAGCAGAGAAATACATATCCAAATGTCAACTGCTCCGATCATCCGCGTGGGAAGTTTCAACTGTGAAAGACTACACGAAACCTGTCTTTGTATATATTACACGGTAACAATATCATAAGGATAAGTGTAAATCTGTAACATTATCACAGCCTCTTCTCGCTATCGTCGTAAGTAGACGTTTGGTTATTAGCATACATAACAGCGATAGCATAGATTAAGCATTTAAGAATTCAAGTTTCCCAAAGGTGGCTGATTTTCATCTTCATTAAACTAGAAGATAAGAGCCCTTTTTCCTTCTAACACATGCTACTCACTATTCAGAGGGTACCTAGAATGTCTAGGACTAGGAGACAATCCAAATTTCATTGGCTGAGTGACTACCTGGAGATGCATGAAGAAATAGTGTAGTTGGTGGCCACCGCTTCCTGCTGACTGCACGTAAACCTCCGAATATTAGGGACAACAGAGGACTCAGGTGATCTCTCTCACTGAATTAGCGGAAATGGAATCCAAGCCACCAAACTTCGTCGGGAAACGGCGCTTTCGAATCCCTTGGTAATATGACATAACACTGTTAACATTTTTTAAACCCTGCGAAAGCATTCTTGCTTACTCAATCTAACAAATGAGAAGCGAATGGAGCCTCAACGTATGTGCGAAGGCTAAGATAGATCGTGTCACCAGGCCTACGCTAATTTGTTGAAGTGATAGTTATCTTAATTGCGGCACAACTTTAACGAAAGTGTACACAATAAACTTCAGAATCAATGTTCCAAGGAGATTTCAATCCCCAACTTTGACTTGAGAGGCCTGTAGCTATGTTGTTACATAAGTATTTACATAAAATTTGAATATAAAACTTTATTAAGAAAAGCACGGACGGAACAAGTATTTGAAGAAATTTCCTCGTGGGCCCTTCCCCCTCGGCTCTGATTTTGTTCATAATTCATCTTTAGAAAGAAAATTTTATCCATTTTCCTTGTACACTTATAAAAACCTGTGATGCACTGAATCAGGCAAAAGGGCCATTATTTTTATAGTTCATACTGTAAATATTCTGTTCATGTTACCACAGCAGCTGAAATTATTCCAAGGAATCTATTTTATGTTCTATCAAGAGCTTTTTGTACACTTTCTCACCTGCAAGTTCATAAGATGTAGCCTTTTCGCAAATACACGTTAAAATTAGCCCCCTGGAAATGTCATAGCGATTGGTGGCATTAGCCATTTTCTGTTTGGATTTGCGGCTGCATGCCTCTTGCATTTTTCGCAAATTACGTAGGTTACTTTACCTCACTTTTTCTTATTGGATCCTTATCTCACCTTTTGTACTTTCCCATCACTTGTTCCACTTCTACTTCCCCTTCTTGTCGCATAGGTATTCGCCAGGTTCCGTAGGTAGAGCCGTGCTGACTGCGGGTGTAGAGGAAACAGGGTTCAGTGAGGGGATGTGGTGAGGGTACGAGAGGAATAGGGTCGCCCTGGGAGGTCAAGGGGTTGATGGAACCAGATGAGACAAAGTGGACCAGGGTTAATTAGGTGGACGAAGATGGAAAGGGGACCAAATGACCCATTTACGGCTAACGTGGACCACCTCCCCAATCCACCAATCCCATCCCCATGCTATTTTTCCCTCTTACCCACTTACCCCCTTCCCGCTCGTAATCGCCCTTACCCTCAGTCCCAGAATTCCCTCCTCTTTCCCCGACTAGGAGAATCCCCTCCCTTCTGAGGCAGTCCCAGTTCATTGGTCCTACAGAAGTGGCGCACATGTCGAGTCTATCCGTCTCGCTTTCGAGTCTACGTACCAGAGACTAATTGGACCCGGAAGGAATATAAGACCGCTCCTAATCCTTTTTTTTGTTCCCTTAATTCCCTTCTTGATTTACGGAGGTCAGCGCTCCATTCACCGTGCGAACGATCCGGAGTTCGAAGGAGAGAATTTCTCCCGCTCGCCTCCGTGAACTCACGTGGCATTCTGAGTGCTTTAAAATCACTTTATACGTTTTGATTGTTGTAATTAGTGTGATGTTTCTATTCAGGTACAATTTAATGCATATCCATAGGTTATTTCAGGTGCAAGCCTCTGTATTTATAGATAGTGTTTTATTCAGCTCAGTGTACATCCCATCTCTCTTCTGGCATCAATGAATCCTATTCCCTTTTTGGTCCTTCTTTGCTCACTTAAGGTACTCCTTAGTCATACCAATCCATTCAAGAAATGATTTAAACGGTGGATTAAACACTTTTCCATAACTATTAGTCTCTAAGTTAAATTTGGATCGATTAACCTCATGACTGATTAAGTATTGCTCATTGAAATCGAACATTATTACAATGCGTCGCATGAAAAACATTGTAATTTGGGACTATATTATGCTAGCATGTGGGACTATATAATCTCTAGCAACTAAATAGTTATATATAGAGGATGCCTAAAAATAATATAATAAGAGATTAGACATATTTAATGTGAACGTCACGATATCTGTACGATTGACCACATATTTCTTTTACACTAGTGAATACAAACTTGAGCCTCAGCGTAAAAATGCGTAGCCAAGATCGAAATAAGACCGAACTCCATGGTTTACTTAAAACATTATTTTTCAGTTTAAAAAGTTTTAAGTATATTAAATTACTTTTAACAGTTTTTACGCCTTTTTAATGAAATAAACAAACATATGGCTGATGCAGTAGATTAAATTACTGAAATCTGACATTTGCAGTTACTGTGATTTACAGCTCGACTCCCTTTGATATTTTTATTGAAGTTAATTGCCTGGATTTTTTATTTGCGATTTTGGTAATTACTGATTCACTCTATTCGTTATTTTGGGCTATTTCTATGATGGTATTGAGTTCCAAGTCAAAGTCAGAGCCTGAGAGAGGTAAGTTAAACAGAAGGTAGACCATAGAGTGAAAAAATACGAGTTAACGGCGTACCTGTGGACAGCGGTTGTACTCTTAACAATAAAGTTGAGGAGGACACAAAGTTTGATGCACTGCAGATTTGCACGAGATTGACTTAGGAGAATTTTGCCTGTGATTCGACGGTTTTTCCTTCTCACCGCTTTTGAATATGAGCGTTGAAATGTACAGTTTAGACGAAAAATTCGAAGGAAATGAAATAGCTATAGGGTTTTGAAAATTCTCATCATGGTATATTGATCTAGAAAAATTATGACCGGGAGAATACGTGCGTCAGCCGAGAATTGAACCCGGATCTACTGCTTGGAAGGCAACTGTGCTAACCATTACACCTCCGACGCCTGCACGGGAATTGTATATGATAGTGAAAAAAATCCTTAAGAGAGACTCAAGCCCGGGACCATACGCTAGAAAGATTAACCCACGGATTAACCCACGGATGACATTGAACGTATGCTAACTATATTTCTATAACCTAAATTTAATCTAATGAAACACATTTTTTAATAAAGTTTTTAACTAAAAATACTTTTACAATACCTCATAAATAAATAAAATAACCAATATCGATAATACACAGATGAAATCTAAGTGGACCTATGACACTCTCCTGTGAGATTTTTACTTCATTGGAGATAGTGCCGTCTAATACTACCCTATGTACGCGATCGCTTAGGTATTCTTTGATCCAGGAAATTACATCGTCGTATAAGCCATAAGATTTTAGTGCAATTAATAATTTTCTGTGGGCACTTCATCAAATGCTTTTCAATAAATTGTACACTCTTATCTCACTTATAGGTCTATAAGTAACTTAAAGGTTTTATTTATTTACGTGGTGTTGTAAAAGTTTTATGAATAAAAAATTGTTAAACTTGGAATACCACCAAGTGAAAAAAGAGAGATCTTTATTTATGACCAGGTTTCATAATCGCAATTTTCTGTGATTTCATTAATATATTTTCCTATTTCCGTGCAAAAGACATCAAAATGTCCTCATTAAAGTGAAATTGTCATATATCTCTAGAAAATGTTTAGTTTTTTTTTCGAAATCAGTTGCTTATTTAATCATATTTCCGCCCTTAGGGGATTTTGCGCTTTTATTAAGAGAGGTATAACCAGAATGAATCATAAGGAGATATTTGCCTTGAGGTCGCATCCGTTGTCACTGTATGCAAACACTCAGGTCTTGTTTAGAGTAGTTTTTTTCTGTTTTGGCTGTAAATTTATGAATTCTACCTTCATGATGAATGTGTAACTGCTGAAAAAGGAGTCTTTCATCTCATTGTTGGCGAAAGAAATCTTTTTTGGTGGCAATCTCAGGGATAATTTAATGAAAAGCCCCCACCACAGTCGAAATTTAAATCAAGTCATATGGAATTAAACTACAGTACTTAAGCTTCTACATTTGAACACCTTGAATATCTGTTCTATTCAGTTTTGTTAATAATACATTTTTTTCAACTTTATAGCTCTACATTTTTATGCTGACCTTAAGGTTGGTTTCCTCCCACGCATTTTCATAAGAATATTTCAAGATTCAGTCCGTGTTTTATTTAATTTAGTTGCTTTCAATATTTCTAGTGAAAGTAGCCAAAAGAGATTTCTATGGACTTCATGTTCTTTAAGCCTTTCCGGTGGCGCGTCTCACATCATGACTTGCTGGGTTACTGGTTCTCGCCGCTGACTGCTTTGCGTTATATGAAGGAAGCGTGAACAATGAATTCATTTGTTTTTCATCTTACTAATATATAAAAATCTAGTTGTGTCTGTATGTCTGTTTCTCGATCTCTCATAAACCACTGAACCGATTGAAACAAAATTTGGCAGGAAGATACTTGATATATCTGGTTCATGCATAGGCTTTAGAACAAGGTACAACAGTCATGGGGTCGTAAGTCACGCTGGGGCCCCAAAGAGCCCAAGATTCCAAAAGAATGCTTTCTTAAAAGCCTCGGAAGTATTGAACGATTGAACCGATTTTTAGTGAAATTTTCACACATGGGATCAGTAGAGCTTTTTTAAGGAAATTGAGAGTATAAGAAAGACCCCTGGGCCCCTCGGGCGGCGTTTTGGACCGTCTGGTGTCTTATGTGTTTGAAAAACTCAAGTCTAAACATTTTGGTTCCAGTGCAGAGTTTACTATTTTTGCTTATTTTAATTAGTTTTACTAAAGATAGAAGGCTATAGTTTTCGCCATTTGATGGAGAAATGATTGCAATTTCTTACTTTTTCATTCAATTGTCTTATACGAATAAAATTTCTCCAGAAATCGCGTTTTTCATGTCAAAATCATGAATTTTACTTATGTCAACAATAGGACATTTCCTTGGTAACTGTGGAATTGGCATTATCTTTAGAAGGAAAATGGGACCTTTACAATCGCAGCCTGGTTTTATATCTAGAGATTGGTATTACAGTGAAAATCTAGGCCGTATACTGAAATTTTGCTGATTACCATATTTTCAGGGAAATTTTTGCCTAAATTTGGCAAAATTCATTTTAAGTGGACTAATTCAAGTTGGACCCATGTAAAACAGGAGAACGCCACGATGTTATATTAATGCGGAAAGCCTATGGAATACAAATGGCCTGTAGTTTAGTTTCCATATGTTACTGCAAAAGAATATTGAAACTCGGTAAAAAATGTAATGCGGTTTTCATGAGCTGAATTAAAAAATAAAACTAAAATTATAGCTGAGTAACACATGAGAATGCCACAATGTTATATTAATGCGCCTAGCCTCTGGAATGCAAATGGCCTGTAGTTTACTTTCTATATGTTTCTGCAAAAGAATGTCGAAACTCAGTAAGCATAATATAATGCGGTTTTGATGTGCTGATTAAAAAAAATAAAACTAAAATTATAACCGATTTGCCTAGAAAAAAATACACCTCATGAGCGACTCGAACCTACAACCTATATGCCCTGTCTTTCTTTTATCCCCCGTTGTATTTCAACTGGTACCCTTGCTAGTTATCAATAAAGGTAAAACTGTAATGCCGCTTACCTCGTCAGGGCATGGTTTGAAAAGAGATTGGACCCTAGTGGAACCATTTTCAGACAAGCGCAATAGATTGATATCGCATTCGCTATTAATATCACGTATGCTTTGGTAGATGCTCTATTATGCAGATCTTGCTATTAGCTGTTTCATATTTGTAAAATTCTATTATTGCTGATTTTTTCTCTGGCTAAAGCCGACACAACACATCAGCTCCTTAAAAGTTCGAGTTCTAATTTTATACCTATTCCATTTCGACAAGCGCAACATGTTTGTCTGAATGCCTTTTGTTTCAAATTGTTTTTGTTCAGAGTTATAAAGCCCCAATTTATGATTGAGAGCTATCAATTTTCTGCACAGCAGCTTATCATTTGAAGAGGAAAGAATATGTCTCCCTAATATACGTTATGTTTATATCCCTTCTAAACATATATGAGGATCTCAGCTCACCTTTACACCCGGATTCCTGTTTGATAACCTTGGAGTAACTTGCCTATAGATTTGACACATTTCTATAGTCATTTGTTACATAAGGAGAGCTATTTACGACTTAAGTCATTGGTTATATCCCAGTGATTATGCGAGAAAGTCAATAATTTCAGATGTATTGAGAAATACGATGTTATATTTCTTGAAAAAACTTTGAAATTGGACATTTGGGGAAAATATTTGATTTATGTATGTTCCCATTCACATCGTTTTTGCATCAGAATGAGATACATTTGTGTATCATTCGAAGCTCTTCAAATTCAAAATTGCTCTCTTTACTTGGCATGAGATGACAATGTGATTACATCATCAAAATTGCCATATTTGTCATTTCTCAGTAAATATTTGATATTGCCCGACGTCAACATTCTTTACATAAATACGCACGCGGTGGAGGTTGAGTCATCACACACACACTCTGGTCAACACGCTAAGTGACATACATCACATCAACTCAGGCCTTGATTTAATTTAATGAATCATGATAAAGTTTTTTACTCTCTATATTTTATTAAAGTACATTTTGACTCAGTCATAGATACTTTGAGTAAATATGAAGTATATGGGTGTCTGAGTAGCTGAGTAAATATGGTACGTGTCACTCATTGCTCAATTCCTCAATTGCAGGAAATATAACATAGTAGTATACGACTCATAAAGAACACCAAGGTGTTCTATGAGGTGATGATTGTAAAGTGATGTATTTCATTAAGTATGATGTGAGCATTTGCATAGAAATTCTTCACTGGTGTGTTTCAGAGCGACACAGAGAATATTATTACGATGTCTTACTACATCTCTAGGTCTGAGAGATGCGATATATTAAGAGAGATGCTTTTACAAGCAGATAGGTACAAAAACACTTTCTCTCCACGCACGATAGCCGACCACAGTAAAAACTGAGCTCTAAAATAAATACACTCTCATAATACATGTCACCATTTCACCTGCAAAAACCTTATACCTTACATCTTTACTAGGCTGGTGTTCTAACACTCCCTGCCGCACATCCATGAGGTGGTTTGTAGGGTAATATGTAGATGTATACGTAGATATGAAAAAAGTCTTAATATGAAAATGATCTTTCCAAAAGATAGCGGTGCGAAAAATGAACTTAGAAAATTAATTTATTTCTTGATTTCATTCGGCTCTTCATTAAGTCAAAGACTTCATTTAAGTTCCAGTTTTCAGTCATCAATCCTTCATCAGTTATAAATGGGTGTGAAAGTTTTACTAGAGAAACTCTATGTGGTATGAAACATATTTCTATTTTATGATGAACAGCTCGAGCAGTTACAATCCACATGTGGCAAAATACATTTGATATTCTCGGGGTTACAAAATACAAACAAACTTAAGATGCTATAAAATATTAGCGTTAGTTTGTTTGAGCAATGTATTAAGAGAAATTAAACTACTAGTTACTAATTATTTTCAGATAACTATCTTAAATTATCAAATAACCACATTAGCGTTTCTAAAGAAGTATATCAGAGTTTTTTGTTACAATCACCTATTGAATACGTGACCAACGAGGAAATAATGCTCTCAGCCGATATAATTGGACTGTCTGTCCGTCTTTTATGTAAATATTTTCATATGGTATGGGATATTGCTCAGTTACAAGCATTACTCACAAGTTGACGAAAAATTGCGCGTTTTATGCCACCTTTGCGACTGCAAAATCGTGATTGATATTATAAAGGAATGATAAAACCAGAGCGGGAAAAATGAGTTAAAAAGATGCCTCAGGAATCACATAAATTCAAGGTTTAAGATTTCAATTCGAATAACATTAAGACGCTTCATGACCATCGCTCTTTAGTCAAACCTCATCTAAAGAGCAACCAAAAACTTGAAAATCTTTTTATGTGGAACTTGATCTTTGAATGCATATATTTATAAATATTTCAGCGTACGTTTTCCTCCATTGCATCGTAAAATCTTTCTTGCCCTTAGTAGAATTATTTCTGGCGAGATGAAAAAAAATAAAGAAATTTTCTTTTGCCGCTGTGCCATGCAATATCTGAAATGAGGTCGGAAAACATTTTTTTGGCAACGCGAGGAAAATACGCTCCCCAACATTTTTGTATGAGTTGCGGTGTTCTCAATAGGGCACAAGGCATGGTGTATCGTTAATGTCTTGTTCTATTGACTTCGATTTTTGTCTAATTATTTTTAAGGTTATGTTTTTTGGGAGGGATCACCGAAAAACTTGGGCAGCAAAATTTTGAGATGGAAAAACATCTTTATCTGGAAAGTGAGACCACCACCGATGGAAAAAATAGGCAAAATATTTTGAGCTGAACTCTCCAAACACAGACGGCATTCTGCGCAATTAAGAGTCTATTGATAGCTAGTATTAATAGTGTGAAAGTCAGCAAGTTTTTTTATATTAATAAGTTTCTTTATTATAATAAGTATATATAAAAGAAAACCCTTTAATAGCAACTAAGTCTCAGAACTATAGCAGACTCAGAACAAAATAAATGTGGTGTCGCTAACAAATAATGAGGTTGAAATGAACAGAGATAAACTCAGATGTAGATGTCCTACAATGTGTTGAATATAAAAGAAGTATGTATACTGAATACTTTGAGATGAAGAAACAAATTTAATGGACACATTTTGCGACCCAGTAGCCTATTGAATAACATCAAAGAGGACGTCAAAGTGAATAATTATTTCGGAATGATTGTTTGCGGATGGGTAATGGATTATCGAGTATATATCTAGTTGTGATGCAAGATAATCATGCTTGGAGAATTGAAAAATGTCATTTAAGTAACAGAAAATGAAGAATGGTCCAGAAGGGTCTTATCATTAAGATAAAATGGAATAAGAGCTAAACTAGAGGATGAATAATCTAATCATTAAAATGATATGTCACGATTAAGTTTAAAAAAATATAGAACAGAACGTTTGTGTACCTCTTACCTACATATTTAGGAATAAATTTTCGGTAAATTTCTGCACAAACTGTTGTTACCGTAGGGGTTTATTTTGTAGTTTCACGTCTAATAAAGTCTCTTGTGTAGCTTTACGGGTGGAATTTATGGTCACCTCTTTGACCAGTCGAATCCTGTCAATTTAGTTTATGTGTCACCATTATTACTCAATTAGCATCCAACATAGCCACTTGATAAAGTTATTTCTATATTTTCCGGAGAAGAAATACCATATGCGTGTACAGTCAAAGGATTGTATTTGGATTGTGAATAACGCTAATAAGGTGACTGCAATTCCAAGATCATCAGGTGCCATTGAATTACAATCTGAAATACTTCCATATCAGTCTTAATTTCTCAATGACGTGAGAAATTTCTTAATTGCTTAGAATTTAATATTACTAATAAAAATAGATTCGTCCTTGGGTTTTCTTAGGATTTCATTTCTGGTAGCAGAGGTTTTTTCCTCAATTCAAATACGATTGCTTGTTCATGTTCGTCGTTTGTGCGTACACGATGAATTGAAAAAGTTATGCTGTAATTCCTGCTATTATCTTTTGCTTAGTCTGCGATACGAATTTCATTAGTTTTATCACGTATTACAGGTTCGTGGGTGATGGTAAAATTGGAGGAGTTGCCATAAGCCAAAATTGATACAAGAATTAAGTTCTCAACAATGGTTGGTGGAAAATATTGGCAAAGGCCGACTGAGGGGATAGATATGTCAGGAGGAGCAATGAGACACTAAATACCTGGAGGCTGATATGAATACAATTCATACAGGTGAGTACGTTAAGTCAATAGAATTATTGGAGGAAGGTTATCGAAATATCTGTGTATTTTTTACATCCTTTCGACCCCTTTGATCGATTAGTATTGTCAAATATTTCTTTTGAATGTAGCCTTTTTCCCGGGAAAATATTTTTTTATTCTCTTACTGTAATTTAAAATAAAATTCAATTATTTTCTGTAAGTTGTCAAATGCAAAATAAAACTAGAAGTCGTTTTTCGTGACTCTTATGTCAGTACTGAAAATAGTACCGATATCAGTGCCTGAGAAAAGGAACTAATTTTGGATCTTAAAATAAATCGATGCCTCTAAGACTGTGATAACTACACTAGTTTCGGTTCAAAGTGATGTATTAAAGGGATTTGTAGTAGCATAAATAACTCATGTTTTTGTCTTTTTTATGATTTCTTCATTTAATGAAGAAAACCATGACGATCAAACTTCAGTAAAGAGAACTCCTAATTCCGCACGGACTTATTTTCTCGACTACAGTTACCACAAATACTCAGCCAAATTATTTTGATAGAATAGTGATCCTCAATGCATTTACTATCAAACCGCTCGTCTTACCGGTTTGCCAAATTTTGGTCGTGAGATTCATTAATCAAACATCAAAAAGTATCATGGGTATCTCTATTTTCGACCCAATAATAAAATTCGATATTTTCATTGAAAATTACAGGACTTTGTAAGACATTATCTATTCAGGTTAATGTTAAGGTATTCATAATTTAAAAACGCCTAACGTTTAAACACTTAACTAATGGATGTTAAAAATATCCTCAGCGTTCTATTCAAAAGTAGATGGTCTCACATGGTGGAAGGTTGGTATCGTAAAAATACAAACTTTGTTAATTCCTCTATTTATTACAGAATGTACAAACGATTTCGGCTGTAATGCCATCATCAGTTACACTAAAGTAAACGAGGTATTAACTTAGGTATAAAACCTCCCTTCAGCGGTCACCACTCTTACCGGCCAATTTCTTTGGGAGCGGAATCAATTTCCCATGCATACAAACAATGTAAATTTCCTCTCCTTAATCCTTAAGCGGGTATCTTCTCCTGGTTCTGGTGGTGGACGATTAATGTTTGTTTTAATGTATATCGGTTTTGAGCAAATGTATATTAGTTTGAGGGGAAATGGTTTTGTGTAAACGGTAGAATGGGATAAGGGGAAATGGTGTTGAAGGTGAACTTTTGAAAGGAAGGGAAATGGTTGCAGGCTTTTTTCTGTGGAAGTTATCCATTACGGCCCAAATAAAATGACTTTGTAAACTTCACTTGAGGTTTGTTAGCACGCCCAAGGCTTCGTGTCGTCTTCAGGAGACATGCGTTCTGAGATGACCTGACGATGAAAATAAGTGTCTACATCTATATCTACATACTTCCATGCGAGCAGCCAAATGGGCGTGTGGCAAAGAGTGTTTAGACTCCAGCCATGTAAAGATGTAAGGGTTTTGGAGGTGAAATGGTGACGTGTATTATGGGAATGTATTTAGTGGACCTCAGTTTTTATTGTGGTCACTTATCGTGTGCGGAAAGCACGAGTTTTTGTAGCTATCTGTTCGGAAATGTATATCTCTTTCTTTATTGCTTCTGTCAGACCTAGAGGTTGGTGAGGCGTCATGATAAGGGTCGTGCTAATAAACCTGATATGGAGTTAACAAAGTCATTTTATATGGTCTAGGTTGAAAGGAAAGCCGGTGTGTCACTATGGGTTTAGAGGTAAAGTATAGCAAAGAATTTAATAACAAAGAGGAGATGTGAATGTTTTTTTTACGGTCAGACTGGGCGAATCCTTTAAACTGTAACCAAGGACCACCAGACCTGTTTTAAGAATAGAGACGGCTTGTCTGCCATCACCAATCACCTGATGGAGTTGGGCCCTAGGAGTAGCGATTTTAACCCACAAGTTTTGCGCCGTACCTAGAAGGATACGTAGTTGAATGCCTCCGAAAAAAGAGAGGTCAGCCAACCAAATGACTCCAGTTTCCTTAAAACTGACTTAACTTTCCCTATTTCCCCCTCTTTGCTGTTGTCACCTTGCCTCCGATGCCATAATGACGCACTGGCTCATCTCTCAATAGTTCACCCTCCTTTCCTCATTCCCCCCTAACCCTTCCCCATATCATCCCCGCACATATATAAAGCTATTGCATCTGTTCATATTCACATGACCTCTGAAGATGATGTTGTAACATCGAAACCGGTTAGGTATTTAAATAAATATTGCGGAATATACGATGTCATTTTTCTTTTACCATGCATTAATTCCACAAAGTACAACCCTCTGCAATCACTTTTCTCCCTTCCTCATTTCTATCTATCAATTACACCCACACCATTTCCACTCTGACATATGTATGTATATTTGCTCAAATCCGATTACCTCAGTCTACCTGATAATGGCATCACAGCTGAGACCAATAGTAATTTCTGTAATAAATTTCGGGAATAACAAAGTTTGTATTTTTACAATAATCTCAGCGACTTCCTTGAAGTTTCAGTCTAGCTTGTTTTCCTGTGATTGGAGGAAATCACGCGTTATTTGATCAGAAACCATGCAGTTATCGAATTGATCGATGGGATGGTATGAACGAGGAAGTAAAGTCGGGAATCTTTTAAGTGCGTGGGTGCCCTCTATTGAAAATGAATAGGTATTACGATAACAATTGCCAACAGAAGAAACCCCCTTGGTCCAGGTACAACTAGTTCATGCTGAATACCGTCGGTTATATCTTAAACACTATTTTATTTAAATATGGCTGAAAATAGCTTAGAGAATCAGTGAATTTGTATATGAGTAGTGGCCTACAAGTTATTGAACCTGCAAGCCATAATCCGTTGTTTGATTCCCGTTCCATATGAATTTGTTCTCAGTGTTCTTTTCAGCATTCCATCAACCTTTTTTTAGATGCATTATGCACTTTCAGTAAGGCTGTATAGTTGTACCTTATCTCACTGGCACGCATTAATCAAAAACATAATACATGAGGATATAGTACTTAGAGTTGCCGTGCGCAATACTGAATTCGAAGTCATTGAATTGAATAGACTAGACGGAGGCGAGCATGGGTCGATTAAAATAAAATAATGACAAACGCAGTCTTTGAGATGAATAACTTCTCCCACAATAGGAGCATATATTGTATTTAGTAAGAAATTACAACAGCAAAATACCGTGATACAAGTGTGGAGCGTACTTGAAAAAAGTCTGTTTGAATATAGCAGCAGTGAGGTCCCATTTGGAGGCTAGGGAAATGCAAGGAGCTTTGTAGTGAAGTCGACACCGGTCACAGAGCGAGAAGATCACCCTTTCTTGTCATGCAGGTCAGAACACGAAAATCAGGGGAAGTCTCGGAGAGAGGAGGATGGGGAAATACTGTTGCCCGTGGCGATTGGCTAAAGTATCACAGTATTGCTATATCAAGATTCACAGCGAAGTTACAGGGAGCCTCACTAGCATTCATGGTATAAAAATGATCCACTGGAACGACTGCGGCCAAGCAATTTGCGAGCCAAGCCTTGAGAGAGTCAGATCCTGGTAGTTTGTGACTAAGAGTCACGAAAAGACCATTCTGAAATTTTGGCTCTTAGTAGTAATTTTGTGTTTAATTAAATGTCATACCTGTCGCTTAGATTTATTAAATTAAGTTCATCATTAATGCAATATCGATTGCTGACTCCATTTAGTCGCTTTTCATGACCAATTGTGCTTTAAAAAATCCATCAGTGTCGATGCTATTATTTGGTAATTGATTTTTTGGCTCTGAGCTGTAGAATCAATACTATTTTATGAAAATATAATTCTATTCCATAGAAATTAATGTAGTTATAGAGCAAAAACAGGGATTTCTTCTACATGGCATTAAGCGGAAATGCAAGCGAAACCTTTAGGTGATAATATTGTTGCTATCATTAAGATTCGTTTGTTACCATGGACGCTGGCAAACATGTATGTGCCCGTTATCGTTGGGTTCATAGACGGAGTCTTTAATGTTAAATTGCACTTAGCCAAAGAGAAAAATCTTTTTAAATATACTACATAAGTCTAATATTTTCACAACAAATGATGGAAGTAAACATGGTGCTCAATCACACTTTCAAAAAAATGTTTTTCATCTATCGCCATCCTAGCAAAACATTAAAACATAATGGTAGTACAAGAAGGCAGAGGCTAAATGACGAGTGTGTTAAAAGATAAGAAGACTCAACCGACGTGGCAGGCAGCACGTGGCCGACAGCAATGGAGACTACGTTTAGTCGTACATGATCTTTTCGTTTTAAAACACTCAATGCTCTGATTAATTCACTATTCATAGCCGCCCGGCCATTAGACGTGACCGTGTAAAACTTTTTCTCAGGTTTTAAGGAGCTTGGGGTCCTTAAATTTTCGATTGAGCTCGATATAGTGCAGGAATTTCTTTTCTATTTTTGGTGAATGTTATGAGGTTGTGCTTAGCGGTTAAAATTTCACAATTTTAGACCATTTTGGTTAAACATTAAAATGTGCGAAAGATCGTGTTTTGCCTCAATTTTTCTGAAGAAACGCTTACGAATTGTCAAAATGTAAGTTAAAAATGGCATATATTTGTTCCTTGAGAGCAGAACCCCGAGAATCACGAAAACACTTATTGTAGACATTCAGGATAGCCAAACCGGCAAGTAAACGCGGCATTCAATGCTATTCACTCGGATATTCCGGTGGGAAGGGCATCGTAAGACTCCCACTATACATTTACAGTAAATATACAGAAAGTTATTCCTTAAAAGCCTTTAATGGCTTATTTTTCTGCCAATCAAATGTGGTGGATGTATCAGGTGCATGACCTCCTCAGTCCCGAGACATATCCAGCATTATTTTAGGAAAATTCTTCATACTTACGTTTTGCGTTTTAAGCCATGTTTGCAGAGTTAATATCTCTGTCACACAAGCTTATTAATGATGCTGCCACTTATCAGCAAGTGGCATTGCCAATATTTTTCATTGCTGAGCGAGAAAAAATTCAAACGTCTGTGTATTGTATACTCTACGCCAGGACCTAGGAGGTTAAAATTCAGGATATATGTGATATAGTGGACTTCAATCATATCGTTGATTCATAGCTGTCTCATTGCTTATGGTTTGGTGGCCTGTTGCTTGCCATATTATATGTTTTCTAACTTACTTATTTTAAAATACGAGATAATTGAGAATCCTTACCATTCATTTCAGCTTTCTAGAAACGGCGACGGCTATTAGATATAATTAGATGGACCAAACATTGCGCAATATATTTGCCGATGCCGAGCAGTGCCATGTCGTGGCAAGTATTATGCAGGGGGAACAAAAATTCTTTAAACGTCCTCTTTTCAATTTTCAAAAATTCAAAATTATATGCTGTTTTTCATTAAATGTTTTGGTCATAATCAATTATTTCGTTTTTTTTTTCTGGATGAAAATCCAAGGTTTTCAATTTTAAACCATCGAAAACTCTCAATAGCAGATTATTAGATGAATCAATCATTGCGCCAGATTTTCCATATTAACCCTCTTAGTGCCACAGGCCGATATATCGGCTTTTGCTCCACAGGCGATAAGTGCCATGAGCTGATATATCGGCTCGAGCGCAAATTATTTTTCAAACTAATTTTGTTGTAATAATTACATTTATCCTTTATGAAATGTATCAGAATATTATAAACAACAATTAATTCATTTTTAGCAAAAAAATAAAAAAAATTACATTTATATCTAAAATAGTAACTTCATATTGTTTTTTTTTTTCATAAGGTGCTACAAAACTCCCAAATTCATCCTGGCACTTTTTGTTGGTGCCACCAAATTTCGGTGGCACTAAGGGGGTTAAGCACTGCTTCTTAATGATTTTTAGTTTTTGAGTTTTACCCCACCGCGCTCCTGCCATCTTCTCAATTTCAAGCTTCCTCTTGTCATCGTTGTATAGGGAAAATTCCTTGTTAAAGACCGCTTTTTGTTCATATCAGCTTTAATCATTCCTCGATTGTATTCGCTCATTTTTTATGAGGCCAATGTAGGCTCTGGGAACCTACATCATTACCCTACTATTGAGTAGATCATCCTTGCTCTCCGCAAAGTGCGCGGTGAGTTTTTTCGTCATCATTATACCTTTTTTATTCTACTTATCTGGAAAGAAGAAAAAATTGGGTTCATTCCGCAGGCAGGGTAGTCATTTTTCGTCAATGCTGAGTCCTTCGTTGCGACGTACCAGAGGCCTCTGCCTCATTCAGAAATCCTCATCAGGTTAGTTTTTTCCGGTGGATGATGAAAAGGAAGCCTTGCATGCCGTACTTATAATGGTTGAATGAATAGCGGGATGGGTCTGGGTGGATCTGAGTGATGAAGGGTCGCGGAGGCAAATGCATCCGCCTCCTTTGGGAGTCTAAGCATGAGGAAAAAGGAAGATGTATACTTATATATATATGTGAGAGATTGCAGGAGTAGAACTGCATCGCTTTAGTGTATTAAAAGAGTGGAGGAGATGAGGCCACACTGGGAAGCGAGGCAGCTGGCGGGATTAAGACGAGGATAGGGGTAGTATCGAGCAGATACGGTTAATGGGTGAGGAACGGGGGTGTATGTGTGTATAAACTGCGAGAGAAATTTGAGCAAGGCTTGTAGAGAGTTGGTCGGTTGGTTAAAGGAGTCCTTTTTAATCCTCGAGATTTTGGAGTGGGCCATAACGAAGGGTTAGGAAGATGAGATTATACTTTCTGTACGGGAAAGCTCAAAGTGGGTAGGTTGGTTATTAGCGAGAGAAGAGTTAAGTATAGCATGCGAGGGTGTTTTTGGTGGGTCAAAAGGTAACTGTTTATGGCTTTAAAGGGATAGAGGTTATTCACTTGGCGTGGATGATGTTGAAGAGGTCTGAAACACTTTACGCATGTTTGAAATCTCTCTTTCTCAGAAAGAGATATACCAATTCGTTTCTCGGGTACTTTTAGTGTTTATGAACCCAAAAGGTATATTATGAGATTGTAGTTGAGGGATGGAGTAAAAAGTATTAGGCATTAAGACCAGTTTAAGATTTTCGTTTCCCATCCGCGAATTTATCTCCTGCCAATGACTACGGTATTCTATTATCCTTAAATGACTACTATACTTGCCCGTCTACAGTTGTCGTTGTTTACTTCCTCCTGTCCCTATTGGGAGAACTCTTCAACTCTTACTTATTTCGAGCAATTGCTGATAAATTAATCTTCTTTTCTTCCATATTTTTTTAGGTACTTATTTGACCACCTCAAATGCGATTCGATCATCAGCAGATTTTCTCCCAATATATAGGCCACCTATATCCTTAGCTTCCTCCGATATTTCGAAGTATATTTGCCTCTTTTCCCTCTTAACTAACGATCTCATTAGAAGATTTTTGTACCCAGTACCAAGATGTCTCATTTATTGAATCTTACTTAGATTCACTTAGAATGAGCGATCTATAAGATCTCCAATGCCGATCTGGAACGACAAAAAAGTTGACACGACATGAACCACTATCGGAATGTCGGTCATCAGAAACATCATGTTCGCGCACCAAACTGTAATTACAGTTCCGTTGTATCACCCGGGAAAGTTTTCACTGCCTTTCTTTAACGATTAAAACTACTTGAAGAATGTGAAGCTTTTTGATTGCTGTATTCAAAACGTTTGCAAGATTTGATGAAAAGATAACGAGCCTCAGCACTAAAGTAAAAATAACTTGGGGTATTTTTTCTCTTCTGCGAAAATAAACGTGCAGAAATTAATTTTATTGCTGTCTTTTTAGTAGTATG
The DNA here is from genome assembly GCA_963169105.1 of Ceriagrion tenellum. Taxonomy (NCBI): domain Eukaryota; kingdom Metazoa; phylum Arthropoda; class Insecta; order Odonata; family Coenagrionidae; genus Ceriagrion; species Ceriagrion tenellum. The sequence continues at coordinate 60,141,599 of OY720641.1, forward strand.
GTTTTACAGTGTTATATTGCTCCTTCGACTCTTGTAAGCTCTGTTTCGGTTTTTTCTATCAATAATGAGTTATCCGAAATATCTGTTATATGAACTCCAATTCCCAATTTTTTCGAATACTTTACGCTCTTTTGTAATCACTACAGAAGAGAGTTCAAGCCATTTTCACTTCAAAACTGAGGCAAAAAATCAAGAAAACCGCCATTTTCGTCTAGAAACTGCTGAACATGGTACTACCGGTGCATAAGCATTACTGAGTCAAGGTTGGTCGTTGTTCATCCTTTGAATCAGTTGCTGTGGCGTAGTCTGGATTACACCGAGCGCCAGACAGGTATGCAGTGAATTTTGTATTATATGCTTAGCAGGCCCAAACTTCTGCTTAAAATGATCCTAAAACGGGCTTAAGAAATGAATGTAATCAAAGATATGAGAAAGTGAGAATGCATCTGGGTGTTAGGTCCCAGAATGAAAAATGTTTTCCATTTTTTTTCTTTTGCCGACTTATATTTGCGGGTGGATTGGGCTCGCCTTTAAGCAATGAGAGAAGGAATTTATTTTACCTATTAATCTGTAAAAACATGCTCGTAGTCTTTGACGGCATCGAAAATGAATCAGAGGTTAATCCTCTCTATGAGATCAGTTTTTAGTTTGCCTTCCGCGTCCCTCAACTGATCAAGGCCATTAAATCTCATCTGCTGTCAACGGTCGCTTTATGTCATCATAGTCCTAGGCACCCAGTTACAAATTTCTGTAATCTCATCCGCTATCTCTGAGATACCACGACGACTTCTTGAGTAGGAAAAATACCATTGAATACTGGCGATAAGGACACTACATATTTATACTAATCTACGGGCCACCACATGGGTGAGTGGCAAGGGTGTTTAGGTCACCAGCTGTATGAAGATGTAAGGGATAAGGTTTTTGGAGGTGCAATTGTGGCGTGTATTATAGGAATGTATTTAGTAGAGCTCGTCTTTTATTCTTGTCGCTTATTGTGCGCGGGAAGAACTAAGTATTGTTACTATCTGTTTGGAAATGCATCTCTCTTATTTTATTACTTCTGTCAGACCTAGATATGTAGTGAGGCGTTGTGATAATTTTATCTGTGTCGCTCTGAAACACACTAGTTCTGAATTTATCCAGCAAACTAAGGGTCTCTAAGGGATCCCACCTTAGTCTCTCTTAAAATATTGAAACACAATATATCCGTTTGTAGCAGTTTTAACGAAGCTTTCAGATTTTCTTTATATTTTATTAATAATTTTGGTTCAATATTTATTACCATGGTCCCAAATGCTTGGGGCACATTTGCGATGTGGCAAAACCAAAGTGAAGTAGCATCTCTCTTCCACTATTCCATCCGAGGACCTTCCCATTACCCTCTTAACAAAACTTAGTTTCTTCAATGGTGTATCGCAGATGCTTTGTATGTTCCCCGTGATATATCAGAAGTTAAGGTAATTCCAAGATATTTTGCTGTATCAGAAGATTTTATGTTTACACCACCCATAGTATAGGTTTTGCACTATAGAGGGAAAGTTTCTCTATCATTACTCGCATGTTCTCTCGGATATATATTTCCTGCCTTCGACCAAAGAATTAGAATTCCGACTCAGAGCTCCAATGCACTGCCTTTTTGTACAGAACTTTGGAAATAATATTTCTCTATTTTAACTCTGAAATTTTTCTTCTCTGAAATCGAAAATTTCACTGTACAAAATTGTTCTGATCCTAACAATTTTATGGCTATTTGCCTTTAGAATTTTTGAATCTCAATAGTGACGAAATTTTGACTTTAAACCACGCAAAATTCAAATGCGAGCATTCCAAAGTTGAGTTTTGTCGGGGACTTTGACATCACATTCACGGATTTTTTATTGAATATTAGTCTGTTCAAATAATACTGTACTTATTGAATATTAGTCTGTTCAAATAATATTGTACTTATTGAATAAGACTCCACCTTAAATCAAGGTATGTATCAAAATTGTCACAATAGAATACCTGAGAAGCACTAGCGACCAAAGTAATGCGGAAAGGCTTAAGAATGAGTGGCTGATGGGATAATATGGGTTGGGTGCTCAAATTATGAACATTTACCTCTCTGGTTAGGTCACATATCGAATACGACACGAGCATTTGGGACTCTAGATAGAAAGATTTACCAAAAAAAGGACAATTTTCAAAGGAAGAATGCTACGTGCTTTTTTGAAAACTACAAGCAAACATAGAGCGTTTATCAGCTTGTATGGGAATAAGTTTGTAAGCCGCTAGAGACTCGGATGCTGCGCGCTAGATTTATTTTGATTGAGAATTTCAGAATAAGTGTGCTTCAGAGCGGCATAGATAATATCATTTTGTCGCCACACTACATTTATAGGTCCGATAAAAGAGATAAAATAAGAGAGATACATTGCTAAACAATTAAGTACAAAAATATGATCCCTCCACTAACAATATGTGACCATAAAAAAACTGAGCTCCAATCAAAATTGTCCCGTAATACACTACGCAGTTTCTCTCCGAAAACCTTTACACAGTTACACGGCTGGTGTCCTAACATACCGTGGCACACGCCCATGCGGCGGCTCGAAGGGTAGTATGCCCGTATTCATTGTCGTATTCCTAGGGGTTACCTGGGTATCTCCTAGCCAGGTAACACCTAAGGGTCCCCTGCGCTGAGCGATTCATAAACCTTACCTGGGTAGCACCAAGCCAGGGGACGCCTAGGTAAATGATTTGGCAACAATCCTGCGGAAAAATACATATGAACGATGTTCTCGATGTTTTCGATGCTCATTTTACCATAATCAAGCACGCTATAAACAAAAATATAGTATACTGTTACACAATGATGATGAAAAATAATTAAAGGAATTTGAGAGAATGTTTACAATATTATTTAAATATTTATGTAATATGAATGGTGAGGAATATGAGGGTGGTTCAATAAGTACCCGTGTTTGTAAACGGAAGACGTAACTATGGGAAGTTGTTGATTTTATCGTGTTCTGCCATTAGTACAGTAGTGTCAATTCGTTCCACGCGTGGGCAGCAGTACTGCGTTAGGGGAGCTTTGGGTAAGCTTCATGCCTTACCCAGGAAATCCAGGGGGGACGTCCAAGTTACGACTATGAATACGGTCCTTAGAATGTTAAGGGTGAATGACGCAGGCTCTTACGAGCAGGAATGCTATTCTCTTACAGTCTTGAGAAAAGGAGGAATTGTACAAGGCACTGCATGTAAATACAAAGATTTCAGGCCTGCCACAAATTTGATGGTGAAATACAATGAAATAGCCATGAAAAAAATCGGCCTGGACTGGGAATCGAACCACGGACTTTTGGCTATGCGGGCCAATGCGCTGACCACTAGCCTGGGTAGCGTAGCGGTCTTCGCATTGGCCCGGAAAGCCAAAGGTCCGTGGTTCAATTTCCGGTCCAGGCTGATTTCTTCTCATAACAATTTTATTGTTTTATATGTGAATATTAAACAAAAGATGTTTACAAAAATAGAGCAGTAAGGCGGAAACTAGTGAAGCAAAAATCTTAGTCAATTTTACACGATTTTCACCACGAAGATAACTTTTCAACCCACCTTTTCTTCCCACCCAATTAGGGGATAGCATTATGCGTCTGTATGTAGCTCCAAAGTATATGCTCTCTATCCTAACACACCTATTCTATCAAAATACTCTCTCTGACATATAAGCCTTGGAAAAGAAACTCACTGAGGAGGTTCAAAAACCACCAGCATCGGCCTTGAGTGCTTGTAAGCCATTTAGTTGTCTCTTCAAGTGCTCTTTAGGAGTAAGAAAATGGATAATTGGGAAAACTGAAACCTTTGTGTTCCCATCCAAGGGTTCATTCCACAAATAGGGTGCTCATTAGCGATGCTTACAATGAGCCAGGGAAACATATTGGAGATGGTGTATTACTAACAATCGCCTTTATCCCCAACGTCGAGCATTCAAGATTTTGTGCTTTAAAACTCTCGTGGAATAAAAAAAAATTGCCGTAAAATGTTTCTATGCGTTTTTCATTTTTTTATCTCTATCACCAAAATCGATCCTTGGCGGTCAAAGCGATCGAACTTGAACACCGAAAATCAGTGATGATGGTGTACGATTTTTCTTCCTATCTGCTCATGAGAATTTTTTAAGGGTCTTTTTTAACGTAAATATAACCTATATAATTATGTGTTATTTTATTCATATCCAAACAGAAAATTCACATAAGAAAATCTACTTTTTGATTATTGCGAACAACAAAAAAATGTGTATAATCATTGAAGCCGAGGTTGCAGTTAAATTTATTTCTGTTGGTAATTGCAAATTTTTCGTTTCTGCATTAGACTTATGTCAATTGAACCTGAGTTCATTTTTGCGCCGTCCTCTACTTTCACTTAGTTTTTGGTCAAAAAGCGAAAATATTGGTTTAGGAGCGATTTTAATGGCGCTACTTTGTACAATTTCAACGAAAAATTACAAAGGATTGGTAAAATGTAATTTTACCACACCTGACCAATCAACCCTTTATTGAATTAACTTTTGGTTTAAATATACATTAATTTTTAAAAACGTCCCAGGTTTTTAAAAAGTATTTCTTTGTTAAATTACGCTCAGCATGGGTCAGTTTATCCCTCAAAATTGAGTATGAAATTATCTTTGAGAGTATCTCTCCATAAAGATGACAAAAATACAATTTAAGCATTTTTAGATTCCCTGTCAAACCGCTGCAACACAGAATCAGTTATAAAAATTTCTCGCAATAAAAATACACTATACGCAAGTGACGGCAATTCCGATTGATAGACTCGGCAGAGAGAGAAAAATGGCCAAGGCTGAGGGATACGAGCAAGACGATGATGAAGGCGGAAAAGCGAATAGATCCCTGGACTCAAGAGGGGATGATGTTGAGAATGAAATAAAATATTTCCTCTCCAATCATCTTCAGGGTGTTTGGTATTACGAAGGTGGGGCCGCCTCAGGGAAGAGGAAAAGGTTCGAGGGAGCCTTTTGAGATGTCTTAATCAATGGGAATTCTGCGGAACGATCTTTCAGGAGGCCCAAGTGAGTGGGCGAGGAAGGGGTATGGCATGAAATGGCCTCGAGAGGTGGGAACTGGGGCGGAGTGTGTCAGCACACTGGCTAAGAATATCGTAAGAAGGGTAAAAGGGTGCTTTCCTTGAGTAGTGAGTGGGGGGGAAGCTTGGAAGGAATTAGAGCGACTCCAATAGGGCAAGGAAAATGAAAAACTGGCTGACACTGGGGTGTCGGATGCCTGACGTGGTTAAGAATTGAGGTGTAAAAAAGAAGCAAAGACAACTTTCCACTACAAGAGGATTCGTTAAATAATCTTCACCTTGAGAATTTGAAGAATTCACAATAAACAGCCCATTAAACCAAACTAAAATCAATGTTTCTTGTTTTTTCTGCCATTCATTCATGCTACTGTGAGACTCAGCCACAGACCATCTTGACTACTGTTTGCAAGATAAATGGTATATGTTTGAAATCTGTCAGGAGGTTCCGAGTAGTACTGTTTAATTTGTAAGCATAAACATGTTTCAAACAAAATTCTTTGCTGGTTAACTATACGTGAAATTAAACCCAATGCTTTAATATTGTGCATCTCAATTTTAATTCAAGATATTGAATGGGCTAAAAGGCAGGAGTCACATATGACTGATAAGATGTATGCTTCGCATTTTCTACGATGTGCAAGTAGCAAATGCTAAATGGAGAATCAAGAATTTGGGACTAAGTATATGGTGCATTTAGGTGTTTGTTGGCTAATGAATGAAAAATGATATTTTCATAACCACTGTAGCCATTTAATTTTAGTGCCTGTTGTGTGTTATTTTTATTCTTAAAATGTTAAAACCCATTTTATTGTCTGTTAAAACCCAACTCAATTCTTACAAAATTAATAATTTACCTTTTTGGAATTTTATCTTCATATAAACTTACCTAGCATTGTGCTATTCCATCTATGAATATTTTTTATTCAAATGTGCAATTAGAAAATGCCATACTATCACCGTACTTTTGCTGGGTCAGCCTCTTTTGGCTCCTAAATGTGTTGCTTGAATATAGGTGACTTCCTTTGCCGAAAGAATATTTGATTCATTCAAATCCTAGCGGTATGAATGTCTACAGATATATGAAAAATTTATCCAATGTGCCCCAGAAATATTTCTCCCTCCAAGTGTCTACCAAAATTATATCGAATATAACTTGAGAAGATTGTGTTTCAAAAAACCATAAAAATAGCATTTTGAGCATCGAATATGATGCATGAATAATGTGATGCAATATGCTATGGAAAGGCTCGAGAAAAGGTGACGCGAACCTCTTAACAGTTTTACACAATGTTCCTTTCAATCATCTTCCAATCCGAAAATTCGTGCTTCATTATAATTTTTCCACAAATACTGACTGTTATTAGTGTATATCATGATTTTCATTTCTTATATTTCCAATTTATCAATTTGTACAGCTGTGCTTTCATGATAACTCGGACCTCATTGTATTCATAGAATGTACCAATTTCTTTGCTGGTTAAACTGTCACTAATAGATTTAATATAGGTAAAAATACCCATTTAGATTCGGAAATCGAGAAAAAGGCATTTATCTTTCTTTTTCCCCAAGGTTTTATTTATTTAACAGAATGGGGATCTTTACTTCATTCATTAATATATGTGTCAAGGTAGTTGAGCTCTATGAAGGTTCGGTATGGTTTTGTATTGTTCTACGACGCTATCCGATGAATAACCGCCATTGATCTCTATTCGTCCACAGACCACCTGGCGACCGCTTTTCTCTTATTGCCTATTCTCTGTCTTCTCTCTAACAAATTCTGGGCCTTCCTCTTTGTTTTCTACCTTGTGGATTCTGTGTTAAATTTGCTAATTTGCTTAGGAAATCTCTCGTTAGTCATACGTTGAAATACCATGCAAGCTGTTTTTTTGTAATCTCATCAAATATTGTGAGGGTGACTCCAATTATATTTCTTGTTCTCTCATTCGTGATTCCTTTCCCGTCTGGATATTCCCGCAGATCATCTCCAGCAATCCATCTCCGCAACATTTAGTATTTGCTTTGATTTCTCCCTAATCTGCCATAGCCCATTCCCATATGTGATAATGCTTCTAACAATTGACTCATATGTTCTTTATTATTAGCTTTGGAGATACTATTTTGGTTACACAGCACTATAATTAACTGCACTTCTATTCGTCAAACTCCTCAAATAATATACCTTTATATATAATCAATATAAATATCAGTTCTCATTACATTAGGATACAAAGTTAACATAAATACACAGGGGATATTTTCAGATCTATATTGTACATGCGTTTTGATTCTACTTTGTGTAATGAAATTCTAACTTCATGGAAGACATCCTTTTCCTCAATCACGCTCTTGAGTGCTCTTGGCATTAAAATGTGCCAGTGAAATAACGCGAATGAAATTGACGACGTTGCGTGATTGAGAAAAGTAATACTAAGTGATAAGTGGAAGTCTTACTTGACTGGAAGCTGGGTCATAAGACTGGAAATGGTGCGGAAGGAAGTCAGTAACAGTATAGATTTGGAAAGCCTTCATTCTAACTCCGCCAATTCCAACATATCTTTTCCATCGCTTGTTCATCTTGCGTCATTCAGCTTTTCTACCAACCCAGATTAAAACATACCTTGCTGACGACATAGAAAAACTCCAATAGACAAGACCCTGCAATACATCCGGAAAATATTTCCTGAAATCCATCGAGAGACTTTTAGTTATCAATAGGAATGACGATAATTCTTTTGCTACTGTAAATCGAAGAAGCATTCCTGCGGCAGGATCAAATTGACAAGGGAGGTCGGGTTGGTGTGGTGGCTAGAGTACTGGCAAACCATACAGGCGGCCATGGTTCAGATCCCTGCAGAGGTTGATGTTTGTCAGAGGAAACCCAATTACTACTTGAGTGTCTTGTGGAGGACATCTCAAGTGCGGTACCCCGTCGATCAGATGATACATCAAACAATCAACAATTTTGCATGATTTTTTATGAAAAAATTTGGATTTAACTATTATTGTGTCATTAAACAAGAGATATAAACCTAACGATTATTATCTGCTTCTTTTTATGGTATGAGTGACCTAAACATGTAAATGTTTTCGAGTTCAAAAATGTACGCTTACCACATCAGACTTCACAATAAACATTTTTCATGAAGAATGCAATTAAATAAATGAATCATCGTCGTATTTTTCAAAGAAATATTACTCGGAAATATCATTTAATAAATATAAAATGTTATCCATTGATATTTTCATCATCACCAATATTACTTGAGTAGACCGATTCTATAAATAAACCGAGTTAATGATACAAGAATCTTCTAACGAGATCGTTAGGTAAGAAGGAAAAGAGGCAGAGATTTTACGGAAATATGGGAGGAATAAAGACTCTAGGGGGTCTTTATATTGAGAGAAAATCGGCTGATGACGGTGATCGCATTTAAGGTTAAGGTAGTCGAATAAGTATCTAAAAGAATATGGAAGAACAAAGATGTATGAATCAGCAATTAAGACAGCAAATTGTAACTTGAAAAAGGATTCGATTTAATAATTAATATAATATGGTGATATTTCTTGTACATTTCCTCAAATTATATCATTCATTTTCCAAGAGTACCGAAGATGTGCTTTTGTAATATCTCCAATAAATTGAATGCCATAATCGGCTTGGACAATGAGTGTAAAAAATTATAAATAAAAAATGCTGATGTATACTCCTAAAATTATTCTGTTGATTTCAGAAAACATATTTACTTAATTCATCTGTAAGGGACCTTATCGTAACCCTGCCATACCATATAATTAATAAAAATATCTCAATTAGAATATTGAAAATGATGATATGACACTAGGCAAAAGGTTTCACAATTTTCCCCTCTCTAAAAGGACGCTATGCTATGAATATTTCTCATCCTTTCCCATTAATACCAACAAATAATTATATCACAAAGAACTTATTAAATAATTGTCAAGAGATTTGTACATATTTTGACAATGAGACATTTTATTATGATCACAGCGTGAGTACTTATATGAGTAACCATGTTTAGTTTCAAAATAATGAAATAATTATGTTAATATCGTGGAATGTTTTTCTTTTTATATATTTTATGAATTCGTTGTCAATTTTTCTAGTACATATCATGCGTACCTAATGCTACATACACGGCTTCAAATACCATTAATCTTTCAAAGGACGAAATTAAATATTTTAGCCAATTAAATCGATTTTAACAGAAAAAATCAAGGTGACGATTAGCGTTCTCGGATAATGAGTACACGGAGGTAGCGTGAATTGTGAATGCAATTATTTTTCCTTATATACTTTCTCTTCGTCTTGTGTAGTTTATCTTAGGCGTACCCCATCCTAGCTCTTGGGCACCAAATAATGATAATCTTTCCGAGAACGAAAGGTGACTCGTTCTTGGAAAGGGAAGGACGTCTGAGAGAGACAATCTTTTCACTCGAAAGTTCCTTGATTTCTCAGTCGGCTATGGGAAGATTGAAAGGTATTCGACCGATAAGAAATAAGGGGCGGTAGAAATGGCATATCGAATTCCCGAGATTGAAAAGAGAGAGAGAGAGAGGACTAGAAAGAGGAGATGGGGAGAAGGGAGGTGATTGGTGGAGGGGAATGGGGATGGGGAGGGGCTAAAAATTGCCGTAAAGGACGGGAGCCTCTTGATGAAGCATAAATCCGAGCCATTAACCCCCCAGGGGAGTCTCTCTTGGATTGCCCGCCGTTTCTCCACTCACACACTCTTGGTTATTTCTTCGCCCACGTACTTTAACGCTGTCTTCATCTGTGGAAGTTCCGCCATTCTCATCTGCTGCTTTGGCGGACGAATTTTCGTCACGCTTTGAGATCTTCATCCTGGTTCACTCTTTTGTCGCACCTTCTCTGTTTTTTCCATATTTTGCTATTTGTAAAAACATTTTTCGTGTACGAATTTTTCAAACTTGCTTTCGTGTAAAAATATTTTCACGTTTCTTTTGTTTAATAATAAACTCATTCCGTTTAGTACAGTTTGTTTTTTTGCTATTTTCAGTATTTCCTTTGTCATATTTATTTCTTTGGTTAGATCTTTCTGTTCATTTTCCCGTATGCTCGCGGCGTATACGAGTGTGGCCTAACCAGACCGAAGTAGCATCTCTCTCTTACTTTTTCATTCGAGGACTTTCCTGTCATACGTTGGATGAATCCCAGTTTTTTAGTGCTGTGTTACATATGTTTTGTATTTGTGCTCTTTGCAATATATCTGAAGTTAGGGTAATTTCAAGGAATTTACATTTTCTGAGACTTAATGTTTATTCCGTCCATAGTGTAGACATGATTTTGTTGTATTGACTTCCGCAGTTCTCATTTTTTCTCATTTTTTTACTTCAGAGTTTTTGTCTTGTTTGCTCTCATGCATTTGACTCTGGATTCGTCTGTGGAAGTTCCGCCATTCTCCTCTGATGTTATGGCGGACAAATTTTCGTCACGCCTCGAGATCTTAATCCTGATTCACTCTTTTTTCGCACCTTCTCTGTTTTTTGCCGTATTTTGCTATTCTTTTTTCTTTACTTTTTCCAACTTTCTTTCAAGTATAATATGCTTTCTTATTTCTTTTGTTTTATGTCCATTCATTTCGTTTATGCCAATTTGTATATTTTCTATTTTCAGTATTTCCTTTGTGTTTTATTTATTTCTATTGTAGAATCTATGTATTAAGTATCGTGCATGCTCACGGCGTATTCGAGGTGTGTCCTAACCAGACCGAAGAAGTACCTCTCTTTTATTTTCTCACCCGAGGACCATCCTGTAATACGTTTCATAAATCCTAGTTTTTTCATTGTTGTGCCGCATATGTTTTGCATATGAGTTCTAAGCGAATATGAAGTTAAGGTATTTCCAAGTTGTTTGACTTTTTCTGAGGACTTAATGTTTACTCCACCGCAGTGTTGACCTGATATTGGTGTGATGACCTCCGCAATCCTAACGTTTTATCGCTTTTTTACAACTGAATTCTTCACTTATTATTCTTGCTTGAGTTTTACTTACTAAGTGACATCCGTACTTTAATTTACCAAGTTTATTTTGTTTTATTTTTCCCTCATCATTGTTTTAAAATCCATTTTTTGGGTTTATATTATCTGCGGTCGGTTTTGTTTTATTTTGTTTTTGAGCATAATTTTCTTCTATTTTTACATTATCCTCCATTATTTTTTATTTCTGTGTTCCGCATGCGCTTTTGCTCTTATTTCTTATACTAGATACTTGAAATCCAAATTCGCGCCTTTTGTGTTTTTTCCATTTTTTTATCTTCTTACTGCCCGAATTTCTACAGGGCTTTCCTCCTTTCTCTTTCCCGCTTCGATCCACTCCCGGTATCATATCCGAATTCAGATTTTTTTCATCCCAGGGAGCTGGATTTTTGTCCGCGGATATCTCTGGAAGATGTCTGCCGCTATCTTCTTATCCTCACTTTCCATCTTTCCCCTCTTGTCTTACATAACCTCTCCCTCGTAGTAGCTCTCTACTGCCTACGAGGCACTCTCAGTTCTTCGAGAAATCCCCGTTATTACCTATCCGCCTTTCACATTCATGTTCCAAGCTCAGATATGCGATGGTTTTGGCGTGGGATATGATTCCTCTATCTTTTTCTTCTGACGCTTGTTCTTGTACTTTTCCGACGACTCACCAGATACTAAAATTTTTATTTTTTATACCGCTTTCTATTGTGTATAAAGATATTTGCACCCATGTGATGATCTGGGCTTCATACGTTTTGTTCATTATTTTTATTTAAATTTCGATATTTATAAAATTTATATTTATTTTATTTTTCGATAAATTTGAAATTTCCGAAAGCTAAGTTTCCTTTTGAAAACAATGCTTTGATTTTAACTTGAAGGCTTGCCAGGATTCTGCTGGTGAAGAACGTTAATCAATTATCTCTCTGGTACACCTGATTGAATTGAGATAATTGTGGTTTTACACCTTTATTTTGATTTCTGATTAGATCAATATCTACGGGTGTTAGAGGGTAAATAATCGTCTGCGAGGAGGTAACTTTCCTTTTGTTCATCACCATAATGGGCAATATTTTTTTATGATGCAGTTTTTAATTGTGATGACAAGCTTCCGTCGGTAGTTATGGCCTGCATCCTGGTTCAGCTTCGCTTAGTTTCTACATGTGGGACTTAGCACGTAACAGGATGAAATCACACCACAGGGTGTGGTATGATTTCATTCTGTTACAATTGGGAACAAATTGTATTTGGTCCATCTTGGTGACCATGAATGTCGTTTTGACTGTCACATTTATTGTGCAATATCGTGATTCATAAATAATAAACTCCGATCTTATCAATAAATCCGTATCTCGAAAATAAATTATCGCTCAGGGGGATTTTTTTAATTAAAGCTCTGCTGTATGAAACACTGCTACAAAGTTAAATCTTTATATGAATATCATTCATTTTCCTGAATATTTTTGGTTTCTTGAGATTGATAATAACAGCTGCTAACGGCTTGTAAATAGTGAGGATTTGTATTTTTGGACACTTTAATATAGAAAAAACCTAAATCCTCTGAATGCTTAGTTAAGAAAAGCGCATTTATTTCTGATATATAAAAATCTATTTAAAGAATTTATTTCATCATGTCTAGTTTTAGAAGACGAGCAAATTTTTAATGCATCTAATTAGAAGTTATTTGTATTACAGTCCAGAGTAGAATCTCGTTCAATCGTGGCTCGTCAAGTCTTTTTACTAAGTATTAAACTTTGCATTAGCCATATGATAAGTTTCATTTTTGTACTTTAAATTTGAGTGCTAGAAGAATAGAGAGAAAAACGGACGCTAGAGAGTTTAAGACATATAGATGCATGATTATATACATGATGCTAGGCTGTTGATAATCCAATCATCATAAACAGAAAGCTGACAATTATTAATTATCATAGAAGCGATTCAAAAAATATATTTTAGTGGTTCAGAGCGCAATACATATGTGGAATCAAAATCCACTGATTGGAAGCTGCCAAATATAGTCAACAGATTTTTTAGTGGTTGTAAAGCATGCACTGACTTGCGAGAAGGAAATTCATCCTGTGCCGGTTTATCATCTCAGCATAATTATTTTCTCCGAGAGAAAATATTTGATCTAAGATAAGGCGCTTTCCCATTACTTATTCTCACGCCGACTAAGAAAATAACTGATGATATTTCCAGGGCGCAATCATTAAATCACTATCAATTTTACTAAAAGGCTGCGTCATCCTCCATTTCACTTTAATCATACATTTTTAAACAGTTTCCCAACTGTATACCAAGTATTTAGGCCTGCCACAAATACGGCGGTGAAATTCAATGAGATTGTCATGAGAAAAAGTCGGCCTGAACCGGATTATATATTTCTCTATATATATATCAACTCTATATATACAGAGGCAAGCGCGGCTTTAGTGCTGGTGTAGGATACAGTCCAAATGCTGTGGCTTCCGTGAAGTCCATTCTCCCGTGCGTCTTTGATGGATCGCAAGGACTTAACATCTAGTTCATACGCATTCCTCTAATTTGCCATGGGGATTATTAATTCTGGGTAGCGTAGGGGTCTGCGCATTGACCCGGAAAGTCAAAGGTCTGTGGTTTAATTCCCTTTCCAGTCAGAATTTTTCTTATGGTAATTTCATTGTTCCCTAATTGTTCGAAATAAATCTTACACAAACTAATATGCTGATATTTTTCACACTGATATTGTTGTCGAATAACTCTGGTTTGTAAAGTTGTATATTAATGACGTAGATAGGAATCGCATTGATTTGTATGTACTTTTGGATGGGAAATGGATTCGGTAGGTCAGTGGGTTAGTAATTTATTGAGGGATGGAGGAAATGAGACTAACAAAAACGGCAATGCATAGGTAGAGATAAAAGGCGAAAATTATGGGATGCCCGTCAACATATTATATCATGTCTTCCTGTTCCTCTCTTTCCTTCGATCGTTCCTTCTAATATTCTTTTCAACATGCATTGTTCATCTTTCCTCAGGACGTTTCCTGTTCGCTTTCCTCTTTCGTACTGATCTCAAATATTCCTTTCTTATTCATCCTTGCTAGTACTTTCCCATTTCTGGCTTATTACTCAATTTTATTCTTTTCCCCCTCTTCGCCAAAGGCGCATTTCAAATCCCTTTAGATATTCTTCTCTTTCCTACTGACTTTCCATGTTTCGGCTCCATGTAGCACATTACTCCAAATAAAACTTAAGTAAATATTTTCCTTAGGCCTATATTGATTGCTTTGGCTGAAAAAAGACGGTTGACATTCCTGAAGGCTGCCTTTCCCTGTGATATTATTCTTCTAATTTCCTCAGTGCAAATTCCATTCAATGTTATAACGCTACCAAGGTATCTAAAGGATGGCATTTGTTCTAGCCATACTGAAGTATGGATAATAAATTTCACCGGATTCTCATTCATTTTGGTGGATTATGTTTTATATTACCATGCTTTTGATAATTCGAGTATTTATTATGATTAATACTACATGAACTGAAATATCGTCCCTTTTTCATGTTTCCGCCCCTCGAAGCACTACTCTCCAAATCAAACGCTTTGAAAACCTTTTTCTTAAACCCATGTTGATTGTTTTGTCTTACAGTAGTTGGCCGACTTAACTTAAGGCTGTTGCTCCCTTATTCTGCCTCTTATTTCTTCCATACAACTTCAATTCCATGTCATTTAACTTCCGAGGTATCTAAAGGATGATATTTATTCTGGTATATCTCCATCACTAATCACCTGTAACATTCTTTCTGTTTCTGCCTATTTTACTTTGGTTTTCAAGATGTTTATTTCCATTCTAAATAGTTATTATACTCTCTCCCTTATATCCAAAATGTCGTAACTGTTTACCACCCCCCCTTATTACCGCCTGATATCATCAGCATAATTTCTCATGATAACTTTTTCTCATCCGAACAGGAATCCCCTTACATCATCTGTGATTTCTTCCATTTCTTCTTTACTGTAGATGGGAGTTAATTGGTGAGACAGAAAACTAATTAAAGGACTGCACTGCTGTTTACCCAGTAAAAGCCCTTTATCAGCCCTTGAAACATATTTGTATCACTCTGGTTACATTTATGGACCTCTCTATCCGCGTTCTAGGACAACGCATTTTATCTCTCGTGCTCTTACCTTGCCTGAAATCGAATATGTTTTCTTTCAGTTTTTCTTCAATTTAATTTTCCATTCTTTTCAATGTAATTCTTTTCATTGCCTTTGTAATATGAGAGACTAAGCTTAACGTTCGAAAATCTTTTCAAACTTTTTTGACATAGAATCATATTGTGCAATTAATATGGGATATTTCCTGTTTTATACATTTTGTTGGCTCGGGTGATATCCTTAAGGTACCACCATTTCTTAATGTATTCAATACCTCAGACTGAATCCCATTACTTCCAAATGATATTTGGCATTGAAGATCGCCCCTTTTAACTTCTTCTTCCATTATGCTAGATCCTCTACTATCCCTACTGTAATAGGTATTTGTGCTCTTCTAATTCGTCTTTCTCCAATATTTTTGCATGATCTGTGTCGTTCAAAGTTTCTCTGTAGACCTTCCACATTCTTTTTAAGTTTGCAATCATATCTCCATTTCCAACGAGCATTCCTTTTCCTGATTTCCCAAGGTTGCCTGTTTGTTATCAGTTTTGCAGCCTTGTACACATCTTCAAAGTTTTCCTTCCTCTCAAATCCATAAATTTCCTCTCAGTCTCGGGTCATCCAATCCTCTCTTGCCTCGTCTGTTATTATTCTCAATTCATTATTCATTCTTCTGTATTTCTTTCTTCCATCTTTCATATCATTTTTCTTTTACTTACTTTTTCCTTCCATACTTTGTATCATCTCATCATTGCTTGTTTCTTTTTAACTTTTATGCCCTTTCTCTTCAACATTGTTTCTTTTAAAGTTTTCATAATCTTTAATTTAATTTAGTTCCACTCACATGATTTTTGATATTTTATTCAAATCAAATTCCTCATCTTTTATTCCATTCAAGTCTAAATTGTGTTCATAGATTATTATTCAACTTTTTGACATACTTAAAATTGGTTCTTTTAATCTGAAAGTAGTAAACGATGCTCCTTGTGCACATCTGCTCCAGTTAGGGCCTCTATGTATTTTTTGTACTGATCTTAAATCAAATGGTGGAAATATATTTATTCTGGTATCTTTTGAGGTCTCCAGATTTTCCAAGTTAGTAGAGTTCTTTTTTGCTGTTTGAATCATATATTTACTATCAATATATAATTTTTTACAAAACGTCAGTTTGTAACCTCTATAATTTTGCTTTTTTTAATCCCTGTTGTCATATTACACGATCATCCCTATACATAATATATTTAATTTTTATGATGCCTTACTAGCAAATGTAATTTTAACATATTTTTTCCACCCAATACTTACCTTTGACCTAGCCTCGGGGGCGCTGTTCATGAACAAATCTATCCACTGGCAGTTATTTTTAATTGTCTCTCTTGTTCAATGGGTATGTTTCAGCGCGCCAAAAGTAGAATGAGAGAAATCTTAATGGAAGAAATTCATTTAATTAACTGTTTGAGCTGTCTAGGGATACAAAGTGTTAGCCAGTTCCGATAAGATATGGAGAAGATATAAATTGTCGCCGGAATTATGAAAATGGGGAGAGATAATCGGAAGAATCTGCTGCCGTCGCCAGAAATGTTCAAATGTTTTATGGATGGGAGCGTGGAAACCAATAGTTTTAAATTCATTTGCTTGGCGAGCGGCAGTTATCACTCAGTTATTCATATACCATGGGATCGTAAATTCGATGACATCTAAATTCATAAAGTATTGGCAGAGAATTGGGGAACCAAAGATCACTTTATTAGTGGGACTTCGTTGATTATACTGGAAACACCTTTTGAGTTTACGGAATAGAAAATCAAACTCTGATGCTAAGAATAGAGTCTGCTGTTGTATCTTATAATTACGTTTATAAGGTTGATAACCTTTTATAATTTTTTACTCGTATTAAATATTTTGTCATCAATTAAAATTCAAGGTTATTTTATCGCCTGTATATTCTCAACCCTTGAAAAAGTATAATAACTCTGATATACTATTAATAGGAGTTTAAATTTAGGGTGACAAGTGAACTTTTTCAAATCTATAGGTAATACGAAAAACTCTTGAGCAAAATCTCCTTTTTCATATAAAATAAAAATGACGGAACGGAAGAAATATAAAGGACATGAAACGGAGAATTGCCCAAGCTAAGAAGGTTTTCATGGGGAGAAGACAACTGCTGTCCACAAAGAAGATAGGACTACAAACCAGGAAACAGTATGTAAAAAAATTTGTGTGGAGCGTGGAAATCTATGGTCGGAAGCATGGCTCATTTGGAAAAGCTGACCAGAAAAGACTGGAAACCTTAGAAAGCTGATGCTGGAGGAGGATGCTAAAGATAAAACGGACGAACAAATTGAGAAATGATGAAATATACAAAAGAGTAGAAGAGGAAATGACCATATGAAACACCATACAGAAAAGAAGAACCAGATGGATTGAACACATCCTGGGCTCGTGAAGAACATAATTGAAGGTAAAATAGAGGAAAAAGTGACCAGTGGAAGACCCAGGAATACCTAAGTTCATGGACCAAATAAAGTAGAGAGTTCATAGGGAAAGATACCAGTAGATTAGGGAACTAACATTACATAGGGAAGGGTAGAGGGCTGAAGTCAACCAATCTCAGACAAACTTAGGATTGGATGACCAATGGTGAAAAGTGACGGATTTTTACCCTTGTATGTGGGTGGAATTCAGAGATAAAATCGGAGTCATTTAACTTTGTCATGATGTTGTATCGAGGTAGAGAGCGAAGAGGCATTTATTGCGGCCATTAGAATATTGTTGCTGATGATGAAATTATAAAGGCCGTGGCGCGGCCAGCGAAAATGTGATCATGAAGGCATGGTCCTATAGAATGCTTGTCAACAGCGGGTGCGCAGAGCCCATTGCTTCGGGCGTCGATCATAACACCGGCACCTTACACATTCTTATTGACCCGACCAACAACAAAAGGGAGCTGGGTAAAATTGATAACAAAATATAGGACACTGTTCATTTTCAACACAATTTTATTCTACCACACCGACCTGGGTTTCGTCACAATTTCTGTCATTAACAAGGTGCACAAGTACATTTTTTTTTTCAAATACAGAGAGATTCTTTGTTTTTGGGCTGTATACCTTAACCGAAAATGCTCCTTTGTTCTGGCTCTTTCCTACTTCTTTAGCAGAGCCTTTTATTTCTAACTCTTGGCCTATGAGAGATATTGGCCTCCCTTTCATTACCCACCCCGGACAATAGCGCCACCGATGCCCCAGTGGAAAGTGTGTGGCATCGCTTCGCGAAAATGTTCACTGTGACATCTTTATGCGTAATTTGGTAAATTTTGATGATTTTGCTGGAAGATGAAGAATTTCTATTTACAATAATTTCTACTTGTTTTAGAAAAATACGCCTTTAGAATCATGGTGATCACTTGATTTGCGACTACTTAACGTTTCTTCCGCGGTCGAAATAGTTATCTAGAAGTCAAAATACGAAAAGCAACGACACTTAGTATATATATATATATATATATATATATATATATATATGTAAATTCTTATTATTATTATCTTATTTTTTAGGCATGCGTTCTCTGATTAACGTAAAGTAGAAAAGCTGAATCGCACAATATAAGCGCATAGACGTATTCAAATGCGTTATCCGCGGTGAAATACATGTATTAATACTAAGGGGTCGTGCATAAACTACGTTACCGTTATTGGTGATTTCCTTTCTGCCTCCCCACTTTTCGATTGCAACCATAATACTTTTCTCAACCCCTCCCCCCGACATGTAATGTTGTCTCTACAAATGAAATTTTAAATTCAAATATATTTTCTCAATTTTGATTGAGATTATCATTAACACCCAGCGCGCCCTTCCTCATGTTATACTCTTTTGTATTTTCGACGCGATGTTGACGAGTAAGAAACGTAAATAGACGCATTGTAACAGGTACATTACTTTGAGTGAACCCTCCCTCCCTCTCGTTACCCACCTAAGGTTTATAGGCGACACTCCCCTCTAAGTTGGTAACGTAGTTCATGCACGATCCCTAAGGGTCCATTTAATTTGTCTGCTCTTTTATTTTCAACATATTACGTTAATGAAAGAATGAATTCCAGCTATGAGAAGTTGGCCAAATATTAAAGAGCATGTGCGTTAGATGTTGATGAGATAAAAACCCATTGAGGGTTGTTGTACCAACGAAAGATAAATAAGAGTGTATTCCAGCTAGTGTTTGCAATTTAGAAGAGGATGCTTTGTTAATTATAAGGATTTCATTCAAGGTATCCGACTTTTAGAGTGGATTGCTGGGAGTTGATTGAATTGAGTGAGAAACCAAAGCAATCACAATTTTGAGCTGACTGAAATAAAGTGTAGTTGAGCCAGGTTTTGATTTTTCAATTCGTCCGCACATCAAAAGATGACATGAATTAATTCGCCCATTCGTATATTTTCAACAATCTATCCATCCGGCTATGTAACCGCCATCGTTCACAAAATCCAGGGCTTCGAAGGCCCAAAAGAGGACCTCAAGGGCACGAAATGTATGGATATGACCTCGTCTACCGACGCGGAATGAGCCCTTTTGGCGCTGGCCTGCCATGAATTGGAAGGACGTGGAAGGGCGGGAATTGGAGTGACGAGAACAGACGCGAAAATGGAGGAGGATGAAAAAGTTGCGCAGGGACGGACTGTGATTGGACGGGAGAAGGGCGGTTACGAGGAGGGAAGGGTAGGATGAAATAAAAGGGGGTGATATTCGGGGGTTGATTGGAGAGGGGTGCAATATGGGAAACTGATGTCGATGTAGGCGTGAGTAGAGAGGAAGGAGGGTTAAAGGAGGCGGAGGGGGGTGACGAAACTGCGTGTACGCGAAGGTTGAAGTGGGTGCCAATGGATGAAGATGCGAGAAAACTGGCTTGGAGTGTAAGAGACTAAGAGAGAATCCTCTTGGGACATTTTGAGAGCTCTCTTTGGATCTTGGGGATATTGCGATGCAACGAGGGTGATCTGACACGTTCATGACTTATTAGAGTGCGGTAATAAATGCGAAAAATGCAATCACGAGGTATAGGACTTGAGTGAGAAACGCGATTACTGGGATACTTCCAATTTAGGAAGACTTGTGGCATCAGTTCCTCTGCTTTAAACAATTTAGTGTGACTAGTTTTACAACCAAGAAATACCGTTTAAGCCATCATCTGGGTACAGAATGGCACATATTGATACTACTGCTACCTTTGCCAGGCGCAGACACTACCATTTCAAGATCATCTACAGTACGCCCCCTTGAACACCAGTCGTGAACAAAAACTCAGTCACGAAAACCACACATGGCCGAACCGTAAAGCTGAGTGCCGCTTTAAGCAGCTTGAAAACATGCATTATCAGGACCATGATACTTTTACTGATTATTACTACCAATACTATCAATTCATGCACACACTGAGTCACTATTTCACTAGTTGCCTCTCACCCTTAGGGGATACTGTCGTCGGCATATTATATCAGCGATAAACCCGTTTTCGTTAGTGATAGTACGTTCTTCTCACAAACAATCTTTTATACCTATTTATCTTAATACCCTCTCTATTACTCCTAATTTCTTAACTCAAAGATCTACTATCCATGAATACTCCTTTAATGCCGACAGCTGTTGCCCGGTTGTCAGCGCGACGCGGACATGGGCACTGCTGGCTGACAAAGTTTGAGATGTGAATGATGTCATGGGAATCGAACATAAGTTTAAGATAAGATATAAGTTAACCATGAAAAGAATATATTATTATAATAAAGAACAAACTTATTACATTTTCCGCAGCCTTATTTTTTAATTGTGCGACTTGTCCCAACATTTAGGCGTCCTCTTCAGGAAGTGGTTGGTACCTAAAAATATCGCTTTGAAAACTCTCTCTTTAATTTTGAAATTAAACGGTTAAAGTACCTGTGGACAAATACCAATGTTCTTTACATTATTAACCTAGAAATTCCACAAATATATGCCTGAAGTCACTGAGTTTATAAGGTATAAGCTTGGTTAGGGTAGCTGAAAGCTCAGGCTTACTCCTCCTTATATTCCTGCATCACCCATCGAGCATAGAATATTCATTTCACACTGGTCCATAACATGGCATTAAATCCTCACTGTTTCAAATTGTTGCCATCCCTTTCTCTTCGCAAAGATTTTGTCTTAAGCTTTCCTCGTTTTTCTCTGAGCCACACTTTGTAATCCGTTCGCGTAAAATGCCACTACATCGATATCAGCACGACATTATCACTAGTAAATCAACCCTAAAATAGGTGAGGTTCATCCATGCATCATATCCTTTCCTTAGTAAACTCCTTCATGTCCTGTATAATGTCTCGTTTCAGTCGGACTATTTATTTTTCCTTAAGTATTTCCTGTTTTTTTTCCTTTCTGCTTCTCCAATAATTTATTTTTCTGCATAAACTTGTCATGTTTATGAGTAGCCTGAGTGTATCCATCAGTTTAATCCTCAGCACCCATCTCTTACACCATGTTTCGAAGGCTTTGTTCTCTTTTGTTAAAATTTTACAATAGTATATTTCTTCGAGCCATGTAAAGCTACATTCCTCAGAAACTTAGGCAAGGACTGCTACCTTGAAGTTACAGATATATATATATATATATATATATATATATATATATATATATATATATATATATATATATATATATATATATAACTGCACTTAGGATCACTTAAGTGACGAATATATAAAAGTTTGCCAGAGGAAGGCAGACGACAAACACAGAAAACAAAAAAATGATGAACACACTTACAAAGTTTCTTGATATTTCGGTGCCACTAGCACCTTGGTCGCAAGAGCGAAGACTCAGTAAAATACTCTCTTTATTATCATATCCTCGTCAAACAAGTTCTTCATCTCCTCGAGGATTCTTGAGAATGTTTCTCAATTTCCTATATATTTTTTTTTAGCATAAAAGTATTATTCCACGCCCAAATTTGGTGCTGTTTACAATGGTCTTCAATATTGTGGTCCCAATACAATTGCAACACGATAAACTTTAATTAAAATCATAAAATATCATTGTTTTGGTATCTTTTGCTATACATAATCGTGTTAACTTTTTATTTGGAACTCGTGCTGAAGTTGGTAAAAGTCGACGATAGTAATCTTTTTGTGTCGACTAGTCGTCTTTCAACCTCGAAGCCTAAAGTCGACTTTCACGGAACGATTCCAGTTCCTAGGAGCGCCCGACAACTTGGGTGGAATGCACTATCTCGGTGTCGTGTCTCGGAAACTACTCCACAGAAATGGAAAATATTCGAGCATGTCCAATTTATGATGAAACGTTTGTAATTACAGAAAAGTAATTAAAAATACCCAAGTGGTACGTAACTGTCAGGACTGACCGTAAAATATGGTGAAATTTAATAACTTTAGGTGTGATACGGCACGTCTTCTCCTTCGCCAATGGCAATTTTCACATATTTTATTTCCTAACCCAATGGCACCAATTAAGGGATGTTCCAAAAGAAATTCTGTCTTCCGGAAAATAAGTACAGGACCACTCTTATGTGTCACGCCACGGCGCCGCCGCCGGTGTTCTTGGCGGCGGCGGCGTGGAGGCGCGTCGTAAGTTTTGAGTCGGTGGCAAATTTGTCGGTGGCAAATTTGTCGGCGGCGCGGCGGCATCGGCGCGGCGCCCATCACTAGACTCTCATGTACACTTCATCATTCCTTTTTTTTTTCATTTCATTTTATCTAGCATCCTCCTGTAGTACCAGACTTTGAAAGCCTCTAGGCTGTTCTCGTCAGATTTTTCCAATGGTTTACGCTTCCGATTCATAGAATGCTACTCTCCACATGAATGTTATCAAATACTCTTTCATGGTTGTTAGTTCTATCTTCTTTGAGCGCAGCAGTTGTATTTTGCCCAATTCCAAGTTTTGTTATCCGCCATTATGATCTCTTATGGATCGCGGGTAAAAAGACATTTTATAGTTGTCTGTTTTGCAGTCTTTTACCCTTATTTTATTCTCATGATCTGGTCTACCGTAGTATGCTGGAATTTGTAAGATATTTACAACGTTTTCGGAAAAAAAATTGGTTTTTTTAATTTGAAAAAAATGTTTAAGTCTCTTATGTTTTAAACGGCAGTCTGAAAGCGTTTACCACCCAAGTTGTTGAAAGGGGTCCGTATCACTAACAAGACTATTGTAACGGCCTCTTACGTATCTTGCTGATCTTCTCGGCATTCATTCTAACTCTATTGTTAATAGGATATCATATTATCTACGGACACAATAGCAACTCAGCCTGCTGTTTCAGATGACATCATCTGTAAAATATTGCCCCCTCCTAAATGGAAGGATGAGATAGAGATTTCAGTGGGTGTTACCAACGAACGGAAATAGGGTTACAGTGTAATGCCAACAATGAGTGCCCTGGGGATGAGGGTAACTATGGAGGGAAGAGAGAGTTTTTAGGGAGGATGGAGATGATAAAAACCCTCACGTGCTCATCTTCAGGGGTTTGAATGTGCGTATGAAGATACGCGGCCCTCGAAGGAATGGGAGAGGGGGCAAATTTGAAAAGACGAGGGGCTATCGGGAATCTGATATAGGAGGAGAGGGAAGCAGTTGAAAGTTTAATTAGAGCAGTGAATGACTGAGATTTTGAGTGGGGATCAAGGATGAGATATTAAAGGGTGAAGATTGTTCGAGGGTTCGGGGAGGGTTTTTGGATGCGTCGCTGAGAGGTGATGGGTTGCAATGACAAGGGGTGGGGGACGAGGCGACGGGAGCAAGGGTCGGCTGGATATGTGATCGCACGTGGATATGGCGCGGCTTTGGTTCTCTTCATTTCTTTTAGAGATTTTTGCCTTTGTTGGTAGGTAAGTGATCAAACAGTGCATAGAAAATGGCCAAGATTGACTGTGGCAGTGATAATATTCTACATCTATTTACTACCTAGGAAGGTATGATAAAAGAATTAGAGCGCGTGTAAAGGAGATACGCTAGGTTTGTTAAAGGCCGTTATCATAATTGTATAAGTGTTACGAGTTTAATAGAAGAACTAGGATGGGAATTTCTATAAGAACGCAGGTAAAAATTTAGGTTAAACCTTTTAAGTAAATTCGAAATCGATTTGTTCACAGATGACGTTAGATATATATTGAGATCCCCTGCGTATTATGCTAGGTTTGATCAGATTAACAAGATTAGAGAGATAGAATGTCGTACCGATAGATTTAAAATATCATTTTTCCCGCGTACCATAAGAGAGAACAATAGACAGCGTAGCAAAGGGATAGGTAGGTGAAATATAGTTAGAGTAGTCTGTAGGGCATGATGCATGTAATAACAACCAATAACCCCTTTCTTATTATGTTGATACTAACCATCTAGCTGCATGTGACCCTATTATCTAGCATGTCTCCCTTAAATATCCCAGTTGCATGTCAATAGTGCATGCTTGGTGATCTTCACCCCCTGCCACTCACCCTCGTGGTGGCTCGCAGGGTATTACGTAGATGTAGATGTACCTTGTGAGCCACCGAATAGGCGCGTGGGAGGAGGTAATAGGACATTAGCCATGTGAGGGTGTTAAGGATGAGATTTTTGGAGGTGAAAAGGTGAAGTGTATTATAGGAATGTTTGAGTTGAGAGAACTTTTTACTACGCTCACTTATTATGCTTGGAAAAAATTAATTTTTGTACGAAAAAACAAATACCATTAAGTGTTCTTCTACATCTACATGTACATCTACTTAATATCCTGCGAGCCGCCACATGGATGTGTGACAGGAGGTGTTAGGTCACCAGCTGTGTGATGACATAAGTTTTTGAGAGATGAAATGGTGACATGTATTATAGGAGTGTATTCAGTGGAGCTCAAATTTTATTGTGGTCACTTATTGTTCGCGGAAAGAACGAGTTTTTGTACCTATCTGTTCGGCAGTGTATCTCTCTTATTTTATCGCATCTGTCAGACCTAGAGATGTAGAGAGGAGTCATGGTAATATTTTCTGTGTCGCTCGGAAAAATATAAGTTCTGAATTTCTCAAGCAACCTAAGCCTAGCGTGTAGCCTGCGAGCCTCTAGGGGCACCCACCTTAATACCTCTAAAAGTTGTGAGACACTATATGTACGATCGTAGCAGTTTTTAACGAAACGCACTGCTTTCCTTTGCACTTTATTATTTTTTGTGGTTAAATCTTTATGACCAGAGTCCCAAATGCTTGCGGCATTATCGAGGTGTGTCCTAACCAGAGCGAGGTAGCATCTCTTTGACTTTTTCATCCGAGGACCTTCATATTATGCGTCTGGCTAAACCTTGGTTTTTAAATACTGTGCCACATTTGTTTTGCATTTGTAATCCCCACGAGATATCAGAAGTAAAAGTAATTCCAAGATATTTTACTTTATCTAAAGATTTTATGTTTACTCCACCCACTGTATAGTATTATATAATAAGGCTGACTACGAAGGTATGAAACGAGAGTTCCAAAAGTCATTTACTAATTTTCAAAAAATAAGTATCAACAGTAATACTGAGGTTTTGTGGAATACTTTCCTCAACGTTACACGATCAGTAGTTAGCAAATACATACCAAGTAAATGGAAAAGAGCCAATGCAGAGCCTAGGTGGTATAACGCGGAGGTTAGAAAAACATTAAAGCACCAAAGAACATGTCATGCTAGGTTAAAAAGGGCAAAAATTAACAAATCCTCTGAAGAACTATACACAGTCACCGAAAATTACAAAATATCTAAACTCTTAGCAAAAAAAGCGTGCCGAAGGGCGTTAGCTGATTTCAAAAGTAAATTACTGGGAGAACAATTGAACGATAATCCCAAGGCATTTTGGTCGTATGTTAGGGACACTCAAGGAAATAAATCAACAGTACACACGCTTAAGAATATCAAAGGGGAAAAGATAACCAACAGTCTACAAAAAGCCAATTCGTTAAACTCATTCTTCAAAAGCATTTTCAGTACTTATACACCACATCTTTTCGATCCGCAGCCAGTTCGTTCCCAAACATGTATGCCTGAAATTATTATAAATTGTCGCGGCATAGAACAGCAGCTAAAAAATATTAACCCCAACAAATCCCCCGGTCCAGATCAAATACCTGCTCGCGTATATAAAACAATGGCATCAGACATAGCGCCTTACTTAGAATTAATATTTACCAAATCTTTAGTAGATCATGTAGTGCCTAAGGACTGGAGAGTAGCAAATGTCACACCTATATTCAAAAGCGGCGACAGGGAAGACCCTAGTAACTATAGGCCTATTTCTCTCACATCCATTTCCTGTAAGGTATTTGAACACATAATCGTAAGCTCCATTATGAGTCATTTAGATAGGGAGGAATTGTTAATAAATAACCAACATGGATTTCGAAAGGGTAGATCTTGCGAAACCCAATTGGCCCTCTTCGTTCATGACATCTTGCTCTCGGGTGAAAATAATGTCCAAGTTGACGCGATATTCCTCGATTTTAGGAAAGCTTTTGATAAGGTACCTCACGTTAAGTTGCTCTCAAAACTAGAAGCATATGGAATAGATAAAAACATTATTAGTTGGATTAATCAATTCTTACATGGGCGGGAACAAAGGGTTGTCATAGACGGTATCATGTCAAACACAGTTAGCGTTACATCGGGTGTTCCTCAGGGAAGTGTGATTGGTCCACTTTTATTTCTATTGTACATTAATGATATTAGTAACGTCGTTAAAAGTAAGCTTAGACTCTTCGCAGACGACGCGGTTGTGTATAGGGATATTAACAATTCCGAAGATAGCGACTCGTTAACAATCGACCTACTTGCTATTCATGCTTGGTGCGAAAAGTGGCAGATGGAACTAAACATAAAAAAGTGCGTAGCAGTCAGCTTTTGGAAAAAGAAAAATTGGCCATTTAGGGCATACAGAATTAAAAATACAGAAATTATTCACGCCGAGTCTGTTAAGTACTTAGGAGTCACAATTAGTCACGACCTATCTTGGGGAAAACATATTAGGGAAATATGCGGTCAAGCATATAGGAAGCTAGGCTTTATCAAGAGAGTACTCGGAAAATGTGATGAGAAAGTGAAAGAACGTTGTTATTTTTCAATCGTTAGGCCTCATCTGGAATATGCTGTTAGTGTATGGGATCCATACGAAACGGGCTTGATATCAGAGTTAGATCGCGTACAGCGAAGAGGAGCTAGGTTTGTGAAACGATGCTACGATAAGTTGGCTAGTGTGTCTGGACTGTTAGAAGAATTAGGATGGGAATCGCTATCACAGCGTAGATTAAATTATAGGCTTAACCTCCTAAATAAATTTCAGGAAAATCATTTTACTGACGACGTAAAAAACATACTATTAACCCCTTCGTACTACGGCAGATTAGATCGCGCCTATAAAATTAGAGAGCTAGATTGTAGAACCGATAGGTATAAAATGTCATTTTTTCCGCGTACCATTCGGGACCATAACAGCTGTGATCGTCGTCATGAATAGTTCGAGTATTGACAATAGGCAGGCAGTTAATCTTTCTCATTATATTCTCCTCTTTCTTATTTATGCATGATGTAAATAATGATGTTCTTATTTATGCATGATATTTTGAATCTGTAGTAGTAGTCTTTGTATCCCTTGCATGTTAGAACGATTGGAGATAGAATGTTTCTTGGGTATTAGATTTGTAATTGGCGCTTTGCATGTGTGGTACGCGGGTTTTAATGTAATGTCGGTGTTCTACCATATCATTCATGCATGCCTGGTGCGAAAGCACCCCCTGCCACACACCCTTTGGTTGGCTTGCAGGGTATGACGTAGATGTAGATGTAGATGTAGATGTATAGGTATAGCATTTTTGTGATGACTTTCGGAGGAAGTGAACTGTGGTGCATTTTCTGATATTTAATTCTCCCCCCAACTCCTGGCATGGCATTATGACAATTTAATTGATATACAAAAACTAGTTAAACGGCATATTAAAATGTTCATGTAACGTTCTTTAATGTCTACAATATATATGATGATGTCTACGCTGCAGGCCGCCGTATGGGCGTGTAGCACTGGGTATTAGGACACCAGTTGTGTAAAGGTGTAAGGGATGAGGTTAAGGAGGTGAAATGGTGAAGTGTGTCATAGGTGTGTTTTAATTGGAGCTACGGTTTATTTTAGTTACTTCCTATGTGTGAAAAGAGCGAATTTAAGTACTGTCTGTTCGTCAATGTATCTCTCTTATTTCATCGCATCTGTTGGACCTAGAAATGTTATGTGGCGTCAAATTGATATTTTATCTGTCGCTCTAAAACTTTTTATAACAAATCTTGCATGTTCTAGGCCAGTTAGATCCCAGCCTGCTGATAAATACTCCTTAGGAAATGCTGAAACATATGGCCTTTAAGTAATGAAAGATTGCTAAAAATTAATGCCCTTAGTGAGAACTTGTCTCTTATCATGTCTCATTTTCAGTTAATTTGTTTAAATTCAAGTTGTAAGGATTATCTTGGTCACCTTTGCTTTAAAACATTAATGCCGAGGAAATTGTTAAATAAACTTGTGAATATCTAGCTGTCAAAATAAGAGTGGAGGCTGACTGATTTATTTCGATGAATTCTTTAAAAAATATGTGTTCTTTTGTCAATTCTCGAAGAGATTGCAAGCCTAATTAGATGCATGGCCAAGTCATTGCTGAAATTCCGGAATGAAGATAAATCTTAAGAAAAAAATAGCGTAATATTCTTGGACAACGGGAGTTAGGCTGATTATTGAAGTAGGGAAAAGCAAACTGAAGTGGGGCGAGAAATTCAATGTGTAGTAAGCAACTAGAGACATCAAGTGGAAATAGCCCAAACTAAGAAGGCGTTCATGGGAAAAAGACAACAGCTGTGCTCAAAGGAAATAGGACTACAATCCAGAAAACAGTATGTGAAAATAATCATGTGGAGCGTAGCACTGTACGGATCGGTAGTATGGACCATTGGAGAAGCTGACCAGAAAAGACAAGAAGCCTTCGAAGCCTGGTGCAGGAGGAGTATGTTGAAGATAAAATGGACGGACAAAAATAAGAAATTATGAAGTGTCCAGAAGAGTAGAAGAGGAAAGGACCATATGGAACACCATTGGGAAAAGAAGAACCAGATTGATTGGACACACCCTGAGACGCAATAAGTTTATGAAGAACATACTTGAGTAAATTTTACCCTTCAGGTGTCACTTTGTGGAAGAAATTTACATTAGAATCAATATTGAAATACTCCTTGTACTTTTTCAAAGTTATTTATTAGCAGTTAAACATACTACGCGTTTTTCAGCTTGCTGCATCTTCAGATACAATTGTTTACGTGTCATTTAGTGACAGTTACGATGGTAGCCACCGCTAAGAAGTGGGGGGGGAGGGTTTGGACAGCAATTTAATTTCTGTGTGGGTAGGCAGGGTTACCTATGTTAGGGGCTTGTGAAGAGGGAACTTGTTTCGAAAAGGAATTTGGAGGTGTGCGCAAGTAGTAGCTCGTGGCAAAGTCTGTTTGACTCTGATAATTTCCATTTGTCCCAATGCATTCATCTTTAAACCTTTTGTTAGGACAAGTAGACTTTAGGGGATAAAATCACTTAAGTAATTTTTATCCAGAATTTACAAAATCTACTACATTTATCGCTACAGTTTTTAACAAATCTAGCTGCTTTCCGCTGTATTTCATCTACGTAAATCTGAGATTAGACCTACTTCGTAAGGGTCCCATATACTAGCGACGTACTCCAAGGGAGGTTGCACAAGGGAAAAATAACATCTCATCTTTACCTTTTCGTCACGTTTTCATTATATTCTTTTAATAAATTCTAATTTACGATGTAAGTGAAGCTAAGAACTATGGGTTCACCATAAAAAAACTGACGGATTTCCTTACTCTCTTTAAATTGTAATATTTTTTCCCCAAATATCAGTTCTTTTATTCGGGCCTGATGAACATTTTGCTCTATTTTTCTCGTATACCGCATTTAATTATTCGCATACCCCAGCTTAGATATATTTGGGGAGCATTTAAAGTGGTTCTGAAACATATTGACAGCTGCGCCAATGTCTGTTTTTACACTAAATGTGAAACCAACATTGGAAGTACTGTATTGAGAGGTCCTAAAGTATTTTAAACAAATGTCACTAGAATGTCATTTGGTAAGAACTTAAAATAGGCAAGAAACAAGTCAATTTATTATCGTCACTGCGCATCAGTTGAGTAGACTGAAGCATTCAAATATGGGTCATGTTTTTTCAAACATGGTAAGTGCGTGTATTAAATCTTCCTGCCCCCAGTTACTGTCCAAAAAAATGTAGAAAGATGCAAAATATGCTCTAAATCACATTTAGTGAAGAGTTTTCTGTACTTACTTTTTCATTTTCCTTACTTTTCTACGACTGATTCAGTAGCATCCACATTCATACGCTAATTCAACAACTCTCAGAATGATGCGTAACGTAAAATGGCGCCAAACCAAAGTAGTAGCGCCGAAGACATTTTTCAGTGGCAGAATATATGTTCTGTCATCAAGCTTTTCATGGAGGAGAAAGTCAGTCACTGTATTGAAATACTCCACAAATATACTCCATTGCCAAGTTAAGAATGCTCCTTTGCTATCTTGTTCTTATAAAAGTGTTTTGTATGGCTTTGTTTGTTTATACTGGATTTTCTTTAGGACTTATGACACCAATCAGTGTATTTTGATGCTTCTTTGTGTGGATCGTGGGCATTGCTATGTTGAGCCCTAATAACACGTGGATTGGATTTTAGGAGGGTGACCGACAGCTATGGTTATTTGCATTATAGTAGAAGGGTAGGGGTGAATAGAAACCCGGCGTCTTAACGAAAGGCACAACGGCACCACCTCTTTGCATACTTGAGGTATGGAAGGAGCTAGATTGAATTTGGCTCCAACTGGAACGCTGATGGAGGGATGTTTATAGGTAGTTCAATATGGTAGAGAGTAGGAATAAACTCCTCCATCATTTGACTATTTTTTCCCGAAAAGGATTTAGTCCTCTTCAGTGTTTCTTATTCGTCATCCTATCCGTTAACTGTACCCTCTTTATTTTCTGTCGCTTCAGCATATCAAAAGTGTCCTGTCTATTTTTTTCCGCTTTTTGAGTTCAGGTTTCTTCAAAGGATGTCTTCTGAGATGGTTAAAAAATTGTGGGAGGAGAGGGGAGCCTACCTCAGTAAAATCTGGAGAACTCTCGCTCATTCTTTGGTTGTTCAATCCTAAGATAAGTTGACTGCAGCCCTTCACCTTTCCCTATTTAATGTAGTTCCCTTACCTCCTGGTCTCTCTTCTTATGTACTTAACTCTTTATTTAGTCCATGAACTTACACCTGGTTCTTCCTCTGGCGACTTCTCCCTCTATTTTTTCTTCAATTATGCTCTTTACAAACCGATAAGTCTCAGGGTGTGTCCAATCCATCTGATTCTTCTTTTCTGTATGGTGTTCCATATGGTCCTTTCCTCTTCTACTTTTCTGTACACTTCATCACTTCTTATTTTGTCCGTACATTTTATCTTCAGTATCCTCCTCTAGCACCAGGTTTCGAAGACTTCTGGTCACCTTTCCCAATGGTCCATGCTTCTGATCCATAGAGTGCCACGCTTAACACGAAGATTTTTACATACAGCTTCCTAGTTTATAATATCTTGTTCTTTGAGCACAGCAGTTTTCTTTTTTCCATGAACGCCTTCTTGGCTTGGGCTATTCTCCGCTTGATTTTCGTTGTACTCTGGTGGTTGGTACTTCCGAGTTATGTGAAGAAATCCTCTTGCTCTAATATCTCTCCCCTCAAGGTAACTTCTACATTCAGCCCTTCTCTTTTGCAAACTAAGATTTTAGTCTTCCTCGTATTTATTTTCATGTTTTATTCTTAGAGAACCTGGTCCTTTACGTATAGTGACTTTTGAAGGTCGTCGCGATTTCCAACTGTAACTGCAATATCATCTGCTGAGCGGAGCATGTTTATTTCTTCTCCGTTTATCTTGATACCGATTATCCCTTCATTCATCCCGTCTATAAATACCATTCTCTTCCTTCCCCTTCTGGTGTTTATGCGGACTAGGCGTTCTCGTCCGAAGTCCATATTGTGGCGCAGAACACGGGGCGTGTTTACTGAGCCACTATCGCCGAGGATAACCTAAAGATTTCGCTTTTGAACGTGGAACTTAGACAATATTCCACATGGGCATCAGATTGGTTAAAATGCGAACACATTGTCTGAAAAATCCCTCTTAGAAACCCGCCTTGAATAAATATGGCGTGGTGATGTTACTGGCTAACCTGCCTGAGCGGTAACTGGGAGATCCTGGTTAGTAAGCTAGCCCGGTCAGTAAAATGATTTTTGCATAGAAAAATTTCATCCCATTGTAAATGTTTGCGCCCATTTGAGTGACTAAATTATTTGCGCATTATTGGTTCGTCCAACAAGGGAAAAACACATCTCACCAGCATTACTGACCATAGTTTAATCAAACATATCAAATGTATAATAACTATAAGTAATATCTCGATGTTTAAAGCCACATGATTCGAACAAAGCTTGGTTAAACTATGGTATCAATTATCCTCTCTGTTAATTATTCACTTGATTATGTATACGATAGTCTTACTACTTGATACACTTTTACATGATATTTCCACTTATAGTGATCATTCAATATAATACCTACGCATACTTATCTTTTTAACACGTTTCAACGTTATTCAAACATTGCATGAAAGTTGTGACTACATTACATAATGTATCTTCAAATCACAGAAATAATAGATGCAAAAAATACAGAAACAAAATACTTTAGCTACATTGCTTGTCGGTAATTTCTTGCTCCCATAACATTAACCAAGAATAGTTAAATCACAGAATTCGTTATTCAGCGTTTCAATAAAGTTCAGGCGGCACTAAAAGCTGGTTACTTACTACCTCTACGACTAATACCTACTACAACTAATTGACTTCTTCCAATTTTCTCAAATTATTTCTTTTCCTTACAAATAAAACCAAGCTTTTTATCGCTCATGTTCCTTTCCATCAGCTGCATTTTCTTCAATCTCCTCCATACCCACTTCTCAGACTCTACCATTTGATTCTGGTCCAAGCAAAATCAAAAGAGAAATGGATTTTGTTGGTTATATTATTTCAGATATTGTTGTTAGTCTTTCACAGTTTATTAGGCCCCCGATTGGTGGCCAGGCATCGAAGATCAACATAATTTCGGACGTTCTGCTAGTCGCGTATGTCCCTCTGGTTTAAATTAGGGAAGGAGAAATTTTCTTCCGACGACATTGGTTACATTTACGCATATCACTTTTATGCTCGCAACGTGGCTAATTGGACGAATAATCCCGGGAAGTGGACCAATGCGCATTAAATTAAAATTACCCCACCGTATGGCAGCCGGATCCATTCTAATGGATGGAGTTATGCGTACAGAGCTGTCTGGGTTTTGGCTCTTCACTTAATTACATCGCATTCAGAACAGGGACGTTAGGGCTATTCTGCACCAGGATTCGTTCTCATAGCTAACTCGCAAGTTAATTTTTCGGGTTCCCCATTGTTATGTTCCCAAACACTCAGCTCGACTTCCAATCTCAGTTCTGATATTCTGCCGCAAATTATCGGTCGAGCAATTTGTTTCATTTTGAATAAGTTCCTACTGAAATGTTTTTGGCATATAGATACGTCATAAACTTTAACGATTGCTTCTATATGATCTGCACGCTAAGAATACATTGTCTGCTTTAATGTTCTCATTAGAATGTGCGTCGGAGGGCATTTTCCTTTACGTCCAATTGAACAGTTTTAAGCGTTAATGTTCCATTTTGATCGAGTGAGGAACATTATGGATTTATCTTTTCTTTCGAGAAAGGATGAGCACATCAGGTTATCAAATAGATTGCTCAGAACTTCTATAGGTGAATCTGCAAAATAGGTCTAACAGGAAATTTAATGAGTGTTTCATATCCGAGAATATCCATATCTGTATCCACGTTGAATGCTTGGTCATATGATTATTCGCCGTTCAATCCTTAGAATGCTTGACTGAAGGCCTCCATCCTTCCATATCTAATGCTTCCCAATCTAACCCATACTTCCTGGTCGCTCTTTCTATGTACTTACCTTTTCATTTGATCTATCAACTTATTCCTAGGTCTTCCTCTGGGTGATTTTCTCTCTATTTTATCTTCAATTATGTTAACCACTATCCCATTGCGCCTCTGAGTGTGTCTAATCCATATGGTTCTTCTTTTCTCTACAGTGTTCCATTTGGTCCTACCTTCTTGCCTTCTTCTCTGAAATCCGTCATATCTGATTTTGTCCGCCCATTTCATCTTCATTACCCTTCTCCAGCACCTGAGTTTGTTCCCCGCGCAATCTACTGCTTTTATAAATTATCTAGCTTTTAGTGCAATCTAACCTAGATTAAAACGCTGAAATTCCAGTAGTATGATTGTAATATTATTGGTAAATGTTATGGCAGCAAGAAATTATAGCCGAGCAATGAAGCGAGATCAGTTATTTTCTGTATTTCTTGTCAAATCTATTATTACTGCAATTCGTAGCTACATTACATAATGCAGTCACCAATTTTATGCATTGTTTGAATGTTCAGAAAATTGGTATACCGAGGAAAAATACTAGGTGATCACTATAAATGAAAACACTATGTTACAATTTAGCAAATATCATGACCAAAGTGAACTAAATAATCTAAAAAAAGCTAGCAGTAAAGGATATGGAGTGTAATAATAGTTTAACTAAACTATATTTTGTTCAAAATATGTGACTATTGTCATTTTTATATTACTTAAAGTTTTTTCACGTTCGCTATACCAAACTATGGTCCTTAATGCTGGTGAGCTGCATTCTTATGAGCGCGAAGAAAACATTCTGGAGGAGGTTGTCAGCGTCATCACCTGAAAAGTTTCTTAATGATTATTCATCTTCATTGCCTTTGCCTATGGATATTCCCTCTTAAGACTCTTGAACGTATTCAAGGTCTTAGATATGATGAAGTAGTATTGTACATGAAGCCGTGGATAAAACTTTTTAATAAAGACACATAAAGTTGCATTCTTTATTAGTTTTGTCACATCTAAAAATGGCTATATAAATACGAGGTTTTAGTTTACGTGATGCCCAAGGTATTAATTTTTTTTACTCACATCCCTTTAATGAATCAATGCACAAATCTCGTGAAAGATTGAATAACTGTGGATGTCTATCTAGGTTAAAAATTATTGAATTATATTTTATGTCATATGAAGGATTAAATCTGAATGCTCCTAAAATACTTACTGGGCCATTATGTCTCACAAATAAATGAAAATTCCGTTATTTCTTAACTTTAAAATTTTCTATCAATTACTTTCTCTTGCTTATTGTTTGCTTAGGGCCGTGGTAAAACCTTACATCCTGTTACAGTTTTTATGATCTAATTCCACACAAATGTGTAACGGATATAC